>JAIOJX010000023.1:87709593-90656334 GCA_022376925.1 Tragulus kanchil | reverse complement strand
CTCACACATGACTGAGGTTTATTCCAGGAAGGCTCTATAGGGTGAATACAGATAGTAAGTATTACAGGAAAAGCCCTTCTTTGGGCAACATTTACACTCCCAACCTTTCTCAATGCGCCCTCTCTTCCATATTCCATGCCCTGAAGTATGCATCGGAAGAGGCTTTTGTGGCCTACAGCGCGCTCCTTGAAGAGAAATTGGTATGTAATGCCATAAGACGAGATACATCCAGTGTCAAAAAGGGCAATGAACATGAAATCTTCCCAGCTTCTTGATAGCAGTCTACAGTTTAAGATAGATCATCTAGTTCAGCTGAGAATACGCTAAAAGCTTAGTGGACTATTCTGGGAAGAGCTCCTGATTCCTCACACTTGACTTAGGTGGATTCCAAGAGGGCACTATGAGGCGAATACAGAAAGTAAGTTTGACAGGAAAAGCCCTTGTTTGGGCAACATTTACACTCCAAACCTTTCTCAATGCGCCTTCTCTTACATATTCCATGCCCTGAAGTATGCCTTGGAAGAGGCTTTTTGGGACTACACTGCAACTCCCTGAATAGAAAGTGGGATGTAACGACATTACGGGAGATACATTCAAAGTCACAATTGGAAATGAACATGAATTCTTCCAAAATCCATGATAGCAGGCTACTCTTTGAGATACAGAAGCTAATACAGCTGAGAATACGCTGAACATCTAAATTGAGATTTTTGGGAAGAGTTTCTCATTCCTCACTCTTGACTGAGGTGGATTCATGTAGGGCTCTATGAGGCGAATACAGAAAGTCAGTTTTACAGGAAAAGCCCTTATTGGGGTGACATTTGCACTCCAAACCTTTCTCAATGCACCTTGTCTTACATATTCCTTGCCCTGAAGTATGCCTCGGAAGAGGCTTTTCGGGACTACACTGCAACTCCCTTAAGAGAAAGTGGGATGTGACGACATTACGCGAGATACATTCAAAGTCACAATGGGAAATGAACATGAATTCTTCCCAGCTATATGATAGCAGGCTACTGTTTGAGATACAGAAGCTAATTCAGCTGAGAATACGCTGAACATCTAAATTGAGTTTTTTGGGAAGAGCTCCTCATTCCTCACTCTTGACTGAGGTGGATTCCAAGAGGGCTCTATGAGGCGAATGCAGAAAGTCAGTTTTACAGGAAAAGCCCTTCTTGGGTTGACATTTGCACTCCAAACCTTTCTCAATGCACCTTGTCTTACATATTCCTTGCCCTGAAGTATGCCTCGGAAGAGGATTTTCAGGCCTACACTGTGACACCCTGATGAGAAAGGGGTATGAAATGCAATATCATTTGATAAATTCCAAGTCAAAAAGGGCAATGAACATGAATTCCTCCCAGTTTCTTGATAGCAAGCTACAGTCTGAGATAAAGCAGCTAATTCAGCTGAGAATTCGCTGAAAAGCTAAGTTGAGTTTTCTGGAAAGAGCTTATCCTTCCTCACACGTGACTGAGGTGGACTCCAAGAGGGCTCTATGAGCCGAATACAGAAAGTAAGTTTTACAGGAAAAGCCCTCTTTGGGCAACATTTACACTCCAAAACTTTTTCAATGGGACATGTCTTATATATTCCAGGCCCTGAAGTATGCCTAGGAAGAGCCTTATAGCAAGCTACAGCCTCATATACAGGAGTTAATTCATGTGAGCATACGCTGAAAGCTTAGCTGAGTTTTCTGGGAAGAGCTCATACTTCCTCACATGTCTGCAGTGGATTCCAAGAGTGCACTATGAAGTGAATACAGAAAGTAAGCTTTACAGGAAAAGCCCTTCTTTGGACAACATGTACATTCCAAATCTTTCTCCATGCGTCTTGCCTTATATACTCCTTGCCCTGAAGTATGCCTCGGAAGAGGCTTTTCAGGCCTACACTGCGACTCCATAAAGAAAAAGAGGTATATAACGCCATAACGCGAGATACATCCCAAGTCCAAAAGGGCAATGAACATGAAATCTGACCAGCTTCTTAAGAGCAGGTTACAGTCTGAGATACAGCAGCTAATTCATGTGAGCATACGCTGAAAGCTTAGTTGAGTTTTCTGCGAAGAGCTCCTCATTCCACACACTTGACTGTGGTGGATTCCAATAGGGCGCTATGAGGCGAATACAGAAATTATGATTTACAGGAAAAGCCCTCCTTTGGGCAACCTTTACACTCCAAACTTTTCTCAATGTGCTTTCCCTTATATACTCCATATCCTGAAGTATGCCTCGGAACAGGCTTTTCGGGCCTACACTGCGACTCCTGGAGAGAAGAAGTGTGAAACGCAATAAAAGGAGATACATCCCAAGTCAAAAAGGGCAATGAACATGAATTCCTCTCTGTTTCTTGATAGCAAGCTACAGTCATAGATACAGCAGCTAATTCCTGTGTGCTTGCACTGATAGCTTAGTTGAGTTTTCTGGGAAGAGCTCATTCTTCCTCACCCACGAATGAGGTGGATTCCAATAGGGCGCTATGAGGCGAATACAGAAATTATGATTTACAGGAAAAGCCCTCCTTTGGGCAACCTTTACACTCCAAACTTTTCTCAATGTGCTTTCCCTTATATACTCCATATCCTGAAGTATGCCTCGGAACAGGCTTTTCGGGCCTACACTGCGACTCCCTGGAGAGAAAGAAGTATGAAACGCAATAAAAGGAGATACATCCCAAGTCAAAAAGGGCAATGAACATGAATTCCTCCCAGTTTCTTGATAGCAAGCTACAGTCAGAGATACAGCAGCTAATTCCTGTGAGCATGCACTGAAAGCTTAGTTGAGTTTTCTGGGAAGAGCTCATTCTTCCTCACAAATGACTGAAGTGGATTCCTAGTGGGCTTTATGAGGCGAATACAGAAAGTAAGTTTTCCAGCAAAAGCCCTTCTTTGGGCAACATTGACAATCCAAACCTTTCTTAATGTGCCTTGTCTTAAGGATTCATGCCCCGTAGTATGCCTCGGAAGAGGCTTTTCGGGACTATGCAGTGACTCCTTGAAGAGAAAGAGGTATGCAACTCCATAAGTTGAAATAGATCCCTAGGCAAAAAGGGCAATGAACATGAATTCCTAACTGTGTTTTGATAGCAAGATGCAGTCTGAGATACAGCAGCTAATTCATGTGAACATACGCTGAAAATCTTATTTGTGTTTTTTGAGAAGAACTCCTCAATCCTCACATTTGATTGAGATGTATTCCAAGAGGGCGCTATGAGGCGAATACAGAAAGTAAGTTTTAAAGGAAAAGCCCTTCCTTGGGCAACATTTACAGTCCAAACCTTTCTCAATGCGCCTTGTCTTACATATTCCATGCCCTGCATAATGCCTCGGAAGAGGCTTTTCGGGCTTGCACTGTGATACCCTGAAGAGAAAGCGGAATAAAATGCAATATCATGAAATACACCTCAAGTCAAAAAGGGCAATATTCATGAATTCTCACCATCTACCTGATAGCAGGTTAGAGTCTCAGATAAAGGGCTAATTCATGTGAGCAAACGCTGAAAGCTTAGTTGAGTTTTCTGGGAAGAGCTAATTCTTCCTCACACATGACTGAATAGACTTCCAAGAGGTGTCTATGAGGCGAAAACAGAGAGTAAGTTTTAAAGGAAAAGCCCTTCGGTGGGCAACATTTACAGTCCAAACCTTTCTCAATGCGCCTTGTCTTACATATTCCATGCCCTGCATAATGCCTCGGAAGAGGCTTTTCGGGCTTGCACTGTGATACCCTGAAGAGAAAGCGGAATAAAATGCAATATCATGAAATACACCTCAAGTCAAAAAGGGCAATATTCATGAATTCTCACCATCTACCTGATAGCAGGTTAGAGTCTCAGATAAAGGGCTAATTCATGTGAGCAAACGCTGAAAGCTTAGTTGAGTTTTCTGGGAAGAGCTAATTCTTCCTCACAAATGACTGAGTTGGATTCCAAGAGGGCTCTATGAGGCGAATACAGAATGTAATTTTTCAGGAAAAGCCCTTGTTTGGGCTGTATTTACACTCCGGACCTTTCTCAATGCGCCTTGCCTTATATACTCCATGCCCTGAAGTATGCCTTGGAAGAGGGTTTTTGGGCCTACACTGCGACTCCCTGAAGAGAAAGAGGTATGTAACGAAATAACGCGAGATACATACCAAGGCAAAAACAACAGTGAACATGAAATCTCACCAGCTTTCTGATGGCAGGTTACAGTCTCAGATACAGCAACAAATTCATGCAAGCATAAGCTGAAAGCTTAGTTGAGTTTTCTGGGAAGTGCTCATTTTTCCTCACACATGACTGAGGTGGATACAAAGAGGCCTCTCTGAGGCGACTACAGAAACTAATTTTACAGAAAAAGACCTTCTTTTGGCAACATTTACATTATAAACCTTTCTCAATGTGCCTTGCCTGACATACTCCATGCTTTGAAGTATGCATCGAAAGAGGCTTTTCGGGCCTACACTGTGACACACTGAAGAGAAAGGGGTATGAAACGCCATAACGCGAGATTCACCCCAAGTCAAAAAGGGCAATGAACATGAAATCTCACCAGCTTCCTGATAGCAGGTTACAGTGTCAGATACAGCAGATAATTCATGTGAGCATACGCAGAAAGCCTAGTTGAGTTTTCTGGGAAGAGCTCATTCTTACTCTCACATGACTGAGGTGGATTCCAAGAGGGATCTATGAGGCGAATACAGAAAGTCAGTTTTACAGAAAAGCCCTTCTTTGGGCAACACTTACACCCCAAGCCTTTCTCAATGCACCATTAATATATAGTCCATGACCTGAAGTATTCCTTGGAAGAGGCTTTTCGGGTTTACACTGCGACTCACTGAAGCGAAAGAGGTATGCAAAGCCATAACGCGAGATACTTCCCAAGTAAAAAACGGCAATGAACATGAAATCTCACCAGCTTCTTGATAGAAAGTTCCAGTCTCAGATACAGCAGCTAATTCATGTGAGCATACGCTGAAAGGTTAGTTGAGTTTTCAGGGTGGAGCTCATTCTTCCTCACACATGTCTGCGGTGGATTCCAAGAGGGCGCTATGAGGCGAATATAGAAAGTATCTTTTACAGGAAAAGACCTTATTTGGGCAACAATTACACTCCAAAACATTCTCAATGAGCCTTGTCTTATATATTCAATGCCCTGAAGTATGACTCGAAAGAGGCTTTTTAGGCTTACACTACGACTTCCTGAATAGAAAGAGGTATGGAACGCCATAACGCGAGATACATCCAATGACAAAAAGGGCAATGAACATGAAAACTCACCAGCTTCCTGATAGCAGGTTCCAGTCTCAGATACAGCAGGTAATTCAGCTGAGAATACGCTGAAAGCTTAGTCGAATTTCTGGGAAAAGCTACACATTCCTCACACTTGACTGAGGTGGATTCCAAGAAGGCGCTATGAGGCTAATACAGAAAGTACGTTTTAAAGGAAAAGCCCTTCTTTGGGCAACATTTGCACTCCATACCTTTCTCAATGCGCCTTGTCTTACATCTTCCATGCCCTGAATTAAGCCTCGGAAGAGGCTTTTCGGGCCTGTACCGCGACTCCCTGAATAGAAAGAGGTATGGAACGCCAGAACGCGAGATACATCCCAAGTCAAAAAGGGCAATGAACATGAAAACTCACCAGCTTCCTGATAGCAGGTTCCAGTCTCAGATACAGCAGGTAATTCAGCTGAGAATACGCTGAAAGCTTAGTCGAATTTCTGGGAAAAGCTACACATTCCTCACACTTGACTGAGGTGGATTCCAAGAAGGCGCTATGAGGCTAATAGAGAAAGTACGTTTTAAAGGAAAAGCCCTTCTTTGGGCAACATTTGCACTCCATACCTTTCTCAATGCGCCTTGTCTTACATCTTCCATGCCCTGAATTAAGCCTCGGAAGAGGCTTTTCGGACCTACACTGCGACTCCCTGAAGACAAGGAGGTATGTAACACCATAATGCGAGATACATCCCAAGTCAAAAAGGGCAATGAACATGAAATGTCACCAGCTTCCTGATAGCAGGTTACAGTCTCAGATACAGCAGCTAATTCATGCGTGCATACGCTGAAAGCTTAGTTTTGTTTTCTGGGAAGAGCTCCTCATTCCTGAGACTTGACTGAGGTGGATTCCAAGTGGGCTCTATGAGGAGAATACAGAAAGTTAATTTTACAGGAAAAGCCCTTCGTTGGCCATATTTACACTCCAAACCTTACTCAATGTGCCTTGCCTTCTATACTTCATGCCCTGAAGTATGCTTCGGAAGAGGCTTTTCGGGCCTACAATGCAACTCCCTAACGGGAAATAGGCATGTGACGCCATAATGTGAGATACATACTAAGTCAAATAGGGCAATGAACATGAAATCTGAGCAACTTCCTGATAGAAGGTTATCGACTCATATACAGCATCTAATTCATGTGAGCAGGCACTGAAATCGTAATTGAGTTTTTTGGGAAGAGCATATTCTTCCTCACACATGACTGATGTGGATTCCAAGAGGGCTCTATGAGGCAAAAACACTAAATAAGTTTTACAGGAAAAGTCCTTTTTTGGGCAACATTTACACTCCAAACCTTACTCAATGTGCCTTGCCTTCTATACTTCACGCCCTGAAGTATGCTTCGGAAGAGGCTTTTCGGGCCTACAATGCAACTCCCTAACGGGAAATAGGTATGTGACGCCATAATGTGAGATACATACCAAGTCAAATAGGGCAATGAACATGAAATCTCAACAACTTCCTGATAGAAGTTTATCGTCTCAGATACAGCATCTAATTGATGTGAGCAGGCACTGAAATCGTAATTGAGTTTTTTGGGAAGAGCATATTCTTCCTCACACATGACTGATGTGGATTCCAAGAGGGCTCTATGAGGCAAAAACACTAAATAAGTTTTACAGGAAAAGTCCTTTTTTGGGCAACAATTACACTCCAAACCTTTCTCAATGTGCCTTGCCTTAAATACTCCATGACCTGAACTATGCCTTGGAAGAGTTTTTTCGGGCCTACCTTGTGACACCCTGAAGAGAAAGGCGTATGAAACGCAATAATAGGAGATACAACCCAAGTCAAAAAGGGCAAAGAACATGAATTCCTCCCCTTTTCTTCATAACAAGCTACAGTGTGAGATAAAGCAGCTAATTCAAGCGAGCATATGATGAAAAGCTCAGTTGACTTTTCTGGGAAGAGCTCCTCATTCCTCACACAGGACTGAGGTGGATTCTAAGAGGGCTCTATGAGGCGAATACAGAAAGTAAGTTTTACAGGAAAATCCCTTCATTGGGCAACATTTACACTCGAAACCTTTCTCAATGCGCCTTGCCTTACATATTCCATGCCCTGAAGTATGCCTCGGAAGAGTAATTTACGGCCTACACAGTGACACTTTGATGAGAAAGGGGTATGAAACGCAATAACAGGAGATGCATCCCAAGTCAAAAAGGGCAATGAACATTAATTCCTCCCAGTTTCTTGATAGTAAGCTACAGTGTGAGATACATCAGTTAATTCCGCCGAGAATACGCTGAAAAACTAAGGTTAGGTTTTTGGGAAGAGCTGCTCATTCCTCACATTGACTGAGGCGGATTCTAAGAGGGCTCTATGAGGCGAATACAGAAGGGAAATTTTACAGGAAAAGCCCTTCTTTGGGCAAAATTTACACTCCAAACCTTTATCAATGCGCATTGCCTTACATATTCCATGCCCTGAAGTATGCCTCCGATGAGGCTTTTCGGGCCTACACCGCGACTCCCTGAAGAGAAAGAGGTATGCAACGCCATAACGCGAGATACATCCCAAGTCAAATAGGGCAATGAACTTGAAGTCTCACCAGATTCCTGATAGCAGTTACAGTCTCAGATACAGAAGCTAATTCATCTGAGAGTAAGCGGAAAACGTAGTTGGGTATTCTGGGAAGTGCTTCTCATTCCTCACATTTGACTGAGGTGGATTACAAGAGGGTGCTATGAGACGCATGTAGAAAGTGAGTTTTACAGGAAAAGCCCATCTTTGGGCAACATTTACACTCCAATCCTTTCTCAATGCGCCTTGTCTTACAAATAGCATGCCCTGAAGTATGCATCGAACGAGGCTTTTCAGGCCTACACTGTGACTCCCTGAAGAGAAAGAGGTATGCAACGCAATAACGCGAGATACATCCCAAGTCAAATAGGGCAATGAACTTGAAGTCTCACCAGATTCCTGATAGCAGTTACAGTCTCAGATACAGAAGCTAATTCATCTGAGAGTAAGCGGAAAACGTAGTTGGGTATTCTGGGAAGTGCTTCTCATTCCTCACATTTGACTGAGGTGGATTACAAGAGGGTGCTATGAGACGCATGTAGAAAGTGAGATTTACAGGAAGAGCCCTTCTTTGGGCAACATTTACACTCCAATCCTTTCTCAATGCACCGTGCCTTATGTTCTCCATGCCCTGAAGTAGGCCTAGGAAGAGGCTTTTCGGGCCTACACTGTGACACCATGAAGACGAAGGGGTATGAAATGGAATATCATGAGATACATCACAAGAACAAAAAGGGCAATGAACATGAATTCTTCCCAGTTTCTTGATAGCAAGCTATAGTCTGAGATACAGCAGCTAATTCAGCTGAGAATACGCTGAATAGCTAAGTTGAGTTTCCTGGGACGAGCTCATTCTTCCTCACATATGCCGGAGGTGGACTCCATGAGGGATCTATGAGGCGAACTCAGAAAGTAAGTTTTACAGGAAAAACCCTTCTTTGGGCAACATTTACACTCCAAATCTTTCTCAATGCCTCTTGTCTTACATATTCCATGCCCTGAATAATGCCTCGGAAGAGGCTTATCGGGCCTGCACTGTGACTCCCTGAAGAGAAAGAGGTATGTAACGCCATAACACGAGATACATCCCAACTCAATAAGGGCAATGAACATGAATTCCTCCCAGTTTCTTGATAACAAGCTACAGTCAGAGATACAGCAGCTAATCAGCTGAGAATATGCTGAAAACCTAAGTTGAGTTTTCTGGGAAGAGTTCCTCATTCCTCACAGAGGACTGAAGTGGATTCCAAGAGGGCTCTATGAGGCGAATACAGAAAGTAAGTTTTACAGGAAAAGACCTTCTTTGGGCAACATTTACACTCCAAATCTTTCTCAATGCACCTTGCCTTATATACTCCGTGCCTTGAAGTATGCCTCTAAAAAGACTTTTCGGGCCTACACTGTGACAACCTGAAGACAAAGGGGTATGAAATGCAATATCATGAGATGCATCCCAACTCAAAAAGGGCAATGAAAATGAAATCTCACCAGCTTCGTGATAGTAGGAAACAGTCTCAGATTCAGCAGTTTATTCATGTGACTGTATGCTGAAAGCTTAGTTGAGTTTTCTGGGAAGAGCTACTCATTCTTCACACATGACTGAGGTGGATTCCAAAAGGGCTCTATGAGGCGAATACAGAAAGTAAGTTTTACAGGAAAAGACCTTCTTTGGGCAACATTTACACTCCAAATCTTTCTCAATGCACCTTGCCTTATATACTCCGTGCCTTGAAGTATGCCTCTAAAAAGACTTTTCGGGCCTACACTGTGACAACCTGAAGACAAAGGGGTATGAAATGCAATATCATGAGATGCATCCCAACTCAAAAAGGGCAATGAAAATGAAATCTCACCAGCTTCGTGATAGTAGGAAACAGTCTCAGATTCAGCAGTTTATTCATGTGACTGTATGCTGAAAGCTTAGTTGAGTTTTCTGGGAAGAGCTACTCATTCTTCACACATGACTGAGGTGGATTCCAAAAGGGCTCTATGAGGCGAATACAGAAAGTAGCTTTTACAGGAAAAGCCCTTCTTTGGGTAACGTTTACACTCCAAAACTTTCTCAACATGCCTTGCCTTATATACTCCATGAACTGAAGCAATCTTCCGAAGAAGCTCTTTGGGCCTACACTGCGACTCCCTAAAGAGAAAGCGGTGTGTAACAATATCACGTGAGATACAGCCAAAGTCAAAAAGGGCAATGAACATGAAATCTCACCAGCTTCCTGATAGGAATTTACAGTCTCAGATACAGCAGCTAATTCATATGATCATTCGCGGCAAGCTTAGTTGAATTTCTTGTGAAGAGTTCACTCTTCCTCACACATGACTGAGGTCGATTCCAAGAGGGCACTATGAGGCGAATAATGAAATTAAGTTTTACAGGAAAAGCCCTTCTTTGGGCAACATGTACACTCCAAAATTTTCTCAATGCACCTTGTCTTACATATTCCATGCCGTGAAGTATACCTCGGAGGAGGCTTTTCGGGCCTACACTGTGACACCCTGAATAGAAAGGGGTATGAAACGCAAAAACAGGAGATACAACCCAAGTCAAAAAGGGCAATGAACATGAATTCCTCCCAGTTTCTTGATAGCAAGCTTCAGTCTGAGATACAGCAGCTAATTCAGCTGAGAATGCGCTGAAAACATAATTTGAGTTTTCTGGGAAGAACTCCTCATTCCTCACACTAGACTAATATGGTTTCCAAGAGGACGCTATGAGGCGAAAACAGAAAGTAAGGTTTACAGGAAAAGCCCTTCTTTGGGCAACATTGACACTCCAAAACTTTCTCAATGCACCTTGTCTTACATATTCCATGCCGTGAAGTATACCTCGGAGGAGGCTTTTCGGGCCTACACTGTGACACCCTGAATAGAAAGGGGTATGAAACGCAAAAACAGGAGATACAACCCAAGTCAAAAAGGGCAATGAACATGAATTCCTCCCAGTTTCTTGATAGCAAGCTTCAGTCTGAGATACAGCAGCTAATTCAGCTGAGAATGCGCTGAAAACATAATTTGAGTTTTCTGGGAAGAACTCCTCATTCCTCACACTAGACTAATATGGTTTCCAAGAGGACGCTATGAGGCGAAAACAGAAAGTAAGGTTTACAGGAAAAGCCCTTCTTTGGGCAACATTGACACTCCAAAACTTTCTCAATGCACCTTGTCTTACATATTCCATGCCGTGAAGTATACCTCGGAGGAGGCTTTTCGGGCCTACACTGTGACACCCTGAATAGAAAGGGGTATGAAACGCAAAAACAGGAGATACAACCCAAGTCAAAAAGGGCAATGAACATGAATTCCTCCCAGTTTCTTGATAGCAAGCTTCAGTCTGAGATACAGCACTAATTCCGCTGAGAATATGCTGAAAAACTAAGTTGAGTTTTCTGGCAAGAGCTCATCCTTCCTCACCCATGACTGAGGTGGTTTCAGAGAGGGCTCTATGAGGCGAATACAGAAAGTAACGTTTACAGGAACACCCCTTCTTTGGGAAACATTTACACTCCAAACCTTTTTCAATGCACCTTGTCTTACATAATCCAAGCCCTGAAATATACATCGGAAGAGGCTTTTGGTGCCTACATTGTGACACCCTGAAGAGAAAGAGGTATGTAATGCCATAACGCGAGATACATCCCAACTCAAAAATGGCAATGAATATGAAACCTCATCAGCTTCCTGATATCAGGTTACAGTCTCAGATACAGCAGCTACTTCATGTGAGCATACGCTGAAACCTTAGTTGATTTTTCTGGGAGGAGCTCATCCTTCCATACACATGACTGAGAAGGATTCCAAGAGCACTCTATGAGGCCAATACAGAAGGTAAGTTTTACAGGAAACCCCCTTCTTTGGGCAACATTTACACTCCAAACCTTTCTCAATGCACCTTTTCTTACATATTCCATGCCCTGAAGAATGCCTCAGAAGAGGGTTTCTGGGCCTAAACTCTGTCCCTCTGACGAAAAACAGGCATGAAACGTTATAACATGAGATACAACCCAAGTCAAAAAGTACAATGAACGTGAATTCCTTCCAGTTTCTTGATAGCAAGGTACAGTCTCAGATACAGCACTAATCCAGCTGGGAATATGCTGAAAACATAAGTTGAGTGTCCTGGGAAGAGCTCATTCTTCCTCTCGCATGATTGAGTTGGTTTCCAAGAGGGCTCTATGAGGCGAATAGAGAAAGTCAGTTTTATAGGAAAAGCCCTTCTTTGGGCAACATTTACACTCCAAGTGTTATTCAATGCCCCTTGTCTTACATATTCCATCAATGGAAGTATGTCTCTGAAGAGCCTTTTCGAGCATACCTGTAACACCCTGAAGAATAAGGGGTATGAAACGCAATAACAGGAGATACACCCCAAGTCAAAAAGGGCAATGAACATGAATTCCTCCCAGTGTCCTGATAGCAAGTTACAGTCTGAGATACAGCAGATAATTCAGCTGAGAATATGCTGAAAACCTAAGTTGAGTTGTCTGGGAAGAGCTCCTCATTCCTCAAACTTGACTGATCTGGATTCCACGAGGGTGCTATGAGGCGAATATAGAAAGAAAATTTTAAAGGAAAAGCCTTTCTTTCAGCAACATTTACACTCCAAGTGTTATTCAATGCCCCTTGTCTTACATATTCCATCAATGGAAGTATGTCTCTGAAGAGCCTTTTCGAGCATACCTGTAACACCCTGAAGAATAAGGGGTATGAAACGCAATAACATGAGATTCATCCCAAGTCAAAAAGGGCAATGAACATGAATTCCTCCCAGTTTCTTGATAGCAAGTTACAGTCTGAGATACAGCAGATAATTCAGCTGAGAATATGCTGAAAACCTAAGTTGAGTTGTCTGGGAAGAGCTCCTCATTCCTCAAACTTGACTGATCTGGATTCCACGAGGGTGCTATGAGGCGAATATAGAAAGAAAATTTTAAAGGAAAAGCCTTTCTTTCAGCAACATTTACACTCCAAACCTTTCTCAATGTGCCTTGTCTTACATATTCCATGCCTTGAAGTATGCCTCCGAAGAGAATTTTTGGGCCTACACTGTGACACCTTGAAGAGCAATTTGTGTGAAATGCAATATTATGAGATATATACCAAGTCAAAAAGGGCTATCAACATGAAATCACACCAGTTTCCTGATAGCGGGTTACAGTCTCAGATACAGCAGCTAATTCAGCTGTGCATACGCTGAAAAAATAAGTTGAGTTTTCTCGGAAGAGCTCAATCTTCCTCAACATGACTGAGTTGGATTCCAAAAGGGCACTATGAGGCGAATACAAAAAGAAAATTTTAAAGGAAAAGCCTTTGGGCAACATTTACAATCAAAACCTTTCCCAATACGCCTTGTCTTACATATTCCATGCCCTGAAGTATGCCTCGGATGAGGCTTTTCGGGCCTACACTATGACACCCTGAAGAGAAAGGGGTAAGAAACCAATAACAGGAAATATTCCAATTCAAAAAGGGCAATGAACATGAAATTTCACCAGCTTCCTGATAGCAGGTTACAGTCTCAGATACAGCAGGTAATTCATGTGAGCATACGCTGAAAGCTTACTTGAGTTTTCTGGGAAGAGCTCATTCTTTCTCAGACATGTATGAGGTGGATTCCAAGAGGGCTCTATGACGCGAATACAAAAAGTAAGTTTTACAGGAAAAGCCCTTCTTTGGGCAACATGTACACTCCAAAACTTTCTCAATGCGCCCTGTCTTATATATTCCATGCCCTGAAGTATGCCTCAGAAGAGGCTTTTCGGGCCTACACTGTGAAACCATGAAGAGAAAGGGGTAAGAAACCAATAACAGGAAATATTCCAATTCAAAAAGGGCAATGAACATGAAATTTCACCAGCTTCCTGATAGCAGGTTACAGTCTCAGATACAGCAGGTAATTCATGTGAGCATACGCTGAAAGCTTACTTGAGTTTTCTGGGAAGAGCTCATTCTTTCTCAGACATGTATGAGGTGGATTCCAAGAGGGCTCTATGACGCGAATACAAAAAGTAAGTTTTACAGGAAAAGCCCTTCTTTGGGCAACATGTACACTCCAAAACTTTCTCAATGCGCCCTGTCTTATATATTCCATGCCCTGAAGTATGCCTCAGAAGAGGCTTTTCGGGCCTACACTGTGAAACCATGAAGAAAAATGGGTATGAAATGCAATATCATGAGATACATCACAAGTCAAAAAGGGCAATGAACATGAATTCCTCCAAGTTTCTTGATAGCAAGCTACAGTCTAGGATACAGCACTAATTCAGCTGAGAACGCTGAAAATCTAAGGTGAGTTTTCTGGACAGAGCTCCTAATTCCTATCACTTGACTGAGGTGGATTCCAAGGCGGCTCTAAGAGGCGAATACAGAAAGTAAGTTTTATAGGAAAAGCGCTCCTTTAGGCAATATTTACACTCTAAACCCGTCTAAATGTGCCTTGTCTTACATATTCCATGCCCTGAAATATGCCTAGGAAGAGGCTTTTCGGGCCTACACTATGACACCCTGAAGAGAACGGGATATGAAACGCAATAACAGGAGATACACCCCAAGTCAAAAAGGGCAATGAACATGAATTCCTCCCAGTGTCCTGATAGCAAGCTACAGTCTGAGATACAGCAGGTAATTCAGCTGAGAATATGCTGAAAAATTAGTTGAGATTTCTGGGAAAAGCTCCTCATTCCTCACACGTGACTGAGGTGGATTTCAAGAGGGCTCTATGAAGCGAATAGAGAAAGTATGTTTTATAGGAAAAGCACTTCTTTGGGCAACATATACACTCAAAACCTTTCTCAAATCGCCTTATCTTATATATTCCAAGCCCTGAGTATGCCTCGAAAGTGGCTTTTCAGGCCTACAGTACGACTCCTTGAAGAGAAAGAGGTGTGTAACGCCATAACGCGAGATACATCCCAAGACAAAAAGGGCAATGAACATGAAATCTCACCAGCTTCCTGATAGCAGGTTACAGTCTCAGACACAGCAGCTAATTCATGTGAGCATATGTTGACAGCTTCGTTGAATTTTCTGGGAAGAGCTCATTCTTCCTCACACAGGAATGAGGTATATTCCAAGAGGACGCTAGGAGGCGAATACAGAAAGTAAGTTTTACAGGAAATGCCCTTCTTTGGGCAACATAAGCAATTCAAACCTTTCTCATTGCGCCTTGTCTTACATATTCCATGCATTGAAGTATGCCTTGGAAAAGGCTTTTCAGGCCTACACTGTGACACCCTGAAGAGAAAGAGGTATGAAATGCAATATCATGAGATACATCCCAAGAAAAAAGGGGCAATGAACATGAATTCTTCCCAGTTTCTTGAAAACAAGCTACAGTCTGAGATACATCAGGTAAGTAATCTGAGAGTACGCTCAAAAGCTTGGTTGAGTTTTCTTGGAAGAGCTCATTCTTCCTCACACAGGAATGAGGTATATTCCAAGAGGACGCTAGGAGGCGAATACAGAAAGTAAGTTTTACAGGAAATGCCCTTCTTTGGGAAACATTAGCACTCCAAAACTTTCTCAGTGTGCCTTGTCTTACATATTTCTTGCCTTGAAGTATGCCTCGGAAGAGGCTTTTCATGCCTACACTGTGACACCCTGAAGAGAAAGGGGTATGAAATGCAATATCATGAGATACATCCCAAGACAAAACGGCAATGAACATGAATTCTTCCCAGTTTCTTGATAACAAGCTACAGTCTGAGGTACAGCAGGTAAGTCATCTGAGAGTACGCTCAAAAGCCAGGTTGAGTTTTCTTGGAAGAGCTCATCCATCATCACACATGACTGAGGTGGATTCCAAGACCACTCTATGAGGCGAATACAGAAAGTAATTTTTACAGGAAAAGCGCTTCTTAGGGCAACATTTACACTGCAAAACGTTCTCAATGCGCCTTTACTTATATACTCCAGGCACTAAAGTATGCCTCGGAAGAGGCTTTTCGTGCCTACACTGCGACTTTCTGAGGAAAAGAGGTATGTAACTCCATAACGCGAGATACAACCGAAGTAAAAAAGGCCAATGAATATGAAATCCGACCGCCTTCCTGATAGCGGGTTACAGTTTGATATATAGCAGTTATTCATCTGAGCATACGCGAAAAGCTTAATTGAGTATTCTAGGAAGAGATCCTCATTCCACACTTGACTGAGGTGGATTCCAAGAGGGCTATATGAGGCGAATACAGAAAGTAAGTTTTACAGGAAAAGCTCTTCTTTCGGCAGTATTTTAAAAACAAACCTTTCTCAATGCGCCTTGTCTTATGTATTCCAAGCCCTGAAGTATGCCTAGGAAATGGCTTTAATGACCTACACTGCGACTCCCAGAAGAGAAAGAGGTATGAAACGCCCTAACGTGAGATACATCCGAAGACAAAAAGGGCAATGAAAACTAAATTTCACCAGCTTCCTGATAGCAGGTTACTGTCTCAAATACAACAGCTAATTCAGCTGAGAATACACTGAAAGCTTAGCTGAGCATTCTGGGAAGAGCTCCTCATTCCTCACACTTGACGGAGGTGGATTCCAAGAGAGCACTATGAGGCGAATACAGAAAGTAAGTTTTACAGGAAAAGCCCTTCCTTGGGCAACATTTACACTCCAAACCTTTCTCAATGCACCTTGTCTTATGTATTCCATGCCTTGAAGTATACCTCGGTAGAGGCTTTACTCTGTGACATCCTGAAGAGACAGTGGTATGAAACGCAATAAGAGGAGATATATCCCAAGTCAAAAAGGGCAATGAACATGAATTCCTACCAGTTTCTTGATAGCAAGCTACAGTCTGAGATACAGCAGCTAATTCAGCTGAGAATAACTGAAAAACTGAGTTGTGTTTTCTGGGTAGAGCTCATTCTTCCTCACCCATGACTGAGGTGGATTCCAAGAGGGCTCTGTGAGGCGAATACAGAAAGTACGTTTCACAGGAAAAGGCCTTCTTTTTGCAACATTTACACTCAAACACTTTCTCAATGCACCTTGTCTTATGTATTCCATGCCTTGAAGTATACCTCGGTAGAGGCTTTACTCTGTGACATCCTGAAGAGACAGTGGTATGAAACGCAATAAGAGGAGATATATCCCAAGTCAAAAAGGGCAATGAACATGAATTCCTACCAGTTTCTTGATAGCAAGCTACAGTCTGAGATACAGCAGCTAATTCAGCTGAGAATAACTGAAAAGGTAAGTTGAGTTTTCTGGCAAGAGCTGATCCTTCCTCACTCATGCCTGAGGTGGATTCCAAGAGGGCTCTGTGAGGCGAATACAGAAAGTAAGTTTTATAGGAAAAGCCCTCTTTGGGCAACATTTACACTCCAAATCTTTCTCAAATCGCCTTGCCTTATATATTCCATGCCCTGAAGTGTGCCTCCAAAGAGACTTTTTGGGCCTACACGGTGACACTTTGAACAGAAAGGGGTATGAAACAGAATAACATGAGATACATCCCAAGTCAAAAAGGGCAATGAACGTGAATTCTTCCCAGTTTCTTGATAGCAAGCTACAGTCTGAGATATAGCAGCTAATTCACCTGAGAATAAACTGAAAAGGTAAGTTGAGTTTTCTGACAAGAGCTCATACTTCCTCACACATGACTGATTTGGATTCCAAGAGGACTCCATGAGCCTAATACAGAAAGCAAGTTTTACAAGAAAAGTCCTTCTTTGAGCACCATTTACACTCCAAACCTTTCTCAATGCTTCTTGTCTTACATATTCCATGCCCTGAAGTATGCCTCCGAAGAGGCTTTTCGGGCCTACACTGTGACACGCTGAAGACAAAGGGGTATGAAACGCAATAACATGAGATTCATCCCAAGTCAAAAAGGGCAATGAACGTGAATTCTTCCCAGTTTCTTGATAGCAAGCTCCAGTCTGAGATACAGCAGCTAATTCAGCTGAGAATAAACTGAAAAGGTAAGTTGAGTTTTCTGACAAGAGCTCATACTTCCTCACACATGACTGATTTGGATTCCAAGAGGACTCCATGAGGCGAATACAGAAAGCAAGTTTTACAAGAAAAGTCCTTCTTTGAGCAACATTTACACTCCAAACATTTCTCAATGCTTCCTGTCTTACATATTCCATACCTTGTAGTATTTCTCGAAGAGGCTTTTCAGGTCTACACTGTGACATGCTGAAGACAAAGGGGTATGAAACGCAATAACATGAGATTCATCCCAAGTCAAAAAGGGCAATGAACATGAATTCTTCCCAGTTTCTTGATAGCAAGCTCCAGTCTGAGATACAGCAGCTAATTCAGCTGAGAATAGACTGAAAAGGTAAGTTGAGTTTTGTGACAAGAGCTCATACTTCCTCACACATGACTGATTTGGATTCCAAGAGGACTCCATGAGGCGAATACAGAAAGCAAGTTTTACAAGAAAAGTCCTTCTTTGAGCAACATTTACACTCCAAACCTTTCTCAATGCTTCCTGTCTTACATATTCCATACCTTGTAGTATTTCTCGGAAGAGGCTTTTTGGGCCTACACTGTGACACCCTGAAGAGAAAGGGGTATTTAACGCCATAACCCGAGATACATCCCAAGTCAAAAAGGGCAATGAACATGAATTCTTCCCAGTTTCTTGATAGCAAGCTCCAGTCTGAGATACAGCAGCTAATTCAGCTGAGAATATGCTGAAAAGCTAAGTTGAGTTTTGTGACAAGAGCTCATACTTCCTCACACATGACTGAGGTGGATTCCAAGAGTGCTCCATGAGGCGAATACAGAAAGCAAATTTTACAAGAAAAGCCCTTCTTTGGGCAATATTTACACTCCAAAACTTTCTCAATGCGCCTTGTCTCACATATTCCATGCCTTTAAGTATGGCTCGGAAGAGGCTTTATGGGCCCACACTATGACACCCTGAAGAGAAAGGGGTATGAAACGCAGTAAGATGAGATTCATACCAAGTCAAATAGGAGAGGACACCCCACATCGAAGAACAAAGGAGAAGCCTCATCAAGACGGTAAGAGGGGCGCAATCGCACTTTTAAAAAGTCAAACTGCATACCCGCCGGAGAGGCTGGGCGGGCCAAAGGCGCAAAGCCTGCTGCAGGTCAAACTCCGGGAGAGGAGCACTGACACCCTTTAGGGACTGAGCCAGACCTGCTTTGGAGGGTCCAGGTGCCCCCTTGTGCCAGAAGTGCCCTTGAGCAGGCCTCGGAAGGGCGGCACTCAGTTCCCTTTGGAGGAGGTTACCATTAACCCGTTCACAGAGTCGCCGAGGAGGACTGGAAAGTCTCTGTGCACTGTGATCCGGGAGAGAGGAATAGCGTTCCTGCATGAGACTGAGCCAGACTCACCTCTGAGTAACCTGACATCTCCCACGGTGGCAGGGGTCGATGGTGGCCTGCAGCAGGGTTGGGGTCACTGCAGAAGTGCTTCCCATACAGCGTGTGGCAATAAATCCTCTGTGAGACAGACGCCATTTTCCCTACTATAGGTTGGCTGCTGGGCAAACTGCAGGGCTGCTGGTCAAGCTACAGGGAGGGAACTTAGCTCCACCCAGCAAGAAAAGGGATTTGGATTAAGAAACTCCCAGGGCCAGCTTGGGCGGGCCTTTTAATTCTGGAATAGGCCAAAACAAACAAGCAGTCAAAGAGGTCTTCAGATCCAACCACTACCAGAGGCAAGAAAAAGACTGATAATTCCTGAATAGTCAGCAAGAGACAGAAGAACATAAACACTATTTTCACGTTTTGTCTGAAGCTGGAGTTACTGCTGGACTTTAAAACTTCATATTTTGTATTGTATTGCTTTGTTTCAATTTTTTTTTCTCTTTTTTCCAAACCCACTCAGTGCACCCACCGCTTTTTGTTTTTCTTTTCTTGGGTGTGTGTGTGTGAGAGAGAGAGTGGGTGTATTCATTTCCTTCACTGAATTCTATTGAAGCTACTAATCTTATCAGTAAGACTGAATATATTCAAGATTACATAATTTTTTTTCTTTTTCCTTTTAAACCACACATTTTATTTTGGTATAAACTTCTGGCTCCCCATTGGCCTTTTAAGGTTCTGTGGGGGTTTTGTTTGTTTTTATTGTTTTTGCTTTGTTTTTCTATATTTTTCTGTAAAAGTTAGATCTTTTAAATTTTTAATAATTTTTCATTTGTACTACTACTTCCGCGATAATTCTTTGCTTTCTCTGAAGCTCCTTTCCTATAGCACTAAATTCTACTACATACAAATCTTTATCTCCCTATATTCAACTTTGCAATATTATTCTATATTTCTCTTCTATCCTCCCTTTCTCTTTTTCCCTTTCCCCACCATATTTCTTAGTCTGTTCTGTCCTCATTGCCTTATCCCCAACGGGGATCCTGCTCTAGCATTATTCTCCAATTGGTGCTCTACTTAGTTTGCTTATTAACTGGTGGATATCATTCTTGGATTTCTCTATTTGCCGTGCTAACGTATTGTACTGTATTTTTGATTGGAATGCTTGGGTTATGTTATAGCTGTATATGTTTATGTGTATAATTCAATATGCTAGATAGTACTTGCATAATTTTTAAATTGCCATTTGTCAAAGGTAAACCTTATGTTTCTCATTTGCATATATATGTTTTAATATCATTTAATGCCATAACAAACCAGCCGCGAAATATTCATTCCCTGGTCAGGCAACAGGCCCCCGGGTTTTAAGGAGGGTGCACTGACTCCGAAACTCTACAATACTAGAGAACGCCTAACACTAAAGAGCAGTATACAAGTGAGAACGCCAACAAAGGTAAACACTTGTATGCAAGTCCTGACATCACCCAATCACCAGCATCACCCAGAATAGAAACCCCATCCAAACGACAAACACCAACAGACATAACTCAAAGTCTGGGAAAAGGAAATCCCAAACAGAGTCAGTGTTAAAAAATTAATAATGACAATGAAACGGCAGAAAAATACCACACAAGTGAAGGAACAATCCACAAACACACAAGGACAAATTAATGAATAGAATTTGGACAAACTTTCTGAAAGTGATTTCAGAAGAATGATAGTAAAGATGATCAAAGACACTGAAAACAGAATTTCAGAGAAATTGCAAGATAACAACTAACACAATGAATAAAGAAATACAAGAACTTACCAAAAAAGTAACAGAGACAAACAACTCAATTGCTGAACTGAAAAACACTGTAGAAGGAATCAAGAGCAGAGTATCTGAGACAGAAGACCGGATAAGTGAGCTGCAAGATAAAATGGTGGAAGTAACTGCTGAAAAACAGACTCTAGCTCAAAGAATGTAAAGAGCAGAGGACAGCCTCAGAGACCTCTGGGATAATATCAAACGTACCAATATTCGAATTATAGGGGTTCCAGAAGAAGAAAAAAAAAAGAAAGGCTATGAGAAAATTTTTGAAGAGATTCTAGTTGAAAATTTCCTCAACATGGGAAAAGAAATAGTCAATCAAGTCCAAGAAGCACAAAGAGTACCATACAGAATCAATCCGAGAAGAAACACACAAAGACACATATTAATGAAGTTAACACAAATTAAACACAAAGATAGAATTCTCAAAGCAGCAAGGGAAAAGCGACTAGTGACATACAAGGGAAAGCCCATCCGTTTAACAGCCGATCTTTCAACAGAAACTCTGCAGGCCAGAAGGGAATGGCAGGACACATTTAAATGGCTGAAAGAGAATAATCTGCAACCAAGAATCCTCTACCCTGCAAGGATCTCCTTCAAAATTGATGGAGAAATCAAAAGCTTTACAGACAAGCAAAAATTAAAAGAATTTAGTCACACCAAACCAGCCTTACAAGTGTTAAAGGGACTTATATAGAAAACAAGTGAAGGAACAATCCACAAACACACAAGGACAAATTAATGAATAGAATTTGGACAAACTTTCTGAAAGTGATTTCAGAAGAATGATAGTAAAGATGATCAAAGACACTGAAAACAGAATTTCAGAGAAATTGCAAGATAACAACTAACACAATGAATAAAGAAATACAAGAACTTACCAAAAAAGTAACAGAGACAAACAACTCAATTGCTGAACTGAAAAACACTGTAGAAGGAATCAAGAGCAGAGTATCTGAGACAGAAGACCGGATAAGTGAGCTGCAAGATAAAATGGTGAAAGTAACTGCTGAAAAACAGACTCTAGCTCAAAGAATGTAAAGAGCAGAGGACAGCCTCAGAGACCTCTGGGATAATATCAAACGTACCAATATTCGAATTATAGGGGTTCCAGAAGAAGAAAAAAAAAAGAAAGGCTATGAGAAAATTTTTGAAGAGATTCTAGTTGAAAATTTCCTCAACATGGGAAAAGAAATAGTCAATCAAGTCCAAGAAGCACAAAGAGTACCATACAGAATCAATCCGAGAAGAAACACACAAAGACACATATTAATGAAGTTAACACAAATTAAACACAAAGATAGAATTCTCAAAGCAGCAAGGGAAAAGCGACTAGTGACATACAAGGGAAAGCCCATCCGTTTAACAGCCGATCTTTCAACAGAAACTCTGCAGGCCAGAAGGGAATGGCAGGACACATTTAAATGGCTGAAAGAGAATAATCTGCAACCAAGAATCCTCTACCCTGCAAGGATCTCCTTCAAAATTGATGGAGAAATCAAAAGCTTTACAGACAAGCAAAAATTAAAAGAATTTAGTCACACCAAACCAGCCTTACAAGTGTTAAAGGGACTTATATAGAAAACAAGTATAAAAGGAGACCATCCACGAAACAAACCCATCATAACATCTAAGACGATGACAATAGGATCATTTGTATCAATAATTACTTTGAATGTCAATGGACTAAATGCCCCAACCAAAAGACACAGAGTGGCTGATTGGATCCAAAAACACGACCCATACACATGCTGCCTCCAGGAAACTCATTTCAGACCTAGAGACACTCAGAGACTGAAAGTGAGAGGCTGGAAAAAGATATTCCATGCAAATGGAAATCAAAAGAAAGCTGGAGTAGCAATCCTCATATCAGATAAAATAGATTTTAAAGTAAATAAGATTCTAAGAGACAAGGCAGGTCACTACATCATGATTAAGGGATCCATCCAAGAAGAAGACATAACAATCATAAATATCTATGCACCCAATGCAGGAGCACTCCAATACATAAGACAAACAATTTCAGACATAAAAGAAGACATTGACACCAACACAATCATAGTAGGAGACTTTAACACTCCTCTCACACCAATGGACAGATCATCCAAACAGAAAATTAATAAAGAAGCACAAGCCTTAAATGCCAAACTAGAAGAAATGGACCTCATTGATATCTTTAGGACTTTCCATCCAAAAGCAGAAGAATACTTTCTTCTCAAGTGCTCACAGAACATTCTCCAGGATAGACCACATCTTGGGCCACAAATCCAACCTCAGTCAATTCAAGAAAACTGAAATTCTATCAACCATCTTCTCGGACCACAATGCAGTGAGACTAGAGATTAACTACAGGAAAAATACGCCAAAAACACAAACACATGGAGATTAAACAACACATACCTAAAAAACCAACTGATCATTGAGGAAATCAAAGGAGAAATAAAAAAATTCCTAGAAGAAAATG
The DNA here is from genome assembly GCA_022376925.1 of Tragulus kanchil. Classification (NCBI taxonomy): domain Eukaryota; kingdom Metazoa; phylum Chordata; class Mammalia; order Artiodactyla; family Tragulidae; genus Tragulus; species Tragulus kanchil. Next base: position 90,632,991 of record JAIOJX010000023.1, on the reverse strand, counting down.
ACAATGAACACACAACAGCGCAAAACCTATAGGAGACTGCAAAAGCAGTAAGAGGGAAGTTTATAGCAATTCAATCCCACCTCAAGAAACTAGGAAAATCTCAAACAGACGACCTTACCTTACGCTTAAAACAACTGGAGAAAGAAGAACAAAAACACCCCAAAGCCAGCAGAAGAAGGGAAATCATAAAGATCAGAGCAGAAATAAATGAAAAAGAAACAAAAGAAACAATAGTAAAGATAAATAAAACAAAAAGCTGGTTCTTTGAAAATGTCAATAAAATCGACACACCACTGGTCAGACTCATCAAGAAAAAGAGAGAGAAGAACCAGATCACCAAAATCAAAAATGAAAAAGGAGAGATTACAACGGATAATGCAGAAATCCAAAGGATTATAAGAGACTATTATGAGCAACTCTATGGCAAAAAACTGGACAACCTGGAAGAAATGGACAGTTTCTTAGAGAAGATTAATCTCCCAAGACTCAACCAGGAAGAAATAGAAACTATGAACAAGCCAATCACAAGCTCAGAAATCGATCTTGTGATCAAAAATCTACCCAAAAATAAAAGCCCAGGGCCAGATGGTTTCACAAGTGAATTCTACCAAACATTTAAAGAAGAGCTAATGCCTGTCCTTCTAAAACTCTTCCAAAAAATTGCCCAGGAAAGAACACTTCCAAACACATTCTACGAGGCCACCATCACCCTGATACCAAAGCCAGGCAAAGACATCACAAAAAAAGAAAATTATAGGTCAATTTCACTGATGAATCTAGATGCCAAAATCCTCAACAAAACCCTAGCAAACAGAATTCAGCAACACATCAAAAAGCTCATTCATCACGATCAAGTTGGGCTCATCCCAGGCATGCAAGGATTCTTCAACATCCGCAAATCAATCAATGTGATACACCATATCAACAAATTGAAAGACAAAAAGCACATGATCATCTCAATAGATGCAGAAAAAGCCTTTGACAAAGTACAGCATCCATTTATGATAAAAACTCTTCAAAAAACGGGCATAGAAGGAACTTATCTTAACATAGTGAAAGCCATATATGAGAAGCCCACAGTGAACATTATCCTCAATGGTGAAAAACTCAAAACATTCCCTCTAAGATCAAGAACAAGACCAGGGTGTCCCCTTCCCCACTCTTATTCAACATAGTCCTGGAAGTTCTAGCAATAGCAATAAGAGAAGAGAAAGAAATCAAAGGAATCCAGATTGGAAAAGAAGAAGTCAAACTCTCTCTATTTGCAGATGACATGATATTATACATAGAAAATCCCAAAGACACTATTACAAAACTACTAGAGTTAATCAGCAAACTCGACACACCACTGGTCAGACTCATCAAGAAAAAGAGAGAGAAGAACCAGATCACCAAAATCAAAAATGAAAAAGGAGAGATTACAACGGATAATGCAGAAATCCAAAGGATTATAAGAGACTATTATGAGCAACTCTATGGCAAAAAACTGGACAACCTGGAAGAAATGGACAGTTTCTTAGAGAAGATTAATCTCCCAAGACTCAACCAGGAAGAAATAGAAACTATGAACAAGCCAATCACAAGCTCAGAAATCGATCTTGTGATCAAAAATCTACCCAAAAATAAAAGCCCAGGGCCAGATGGTTTCACAAGTGAATTCTACCAAACATTTAAAGAAGAGCTAATGCCTGTCCTTCTAAAACTCTTCCAAAAAATTGCCCAGGAAAGAACACTTCCAAACACATTCTACGAGGCCACCATCACCCTGATACCAAAGCCAGGCAAAGACATCACAAAAAAAGAAAATTATAGGTCAATTTCACTGATGAATCTAGATGCCAAAATCCTCAACAAAACCCTAGCAAACAGAATTCAGCAACACATCAAAAAGCTCATTCATCACGATCAAGTTGGGCTCATCCCAGGCATGCAAGGATTCTTCAACATCCGCAAATCAATCAATGTGATACACCATATCAACAAATTGAAAGACAAAAATCACATGATCATCTCAATAGATGCAGAAAAAGCCTTTGACAAAGTACAGCATCCATTTATGATAAAAACTCTTCAAAAAACGGGCATAGAAGGAACTTATCTTAACATAGTGAAAGCCATATATGAGAAGCCCACAGTGAACATTATCCTCAATGGTGAAAAACTCAAAACATTCCCTCTAAGATCAAGAACAAGACCAGGGTGTCCCCTTCCCCACTCTTATTCAACATAGTCCTGGAAGTTCTAGCAATAGCAATAAGAGAAGAGAAAGAAATCAAAGGAATCCAGATTGGAAAAGAAGAAGTCAAACTCTCTCTATTTGCAGATGACATGATATTATACATAGAAAATCCCAAAGACACTATTACAAAACTACTAGAGTTAATCAGCGAATTCAGCAAAGTCGCAGGATACAAAATCAATATACAGAAATCACTGGCATTCTTATACACAAACAATGAAAAATCAGAAAATGAAATCAAAGAGGCAATCCCCTTCACCATCGCAACCAAAAGAATCAAATATCTAGGAATAAACCTACCCAAAGAAACTAAAGAACTGTACACTGAAAATTACAAGACACTCTTGAGAGACATTAAAGAAGAGTTAAACAGATGGAGAAATATTCCATGTTCCTGGGTTGGGAGAAACAATATTGTGAAAACGACCATATACCAAATGTCATCTATAGATTCAATGTGATCCCTATCAAACTTCCAATAACATTCTTCACAGAACTAGATCAACGAATAACACAGTTCATATGGAAACACAAAAGACCTCGAATAGCCAAAGCAATCCTGAGGAAGAAGAATGGAGCTGGGGGGATCAGCCTCCCCAACTTCAGACTCTACTACAAAGCAACAGTCCTCAAGACAGTATGGTACTGGCACAAAAACAGAAATATCGACCAATGGAACAAGATCGAGAACCCAGAGATAAACCCACGCACCTATGGGTACCTTATTTTTGACAAAGGAGGCGAACATATAAAATGGGACAAAGACAGCCTCTTCAACAAATGGTGCTGGGAAAATTGGACAGCTACATGCAAGAAAATGAAGTTGGAACATACCCTGACACCCTACACAAAGATCAACTCAAAATGGATTAAAGACTTAAATGTAAGGCCAGAAAGCATCAAACTCTTAGAGGAGAATATAGGCAAAACCCTCAAGGACATCAATCAAAGCAAGATCTTCTCTGACCCACCAACTAGAATAGTGGAACTAAAAAGACAAATGAACATGTAGGACCTAATGAAACTTAAAAGCTTTTGTACAGCTAAAGAAATTACAAAAAAGCTGAACAGATAGCCCAAAGAGTGGGATAAAATCATAGCAAATGAAACAACAGACAAAGAATTAATCTCCAAAATCTACAAGCAACTCAGACAACTTAGCACTGGAAAAATGAACAACCCAATCAAAAAATGGGAAAAGGAACTAAACAGACACCTCTCCAACGATGACATACAGATGGCCCAAAAACACAAGAAACGATGCTCAACTACAATAATAATTAGAGAAATGCAAGTCAAAACTACAATGAGATATCACCTCACGCCCGTCAGAATGGCCATCATCCACAAATCAACAGAGAGTAAATACTGGAGAGGCTGTGGAGAAAAGGGAACACTCCTGCATTGCTGGTGGGAGTGTAAATTGATACAGCCTCTATGGAAGACAGTCTGGAGATTTCTTAAAAAACTAAAAATAGAAGCACCATATGACTCAGCAATCCCACTCTTAGGCTTATACCCTGAGAAAATCAAAAATGAAAGAAGCACCTGTACCCCAATGTTCATTGCAGCTCTCTATACAATAGCTAGAACATGGAAGGAACCTAGATGCCCATCAACCAACGAATGGATCCAAAAGCTCTGGTACATATATACAATGGAATACTACACAGCTGTAAAGAGAAATGCAGAAGAATCAACCCTAATGAGGTGGCTGGATCTAGAACGAATCATAAAAAGTGAAGTCAGTCAGAAAGAGAAGGACAAATACAGAATATTAACACATATATATGGAATCTAGTAGGATGGTGATGATGGCAATGGAGTGAAGCGACAGAAAGACAGACATGGACAGTGGACATATGGAGAATGTGGGGAAGGAACAGTGGATGAGAGGGGTAAAGGAAGTAGCATGAAGGTCTGTGCTATCATAAGTGAAGAAAATAGCTCTAGTCATTGCTCTGTGAGAAAAGGGGATCCTTCAGGGGTGCTGTGTGATGGTGGGAAGGGGAGGGAAGTGGGGGATATACTTATGACTAATCTGAGAACATACATATCTATAAACAACAAAACTCTGTAAAAGTTAAAAGTAAAATAAAGGCTTAAAAAAAAAAGGAACATGAGATTCATCTCAAGTCAAAAAGGGCAATGAACATGAATTCTTCCCAGTTTATTCATAGCGAGGTCCAGTCTGAGATACAGCAGCTAATTCAGCTGAGAATATGCTGAAAAGCTAAGTTGAGGTTTCTGGCAAGAGCTCATCCTTCCTCACACATGACTGAGGTGGATTCCAAGAGGGCTCTATGAAGCAAATACAGAAAGTAAGTTTTACCAGAAAAGCCCTTCTTTGGGTAACATTTACACTCCAAACCTTTCTCAAGGCGCCTTGTCTTATATATTCCATACCTTGTAGTATTTCTCGGAAGAGGCTTTTTGGGCCTACACTGTGACACGCTGAAGACAAAGGGGTATGAAATGCAATAACATGAGATTCATCCCAAGTCAAAAAGGGCAATGAACATGAATTCTTCCCAGCTTCTTGATAGCAAGCCACAGTCTGAGATACAGCAGCTAATTGGCTGAGCATACGCCGAAAATCTTAGTTGAGATTTTTGGTAAGAGCTCATCCTTCCTCACACACGACTGAGGTGGATTTAAGAGCGATCATTGAGGCCAATACAGAGAGTAAGTTTTACCAGAAAAGCCCTTCTGTGGCAACAATAACACTCCAAACCTTTCTCAAGGCGCCTTGTCTTATATATTCCATACCTTGTAGTATTTCTCGGAAGAGGCTTTTTGGGCCTACACTGTGACACGCTGAAGACAAAGGGGTATGAAATGCAATAACATGAGATTCATCCCAAGTCAAAAAGGGCAATGAACATGAATTCTTCCCAGTTTCTTGATAGCAAGCTCCAGTCGGAGATACAGAAGCTAATTCAGCTGAGAATACGCTGAAAATCGAGGTTGAGTTTTCTGGCAAGAGTTCCTATTCCTCACAAAGGACTCAGGTGGATTCCAAGAGGGCTCTATGAGGCGAATACAGAAAGTAAGTTTTACAGGTAAAGGCCTTCTTTGGGCAACATTTACACTCCAAAACTTTCGCAACGCGCGTTGTCTTATATATTCCATGCCCTGAAGTATGCGTCGGGAGAGGATTTTCGGGCCTACACTGCGACACCATGAAGAGAAACAGGTACGAAACGCAATATCATTAGATACAACCCACATCAAAAAGGCAATGAATATTAATTCTTCCCAGTTTTTTCATAGCAAGCAACAGTCTGAGATACAGAGGCTAATTCAGTTGAGAATACGCTGAAAAGCTAAGTTGAGTTTTCTGGCAAGAGCTCCTCCTTCTTCAAACATGACTGAGGTGGATTCCAAGAGGGTTCTATGAGGCGAATACAGAAAGTCAGTTTTCCAGGAAAAGCGCTTCTTTGGGCAACAGTTACACATCAATTCTTTCTCAATGCGCCCTGCCTTATGTACTCCATGCCCTGAAGTAGAACTTGGAAGAGGCTTTTCGGGCCTACAGTGCGACTCCCTGAAGAGAAAGATGTGTGGAACGCCAGAACGCGAGATACATCCCAAGTCCAAAAGGGCAATGAACATGAAATCTCACCAGCTTCCTGATGGCAGGTTACAGTCTCACATACAGCAGCTAATTCATGTGCGCATACGCTGAAAGCTTCCTTGAATTTTCTGGGAAGAGCTCATTCTTCCTCACACACGACTGAGGTGGATTCCAAGAGGGCTCTAAGAGGCGAATACAGAAAGTAAGTTTTACAGAAAAAGGCCTTCTTTGGGCAACATTTACACTCCAAACCTTTCTCAATGCGCCTTGCCTTACATATTCCATGCCCTGAAGTATGCCTCAGAAGAGGCTTTTCGGGCCTACACTGCGACTCCCTGAAGAGAAAGAGGTGCGTAACGCCAGAACGCGAGATACATCCCAAGTCGAAATGGTCAATGAACATGAAATCTCAGCAGCTTCCTGATCGCAGTTTTCAGTCAAATATAAAGCAGTTAATGCATGTGAGCGTACACTGAAGGCTTAGTTGAATTTTCTGGGAAGAGCTCATTCTTCCTCACACATGACGGAGGTGGATTCCAAGAGGGCTCTAAGAGGCGAATACAGAAAGTAAGTTTTTCAGGAAAAGCCCTTCTTTGGGCAACATTTACACTCCAAACCTTTCTCAATGCGCCTTGCCTTACATATTCCATGCCCTAAAGTAGGCCTCGCAAGAGGCTTCTCGGGCCTAAACTGCGACTCCCTGAAGAGAAAGAGGTATGGAAGGCCAGAACGTGAGACACACCCCAAGTCAAAAAGTGCAATGAACATGAAATCTCAGCAGCTTTTTGATAGCAGGTTACAGTCTCAGATAAAGCAGCTAATTCAAGTGAGCATACGCTGAAAGCTTAGTTGAGTTTTCTGGCAAGAACTAATCCTTCCCAAAACATGACTGAGGTGGATTCCAAGAGCACTCTATGAGGCAATTACAGAAAGTAAGTTTTACAGGAAAAGCCCTTCTTTGTGAAACATTGACACTACAAACCTTTCCCAGTGCGCCCTGTCTTACATATTCCATGGCCTGAAGTATGCCTCGAAAGAGGCTTTTCAGGCCTACACTGCAACTCCCTGAAGAGAAAGTGGTATGTAACTCCATTATGCAAGATACATCCAACGTCAAAAAGGGCAATGAACATGAATTCTTCCCAACTTCTTGATAGCAGGCTACAGTCTTATATACAACTGCTCATTCAGTTGAGAATACACTGAATAACTAAGTTGAATAGTCTGGCAAGAGCTCATTCTTCCTCACACATGACTGATGTGGATTCCGAGAGGGCTCTATGAGGCGAATACAGAGAGTAAATTTTATAGGATAAGCCCTTCTTTGGGTAATATTTACTCCCCAAAACTTTCTCAAAGCGCCTTGTCTTGCATATTCCATGGCCTGAAGTATGCCTCAGAAAAGGCTTTTCGGGCCTACACTCCAAATCCCTGAAGAGAATGTGGTACGTAACGCCGTAACACGAGATACATCCCACGTCAAAAAGGACAATGAACATGAATACTTCCCAGCTTCTTGACTGCAGGATGCATTCTGAGACACAGCAGCTAATTCAGCTGAGAATACGCTGCAAAGCTAATTTGAGTTTTCTGGCAAGAGCTCATTCTTCCTCACACATGACTGGGGGTGATTGAAAGAGTCCGTTCTGGGGTGAAAAAATAAAGTAAGTTTTACAGTAAAAGCCCTTCTTTGGGCAATATTTACACTTCAAAATTTTCTCAATGCGCCTTGTCTTACATATTGCATGGCCTGAAGTATGCCTTGGGAAAGGATATTCGGGACTACACTACAACTCCCTCAAGAGAAATTCGTATGTAACGCCATTACGTGAGATTCATCCAAAGTGAAAAAGGTCAATGAAGATGAATTCTTCCCAGCTTCTTGATAGCAGGCTACATTCTGAGGTAAAGCAGCTAATTCAGCTGAGAATACCCTGAAAAACTAAGTTGAGTTTTCTTGAAGGTGCTCATTCTTCCTCACACATTACTGAGGATGATTCCAAGAGTGCATTATGGGGTGAACAGAGAATGTAAGTTTTACAGGAAAAGCCCTTCTTTAGGCAACATTTGCACACCAAAACTTTCTCAATACGCCTTGAATTACATATTCCATGGCCTGAAGTATGCCTAGGAAAAGGATTTTCGGGACTATACTGCAGCTCCCTGAAGAGAAATTGGTACGTAACGCCATAACACGAGACACATCCCACGTCAAAAAGGGCAATAAACATGAATTCTTCCCAGACTCTTGATAGCAGGATACAGTCTGAGGTACAGGAGCTAATTCATCTGAGAAAATGCTGAAAAGCTAAGTTGAGTTTTCTGGCAAGAGCTCATTCTTCCTCACACATGACTGAGGATGATTCGAAGAGCGCGGTATGGGGTGAATAGAGAAAGTAAGTTTTACAGGAAAAGCCCTACTTCGGACAACATTTACATTCCAAAAGTTTCTCACTGGGCCGTGTCTTACATATTTCATGGCCCTGAAGTATGCCTTGAAGAGGCTTTTCGGGTCTACTCTGCGACACCCTGAAGAGGAATTCGTATGTACCGCAATAACACGACATATATCCCAAGTAAAAAAAAAGGAAAATGAACATGAATTCTTTCCAGTTTCTTGACAACAGGCTACGGGCTGAAATAAAGCAGCTAATTCAGCTGAGAATAGGCTGAAAACGTAGTGGAGTTTTCTGGCAAGAGCTCATTCTTCCTCACACATGACTGAGGATGATTCGAAGAGCGCGGTATGGGGTGAATAGAGAAAGTAAGTTTTACAGGAAAAGCCCTACTTCGGACAACATTTACATTCCAAAAGTTTCTCACTGGGCCGTGTCTTACATATTTCATGGCCCGAAGTATGCCTTGGAAGAGGCTTTTCGGGTCTACTCTGCGACACCCTGAAGAGGAATTCGTATGTACCGCAATAACACGACATATATCCCAAGTAAAAAAAAAGGAAAATGAACATGAATTCTTTCCAGTTTCTTGACAACAGGCTACGGGCTGAAATAAAGCAGCTAATTCAGCTGAGAATACGCTGAAAAAGTAAGTTGAGTTTTCTTGCAAGAGCTCATTCTTCTTCAGACATGACTGAGGGTGATTCCAAGAGCACGTTATGGGGTGAATAGAGAAAGTAAGTTTTACCGGAAAAGCCCTACTTTGGGCAACATTTACACTCCAAAACTTTCACAGTGCGCCTTGTCTTACCTATTTCATGGCCTGAAGTATGCCTCAGAAGAGGCTTGTCGGGCCTACACTGTGACACCCTGAAGAGAAATTCGTATGTACCGCAATAACACGACATATATTCCAAGTAAAAAAAAGGAAAATGAACATGAATTCTTCCCAGCTTCTTGATAGCAGGCTACAGTCTGAGATACAACAGCTAAATCAGCTGAGAATACGCTGAAAATCTAAGTTGAGTTTTCTTGCAAGAGCTCATTCTACCTCACAGTTGTCTGAGGTGCATTCCGAGAAGGATCTATGAGGCGAATTCAGAAAATAAGTTTTACTTGAAAAGCCCTTGTTTGGGCAACATTTACACTCCAAACCTTTCTCAATGCGCCTTGTCTTACATATTTCATGGCCTGAAGTATGCCTCAGAAGAGGCTTGTCGGGCCTACACTGTGACACCCTGAAGAGAAATTCGTATGTACCGCAATAACACGACATATATTCCAAGTAAAAAAAAGGAAAATGAACATGAATTCTTCCCAGCTTCTTGATAGCAGGCTACAGTCTGAGATACAACAGCTAAATCAGCTGAGAATACGCTGAAAATCTAAGTTGAGTTTTCTTGCAAGAGCTCATTCTACCTCACAGTTGTCTGAGGTGCATTCCGAGAAGGATCTATGAGGCGAATTCAGAAAATAAGTTTTACTTGAAAAGCCCTTGTTTGGGCAACATTTACACTCCAAACCTTTCTCAATGCGCCTTGTCTTACATATTCCAGGGCCTGTGGTATGCCTCAGAAGAGGCTTCTTAGGCTTACACTGCGACTCCCTGAAGAGAAAGTGGTACGTAACGCCATAACACGATATTCATTCCATGTCAAAAAGGGCAATGAACATGAATACTTCCCAGCTTCTTGATATCTGGATACAGTCTGAGATACAGCAGCTAATACAAATGAGAATACGCTGAAAAGCTAAGTTGAGTTTTTAATCAAGAGCTAATTCTTCCTCACACTTGACTGAGGTGAATTCCATGAGGGCTCTATGGGGCGAATACAGAAAGTAAGTTTTACAGGAAAAGCCCTTCTTTGGGCAACATTTACACTCCAAAATTTTCTCAAAATGCCTTGTCTTATGTATTCCTCAACTGAAGTATGCCTCGGAAGAGGCATTTCAGGCCTACACCGCGACTCCCTGAAGAGAAAGTCGGATGTAACGACATTGAGCAAGATACATCCAGTGTCAAAAAGGGCAATGAACATGAATTCTTCCCAGCTTCTTGATAGTAGCCTACAGCCTGAGATACAGCAGCTCATTTAGCTGAGAATATCCTGAAATGAAGAGTTTTTTCGCAAGAGCTCATTCTTCCTCACACTTGACTGTGGTGGATTCTGAGAGAGCTCTATGAGGAGAATACAGAAAGTAAGTTTTACAGGAAAAGCCCTTCTTTGGGCTACATTTACACTCCAAAACTGTCTCAATGCTCCTTCCTATACATATTCCATGGCCTGAAGTATGCCTCGGAAGAGGCTTTCGGCCCTACACTGCGACACCCTGACGAGAATGTGGTATATAATGGAATAACACTACAGACATCCCAAGTCAGAAAGGGCAATGAACATGAATTCTTCACAGCTTCCTGATAGCAGGCTACAGTCTGAGATACAGCAACTAATTCACCTGAGAATACGCTCAAAACCTAAGTTGAATTTTCTGCCAAGAGCTCATTCTTCCACACACATGACTGAGTTGGATTCCATGAAGCATCTATGAGGCGAATACAGGAAGTAAGTTTAACAGGAAAAGTTCTTCTTTGGGCAACATTTACACTCCAAATCTTTCTGAATGCTCCTTCCTATACATATTCCATGGCCTGAAGTATGCCTCGGAAGAGGCTTTCGGCCCTACACTGCGACACCCTGACGAGAATGTGGTATATAATGGAATAACACTACAGACATCCCAAGTCAGAAAGGGCAATGAACATAAATTCTTCACAGCTTCCTGATAGCAGGCTACAGTCTGAGATACAGCAACTAATTCACCTGAGAATACGCTCAAAACCTAAGTTGAATTTTCTGCCAAGAGCTCATTCTTCCACACACATGACTGAGTTGGATTCCATGAAGCATCTATGAGGCGAATACAGGAAGTAAGTTTAACAGGAAAAGTTCTTCTTTGGGCAACATTTACACTCCAAATCTTTCTGAATGCGCCTGTTCTTACCTATTCCATGGCCTGGAAAATGCCTCAGAAGAGGTTTTTCGGGCCTACCCTGCGACTCCCTGAAGAGAAATTCGTACGTAACTCCATTATGCGAGATACATCCAAAATCAAAAAGGGCCATGAACATGAATTCTTCCAGCTTCTTGATACCAGGCTACAGTCAGAGGTACAGCAGCTAATTCAGCTGAGAAAACCCAGAAAATCTAAGATGAGTTTTCTGGAAAGAGCTCATTCTTTCTCACACGAGACTGAGGTGAATACCAAGAGTGCGTCATTGGTTGAATAGAGAAAGTAAGTTTTAAAGCAAATCCCTTTTTGGGAAACATTTACACTCCAAAAGGTTCTCAGTGCCGCTTGTCTTACATATTCCATGCCCTGAATTATGCTTCGGCAGAGGCTTTTCAGGCCTATACTGCAACTTCCTGAGGAGAAATTCGTATGTAACCACATTACGCGAGATATATCCAAAGTCAAAAAGGGCAATGAACAAGAATTCTTCCCAGCTTCTTTATAGCAGGCTACAGTGTGAGTTGCAGCAGCTAATTCAGCTGAGAATACGCTGAAAAGCTAAGTTGAGTTTTCGGGAAAGAGCTAATTCTTCCTCAAACATGACTGAGGATGATTCCAAGAGCGCGTTATGGGGTGAATAAAGAAAGTCAGCTTTACAGGAAAAGCCCTTCTTTGGGGAACATTTACACTCCAAAACTTTCTCAATGCTCCTTGTCTTAATATTCAATGGCCTGAAGTATGCTCTGAAGAGTCTTTTCGGGCCTACACTGCGACAACCTGACGAGAAGACGGTATATAACGCAATAACATGACAGGCAACCCAAGTCAAAAAGGGCAAGGAACATGAATTCCTCACAACTTTTGATAGCAGGCTACAGTTTGAGGTACAGCAGATACTGAAGCTGAGAACACGCTGAAAAGTTAAGTTTATTTCTTTGGCTAGAGCTCATTCTTCTGCACACATGACTGAGGTGAATTCCGAGAAGGCTCTATGAGGCGAATACAGAAAGTAAGTTTGACAGGAAAAGCCATTCCTTGGGCAATATTTACACTCTAAAACTTTCTGAATGCTCCTTGTCTTAATATTCAATGGCCTGAAGTATGCTCTGAAGAGTCTTTTCGGGCCTACACTGCGACAACCTGACGAGAAGACGGTATATAACGCAATAACATGACAGGCAACCCAAGTCAAAAGGGCAAGGAACATGAATTCTCACAACTTTTGATAGCAGGCTACAGTCTGAGGTACAGCAGATACTGAAGCTGAGAACACGCTGAAAAGTTAAGTTTATTTCTTTGGCTAGAGCTCATTCTTCTGCACACATGACTGAGGTGAATTCCGAGAAGGCTCTATGAGGCGAATACAGAAAGTAAGTTTGACAGGAAAAGCCCTTCCTTGGGCAACATTTACACTCTAAAACTTTCTGAATGTGCCTGTCTTACATATTGTAAGCCCTGAAGTATGCCTCAGAAGAGGCTTTTCAGCTCTCAGTGCGACTCCCTGAAGAGAAATTGTTATGTAACTCCATTACTCAAGATACATCCAAAGTCAAAAAGGGCAATGAGCATGAATTCTTCGCAGCTTCTTGATAGCAAGATACAATCTGAGGTAAAACAGCTAATTCAGCTGAGAAAATCCTGACAGTCTAGATTGAGTTTCTGGAAAAAGCTCAATCTTACTCACAAATGACTGAGGATGATTTCAAGAGCGGGTAATTGGGTGAATAGAGAAAGCAGGTCTTACAGGAAAAGCCTTTCTTTGGGCAACATTGACACTCCAACTTCCTCAATACGCCTTGTGTTACATATTCCATGGCCTGAAGTATGCCTCGGAAGACGCATTTCGGGCCTACAGTGCGACTCCCTGAAGAGAATTTCGTTTGCAACTCCATTACGCGAAATACATCCAAAGTCAAAAGGGGCAATGAACATGAATGCTTCCCAGCTTCTCGATACCAAGCTACAGTCTGAGGTACAGCAGTTAATGCAGCTGGGAATACCCTGAAAAGCTAAGTTCAGGTTTCAGAAACGAGCTCATTCTTCCTCACACACGACTGAGGATGATTCCAAGAGCGCGTTATGGGGTGAATAGAGAAAGAAAGTTTTATAGGAAAAGCCGTTTTATGGGAAACATTTACACTCAATAACTTTCTCAATGCTCCTTGTATACATATTCCATGCACTGAAGTATGCCTGGGAAGAGGCTTTTCAGGCGTACACTGCGACTCACTGAAGAGATTGTGGCATGAAACGCAATAACAGGACATACATCCCGAGTCCAAAATGGGCAATGAATATGAATGCTTCCTAGCTTCTAGATAGGAGGCTACAGTCTGAGATACAGCAACTAATTCAGCTGAGAATACGCTGAAAAGCTAAGTTGACTTTTCTGGCAAGAGCTCATTCTTCCTCACACTTGACTGAGGTGGATTCCAAGAGCGCATTATGGGGTGAATAGAGAAAGTAAGTATTACAGGAAAAACCCTTCTTTGGGAAACATTTATACTCCAAAAGTTTCTCATGCGCCTTGTCTTACATATTGCATGCCATGAAGTATGCCTCAGAAGAGGTTTTTTGGGCCTACACTGCGACTCCCTGAAGAAAAAGTGGTATGTAACGCAATAACACGACATACATCCCAAGACAAAAAGGGCAATGAATATGAATACTTCCCAGCTTCTTGATAGCAGGTTACGGTCTGAGATACAGCAGCTAATTCAGCTGAGAATACGCTGAAAAGCAAAGTTGAGTAGTCTGGTAAGAGTTCATTCTTCCTCACACATGACTGAGGTGGATTCCAAGAGCGCATTATGGGGTGAATAGAGAAAGTAAGTATTACAGGAAAAACCCTTCTTTGGGAAACATTTATACTCCAAAAGTTTCTCATGCGCCTTGTCTTACATATTGCATGCCATGAAGTATGCCTCAGAAGAGGTTTTTTGGGCCTACACTGCGACTCCCTGAAGAAAAAGTGGTATGTAACGCAATAACACGACATACATCCCAAGACAAAAAGGGCAATGAATATGAATACTTCCCAGCTTCTTGATAGCAGGTTACGGTCTGAGATACAGCAGCTAATTCAGCTGAGAATACGCTGAAAAGCAAAGTTGAGTAGTCTGGTAAGAGTTCATTCTTCCTCACACATGACTGAGGTGGATCCGAAAGGGCTCTATGATGCGAATACAGAAAGTAAGTTTTACCGGAAAAGCCCTTCTTTGGGAAACATTTACACTCCAAAACTTTCTCAATGTGTCTTCTCTTACATATCCCATGCCCTGAAATATGCCTTGGAAAAGGCTTTCCGGTAAGACACTGCGACTCCTTGAAGAGATAGTGGTATCTAACGTCATTATGCGAGATACATCCAAAGTCAAAAAGGGCAATGAACATGAATTCTTCCCAGCTTCTTGATAGCAGACTACAGTCTGAGATACAGCAGCTAATTTCGATGAGATTATGTTGAAAATCTAAGTTGTATTTTCTGGCAAGAGCTCATTTTTCCTCAGACATGACTGAGGATGATTCCACGAGCGCATTACAGGGTGAATGGAGAAAGTCAGCTTTACAGGAAAAGCCCTTCTTTGGGAAACATTTACACTGCAAAAGTTTCTCAATTCACATTGTCTTCCATATTCAATGCCCTGAATTATGACTCGGAAGAGTCTTTTCGGGCCTACACTGTGACTGCCTGAAGAGAAATTCGTATGTAACTCCATTACGCTAGATACATCCAAAGTCAAAAAGGGCAATGAACATGAAATCTTCCCAGCTTCTTGATAGTAGGCTACAATCTGAGGTAAAGCACCTAATTTCGATGAGATTATGTTGAAAATCTAAGTTGTATTTTCTGGCAAGAGCTCATTTTTCCTCAGACATGACTGAGGATGATTCCACGAGCGCATTACAGGGTGAATGGAGAAAGTCAGCTTTACAGGAAAAGCCCTTCTTTGGGAAACATTTACACTGCAAAAGTTTCTCAATTCACATTGTCTTCCATATTCAATGCCCTGAATTATGACTCGGAAGAGTCTTTTCGGGCCTACACTGTGACTGCCTGAAGAGAAATTCGTATGTAACTCCATTACGCTAGATACATCCAAAGTCAAAAAGGGCAATGAACATGAATGCTTCCCAGCTTCTTGATAGTAGGCTACAATCTGAGGTAAAGCACCTAATGCATCTGCTAATACCCTGAAAAGCTAAGTTGAGTTTTCTGGAAAGAGTTTATTCTTCCTCACACATGACCTTGGATGTTTCCAAGAGCGCATTATGGGGTGAATAGTGAAAGAAAGTTTTACAAGAAATGCCCTACTTTGTGCAACATTTACCATCCAAAACTTTCTCAGTGCGCCTTGTCTTACATATTGCATGGCCTGAAGTATTCCAGGGAAGAGGCTTTTCGGGCTTACACTGCGACTCCCTGAAGAGAAAGTGTTATGTAGCGCCCTTATGCGAGATATGTCCCATACACAAAGGGCAATGAATATGAATACTTCCCAGCTTCTTGATAGCAGGCTACAGTCTGAGATACAGCAGCTAATTCAGAGGAGAATACGCTGAAAACTAAGTTGAGTTTTCTGGCAAGAGCTCACACTTCCTCACTCTTGACAGGTGGATTCCAGGAGGGCGCTATGTGGTGAATACCAAAATAAGTTTTACAGGAAAGCTCTTATTTGGGCAACATTTACACTCCAAACCTTTCTCAATGCGCCTTGTCTTATAAATTCCATGCCCTGAATTATGCCTCGGAAGAGGCTTTTCGGGCCTACAGTATGACTCCCTGAAGAGAATTTCTTATGCAACTCCATTACGCGAAATAAATCCAAAGTGAAAAGGGGCAATGAACATGAATGCTTCCCAGCTTCTTGATAGCAGGCTACAGTCTGAGATACAGCAGCTAAGGCAGCTGGGAATATCCTGAAAACCTAAGTTGAGTTTTTTGGAAAGAGCTCATTCTTACTCACAGATGATTGAGGATGATTTCAAGAGCCGGTTTTGGGGTGAATACAGAAAGTAAGTTTTACAGGAAAAGCTCTTCTTTTGGCAACATTTACACTCAAAAACTTTCTCTTTGCGCCTTGTCTTACATATTCCAAGCCCTGAAGACTGTCTCCGAAGAGGCTTTTTGGGCCTACACTGTGACTCCCTGAAGAGAAAGTGGTCAGCAACGCAATAACACGACATACATTCCGAGTCAAAAGGGGAATGAACATGAATACTTACCAGATTCTTGATAGCAGGTTATAGTTTGAGGTACAGCAGCTAAGGCAGCTGGGAATATCCTGAAAACCTAAGTTGAGTTTTTTGGAAAGAGCTCATTCTTACTCACAGATGATTGAGGATGATTTCAAGAGCCGGTTTTGGAGTGAATACAGAAAGTAAGTTTTACAGGAAAAGCTCTTCTTTTGGCAACATTTACACTCAAAAACTTTCTCTTTGCGCCTTGTCTTACATATTCCAAGCCCTGAAGACTGTCTCCGAAGAGGCTTTTTGGGCCTACACTGTGACTCCCTGAAGAGAAAGTGGTCAGCAACGCAATAACACGACATACATTCCGAGTCAAAAACGGCAATGAACATGAATACTTCCGAGATTCTTGATAGCAGGTTATAGTTTGAGGTACAGCAGCTAATGCAGCTGGGAATACGCTGAAAAGCTAAGTTAAGTTTTCTGGAAAGAGCTCATTCTTCCTCACACTTGACTGAGGTGGATTCCAAGAGGGCGCTATGTGGCGAATACAGAAAGTAAGTTTTACAGGAAAAACCCTTCTTTGGGAAACATTTACAGTACTAAATTTTATCAATGCGCCTTGATATACATATTCCATGGTCTGAAGTATGCCTCGGAAGAGTCTTTTTGGGCCTACATGAGACACCCTATCGAGAAGGTGTTATGTAACGCAATAACACGACAGACATCGCAAGATAAAAAGGGCAATGAATATGAATTCTTCACAACTTCTTGAGAGCAAGCTACATTCTGAGGTATAGCAGCTAATTCAGCTGAGAATACGCTGAAAAGCTAAATTGAATAGTCTGGCAAGAGCTCATTCTTCCTCACACATGACTGAGGTGGATTCCGAAAGGGCTCTATGATGCGAATACAGAAAGTAAGTTTTACCGGAAAAGCCCTTCTTTGGGAAATATTTACACTGCAAAACTTTCTCAATGCGCCTGGTCTTCCATATTGCATGCCCTGAAGTATGGCTCGAAAGAGGATTTTCGGCCTACACTGCAACTTCCAGAAGAGAAATTCGTATGTAACGACATTACGCGAGATACATCCTAAGTCAAAAAGGGCAATGAACATGAATGCTTCACAGCTTCTTAATAGCAGGCAACAGTCTGAGGTACAGCAACTAATGCAACTGGGAATACCCTGAAAAGCTAAATTGAATAGTCTGGCAAGAGCTCATTCTTCCTCACACATGACTGAGGTGGATTCCGAAAGGGCTCTATGATGCGAATACAGAAAGTAAGTTTTACCGGAAAAGCCCTTCTTTGGGAAACATTTACACTGCAAAACTTTCTCAATGCGCCTGGTCTTCCATATTGCATGCCCTGAAGTATGGCTCGAAAGAGGATTTTCGGGCCTACACTGCAACTTCCAGAAGAGAAATTCGTATGTAACGACATTACGCGAGATACATCCTAAGTCAAAAAGGGCAATGAACATGAATGCTTCACAGCTTCTTAATAGCAGGCAACAGTCTGAGGTACAGCAACTAATGCAACTGGGAATACCCTTAAATTTATGTTGAGTTTTCTGAAAAGAGCTCATTATTCCTCACACATGAGTGAGGATGATTCCAAGATCACGTTATGGGGTGAATAGAGAAAGTAAGTTTTACAAGAAAAGCCCTTCTTTGGGGAACATTTACACCCAAAACTTTCTCAATGAGCCTTGTCTTACATATTCCAAGCCCTGAAGTATGCCCAGGAAGAGGCTTTTCGGGCCTACACTGCGACTCCCTGAAGAGAAAGTGGTATGTAACGCAATAACACGACATACATCCCAAGACAAAAAGGGCAATGAACGTGAAAACTTCCAAGTTTATTGATAGCAGGCTGCAGTCTGAGATACAGCAGCTGATTCAGCTGAAAATACGCTGAAAAGCAAAGGTGAGTGTTCTGGCAAGAGCTCATTCTTCCTCACACATGACTGAGGTGCATTCTGAGATGGCTCTATGAGGCGAATATAGAAAGTAGGTTTTACAGGAAATTTCCTTTTTCGGCAAAATTTACACTCCAAAAACTTTCTCAATGCGCCTTGTCTTACGTATTGCATGCCCTGAAGTAGGCCTCGGAAGAGGCTTTTCGCACCTACACTGCAACACCCTTATGAGAAGGTGTTAATGTAATGCAATAACACGACAGACATCCCAAGACAAAAAGAGCAATGAACATGAATTCTTCACACCGTCCTGGTAGTAGGCTACAGTCTGAGGTACAGCAGCTAATTCAGCTGAGAATACGCTGAAAAGCTAAGTTGAGTTTTCTGGCAACAGCTCATTCTTCCTCACACATTACTGAGGTGGATTCAGAGAGGGCTCTAAGAGGCGAATTCAGAAAATAAATTTTACAGGAAAAGCCCTTCTTTGGGAAACATTACACTCCAAAACTTTCCCAATGCGCCTTGTCTTACATATTGCATGCCCTGAAGTATGCCTCGGAAGAGGCTTTTCAGGCCTGCACTGCGAGTCCCTGAAGAGAAAGTGGTACGTAACTCCATAACACGAGATACATCCCAAGTCAAAAAGGGCAATGAACATGAATAATTCCCAGGATCTTAAAAGCAGGCTACAATCTCAGATACAGCAGCCAATCCAGCTGAGAATACACTGAAAATTTGAATTTTTTGGCAAGAGCTCATTCTTCCTCACACATTACTGAGGTGGATTCAGAGAGGGCTCTAAGAGGCGAATTCAGAAAATAAATTTTACAGGAAAAGCCCTTCTTTGGGAAACATTACACTCCAAAACTTTCTCAATGTGCCATGCCTTACATATTGCATGCCCTGAAGTATGCCTCTTAAAAGGCTTTTCTGTCCTACAATGCGATGTCCACAAGAGAAAGTGGTACGTAACTCCATAACACGAGATACATCCCATGTCAAAATGGTCAATGACCATGAATACTTACTACCTTCTTGATAGCAGGCTACAGTCTGAGATACAGCAACTAATTCATCTGAGAATACGCTGAAAAGCTAGTTGAGTTTTCTGGCAAGAGCTCACTTTTCCTCACACATGACTGAGGATCCTTCCAAGAGCGTGTTGTGGGGTGAATAGAGAAAGCAGGTTGTACAGGATAAGCCCTCTTTGGGAAACAATTACACTCCAAAAGTTTCTCAATACGCCTAGTCTTACATATTCCATGGCCTAAAGTGAACCTCAGAAAAGGAAGTTCAGGCCTATACTTCGACTCCCTGAAGAGAAAGTGGTATGTCACGCCATTTCGCGAGACACATCCAAAGACAAAAAGAGCAATGAACATGAACTCTTTCCAGCTTCTTGATAGCAGGCTATGGTCTGAGCTACAGCGGCTAATGCAGCTGTGAATATGCTGAAAATCTAAGTTGAGTTTTCTGGAAAGAGCTCTTTATTCTGCACACATGACTGAGGATGATTCCAAGAGCGCGTTATGGGGTGAATAGAGAAATTAAGTTTTACAGGAAAAGCCCTTCTTTGGGAAACATTTACACTCCAAAAGTTTCTCAGTGTGCCTTTTCTTACATATTCCATGGCCTGAAGTATGCCTCAGAAGACGCTGTTCGGGATTACTCTGCGACTCCCTGAAGAGAAAGTTTTATGTTACGCCATTATGCGACATACATCCAAAGTTAAAATGGGGAATGAACATGAATAATTCGCAGCTTCTTGATAGCAGCCTACAGTCTGAGATACAGCAGCTGATTCAGCTGAAAATACGCTGAAAAGCAAAGGTGAGTGTTCTGGCAAGAGCTCATTCTTCCTCACACAGGACTGAGATAGAGTCCGAGATAGCTCTATGAGGCGAATACAGAAAGTAGGTTTTACAGGAAATATCCTTTTTTCGGCAAAATTTACGCTCCAAAAACTTTCCCAATGCGCCTTGTCTTACATATTGCATGCCCTGAAGTATGCCTCGGAAGAGGCTTTTCAGGCCTGCACTGCGAGTCCCTGAAGAGAAAGTGGTACGTAACTCCATAACACGAGATACATCCCGAGACAAAAAGGTCAATGAACATGACTACTTCCCAGCTTCTTGATAGCAGTCTGCAGTCTGAGATACAGCAGCTAATTCAGCTGAGAATACGCTGAAAAGCTATGTTGACTTTTCTGGCAAGAGCTCATTCTTCCTCACACAGGACTGAGATAGAGTCCGAGATAGCTCTATGAGGCGAATACAGAAAGTAGGTTTTACAGGAAATTTCCTTTTTCGGCAAAATTTACACTCCAAAAGTTTCTCAATGCACCTTGTCTTACATATTGCGAACCCTAAAGTATGCCTCGGAAGAGGCTTTTCAGGCCTACACTGCGATCCCTGAAGAAAAAGTGGTAACTAAAACCATAACACGAGATACATCCCAAGTCAAAAAGGGCAATGAACATGCATTCTTCCCAGCTTCTTGAGAGAAGGCTACAGTCTGAAATACAGCAGCTAATTCTGCTGAGAATACGCTGAAAAGCTATGTTGACTTTTCTGGCAAGAGCTCACTTTTCCTCACACATGACTGAGGATCCTTCCAAGAGCGTGTTGTGGGGTGAATAGAGAAAGCAGGTTGTACAGGATAAGCCCTCTTTGGGAAACAATTACACTCCAAAAGTTTCTCAATACGCCTAGTCTTACATATTCCATGGCCTAAAGTGAACCTCAGAAAGGAAGTTCAGGCCTATACTTGACTCCCTGAAGAGAAAGTGGTATGTCACGCCATTTCGCGAGATACATCCAAAGACAAAAAGAGCAATGAACATGAACTCTTTCCAGCTTCTTGATATCAGGCTATGATCTGAGCTACAGCGGCTAATGCAGCGGTGAATACGCTGAAAAGCTAAGTTGAGTTTTCTGGAAAGAGCTCGTTCTTCTGCACACATGTCTGAGGATGATTCCAAGAGCGCGTTATGGGGTGAATAGAGAAATTAAGTTTTACAGGAAAAGCCCTTCTTTGGGAAACATTTACACTCCAAAAGTTTCTCAGTGTGCCTTTTCTTACATATTCCATGGCCTGAAGTATGCCTCAGAAGACGCTGTTCGGGATTACCTGCGACTCCCTGAAGAGAAAGTTTTATGTTACGCCATTATGACATACATCCAAAGTGAAAATGGGGAATGAACATGAATAATTCGCAGCTTCTTGATAGCAGCCTACAGTCTGAGATACAGCAGCTGATTCAGCTGAAAATACGCTGAAAAGCAAAGGTGAGTGTTCTGGCAAGAGCTCATTCTTCCTCACACAGGACTGAGATAGAGTCCGAGATAGCTCTATGAGGCGAATACAGAAAGTAGGTTTTACAGGAAATATCCTTTTTTCGGCAAAATTTACACTCCAAAAACTTTCTCAATGCGCCTTGTCTTACATATTGCATGCCCTGAAGTAGGCCTCGGAAGAGGCTTTTCCCTACACTGGACACCCTTAGAGAAGGTGTTATGTAACGCATAACACGACAGACATCCCAGACAAAAGAGCAATGAACATGAATTCTTCACACCTTCCTGGTAGTAGGCTACAGTCTGAGATACAGCAGCTAATTCAGATGAGAATACGCTGAAATTCTAAGTTGACTTTTCTGGCAAGAGCACATTCTTCCTCACACATGACTGAGATAGAGTCCGAGATAGCTCTATGAGGCGAATACAGAAAGTAGGTTTTACAGGAAATATCCTTTTTTCGGCAAAATTTACACTCCAAAAACTTTCTCAATGCGCCTTGTCTTACATATTGCATGCCCTGAAGTAGGCCTTGGAAGAGGCTTTTCGCACCTACACTGCGACACCCTTACGAGAAGGTGTTATGTAACGCAATAACACGACAGACATCCCACGACAAAAAGAGCAATGAACATGAATTCTTCACACCTTCCTGGTAGTAGGCTACAGTCTGAGATACAGCAGCTAATTCAGATGAGAATACGCTGAAAATCTAAGTTGAGTTTTCTGGCAACAGCTCATTCTTCCTCACAAATGACTGAGGATATTTCCAAGAGCGCGTTATGGAGTGAATAGTGAAAGTAGGTTTTACATGATAAGCACTTCTTAGGGCAAAATTTACACTCCAAAACTTTCTCAATGCGCCTTGTCTTGCATATTGCATGCCCTGAAGTATGCCATGGAAGAGGTTTTTCGGGCCTACACTGCGACACCCTGTAGAGAAAGCAGTATGTAATGCCATAACACGAGATACATAACAAGACAAAAAGGGCAATGAACATGACTACTTCCCAGCTTCTTGATAGCAGTCTGCAGTCTGAGATACAGCAGCTAATTCAGCTGAGAATACGCTGAAAAGCTATGTTGACTTTTCTGGCAAGAGCTCATTCTTCCTCACAAATGACTGAGGATATTTCCAAGAGCGCGTTATGGAGTGAATAGTGAAAGTAGGTTTTACATGATAAGCACTTCTTAGGGCAAAATTTACACTCCAAAACTTTCTCAATGCGCCTTGTCTTGCATATTGCATGCCCTGAAGTATGCCATGGAAGAGGTTTTTCGGGCCTACACTGCGACACCCTGTAGAGAAAGCAGTATGTAATGCCATAACACGAGATACATAACAAGACAAAAAGGGCAATGAACATGACTACTTCCCAGCTTCTTGATAGCAGTCTGCAGTCTGAGATACAGCAGCTAATTCAGCTGAGAATACGCTGAAAAGCTATGTTGACTTTTCTGGCAAGAGCTCACTTTTCCTCACACATGACTGAGGATCCTTCCAAGAGCGTGTTGTGGGGTGAATAGAGAAAGCAGGTTGTACAAGATAAGCCCTCTTTGGGAAACAATTACACTCCAAAAGTTTCTCAATACGCCTAGTCTTACATATTCCATGGCCTAAAGTGAACCTCAGAAAAGGAAGTTCAGGCCTATACTTCGACTCCCTGAAGAGAAAGTGGTATGTCACGCCATTTCGCGAGACACATCCAAAGACAGAAAGAGCAATGAACATGAACTCTTCCCAGCTTCTTGATAGCAGGCTACGGTCTGAGCTACAGGAGCTAATGCAGCTGTGATTACGCTGAAAGGCTAAGTTGAGTTTTCTAGAAAGAGCTCGGAAAATGCTTTTCAGGCCTACACTGAGAATTCCTGAAGAGAAATTCGTATGTAACGCCGTTACGCGAGATATATCCAAAGTCAAAAAAGGGCAATGAACATGAATGGTTCTCAGCTTCTTGATAGCAGGCTACAGTCTGAGATACAGCAGCTAATGCAGCTGGGAACACCCTAAAAAGCTAAGTTGAGTTTTCTAGGAAGAGCTCATTCTTCCTCATGTATGACTGTGGTGGATTCCTAGAGGGCTCTATGAGGCGAATAGAGAAAGTAAGTTATACAGTAAAAGCCCTTCTTTAGGCACTTTTACACTCCAAAACTTACTCAATGCTCCTAGTCGTCCATATTGCATGCCATGAAATATGCCTCGGAATAGGCTTTTCGTGCCTACACAGCGACTCCCTTAAGAGAAATTCATATGTAATGCCAGTGTTCAAGATACATTAAAAATCAAAAAGAGCAATGAACAGGAATGCTTCCCAGCTTCTTGATAGCAAGCCACAGACTGAGCTAAAGCAGCTAATTCAGCTGAGAAAACCCTGATAGTCTAAGTTGAGTTTTCTGGAAAGAGCTTATTCTTCCTCACAAATGACTGGATGATTCCAAGAGCGCATTATGGGGTGAATAGAGAATGTAAGTTTCACAGGAAAAGCCCTTCTTTCATCAACATTTGCACTCCAAAACTTTCTCAATGTGCGTTTTCCTACATATTAAATGGCCTGAAATATGTCTCGGAAGAGGCTTTTCGGGCCTACACTGTGACTCCATGAAGAGAAAGTTTTATGTAACGCCATTATGCGATATACATCCAAAGTCAAAAAGGGCTATGAACATGAATGCTTCCCAGCTTCTTGATAGCAGGGTGCAGTCTGAGGTACGGAAGCTCACTCAGCTGAGATTACTCTGATAGTCTAAGTTGAGTTTTCTGGAAAGAGCTTATTCTTCCTCACAAATGACTGGATGATTCCAAGAGCGCATTATGGGGTGAATAGAGAATGTAAGTTTCACAGGAAAAGCCCTTCTTTCATCAACATTTGCACTCCAAAACTTTCTCAATGTGCGTTTTCCTACATATTAAATGGCCTGAAATATGTCTCGGAAGAGGCTTTTCGGGCCTACACTGCGACTCCATGAAGAGAAAGTTTTATGTAACGCCATTATGCGATATACATCCAAAGTCAAAAAGGGCTATGAACATGAATGCTTCCCAGCTTCTTGATAGCAGGGTACAGTCTGAGATACAGAAGCTCATTCAGCTGAGATTACTCTGAAAAGCCAAGGTGAGTTTCCTGGCAGGAGCTCATTCTTCCTCACACATGACTGAGGTGCATTCCGAGATGGCTCTATGAGGTGAATACAGAAAGTAAGTTTTACAGGAAAAACCCTACTTTTCCCAAACTTTACACTCCAAAACATTCTCCATGCGCCTTGTCTTACATATTCCATCCCCAGAGGTATGCTTCTGAAGAGGCTTTTCGGGCCTACACTGCGACACCCTGAAGAGACATCATTACATAACGCCATAGCACAAGATACATCCAAAGTCAAAAAGGGCATTGAAAATGAATCCTTCCCAGCTTCTTGATAGCAGGCTGCAGTATGAGATACAGCAGCTAATTGAGCTGAGAAAACGCTGAAAAGCTATGTTGAGTTTTCTTGCAAGAGTTCATTTTTCCTCACACATGACTGAGGATCATTCCAAGAGCACGTTATGGGATGAAGAGAGAAAGTAACTTTTACAGGAAAAGCCCTTCTTTGGGCAACATTTACACTCCAAAACTTTCTGAATGCCCCTAGATATACATATTCCCTGGCCTGAAGTATGCCCCAGAAGAGGCTTTTCGGGCCTACAATGCAACTCCCTGAAGAGAAAGTGGTACGTAACGCCATAACACAAGATACACCCCAAGTCAAAAACGGCGATGAATATGAATGTTTCCAGATTCTTCATAGCAGGCTACAGTCTGAGGTACAGCAGCTCATTCAGCTGAGAATACCTTAAAAGCTAAGTTGACTTTTCTGGAAAGAGCTCATTCTTCCTCACACATGACAGAGGATGATTCCAAGAGCACGTTATGGGATGAAGAGAGAAAGTAACTTTTACAGGAAAAGCCCTTCTTTGGGCAACATTTACACTCCAAAACTTTCTGAATGCCCCTAGATATACATATTCCCTGGCCTGAAGTATGCCCCAGAAGAGGCTTTTCGGGCCTACAATGCAACTCCCTGAAGAGAAAGTGGTACGTAACGCCATAACACAAGATACACCCCAAGTCAAAAGGCGATGAATATGAATGTTTCCAGATTCTTCATAGCAGGCTACAGTCTGAGGTACAGCAGCTCATTCAGCTGAGAATACCTTAAAAGCTAAGTTGACTTTTCTGGAAAGAGCTCATTCTTCCTCACACATGACAGAGGATGATTCCAAGAGCGCGTTCTGGGGTGTATAGAGAAAGTAAGTTTTACAGGAAAAGCCCTACTTTGGGAAACATTTACACTCCAAAACTTTCTCAATGTGCCTTGTATTACATATTCCATGGACTGAAGTATGCCTCAGAAGAGGCTTTTCGGGCCTACACTGCGACTTCCTGAAGAGAAATTGGTACGTAACGCCATAACACGAGATACATCCCAAAACAGAAAAGGCAATGAATCCTTCCCAGCTTCATGATAGAAAGCTACAGTCTGAGATACAGCAGCTAATTCAGCTGAGAACACGTTGAAGACCTAAGTTGAGTTCTCTGGCAAGAGCTCATTCTTCCTCACACATGACTGAGGTGGATTCCAAGAGCGCGTTTTGGGGTGAAAAGAGAAAGCAAGTTTTACAGGAAAAGCCCTCTCTGGGCAAACTTTACACTCCAAAAGTTTCTCAATGTGCCTTGTCTTACGTATTGCATGCCCTGAAATATGCCTCGGAAGAGGCTTTTTGGGCCTACACTGTGACACCTTGAAGAGAATGTGGTATGTAACACAATAACACGACAAACCTCCCAAGTCAAAAAGGGCAATGAACATGAATTCTTCCCAGGTTCTTGATAGCAGTCTACACTCTGAGATACAGCAGCTAATTCAGCTGAGAATATGCTGAAAAAATTAAATCGAGTTTTCGAGCAAGAGCTCATTCTACCTCACACATGAATGAGGTGGATTCCGGGAAGGCTCTATGACGTGAATACAGAAAGTAAATTTTGGAGGAAACGCCCTTATTAGGGCAACATTTACACTCCAAAACTTTCTCAATGCGCTTTGTCTTACATATTCCATGGCCTGAAGTATGCCTTAGAAGAGGCTTTTCGGACCTATATTGCGAATCCCTGAAGAGAAAGTGGTATATAACGTCATAACACGAGATACATCCCAAGTCAAAAAGGGCAATGAATATGAATGCTTCCCAGCTTCTTGATACCAGGCTACAGTCTGAGATACAGCAGCTAATTCAGCTGAGAATACGCTGAAAAACTAAATTGAGTTTTCTGGCAAGAGCTCATTCTTCCTCACACATGATTGATGATGATTCCTGGAGCGCATATCGGGGTGAATAGAGAAAGTAACTTTTACAGAAAAAGCCCTTCATTGGGCAACATTTACACTCCAAAAGTTACTAAATGCGCCTTGTCTTACATATTGCATGCCCTGAAGTATGCCTCGGAAGAGGCTTTTCAGGCCTACACTTTGACACCTTGAAGAGAATGTGGTATGTAACACAATAACATGACAAACATCCTAAGTCAAATAGGGCAATGAACATGAATTCTTCCTAGCTTCTTGATAGCAGTTTACAGTCTGAGATACAGCAGTTAATTCAGCTGAGAATATGCTGAAAAGCTAAGTTGAGTTTTTTGGCAAGAGCTCATTCTTACTCACACATAACTGAGGATGATTTCAAGAGCAAGTTTCATCGTGAATAGAGAAAGTAAGTTTTAGAGGATAAGCCCTTCTTTGGGCTACATTTACAGTCCAATAGTTTCTCAATGAGCCTTGTCTTACATATTCCGTGGCCTGAAGTATGCTTCAGAAGAGACTTATCCGGCCTACACTTTGACACCTTGAAGAGAATGTGGTATGTAACACAATAACATGACAAACATCCTAAGTCAAATATGGCAATGAACATGAATTCTTCCTAGCTTCTTGATAGCAGTTTACAGTCTGAGATACAGCAGTTAATTCAGCTGAGAATATGCTGAAAAGCTAAGTTGAGTTTTTTGGCAAGAGCTCATTCTTACTCACACATAACTGAGGATGATTTCAAGAGCAAGTTTCATCGTGAATAGAGAAAGTAAGTTTTAGAGGATAAGCCCTTCTTTGGGCTACATTTACAGTCCAATAGTTTCTCAATGAGCCTTGTCTTACATATTCCGTGGCCTGATGTATGCTTCAGAAGAGACTTATCCGGCCTACACTACGATACCCTGAAGAGATATTCGTATGTAACGCCATTACGTGAGATACATCCAAAGTCAAAAAGGGCAATGAACATGAATGCTTCCCAGCTTCTTGATAGCAGGCTACAGTCTGCGGTACAGCAGGTAATTCAGCTGAGAAAACCCTGAAAATCTGAGTTGAGTAATCTGGAAAGAGCTCATTCTTCCTGACACATGACTGAGGATGATTCAAATTCGCGTTATTTGGTGAATAGATAAAGTAAGTTTCACAGTAAAAGCCCTTTTTTGGGGGCAACGTTTACACTCCAAAACTTTTTCAATACGACTTGTCTTACATATTCCATGGCCTGAAGTATGCCTCGGAAGAGGTTTTTCAGGCCTCCACTGCGGCTCCCTGAAGAGAAAGTGGTACATAACGTCATAAAACGAGATCCATACCAAGTCAAAAAGGGCAATGAATATGAATGCTTCCCAGCTTCTTGATAGCAGGCTACAGTCTGAGGTACAGCAGCTAATTCAGCTGGGAATACCTTGAACAGCTAAGTTGAGTTTTCTAGAAAGAGCTCATTCTTCCTCACACATGACTGAGGATGATTCCAAGAGCACGTTATGGGGTATATAGAGAAAGTAAGTTTTACAGGAAAAACCCTTCTTTGGGAAACATTTACACTCCAACAGTTTCTCAGTGCACATTGTCTTACATATTCCAAGCCCTGAAGTATGCCTGAGAAGAGGCTTTTCGGGCCTACACTGCAACACCTTGACGAGAAGTTGGTATGTAACACAATAACACGACACACACCACAAGTCAAAAAGGGCAATGAAGATGAATTCTTCACAGCTTCTTGATAGCAGGTTACCGTCTGAGGTACAGCAGCTAATTCACCTGAGAACACACTGAAAAGCTAAGTTGAGTTTTCCGTAAAGAGCTCGGGAAGAGTCTTTTCAGGCCTATACTGCAACTTCCTGAAGAGGAATTCGTATGTAACACCATTATGCGAGATACATCCCAAGTCAAAAAGTTCAATGAACATGAATTCTTCCCAGCTTCTTGATAGCAGGCTACAGTCTGAGGTACAGCAGCTAATTCAGCTGGGAATACCTTGAACAGCTAAGTTGAGTTTTCTAGAAAGAGCTCATTCTTCCTCACACATGACTGAGGATGATTCCAAGAGCACGTTATGGGGTATATAGAGAAAGTAAGTTTTACAGGAAAAACCCTTCTTTGGGAAACATTTACACTCCAACAGTTTCTCAGTGCACATTGTCTTACATATTCCAAGCCCTGAAGTATGCCTGAGAAGAGGCTTTTCGGGCCTACACTGCAACACCTTGACGAGAAGTTGGTATGTAACACAATAACACGACACACATCACAAGTCAAAAAGGGCAATGAAGATGAATTCTTCACAGCTTCTTGATAGCAGGTTACCGTCTGAGGTACAGCAGCTAATTCACCTGAGAACACACTGAAAAGCTAAGTTGAGTTTTCCGTAAAGAGCTCGGGAAGAGTCTTTTCAGGCCTATACTGCAACTTCCTGAAGAGGAATTCGTATGTAACACCATTATGCGAGATACATCCAAAGTCAAAAAGGGCATTGAACATAAATGCTTTTCAGCTTTTGATAGCAAGCTACAGTCTGAGGTACAGCAGCTAATGCAGCTGGGAGTAACCTGAAAAGCTAAGTTGAGTTTTCTGGACAGAGCTCACTCTTCCTCACACATGACTGAGGATGATTATAACAGCGCATTAAGGGATGAATAGAGTAAGCAAGTTTTACAGGAAAAGCGCTTCTTTGGGAAATATTTACACTCCAAAAGTGTCTCAATGCGCATTGTCTTACATATTCCATGCCCTGAATTATGCCTCGGAAGAGGTTGTTCGGGCCTACACTGTGACTCCCTGAAGAAAAACTGTTATGAAACGCCATTACGTGAGACACATTCAAAGTCGAAAAGGCCAATGAACATGAACTCTTCCCAGCATCTTGATAGCAGGCTACAGTCTGAGATATAGCAGATAAAAGCTAAGTTGAGTTTTCTGGCAAGAGCTCATTCTTCCTCACACATGACTGAGGTGGATTCCGAGAGGGCTCTACGAGGTGAATACAGAAAGTAAATTTTACAATAAAAGCCGTTCTTTAGGCAACATATACACTCCAAAACTTTCTCAATGCACCTTGTCTTAGATATTCCATGGCCTGAGGTATGCCACGAAAGAGGTTGTTCGGGCCTACACTGTGACTCCCTGAAGAAAAACTGTTATGAAACGCCATTACGTGAGACACATTCAAAGTCGAAAAGGCCAATGAACATGAACTCTTCCCAGCATCTGGATAGCAGGCTACAGTCTGAGATATAGCAGATAAAAGCTAAGTTGAGTTTTCTGGCAAGAGCTCATTCTTCCTCACACATGACTGAGGTGGATTCCGAGAGGGCTCTACGAGGTGAATACAGAAAGTAAATTTTACAATAAAAGCCGTTCTTTAGGCAACATATACACTCCAAAACTTTCTCAATGCACCTTGTCTTAGATATTCCATGGCCTGAGGTATGCCTCGCAAGAGGCTTTTCGGGCCTACACTGCGACACCCTGACGAGAAAGCGGTAGGTAACGCCATAACACGAAATGCATCCCAAGTCAAAAAGGGCAATGAACATGAATACTCCCCAGCTTCTTGATTGCTGACAACAGTCTGAGGTACAAAGATAATTCAGTGGAGAATACCCTGAAAAGCTAAGTTGAGATTTCAGGAAAGAGCTTGGAAGTGGCTTTTCCGGCCTACACTGCGACACCCTTAAGAGAAATTCATATGTAACGCGAGTATGCGAGAAACATCCAAAGTGAAAAAGGGCAATGAACGTGAATGCTTCCCAGCTTCTTGATAGCAGGCTACAGTCTGAGGTATACCAGCTAATGCAGCTGGGAATACCCAAAAAGCTAAATTGAGTTTTCTGGCAAGAGCTCATTCTTCCTCACACTTGACTGAGGTGGATTCTAAGAGCGCGTTATGGGGTGAAGAGAGAAGGTAAGATTTACAGGAAAAGCCCTTCTTTGGGAAACATTTTCACTCCAAATCTTTCTCAATTCGCCTTGACTTACCTAATCGATGGCCTGAAGTATGCCTTGCAAGAGGCTTTTCAAGCCTACACTGCAACTCTCTGAACAGAAATTCGTATGTAACGCCATTACACGAGATACATCCAAAGTCACAAAGGGCAATAAACATGAATGCTTCCCAGCTTCTTGATAGCTGGCTACAGTCTGAGGTACAGCAGCTAATTCAGCTGGTAATACCCAAAAAGCTAAATTGAGTTTTCTGGCAAGAGCTCATTCTTCCTCACACTTGACTGAGGTGGATTCTAAGAGCGCGTTATGGGGTGAAGAGAGAAGGTAAGATTTACAGGAAAAGCCCTTCTTTGGGAAACATTTTCACTCCAAATCTTTCTCAATTCGCCTTGACTTACCTAATCGATGGCCTGAAGTATGCCTTGCAAGAGGCTTTTCAAGCCTACACTGCAACTCTCTGAACAGAAATTCGTATGTAACGCCATTACACGAGATACATCCAAAGTCACAAAGGGCAATAAACATGAATGCTTCCCAGCTTCTTGATAGCTGGCTACAGTCTGAGGTACAGCAGCTAATTCAGCTGGTAATACCTTGAAAAGCTAAGTTGAGTTTTCTGGAAAGAGCTCATCCTTCCTAACACATGACTGAGGTGGATTCCAAGAGGGCTCTATGAGGCGAATACAGAAAGTAAGTTTTACAGGAAAAGGCCTTCTTTGGGCAACATTTACACTCTAAACATTTCTCAGTGCGCCTTGTCTTGCGTATTTCATGCCATGAAGTATGCCTAAGAAGAGGCTTTTCAGGCCTACACTGCGACACCCTGAAGAGAAGGTGGCATGTAACGCAATAACAAGACATACATCCGAAGTCAAAAACGGCAATGAACATGAATTCCTACAAGCTTCTTGATAGCAGGCTACAGTCTGAGATACAGCAGCTAATTCAGTTGAGAATACGCTAAAAACTAAGTTGAGTTTTCTGGCAGGAGATCATTCTTCCTCACACAGGACTAAGAAGGAGTCCGAGAGGGCTCTATGAGGCGAAGAGACAAAGTAAGTTTTACAGGAAAAGCCCTTCTTTGGGCAACATTTACACTCCAAACATTTCTCAATGCGCCTTGTCTTGCATATTGCATGCCATGAAGAATGCCTCAGAAGAGGTTTTTCGGGCCTACACTGTGACACCCTGAAGAGAAGGTGGCATGTAACGCAATAACACGACATACATCCCAAGTCAAAAACGGCAATGAACATGAATTCCTACAATCTTCGTGATAGCAGCCTACAGTCTGAGGTACAGCAGCTAATTCAGCTGGGAATACCCTGAAAAGCTAAGTTGAGTTCTCTGGAAAGAGCTCATTCTTCCTCACACATGACGGAGGATGAGTCCAAGAGCGCGTTATGGGGTGAATAGAGAAAGTAAATTTTACAGGAAAAGCCCATTTTTGGACAACATTTAAACTCCAAAACTTTCTCAGTGTGCCTTCTCTTGCATATTGCAAGCTCTTTAGTATGCCTCGGAAGAGGCTTTTCGGGCCTGCCCTGCGACTCCCTGAAGAGAAAGTCTAATGTAACGCCATTACACCAGATACATCCCAAGTCAAAAACGGCAATGAACATGAATTCCTACAATCTTCGTGATAGCAGCCTACAGTCTGAGGTACAGCAGCTAATTCAGCTGGGAATACCCTGAAAAGCTAAGTTGAGTTCTCTGGAAAGAGCTCATTCTTCCTCACACATGACGGAGGATGAGTCCAAGAGCGCGTTATGGGGTGAATAGAGAAAGTTAGTTTTATAGGAAAAGCCCTCCTTTGGGCAACATTTACACTCCAAAACTTTCTCAGTGTGCCTTGTCTTACGTATTCCATGCCCTGAAGTATGCCTCGGAAGAGGCTTTTCAGGCCTGCACTTCGACTCCCAGAAGATTAAGTGGTATGTAACGCACTAACACGACATACATCCCAAGTCAAAAAGAGCAATGAGCTTGAATACTTCCCAGCTTCTTGATAGCAGGCAACAATCTGAGATACTTCACCTATTGCAGCTGGGAATACCCTGAAAAGGTAAGTTGTGTTTTCTGGCAAGAGCTCATTCTTCCTCACACTTGACTGAGGTGTATTCCAAGAGGGCGATATGTGGCTAATACAGAAACTAAGGTTTACAGGAAAAGCTCTCCTTTGGGCAACATTTACACTACAAAACTTTCTTAATGCACCTTGTCTTACATATTCCACGCCCTGAAGTATGCCACAGAAGAGAGTTTTCGAACCTACACTGCGACACCCTGAATAGAATGTGGTATGTAACACCATAACATGAGATACATCCAAAGTCAAAAAGGGCAATCAACATGAATTCTTCCCAGCTTCTTGATTGCAGGCGACAGTCTGAGATTCAGGAGCTAATTCTGCTGAGAATACGGTGAAACGCCAAGGTGAGTTTTCGGGCAAGAGCTCATTCTTCCTCACACTTGACTGAGGTGGTTTCCAAGAGGGCGCTATTTGGCGAATACAGAAAGTAAGTTTTACAGGATAAGCTCTTCATTGGCCAACATTTGCACTCCAAATCATTCTGAATGCACCGAGTCTTACATATTCCATGGCCCGAAGTGTGCCTCAGAAGAGGCTTTTTGGGCCAACACTGCGACTCCCTGAAGATAAATTTGTATGTAACGCCATTACGCGAGATACATCCCAAGTCAAAAAGGGCAATGAACATGAATGCTTCCCAGCTTCTTGATAGCAGGCTACAGTCAGAGATATAGCAGCGAATTCAGCTAAGAATATGCTGAAAAGCTAAGTTGAGTTTTCTGGAAAGAGCCCATTCTTCCTCACACATGACAGGATGATACCTAGAGCACGTTCTGGGGTGAATAGAGAATGAAAGCTTTAC
Organism: Tragulus kanchil; assembly: GCA_022376925.1. Taxonomy (NCBI): domain Eukaryota; kingdom Metazoa; phylum Chordata; class Mammalia; order Artiodactyla; family Tragulidae; genus Tragulus; species Tragulus kanchil. The sequence continues at coordinate 90,599,173 of JAIOJX010000023.1, read as the reverse complement.
AGGATAAGCCCTGTTTGTGCAAAATTTACACTCCAAAACTTTCTCAATGCGCCTTGTTTTACATATTCCATGGAATGAAGTATGCCTCGAAAGAGGCTTTTCAGGCCTACACTACGACTCTGTGAAGAGAAGGTGGTACGTAAGGCCATAACAAGAGAAACATCCCAAGTCAAAAAGGGCAATGAACATGAATGCTTCCCAGCTTCTTGATAGCAGGCTACAGTCTGAGATATAGCAGCGAATTCAGCTAAGAATATGCTGAAAAGCTAAGTTGAGTTTTCTGGAAAGAGCCCATTCTTCCTCACACATGACAGGATGATACCAAGAGCACGTTCTGGGGTGAATAGAGAATGAAAGCTTTACAGGATAAGCCCTGTTTGTGCAAAATTTACACTCCAAAACTTTCTCAATGCGCCTTGTTTTACATATTCCATGGAATGAAGTATGCCTCGAAAGAGGCTTTTCAGGCCTACACTACGACTCTGTGAAGAGAAGGTGGTACGTAAGGCCATAACAAGAGAAACATCCCAAGTCAAAAAGGGCAATGAACATGAATCCATTCCAGCTTCTTGATAGCAGGCTACAGTCTGAGATACAGCAGCTAATTCAGCTGAGAATACGCTGAAAACTAAGTTGAGTTTTCTGGCAGGAGATCATTCTTCCTCACACAGGACTGAGGTGGAGTCCGAGAGGTCTCTATGAGGCGAATACAGAAAGTAAGTTTTACACGAAAAGCCCTTCTTTGGGCAACATTTCCACTCTGAAAGTTTCTCAATGCACCTTGTCTTACATACTCCATGGCCTGAAGTATGCCACGGAAGAGAGTTTTCAGACCTACACTGTGACACCCTGAATAGAATGTGGTATGTAACGCAATAACACGACATACATCCCAGGACAAAAAGGGCAATGAACATGAATGCTTCCCAGCTTCTTGATAGCAGGCTACAGTCTGAGATTCAGCAGCTAATTCTGCTGAGAATACGGTGAAAAGACAAGGTGAGTTTTCGGGCAAGAGCTCATTCTTCCTCACACTTGACTGAGGTGGATTCCGAGAGGGCTGTATGAGGCGAATACAGAAAGTAAGTTTTACAGGATAAGCTCTTCATTGGCCAACATTTGCACTCCAAATCTTTCTGAATGCGCCTTGTCTTACATATTCCATGGCCCGAAGTGTGCCTCAGAAGAGGCTTTTCGTGCCAACACTGTGACTTCCTGAAGAGAAATTCGTATGTAACGCCATTATGCGAGATACATCCCAAGTCAAAAGGGCAATGAACATGAATTCTACCCAGTTGCTTGATAGCAGGCTACAGTCAGAGATACAGCAGAAAATTCAGCTGGAATACGCTGGAAAACTAAGGTGAGTTTCCTGGCAAGAGGATATTCTTCCTCACACTTGACTGAGGTGGATTCCGAGAATGCTCTATGAGACGAATACAGAAAGTAAGTTTTACAGGATAAGCTCTTCATTGGCCAACATTTGCACTCCAAATCTTTCTGAATGCGCCTTGTCTTACATATTCCATGGCCCGAAGTGTGCCTCAGAAGAGGCTTTTCGTGCCAACACTGTGACTTCCTGAAGAGAAATTCGTATGTAACGCCATTATGCGAGATACATCCCAAGTCAAAAAGGGCAATGAACATGAATGCTTCCCAGCTTCTTGATAGCAGACTACGGACTGAGATACAGCAGCTAATTCAGCTGAGAATACGCTGAAAAGCTAGGTTGAGTTTTCTGGCAAGAGCTCATTCTTCCTCACACATGACTGAGGATGATTCCAAGGGCGCGTTCTGGGATGAATAGAGAATGTAAGTTTTATAGGATAAGCCCTTCTTTGGGCAAAAGTTACACTCCAGAACTTTCCCAATGCGACTTGTCTTACATATTCCACGGAATGAAGTATGCCTCGAAAGAGGCTTTTCAGGCCTACACTATGACTCTGTGAAGAGAAGGTGGTACGTAAGGCCATAACACGAGAAACATCCCAAGTCAAAAAGGGCAATGAACATGAATCCATTCCAGCTTCTTGATAGCAGGCTACAGTCTGAGATACAGCAGCTAATTCAGCTGAGAATACGCTGAAAACTAAGTTGAGTTTTCTGGCAGGAGATCATTCTTCCTCACACAGGACTGAGAAGGAGTCCGAGAGGGCTCTATGAGGCGAATACAAAAAGTAAGTTTTACACGAAAAGCCCTTCTTTAGGCAACATTTCCACTCCAAAAGTTTCTCAATGCGCATTGTCTCACATATTCCATGGCCTGAAGTATGCCTCAGAAGGGGCTCTTCGGGCCTACAATGCGACACCCTGACGAGAAGGTGGTATGTAACGCAATAACACGACATACATCCCAAGACAAAAAGGGCAATGAACATGAATGCTTCCCAGCTTCTTGATAGCAGGCTACAGTCTGAGATTCAGCAGCTAATTCTGCTGAGAATACGGTGAAAAGACAAGGTGAGTTTTCGGGCAAGAGCTCATTCTTCCTCACACTTGACTGAGGTGGATTCCGAGAGGGCTGTATGAGGCGAATACAGAAAGTAAGTTTTACAGGATAAGCTCTTCATTGGCCAACATTTGCACTCCAAATCTTTCTGAATGCGCCTTGTCTTACATATTCCATGGCCCGAAGTGTGCCTCAGAAGAGGCTTTTCGTGCCAACACTGTGACTTCCTGAAGAGAAGAGGTAAGTAACGCCATTACGCGAGATACATCCCAAATAAAAAAGGGCAATGAACATGAATCCATTCCAGCTTCTTGATAGCAGGCTACAGTCTGATATACAGCAGCTAATTCAGCCGAGAATATGCTGAAAAGCTAAGTTGAGTTTTCTGGCAAGAGGTCATTCTTCCTCACACATGACTGAGGTGGAGTCCGAGAGGGCTCTATGAGGTGAATACAGAAAGTAAGTTTTACACGAAAAGCTCTTCATTGGCCAACATTTGCACTCCAAATCTTTCTGAATGTGCCTTGTCTTACATATTCCATGGCCCGAAGTGTGCCTCGCAAGAGGCTTCTCGGGCCTACACTGCGACTCCCTGAAGAGAAATTGTATGTAACGCCATTACGCGAAATACATCCCATGTCAAAAAGGGCAATGAACATGAATCCATTCCAGCTTCTTGATAGCAGGCTACAGTCTGATATACAGCAGCTAATTCAGCCGAGAATACGCTGAAAAGCTAAGTTGAGTTTTCTGGCAAGAGGTCATTCTTCCTCACACATGACTGAGGTGGAGTCCGAGAGGGCTCTATGAGGTGAATACAGAAAGTAAGTTTTACACGAAAAGTCCATCTTTGCGGAACAATTACACTCCAAAACTTTCTCAATGCGCCTGTCTTACATATTCCATGCCCTGAAGTATGCCTCGAAAGAGGCTTTTTGGGCCTGAACTGCGACTCCCTGAAGAGAAGGTGGCATGTAACGCAATAACACGACATACATCCCAAGTCAAAAACGGCAATGAACATGAATTCCTACAATCTTCGTGATAGCAGCCTACAGTCTGAGGTACAGCAGCTAATTCAGCTGGGAATACCCTGAAAAGCTAAGTTGAGTTCTCTGGAAAGAGCTCATTCTTCCTCACACTTGACTGAGGTGTATTCCAAGAGGGCGATATGTGGCAAATACAGAAACTAAGGTTTACAGGAAAAGCACTTCTTTGGGTAACATTTACACTACAAAACTTTCTTAATGCACCTTGTCTTACATATTCCACGCCCTGAAGTATGCCACAGAAGAGAGTTTTCGAACCTACACTGCGACACCCTGAATAGAATGTGGTATGTAACACCATAACATGAGATACATCCAAAGTCAAAAAGGGCAATCAACATGAATTCTTCCCAGCTTCTTGATTGCAGGCGACAGTCTGAGATTCAGGAGCTAATTCTGCTGAGAATACGGTGAAACGCCAAGGTGAGTTTTCGGGCAAGAGCTCATTCTTCCTCACACTTGACTGAGGTGTATTCCAAGAGGGCGATATGTGGCAAATACAGAAACTAAGGTTTACAGGAAAAGCACTTCTTTGGGCAACATTTACACTACAAAACTTTCTTAATGCACCTTGTCTTACATATTCCACGCCCTGAAGTATGCCACAGAAGAGAGTTTTCGAACCTACACTGCGACACCCTGAATAGAATGTGGTATGTAACACCATAACATGAGATACATCCAAAGTCAAAAAGGGCAATCAACATGAATTCTTCCCAGCTTCTTGATTGCAGGCGACAGTCTGAGATTCAGGAGCTAATTCTGCTGAGAATACGGTGAAACGCCAAGGTGAGTTTTCGGGCAAGAGCTCATTCTTCCTCACACTTGACTGAGGTGGTTTCCAAGAGGGCGCTATTTGGCGAATACAGAAAGTAAGTTTTACAGGATAAGCTCTTCATTGGCCAACATTTGCACTCCAAATCATTCTGAATGCACCGAGTCTTACATATTCCATGGCCCGAAGTGTGCCTCAGAAGAGGCTTTTCGGGCCAACACTGCGACTCCCTGAAGATAAATTCATATGTAACGCCATTACGCGAGATACATCCAAAGTCAAAAAGGGCAATGAACATGAATGCTTCCCAGCTTCTTGATAGCAGGCTACAGTCAGAGATATAGCAGCGAATTCAGCTAAGAATATGCTGAAAAGCTAAGTTGAGTTTTCTGGAAAGAGCCCATTCTTCCTCACACATGACTGAGGTGGAGTCCGAGAGGACTCTATGAGGCGAATACAAAAAGTAAGTTTTACACGAAAAGCCCTTTTTTAGGCAACATTTCCACTCCGAAAGTTTCTCAATGCGCATTGTCTCACATATTCCATGGCCTGAAGCATGCCTCAGAAGGGGCTCTTCGGGCCTACAATGCGACACCCTGACGAGAAGGTGGTATGTAACGCAATAACACAACATACATCCCAAGACAAAAAGGGCAATGAACATGAATGCTTCCCAGCTTCTTGATAGCAGGCTACAGTCTGAGATTCAGCAGCTAATTCTGCTGAGAATACGGTGAAAAGACAAGGTGAGTTTTCGGGCAAGAGCTCATTCTTCCTCACACTTGACTGAGGTGGATTCCGAGAGGGCTGTATGAGGCGAATACAGAAAGTAAGTTTTACAGGATAAGCTCTTCATTGGCCAACATTTGCACTCCAAATCTTTCTGAATGCGCCTTGTCTTACATATTCCATGGCCCGAAGTGTGCCTCAGAAGAGGCTTTTCGTGCCAACACTGTGACTTCCTGAAGAGAAATTCGTATGTAACGCCATTACGCGAGATACATCCCAAATAAAAAAGGGCAATGAACATGAATCCATTCCAGCTTCTTGATAGCAGGCTACAGTCTGATATACAGCAGCTAATTCAGCCGAGAATACGCTGAAAAGCTAAGTTGAATTTTCTGGCAAGAGCTCTTTCTTCCTCATACTTGACTGTAGTGGATTCCGAGAAGGCTCTATGAGATGAATAAAAAAGTAAGTTTTACACGAAAAGCCCTTCTTTTGGAAACATTTACACTCCATTACTTTCACAATGCCCCTTGTCTAACATATTCCATGGCCCGAAGAATGCCTCAGAAGAGGCTTTTCGTGCCAACACTGTGACTTCCTGAAGAGAAATTCGTATGTAACGCCATTACGCGAGATACATCCCAAATAAAAAAGGGCAATGAACATGAATCCATTCCAGCTTCTTGATAGCAGGCTACAGTCTGATATACAGCAGCTAATTCAGCCGAGAATACGCTGAAAAGCTAAGTTGAGTTTTCTGGCAAGAGGTCATTCTTCCTCACACATGACTGAGGTGGAGTCCGAGAGGGCTCTATGAGGTGAATACAGAAAGTAAGTTTTACACGAAAAGCCCTTCTTTGGGCAACATTTACACTCCAACACTTTCTCAATGCGCCAGTCTTACATATTCCATGTCATGAAGTATGCCTTGGAAGAGGCTTTTCGGGCCTTCACTATGACTCCTTGAAGTGAAAGTGGTATGTAACGCCATTATGCGAGATACATCCCAAGCCAAAAAGGGCAATGAACATGAATGCTTCCCAGCTTCTTGATAGCAGACTACGGACTGAGATACAGCAGCTAATTCAGCTGAGAATACGCTGAAAAGCTAGGTTGAGTTTTCTGTAAAGAGCCCATTCTTCCTCACACATGACTGAGGATGATTCCAAGAGTGTGTTCTGGGATGAATAGAGAATGTAAGTTTTACAGGATAAGCCCTGTTTGGGCAAAATTTACACTCCAAAACTTTCTCAATGCGACTTGTCTTACATATTCCATGGAATGAAGTATGCCTCGAAAGAGGCTTTTCGGGCCTACACTACAACTCTGTGAAGAGAAGGTGGTACGTAAGGCCATAACACGAGAAACATCCCAAGTCAAAAAGGGCAATGAACATGAATCCATTCCAGCTTTTTGATTGCAGGCTACCGTCTGAGATACAGCAGCTAATTCAGCTGAGAATACGCTGAAAACTAAGTTGAGTTTTCTGGCAGGAGATCATTCTTCCTCACACATGACTGAGGTGGAGTCCGAGACGGCTCTATAAGGCAAATACAGAGAGTAAGTTTTACACGAAAAGCCCTTCTTTGGGCAACATTTCCACTCCGAAATTTTCTCAATGAGCCTTGTCTTACATTTTCCATGGCCTGAAGTATGCCTCGGAAGAGGCTCTTTGTGCCTACAATGTGACACCCTGACGACAATGTGGTATATAACGCAATAACACGACATACATCCCAAGTCAAAAGGGCAACGAATATGAATTCTTCCCAGCTTCTTCATTACAGGCTACCGTCTGAGATACAGCAGCTAATTCAGCTAATAATACACTGAAAAGCTTGTTGATTTTTCTGGCAGGAGATCATTCTTCCTCACACTTGAGTGAGGTGGAGTCCGAGACGGCTCTATAAGGCAAATACAGAGAGTAAGTTTTACACGAAAAGCCCTTCTTTGGGCAACATTTCCACTCCGAAATTTTCTCAATGAGCCTTGTCTTACATTTTCCATGGCCTGAAGTATGCCTCGGAAGAGGCTCTTTGTGCCTACAATGTGACACCCTGACGACAATGTGGTATATAACGCAATAACACGACATACATCCCAAGACAAAAAGGGCAATGAGCATGAATTCTTCACAGGTTCCTGATAGCAGGCTACAGTCTGAGTTAGAGCAGCTAATGCAGCTGGGAATACCCTAAAAAGCTATGTTGAGTTTTCTGGCAAGAGCTCATTCTTCCTCACACTTGACTAAGGTGGATTCCTAGAGGGTGCTATGTGGCGAATTCAGAAAGTAATTTTTATAGGAAAAGCCCTTCATTGAGCAACATTTACACTCCTCAGCTTTCTCAATGCACCTTGTCTTACATATTCCATGCCCTGAAGTATGGCTTGGAAGAGGCTTTTCGGGCCTCCACTGTGACTCCCTGAAGAGAAAGTGGTATGTAACGCCATTATGCAAGATACATCCCAAGTCAAAAAGGGCAATGAACATGAATGCTTCCCAGCTTCTTGATAGCAGGCTATGGACTGAGATACAGCAGCTAATTCAGCTGAGAATACGCTGAAAAGCTAAGTTGAGTTTTCTGGCAAGAGCTCAGTCTTCCTCACACATGACTGAGGATGATTCCAAGAACGCATTATGGGGTGAAGAGAGAAAGTAAGTTTTACAGGAAAAGCCCTTCTTTGGGAAACATTTACACTCCAAAACTTTCTCAATGTGCCTTGTCTTACATATTCCATGGCCTGAAGTATGCCTCGGAAGAGGCTTTTCGGTCCTACACTGTGACTCCCGGAGGAGCAATTTGTATGTAACGCCATTACGCGAGATACATCCAAAGTCAAAAAAGGGCAATGAACATGAATGTTTCCCAGCGTCTTGACAGCAGGCTACAGTCTGAGGTACAGTAGCTAATGCAGCTGGGAATACCTTGAAAATCTATGTTGAGTTTTCTGGAAAGAGCTCATCCTTCCTCACACATGATTGAGGATGATTCCAAGAGCGCGTTATGAGGTGAATAGAGAAAATAAGTTTTACAGTAAAAGCCCTTCTTTGGGAAATATTTACACTACAAAATTTTCTCATTGCGCCTTGTCTTACATATTCCTTGCCACTGAAGTATGCCTCGGAAGAGGCTTTTCGGTCCTACACTGTGACTCCCGGAGGAGCAATTGTATGTAACGCCATTACGCGAGATACATCCAAAGTCAAAAAAGGGCAATGAACATGAATGTTTCCCAGCGTCTTGACAGCAGGCTACAGTCTGAGGTACAGTAGCTAATGCAGCTGGGAAAACCTTGAAAATCTATGTTGAGTTTTCTGGAAAGAGCTCATCCTTCCTCACACATGATTGAGGATGATTCCAAGAGCGCGTTATGAGGTGAATAGAGAAAATAAGTTTTACAGTAAAAGCCCTTCTTTGGGAAATATTTACACTACAAAATTTTCTCATTGCGCCTTGTCTTACATATTCCTTGCCCTTTAAGTGATAAGAGATGGTTCCATAAACACCGAGTACCCTGTTCGGATTTTGTATCCCCAACATCCCTCTACAGTTAAGCAGTTTGCCTGCAAGCAAGAACCCCAAATGCCGTCACTGTTTTACTCTGCTCACAAGAGAATTCATGTTTGCTGGGGCTTTGTTCCGAGGTGAAATGTGGATCCAAACTTCCGCTGACGAGAGCATCTTTGTGGACCGCTTTAGAAGTGTATAGCAGGTGAATGGAGGTGGCAGAGCTCCCGTTCCTGCGGCTAAAGTGAAGTAAGGAGTGCTTTTTGCTGTAACACGCTGCCTTAGTATTCTCCTCCTTGAGCCAATTAAGACTCCCCTCGACCCAGGCATAAGCGATACTGAACTCGGTCCAAAAACCTCAAGTACCCTGTTCCACTTTATACTCCCCAAATGGACACCCCAGCAAAACATTTCGGATGCAAACGAGAACCACATATGCTGATCCTATCCGGAATCTTCTCCCATGGGAATTCATGCGTTTCATCAGGCTTCATTCCAAAGTAAATTTTGGAAGCAAAAGTGCCTGGGATGAAAGCATCTTGTTAGACCTGCTTTGAAATGTGAAACTGCTCAATGGAGATGACATTCGGACCGTTCCTGAGTCCAAAGTGTAAGTATGAATGTTTTTCAGTGGAACAGCTACCTTAGCATTTGCCACGCTGCCTCAACTAAGACTCCACTCCACCCAGGTGTAAGTGATAATGAGCTCATTTGAGAAGCCTCAAGTAAACTCTTCAGTTCGGAATCCCTAAGAGTGCTCTCCAGCTCAGCCAGTTGGGCAGAAAAGAGAAGCGCAAATGCTGACACTGTCCACACTCTGCTCCCATGGGAATGCATTCGTTTCATCGGGCTTCATTTGGAAGTAAAATGTGGAAGCCAAAGTTCCTGGGATAAAAGCATCTTGTTAGACCTGCTTGGAAGTGTGAAACTGCTCAATTGAGATTACAATCGGCTACAATCGGACCGTTCCTGATTCCAAAGCGTAGGTAATAGTGTTTTCTGCTTCAGCCACTCGCTAGCTTTCACCATGCTGAGTCAACTGAGAATAGAGAAAATAAGTTTTACAGTAAAAGCCCTTCTTTGGGAAATATTTACACTACAAAATTTTCTCATTGCGCCTTGTCTTACATATTCCTTGCCCTTTAAGTGATAAGAGATGGTTCCATAAACACCGAGTACCCTGTTCGGATTTTGTATCCCCAACATCCCTCTACAGTTAAGCAGTTTGCCTGCAAGCAAGAACCCCAAATGCCGTCACTGTTTTACTCTGCTCACAAGAGAATTCATGTTTGCTGGGGCTTTGTTCCGAGGTGAAATGTGGATCCAAACTTCCGCTGACGAGAGCATCTTTGTGGACCGCTTTAGAAGTGTATAGCAGGTGAATGGAGGTGGCAGAGCTCTCGTTCCTGCGGCTAAAGTGAAGTAAGGAGTGCTTTTTGCTGTAACACGCTGCCTTAGCATTCTCCTCCTTGAGCCAATTAAGACTCCCCTCGACCCAGGCATAAGCGATACTGAACTCGGTCCAAAAACCTCAAGTACCCTGTTCCACTTTATACTCCCCAAATGGACACCCCAGCAAAACATTTCGGATGCAAACGAGAACCACATATGCTGATCCTATCCGGAATCTTCTCCCATGGGAATTCATGCGTTTCATCAGGCTTCATTCCAAAGTAAATTTTGGAAGCAAAAGTGCCTGGGATGAAAGCATCTTGTTAGACCTGCTTTGAAATGTGAAACTGCTCAATGGAGATGACATTCGGACCGTTCCTGAGTCCAAAGTGTAGGTATGAATGTTTTTCAGTGGAACAGCTACCTTAGCATTTGCCACGCTGCCTCAACTAAGACTCCACTCCACCCAGGTGTAAGTGATAATGAGCTCATTTGAGAAGCCTCAAGTAAACTCTTCAGTTCGGAATCCCTAAGAGTGCTCTCCAGCTCAGCCAGTTGGGCAGAAAAGAGAAGCGCAAATGCTGACACTGTCCACACTCTGCTCCCATGGGAATGCATTCGTTTCATCGGGCTTCATTTGGAAGTAAAATGTGGAAGCCAAAGTTCCTGGGATAAAAGCATCTTGTTAGACCTGCTTGGAAGTGTGAAACTGCTCAATTGAGATTACAATCGGCTACAATCGGACCGTTCCTGATTCCAAAGCGTAGGTAATAGTGTTTTCTGCTTCAGCCACTCGCTAGCTTTCACCATGCTGAGTCAACTGAGAATACACTCCACCCAGCTCTAAGTGATAATGAGTTCGCTCCAGAAGCCTCAAGTGTCTTGTTGGGCTCTGAATAAAGTTGTTTACCACCAGAAACCTGTGACCTCTATTGACCTGTTTCACACTTCCAAAAATGTCCAGAAAGATGCTTTCATCAGCATAAGTTCCACTGTCACATTGTAAATCAGAATGAATCCCAGGAAATGAATCAATTCCCATGGGAGCAGAGTGCGGACAGTGCTGACATACGTGATTCTCATTTATGTCTAACTCGCTGAGCTGGAGAGGCCTGTTGGGGATTCCAAAGCCGGAAAGGGTCCTTGACGTTTCTGGAACAATCTCATTAGCGCTTCCACCTGGGTGGAGTGGAGTCTTAATTGGTTCAACGAGGGTAATGCTAAGGCGGTACATTACACTGGAAAACACTCTTTCCGACATATTGAATTCAGGAATGGGAACCATGGGACCTCAATTGACCTCTTTCACACTTTCCAGCAGGTCCACAAAGACTCTTTCGTCAGCGGAAGTATTCCTTCCACATTTTACATCAGAAGGAAGCACCACAAAACGAATGAATTCCCATGAGATCAGAGTGTGGAAAGTGTCAGCATACATGGTTCACCTTTCTGACCAACTTGCTGAGCTGGAAAGTCTTCTTGGGGATTCCAAAGCCGAATAGGGTGCTTGAGGTTTCTGGAACGAGCTGATCCTCAGTTACACTTCGGTGGAGTTGAGTCTTAATTGGCTAAAGGAGGCAAATGCTAATGCTTCGTGTTAGGCAGGAAAAAAACAGTTTCCTACATTTAGAACTCAGGAATGGGAACCGTGGGACCTCAACTGACATGTTTCACACTTCCAAGAAGGTCCCCAAAGATGCTTTCATTGGTGTAAGTTTTGCTACAACATTGTACATCACAACAAAGCCCCATTAAAACAAGTATTCCCATGGGAACCGTATGTGGACAGGTCAGCATGCTCATTTCACGTTTGTGGCAAACTCCCACAGCTAGAGAGGCATGTGTGGAATTCCAAAGCCAAACAGGGCACTTGAGTTGTCTGTAACGAACTCATTATCGCTTACACCTCGGTGGAGTGGAGTCTTAATTGGCTCAACGAGGAGAAGGCCAAGGCAGTGCATTACACTGGAAAACACTCTTTCCTACAATTTGGACTCAGGAACTGGAACCATGAGACCTCAATAGACCCATTTCACATTTCCAACAAAGTCCGAAAAGATGCTTTTGTCAGCATAAGTTTCACATTCATATTTTAGATCAGAATGAAGCCCTAGGAAATGAATGTACTCCCATGGGAGTGAAGTGCGGACAGTGTCAGCATACGTGGTTCTCATTTGCAGCCAACTCGCTCTACTGGAGATGCCTTTTGGGGATTCTAAAGCCCAACAGGGTACTTGACGTTTCTGGAACGAGCTCATTATCGCTTACACCTGAGTGGAGTAGAGTGTTAATTGGCTCAACGAGGCAAATGCTTAGCCTTCGTGTTAGACCGGAAAACTCTCTTTCCTACACTTCGGACTCAGGAACAGGAACCTTGGGACCACAGTTCAACTGTTTCACACTTCCAAGAAAGTCTACGATGATGTTTTAATTGGCGTGTTTCTCATCCGCATTAACAATGAGAGCGAAGTCACTGGAAATGAATAAATTCCCATGGGAGCGGAGTACAGACAGTGTTGGCAGTGCTTCTTGTGTGCAGCCAACATGCTAAGCTGGAGAGACTTGTTGGCGATTGCAAATCCAAACACCATTCTTGAGGTTTCTGAAAGAAGCTCATGATCTTTTCCACCTGGGTGGAGTGGAGTCTTAATTGGCACATTGAGGGGAATGTTAAGACAGCGCATTAGACCAGCAAACACTCTTTCCTACATTTTTGACTCAGGATTGGGAAGCAAGGGACCTCAATTGACCTGTTGCACACTTCCAAGCAGGTCCACAAAGATGCTTTCATCCGGGCAAGTTTTACTTCCACATTGTGAATCAGTACGAAGACTCAGGAAATGAATGAATTCCCTTGGAAGCAGCATAAGAACAGTATCGGCATATGTGGTTCTCAGCCCCTGCAAACTCGCTGAGCTAGAGAGGCTTGTTCGGAATTCCAAAGCCGAATGGAGTACTTGACGTTCTGGGACAAGCTCATTATCGCTTACATCTGGGTGGAGTATAGTCTTATTTGGCTCAAGAGGGAATGCTAATGCAGTGCGTTACACTGGAAAACGCTATTTCCTACGCTTTGGACTCAGGAACGGGAACCTTGGGACCACAGTTCAACTGTTTCACACTTCCAAGAAAGTCTACGATGATGTTTTAATTGGCGTGTTTCTCATCCGCATTAACAATGAGAGCGAAGTCACTGGAAATGAATAAATTCCCATGGGAGCGGAGTACAGACAGTGTTGGCAGTGCTTCTTGTGTGCAGCCAACATGCTAAGCTGGAGAGACTTGTTGGCGATTGCAAATCCAAACACCATTCTTGAGGTTTCTTAAAGAAGCTCATGATCTTTTCCACCTGGGTGGAGTGGAGTCTTAATTGGCACATTGAGGGGAATGTTAAGACAGCGCATTAGACCAGCAAACACTCTTTCCTACATTTTTGACTCAGGATTGGGAAGCAAGGGACCTCAATTGACCTGTTGCACACTTCCAAGCAGGTCCACAAAGATGCTTTCATCCGGGCAAGTTTTACTTCCACATTGTGAATCAGTACGAAGACTCAGGAAATGAATGAATTCCCTTGGAAGCAGCATAAGAACAGTATCGGCATATGTGGTTCTCATCCCCTGCAAACTCGCTGAGCTAGAGAGGCTTGTTCGGAATTCCAAAGCCGAATGGAGTACTTGACGTTCTGGAACAAGCTCATTATCGCTTACACCTGGGTGGAGTAGAGTCTTATTTGGCTCAAGAGGGGAATGCTAATGCAGTGCGTTACACTGGAAAACGCTATTTCCTACGCTTTGGACTCAGGAACGGGAACCAGGTGACGTCCAATGACCTGTTACACATTTCCAAGTAGGTCCAGAAAGATGATTCCATAGGCCTAAGATTTACATCCACATTGAACATCAGAATGAAGCCCCAGGAAAGGAATGAATTCCTGTGGGAACAGCATGTGGCCAGTGTCAGCATACGCGGTTCTCTTTCCTGACAAACTTTCTGAGCTGGAGTGACCTGTTGGGGATTTCAAAGATGAACATGGTACGTGAGGTTTCTGGAATGAGCTCATTAGTGCTTGCACCTGGGTGAAGTGGAGTCTTAATTGGCTCAACAGGGCAAATTCTAAGGCAGCGCATTACACAGGAAAACACTCTTTCCTACACTTTGGGCTCAGGAACAGGAACCATGGGACCTCAATTGACCTGCTTGACCCTTCCAAGGATGTCCAGAAAGATGCTTTCGTCAGCGTAAGTTTTACGTCCACATTGAACATCAGAACAAAGCCCCAGGAAAGGAATGAATTCCCATAGGAACAGAGTGTGGACTATGTCAGCATATGCGGTTCTCTTCTCGGACCAACTCCCTGAGCTGGACAGGCCTATTGGGGATTTCAAAGCTGAACAGGGTACTTGAGATTTCTCAAACGAGCTCATTATCACTTAAACCTTGGTGGAGTGGAGTGTTAATTGGCTGAATGAGGTAAATGCTAAGGCTTCACATTACACCGGAAAACACTCTTTCCTCCACTCTGGAATCCGGAACAGGAACAATGTAATCTCAGTTGACCTGTTTCACACTTCAAAGGATGTCCAGAAAGATGCTTTCGTCAGCGTAAGTTTTACGTCCACATTGAACATCAGAACAAAGCCCCAGGAAAGGAATGAATTCCCATAGGAACAGAGTGTGGACTATGTCAGCATATGCGGTTCTCTTCTCGGACCAACTCCCTGAGCTGGACAGGCCTATTGGGGATTTCAAAGCTGAACAGGGTACTTGAGATTTCTCAAACGAGCTCATTATCACTTAAACCTTGGTGGAGTGGAGTGTTAATTGGCTGAATGAGGTAAATGCTAAGGCTTCACATTACACCGGAAAACACTCTTTCCTCCACTCTGGAATCCGGAACAGGAACAATGTAATCTCAGTTGACCTGTTTCACACTTCAAAGGAGATCCATGTAGATGCCTACGTCAGCGAAATTTTTGCTTCCACATTTTACATCAGACAGAAACCCTAGGAAATGGAGGAATTCTCATGGGAATAGAGTGCGGACAGTGCAGACATATGTGGTACTCGTTTTCAGCCAACTTGCTGAGCTGGAGAGGTGTGTTGGGGATTCCAAAGCCTAAGAGGGTACATGAGGTTTCTGAAAGGAGCTCGTTATCGTTAACACCTGGGTGGAGTGGAGTCTTAACTCTCTTAACGAGGTGAATACCAGGCTGCACGTTGGACTTGAAGACACACTTTCCTGCATTTTGGACTCAGGAACAAGAAGCATGGGACCTCAACTGACCTGTTTCACAGGTCCACAAGGATGCTTTCATCGGCATAAGTTTTATTCGAACATTGAACATTCAGAATGACGCACTAGGCAACGAATGAATTCCCATGGGAGTAGAATGCGGACAGTGTCGGCATTCGAGTTTCCCCTTTGCAGCCAACTCATTGAGCTAAAGAAGCTTGTTCAGAATTCCAAAACCAAACAGTGTACTTCAGGTTTGTGGAATGAGTTCAGTATCGCTTACACCTGGGTCGAGTGGAGTCTTAATTGGCTCAAGAGGGGAATGCTAAGGCAGCGCGTTACACCAGAAAACACTCTTTCCTACACTTTGAACTCAGGAACGGGAACCATGGGGCCTCAATCGACCTGTTTCACATTTCCCACAAGGTCCAGAAAGATGCTTTTGTGGGCGTAAGGCTCACTTCCATATTTTACATTAGAATGAAACCCTAGGAAACGAATGAATTCCCATGGGTGCAGAGTGCGGACAGTGTCGGCATACATGGTTCTCATTTGAAGCCAACTCCCTGAATTGGAGAGGCCATTTGGGGATTCTAAAGCCCAGCGAGTTACTTGAAGTTTCTGGGACAAACTCATTGTTGCTTACACCTGGGTGGAGTGGAATCTTAATTGGCTCAACAAGGCAAATGCTAAGGCAGCGTGTTACACCAGAAAACACTCTTTCCTACACTTTGAACTCAGGAACAGGAACCAGGTGATGTCAATTGACCTGTCACACATTTCCCACAAGGTCCAGAAAGATGCTTTCGTGGGCGTGTTTCACTTCCATATTTTACCTCAGAATGAAGCCCTAGGAAACGAATGAATTTCCATGGGAGCAGAGTGGGGACAGTGTCAGCATATGTGGTTCTCATTTGAAGCCAACTCCCTGAATTGGAGAGGCCAGTTGGGGATTCTAAAGCCCAGCAAGTTACTTGAAGTTTCTGGGATGAGCTCATTATCACTTACACCTGGGTGGAGTGGAATCTTAATTGGCTCAACAAGGCAAATGCTAAGGCAGCGTGTTACACCAGAAAACACTCTTTCCTACACTTTGAACTCAGGAACAGGAACCAGGTGATGTCAATTGACCTGTCACACATTTCCCACAAGGTCCAGAAAGATGCTTTCGTGGGCGTGTTTCACTTCCATATTTTACCTCAGAATGAAGCCCTAGGAAACGAATGAATTTCCATGGGAGCAGAGTGGGGACAGTGTCAGCATATGTGGTTCTCATTTGAAGCCAACTCCCTGAATTGGAGAGGCCAGTTGGGGATTCTAAAGCCCAGCAAGTTACTTGAAGTTTCTGGGATGAGCTCATTATCACTTACACCTGGGTGGAGTGGAATCTTAATTGGCTCAACGAGGCAAATACTAAAGCAGGATGTTACACTGGAAAACACTCTTTCCTACACTTTGGACTCATGAACGGGAACCAGGTGATGTCAATTGACCTGTTACACATTTCCAAGTAGGTCCAGAAAGATGCTTTCATCGCCCTAACTTTTACTTCCACATTGAACATCAGAATGAAGACCCAGGAAAGGAATGAATTCCCATGGGAACAGACTGTGGACTATGGCAGCATACACGGTTTTCTTTCCTGACCCACTCACTGAGATGGAGAGGCCTGTTGGGAATTCCAAAGATGAACAAGGGACATGAAGTTTCTTGAATGAGCTCATTTGTGCTTACACCTAGGTGGATTGGAGTCTTAATTGGCTCAACATGGTGAATGCTATGGCAGGGCGTTACACCGGAAAACACTCTTTCCTACACTTTGGACTCAGGAACGGGAAAAATGGGACCTCAATAGTCTTGTTTCACACTTCCAAGAAGGTCTACAAAGATGCTTTCTTCAGCGTAAGTTTTGCATCCATATTTTAAATTAGAACGAAGTCCCAGGAAATGAATGAATTCCCGTGAGAGCTCATTGCAGACAGTGTCCACATTTGAGGTTCTCAGATGCAGTCAACTCACTAAGCTAGAGAGGCCTTTTCGGAATTCCAAAGCCGAACAGCGTACTAGAGGTTTCTGGAATGAGCACATTATCGCTTCCACCTGGGTGGACTGGAGTCTTAATTTGGTCAATGAGGGGAATTCTTAGGCTTTGCATTAGACTGGTAAAAACAGTTTTTTACACTTTGGACTCAGGAACGGGAACAGTATGACCTCAATTGACCTGTTTCACACTTTTAAGAAGGTCTACAAAGATGCTTTCATTGGCGTAAGTTTTGATACCACATTGTACATCAAACCAAAGCCCCATAAAGAAACTTATTCCCATGGGAACTGAATGTGGACAGGGTCGGCATACGTGGTTCTCATTTGCAGCCAATTCACTGAATTGGAGAGGCCTGTTGGGGATTCTAAAGCCCAACAATGTACTTGAAGTTTCTGGAACAAGCTCATTATTGCTTACACCTGGGTGGAGTGGAGTCTTATTTGGCTCAACGAGGGGAATGCTAAGACAGCGTGTTACACTGGAAAACACTCCTACACCGTGGACTCAGAAACAGGAACCATGGGACCTCAATAGACCTTTTTCACACTTCCAACATGGTCCAGAAAGATTCTTCTGTCAGCATAAGTTTCATTTCCATATTTTACATCAGAATGAAACCCTAGGAAGCGAATGAATTCCCATGGGGGTTGAGTGAGGACAGTGTCGGCATACATGGTTCTCATTTGCAGCCAGCTCGCTGAATTGGAGAGTCGTGTTGGGGATTCTAAAGTTTAACACAGTACTTGAGGTTTGTGGGACAAGCTTATTATCACTTACACCTGGGTGGAATGGAGTCTTACTGGGCTCAACAAGGCGAATGCTAAGGCTTCGCGGTAGACCTGAAAGCACTCTTTCCTACATTTTGACCTCAGGAACGGGCACCATGCAATCTCAATTGATCTGTTTCACACTTGCAACAAGGTCCACAAAGATGCTTTCATCGGCATCCGATTTACATCCAAATTGAACATCAGCACGAACCCCCATGAAAAGGTTGAATTCCCATGGGAGCAGAGTGTGGACAGTGTCAGCATTCGCGGTTCTCTTTCAGGACCGACTCCCTGAGCTGCAGAGGCCTGTTGGGGATTCCAAAGCTGAACAAGGTACTTGAGGTTTCTGGAACAAGCTCATTATTGCTTAAACCTTGGTGCAGTGGAGTGTTAATGTGCTCAACAAGGCGAATGCTAAGGCTTCAGGTAGACCTGAAAGCACTCTTTCCTACATTTTGACCTCAGGAACGGGCACCATGCAATCTCAATTGATCTGTTTCACACTTGCAACAAGGTCCACAAAGATGCTTTCATCGGCATCCGATTTACATCCAAATTGAACATCAGCACGAACCCCCATGAAAAGGTTGAATTCCCATGGGAGCAGAGTGTGGACAGTGTCAGCATTCGCGGTTCTCTTTCAGGACCGACTCCCTGAGTTGCAGAGGCCTGTTGGGGATTCCAAAGCTGAACAAGGTACTCATTATTGCTTAAACCTTGGTGCAGTGGAGTGTTAATTGGCTGAACGTGGCGAATGCTAAGGCTTCGCATTACACCTGAAAACACTCTTTCTTACACTTTGGACTCAATTGTCCTGTTTCACACTACCAAGAAGGTCTACAAAGATGCTTTCTTCGGTGTAAATTTTGCATCCATATTGCAAATTAGAACGGAGTCCCAGGAAACAAATGAATTCCCATGAGAGCTCATGACGGACCATGTTCGCATTCGAGGTTCTCAGTTGCAGTCAACTCACTGAGCTAGAGAGGCTTGTTCAGAATTTCAAAGCCAAACAGGGTACTACAGGTTTCTGGAACGAGCTCATTATCACTTCCACCTGGGTAGAGTGGAATCTTAATTGGCTCAACGTGGAGAATGCTGAGGCGCATGCTAAGACAACGTATTACACCAGAAAGCACTTTTTCCTACACTTTGTACTAAGGAACGGGAACCATGGGACCTCAACTGACCTCTTTCACACTTCCAAGAAGGTCCACAAAGATGCTTACATCCGTTTAAGTTTCGAATCCACATTGCAAATCACAACGAAATCCCAGGAAACGAATGAATTCCCATAGAAACAGAGTTCGGACAGTGTCGGCATTAGAGGTTCTCATTTTCAGGCAACATGCTGAACTAGAGAGGCTTGTTTT
Organism: Tragulus kanchil; assembly: GCA_022376925.1. NCBI lineage: Eukaryota > Metazoa > Chordata > Mammalia > Artiodactyla > Tragulidae > Tragulus > Tragulus kanchil. The sequence goes on along the minus strand of JAIOJX010000023.1, from coordinate 90,579,847 downwards.
GGATTCTAAACACCGAACAGTGTACTTAAGGTTTGTAGAACAGGGTCATTATCGATTACACCTGGGTGGAGAGGAGTCTTAACTGGTTCTACGAGGGGAATGCTAATGCTGTGCATTGCACAGAAAAACACTTTTTCCTAACGTTTGTCCTCAGGATCGGGAATCATGGGACCTCAATTGACCTGGTTCACATTTCCAAGAATGTCCACAATGTTGCCTTCATCAGCATAAGTTTCGAATCCACATTGCAAATCACAACGAAATCCCAGGAAACGAATGAATTCCCATAGAAACAGAGTTCGGACAGTGTCGGCATTAGAGGTTCTCATTTTCAGGCAACATGCTGAACTAGAGAGGCTTGTTTTGGATTCTAAACACCGAACAGTGTACTTAAGGTTTGTAGAACAGGGTCATTATCGATTACACCTGGGTGGAGAGGAGTCTTAACTGGTTCTACGAGGGGAATGCTAATGCTGTGCATTGCACAGAAAAACACTTTTTCCTAACGTTTGTCCTCAGGATCGGGAATCATGGGACCTCAATTGACCTGGTTCACATTTCCAAGAAGGTCCACAAGGATGCTTTCATCAGCATAAGTTTTATTCCAACATAGAACATTCAGAATGACGCACTAGGCAATGAATGAATTCCCATGGGAGCAGAGTGCAGACAGTGTCAGCATTTGAGGTTCTCCTGTGCAGTCAACTCGCTGAGCTAGAGAAGCTTGTTCAGAATTCCAAAGCCAAACAGGGTACTTGAGGTGTCTGGAAAGAGCTCATTATCGCTTACACCTGGGTGGAGTGGAGTCTTAATTGGCTCAACAAGGCAAATGCTAAGGCAGCAGGTTAGACCGGAAAACACTCTTTCCTACACTTTGGACTCAGGAACGGGAGCCATGGGACCACTATTGACCTTGCTCACTTTTTCAAGAAGGTCCAGAAATATGCTTTCATTGATGTATGTTTTACTTCCACATTGTACATCATAACAAAGCCCCATGAAATGGACTAATTCCCATGGGAGAAGAGCACAGACAGTGTCGACATTCAAGGTTCTCATTTGCATCCAAATCACTAAGCTGGAGACACTTGTTCAGATTTCCAATGCAGAACAGGGTACTTGAGGTGTCCAGAACAAGCTCATTATCACATACACCTGGATGGAGTGGAGTCTTAATTGACTCAACCATGCAAATTCTAAGACTTCGCATTAGACCAGAAAGCACTTTTTCCTACACTTTGAACTCAAGAACGGGAGCCATAGAATCTCAATTGACTGCTTTCACATTTCCAAGAAGACCCACAAAGATGCTTTCATTGGTTTAAGTTTAGCTTGCACATTTTACATCAGAATGAATCCCCAGGAAACGAATGAATTCCCATGGGTGCAGAGTGTGGAAAGTGTCAGCATATGTGGTTCTCTTTTCTCACCAACTCGCTGAGCTGGAGACACCTGTTGGGGATTCCAAATTGAACAGGGTACTTGATGTTTCTGGAACTAGCTCATTTTCACTTGCCCCTGGGTGGGCAACCCAAAGATCATCCTAGGCCCCTTGTACTGTAAATATAGTTTAAAAAAAACACTAGATTGTGAATCTAACAATAAAAGCCCACCACCTTCTTATTTACCAAAAAAGTATACAAGAACTGCTAATTCTATGCTTCCATGACTAACACCGTGGCTCTTTCAACTTTTAAAGGATAGAAGTTATCCGTTGGCCTTAGGAGCCAAAAAATTGGTGCAGCTCCAAATAAAAGTAATAAACCTATTCTCCACCTTCACCCTCGTTACCCTATTCCTACTAACAATCCTCATCCTAATAACAAACACCAATCTCTATAAAAACAACACATTCCCCCTATATGTAAAAACAACCATCTCATATGCCTTCCTCACTAGCTTAATCCCAACAATAATATTCATCCACATGGGCCAAGAAATAATAATCTCCAACTGACACTGAATGACTATTCAAACCCTTAAATTAATCCTGAGCTTTAAAATAGATTGCTTCTCCATAATATTTGTCCCAGTAGCATTATTTGTTACATGGTCCATTATAGAATTCTCAATACGATACATACACTCAGACCCCAACATCAATAAATTCTTTAAATACTTACTCCTATTTCTTATCACAATACTAATCCTAGTTACAGCTAACAACCTATTCCAACTATTTATCGGCTGAGAAGGAGTTGGCATCATGTCCTTCTTACTAATTGGCTGATGGCACGGACGAACAGACGCCAATACAGCAGCCCTACAAGCAGTCCTGTACAACCGAATTGGGGACGACGACTTCCTTGTAGCAATAGCATGATTCCTTTCCAACCTTAATGCATGAGACCTCCAAAAAATTTTCATGCTAAGCCCCAACACCCCCAATCTACCCCTACTAGGCCTTGTTCTAGCAGCAGCAGGAAAATCCGCCCAATTCGGACTCCACCCATGACTGCCCTCTGCTATAGAAGGCCCTACACCCATCTCAGCCCTACTCTACTCAAGCACAATAGTAGTAGCAGGTATTTTCTTACTTGTTCGCTTCTACCCTTTAACAGAAAATAATAAACTCATCCAGTCCACCATATTATGTCTAGGAGCCATCACTAAACTATTCACAGCAATATGCGCACTAACCCAAAATGACATCAAAAAAATCATCACTTTCTCCACCTCAAGTCAACTATGCCTAATAATAGTCACACTAGGCATCAACCAACCCCACCTAGCATTCCTTCATATCTGCACCCACGCCTTCTTCAAAGCAACATTATTCATGTGCTCTGGATCCATTATCCACAGCCTAAACGATGAACAAGGCATTCAAAAAATAGGAGGCCAAATATTGGTGCAGCTCCAAATAAAAGTAATAAACCTATTCTCCACCTTCACCCTCGTTACCCTATTCCTACTAACAATCCTCATCCTAATAACAAACACAATCTCTATAAAAACAACACATTCCCCCTATATGTAAAAACAACCATCTCATATGCCTTCCTCACTAGCTTAATCCCAACAATAATATTCATCCACATGGGCCAAGAAATAATAATCTCCAACTGACACTGAATGACTATTCAAACCCTTAAATTAATCCTGAGCTTTAAAATAGATTGCTTCTCCATAATATTTGTCCCAGTAGCATTATTTGTTACATGGTCCATTATAGAATTCTCAATACGATACATACACTCAGACCCCAACATCAATAAATTCTTTAAATACTTACTCCTATTTCTTATCACAATACTAATCCTAGTTACAGCTAACAACCTATTCCAACTATTTATCGGCTGAGAAGGAGTTGGCATCATGTCCTTCTTACTAATTGGCTGATGGCACGGACGAACAGACGCCAATACAGCAGCCCTACAAGCAGTCCTGTACAACCGAATTGGGGACGACGACTTCCTTGTAGCAATAGCATGATTCCTTTCCAACCTTAATGCATGAGACCTCCAAAAAATTTTCATGCTAAGCCCCAACACCCCCAATCTACCCCTACTAGGCCTTGTTCTAGCAGCAGCAGGAAAATCCGCCCAATTCGGACTCCACCCATGACTGCCCTCTGCTATAGAAGGCCCTACACCCATCTCAGCCCTACTCTACTCAAGCACAATAGTAGTAGCAGGTATTTTCTTACTTGTTCGCTTCTACCCTTTAACAGAAAATAATAAACTCATCCAGTCCACCATATTATGTCTAGGAGCCATCACTAAACTATTCACAGCAATATGCGCACTAACCCAAAATGACATCAAAAAAATCATCACTTTCTCCACCTCAAGTCAACTATGCCTAATAATAGTCACACTAGGCATCAACCAACCCCACCTAGCATTCCTTCATATCTGCACCCACGCCTTCTTCAAAGCAACATTATTCATGTGCTCTGGATCCATTATCCACAGCCTAAACGATGAACAAGGCATTCAAAAAATAGGAGGCCTATTCAAAAGTATGCTGTTCACCACATCCACCTTAATTGTGGGCAGCCTAGCACTAACAGGAATACCATTCCTCACAGGATTCTACTCCAAAGACCTAATCATCGAATCCACCAACACATCCCACATTAACGCTTGAGCACTATTAGTCACCCTAATTGCCACCTCCCTAACAGACATCTACAGCACCCGCATTATCTTCTTCACCCTACTAGAACAACCCCAATTCCCTCCCCTAATCACCATCAACGAAAACAATCCCCTCCTAATCAATTCAATTAAATTACTACTGATCAGCATCATCTTTGCTGGATTCATTATCTCCAATAACATCCCCCCAACAACAATCCCCCAAATAACCATACCCCTTCACCTCAAACTAACAGCCCTAATCGTAACCATCACAGGATTCACCATTGCTCTAGAAATCAACAACCTAACCAAAAACCTAAAACTTACATACCCATCAAGCATATTTAAATTCTCAACCCTCCTAGGTTATTTTCCTATCCTAATTCACTGCTCAACACCCTACCTAAACCTATCAATAAGCCAAAAATCAGCCTCCTCCCTCATAGACCTTATCTGACTAGAAAGCATCCTATCAAAAACAACTTCTCTCATCCAAATAAAAATTTCCACCATGGTAACTGACCAGAAAGGACAAATTAAATTATATTTCTTGTCCTTCCTGGTCACCATTTCTATCAGTACAATTATTTTTAATTTCCACAAGTAATTTCCATGATAACAACACCACCAATCAACAACGATCATCCAGTTACGATCACCAATCAAGTACCATAACTATAAAGCGCTGCAATACCCATGGCCTCCTCACTAAAAAACCCAGAATCCCCCGTATCATAAATAACCCAATCCCCAAGACCATTAAACTCAAACACAACCTTCAACTCCTTCTCCTTCAACACATAAAAAACCATTAACAGCTCCATAACCAAACCCGTAACAAACAGACCCATCAATGTCTTATTAGAAACTCAAACCTCAGGATACTGTTCAGTAGCCATAGTCATTGTATAACCAAATACCACCAACATCCCACCCAAATAAATTAAAAATACCATCAACCCTAAAAAAGAACCACCAAAATTTACCACAATCCCACAACCCACACAACCACTCACAATTAAACCCACCCCTCCATAAATCGGCGAGGGTTTTGAAGAAAACCCAACAAAACTCAGCACAAAAATTGTACTTAAAATAAGCATAATGTATATCATCATTATTCTTACATGGAATCTAACCACGACTAATGATATGAAAAACCATCATTGTCATTCAACTACAAGAACCTTAATGATCAACATCCGAAAATCACACCCAATAATAAAAATCATCAACAACGCATTCATTGACCTCCCAGCTCCATCAAATATTTCCTCATGATGAAACTTCGGCTCACTCTTAGGTATCTGCCTCATCCTACAAATCCTAACAGGCCTATTCCTAGCAATACACTACAGATCAGATACATCAACAGCCTTCTCCTCAGTCACCCACATCTGCTGAGATGTAAATTACGGATGAGTCATTCGTTATATACATGCAAACGTAGCCTCCATATTCTTTATTTGCCTATACATGCACGTAGGACGAGGCCTATACTATGGATTGTACACCTTTTTAGAAACCTGAAACATTGGAGTAATCCTTCTACTAACAGTAATAGCCACAGCATTCATAGGATATGCACTACCTTGAGGCCAAACATCCTTCTGAGGCGCTACAGTTATTATCAACCTACTATCAGCCATCCCATACATTGGCACCGACCTAGTTGAGTGAATCTGAGGCGGCTTTTCAGTAGACAAAGCAACTCTCACACAATTCTTCGCCTTCCATTTCATCCTCCTATTCATCATCACAGCCCTAGTCCTGGTCCACCTTTTATTTCTCCACAAAACAGGATCCAACAACCCAACAGGAATCCCCTCAGATGCAGATAAAATCCCCTTTCACCCCTATTATACTATTAAAGACATCCTCGGAGTCCTAGCCCTAATACTAGCTCTAATAACCTTAGTCTTATTCTCACCCGACCTACTTGGGGACCCCGACAACTACACCCCCGCTAATCTCCTCAACACACCATCCCACATTAAACCCGAATGATACTTCCTATTCGCATACGCAATCCTACGATCAATCCCCAACAAATTAGGCGGAGTACTAGCACTCATCACATCCATCTTGATTCTACTACTCATACCCCTCCTCCATACATCCAAGCAACGAAGCATAATATTTCGACCCATGAGCCAATGCCTATTCTGAATACTAGTAGCCGATTTGCTAACACTTACATGAATTGGAGGCCAACCTGTAGAACACCCGTACATTATCATTGGACAACTTGCACCAATCACATACTTCTCTATCATCCTAGTACGCATACCAATAGCAGGAATAATCAAAAACAAACTCCTAAAATGAAGAGTCTTTGTAGTATATCTATTACCCTGGTCTTGTAAACCAGAAAAGAAGTATAACTAACACTTCCTAAGATCTGGGTGGAGTGGGCTCATAATTGGCTCAACGAGGGAAATGCTAAGGTTTCACGTCAGACCGGAAAACACTCTTTCCTACACTTTGGACTCAGGAACGGGAATAAGAGACCACTATTGACCTATTTCACATTTCCAAGAACGTCTAGAAAGATACTTTCGTCGGCTAAGTTTTACATCCACATTGAACATCAGAATGAAGCCCCAGGATAGGAATGTATTCCCATGGGAGAAGAGTGTGAACAGTGTCAGCATACATGGTTCTTATTTCTGTCCAACTCGCTGAGCTGAGGAGGCCTCTTGGTGATTCCAAGCCGAACAGGGTTCTTGAGGTTTCTGGAACGAGCTCACTATTGCTTACACCTGGGTGCAGTGGAGTCTTAATTAACTCAATGAAGCGAGTGTTAAGGCAGTCAGTTACACTGGAAAATGCTCTTCCGTACACCTTGGACTCAGGAACGGGAACAATGACACCTCCGTTGACCTATTTACATTTTCATGCTTTCTTGATTTTACCTCAAAGGACTTGCTTCCTGAAAGGTCCTGCCTGATGAGAAATCCTAGCCTCATGAACCTGGCTCCAAAATCATCCAGCCACATAATTCCAGTTAGCTAGAGTTCCAGGACATGGGTGTTGACTGTTCACTCTCTTATAGGAGGATCTCTAGCTATTTACCCACTTGGGAGATTTATGATTTGACTTTGGGGTTTATTTCACCATACCAGTAAAATTCTCCCTGCAACAAAGACCTGTTTAATATTCCAGCTCAGAAAGGTGGTTTGAGTTATTGTGAATGTTTTCTGGTGATTGGGTGAAAGTAACTGGCCATCTCTCTCATTTCATGGCATCCAGAATGCTATAGCCAACGTGTCAATTTTGACTGAAGTGGAGCGGCTGAAGAGCTTGCTGCAGTCCAGTCACATACCCAGCACGGAACACAGATCAGGTCAGGAAACAACCTTCTGTCTTCATTTCCAGTTAATGCTTCATGTCTAGTGAGTGCAGAATGTTTTAGAAGCAAGATTGCTAGAATAATGCCTCATCACTGTTACTGTCGGTGAGCTACACAAAATGCCTTTATATACTCTTTGAAGAGAAATCATTCAGTAAAGAATCTTCTTTCCTAGGGCTCTGGGGTTTTTATGCAAGCTGAAATGTTACTTCATAGCCATGGTGTGAAAGCAAACCATAGAGGTGACCGTGATACCTTTGAGTCCCGTCCAGGTAGGCCCACTTAACAGCAGGGAACATGGGCTCTGTGGCCACAGCATAGCTTCACCAGCTCTGTCTCTGGGTGAATTTCTTAATCCCCACTCAGTCTGAAGTCTGCTTCCTCCTCTTTGAGATAGCAATATTGGTGACCCTGTAAGGCTGGTGGGAAGACTGAGTAAAGGACTTCCTAGGCCCTGAGCATGGGGCATGAGCTGTTCTGATGGTGAACGCTGGCTGTGTCAGGCGGCCTGGTGGACCCTGGGGTGTAAAGTGTAAACTTCCCCGGATGGTACATGGTGCAAGTTTGACATGAATGTAACTGGGGGCTGTCTAGACCAGCAGCTCAGAGCAAGTTCCCTTGGAGAAGTAATGCTGGAACTGACCCCAAAAGTGAGTAAGACCTTAATGAGAGCTCTGGTTCTCACTCTGTGGTCCTTGGGCCTCTCAGACTCCATGAGGAATGCTTATGAACACCAAGATGTTATTTGCTTTTTAAACGGTGTGAACATTTACGCCTGATGGTGCTGGAGCAACGGCAGGTAGAATTGCTGGTGGCTCAGCACAGGTAGAGGCAGGGCCCAAAGGGTGTTATTTGGTGCCATTGTTGGTGAGATCCAGACAGACCTGCTTGCTCAGGAAGGTCCGTCGTGAAGCAGTGAGGGTCACTGTTCCTGGACATCAGCCTTGCAGCCCATTGTTTGATATGAAGAAATGAGTCAACATTTGCAGTCTAACCTTTAAAATACTACCACTTTGGGGAATTCCTGGTGATCCAGTGCTTAAACTGGGCTTTCACTGCCTGGGTTCAATCCCTGGTTGGGGAACTAAGATCCTACCTCCAAGCAGTGAGACCAAAAGAACAGAAAGCAAAAAACTTCCACTTTTGTCAAGTTTTGGCATAGTATCAAAAATATCCACAGCTGGCTGCAGAGGGTATTAAAATCCCCCTCCCTTTTAATGGCATGTCTGTGTGGGCCCTGAAGGAGGACTGTGAACTATGGTCCAAGGCAGGGGGATGGGTGAGGTGGGCCAGCAGAGTGAACCCCGAGTCTAACTATGCAATTGCAGGCCACGAGACAACGCGCCTGTGGACCTGAGAACAGCACAAGCTGCCAAGGCCACCAATGCACTGATGACAGGCGGGAGAGGAGACTATGTCACGTGGCTTACTGTGGCTGCAGCGTGGCAGAATTTCTGAGTTATTGTGCTTCCCCCTCAAGTCTGTTATTTGGGCTTTTCAGTGTTGTCTGAACACACGGGGCACCTTGAGGAGAGGAAGGTGGAGACTGTTCGTGGTGTTTCAGTGGACCCTGGCATCAGAGCAGAGCTTCCCAGTGACATTTTCTCTTAAGTTTTGTGTCTACAAATGTAACGTTGGGGTCTAGCTGGAAACATAATTTCAACACTAAATCAATGACTGACTATCCGTAGGTTTCCTGCCATTTTTACGACTGTTCACAGTTTCTTTGCCCATTATTGTGGCAAAGAACATGACACAAAGCATAAGCATTTTTGCTTGATAAAACATGAGTTAAAGGCTTGACCAGAGTGGTCAGAGTTGACTTCCCTGAAACACCTTTGTGACCCTTTCTCTTGGAGTCACCATCCTTTTCCAGGTCCTCCCAAAGACAGGTGACCCCTGACCCTAAGCTCCTCAAGACCAAGGCCACCATTGGGCATCTGCATCTGCACCAGATCAAGGGCCTGGTGGGCAGCAGCAGCCCCATGGGTGGGCACCCACACATGTTCTGAGGTTGGTGTGACTTTGGCTTTGTGTTTTTCTCTACATCCAACCGATGATGGTGAAGAGGAGATGGAAGAAGACTCCGTCAAAAATGGGTCCTGAGCAGGGTGACCTCAGCCCCTCAGGGTGGGAAACAGTCCATTTCGGACAGTTCCTGCTTTTTGAACAAGAGCCTTGTTTGTCTCAGCAAAGCAGAGTTCATGAGCACTGTGGAAATGCTCTAAACTGCTGCTGATAATTTTGTGATACAGATTTTAAAGTCTACATGCCAATTTTCTACCAGTGGTGCAGATAAAGGACCCTCGCTGAGTTGCAGGTTCAGGGGTGTGCCCAGTGAAGTGTGGACACAGGGAGTTGGAAATGCAGGAGGGCAGCTCTGTGGGCAGCTTCCCAGTCCTCATGAGATGTTTAGGTTTTTAAATTCATAACCAAACCTGCATCGGCTGTGTACTGCCACTAGTTGTCAGAATTTGCAACCTTGACTGCATTTTTTTTTCTTGCATGAAGAGTAATGAACTTTGTTAAAGGCAGGCAAGGCCCTAGAACTTTGCAGTAGTCAGTGTCCTTTGAAGTTCTGAGTCAGCCTTGCACACCAGCATGTGAGGGATAAATTGCTGATTGGGACAGCTAGTGGGGATGTGACATCTCCCTGATGGTTGGTGGGATTTGAGAGCTCCCCAGACCAGTGTCCCCGCCCCAGCTTCTATGCACTGTGAGCCTTGTGGAACAGGAAGGAGCTTGCCAGAGCACAGGGTCTGTAGTGAGGCCCGAGTCTGCTCCTTGTGGGCTCCTAGGAGCTGTCCACCAAAGGACACCCCCAGGATGTCCAGCCTTGCTACCTGCCCCATCCTCACCTACCTCACATCTTCAGCTCCTTCAAGGACCAGTCTCTGTGGTCCGTTTACTGACTTGTTAACCGAAAGCACTTCCCTTGCTCTTTGCAGGTAGGGTAGGGTCTGGGACTTTAACTGTCTTTCTTTGAGCAGATTATGTTCCTGGACTGTGCATGTCAGAAACCAAGATGTGTGTTTAGTCCCACTGCGCCAAGGCCAGGCTGCTGGGGCCTGAGTGACACTTTCAGCTTCCAGTAGAGGGGGGAGCTCAAGCCTGCCTTCCAAGCAGTTCATGTATGGCTTGCTTTCAAAGGGTGTTTCAGGGGGTGCTGTTCAGGTGGTAGCTGAAGACGGAAGATGAATGCTGTGACTTTTCTCATAAGAAAGATTACGTGTTAGAACAAATCTTATACTTTAGCAATATGTACCTCTTCTGGCATAATCACATGAAAATTATAATTGTTTTGCTCTGCTCACAAGAAAATGTTAAAGACTATCTTAACTCTTAGCTATCCCTCACTATTCAGTAGCTTTGCTTATTTTTTTTTGATTATTTGATATACATTAATGTGCATGTGCTTAGTCGCTCAGTATTGTCCAACTCTGTGTGACCCCATGGACTGTAGTCTGCCTGGCTCCTCTGTCCATGGGGATTCTCTAGACATGAATACTGGAGTGGATTGTTATGTCCTCCTTAGGCTGTCTTCCAACCCAGGGATTGAACCCAGGTCTCCCACATTGCAGGCTCATTCTTTACCATCAGAGTCACCATATGTTAATCCAAGTATCAATGTATCCCTCCCTTCCAAATTTCCTTTTTGATATGTTTCTTTTCTGTGAGTCTGTTTTGTGTATTAATTCATTGGTATGAACAGATAGATTCCACCTGCAAGTGATATCATGGTTGTCTGTCAGTTCACTTAGTATGATAAACTCTTCATTTGTTCTTGGTGCTGAAAATGGCCTTAGTTCTTATTGGTTTTTTTCTTCTTCTTTTTTTTTTAATGGTTGAGGTGTATTCCCTGGTATATCTGTACTACATAGTCTTCATTTTTCTTTCGATGGACATTCTGGTGGATTCTCTGTCTTGACTCCTGTAAATGGTGCTGCCCTGAAAGCAGGGTACACAGTTGTTCTGAATTATAGTTTTCTTCAGATCTAAGTCCAGAAGTGGGATTGTTGAACGTATGTGACTTTATGTTTAGGGTTTCTTTTGGGGGTGTGCTGGGTATTCATTGCTGTGCTTGCTTTTCTCTAATTGTGGTGAGTGGGGGCTCCTCTCTGGTTGTGGTGTGTGGACTTCTCATTGCCGTAGTCTTTTTTGATGCACAGCGCGGGCTCTACAGAGTATTGGTCTTTAGTAGTTGCAGCTACATAGAGCAGTTTTCAGCAGTTGTGGCACATGGGCTTAGTTTCTCCGTAGCATGTGAGATCTTCCTGAGCCAGGGATGGAGCCCATGTCTTCCGCATTGGCAGGCAGATTCTTTCTCACTGAGCCACCAGGCAAGCCCTATGTTTAGGTTTTAAGGAACCTCCGTACTTTTCTCCACAATGGCTACACCAGTTTGCATCCCCACCGCAGCGGAGGAATATTCTCTCTTCCACACACTCCACTCAGAACTTATTCTTTATAGATATCTGTTGGTAGTGGTGGTTCTGACCAGTGGAGGTGATACCTCATTGACGTTTTGATTAACATCTCTAATAATTAGTGATGTTGGGTATTTTTTTCCTGTGCATCTATTGTATACAGCGCGAGGAAAATTTGCCTCTAACAGTTGGCTTCTAAAGCATCCACCCTGTTTTGAACAGGGCATTTCTTGAGGGCACGTAGCATTCATCAGGCCTCAGGAGAATACGTGCCACTCAGCACCATTCTTGAAGTTGTTGTTATGGAAAATGACCGCAAGGTAGCAGCATTTCTTCTTGCCGCACTGGTTCCGCAGGTACCCAAACATTAGGGAAAGTCCTGTTCCTGCCTGGATTGTCAGTTTAGGGTCGAATGGGCCAAAAGAAAGACTTGTGTCTTGTGACTTCATCCCCCTTACTCTTTTTCCTTCAAACACATCCCAATTCCTGCAACATCGCTCTGCAGAAGGTGCTGTCATCGGTAGGTGGGGCGACCCTAAGGAAAGAGGCTGGAGCTGGGAACCCCAGTCCAGGGGACACATGGGACACAGGGGGCTTCTCAGAGCTCTTCCAGCCCAGAGGCGCCAGCATCCTTTGGGTGCAGTAGGCCTCATTTCTCTGCAGAAGGGCCCTCCTGGATCAGGAGGCTGTGGATTTGTGCAGAAGGGAAGAGGCACACGAGGTCATTGGGAGGGGGTCCTTCACTAGCATCTGCTGCTTTGCTGCCTCAGCTCCAACCAGTCCAGTTTTTGGACCCAAACCTGCTCAGGCTCCAGGGATGTGATGTCAGACCAGGTCAACATGCCCTTAGGAGAATAAAGTCAGAATTTCTTTTTTTTTTTTCTTTTTAAAAGTATATTTTGAATAGAAATATGTAGGTGATTTGGGCTTTCATGATGGCTGTGCAGTGGTAAGGAATCCACCTGCTATGCAGGAGACATGGGTTCAATCCCTGGGCTGAGAGACGCCCCTGCAGAAGGGCATGGCAACCCATTCCAACCCAACCCATTCTTTCCTAGATTAACCCATGGACAGAGGAACCTGATAGGCTACCAGCTCATGGGGTCTTAGAGTTGAACATGACTGAAGCGACTGAGAGCATACACATATAGTTGATTTACAGTGTTGTGGAGCATTTCTTCTTTTAGACATACAACAATGCATCCAGTTACACATAGACGTATATATGATTTTTTGTGTGGTTGTTGCTCTTTATCCCATTTAGGTTATTACAAAATGTTAAGTAGAATTCCTTGTGCTGTAGAGTAGGTTTCTTTTTGATTATTTTATAAGTAAATAGTAATGTGTATATGTTAATCTGAACCAACTAATTTTTCCCTACCTCCTACCCTTTTTCATTTTTATTTTTTATGGTAATCCTTTTTACTCCTACCTTTAGGCAGGCATTTCTTCTTGCCGCACTGGTTCCGCAGGTACCCAAACATTAGGGAAAGTCCTGTTCCTGCCTGGATTGTCAGTTTAGGGTCGAATGGGCCAAAAGAAAGACTTGTGTCTTGTGACTTCATCCCCCTTACTCTTTTTCCTTCAAACACATCCCAATTCCTGCAACATCGCTCTGCAGAAGGTGCTGTCATCGGTAGGTGGGGCGACCCTAAGGAAAGAGGCTGGAGCTGGGAACCCCAGTCCAGGGGACACATGGGACACAGGGGGCTTCTCAGAGCTCTTCCAGCCCAGAGGCGCCAGCATCCTTTGGGTGCAGTAGGCCTCATTTCTCTGCAGAAGGGCCCTCCTGGATCAGGAGGCTGTGGATTTGTGCAGAAGGGAAGAGGCACACGAGGTCATTGGGAGGGGGTCCTTCACTAGCATCTGCTGCTTTGCTGCCTCAGCTCCAACCAGTCCAGTTTTTGGACCCAAACCTGCTCAGGCTCCAGGGATGTGATGTCAGACCAGGTCAACATGCCCTTAGGAGAATAAAGTCAGAATTTCTTTTTTTTTTTCTTTTTAAAAGTATATTTTGAATAGAAATATGTAGGTGATTTGGGCTTTCATGATGGCTGTGCAGTGGTAAGGAATCCACCTGCTATGCAGGAGACATGGGTTCAATCCCTGGGCTGAGAGATGCCCCTGCAGAAGGGCATGGCAACCCATTCCAACCCAACCCATTCTTTCCTAGATTAACCCATGGACAAAGGAACCTGATAGGCTACCAGCTCATGGGGTCTTAGAGTTGAACATGACTGAAGCGACTGAGAGCATACACATATAGTTGATTTACAGTGTTGTGGAGCATTTCTTCTTTTAGACATACAACAATGCATCCAGTTACACATAGACGTATATATGATTTTTTGTGTGGTTGTTGCTCTTTATCCCATTTAGGTTATTACAAAATGTTAAGTAGAATTCCTTGTGCTGTAGAGTAGGTTTCTTTTTGATTATTTTATAAGTAAATAGTAATGTGTATATGTTAATCTGAACCAACTAATTTTTCCCTACCTCCTACCCTTTTTCATTTTTATTTTTTATGGTAACCATCCATTTTTTATTTTCCTAGGTCTGTGAAGCTGTATCTCTTTTGTAAAGAAGTTCATTTTTACCCTTTTTTTTGAGTCCACCTAGAAGTGACATCATAGCATACTTGCCTCTTCCTGTCTGCCTAACTCCATTTAGAATGATTATTTCTAGATTAATTTCCTGTTGCTGGAAATGACATAATTTCATCTTTGTTTCTGGCTGACTGATATTGCATTGTGTATATGTACTCCATCTTTTTTCTCTGCTCATCTGTCCATCTGCACTTAGGGAGCTTCTGTGTCTTGACTAGTGTATGCAGTGCTGCCATGATTGTTGTGGTGCTGGTGAATTTCAAAATTCTGGCTTTCTGTGGATCCATGCCTAGATGTCAGATTCTGGGTCACATGATACTTCACATTTAGTGTTTTTAAACAATCTGTTCTCCCTAGTGGATGTACCAAGTTACATTCCCACCAACAATGTAGTAAAGTTCACTTCTTTGCACACCATCCAGTGTTATTGTTTTTGATTTTTTGAGATGGTCATTCTGATGTGTGTGAGGTGACCTCTAAGAAGTAGTTTCACGTGTTTTATGGTCATTTCTATGCGTTCTTGGGAGAAATATCCATTGAGATCATTGACCAATTTTTTATTTTTTATTATTTATTTAATTGAGCTTTAGGAGCTGTTTGTTTGTAGATGAATTCCCTGTGGGTATTTTCTTTTCTTTTTCTTTTTTTTTAAATTCTTTATTTTAAAGGTTTTACAGAGTTTTGTTGTTCATAGACATGCATGTTCCCAGATCAGTCATATGAATATCCCTGGTCCCCTTGCCCCCTTCAGGTCCCCGCATCCCACCCCTCCGGGCAATTGCAGTAAACCACTGTAAGCACTCCATGTTACCCCCTCCATGCCTTCCACCCAGTGTTTCATCCCCACAATATCCATGTGTCCATTCTCTGTCATTTTTTCCATGAGTGCACTGTGTGTGTTATCATGACCGTCCTACTAGATTCCATATACATGTGTTAGTACACTGCACTTCTCTTTCTCTTTTTGACTTACTTCACTTATATGATAGGTTCTAGAGCCAGCCACCTCATTAGGACTGAGTCTTCTGCATTTCTTTTAACAGCTGAGTAGTATTCCATTGTATATATGTACCAGGGCTTCTGTATCCATGCTTTCGTCGATGGACATCTAGGTTGATTCCATGTTCTGGCTATTGTATAGAGAGCTGCAATGAACATTGGGATACAGGTGCTTCTTTCACTTCTGATTTCATCAGGATATAGGCCTAATAGTGGAATTGCTGGGTCATAGGGTGCTTCTATTTTTAGTTTTTTAAGGAATCTCCATACTGTCTTCCATAGAGGCTGTATCAATTTGCATTCCCACCAGCAATGCAAGAGGGTTCCCTTTTCTCCGCACCCTCTCCAGCATTTAGTGTCTGCATATTTTTTGAAGATGGCCATTCTGATGGGTGTGAGGTGATATCTCATTGTAGCTTTAATTTGCATTTCTCTAAAAATAAGCGAAGTTGAGCATCGTTTTATGTGCTTTTGGGTCATCTGTATGTCCTCTCTGGACCATCTGCATGTCCTCTTTAGATCTTTTTCCCATTTTTTGATTGGGTTGTTCGATTTTCCAGTGCTGAGTTGTCTGAGTTGCTTGTAGATTTTGGAGATGAATTCTTTGTCCGTTGTTTCATTTGCTATGATTTTCTCCCACTCTGTTCGGTTTCTGTTCAGCATTTTTTCTAATTTATTTTGCTGTAAAAAGTCTTTTGTTTCATTAGGTCCCACACGTTCATTTTTCTTTTTAGTTCCACTGTTCTAGCAGGTGGCCCACAGTAGATCTTGCTTTGATTGATGTCCTTCAGGGCTTTGCCTATATTCTTCTCTAAGAGTTTGATGATTTCTGGTCTTCCATTTAGGTCTTTAATCCATTTTGAGTTGATCTTAGTGTATGGTTTCAGGGAATGTTCCAACTTCGTTTTTTTCCATGGAGCTGTCCAGTTTTCCAAGCACCACTTGTTGAAGAGTCTGTCTTTGTCCCATTTTAGACTTCCACCTCCTTTGTCAAAAATAAGGTACACATAGGTGCGTGGGATTCTCTCTAGGTTCTCAATCTTGTTCCATTGGTCTATATTTCTGTTTCTGTGCCAGTACCATACTGTCTTGATGACACTTGCTTTGTAGTAGAGTCTGAAGTTAGGGAGGCTGGTTCCTCCAGCTCCGTTTTTCTTCCTTAGGATTGCTTTGGCTATCCGAGGTCTTTTGTGTTAGACTTTGGTCCAGTTCTGTGAAAAATGTCAACGGTACAAGGATAGGGATTGCATTGAATCTGTAGATGACATTTGGTAGATGACATTCACCATATTGATGCTTCCGACCCAGGAGCATGGAGTTTAAATCTTCTTTAATTTCTAACATGAGTGTCTTATAATTTTCTGTGTACAATTCTTTTGTTTCTTTGGGTAGGTTTATTCCTAGGTGTTTGATTGTTTTGGTTGCAATGGTGAAGGGGATTGCCTCTTTGATTTCGTTTTCTGATTTTTCATTGTTTGTATATGGGAATGCCAGTGATTCCTGTATATTGACTTTGTATCCCGCGACTTAAGTGAATTCGTTGATTAGCTCTAGTAGCTTTGTAATAGTGCCTTTGGGGTTTTCTGTGCATAATATCCTGTCGTCTGCAAAAAGAGAGAGCTTGACTTCTTCCTTTCCAGTCTGGATTCCTTTGATTTCTTTCTCTTCTCTTATTGCTGTTGCTAGAACTTCCAGGATTATGTTGAATAGTAGTGGTGAAAGTGGACACCAATCTCTTGTTCCTGATCTTAGAGGGAATGCTTTCAGTTTTTCACCGTTGAGAATAATGTTCGCTGTGGGCTTCTCATAGATGGCTTTCACTATGTTGAGATAGGTTCCTTCTATGCCCATTTTCTGAAGAGTTTTTATCATAAATGGATGTTGTATTTCTGTCGAAGGCCTTTTCTGCATCAATTGAGATGGTCATGTGATTTTTGTCTTTCAATTTGTTGATATGGTGTTTCACATTGATTGATCTGCAGATATTGAAGAATTCTTGCATGCATTAGATGAACCCTACTTGATCATGATGTATGAGTTTTTTGATGTGTCATTGAATTCTGTTTGCTAGGATTTTGTTGAGGATCTTGGCATCTAAGTTCATCAGTGAAATTGGCCTATAATTTTCCTTTGTTGTGTTGTCTTTGCCTGGTTTGGGTATCAGGGTGATGGTGGCCTCGTAGAATGTGTTTGGAAGTTTTCCTTCCTGTGCAATTTTTTGGAAGAGTTTTAGAAGGACAGGCATTAACTCTTCTTTAAATGTTTGGTAGAATTCGGCTGTGAAGCCATCTGGCCCTGGGCTTTTATTTTTGGGTCGGCTTTTAATCACAAATTCAATTTCTGAGCATGTGATTGGGTTGCTCACAGTTTCTGTTTCTTCCTGGCTCAGTCTTGTGAGATTAATCGTCTCCAAGAAACGGTCTATTTCTTCTAGGTTGTCCAGTTTGTTGCCATAGAGTTGCTCATAATAGTCTCTTAGAATCCTTTGGATTTCTGCATTCTCTGTTGTAATCTCTCCTTTTTCTTTTTAAATTTTGTTGATCTGGTTTTTCTCTCTCTTTCTCTTGATGAGTCTCACCAGTGCCTTGTCAACTTTGTTTACCTTTTCAAAGAACCAGCTTTTTGTTTTCAAAGAAACAGATTCTCGTTTTCTTTATCTTTACTATAGCTTCTTTCATTTTTTTCTCATTTATTTCTGCTATAGTCTTTATAAGTTCTCTTCTTCTGCTGGCTTTGGGAAGTTTTTGTTCTTCTTTCTCCGATTGTTTTAAGTGGAGCATTAGTACATCTGCTTCATATTTTCCTAGTTTCTTGAGGTAGGATTGTATTGCTATAAATTTCCCTCTTAGAACTGCTTTTGTGGTATCCCATAGGTTTTGCATGGTCGTGAGTTCATTGTCATTTTCTTCTAGGAATTTTTTTTATTTCTCCTTTGATTTCCTCAGTAATCAGTTGGTTTTCTAGGTATGTGATTTTTAATCTCCATGTGTTTGTGTTTTTAGTCGTTTTTTTCCCTGTAGTTGATCTCTAGTCTCACTGCATTGTGGTCCGAGAAAATGGTTGATATCATTTCAGTTTTCTTGAATTGACTGAGGTTTGATTGGTGGCCCAAGATGTGGTCTATCCTGGAGAATGTTCCGTGAGCACTTGAGGAGAAAGTGTATTCTTCTGCTTTTGGATGGAATGTCCTAAAGATATCGATGAGCTCCATCTTTTCTAGTGTGGCATTTAAGACTTGTGTTCTTTATTAATTTTCTGTTTGGATGATCTGTCCACTGGTGTGAGAGGAGTGTTAATGTCTCCTACTATTACTGTGTCATTATTGATTTCTTCTTTTAGGTCTGAAAGTATCTGTCTTATGTATTGAAGTGCCCCTGTGTTGGGTGCGTAGATATTCATGACTGTTATGTCTTCCTCTTGGATGGATCCCTTAATCATGATGTAGTGACCTGCCTTCCTCTTAGAATCTTCTTTCCTTTAAAATCTATTTTGTCTGATATGAGGATTGCTACTCCAGCTTTCTTTTGATTTCCATTTGCATGGAATATCTTTTTCCAGCCTCTCACTTTCAGTCTCTGAGTGTCTCTAGGTCTGAAGTGGGTCTCTTGTAAGCAGCATATATATGGATCTTGCTTCTGGATCCATTCAGCCAACCTGCGTCGTTTGCTTGGAGCATTTAGTCCATTTACATTCAAGGTAATTATTGATACGAATGTTCCTATTGTCATCTTCTTAGAAGTTTGGGGTTTGATTTGTAGCACTTCTCCTACTCTTTTATTTATTGGCTATATCAGGCCCTTTAACACTTGTTGTAGGGCTGGTTTTTGTGGTACAGAATTCTTTTAGTTTTTGCTTGTCTGTGAAGCTTTTGACTTCGCCATCAATTCTGAATGAGATTCTTGCTGGGTAGAGAATTCTAGGTTGGAGGTTATTCTCTTTTAGACATTTCAATGTGTCTTGCCATTCTCTTCTGGCCTGCAGGGTTTCTGTTGAAAGATCCGCGGTTAGATGTATGGGGTTTCCTTTATATGCTATTTGTTGTTTGCTCCTGTGCCTTGGTGTGTTTCTTCAGGGGGTTATCCTGTATGGAACTCTTTGTGCTTCTTGGACTTGGTTGACTCTTTCCTTTCCCATGCTGGGGAAGTTTTCAACTATAATCTCTTCCAGAATTTTTTCGTAGACTTTCTTCCCCTCTTCTTCCTCTGGAACTCCCATAATTCTAATATTCGTGCGTTTGATATTGTCCCATAGGTCTCTGAGGCTATCCTCAGTTCTTTTGATTCTTTCAGTTCTGTTCTTCAGCACTTATTTCCACCATTCTGTCTTCCAGCTCACTTATCCGTTCTTCTGCCTCTGATACTCTACTATTGAAACATTCTATAATATTTTTGAGTTCAGCAATGGAGTTGGTGGTCTCTATTTGCTTATTTTTCATTTCCTGCTTGTCTCTTCTCAGTGCACTAATTTCCTCTAATATTCTGTTTTCGGTGTTTTGCATCCTCATTATTATCGCTTTTCTGAATTCTCTTTCAGATAATTTGTCTATCTCTTCCTCTGTCATTTGAAGCTGTGTTTCTCTAGCTTGGTCCTTCATTTGTGCTGTGTTTCTCTGTCGTTTCATTATTAGGTTAGTGTTTGTTTCTTTGTGTGTGTCTGTCTGTGTGGAGTTCTTTTTCCCACCGGGCTTCTTGGTTGAAGTCTCCTTCCTTTGGGTTTCTGTCCTTCTAGAAGGGTTCAATGGTTTTTGTCTTGGGTGGTGTTAGGTCTTGTTTACAGGTGAATAATCTGTAGTGTTGTATGTTCTATGAAGTTTGGGGTTTGATTTGTAGCACTTCTCCTACTCTTTTATTTATTGGCTATATCAGGCCCTTTAACACTTGTTGTAGGGCTGGTTTTTGTGGTACAGAATTCTTTTAGTTTTTGCTTGTCTGTGAAGCTTTTGACTTCGCCATCAATTCTGAATGAGATTCTTGCTGGGTAGAGAATTCTAGGTTGGAGGTTATTCTCTTTTAGACATTTCAATGTGTCTTGCCATTCTCTTCTGGCCTGCAGGGTTTCTGTTGAAAGATCCGCGGTTAGATGTATGGGGTTTCCTTTATATGCTATTTGTTGTTTGCTCCTGTGCCTTGGTGTGTTTCTTCAGGGGGTTATCCTGTATGGAACTCTTTGTGCTTCTTGGACTTGGTTGACTCTTTCCTTTCCCATGCGGGGGAAGTTTTCAACTATAATCTCTTCCAGAATTTTTTCGTAGACTTTCTTCCCCTCTTCTTCCTCTGGAACTCCCATAATTCTAATATTCGTGCGTTTGATATTGTCCCATAGGTCTCTGAGGCTATCCTCAGTTCTTTTGATTCTTTCAGTTCTGTTCTTCAGCACTTATTTCCACCATTCTGTCTTCCAGCTCACTTATCCGTTCTTCTGCCTCTGATACTCTACTATTGAAACATTCTATAATATTTTTGAGTTCAGCAATGGAGTTGGTGGTCTCTATTTGCTTATTTTTCATTTCCTGCTTGTCTCTTCTCAGTGCACTAATTTCCTCTAATATTCTGTTTTCGGTGTTTTGCATCCTCATTATTATCGCTTTTCTGAATTCTCTTTCAGATAATTTGTCTATCTCTTCCTCTGTCATTTGAAGCTGTGTTTCTCTAGCTTGGTCCTTCATTTGTGCTGTGTTTCTCTGTCGTTTCATTATTAGGTTAGTGTTTGTTTCTTTGTGTGTGTCTGTCTGTGTGGAGTTCTTTTTCCCACCGGGCTTCTTGGTTGAAGTCTCCTTCCTTTGGGTTTCTGTCCTTCTAGAAGGGTTCAATGGTTTTTGTCTTGGGTGGTGTTAGGTCTTGTTTACAGGTGAATAATCTGTAGTGTTGTATGTTCTTTGATACTGTGGGGTCTTGGAATCAGGGCTTCCACTCCGAGGATCCTTGGTTTGATGATTGGTCAGGGGGTGTAGGCTCTATGTCTGGTTTGCTATGGTGTTCCGTGATATTAGTTCAAATACTAGCATCTGAGGAACAAGAGGTGCATCCCTGATGCGTGACAGTCATGAAAGCATGCAGGTGTTTTGTAACATAGTTGTAAAATATACATACATACACAGCAATAACCACAACTGATCAGTCTTACAGAGATAAAGCATAGGGAATTTTTCTGCAATCAAAGATGATACTTGCCCATTAAGCTCTAAATAATTAAAATAGTGCCTGAAAAATAGATCTGGGGCAAGGTCCTGGCTTGGACTATTTCATTGAAAGCAATTTTTAACTAAGACATGTGTCGGGGGTGAGGAGGAGGAGAGTGTATGGGTAATGAGAAGGAATAGATTCGTCTTGGAAGGATTTTGTAGGGTTAGGTAGCAAAGATTACTGTGTTGTATTGTTTAGTGCAGCTGGAAGAGAATAGTGGAGACAGGATGATAGGAAATATTTATCTAGAGGATAGTGGTAGATAGGAGAAAGTTTTGCATTTAGAACATAGAGGGAGGAAGCAGTGGCAAAGAGGAAAGAAAATGAAAAGTTTCCATAAATTAAAATTTAAAAAAATTCACATATTAAAAACTTTAAAAAAACTGAAAATTAAAAAAGGGAATAAATTAACAAGAAGAGACTAAATAAATAAATAAGTAATAACAAACCAGACCAACCAACCGAATAAACTAAACTGTCCAAAACAAACAAACAAACAAACAAAAAAAGCTACATACTGTCTCTGGTTTTTATCTTCTCATCTGCCTGGTGGAAACCAGCCTGCTCTCCATCGTGTTGTCTTGATGATCTTTCCCTTACAGTGCTGGTTGCTATGATTTCTGTTTTCGTTTTTGGCGAAACAAAGGCTATGCCGAGAGCTCAGGTGCTGGCTGGGGTGGCGGGCTGTTCCCAGTTCGTCGGAAACTGGCAGGTGGAGGGGGGTGCCTGGCTCAAATACGCCACCGCTGGTAGCCTCCAACCCCTGGTTTTCTCCCGGCTTCCTCTGCCACAGCTGCAGCTCTGGGGGTGCCCGGACTCAGGCAGCTGGCACGCGCATACTGCCAGATATGCGACCAAGTCCCAAACATGGGCACAAGCTTTCCCGTCTGGCTCGAGCCCGGTCCCTGGTCAGCAACCTGTGGACAACTTCCCCTCTCTGTTCAGCAAGCCCCCTACTAGCAGTATTTGAACTTACCTGGCGCCCGGCAGAATGGCGCTATTTTCACACTGGGCTCTGCCTTCTGTCCTCGTGGCGCACCTCCCAGTCCGGCTCAAGCCAGGTGTATGGGCAGCACCCCGCGGGGGACTTCCCAGCTGCGTTCCACACACCCCCACTCACAGTGTCTTGACTTCACAGTGTCTTAACTCCACCAGTGATCCGGCCAGATTTTCAGAATTTTCATGCTGAGCGCTGCCTTCTCTCCTCCTAATGCTCTTCTCAGGCTCTCTCCTAGGGCACTTCTCAGTTATCTCTCTGCCAGTCTGGCATGGGGGTTGGGATACAGGGTTCTCAGAACAGGAGCTCCTGGAAAGTTCTCACTGTTCACTCTTCGGCCCTCGCAGACCTAGGGAGGTCTTCTGTCATCTAGCGGCTGGTTTGTTGGTGGTGTTTCATTTCTTGATTAGTTATGGTGATTCTGTTGGGGAGCTAGTGAAATCTTCCCCTTATTCCTCCACCATCTTGACCCCCTCCTCCCTGTGGGTATTTTCATTTGCAAATATTCTTTCCCATTCTGAGAATTCTCTTTTTCTTTCATTTATGGTTTTCTTAGCTGTGCAAATTCTTTTAAGGTTAATTAGGTCCCATTTGTTTACATTTTTTTATTTTTCATTCCTCTAAGAAATGGATTAAAAAAGAATTTGCTGCATATTTTTTGTCAAAGTGTGTTCTGCTTATGTTTTCCTCAAGCACTTCATGGTATCCTTTTTTTTCATTTAGATCATTACTCTATTTGGAGTTGATTTTTGTGTATGATGTTAGTGAGTATTCTAATTTTCTTTTATTTTCATTGCAAAGGAACCTGCATAATGTCCTCCACAGTGACTGTTCTCAATCTTCATTTCCAGCATCAGTGTAGGAGGGTCCCCATTTCTCTACACCCTCTTCAGCATTTATCATTTGTAGTTTCCATCCCATTATGACTGGTGTGAGGTGATACCTTGTTGAGATTTTGATTTGCATGTCTTTCATATTAGTGATGTTGACATCTTTTCACGTGATTTTTAAACAAACAATGTAAGTTAAACTTCCTTATTCAAATTGGCTTCTTAAACTCCCTCCCTGTTTTGAATATTTTTCTGATGACCCCTCCTAGGACATTTCTTGAGGGGCAGTTTTTTTTTTTTTTTTTACTTACAACTCCTCAGGCCTTGGGAATGTTAAGTGCCCATCAGAACTGGTTGCAGAGTTGTTGTAATGGGAAATGGGCACAAGGTGGCATGTGTTTGTGCCCAACATTGGTTACTGGGGAACCAGGTCCTTAGGGAAAGCCTTGTTCCTGGATTTTCAATTAGAGTGGAATATGCCAGAAGAAACACTCAAGGCTCTTGTCCCATTTCTTCTTCCGTCCTTGCTCCTATCCCCTGGACAAATACCAGTTCTAGCAGAGCTACTCTGTGGAGGGCGCTTTCATCCATAGATGGAGCACCCAAGGAAGGAGGCTGGAGGTGGCACCCCAGGAGACATGGAGCAGACAGGCCTTTTCAAAGCTCTTCCAACCCAAAGGCTTCCATCCTTTGGGTTCAGTGGGCATGGCTTCACTGCAAGAGGGCCCACTTGGATCTGGAGGTGTTGGACCCAGGCAGAGAGGAAGAGGTCCATGGTGCAGGGTCCATTTGTAGGCACGTCCTCCCGAACTCCCTCAGTTCTATGACAGTCCATCCATAAGAACCAAGTCTGCCCATGCTTCATGGATGTGGACAACAGGGGCCATGCAAATTCTTTTAAGGTTAATTAGGTCCCATTTGTTTACATTTTTTTATTTTTCATTCCTCTAAGAAATGGATTAAAAAAGAATTTGCTGCATATTTTTTGTCAAAGTGTGTTCTGCTTATGTTTTCCTCAAGCACTTCATGGTATCCTTTTTTTTCATTTAGATCATTACTCTATTTGGAGTTGATTTTTGTGTATGATGTTAGTGAGTATTCTAATTTTCTTTTATTTTCATTGCAAAGGAACCTGCATAATGTCCTCCACAGTGACTGTTCTCAATCTTCATTTCCAGCATCAGTGTAGGAGGGTCCCCATTTCTCTACACCCTCTTCAGCATTTATCATTTGTAGTTTCCATCCCATTATGACTGGTGTGAGGTGATACCTTGTTGAGATTTTGATTTGCATGTCTTTCATATTAGTGATGTTGACATCTTTTCACGTGATTTTTAAAAAAACAATGTAAGTTAAACTTCCTTATTCAAATTGGCTTCTTAAACTCCCTCCCTGTTTTGAATATTTTTCTGATGACCCCTCCTAGGACATTTCTTGAGGGGCAGTTTTTTTTTTTTTTTTTACTTACAACTCCTCAGGCCTTGGGAATGTTAAGTGCCCATCAGAACTGGTTGCAGAGTTGTTGTAATGGGAAATGGGCACAAGGTGGCATGTGTTTGTGCCCAACATTGGTTACTGGGGAACCAGGTCCTTAGGGAAAGCCTTGTTCCTGGATTTTCAATTAGAGTGGAATATGCCAGAAGAAACACTCAAGGCTCTTGTCCCATTTCTTCTTCCGTCCTTGCTCCTATCCCCTGGACAAATACCAGTTCTAGCAGAGCTACTCTGTGGAGGGCGCTTTCATCCATAGATGGAGCACCCAAGGAAGGAGGCTGGAGGTGGCACCCCAGGAGACATGGAGCAGACAGGCCTTTTCAAAGCTCTTCCAACCCAAAGGCTTCCATCCTTTGGGTTCAGTGGGCATGGCTTCACTGCAAGAGGGCCCACTTGGATCTGGAGGTGTTGGACCCAGGCAGAGAGGAAGAGGTCCATGGTGCAGGGTCCATTTGTAGGCACGTCCTCCCGAACTCCCTCAGTTCTATGACAGTCCATCCATAAGAACCAAGTCTGCCCATGCTTCATGGATGTGACAACAGCCCAGGTCACTAAGGCTGAGGGGAACAGAGTGAGCATTTTTTTCTGATTTGTATTTTGTATTCATGCATATGGGACTTTCAGTGTTCTAGGGTGGTTTTTTTTGGTTTTTGTTTTTTGGGTTTTTTTTTATGTGTACAGCAACATGATTCACTCACACATGGCTGTGTATATGTCTTGGGGGGATTCTCTTCCCATATAGTTTATAAGGCAGTGTTGTCTAGGGATCCTTGCTGATTATTTTATATGAGTCTTGTATATGTGTTCATCTCCACGTGCTCATTTCTCGCTCCCCACCACCTTTCCCTTTTGGTAACCATAAAGTGCTTTACTTTGTCTGTGAGGTTGTTTCTGTTTGGTAAATTAGTCCATTTATATTCATTTTTAAAATCCACCACTAAGTGATATCATATGGTACTTTTCTGTCTTTGTCTCACTTCACTTAGTAGGACTGTCTCTACTTCCTTCCTTGTTGCTGGACATGACATGATGTCACCCTTTTTATGACTGAGTATTGTTGCATTGTATGTACCCAATCTTGTTTCCCATTAATCTGTCCTTATCCACTTAGGCTGCTTCCATGTCTTGGCTCTTGTACATACTGCTGCCATGAACATTTTGAGCACCTGTCTTTTAAAATGATGGTTTTCTCTGGATCTATGCCCAGGAATGGGCTTTTTGGGTACTATGGTACTTCTGTTTAGTTTTTAATGAACTTTGTCTGATTCGCTTTCATGGATTGACTGACTTTCATTCCCACCAACAACTAGGAGGGCGCTTTCATCCATAGATGGAGCACCCAAGGAAGGAGGCTGGAGGTGGCACCCCAGGAGACATGGAGCAGACAGGCCTTTTCAAAGCTCTTCCAACCCAAAGGCTTCCATCCTTTGGGTTCAGTGGGCATGGCTTCACTGCAAGAGGGCCCACTTGGATCTGGAGGTGTTGGACCCAGGCAGAGAGGAAGAGGTCCATGGTGCAGGGTCCATTTGTAGGCACGTCCTCCCGAACTCCCTCAGTTCTATGACAGTCCATCCATAAGAACCAAGTCTGCCCATGCTTCATGGATGTGACAACAGCCCAGGTCACTAAGGCTGAGGGGAACAGAGTGAGCATTTTTTTCTGATTTGTATTTTGTATTCATGCATATGGGACTTTCAGTGTTCTAGGGTGGTTTTTTTTGGTTTTTGTTTTTTGGGTTTTTTTTTATGTGTACAGCAACATGATTCACTCACACATGGCTGTGTATATGTCTTTTGGGGGATTCTCTTCCCATATAGTTTATAAGGCAGTGTTGTCTAGGGATCCTTGCTGATTATTTTATATGAGTCTTGTATATGTGTTCATCTCCACGTGCTCATTTCTCGCTCCCCACCACCTTTCCCTTTTGGTAACCATAAAGTGCTTTACTTTGTCTGTGAGGTTGTTTCTGTTTGGTAAATTAGTCCATTTATATTCATTTTTAAAATCCACCACTAAGTGATATCATATGGTACTTTTCTGTCTTTGTCTCACTTCACTTAGTAGGACTGTCTCTACTTCCTTCCTTGTTGCTGGACATGACATGATGTCACCCTTTTTATGACTGAGTATTGTTGCATTGTATGTACCCAATCTTGTTTCCCATTAATCTGTCCTTATCCACTTAGGCTGCTTCCATGTCTTGGCTCTTGTACATACTGCTGCCATGAACATTTTGAGCACCTGTCTTTTAAAATGATGGTTTTCTCTGGATCTATGCCCAGGAATGGGCTTTTTGGGTACTATGGTACTTCTGTTTAGTTTTTAATGAACTTTGTCTGATTCGCTTTCATGGATTGACTGACTTTCATTCCCACCAACAACTAGGAGGGTTCCCTTTTCTCCATTCCTTCTTCAGCGTTTATTGTTGTAGATATTTTGATGGTGCCCATTCTGTCCTGTGTGAGGTGATACCACATTGCACTTCTAATCGGCAAATCTCTAATACTTAAAAATGCTGAGTGTATTTTCATGTGCTTAATGGCCCTCTCTATGTCTTCTTTGGAGCAATGTTCATTTAAATCTTGTGCCTTTTTTTGATTGGGTTGTTTCTTTGATATTGAGGTGCATAAACTCTTTGTATGTTTTGGAGATGAATTCCTTATGAGTATCTTTGCAAATACTTCTACCTATTCTGCATGTTACGCTTGTCTCTTGTCTCAGGTTTCCTTTGCTATGCAAATGATTTTAAAGGTTCCTTTAGTCCTATTTTCTGGTATGTGTTTCATTTTTTGATTATTCTAAGAGGTGGGTCCACAAAGAACTTGCTGCATTTATGGGAAATCGTGTCCTGTTTGTATTTTTGTCAAGAATTTCATAGATTTTGGAAGTTATTTTCTGCATGGTGTCAGTGAGTGTTATGAACCTCATTCTCATGGTTGAAGGAACCTCCACACTATCCTCCACAGTGGCTCTTTCCAGTTCACATTCCAAGTGTCAATGAAGGAGGATTCTCTTGTCTCCACACCCTCTCCAGCATTTACTGTTCATGTAGTATTTAAGGATGACTATTCTGACTGGTGTGATGTGATACCTCGCTGTAGTATTTATATTTGTATTTCTCTAATGTTTAGTCGTGTTGACATGTTTTCATGTGATTTCTTCTTTCTTTTTCTTTTTTCTTTTTTAACAGCTGTGAATTAAGCTTGTGTCTTGAAATTGGCTATTTTAATGCCTGACTTGTTTTGAATTATTTTTCCATGAACAACCCATTTACTGAGGACAGGTGTTTTCTAATTACAGGACATGAATCCTGGAAAAGGCCTTTTCATTCCAATCCCAAGGAAGGACAATACCAAAGAATGTTCAAGTTCAGTTCAATTCAGCCACTCAGTCGTGTCTGACTCTTTGCAACCACACGGATTGCAGCACCTCAGGCTTCCCTGTCCTTGACCATCTCCTGGAACTTCCTCAGACTTGGGTCTATTGACTCAGTGATGCCATCAACCATCTCGTCCTCTTGTTGTCCCCTTCTCTTTCTGCCTTCTATTTTTCCCAACATCAGTCTCTTTTCCAATGAGTCGTCTCTTTACATCAGCTGGTCAAAGTATTGGAGCTTAAGCACCACTCCCTCCAATGAGCATTCAGGGTTGATTTCCTTTAGGATTGACTGGTTTGATCTCCTTGTAGTGCAGGGGACTCTCAAGAGTCTTCTCCAACACCACAGTTCAAAGGCATCCATTCTTTGGCACTCAGTGCTCTTTATGATCCAACTCTCACATCCATACATAGCTACTAAAAACTACTGTACAACCCTGCTCATTTTACATACTAGAAAGATTATACTCAAAATTCTTTAAGCTAGGCTTCAGCAGTACCTAAACTGAGAACATCAAGGTGTACAATCTAGGTTTAGAAAAGGCAGAAGAACTAGAGGTCAAGTTGACAGCATCCACTTGATCATAGAGAACACAATGGAATTCCAGATGAACATCTGCTTCTGGTTCATCAACTACGCTAAAGCCTTTGACTGTCTCTTAAAGAGACAGGAATAACTGACCACCTTACCTTCCTCCTGAGAAACCTGTATGCAGATCAAGAAGCAAGAGTTAGAAGAGGACATGGAATAATGGGCAGGTTCCAGACTGGGAAAGGAGTATGTCAAGTATATTATTACTCTGCTTATTTAATTTATATACAGAGTACGTCATGTGAATTGCCAGACTAGATGAGTCTCAGGCTGGAATCAAGATTTCCAGAAGAAATTTCAACCTCAGCCATGCAGATGATGCCACACTAATGGCAGAAACTAAATGGTGAAGGAAACTAAACAGCCTCTTGATGGGGAAAGTGAAACAGAAGAGTGAAAACCAGCTGGCTGAAAACCTCAAGACAGGTGTTTTCTAATTACAGCCCCTGAATCCTGGAAAAGGCCAATTTTCATTCCAATCCCAAAGAAGAACAATGTCAAAGAATGTTCAAGTTCAGTTCAATTCAGTCACTCAATTGTGTCCAATTCTTTGCAATCACAGGGACCGTGGCACCTCAGGCTTCCCTGTCCTTCACCATCTCCTGGAACTTCCTCAGACTTGGGTCTATTGACTCAGTGATGCCATCAACCATCTCGTCCTCTTGTTGTCCCCTTCTCTTTCTGCCTTCTATTTTTCCCAACATTAGGCCCTTTTTCAATGAATCCTCTCTTTGCATCAGCTGGCCAAAGTACTGGAGCTTCAGCACCATTCCCTCCGATGAACATTCAGGATTGATTTCCTTTAGGATTAACTGGCTTGTTCTCCTTGTAGTACAAGGGACTCTCAAGAGTCTTCTCCAACACCATAGTTCAAAGGCATCCATTCTCTGACACTCAGTCTTCTTTATGATCCAACTCTCACATCCATACATAAATACTAAAAACTACTGTACAACTCTGCTCATTTCACATACTAGAAAGATTATACTCAAAATTCTTTAAGCTAGGCTTCAGCAGTACCTAAACTGAGAACATCAAGGTGTACAATCTAGGTTTAGAAAAGGCAGAAGAACTAGAGGTCAAGTTGACAGCATCCACTTGATCATAGAGAACACAATGGAATTCCAGATGAACATCTGCTTCTGGTTCATCAACTACGCTAAAGCCTTTGACTGTCTCTTAAAGAGACAGGAATAACTGACCACCTTACCTTCCTCCTGAGAAACCTGTATGCAGATCAAGAAGCAAGAGTTAGAAGAGGACATGGAATAATGGGCAGGTTCCAGACTGGGAAAGGAGTATGTCAAGTATATTATTACTCTGCTTATTTAATTTATATACAGAGTACGTCATGTGAATTGCCAGACTAGATGAGTCTCAGGCTGGAATCAAGATTTCCAGAAGAAATTTCAACCTCAGCCATGCAGATGATGCCACACTAATGGCAGAAACTAAATGGTGAAGGGAAACTAAACAGCCTCTTGATGAGAGTGAAACAGAAGAGTGAAAAAAGCTGGCTGAAAACTCAAGACTCTAAAAATGAAGACTGGGGCATCCAGGCCCATCACTCCATGGCAAATAGATGAGGAAACAGTGAAAACAGTGACAGACTGTATTTTCTTGTACTCCAGATTCACTGAGGACAGTGACTGCAACAATGAAATTAAAAGACACTTGCTCCTGAGAAGAAAAGTTATGATGAACCTAGACAGCATATTAAAAAGTAGAGATATCACTTTGCTGAGAAACTCCTGATAGTCAAAACTGGTTTTTCTGGTAGTCATGTATAGATGTGAGAGTTGGCCTGTAAAGAAGTCTGAGCACCAAAGAACTGATGCTTTAGAACTGTGCTGCTGAAGAAGACTTGCAAGTCTCTTGGGCCGTGGGTCACAAAGAAGCCAGAACATCCCTCAGTTCCCAGACCTGGTCCCTGATTCTGAGAAATTTCCTAAGGTATGGTCCTGGTGCTGGAGTTTTCCCCCCATGCTGTGGCCTCTTGAGCCTCCAGGAAGGATACAGGAGTGAGGGGAGACTTGTCCACTGAAAGGGAGCTTCTGCGGAATAAAGCCTGTCTATTGTGCTGCTACTCCCAACTCCACCCCTGGATGCACTAGGGCAGGCCCCAGAGAGTGAAGCTCCTCCTCGCAAGACTTGCAGAACACATGGGGTGCAGATCAGTAGGTCAGCACACAGTATGAAAACCTCCCAAGCAGGTCTGTTGCCCATGCAGGCCCTTTGGGTAACTAACAACATTTAAAGACTATTAATGGGTTGGAGGGAATGCCTTTGGGGGTGACACTGGGGTGAGGTTAGTTCGAAAATCACCCAAGGGCATGCTTTCCCTGCAATGATCCCCAAGGTGAGCCCAGTTGGTGGTGACTCCCTTATGTCAGAGCCCTCATGGCTCAGATACATCATTCTGGGCTTTTGGGGGACAAGTAGTTGAGCACCCCCAGTACTTGCCTTCACCTGCTGCAGTCAGGGCATGCCCTGTATACTTCTCCTTTTTTTGTTGTTATCATGTTTTATTTGTATTTTTGGAGAAGGTTTAGTTTCACAAGAAACACTGGCTTTTTGTTGTTGTTGTTTCTCAAGCAAAAGGTTTTTAAAATAATCTTTTATCTTAGAAGAATAGGACAAGTCTCTTTAACAAGCAGTGTGCCAATTTACATGGGAGGAAATAATGAAGCAAGCTACCTTCAGTAAGTTCCTACTGATCCAGTTTTAGGGATAAAATGAATATCTTCTGTATGGCTCCCAGTGCGCTATCTCAGGTGGAGACTGGTAACATGCCCAGAGCAGAGCCTCCAGGGTCCTATCTGGTGTGGATTCAGGGCTGTCTCAATCTCCAGGAGGTTGCATCTGTTCACAGAAGCCATCAAGCTGCTCCTACCCCAGGCGCCCCGGTCCTGTCATGACTTGAGGGCAAAGACATCTGCTGTCTGCTTCTGCTCCTGCAGTGCTGATTTCTGCTTGGCCTTCTCCACTCTGCTGACAAGGTCTTTAACTCTGGAGTTTTCTTTACATGCAGGTAGATTCATGGCTTGGCTTCTGTAGACTTCTTACCCTGCACTTACTTGGATGGGACAGAAAAATGTTGAGCTCCAGGCCTGCAGTCCTCGCCTGCTTCCGTCCTGTCTTCTTCATGGCCAAGTTCTGTCATGAGCACTGTGCTGCAGCTTACTCTGATTCTTATTCTTATTAGTTCTCACTAAGAGATACTATCTTAAATAGATCAGAGACTTTTACAGTCACAGTGTAGTCCCCTCAGAGTCGTGAGTCTCGGACTTAGACAATAATGTGTCGTGGTCTTGAGTATCGTCAAACCAAGAGTAGCTTTATTAATCATAGTACACATAATAATCAGAATCAAGACTCAGTTAATCAGAGTCAGAACTCAAATAACTAAAATCAGAGCTCAATCAGAAGCCAGCACAAATAATCAGAACTCAGTCAAAAGCAAGCACAAATTCTTACCCCAGAGCTGGAGAGTCTCAATCTCACATCGGGTGCAGGCGATCTCCGTGAGCTTTTGGGGGACAAGTAGTTGAGCACCCCCAGTACTTGCCTTCACCTGCTGCAGTCAGGGCATGCCCTGTATACTTCTCCTTTTTTTGTTGTTATCATGTTTTATTTGTATTTTTGGAGAAGGTTTAGTTTCACAAGAAACACTGGCTTTTTGTTGTTGTTGTTTCTCAAGCAAAAGGTTTTTAAAATAATCTTTTATCTTAGAAGAATAGGACAAGTCTCTTTAACAAGCAGTGTGCCAATTTACATGGGAGGAAATAATGAAGCAAGCTACCTTCAGTAAGTTCCTACTGATCCAGTTTTAGGGATAAAATGAATATCTTCTGTATGGCTCCCAGTGCGCTATCTCAGGTGGAGACTGGTAACATGCCCAGAGCAGAGCCTCCAGGGTCCTATCTGGTGTGGATTCAGGGCTGTCTCAATCTCCAGGAGGTTGCATCTGTTCACAGAAGCCATCAAGCTGCTCCTACCCCAGGCGCCCCGGTCCTGTCATGACTTGAGGGCAAAGACATCTGCTGTCTGCTTCTGCTCCTGCAGTGCTGATTTCTGCTTGGCCTTCTCCACTCTGCTGACAAGGTCTTTAACTCTGGAGTTTTCTTTACATGCAGGTAGATTCATGGCTTGGCTTCTGTAGACTTCTTACCCTGCACTTACTTGGATGGGACAGAAAAATGTTGAGCTCCAGGCCTGCAGTCCTCGCCTGCTTCCGTCCTGTCTTCTTCATGGCCAAGTTCTGTCATGAGCACTGTGCTGCAGCTTACTCTGATTCTTATTCTTATTAGTTCTCACTAAGAGATACTATCTTAAATAGATCAGAGACTTTTACAGTCACAGTGTAGTCCCCTCAGAGTCGTGAGTCTCGGACTTAGACAATAATGTGTCGTGGTCTTGAGTATCGTCAAACCAAGAGTAGCTTTATTAATCATAGTACACATAATAATCAGAATCAAGACTCAGTTAATCAGAGTCAGAACTCAAATAACTAAAATCAGAGCTCAATCAGAAGCCAGCACAAATAATCAGAACTCAGTCAAAAGCAAGCACAAATTCTTACCCCAGAGCTGGAGAGTCTCAATCTCACATCGGGTGCAGGCGATCTCCGTGAGCGAGCCTCCGGCACAATCTTACCTTACCCTCTTTATATTGTCTTAACTAGTAATCTCAAGACACAAAAGTGGTTATTACAAGAGTTTTTTGCTCCTCTTGAGCTACAAAAGTGGTTATTACAAGAGCTTTTTGCTCCTCTTGAGCCACCCTCAAGTGTGTTTGTACAGGAAACATTCTTGCAATTCTTAACCTACAAAGGAAAATTATGAGGGCGTGCCCATGGTTATAAAAAGCATGTTATACTATAACTAAAATACATACCAGTGACTCAAAAAGCAGAAGTACAAGAGCTTTTGTGCTCTGCACTACCACCTAGGTAAACACCTTTATCAATGTTTGCCCTCGAGGGGGAAACAAAAGTAATAGTCTAAGCCTGCAAACTGTTAGTTTTACAAGTGGGGATATTTCAGGCCTAGGCCTCCTATCAGTAACAATACTAGCTACTAAATCATCCTCGGAAGAGGTCTCGGAGAGGCAGGGCTGTGGGCAGAGCTTATTGCTAATGTGAAAAGGTACTTGTCCACTTGACCTGGGTATCTTTTCTTGATCTTTCCTGTGAAAAGTGAACATGGAACCATCCCCTCGTACTAATGACCATGCTTGTGGCAGCATTTGACATACCCACCAAGTTAGAGTAGAGGGATCTTCTTCCCCGCATAGTAGCATTCCCTGCAAATAACCTAACTTCTCGTACTCATCACTTTCCCCATCAGAACTTCTCTCCTCATACTTATGGCCAAGTTCTGTCATGAGCACTGTGCTGCAGCTTACTCTGATTCTTATTCTTATTAGTTCTCACTAAGAGATACTATCTTAAATAGATCAGAGACTTTTACAGTCACAGTGTAGTCCCTCAGAGTCGTGAGTCTCGGACTTAGACAATAATGTGTCGTGGTCTTGAGTATCGTCAAACCAAGAGTAGCTTTATTAATCATAGTACACATAATAATCAGAATCAAGACTCAGTTAATCAGAGTCAGAACTCAAATAACTAAAATCAGAGCTCAATCAGAAGCCAGCACAAATAATCAGAACTCAGTCAAAAGCAAGCACAAATTCTTACCCCAGAGCTGGAGAGTCTCAATCTCACATCGGGTGCAGGCGATCTCCGTGAGCGAGCCTCCGGCACAATCTTACCTTACCCTCTTTATATTGTCTTAACTAGTAATCTCAAGACACAAAAGTGGTTATTACAAGAGTTTTTTGCTCCTCTTGAGCTACAAAAGTGGTTATTACAAGAGCTTTTTGCTCCTCTTGAGCCACCCTCAAGTGTGTTTGTACAGGAAACATTCTTGCAATTCTTAACCTACAAAGGAAAATTATGAGGGCGTGCCCATGGTTATAAAAAGCATGTTATACTATAACTAAAATACATACCAGTGACTCAAAAAGCAGAAGTACAAGAGCTTTTGTGCTCTGCACTACCACCTAGGTAAACACCTTTATCAATGTTTGCCCTCGAGGGGGAAACAAAAGTAATAGTCTAAGCCTGCAAACTGTTAGTTTTACAAGTGGGGATATTTCAGGCCTAGGCCTCCTATCAGTAACAATACTAGCTACTAAATCATCCTCGGAAGAGGTCTCGGAGAGGCAGGGCTGTGGGCAGAGCTTATTGCTAATGTGAAAAGGTACTTGTCCACTTGACCTGGGTATCTTTTCTTGATCTTTCCTGTGAAAAGTGAACATGGAACCATCCCCTCGTACTAATGACCATGCTTGTGGCAGCATTTGACATACCCACCAAGTTAGAGTAGAGGGATCTTCTTCCCCGCATAGTAGCATTCCCTGCAAATAACCTAACTTCTCGTACTCATCACTTTCCCCATCAGAACTTCTCTCCTCATACTTAGGGTCCCAATATCTGTCAGTGAAGATGTCTTTGTTTGCCCATGACAGTTCTCACTCCTCCCAGCAGGCCTCTTGGGGGTCAATGGGATAGGGTGTCCATGGCAGGTTCAAGAGTCTCTATAGCAGGACTGGAGGATCTGTAGGGGGCTAGAAGGCCACAGGGCAGGCAGGAGGGTTTCCACTGATCAGGTGAGTCCACACATCATAGTCATAGGCCAGCCACAGTACACCAGGCTGTCCATGTGGTAGAAGTTGCAGTGGTCCAGAGACCAGTCTAGCCCATACAGATGCTTGACCACTGAGGGATCAGTGTAGAGTATGCACAGGAGACCTGGCCATGTTCCCACACTCCCGGGAGGACACTTCAGCATGGTCACTGGAATAACTGGGAGGTCAGTCAGTAGGAACCCCTACACAAGTTCCCTAAATTATAGTAAGAGACAAAGACACCTCCATGCAGGAAGATAGGACATCTCCAGCCAGACTGCTGAGGAAGGCTGGCTGGCATATGCAAACTGCATGCTGTAGTGGATTGAGTGGGGGCGGGCTGAAGGCTCCAAGCTCTATGTCCACATCAGGACCCCAGAATCTGTGAATGGAATGTTATTTGGAAGTAGGTCTTGGCAGGTGTAATTAGTTACAGATCTGCGGATAAGTTCATCCTGGATCAGGGTGATCCTAAATCAATGACAGTGTCCTTCAAAGAGAAACAGACACAAAGGAAACAACAGGTGAAGATGGAGGCAGAGATGGGAGCTAGGAGACTATGAACCCAGTGACCCAGGAACTCCCAGAAGCTGGAAGATGGGGGAAGGACCCTCCCTTGGATTCTCCAGAGGGAGCTCAGTCCTGGGACATCATGACCTCAGACATCTGGTCTCCAGGACTGAGAGGACAGGCTTCTGTTCTTGAGAGCCTCCATATGTGGTCATTTGTCACCTCTGCCCCAGGAATTTAATGCAGTTGGTGAGCAGCTCCTTCCCGCATAGTAGCATTCCCTGCAAATAACCTAACTTCTCGTACTCATCACTTTCCCCATCAGAACTTCTCTCCTCATACTTAGGGTCCCAATATCTGTCAGTGAAGATGTCTTTGTTTGCCCATGACAGTTCTCACTCCTCCCAGCAGGCCTCTTGGGGGTCAATGGGATAGGGTGTCCATGGCAGGTTCAAGAGTCTCTATAGCAGGACTGGAGGATCTGTAGGGGGCTAGAAGGCCACAGGGCAGGCAGGAGGGTTTCCACTGATCAGGTGAGTCCACACATCATAGTCATAGGCCAGCCACAGTACACCAGGCTGTCCATGTGGTAGAAGTTGCAGTGGTCCAGAGACCAGTCTAGCCTATACAGATGCTTGACCACTGAGGGATCAGTGTAGAGTATGCACAGGGAGACCTGGCCATGTTCCCACACTCCCGGGAGGACACTTCAGCATGGTCACTGGAATAACTGGGAGGTCAGTCAGTAGGAACCCCTACACAAGTTCCCTAAATTATAGTAAGAGACAAAAGACACCTCCATGCAGGAAGATAGGACATCTCCAGCCAGACTGCTGAGGAAGGCTGGCTGGCATATGCAAACTGCATGCTGTAGTGGATTGAGTGGGGGCGGGCTGAAGGCTCCAAGCTCTATGTCCACATCAGGACCCCAGAATCTGTGAATGGAATGTTATTTGGAAGTAGGTCTTGGCAGGTGTAATTAGTTACAGATCTGCGGATAAGTTCATCCTGGATCAGGGTGATCCTAAATCAATGACAGTGTCCTTCAAAGAGAAACAGACACAAAGGAAACAACAGGTGAAGATGGAGGCAGAGATGGGAGCTAGGAGACTATGAACCCAGTGACCCAGGAACTCCCAGAAGCTGGAAGATGGGGGAAGGACCCTCCCTTGGATTCTCCAGAGGGAGCTCAGTCCTGGGACATCATGACCTCAGACATCTGGTCTCCAGGACTGAGAGGACAGGCTTCTGTTCTTGAGAGCCTCCATATGTGGTCATTTGTCACCTCTGCCCCAGGAATTTAATGCAGTTGGTGAGCAGCTCCTGTCCCGATATAAAGCCTGCCTCCCATTAGGGAATCCCCCTGTGCCTATGGCGTATGCTGAGCCCCAGCTCCCCTTCTAGGCACTGACATTTTGGAGGGTGTGGGTAGAAAACATTATGTAACCATCCCCCAACCAGGTGCCAAGTCTCTAGTGAACGGTCCTGGAGGGATGGAGGTGGAGGTGACTGTGATGGCTCTACCTTTCATTTCTTCATGAGGAGACACCCTAGAGACCCTTGAGGGAAGAGGGGGCATGATTGGTGGTGAGGTGACCAGCTCAGGGCCCTTCTCACTCATGCATCCCCACTTGGCCCTGTGGTCCATCTCAACTGTGAGCACACCATCCCATGAACCTCCCAGTAAGTCCCTGGGAGGGGGAGTGGCCCTGCCCAACCTGCCCCCCTCCCTCCAAGGCTAACAGGTGGAGCCTTCACTTCTCTGTTTTGTTTCAGGATGATTTCTGGAGCTGATCTGGAAGTGACTCTGGGGTTTTGCAGGCAGAGCCCCTGTGACTGTGTCTGTGTCTGCCATGCTCTGGATACGAGCATCCAGAGCAAACTATCGGCTCTTTTGTCGGAATGTCCCCCTCAGCCCCAGTATTCTCAGGAAAAGTCAGAGGTTCTGTAACAGCATCTGCATCTGGACCCATATTCACATCTTATCTGTGAATCCAGTGGGGCCCTTTGCTGACTGTTAGGCACCCTGCTGACCATCTCCACATCCAGCCACAGGCCCAGTGCAGGTGTCAGATCACCAAGTGGCCACATCAGCCTCCTCACCATGTGGTCACAGCTGCTCCAGACCCTTGATCAAAACCCATGACCCCACCCTGAATAGGAGCTGATGCCCAAATCCTTGCTTTTCTGTGCACCTATGCCAAACAGAAATACAGAGACAGTGCTTTCTTTAGAGGAAAAGTGGCTTTTAATCTTTGCCAGGCAATGGGGAAAAGAGAGCAGGTTAGCTAGTCTAGAACTGTGCTCTCCCCGTCCTGGGGAGTCAGAGGGGCTCTTACAGATGGAGCTCCCTATCCAGGGTATGTAATGAAGACCACAGTAGTGAAAGTCTTGCAGTTTATTTATTTTTTTCTTGCATTATTTCTAAACAGTCACAGTGGCTGTCTGGCAATCTGGTAGCTGAGTCTGGCTATCTGTCAATTGGGTGAATTTGTCTCTGAGATATTGGCCTGCAACCTTCTTTCTGAAATGTCAAATGCTACAAGGAGTCCAGGGTGGGGGTGG
This sequence comes from Tragulus kanchil, assembly GCA_022376925.1. Taxonomy (NCBI): domain Eukaryota; kingdom Metazoa; phylum Chordata; class Mammalia; order Artiodactyla; family Tragulidae; genus Tragulus; species Tragulus kanchil. Next base: position 90,541,143 of record JAIOJX010000023.1, on the reverse strand, counting down.
CATGGGAGTGAATACACAAGGGGCAGGATGCAGAGTTAGGAGTGATCCATACAGGGGGTAATTTACCTGCTGTCAGGGAGTGATAGGTCAGTTTTGTGAAGGACAGATCTGATAATAGAGACACTACAGATTAGCACCACTTAAAACTAGGAGAAATTGATTCAGGTCAGTTTATGCTGCTTCTCTAGGCTATTCACTGTTCCCTTTATTCTCCTTGTAATCAAGAGAGGAAAAAAACAAACTCATTTTTATGTATGTTGCTACAGAACGTCCTTACTCACCAATTTCTAACCCCCAGGGTTAAACAAGAGAGAAAAAGAGTCTTTAAGTGTTCAGAGATAAGAAAGACAACTACAAACAAAAATCAATTGGAACCAGCTGGGACCAAGATGGAAATGGATCTTATCTCCAACAGGTTCCAGGCTCATTGTATGTTGATTTCACTGTATTCTCATATTAAGTGACATGAGTTTCTTTGACCTTGACTGGGCTTGATGGGCCAGAAAAGGATGAAAAGGAGGTGGCACCACCTCCCTCTGAAAAGCCCTGACCCTCTCCAGTAGACAAATGTACATGCCCCACCCCAGCATTAACCTCACTCATCTTTGTCTGTACTCTGAAATCAAACCAGTCTCTCTGGGTGAGCTAGAAGTTCATTTGTGAGGCTGGTTTCCACCTCTCCATTCTTTGCCCTCTGAATAAAGCCTAGGCTGTTTCTGTCTTAGTTTAGGTTTCATTATTCACCTGCTTGAACCAAAATGGGAATGGAAACCTTTCCTTGGAGAATGGAAAACGGAAACCACCCTTGGCTAGGCTGTGGCCCAAGCAGGGTCCCTGGGACTTAATTTGGTAATGATCTGTGAGGGCATGGTAGCCTCTGGCATGTGGTGTGGAGGCACCGACAGCCCCAGGACCCACGCTGTGTACAGCATGACCCCTCCCCATCGTGGGCTTGGAGCCTGTACTCTCCTCCAACACCTGACACCGCCTGACAGTCATGATTCGGTGGCACTGGCATCTAGTCAGGAGGGACCAGAAGTGGCACTTGCAGTAAGATCCAGATGTGCCTTTTCACAGGCAGTGGATGTACTAGGTATTAGGACTTTGTGTCTAGGAAACAAAAAGCCACTAGAAGCTGGTGTTTGCTGTGGACTTGAAACCCACCTGCAGGGCCAAAACTCCCACTAGACACTGGCTTGAAAGCTTCTGCACAAGTGACGACCATACCAGTGCTTCCTCACCAAGTCCTTTGGGTCTCTCTTGTAGAGACAGGTTGACTCACCCCCAGGGGCTTCCAGACTCAGAGTCTGAAGGGCCCATGTTGGCAGGGCCTGGGAACAAGAATGGTCACTCCTCCAGTGCTGCTCAGTTTCTCCTCCCTAGTAACCAGGAGAAGAAAGGCCAGTGGAGTACAAGGCCCAGCACAGGCCAAGCTCTATGCAGCCCCTCCAAGGGACCCCAAACTCTGGCCTGCTTACTCAGGCCCACTGTCTGTCCCTCCTGGTGCCCGCGTCTCACTAGACCACGTTCCTGGTGTGGATGTCCATGGACACACGCTGCCCCATGTACCCTTCCAAATGGGATGTCCCCCAGCCCTGCTTCTCCCTATGGATGGCCTGGACCTCGCAGGTTGTAGGCCAGAAGAGGGTCGAGAAGGAGGCTGATGGTGTCCCATCTGCCTTCCTGCAGGACTTGGGGGCTGCTGGACCTTGATGTCTGGATGTTTCCACCACCGACTTGAGCCTGTTCCTTCTGAGATTTGGGAAGCAAGAGGATGCCCCCAGACCAAGCCCATCCCTGTTCTGCTGGAATCTACTTGTATTTGCTCTCCTGATCCTGCAGACAGACATGTGGGAAACAGGACCTGGGAGTCCCATACTGACAGTGTTCTATGGAGTTTCCACAAGACCCCTTTCTACCCTGTTCTAAGCAAATTGCTAGTCAGTCCATGCTAACATCACCCCATAAACAGGATGGAGGCTGAGGCTCTGAGAAGCTAAGTAACCAACCCAGAAGCACAGATGGGGGAGCATGAGTGGGATCTGTGCCCACCACCCACCCAGGGTGACTGTGCATTCACAGCATGTCCCACATCTGGCCCCTGCACCCTGTCCTGAGGCCATCTCACAGAGCCTCCTGTTAGGAGGATTCACTCACCTTCTTTTAGTAGGACTCATCTCAGAGTCCTGTCTCTGGGATCATCCCAAAGGCTAGTCAATCTCAGGGTCGGTCTCACATGAACAGGGTTGCTTTCCTGGATCATACTCACCACCTGCATGTCCACCCCCAGCTCAAACCCAGAAAAGCCTCCTTGGGCCCCGAGGGCAATGGCTCTGCCTAGGCACCCACACCCCTCCAGCCTGGTCCTTCCTCACACGTCCCCTGCAGGATCACCATGAACTCCCACCCCCTGGGACAGGCTGTCTGCTCTGTACAGGGGAGGCCTCCATGGTGTCAGGTCAAAGAAACAAGAGTTACCCATGTGGCCTCCCCGATGCGGCACAGTGGCCAGCACCTGCATGTTGAGGAAGTCCAAGTGTAGGTTGAGGAATGTCCAGACACAGAGCACTGCAGAAAGGAGTGACTTTATTAAGAACTAAGAGCAGAAACGGAGTGGGCACCATGAGTGCAGTGGGCTGGCAACTCCTGACAGGCCAGGAAGAGTTGAGTGTGAGAGTTAATACCTGATTTCTATTTCCTCAACACAAAAAGAATTCCTGCTGGACAGTTGGTGTTAGGTGATTGGTTGGGGTGCTACAGGGCTTTTGCTGGAGTGGGCATGCTTGCTTAACTGGGAGTCTGGGAGCTTGTTAGTGACAATCACGGGGTTTTGGCAGGGTTGCAAAGGGACTCAGCCAGTTTTGGAGGTAACATAGGCTCTGGGCTTGGCTTCTGTGGCCTTGGGGCAGGAGTCAACACTGCCTACTGACCTCTTCACTCTGGATGGATCTGGGAAGGGGTTCAGGGTCTGCACAGTTGGTGTCCTGGTTCTCTTCTCATCCCAGCACTGCCCACAAGGAAGTCATCAAGCTAATCTGTGCCTGCTGCACAGAGAAGATGCTCATTCACATGCCTCTCCCAGGGACACAGGGCTTACATGGGCAGGCCCTTCCTGGGGCACAGGGCCCATCTGTCCAGGCACCCTTCAGGGCTCAGCACCCAGGAGCCATGCACTGAGCCCTCTTTGCAGAGCACCAAGCCCACCCACTCGTCAGTCCTGATCTTGACCCCCTCAGCGCAGGACCTGGACTAACAAACAGCTGCTCCTGGACAGGTCTGTAACCCTGGGCTTCACTCTGTGTAGCCTCCCTCCAGGAGGTCTTCTAGAGGTTTCCACTGTGGCCCTGTCTCCACTCAACCCCTGTCTCCTTACCCCTGTACTCCTCTTATGCCGGGAGGGTCTTTTTGAAATTCTCTTCCACTTCTGGACCAGATAACATGATTAGAAAATCAACCAGAGCTGCAGCGTCATGTCCATCCTGATCTTCAGGATCCACACCTGTTCCTGGAAACTGGCCGGCACAACAAGGCATGTTTCCTGAAACCATGAGCTACTGTGGGCAATGATTCGCTGATCTGACTGGCCAGCCTCCCAGGTGTGCCTGGATTGAGGTCTTTATTAACCTGCTCTGTTCCCACACACCCCTAGGCAGCAGGAGTGCCTACAGCCGGAAGTCCAAGTGTAGGTTGAGGAATGTCCAGACACAGAGCACTGCAGAAAGGAGTGACTTTATTAAGAACTAAGAGCAGAAACGGAGTGGGCACCATGAGTGCAGTGGGCTGGCAACTCCTGACAGGCCAGGAAGAGTTGAGTGTGAGAGTTAATACCTGATTTCTATTTCCTCAACACAAAAAGAATTCCTGCTGGACAGTTGGTGTTAGGTGATTGGTTGGGGTGCTACAGGGCTTTTGCTGGAGTGGGCATGCTTGCTTAACTGGGAGTCTGGGAGCTTGTTAGTGACAATCACGGGGTTTTGGCAGGGTTGCAAAGGGACTCAGCCAGTTTTGGAGGTAACATAGGCTCTGGGCTTGGCTTCTGTGGCCTTGGGGCAGGAGTCAACACTGCCTACTGACCTCTTCACTCTGGATGGATCTGGGAAGGGGTTCAGGGTCTGCACAGTTGGTGTCCTGGTTCTCTTCTCATCCCAGCACTGCCCACAAGGAAGTCATCAAGCTAATCTGTGCCTGCTGCACAGAGAAGATGCTCATTCACATGCCTCTCCCAGGGACACAGGGCTTACATGGGCAGGCCCTTCCTGGGGCACAGGGCCCATCTGTCCAGGCACCCTTCAGGGCTCAGCACCCAGGAGCCATGCACTGAGCCCTCTTTGCAGAGCACCAAGCCCACCCACTCGTCAGTCCTGATCTTGAGCCCCTCAGCGCAGGACCTGGACTAACAAACAGCTGCTCCTGGACAGGTCTGTAACCCTGGGCTTCACTCTGTGTAGCCTCCCTCCAGGAGGTCTTCTAGAGGTTTCCACTGTGGCCCTGTCTCCACTCAACCCCTGTCTCCCTGACCCCTGTACTCCTCTTATGCCGGGAGGGTCTTTTTGAAATTCTCTTCCACTTCTGGACCAGATAACATGATTAGAAAATCAACCAGAGCTGCAGCGTCATGTCCATCCTGATCTTCAGGATCCACACCTGTTCCTGGAAACTGGCCGGCACAACAAGGCATGTTTCCTGAAACCATGAGCTACTGTGGGCAATGATTCGCTGATCTGACTGGCCAGCCTCCCCAGGTGTGCCTGGATTGAGGTCTTTATTAACCTGCTCTGTTCCCACACACCCCCTAGGCAGCAGGAGTGCCTACAGCCATCTTCTCTGTCTTCAGAGGCTGAGGGCTGGGCTGGCCAGAGGGAGGGAGGAGCCACACCATTTTGTGTGCTGCAGCTGTGTGCTGGACCTCCTGAAGGATCTCCAGGCAGCCAAGACTTGTCTTCCCAGTCAGAGGTGAGGAAGCCAGGAAAAAGGCAGTGGGAGCCAGATGGGAGGGGTAATTCAGGAGGGGAATGTAAAGTTTCCAGAAGAGTCTCCTGGATGAGGACCCTCCTGTCTGGCCTGTGGGAGCCAACTCGGCCAGCATGCTATGTTGGGTGACTGGGGTGACTCCAAACCCTTTCCTCCAGCCTGTGAGGTCTTGGCCTGTATTTGGGTGTTTGTCTGGGAAAGGCAGAGAAGGTTCCAGAGCACCTGACTTGGGGATCAGTCATTGTTTACTTAGAGATGTCTCCATGTGGTCCCCCAGCTTCCCACTGAGGGTTATCCTTGGGAAGGGGGGCAATGGAGAAGGGAATTGGGGAAAGGGTGGAAGGAATTCTGGCTGCATGTGAGTCCCCTGTGGTGGCGGATATGGGGTGGTGTCTGTCCTGAGAAAGTCCCATAGAGTCTTGCTCAGTTACACCAGATGTATGGGTTCACCAGCCAGGGAGAGTGGGGCTGCCTCCTGGGTGTGAGGAGCAGCAGAATGGCAGTCTTCTGAGAGGCCTGCCAGTCCCCGAGGTGAGACAGGGAGGCAGTGGATGGATGAGTGCATGTGGCCTGGGAGAGGGGTATAGTTTGGAATTGTCACTGGAATCATGACTGAGAGGAAGAGGAAAGGCCAGACCCTGTACTCCTCTTATGCTGGGAGGGTCTTTTTGAAATTCTCTTCCACTTCTGGACCAGATAACATGATTAGAAAATCAACCAGAGCTGCAGCGTCATGTCCATCCTGATCTTCAGGATCCACACCTGTTCCTGGAAACTGGCCGGCACAACAAGGCATGTTTCCTGAAACCATGAGCTACTGTGGGCAATGATTCGCTGATCTGACTGGCCAGCCTCCCCAGGTGTGCCTGGATTGAGGTCTTTATTAACCTGCTCTGTTCCCACACACCCCCTAGGCAGCAGGAGTGCCTACAGCCATCTTCTCTGTCTTCAGAGGCTGAGGGCTGGGCTGGCCAGAGGGAGGGAGGAGCCACACCATTTTGTGTGCTGCAGCTGTGTGCTGGACCTCCTGAAGGATCTCCAGGCAGCCAAGACTTGTCTTCCCAGTCAGAGGTGAGGAAGCCAGGAAAAAGGCAGTGGGAGCCAGATGGGAGGGGTAATTCAGGAGGGGAATGTAAAGTTTCCAGAAGAGTCTCCTGGATGAGGACCCTCCTGTCTGGCCTGTGGGAGCCAACTCGGCCAGCATGCTATGTTGGGTGACTGGGGTGACTCCAAACCCTTTCCTCCAGCCTGTGAGGTCTTGGCCTGTATTTGGGTGTTTGTCTGGGAAAGGCAGAGAAGGTTCCAGAGCACCTGACTTGGGGATCAGTCATTGTTTACTTAGAGATGTCTCCATGTGGTCCCCCAGCTTCCCACTGAGGGTTATCCTTGGGAAGGGGGGCAATGGAGAAGGGAATTGGGGAAAGGGTGGAAGGAATTCTGGCTGCATGTGAGTCCCCTGTGGTGGCGGATATGGGGTGGTGTCTGTCCTGAGAAAGTCCCATAGAGTCTTGCTCAGTTACACCAGATGTATGGGTTCACCAGCCAGGGAGAGTGGGGCTGCCTCCTGGGTGTGAGGAGCAGCAGAATGGCAGTCTTCTGAGAGGCCTGCCAGTCCCCGAGGTGAGACAGGGAGGCAGTGGATGGATGAGTGCATGTGGCCTGGGAGAGGGGTATAGTTTGGAATTGTCACTGGAATCATGACTGAGAGGAAGAGGAAAGGCCAGGAGGGAGCTGGTGGATTATAGCACCTACAGGCAGGTGACTGTAGTCTAAATAGGAGCAGCTCAGAACCAGAAGCCGTGACTGTCAGGGCCTCAGTTTCATTCTCTCCATCCTTTGCTTCTCCCTATGTTGCCACTCCTACAGCGAGGAGCCTGGCCCCACCATCTGGCATTGATCAGTTAATTTCTCCTCTTCCAAGTGCATGTGCAGTGGTCCCAGAATTGTTGGCTACCACACCGTGGAAAGAACTTGATGAAAATGAAGACCGCGAATGGTGGATAGTCCATTTCATTCATTTCCAAAGTTAACTTAGATCAACACATTCTGCCCCATCTCCTACGGTGAGATTTTTCCAATGCATTTCTTATATGCTTCAATTCTGTGACATTTTGTATTATATTCCATGACCCTTCTATACTGTAAATAGCTGAACTGGAGTTGATTATGACTGATCTCCTGGGCTATACAAATTACGTGCTTAGATGCAGGTATAGTGACAAGTGACCATTGTAAAGAACCCCAGGGAATACTTCAATTCCCATCTCTGTAAGAATTTTCACAGCTTGTTGTGTGATCCACACAACAGTCAAAGGTTTTAGTGTAGTCTAGGAAGCAGAAGTAGATTTTTTTTTTCTGGAATTCTCTTGCCTTTTCAATATCCAAAGGATGTTGACAATTTGATCGCTGCTTCTTCTACCTTTTCTAGATGTAGTATATCTAGAAATTCTCGGTTCACTTACTGTTGAAGCCTAGCAGGGAGGATTTTGAGCATGGCCTTGCTAGCATGTGAAATGAATGCAATTGTTCTCATGGGGTTCATGGAGATAGAAACCCCATGAACAGTATGAAAAGGCAAAAAGTTTTGGGATCCTTGGGCCTGTTTTACTTTGAATTTCCATAGTTTCATGGACTTAGCAGAACTGCTCTCAGGGGACAGGGTCTACAGTGAGCTGTGGGGAGGCTTGATCTCCATATTCTGATTGTCTGGCAGGTTATACAGAGCTCTCCTCCCTGATCCTCCTCGCCCCCAGGGGAAATAGCTGTTTTGCCTGAGAACCTGGCCGCCTGCAACTGACTGGAGCCTTGTCTCCTCAAAGCTGCTTGGGTTCAGCTTTGGGACATTATGGGGTTGAGTTCAGGCTGAGGGCAATCAGGTCTCCTCAGGACCTGCAGGAGGTGGTGTCACTGAATGTAAAGGTGAGTAAAATTGGGGAGAAGCTTCCTGTGCATGGCTGATGCTGACGGTGTCTGTCCTCAGAGGCTCCACAACAGTTACAGATTAACATTGAAACTTGTGGGTTTTAGTCAAGTACAGGATGGTGTCCAGTGTTGTTTTTGCTGTGTGGGGTCTATTTCTCCCAGCACGGTTTATTGAGGGGACTGTCCTTTTCCGAGTGTATGGTCTTGGCTCTTTTCTTGTAAATTAACTGACCATGTGCCTTTAGGTTTATTTCTGGGCTCTCTGTTCTGTTCCCCTTGTCTCTGTGCCAATTCCACACATGCCTTTGGGTGCGTCTTGTAGAGTGAAGTCAGAGAGGGAGATGCCTCCAGTTTGTTCTCCTTTCACAGGGTCACATTGGCTCTTCTTTTGTGCTTTGTGGCCATTATAAAGAATCCCAGGGAATACTTCAATTCCCATCTCTGTAAGAATTTTCACAGTCTGTTGTGAGCCACATAGTCAAAGGTTTTAGTGTAGTCAAGGAAGCAGAAGTAGATTTTTTTTCTGAAATTCTCTTGGTTTTTCAATATTCAAAGAATGTTGACAATTTGATCGCTGCTTCTTCTACCTTTTCTAGATGTAGTATATCTAGAAATTCTCAATTCACTTACTGTTGAAGTCTAGCATGGAGGATTTTGAGCATGGCCTTGCTAACATGTGAAATGAGTGCAATAGTGCTCATGGGGTTCTTGGGGATAGAAACCTCATGAACAGTATGAAAAGGCAAAAATTTGGGGATACTTGGGTCTGTCTTTCTTTGAATTTCCATGGTTTCATGGATCTAGCAGAACTGTCCTCAGGGGACAGGGTCTACAGTGAGCTGTGGGGAGGCTTGATCTCCATATTCTGATTGTCTGGCAGGTTATACAGAGCTCTCCTCCCTGATCCTCCTCGCCCCCAGGGGAAATAGCTGTTTTGCCTGAGAACCTGGCCGCCTGCAACTGACTGGAGCCTTGTCTCCTCAAAGCTGCTTGGGTTCAGCTTTGGGACATTATGGGGTTCAGTTCAGGCTGAGGGCAATCAGGTCTCCTCAGGACCTGCAGGGAGGTGGTGTCACTGAATGTAAAGGTGAGTAAAATTGGGGAGAAGCTTCCTGTGCATGGCTGATGCTGACGGTGTCTGTCCTCAGAGGCTCCACAACAGTTACAGATTAACATTGAAACTTGTGGGTTTTAGTCAAGTACAGGATGGTGTCCAGTGTTGTTTTTGCTGTGTGGGGTCTATTTCTCCCAGCACGGTTTATTGAGGGGACTGTCCTTTTCCAAGTGTGTGTTCTTGGCTCCTTTCTTGTAAATTAACTGGCCATGTGCCTTTAGGTTTATTTCTGGGCTCTCTGTTCTGTTCCCCTTTTCTCTGTGTCAATTCTACATATGCCTTTAGCTACACCTTGTAGACTGAAGTCAGTAAGGGAGATGCCTCCAGTCTGTTCTCCTTCCTCAGGGTCACTTTGGTTCTTCTGTGTGCTTTGTGGCTCCACACTAATGTGAAGACTGTTTTTGTTTCTCGATAAAATATCATTGAAATGTTGGTAGTGATTGCATGAATGTGTATATTGCTTTGCTCAGAATGGAACTTTTTTTCTTTTTTTACTTTTGGCCTCTTTTATTGTTTTTTTTTTTAATTTATTTATTTTCATCCATTTTTATTCTTTGGCCTGTGTGGACCTCCCATTGCAGTAGCCTCTCTTATTGCAGAAATGCACTCCAGAGTGCCGGCTTAATTGGACACACCGTCCAGGCACTCTGCAGCCTGTGGGATCTTCCCGGGCCAGGGATAGAACCCATGCCCCTTGCACAGCAAGGCAGACTCTTTACCCACTGGACCACTAGAGAAGCCCTTTAGAATGGATATTTTCACGAATGGTCTTTTCACCCATGGGCATGCAATATCTTTATTTGTGTCTGTTCAGGTTTTTCGATCAGTGACTTACATTTTTAAGCTTGTATGTCTTTCAAGTCCTTGGTTAAATTCCTAGTATTTTTGTAGTGGATGATTACAGTTGTAAATGGGATCGTTTTCTTTCTGTTTCTGATAGTTCATTGTTAGAAAAGCACAAACGACCTTGCAGTTTTACTGATTTTTTTTTTTTTTTGCCACACCACTTTGCTGCCTGACCAAAGATAAAACCTCTACCCCTGTGCAGTAGAAGTGCAGAGTGTTAATCAGTGTGCCATCAGGGAAGTCTCCAAATTCATTTTTTAGTTCTGACAGTTGTTTTGGTAGTCCTATATGGAATGCTAGAATTCAGAAATCAGTTTCAGCTGCATCAGTGTTGTCCACAGCACCCAAAACATACACATATACTTCATTGGTGTCTTGTAATATCATGTGGACTCGTATGAGGCAATTAGCATCACCCCTTGGGTTGAACTTGGTCTGGGTAAGTTTTGTCTCTATGGCAATATTTGATGTTATTTATCACTGATTTTCTGGCATATGACTTACATGGATGTACTTAAAAGTCATTTACTTTCTAGTAAATTTTAAATGTTTCAGCTTTAAATAGCAGTACAAAGCTTTCTACATTTCCACTAAATATTCCAATGTGTTTTCCCTGAAACAGGGTCACACTTCCAGGGAACTAGCACCTATCTGCAAAGTGAGTTAAGTATGGATTCCACATTACCGTCCAATCCACATGACCACTTCAACTTTCACCAGTGTCCCAAGTTTTGTGCAAATGTCTTCTCCATTCTAATCTCGTTTCATTTTTATGAAACGAGAAATTTGGGGATTTTCTGCATTTTAAGAACCTTCGTGGATCTAAAGTTTGCAAGGTGAATATGATCTGGGTGGGCTTTTCTGTGTGGTTTCTTTACTGAGGATATTTTCAGTGCTTTTCCATGTTGTCACATGTACCATTATTTTCACTGTGATTAAAACATATACCAGAGGGGCCAAGATGGGGGGTTTTCAAGGTAAGAATCCCATGCCCTTGAAAAATTTGGAACCCTTAAAACAGTTTTTGGGCATGCAATATCTTTATTTGTGTCTGTTCAGGTTTTTCGATCAGTGACTTACATTTTTAAGCTTGTATGTCTTTCAAGTCCTTGGTTAAATTCCTAGTATTTTTGTAGTGGATGATTACAGTTGTAAATGGGATCGTTTTCTTTCTGTTTCTGATAGTTCATTGTTAGAAAAGCACAAACGACCTTGCAGTTTTACTGATTTTTTTTTTTTTTTGCCACACCACTTTGCTGCCTGACCAAAGATAAAACCTCTACCCCTGTGCAGTAGAAGTGCAGAGTGTTAATCAGTGTGCCATCAGGGAAGTCTCCAAATTCATTTTTTAGTTCTGACAGTTGTTTTGGTAGTCCTATATGGAATGCTAGAATTCAGAAATCAGTTTCAGCTGCATCAGTGTTGTCCACAGCACCCAAAACATACACATATACTTCATTGGTGTCTTGTAATATCATGTGGACTCGTATGAGGCAATTAGCATCACCCCTTGGGTTGAACTTGGTCTGGGTAAGTTTTGTCTCTATGGCAATATTTGATGTTATTTATCACTGATTTTCTGGCATATGACTTACATGGATGTACTTAAAAGTCATTTACTTTCTAGTAAATTTTAAATGTTTCAGCTTTAAATAGCAGTACAAAGCTTTCTACATTTCCACTAAATATTCCAATGTGTTTTCCCTGAAACAGGGTCACACTTCCAGGGAACTAGCACCTATCTGCAAAGTGAGTTAAGTATGGATTCCACATTACCGTCCAATCCACATGACCACTTCAACTTTCACCAGTGTCCCAAGTTTTGTGCAAATGTCTTCTCCATTCTAATCTCGTTTCATTTTTATGAAACGAGAAATCTGGGGATTTTCTGCATTTTAAGAACCTTCGTGGATCTAAAGTTTGCAAGGTGAATATGATCTGGGTGGGCTTTTCTGTGTGGTTTCTTTACTGAGGATATTTTCAGTGCTTTTCCATGTTGTCACATGTACCATTATTTTTCACTGTGATTAAAACATATACCAGAGGGGGCCAAGATGGCGGAGGAATGAGGGGAAGATTTCACCAGCTCCCCAAAAGAATCACCAGAAATAATCAAGAAATGAAACACCACCAACAAACCAGCCGCTAGATGACTAAAGAACTCCTTAGGTCCGCGAGGGTCGAAGAGTGAACAGCCAGAACTTTCCCAGAGCTACTGTTATGAGAACCCTCTATCCTAAACCCCACTCTGGACCGGACCGATGGAGAGTGCGCTAGCAAGTGCCCTAAAAGGGGGCCTGAGTGGAGCATCGGGGGAGAGAGGGCAGCGTTCAGCGTGAAAATTCCAAGATCCGGCCGGATCGCCTGCAGAAATTAAGACACTGCAAAGATAAGATACTGGAGCTGGACCGGGCAGAATGCAATTAGGAAGTTCCCCACAGGGGAACAGGGAATTCCCACCGCGAAAATCATGCTGCTTGGTGGGGCGAAAATTGCAACTTTTCGCCTGGCACCGGGTAAGTTCAAACACTCCTAGTGGGGGCTTGCTGAACGGAGAGGGGAAGTTGACCACGGATTACTGACCAGGGACCGGATTCGAGCTGGACGGGAAAGCTCGCGCCTGCCTTTGGGACTTGGACTTGTAACTGGCAGTGAGTGCGCGCCAGTGGCCGAAGAGCCCACGCACCCCCATAGCTACACCTGCAGCGGAGGAAGCCAGGAGAAGGGCAGGTATTGGAGGCTACCGGCGGGTGCACGGCAGAGCCGGGGCCGCCCCCTCAAACACAGGACTGTACACGCCGAGGCCCCCCACCTGACGGACTGGGATCAGCCCACTGGCCCGGCCAGCAACTGAGCTTGCAGCACAGTTTTATTTTGCTGAAAACAAAAACAGAAACCATAGCAACCAGCACTGTAAGGGAAAGGCTACATCATCAAGACAACACCATCGAAAGCAGATTGGCTTCCATCAGACAGATGAGAGGATAAAAACCAGGGACAGCTGGAGTAGCAATCCTCATATCAGACAAAATAGACTTTAAAGGAAAGAAGATTCTATGAGACAAGGCAGGTCACTACATCATGATTAAGGGATCTATCCAAGAGGAAGACATAACAGTCATGAATATCTATGCACCCAACACAGGGGCAACTCAATACATAAGACAGGTACTTTCAGACATAAAAGAAGAAATCAACAATAACACAATAATAGTAGGAGACTTTTACACTCCTCTCACACCAATGGACAGATCAACAAAACAGAAAATTAATAAAGAAACACAAGCCTTAAATGCCACACTGGAAAAGATGGACCTCATCGATATTTTTAGGACGTTCCATCCAAAAGCAGAAGAATACACTTTCTTCTCAAGCGCTCACGGAACATTCTCCAGGATAGACCACATCTTGGGCCACAAATCTAACCTCAGTCAGTTCAAGAAAACCGAAATTCTATCAACCATCTTCTCGGACCACAATGCAATGAGACTGGAGATCAACTACCAGAGAAAGCCGTAAAACAGAAACACATGGAGATTAAACAATACATACCTAAAAACCAACTGATCATTGAGGAAATCAAAGGAGAAATTAAACAATTCCTAGAAGAAAATGACAATGAACACACGACCGTGCAAAACCTATGGATACAGCAAAAGCAGTTCTAAGAGGGAAATTTATAGCAATACAGTCCCACCTCAAGAAACAAAAATGGACGGGAAAGCTCGCGCCTGCCTTTGGGACTTGGACTTGTAACTGGCAGTGAGTGCGCGCCAGTGGCGGAAGAGCCCACGCACCCCCATAGCTACACCTGCAGCGGAGGAAGTCAGGAGAAGGGCAGGTATTGGAGGCTACCGGCGGGTGCACGGCAGAGCCGGGGCCGCCCCCTCAAACACAGGACTGTACACGCCGAGGCCCCCCACCTGACGGACTGGGATCAGCCCACTGGCCCGGCCAGCAACTGAGCTTGCAGCACAGTTTTATTTTGCTGAAAACAAAAACAGAAACCATAGCAACCAGCACTGTAAGGGAAAGGCTACATCATCAAGACAACACCATCGAAAGCAGATTGGCTTCCATCAGACAGATGAGAGGATAAAAACCAGGGACAGCTGGAGTAGCAATCCTCATATCAGACAAAATAGACTTTAAAGGAAAGAAGATTCTATGAGACAAGGCAGGTCACTACATCATGATTAAGGGATCTATCCAAGAGGAAGACATAACAGTCATGAATATCTATGCACCCAACACAGGGGCAACTCAATACATAAGACAGGTACTTTCAGACATAAAAGAAGAAATCAACAATAACACAATAATAGTAGGAGACTTTTACACTCCTCTCACACCAATGGACAGATCAACAAAACAGAAAATTAATAAAGAAACACAAGCCTTAAATGCCACACTGGAAAAGATGGACCTCATCGATATTTTTAGGACGTTCCATCCAAAAGCAGAAGAATACACTTTCTTCTCAAGCGCTCACGGAACATTCTCCAGGATAGACCACATCTTGGGCCACAAATCTAACCTCAGTCAGTTCAAGAAAACCGAAATTCTATCAACCATCTTCTCGGACCACAATGCAATGAGACTGGAGATCAACTACCAGAAAAAAAGCCGTAAAAACAGAAACACATGGAGATTAAACAATACATACCTAAAAAACCAACTGATCATTGAGGAAATCAAAGGAGAAATTAAACAATTCCTAGAAGAAAATGACAATGAACACACGACCGTGCAAAACCTATGGGATACAGCAAAAGCAGTTCTAAGAGGGAAATTTATAGCAATACAGTCCCACCTCAAGAAACTAGGAAAATATGAAGCAGATGACCTAACCCTCCGCTTAAAACAGTTGGAGAAAGAAGAACAAAAACATCCCAAAGCCAGCAGAAGAAGAGAAATCATAAAGATCAGAGCAGAAATAAATGAGAAAGAAACAAAAGAAACAACAGTAAAGATAAATAAAACAAAAAGCTGGTTCTTTGAAAAGGTAAACAAAATTGACAAGCCACTGGCCAGACTCATTAAGAAAAAGAGAGAGAAGAACCAGATCAACAAAATCAAAAATGAAAAAGGAGAGATTACAACAGATAATGCAGAAATCCAAAGGATTCTAAGAGACTATTATGAGCAACTATATGGCAACAAACTGGACAACCTGGAAGAAATGGACAGTTTCTTGGACAGGATTAATCTCCCAAGACTGAGCCAGGAAGAAACAGAAGCTTTGAACAACCCAATCACAAGCTCAGAAATCGAATTTGTGATTAAAAATCTACCCAAAAATAAAAGCCGAGGACCAGATGGCTTCACAGCCGAATTCTACCAAACATTTAAAGAAGAGCTAATGCCTGTCCTTCTAAAACTCTTCCAAAAAATTGCACAGGAAGGAAAACTTCCAAACACATTCTATGAGGCCACCATCACCCTGATACCCAAACCAGGCAAAGACAACACAAAAAAGGAAAACTATAGGCCAATTTCACTGATGAACTTAGATGCCAAGATCCTCAACAAAATCCTAGCAAACAGAATTCAACGACATGTCAAAAAACTCATACATTATGATCAAGTTGGGTTCATCCCAGGCATGCAAGGCTTCTTCAACATCCGCAAATCAATCAACATGATACACCATATCAACAAGCTGAAAGACAAAAATCACATGATCATCTCAATTGATGCAGAAAAAGCCTTCGACAAAGTACAACATCCATTTATGATAAAAACTCTTCAGAAAATGGGCATAGAAGGAACCTATCTCAACATAGTGAAAGCCATCTATGAGAAGCCCACAGCGAACATTATTCTCAACGGTGAAAAACTGAAAGCATTCCCTCTAAGATCAGGAACAAGAGATTGGTGTCCACTTTCACCACTACTATTCAACATAATCCTGGAAGTCCTAGCAACAGCAATAAGAGAAAAGAAAGAAATCAAAGGAATCCAGATTGGAAAGGAAGAAGTCAAGCTCTCTCTTTTTGCAGATGACATGATATTATATATAGAAAATCCCAAAGACACGGTTACAAAGCTACTAGAGCTAATCAATGAATTCAGCAAAGTTGCAGGATATAAAGTCAACACACAGAAGTCACTGGCATTCCTATACACAAACAATGAAAAATCAGGAAATGAAATCAAAGAGGCAATCCCCTTCACCATTGCAACCAAAAGAATCAAATATCTAGGAATAAGCCTACCCAAAGAAACAAAAGAGTTGTACACAGAAACTTACAAGACACTCATGAACGAAGTTGAAGAAGACTTAAACAGATGGAGAGATATTCCATGTTCCTGGATTGGAAGAATCAATATTGTAAAAATGACCATACTTCCAAGTATCATCTACAGATTCAATGCAATACCTATTCAACTACAACTGACATTTTTCATAGAACTAGACCAAATAATAACACAGTTCATATGGAAACACAGAAGACCTCGAATAGCCAAAGCAATCCTGAGGAAGAAAAATGGAGTTGGAGGGATCAGCCTCCCTAACTTCAGACTCTACTACAAAGCAACAGTTATCAAGACAGTATGGTACTGGCACAAAAACAGAACTACAGAACAATGGAACAAGATTGAGAACCCAGAGATCAACCCACGCACCTATGGGTACCTTATTTTTGATAATGGAGGAGAAACTATAAAATGGGACAAAGACAGCCTCTTTAACAAGTGGTGCTGGGAGAATTGGACAGCTACATGCAAAAAAATGAAATTGGAACATTCCCTGACACCATACACTAAGATGAACTCAAAATGGATTAAAGACCTCAATGTAAGACCAGAAACCATCAAACTCTTAGAGGAGAATATAGGCAAAACCCTCAAGGACATCAATCAAAGCAAGATCTTCTCTGACCCACCAACTAAAATAGCAGAACTGAAAAGAAAAATGAACATATGGGACCTCATGAAACTTAAAAGCTTTTGTACAGCAAAAGAAATTACAAAAAAGTTCAACAGACACCCCACAGAGTGGGAGAAAATCATAGCAAATGAAACAACGGACAAAGAATTAATCTCCAAAATCTACAAGCAACTCAGACAACTCAGCACAGGGAAAATGAGCAGCCCAATCAAAAAATGGGAAAAAGATCTAAAGAGACGCCTCTCCAAAGAGGACATACAAATGGTCCAAAAATACATGCAAAAAGACAAAAGCTACACTGGAAATTCCCTATACACAAACAATGAAAAATCAGGAAATGAAATCAAAGAGGCAATCCCCTTCACCATTGCAACCAAAAGAATCAAATATCTAGGAATAAGCCTACCCAAAGAAACAAAAGAGTTGTACACAGAAACTTACAAGACACTCATGAACGAAGTTGAAGAAGACTTAAACAGATGGAGAGATATTCCATGTTCCTGGATTGGAAGAATCAATATTGTAAAAATGACCATACTTCCAAGTATCATCTACAGATTCAATGCAATACCTATTCAACTACAACTGACATTTTTCATAGAACTAGACCAAATAATAACACAGTTCATATGGAAACACAGAAGACCTCGAATAGCCAAAGCAATCCTGAGGAAGAAAAATGGAGTTGGAGGGATCAGCCTCCCTAACTTCAGACTCTACTACAAAGCAACAGTTATCAAGACAGTATGGTACTGGCACAAAAACAGAACTACAGAACAATGGAACAAGATTGAGAACCCAGAGATCAACCCACGCACCTATGGGTACCTTATTTTTGATAATGGAGGAGAAACTATAAAATGGGACAAAGACAGCCTCTTTAACAAGTGGTGCTGGGAGAATTGGACAGCTACATGCAAAAAAATGAAATTGGAACATTCCCTGACACCATACACTAAGATGAACTCAAAATGGATTAAAGACCTCAATGTAAGACCAGAAACCATCAAACTCTTAGAGGAGAATATAGGCAAAACCCTCAAGGACATCAATCAAAGCAAGATCTTCTCTGACCCACCAACTAAAATAGCAGAACTGAAAAGAAAAATGAACATATGGGACCTCATGAAACTTAAAAGCTTTTGTACAGCAAAAGAAATTACAAAAAAGTTCAACAGACACCCCACAGAGTGGGAGAAAATCATAGCAAATGAAACAACGGACAAAGAATTAATCTCCAAAATCTACAAGCAACTCAGACAACTCAGCACAGGGAAAATGAGCAGCCCAATCAAAAAATGGGAAAAAGATCTAAAGAGACGCCTCTCCAAAGAGGACATACAAATGGTCCAAAAATACATGAAACGATGCTCAACCTCGCTTATTATCAGAGAAATGCAAATTAAAACCACAATGAGATACCACCTCACACCTGTCAGAATGGCCATCATCAGCAAATCGACAGACAACAAATGCTGGAGAGGGTGTGGAGAAAAGGGAACCCTCTTGCATTGCTGGTGGGAATGTAAATTAATACAACCTCTATGGAAGACAATATGGAGATTCCTTAAAAAACGAAAAATAGAAGCACCCTATGACCCAGCAATCCCACTATTAGGCCTATATCCTGATGAAATCAAAAATGAAAGAGGCACCTGTACCCCGATGTTCATTGCAGCTCTCTGTACAATAGCCAGAACATGGAAGCAACCTAGATGTCCATCGACAAATGAATGGATACAGAAGCCCTGGTACATATATACAATGGAATACTACACAGCTGTTAAAAGAAATGCAGAAGACTCAGTCCTAATGAGGTGGCTGGCACTAGAACCTATCATAAAAAGTGAAGTAAGTCAAAAAGAGAAAGACAAGTATAGTATACTAACTCATATATATGGGATCTAGTGAGGTGGTCATGATAACACACGCAGTGAACTCATGAAAAAACAGAGAATAGACATAAAGACATTGTGGAGACCGAACAGTGGGAGGGAGTAACATGGAAACCTATACTGTCATGTGTAGAAAAGATAGCTATTGTCATTGTGCTAGGGGAATAGGAGTACCTACAACCACTTGGAGCGATGGTCTGGAGGGATGGGAGGGGGGAAACTGGGTTGGGGGAGGGTCAAGGGATATGCATATGAATGATCTGGGAATATACATGTACAAAAATAAATAAATAAATAAATAAATAAATAAATAAATAAATAAAAACCAGGGACAGTATGTAGCTTTTTAAATTTATTTGTTGTGGATGGTTTTGTTTATTTGATTGATCGATAAGGTTTGGGGTTTTTATTGGGGGAGGGTTCTTCTTACTAAGTTTTTCTTTCCTATTTAATTTTTGAATTCTTTTTTATTTTTAATTTTTAATTTTTTAAAAAATTCTTGGGAACTTCTAATTTTCTTTCCTCTTTGCCACTGCTTCCTCCCTCTATGTTCTAAATGCAAAACTTTCTCCTATCTACCACTATCCTCTAGATAAATATTTCCTATCATCCTGTCTCCACTATTCTCTTCCAGCTGCACTAAACAATACAACACAGTAATCTTTGCTACCTAACCCTACAAAATCCTTCCAAGACGAATCTATTCCTTCTCATTACCCATACACTCTCCTCCTCCTCACCCCTGACACATGTCTTAGTTAAAAATTGCTTTCAATGAAATAGTCCAAGCCAGGACCTTGCCCCAGATCTATTTTTCAGGCACTATTTTAATTATTTAGAGCTTAATGGGCAAGTATCATCTTTGATTGCAGAAAATTCTATGCTTTATCTCTGTAAGACTGATCAGTTGTGGTTATTGCTGTGTATGTATGTATATTTTACAACTATGTTACAAAACACCTGCATGCTTTCATGACTGTCACACATCAGGGATGCACCTCTTGTTCCTCAGATGCTAGTATTTGAACTAATATCACGGAACACCATAGCAAACCAGACATAGAGCCTACACCCCCTGACCAATCATCAAACCAAGGATCCTCGGAGTGGAAGCCCTGATTCCAAGACCCCACAGTATCAAAGAACATACAACACTACAGATTATTCACCTGTAAACAAGACCTAACACCACCCAAGACAAAAACCATTGAACCCTTCTAGAAGGACAGAAACCCAAAGGAAGGAGACTTCAACCAAGAAGCCCGGTGGGAAAAAGAACTCCACACAGACAGACACACACAAAGAAACAAACACTAACCTAATAATGAAACGACAGAGAAACACAGCACAAATGAAGGACCAAGCTAGAGAAACACAGCTTCAAATGACAGAGGAAGAGATAGACAAATTATCTGAAAGAGAATTCAGAAAAGCGATAATAATGAGGATGCAAAACACCGAAAACAGAATATTAGAGGAAATTAGTGCACTGAGAAGAGACAAGCAGGAAATGAAAAATAAGCAAATAGAGACCACCAACTCCATTGCTGAACTCAAAAATATTATAGAATGTTTCAATAGTAGAGTATCAGAGGCAGAAGAACGGATAAGTGAGCTGGAAGACAGAATGGTGGAAATAAGTGCTGAAGAACAGAACTGAAAGAATCAAAAGAACTGAGGATAGCCTCAGAGACCTATGGGACAATATCAAATGCACCAACATTAGAATCATGGGAGTTCCAGAGGAAGAAGAGGGGAAGAAAGTCTACGAAAAAATTCTGGAAGAGATTATAGTTGAAAACTTCCCCAGCATGGGAAAGGAAAGAGTCAACCAAGTCCAAGAAGCACAAAGAGTTCCATACAGGATAACCCCCTGAAGAAACACACCAAGGCACAGGAGCAAACAACAAATAGCATATAAAGGAAACCCCATACATCTAACCGCGGATCTTTCAACAGAAACGCTGCAGGCCAGAAGAGAATGGCAAGACACATTGAAATGTCTAAAAGAGAATAACCTCCAACCTAGAATTCTCTACCCAGCAAGAATCTCATTCAGAATTGATGGCGAAGTCAAAAGCTTCACAGACAAGCAAAAACTAAAAGAATTCTGTACCACAAAAACCAGCCCTACAACAAGTGTTAAAGGGCCTGATATAGCCAATAAATAAAAGAGTAGGAGAAGTGCTACAAATCAAACCCCAAACTTCTAAGAAGATGACAATAGGAACATTCGTATCAATAATTACCTTGAATGTAAATGGACTAAATGCTCCAAGCAAACGACGCAGGTTGGCTGAATGGATCCAGAAGCAAGATCCATATATATGCTGCTTACAAGAGACCCACTTCAGACCTAGAGACACTCAGAGACTGAAAGTGAGAGGCTGGAAAAAGATATTCCATGCAAATGGAAATCAAAAGAAAGCTGGAGTAGCAATCCTCATATCAGACAAAATAGATTTTAAAGGAAAGAAGATTCTAAGAGGAAGGCAGGTCACTACATCATGATTAAGGGATCTATCCAAGAGGAAGACATAACAGTCATGAATATCTACGCACCCAACACAGGGGCACTTCAATACATAAGACAGATACTTTCAGACCTAAAAGAAGAAATCAATAATGACACAGTAATAGTAGGAGACATTAACACTCCTCTCACACCAGTGGACAGATCATCCAAACAGAAAATTAATAAAGAACACAAGTCTTAAATGCCACACTAGAAAAGATGGAGCTCATCGATATCTTTAGGACATTCCATCCAAAAGCAGAAGAATACACTTTCTCCTCAAGTGCTCACGGAACATTCTCCAGGATAGACCACATCTTGGGCCACCAATCAAACCTCAGTCAATTCAAGAAAACTGAAATGATATCAACCATTTTCTCGGACCACAATGCAGTGAGACTAGAGATCAACTACAGGGAAAAAAACGACTAAAAACACAAACACATGGAGATTAAAAATCACATACCTAGAAAACCAACTGATTACTGAGGAAATCAAAGGAGAAATAAAAAAAATTCCTAGAAGAAAATGACAATGAACTCACGACCATGCAAAACCTATGGGATACCACAAAAACCAGCCCTACAACAAGTGTTAAAGGGCCTGATATAGCCAATAAATAAAAGAGTAGGAGAAGTGCTACAAATCAAACCCCAAACTTCTAAGAAGATGACAATAGGAACATTCGTATCAATAATTACCTTGAATGTAAATGGACTAAATGCTCCAAGCAAACGACGCAGGTTGGCTGAATGGATCCAGAAGCAAGATCCATATATATGCTGCTTACAAGAGACCCACTTCAGACCTAGAGACACTCAGAGACTGAAAGTGAGAGGCTGGAAAAAGATATTCCATGCAAATGGAAATCAAAAGAAAGCTGGAGTAGCAATCCTCATATCAGACAAAATAGATTTTAAAGGAAAGAAGATTCTAAGAGGAAGGCAGGTCACTACATCATGATTAAGGGATCTATCCAAGAGGAAGACATAACAGTCATGAATATCTACGCACCCAACACAGGGGCACTTCAATACATAAGACAGATACTTTCAGACCTAAAAGAAGAAATCAATAATGACACAGTAATAGTAGGAGACATTAACACTCCTCTCACACCAGTGGACAGATCATCCAAACAGAAAATTAATAAAGAACACAAGTCTTAAATGCCACACTAGAAAAGATGGAGCTCATCGATATCTTTAGGACATTCCATCCAAAAGCAGAAGAATACACTTTCTCCTCAAGTGCTCACGGAACATTCTCCAGGATAGACCACATCTTGGGCCACCAATCAAACCTCAGTCAATTCAAGAAAACTGAAATGATATCAACCATTTTCTCGGACCACAATGCAGTGAGACTAGAGATCAACTACAGGGAAAAAAACGACTAAAAACACAAACACATGGAGATTAAAAATCACATACCTAGAAAACCAACTGATTACTGAGGAAATCAAAGGAGAAATAAAAAAAATTCCTAGAAGAAAATGACAATGAACTCACGACCATGCAAAACCTATGGGATACCACAAAAGCAGTTCTAAGAGGGAAATTTATAGCAATACAATCCTACCTCAAGAAACTAGGAAAATATGAAGCAGATGTACTAATGCTCCACTTAAAACAATTGGAGAAAGAAGAACAAAAACTTCCCAAAGCCAGCAGAAGAAGAGAACTTATAAAGACTATAGCAGAAATAAATGAGAAAAAAATGAAAGAAGCTATAGTAAAGATAAAGAAAACGAGAATCTGTTTCTTTGAAAACAAAAAGCTGGTTCTTTGAAAAGGTAAACAAAGTTGACAAGGCACTGGTGAGACTCATCAAGAGAAAGAGAGAGAAAAACCAGATCAACAAAATTTAAAAAGAAAAAGGAGAGATTACAACAGAGAATGCAGAAATCCAAAGGATTCTAAGAGACTATTATGAGCAACTCTATGGCAACAAACTGGACAACCTAGAAGAAATAGACCGTTTCTTGGAGACGATTAATCTCACAAGACTGAGCCAGGAAGAAACAGAAACTGTGAGCAACCCAATCACATGCTCAGAAATTGAATTTGTGATTAAAAGCCGACCCAAAAATAAAAGCCCAGGGCCAGATGGCTTCACAGCCGAATTCTACCAAACATTTAAAGAAGAGTTAATGCCTGTCCTTCTAAAACTCTTCCAAAAAATTGCACAGGAAGGAAAACTTCCAAACACATTCTACGAGGCCACCATCACCCTGATACCCAAACCAGGCAAAGACAACACAACAAAGGAAAATTATAGGCCAATTTCACTGATGAACTTAGATGCCAAGATCCTCAACAAAATCCTAGCAAACAGAATTCAATGACACATCAAAAAACTCATACATCATGATCAAGTAGGGTTCATCTAATGCATGCAAGAATTCTTCAATATCTGCAGATCAATCAATGTGAAACACCATATCAACAAATTGAAAGACAAAAATCACATGACCATCTCAATTGATGCAGAAAAGGCCTTCGACAGAAATACAACATCCATTTATGATAAAAACTCTTCAGAAAATGGGCATAGAAGGAACCTATCTCAACATAGTGAAAGCCATCTATGAGAAGACCACAGCGAACATCATCCTTAACGGTGAAAAGCTGAAAACATTCCCTCTAAGATCAGGAACAAGTCAGGGGTGTCCACTTTCACCACTACTATTCAACATAGTTCTAGAAGTGCTAGCAACAGCAATAAGAGAAGAGAAAGAAATCAAAGGAATCCAGATTGGAAAGGAAGAAGTCAAGCTCTCTCTTTTGGCAGATGACATGATACTGTACATAGAAAATCCCAAAGACACTATTAAAAAGCTACTACAGCTAATCAAGGAATTCAGCAAAGTCGCAGGATACAAAGTCAACACACAGAAATCACTGGCATTCCTATACACAAACAATGAAAAATCAGAAAATGAAATCAAAGAGGCAATCCCCTTCACCATTCCCAACCAAAAGAAACATATATCTAGGAATAAACCTACCCAAAGAAACAAAAGAATTGTACACAGAAAATTACAAGACACTCATGAACGAAGTTGAAGAAGACTTAAACAGATGGAGAGATATTTCATGTTCCTGGGTCGGAATAATCAATATTGTGAAAATGACCATACTACCAAATAGCATCTACAGATTCATTGCAATATCTATTCAACTACCACTGAGATTTTTCACAAAACTAGACCAAAGAATAAAACAGTTCATATGGAAACTCAAAAGACCTCGAATTGCCACAGAAATCCTGAGAAAGAAAAATGGAGCTGGAGGGATCAGCCTCCCTAACTTCAGACTATACTACAAAGCAACAGTCATCAAGACAGTATGGTACTGGCACACAAACCAGGCAAAGACAACACAACAAAGGAAAATTATAGGCCAATTTCACTGATGAACTTAGATGCCAAGATCCTCAACAAAATCCTAGCAAACAGAATTCAATGACACATCAAAAAACTCATACATCATGATCAAGTAGGGTTCATCTAATGCATGCAAGAATTCTTCAATATCTGCAGATCAATCAATGTGAAACACCATATCAACAAATTGAAAGACAAAAATCACATGACCATCTCAATTGATGCAGAAAAGGCCTTCGACAGAAATACAACATCCATTTATGATAAAAACTCTTCAGAAAATGGGCATAGAAGGAACCTATCTCAACATAGTGAAAGCCATCTATGAGAAGACCACAGCGAACATCATCCTTAACGGTGAAAAGCTGAAAACATTCCCTCTAAGATCAGGAACAAGTCAGGGGTGTCCACTTTCACCACTACTATTCAACATAGTTCTAGAAGTGCTAGCAACAGCAATAAGAGAAGAGAAAGAAATCAAAGGAATCCAGATTGGAAAGGAAGAAGTCAAGCTCTCTCTTTTGGCAGATGACATGATACTGTACATAGAAAATCCCAAAGACACTATTAAAAAGCTACTACAGCTAATCAAGGAATTCAGCAAAGTCGCAGGATACAAAGTCAACACACAGAAATCACTGGCATTCCTATACACAAACAATGAAAAATCAGAAAATGAAATCAAAGAGGCAATCCCCTTCACCATTCCCAACCAAAAGAAACATATATCTAGGAATAAACCTACCCAAAGAAACAAAAGAATTGTACACAGAAAATTACAAGACACTCATGAACGAAGTTGAAGAAGACTTAAACAGATGGAGAGATATTTCATGTTCCTGGGTCGGAATAATCAATATTGTGAAAATGACCATACTACCAAATAGCATCTACAGATTCATTGCAATATCTATTCAACTACCACTGACATTTTTCACAAAACTAGACCAAAGAATAAAACAGTTCATATGGAAACTCAAAAGACCTCGAATTGCCACAGAAATCCTGAGAAAGAAAAATGGAGCTGGAGGGATCAGCCTCCCTAACTTCAGACTATACTACAAAGCAACAGTCATCAAGATAGTATGGTACTGGCACAAAAACAGAAATATAGACCAATGGAACAAAATTGAGAACCCAGAGAGAAACCCACGCACCTATGGGTACCTTATTTTTGACAAAGGAGGCGAAATTATAATATGGGAGAAAGACAGCCTCTTCAACAAGTGGTGCTGGGAAAATTGGACAGCTCCATGGGAAAAAAAAGAAGTTGGAACGTTCTCTGACACCATACACTAAGACCAACTCAAAATGGATAAAAGACCTAAATGTAAGACCAGAAAGCATCAAACTTTTAGAAGAGAATATAGGCAAAACACTCAGGGACATCAGTCAAAGCAAGATCTTCTCTGACCCACCTACTAAAATAGCGGAACTGAAAAGAAAAATGAACATGTGGGACCTCATGAAACTTAAAAGCTTTTGTACAGCAAAAGAAATTACAAAAAAGCTCAACAGACACCCCACAGAGTGGGAGAAAATCATAGCAAATGAAACAACGGACAAAGAATTAATCTCCAAAATCTACAAGCAACTCAGACAGCTCAGCACAGGAAAAACGAACAACCCAATCAAAAAATGGGAAAAAGATCTAAAGAGACGCCTCTCCAAAGAGGACATACAGATGGCCCAAAAGCACATGAAACGATGCTCAACCTCGCTTCTTAGTAGAGAAATGCAAATTAAAACCACAATGAGATATCACTTCACATCCGTCAGAATGGCCATCTTCAAAAAATCTGCAGACACAAAGTGCTGGAGAGGGTGCGGAGAAAAGGGAACCCTCTTGCATTGCTGGTGGGAATGTAAATTGATGCAGCCTCTATGGAAGACAGTATGGAGATTCCTTAAAAAGCTAAAAATAGAAGCACCCTATGACCCAGCAATTCCACTATTTGGCCCATATCCTGATGAAATCAGAAGTGAAAGAAGCACCTGTATCCCAATGTTCATTGCAGCTCTCAATACAATAGCCAGAACATGGAAGCAACCTAGATGTCCATTGATGAATGAATGGATACAGAAGCCCTGGTACATATATACAATGGAATACTACTCAGCTATTAAAAGAAATGCAGAAGACTCAGTCCTGATGAAGTGGCTGGCTCTAGAACCTATCATAAAAAGTGAAGTTAGTCAAAAAGAGAAAGACAAATTCAGTACACTAACACACATATATGGAATCTAGTAGGACGGTCTTGATAACACATGCAGGGAACTCATGGAAAAACCGACAGAGCATAGACATAGGGACATTGTGGGGAAGAAATAGGGAGGAGGAGGCATGGAGGGAGTAACATGGAAACCTATACTGTCATGTGTGGAGAAGATAGCTATTGTCATTGTGCTAAGGGAATAGGAGTGCTTACAATGGCATGGGGCGATGGTCCGGAAGGGTAGGATGGGGGGAATTCTGGGGGTGGGGACCCGGGATATGCATATGACTGATCTGGGCACATACATGTCTGTGAACAACAAAACTCTGTAAAACCTTTAAAATAAAGAATAAAAAAAATCAAATGAAATTAAAAAATCAAAAGGAGGTCCCCTAAAACCAAGTTCCTCTACCATATTTAGGATTAATGTCTCAGTCTGAAATGATGTTTCCTTTTCTTGTCAATAATCTATTCTCTTCAGGATTGAGGAATTTCAAATAAAAGGGGGAAAGAAACAGAGAGATACCCTAAGAGTGTCCTGGGCATGCAAATCTTTTTTTGTGTGCCCTGTTAC
This sequence comes from Tragulus kanchil, assembly GCA_022376925.1. Lineage (NCBI taxonomy): Eukaryota > Metazoa > Chordata > Mammalia > Artiodactyla > Tragulidae > Tragulus > Tragulus kanchil. The sequence continues at coordinate 90,513,807 of JAIOJX010000023.1, read as the reverse complement.
TTGTTTGTAGCAAATAGCCTCCCATCTCCATGATTGTTTCTGAACTCCAAAGTGTATATTTGAACAGTTGCATATCAGGGAATGGAAGGGTTGCAGAAACAAGGGAGGAGCAATCAAGAAAATATGTAACTTCACATAACAATATATATGAGATTAGATATAGAACTTAAAAGTCCAACCAATGGAAGATATTAGCATTCTTCACTCCAGAGAAGCTTATCAACAGACTCTCTGAGGCCCAATTAAAGAAGGGCAGGCCCTAAACACACCTGATCCTTATCAACAACTCTGCCTTTGAATGGTCTCTATAAAACACCTATTCAAATCCTTTCACACTAGGACACACATTTTTGAGGATCCCGGTCTGTGTCTACAGTTGGTTGGCAAAGTGATATACTGAATCTCTTCTACTTCCTAAAACTCTGTTCCTAGAATTCGCTTTAGCAGTGGAGCATAGAGGCTAAAATCTGACCTCAGGTAGGTACTTAGTCTGGACATTGCTTAGAAACAGTCATGTGTTTAGATATGGAAAAAATGTCAGGACATTAGTGAGGGAGAAAGTTGTTAGGGTTAGCATGAGGGCCTTAGTTAAAGATGGTTAGGACTGTTAGTTATAGACATCATCAGGAATGTAGACACAGCCTCAAGGTCTTTATTTATGGACAGCAACTGGGCCTGAGTGATGGACACTTCATGCCATTAGAGACCATGTCAAGGCCTTAGATAAGGATATCCTTTGAGCTTGGGGAAAGACAGTATCAGCATCTTACTTAGGGACAGTGTCAGGAGTTTGGTTAGAAACAGCATCAGGGTACTAGCAAAACAGTTAGGTCATGAGGTGCCAGGACCTTACAAGTACCATCAGGACCTAAAGAGAAGGTACAGGGACTTGATTAAAGAAACTCTCAGGGCCACAGGGAGAAATAAGCTGAGAATGTAGTAAGGAAGAGCTGAGACCAACATTTAGGAGAAAATTAGACATGTTTATGGCCTTAAGATAGATAAGATCACAGTAGCTGAGATGAAGAGTCAATAATCTATTCTCTTCAGGAGTGAGGAATTTCAAATAAAAGGGGGAAAGAAACAGAGAGATACCCTAAGAGTGTCCTGGGCATGCAAATCTTTTTTTGTGTGCCCTGTTACTTGTTTGTAGCAAATAGCCTCCCATCTCCATGATTGTTTCTGAACTCCAAAGTGTATATTTGAACAGTTGCATATCAGGGAATGGAAGGGTTGCAGAAACAAGGGAGGAGCAATCAAGAAAATATGTAACTTCACATAACAATATATATGAGATTAGATATAGAACTTAAAAGTCCAACCAATGGAAGATATTAGCATTCTTCACTCCAGAGAAGCTTATCAACAGACTCTCTGAGGCCCAATTAAAGAAGGGCAGGCCCTAAACACACCTGATCCTTATCAACAACTCTGCCTTTGAATGGTCTCTATAAAACACCTATTCAAATCCTTTCACACTAGGACACACATTTTTGAGGATCCCGGTCTGTGTCTACAGTTGGTTGGCAAAGTGATATACTGAATCTCTTCTACTTCCTAAAACTCTGTTCCTAGAATTCGCTTTAGCAGTGGAGCATAGAGGCTAAAATCTGACCTCAGGTAGGTACTTAGTCTGGACATTGCTTAGAAACAGTCATGTGTTTAGATATGGAAAAAATGTCAGGACATTAGTGAGGGAGAAAGTTGTTAGGGTTAGCATGAGGGCCTTAGTTAAAGATGGTTAGGACTGTTAGTTATAGACATCATCAGGAATGTAGACACAGCCTCAAGGTCTTTATTTATGGACAGCAACTGGGCCTGAGTGATGGACACTTCATGCCATTAGAGACCATGTCAAGGCCTTAGATAAGGATATCCTTTGAGCTTGGGGAAAGACAGTATCAGCATCTTACTTAGGGACAGTGTCAGGAGTTTGGTTAGAAACAGCATCAGGGTACTAGCAAAACAGTTAGGTCATGAGGTGCCAGGACCTTACAAGTACCATCAGGACCTAAAGAGAAGGTACAGGGACTTGATTAAAGAAACTCTCAGGGCCACAGGGAGAAATAAGCTGAGAATGTAGTAAGGAAGAGCTGAGACCAACATTTAGGAGAAAATTAGACATGTTTATGGCCTTAAGATAGATAAGATCAGGGTGTAAGAGAGAAAGAGCTCATGATATGAGGAGAAACATAAAGGCCAAAAATAGGGTGAGTGCCAGAGTCTTAGGAAGAGGATCAGGGTTTTCTTAAGTATCCATCAGGGCATCTGCTAGGATTATAGACAGGTACTAAATTAGGACAAGTATCTCAATGCAAGTGAGAGATAAATTAAGGGGTAGTGAGAAACAGGGCATTACATACAGACAGGTGTAAGATGGGAGGTCACTAGTGAAAGCCATGACAGGACCCTATCAAGGCAATGTCATCAGTCACTAGGGAGGACCAGAGGCAGGCCATAGTTAAGCTCAGAGGCAGGTCTTAGGATAAGATTAGGGCTATAGTGAAGAACCAGAGACAGGCTGTAGTGAGGTCCAGAGTGAGAGGGACTGAGGACAAGAGTTATAATGAGAGTTAGAATTAGGAATTTAGTGAGGATGAGAGTCAGGCCATAGTGATGTCCAGAATCAGGCCATGGTGAGGAACAGAGTGAAGGTAAAGTGAGGAGACTAAGCCTTCAGAGAGGACATGATTAGGACACAGTGAGGGTCAGCGTTAGATTATAGTGAGGAACAGAATCTACCATAGTGTGGAACAGAGTGAGGCCTGAGAGGACAGTGTGAGACTTTAGTAGGGATCAGAATATAACTACAATGAGGACAAGATCAGTCTGTAGGGCAGACTAGAGTCAGGAGACTGTTGCATTCACAGTGTAGGAAATAAAGACTGGAGTTAGACATGCTGAAGACCAGAACTAGAGATTTAGTGAGGAGAAGAGTCATGCTGTATTTTGAAGCTGTGTCAGGCAATAGTGAGGACAGTGTCAGGCTGTAAAGAGAAACAGGATCAGGGCATACTGAGTACCAGAGTCAGGCCATAGGGAGTACCAAGGTAAGGTCATAATGAGAAGCAGAGGCAAGTCAGAGAGAGAACTAGAGTCTGACTGTAGGGAGGACCAGTGTTAGATAGAGTGGAGATGGGTCAGGGCTTATGAAGACCAGTCAAGAGTTAGCAAAGATCAGCGTTAGAGTTCTGTGAAGACCAGAGGTGGGCCATAGGGAGGACCAGAGACAGAATGTAGAGAGGATAGAAGTCAAGGCTTAGTGAGGACCAGAGTTAGGCTGTATGGAGGACTGGAGTCAAAGATCAGTAGGGACTTGAAGATCATGGATCTTCTATTCACCACAGATCTGACCATGGAGAGTAGAAGAATCAGTGCTTACTGAGGGCCAGAGAGTCAGGCTGTGGAGAGGAAACGAGTCAGAGGACAGAAAGGAAAAATGTCAGACTGAGTGAGGACCAAAGTCAAGCCATACTGAGGACCAGAGGCAGGCTGTGCTGAGGACGAGTGACAAGCGATAGAGAAGCAAAGAATGAGTAAATAAGGGCAGGGTTAGGCTTTAGTGAGAGCCAATTCAGAGAACTGGAGTCAGGCCATAGTGAGGACTAGAGTCACGGAGTACTAAGGACCAGTTTCAGGTCATAGTGAATACCAAAGTCAGGTAGTAGTGAAGACAGGAATCAGGCCCTCGGGAGGACCAGAGTCAGGATGTATTGAGAAACAGAGCCAGGCCATAGTAAGGAAAAGAGTCAGGACTTAGTAAGGAAGGGAGTGAAGATGTAATGAGGACTGGAGCCAGGACATAGTGAGGAGTAGCATTGGGATGTAGTGAGGAAGAAAGTCAGGGCTTAGTAAAGAGAATAGTCAGGGTGTAGTGAGGATGAGAGACAGGATGTAGTGAGGATCAGATTCAAGCTGGAGGGAAGACCAGAGTCATTGGGTAATGAACACCAATGTCAGGATGTACTGAGGACCAGTGTCAAGATATTTGGAGGAAAAAGTCAGGATATAGTAAGGGAAACCCTTAGATTTAGGGTTAGGGATTAGGGGATAGCTTTAGGAGTTAGAGGTAAGGGTTAGGCATTAAGGTTAAAGATTAGAGTTTAGTGTTGGAGATTAGGATTGGGTTTGTGGGTTAGGGTTAGAGAAGGGTTTAGGGGATTAAAGATGGGTTAGGGCTAAGGATTAGGGTTTAGGGTTGGCAAGTAGGGTTATTTTAGGGTTAGTATTGGGCTTTTGTGGTGGCTCAGATGGTAAAGAATCTGCCAGCAATGCAGAAAACATGAGTTCTAACCATGGATTGGAAAGATCCTGTAGTTAAGGGCATGGTAATGCACTCCAGTATTCTTGCCCGGAGAATCCTATGGGCAGAGGAACCTGGCAGACTACAGTCTAAGGGGTTGCAAAGAGACACGACTGAGCAAGTAAGCACAGGGTTAAATTTAGGGGCTGGGGTTGGGCTTAGGGTTAAACATTAGAGTTATAGGGTTAGGATTGGTAGTATTAGGGTAATTTTCACCACAGATCTGACCATGGAGAAGAATCAGTGCTTACTGAGGGCCAGAGAGTCAGGCTGTGGAGAGGAAACGAGTCAGAGGACAGAAAGGAAAAATGTCAGACTGAGTGAGGACCAAAGTCAAGCCATACTGAGGACCAGAGGGGGGACGAGTGACAAGCGATAGAGAAGCAAAGAATGAGTAAATAAGGGCAGGGTTAGGCTTTAGTGAGAGCCAATTCAGAGAACTGGAGTCAGGCCATAGTGAGGACTAGAGTCACGGAGTACTAAGGACCAGTTTCAGGTCATAGTGAATACCAAAGTCAGGTAGTAGTGAAGACAGGAATCAGGCCCTCGGGAGGACCAGAGTCAGGATGTATTGAGAAACAGAGCCAGGCCATAGTAAGGAAAAGAGTCAGGACTTAGTAAGGAAGGGAGTGAAGATGTAATGAGGACTGGAGCCAGGACATAGTGAGGAGTAGCATTGGGATGTAGTGAGGAAGAAAGTCAGGGCTTAGTAAAGAGAATAGTCAGGGTGTAGTGAGGATGAGAGACAGGATGTAGTGAGGATCAGATTCAAGCTGGAGGGAAGACCAGAGTCATTGGGTAATGAACACCAATGTCAGGATGTACTGAGGACCAGTGTCAAGATATTTGGAGGAAAAAGTCAGGATATAGTAAGGGAAACCCTTAGATTTAGGGTTAGGGATTAGGGGATAGCTTTAGGAGTTAGAGGTAAGGGTTAGGCATTAAGGTTAAAGATTAGAGTTTAGTGTTGGAGATTACGATTGGGTTTGTGGGTTAGGGTTAGAGAAGGGTTTAGGGGATTAAAGATGGGTTAGGGCTAAGGATTAGGGTTTAGGGTTGGCAAGTAGGGTTATTTTAGGGTTAGTATTGGGCTTTTGTGGTGGCTCAGATGGTAAAGAATCTGCCAGCAATGCAGAAAACATGAGTTCTAACCATGGATTGGAAAGATCCTGTAGTTAAGGGCATGGTAATGCACTCCAGTATTCTTGCCCGGAGAATCCTATGGGCAGAGGAACCTGGCAGACTACAGTCTAAGGGGTTGCAAAGAGACACGACTGAGCAAGTAAGCACAGGGTTAAATTTAGGGGCTGGGGTTGGGCTTAGGGTTAAACATTAGAGTTATAGGGTTAGGATTGGTGTTAATGTTAGGGTTAGTATTTAGGGGTAGAGGGTTAGTGTTATGCTGATGGTTAGGTTTAGGTTTTAGAGTTAGGTAAAACAGGAGTTTCGAATGGCTTTCTTGGACTTTTAATCTTGCTTGTAGAGTCACTGGCCTCATTTGAGCAAATCTTTCTCTTTTTTTGAAGCACAGATTAAAATTGTCACCTAGTTTATGTGATTTTAATGATCTCATCCAGTGTCATTTCTCGGTACTTCTACAGTATAAAAATTTCCTATTTTTGTTTTGCTCTGTTTTTCTCTTATGTTCTTTTGTGTTTGTATATACACAACAAATATATTTGTTTGAAATTGAAGTACACCTGATAAACATATTTTCTTTAGAATACAACAGAGTGGTTCAATATTTTTATGGAATGCACTTTATATAAATATTACCAAAGTATGAACTGTCAGTTGTTTTTGGATTAGAGTTGCTTGCAGTTGTCTAGGTTTTCTAACATTTCTTTGCATTTAGGGTTGCATTTTACATTCCTTAAGGTTTCCGTTGTTAGGTACCCCCTTTCAAATTGAAGGTAGGTCACATTTTCCTGTTTTCAATTTGTTTCTCATTCCTGTATGATATGAATTCCAAAAGACCTTGCAATATCATCCAAACCCCCAAATCCTTGTACTTTCATATCAATGATTGTCCTGCCTATGTTTTCCTGAAGATTTTCATAGAACCCCTCCTGACATTCAGATCTTTATTATTTTGAATAAATTTCATCTATGTTGTTAGAAAGTGTTCTAACCTCATTTTTGTTTTGTTTTAATTCTCCTGATTCTATGCTTAATACTGTCTGTTGCAAATTTATGCTCCCAGCATCCAGGGAGGAATAGTCCCTTTCCTTCACACCTTCTCCATTAATTATTTTTTGCTGAGTTTCTGACAATGGTCATGCTGACTGCTGTGAGGTGATTCCTTCCCTGAAGTTTGGATTTGCTTGCTTTTATTTTTTAATTTTTATTTTGTGAAATTGACCTCTTTTCATGGGATTTCTTTGCAAGGGTCAGTTCATAGTACCTCTGGAGTAGACTTCCTGTAACTCAGCCATGTTTTGAATTCTTTTACAATGACTATCCTTAGGACGTTAGCTGAGTTCCACTGTTTTTTGACACAGAGGCCCTTTGGTGTTCAGAATTCTCAGTGTCCATCAGCACAGCTTTTCAAGCTGTTGTTACAGAGAATGGCCACAAGGCAGAAGCATTATGTAGCCCCACACATTTTTCCCCTCTGCCATTTCCGTGGTGTTTTCTATTGAAATAGAAGTAATTTCTGATTTTAAATATGCTTCGAGTGTGCAGAAACTTGATTCATTAATGTACAAACATTGATTTATTCTTGTTCAAGTTCTTTTTCCCATTTAGGTGACTACTGTCTGTTCAGTAACTTCTGCTATTCAGTAGGTCATTTTCAATCATCTATTTGATGCATTTATGTGTGTGTACATTAATTCAAATCTCTTTCTTTATTTCACCTTTATCTAGAGATTGAGGGCTCCTGCAGAGAGCATGATGCACTTCAGTAACATCATCGGCTCACACTGCATGCCACTTCCTCCTATTATCCTGAATCGAAAAGGGGTCCACTCCAATGTTCCCCAGTCCTGTAGGTACCCCCTTTCAAATTGAAGGTAGGTCACATTTTCCTGTTTTCAATTTGTTTCTCATTCCTGTATGATATGAATTCCAAAAGACCTTGCAATATCATCCAAACCCCCAAATCCTTGTACTTTCATATCAATGATTGTCCTGCCTATGTTTTCCTGAAGATTTTCATAGAACCCCTCCTGACATTCAGATCTTTATTATTTTGAATAAATTTCATCTATGTTGTTAGAAAGTGTTCTAACCTCATTTTTGTTTTGTTTTAATTCTCCTGATTCTATGCTTAATACTGTCTGTTGCAAATTTATGCTCCCAGCATCCAGGGAGGAATAGTCCCTTTCCTTCACACCTTCTCCATTAATTATTTTTTGCTGAGTTTCTGACAATGGTCATGCTGACTGCTGTGAGGTGATTCCTTCCCTGAAGTTTGGATTTGCTTGCTTTTATTTTTTAATTTTTATTTTGTGAAATTGACCTCTTTTCATGGGATTTCTTTGCAAGGGTCAGTTCATAGTACCTCTGGAGTAGACTTCCTGTAACTCAGCCATGTTTTGAATTCTTTTACAATGACTATCCTTAGGACGTTAGCTGAGTTCCACTGTTTTTTGACACAGAGGCCCTTTGGTGTTCAGAATTCTCAGTGTCCATCAGCACAGCTTTTCAAGCTGTTGTTACAGAGAATGGCCACAAGGCAGAAGCATTATGTAGCCCCACACATTTTTCCCCTCTGCCATTTCCGTGGTGTTTTCTATTGAAATAGAAGTAATTTCTGATTTTAAATATGCTTCGAGTGTGCAGAAACTTGATTCATTAATGTACAAACATTGATTTATTCTTGTTCAAGTTCTTTTTCCCATTTAGGTGACTACTGTCTGTTCAGTAACTTCTGCTATTCAGTAGGTCATTTTCAATCATCTATTTGATGCATTTATGTGTGTGTACATTAATTCAAATCTCTTTCTTTATTTCACCTTTATCTAGAGATTGAGGGCTCCTGCAGAGAGCATGATGCACTTCAGTAACATCATGGGCTCACACTGCATGCCACTTCCTCCTAGGATCCTGAATCGCACAACAATCCTACCTTGGAACCTAAGTCTGTCCCATCTCCAGAGATGTGATACCAGCCAAGGTAACCATGGGATGAGGGGGAATAGAGTCAGTTTATGTTTCTGTATTTATTGTGCTGATCCAATTATCTGAATTTGAGTTCATAGGTGAGTTACAATTCAGTGGTGTTTTGTTTGTTCTTTTACTTCATAGCCACTTGATACACTCACATATAAATATGTCTGTGTTGTATTTAGGGACTGTTCTTGCATAGGCTGTTACAGAAGCTGGAGTGTCATTCCTAATATCACCCAGTGGTTCTTGAGTTTTATTTTCTAAACAGTAGTGTGCCCATGGTAATTCAAGTATCTCATTTCTATGTGCCCATCACCTTTCTTCTCTGCTCACAGTAAGATCTTTTTCTTAGTCTGTTCATCCTTGCTTCAGGAGGTCATATGTATCCATTTTTAGATCCACGTGGTAGTGACATCCTATTATATTTGTCACTCCTGGCCTCTCTTACTTCACTTGCTGTGACTGTCTCTGCTTTCTTCCATGTGCCTGAACATGGAACTGTTTTCCTCTTCCTTTTGGCTGATGAATATACCATTGTGTGTATATAGGCCAGTTTCTTTTTCATTTGTGTGTGCTTGCACACTTAGGTAGCAACAGTGTCTTTGCTATAGAAATCAGTCTGGAAGAGATGGCATGGGCAACCTTGTCTTTGAAAATGTTCTTTTTCCCTAACTGTATGCCCATGCACATGATTGTTCTTTCCTAAGGCACTCTAGGTTTGCTTTTCAAAGATCCTCTATACTGCTCCTTCTAATGGATGAACCAAAGAATATATTTAGTAATCTCATGTGAATTGCTTTCTTGATGGGCTAGGGTTAGAGTTATGCTTACATTAGGAGTTAGACTAGGGTTTCCATTAGAGTTAGGCTTACAGTAAAGGGTTATGTTAAGGGTTAGGGTTAGCTTTAGGGTAGGTTTAGGGTACTGGTGGGTTGGATAATGGTGGGGTCAGGGTAAGAGATTTATGGTTAGGGTTATGTTTATGGTAAGAGTTTGGTTATGTTTAGGTTTCTGGTTAAGTTTAGGGTAAGAGTTATGTTTAAGGTTAGGGTTACCTTTAGGGGTCTGAGGTAGGGTTAGGTTTAGGTTTATTGTTGGATTAGGGTTAGGCTTAGAGTTGGAATAAGGGTTCTGTTAGGTTGAGTGTTGTGGTTATGATTAATGACTTTGTTATAGTGTTAGGGTTAAGGTAGGGGTTGGATTATGGTTAGTCTGGTCAAGATTAGTGTCTGGGCTAGGTCACCATTATGCATTAGCTTAGATATAGGGTTAGGCTTTGGTTAGAGTTATGGGTTATGTTTCGAATTAGGGTGAGGCTTACTGGATTACAGTTAGGGTTAGCATTAGGTTTATGTTTGACTCATGATTAGGAATAGGGTTACAGTTACTGTTAGGATAAGGGTTGGGTTAGGTCTTTTGTTAGTGTTTGAATGAGAGTAAAGGGATTAATTTGTGTGTTTAGCCATAGGGTTAGTTTTGGGTTAGGGTTAGATTTAAGTTTCACAGCACAACTGATTAGAAAGTATAGTCTGAAATACCTTTGCTCTTACATATGCTTAGCTTCCCATACTACTAAAATTCATTTGAGAATGAGATGGAGAAAGGAAGAGAATTTGAGAAGGAAAGGACAGGCTGAAACAATGGTTAGTGTCACAAGTAGGCATGGCTCTGTCTCGAATGTATGAACAAGCAGTCTCAATTGATTCTGATGCATAGTGGGGCTTCCCTGGTAGCTCAGTTGGTAAACAATCTGCCTGCAATGAAGGAGACCCTGGCTCCATCCCTGGGTTGGAAGGCTCACCTGGAGAAGAGATAGGCTACCCACTGCAGTATTCTTGCCTGGAGAATTTCATGACTCATCTATGGGACTGTAAAAAGTTGGACATGACTGAGCAAGTTGGGTTAAACTTTTGTATAGTGGGCAGTGGTATCTCCTGGGTAATATGTTATCACATTGAAAGTTCAGTTTAGGTTTTTGATGAATTGGAGGTTATATTAATATACTAAAGTTGATATGATTATTATAAAAGGAAAAGACATGAGAATTGAGGCTGTGCAGAATAGAGTTGGGGTCAGGATGTAGCAGGAGCAATTAACTGACATTTATCAAATTATAATGCTGGAAGTGGAGCAATAGCTTGTTTAATCCTCATAAGAACAGGAGAAGTTAAGCAACTTACCCACGGTTGCACAGCTAGTACATTGATGAGATCACATTGTCTTATTCCTTTCTTGACACTAGGAGCTCAGGGGAGCAGTTAGAATTGTAGGCAAAGAGTAAGGCTATGCCCATAACATATCTACTCAAGTCCTCAGCAACTTCTGGGGGGGGCTGGTAAAGATTAGTGTCTGGGCTAGGTCACCATTATGCATTAGCTTAGATATAGGGTTAGGCTTTGGTTAGAGTTATGGGTTATGTTTAATTAGGGTGAGGCTTACTGGATTACAGTTAGGGTTAGCATTAGGTTTATGTTTGACTCATGATTAGGAATAGGGTTACAGTTACTGTTAGGATAAGGGTTGGGTTAGGTCTTTTGTTAGTGTTTGAATGAGAGTAAAGGGATTAATTTGTGTGTTTAGCCATAGGGTTAGTTTTGGGTTAGGGTTAGATTTAAGTTTCACAGCACAACTGATTAGAAAGTATAGTCTGAAATACCTTTGCTCTTACATATGCTTAGCTTCCCATACTACTAAAATTCATTTGAGAATGAGATGGAGAAAGGAAGAGAATTTGAGAAGGAAAGGACAGGCTGAAACAATGGTTAGTGTCACAAGTAGGCATGGCTCTGTCTCGAATGTATGAACAAGCAGTCTCAATTGATTCTGATGCATAGTGGGGCTTCCCTGGTAGCTCAGTTGGTAAACAATCTGCCTGCAATGAAGGAGACCCTGGCTCCATCCCTGGGTTGGAAGGCTCACCTGGAGAAGAGATAGGCTACCCACTGCAGTATTCTTGCCTGGAGAATTTCATGACTCATCTATGGGATTGTAAAAAGTTGGACATGACTGAGCAAGTTGGGTTAAACTTTTGTATAGTGGGCAGTGGTATCTCCTGGGTAATATGTTATCACATTGAAAGTTCAGTTTAGGTTTTTGATGAATTGGAGGTTATATTAATATACTAAAGTTGATATGATTATTATAAAAGGAAAAGACATGAGAATTGAGGCTGTGCAGAATAGAGTTGGGGTCAGGATGTAGCAGGAGCAATTAACTGACATTTATCAAATTATAATGCTGGAAGTGGAGCAATAGCTTGTTTAATCCTCATAAGAACAGGAGAAGTTAAGCAACTTACCCACGGTTGCACAGCTAGTACATTGATGAGATCACATTGTCTTATTCCTTTCTTGACACTAGGAGCTCAGGGGAGCAGTTAGAATTGTAGGCAAAGAGTAAGGCTATGCCCATAACATATCTACTCAAGTCCTCAGCAACTTCCTTGGAAAACCTCCTTTATTATCATTTTAAAATATAAAGTGCTTTAAAATACTACTGTATGCTTAAATATTCTTTGAATAAAATATATTTTTTAATAATCTGATCAAATTTGTATTAATGAATCTGAGTTTCAGAGTGACATCTTCTTGCTTCAGATATGCTAGCTTTATATATTTTATGTGAAAGAATTGGTTTTCCTCTCCAAAAAGAGGAAAAAGAGCTGTGGGTATTTATAATAGACTCTATCATCATTCATAAAACATAACCATGTTGGACATAAAACACTACAGAGTTTTATGCTGTCTTAAACTCTGAATAGATAACAATTCAGAGCAAGTTCTTTTCAGAGTTAAACATACGGATAGCAATAGAATCATGGACACTGTGGTTTGTACCCTTTGGTCAAGAAAAGGAAAACCAAAACTAAAAGTTACAGTTTGTTATCCTTTGTAGTATGTATTTAAGATGGTGAAAATTTCCTGATCTATAAAGATACTTTTTAATTTTAAAACAAAGAGTAAATTAATACTTTAACTTAAGTATCTTCTATAAACTTATGCTAAAACATAGTGCTTTATTGATTTGTCATGTTCCTTTAGTGAGAGAAAAATATGGTAGAATTTAGTAGGACATAATCTCTTATATCAAATTTATACTTTAAGTATTTAGGAAAAAAAATACATGAAACCTATGATCTCCTCACAGTTACTCATTGCATTATTGAACACGAAGTCCGAACTAACTCTCAGATTTCTCAGCTAGAATGAGCAAATGCTAATATTAAAATGTATCATAAAGTGAATGGAAAATGGCAACCAGTCTTCCCTTTCTTCTCAGTTCTTCACAAATAAAGACATGTATGCATTTCTAATGTGCCCAATCCAATTAATATTTAAGGTAATTAAGAAGATGACCTTGAATTTGAAAGTTCCTTCTTGTATTACCACACTCACACATGCAGACAGTTCTTATTCCTTTTCTTGAAAAACTAGGAGCTACATTGATGAGATCACATTGTCTTATTCCTTTCTTGACACTAGGAGCTCAGGGGAGCAGTTAGAATTGTAGGCAAAGAGTAAGGCTATGCCCATAACATATCTACTCAAGTCCTCAGCAACTTCCTTGGAAAACCTCCTTTATTATCATTTTAAAATATAAAGTGCTTTAAAATACTACTGTATGCTTAAATATTCTTTGAATAAAATATATTTTTTAATAATCTGATCAAATTTGTATTAATGAATCTGAGTTTCAGAGTGACATCTTCTTGCTTCAGATATGCTAGCTTTATATATTTTATGTGAAAGAATTGGTTTTCCTCTCCAAAAAGAGGAAAAAGAGCTGTGGGTATTTATAATAGACTCTATCATCATTCATAAAACATAACCATGTTGGACATAAAACACTACAGAGTTTTATGCTGTCTTAAACTCTGAATAGATAACAATTCAGAGCAAGTTCTTTTCAGAGTTAAACATACGGATAGCAATAGAATCATGGACACTGTGGTTTGTACCCTTTGGTCAAGAAAAGGAAAACCAAAACTAAAAGTTACAGTTTGTTATCCTTTGTAGTATGTATTTAAGATGGTGAAAATTTCCTGATCTATAAAGATAATTTTTAATTTTAAAACAAAGAGTAAATTAATACTTTAACTTAAGTATCTTCTATAAACTTATGCTAAAACATAGTGCTTTATTGATTTGTCATGTTCCTTTAGTGAGAGAAAAATATGGTAGAATTTAGTAGGACATAATCTCTTATATCAAATTTATACTTTAAGTATTTAGGAAAAAAAATACATGAAACCTATGATCTCCTCACAGTTACTCACTGCATTATTGAACACGAAGTCCGAACTAACTCTCAGATTTCTCAGCTAGAATGAGCAAATGCTAATATTAAAATGTATCATAAAGTGAATGGAAAATGGCAACCAGTCTTCCCTTTCTTCTCAGTTCTTCACAAATAAAGACATGTATGCATTTCTAATGTGCCCAATCCAATTAATATTTAAGGTAATTAAGAAGATGACCTTGAATTTGAAAGTTCCTTCTTGTATTACCACACTCACACATGCAGACAATTCTGTATCCAGCCATATTACTGTCCACATTTATTTCCTGAGAATATAATTTTTAATGGTTAATTCTAAGTAAAGGTCAGTCAAAAATCATATATAATACTTAAAAGATAAGAAATCATGTATATTAAATATTAGTGAAGATAATAAAAATAATGTTGTCCTAAGTAATTGTTCACATGGTTATGAAACAAAGCAAATAACAGAAAACATTTTGAAATATAAAAAATTCAGTAATATTCTGTGTTTATAATGATATTATTATATAGAGACTTGATAAAATTATTAGCCTATTACTATGGACTAAAATAAAAATAAAGCTGAACATATTATTATATACTTTGAGAATAAAATAAAAGTAAACAATAATAGTGGGCTTGTCTGGTACAGCAGTAAAGAATACACTGGCAAACACAGGAAGTTTGATATCTGGGTTGGAAAGATTCCCTGGAGAAGGAAATTTCAACCCACTCCAATAGTCTTGCCTCTGGAATCATATGGACAGAGGAGTCTGGAGGTCTACAGTCTGTGGGGTCAGAAGAGTTGGACACAACTTAGCAACTAAACAATAACAAACAACAATAATGATAGTATTTATTTCCATCTCATATCATATATATATATATATATAATTTAACTTTCATGCAAAAATACTAGCTATTGGCTTCCCTGGTGGTCCAGTGGGTAAGGACACCGCCTTGCAATGCAAGGGGTACCGGTTCAATCCCTGGCCTGGGAAGATCCAACGTGCTGCGTAGCGGCTGGACAGATGTGTCCAACTACCCAGCCAGAGTTCTGGAGTGCATGAGCCCAGAGCCAGTGCCCTGCAGCCAGATCCACTGCAATGGGAGGCTGAAACGGGCCAAAGAACAAAGATGGATGAAAATAGATAAATGAAAGACCAATAGAAGAGGCCCCACCCCCGCCAAAAAAAAAAAAAAAAGATGTTAAAAAAAAATACTAGCTATGGTGGATACCTTTTTTTTTTTTTTTTTACTATACAAAAGAGAAAGCTGAACCACAAGGAAGTGAATTATTCAATCAAGGTTATAAAAAAAGTATGTATCTTTCCCAAACTAAAAGGCATTAATTATAATCAATTATCATGATCAACGGAGCAAAACAGAGCCATGGAAATTAAGAAAGAACAACAAAACATTTTGTAATTAAAATAAAGCCTGATCAATTGGGCCTGGAAAGCAGAGCAACAAGCAAACACAGTTTGCTTAACATTCTGGTAATAGATGAAATACTTAAACATTGATAGATATCAGTTTGTAGCAATAGAAATATTGCTATTTCAAGAAAACTATGGGTAAAATTTAAAATCTAAGTCTTTGCTACCCAACAGTGATAGTTTCATAATTTTTCTATTCCCAAAACTGTGATTCACTTTCTAGATTGTTATTCTTAGCCTACCACTGCCATTAAACCTTCGACTGAGAAAATAGATATTGAAACTTGTTCAGATTTGAGCTATCACATTTAAATTCAGCTTTCATGTGCAACCATCCATCTTTCCTCATTCCAATTTTTGTAGCCTTCCTGTTGAAACGTCAAACTTTTGCTTTTCAAGAGTTCAGGAAGTTTGATATCTGGGTTGGAAAGATTCCCTGGAGAAGGAAATTTCAACCCACTCCAATAGTCTTGCCTCTGGAATCATATGGACAGAGGAGTCTGGAGGTCTACAGTCTGTGGGGTCAGAAGAGTTGGACACAACTTAGCAACTAAACAATAACAAACAACAATAATGATAGTATTTATTTCCATCTCATATCATATATATATATATATAATTTAACTTTCATGCAAAAATACTAGCTATTGGCTTCCCTGGTGGTCCAGTGGGTAAGGACACCGCCTTGCAATGCAAGGGGTACCGGTTCAATCCCTGGCCTGGGAAGATCCAACGTGCTGCGTAGCGGCTGGACAGATGTGTCCAACTACCCAGCCAGAGTTCTGGAGTGCATGAGCCCAGAGCCAGTGCCCTGCAGCCAGATCCACTGCAATGGGAGGCTGAAACGGGCCAAAGAACAAAGATGGATGAAAATAGATAAATGAAAGACCAATAGAAGAGGCCCCACCCCCGCCAAAAAAAAAAAAAAAAGATGTTAAAAAAAAATACTAGCTATGGTGGATACCTTTTTTTTTTTTTTTTTACTATACAAAAGAGAAAGCTGAACCACAAGGAAGTGAATTATTCAATCAAGGTTATAAAAAAAGTATGTATCTTTCCCAAACTAAAAGGCATTAATTATAATCAATTATCATGATCAACGGAGCAAAACAGAGCCATGGAAATTAAGAAAGAACAACAAAACATTTTGTAATTAAAATAAAGCCTGATCAATTGGGCCTGGAAAGCAGAGCAACAAGCAAACACAGTTTGCTTAACATTCTGGTAATAGATGAAATACTTAAACATTGATAGATATCAGTTTGTAGCAATAGAAATATTGCTATTTCAAGAAAACTATGGGTAAAATTTAAAATCTAAGTCTTTGCTACCCAACAGTGATAGTTTCATAATTTTTCTATTCCCAAAACTGTGATTCACTTTCTAGATTGTTATTCTTAGCCTACCACTGCCATTAAACCTTCGACTGAGAAAATAGATATTGAAACTTGTTCAGATTTGAGCTATCACATTTAAATTCAGCTTTCATGTGCAACCATCCATCTTTCCTCATTCCAATTTTTGTAGCCTTCCTGTTGAAACGTCAAACTTTTTGCTTTTTCAAGAGTTCCAAACCATCGGTATATCTATTCTGTGCTCTGAATATTCAATTTCTGTGTATTCTTGGCATGCTGTCATGTTTTAATACTGCCCTTCAATGCCCAACAATGGCAACTACAACAAAACTTATGAGTCCCATATGTCTTTTCAGGTATCCACCTCACAGTTCTGTAGCCATTCCTTTCTCCAGTGTATCTTCCCGACCCCAGGAATCAAATCAGGGGTCTTCTGAATTGTAGGCATGCATACACACACACACACAGAGTCTGAGTCATCCTTACCCTTGAGTAGAATGTCTTAAGTAAAGAAAAATAAATGACTTTGCATCAATTTAAGTTCTCATCTCACAGGGCCTCTTTTTCAAACTCTATTGGGTAGTCAACCTTCCTATCTGACCTCTCAAAGTTGTAATTCCTCAGATCTCCAACTTGGGACTCACTTTCTTCTCATTTAACATTCTCTGTCTCTTTAACTTCCTGATGCATCAAATTAGAAAAGACAAGACTGAAGGGCAGATCAGGGACAGGACTATAGTTAATTCAGTGGAATTGGAAGAGAATGGTGAGTTTAAAGTTTGCTCCAGGCCCCAGTGGGAATGGGAGGAAAAGAAAAACAGAAATCTTGGCTAAATTGTGGATTCATTTTTAGCCTTAGTTACTGGGAGGCAGAATCACTTGAAGAAGTTTGTCATAAAAATAAAGCCTGATCAATTGGGCCTGGAACAGAGCAACAAGCAAACACAGTTTGCTTAACATTCTGGTAATAGATGAAATACTTAAACATTGATAGATATCAGTTTGTAGCAATAGAAATATTGCTATTTCAAGAAAACTATGGGTAAAATTTAAAATCTAAGTCTTTGCTACCCAACAGTGATAGTTTCATAATTTTTCTATTCCCAAAACTGTGATTCACTTTCTAGATTGTTATTCTTAGCCTACCACTGCCATTAAACCTTCGACTGAGAAAATAGATATTGAAACTTGTTCAGATTTGAGCTATCACATTTAAATTCAGCTTTCATGTGCAACCATCCATCTTTCCTCATTCCAATTTTTGTAGCCTTCCTGTTGAAACGTCAAACTTTTTGCTTTTTCAAGAGTTCCAAACCATCGGTATATCTATTCTGTGCTCTGAATATTCAATTTCTGTGTATTCTTGGCATGCTGTCATGTTTTAATACTGCCCTTCAATGCCCAACAATGGCAACTACAACAAAACTTATGAGTCCCATATGTCTTTTCAGGTATCCACCTCACAGTTCTGTAGCCATTCCTTTCTCCAGTGTATCTTCCCGATCCCAGGAATCAAATCAGGGGTCTTCTGAATTGTAGGCATGCATACACACACACACACAGAGTCTGAGTCATCCTTACCCTTGAGTAGAATGTCTTAAGTAAAGAAAAATAAATGACTTTGCATCAATTTAAGTTCTCATCTCACAGGGCCTCTTTTTCAAACTCTATTGGGTAGTCAACCTTCCTATCTGACCTCTCAAAGTTGTAATTCCTCAGATCTCCAACTTGGGACTCACTTTCTTCTCATTTAACATTCTCTGTCTCTTTAACTTCCTGATGCATCAAATTAGAAAAGACAAGACTGAAGGGCAGATCAGGGACAGGACTATAGTTAATTCAGTGGAATTGGAAGAGAATGGTGAGTTTAAAGTTTGCTCCAGGCCCCAGTGGGAATGGGAGGAAAAGAAAAACAGAAATCTTGGCTAAATTGTGGATTCATTTTTAGCCTTAGTTACTGGGAGGCAGAATCACTTGAAGAAGTTTGTCATAAAAATAATGGACTGTGTTTTAGATATGTTAATATTTAAGAAATTAGATATACATACCCATCTATATGACTATCTTTAGTATTTTTTACTTATAGATAACTACTTATAATAGTCAATTATCAAAAATGCAAAGATACTGAAATTTCTGTTAGAATAATAGAAAAGTAAGCTGAAGCATTAAATTGACAATACTGACGATGTAAAAACTGAATGCTATTATTGCACTCATAAAATAAAGAAAAAAATAATTGAGGCAAAAAAAAGAGCTGGAAGCAGCTGCAATATTTTAATCCTGCATTATATCCATTCTCTGGAGACTGAAAATAAGAGTAAACTGCAAGTGATATCACCTAATGCATTGACATTCATTTTTTTTGAACTAAAATGAGATGATTAAATATATGTCAGCATGCTGAACATATGACTATTATCCACAGAAAAAATGCATATAAATATAAATAAAAGACATCAATGAATATAAGAAATAAAGACTGATTTTCAGCAGTCTGTGACCAGGGTAAGAAAAAATGAGTTTCTCCTACAACATTATATGCCATACAATTGTGCAGCAAAATAAGGTCAAAATTTATGGAAGCACACATTTAAGAAGGGACACAAGCATCCTTTTTGCTTTGTTTAAATGTGTCTTGAACCTAAGTTTCAGCAATTTGAGGAAAATCATAAGAAGTGAGCAGAATAATTCAGATTTCTTGTCCCCTCTTCTCCAAATAGAATTAAATTAAAACAGAAGAAAGATAGAGTATATCCTTGGGTGTTATGTACAATTAAGGATAAACATTGTGCCCTGAGTTTTAATGTAACTGTTGTTATCATTTGTTTGCTTGGCCTTCATAATTTCTGAAACATAGAAGTGTTCTTCTAGGTATAAAGCTAACATGACCACATTGAAAGATCTCAGAAAGTAAATCCATTTCGATGGAAAATCAGGAATCCAGTGAAATAAAAACAAAAAGATACTGACATAGTTTTGAAGCACCTGGCAAGGATAATTTCCTTTGACTCCTCAGTCTCCTTGGTTTTAATTAACTTGAAAAGAGGTATATTAAGAAGATAATGCCCCTGGATTTCAACTGTGATTTTTATCTTCACCTCAGCATGTGGGTCATCCACCAGGGTTTGCTCCTGAGACTGCCCTACAGGACTTGGGTCTGCCCTAATGAGGGCCAGATGTGAAGGTGGCACAGTTGATTAAGTTGCAGGCCCCTGGTAGAACTAGCTATTTAGGGTAGCTAACTAGGGTAACTGGAAATGTGCTGCTCTGTAAGGAAATTGCAATCCACTACAGTTTTCCTATCTGGAGAATTCCCCAGACAGAGAAGCCTGGCAGACCACAGTCCAAAGGATCACAAAGAGTCCCACACTGCTGAAGTGCCTCTTTCTGCATAGACACAGGACTTTTTCTAGTCTCTGGCAGCTCTCTCCCTGTGGGGATCGTGAATGATGATGGCGTGGCTTGGATCGCGGGGACCCTGGCAGTGCTGGCTATGCAGGTGCACCAGCAGCTATTGTCACAGGAGATATAGCACTATTAGGGCTTTTTCTAGCCTGTGGAAGCTCTGCCCAAGTTAGGATTGAGAGTGAAGGAGGTGCAGTAGCTTGGGTCACAGGGACCCTAGCGATGCCAAGTGTGCAGGGACATAGACTGACTCAGCAGCAGGAGCTATGGCCCTGTCAGCATCTTTTCCCAGTCTCTGCCAGCTGGCAATCAGAAGGCCTCTTTGACTAGTCCTTTCCTGTAGATTAGCCTTTTCAAGCACTAAAAGGCCCTCCCTGGGTGGGGTCCTTCTCTTGTCAGGCACTTCAACTTCAGGCCAATTATCAGTTGATTGGTGGAGCTATGTTCCCTCCCCAGGGTTTGGTCTGAGGTAACCTCCAAAGGACTTACACCAGCATGATGCTGTTTTAGTGTCCCTGACCCAACAGCAGGCCACTGTCAACCCACGCCACCACCAGAGACTCTGACCACATTGAAAGATCTCAGAAAGTAAATCCATTTCGATGGAAAATCAGGAATCCAGTGAAATAAAAACAAAAAGATACTGACATAGTTTTGAAGCACCTGGCAAGGATAATTTCCTTTGACTCCTTAGTCTCCTTGGTTTTAATTAACTTGAAAAGAGGTATATTAAGAAGATAATGCCCCTGGATTTCAACTGTGATTTTTATCTTCACCTCAGCATGTGGGTCATCCACCAGGGTTTGCTCCTGAGACTGCCCTACAGGACTTGGGTCTGCCCTAATGAGGGCCAGATGTGAAGGTGGCACAGTTGATTAAGTTGCAGGCCCCTGGTAGAACTAGCTATTTAGGGTAGCTAACTAGGGTAACTGGAAATGTGCTGCTCTGTAAGGAAATTGCAATCCACTACAGTTTTCCTATCTGGAGAATTCCCCAGACAGAGAAGCCTGGCAGACCACAGTCCAAAGGATCACAAAGAGTCCCACACTGCTGAAGTGCCTCTTTCTGCATAGACACAGGACTTTTTCTAGTCTCTGGCAGCTCTCTCCCTGTGGGGATCGTGAATGATGATGGCGTGGCTTGGATCGCGGGGACCCTGGCAGTGCTGGCTATGCAGGTGCACCAGCAGCTATTGTCACAGGAGATATAGCACTATTAGGGCTTTTTCTAGCCTGTGGAAGCTCTGCCCAAGTTAGGATTGAGAGTGAAGGAGGTGCAGTAGCTTGGGTCACAGGGACCCTAGCGATGCCAAGTGTGCAGGGACATAGACTGACTCAGCAGCAGGAGCTATGGCCCTGTCAGCATCTTTTCCCAGTCTCTGCCAGCTGGCAATCAGAAGGCCTCTTTGACTAGTCCTTTCCTGTAGATTAGCCTGTTCAAGCACTAAAAGGCCCTCCCTGGGTGGGGTCCTTCTCTTGTCAGGCACTTCAACTTCAGGCCAATTATCAGTTGATGGGTGGAGCTATGTTCCCTCCCCAGGGTTTGGTCTGAGGTAACCTCCAAAAGGACTTACACCAGCATGATGCTGTTTTAGTGTCCCTGACCCAACAGCAGGCCACTGTCAACCCACGCCACCACCAGAGACTCTGGAACACCCAGAGGCAAGTCTGGTTCAGTCTCATGTGGGTCACTGCTCCATTCTTCAGGATCCTTGTGTGCACAAGTTTTGTTTATGCCCTCCAGAGTCTGTTTCCCCAGGCCTACTTGTTGGCTATATTGTCTGGATAATAATGGCAACCTCCTCCAAGAGGACTTAGGCCACACACCACGCTTCCCAGGACTGTTGCCGGCCACTGATGAGTTGTGCCTAGGAGGGTCACAAGAGGCACTCCGGAGGCACAGACACTCAGAGACCAGTCTGGCTCATTTCATAATTTTGTTGTTTACAGATATGTATAATTCCATATTAGTCATATGTAGATCCCATTCCCCCACCACCATCCCACCCCTCTAGGCCATCACATAAGCCCCCATGTACCTTTTTCCTGGGTTTTAGTGTGTACAAGATTTGTGCCTTTCCAGCACCTCTGGCAGGTATAAGGTTTGATTTCAAAAACGTTATTTCATCCCTCCTACCATCTTGTTGTGGCTTCTCCTTTGCTCTTTAATGTGGGGCATTTTTGTTTTATTTTGTTTTTTTTTGATGGGATCCAACATCCTCTGTCAATGGTTTTCCAGCAACTAGTTGAAATTTTGGTGTTTTTGCAGGAGATGAGTGCACGGTCCTTCTACTGTGCCATTTTGGTTCCCTCCCCTTTTTTTCACTTTTAAATCACACGATGTATTCTTCCTATGCAGTTTTACCTCTGTGTTAGCCTTTTCAGTGCTGTGAAGGTTTTTTTTTTTTTTTTTTCTTTTTCTTTTTTTAAGATTTATTTATTTCTTTATTTTGGGCAGGGGTCAGGTTGGGGAGGGAGGGGAGCGGGCGGACCACTTCTATTGGTCTTTCATTTCTCTGTTTTCATCCGTCTTTGTTCTTTGGCTCCTGCGGGCCTCCCATCGCGGTGGCGTCTGTTGTCGCAGAGCGCCGGCTCTGGGCGCATGCGCTCCAGAGCTCCAGCTCGGTGATTGGACACATCGGTCCAGCCGCTCCGCGGTACGTGGGATCCTCCCAGGCCACGGATTGAACCGGCGCCCCTTGCACTGCAAGGCGGTGTCCTTATCCACTGGACCACCAGGGGAAGCCCGTTTTTTTTTTTTTTCTTGTTAAGAAAAAGCTTTTTAAAAGATTTTTGTTTGTTTTGCTTTTGTTCTGTTTGACTGGTTAAACTATCTTTCCTTTCTCTATTTCTGATATATAAATCTTTTCCAAGTATGTCTGTATGTCTTTGCTTTTATATTTGTCTTCTACCTTCTCTCCTACTAACAGCTTTTCTCCTTTCCCTACCTTCTCCTTTTCCTTTTTCCTCCCTTCACTCTTTCATTTTTTCACCATGTAAGTTAAATTGTTGTGTTCTCTTTACTATATTCCCCAGTTGGCACTCTGTTCAGGCTCAGTTTTCCAAATTGAGTGCAATTAGCTCTACTTTTAATTTGCTGATATCATTTTTGCTCACCAAGTAAATTTCCTGTACTCATTTTTTCAGAATACTTTGGTTATATCTGTGTGTGTAAGTATGTGTATATGTCCCATTATCTTTGTAATTATCTGCCTGATCTTGTATTTATAATCTATGTGGGTTCATCTTTTATTTCATGTCATGTTTTGCTTTTTGTCTTGGTGTGTTTCCTTTAATCCCCTATAACCCTATAACAAATGACTTCTGGAACCCCGTCCAAGGATTGGGCCTGACCTACTGAGGTGGGTGCATTGAGCCCAAGATTCCAGACTGCCAGAGAATGTTTAATACCAGGGGTCATTAATTAATAAGAACCTCCAAGAAGGCCAAAACCTGTACACAAAGCCTGGTATCAGCCAGCTGCCAACAGCATTCACTGCAGGTCACTTTACACAAACAACAAGCAAGACAAAAACACAGAAACAATCATTACCAGACAGGAGTCCCAAAGACACTCCAAAGTATACCACTTCACAAAGCGCTGCCCATCAGAGGAAAAACAAACAAACAAAAAACCTCACTTCCTCCCACTAGAACACAAACACAAGTCATCCCTAACAAGAAATCAATACAAATCACTGAAGCAACCTTTCCCGCAGAGGGCAAAAAATAAAAGGAAGAAGGAATATAAGCCTAAAGCCTAGGAATAGGAGACTTCAAATGGAGTAAATTAAGAAAAAAGAAGAATGAAAATACAGAGAAATATGACACAAATCAAGGATCAAGCTAGAAAGTCACAAGACCAAATAAACAAAGAGGAAATAAACAAAGTACCTGAAAAAGAATTCAGAATGATGATAGTAAAATTGTTCCAAAGAATCGAAAACACAATGGAGAAAATGCAAACAACAACAACAACAAACAATTAACAGAGTTAGTACAATTACTAAGGACATAGAAGAAATAAAGAACAAGCAAAAAGAGATGAATAATATAATTACTGAAATTAAAAATACTCTAGAAGGAACCAATAGTAGAATAACTGAGGCAGAAGAGCATATAAGATAACTGGAAGGTAGAATGGTGGAAATTATTGCTGAAGAGCAGAATAAAGGGAAAAAAATGAAAAGAACTGAGGATGGCCTCAGAGACCTTTGGGACAATATCAAATGCACTAACATTCAAATTATAGGGATCCCAGAGGAAGAAGAAAAAAAGAAAGGCCATGGGAAATTTTTTGAAGAAATGATAGTTGAAAACTTCCACAACATGGGAAAAAAAATAGTCAATCATGTTCAAGAAGTGCAGAGTCCCATACAGGATAAACCCAAGGAGAAATACATAGAAACATATACTAATCAAGCTAACAGAGACTAAATACAAAGAGGACTATAAAAGCAGCAAGGGAACGTAGCAAATAACATACAAGGGAAAACTCATATGACTAACAGTGATCTTTCAGCAGAAACTGCAGGCCAGAAGGGAATAAAATACTGAAAGAAAAAAAAAATTTACAACCAATCTTCCTCAACTCTACCTGACAAGGATCTCATTCAGAATTGATGGAGAAATCAAAAGCTTTACAGATAAGCAAAAGTTAAGAGACTTTAGCATAACCAAACAAGCGTTACAACAAATACTAAAGGGACTTATATACCAGTAAACACAAGAGAAAGGAAAGACCTACAAAAACAAACCCAAAACAACAATAAAGGAATTTGAAAACCTGAGACAGACACACTTTGGCACACAATTCAAAAATATTTGTATAGGATCATGGTCCTTGGCTTTCAGGAAAAATTTAATTATAAAGAAAAATTTAAAACCATTAAAGAATAGGTTCAGTGAAAGAAAACCATATTCAAAGAACTATATATTGTATGATTCCTTTAGGTACTAGGTCACCATTCTCTCAATCACAAAATAACTATATATAAACTAGATGTTATTTTTCCCATCCAAATACTAACCAGGCCTAACTTCTGAAATCAGATGAGATCAGACACATTCAGGGTGGTATGACTGTAGATGATATACTATTTTTCAATAAATTTTCTACTAAAAGGAATATAATTTTCCATTATTCAGACATCCTCTGCTCTACCATTCACAATACCCTGTCTCTCTAGTCTCTATACTGGTGTACCCAAAATATTAAAATGTCATTATAAGATTACTTAAGGAGACTTATTTATAAAGTTATTAAATCAATGCATTTGGATCTAAAACTTTGTGCACAATTTCAGATTTTCTCAGCCACCTCCTTTTTCATTTTGGTCAGTGTCTCACCTCTGCTGGGTCCCTACTCCACTTTTGCACTTGGATGAAACATGACATCTCTGAATTTAGTATTTAGCCCAGGTGGTGTCAGTGATAAAGAATCTGCCTGCCAATGTAGGAGATGCAAGGGATGCAGCTTTGATCCCTGGTTGGGAAGTCAAATGCAAAAAGGCCAAGAAAAAAAAGGGGGAATTTTGAAAAAACTTCCACAACATGGGAAAAATAGTCAATCATGTTCAAGAAGTGCAGAGTCCCATACAGGATAAACCCAAGGAGAAATACATAGAAACATATACTAATCAAGCTAACAGAGACTAAATACAAAGAGGACTATAAAAGCAGCAAGGGAACGTAGCAAATAACATACAAGGGAAAACTCATATGACTAACAGTGATCTTTCAGCAGAAACTGCAGGCCAGAAGGGAATAAAATACTGAAAGAAAAAAAAAATTTACAACCAATCTTCCTCAACTCTACCTGACAAGGATCTCATTCAGAATTGATGGAGAAATCAAAAGCTTTACAGATAAGCAAAAGTTAAGAGACTTTAGCATAACCAAACAAGCGTTACAACAAATACTAAAGGGACTTATATACCAGTAAACACAAGAGAAAGGAAAGACCTACAAAAACAAACCCAAAACAACAATAAAGGAATTTGAAAACCTGAGACAGACACACTTTGGCACACAATTCAAAAATATTTGTATAGGATCATGGTCCTTGGCTTTCAGGAAAAATTTAATTATAAAGAAAAATTTAAAACCATTAAAGAATAGGTTCAGTGAAAGAAAACCATATTCAAAGAACTATATATTGTATGATTCCTTTAGGTACTAGGTCACCATTCTCTCAATCACAAAATAACTATATATAAACTAGATGTTATTTTTCCCATCCAAATACTAACCAGGCCTAACTTCTGAAATCAGATGAGATCAGACACATTCAGGGTGGTATGACTGTAGATGATATACTATTTTTCAATAAATTTTCTACTAAAAGGAATATAATTTTCCATTATTCAGACATCCTCTGCTCTACCATTCACAATACCCTGTCTCTCTAGTCTCTATACTGGTGTACCCAAAATATTAAAATGTCATTATAAGATTACTTAAGGAGACTTATTTATAAAGTTATTAAATCAATGCATTTGGATCTAAAACTTTGTGCACAATTTCAGATTTTCTCAGCCACCTCCTTTTTCATTTTGGTCAGTGTCTCACCTCTGCTGGGTCCCTACTCCACTTTTGCACTTGGATGAAACATGACATCTCTGAATTTAGTATTTAGCCCAGGTGGTGTCAGTGATAAAGAATCTGCCTGCCAATGTAGGAGATGCAAGGGATGCAGCTTTGATCCCTGGGTTGGGAAGTCCCACTGGGGTAGGAAGAGGCAACCCACTCCAGTATTCTTGCCTTGAAAATTCCCATGGACAGACAAGCCTGACAGGTACAGTCCATGGGGCCACAAAGAGTTGTACATGACTGAGCAATTTCCTAAGCCACTGCAAATGGGCTGGATGATGATGATGCAACCTAGAAGCTTAGAAGAGCTAGCTTCCATGAGGAATCTATGACAAATTTGTCCTAGACTAATGGGAAGCAAGACATGGAAGGGAACTGGGCATATTTCTAGTAGCAAAAAGTACAAATATATGCAGACAGTTCTCACTTTGCATGGTATGATGTTAATGCAAACATGTTCATACTGGAATCTTGTTCATTCTCACTTTGCATGGTTCATTATCAAGGAAAGCAAAGAACATAATTATTATATGCATAAACTTCTGCTAACAAGGTGCCATGAAGAGCAAGGACTACACACACATACATAAGGCATTTATTGAGACTCTGTCATGTGGAATATGCTTATATTAAGTTCTCTGGCTCATACACCTAAGGGATATAAATGAGTTATCATAAATTTAATCTATGTTACCTGTGAGAAATAGATGAGCTATGTAGTTTTCTTTTAAAATATGTGTCAACATTACTGCTCCTGAGTTGTTTCAGTTGTGTCTGACTTTGTGCAACCCTATGGACTGTAGCCCACCAGGCTCCTCTGTCTATGGAATCCTCCAGACAAGAGTACTGGAGTGGGTTGCCATGCCTCTCTACCTAGAGATCAAACTCAGGTCTCCTGTATTGAAGGCAGATTCTTTACCACTGAGTCACCAGGGAAACCCATCAACATCACTATTTCATTGCAAATTCTCAAAGAAGTTCTCTACTTATGAATAGCGAGTTCTGCATTAGGGTAATTGTAGATGTTCATAATTTGCAGTTACCATTCAAAGCATACAAAATATAACAAAATTCTTTGCTTGTTATTATTATCAATAATGGTCTGCATCTTCTAAGCCCAAACTCCTCTTCTAATAATGGTTTGTATCTGCTAATCCCAAATAAATCCTTCACTCCTCCTCTTCTTCTACCCCTTGGCAACAAATCTCTGTATTTGTGAATCTGATTTTATGTTGCATAGGTTCATCTGCGTCACATTTTAGATTCCACACATGAACAATATACCCAATTTTGTCAAAATTTGCTGATTTTAATCAATGGACAAAGAGTCGGACAGGACTGAGCAATTTCCTAAGCCACTGCAAATGGGCTGGATGATGATGATGCAACCTAGAAGCTTAGAAGAGCTAGCTTCCATGAGGAATCTATGACAAATTTGTCCTAGACTAATGGGAAGCAAGACATGGAAGGGAACTGGGCATATTTCTAGTAGCAAAAAGTACAAATATATGCAGACAGTTCTCACTTTGCATGGTATGATGTTAATGCAAACATGTTCATACTGGAATCTTGTTCATTCTCACTTTGCATGGTTCATTATCAAGGAAAGCAAAGAACATAATTATTATATGCATAAACTTCTGCTAACAAGGTGCCATGAAGAGCAAGGACTACACACACATACATAAGGCATTTATTGAGACTCTGTCATGTGGAATATGCTTATATTAAGTTCTCTGGCTCATACACCTAAGGGATATAAATGAGTTATCATAAATTTAATCTATGTTACCTGTGAGAAATAGATGAGCTATGTAGTTTTCTTTTAAAATATGTGTCAACATTACTGCTCCTGAGTTGTTTCAGTTGTGTCTGACTTTGTGCAACCCTATGGACTGTAGCCCACCAGGCTCCTCTGTCTATGGAATCCTCCAGACAAGAGTACTGGAGTGGGTTGCCATGCCTCTCTACCTAGAGATCAAACTCAGGTCTCCTGTATTGAAGGCAGATTCTTTACCACTGAGTCACCAGGGAAACCCATCAACATCACTATTTCATTGCAAATTCTCAAAGAAGTTCTCTACTTATGAATAGCGAGTTCTGCATTAGGGTAATTGTAGATGTTCATAATTTGCAGTTACCATTCAAAGCATACAAAATATAACAAAATTCTTTGCTTGTTATTATTATCAATAATGGTCTGCATCTTCTAAGCCCAAACTCCTCTTCTAATTAATGGTTTGTATCTGCTAATCCCAAATAAATCCTTCACTCCTCCTCTTCTTCTACCCCTTGGCAACAAATCTCTGTATTTGTGAATCTGATTTTATGTTGCATAGGTTCATCTGTGTCACATTTTAGATTCCACACATAAACAATATATTTGTCTTTCTCTTTCTGACTTTGATTTGCATGATTATCTCTAGGTTCATCCACATTGCTATAAATGGCTGAGTAATATTGCACTGTGTATATAATGCCACATCTTCTTTATCCATTCATCAATGGACATTTAAGTGGTTTCCATATCTTGGCTATTATAAATAGTGCTGCTATGAATATAGGGGTACGTGTATCGTTTTGAATTACAATTTTGTCTAGGAATAGTTTTTTCCAGGAGTGGGACTGCTAGATCATATGACAACTTTATTTTTAGTTTTTAGAGAAACCTCCATAGTGGGAGCACCCATTTTCATTCCCACTAATAGTGTAATATGGTTCCCTTTTATCCACACCCTTTTCAGTATTTGTTATTTGCAGACTTTTTAATGATGGTCATTCTAACTGCTGTGAATGGTACTTTGTTGTAGTTTTGATTTGCATATCTCAGATAATTAGCCATGATGAGCAACTATGTCTACTTTGGAGAAATGTCTTTTTAGGTCTTCTGCCCATTTTCAGTTGAGTTGTTTTGTTGTTGTTACTGAATTGTAGGAGCTATTTACATATTTTGGAAATTAAGGCCTTGTCCACTGCATCATTTGCAAATATTTCCTCCCAGTCCATAGGTTATCTTTTCTGTTTATGGTTTCCTTTGCTGCTCATGTGGTTTCCTTTGGTGCTCATAGGTTTGATTAGTTCTTATTCGTTTATTCTTGCTTTTATTTCTATTGCCTCGAGAAACTTATCTAAGAAAATATCAGTACTATTTATGTCAAAGAATGTTTTTTCTTCATTCTCTTTGAGTTCTATGGTGTCTTGTCTTAGTCTTTAAGCCATTTTGAGTTTTCTTGTATCTGAATGGCATGAAAGTGTGTTCTAGCTTCATTGATTTACATGTGACTGTTCAATTTTCTCAACACCACTTGCTAAAGAGTCTTTTCTCCATTGTATATTCTTGCCTCCTTTCTTGAAGATTCAATGATTCATAGGTGTGTGGACTCTCTATTCGATTCCATTGATCTGTATGTCCATTTTTGTGACAATATCACATTATTATGACTAAAAGTGTTATTGTGTTGTCTGAAGTCTTTTAAAGATAACGCCTCTTGCTTTGTTCCTTTTCCTAAGGATTGCTTTGCAATTCTGGTTTTTTTTTTTATGGTTCCATGTAAATTTTAGGATTATTCATCTTTACTGTTCTTCAGTTACTAAATCTTATCCAACTCTTTGCGACCCCTGTGTACTGCAGCACACCACGCTTCCCTGACCTTCACTTATCTCCCTGAATTTGCTGAAATTCATATCCATCGAGTTGGTGACACCATCCAACCATCCTATCCTCTGTCTCCACCTTCTGCTGCTTACAGTCTTTCCTTCCTGGTTGATGGTCTCTTCACACCTTCACTCCTCTTTCATACTTACACATATTAAGGGCTTTCCTTTGACTTCTCTGCAAGTAACAGCATATTCACTCACCGTGAGTAGTTCATTCTTCTCACATAACTAGAGGTATGGAGGTGGACAAATGCTGACATTGGCACAACAGCTCAATGATGTCAGAATTCCAGGTGGGCAATGATCTCCCTTCATCCTTGTGATGTCTAGAGTAGCTCTGGTCATCACACAAACACAAAGTGAAGCTGCAGGGTACAAATACAAGGCAGTTTCTTCTCCAGAAAAACTCCTTATGAAACTCTCTCCCCCTCCACCACTACTCCTTACATCTCAATGGTCAGTTCTGATCACACTCTACCCCTACACCAAGAGAAAAGGCACCTTTCCTGAGAAAGGATCCATACCTAAATAAAATTTGCAGTTAACCTGCAAGGAAGTCATTTGAATAGCTCTTCCACAGCTACTTCTCCACTCTTCTCCAGTAGCATACTGGACATCTACTGACCTTGGGGGTGCATCTTTTAATGTCATATATTTTTTATACTGTTCATCCTGCTCACGGAGTTCTCAAGGCAAGAAAGCCCCTAAATGATGATGCTGTTAAAGTGCTAAACTCAATATGCCAGCAAATTTGAAAAACTCAGCAGTGGCCACAAGACTGGAAAGGTCAGTTTTCATTCCAGTCCCAAAGAAGGCCAATGTCAAAGAATGCTCAAGCTACTGCACAACTGCACTCATTTCACATGCTAGCAAAGTAATGCTCAAAATCCTCCAAGCTAGCCTTCAACAGTGTGTGAACCAAGAACTTCCAGATATACAAGTTGGATTTAGAAAAAGCAGAAGAAACAGAGATAAATTGCCACCATCCATTGGACCATAGGAAAAGCAAGGGAATTCCAGAAAAATATCCACTTCTGCTTTATTGACTACACTAAAGCCTCTGCCTGTATGGATCACACAAACTGTGGAAAATTCTTAAAACATATGGGAATACCAGACCACCTTACCTCCTCCTGTGAAAGCTGTATGCTGGACAAGCAACAGTTTAGAACTGGACATGGAACAATGGACTGGTTCCAAATTGGGAAAGGAGTACATCAAGGCTGTATTTTGCCACCCTGCTTATTTAACATACATGCAGAGCACATCATGCAAAATGCCAGTCTGGATGAAGCACAAGCTGGAATCAAGACTGATGGGAGGGGCTTCCCTGGTAGCTCAGTGGTAAAGAGTCCGCCTGCGAATGCAGGAGACACGGGTTCGATCCCTGATCCAGGAAGATCCCACATGCTGTGGAGTAACTAAGCCCATGAGCCACAACTATGGAGCCTGTGCTCTAGAGCCTCAGAGCCACAACTATTGAGCCCATGTGCAACAACTACTGAAGCCCATGTGCCCTAAGAGTAACCCGAGAATAGCCAAAAATAAATAAATAATAATTTAAAAAGATTGATGGGAGAAGTATCAATAACCTCAGATACGCAGATGACACCACCCTTATGGGTGAAAGCAAAGAGGAACTAAAGAGCCTGTTGATGAAGGTGAAAGAGGAGAGTGAAAAGGCTGGCCTAAAATTCAACATTTATAAAACTAAGATCATGGTATCTGCTCCCATCACTTCATGGCAAATATAGATTGACAATGGAAATAGTGACAGATTTTATTTCCTTGGGGTTTCCCAAAAACATTGCAGCTGGTAAATGCAGCCACAAAATTAAAAGACTTGCTCCTTGGAAGAAAAGCTAAGTGAGACATCTCTTTGTTGACAAAGGTGCTTATGGTCAAAGCTATAGTTCTTTTCCAGTAGTCATGTATGGATGTGAGAGCTCAACCATAGAGAAGGCTGACCACCAAGGAATTGATTTCAACCTGTGATGCTGGAGAAGACTACTGAGAGTTCCTTGGACTGAAAGATCAAACCAGTCAATCCTAAAGGAAATCAACCCTTAACATTCTTTGGGTGGACTGATGTTGAAGTTCCAAAAATAAAAACAAGTTGGATTTAGAAAAAGCAGAAGAAACAGAGATAAATTGCCACCATCCATTGGACCATAGGAAAAGCAAGGGAATTCCAGAAAAATATCCACTTCTGCTTTATTGACTACACTAAAGCCTCTGCCTGTATGGATCACACAAACTGTGGAAAATTCTTAAAACATATGGGAATACCAGACCACCTTACCTCCTCCTGTGAAAGCTGTATGCTGGACAAGCAACAGTTTAGAACTGGACATGGAACAATGGACTGGTTCCAAATTGGGAAAGGAGTACATCAAGGCTGTATTTTGCCACCCTGCTTATTTAACATACATGCAGAGCACATCATGCAAAATGCCAGTCTGGATGAAGCACAAGCTGGAATCAAGACTGATGGGAGGGGCTTCCCTGGTAGCTCAGTGGTAAAGAGTCTGCCTGCGAATGCAGGAGACACGGGTTCGATCCCTGATCCAGGAAGATCCCACATGCTGTGGAGTAACTAAGCCCATGAGCCACAACTATGGAGCCTGTGCTCTAGAGCCTCAGAGCCACAACTATTGAGCCCATGTGCAACAACTACTGAAGCCCATGTGCCCTAAGAGTAACCCGAGAATAGCCAAAAATAAATAAATAATAATTTAAAAAGATTGATGGGAGAAGTATCAATAACCTCAGATACGCAGATGACACCACCCTTATGGGTGAAAGCAAAGAGGAACTAAAGAGCCTGTTGATGAAGGTGAAAGAGGAGAGTGAAAAGGCTGGCCTAAAATTCAACATTTATAAAACTAAGATCATGGTATCTGCTCCCATCACTTCATGGCAAATATAGATTGACAATGGAAATAGTGACAGATTTTATTTCCTTGGGTTCCAAAATCATTGCAGCTGGTAAATGCAGCCACAAAATTAAAAGACTTGCTCCTTGGAAGAAAAGCTAAGTGAGACATCTCTTTGTTGACAAAGGTGCTTATGGTCAAAGCTATAGTTCTTTTCCAGTAGTCATGTATGGATGTGAGAGCTCAACCATAGAGAAGGCTGACCACCAAGGAATTGATTTCAACCTGTGATGCTGGAGAAGACTACTGAGAGTTCCTTGGACTGAAAGATCAAACCAGTCAATCCTAAAGGAAATCAACCCTTAACATTCTTTGGGTGGACTGATGTTGAAGCTCCAGTACTTTGGCCACAAGGATGAGATGGTTGGATAGCATCATCAACTCAATGGACATGAATTTGAGCAACCTCTGGGAAACGGTGAAGGACAGAGAGGCCTGGTGTGCTGCTGTATATGGGGTCGCGGAATCGGACACAACTAAGTGACTCAACTCCACAGCAACTCCATTGATAGCCACAGTACCCTTCCAGCCCTTACTGATGAGGTGCCATGCTGTAGAGTCTTCCCTATAGGTCTCTCAGCTATGCTGTGGGGAAAGAAAAATCACAATCCCTTGCTCCTGAATCCCTACCTCCAATTCATTTATGGAATTTCATCACACCCATCCCAGAGTACTACGCACAGGGACCCCTTCTCCAGCACTCATTAAAGGCTAACTGCACTTCCATCCCAACCTTGTTGTTGCTGAGTTGGTTATCTGACTCTTTGCAACCCCATGGATGCAGCACATCAAGGGTTTCCTATCCTTCACTATCTCTGGGAGTTGGCTCAAACTCATATCCATTGAGTCAGTGATGCGATCCATCCATCTCATCCTGTCGCCCATTCTCTCCTTACTTGCTGGTAAGTAAAGTTCATTAAACATTTTCTTCTGCTCTATTGCCATAATGCAACTCATTGTTAGTCCTCCAGGTTTAGCTGTTGACAAGTTTACACAAAATTGCAAAAATTCATTTTAAGTACCTGTTTCTGACATTAATTTTCCAGAGCAATTTTTATTATTGTTTTTTAAAGATTCATTTATTTATTTATTTTGGGGGGTGGGGTGAGGAGGGAGGGGAGCAGGCGGGCTACTTCTATTGGTCTTTCATTTGTTTATTTTCATCCATCTTTGTTCTTTGGCCCGTGTGGGCCTCCCATGGTGGTGGGCTCTGGGCGCATGCGCTCCAGAACTCCGGCTTGGTAATTGGACACATCAGTCCAGCCGCTCAGCGGCACGTGTTATCTTTCCAGGTCAGGGATCGAGCCGGCGCCCCTTGCACTGCAAGGCGGTGTCCTTACCCACTGGACCACCAGGGAAGCCCTCCAGAGCAATTTTGTCACCAATAACTGGTTCTATAGTCATTCCTGAGTTACTCATCCTTCCACAGGGAACTAAGCTAAGCCTTTTACTCTAATTATAATGGTGGAAAAACCTCAAAGGAAAGGGAAATACACAAAAAAAGCTTTATTAAATGTATTCCTGAGGTCAGGATGTCAACAGTGGGGAAGTCTGTGGTGGCAAGAGGGGGAAATAGGGGGTTATATAGACTTCACTCAATTTTGTTGTACACATGAAGTGTATTAACACACTAATTTAAAGTGTATTAGGTGTATAAATAGGGGACTTTTTTTAGTTCTAGTTTTGTGCCATGCCCTGTGTTAGGTTCCTTGCTGGTCCTTAACCAGCTCTCAGCAGAGATAAAGTCCCTTCTGACTGAACCTTCTCATCTCTACTGAAACTTCTCAAGTCTAGAAGTCAGCAGTGGAACAGAACCCGTTGGTCTTTATGCCACATTTCCCTCTGCTATACATGTTGTCTGAAAAGTGGCCTGCTAAGTCACTTCCTACCCTTCTTCATAGCCACAGCAGTGTACTGAAGAACCAACTGTTGACTCAAAAGGAGTCACTACTTGGTGTTGCTTGGACAACTCTTAAAAACAAGTTTGGTGGTTGAACCAACTTTCTCTCCTTACTTGTTTTTTGGTAAGTAAAGTTCATTAAACATTTTCTTCTGCTCTATTGCCATAATGCAACTCATTGTTAGTCCTCCAGGTTTAGCTGTTGACAAGTTTACACAAAATTGCAAAAATTCATTTTAAGTACCTGTTTCTGACATTAATTTTCCAGAGCAATTTTTATTATTGTTTTAAGTCATTTATTTATTTATTTTGGGGGGTGGGGTGAGGAGGGAGGGGAGCAGGCGGGCTACTTCTATTGGTCTTTCATTTGTTTATTTTCATCCATCTTTGTTCTTTGGCCCGTGTGGGCCTCCCATGGTGGTGGGCTCTGGGCGCATGCGCTCCAGAACTCCGGCTTGGTAATTGGACACATCAGTCCAGCCGCTCAGCGGCACGTGTTATCTTTCCAGGTCAGGGATCGAGCCGGCGCCCCTTGCACTGCAAGGCGGTGTCCTTACCCACTGGACCACCAGGGAAGCCCTCCAGAGCAATTTTGTCACCAATAACTGGTTCTATAGTCATTCCTGAGTTACTCATCCTTCCACAGGGAACTAAGCTAAGCCTTTTACTCTAATTATAATGGTGGAAAAACCTCAAAGGAAAGGGAAATACACAAAAAAAGCTTTATTAAATGTATTCCTGAGGTCAGGATGTCAACAGTGGGGAAGTCTGTGGTGGCAAGAGGGGGAAATAGGGGGTTATATAGACTTTACTCAATTTTGTTGTACACATGAAGTGTATTAACACACTAATTTAAAGTGTATTAGGTGTATAAATAGGGGACTTTTTTTAGTTCTAGTTTTGTGCCATGCCCTGTGTTAGGTTCCTTGCTGGTCCTTAACCAGCTCTCAGCAGAGATAAAGTCCCTTCTGACTGAACCTTCTCATCTCTACTGAAACTTCTCAAGTCTAGAAGTCAGCAGTGGAACAGAACCCGTTGGTCTTTATGCCACATTTCCCTCTGCTATACATGTTGTCTGAAAAGTGGCCTGCTAAGTCACTTCCTACCCTTCTTCATAGCCACAGCAGTGTACTGAAGAACCAACTGTTGACTCAAAAGGAGTCACTACTTGGTGTTGCTTGGACAACTCTTAAAAAACAAGTTTGGTGGTTGAAATGTTCTTGTCCTTACCCTCGCATCTTTCTGCCTGGAAAAGGGATGATGGCCAGTTAATAGCTGTTATACTGTGACAAAGAGGTGACCTTAAGAATGAAAACCATGTGCTAGAGTCCACAGAAAAACAAGAATCTAGGCAGTGAACATGAAGCTCTTCCATACTAGCACTGGGCAACCTTATATGAAATGCAAGTTTATCTAACCTACTGATGTTAACAGCAGCTATAATTCAATTACTCCACCCATGTTTTCTTACAGACAATATCCTTGCATCAATCCATAATTTTTCAGTCACAAATCTCAAAGTTAATACAGTAGATGCTCCCCTCCGGTGGGCAGCCAAACTTACTTTAGATTTATAAGACTGTGTTTTAGGTGTACAGCAATGACTCAATTATATATTTTTTCATGGGTTATATTGAACATGCACTATACAGGAAATTCTTACTGCATTTTAGGTAGCTTGTATATTAATTCCTTTTAGCCATCACCCCCCCAACTTCCTCGCAGATAATCACAAATTTGAGTGTTGCATGTTGACTCACTTATACGTTTAGTTTGCAGTTATCACTGAAGTCTTTCTAACTTCACCTTAGTTCTTCTCTAGGTCCATTTATGTTGTTGTCCATTGTAATCTCATTTTATGCTGTTAATATTGCATTCTGTCTATACACGCACACACTCCTTCTTAAATCAATTGCTAAGTTGTTACTATGTCTTGGCTATTGATGCTTTCAACAATAGGATGCTTTACATTTTCTGTTAGTTTTCCTTTCCCCAGATATATGCCCAGGAGAGATTAAGACAGCTGTTTTTAGTTTTATAAGAAATATCCATAGTTTTCCACAGTTGATGAATCAATTAACATTCTCACCAACAGTGTAGGAGAGTTCTCTTTTCTCCACAACTTTTCAAGTCTAGAAGTCAGCAGTGGAACAGAACCCGTTGGTCTTTATGCCACATTTCCCTCTGCTATACATGTTGTCTGAAAAGTGGCCTGCTAAGTCACTTCCTACCCTTCTTCATAGCCACAGCAGTGTACTGAAGAACCAACTGTTGACTCAAAAGGAGTCACTACTTGGTGTTGCTTGGACAACTCTTAAAAAACAAGTTTGGTGGTTGAAATGTTCTTGTCCTTACCCTCGCATCTTTCTGCCTGGAAAAGGGATGATGGCCAGTTAATAGCTGTTATACTGTGACAAAGAGGTGACCTTAAGAATGAAAACCATGTGCTAGAGTCCACAGAAAAACAAGAATCTAGGCAGTGATCATGAAGCTCTTCCATACTAGCACTGGGCAACCTTATATGAAATGCAAGTTTATCTAACCTACTGATGTTAACAGCAGCTATAATTCAATTACTCCACCCATGTTTTCTTACAGACAATATCCTTGCATCAATCCATAATTTTTCAGTCACAAATCTCAAAGTTAATACAGTAGATGCTCCCCTCCGGTGGGCAGCCAAACTTACTTTAGATTTATAAGACTGTGTTTTAGGTGTACAGCAATGACTCAATTATATATTTTTTCATGGGTTATATTGAACATGCACTATACAGGAAATTCTTACTGCATTTTAGGTAGCTTGTATATTAATTCCTTTTAGCCATCACCCCCCCAACTTCCTCGCAGATAATCACAAATTTGAGTGTTGCATGTTGACTCACTTATACGTTTAGTTTGCAGTTATCACTGAAGTCTTTCTAACTTCACCTTAGTTCTTCTCTAGGTCCATTTATGTTGTTGTCCATTGTAATCTCATTTTATGCTGTTAATATTGCATTCTGTCTATACACGCACACACTCCTTCTTAAATCAATTGCTAAGTTGTTACTATGTCTTGGCTATTGATGCTTTCAACAATAGGATGCTTTACATTTTTCAGTTAGTTTTCCTTTCCCCAGATATATGCCCAGGAGAGATTAAGACAGCTGTTTTTAGTTTTATAAGAAATATCCATAGTTTTCCACAGTTGATGAATCAATTAACATTCTCACCAACAGTGTAGGAGAGTTCTCTTTTCTCCACAACTTTTCTAGCATCTATTATTTTTAGACATTTTGCTGATGGCGATTTTGACTCACACGAGGATACGCAATTGTGGTTTTGATGTGAATTTCTCCACTGTTGTTCTGCCTGTTCAAGCACCAAACCTTTCTAAAGGCAGTGATGCCCAATCCCCAGCAGCCCTGCAGTTCCCCTCCCACCAAGATCCCCACCATAGGAAGCAAAGTAAGAAGTACAAGACAGAACAATCTGGAAAATCAGTTCAATGGAGGAGGGGGAAAAATGAAGGCTGGCCGTGTGGTCCACATATTTTAACAAGAAAGATGGTTAAAAATCATTTAGAATAAGCAAGACTGGAGAAATTTTTGAAATGTTAAAATTGATTTACAAATTAATTAAATTAAAGCCCCAATTGATCAGAGCTCTGGAAAATGCTTTGACCTCCTGAACTTCCTTCCACTGTATCATTCTCTGAGCAAGAAACAGGATGGGAAACTTCACTGACCCTATAGTCTTTTTAATATACTATTGTTCAAACCACTTGAAAAACTTTAAGCTACTCCTTAGGTACGTTAACTGTATGTACATTCCAGGCTCAGCACCATACCCAGTATGGTAAATGTTTAAACTAGACTTGGGAAATGAGGTGGGATAACGAGAAAGGTAGTGTCTACTTTAGTAGACTCACAAGAGTGAGATTTCAATAAAGCAGAAATGTCCTAAGCAGATGTAACTGCATGTACAAACGCATGTAATAGAAGAATAGGATATGGTTGGCATTAGCATCATTAAC
The DNA here is from genome assembly GCA_022376925.1 of Tragulus kanchil. Taxonomy (NCBI): domain Eukaryota; kingdom Metazoa; phylum Chordata; class Mammalia; order Artiodactyla; family Tragulidae; genus Tragulus; species Tragulus kanchil. Next base: position 90,474,826 of record JAIOJX010000023.1, on the reverse strand, counting down.
ACATCTGTGAACAGCAGAATCAGCAAATTACTGTAAAGAAAAAATGAAATTAAGATTTTCACAGACCTTAAAATAAATATAAATACTCACACACACAAAAAATGCATCTAACTCTGCAAGGAGTTTTATAGTAAAGTATTTTTATTAGAAAGATATTTAATAAATTATAACTATCTTTTAACATTCCATTTGTGTTGACCTTTCAATCCTATACACACTAAACAGATTCAATCACAGTATCCAATGCAATGATGGATTCCCACAATATGCAATACCACTCTTAAGAAGTGCTCCAAATTTTAAGTCTAGAAAAGGAAGAAACCTAGAAACCTTAAAACAGTGTAAGAAAAAGTAGAGTATTTCAATACTTCATTAAAGGCCTTCAGGAGTAACAAAGGCTACAGGAGGTAATACAGCTGGCAGTGTCTTGAACAAAAAAGGGAACATGACCAAAAAGAAAACTATGCTTTCCCAAACTTTTCAGCACCCCAAGTGAGATTACATGACCAACTACGCTTCAGAAATCTTAAATTCTCAGTAGTTGACTAATGTTGGTACCATGCTGCTGTTTATAAACAAGCACTATTTCCTTTGGTATTCCAGCAATGTTTTCATTTGTGAGAAACTCTCCAGAAAGAATTCTGCTTATACTGAAGCAAGGTAGCAAGGAAACCAGTTACCGTGGAATAATGAGGCCCTAAGAAAGGCAGCAGGTCGTATAGTTACCTCCTTGTGGGCAAAATCCCTGCCCTAAAACTATGCAACCTACTACCTCTTCCTAGGAACCCATTTTTTCTCGAAGGTCTTCTACTTAGCAGATGGACCTCAAATTAACCTGTTAAATTAGGCCATATTGGGGGTGGGGGGGGGGTGGAGAGATGATTTCAAGTTCAAAGCAATTAGAATTCATTCACTGATGCTTTTAGAAAGTTACTAGCCAGAATCCCCTGGCGGTCGAATTAGGACCCCATGCTTTCACTTGTCGAGAGCCTAGGTTCAATCCCTGGTGGGGTAACTAAGATCCCTCAAGCTATACAGCCAAAAAAAAGCAAAAACATTGGAGACACAGACTTCTCAAAACATTTCACACAGTATTAAAATTTAAATGTAATTTCATAAACTCTCCACCTCTTTTGATAAACTACAAAATTAGGTGATAATGTATGTATCTTCCGTAATCTGTCAGGTGAAGCAAACTAACTTAAGGCCTGTCCCCTTTTGACACTGTCTCCTAATTACAACCTGTCCTAGGTTATCTGGGTTTTTGACCCTCGACTTAAAAGCAAATTCTGACCATGGCTTTTATCGTCATCAAAAACAAGCTTTTAAAGATTGTCTCACTGTACCATAAGGTACTTTAAAATGTTTTATAAAATGTAGTGCTTCACAATTTGATTCAATTACTGGGCTTGACCAATAGGGTTAGGAAATGTGTCCATTAGTAATTAATAAAATATATAAATTCATTTTCATTGTCCAGCTACAGACTTATGGTGATACTCATTCTGGAGGCACATGTACTGGAAACCCACAGAACTTGTCAAAAATTTCTCTATCATTCCTACCTTTCTTTGGCACATTAAAAGGCAATGACTGTAGTTCCTATTGCCAAGGGCACTGGAGCAATGGATATTAAGATTCAGGACAGATGGAAATATTTGGGAAGAGGTCACCTACACTTTGCCTCTTTTTCTTCTCCCAAAATAAAACAAATAGCAAGCGCTTAAAATAAGGAGTTTTAGCCTTGTTGAGTATGAGGGTTGAAGGTAACAAAATGATTTGGCCACTGGAAGAAAGCTGAAACATGGACAGACCTTCATGGATGTTAAAAACTCAAACATCCCTTTATAACTACAGATTTCCTCACCCGATACCTTCAGAGGACCTCCCTTTGTAAATAAAGGCCCAATACAGGTTTTAGGGGACAGGGCACAGTTGACGTCTTAAGAACTTAACAAGGGAATGAGGATTAAATTACCACTTCTTCTTTTCCAGGCTGGAGAGTGAAGCTGTTCAAATCAACAGTGAATTACTCAAGCAGTAGTTAAAACAATGCCTAAGGCCACCCAAAACACCAAACTGGGAAATAAATCATAATCAACCTGACTCCATTTTACCTCAGACAGTGTTTTTCCAGTATGTATTTACCTTTACCACCCAGGATCTCACCTTGGACAACTGACCAAAGGCAGTTAACCTATTTACAATTCTAACAGGGACTGGTTCCCTATTAAGATTTCTTGAAAGGCATTGGTTACCACTCCTTGAGATTTTTCCTTAATTTCAAATTTCTGAAACATATACACTATGTGAAAAATTTAAATGATGGATCACTGTGTCTACTGTAGAAACACCACATTTAAATAGGCTGTTATTGGCAAAGGACATAGACTGTTAAGTACAAAGCAATGTCAAAATTAATTCTGTGTTTTAATATCATCTAGACAAAAACAAAATGCAGCAAGTCTACTCCTCAGGGAAGGCAATAGATTGTATAGTTATCTCCTGAACAGGGTAAAATCACTACCCCACAACTATACAATCTACTACCTCACTCTGACAGAGCAATCTTTTCTTCTGGAATGAGGAGTGTAATCTCTTAATGTTGCATTTCAGCATCGATCAAAATAAAACATACACTTACTCCAACACAGAGAAATCAGAATCAAAAAGTAATCCTCACCCCCAATCAGTCTAGTATCTAAAGTAAGCAGCAACTTGTACACTATAAAATGCTGCAAACATTTTTACAGAAGTTAATCTTAAATGTACAATTAGTTATTGACTTTGTGTGAGGCTGTCTGGATGCAGATTTTTTCTATCACTTTAGGAAAGACAGTAGATTGTATAGTTATCTCCCAGTGGTGGGTGTGACCCTAAAACTATACAACCTACTACCTCATCCCATAGTGAAGAGAATGTCCAGGGAGAATGCTGATACGGGACCACAGCTGAGCACCACAGGAAGGCTCTCTCTTAGATAATTCTGGTTCTCCTGTGTGATTAAAGGGAGGGAAAAATAAAAAGTATTAGATCACTTTCATTCACTGAATATGAGCTAAGTTAAGCTGAAACAAACCTTACAAAAGTCAGTAATTTAAAACGTATGATCTAAAGTGCTTTTATTCCTTATACTTGATTAGTATTATCATAAATTCTTAGTTATTTGAATCCATATATTTGTAAGATTCAGAAATTACGATTTGATCACACCTCTTACTTGACTTAGCAACTTTTGATTTTAAGTTACCAGAAGTCACTTACCATTCCTTGAGAAATCAACAAAAAATCCATTACAAAGGACAAATAGAAGATCCTCTAAAACACAAAAGTTCTATATGGTATGCATAATCCATGATTATAGGAACAGCAAAAAATGTACAGCTACTACTTTTTAAATTAACCTACTCATGTATTCCATGTCAGTAAAGAAAGGTACTGTGTATATCAAAGTCAGGATCTAAGCTATTTAACATTTTGGTAAATTCTCTAAATGATACTATCAGCCTAGTTTTATAATCAAAATCTTAATGAAGCTAAATCATAATAAACATTAGCCTTCAAATTACAGACTTTGTACTTAACAGAAAGCTACTATCAAGATTTCCTTAACTTGTTAAGGAATGCACCAAATTTAACACCAGGGGAAATTACTAAGTGGTGACTTAGTAACAACCAAAGGCTATAATCAAAACCATTCTATGACATACAGCACTATGTATTAGAATTGAAAGTTCAGAAGTAATCCTTATGCATTCGGTTAGCTGATTTTCAACAAGAGTGCCACAACAATTTAATGGAGACAGAACAATTTTCAACAAATAGTGCTGGGACAACCAGATATCCACATGCAAGAGAGTAAATGTGGATCTCTACCTCACACCAAATATAAAAGTAACTTAAGACAAATAACTTATTTTTTAAAAAAGGGTAAAGAGCCATTTCTCCAAAGATATGATCATTAATCAAAAATTGCCAAGGAGTACAAAGACACTCAACATCATTTATTGATCTACTTAGGGAAATCTGAATCATAATGGTATAGCCTTTTCAGACCCATTAGGATAACCATAATCAAAGATAAAAAATAAAGCAAGTGTTGTTGAGGATGTAGAGAAATTATACTCCCAACTACACTGGGAATGTAAAATGGTCAGATGGTTTGGAAAATTCAGCAGTTCATCAAAAAGTTCCATTCAAAGGTATAGTCCTAAGAAAACTACACACAAGACCTGTACATGTTCACAGCTTTTGGAGTCAGCAAAAGCCAAGGTTCAAATGCTGGCCCTACCTACTAACCACTGAAACCTTGTACAAGTAACTTAAGCTTTTCTAAGGTGTCTGTAACAACAATTACTTGAACTGAATCATTTCTAACAGTAACAGAAAAGATTTACTACACCCTCGATAAACATAAGGCCCAACATTAAGCCCCTTCATGTGTGCCATCCTCACGTGTGCCATCATACTTAATAGTCACATCATCTCTACTTTACATAGGCAGAAACTGGTGCAAAGATGTTTAATAACCTGTCCCAAATTACTGAAGCTCTTATTAACCACAACTGAACCTTTTTCAACTCTACAAGGCCAGATGATCCAGGTATGAACATGCAGACAACTGTTCTTAAAAACTCAAGCCTTGGGGCTTCCCTGGTGGTCCAGTGGGTAAAGAGTCCACCTTGCAGAGGAGTGGGTGCTGGTTCGATCCCTGGCCTGGGAAGATTCCACATGCTGCGGAGCGGCTGGGCTGGTGTGTCCAATTATGAGCCAACAATCTGGAACACATGCGCCCAGAGGTGGTGTTCCACAGAGAGAGAGGACACTGCAATGGGAGGCCCACACAGGCCAAAGAACAAAGATGGATGGAAATAAATCAATGGGGTTAAAAAAAATTAACCAATTCAAAAGTATGGTCCTTATGTGTAAAGCTGATTTTCAACAAGAGTGCCACAACAATTTAATGGAGACAGAACAATTTTCAACAAATAGTGCTGGGACAACCAGATATCCACATGCAAGAGAGTAAATGTGGATCTCTACCTCACACCAAATATAAAAGTAACTTAAGACAAATAACTTATTTTAAAAAAGGGTAAAGAGCCATTTCTCCAAAGATATGATCATTAATCAAAAATTGCCAAGGAGTACAAAGACACTCAACATCATTTATTGATCTACTTAGGGAAATCTGAATCATAATGGTATAGCCTTTTCAGACCCATTAGGATAACCATAATCAAAGATAAAAAATAAAGCAAGTGTTGTTGAGGATGTAGAGAAATTATACTCCCAACTACACTGGGAATGTAAAATGGTCAGATGGTTTGGAAAATTCAGCAGTTCATCAAAAAGTTCCATTCAAAGGTATAGTCCTAAGAAAACTACACACAAGACCTGTACATGTTCACAGCTTTTGGAGTCAGCAAAAGCCAAGGTTCAAATGCTGGCCCTACCTACTAACCACTGAAACCTTGTACAAGTAACTTAAGCTTTTCTAAGGTGTCTGTAACAACAATTACTTGAACTGAATCATTTCTAACAGTAACAGAAAAGATTTACTACACCCTCGATAAACATAAGGCCCAACATTAAGCCCCTTCATGTGTGCCATCCTCACGTGTGCCATCATACTTAATAGTCACATCATCTCTACTTTACATAGGCAGAAACTGGTGCAAAGATGTTTAATAACCTGTCCCAAATTACTGAAGCTCTTATTAACCACAACTGAACCTTTTTCAACTCTACAAGGCCAGATGATCCAGGTATGAACATGCAGACAACTGTTCTTAAAAACTCAAGCCTTGGGGCTTCCCTGGTGGTCCAGTGGGTAAAGAGTCCACCTTGCAGAGGAGTGGGTGCTGGTTCGATCCCTGGCCTGGGAAGATTCCACATGCTGCGGAGCGGCTGGGCTGGTGTGTCCAATTATGAGCCAACAATCTGGAACACATGCGCCCAGAGGTGGTGTTCCACAGAGAGAGAGGACACTGCAATGGGAGGCCCACACAGGCCAAAGAACAAAGATGGATGGAAATAAATAAATGGAAGACCAACAAAAGAGGCCAAAATTAAAAAACAAAACTCAAGCCTTTACAAGCCACTATCATTCTTCAAAGGCAGTATGGTCCTTATGTGTAAAATGTAAACCAGCCAACAGTAAAACCAGCTGGTACCTCTACCCCAACCCTCAAGACCAGGCCTACTTTCTCATCTGAACTACATCTGCAGTCTCATCAAACATAGGAATCTAAAATGAAATAACACTGAATCTAAAATGTATTCATTTTTCAGTCTTGGTAAAGTGTGGCATGCTTACTCTATAGTATCTAAGTTGGGAAGTTTATGGGTGAGAGGCACAGAAAACAGGTCTATCTATTATGTAGCATCACTACTTAATCCACAAGAAAAATATTTTTTATTTCTAGGAAGTACTCACAAACATTTATACACACAAACACTAAATACTAGCGTTGTTGTTTTAGTTGACACATCATGTCTGACTATGCTGTGTTCTGTTGTGTCCAACTCTTTGCAACCCTTTGGACTGTAGCCCACCAGGCTCCTCTATCCAAGGGATTTTTCAGGCAAAAATACTGGAATGGGTTGCCATCTTCTCTTTCAGGGGATTCCTCCTAACTTAGGGATTGAACCCATGTCTCCTGCATTGTCAGGCAGATTCTTTACCCCTGAGCCACCAAGGAAGCCAAACACTACAGTAAGATACTAATACTCAATATTGTTCACAAATGAACACTAAGCCCTACTCTTTATATTTTACTACACACAGTAAATTCATTGTATGATTTATTGACGGTTTTCAATATCCAATTTTTCAGTTTAACACTAATTAAAGCAAATTTTAGAAAAAAAAATCTAATAGCAAAGAGGAGGTAATGTTCAGTTAAGCAAGCTTTCAAAATACAGAACACAATCCATAATCTAGAATCCATGGTTTATAAGAATTCACGGAGGCCTTCCCTGGCGGTCCAGTGGGTAGAGAGTCTGGTAAAGATGGATGAAAATCAATAAATAAAAAAAAAAAAAAAAAAAAGAGGCCTAATAGGAATAATAATAATAATAAAAAAAAAAACTCATTGAAATTTTCATTAAGAAATCAGGTTAAGTAAAAGCTTAACATGTACCTTGATCACAACTATACAATGTTTAGCTAAAGAAAGGAGTTGTATAACTAGCTGGCATGTTTTCAGTCCTTGAGATTTTTTTCCCATCTAAAGTATGTTTCAGAATCAAGAGATCCAGTTTGAATCCGTTCCCCACTTTACATGTCCTCAAATATATCAAGTAACAATCCCCGAGCCTTTGTAATTTCAACTCATAAAAATCAGACAAATCTTACAGGGGTATTACGACAGCCCAGAAATAAAATACAAAAAGTACAAAGTATACCAAATGCGCACAGTAACTTTTAGCAACAACCATCACTATCAGATTATTAACTAAAACATTCTTAAACTACTAGCTAAAACTACCTGAATATGACCTTTTACATATCTCCTTTTCTAACAGTAATACAACTTTATATGCACTATCTATCCTGTTCACTTTACTACCTCAATCTGTAGTCTGAATCCTCTCCCCATTAAAAACCTTAGTGACTGAAAGTCACAACTCAACTTGGACTAAGTAGTTCTGTCCAATATAGCAGTTTAGGAAAGGAATTTAGGGGTCAAGCAGCTACCTGGCAGCTGTGTTCTTCAGCAAGTTAAATAACCTCCTTGAGTTTAGTTCTCATCTCCAGTAGGAAGCTAAATATCCACACCTCCTAGGATTGTTCTGAGGATCAGAAACACATACAAAGCACCTTAGTGACCCAGCGTACTCACCAACAGTAATCATTTTTCTTAATAAAGTAAATCTGTTTGAGAAACGAAGACTCCACCTGCCACACACAAGATGCAGGTTCAATCCCTGTGTTGGGACGATCCCCTAGAGGAGAAAATGGCAACTCATTCTAGTATTCTTGCCTGAAAAATCTTATGGACAAAGGAGCATGGCAGGCAACAGTCCAAAGGATCGCAAAGAGTGGGACACAACTAAACACAGCACAGCACACAAGTCCATAATTTTACCTTCCTGGACATATTTATGACAGTCAAAAGCACTTATCTTCAATTAAATCATGCGGTGTTAATTAATTACAAATAAGCTTGTTTATATTTATATCAAGGTTTCCTAACACTATTTTAACATCCACGTGTATCCTAGTAAATGACAGTGTGTAACATTATATGTTTAACATACTTGTATTGTCAACTTAAGCCAGAGTTCTTAACCTGCGTCCATAACCAGCTTCAATAACCACCAGAAACTGTATATACAATTTTTCTGCAAGATGCCATAGTTTTTGCCACATCTGTAAAGACTCTATAGCCAAAAGAATGGTAAATCTCATGGCCCTAAAAACACATCTGAATATACATCTGAAGGCTACATATTAATTAAAATATATAAATACCATGTTTGTATTTGTTAATTTTCCTACTTAGTCCAAACGCAGGAATACTTTATCTTCCACATACTTAATACCTATTAACAGTTTGATATTCTGAGCTAAAATTTTTCTAGCAATCTAATTTCCCACCTTTTATATTTACATACTCCTATAATCAAAGTAGCTCAGAAAGTTTTATTTTTAAAATTTTTTATTCACAAGCCATGTTACAGTTGTATTAACTTCATTTTTTGCTGAACTTCCATACAAATACAAGAGGTATTTCCTTTAGTCTCATCACCAAGTTTCACTTGCTGATAAACACAAATCAATGTTCTACCATTGGCTACTTAATACAATTTCCTTCAAACGCTCAGTTGAATACTAATGAAACTATCTGATGGTGTTTGAATATCAAAACATTATGCAAATACAAAAAATACTTAAAAAGTAAAAAAATGCACTCTCCAATAGTATTTTGATCCATTTGACTTAACACAGCCATTGATTTTAAGCCATGGATTGCTTCATCAAAGCTAAGTTGACACATGAAATTGAAAGATTAAGTTTTTGGATATAACTTAAGTTTGGCTAATGAAAATTAACCTACTTCTAATCTAAGATCTTAGTTTCTTTTGGGGGGTGAGTTGAATCTTTTATAAATGGAGGTATAATTGACATACCACAATGTAACGATTTGTTACTGTACACATTGTGAAATGATCACCACACTAAGTCTAGTTTCCATCCACTAAATTTGTTGTCCTATCAAATACTGCACTAAGCTCAAGACTGAAGTTTTAAATTGCTAAGCACTCAGTCATGTTTTCCAAAAGGACCATTTCCTTTCATTCAGTTAGACATAGCAAGTACATAAAATGTTGTATATTAGATGAAATTATCTAAATTCTGAATTTAAAAGAAAAATCAATGTCATCAACTATCAGTATTTCTTTGAAGATCTCTCAATGGGTCAACCTCGTCCATAACCAGCTTCAATAACCACCAGAAACTGTATATACAATTTTTCTGCAAGATGCCATAGTTTTTGCCACATCTGTAAAGACTCTATAGCCAAAAGAATGGTAAATCTCATGGCCCTAAAAACACATCTGAATATACATCTGAAGGCTACATATTAATTAAAATATATAAATACCATGTTTGTATTTGTTAATTTTCCTACTTAGTCCAAACGCAGGAATACTTTATCTTCCACATACTTAATACCTATTAACAGTTTGATATTCTGAGCTAAAATTTTTCTAGCAATCTAATTTCCCACCTTTTATATTTACATACTCCTATAATCAAAGTAGCTCAGAAAGTTTTATTTTTAAAATTTTTTATTCACAAGCCATGTTACAGTTGTATTAACTTCATTTTTTGCTGAACTTCCATACAAATACAAGAGGTATTTCCTTTAGTCTCATCACCAAGTTTCACTTGCTGATAAACACAAATCAATGTTCTACCATTGGCTACTTAATACAATTTCCTTCAAACGCTCAGTTGAATACTAATGAAACTATCTGATGGTGTTTGAATATCAAAACATTATGCAAATACAAAAAATACTTAAAAAGTAAAAACATGCACTCTCCAATAGTATTTTGATCCATTTGACTTAACACAGCCATTGATTTTAAGCCATGGATTGCTTCATCAAAGCTAAGTTGACACATGAAATTGAAAGATTAAGTTTTTGGATATAACTTAAGTTTGGCTAATGAAAATTAACCTACTTCTAATCTAAGATCTTAGTTTCTTTTGGGGGGTGAGTTGAATCTTTTATAAATGGAGGTATAATTGACATACCACAATGTAACGATTTGTTACTGTACACATTGTGAAATGATCACCACACTAAGTCTAGTTTCCATCCACTAAATTTGTTGTCCTATCAAATACTGCACTAAGCTCAAGACTGAAGTTTTAAATTGCTAAGCACTCAGTCATGTTTTCCAAAAGGACCATTTCCTTTCATTCAGTTAGACATAGCAAGTACATAAAATGTTGTATATTAGATGAAATTATCTAAATTCTGAATTTAAAAAGAAAAATCAATGTCATCAACTATCAGTATTTCTTTGAAGATCTCTCAATGCAAATTGTTAGTCTAGGGTCAACTTCCCTGCTATAAATGCACTATAAGTTACCTCCTATATTCCTAAAAGAAGTAAAATTCTGCTACACACAGTATAATACACATAAACATTTAGGGTAAAGCAGAGGACTCCACTGGGGGGCCTTGTCCTCTTTAATGGTCCTTACATATATACCATTATTTCTCAATCCTAGCATATTCGACCTTCTGAGTCTTCATTATACCGGTTTGTACCCAGGTTGAAAAGCCACTGTATAATCTACACAACCCCGGAGTCAAGAGAAGGTGGGTTCTTGTCATTAAATCCAGATTCCCCAGTTTACTATAAGTGACTGTATCTTTAGTCTACAATGCACAAGAAATATTGTCTGTTGTATTACATAAGCAGCTCTGTAATTGACTAAAAAACTGGGGGGAGGGAAGAGAATAAGACTGCCAAGTGAACAAACAGTATAATTTCATGACACAAAGCAAAAGACTACTTTAAAATAAAATGCTCCTAAATCATATTCCTCACTGACATCTGTCATTTTAAAACATATCATCCAAAATCTCTTAAAACATTCCTAGAGAAGCAAAGGTTGCCAGCTCCCCTGGAGTACTTAAATACCACACCTAGAAAGAACATAAGAAATCAACCAATAAAAATGCCTCACATTTGAGATTAGGTTAAAGACAGAGCGGACATTTTTTTGGCTGATAATCTGAAACTGCAAATACTTAGCTAGAGAAAAGTAGTTTTTGAAAAGCAGCTAAGCAATGCACGATCCACTTTGCAACCGTGAGCCACATGTCAAAAGCCCCAAAAAGCCTTTTATAAATGGAGGTATAATTGACATACCACAATGTAACGATTTGTTATAAGCCCTAGTTTCCTAAAATTGTTGTCCTATCAAATACTGCACTAAGCTCAAGACTGAAGTTTTAAATTGCTAAGCACTCAGTCATGTTTTCCAAAAGGACCATTTCCTTTCATTCAGTTAGACATAGCAAGTACATAAAATGTTGTATATTAGATGAAATTATCTAAATTCTGAATTTAAAAGAAAAATCAATGTCATCAACTATCAGTATTTCTTTGAAGATCTCTCAATGCAAATTGTTAGTCTAGGGTCAACTTCCCTGCTATAAATGCACTATAAGTTACCTCCTATATTCCTAAAAGAAGTAAAATTCTGCTACACACAGTATAATACACATAAACATTTAGGGTAAAGCAGAGGACTCCACTGGGGGGCCTTGTCCTCTTTAATGGTCCTTACATATATACCATTATTTCTCAATCCTAGCATATTCGACCTTCTGAGTCTTCATTATACCGGTTTGTACCCAGGTTGAAAAGCCACTGTATAATCTACACAACCCCGGAGTCAAGAGAAGGTGGGTTCTTGTCATTAAATCCAGATTCCCCAGTTTACTATAAGTGACTGTATCTTTAGTCTACAATGCACAAGAAATATTGTCTGTTGTATTACATAAGCAGCTCTGTAATTGACTAAAAAACTGGGGGGAGGGAAGAGAATAAGACTGCCAAGTGAACAAACAGTATAATTTCATGACACAAAGCAAAAGACTACTTTAAAATAAAATGCTCCTAAATCATATTCCTCACTGACATCTGTCATTTTAAAACATATCATCCAAAATCTCTTAAAACATTCCTAGAGAAGCAAAGGTTGCCAGCTCCCCTGGAGTACTTAAATACCACACCTAGAAAGAACATAAGAAATCAACCAATAAAAATGCCTCACATTTGAGATTAGGTTAAAGACAGAGCGGACATTTTTTTGGCTGATAATCTGAAACTGCAAATACTTAGCTAGAGAAAAGTAGTTTTTGAAAAGCAGCTAAGCAATGCACGATCCACTTTGCAACCGTGAGCCACATGTCACTCTTGAGCACTGGAAATGCGACCAGCCCCAAATGAGATGTGCTGATACTGTAAAATACACTCTAGATTTCAAAAACTTAGTATAATTAAAAAAAAAATAGTAGTGACACTCATTTTATCCCAAGTGAGTGTGCAATGTTAAGAACACCCATAGTCAAAGATCACACGATGATCCGGCCATCTCTACTCAATCCAAAGTCATACGAGGGCAATGTTACTCGCAATTAGTGATCAAGATTCTTCTATCCTCATCCTAGACATGGAAAAATCATTTTCAGTTAATATTCTGGGGGTGTAGATGAGCCCTTACTATCTAAATAAAAGCTTCTCTAGACTATTAAAAACATTAAGTGATTAAAATGCATGTTGCTAGTTCCTCAAAAGTGAAGGGAACATGTTTCATTAAGTATAAATAGGGCCACTTTTAATGCTCCTTGAAGACGCCCAGTGACATAAACGAAAAAACATCCATTAGAATTGTTCTCCAAACTTTGATAATCATCCTCAGAAATACATTTTGAAGGAATAAACATATACAGCAGAAATAGTTTCACATAACTACTGAAAGCATTTTTTTTTTTTTAATTTTATTTATTTATTTTTGGCTGGGCTGAGTCTTTGTTGCAGTACACGGACTTCTCATTGGAGTGACTTCTCTTTTTGCGGAGCAGGACTCTATCTAGGTGTACAGGCTTCAGTAGTTGCAGCTCATAAGCTTTAGAGTGCAAGTTTAGCTGCCTCATGGCTTGTGGGATCTTCCTGCACCAGTGATCCCTGCATTGGCAGGCAGATTCCTAACCAATGTACCATCAGGAAAGCCCTGTTTTTTAAGAATTCTGATCACCACCCACTGAAACGATTTCATGACCCAGTAAGTCAGAATCTACAGTCTGAACACCTGGTTTAGGATTCTTCATCATTGATCAATTCCCACTACTAATAAAGAAATTATTGTATTAGCTGTTGAAAGAAAAAGCACACAAATATCCAGTGTGCTGTACTCTAAACCAAGAAATTCTAGTTAATGCTAACTACTCCATTCTCAAATTTGCAAGTTTCACAATAATACCTTAACTGGGTATAGCAAATTAAAAACCCCAAAGTAACTTATAAAATGTTTCTTAACTACACAGTCTCTGAACATACTGCGAATGAACCAGACTGCCATACAGCAGAAAAACTGGATAAAGAATAATTATTATATTTTCTAAAATACATTTAAATTTAGAATTTAACATTAATATTTTTAAAACTAATGCACGATTTTCTGGTCAACAGAAACGAATGAGGCTTCTACTCTAGCAACTGAGTGCCAAAAATCTAAAAACTATCAGCAAAGTTAAAATAAAAACTCAACTAGTCTTTTGGTTTACTTAAAGAATTCAACACTAACTATTCCCAATGCCTTTTTCCCATTTGCCAACAGTCTCAAAAGCGAGAAGTCTATCTGAAAAAGCCTAAGAGCTGACCTCTGACACAGAAGGCAAGGGACCAAGCCGTACTGTACAAGTTGGAAAGACCAAAGGCCATTACTAGCCAAGGACATAAAGGTTACACATTCCTCACACCCGAGTCATCCGGGAACTTCCATCAGCCAGGCTGCTTCCAGAGTGTGCAGTCCCAACTCAGGGCTGTGTCCGCTGGCGATGGCCCAGGTCGCCATGCACGAGTCCGTCCCCCCAGGATCCCACTTCCTCCCGCCAGCCCGCCCGCTCCCCAGCAAAGGGCGGCCATAGGGGTGAACCAGTCGCACAGTCGGTCCGGAACCATAGTCTGAGTTCGGCCGGCGGATTAGTTTCAGGGAGGTAGCTCTGAGGCTGCCTACCAACTCGCCTCGGCCCTCCCCCTCACTTCCTACCTTCTCCATCCCACCCCCTCGCATTGGGACTTTACAGTGATCCCTGCATTGGCCCAGGCAGATTCCTAACCAAATGTACCATCAGGAAAGCCCTGTTTTTTAAGAATTCTGATCACCACCCACTGAAACGATTTCATGACCCAGTAAGTCAGAATCTACAGTCTGAACACCTGGTTTAGGATTCTTCATCATTGATCAATTCCCACTACTAATAAAGAAATTATTGTATTAGCTGTTGAAAGAAAAAGCACACAAATATCCAGTGTGCTGTACTCTAAACCAAGAAATTCTAGTTAATGCTAACTACTCCATTCTCAAATTTGCAAGTTTCACAATAATACCTTAACTGGGTATAGCAAATTAAAAACCCCAAAGTAACTTATAAAATGTTTCTTAACTACACAGTCTCTGAACATACTGCGAATGAACCAGACTGCCATACAGCAGAAAAACTGGATAAAGAATAATTATTATATTTTCTAAAATACATTTAAATTTAGAATTTAACATTAATATTTTTAAAACTAATGCACGATTTTCTGGTCAACAGAAACGAATGAGGCTTCTACTCTAGCAACTGAGTGCCAAAAATCTAAAAACTATCAGCAAAGTTAAAATAAAAACTCAACTAGTCTTTTGGTTTACTTAAAGAATTCAACACTAACTATTCCCAATGCCTTTTTCCCATTTGCCAACAGTCTCAAAAGCGAGAAGTCTATCTGAAAAAGCCTAAGAGCTGACCTCTGACACAGAAGGCAAGGGACCAAGCCGTACTGTACAAGTTGGAAAGACCAAAGGCCATTACTAGCCAAGGACATAAAGGTTACACATTCCTCACACCCGAGTCATCCGGGAACTTCCATCAGCCAGGCTGCTTCCAGAGTGTGCAGTCCCAACTCAGGGCTGTGTCCGCTGGCGATGGCCCAGGTCGCCATGCACGAGCCCGTCCCCCCAGGATCCCACTTCCTCCCGCCAGCCCGCCCGCTCCCCAGCAAAGGGCGGCCATAGGGGTGAACCAGTCGCACAGTCGGTCCGGAACCATAGTCTGAGTTCGGCCGGCGGATTAGTTTCAGGGAGGTAGCTCTGAGGCTGCCTACCAACTCGCCTCGGCCCTCCCCCTCACTTCCTACCTTCCCTCCAGCATCCCAGCCCCCAAAACCAAGGTCTCCTAGGCCCACAAACCTGATAGCGGAAGTGACGTCAGGGCAACCTGGCAGCATTCATAGCCAGTTACGCCACAGCAAGAGGGAACGCAGGCCAATGGGCAAGGTGCGGGGGCGGGACTTCCCCGCCCAAGTTTGATTGAAGTTGGGGGAGGGGCAGGGTGAAGAATGTGAAGAATGACCCCTCCCCCGTCCGAGAAGATCTGGGCGGGAAGCGGAGGGGGTTGGGACCGACCACGCCACGCGGCGCCCATCCCCCGCCCGGGCCGCCGGCTATCGCGGCCTCTGCTCTCAGCCTACCTCCCAGCTCGCTTCGGCCCTTCAGGCCTCCACCAACCGGCTCGCAACGCTCCCATTTTCCCGCCGCCGCCAGGAGCTCCGAGAGAAGGAAAATGGTGGCCCCGCGCTCTCGTCCCGCCTCCGTACCCACTTCAGGCTCGCGGAGGCCGTCGCCTGCTGCTGCCCTCCGCGGGGACAGCCCGGCCCTCGCGCCCGCCGCCCGCTACCACCCAAACTGCACACGAGGACCCGGATGGAGGAGCGCGGGCAGGCGGGCCGCAGCAGCCTGGGGCAAGGCAGCGCGGGCGCCGGGAGGCCGAGGCAGGAGGGCTCGAGGACAGCGCACGAATTCATTGGCGGGGCCATTTGACTGACCATGTCATCCTCTTGTACCACCCAAACTGCACACGAGGATCTGAAAAAGCCTAAGAGCTGACCTCTGACACAGAAGGCAAGGGACCAAGCCGTACTGTACAAGTTGGAAAGACCAAAGGCCATTACTAGCCAAGGACATAAAGGTTACACATTCCTCACACCCGAGTCATCCGGGAACTTCCATCAGCCAGGCTGCTTCCAGAGTGTGCAGTCCCAACTCAGGGCTGTGTCCGCTGGCGATGGCCCAGGTCGCCATGCACGAGCCCGTCCCCCCAGGATCCCACTTCCTCCCGCCAGCCCGCCCGCTCCCCAGCAAAGGGCGGCCATAGGGGTGAACCAGTCGCACAGTCGGTCCGGAACCATAGTCTGAGTTCGGCCGGCGGATTAGTTTCAGGGAGGTAGCTCTGAGGCTGCCTACCAACTCGCCTCGGCCCTCCCCCTCACTTCCTCCCTTCCCTCCAGCATCCCAGCCCCCAAAACCAAGGTCTCCTAGGCCCACAAACCTGATAGCGGAAGTGACGTCAGGGCAACCTGGCAGCATTCATAGCCAGTTACGCCACAGCAAGAGGGAACGCAGGCCAATGGGCAAGGTGCGGGGGCGGGACTTCCCCGCCCAAGTTTGATTGAAGTTGGGGGAGGGGCAGGGTGAAGAATGTGAAGAATGACCCCTCCCCCGTCCGAGAAGATCTGGGCGGGAAGCGGAGGGGGTTGGGACCGACCACGCCACGCGGCGCCCATCCCCCGCCCGGGCCGCCGGCTATCGCGGCCTCTGCTCTCAGCCTACCTCCCAGCTCGCTTCGGCCCTTCAGGCCTCCACCAACCGGCTCGCAACGCTCCCATTTTCCCGCCGCCGCCAGGAGCTCCGAGAGAAGGAAAATGGTGGCCCCGCGCTCTCGTCCCGCCTCCGTACCCACTTCAGGCTCGCGGAGGCCGTCGCCTGCTGCTGCCCTCCGCGGGGACAGCCCGGCCCTCGCGCCCGCCGCCCGCTACCACCCAAACTGCACACGAGGACCCGGATGGAGGAGGCGCGGGCAGGCGGGCCGCAGCAGCCTGGGGCAAGGCAGCGCGGGCGCCGGGAGGCCGAGGCAGGGGAGGGCTCGAGGACAGCGCACGAATTCATTGGCGGGGCCATTTGACTGACGTGCATGTCATCCTCTTGTATCAGTCTAGCCGGGCAAGCCGGGATCCCACTGGAGGCGGAAGCTAGGCCCGCCCCACGCTGGGCGGCCTTCAGAGGATGGGTGGGCCGGGCACGCCCATTTTGCCGCTCCCCGTTTCTTATTGGACGGCAGGAAGAGTGGTAGTGCAGATCCTGCCCTACTCCTGACGGACCGGCGCCGTCACGTGGCCCTAGAAATCTAGCCTGACGGCTGCACGCCGCGTTCTAGATTTAGAATCGTGAAGCGCAAACCCCACAAGATATGATCCCGCTGGCTCCACTCCCTTACCCCAGACCGGCCCTCTTTTTCCAAAGTACGACTCCGGAAAACATTGGTTGGGTACCCTTTCAGATCTCTCTGGGAGTGCCGTCACCTGGATCTCACTGATTTTCTTAACTCACTCTTTGTGCACTAGATTCTAAAAACGAAACGATAAAACAGAAAAACGCATTCTCATGGATAACATAACTTTTTAACAGAACTTAATTTTTTTTGTCATTATAAAACTTTTAATGAGGAATTTTACAGTCATTTTTACGTAGTCTGTTTTCAAAACAGTGTGTATTTCAGAACTTAAAATTTACCTGGTTCTCGCTTTGGCAGCACATATACTAAAATTGGAACGATACAGAGAAGATTAGCATGGCCCCTGCGCAAGGATGACACGCAAATTCGTGAAGCGTTCCATATTTTTATAACAAAGTAGAAACTCAAAAAAAAAAAAAATTTACCTGGTGCGTGTTCGTTTATGATCTCAGATGGTACTATTCTAGCATTCCTCTTACTATATGCTATAAATGCCAAAGGGATTGATTAGACAGTTAATTTTGTGGACTGAAATGAAAAAGTAACTAGAGAAAGTAAAACCTGAGCTTGGACCTGAAAGATGAGCATTATTTAGGACTTCCTAGAAGGAAGATGAGCACAGTCCCCCTGGGCTGGCTGAAGCTGTGCTGTAAAGGGATGGGATCCGCTTTTCTGTCTGTCCCCAGTTCTTAACACGGTAGGAGTATGTTAGTTTGGGAATGTTAAAAATTCTGTTAAATGCAACAAGTCTCAGTGATGTAGGTTGAGGTGGAGGAAAGTGCAGAAAGGAAATAGGATATTCTTCAGTTTTGAGTTGAGAAGTGATGTGGGCTTCAGCTACCCAACGGCTCTGCCATGACACTATGAACTTTTCTGACATTTTATTCACCTAAAAGTTCTTAGAGAGTTTGAAAAAGTATATTTGAAATATATTACCCTCTACTTTCCAATCCGTACTTCGTTTTCTACCTTTGAAGGTCAACCAAACAATACTGAAGTCTATAAAGATTAATAGATTTGACCATATGATTAAAAACCCAATTTAAAAAAAAAAGAAACTTTTAAAGTTAAAAGACAAGTAACAAATTGGAAAAACAATTTTTGTAAAATACACAGCAAAACATTAATTAGAATGTCTCGTGGTCAGGAGAAGGGACCTGAAACAAGGCTGTTAAGTTTGAACCCCAATTTTACCTCTTCCCAACTAGATAGCTATGCATTCCACAAAGCACTTATTCTTCAACAGCACATACCTTATAGTATTGTAAAGATTAAATGAGTAAACATTGCAAGTACTTACAACAATGCTGGATAGCAAAAGCATTATATAAGTGTTTGCTAATATGTTATCCTTAACATATAAAGTGAGTTTTTTCATATCAATAGTTAAAAGTGAATGACCCATTAAAATATACACAAATATATAAGCTGCCAATTCAACTGTGAATCTCATTAGCTATCAAATACATATAAATCACAGCCATCTCCCAGGTCATCATAGGTCATCACTTAATCATGCCATGAACAATTATGATGGTGATGTAGACCTAAATTTATCAATAGAGGGAGATTATCAAAGTTATATTGTTACAAGAGAAATAAGGTTACAAAACAATGTGAATGGACATGACCCTATAAATTTTAAACAAGTTACCTCGGATTAATTGTAACCCTTTATCACCTTTACATACTTCTTGGCAGTGAGTATGAATTGCTTTCACAATCAGGAAAAAAATAACTATAAAAGTTATCCAGAGATATTTAGTTGTTCCCTAATATCCGTTCTTTCCTTTGTCTGTACTAAACAGAAGCCAGGTTTTTAAGTGACAACAGAACTAGAGTGCCCTAGGATGTAGCCTTGTGACTGAGTGCTGGCTGTTGAGATGTGAGCAAAGTTTCTGCCTTCCAAAAGAAGGACTTGCTCTTTCTCTCCCCTTTTCTGATTCCCAGCTGCCTGAATGAAATGGAATATAGTGGAGAGCCACATGGAGCAAATCCCAGTCTCCTACTGGTGTCATAGAGTGCTCTCCACTTAAGTTTGAATTTCAGAGATGTGACTTATTTAAGCCCCTAAAATTTGGAGAAACGTTCATAGGAAGCCAGCCTAACCAGGTGAGCATACTCATACAGTGTGCTCTGATTGTGAGTGTGGATTCTTAGAAGATGGAAAGAACAACTCTTGGAATAGAGCAAACTTGGGTGAAAGGCCCACCTCCTGTGTCCCAGGGACACCCTTGGACAGAGACAGTGTGTTCATTTAAAGCATAGTAGGCAATCTACCTTTCTACTCCCCATGCGAGTGGGAGTAGCATCTTCCATTGCTCTGGTCTCCTGGAATACTCATCCCTATCCTCACCTGCCCAGTCCAGGTGGCACTTAAACATGGCCTGCCCAAGAGAGACCTTTTCTGACCACCCAGTCTAACCCCCCACCATTACTGTTCCACCACTCTATTTTTATAGCACATTCAGCATTTTAGTGCACTTTGAGCCCACCTTGCTTGTTTTCTTGTTCTCCCCACAAGAGAGAAAGAACCTTGTCTGAATATTCACAGCTGTGTCCCCATCTTCTAGAATAGGGCCCTTTGCACACAGTAGGTGCTGTATTATCTCTTGAAGTATAAAACTACAAAGCAACTCACAGTGTAGACTGAGCTCAGAGGATAGGAACTTTACCAGCAGGAGTCAAGTAAGTGAGAGCCTTGACCAGTAGACAGTAAGAAAAGTAGTGGAAGCAGAAGTCAGCTGGGCCAGAAAAAGGAAGTTTGGAGCCCTGAGGAGACTCACAGACTTCCAGCCTGGAGTTCCTAGAGTAACCAACCCTAAACCACCAGAAGCCTTGCCATCTCAGATCTCACTTCTTGGCCACACCTCTCTGCAGGTAACTTCAGGACAGAGCCCTCCTTCCACCTTTGTTTGTGTGGTGTTAGTTTCTCAGTCATATCTGACTCTTTGGGACCCCATGGACTGTAACCCACAAGGCTCCTCTGTCCATGGAATTCTCCAGGCAGGAATACTGGAGTAGGTTGCCATTTCCCTTTCTAGGGGATCTTCCCAACCCAGAGATAGAACCTGGGTCTGCTGCATTGCCATCAGATTCTTGACCATCTGAGCCGCCAGGGAAGTTTGTTTACCTACAACAAAAACTACCCAAGTAAAGTGAATACATTCCTAGAAACTCCCTTCCCAGGTGATACTGGCGCTCTTTGTACAGCAGCTTCCTCTGACCCCTCACTCAGCATGCTGGGTGCAGATAATCAATTTACTTTTTGTCTTCCTGCTTTCCACAGAAGGTACCCTTATCCTTAATTTTGCCCTGAATCTTAGGGCCAGGTACACCTTTGGGAAAAATTTAAAGCATAGTAGGCAATCTACCTTTCTACTCCCCATGCGAGTGGGAGTAGCATCTTCCATTGCTCTGGTCTCCTGGAATACTCATCCCTATCCTCACCTGCCCAGTCCAGGTGGCACTTAAACATGGCCTGCCCAAGAGAGACCTTTTCTGACCACCCAGTCTAACCCCCCACCATTACTGTTCCACCACTCTATTTTTATAGCACATTCAGCATTTTAGTGCACTTTGAGCCCACCTTGCTTGTTTTCTTGTTCTCCCCACAAGAGAGAAAGAACCTTGTCTGAATATTCACAGCTGTGTCCCCATCTTCTAGAATAGGGCCCTTTGCACACAGTAGGTGCTGTATTATCTCTTGAAGTATAAAACTACAAAGCAACTCACAGTGTAGACTGAGCTCAGAGGATAGGAACTTTACCAGCAGGAGTCAAGTAAGTGAGAGCCTTGACCAGTAGACAGTAAGAAAAGTAGTGGAAGCAGAAGTCAGCTGGGCCAGAAAAAGGAAGTTTGGAGCCCTGAGGAGACTCACAGACTTCCAGCCTGGAGTTCCTAGAGTAACCAACCCTAAACCACCAGAAGCCTTGCCATCTCAGATCTCACTTCTTGGCCACACCTCTCTGCAGGTAACTTCAGGACAGAGCCCTCCTTCCACCTTTGTTTGTGTGGTGTTAGTTTCTCAGTCATATCTGACTCTTTGGGACCCCATGGACTGTAACCCACAAGGCTCCTCTGTCCATGGAATTCTCCAGGCAGGAATACTGGAGTAGGTTGCCATTTCCCTTTCTAGGGGATCTTCCCAACCCAGAGATAGAACCTGGGTCTGCTGCATTGCCATCAGATTCTTGACCATCTGAGCCGCCAGGGAAGTTTGTTTACCTACAACAAAAACTACCCAAGTAAAGTGAATACATTCCTAGAAACTCCCTTCCCAGGTGATACTGGCGCTCTTTGTACAGCAGCTTCCTCTGACCCCTCACTCAGCATGCTGGGTGCAGATAATCAATTTACTTTTTGTCTTCCTGCTTTCCACAGAAGGTACCCTTATCCTTAATTTTGCCCTGAATCTTAGGGCCCATCTCAGTGGGCCCTGGTTTTAGCTAGGATCATGAGGGGGCTTGTTGATCTGGAGATTGATGTCTGGCCAGTGTCTCTGGAGATCTCACCCACTCTGACTGTTGGTGGTCCAGAGGCTTCTGCCTTCCCTATGTAAATGCCAGAATTGCTGACTGAGGAGTCACAGTGGAAGGAGGGAAACCACAAGTTTGGCATACACCCCCAGTATCCCTAGGGGAAAGTGGGCATTATTATATTGTCCACTTTGGCCAGAAGTTGCAAACTGGTGATGGCCTGGAGCTCACATCTGGTTCACAGAAGTGCTTTGTGATGCCCACAGAGTGTTTTAAGTCTATTTTTAATTAGCTCACAGCTTTCAAAAGAATCAAGATATTTAATGCTAAAAACTCTAGATTCTTTCTTTTCTCAAAAAAAAAAAAAAAATCCTGGAATATCTGGTTACATTCAACCTGCATTTGAACAGGACAATATTTTCTTTATTTGTCACAGGTCTCGCCATTCCCAGCTCCAACCTGCTTCATTTTATTACAAGTCTGGCTCCCATGTCATCTGAGCTTGTCCTTGCTGCCTTCACTTTTGGACACTGTTCCTGCCCCACTTGGATCATGGGATTTTGGTCTAGGCCAAGCAGAATCCTTTACTGAGGATGTCTTAAACAGGAACTGGGAGGAGAGAACCCCTTAGCCCTGGGCCCCAAGCTCAAATGACAGGGAAGAAGGGGGCATGCTATAGGAAATCAGCAAAGCAAGCTTAAGAAACCGAGGAAAAGGAGAGGGGAATTTCTGACAGCAACTGAGTCTCTAGTTCCTATCATCTGTGAGGATACTCTACCCTTTCCCTTGTTAGTCGTGACTAACAATGAGGTATTGGGAAGGAGAATGGATTTGAGAATGATACATATCTGCCACTCTGCAGTTTTGGATGAACCACTGATACCCTTTTCATTTTCTTTATCTGCAGACTGAGGGCATTACAGCTTACCTCCTAAGGTGGGGTGGGGTTCCAATAATGTCATCTACATGAAGCATTCTGACCCCTCACTCAGCATGCTGGGTGCAGATAATCAATTTACTTTTGTCTTCCTGCTTTCCACAGAAGGTACCCTTATCCTTAATTTTGCCCTGAATCTTAGGGCCCATCTCAGTGGGCCCTGGTTTTAGCTAGGATCATGAGGGGGCTTGTTGATCTGGAGATTGATGTCTGGCCAGTGTCTCTGGAGATCTCACCCACTCTGACTGTTGGTGGTCCAGAGGCTTCTGCCTTCCCTATGTAAATGCCAGAATTGCTGACTGAGGAGTCACAGTGGAAGGAGGGAAACCACAAGTTTGGCATACACCCCCAGCATCCCTAGGGGAAAGTGGGCATTATTATATTGTCCACTTTGGCCAGAAGTTGCAAACTGGTGATGGCCTGGAGCTCACATCTGGTTCACAGAAGTGCTTTGTGATGCCCACAGAGTGTTTTAAGTCTATTTTTAATTAGCTCACAGCTTTCAAAAGAATCAAGATATTTAATGCTAAAAACTCTAGATTCTTTCTTTTCTCAAAAAAAAAAAAAAAAATCCTGGAATATCTGGTTACATTCAACCTGCATTTGAACAGGACAATATTTTCTTTATTTGTCACAGGTCTCGCCATTCCCAGCTCCAACCTGCTTCATTTTATTACAAGTCTGGCTCCCATGTCATCTGAGCTTGTCCTTGCTGCCTTCACTTTTGGACACTGTTCCTGCCCCACTTGGATCATGGGATTTTGGTCTAGGCCAAGCAGAATCCTTTACTGAGGATGTCTTAAACAGGAACTGGGAGGAGAGAACCCCTTAGCCCTGGGCCCCAAGCTCTAATGACAGGGAAGAAGGGGTCATGCTATAGGAAATCAGCAAAGCAAGCTTAAGAAACCGAGGAAAAGGAGAGGGGAATTTCTGACAGCAACTGAGTCTCTAGTTCCTATCATCTGTGAGGATACTCTACCCTTTCCCTTGTTAGTCGTGACTAACAATGAGGTATTGGGAAGGAGAATGGATTTGAGAATGATACATATCTGCCACTCTGCAGTTTTGGATGAACCACTGATACCCTTTTCATTTTCTTTATCTGCAGACTGAGGGCATTACAGCTTACCTCCTAAGGTGGGGTGGGGTTCCAATAATGTCATCTACATGAAGCATTAAACGCTATGCTGTGCATAACGGGTGCTACTAAGACTTCCATAAACAGTGAATTTTATGGTAAATGTTCACTAAAAACTGGTTGATTAGACTTAAGAAGAGTGAGTTCCATCCTGAAGAATAGTAGTAGCGTTCTTTAAGGAGATAAATCCTAATCAGTGCTACCTTCACAGAGACTCTGGGGTAGCCTAAGAAGTTAGACCTCCAACAGGAGGAGCTGAATTTGCATTACGATCCACCTTCTCAATGACTGTGTTACCTTCTGCTCTTTACTTAAATTATCTGACCCCAAGTTTCCTCCTATAAAGTGGATATAATAATTCCCATCTTTTTCAGTTATTTTGAGAATGAAATTAACTCATTAACATAAGAATGCCTAGTAGTGTTTGTTTCCTAAGCATTCAACAAATTGTTGCTATTGTGATGGAAAGAGAACAAAAGTCACAGTCCAGAGCTAGCCAAAGGTTTCATTTCTGGGAAATCATTGCTATTGTGCTTTCTACTATCTGAGGCTCAATTGAGCTAAAAGTGCACTGTGAGTTGTCAGAGCACAAGGCTGTTATGTTCAGTTGTGCCAAGAACTCACCTTCTGCACTACCCCACCCCAACAGCCAAGCCAGCAGCCCTCCAATTCAAAGCCCTCTATGTGAGCTTCAAGCAACTAGTTTTAAAAGCAGATTTCCCATTAAAAAAAACAAACAAACAAAGGCTTTGGATGATCAACACAAGACCAAAATCAAAGAGAAACCACAATGTAGAATTTTTAATTTTATTTCTAAGAAGCAAAATCTAACAGCTTTCATGTTACAGACAAAATGATAAAAGTTATTGACATTCTGAGTCCAAAATACTACTTCTACAGTTGATTCCTTTGACCCAACCTCACTTCCTTGTACCAAGGACATGCTAGTGGAGGAAGAAGTGTAAGAATGAGATGGGTTCCTGAGAAGCTTTGCTTCTTGATTTGGTTTTGGCACTGAGCCCAACACTGCCTTGCACAAAATATCCTCAGATACTTGTGACAGATGGTCCTGCATGGCACAGCCTGCCTGCCAGGCCACTTGGAGTCCATCCATGCTAGCTAGCACTTGGTCAGTCTTGGGGGGACAAAGGTAGTGATGTCTATTCCTCTAATGAGCTCTTGAAAATAGCACCTGATAGAAATAATGTCCTTGGTGGGGATCTGGGGGCACACGCTGCCCTCCACAAGTCTCTCCATCTCTGCTTTGAGTCTTTCATACGCATGGAGAAATTGCACTGTATTAGCATGATGCTGTAGGAGCATCTTCATCTGTTGGTAAAGTTGTCAGGCAGCTTCAAGTTCTTGGGCAACTAGCTGTAACTTCTCCAGCTTGGAGGAGTGCTCACTCTCCAGTTGCCTTTTCAAGGTGGTAATCTGGCATTTGATGCCACTGAGCAGGGTGCCTGCAACAGCATCAATCATGACCAGCATGTTGGCAGTGCTGGTAGAGAGTTCTTCAATGAGCTTCTCCATGTCCTGTGGAGCCAGTATGAACATTTCTTAGGAAAGCCCTCCAGAATTAAGGTCTGAGCACCTGGTTCATGACATTGCCTGCTCTCCTCCACTGAACCAGGAATTTCTAGGGGCCCTAAAGTGCACTGTAAGTTGTCAGAGCACAAGGCTGTTATGTTCAGTTGTGCCAAGAACTCACCTTCTGCACTACCCCACCCCAACAGCCAAGCCAGCAGCCCTCCAATTCAAAGCCCTCTATGTGAGCTTCAAGCAACTAGTTTTAAAAGCAGATTTCCCATTAAAAAAAACAAACAAACAAAGGCTTTGGATGATCAACACAAGACCAAAATCAAAGAGAAACCACAATGTAGAATTTTTAATTTTATTTCTAAGAAGCAAAATCTAACAGCTTTCATGTTACAGACAAAATGATAAAAGTTATTGACATTCTGAGTCCAAAATACTACTTCTACAGTTGATTCCTTTGACCCAACCTCACTTCCTTGTACCAAGGACATGCTAGTGGAGGAAGAAGTGTAAGAATGAGATGGGTTCCTGAGAAGCTTTGCTTCTTGATTTGGTTTTGGCACTGAGCCCAACACTGCCTTGCACAAAATATCCTCAGATACTTGTGACAGATGGTCCTGCATGGCACAGCCTGCCTGCCAGGCCACTTGGAGTCCATCCATGCTAGCTAGCACTTGGTCAGTCTTGGGGGGACAAAGGTAGTGATGTCTATTCCTCTAATGAGCTCTTGAAAATAGCACCTGATAGAAATAATGTCCTTGGTGGGGATCTGGGGGCACACGCTGCCCTCCACAAGTCTCTCCATCTCTGCTTTGAGTCTTTCATACGCATGGAGAAATTGCACTGTATTAGCATGATGCTGTAGGAGCATCTTCATCTGTTGGTAAAGTTGTCAGGCAGCTTCAAGTTCTTGGGCAACTAGCTGTAACTTCTCCAGCTTGGAGGAGTGCTCACTCTCCAGTTGCCTTTTCAAGGTGGTAATCTGGCATTTGATGCCACTGAGCAGGGTGCCTGCAACAGCATCAATCATGACCAGCATGTTGGCAGTGCTGGTAGAGAGTTCTTCAATGAGCTTCTCCATGTCCTGTGGAGCCAGTATGAACATTTCTTAGGAAAGCCCTCCAGAATTAAGGTCTGAGAACCTGGTTCATGACATTGCCTGCTCTCCTCCACTGAACCAGGAATTTCTTAAAGGTGGTAAGCACTGCTGGCTGCCAGTCCAATACCCCTTTTTCAACTCTTTCCTATCAAAGAACCCTGATTCTTCCAGCCAGTGAGGTGTGGGCAGCTAAAAATACTTACATTCATTTTCTGCTTCCCTTGCAGTTAGGGGTGACCAGGCATGTAACAGAAGCAGAAGTCCGAGTTATTGGGTGTGGCTTCTGGCCTAAAAGTGGACAGATGCCTCTGGGACAAGGCTTGCCCCTTCCCCTTTCTCCTGCTAGGACCTGGGGTCAATCACCCATGGAGTAGGCTTCTGGTGACCTTGTGCTGACAAGACCATGCACAACAAAGCTGAGAGAAGAGAGTGGAGTATCATGGGGCCACTAAGCTGGCATTCTTGCCTCTCCACCTATAGGTATTTCATTAAGTAAAAAAAAAAAAAAAACAGAATCTCTAATTTTTTTTTTCACATTTTTTTCCTTGTATTTTTTGGGGGAGGGCCACTTCTATTGATCTTACATTTATATATTTCCATCCATCTTTGTTTCTTGGCCCACATGGGCCTCCCATTGCAGTGGCCTCTGTTGCTGCAGAGCACTGGCTCTGGGCTCATGCACTCCAGAGCTCTGGCTTGCTAGTTGGGCACATTGGTCCAGCTGCTCCACAGCACGTGGAATCTTCTCAGGCCAGGGATCGAACCGGTGCCCCTTGCACTGTAAGACGGTGTCCTTACCCACTGGACCACCAGGGAAGCCCCCAGAATCTCTAATTTTTTTAAAAAAGGTACAACTTTTGAGCTTCTATTACAATCAAATGTATACCCTTTACTTAAAGAATATCCAAATGGAAAGAGTTACTTGAATAATTTTGAAGGGAATGAAATCACAGACCATCCCTTGTAATATTGCTAGAATAAGTCAAGATCTCTTACTCTGGGCTCTCCATGACCTACAGTGCCCTTTCCCTGTCTGGTCATCCTGTCTTTCAGCTCATCCTGTAAGTCTCACTCTGCATCACCCCTGTGGTCAGGTCTTCCCTCAAGAGAGGCAGAGAAAACACCAATGACCCTCCAGAATTAAGGTCTGAGCACCTGGTTCATGACATTGCCTGCTCTCCTCCACTGAACCAGGAATTTCTTAAAGGTGGTAAGCACTGCTGGCTGCCAGTCCAATACCCCTTTTTCAACTCTTTCCTATCAAAGAACCCTGATTCTTCCAGCCAGTGAGGTGTGGGCAGCTAAAAATACTTACATTCATTTTCTGCTTCCCTTGCAGTTAGGGGTGACCAGGCATGTAACAGAAGCAGAAGTCCGAGTTATTGGGTGTGGCTTCTGGCCTAAAAGTGGACAGATGCCTCTGGGACAAGGCTTGCCCCTTCCCCTTTCTCCTGCTAGGACCTGGGGTCAATCACCCATGGAGTAGGCTTCTGGTGACCTTGTGCTGACAAGACCATGCACAACAAAGCTGAGAGAAGAGAGTGGAGTATCATGGGGCCACTAAGCTGGCATTCTTGCCTCTCCACCTATAGGTATTTCATTAAGTAAAAAAAAAAAAAAAAAAACAGAATCTCTAATTTTTTTTTTCACATTTTTTTCCTTGTATTTTTTGGGGGAGGGCCACTTCTATTGATCTTACATT
This sequence comes from Tragulus kanchil, assembly GCA_022376925.1. Taxonomy (NCBI): domain Eukaryota; kingdom Metazoa; phylum Chordata; class Mammalia; order Artiodactyla; family Tragulidae; genus Tragulus; species Tragulus kanchil. Next base: position 90,446,339 of record JAIOJX010000023.1, on the reverse strand, counting down.
TATATATTTCCATCCATCTTTGTTTCTTGGCCCACATGGGCCTCCCATTGCAGTGGCCTCTGTTGCTGCAGAGCACTGGCTCTGGGCTCATGCACTCCAGAGCTCTGGCTTGCTAGTTGGGCACATTGGTCCAGCTGCTCCACAGCACGTGGAATCTTCTCAGGCCAGGGATCGAACCGGTGCCCCTTGCACTGTAAGACGGTGTCCTTACCCACTGGACCACCAGGGAAGCCCCCAGAATCTCTAATTTTTTTAAAAAAGGTACAACTTTTGAGCTTCTATTACAATCAAATGTATACCCTTTACTTAAAGAATATCCAAATGGAAAGAGTTACTTGAATAATTTTGAAGGGAATGAAATCACAGACCATCCCTTGTAATATTGCTAGAATAAGTCAAGATCTCTTACTCTGGGCTCTCCATGACCTACAGTGCCCTTTCCCTGTCTGGTCATCCTGTCTTTCAGCTCATCCTGTAAATCTCAGCTCTGCATCACCCCTGTGGTCAGGTCTTCCCTCAAGAGAGGCAGAGAATGTGGGGGAAACAGAGTGTAGAGGCACTTGGATGGTGAAGTCAGGTAGACCCTAGATATAATTTTGGCTCTTACACCTGACTACTCCTGTATCTTAGATTCCTGCTTTGAGAAAAGGGGATCATGGATGCTGAAGAGAACTAAATGAGATGATGGATGTATAGTGCCTAGCACCAGACTTAACAGATTGATCTTCCACAGAATGGAGAGGTTCTTCCTTTCTATTGATATATGCTTCTACTTGTCTCATATATGTCACCATGGTTCACAATACTAGAATAAAAACACACACTAACATTATGTGGAAACTTTTAAATAACATTACTCTCCACCAGCTGAAGATTCATCAAGAATCATCACTTCTAAAACTATATCAAAACTACCAATTTAGCTGCTAAATCGATTTGTCTGTAATCCTTTATCATCATGAGTTGCCTTCCTGGTATATGTTTAGGTGTGTTGTTTGACCCATTAGACTAGCCTTGAGGGCAACAAAAATAAACAGACATAATAAATATGTGATATAATTTCACAGTACTGGCAAGTGCTCTGAGGAATGACAAGGAAAATAGGACCAGGAACAGGGACAGTGGCAGAGGGCAGAGGGCTGAGGGAAGAGATGGCTCTCAATTCAGGGTGATCTGAGAAGACATCTTGGAGAAACTAATGTATGAGGAGAGAACTGAATGATGGTCAAACAGTGGCTACTTCTGAGGGAAAGATTTTTCCAGGCAAAAAGGCTGGAGATGGCACCAAGGATGTCTGAGGAGCTGTTAAGAGGCTGGTTAGGCTGAGTGACTGAGCCCTACTCAAAGTGGGGACAAGGAGGGTGGAGAAGCAAGTGGGGCCAGATGATGAATTTATTTACAGTATGATGGATCCATCACAAGCTGGGGATTTTGAACAAAGAATGGCGTAACCTGAAACACTGAAGGATCATTCTAACTACTAATGGGGATGGAGTGAGCATGAGCAGTCCATATGGGAACCATTGGAGAGTCCAGGTCAGTAGTGATGAGAGAAGGTATAAGCAATGGGAGAGATAGGCAAATTGAGGAGGTGGCATGGGTTGTTGGCATGGGAGTGGAGCTTGAGACAGACATCAGTTATCAGCAATAGGAAATTGTGAAAGCCAAGGGACTAGTGACTGGGAGAGATTATTTATGGAGGGCTGAGCTGAGCTATGGGGCACACCCATATTATAAATCTGGCAGAGATGGAGGAACATTGAGCAAGAGTGGCGGGATTAGCAAAACAAGTTGGGAAAGCTATGAAAGACTGGGATCCTGAAGGTCAGGTGGCCATTTTAATGTACTCCAATCCAGAAAGTGTAACTGGCCACAGAAATGAGTGTTTTCTGTGATACTGTCTCAGGCAAGAGAGAAAGAAGTGAATAAAGAGCAGGCCAGTGACTTCATTTGTATCCTCCATCCACTTGGGTCTTTTAAACTTTTTTTTTTGTATTTCCTCTGAGTTTTTAATATTAGCTTGGTTGTTCTTTAGCTTTCAAGAGACCTTACAGTTCTGTAATATGCAGGGAATATTAAAATACTACAAATTGTGGATTGTTTATACTTATCAAGTGATCTATTTTCTGATAGATAAATCTAAAATGATGTATTTTCTGATGACTATTTTGCCTTTTATTTATGGAACATAGTCACAAATACCAAATAAATAAATAACAGATTTCTATTCCTTATTCATAGCTTGAATGAATTATTTGAATTTCTGTCTTTATAAAAGAAAAAGGTGATGAGTAAAATTCTTTTTTAATATTTACTTATTTGGCTGTGTCACATTTTAGTTGCTGATGCAGGATCTTCAGTTGGGGCATGTGGGATCTAGTTTCCTGACCAGGGTAAAAGCCTGGGCCCCCGCATTAGGAGTTCAGAGTCTTAGCCAATGGACCATGTGGGAAGTTATGAATTAAAAAGAAAAAAAAAAATTTGAGGGATAGCAAGTCCCTCAAAGTTCACAACTCTGAATCTCATTTAAAGTAGACTCAGATTCTACAATCCATGGAGAGCTGGTTTTTTTCAAGTGAGCATAGGAATGAGATCAGGAAGGTGTCCAGTAGCAGAGCCTTCCCACTCAGCTTCTACCATGGGGGCATCCTCAAAACTATTCGTGGTCATTCTTCACCACTGAACTTCAGTAAAACATGATCCTATTTCTTTAGCAGAACCTAGATACTAGTGACTGACAAATCTACCACTCAAACCAAGGTATTTGTGAGAAGCAGGAACATAAATTCATTCTGAATAGCCTTTATCCTGCTCACCATTGAACACTTGCTGTCTAGCACCTAAATGGCACTCAAGAGAGATGGAGTCAGAGTGTATAACTGATAATGTCATATGCTTACTAGCATTCAATAAACCCAAAATTTCAAAATAACCTTTAAGTTCTCAAAATAGCTTTATTGGGTATAATAGGCATGGCAAAATTATACAATTTGAAAACTTCTGAAGCTTATTTAATGTTTTGAAGCCATTACTGCAATCAAGAAATAAAGTGAATCTATCAATGATTGGGTTTGTCCTTATTTTAAACTTTTTCGTAGTTCCTCTGAGTTTTTAATATTAGCTTGGTTGTTCTTTAGCTTTCAAGAGACCTTACAGTTCTGTAATATGCAGGGAATATTAAAATACTACAAATTGTGGATTGTTTATACTTATCAAGTGATCTATTTTCTGATAGATAAATCTAAAATGATGTATTTTCTGATGACTATTTTGCCTTTTATTTATGGAACATAGTCACAAATACCAAATAAATAAATAACAGATTTCTATTCCTTATTCATAGCTTGAATGAATTATTTGAATTTCTGTCTTTATAAAAGAAAAAGGTGATGAGTAAAATTCTTTTTTAATATTTACTTATTTGGCTGTGTCACATTTTAGTTGCTGATGCAGGATCTTCAGTTGGGGCATGTGGGATCTAGTTTCCTGACCAGGGTAAAAGCCTGGGCCCCCGCATTAGGAGTTCAGAGTCTTAGCCAATGGACCATGTGGGAAGTTATGAATTAAAAAGAAAAAAAAAAAATTGAGGGATAGCAAGTCCCTCAAAGTTCACAACTCTGAATCTCATTTAAAGTAGACTCAGATTCTACAATCCATGGAGAGCTGGTTTTTTTCAAGTGAGCATAGGAATGAGATCAGGAAGGTGTCCAGTAGCAGAGCCTTCCCACTCAGCTTCTACCATGGGGGCATCCTCAAAACTATTCGTGGTCATTCTTCACCACTGAACTTCAGTAAAACATGATCCTATTTCTTTAGCAGAACCTAGATACTAGTGACTGACAAATCTACCACTCAAACCAAGGTATTTGTGAGAAGCAGGAACATAAATTCATTCTGAATAGCCTTTATCCTGCTCACCATTGAACACTTGCTGTCTAGCACCTAAATGGCACTCAAGAGAGATGGAGTCAGAGTGTATAACTGATAATGTCATATGCTTACTAGCATTCAATAAACCCAAAATTTCAAAATAACCTTTAAGTTCTCAAAATAGCTTTATTGGGTATAATAGGCATGGCAAAATTATACAATTTGAAAACTTCTGAAGCTTATTTAATGTTTTGAAGCCATTACTGCAATCAAGATAGTGAATTTATCCCTCACTCTCAAAAGTTCCTTGTGTCCTATCATAATTTTCTCTTTCCCACCCATCCTCAACCTCCCCTCCCTCAAGCAATTATTGACCTTTGTTCTGTAAATGTATGTTCGTGTGCATTTTCTAAAATTTTATATGAATGGAATCATTTCTTTTGGGTCTGGTTTCTTTCATACAGCAATTTCCAGGTTCATTCATGAGTTATTGTAGATATCAATTTGTTCATCCTTTCATCTGGACATTTGGGTTGTTTCCAGTTTTTGCCTATTACAACTATAGCTACTGTGAACAGTTGTGTATAAATCTTTGTATGCCTATATTATGTTGATGAAAAAGTAATTGCAGTTTCTGACCATGAATTTTAAATCATTATAACTAGGCTCAAACACATCCTTATTAATCAAAATAGGAACCATTACAATCAATACATTTTTGCCAGCAGACCATCATATAGTGACCATGACCTCTTTTTTTTTTTTTTTTTTTTGGTGCAAATCTGGTTTTGAGAAGTGTTTTGGAACTTCTCAGTCTAACCACTGAGCTAGTCGTATGTCACAATGTGATTGAGAAATGGTTCATTGTTGTTACATAGGATTAGAGAAGACAACACTTCAAAATGATGACTTTTTTCTTTTTGATTTGTGATGAACTCATGAAGCACCTACTTATCAAGCTTTTCCACCTTTCCAATTTGCTTCAAGTGCCGAATGACCATAGACTGGACAACACTGAATTCTTCAGCAACTTCTTGATTAGTTGCAAGAGGATCAGCTTCAATGATCTCTCAAGTGGTCGTTGTTAACTTCTGATAGCTGGTTGCTGCACTCCTCATTCTCAAGGCTTTTGTCTTCTTTGCAAAACTTGAACCACTGCACTGTATATTCATTAGCATTTCCTGGGATAAATGTGTTGTTGATGCTGTCTAGCACCTAAATGGCACTCAAGAGAGATGGAGTCAGAGTGTATAACTGATAATGTCATATGCTTACTAGCATTCAATAAACCCAAAATTTCAAAATAACCTTTAAGTTCTCAAAATAGCTTTATTGGGTATAATAGGCATGGCAAAATTATACAATTTGAAAACTTCTGAAGCTTATTTAATGTTTTGAAGCCATTACTGCAATCAAGATAGTGAATTTATCCCTCACTCTCAAAAGTTCCTTGTGTCCTATCATAATTTTCTCTTTCCCACCCATCCTCAACCTCCCCTCCCTCAAGCAATTATTGACCTTTGTTCTGTAAATGTATGTTCGTGTGCATTTTCTAAAATTTTATATGAATGGAATCATTTCTTTTTGGGTCTGGTTTCTTTCATACAGCAATTTCCAGGTTCATTCATGAGTTATTGTAGATATCAATTTGTTCATCCTTTCATCTGGACATTTGGGTTGTTTCCAGTTTTTGCCTATTACAACTATAGCTACTGTGAACAGTTGTGTATAAATCTTTGTATGCCTATATTATGTTGATGAAAAAGTAATTGCAGTTTCTGACCATGAATTTTAAATCATTATAACTAGGCTCAAACACATCCTTATTAATCAAAATAGGAACCATTACAATCAATACATTTTTGCCAGCAGACCATCATATAGTGACCATGACCTCTTTTTTTTTTTTTTTTTTTTTGGTGCAAATCTGGTTTTGAGAAGTGTTTTGGAACTTCTCAGTCTAACCACTGAGCTAGTCGCATGTCACAATGTGATTGAGAAATGGTTCATTGTTGTTACATAGGATTAGAGAAGACAACACTTCAAAATGATGACTTTTTTCTTTTTGATTTGTGATGAACTCATGAAGCACCTACTTATCAAGCTTTTCCACCTTTCCAATTTGCTTCAAGTGCCGAATGACCATAGACTGGACAACACTGAATTCTTCAGCAACTTCTTGATTAGTTGCAAGAGGATCAGCTTCAATGATCTCTCAAGTGGTCGTTGTTAACTTCTGATAGCTGGTTGCTGCACTCCTCATTCTCAAGGCTTTTGTCTTCTTTGCAAAACTTGAACCACTGCACTGTATATTCATTAGCATTTCCTGGGATAAATGTGTTGTTGATGCTGCGAATTGTCTCCACTGTTTTACAGCCCATTTTGAATTCAAATAAGAAAATTGCTCGAATTTACTTTTTGTCTAACATCATTTCCCTATCTAAAATAAATAGTAAGTAATAAGTCATTAGCAAAAAACATAAAGTGGGAAGTGTGCATTAAAATGATACTACAGAACTACATTTCTCTAAGAATATATTCCAGTATTGAACAACAAAGTTTGACAATGCAAAACCCCAATTACTTTAATATATTTTCCTTTTTCTTGGGTTTTATAACCTAGAAGTGGAAGGACTGAATCAGTTATTTAACTTTTTAAAAAATTACCAAACTGTTTTCCAAATTGTTTGTACCATTTTACATTCCTAGGAGCAGTGTATGAGAGTTCCTCACCAATAGTTCCCCTACATTCTCACCGAAACTTGATTTGGTCTAGTTTCTGAAAGGTGTGAGGCTGTATTTTTCATTTTCAATTCCCTGATAACTGGTGATGCTGGGAATCTTTTTGTACACAGGACTGTCAGAGAAGTCCCCAAACTGTTCATTTGCTTATTGTTGAGTTTTGAGAGTTCTTTATGTATTCTTTTTCTTTTATCAGATATGTCTTTACAAAGATTTTTTCCCCTTATGTCTTCTACAAATTGTATGGTTATAGCTGTTATAAATAGGTCTCTGGTCTATGTAGGATTAATTGTTGCATATAATGTGAAAAATTGATGCAGTTTTGTTTTTCGTTTTCATTCATTCTTTCTTTCTTTGTTGTTATTGCTGCATATAAATTTTCAGTTGTTCCAGCACTATTTGTCAAAGTGGTTAGCCTGTCTTCACTGCATTGCTTTTGCAGCATTGTCAAAACTCAGGTTTTACATGTGTATGGATTTATTTCTGGATTTTTTACTTTGTTCCATTGCTTTGTCTGCCTTTATGCCAATGCCATGCTCCTTTAATTACCAAAGTTTTAAGATTAATTGTTGAATTCAGATAAGAGTTAGTCCTACAACCTTATTTCAAATTGTTTTGGTTATTCTATAACCTTTGCTTTTCCACATAAACATTAGAATCACCTCAGGGCTTCCCTGGTGGTCCAGTGGGTAAGGACACCGCCTTGCAGTGCAAGGATCCCTGGCCTGGGAAGATCCCACGTGCAGCGGAGAGGCTGGACTGATGTGTCCAATTACCGAGCCAGAGCTCTGGAGCGCATGCGCCCAGAGCGGGTGCTCTGTGACAACAGAGGCCACCGCGATGGGAGGCCAATATGGGCCAAAGAGCAAAGATGGATGAAAAAGGACAAATGAAAGACCAATAGAAGTGGCCCACCTGCTCCCCTCCCTCCCCACCCCAACCCCCAAAAGGTAAATAAATAAAGAAATCTTTAAAAAGAAAAAAAAAGAAAAAGAATCACCTCAGTTCAGTTCAGTCTCCCAGTTGTGTCTGACTCTTTGTGATCCCATGGATTATGACGCACCAGGCTTCCCCGTCCATCACCATCTCTCAGAGCTTGCACTAACGCATATCCAGTGATGCCATCCAACCATCTCATCCTCTTTTGCCCACCTTCTCCTTCTGCCTTCTATTTTTTCTAACATCAGGCCCTTTTCCAATGAGTCATCTCTTCATGCCAGGTGGCCAAGGTATTGGACCTTCAGCTTTAACATCAGGCCTTTCAGTGAATATTCAGGATTGATTTCCTTTAGGACTGACTGGTTTGATATCCTTGCAGTCCAAAGGACTCTCAAGAGTCTTCTCCAACACCACAGTTCAAGGGCATCAATTCTTCAGCTCTCAGCTTTCTTTATAATCCAACTCTCACATCCATATATATAATCCGTACAGTGAAAGCTACTAGGAAAAACAGCTTTCATTATATTAACTATAGCCTTGGCGGATCAGATGGTAAAGAATCCACCTGCAATGTAAGAGACCTGGTTAGATCCCTGGGTTGGAAAGATCCCCTGGAGGATGGAATGGCAACCCACTCTGGTATTCTTGCCTGGAGAATTCCCATGGACAAAGAAGTCCTGTGGCCTGTAGACAATGGGGCTGCAAAGAGTCAGATGCAACTGAATGACTAAGCACATACACACGTGTGCACACACACACCTCACTACCCCACAACCCTTACTTTGCCCTGTGCATCTTTTCCCTTTGTCTGTTGCTGAGTTATCTCCTTATATGATAATGAGGCAAAAATAGTAAAGTGCTTTTCTGAGGTCTGTGAATTGTTCTAGATTGAGGAGGGGGTTTTAGGAATGCCCAAGTTTATAGCCAGTCAGTCAGATGTACAGGTGGCAATTTCAGACTTGTGACAGGAGTCTAAAGTGAGGGCTGTCTTATAGGATAGCCCTTAACTTGTGAGGTCTGTATTAACTACACATGGTCAGAGTCAGAATTGAATTAAGTTTTTGGACAACTAGATGTGTCTGAGAACCAGACAACTTGAGATATTACTAGATTGCTGTTTTATCAAATTAATATTATTTTTTTCTCATAAACCAGTTTATAAAAGTCCTGTTCTTCAATTGACAGAGATTTGTTTTCTTTGTTCAGTCTCCCAGTTGTGTCTGCTTTGTGATCCCATGGATTATGACGCACCAGGCTTCCCCGTCCATCACCATCTCTCAGAGCTTGCACTAACGCATATCCAGTGATGCCATCCAACCATCTCATCCTCTTTTGCCCACCTTCTCCTTCTGCCTTCTATTTTTTCTAACATCAGGCCCTTTTCCAATGAGTCATCTCTTCATGCCAGGTGGCCAAGGTATTGGACCTTCAGCTTTAACATCAGGCCTTTCAGTGAATATTCAGGATTGATTTCCTTTAGGACTGACTGGTTTGATATCCTTGCAGTCCAAAGGACTCTCAAGAGTCTTCTCCAACACCACAGTTCAAGGGCATCAATTCTTCAGCTCTCAGCTTTCTTTATAATCCAACTCTCACATCCATATATATAATCCGTACAGTGAAAGCTACTAGGAAAAACAGCTTTCATTATATTAACTATAGCCTTGGCGGATCAGATGGTAAAGAATCCACCTGCAATGTAAGAGACCTGGTTAGATCCCTGGGTTGGAAAGATCCCCTGGAGGATGGAATGGCAACCCACTCTGGTATTCTTGCCTGGAGAATTCCCATGGACAAAGAAGTCCTGTGGCCTGTAGACAATGGGGCTGCAAAGAGTCAGATGCAACTGAATGACTAAGCACATACACACGTGTGCACACACACACCTCACTACCCCACAACCCTTACTTTGCCCTGTGCATCTTTTCTCTTTGTCTGTTGCTGAGTTATCTCCTTATATGATAATGAGGCAAAAATAGTAAAGTGCTTTTCTGAGGTCTGTGAATTGTTCTAGATTGAGGAGGGGGTTTTAGGAATGCCCAAGTTTATAGCCAGTCAGTCAGATGTACAGGTGGCAATTTCAGACTTGTGACAGGAGTCTAAAGTGAGGGCTGTCTTATAGGATAGCCCTTAACTTGTGAGGTCTGTATTAACTACACATGGTCAGAGTCAGAATTGAATTAAGTTTTTGGACAACTAGATGTGTCTGAGAACCAGACAACTTGAGATATTACTAGATTGCTGTTTTATCAAATTAATATTATTTTTTTCTCATAAACCAGTTTATAAAAGTCCTGTTCTTCAATTGACAGAGATTTGTTTTCTTTGACCATTCTTTGAGAAAGAGATATGTAAATCTTAGCCCATAATGGTTTTCAATAAACATTTGTTTAATGAATGAACAAATGGATGAGCAATGGAAAAATGCAGCATCTTCCCAGGGCAATCATATCAACAGTTTTCTGCAAGGTTTTTATTTCCAGTCAAAGCATCTCTGGTTTGTTGTGGGTTTTAAAAAAATTCTTATTTATTTATCTTTATTTTTCTCTCCACTGAGTCTTCATTGCTTTGTCAAGACTATAGTTGCAGTGTGTGGGCTTTTCAGTGCGGCAACTTATCTTGCTGTGGATAAGTCACCACAAGTGCAGTAGTTGTGGTGCATGGGGTTAGTTGCTTCAAGGCATGTGGGATCTTCCAAGATCAGGGATCCAACCTGTGTCTCCTGCACTGGCAGGTGGATTCACTGATTCACTGAGGAAGGCCCAGTCTGTTTTCTAATCATTGTTTAGTAGTCTTGTCCTTCTATTGTTTCTTTTTCCAAAAAAAATTGAAATATAATTCACCTACCATAAAAGTTGCCATTTTTTCATTTATTTACACAATCAAGTGATCTTTATCACTATTTAATTCCAGAGCATTTTTCATTGTTAAAAAGGAAACCTATGCCCATTAGCCCTATTTTCTTCCTCCCAAAACAACTTTCTTGAATTATAATTCTTTAGAGATTAATATGAAGTTTATGTTACACTTAGTGTAACACATATACAAAGTATTTTTAAAGAGCAAATATATTTTAATTTTATAATTATTTTTATCTTACTTTTTACATTTGCAGAGTTTTGTTGTTTACAGACATACAATCTCAGATTAGTTTTATGTATATCTCTGGCACCCTCCCATCTCCACTCCCCTCCCAGTTGCCCCCATCCCACCCCTCCAGGCCATCACACAGCACCCCTGCAGGATCCCCTACTCCCACAGCACAATGACAAATAGCTATATTTTTCACGTATGATAGTATAGGTTTCCATGTTACTCCCTCTAGGCCTCCCACCCACTGTTCATTCCCCACAATGTCCATACATATGTTCTCCATGTCTGTTTTTCCATTGCTTCACTATATGTTATCATTACTATCTTAAGATTCCATATATATGTGTTAGTATACTACACTTCTCTTTCTCTTTTTGACTTACTTCACTTTGTATAATAGGTTCTATATCCAGCCACCTCTTTAGGACTGATTCTTCTGCCTTTCCTTTTACAGTTGAGAAGCACTTCATTGTATATATGTACCAGAGTTTTTCGATCCATTCATTCGTGGATGGACATCTAGGTTGCTTCCATGTTCCAGCTATTATATAGAGAGCTGCAATGAACATTGGAGTACAGGTGCCTCTTTCAGTTTTGATTTTATCAGGGTATAAGCTTAGTAGTGGGATTGCTGGGTCATATGGTGCTTTTATTTTTGGTTTTTAAAGAAGTCTCCATTCTGTCTTCCATAGAGGCTGTATCAATTTACATTTTCACCAGCAATGGAAGAGTGTTCCCTTTTCTCTGCACCCTCTCCAGCATTTATTGTCTGTCGATTTGTTGATGATGGCCATTCTGACGGGTGTGAGGTGATATCTCATTGTAGTTTGGCTTTGCATTTCTCTAACAATAAGTGAGGTTGAGCCTCGTTTCATGTGTGGTTTTTTTTTTTTTTTGCCATATGTATGTTCTCTTTGGAGATACATCTCTTTAGGTCCTTTTCCAATTTTTTGATTGACTTGTTTACTTTTCTGATGCTGTTGCTTGTAGATTTTGGAGAGTAATTCTTTGTTTTATTTGCTATGATTTTCTCCCATTCTGTGGGCTATTTGTTCACATTTTTTGTAATTTATTTTGCTGTACAAAAGCTTTTAAGTTTCATGAGGTCCCACACGTTTATTTTTCTTTTTAGTTCTGCTATTCTAGTAGGTGGCACATAGAAGATCTTGCTTTGATTGATGTCCTTGAGGGTTTTGCCTATATTCTCCTCTAAGAGTTTGATGATTTCTGGTCTTACATTTAGGTCTTGAATCCATTTTGAGTTGATCTTTGTGTATGGTGTCAGGGAATGTTCTAACTTCACTTTTTTGCATGTAGCTGTCCAATTTTGCCAGCACCACTTGTTGAAGAGGCTGTCTTTGTCCCATTTTATAGTCTCGCCTCCTTTGTCAAAAATAAGGTACCCATAGGTGTGTGGGTTTATCTATGAGCTCTCTATCTTGTTCCATTGGTCTATATTTCTGTTTTTGTGTCAGTACCATACTGTCTTGATGACTGTTGCTTTGTAGTAGAGTCTGAAGTTAGGGAAGCTGATTCCTCCAGCTCCGTTTTTCTTTCTCAGGATTGCTTTGGCTATTCGAGGTCTTTTGTGTTTCCATATGAACTGTGTTATTCTTTGGTCTAGTTCTGTGAAGAATGTCATTGGTAGTTTGATAGAGATCTCATTGAATCTGTAGATGATATTTGGTAGTATGGTCATTTTCACATTGATTCTTCTGAACCAGGAACATGGACTATCTCTCCATCTGTTTAAGTCATCTTTGATTTGTTTCATGAGTATCTTGTAATTTTCTGTGTACAGTTCTTTGGTTTATTTGGGTAGGTTTATTCCTCGATATTTTATTCTTTTGGTTGCAATGGTGAAAAGGATTGCGTCTGTGATTTAGTTTTCTGGTTTTTCATTGTTTGTATGTAGGAATATGAATGATTTCTGTGTGTTGATTTTGTATCCGGTGACTTTGCTGAATTCGTTGATTAGCTCTAGTAGTTTTATAATAGTGCTTTTGGGGTTTTCTATGTATAATATCATGTCATCTGCAAATAGAGTTTTACTTCTTCTTTTCCAATCTAGATTCCTTTGATTTCTTTCTCTTCTCTTATTGCTGTTGCTAGAACTTCCAGGACTATGTTGAATAATAGTGATGAAAGTGGACACCCTTTTCTTGTTCCTGGTCTTAGAGGGAATGCTTTGAGTTTTTCACCATTGAGAATAATGTTCGCCATGGACTTCTAGTATATGGCTTTCACTATGTTGAAATATATCCTTTTATGCCAATTATTTGGAAAGTTGTTTTTTTTTTTTTTTATCATAAATGGGTGCTGGATTCTGTCAAAGACATTTTCTGCATCTATTTAATACTATTTTTTTTTTCAAAATTTTCTGTCTATTGAGGTCATGATTTTTCTTTTTCTTTTGTTATTACAGTGATTTACATTGATTGTGCTTTGAACGTTAAACCAGCCCTATATTCAAGGGATAAAACCCCTTTTGTTTGTAGCATATTAGGTCTCTCGTATGTTTTTGGATATGATTTGTAAAATTTTAAATGAATTATTGTATCAGTAAGCATATTGGCTGTAATTTTCTTTTGGTTTTCACTTCAAATCTGTTCTGGCTAGTAGAGTCTGAAGTTAGGGAGGCTGATCCCTCCAGCGCCGTGTTTCTTTCTCAGGATTGCTTTGGCTATTCGAGGTCTTTTGTGTTTCCATATGAACTGTGTTATTCTTTGGTCTAGTTCTGTGAAGAATGTCATTGGTAGTTTGATAGAGATCTCATTGAATCTGTAGATGATATTTGGTAGTATGGTCATTTTCACATTGATTCTTCTGAACCAGGAACATGGACTATCTCTCCATCTGTTTAAGTCATCTTTGATTTGTTTCATGAGTATCTTGTAATTTTCTGTGTACAGTTCTTTGGTTTATTTGGGTAGGTTTATTCCTCGATATTTTATTCTTTTGGTTGCAATGGTGAAAAGGATTGCGTCTGTGATTTAGTTTTCTGGTTTTTCATTGTTTGTATGTAGGAATATGAATGATTTCTGTGTGTTGATTTTGTATCCGGTGACTTTGCTGAATTCGTTGATTAGCTCTAGTAGTTTTATAATAGTGCTTTTGGGGTTTTCTATGTATAATATCATGTCATCTGCAAATAGAGTTTTACTTCTTCTTTTCCAATCTAGATTCCTTTGATTTCTTTCTCTTCTCTTATTGCTGTTGCTAGAACTTCCAGGACTATGTTGAATAATAGTGATGAAAGTGGACACCCTTTTCTTGTTCCTGGTCTTAGAGGGAATGCTTTGAGTTTTTCACCATTGAGAATAATGTTCGCCATGGACTTCTAGTATATGGCTTTCACTATGTTGAAATATATCCTTTTATGCCAATTATTTGGAAAGTTGTTTTTTTTTTTATCATAAATGGGTGCTGGATTCTGTCAAAGACATTTTCTGCATCTATTTAATACTATTTTTTTTTTTCAAAATTTTCTGTCTATTGAGGTCATGATTTTTCTTTTTCTTTTGTTATTACAGTGATTTACATTGATTGTGCTTTGAACGTTAAACCAGCCCTATATTCAAGGGATAAAACCCCTTTTGTTTGTAGCATATTAGGTCTCTCGTATGTTTTTGGATATGATTTGTAAAATTTTAAATGAATTATTGTATCAATGTTCACAAGGCATATTGGCTGTAATTTTCTTTTGGTTTTCACTTCAGGCTAATCCTGGTCCTACAGAATGACTTGGGACAAATTCCCATTAACTTTCTGGAAGTTTGTGTATATTTTTTATTGCTCCTTTCTTAAATGTTTGGTAGGATTCAGCAACGAACCTATATATGGGCTTGGTGTTTTTAATTTGGGAAAGTTTTTAGCTAGAAATTTAACTTTTTTAACAGATAAGTGGCTATTCTTATTACATTTATTCTGGAAGAAAGTTGATGGTTTGTGTCTTTCACAGAATTTAATCTAAATTGTCAAAATTTATTGCCATAAAGTTGCTCACAATAGCCCCTATTATCTGTTGGAGCCACCCTTTAGAAACCTAAAGACTGATGATGACACCACACAAACGAAAAGGTGATGAAAAGGGCTATTACTCACATAATGAAGCTTGCTGGAGGAGAGCAGGGCATCTTCCAACAAGGCCTGAAAATATGGTGGTTATAAGCGTTTGAAGGTAAACTGGGCTTGTGTTGTTTGAATTCCTGCAGGTGCCAGGGAAGGAAGCACTTGGGATTCCTTATCAACTTTTCCAAATGTGGAGCAGAAGGGGAAGAGGGAAAACTGAGGCTTTAAATGCTGTGAGCAGTCAAATATCAAGCACAGAATCTATTATATTTTAAACACCTACAGAATTTGTAGTGGGTTTACCTCTTTCATTTCTGATTTTAGTTAATAGTGTTCTCTCCTTTCACTGTCTCTCTCTCTTTTTCTTTCCTTGAGGAGTCTGGCTAGAACTTTAATTCTACTGATCTTTTTAAAGTATTAGTTTGGGGTTTTATTTAGTTTCTCTATTGTATTTGCTTTTCTACTCATTGTTTTCTGCTCTGTCTTTATTATTTCCTTTTTTATGCTTACTTGGGTTACTTCACTCTTTCTCCACTTTTTAAAGGTGGAAACTGAGATCAGTAATATCAAGTCTTATTATTTTCTAATTTGCATTTGCCACTAAGTGCTGCTTTAGTGGCATGCCATAATTCTGGTCTGATTTGTAAAATTTTAAATGAATTATTGTATCAATGTTCACAAGGCATATTGGCTGTAATTTTCTTTTGGTTTTCACTTCAGGCTAATCCTGGTCCTACAGAATGACTTGGGACAAATTCCCATTAACTTTCTGGAAGTTTGTGTATATTTTTTATTGCTCCTTTCTTAAATGTTTGGTAGGATTCAGCAACGAACCTATATATGGGCTTGGTGTTTTTAATTTGGGAAAGTTTTTAGCTAGAAATTTAACTTTTTTAACAGATAAGTGGCTATTCTTATTACATTTATTCTGGAAGAAAGTTGATGGTTTGTGTCTTTCACAGAATTTAATCTAAATTGTCAAAATTTATTGCCATAAAGTTGCTCACAATAGCCCCTATTATCTGTTGGAGCCACCCTTTAGAAACCTAAAGACTGATGATGACACCACACAAACGAAAAGGTGATGAAAAGGGCTATTACTCACATAATGAAGCTTGCTGGAGGAGAGCAGGGCATCTTCCAACAAGGCCTGAAAATATGGTGGTTATAAGCGTTTGAAGGTAAACTGGGCTTGTGTTGTTTGAATTCCTGCAGGTGCCAGGGAAGGAAGCACTTGGGATTCCTTATCAACTTTTCCAAATGTGGAGCAGAAGGGGAAGAGGGAAAACTGAGGCTTTAAATGCTGTGAGCAGTCAAATATCAAGCACAGAATCTATTATATTTTAAACACCTACAGAATTTGTAGTGGGTTTACCTCTTTCATTTCTGATTTTAGTTAATAGTGTTCTCTCCTTTCACTGTCTCTCTCTCTTTTTCTTTCCTTGAGGAGTCTGGCTAGAACTTTAATTCTACTGATCTTTTTAAAGTATTAGTTTGGGGTTTTATTTAGTTTTCTCTATTGTATTTGCTTTTCTACTCATTGTTTTCTGCTCTGTCTTTATTATTTCCTTTTTTATGCTTACTTGGGTTACTTCACTCTTTCTCCACTTTTTAAAGGTGGAAACTGAGATCAGTAATATCAAGTCTTATTATTTTCTAATTTGCATTTGCCACTAAGTGCTGCTTTAGTGGCATGCCATAATTCTGGTCTGATTTGTTTTCATGTTCATCCAGTGTGAAATGCTTTCTAATTTCCATTTTGGTTTCTTCTTTGACCTATGAGCTTTTCAAGACATATTTTGTAATTTCCAGATAATGGAAGATTTTCCGAAAATCTTTATCTCGTTGATTTTTAATTTAATTCTGCTGTGGTCAGAGAAACTCAACATTCAAAAAATTAAGATCATGGTGTCCAGTCCCACCATTTCATGCAAATATAAGGGGAAAAAGTGGAAACAGTGACATTTTCCTGGGCTTCAAAATCGCTGCAGAGAGTGACAGCAGCTAGGAAATTAAAAGATACTTGCTCTTTGGAAGGAAAGCTATGACAGTGTATTAAAAAGCAGAGACAACTTGGATGACAAAGGTCCATCTAGTCAAAGATATGATTCTCCCAGTGGTCATGTACAGATGTGAAAGTTCAACCATTAAAAAGGCTTTGATGCTTTCAAATTGTGGTGCTGGAGAAGATTCCTGAGAGTCCCTTGGACAGAAAGGAAATCATACCAGGCAATCCTAAAGGAAATTAACCCTGAATGTTCATTGGAAGGACTGATGTTGAAGATGAAGCTCCAGTACATTGACCACCTCATATGAAGAGACGACTTATTGGGAAAGAACTCAATGCTGGGAAAGTTTGAGGGCAGGAAGAGGATGGGGTAACAGAAGATGAAAAGTTTGGATAGCATCACCGACTCAATGGACATGAGTTTGAGCAAACTCCGGGAGATAATGAAGGACTAGGAAGCCTGGAGTGCTGCAGTCCATGGGGTCACAAAGAGTCAGACATGTCTTAGCAACTGAACAACAACAGAGACCGTATTTTGTATAATTTGATTTTTTTTAATTTAAAAGATAATTTTCATTTGTTTATTTATTGGCTGTGTTGGGTCTTTGTTGCTGTGCAAACTTTTCTGTAGTTGTGGTGAGTGCTGTAGTTACTCTTCGTTGCAGTGCATGGTGCTTCTGATTGCAGTGGTTTCTCTTTTTTCAGAACACAGGTCTAAGTCAAGTGGGCTTCAGTAGTTGTGGTGTGAGGATTCAGTGGTTGTGGTTCCCAGGATCTAGAACACAAGCTCAATAACTGTGACACACAGCTCCATGGCATGTAGGCTCTTCTTGACCAGGGATTGAACCCACGTCTCTTGTATTGGCAGAAGGATCCCTAATCTCAGAGCCCCAAATTCTTTTAAAATTGTTTATATTTGTTTTGTGCCTATCTTGGAGAACTCTGTGAGCTTGAGAATGTGTTCTGCTGTTACTATGTGGAACGTTCCATAAATGTCAGTCAGGTATGATTAACAATGTTGTTCAAGCTATATACTTGCAGAATTCTTGCCTACCTGTTCTATCAATTATCGAGAAAATGATATTAAAAATTACGGATTTGTCCATCTCTCCAGTAGCTCTATCAGTATTTGCTTTATATTTTTTTGAAGGTTCCTTATTAGATACATAAACATCAGACTGTTATTCTCTTGATTAATTGCTCCATTTATCAAAATGAAATTACCTCTTTCTCTTGGTATTAATATTTGGCCTGAAATCTCTTTTTAATTAATTTATTTTTAAATTGAAAGATAATTGCTTTACAGAATTTTGTTGTTTTCTGTCAAACATCAACATGAATCAGCCATAGGTACATATACCTTCCCTCCTTCCTGAACTTCCCTCCCATCTCCCTCCTTGTCCCACACCTTCAGGTTATAACAGAGCCTCTACTTGAATTCCCTGAGTCATATAGCAAATTTCCATTGGCTATCTATTTTACATACGGTAAGTTTCAATGTTACTCTTGTACATCTCACTCACTCCTCCACTGGCCCTCATGTCCATAAGCCTTTTCTCTATGTCTGTTTCTCCATTGCTACACTGCAAATAAATTAATCAGTACCATCATTCTAGATTCCATATATATGTGTTAGTATATAATATTTATCTTTATCTTTTTGACTTATTTAACTCAGTATAATAGGCTCTAGTTCATCCACCTCCTAAGAACTGACTGAAATCCATTCCTTTTCATGACAGGAATATTCCACTGCATATATGTACCACAGCTTCTTTATCCATTCATTGTTGATGGACATGAAGATTATTTCTGTATTCTGTGTAAATAATGCTGCAGTGAGCAAAGGGGATACATGTGTCTTTTTAAATTTTAGTTTCCTCAGGGTATATGCCTAATCTTGGGATTGCCAGGTCATATGGTGGTTTTATTACTAATTTTTAAAGGAATCTCCATGCTGTCTTTATAGTGGCTGTATCAATTTACATTCCCACCAGCACTGCAAGAGGGATCCCTTTTCTCCACCCCCCCTCCAGCATTTATTGTTTGTAGACTTTTTGGGGGCTTGGTGAGGGAGGTGCGTCCATAAATGTCAGTCAGGTATGATTAACAATGTTGTTCAAGCTATATACTTGCAGAATTCTTGCCTACCTGTTCTATCAATTATCGAGAAAATGATATTAAAAATTACGGATTTGTCCATCTCTCCAGTAGCTCTATCAGTATTTGCTTTATATTTTTTTGAAGGTTCCTTATTAGATACATAAACATCAGACTGTTATTCTCTTGATTAATTGCTCCATTTATCAAAATGAAATTACCTCTTTCTCTTGGTATTAATATTTGGCCTGAAATCTCTTTTTAATTAATTTATTTTTAAATTGAAAGATAATTGCTTTACAGAATTTTGTTGTTTTCTGTCAAACATCAACATGAATCAGCCATAGGTACATATACCTTCCCTCCTTCCTGAACTTCCCTCCCATCTCCCTCCTTGTCCCACACCTTCAGGTTATAACAGAGCCTCTACTTGAATTCCCTGAGTCATATAGCAAATTTCCATTGGCTATCTATTTTACATACGGTAAGTTTCAATGTTACTCTTGTACATCTCACTCACTCCTCCACTGGCCCTCATGTCCATAAGCCTTTTCTCTATGTCTGTTTCTCCATTGCTACACTGCAAATAAATTAATCAGTACCATCATTCTAGATTCCATATATATGTGTTAGTATATAATATTTATCTTTATCTTTTTGACTTATTTAACTCAGTATAATAGGCTCTAGTTCATCCACCTCCTAAGAACTGACTGAAATCCATTCCTTTTCATGACAGGAATATTCCACTGCATATATGTACCACAGCTTCTTTATCCATTCATTGTTGATGGACATGAAGATTATTTCTGTATTCTGTGTAAATAATGCTGCAGTGAGCAAAGGGGATACATGTGTCTTTTTAAATTTTAGTTTCCTCAGGGTATATGCCTAATCTTGGGATTGCCAGGTCATATGGTGGTTTTATTACTAATTTTTAAAGGAATCTCCATGCTGTCTTTATAGTGGCTGTATCAATTTACATTCCCACCAGCACTGCAAGAGGGCTCCCTTTTTTCCACACCCTCTCCAGCATTTATTGTTTGTAGACTTTTTTTGGGGGGGGGGCTTGGTGAGGGAGGTGGGAGGGCAGGCCACTTCCATTGGTCTTTATCTATTTTCATCCATCTTTGTTCTTTGGCCCATGTGGGCCTCCCATTGCAGTGGCCTCTGTTGTCGCAGAGCACCAGCTCTGGGTGCATGCGCTTCAGAGCTCCAGCTTGGTAGTTGGACACAGCAGTCCAGCCGCTCTATGGCACGTGGGATCTTCCCAGACCAGGGATCGAACTGGCGCTCCTTGCACTGCAAGGTGGTGTCCTTACCCACTGGACCACCAGGAAAGCCCCTTGTTTGTAGACTTTTTGATGATGGCCATTCTGACTGATATGAGGTGATATCTCATTGTGTTTTGATTTGCTTTTCTCTAATAATGAATGATGTTGAGCAACTGATCATGTGCTTGTTAGCCATCTGTATGCTTTCTTTGGAGCAATGTCTAAGTCTTTTTCCCACTTTTTGAGTTTTTTTTTTTTTTTTTTTTTATTGGTTCATATGATCTGCTTGTGTATTTGGGGAATTAATTCTTTGTCACTTGTTTCATTTGATATTATTTTCTCCCATTCTGAGGGTTGCCTTTTCACCTTGTTTATAGTTTCTTTTGCTCTCCAAAAGCTTTAAGTTTAGTTAAGTTCCACTTGTTTGTTTTTATGTCCATTAATCTAGGAGGCAGGTCATAGAGGATTTTGCTTCATGTCCATTGAGTGTTCTGCCTATGCTTTCTCTAAAAATTTTATAATTTCTGGTCTTACACTTATGTTTTTAATCCATTAAAAATTTTTCTTTGTTTATGGTGTTAGAAAATGTTCTAATTTCATTCTTTTACATGTGGCAGTCCAATTTTCCCAGCACTACTTATTGAAGAGGCTGTCTTTGCTCCATTGTATATTCTTGCCTCCTTTGTCAAAAATAAGGTGTGAGGGGCTTCCCTGGTAGCCCAGTGGGTAAGGACATGACCTGGCAGTGCAAAGGGTGCTGATTTGATCCCTGACCTGGGAAGACCCCACGTGCTGCGGGGCAGCTGGATCGATGTGTCCAACTATGGAATGCATGTGCCCAGAGCCTATGCTTTGCAACGAGAGAGGTCACTGCAATGGGAGGCCCACACAGGCCAAAAAGAACAAAGATGGATGAAAATAAATAGATGAAAAACTAATAGAAGTGGCCAAAAATAAAATTAAATTAAATAAGTTATGCATAAGTGTGTATGCTTATCTCTGAGTTTTCCTTGTTCCATTGACCTATACTTCTGTTTCTGTGCCAGTACCACACTACAGTCTTGATGACTGTAGCTTTGCAGTGTAGTCTGAAGTTAGGAAGGTTGATCTCTCAGCTCCATTCTTCTTTCTCAAGACTGCTTTGGCCATATGGGGTCTTTTGTGTTTCCATATGAATTGTGATGTTTTTTGTTCTAGTTCTATAAAAAACACCATTGTTAATTTGATAGGGATTGCAGGGAATATGTAAATTACCCTTGGTAGTATAGTCACTTTCACAATATTGATTTTTCCTACCCAGGAACATAGAATACCTTTTCATCTGTATATATCATCATTGAGTTCTTTCATCAGTGTCTTCTAATTCTTTGTATACAGTTCTTCTCTCTCCTTATGTAGGTTTATTCCTAGATATTTTATTCTTTTTGTTTCAATGGTGAATGGGATTGATTTTTTAATTTCTCTTTCTGATTTTTCATTGTTAATGTATAGAAAGGCAAGTGGGGGCTACCCTGGTGGTCCAGTGGGTAAGGACACCACCTTGCAGTGCAAAGGGCACCAGTTCGATCCCTGGCCTGGGAAGATCCTATGTGCCATAGAGCGGCTGGACTGCTGTGTCCAACTACCGAGCTGGAGCTCTGGAGTGCATGTGCCCAGAGCTGGTGCTCTGCAGTGACAGAGGCCACTGCTATGGGAGGCCCACACAGGCCAAAGAACAAAGCTGGATGAAAATAGATAAATGAAAGACCGATAGAAGTGGCAAAAAAAAAAAAAAGCAAGTGATTGTATATTGATTTTATATTCTGTGACTTTGCTAAATTCACTGACTTGTCCTAGTAATTTTTTTTTTAAGATTTATTTATTTATTTATTTTCGATGGGGGTTGGGTTGGGGAGGGAAGGGAGCGGGTGGGCCACTTCTATTGGTCTTTCATTTCTCTATTTTCATCCATCTTTGTTCTTTGACTCTTGTGGGCCTCCCATCACAGTGGCGTCTGTCGTTGCAGAGCGCCGGTTCTGGGCACATGTGCTCCAGAGCTCGGCTCGGTAATTGGACACATCGGTCCAGTCGCTCCGCGGCACGTGGGATCTTCCCAGGCCAAGGATCGAACCGGCGCCACTTGCACCGTCCTTACCCACTGGACCACCAGGGGAAGGCCCCCTAGTAATTTTTGATAGTATCTTTAGGGATTTCCTATGTATAATATCATATCATCTACAAACAGTGAGAGTTTTACTTCTTATTTTCCAATCTGGATTCTTTTAACTTCTTTTTCTTCTTTATTTGCCACGGCATGGACTCCCAAGTCCATGCAGAACAATAGTGGTGAGAGTGGACATCCTTGTCTTTTCTTGATTCTTCCTACCCAGGAACATAGAATACCTTTTCATCTGTATATATCATCATTGAGTTCTTTCATCAGTGTCTTCTAATTCTTTGTATACAGTTCTTCTCTCTCCTTATGTAGGTTTATTCCTAGATATTTTATTCTTTTTGTTTCAATGGTGAATGGGATTGATTTTTTAATTTCTCTTTCTGATTTTTCATTGTTAATGTATAGAAAGGCAAGTGGGGGCTACCCTGGTGGTCCAGTGGGTAAGGACACCACCTTGCAGTGCAAAGGGCACCAGTTCGATCCCTGGCCTGGGAAGATCCTATGTGCCATAGAGCGGCTGGACTGCTGTGTCCAACTACCGAGCTGGAGCTCTGGAGTGCATGTGCCCAGAGCTGGTGCTCTGCAGTGACAGAGGCCACTGCTATGGGAGGCCCACACAGGCCAAAGAACAAAGCTGGATGAAAATAGATAAATGAAAGACCGATAGAAGTGGCAAAAAAAAAAAAAGCAAGTGATTGTATATTGATTTTATATTCTGTGACTTTGCTAAATTCACTGACTTGTCCTAGTAATTTTTTTTTTAAGATTTATTTATTTATTTATTTTCGATGGGGGTTGGGTTGGGGAGGGAAGGGAGCGGGTGGGCCACTTCTATTGGTCTTTCATTTCTCTATTTTCATCCATCTTTGTTCTTTGACTCTTGTGGGCCTCCCATCACAGTGGCGTCTGTCGTTGCAGAGCGCCGGTTCTGGGCACATGTGCTCCAGAGCTCGGCTCGGTAATTGGACACATCGGTCCAGTCGCTCCGCGGCACGTGGGATCTTCCCAGGCCAAGGATCGAACCGGCGCCACTTGCACCGTCCTTACCCACTGGACCACCAGGGGAAGGCCCCCTAGTAATTTTTGATAGTATCTTTAGGGATTTCCTATGTATAATATCATATCATCTACAAACAGTGAGAGTTTTACTTCTTATTTTCCAATCTGGATTCTTTTAACTTCTTTTTCTTCTTTATTTGCCACGGCATGGACTCCCAAGTCCATGCAGAACAATAGTGGTGAGAGTGGACATCCTTGTCTTTTTCTTGATCTTAGAATGCTTACAAGTTTTCACCATTAAGAAGAAGTTTCATGGGCTTCCCTGGTGGCCCAAAGGGTAAGGACACCGCCTTGCAGTGCAAGAGGTGCTGGTTCAAACCCTGGCTTGGGAAGATCCCACGTGCTGTGGAGTGGCTGGACTTGTGTGTTCAACTACTGAGCCAGAGCTCTGGAGTGTATGCGCTAGAGCTGGTGCTCTGTGACAAGAGAGGCCACTGCAATGGGAGGCGCACACAGGCCAAAGAGCAAAGATAAATAAAATTAAAGATCAATAGAAGTGGCCGAAAAATGTAAAAAATAATAATAAAAAAAGAGAGTGTGTATCCTTGCCTTTAAAAAAAAAAGGTTTATTGTGAGTCTATTATGTACAGCCGTCACTATGTTTATGCCGAGTTAAATTCCTTCTATGCCCATATTTTAAAGAGTCTTTATCATAAATGGGTGCTGACTTTGTCAAAAGTTTTCTGCATATCATATGTTTCTTATCTTTCAACTTGTCAATATGGTATATCACATTAATTAATTTGTGCATATTGCAGAATCCTTGCCTCCACGCAATAAACCTGACTTGATCATGGTGCATGAACTTTTTAATGTGTTGTTGAATTCTGTTTGCTAGAATGTTGGTGGTGCTAAATTCTCTTAACTTGAAACAACTAGAGGAGGCAGAGCCAAGATGGTGGAGGAATGAGGGGAAGATTTAACCAGCTCCCCAACAGAATCGCCAGAAATAATGAAGAAACAGAGCGCGGTTCTGGGCACATGTGCTCCAGAGCTCGGCTCGGTAATTGGACACATCGGTCCAGTCGCTCCGCGGCACGTGGGATCTTCCCAGGCCAAGGATCGAACCGGCGCCACTTGCACCGTCCTTACCCACTGGACCACCAGGGGAAGGCCCCCTAGTAATTTTTGATAGTATCTTTAGGGATTTCCTATGTATAATATCATATCATCTACAAACAGTGAGAGTTTTACTTCTTATTTTCCAATCTGGATTCTTTTAACTTCTTTTTCTTCTTTATTTGCCACGGCATGGACTCCCAAGTCCATGCAGAACAATAGTGGTGAGAGTGGACATCCTTGTCTTTTTCTTGATCTTAGAATGCTTACAAGTTTTCACCATTAAGAAGAAGTTTCATGGGCTTCCCTGGTGGCCCAAAGGGTAAGGACACCGCCTTGCAGTGCAAGAGGTGCTGGTTCAAACCCTGGCTTGGGAAGATCCCACGTGCTGTGGAGTGGCTGGACTTGTGTGTTCAACTACTGAACCAGAGCTCTGGAGTGTATGCGCTAGAGCTGGTGCTCTGTGACAAGAGAGGCCACTGCAATGGGAGGCGCACACAGGCCAAAGAGCAAAGATAAATAAAATTAAAGATCAATAGAAGTGGCCGAAAAATGTAAAAAATAATAATAACAAAAGAGAGTGTGTATCCTTGCCTTTAAAAAAAAAAGGTTTATTGTGAGTCTATTATGTACAGCCGTCACTATGTTTATGCCGAGTTAAATTCCTTCTATGCCCATATTTTAAAGAGTCTTTATCATAAATGGGTGCTGACTTTGTCAAAAGTTTTCTGCATATCATATGTTTCTTATCTTTCAACTTGTCAATATGGTATATCACATTAATTAATTTGTGCATATTGCAGAATCCTTGCCTCCAGGGAATAAACCTGACTTGATCATGGTGCATGAACTTTTTAATGTGTTGTTGAATTCTGTTTGCTAGAATGTTGGTGGTGCTAAATTCTCTTAACTTGAAACAACTAGAGGAGGCAGAGCCAAGATGGTGGAGGAATGAGGGGAAGATTTAACCAGCTCCCCAACAGAATCACCAGAAATAATCAAGAAATGAAACACCACCAACAAATCAGCCACTAGACGACAGAAGAACTCCTTAGGTCCGTGACAGTAAAAGAGTGAACAGCCAGAACTTTCCCGGAGCTACTGCTATAAGAATCCTCTACCCTAACCCCCACGCCGGACCGCACTGATGGAGAGCGCACCAGCAAGTGCCCTAAAACGGGGCCAGAGTGGAGCATCGGGGGAGAGAAGGCAGCGCTCCGTGCGAAAATTCCAAGAATCCATCCGGATCGCCGACAGAAATTAAGACACTGCAAAAATAGGATACTGGAGCAGGGCCAGGAACAACGCAATTGGGAAGTTCCCAGCTGAGTGGGCCTAGAGACCTGGAGCCGGAGGGGAGTGCCCAGTGTGAAAATCACACCACTTGGCTGGGTGAAAATTGCGACTTTGCGCCTGGCACCGGGTAAGTTCAAACACACCTAGTGGGGGACTTGCTGAACAGAGAGGGGAAGTCGCCCACGGATTGCTGACCAGGGACTGGGATCAAGCCAGACGGGGAAGCGTGTGCCTGCCTTTGGGACTTGGACGTGTAACTGGCAGCCCAAGTGCGCCTGTGGCGGAAGAGCCCGTGCACCTCCATAGCTACACCCGCAGCGGAGGAAGCCGAGAGAGGGGCAGGTATTGGGAGCTACTGGCGGGTGTGTGGCCGAGCTGGGGTGCCCCACCCCCCAAAAAGGGGACTGTGCGCGCCACGGCCCCCTGCCCGATGGACTGGGATGAGTCTACCGACCCAGCCAGCACCAGAGCTTGCAGCAAAGCCAGTATTTGGCTGAAAACAAACCATAGCAACTGGTGCCTTAAGGGAAAGGCTACATCATCAAGACAACACCATCGAAAGCAGATTGCCTTCCACCAAACACATGAGAGGATCCACAGGCCCCATTTCCCAGGTTGGGTGTGCACTATTTTTCTTTCAACTTGTCAATATGGTATATCACATTAATTAATTTGTGCATATTGCAGAATCCTTGCCTCCAGGAATAAACCTGACTTGATCATGGTGCATGAACTTTTTAATGTGTTGTTGAATTCTGTTTGCTAGAATGTTGGTGGTGCTAAATTCTCTTAACTTGAAACAACTAGAGGAGGCAGAGCCAAGATGGTGGAGGAATGAGGGGAAGATTTAACCAGCTCCCCAACAGAATCACCAGAAATAATCAAGAAATGAAACACCACCAACAAATCAGCCACTAGACGACAGAAGAACTCCTTAGGTCCGTGACAGTAAAAGAGTGAACAGCCAGAACTTTCCCGGAGCTACTGCTATAAGAATCCTCTACCCTAACCCCCACGCCGGACCGCACTGATGGAGAGCGCACCAGCAAGTCCCCTAAAACGGGGCCAGAGTGGAGCATCGGGAGAGAAGGCAGCGCTCCGTGCGAAAATTCCAAGAATCCATCCGGATCGCCGACAGAAATTAAGACACTGCAAAAATAGGATACTGGAGCAGGGCCAGGAACAACGCAATTGGGAAGTTCCCAGCTGAGTGGGCCTAGAGACCTGGAGCCGGAGGGGAGTGCCCAGTGTGAAAATCACACCGCTTGGCTGGGTGAAAATTGCGACTTTGCGCCTGGCACCGGGTAAGTTCAAACACACCTAGTGGGGGACTTGCTGAACAGAGAGGGGAAGTCGCCCACGGATTGCTGACCAGGGACTGGGATCAAGCCAGACGGGGAAGCGTGTGCCTGCCTTTGGGACTTGGACGTGTAACTGGCAGCCCAAGTGCGCCTGTGGCGGAAGAGCCCGTGCACCTCCATATCTACACCCGCAGCGGAGGAAGCCGAGAGAAGGGCAGGTATTGGGAGCTACTGGCGGGTGTGTGGCCGAGCTGGGGTGCCCCACCCACCAAAAAGGGGACTGTGCGCGCCACGGCCCCCTGCCCGATGGACTGGGATGAGTCTACCGACCCAGCCAGCACCAGAGCTTGCAGCAAAGCCAGTATTTGGCTGAAAACAAACCATAGCAACTGGTGCCTTAAGGGAAAGGCTACATCATCAAGACAACACCATCGAAAGCAGATTGCCTTCCACCAAACACATGAGAGGATAAAAACCAGGGACAGAATTTAGCTTTTTTGATTATTTATATGTTATGGACGGTTCTGCTTATAGGTTTGCTCGGTCAGGTTTGGGTTTTTTTTTTTTTGTCTCTTCTTATTAAGTTTTTCTTCCCATTTTAGTTTTTAACTTCTGTCCTTTTTTCTTTTTTTGATTTTTAATTTTTAATTTTTTTTTTAAATTTTAACTCCTGGAAACTTCTAATTTTCTTTCCTCTTTGCCACTGCTTCCTCCCTCTGTTTTAAATGTAAAATCTTTTCGTATCTACCACTATCCTCTAGATAAATATTTCCTACCTTCCTGTCTCCACTAGTCTCTTCCAGCTGCACTAAACAATACAACACACTAATCTTGGCTACATAACCCTATAAAATCCTACAAAGACGAGTCTATTCCTTCTCATTACCCATACACTCTCCTCCTCCTCACCCCCAACACATGTCTTAGCTAAAAATTGCATTCAATGAAATAGTCCAAGGCAGGACCTTGCCCCAGATCTATTTTTCTAGGCACTATTTTAATTAATTCAGAGCTTAATGGGCAAGTATCATCTTTGATTGCGTTGTTTCCCAGAAAAAATTTCCTATGCTTTGTCTCTGTAAGACTGGTTAGATGTGGTTATTGCTGTGTATGTATGATTAACTTACGACTATGTTAGAAAACATCTGCATGCTTTCAAGACTGTCATGCATCAGGGATGCACCTCTTGTTCCTCCGATGCTAGTATTTGAACTAATATCACGGAACACCATAGCAAACTAGACATAGAGCCTACACCCCCTGACCAATCATCAAACCAAGGATCCTCGGAGTAGAAGCCCTGATTCCAAGACCCCACACTATCAAAGAACATACAACACTACAGATTATTCACCTGTAAACAAGACCAAATACCACCCAAGACACAAACCAATGAACCCTTCTAGAAGGACAGAAACCCAAAGGAAGGGAGAATCCAACCAAGAAGCCTGGTGGGGAAAAGAACTCCATACACATAGACACACACAAAGAAACAAACACTAACCTAATAATGAAACGACAGAGAAACACAGGACAAATGAAGGACCAGGCTAGAGAAACACAGCTTCAAATGACAGAGGAGGAGATAGACACATTATCTGAAAGAGAATTCAGAAAAGCGATAATAATGAGGATGCAAAACACCGAAAACAGAATATTAGAGGAAATTAGTGCACTGAGAAGAGACAAGCAGGAAATGAAAAATAAGCAAATAGAGACCACAAACTCCATTGCTGAGCTCAAAAATATTATAGAATGTTTCAATAGTAGAGTACCAGAGGCAGAAGAACGGATAAGTGAGCTGGAAGACAGAATGGTGGAAATAAGTGCTGAAGAACAGAACAAAACTGAAAGAATCAAAAGAACTGAGGATAGCCTCAGAGACCTATGGGACAATATCAAACGCACGAATATTAGAATTATGGGAGTTCCAGAGGAAGAAGAGGGGAAGAAAGTCTACGAAAAAATTCTGGAAGAGATTATAGTTGAAAACTTCCCCAGCATGGGAAAGGAAAGAGTCAACCAAGTCCAAGAAGTACAAAGTGTTCCATACAGGAGAAACCCCAGAAGAAACACACCAAGGCATATTCTAATCAAACTAACGCAGATTAATATAAAGACAGATTAATAAAAGCAGCTAAGAGCAAACAACAAACAACATATAAAGGAAACCCCATACGTCTAACTGCGGATCTTTCAACAGAAACTCTGCTGGCCAGAAGAGAATGGCAAGACACATTTAAATGGCTAAAAGAGAATAACCTCCAACCAAGAATTCTCTACCCAGCAAGAATCTCATTCAGAATTGATGGCAAAGTCAAAAATTTCACAGACAGACAGACAAAAACTAAAAGAATTCTGTACCACAAAACCAGCCCTACAACAAGTGTTAAACGGCCTGATATAGCAAATAAATACAAGAGTAGGAGAAGTCCTACAAATCAAACCCCAAACTTCTAAGAAGATGACAATAGGAACATTCGTATCAATAATTACTTTGAATGTAAATGGACTAAATGCTCCAAGCAAACGATGCAGGTTGGCTGAATGGATCCAGAAGCAAGACCCATATATATGCTGTTTACAAGAGACCCACTTCAGACCTACAGACACTCAGAGACTGAAAGTGAGAGGCTGGAAAAAGATCTTCCATGCCAATGGAAATCAAAAGAAAGCTGGAGTAGCAATCCTCATATCAGACAAAATAGATTTTAAAGAAAAGAAGATTCTAAGACAAGGCAGGTCACTACATCATGATTAAGGGATCTATCCAAAAGGAAGACATAACAGTCACGAATATCTACGCACCCAACACAGGGCCACCTCAATACATAAGACAGATACTTTCAGACTTAAGAGAAGAAATCAATAATCGCACAGAAATAGTAGGAGACATGAACACTCCTCTCACACCAATGAACAGGTCATCCAAACAGAAAATTAATAAAGAAACACACACCTTAAATGCCACACTAGAAAAGATGGACCTCATTGATATCTTTAGGACATTTCACCCAAAAGTAGAAAAATACACTTCTCAAGTGCTCATGGAACATTCTCCAGAATTGACCACATCTTGGGCCACAAACCTCAGTCAATTCAAGAAAACTGAAATTATATCAACCATCTTCTTGGACCACAATGCAATGAGACTAGAGATCAACTACAGAAAAAAAACCGCTAAAACACAAGCATAAGGAGATTAAACAACATATACCTAAAAAAACAACTGATTACTGAGGAAATCAAAGGAAAATTTAATAATCCCTAGAAGAAAATGATACTGAACATACGACCGTGCAAAACCTATGGGATACCGCAAAAGAAGTTCTAAGAGGGAAATTTATAGCAATATAATCGTACCTCATAAAACTAGGAAAATATGAAACAGATGGCCTAACCCTCAGCTTAAAACAATTGGAGAAAGAAGAACAAGAACATCCCAAAGCCAGCAGAAGAGAAATTATAAAGACTAATGCAGAAATAAATGTGAAAGAAATGAAAGTAACTATAGTAATGATAAAGAAAAAGAGAAGCTCTTTCTTCGAAAAGGTAAACAAAGTTGACAAGGCACTGGTGAGACTCATCAAGAGAAAGAGAGAGAAGAACCAGATCAACAAAATCAAAAACAAAAAAGGAGTGATTACAACAGAGAACGCAAAAATCCAAAGGATTCTAAGAGACTATTATTGGCAACTCTATGGCAACAAACTGGACAGCCTGGAAGAAAGGGACAGTTTCTTGGGGAAGATTAATCTCCCAGGACTGAGCCAGGAAGAAACAGAAACTTTGAACAACCCAATCACAAGCTCAGAAATTGAATTTGTGATAAAAAATCTACCCTAAAATAAAAGCCCAGGGCCAGATGGCTTCACAGCCAAATTCTACCAAACATTTAAAGAAGAGCTAATGCCTATCCTTCAAAAACTCTTTCAAAAAATTGCACAGGAAGGAATACTTCCAAATACATTCCACGTGGCCACCATCACCCTGATACCCAAATTAGGCAAAGACAACACAAAAAAGGAAAATTACACACCAATTTCACTGATGAACTTAGATGCCAAGATCCTCAACAAAATCCTAGCAAACAGAATTCAACGACACATCAAAAAACTCATACATCATGATCAAGTCGGGTTCATCCCAGGCATGCAAAGATTCTTCAATATCCACAAATCAATCAATGTGATACAACGTATCAGCAAATTGAGAGACAGAAATCACATGATCATCTCAACAGATGCAGAAAAAGCCTTTGACAAAGTACAACATCCATTTATGATAAAAACTCTTCAGAAAATGGGCATAGAAGGAATCTATCTCAACATAATAAAAGCCATCTATGAGAAGCCCACAACGAACATTATCCTCAATGGTGAAAACCTGAAAGCATTCCCTCTAAGATCAGGAACAAGACAGGGCTGTCCACTTTCACCACTACTATTCAACATAGTCCTGGAAGTTCTAGCAACAGTAATAAGAGAAGAGAAAGAAATCAAAGGAATCCAGATTGGAAAGGAAGAAGTCAAGCTCCCTCTCGTTGCAGACGACATGATCTTTTGCATAGAAAATCCCAAAGACACTATTACAAAGCCACTAGAGCTAATCAACAAATTCAGCAACGTCACAGGATACAAATTCAACACACAGAAATCACTGGCATTCCTATACACAAACAATGAAAAATCAGAATACGAAATCAAAGAGGCAATCCTCTTCACCATTGCAACCAAAAGAAACATATATCTAGGAATAAACCTACCCAAAGAAACAAAAGAATTGTACACAGAAAATTACAAGACACTCATGAAAGAAGTTAAAGAAGACTTAAACAGATGGAGAGATATTTCATGTTCCTGGGTCAAAAGAATCAATATTGTGAAAATGACCATACTACCAAATAGCATCTACAGATTCAATGCAATACGTATTCAACTACCATTGACATTTTTCACAGAACTAGACCAGAGAATCACACAGTTCATATGGAAACACAAAGGACCTCGAATAGCGAAAGAAATCCTGAGAAAGAAAAATGGAGCTGGAGGGATCAGCCCCTCCTAACTAAAAGTCTGGCCACCATCCCTATACCCAAATTAGGAAGGAATACTTCCAAATACATTCCACGTGGCCACCATCACCCTGATACCCAAATTAGGCAAAGACAACACAAAAAAGGAAAATTACACACCAATTTCACTGATGAACTTAGATGCCAAGATCCTCAACAAAATCCTAGCAAACAGAATTCAACGACACATCAAAAAACTCATACATCATGATCAAGTCGGGTTCATCCCAGGCATGCAAAGATTCTTCAATATCCACAAATCAATCAATGTGATACAACGTATCAGCAAATTGAGAGACAGAAATCACATGATCATCTCAACAGATGCAGAAAAAGCCTTTGACAAAGTACAACATCCATTTATGATAAAAACTCTTCAGAAAATGGGCATAGAAGGAATCTATCTCAACATAATAAAAGCCATCTATGAGAAGCCCACAACGAACATTATCCTCAATGGTGAAAACCTGAAAGCATTCCCTCTAAGATCAGGAACAAGACAGGGCTGTCCACTTTCACCACTACTATTCAACATAGTCCTGGAAGTTCTAGCAACAGTAATAAGTGAAGAGAAAGAAATCAAAGGAATCCAGATTGGAAAGGAAGAAGTCAAGCTCCCTCTCGTTGCAGACGACATGATCTTTTGCATAGAAAATCCCAAAGACACTATTACAAAGCCACTAGAGCTAATCAACAAATTCAGCAACGTCACAGGATACAAATTCAACACACAGAAATCACTGGCATTCCTATACACAAACAATGAAAAATCAGAATACGAAATCA
The DNA here is from genome assembly GCA_022376925.1 of Tragulus kanchil. Classification (NCBI taxonomy): domain Eukaryota; kingdom Metazoa; phylum Chordata; class Mammalia; order Artiodactyla; family Tragulidae; genus Tragulus; species Tragulus kanchil. The sequence goes on along the minus strand of JAIOJX010000023.1, from coordinate 90,413,512 downwards.
AAGAGGCAATCCTCTTCACCATTGCAACCAAAAGAAACATATATCTAGGAATAAACCTACCCAAAGAAACAAAAGAATTGTACACAGAAAATTACAAGACACTCATGAAAGAAGTTAAAGAAGACTTAAACAGATGGAGAGATATTTCATGTTCCTGGGTCAAAAGAATCAATATTGTGAAAATGACCATACTACCAAATAGCATCTACAGATTCAATGCAATACGTATTCAACTACCATTGACATTTTTCACAGAACTAGACCAAAGAATCACACAGTTCATATGGAAACACAAAGGACCTCGAATAGCGAAAGAAATCCTGAGAAAGAAAAATGGAGCTGGAGGGATCAGCCTCCCTAACTTCAGACTATACTATAAAGCAACAGTCAGCAAGACAGTATGGTACTGGCACAAAAACAGAACTATAGACCAATGGAACAAGATAGAGAGCCCAGAGAGAAACCCACACACCTATGGGTATCTTATTTTTGACACAGGAGGCGAGACTATAAAATGGGACAAAGACAGCCTCTTCAACAAGTGGTGTTGGGAAAATTGGACAGCTACATGCAAAAAAATGAAGTTGGAACATTCCCTGACACCATACACTAAGACCAACTCAAAATGGATTCAAGATATAAATGTAAGACCAGAAATCATCAAACTTTTAGAGAAGAATATAGGCAAAACACTCAGGGACATCAGTCAAAGCAAGATCTTCTCTGACCCACCTACTAAAATAGCGGAACTGAAAAGAAAAATGAACATGTGGGACCTCATGAAACTTAAAAGCTTTTGTACAGCAAAAGAAATTACAAAAAAGCTCAACAGACACCCCACAGAGTGGGAGAAAATCATAGCAAATGAAACAACAGACAAAGAATTCATCTCCAAAATCTACAAGCAACTCAGACAACTCAGCACAGGAAAAACAAACAACCCAATCAAAAAATGGGAAAAAGATCTAAAGAGACATCTCTCCAAAGAGGACATACAGATGGTCCAAAAGCACATGAAACGATGCTCAACTTCACTTCTTATTAGAGAAATGCAAGTTAAAACTACAATGAGATATCACCTCACATCCGTCAGAATGGCCATCTTCAAAAAATCTGCAGACAATAAATGCTGGAGAGGGTGCGGAGAAAAGGGAACCCTCTTGCACTGCTGGTGGGAATGTAAATTGATGCAGCCTCTATGGAAGACAGTATGGAGATTCCTTAAAAAACTAAAAATAGAAGCACCCTATGACCCAGCAATCCCACTATTAGGCTTATATCCTGATGAAATCAAAATCTCAATGCAATTACGTATTCAACTACCATTGACATTTTTCACAGAACTAGACCAGAGAATCACACAGTTCATATGGAAACACAAAGGACCTCGAATAGCGAAAGAAATCCTGAGAAAGAAAAATGGAGCTGGAGGGATCAGCCTCCCTAACTTCAGACTATACTATAAAGCAACAGTCAGCAAGACAGTATGGTACTGGCACAAAAACAGAACTATAGACCAATGGAACAAGATAGAGAGCCCAGAGAGAAACCCACACACCTATGGGTATCTTATTTTTGACACAGGAGGCGAGACTATAAAACGGGACAAAGACAGCCTCTTCAACAAGTGGTGTTGGGAAAATTGGACAGCTACATGCAAAAAAATGAAGTTGGAACATTCCCTGACACCATACACTAAGACCAACTCAAAATGGATTCAAGATATAAATGTAAGACCAGAAATCATCAAACTTTTAGAGAAGAATATAGGCAAAACACTCAGGGACATCAGTCAAAGCAAGATCTTCTCTGACCCACCTACTAAAATAGCGGAACTGAAAAGAAAAATGAACATGTGGGACCTCATGAAACTTAAAAGCTTTTGTACAGCAAAAGAAATTACAAAAATGCTCAACAGACACCCCACAGAGTGGGAGAAAATCATAGCAAATGAAACAACGGACAAAGAATTCATCTCCAAAATCTACAAGCAACTCAGACAACTCAGCACAGGAAAAACAAACAACCCAATCAAAAAATGGGAAAAAGATCTAAAGAGACATCTCTCCAAAGAGGACATACAGATGGTCCAAAAGCACATGAAACGATGCTCAACTTCACTTCTTATTAGAGAAATGCAAGTTAAAACTACAATGAGATATCACCTCACATCCGTCAGAATGGCCATCTTCAAAAAATCTGCAGACAATAAATGCTGGAGAGGGTGCGGAGAAAAGGGAACCCTCTTGCACTGCTGGTGGGAATGTAAATTGATGCAGCCTCTATGGAAGACAGTATGGAGATTCCTTAAAAAACTAAAAATAGAAGCACCCTATGACCCAGCAATCTCACTCTTAGGCTTATATCCTGATGAAATCAAAACTGAAAGAAACACCTGTACCCCAATGTTCATTGCCGCTCTCTATACAATAGCCAGAACAGGGAAGCAACCCAGATGTCCATCAATGAATGAATGGGTGCAGAAGTCCTTGGTACATATATACAATGGAATACTACTCAGTTGTTAAAAGAAATGCAGAAGACTCAGTCCTAATGAGGTGGCTGGCTCTAGAACCTATCATAAAAAGTGAAGTAAGTCAAAAAGAGAAAGACAAGTACAGTATACTAACACACATATATATGGAACCTAGTAGGACCGCCTTGATAACACACGCAGTGAACTCAAGGAAAAACAGACAGAGCATAGACATAGGGACATTGTGGGGAAGAAATAGGGAGGGTGAGGCATGGAGGGAGTAACATGGAAACCTATACTGTCATGTGTGGAGAAGATAGCTATTGTCATTGTGCTAAGGGAATAGGAGTGCTTACAATGGCATGGGGCGTTGGTCCGGAGGGGTGAGATGGGGGGAACTGGGGGATTGGGGACCAGGGATATGCATATGATTGATCTGGGAACATACATGTCTGTGAACAACAAAACTCTGTAAAACCTTTAAAATAAGGAATTAAAAAAAAAAAATAGATGCAAGACGGACACCATGGAGGAGCTCTCCAAAACAAAGGAATTTGGGAAGGATTGTGGACGGAACCCAACGATTTTAAATGACAACAGAAAGAGCATAGAGTGAAATCTGCTCACAAGCAACTCAGACAACTCAGCACAGGAAAAACAAACAACCCAATCAAAAAATGGGAAAAAGATCTAAAGAGACATCTCTCCAAAGAGGACATACAGATGGTCCAAAAGCACATGAAACGATGCTCAACTTCACTTCTTATTAGAGAAATGCAAGTTAAAACTACAATGAGATATCACCTCACATCCGTCAGAATGGCCATCTTCAAAAAATCTGCAGACAATAAATGCTGGAGAGGGTGCGGAGAAAAGGGAACCCTCTTGCACTGCTGGTGGGAATGTAAATTGATGCAGCCTCTATGGAAGACAGTATGGAGATTCCTTAAAAAACTAAAAATAGAAGCACCCTATGACCCAGCAATCCCACTCTTAGGCTTATATCCTGATGAAATCAAAACTGAAAGAAACACCTGTACCCCAATGTTCATTGCCGCTCTCTATACAATAGCCAGAACAGGGAAGCAACCCAGATGTCCATCAATGAATGAATGGGTGCAGAAGTCCTTGGTACATATATACAATGGAATACTACTCAGTTGTTAAAAGAAATGCAGAAGACTCAGTCCTAATGAGGTGGCTGCCTCTAGAACCTATCATAAGAAGTGAAGTAAGTCAAAAAGAGAAAGACAAGTACAGTATACTAACACACATATATATGGAACCTAGTAGGACCGCCTTGATAACACACGCAGTGAACTCAAGGAAAAACAGACAGAGCATAGACATAGGGACATTGTGGGGAAGAAATAGGGAGGGTGAGGCATGGAGGGAGTAACATGGAAACCTATACTGTCATGTGTGGAGAAGATAGCTATTGTCATTGTGCTAAGGGAATAGGAGTGCTTACAATGGCATGGGGCGTTGGTCCGGAGGGGTGAGATGGGGGGAACTGGGGGATTGGGGACCAGGGATATGCATATGATTGATCTGGGAACATACATGTCTGTGAACAACAAAACTCTGTAAAACCTTTAAAATAAGGAATTAAAAAAAAAAAAATAGATGCAAGACGGACACCATGGAGGAGCTCTCCAAAACAAAGGAATTTGGGAAGGATTGTGGACGGAACCCAACGATTTTAAATGACAACAGAAAGAGCATAGAGTGAAATCTGCTCAGAGCAGGGCAGACCACACCTGGTTTTAGCAAATACTTACACAAATAGCCTAGGAAGGGAAGTAAACCTACCACAAGATATCACCAGGAAAAGCCGCTTGTCAAAAAAGTCATACTTGGTTTTTGTTCTTTTACTGCCTCTGTGAACACAGATGCTACTTGACAATTTTGGCTGTAAATATTATAGAACTATGTCTTAGAAATTATGCATGTGGATATCTAAGGGGCTGATTTTCAATGCTTCACTCATTCTGATTTTTCACCTATTAGATATTTTACCAATGAATAATATCATGAAATATTATAGAATAACTAAAAAAAAATGTGCTAGGTGAAAGAGGTCAGCCCTCCTCCCACAGGAGTACATATTGATGATTCCCCTTGTATATAATTCTAGAAAATGGAAAGTAATCTATAGTGACTAGAAGTGAATATGTGGTTGCCTCGGGGTAGGATACGATGAGAAAGGAGGAATCACAAAGGAGCACAAGGCAACTTTGGGGTAGATGGATATGGTCACTATATTGGTTGTGATATTGGTTTCATGTTGTGCATGCATGCTAAGTCACTTCAGTCATGTCCAACTCCCTGCCACTCTAAGAACTACAATCTTCCAGGTTCCTCTGTCCATGGAATTCTCCAGGCAAGAATACTAGAGTAGGCTGCCATTCCTTCATCCAGGGGATCTTTCATGTAAGGAACTATCAAATTATACATTTTAAATACTGTATGTTAATTACATCTCAATAAAGTTAAGATAAAATAAAAATGAGTAAATGAGGAAAGAGAACATTTTGGAAGAAGGAGTGTTAAATGGTCATAGTCATTTTCTCTGGGAGGGGATTCAAATGGGTGGGATTTTCAAAGGGACTGGAGTTTTAACTGCATTGTTTGAATTTTTATAACCCAAATAAGCCCACATATTAACTGTGTTTTTTTAAAGTTAAAAAGAACTGGCTGTCACACAAGTGGGCTCTGATGTTTGTTGACTCAGTCTTCAGAGGACCTCTATGAGCCGTAATATTTTTACAGTGGAAATTTTCTTTTTACAATCTAAAATATCTTTAAATGCATTGAAATGTATTTCTTATTTTAAACTTTTTATCTTGAGATGTCTGAAGCACTGAGTTTGGAAAAATCTGCCTTTTAACAGATGTCTTACATTCTCTTCTCTGTATTTTTCTAGACTCTAACAAATGCATGAAATTTTTTGGCCACCACCCTCAGAATACAACCTCGGTTACCAGATGTTTGTCTTCCTGCTTTCTATATTTAGAGGATTCAGAGGAGGCTTAGCTGTTACAGCCACATCATGACTTTTTTCAACAATTAAAATTTTTGACAATCACAGTATCCACAGACTAATTAAATCAAGGCATAGGAACCTCAGTTTAACTAAAGGACTTCAGAAAAGGTTCAGCCTGTTGCCTCCCTTGATGGCATTGATGGTGTACCTACAAGTCATCACGTCAGGAATTCTGAATAAACAAAGCTTCCTACATGCCACCCAGGAACTGTGAGTCATGAAGAAACTCTGTGCAAAATAAACCTCCAGTCAAATGAGAAATGGTCCTTTATAAAGTACTGTGTCTGAGTTACAGAGCAGAAAGTTGAATTAAATGTGGGAGCATCTAAGCATCTTTCTCCCTAGTATCATCCATTTGATCCTCACTCAACCACCTTCAGGTCTCTTGTCCTCCCCTTAGGAATTTGGAACACACAGCTGGCTCCCCTCTAAGGAGGCAGGTGCCCCTGACAGCACAAGGAACCCAAGCAGGTCTGACCATGAACACAAATTCCCTTAGGAAGAAGGAGAGGATCCCAGGCTGGGGTGGGCTGGGAGTGCTTGAATGTGGCCTACAGAAAATAAGCGAATGACAATTCTGGACGAAGACGCAAACATGGAAGTGCTTCTGGCCTTATGTTCTGATACCAAATCACTCTGTCCCTAGACTGTAGGAGAGGTTGGGGGAGAGATAAATCTGGGGATGATTTTGGTGCCAAATTTCAAGGGGCTTCCCTCTTTTCTGCTCTTTTAAATCCATATCCCTTTACTTTCTTTAGATCAGCTAAGTGTTGACTCCAATTCCCTGTTTTCCCCCAGAGTTGGTGAAATATCTAGTCTAAGTAATTCTGGGCTTAGGTTGAGTGATAATTTGGAACTAAGATGTTGAATATCCCGCAGGCCTAGGACCTCTGCTCCTCCTGCCACACTGCACTTGCAGCCTAGGTGCCTTCAGCAAGATTAGAACACATACATATATTTTTCTTAAAATACAGAACTGTGTCCTGGAGGTTGGCCCCTCCCAAGCAGCCAGAGTGTGAGCTCGCCTCCAAGATGATCATGTAGATGTATGTTTATGCTGTCTGCTCCCCTAGAAATCCTGATAAATAGGGCTCCAGGAGATCAGAGACCTGTCTTCTGATTTTGGATCCACTCTTGACTCTGATGAAATCACTTTTCTCTGACCTTTGTCTGTGGCTGGCTAAGGAGATGTCTTGTGCAAGAGCTCTTGTAAATCTCAGGAGAAGGTGAAAAAAGAACTATGGTCCTATCCAGTGAAGCCATGAAAGACTGTCTGATGGGGAGGGGCATTGTTTTTCTCCTGAGGCTGCCTCTGGCACAAAACACTGATAGGATGATCAGAAGAAATGGGGCGCTCCAAGATCTGTTCCTTTCCCAGTTCGATGGACCAGACTTATCTGGAGAAACTCCTTCCTGAAATTTCCCCCAGTCCCATTCCTCAATTCCATTTCCCCTCAGCCTTTCACAGCAGAACCAGCCACCCTGACTCAGCCACCTCCCTCAAGAAGGCTGTCACTCCATAGTTGCTTATTTTAAATTCAGTTATATTATTAATATATAAAGGGGCTTCCTTGGTAGCTCAGTGGTAAAGCATTCACCTGCAATGTAGGAGACATGGGTTCAGTTCCTGGGTCAGAAAGATTCCCTGGAGAAAGAAATAACAACCCACTCCAGAATTCTTGCCTGGGAAATCCCATGGATGGAGGAACCTGGTGGGCTATAGTCCACAGGTGACAAAAGAATTGGATATGACTTGATGACTTAACAGTAGCAACAAATATCAGATATAATTAATGCACAGTCAAATTTTCTGCTTTTTTAAATCCATATCCCTTTACTTTCTTTAGATCAGCTAAGTGTTGACTCCAATTCCCTGTTTTCCCCCAGAGTTGGTGAAATATCTAGTCTAAGTAATTCTGGGCTTAGGTTGAGTGATAATTTGGAACTAAGATGTTGAATATCCCGCAGGCCTAGGACCTCTGCTCCTCCTGCCACACTGCACTTGCAGCCTAGGTGCCTTCAGCAAGATTAGAACACATACATATATTTTTCTTAAAATACAGAACTGTGTCCTGGAGGTTGGCCCCTCCCAAGCAGCCAGAGTGTGAGCTCGCCTCCAAGATGATCATGTAGATGTATGTTTATGCTGTCTGCTCCCCTAGAAATCCTGATAAATAGGGCTCCAGGAGATCAGAGACCTGTCTTCTGATTTTGGATCCACTCTTGACTCTGATGAAATCACTTTTCTCTGACCTTTGTCTGTGGCTGGCTAAGGAGATGTCTTGTGCAAGAGCTCTTGTAAATCTCAGGAGAAGGTGAAAAAAGAACTATGGTCCTATCCAGTGAAGCCATGAAAGACTGTCTGATGGGGAGGGGCATTGTTTTTCTCCTGAGGCTGCCTCTGGCACAAAACACTGATAGGATGATCAGAAGAAATGGGGCGCTCCAAGATCTGTTCCTTTCCCAGTTCGATGGACCAGACTTATCTGGAGAAACTCCTTCCTGAAATTTCCCCCAGTCCCATTCCTCAATTCCATTTCCCCTCAGCCTTTCACAGCAGAACCAGCCACCCTGACTCAGCCACCTCCCTCAAGAAGGCTGTCACTCCATAGTTGCTTATTTTAAATTCAGTTATATTATTAATATATAAAGGGGCTTCCTTGGTAGCTCAGTGGTAAAGCATTCACCTGCAATGTAGGAGACATGGGTTCAGTTCCTGGGTCAGAAAGATTCCCTGGAGAAAGAAATAACAACCCACTCCAGAATTCTTGCCTGGGAAATCCCATGGATGGAGGAACCTGGTGGGCTATAGTCCACAGGTGACAAAAGAATTGGATATGACTTGATGACTTAACAGTAGCAACAAATATCAGATATAATTAATGCACAGTCAAATTTTCTGCTTTTTATGTTCTTGTTGCTGTTGTCAGTTGCTCAGTTTGAGTCTTTGGGATCCATGGACTGCAGCATACCAGGATTCCCTGTCCTTCACTATCTCCTGGAGTTTGCTCAAATTCATGTCCATTGAGTGGCTGATGCCATCCAACCAGCTCATCCACTGTTGTCACCTGCTCCTCCTGCCATCAGTTTTTGCCAGGATCAGGGTCTTTTTCAATGAGACACTTCTCACCAGGTGGCCAAAGTATTGGAGATTCAACTTCAATATCAGTCCTTCCAATAAAGGACTTGATTCAGGGTTGATTTTCTTTAGGATTGATTGGTTTGATTTCCTAGCAAGCTAAGGGACTCTCAGCATCACAATTTGAAAGAATCTACTATTCAGTTCTCAGGCTTCGTTATAGTTCAACTCATCCATACATGACTACTGGAAAAATCATAGCTTTGACTATACAAATTTGTCAGCGAACTGAGGTCTCTGCTTTTTAATATGCTGTCTAGGCTTGCCATAGCTTTCCTCTCAAGGAACTAGCGTCTTGTAATTTCATGGTTTCAGTCACCATCCATGGTGACTTTGGCCCAAGAAAATAAAATCTATGACCGTTTTCATTTTTTTCCTCATCTATTTGCCATGAAGTGATGGGACCAGATGCCATGATCTTAGTTTTTTGAATTTTGGCTTTTAAGATAGCTTTTTCACTCTCCTCTTTCTCCTTCATCAAGAAGCTGTTTAGTTCCTCATTGATTTTTGCCATTAGAGTGGTATCATCTGGTTATCTGGGTTTGTGGATATTTCTCCTGGCAATCTTGATTCCTGCTTGTGATTGATCCAGATAGGCATTTCTCATGATGTATTCTGCATATAAGTTGAATATGCAGGGTGAAAAAGTTTGGCATACTCCTTTTCCAATTTGGTAGCTCAGTGGTAAAGCATTCACCTGCAATGTAGGAGACATGGGTTCAGTTCCTGGGTCAGAAAGATTCCCTGGAGAAAGAAATAACAACCCACTCCAGTATTCTTGCCTGGGAAATCCCATGGATGGAGGAACCTGGTGGGCTATAGTCCACAGGTGACAAAAGAATTGGATATGACTTGATGACTTAACAGTAGCAACAAATATCAGATATAATTAATGCACAGTCAAATTTTCTGCTTTTTATGTTCTTGTTGCTGTTGTCAGTTGCTCAGTTTGAGTCTTTGGGATCCATGGACTGCAGCATACCAGGATTCCCTGTCCTTCACTATCTCCTGGAGTTTGCTCAAATTCATGTCCATTGAGTGGCTGATGCCATCCAACCAGCTCATCCACTGTTGTCACCTGCTCCTCCTGCCATCATTTTTTGCCAGGATCAGGGTCTTTTTCAATGAGACACTTCTCACCAGGTGGCCAAAGTATTGGAGATTCAACTTCAATATCAGTCCTTCCAATAAAGGACTTGATTCAGGGTTGATTTTCTTTAGGATTGATTGGTTTGATTTCCTAGCAAGCTAAGGGACTCTCAGCATCACAATTTGAAAGAATCTACTATTCAGTTCTCAGGCTTCGTTATAGTTCAACTCATCCATACATGACTACTGGAAAAATCATAGCTTTGACTATACAAATTTGTCAGCGAACTGAGGTCTCTGCTTTTTAATATGCTGTCTAGGCTTGCCATAGCTTTCCTCTCAAGGAACTAGCGTCTTGTAATTTCATGGTTTCAGTCACCATCCATGGTGACTTTGGAGCCCAAGAAAATAAAATCTATGACCGTTTTCATTTTTTTCCTCATCTATTTGCCATGAAGTGATGGGACCAGATGCCATGATCTTAGTTTTTTGAATTTTGGCTTTTAAGATAGCTTTTTCACTCTCCTCTTTCTCCTTCATCAAGAAGCTGTTTAGTTCCTCATTGATTTTTGCCATTAGAGTGGTATCATCTGGTTATCTGGGTTTGTGGATATTTCTCCTGGCAATCTTGATTCCTGCTTGTGATTGATCCAGATAGGCATTTCTCATGATGTATTCTGCATATAAGTTAAATAAGCAGGGTGATAATATACAGTCTTGGCATACTCCTTTTCCAATTTTGAATCAGTCTGTTGTTCTATGTACAGTTTTAATGATGCTCTAACTTGCATCCAGGTTTCTCAGGAGGCAGATAAGATGGTCTGGTACTTACATCTCTTTAAGGATTAAGTTTATTGTGATCCACACAGTCAAAAATTTAGTGTTGTCAGTGAAGTAGAAATTTAGTACAGTCAGTGAAAGTAGAAGTAGTAGTGAAGTCTCTTGCTTTTTCATGTTCTAAGTTTTTACACATACTGTCTTGTAATCACCATCACAGTCAGGATACACGACTGCTCCACACACATAGAAAGTCCCTCCATGTCCCTTTGCAGTCCTCAGCCTCGACCTACATCCAATCATCCACTTCCTGTCCCTCTGGTTTTGACTTTCCAGACTGTCAGACAATATGTAGCCTTTAGAGTCTGGTTTTTCTCACTTCACAAAATCCATTTGCCATTCGCCAATGCTGCCTCTGTCCGTCATGTGCTCATTTTTGAGCTGAGGAAGTCTCTACTGCGTGGACAGACCTCTATGTGTTTATCCATTCTTTCAAGGGCACTTGGGCTGTTTCTAGCTTTTGCCAGTTGTGAATTGAGGATGAGACAATACACTTGCTTGGGCAAGTTCTCCCCGCAAAACTCAGTTCTGGTTTCTCTTGGTAAAAATCTAGTAGAAGGATGGCTGGGCTGGGTGGTAAACAACTTTATAAGAAGCTGCTCTTTTTAATTGTTTTTTCCAGAGGCTCTCCTCACTCATAATCTCTTCTTCTGTCCCCTGGTCTCCATCCCCACTCCAGTCTCTGGGTTTCCCTCTGCATTTTCCACACCTTTCTAAAGATGTTTTATCCCCCACTCTCTACTGCTCCAATAATCATGACCGTTTTCATTTTTGTCCCATCTATTTAAGCCATGAAGTGATGGGACCAGATGCCATGATCTTAGTTTTTTGAATTTTGGCTTTTAAGATAGCTTTTTCACTCTCCTCTTTCTCCTTCATCAAGAAGCTGTTTAGTTCCTCATTGATTTTTGCCATTAGAGTGGTATCATCTGGTTATCTGGGTTTGTGGATATTTCTCCTGGCAATCTTGATTCCTGCTTGTGATTGATCCAGATAGGCATTTCTCATGATGTATTCTGCATATAAGTTAAATAAGCAGGGTGATAATATACAGTCTTGGCATACTCCTTTTCCAATTTTGAATCAGTCTGTTGTTCTATGTACAGTTTTAATGATGCTCTAACTTGCATCCAGGTTTCTCAGGAGGCAGATAAGATGGTCTGGTACTTACATCTCTTTAAGGATTAAGTTTATTGTGATCCACACAGTCAAAAATTTAGTGTTGTCAGTGAAGTAGAAATTTAGTACAGTCAGTGAAAGTAGAAGTAGTAGTGAAGTCTCTTGCTTTTTCATGTTCTAAGTTTTTACACATACTGTCTTGTAATCACCATCACAGTCAGGATACACGACTGCTCCACACACATAGAAAGTCCCTCCATGTCCCTTTGCAGTCCTCAGCCTCGACCTACATCCAATCATCCACTTCCTGTCCCTCTGGTTTTGACTTTCCAGACTGTCAGACAATATGTAGCCTTTAGAGTCTGGTTTTTCTCACTTCACAAAATCCATTTGCCATTCGCCAATGCTGCCTCTGTCCGTCATGTGCTCATTTTTGAGCTGAGGAAGTCTCTACTGCGTGGACAGACCTCTATGTGTTTATCCATTCTTTCAAGGGCACTTGGGCTGTTTCTAGCTTTTGCCAGTTGTGAATTGAGGATGAGACAATACACTTGCTTGGGCAAGTTCTCCCCGCAAAAAATCAGTTCTGGTTTCTCTTGGTAAAAATCTAGTAGAAGGATGGCTGGGCTGGGTGGTAAACAACTTTATAAGAAGCTGCTCTTTTTAATTGTTTTTTCCAGAGGCTCTCCTCACTCATAATCTCTTCTTCTGTCCCCTGGTCTCCATCCCCACTCCAGTCTCTGGGTTTCCCTCTGCATTTTCCACACCTTTCTAAAGATGCATCTTATCATGCACATCCCCCTCAGCCTCTCTGGGACCTTGTCTTATGGACACCAAACGGGCACCTGCACCATGCAGGACTCAGGGGTTCTCAGGATCCCCCACGCCTGGAGCCCTCCTTCTGTTTCCTCCCTTCCCCTGGTGATGTCCATTCTCCTGAGTCCACTGGAAGGGACCCTTTCTCTGCATGGCTCCCTAGGGCCCAGGCCAAGTGAGAGCAAGAGTCTGGGGGTGGATTTCTGCCTCCCCCACCCACCTGCTGCCAATTGCTGCATGCTGGAAGGCAGGGGTGGCTTCTCATTAAAGTCTGATCCCCAAACCTAGCAGGCACTTGGCACAGAGTTTGTGTCTAGGGAGGATACAGGCAGGGAAGACTGCCAAAGAAAGAGGATAAGTGGAGAAAATGGAAAAGTAGAAAATCCCATTCTTGAGTGGGAACACAGTGGGGACAGGGAGGGAAGACAAAGAGGGAGAAAGGTGCACATCTTTGTCCAATTTGGGTGTTTGCTGGTAAGATCTCAAGGTGCCCGGCAGATGCTCAGAGTGTGGGTGGGTTTTCTGCTCACAGTCCACCCTCCCGTATTCCTGGTTCCAGAATCTTATCATCTGGCCTTCATGAGGGTTCCACTCCCTGCTTTCTTGAAGCCACAGGTGATGACTGAGGTTCCAAGTCCTCTCCCACCAACCTGGGGCAGTTTGGACACCTTCTTCTCCTTGTTCCCTCCTGGTAGAGTCTTTTTTTTGCCATTCGCCAATGATGCCTCTGTCCGTCATGTGCTCATTTTTGAGCTGAGGAAGTCTCTACTGCGTGGACAGACCTCTATGTGTTTATCCATTCTTTCAAGGGCACTTGGGCTGTTTCTAGCTTTTGCCAGTTGTGAATTGAGGATGAGACAATACACTTGCTTGGGCAAGTTCTCCCCGCAAAACTCAGTTCTGGTTTCTCTTGGTAAAAATCTAGTAGAAGGATGGCTGGGCTGGGTGGTAAACAACTTTATAAGAAGCTGCTCTTTTTAATTGTTTTTTCCAGAGGCTCTCCTCACTCATAATCTCTTCTTCTGTCCCCTGGTCTCCATCCCCACTCCAGTCTCTGGGTTTCCCTCTGCATTTTCCACACCTTTCTAAAGATGCATCTTATCATGCACATCCCCCTCAGCCTCTCTGGGACCTTGTCTTATGGACACCAAACGGGCACCTGCACCATGCAGGACTCAGGGGTTCTCAGGATCCCCCACGCCTGGAGCCCTCCTTCTGTTTCCTCCCTTCCCCTGGTGATGTCCATTCTCCTGAGTCCACTGGAAGGGACCCTTTCTCTGCATGGCTCCCTAGGGCCCAGGCCAAGTGAGAGCAAGAGTCTGGGGGTGGATTTCTGCCTCCCCCACCCACCTGCTGCCAATTGCTGCATGCTGGAAGGCAGGGGTGGCTTCTCATTAAAGTCTGATCCCCAAACCTAGCAGGCACTTGGCACAGAGTTTGTGTCTAGGGAGGATACAGGCAGGGAAGACTGCCAAAGAAAGAGGATAAGTGGAGAAAATGGAAAAGTAGAAAATCCCATTCTTGAGTGGGAACACAGTGGGGACAGGGAGGGAAGACAAAGAGGGAGAAAGGTGCACATCTTTGTCCAATTTGGGTGTTTGCTGGTAAGATCTCAAGGTGCCCGGCAGATGCTCAGAGTGTGGGTGGGTTTTCTGCTCACAGTCCACCCTCCCGTATTCCTGGTTCCAGAATCTTATCATCTGGCCTTCACGAGGGTTCCACTCCCTGCTTTCTTGAAGCCACAGGTGATGACTGAGGTTCCAAGTCCTCTCCCACCAACCTGGGGGCAGTTTGGACACCTTCTTCTCCTTGTTCCCTCCTGGTACTTCTGGCTGCTCTAAACTCTTCCTAGGTTCTTCCCACCTGACTCTTGCTTGAAGAAGAGGGGGCATCACCCTGCTGTACCCACCCCCTTCAGTTCCTGTGGCACCACCAGAAAAACCTTGGTTCTGGAGGCTGGCCTGCCTGGATCCAGCCATCCACCTGTGACCTCCACACCTCCTCTCTGTCCGTTTCCATCTATGAAAGGTGGTGCCAGGAGTGGGGATGGGGTGCCAAAAGTGTAGAGATGAGAGAAGAGGGAATTGTATAATGGGTCAGTTTTAGTTTGCAAGATGAAAAAGGTCTGGAAATAGAGGGTGGTAATGGTTGCTCAAAATTTTGAAAATACTTAAGGCCATGTGGCCTTGGGAGGCCAAACACATAAACAGCCAAACACCCAAATGTTCCAAGAAGTCCATGCTTAAGCCAAGAATGAGTTTTTGAGCATGCCCGGCCTATAAGACTTAAGCGGTGAGGATGTCTACTCTTTACCTAACAATAAATTTGGAGCCAGTTCACTGATGTCATTGTCAACAGTCTGGGCCAGCATCTCTGCTGATATTTTAGGATTTACCTCTTGATCATAGATGGCTGCTATAGCTCTACTCAAGGCCAGAAAAGAAGGATTGAGATATTTCCCTTTATTGCGGTATGAAAATTTCCCTTTAACTTTCTGGCAAAATCTCCCTAATGTCTCATTGGAGAGAGATGGGCTATGTAGTCAAGCTAGCCCTAAAGATCTGAGTGACTGGGAGGGGGATGACATTACTGCTGGCGTCTCATCTCAGTCAGGGACATCTCAGGATGGAACATTCTGGAGTCTTGAGTGTAGCTGGGGATCTGTTAGCAAGAGAGATGACAATGGTTCTATAAAGTAAGGAACAACACTGCTACACTGTCCATAGACCCATTCTTGAGTGGGAACACAGTGGGGACAGGGAGGGAAGACAAAGAGGGAGAAAGGTGCACATCTTTGTCCAATTTGGGTGTTTGCTGGTAAGATCTCAAGGTGCCCGGCAGATGCTCAGAGTGTGGGTGGGTTTTCTGCTCACAGTCCACCCTCCCGTATTCCTGGTTCCAGAATCTTATCATCTGGCCTTCACGAGGGTTCCACTCCCTGCTTTCTTGAAGCCACAGGTGATGACTGAGGTTCCAAGTCCTCTCCCACCAACCTGGGGGCAGTTTGGACACCTTCTTCTCCTTGTTCCCTCCTGGTACTTCTGGCTGCTCTAAACTCTTCCTAGGTTCTTCCCACCTGACTCTTGCTTGAAGAAGAGGGGGCATCACCCTGCTGTACCCACCCCCTTCAGTTCCTGTGGCACCACCAGAAAAACCTTGGTTCTGGAGGCTGGCCTGCCTGGATCCAGCCATCCACCTGTGACCTCCACACCTCCTCTCTGTCCGTTTCCATCTATGAAAGGTGGTGCCAGGAGTGGGGATGGGGTGCCAAAAGTGTAGAGATGAGAGAAGAGGGAATTGTATAATGGGTCAGTTTTAGTTTGCAAGATGAAAAAGGTCTGGAAATAGAGGGTGGTAATGGTTGCTCAAAATTTTGAAAATACTTAAGGCCATGTGGCCTTGGGAGGCCAAACACATAAACAGCCAAACACCCAATGTTCCAAGAAGTCTATGCTTAAGCCAAGAATGAGTTTTTGAGCATGCCCGGCCTATAAGACTTAAGCGGTGAGGATGTCTACTCTTTACCTAACAATAAATTTGGAGCCAGTTCACTGATGTCATTGTCAACAGTCTGGGCCAGCATCTCTGCTGATATTTTAGGATTTACCTCTTGATCATAGATGGCTGCTATAGCTCTACTCAAGGCCAGAAAAGAAGGATTGAGATATTTCCCTTTATTGCGGTATGAAAATTTCCCTTTAACTTTCTGGCAAAATCTCCCTAATGTCTCATTGGAGAGAGATGGGCTATGTAGTCAAGCTAGCCCTAAAGATCTGAGTGACTGGGAGGGGGATGACATTACTGCTGGCGTCTCATCTCAGTCAGGGACATCTCAGGATGGAACATTCTGGAGTCTTGAGTGTAGCTGGGGATCTGTTAGCAAGAGAGATGACAATGGTTCTATAAAGTAAGGAACAACACTGCTACACTGTCCATAGACCTTTCTGCCTTTGAATACAGACAAGGAAAATCTCTCAGAGTGCTCAGTCCAAAAGAGATGGCAAGTACAGGCAGAGAGTGCATGTGTTCACTGATATTGGGCTCCATATCTGTGATCTTCATGGTTGGAAAGTGTCCACTGCAACTCCAAGCTTTACATCTTTACACAAGGCAGAAAGATGAAAGGAGGTGTGCTAAAATCCACATCAATCTCTTTCATCAGGAGAGAAAGGAAGTTTCCTCCAAATCCTCTCAGCAGATTTCAATGCAAGTCTCATTGGCCAAAAACCTTTGATATGACCATCCTCCAATGTCAGATAGTTTGATGGGACAGAGTTGATATTTCTGGTCACTGTCTTGGAAGATGTCAGAGAAGAAATGACAAGTGGACCGTACCACTCCTGTACCTACCACCTCCTTTGGACTGGGAGCTCTCTGTGAGCAGTGATTTGCCTTGTCTGCATTCATGAATTAGAGTTGGTTACACAGGAGCCATGTGGTGAGTAAACAGGATGACAGGTGCAGAGCACAATTATAATGAGCCTGCAGAGTGGCTGTCACTGTCATGAATAATGAGCATCTTAAGCCCCCTAGGACCCATCATGTGTCTCAAATATGCTCATTGTTCAATCTGTGTTTGTCAAATAGAGGCTGAGAATGCATGTGGTGGGTTTCTTACTCCGCTCACCCTATTTTCCATGATCTCATTAGCACATCTAGGTGTATAGGGAAACTGTACATTTCACCAGGAATGTACCTTTACATCTACAGGAGGGCCTCATTTGTGAGGCAACAGCCCATTATAAGCAAAGGAAGAGCTTCACCAACTCTGCCACCTTAATGAACTGAAAGCCCTCAGCAGATTATTCACACTCTCTAGGCTTCAGTTTCCATGTTGCAGATGAAAGCCAATGACTTGAACTTCTTCCAGGTTTTGGAGATTAAATGACAGATAACAGTTCAATCCCTGAGTCATGAAGATTCCCCTGGAGGAGGAAATAACAACCCACTCTAGTATTTTTGCTTGAAGAATCCCATGGACAGACAAACCTCTGATGGGCTACAGTCCAAAGGGTTGTAGAGTCAGACATGATGCAACTATTGCACACGCACACAACATGACGACTGCATGACCCAGTCTGGGTGCCCAAACAAGACTTCTTTTTTAAGACTAGTTCATCTTCTGAAGAACCCACAGGCCACGCAAGACCTATAAAATTGTCTCCTTTGTGACAGGGGTAGAGGTTAGGAAAGTCAGAGACTAGATGTGCAGAGTTACAGAGCTGGTAAGGATTACAGATGACCCAGTTCCTTGTATTTTGGGTGAAGAAACAGGAGAGAGGCTAGTAGTCACTGGCCTATAATTACCCAGCTCACAGACTGTGAGCTAGAGGCACGCTTCCTGCTTCTCACTCAATTCCACCAACTCCTAAAACTGAAAGCATGCATATGAAGTGGAATGGATCCCAGTTGTGTTTGTGTTCTAAATTAGTCAGCAGACTCTTTCAGGAATGAGCAAGAAAGTAAATATTTAAGAACTTGTAGGCCAAATATGGTTCTATTAAATATTCTTGCTTTTTTTTCAACAACACCTTAAAATGTGCAAAATATTTGTGGCTCTGTGAGTTGTACAAAAAAACTGTGATTTCACTGGCAGGCCATGCTCTAGCACCTCACTGCTAATACATCCTAGGGCCCCAAGTGTCTGGAGGAGCATCCCTTGCTCTTTCCATCCTCTGAGGAAAGCCTGGCTGCTTCTATTGTGACCACATTCCATGCTTGTTCAAAAAGTATGGCAGAGGCAGGCCACCTTAGAGAAGGCAACTGTGGACTCCATGGAGGCTCTGAGCACAGTGCCTTAGTACCCTGTGTGCATGGAGCTGTTTATGCCCCTGGTGCTGCTCATCTCCTGCTCCCACAGCATCTGCAAACAGCGCCTAGAGCTGATCTTTAGGGAGACTTCAAATGCCACCTTAATGAACTGAAAGCCCTCAGCAGATTATTCACTCTAGGCTTCAGTTTCCATGTGAGTGCAATGAAAGGGATTCCCTGAGTCATGAAGATTCCCCTGGAGGAGGAAATAACAACCCACTCTAGTATTTTTGCTTGAAGAATCCCATGGACAGACAAACCTCTGATGGGCTACAGTCCAAAGGGTTGTAGAGTCAGACATGATGCAACTATTGCACACGCACACAACATGACGACTGCATGACCCAGTCTGGGTGCCCAAACAAGACTTCTTTTTTAAGACTAGTTCATCTTCTGAAGAACCCACAGGCCACGCAAGACCTATAAAATTGTCTCCTTTGTGACAGGGGTAGAGGTTAGGAAAGTCAGAGACTAGATGTGCAGAGTTACAGAGCTGGTAAGGATTACAGATGACCCAGTTCCTTGTATTTTGGGTGAAGAAACAGGAGAGAGGCTAGTAGTCACTGGCCTATAATTACCCAGCTCACAGACTGTGAGCTAGAGGCACGCTTCCTGCTTCTCACTCAATTCCACCAACTCCTAAAACTGAAAGCATGCATATGAAATGGAATGGATCCCAGTTGTGTTTGTGTTCTAAATTAGTCAGCAGACTCTTTCAGGAACGAGCAAGAAAGTAAATATTTAAGAACTTGTAGGCCAAATATGGTTCTATTAAATATTCTTGCTTTTTTTTCAACAACACCTTAAAATGTGCAAAATATTTGTGGCTCTGTGAGTTGTACAAAAAAACTGTGATTTCACTGGCAGGCCATGCTCTAGCACCTCACTGCTAATACATCCTAGGGCCCCAAGTGTCTGGAGGAGCATCCCTTGCTCTTTCCATCCTCTGAGGAAAGCCTGGCTGCTTCTATTGTGACCACATTCCATGCTTGTTCAAAAAGTATGGCAGAGGCAGGCCACCTTAGAGAAGGCAACTGTGGACTCCATGGAGGCTCTGAGCACAGTGCCTTAGTACCCTGTGTGCATGGAGCTGTTTATGCCCCTGGTGCTGCTCATCTCCTGCTCCCACAGCATCTGCAAACAGCGCCTAGAGCTGATCTTGGTGTGCCAGAACTGCACCCACATCAACAGACAGTTCGACTGCCAAGTGTGTAGGAAAGTAAGAGAAGCCTGGGGCCCTTCTGATGCTGAGGTAGCAGATTTCTTTCTGGTCAACACTTCTTGGCATCTGTTCCATAAAAGAACTAAGGATAGTTCCATGAAAGAACTAAGGATAAGGCCTGCAAAATGAAGACTGGCGGCCAGAACTCACATCTATGAAGGGTTATCAGTGGATTGTCAGGGGACAGGCTTAGAAGACATCGTTGGACCTAGGATGGGAGCTACAGGAAGGCATGAATTTAATGGTTTAATGTTAGAAGATTCTAATAGAACCATCAAGAGATAAAATACACCAGTTTTCACTTATTCAGTATATGATGGGGTACAGGGACTATTATAAATACCTGCCAAGGGCCTTGTCACTGTTCCAGGATCCCAGACATACAGAAATGATGAGGTATATCTTTGCAGGAGCCAGTAACTCTGCATACAGTGTGAGGCCCACAGTGGAGACATGAAAGTCTGCAGAGGAGATGACAGCTGGGGAGAGACTACAGAGCAGGGTGGAGGAAGAAAGGAAAGCAGATGCCAAGGGCCAAAAAAAGGGGCTTGCAGCCAGGTTGTTTAGAGCTGATTAGTAAAGAAGATGCCTTTGGTGTGGGGCTGTAGGAGTTTCCAGGGCACTTAGGGCATCCATCAAGAGGGCAGGTCAGAACACACTGAAGGAGATCTTATGTGTCATGCAAAAGGCTTATGTGTTCTGTCCTGTAGGCAGTGGGACCAGGAGAAATATTCAACTCGGAAAAGGTCATATAGCACTGGTGTTGAAAGTGCACTGTTATTTGCATTATGTGCTCTCATGAAAACCTGTTGTACAGTGACGTATGTAGTGTTTGGGCCCCAAGTGTCTGGAGGAGCATCCCTTGCTCTTTCCATCCTCTGAGGAAAGCCTGGCTGCTTCTATTGTGACCACATTCCATGCTTGTTCAAAAAGTATGGCAGAGGCAGGCCACCTTAGAGAAGGCAACTGTGGACTCCATGGAGGCTCTGAGCACAGTGCCTTAGTACCCTGTGTGCATGGAGCTGTTTATGCCCCTGGTGCTGCTCATCTCCTGCTCCCACAGCATCTGCAAACAGCGCCTAGAGCTGATCTTGGTGTGCCAGAACTGCACCCACATCAACAGACAGTTCGACTGCCAAGTGTGTAGGAAAGTAAGAGAAGCCTGGGGCCCTTCTGATGCTGAGGTAGCAGATTTCTTTCTGGTCAACACTTCTTGGCATCTGTTCCATAAAAGAACTAAGGATAGTTCCATGAAAGAACTAAGGATAAGGCCTGCAAAATGAAGACTGGCGGCCAGAACTCACATCTATGAAGGGTTATCAGTGGATTGTCAGGGGACAGGCTTAGAAGACATCGTTGGACCTAGGATGGGAGCTACAGGAAGGCATGAATTGTGGTTTAATGTTAGAAGATTCTAATAGAACCATCAAGAGATAAAATACACCAGTTTTCACTTATTCAGTATATGATGGGGTACAGGGACTATTATAAATACCTGCCAAGGGCCTTGTCACTGTTCCAGGATCCCAGACATACAGAAATGATGAGGTATATCTTTGCAGGAGCCAGTAACTCTGCATACAGTGTGAGGCCCACAGTGGAGACATGAAAGTCTGCAGAGGAGATGACAGCTGGGGAGAGACTACAGAGCAGGGTGGAGGAAGAAAGGAAAGCAGATGCCAAGGGCCAAAAAAAGGGGCTTGCAGCCAGGTTGTTTAGAGCTGATTAGTAAAGAAGATGCCTTTGGTGTGGGGCTGTAGGAGTTTCCAGGGCACTTAGGGCATCCATCAAGAGGGCAGGTCAGAACACACTGAAGGAGATCTTATGTGTCATGCAAAAGGCTTATGTGTTCTGTCCTGTAGGCAGTGGGACCAGGAGAAATATTCAACTCGGAAAAGGTCATATAGCACTGGTGTTGAAAGTGCACTGTTATTTGCATTATGTGCTCTCATGAAAACCTGTTGTACAGTGACGTATGTAGTGTTTGTCTCCCCGTTGGCATGTTAGAACTGTGATTGATGTTTCTTTAGGTCAGTTGGTATTTGAAGAAGGAAGAAAAGAGGAAAATATAAAATGAAAGGATTGCAGGCTTCCCTGGTGGTCCAGTGGGTAAGGACACCACCTTGCAGTGCAAGGGGCGCCAGTTCGATCCCTGGCCTGGGAAGATGCCATGTGCTGCAGAGTGGCTGGACTGATGTGTCCAACTATCGAGCCAGAGCTCTGGAGCGCATGTGCCCAGAGCTGGTGCTCTGCGACAACTGAGGCCACCGTGATGGGAGGCCCATACGGGCCAAAGAACAAAGATGGATGAAAATGGACAAATGAAAGACCAATAGAAGTGGTCCACCTGCTCCCCTCCCTCCCTATCCCACCCCCACCAAAAATAAATAAATAAATCTTAAAATAAAATAAAATGAAAGGATTGCAAGAAGAAGGAAGTTATGCAGGGGTCTGTGGCTGTATGAACAGAGGGTTGGCTGATTAGAGACAGGTGCCAGCTCTCCCATGGTAGTCAAATGAATATAGAGGCTGGGGTGCCAGTGAGGAGGCTGTGTGTGTGTGTGTGTGTGTGTGTGTGTGTGTGTGTGTGTGTGTGTGCATGCATGTGTTTGTGTAGAGCTAGTGGGGGACAGAAGTTCAAAAACAACAGATGCTTAGATTTATTTATGCTTTCATTTTTCAACCTGAAATTTTACTTATTTAGTCATTTATTTAAAAATCATGTCAAAGTAACACACACAAGATTAAAAAGGCAAACCCTAGAAAATAAGTAGATAGTGAAAAGCTGTGCTCTCTGCTCCATCTTCTCCTACCTTAGTCCCACTCCCCAGAAGCAGTCTCTTCTTTTTTTTATTTTGGGGCAGCTTCTTCTAATTTTTTCTATCTAGTTCTTCCCAGAGAACCTTCGGGAAGGTTGCCTTCACACTTCAAAATGCTCTGCTCATTCTGCACCTTTCTAACCATCAGTTGTGGACATTTCTGGCATTCATGTCATCTGACAGCTGAGCATTTAGCTCACAGATCTTCCCTCACCCCAGAAGGGTTCATCACTACCTTTAGTCTCTAGAGTGTGATTTTAAGTAATCTATGCTTCTTCTCCCAGCACTAGAGGAAGCAGAACCCTCTGACCACCCATTCTGTAGATGAGGCTGCTCTTCAGCTTCCCCCTATCCAGACACAGACTCAAGAGCCTCACACTCTGAGAAAGTGCAAAGGGGTAGAGGAAGTGTGCTGGAGAGCTTTGCTGAGCTTGGATTTGGAGAAGATGGGGTTGTGCAGGTGCGCTCCTAAAGGAAGGTGTGGCAGTCAGTGTAGCTGAGCACACCTTACCCTGACAGGACACAGAGGCCACAGGGGCCAGGCATTTCCCCAGGAAAGACTGTGGGAAGGTGGAAAAGAGGTTCAGATTCATGGAGAAGGGATAGAGGCAGGGAGTTGTGAGGGGGATTGAGGAATGGAAGAGAACTGGATATCTAGGACAGTTCAATACTCTTCAATTTTTGTTTGAAAAGAAAAATGGGCCCATATCCCAGGTGCTGGTATTGGTTTGGCCAGTTCATTTTCCAGGGAACATGCAAGCCCTGAATTCTGGAGGAAGGGAACACATCGTGGCATTTTCAAATCCAGGTTGGCCCCTCTCAAGATGAATATTTTCTCTTCCCAGAAGGACCAGGGAAATTCTGAGCAGGGTGTAATCACTAAGGAACTGGCATGTAGCCCAACTGCTTGGTCTAGAGAGAGGGACAATCTTGAGTAAAATATGCTAACATTCATTATATTGGGATTGTGTGTTAGTTGCTCAGTTGTGCCTGACTCTTTGTGACCCCATGTTCAGGAGCTGACCAGACTCCACTTCCATGGAATTCTCCAGGCCAAAATACTGGAATGGGTAGCCATTCCCTTCTCCAGGGAATCTTCCTGACCTAGGGATCAAACCTGCATCTCCTGCATTGCAGACAGATTCTTTACTATCTGAGCCACCAGGTAAACCCACAACAAGATTATGGGCAAGATAATCTCTAAATCTAAGCCTATTCACTTTGTGGAATTCCCCCAAAGCTTAAAAAGGCATTTTATTTTCAAAGAAGTAATAGAAAATTCACTTTAAGAATAATTACAATAACTCTTTTAATGAACATTTCCAAACAGCAGTCTAAGCATTTATATAGAGGATGGGCTGGGATTTCCATTTTGCAGATAAAGAAACCAAGGCTGAAAATTTGTCATAAGTAATCTATGCTTCTTCTCCCAGCACTAGAGGAAGCAGAACCCTCTGACCACCCATTCTGTAGATGAGGCTGCTCTTCAGCTTCCCCCTATCCAGACACAGACTCAAGAGCCTCACACTCTGAGAAAGTGCAAAGGGGTAGAGGAAGTGTGCTGGAGAGCTTTGCTGAGCTTGGATTTGGAGAAGATGGGGTTGTGCAGGTGCGCTCCTAAAGGAAGGTGTGGCAGTCAGTGTAGCTGAGCACACCTTACCCTGACAGGACACAGAGGCCACAGGGGCCAGGCATTTCCCCAGGAAAGACTGTGGGAAGGTGGAAAAGAGGTTCAGATTCATGGAGAAGGGATAGAGGCAGGGAGTTGTGAGGGGGATTGAGGAATGGAAGAGAACTGGATATCTAGGACAGTTCAATACTCTTCAATTTTTGTTTGAAAAGAAAAATGGGCCCATATCCCAGGTGCTGGTATTGGTTTGGCCAGTTCATTTTCCAGGGAACATGCAAGCCCTGAATTCTGGAGGAAGGGAACACATCGTGGCATTTTCAAATCCAGGTTGGCCCCTCTCAAGATGAATATTTTCTCTTCCCAGAAGGACCAGGGAAATTCTGAGCAGGGTGTAATCACTAAGGAACTGGCATGTAGCCCAACTGCTTGGTCTAGAGAGAGGGACAATCTTGAGTAAAATATGCTAACATTCATTATATTGGGATTGTGTGTTAGTTGCTCAGTTGTGCCTGACTCTTTGTGACCCCATGTTCAGGAGCTGACCAGACTCCACTTCCATGGAATTCTCCAGGCCAAAATACTGGAATGGGTAGCCATTCCCTTCTCCAGGGAATCTTCCTGACCTAGGGATCAAACCTGCATCTCCTGCATTGCAGACAGATTCTTTACTATCTGAGCCACCAGGTAAACCCACAACAAGATTATGGGCAAGATAATCTCTAAATCTAAGCCTATTCACTTTGTGGAATTCCCCCAAAGCTTAAAAAGGCATTTTATTTTCAAAGAAGTAATAGAAAATTCACTTTAAGAATAATTACAATAACTCTTTTAATGAACATTTCCAAACAGCAGTCTAAGCATTTATATAGAGGATGGGCTGGGATTTCCATTTTGCAGATAAAGAAACCAAGGCTGAAAATTTGTCATAATGTTTAATTTCACACACCTCTTTTTCCATCAAGATATAAAATACATACAGTAAAAGTGTGTGAAGCACACATATGAGGTATTTGTTGTTGTTGTTGTTGTTGCTTAGTCACTAAGTCATGTGACATCTGAAATATACTCTATCCCATATCCTTCACTCCATGTGTTCCCCCACCAACACTTACACACAAGAGACTGTTAAGGCACCATGGGTAGGTTTTGCAGAAGAGACAACTGGGTCCAAGAAGGGTTTAAATTGTCTGGTTGGAAATCAGGGCACAGGGCTAGCATATTGGTTGTTTGGCATCTTAGTCCCCTCTCTAGCATATGAACCCCAGAGGGGAGGGCCTGGTGAGTCTGTCTTGTTCACTATCACATTCCCAGCATAGTAGATACTTAATAAAAGTTTATTCAACAAATAAAATATAAGATTATTGACAGACAAATAGACAGTGATTGTAACTAACTCAGGATGACATATGGTCTTATTTTTTTTTCCTTGTTATTATTTAGGTATGATAAGACCAACAGATCAGAAGATGACTGCAATTGAAAGATAGTTTGTAACTCATAGATTCCAAGAGGAGAAGCCACAGCACATCACAGGGTGCCACATGTAGAAATTAGGGTGGGTCAGGAAGCAGGGAGATAGGGGAAATATGGACAAGAACGACATTTGTTTTGGTTTTTGCAGGAAGGAACAGGTGAGGTAAGGTAAGAAGGCTTAGTATGGGTCAGCTTTAATAACTGCAATGGCCTCTGAGACACGGGGGCTTTCCCTAGATGTTTAGTTCTGGTCCTGGATGACTAGGGCAAGAAGGTAGGAGAAGAGCACATATAAAAGGAAGTGGTTGGGGTGTGGACCCCAGGCTTACATGTAAAAAGCATGCTCCCAGGTTAATCTTATCTCTAGGAACTGGCTAGCCAATGGGAGAGGTCATTCCAAGCCCTGATGCCAGAACATCAGAACACAATAAAAGACATGGCTATTAGACTTTGGTCTTCAAAGCTTAATTTAGGCATATTCTTGAGACTCCAGTCTTGCTCTCCTCCATCACCCCCAGGAGACTTAGTCCTTCCTTTTCTGTGCTGCCCTATGCATCCAGCCACACAGTCCTCTGTGAAGGTCTGTCTTCCCACTGGGCTGGGCTTCCCCAGGAGACAGAGCAGGTGCTAACCAACACTCACGTGGTCAAAGAAGGCAGGTTCCTGCTTCATCTGATGCAGTCTGTGATGACTGTCTCTGTAGATGGTGCATTTACTCGCCCAGGTGAGAGTGCTTCAGAGTGGGAAGAGATATTCTATGGAGATGAGTAATCTTCACAGTCATTTCCTTTCAAAAGCTTGGGCAAGTGGCCCACTCTCTTTTCCACTTGCTGGTGTTTATGTGCAGGAAGGGTGGTGTCTCGTCCTTCCCATGATGATGTCACAGTTGATGGGAATTGACCACAAGTTCATGCCAGCTCTGTGCTTTAGGTCATTTATTTGAGGAGAAAGGGAACAAATGGATTGCAGAAGAACATCATGGCAGAAAATATACTGGAGAAGTTTAAGGAAGAACTTGAGATGCATCACACTAAGGAGCAAAATCAGCTCGCTCAGATGTGTGAAAAGCACGGAGAAAGCATGAATCTGGTACTCAGTTACACTTTTAATTTTATTCTTGCTTAGTTACCCAATCTGCCAAGTTACTCAGCAGCCTATTGTTGAAATGAGATATTTGCTCTGGAGTATAGTAGAGGATTACTTTCCATATAAATGTACATACCAATGCTGACTTCAGTCTTAGTAATGGAGCTTGGGCTCCTCCACACATTTGATGTGTGTGCAGTGTTCAGCCAGTTAATGAGTAGCAAAATTTAAGGAACAACAGATAGACGGATTCAAGTAGTGACAAAAAAGTTGCACAACAGCCAGATTTATGAAAATTTAGCTACCCTTGATCACCCCAGAGAGAGAGAGTGGGATAAGATAGGGCCAGTGAGTCTGCCATTCATCCTTTTAGTTCCATATGCCTATTTGGAGAGCTGAGTATGATTCTGATGTTTAACCTTCAGCATGAGTTTTTCATACAACATGCTATATGAACTCTCTGTTGTATTCTGTATGATGCTGTACATGAACGTGTATACATACATGCCTACAGTGTGATTCAGACAAAACTATGTGTATTTCACAACTTCCATATTCCACAGGTAAGAGATCCTCATGGATAATTTGACACATGTAATCTTCCCCTTTGGTACTGACTTTAAAATGACCCCCATGTCAGATCTAGTTCAGATATGAATCAGATATAACAGGAGACAGAGCAGGTCACCCGTGGTCAAAGAAGGCAGGTTCCTGCTTCATCTGATGCAGTCTGTGATGACTGTCTCTGTAGATGGTGCATTTACTCGCCCAGGTGAGAGTGCTTCAGAGTGGGAAGAGATATTCTATGGAGATGAGTAATCTTCACAGTCATTTCCTTTCAAAAGCTTGGGCAAGTGGCCCACTCTCTTTTCCACTTGCTGGTGTTTATGTGCAGGAAGGGTGGTGTCTCGTCCTTCCCATGATGATGTCACAGTTGATGGGAATTGACCACAAGTTCATGCCAGCTCTGTGCTTTAGGTCATTTATTTGAGGAGAAAGGGAACAAATGGATTGCAGAAGAACATCATGGCAGAAAATATACTGGAGAAGTTTAAGGAAGAACTTGAGATGCATCACACTAAGGAGCAAAATCAGCTCGCTCAGATGTGTGAAAAGCACGGAGAAAGCATGAATCTGGTACTCAGTTACACTTTTAATTTTATTCTTGCTTAGTTACCCAATCTGCCAAGTTACTCAGCAGCCTATTGTTGAAATGAGATATTTGCTCTGGAGTATAGTAGAGGATTACTTTCCATATAAATGTACATACCAATGCTGACTTCAGTCTTAGTAATGGAGCTTGGGCTCCTCCACACATTTGATGTGTGTGCAGTGTTCAGCCAGTTAATGAGTAGCAAAATTTAAGGAACAACAGATAGACGGATTCAAGTAGTGACAAAAAAGTTGCACAACAGCCAGATTTATGAAAATTTAGCTACCCTTGATCACCCCAGAGAGAGAGAGTGGGATAAGATAGGGCCAGTGAGTCTGCCATTCATCCTTTTAGTTCCATATGCCTATTTGGAGAGCTGAGTATGATTCTGATGTTTAACCTTCAGCATGAGTTTTTCATACAACATGCTATATGAACTCTCTGTTGTATTCTGTATGATGCTGTACATGAACGTGTATACATACATGCCTACAGTGTGATTCAGACAAAACTATGTGTATTTCACAACTTCCATATTCCACAGGTAAGAGATCCTCATGGATAATTTGACACATGTAATCTTCCCCTTTGGTACTGACTTTAAAATGACCCCCATGTCAGATATAATTCAGATATGAATCAGATATAACACCTCTTTAGCTTTCATTCTTCACTGTCAACAAAGCCCTTACACAATTTTGAGCCCATTTGACTTCCACAACAACCCTGGAAGGGCAGGATGAGGCAGAGTTTCCATGTTTCACAGACTATGTAACACTGACCACCAGGGTTAGTTTGCTTTGATAATGGTCAGGGATGAATGAAGTTGGTAATTTCCTTGAAAAGGGTTAAAAGTATTCTTGAATCTTTATCAACTGGCTATAGCTTGAAGCTCTTCAGCCAAGCTCCTAAAGTATGTGGCTCCAGAGAGGTCCTCAGAGCTCCAGGGCCCCTGGAACTTCAGTGCAGAATATCAAGTGTCTGTTTTCACAGGGCAGGGTTACTCTAGGAGTTGCCACCCTCAGCTAGTCTCCTAGGCTGCTCTGAACTCCATCAGCTTCTGCTCTGTTCCTTCCAGCTGTCCTTGCTCCTGCAAGGGCATAAATGGCATGCTTGGAGCAGGCTAACTCAGGCCACTAAGAGGACTCAAGAGAATACAATATGATTTGGTATTCCTGTTGAACTCTCACTTTAGAAATCTGTTTTCATTTATTACAAATTTTCAACGATTCTGTCTCACCCTCTGCATTAACCTCCCTTCTTAGATTCTAAGGTTTCATTAATAAGCTTTCATTCCAAGTCTCCCGTTAGCTGAGTGAAAGGGCCATCAGGGCAGCAGTGAGGGTCTTCAATCCCTTTCATCCAAAATAGGCCCAGTTTGTCTTTAGCCTGTATCAGGATCAACTTTGTTGAAGTCCTTATGATATTATCAGTAGTTACCATATGTATAATGTCTACTGAGTACCAGATTGTACACCAAACATATTCTATGCATCCTAATTAATTTTCATAAGATCCCTATGAGACAATGGCTTGGCCAAGTGGAAATGATTTTGCTTCTAACCCCAGTGCTGTTTCTTCATGGAAATTGTCCTTGGGCAAATAGTTTAACAGCTTGGAGCCTTCTCAGCTTTCTCTTCATTGAAATCAAACAGTCATTTTGAGGAGTCCAAGAAATACCAAGTGTAGTATGTGCTTACTAAATCACCATTCAAACCTCTGTACCACTCAGCCACCTTTGTTCTCCATACACCAGCGCCTCCTGTTCAAATGACTTTTCATACCTGCTCAAGAACACATTTGAAATGTTACTAGCCTGAGGTATGGCAGGTCAAGAACACATTTTTGAAATGTTACGTGAGTACAACAACCCTGAGGAGGTCTCAGAGTAACTCCAGGGTTTGCTTTGATAATGGTCAGGGATGAATGAAGTTGGTAATTTCCTTGAAAAGGGTTAAAAGTATTCTTGAATCTTTATCAACTGGCTATAGCTTGAAGCTCTTCAGCCAAGCTCCTAAAGTATGTGGCTCCAGAGAGGTCCTCAGAGCTCCAGGGCCCCTGGAACTTCAGTGCAGAATATCAAGTGTCTGTTTTCACAGGGCAGGGTTACTCTAGGAGTTGCCACCCTCAGCTAGTCTCCTAGGCTGCTCTGAACTCCATCAGCTTCTGCTCTGTTCCTTCCAGCTGTCCTTGCTCCTGCAAGGGCATAAATGGCATGCTTGGAGCAGGCTAACTCAGGCCACTAAGAGGACTCAAGAGAATACAATATGATTTGGTATTCCTGTTGAACTCTCACTTTAGAAATCTGTTTTCATTTATTACAAATTTTCAACGATTCTGTCTCACCCTCAGCAGTAACCTCCCTTCTGAGATTCCAAGTTTTCATTAATAAGCTTTCATTCCAAGTCTCCCGTTAGCTGAGTGAAAGGGCCATCAGGGCAGCAGTGAGGGTCTTCAATCCCTTTCATCCAAAATAGGCCCAGTTTGTCTTTAGCCTGTATCAGGATCAACTTTGTTGAAGTCCTTATGATATTATCAGTAGTTACCATATGTATAATGTCTACTGAGTACCAGATTGTACACCAAACATATTCTATGCATCCTAATTAATTTTCATAAGATCCCTATGAGACAATGGCTTGGCCAAGTGGAAATGATTTTGCTTCTAACCCCAGTGCTGTTTCTTCATGGAAATTGTCCTTGGGCAAATAGTTTAACAGCTTGGAGCCTTCTCAGCTTTCTCTTCATTGAAATCAAACAGTCATTTTGAGGAGTCCAAGAAATACCAAGTGTAGTATGTGCTTACTAAATCACCATTCAAACCTCTGTACCACTCAGCCACCTTTGTTCTCCATACACCAGCGCCTCCTGTTCAAATGACTTTTCATACCTGCTCAAGAACACATTTGAAATGTTACTAGCCTGAGGTATGGCAGGTCCTAAGTGTGTAAGACTGGACCAAGAAGGGAAATGTAGTGTCATTGACTTTTTTTTTTGGTCAATCAGATGTGCCTACGTGATGAAGATCCAATATGTAGAATGTGCAAGCTCTTTGGGGACCATGAGTCTCATCCAGTAGCCAAGATTTCTGATGTCTATACAAAGAGGAAAGCGAGCTTTGCTAAGGATATTCAGTGGGTGCTGCAGAAATCCAAGAGCACAGAACAAGCAGTGCAGGTACCACTTGTACGGCTCGTGCCTTTTCTCTAATAGCGGGTGTCAACTAAAAAAAGATAAAAACAACTTGAGAGTTGTGGGTTAAGTTTTATTTGGGGCATAATTAGGACTGCAGTCCAGGAGGCAGCACCCCAGATAGCTCTGAGAGACTGCTCCGAAGAGACAGGGGAGGAAAGCCAACATAAGGACTTTGATGTAGGGTAGTTCAAATGCCATCCATCTAAGGGTTTCCAAAGGGTTTCGTTTTACAAATGGTTTGGGTCTGTCATGAGGATGTGATGCCTCCATGAAGGAATTCAGCGCTTTTCTAGGTGTGAGGAGATACAAGGATTGAGATAATTAAAGTTATTCCTAAAAGCCTTTTACCTATCTGAAGTCCTGCTCCACCAGATTGCCCAGAGCAGAGCGTCTTGCCCCCCTGATTTCTTTCAGGGGGTGTTGAAAGTCAGCAGCTCCCCACGTGCTGTGTTCAATCTCTGTAGAGGCAGATGCAAATGCCCTTGTTGTCCATTCAGTGGCAATCAAGTTGGTAAGAGCCAATTTATAGTTAACACGGCAATGTTCAGTTTCCATTGAAATGGTTGCTATTCTCTTGAGGACACTACACTGATAAATGTGCTAAGTCATGTCAGTCATGTCTGACTCTTTGTGACTCCATGGACAGCAGCTTAGCAGGTTACTCTGTTCATGGGATTCTCCAGGTCAGGACATGAGCCTCCTACAGGGGATCTTCCCAACCCAGGGATTGCAAACTTGCATCTCTTATATCTCCTACTTTGACAGGCTGGTTCTTTACCAAAGCCGTATTTAAATATGAGGGAGAAATTCTCTAGAGAGTGACTCTCCTTAAGTGTGTCCTGATATATGTCAAGTTTTGAAGTGTGCACATTGAGAAGTGGTTGAATTCTGTGGACCAAGAAGGAAATGTAGTGTCATTGACTTTTTGGTCAATCAGATGTGCCTACGTGATGAAGATCCAATATGTAGAATGTGCAAGCTCTTTGGGGACCATGAGTCTCATCCAGTAGCCAAGATTTCTGATGTCTATACAAAGAGGAAAGCGAGCTTTGCTAAGGATATTCAGCGGGTGCTGCAGAAATCCAAGAGCACAGAACAAGCAGTGCAGGTACCACTTGTACGGCTCGTGCCTTTTCTCTAATAGCGGGTGTCAACTAAAAAAAGATAAAAACAACTTGAGAGTTGTGGGTTAAGTTTTATTTGGGGCATAATTAGGACTGCAGTCCAGGAGGCAGCACCCCAGATAGCTCTGAGAGACTGCTCCGAAGAGACAGGGGAGGAAAGCCAACATAAGGACTTTGATGTAGGGTAGTTCAAATGCCATCCATCTAAGGGTTTCCAAGGGGTTTCGTTTTACAAATGGTTTGGGTCTGTCATGAGGATGTGATGCCTCCATGAAGGAATTCAGCGCTTTTCTAGGTGTGAGGAGATACAAGGATTGAGATAATTAAAGTTATTCCTAAAAGCCTTTTACCTATCTGAAGTCCTGCTCCACCAGGTTGCCCAGAGCAGAGCGTCTTGCCCCCCTGATTTCTTTCAGGGGGTGTTGAAAGTCAGCAGCTCCCCACGTGCTGTGTTCAATCTCTGTAGAGGCAGATGCAAATGCCCTTGTTGTCCATTCAGTGGCAATCAAGTTGGTAAGAGCCAATTTATAGTTAACACGGCAATGTTCAGTTTCCATTGAAATGGTTGCTATTCTCTTGAGGACACTACACTGATAAATGTGCTAAGTCATGTCAGTCATGTCTGACTCTTTGTGACTCCATGGACAGCAGCTTAGCAGGTTACTCTGTTCATGGGATTCTCCAGGTCAGGACATGAGCCTCCTACAGGGGATCTTCCCAACCCAGGGATTGCAAACTTGCATCTCTTATATCTCCTACTTTGACAGGCTGGTTCTTTACCAAAGCCGTATTTAAATATGAGGGAGAAATTCTCTAGAGAGTGACTCTCCTTAAGTGTGTCCTGATATATGTCAAGTTTTGAAGTGTGCACATTGAGAAGTGGTTGAATTCTGTTTGCTTAAAGTCTTTCAAAATGATAATTTAATGACCAGTTTACTCTTTTAAGATGACTAAGTAAGATGTGTCTTAGCTTCTGTAGCTTATTTTCTTTATTTTAGAACTATTTTCCATGCCCTGAAACTTAGGTATTAGGAATTAATCTCATTTATCAAGGGAACAAAATTTTCTAAGTTATACACACATGTGTGCGCATACACACACACTGAAGACTAGATAGTCTTTGAGAAACAAATTGAAAAATTTTTAAATTAATTTATTTATTTTAATTGAGGAATAGTTACTATGCAATATCGTGATGGTTTTTGCCATACATCAATATGAATCAGTCACAGGTATGCATGTGTTCCCTCATCCTTAACCCCCCTTCCACCTTCCTCACCACCCTATCCCTGTAGGTTGTCCCAGAGCATTGACTTTGGGTGTCCTGCTTCATAAATCAAATTTACACCAATTTTGGGGGTCCTACTTCATTCACTGAACTTGTAGTGGTCATCTATTTTACATGTAATGTACATGTTTCAATGCTGAATAGTTCTCAAATCATCCCACCTTTGCCTTCTCACACTGAGTCCAAAAGTCTGTTCTTTTTTTTTTTAAGGTAAGAAATGGATTTATTCAGATTCAGAGAAAGCACACTCCACAGACAGAGTGTGGGCCATGGAAGAGCAAACCCAACAGCCCTGAAAACATGGCGTTCTAACCTTTTACGGGCTGGATAATTCCCTATGCTAATGAGTGGGAGGATTATTTCAGCTTTTGGGGAAGGGATGGAACTGTCATAGTGCCTCTGGGCATGTCATTTAGCTTGCTGACTGAGAATCAAGGTCTGGTCTGCCATCTTGGACCCATTTGATTCTAATGGGTTTATGCTGTGTCCCTGGGCTGCCATTCTTTTCAAAAATTGTGCCTTGCCCCTTTCCCTCCTAACCCTTGCACTCCCCCCTCAAGAGACTTTACTCCCATATTCTTATGGGAGGCAGAAGGGTGAAGGTCCATCTTCTATAATTGCTTCAAGGCTGAGCATGGGCATTGACATTGCCTAGCAGGAAATAAAAATCTCCTGAGTACCTGATCTAGGGGCCCCAGGGGCAGGGCAGCTCCTAGTTTTAGTCCATATGGGCTAAAATTCTTACATAGGATCATTTTGATGTAGAACAGTTCTTTGTAATTGTTTCCTTAGCCTTTCTATGGATCATCTTGATGATTAGGCATGTTTTGTACCAACACCAGGGTATAAATATATCTATAAATGACAAAAGACTTAAAAGGCATGGTCAAACATTTGATTACAGTGTGCAATAAAGGTCAGTTACAATAACTAGGATTACAAAAAATTACATTTAACAGACTAAATTATCTTAGTTAACTATTTTTCTTGGCCATATCACAGGAACCCTGTAAAACATCCCAAAGTTACTTTTTAGTCACATAAGATCATAAGTCACTGTGAGACAATACTAATTCTCTAATTGAAACTATTGAAGATCCCTAAAGGAACCCTCGTAACAAACCATAATCTCACCCTATCCCTGTAGGTTGTCCCAGAGCATTGACTTTGGGTGTCCTGCTTCATAAATCAAATTTACACCAATTTTGGGGGTCCTACTTCATTCACTGAACTTGTAGTGGTCATCTATTTTACATGTAATGTACATGTTTCAATGCTGAATAGTTCTCAAATCATCCCACCTTTGCCTTCTCACACTGAGTCCAAAAGTCTGTTCTTTTTTTTTTTAAGGTAAGAAATGGATTTATTCAGATTCAGAGAAAGCACACTCCACAGACAGAGTGTGGGCCATGGAAGAGCAAACCCAACAGCCCTGAAAACATGGCGTTCTAACCTTTTACGGGCTGGATAATTCCCTATGCTAATGAGTGGGAGGATTATTTCAGCTTTTGGGGAAGGGATGGAACTGTCATAGTGCCTCTGGGCATGTCATTTAGCTTGTTGACTGAGAATCAAGGTCTGGTCTGCCATCTTGGACCCATTTGATTCTAATGGGTTTATGCTGTGTCCCTGGGCTGCCATTCTTTTCAAAAATTGTGCCTTGCCCCTTTCCCTCCTAACCCTTGCACTCCCCCCTCAAGAGACTTTACTCCCATATTCTTATGGGAGGCAGAAGGGTGAAGGTCCATCTTCTATAATTGCTTCAAGGCTGAGCATGGGCATTGACATTGCCTAGCAGGAAATAAAAATCTCCTGAGTACCTGATCTAGGGGCCCCAGGGGCAGGGCAGCTCCTAGTTTTAGTCCATATGGGCTAAAATTCTTACATAGGATCATTTTGATGTAGAACAGTTCTTTGTAATTGTTTCCTTAGCCTTTCTATGGATCATCTTGATGATTAGGCATGTTTTGTACCAACACCAGGGTATAAATATATCTATAAATGACAAAAGACTTAAAAGGCATGGTCAAACATTTGATTACAGTGTGCAATAAAGGTCAGTTACAATAACTAGGATTACAAAAAATTACATTTAACAGACTAAATTATCTTAGTTAACTATTTTTCTTGGCCATATCACAGGAACCCTGTAAAACATCCCAAAGTTACTTTTTAGTCACATAAGATCATAAGTCACTGTGAGACAATACTAATTCTCTAATTGAAACTATTGAAGATCCCTAAAGTGAGTACAAATCACTTAACAGCAAAGAAAATTGCCACAATTTGTCAAACCATAATCTGTTTTTCAAAAGCAGCATTTTAAGAATACTTTGGAGAGAGAGAGACCAAATCTAGTCTGGTCTTAACCCATCCCTACTGAAATCCATTACCCAACTCAACTAAATCATGATCATGAATAACTTTTTGTCTATGTTAATTACACCATGAGAGTGATTCCCTTTCTCCTCCAGAGACAAAGCAGCCCCTAACTTAGTTAATAAATCTCTCCCCATTAAAGGGATAGGACAATCAGGCACAAACAGAAACGAATGGAAAAACATCTGTCCATTAGCATTGAACAAAACAGGCTCCAGGAAAGAGTGCCCCTGTTTCTTTCCTGACAACCCTATTACATACTCTTTATGACTGCTAAGGTTTCCAATCCCTTGGGTTAAGACTGAGAAGGTTGCACCAGTGTCTACAAGAAATTCTATCAAATGACCAGCCACATCAATGACTACCCGAGATTGGACATTAGTTATGTAGATAGTATTTCTAGGCAGAGCCACTTTTGGCCTTGGTCCCTGCTGGTCTTCTGATTGCAAAGCCAACAATGACTGAGGGGACTCCGTCACTCTGTGGTATTTGGAGCATTCCCTCTGCCAATGCCCTGGCTGTTTGCAAAAGACATATCAACAGCAGTCCTTCTTCCAGTGCCCCTTTTCTCCCCACAGGGTACACTGGCCTTGTATGGGCACCCATGGGCCTCGTGATCTGCTGGGACCGGATTGGCCCAGAAAGGCAGCCTTCTAGTTGGTGGTTTTTGAGCAGACAAATCCATTGTAATCATTTGGGTTTTTGCATATTTCTCTGGGTGTGCTCAGCCTTTTCAGCCATATCCCTATTCTTAAAAATCAAATAAGCCAATTGTGATAGGGACAGAGTGCAATAAAGGTCAGTTACAATAACTAGGATTACAAAAATTACATTTAACAGACTAAATTATCTTAGTTAACTATTTTCTTGGCCATATCACAGGAACCCTGTAAAACATCCCAAAGTTACTTTTTAGTCACATAAGATCATAAGTCACTGTGAGACAATACTAATTCTCTAATTGAAACTATTGAAGATCCCTAAAGTGAGTACAAATCACTTAACAGCAAAGAAAATTGCCACAATTTGTC
This sequence comes from Tragulus kanchil, assembly GCA_022376925.1. NCBI lineage: Eukaryota > Metazoa > Chordata > Mammalia > Artiodactyla > Tragulidae > Tragulus > Tragulus kanchil. Next base: position 90,376,779 of record JAIOJX010000023.1, on the reverse strand, counting down.
AAACCATAATCTGTTTTTCAAAAGCAGCATTTTAAGAATACTTTGGAGAGAGAGAGACCAAATCTAGTCTGGTCTTAACCCATCCCTACTGAAATCCATTACCCAACTCAACTAAATCATGATCATGAATAACTTTTTGTCTATGTTAATTACACCATGAGAGTGATTCCCTTTCTCCTCCAGAGACAAAGCAGCCCCTAACTTAGTTAATAAATCTCTCCCCATTAAAGGGATAGGACAATCAGGCACAAACAGAAACGAATGGAAAAACATCTGTCCATTAGCATTGAACAAAACAGGCTCCAGGAAAGAGTGCCCCTGTTTCTTTCCTGACAACCCTATTACATACTCTTTATGACTGCTAAGGTTTCCAATCCCTTGGGTTAAGACTGAGAAGGTTGCACCAGTGTCTACAAGAAATTCTATCAAATGACCAGCCACATCAATGACTACCCGAGATTGGACATTAGTTATGTAGATAGTATTTCTAGGCAGAGCCACTTTTGGCCTTGGTCCCTGCTGGTCTTCTGATTGCAAAGCCAACAATGACTGAGGGGACTCCGTCACTCTGTGGTATTTGGAGCATTCCCTCTGCCAATGCCCTGGCTGTTTGCAAAAGACATATCAACAGCAGTCCTTCTTCCAGTGCCCCTTTTCTCCCCACAGGGTACACTGGCCTTGTATGGGCACCCATGGGCCTCGTGATCTGCTGGGACCGGATTGGCCCAGAAAGGCAGCCTTCTAGTTGGTGGTTTTTGAGCAGACAAATCCATTGTAATCATTTGGGTTTTTGCATATTTCTCTGGGTGTGCTCAGCCTTTTCAGCCATATCCCTATTCTTAAAAATCAAATAAGCCAATTGTGATAGGGACAGAGTAGAATAGGTAGGTAACTGTAGAGTCCTAGTATGGGATAGTACATAGAAGGGAGACACCTGAGAAAGATTGGGAGGCCAGTGAGTTGATGATAACTCAGGAGAGCTGCTCCTTGTTCAGTAAAGCAGGCTTGACTGGGTATAAACAGCTGATGAAGGAGGAGCTGGCAAAGAAGCAACCAATGATGTGTGTCCTAAATCTGTGTCTACTTGAAGGGGGCAGTATTGTACCATCCTATATATATTGCTGCCCACTCAACTGAAGGAGGAGGAGAGCAGAGCAGAACTTTCCTGCCTGCCTGCTTGCACCTCTTACAAGTACCCTATCCTAATAAATCCTCTTCTTGTCTATCACTCTGCCTCTCGCTGAATTCCTTCTGCATTGAGGCATGAAGAACCTGAGCCTCAGAGGGTCCAGACGTTGGGTGAGTGCTAGATTAAGTCCCGGCAGCGTGGGTTCGAGTCCCAGACAGAGTTTTTGCCAGGATTGAGTCCTGACTACGTGAATTCAAGTCCCAAGCAGGGTTTTGGCAGGGATTAAGCCTTAGCCACATGCGTTCAAGTCCCAAACCAGGTTTTGGCTAGATTCAAGCCCCAGTCACATGGGTTCAAGTCCCAAACAGGGTTTTGACTGGAATTCAAGCTCCAGCCACGTGGGTTCATGTCCCAAGCAGGGTTTGATCAAGTCTGTGCCCTGGGTTTAAGTCTCAAATCAAGGTAAAACCCTTTCAATTGGAGCAGATCTTTCTTTGGGATCTGAGGACCAGCACTTGCTTTCTGAATTTTGCACCTGATGTCTGGGAAAGACTGGGCTATGAAATGCATAGCCAAAAGAGGCTGTCCCTCTGGGACAGAGGGATCCAGGTTTGTATATTTCCAAAAAACCTCCACTAATCTACCTTGGAAGCCTGCAGGAATTTCATCCTGTGTCTGTTGGACCTCTTTCAGGTTTTTTTTTTTTTTTTTATAATTAACAGGTTTTACTCTAAGTTTTTTCATACTTTCCACTAAACAGTTAGTCATATGATCTCGTCTATCTCTATCAGTAGTGTTCAACTGGTAATTCCATTTCCGGTTTGTCTCAGGAACAGCCTCATTCCTCACCCAGTGCACTGCATAATTCCGTCAGGCTCTGGCTGCCAGTTGATCAGCATGACCTCTGGCCACTAATATTATACCCAGTATTGTGCCAGTATTATGTCCTCGCGGGTGCAGCAGTGGGATAGTGCAATTTGTAAGTCTTCCCAGGGGAGATCAAAAGACCTCATTAGTCTGGTAAATTCTTTTGTAAAACATTCAGGATCCTCAGAAAAACTTCCCAACTTGTCTTCTGCCACACTTAGAGCAGACATTGAGAAAGGTACATAGACTGCTCCTGAATATGGGTGGGGCCTCTTCTCTTTCCTAAATGTGTCATCCCCAGAGACCATGGCTCCTCCCAGTAGGTGGGGAGTAGCTCCAGCAGCATCTTGCAGAGGATTTAACATTTGAATGGTCCTGTAGAGTCTATCAGTTAAAAGGTCTTTTGTGTCTTTCCTAGAATTTCCCCTCTGAACTATACACACCTTAAATTCCTTTTGAATCTTATTGTTTAGATATAAGGCCATGAAAATTTGAACATATGGAAGTTCCCTCCATCTAAGCTTCCTTTTACAATATAAATCTAACAGTAATATCATATCATAATTCAGGCACCCATTTAGTGGCCATTTTTCTTGGCTTCCTAACTCATATTGCAGCCAAACATGATTACATAGCCCAAAAAGCTTTTTTTCTTTTTAATCCCAGTAGTGTGAATCTTTCCCAGTCTCGGAGGATATGACCCAGGGGGATATTGGTTGGGACTAATACCACCTGATCCATTTCAGACTCAAACCTGAGACATCTCTAATTCCTGTTCTATCCAAAATCGTACTCTTAAAATCAAAATCCACCACAAAATTTGGTAAAGATTTGCACTTAGGATTTTAGATGTTATTCCTTTCAAAGTAGTCTCCCAACTGATTGTTAGTGCCCAAAAGTCGTCATAAAGAAATGGCACGGAACATGTTCCCAATGTTGTTGATGATGAGCTGGAACTGGTCTAGTGATAAGTTGGGAATAAAATGCCAGCACTTTTAATGGTTATAGGGAGGGGAATAAAAGCAAAATACTCCTTGGTGACCTTACGGGTCTTTTCAGGTTAACAAAATAGAGAATGAAACAAAGCAGGAATGAACAAGAATGTAAGAATGTAGGAGGAAAATCTCAGAATCAAAGAGAATAGTATAATTCTGTTTTCCCCAGTCTATCTGGCTCACAGCTTCCCATGAGTCTCTTTGGGACAAAGATCTAACTCTAAACCTTTCTTACATTATCACCATCCCTTCGATTGTTTGTCACCATCTGAGATCAAAGGGTTTTTAACAAATTCAGGATCCTCAGAAAAACTTCCCAACTTGTCTTCTGCCACACTTAGAGCAGACATTGAGAAAGGTACATAGACTGCTCCTGAATATGGGTGGGGCCTCTTCTCTTTCCTAAATGTGTCATCCCCAGAGACCATGGCTCCTCCCAGTAGGTGGGGAGTAGCTCCAGCAGCATCTTGCAGAGGATTTAACATTTGAATGGTCCTGTAGAGTCTATCAGTTAAAAGGTCTTTTGTGTCTTTCCTAGAATTTCCCCTCTGAACTATACACACCTTAAATTCCTTTTGAATCTTATTGTTTAGATATAAGGCCATGAAAATTTGAACATATGGAAGTTCCCTCCATCTAAGCTTCCTTTTACAATATAAATCTAACAGTAATATCATATCATAATTCAGGCACCCATTTAGTGGCCATTTTTCTTGGCTTCCTAACTCATATTGCAGCCAAACATGATTACATAGCCCAAAAAGCTTTTTTTCTTTTTAATCCCAGTAGTGTGAATCTTTCCCAGTCTCGGAGGATATGACCCAGGGGGATATTGGTTGGGACTAATACCACCTGATCCATTTCAGACTCAAACCTGAGACATCTCTAATTCCTGTTCTATCCAAAATCGTACTCTTAAAATCAAAATCCACCACAAAATTTGGTAAAGATTTGCACTTAGGATTTTAGATGTTATTCTTTTCAAAGTAGTCTCCCAACTGATTGTTAGTGCCCAAAAGTCGTCATAAAGAAATGGCACGGAACATGTTCCCAATGTTGTTGATGATGAGCTGGAACTGGTCTAGTGATAAGTTGGGAATAAAATGCCAGCACTTTTAATGGTTATAGGGAGGGGAATAAAAGCAAAATACTCCTTGGTGACCTTACGGGTCTTTTCAGGTTAACAAAATAGAGAATGAAACAAAGCAGGAATGAACAAGAATGTAAGAATGTAGGAGGAAAATCTCAGAATCAAAGAGAATAGTATAATTCTGTTTTCCCCAGTCTATCTGGCTCACAGCTTCCCATGAGTCTCTTTGGGACAAAGATCTAACTCTAAACCTTTCTTACATTATCACCATCCCTTCGATCGTGGTCACCATCTGAAAATGTTCTATCCCTATTTGAGACTTAAACCCAGGGTCTAGACCTAATCAAACTCTGCTTGGAACCTGAATCCACATGACCAGGACTCAAACTCAGCCAAAACCCTGGTAATTAAAATCACTCACCCAATGTCTGGCCCCACTGAAACTCAGGTTCTTCATGTCTCTTTACAGAGATGAATTCAGTGAGAGACAAAGTGATAGGTAAGAAATGAATTTACTCAGATTCAGAGAAAGCACACTCCACAGACAAGTGTGGGCCATGGTAGAGTGAATCCAGCAGCCCAAAAGTCTGTTTTTTACATCTGCATCCCCTTTGCTGCTCTGCATGTGTGATTGTTGTTACTGTCTTTCTAAATTTCATATATATGTGTTAATATACAATATTTGTCTTTGAGAAACGAATGCTAAACTTTAGATTTTGTTGGGAGGGGACATCTGTAGAATGGCCAAGGTAGAGGCCCCTGGGGATTGGACCACTGTATCCACCCAGCATTTGGTGTCACAGGTTGCGCCTCTGAAAGCAGAAGCTGAGAGAGAGTTTGGAGTACAGGATATTCAAGATTGCCACCTGTAAGAGTAAGGAGGAAGTAGATGAAACAGGGGAGAAAGCAAACTACACCACAGGCCTGACAGGCAACGCCTGATCCCAGGAGGGACTTGGAGTCAGCTTTGGCCATCAGAGTACCCTGTGTTGGACTGCAGTGAGGGCTACTGTGGGTCCACTTGCTCAGCCTCCAAATGTAGGTGTAAGGTTTGAAGGGAGCAAGGTGGCACTAAAGAGAATGAGAATGATGGCTGGGAATAAACAGAATTTTATTCAGGAGGGCAGCCAGACTGTCTTGAGAGTGAGAGCAGCCCCTCAGACATTTCATTACAGAAGTTGTATACCCCAGTCTTGGGCAGGAAAAAACTTGGGCAGGCTGGATGGAACTATGGGGCAGGGGTTGGGGAGGACACACGTGAACTACTGATCTGACCACCACAGGGGGGTCAGATGGGAGGGGTCCTTTCCAGAACCAGGAACTGGGAGTACTGGGTGAGTGGGACATGTGAACTACTGGTCTGACCACCGCAGGGGGGTCGCAAACACTGTATTCCTCCTTATTGGCCATTTGCAAAGGTGTGTTCACCTTTTACAAAGGTATGTCATCTTGCAGGAAGGGATGGAAACTTCACAAGGGGAATGAGTCCTTGGTAACTAGGACAGAAGTCATGGGGCCTCCTGTCAGTCCTGACAGTAGGCTCCTGTGGAAAGGCCACAGAAATCCCCGAAGGATCTGACATCTAGCAGTGGGTCACACCTTAACAGGCAACAAGTCCTCTCTGGAAAGGGGGATTTGGGCAGAATATTTCTGTCTCTATCAGAGCTAACTTTTATAGTTCTTCTAAATACCAAATATTGGTTAAAATTGGATTTTTATTATTTTCTCCTCTGGCGAAGATAGAGTAACAAAGTCTGAATTTATTCTCCCTTCTGGAAAAATAAAATGAAATAAACAAAAATATATGAAACAACAACAAACCTCAGGCAATAAAAGGTACTAATCCTTGAGAAACAGGATATATACAAGATTAGCTCTACAGTTGCCCTACTTACTGCCTTGAAAGAGCTTGAAAGCTGAGGGCAGAAGGAGAGAACCTAAGCAAAGCTCGGCAGATTCCTTGAGTTTAGGAACTGGAACTGAGACTCTGGGGAGGTCAAGACATTTCAAGTGCGTAAGACAGAGTTCAGAGGAGACAGCACTGCACAGGAGGGACTTGGAGTCAGCTTTGGCCATCAGAGTACCCTGTGTTGGACTGCAGTGAGGGCTACTGTGGGTCCACTTGCTCAGCCTCCAAATGTAGGTGTAAGGTTTGAAGGGAGCAAGGTGGCACTAAAGAGAATGAGAATGATGGCTGGGAATAAACAGAATTTTATTCAGGAGGGCAGCCAGACTGTCTTGAGAGTGAGAGCAGCCCCTCAGACATTTCATTACAGAAGTTGTATACCCCAGTCTTGGGCAGGAAAAAACTTGGGCAGGCTGGATGGAACTATGGGGCGGGGGTTTGGGGGAGGACACACGTGAACTACTGATCTGACCACCACAGGGGGGTCAGATGGGAGGGGTCCTTTCCAGAACCAGGAACTGGGAGTACTGGGTGAGTGGGACATGTGAACTACTGGTCTGACCACCGCAGGGGGGTCGCAAACACTGTATTCCTCCTTATTGGCCATTTGCAAAGGTGTGTTCACCTTTTACAAAGGTATGTCATCTTGCAGGAAGGGATGGAAACTTCACAAGGGGAATGAGTCCTTGGTAACTAGGACAGAAGTCATGGGGCCTCCTGTCAGTCCTGACAGTAGGCTCCTGTGGAAAGGCCACAGAAATCCCCGAAGGATCTGACATCTAGCAGTGGGTCACACCTTAACAGGCAACAAGTCCTCTCTGGAAAGGGGGATTTGGGCAGAATATTTCTGTCTCTATCAGAGCTAACTTTTATAGTTCTTCTAAATACCAAATATTGGTTAAAATTGGATTTTTATTATTTTCTCCTCTGGCGAAGATAGAGTAACAAAGTCTGAATTTATTCTCCCTTCTGGAAAAATAAAATGAAATAAACAAAAATATATGAAACAACAACAAACCTCAGGCAATAAAAGGTACTAATCCTTGAGAAACAGGATATATACAAGATTAGCTCTACAGTTGCCCTACTTACTGCCTTGAAAGAGCTTGAAAGCTGAGGGCAGAAGGAGAGAACCTAAGCAAAGCTCGGCAGATTCCTTGAGTTTAGGAACTGGAACTGAGACTCTGGGGAGGTCAAGACATTTCAAGTGCGTAAGACAGAGTTCAGAGGAGACAGCACTGCACAGGAAGACAAACTGGAGATCTGCAGAGAGTCTCCTGTTAGAGAGCTCAGCACTTGTCTGTGAGGAAATTGTCTCAGGCCAGTGAGAGCTCCATAGGAAAGGATTGAGGGAACAGTGCTTGGAGCTCAAATAGAATCAGGACAGTGGCTGTTCCCACAAACAAGATTGGAAAAACTTTTAAATCATGAGACATTGGGGTGAGTATTCAGGAAGTCTTAGTCCCAGATTGAGCACTGCTGCAGACTCACCTAACAAATAATGAAGTGAAAGTGAAACTGTTGGAAACAGTCATGTCCAATCTATGACACCACAGACTGTAGCCTGCCAAGCTCTTCTGTCCATGGAATTCTCCAGCAAAAGTACTGGAATGGGTAACTATTCCCTTCACCAGAGGATCTTCCCAACCCAGGAATCAAACCCAGGTCTCCTGCATTGCAGGCAGATTCTATATCATCTGAGCCAGCAGGAAAGCAAGCACTAGAAGATCATTCTGTTTGCAAGCAACTTAGCTGTATCCCCCTCAAAATATTAAGATCTATAGGAGTTTAAATATATCTAACATCAAACAAGGGAAAAAAATCACAATGTCTGACATCAAAGATTACCAGACAAGTAAAGAAGCAGGAAAATATGACCCATAATAATAACAATAATTTGTTGTTGTTGTTCAGTTTCTAATCTGTGTCTGATTCTTTGCAACACATGGACTGCAGCACCCCAAGTTTACTTATCCTTCACTACCTCCCAGAGTTTTCTCATACTAATGTCCATTGAGTCAGTAATGTCATCCAATCTCTGCTGCCTCCTTCTTTTCCTGCCTTCAATATTTCCCAGTATCAGGGTCTTTCCCAATGAGTCGACTTTTCACCTCAGGTGGTGAAAGTATTGGAGCTTCAGCTTCAGTATCAGCCTTTCCAATGAATATTCAGGGCTGACTTCCTTTATGATTAACTGGTTTGGCTTCCTCGCTGTCCTAGAGATTCTCAAGGGTCTTCTCCACCATCACAATTCAGAAGCATTACAGAACTTCCACACAACTAAGGGAAACATAGACACTTGGAGGACACAAACAAAGCCTTTTGTGCACTAAGGTACAGGGGAAAGGAGTAGTGACCCCACAAGAGACCTAGACAGATCTGCCTATGAGGGTTTGGGGGTCTCCTGAGGAAGTGTGGGTCGACAGAGTCATGGGTGGCTGTTCAAGGCCACCCTAGATTGATGGGTCCTGGTGCAGAGTACTGACAAAATGTGATCCACTGGAAAAGGGAATGGCAAACCACTTCAGTATGCTTGCCTTGAGAACCCCAAGAACAGTACGAAAAGACAAAATGACATGACATTGGAAGATGAGCCTCTCCCTAGGTAAGTAGATGCCCAATATGCCACTGAGGAAGGGTGGAGAAATAGCCCCAGACAGAATGAAGAGGCTGAGCCAAAGTGAAAATGCTGCCCAGTGGTGGGTATGTCTGGTGGTGTAAAGAATGCTGTAAAGAATAATATTGCATAGGAACTTGAAATGTTAGATCCATGAATCAAGGTAAATGGAATGTGGTCAAACAGGAGATGACAAGAGTGAACATCAGCATCTTAGGAATCAGTGAACTAAAATGGACAGGATTGGGCAAATTTAATTCAGATGAGCTCTACTACTGTGGGCAAAAATACATTAGAAGAAATGGAGTAGCCCTCATAGCCAACAAAAGAGTCTGAAATGCAGTACTTCGGTGCAAAAATGACAGAATGATCTCAGCTCATTTCTAAAGCAAACCATTCAATACCACAGTAATCCAAGTCTATGCCCCAACCTCTAATGCCAAAGAGATTAAGTCAAATGGTTTTATGAAGACCTACTAGACCTTCTAGAATTACCACCACCACCAACACCAAGAAGTCCTTTTCACCATAGGGGATTGGAATGCAAAAGTAGGAAGTCAAGAGATACCTGGATTAATAGGCAAGTTTGGCCTTGGAGTACAAAATGAAGCCCAATGGAGACAATAATAAATCAATCAAAACCAAGCTAGAATAGACAGATGTTAGAATTAGGAGACAAATGTATTTAAAATTAGAGATTCTCAAGGGTCTTCTCCACCATCACAATTCAGAAGCATTACAGAACTTCCACACAACTAAGGGAAACATAGACACTTGGAGGACACAAACAAAGCCTTTTGTGCACTAAGGTACAGGGGAAAGGAGTAGTGACCCCACAAGAGACCTAGACAGATCTGCCTATGAGGGTTTGGGGGTCTCCTGAGGAAGTGTGGGTCGACAGAGTCATGGGTGGCTGTTCAAGGCCACCCTAGATTGATGGGTCCTGGTGCAGAGTACTGACAAAATGTGATCCACTGGAAAAGGGAATGGCAAACCACTTCAGTATGCTTGCCTTGAGAACCCCAAGAACAGTACGAAAAGACAAAATGATATGACATTGGAAGATGAGCCTCTCCCTAGGTAAGTAGATGCCCAATATGCCACTGAGGAAGGGTGGAGAAATAGCCCCAGACAGAATGAAGAGGCTGAGCCAAAGTGAAAATGCTGCCCAGTGGTGGGTATGTCTGGTGGTGTAAAGAATGCTGTAAAGAATAATATTGCATAGGAACTTGAAATGTTAGATCCATGAATCAAGGTAAATGGAATGTGGTCAAACAGGAGATGACAAGAGTGAACATCAGCATCTTAGGAATCAGTGAACTAAAATGGACAGGATTGGGCAAATTTAATTCAGATGAGCTCTACTACTGTGGGCAAAAATACATTAGAAGAAATGGAGTAGCCCTCATAGCCAACAAAAGAGTCTGAAATGCAGTACTTCGGTGCAAAAATGACAGAATGATCTCAGCTCATTTCTAAAGCAAACCATTCAATACCACAGTAATTCAAGTCTATGCCCCAACCTCTAATGCCAAAGAGATTAAGTCAAATGGTTTTATGAAGACCTACTAGACCTTCTAGAATTACCACCACCACCAACACCAAGAAGTCCTTTTCACCATAGGGGATTGGAATGCAAAAGTAGGAAGTCAAGAGATACCTGGATTAATAGGCAAGTTTGGCCTTGGAGTACAAAATGAAGCCCAATGGAGACAATAATAAATCAATCAAAACCAAGCTAGAATAGACAGATGTTAGAATTAGGAGACAAATGTATTTAAAATTATCATAATTATATTCCATATTTTAAAAAGTTAGAGACATAGAAGATATTAAGAAGATTCAAATTGAATTTCTAGAGAATACAACTACAGTATCATGAAAAATATGCCAAATAAGATTAACAGAGGTTAGTCACTAAGAAGAAAAGGTTTGTGACATTGAAAGCATAGCCATAGAAATTACCCAAAATGAAACACAGAGAGGAATGAATATTTTAAAAAAAAAGAATTACTTAGATGTGGAACAGATTCAAGTGTCCCAGTAAATGTGTAATTAAAGTCCCAGAAGGAAATGACAAGGTGGGAAATAACAGAAAAAATATTTGAAAAAATAATGTCCAAATATTTACCAAACTTCATGAAAACTATATAAATAACCACATCCAAAATATTTGACAAACATGAAACAAAATAAATGTGGCTAAAACTATACCAAAATGCATCATAGTCAAACTGCTAAAACCAGTGATAAAAAGAAAAAATTAACACTAGCCAAAGGGGAACACACACTCATATGTTCTGTACAGAAAAACAAAAATAATGATGACATTCATTTTCTTGTTTGAAACAATCCATACATATGAAGACAGTGAAGAAACATCTTTAAAATATGAACTTTAAAAAGTCAACCTAAAATTCTATATCTAGTAACAATATCTTTCAAAAATGAAGGCAAAATAAAACCTTTTTCTGTTATGCAAAATCTGAAAGAATTAAGTTATGAAAAATGTTAAACCCATCAGGCAGAAGGAAAATCTGAATCTACACAAGGAATAAATAACACCAGAAATGGCAATGAAAACTGTAACTATGTAGACTGTGGCATATTATTTAGCTTTCAAGACATAAATCACTATTTTTAAAATAACAACATACTGTGATATTTGTTACATGTAAAAGCAAAAGACATGAAAATAATGAGGCCTAGGAGAGACTTAATGGAAGTACACTATGATAAAGGTTTTATACTATATGTGAAGTGGTATAGCATTAGTTGAAGGTAGACTGATAAGTTAAAGATGTGTACTATAAGCCCTGAAGAAAGTGAAAGTTGCTCAGCTATGTCTGACTCTTTATGATCCCGTGAACTGTAGACCACCAGGCTCTTCAGTCCGTGTGATTTATCAGGCAAGAATACTGGAGTGGGTTGTGATTCCCTTCTCCAAGAGATCTTCCCACCCAGGGAATGAACCCAGGTCTCCTGCATTGCAGGAAGAGTTTTTACTACCTGAGCCACCAGGGAAGCCCACAAGCCTTCAAGCCCACTAAAATAATAGAGTTATTGCTAATAAATCAACAACAAAGATAAAGTGGGATTATAAAAGAGACACAATTAATCATAAAGAAGGTAGAGAGGAGAGGAAGAAGGGAACAACAAAAAAAAAAGATTAGGCAAATAGAAACAAATAGCAAGATGATAAAACTCGAGTCATATCAATAATCACGTTAAGTGAAAATAGTCTAAACACTCCAATTTAAAAGGTTTTTGTCAGAGTGAAAAAAAATCAAGACTTAACTAGGACAAATGTGCTTTATATAAAGTCAAGAATAGGTTAAAATTGAAAGAATTTAAAGAGACATGTCATGCTAACATGAATGAAAAGAAGCTAGAGTGACTCTATTAACAACTGGCAAAAAAGATTTCAGGCTGAGAGCCAAGATGGCAGAGTAGGTGGGCTTGGAGTACATCTCTCTCCACAGATACTTCAGGTGTACCTTCAGACACAGAAGAGCCTGCAGAGCACCAGCTGAGAGTCGCAGAAGTACCTGACCACTGGAAAAGAATATATAGAATCAATAGGATGGAGGAAATGGAGGGTAAAGAGGAGAGTTAGTAGGACTGAACCTGTTATGAATTAAGAATTAAGTTATGAAAAATGTTAAACCCATCAGGCAGAAGGAAAATCTGAATCTACACAAGGAATAAATAACACCAGAAATGGCAATGAAAACTGTAACTATGTAGACTGTGGCATATTATTTAGCTTTCAAGACATAAATCACTATTTTTAAAATAACAACATACTGTGATATTTGTTACATGTAAAAGCAAAAGACATGAAAATAATGAGGCCTAGGAGAGACTTAATGGAAGTACACTATGATAAAGGTTTTATACTATATGTGAAGTGGTATAGCATTAGTTGAAGGTAGACTGATAAGTTAAAGATGTGTACTATAAGCCCTGAAGAAAGTGAAAGTTGCTCAGCTATGTCTGACTCTTTATGATCCCGTGAACTGTAGACCACCAGGCTCTTCAGTCCGTGTGATTTATCAGGCAAGAATACTGGAGTGGGTTGTGATTCCCTTCTCCAAGAGATCTTCCCACCCAGGGAATGAACCCAGGTCTCCTGCATTGCAGGAAGAGTTTTTACTACCTGAGCCACCAGGGAAGCCCACAAGCCTTCAAGCCCACTAAAATAATAGAGTTATTGCTAATAAATCAACAACAAAGATAAAGTGGGATTATAAAAGAGACACAATTAATCATAAAGAAGGTAGAGAGGAGAGGAAGAAGGGAACAACAAAAAAAAAAAGATTAGGCAAATAGAAACAAATAGCAAGATGATAAAACTCGAGTCATATCAATAATCACGTTAAGTGAAAATAGTCTAAACACTCCAATTTAAAAGGTTTTTGTCAGAGTGAAAAAAAATCAAGACTTAACTAGGACAAATGTGCTTTATATAAAGTCAAGAATAGGTTAAAATTGAAAGAATTTAAAGAGACATGTCATGCTAACATGAATGAAAAGAAGCTAGAGTGACTCTATTAACAACTGGCAAAAAAGATTTCAGGCTGAGAGCCAAGATGGCGGAATAGGTGGGCGTGGAGTACATTTTCTCCACAGATACTTCAGGTGTACCTTCAGACACAGAAGAGCCTGCAGAGCACCAGCTGAGAGTCGCAGAAGTACCTGACCACTGGAAAAGAATATATAGAATCAATAGGATGGAGGAAATGGAGGGTAAAGAGGAGAGTTAGTAGGACTGAACCTGCCTTTGGCCAGTGAGGTAACTAAAACAGAGATGTAATCCCCACATTGTGGCAATTGTTTGAAACAGAGAAGAAACATTTGTGGTTGAGAATGAAGCAGCTGATCAGTGACAAGCTGAATGGAATGAGAATCACAGAGATAATCCTTGCCACAGGATAATCCTTGTACCTTGGACAGGGACATGAGTCCCCTGGAAGGTGAGGTAGCTGGGAGATGAAGTGTGGGATTGTGGAGCAATCCTAAAGCAAGGTATGTTGTTGGCTATGGGGAGATGACCTGAAGGGACATGAGGGAGGAGATTGTGGTGTGGAATGCCTTTGGAGAAAACCCAGGAAGCCATGGGAGCAAGACGATCCTGCTATTTACTAAAAAGGATGAATTTGAGGGATGCAAGTTAAGTTTTACTGGGGAGAAATGAGGACTTGTAGCCCTACGGGATAGTATCTCAGATAGTTTTGAAAGACTGCTCCAAAGAGGTAGTGGGGGAAAGGTCAATATATAAGGTTTTGATGAAGGTGAGAGTTCAATACCATTGAACACTCATTTTACAAAGAGTTTTCAGTTAGTCATGAGGATCTAATGTCACCATGAAGGGATTTAGTGCTTTTTTAGAATATGAGGAGATACGGATTGAGACATAAAGGTTTCATAAACTGTCTAAACACTCCAATTTAAAAGGTTTTTGTCAGAGTGAAAAAATCAAGACTTAACTAGGACAAATGTGCTTTATATAAAGTCAAGAATAGGTTAAAATTGAAAGAATTTAAAGAGACATGTCATGCTAACATGAATGAAAAGAAGCTAGAGTGACTCTATTAACAACTGGCAAAAAAGATTTCAGGCTGAGAGCCAAGATGGCAGAGTAGGTGGGCTTGGAGTACATCTCTCTCCACAGATACTTCAGGTGTACCTTCAGACACAGAAGAGCCTGCAGAGCACCAGCTGAGAGTCGCAGAAGTACCTGACCACTGGAAAAGAATATATAGAATCAATAGGATGGAGGAAATGGAGGGTAAAGAGGAGAGTTAGTAGGACTGAACCTGCCTTTGGCCAGTGAGGTAACTAAAACAGAGATGTAATCCCCACATTGTGGCAATTGTTTGAAACAGAGAAGAAACATTTGTGGTTGAGAATGAAGCAGCTGATCAGTGACAAGCTGAATGGAATGAGAATCACAGAGATAATCCTTGCCACAGGGTAATCCTTGTACCTTGGACAGGGACATGAGTCCCCTGGAAGGTGAGGTAGCTGGGAGATGAAGTGTGGGATTGTGGAGCAATCCTAAAGCAAGGTATGTTGTTGGCTATGGGGAGATGACCTGAAGGGACATGAGGGAGGAGATTGTGGTGTGGAATGCCTTTGGAGAAAACCCAGGAAGCCATGGGAGCAAGACGATCCTGCTATTTACTAAAAAGGATGAATTTGAGGGATGCAAGTTAAGTTTTACTGGGGAGAAATGAGGACTCGTAGCCCTACGGGATAGTATCTCAGATAGTTTTGAAAGACTGCTCCAAAGAGGTAGTGGGGGAAAGGTCAATATATAAGGTTTTGATGAAGGTGAGAGTTCAATACCATTGAACACTCATTTTACAAAGAGTTTTCAGTTAGTCATGAGGATCTAATGTCACCATGAAGGGATTTAGTGCTTTTTTAGAATATGAGGAGATACAAGGATTGAGATCATAAAGTCTGTTCCTAAAAACATCCACCTATCTAAAAAAATATAATAATAATACACCTATCTGAAGACCTGTCCCACCAGATTTCCTGGAGCACAGAGTGCCTCACTCCACTCTGACCTACCCCAGGAGGTTTTGAAGGCCAGCAGCTGCATAGGGTTAAATTCGCACAGGATTCAATCTCCACAGAGGCAGATGGTAAATGCTTTATTGTTCAGTCATTGGCAATGTAATTGGTAAGTGCCAATTTATGGATGACACTTCTGAGTCATGTATAGGGAGTGGAACCGTCACGATAGCCTCTCCCAACATGCCATCACTGGTAACTAAACAATAGAGAGGCTGTCATTAAAGTGGCTGGAAAAATAGGAAAAAAAAAGTGGCTGGAAAACAGAGAAAGACTCCAACCAAGGAGTCTTTTAGTGCCTGGTGTGCTGAACAACAAATCAGGACCCCAGCCAGGGGGGCCCTTCTAGTGCTTGAATAGGCAGAGCAATGGAAAAGGACCAGCCAAAGAGGCCTTCTGGATCACCAGCTGCCTGAGGCTAGGAAAAGATGCAGAGGTTAGGAAAAGACTCCTTCAGCTGAGTCAGTCTGTGTCCCTGCACACTTGGCACTACCAGGGTCCCTGGCAAACAGCAGTGCCTCCTCCATGCTCAACCCTCAGAGCTGCCTCAGGCTAAAAAAAAAGCCCTAATAGCAACATATCTCCTGTGACAATAGCAACCAGTGCTCCTGCATAGCCAGTACTGCCAGGGTACCTGCAATCCAAGAAACTGCACCACATCCATGCATGATACCCACTGGGACAGAGCTGTCAGAGGCTAGAAAAAGCCCTGCATCTATGCAGGAGGCACTTCAGTCATGTCTGACTCTTTGTGGCCTTGTCATCTGTGGCCTGCGAGGCTTCTCTATCTTGAGGGTTCTCCAGGTAAGAACACTGGCATGGGTTGCCATTCTCTTCTAGATCACCACACTTCTTGCTGCTGTAGCTGCAGGCTAGCTTGAGTACGTCCTTCTTCCAGGGCCCCTGTGACTCAAGCAGCTGCACCATCTCCACACCTGAACCTCACTAGGGCAGACCCAAGTCCTTTTAGGGCAGCCTCAGGAGCAACTCTCAGTGGACAATCCACATGCAGAGGTAGAGATAAAATCATCGTTGAAATACAGGGGTAGCATGGTTAAGAAAGAGGACACAAAACCTTCCCAGCACCTGTACAAGCTGCAGATTAAAGCTGCATGATTAACTATGCAAACTCCATCTCTATGAAATATATAGAAGGACAATGAGAGTTTGCACAAAAGGGAACGCACCAGTTCTGACAGCTGTGGACATTGGAGGTAAGAACACACAGGAGTAGGGTCACATTAGAGTCTGATCTGCCCCCATAGCAGTTCCAGAGACCATCCCAGTGTTAGAAGGCATCCTAGGCAGGAAAGGTAGACTGTCACTTACAACAAGGGAAAGGACTCTAACAGCAGAGATTCAAGAAAAACATTTCTTATTCTTGTACTTTGAATTATTCTGTAATTGCTTCTGGATTTTTTTTTCATCCCCCCACTCCCACTTTTTAAACAATGTTTTCCTCTGTGGTTGTAACTGTTGATTTTATTAGTACTATTGCATATATTTAAGCTTTTAAGAATTATTTTTAATCACACTTTTTATGTCTGTTTTATAATTTTATCATTTTACCTCTCCATTGGTCTTTTGTGATTGTGCAGTGGTTTTTTTCTTTATTTCTCTCTCTTTAATTTTAATGTTTAATTTTTTAAAACCTACTATTATCTTTTCTACAATTATTCCTGTTTACTTTCTCTATTGTTCATTTCCTGTTGCTGTAATCTTTAATATATATAATCTTTATCTATCTCTATTTAAACTTGCATTTTTTTCTGTCATCATATGTGTTGTTTTGTCTTCATTGCTTTATTCCCCAGTTGGCATCTTGCTTTAGTTTTGTTTCCCAGTTTGTGCTTTTGTTTGCTTCTTAAGTGGTGGATGACATTTTTGGTTTCCTTTGTTCACTGGGTCAATCAGCTGTACTTTTTTGGCCTTGTCATCTGTGGCCTGCGAGCCCAGGGCTGGCACTCTTTCTCCAGATCACCACACTTCTTGCTGCTGTAGCTGCAGGCTAGCTTGAGTACGTCCTTCTTCCAGGGCCCTGTGACTCAAGCAGCTGCACCATCTCCACACCTGAACCTCACTAGGGCAGACCCAAGTCCTTTTAGGGCAGCCTCAGGAGCAACTCTCAGTGGACAATCCACATGCAGAGGTAGAGATAAAATCATCGTTGAAATACAGGGGTAGCATGGTTAAGAAAGAGGACACAAAACCTTCCCAGCACCTGTACAAGCTGCAGATTAAAGCTGCATGATTAACTATGCAAACTCCATCTCTATGAAATATATAGAAGGACAATGAGAGTTTGCACAAAAGGGAACGCACCAGTTCTGACAGCTGTGGACATTGGAGGTAAGAACACACAGGAGTAGGGTCACATTAGAGTCTGATCTGCCCCCATAGCAGTTCCAGAGACCATCCCAGTGTTAGAAGGCATCCTAGGCAGGAAAGGTAGACTGTCACTTACAACAAGGGAAAGGACTCTAACAGCAGAGATTCAAGAAAAACATTTCTTATTCTTGTACTTTGAATTATTCTGTAATTGCTTCTGGATTTTTTTTTCATCCCCCCACTCCCACTTTTTAAACAATGTTTTCCTCTGTGGTTGTAACTGTTGATTTTATTAGTACTATTGCATATATTTAAGCTTTTAAGAATTATTTTTAATCACACTTTTTATGTCTGTTTTATAATTTTATCATTTTACCTCTCCATTGGTCTTTTGTGATTGTGCAGTGGTTTTTTTCTTTATTTCTCTCTCTTTAATTTTAATGTTTAATTTTTTAAAACCTACTATTATCTTTTCTACAATTATTCCTGTTTACTTTCTCTATTGTTCATTTCCTGTTGCTGTAATCTTTAATATATATAATCTTTATCTATCTCTATTTAAACTTGCATTTTTTTCTGTCATCATATGTGTTGTTTTGTCTTCATTGCTTTATTCCCCAGTTGGCATCTTGCTTTAGTTTTGTTTCCCAGTTTGTGCTTTTGTTTGCTTCTTAAGTGGTGGATGACATTTTTGGTTTCCTTTGTTCACTGGGTCAATCAGCTGTACTTTTTTTTTGGACTGTTTTGGTTTTGTTTATGGGTGTATATGTATGTGTGCACATTCCATTACTTTAGTTGATATTTGCATGAATTTGTAATTACCAAAATTACAAAATCTTGGTGTGTGCCCTTTTTTTTTTCTCTCATTTTTGTATATTTGTTTTAATACCATTTAATGCCATAACAAACCACCCATGGAATCTCCATTCCCTGGTCAGAGATCCGACCCTGAACCTTTGGAGTGGGAACATTGACTCCAAGACCCTAGACTACCAGAGATCCTGTAACACTAGGAAGTATCAAATAGTGAGACCTCCCACAAAGGCAAGCACTTGTATACAAGATTTGGCCTCACTCAACTACCAGTAGCACCCTGTGCAGGACGCCCCATTCAAGCAACAAACAAAACAAAAATATGAACACAATCATCAGCAGACAAGATTACCACCTAGCTCAGACTTGCCCATCAGAGGGGAAAGAAAAACACTCAGGCTCTACAGAAAACTTATACAAACCACTGAACCAACCTTATGAGGACAGAAATCAAAAAGAAGAAACCCATTTTGGAAGCCCAGGAATAGGAAACCTCAAACACAATAAATTAAATTAATAATTATAATAAAAGGCAGGGTGATATTGCACAAATGAAGGAACAACTTATAGACACACAAGTACAAATAAATGAAGAGGAAAAAGGCAAACTACCTGAAACAGAATTTGTAATAATGATAGTAGAGATTATCTAAAATCTCGAAAACAGAATGGAGAAAACGCAAGAATCAGTTAACAAAAACATAGAAGAAATTAAGAATAAACAAACAGAAACAACAGTTCAGTAACAAAAATTACTCAACTTAAAAATCTCTAAATGGAATCAATAGTAGATTATCTGAGGCAAAAGAATAGATAAGTGAGCTAGAAGACAGAATGGTGGAAATAACTGCTCAAAAACCGAATAAAGTAAAAAGAATAAAAACAACTGAGGATAGTTTCAGTGACGTCTGGAACAATATCAAATGCACCAACATTCAAAGTCTAGGGGTTCCAGAAGAAGAGAAAAATAAAATTTATGAGAAAAAATTTTCAAGAGATTATACTTGAAAATTTCCCCAACACAGAAAAGAAAATATCAATCAAGTCCAAGAAGTGCAAACAGTCCCAAGAGGTGCAAAGGATAAACTATAAGAGAAACATGCCAATGCACATACTAATCAAACTAACAGGTTAAACACAAAGAAACAGTAAAAATAGCAAGGGAAAAGCAACAAGTAATATAAAAGGGAAACTCCCTACATTTAAAAGCTGATCTTTCAGCAGAAACTATGCACCCCTGAAGGGAATGGCAGGACATATTTAAAGCACTTAAAGGGAAAAATCAACAATCAGGATCACTCTACCCATCAAGGAACTCATTTTAAATTGATGGAGAAATCAAAAGCTTTCTTTTCAGGAAAGCAAAAGTTAAGAGAAATTATTTTTGAATTTTTTTTTATTCTTTATTTTAAAGGTTTTACAGAGTTTTGTTGTTCACAGACATGTATGTGCCCAGATCAGTCATATGCATATCCCTGGTCCACACCACCCCCCCCAGTTTCCCCCATCCCACCCCTCCAGAACATCACCCCATGCCATTGTAAGCACTCCTATTCCCTTAGCACAATGACAATAGCTATCTTTTCCACACATGACAGTATAGGTTTCCATGTTACTCCCTCCATGCCTCCCTCTCCCTATTTCTTCCCCACAATGTCCCTATGTCTATGCTCTGTCTGTTTTCCCATGAGTTCATTGCATTTGTTATCAAGGCCGTCCTATTATATTCCATATATGTGTGTTAACAAGACAAAAGAAGAGGAAAAGGCAAACTACCTGAAACAGAATTTGTAATAATGATAGTAGAGATTATCTAAAATCTCGAAAACAGAATGGAGAAAACGCAAGAATCAGTTAACAAAAACATAGAAGAAATTAAGAATAAACAAACAGAAACAACAGTTCAGTAACAAAAATTACTCAACTTAAAAATCTCTAAATGGAATCAATAGTAGATTATCTGAGGCAAAAGAATAGATAAGTGAGCTAGAAGACAGAATGGTGGAAATAACTGCTCAAAAACCGAATAAAGTAAAAAGAATAAAAACAACTGAGGATAGTTTCAGTGACGTCTGGAACAATATCAAATGCACCAACATTCAAAGTCTAGGGGTTCCAGAAGAAGAGAAAAATAAAATTTATGAGAAAAAATTTTCAAGAGATTATACTTGAAAATTTCCCCAACACAGAAAAGAAAATATCAATCAAGTCCAAGAAGTGCAAACAGTCCCAAGAGGTGCAAAGGATAAACTATAAGAGAAACATGCCAATGCACATACTAATCAAACTAACAGGTTAAACACAAAGAAACAGTAAAAATAGAAAGGGGAAAAGCAACAAGTAATATAAAAGGGAAACTCCCTACATTTAAAAGCTGATCTTTCAGCAGAAACTATGCACCCCTGAAGGGAATGGCAGGACATATTTAAAGCACTTAAAGGGAAAAATCAACAATCAGGATCACTCTACCCATCAAGGAACTCATTTTAAATTGATGGAGAAATCAAAAGCTTTCTTTTCAGGAAAGCAAAAGTTAAGAGAAATTATTTTTGAATTTTTTTATTCTTTATTTTAAAGGTTTTACAGAGTTTTGTTGTTCACAGACATGTATGTGCCCAGATCAGTCATATGCATATCCCTGGTCCACACCACCCCCAGTTTCCCCCATCCCACCCCTCCAGAACATCACCCCATGCCATTGTAAGCACTCCTATTCCCTTAGCACAATGACAATAGCTATCTTTTCCACACATGACAGTATAGGTTTCCATGTTACTCCCTCCATGCCTCCCTCTCCCTATTTATTCCCCACAATGTCCCTATGTCTATGCTCTGTCTGTTTTCCCATGAGTTCATTGCATTTGTTATCAAGGTCGTCCTATTATATTCCATATATGTGTGTTAGTATACTGTGTTTGTCTTTCTCTTTTTGACTTACTTCACTTTTTATGATAGGTTCTAGAGCCAGCCACCTCATTAGGACTGAGTCTTCTGCATTTCTTTTAACAGCTGAGTAGTATTCCATTGTATATATGTACCAGGGCTTCTGTATCCATTCATTCATTGATGGACATCTAGGTTGCTTCCATGTTCTGACTATTGTATAGAGAGCTGCAATGAACATTGGGATACAGGTGCTTCTTTCAGTTTTGATTTCATCAGGATATAAGCCTAATAGTGGGATTGCTGGATCTTAGGGTGCTTCTATTTTTAGTTTTTTAAAGGAATCTCCATACTGTCTTCCGTAGAGGCTGTATCAACTTACATTCCCACCAGCAGTGCAAGAGGGTTCCCCTTTCTCCGCACCCTTCCCAGCGTTTATTGTCTGCAGATTTTTTGAAGATGGCCACTCTTACAGGTGTGAGGTGATATCTCATTGTAGCTTTAATTTGCATTTCTCTAATAAGAAATGAGGTTGAGCATCGTTTCATGTGCTTTTGGGCCATCTGTATGTCCTCTTTGGAGAGGCATCTCTTTAGGTCTTTTTCCCATTTTTTGATTGGGTTGTTCGTTTTTCCTGTGCTGAGTTGTCTGAGTTGCTTGTAGATTTTGGAGATTAATTCTTTGTCCATTGTTTCATTTGCTATGATTTTCTCCCACTCTGTTCTGTGTCTGTTCAACATTTTTGTAATTTCTTTTGCTGTACAAAAGCTTTTAAGTTTCATGAGGGTTTTAAGTTCCGCGGTTGTAGTAGGTGGGTCAGAGAAGATCTTGCTTTGATTGATGTCCTTGAGTGTTTTGCCTATATTCTCCTCTAAGAGTTTGATGCTTTCTGGTTTCTTTCACCCACCCACCCCCAGTTTCCCCCATCCCACCCCTCCAGAACATCACCCCATGCCATTGTAAGCACTCCTATTCCCTTAGCACAATGACAATAGCTATCTTTTCCACACATGACAGTATAGGTTTCCATGTTACTCCCTCCATGCCTCCCTCTCCCTATTTCTTCCCCACAATGTCCCTATGTCTATGCTCTGTCTGTTTTCCCATGAGTTCATTGCATTTGTTATCAAGGCCGTCCTATTATATTCCATATATGTGTGTTAGTATACTGTGTTTGTCTTTCTCTTTTTGACTTACTTCACTTTTTATGATAGGTTCTAGAGCCAGCCACCTCATTAGGACTGAGTCTTCTGCATTTCTTTTAACAGCTGAGTAGTATTCCATTGTATATATGTACCAGGGCTTCTGTATCCATTCATTCATTGATGGACATCTAGGTTGCTTCCATGTTCTGACTATTGTATAGAGAGCTGCAATGAACATTGGGATACAGGTGCTTCTTTCAGTTTTGATTTCATCAGGATATAAGCCTAATAGTGGGATTGCTGGATCTAAGGGTGCTTCTATTTTTAGTTTTTTAAAGGAATCTCCATACTGTCTTCCGTAGAGGCTGTATCAACTTACATTCCCACCAGCAGTGCAAGAGGGTTCCCCTTTCTCCGCACCCTTCCCAGCGTTTATTGTCTGCAGATTTTTTGAAGATGGCCACTCTTACAGGTGTGAGGTGATATCTCATTGTAGCTTTAATTTGCATTTCTCTAATAAGAAATGAGGTTGAGCATCGTTTCATGTGCTTTTGGGCCATCTGTATGTCCTCTTTGGAGAGGCATCTCTTTAGGTCTTTTTCCCATTTTTTGATTGGGTTGTTCGTTTTTCCTGTGCTGAGTTGTCTGAGTTGCTTGTAGATTTTGGAGATTAATTCTTTGTCCATTGTTTCATTTGCTATGATTTTCTCCCACTCTGTTCTGTGTCTGTTCAACATTTTTGTAATTTCTTTTGCTGTACAAAAGCTTTTAAGTTTCATGAGGGTTTTAAGTTCCGCGGTTGTAGTAGGTGGGTCAGAGAAGATCTTGCTTTGATTGATGTCCTTGAGTGTTTTGCCTATATTCTCCTCTAAGAGTTTGATGCTTTCTGGTCTTACATTTAGGTCTTGTCTTTAATCCATTTTGAGTTGGTCTTATTGTATGGTATCAGGGAATATTCCAACTTCATTTTTTTCCATGGAGCTGTCCAATTTTCCCAGCACCACTTGTTGAAGAGGCTGCCTTTGTCCCATTTTATAGTTTCTCCTCACTTGTCAAAAATAAGGTACCCATAGGTGCGTGGGTTTCTCTCTGGGTTCTCTATCTTGTTCCATTGGTCTGTAGTTCTATTTTGTGCCAGTACATGTGGTCATTTTCACAATATTGATTCTTCCAACCCAGGAACGTGGAATATCTCTCCATCTGTTTAAATCTTGTTTAACTTCTTTCATGAGTGTCTTGTAATTTTCTGTGTGCAATTCTTTTGTTTCTTTGGGTAGGTTTATTCCTAGATATTTGATTCTTTTGGTTGCAATGAAGGGGATTGCCTCTTTGATTTCGTTTTCTGATTTTTCATTGTTTGTGTAAAGGAATGCCAGTGATTTCTGTGTGTTGACTTTGTATCCTGAGACTTTGCTGAGTTCGTTGATTAGCTCTAGTAGCATTGTAATAGTGTCTTTGGGGTTTTCTATGTATAATATCTTGTCGTCTGCAAATATCTTGCCGTCTTCCTTTCCAATCTGGATTCCTTTTATTTCTTTCTCTTTTCTTATTGCTGTTGCTAGAACCTACAGGACTATGTTGAACAGTAGTGGTGAAAGTGGACACTCCTGTCTTGTTCCTGATCTTAGAGGGAATGCTTTCAGTTTTTCACCGTTGAGGATAATGCTCACTGTGGACTTCTCATAGATGGCTTTCACTATGTTGAGATAGGTTCCTTCTGTGCCCATTTTCTGAAGAGTTTTTATCATAAATGGATGTTGTACTTTGTCGAAGGCTTTGTCTGCATCTATTGTAGATTTTGGAGATTAATTCTTTGTCCTTTGTTTCATTTGCTATGATTTTCTCCCACTCTGTTCTGTGTCTGTTCAACATTTTTGTAATTTCTTTTGCTGTACAAAAGCTTTTAAGTTTCATGAGGGTTTTAAGTTCCGCGGTTGTAGTAGGTGGGTCAGAGAAGATCTTGCTTTGATTGATGTCCTTGAGGGTTTTGCCTATATTCTCCTCTAAGAGTTTGATGCTTTCTGGTCTTACATTTAGGTCTTGTCTTTAATCCATTTTGAGTTGGTCTTATTGTATGGTATCAGGGAATATTCCAACTTCATTTTTTTCCATGGAGCTGTCCAATTTTCCCAGCACCACTTGTTGAAGAGGCTGCCTTTGTCCCATTTTATAGTTTCTCCTCACTTGTCAAAAATAAGGTACCCATAGGTGCGTGGGTTTCTCTCTGGGTTCTCTATCTTGTTCCATTGGTCTGTAGTTCTATTTTTGTGCCAGTACATGTGGTCATTTTCACAATATTGATTCTTCCAACCCAGGAACGTGGAATATCTCTCCATCTGTTTAAATCTTGTTTAACTTCTTTCATGAGTGTCTTGTAATTTTCTGTGTGCAATTCTTTTGTTTCTTTGGGTAGGTTTATTCCTAGATATTTGATTCTTTTGGTTGCAATGAAGGGGATTGCCTCTTTGATTTCGTTTTCTGATTTTTCATTGTTTGTGTAAAGGAATGCCAGTGATTTCTGTGTGTTGACTTTGTATCCTGAGACTTTGCTGAGTTCGTTGATTAGCTCTAGTAGCTTTGTAATAGTGTCTTTGGGGTTTTCTATGTATAATATCTTGTCGTCTGCAAATATCTTGCCGTCTTCCTTTCCAATCTGGATTCCTTTTATTTCTTTCTCTTTTCTTATTGCTGTTGCTAGAACCTACAGGACTATGTTGAACAGTAGTGGTGAAAGTGGACACTCCTGTCTTGTTCCTGATCTTAGAGGGAATGCTTTCAGTTTTTCACCGTTGAGGATAATGCTCACTGTGGACTTCTCATAGATGGCTTTCACTATGTTGAGATAGGTTCCTTCTGTGCCCATTTTCTGAAGAGTTTTTATCATAAATGGATGTTGTACTTTGTCGAAGGCTTTGTCTGCATCTATTGAGATGATCAAGTGATCTTTGTCTCTCAATGTGTTGATACATTGTATCACATTGATTGATTTGCGAATATTGAAGAATCTTTGCATGCCTGGGATGAACCCGACTTGATCATGATGTATGAGTTTTTTGATGTGTTGTTGAATTCTGTTTGCTAGGATTCTGTTGAGGATCTTGGCATCTAAGTTCATCAGTGAAATTGGCCTATAATTTTCCTTTTTTGTGTTGTCTTTGCCTGGTTTGGGTATCAGGGTGATGGTGGCCTCGTAGAATGTGTTTGGAAATTTTCCTTCCTGTGCAATTTTTTGAAAGAGTTTTTGAAGGACAGGCATTAGCTCTTCCTTAAATGTTTGGTAGAGTTCGGCTATGAAGCCATCTGGCCCTGGGCTTTTATTTTTGGGTCGATTTTCAATCACAAATTCGATTTCTGAGCTTGTGATTGGGTTGTTAAAGTTTCTGTTTCTTCCCGGCTCAGTCTTGGAAGATTAATCTTCCCCAACAAACTGTCCATTTCTTCCAGGCTGTCCTGTTTGTTACCATAGAGTTGCCCATAATAGTCTCTTAGAATCCTTTGGATTTCTGCATTCTCTGTTGTAATCTCTCCTTTTTCGTTTTTGATTTTGTTGATCTGGTTCTTCTCTCTCTCTTGATTAGTCTGACCAGTGGCGTGTCAATTTTGTTTACCTTTTCAAAGAACCAGCTTTTTGTCTTATTTATCCATACTATAGTTTCTTTCATTTCTTTCTCATTTATTTCTGCATTAGTCTTTATAATTTCTCTTCTTCTGCTGGCTTCTGGGTGAGTTTGTTCTTCTTTCTCCAATTGTTTTAAGTGGAGGGTTAGGTCATCTGTTTCACATATTCCTAGTTTCTTGAGGTAGGATTGTATTGCTATAAATTTCCCTCTTAGAACTTCTTTTGCAGTATCCCATAGGTTTTGCACAGTCATCTGTTTAGTATCATTTTCTGGAATTTTAAAATTTCTTCTTTGATTTCCTCAGTAATCTGTTGGTTTTTTAGGTATGTGTTGTTTAATCTCCATGTGTTTGTGTTTTTAGCGGTTTTTTTTTTTTTTTTCTGTAGTTGATCTCTAGTCTCATTGCATTGTGGTCCAAGAAGATGGTTGATATAATTTCAGTTTTCTTGAATTGACTGAGGTTAGATTTGTGGCCCAAGATATGGTCTAATCTGGAGAATGTTCCATGAGCAATTGAGAAGTAAGTGTATTTTTCTGCTTTTGGATGGAACATCCTAAAGATATCGATGAGGTCCATCTTTTCTAGTGTGGCATGTAAGGCTCGTGTTTCTTTATTAATTTTCTGTTTGGATGATCTGTCCATTGGTGTGAGTGGAGTGTTAAAGTCTCCTACTATTTCTGTGCGATTATTGATTTCTTCTCTTAAGTCTGAAAGTATCTCTCTTATGTATTGGGACACCCTGTGTTGGGTGCGTAGATATTCATGACTGTTATGTCTTCCTCTTGGATAGATCCCTTAATCATGATGTAGTGACCTGCCTTGTCTCTTAGAATCTTCTTTAAAATCTATCTTGTCTGATTTGAGGATTGCTACTCCAGCTTTCTTTTGATTTCCATTTGCATGGAATATCTTTTTCCAGCCTCTCACTTTCAGTCTATGAGTGTCTGTAGGTCTGAAGTGGGTCTCTTGTAAACAGCATATATATGGGTCATGTTTCTGGATCCATTCAGCAAGCCTGTGTCATTTGGTTGGAACATTTAATCCATTTACATTCAAAGTAATTATTGATACGAATGTTCCTATTGTCATCTTCTTAGAAGTTTGGGGTTTGATTTGTAGGACATCTCCACTCTTGTATTTATTGGCTATATCAGGCCCTTTAACGCTTGTTGTAGGGCTGGTTTAGTGGTGCCGAATTCTTTTAGTTTTTGTTTGTTTGGGAAGCTTTTGACTTCTCCATCGATTCTGAATGAGATTCTTGCTAGGTAGAGAATTTAGTTTACTATTTTTTCTGGTAGGATTGTATTGCTATAAATTTCCCTCTTAGAACTTCTTTTGCAGTATCCCATAGGTTTTGCACAGTCATCTGTTTAGTATCATTTTCTGGAATTTTAAAATTTCTTCTTTGATTTCCTCAGTAATCTGTTGGTTTTTTAGGTATGTGTTGTTTAATCTCCATGTGTTTGTGTTTTTAGCGGTTTTTTTTTTTTTTTTCTGTAGTTGATCTCTAGTCTCATTGCATTGTGGTCCAAGAAGATGGTTGATATAATTTCAGTTTTCTTGAATTGACTGAGGTTAGATTTGTGGCCCAAGATATGGTCTAATCTGGAGAATGTTCCATGAGCAATTGAGAAGTAAGTGTATTTTTCTGCTTTTGGATGGAACATCCTAAAGATATCGATGAGGTCCATCTTTTCTAGTGTGACATTTAAGGCTCGTGTTTCTTTATTAATTTTCTGTTTGGATGATCTGTCCATTGGTGTGAGTGGAGTGTTAAAGTCTCCTACTATTTCTGTGCGATTATTGATTTCTTCTCTTAAGTCTGAAAGTATCTCTCTTATGTATTGGGACACCCTGTGTTGGGTGCGTAGATATTCATGACTGTTATGTCTTCCTCTTGGATAGATCCCTTAATCATGATGTAGTGACCTGCCTTGTCTCTTAGAATCTTCTTTAAAATCTATCTTGTCTGATTTGAGGATTGCTACTCCAGCTTTCTTTTGATTTCCATTTGCATGGAATATCTTTTTCCAGCCTCTCACTTTCAGTCTATGAGTGTCTGTAGGTCTGAAGTGGGTCTCTTGTAAACAGCATATATATGGGTCATGTTTCTGGATCCATTCAGCAAGCCTGTGTCATTTGGTTGGAACATTTAATCCATTTACATTCAAAGTAATTATTGATACGAATGTTCCTATTGTCATCTTCTTAGAAGTTTGGGGTTTGATTTGTAGGACATCTCCACTCTTGTATTTATTGGCTATATCAGGCCCTTTAACGCTTGTTGTAGGGCTGGTTTAGTGGTGCCGAATTCTTTTAGTTTTTGTTTGTTTGTGAAGCTTTTGACTTCTCCATCGATTCTGAATGAGATTCTTGCTAGGTAGAGAATTCTTGTTTGGAGGTTCTTCTCTTTTAGCCATTTAAATGCACTCAGCACAATTAGGCTGAGATTCATTCCTGTTTTAATTCTTTTATTCCTGGTCTTGTATCAGTGGTTCATTTCTTTGTGTGTCATTCCAAGTGTGGATATAACTTCATTATCCACATACTTACTCATAGACATTTGTGTTTTTTCCCATTTTGGGGCTTCTCAAATGCAACTGATATGGGTATTCATGTACAAGTCTTCATAGGGACATGCACATTTTTTCCTCTTGGATAAATACATAGGAATGGAGTGGTAGGATCACATAGTACGTACATGTTTAATTGTTAAGGCATTGCCAAACTGTTTCCAAAAGTGTGTACCATTTTGTACCCTTATTAGCAGTGCCAGAGAGCTCCTGTTTCTTTACATCCTCACCAACACTTGGTATGGTCAGTCTTTTTCATTTTAACCATTTTGAAAGATATGAAGTGATACTTCATTGTGGCTTTCATTTGTATTCCTCTGACTAATAATGTTTAGGATCTCTTCTTGTGCTTATCTGTCAACCCTGTATCTCTGGTGTTGTATATTAATCTTTTGCACTTTTAAAAATTCAGGTTTTTTCTTGTTTGTCTTATAACTGAGTTTTGAGAGGTTTTATATAGTCTGAACTTAAGCCCTTTTATCAGGTATATGCTTTCCAAAATTCTCTCCTAGACTATGACTTGTCTTTTCATTTTCTTAACAGTGTTTTTGAAGAGTAGAAATTTTAAGTTTTGATATAATCCTATTTATCAACATGTTCTTTTATGAAATGTACTTTGGAAACAGCACGTGAAACACTGACCAGCTTAAATGAATTTTTATTCCTTAAAACAAGTTGACTAATCAAGCCTGGAACTATTTTACAGGACAGTATTGTGCATTTGCAAGACGCACGTCTCCCAAATGACCCCAGCACCAAGAATCTTCAATCTACAAAGCTCAAAGAATAAAAATGTTGCCACTGGAGCCATTTATGAACAGAGAAGTCCTTCAGTAAGGAAATTCCAGTTTCCCGCAACTGATTACAATATACGAAGTGACCCAAGATTCGTCAATTGGCTCACCTCTTAAACTTCACTTGGAAGCCTCGTTGGGGTTGATCTTTCAATAAAACTCCTTTTTTCCTCAGAAGTCTATACCATAGTACTGACTTCTATGCAGGTTGGGCAGTCAACCCTTTCACAGTAGGGTCATATCTAAGAAATTTTTGACTAACCTAAGGTCACATATACTTTCTCCTAGAAATTTTATAGTTTTAGATTTTACCTTTAAAAGTTGATTTTTTTGTAGATGATGCAAGGTATGAATCCAAGTACTTTTTTTTTCATATAAATACCCAAATTCTCCCCATACAATTTGTAGCCAGACTATCTTTACTCTATTTTTTTTCTTTTTTATTTATTTATTTTATTTTTGGGCAGGTATCGGGTTGGGGAGGGAGGGAAGCAGGCGGGCCACTTCTATTGGTCTTTCATTTCTCTCTGTTCATCTGTCTTTGTTCTTTGGCTCCTGTGGGCCTCCTATCGTGGTGGCGTCTGTCGTTGCAGAGCACCTGCTCTGGGTGCATGCGCTCCAGAGCTCCAGCTCTGTAATTGGACATATCAGTCCAGCTGCTCCGCAGCACGTGGGATCTTCCCAGGCCAGGGCTTGAACTGGCGCCCCTTGCACTGCAAGGCGGTGTCCTTACCCATTGGACCACCAGGGGAAGCCTCTCCTTACTCTATTATATTGCCTTTTCACTTTTGTCAAAAATTAGGTGTTCGTGTATATGTGGGTCTACTTTTGGACTCATGTTCTGTTCCATTGATGAATTTGTACAAAATATCATAGTTTTGATTAGTGTAGCTTTATTTATTTATTTATTTATTTATTTATTTATTTTTCGACATTGGGTCTCAGTTATGGCAGGTGAGCTCTTAGTTGTGGCAGGTGGGATCTAGTTCCCTCACCAGGGATTGAACCCAGGCCTCTGGTATTGGGAGCCTGCAGTCTTAGCCACTGGACCACCAGGGAAGTCCTGATTGATGTAGCTTTATAATACCCTTGAAATTAGGTAGTGTTAGCCTGTCAATTTAGTTCTTTTTCAAAGTTGCTTTAGTTGTTTGAGATCTTTTGCCTTTCCACACAAATTTTATTTATTTTGGCTGTACCACACAGCATGTGAGATCTTAGTTGCCTGACCAGGATCTGAACCTACTCCCCCTGCAATGGAAGCTCAGAGTCCTAACCAGTGAACTGCCAGGAAACTCTCCTAAATTTTGGAATCTACTTGTCAATTTCTGTAGGAAAATCCTGGTTGGATTTTAGGTAAGACTGCATAGAAGCTAGAAAGAAATGACATTTTACCAATATTTATTCCTCTGACTCATGGACAGGTGTAACTTGTCTTAATTAAGGGTAAATTTCTCTTATTAATATTTTGTAGTTTTCAGTGGACAGGTGTAGTGAGTAGACTCATTGCCCCACACCACCCTCCAAGATATGCCCACATCCTAATCTTCAGAGCCTGAGAGTGTAACTTAATTTAGACAAAAAAAGGACCTTTGTAGATGCAACTAAGGGTCTAGAAGTAAGGAGGTTATCCTGGATTATCCAGATGGACCCTAAATTTAATGATATGTGTCCTTGTAAAAGACATATAGAGGACACAGAGAGGAGAAGGTTATGTGAAGATGGAGTGATATGGCTACAAGCCAAGACACACCAAGGGATGCCTGAAGTCAGCAAAGCTGAAAGAGGCAGGAAGGATCCTCTTCTAGAGCCTCTGGAAGGAGCACAGCCCTGCTGACACTTTGATTACAGATTTCTGGACTCTAAAACTGGGAGAAAACAAATTCCTATTGTTGTAAGCCACCAAGTTTGTTTTAATAGCCCTAAGAAGCTAATACAACAGGTTGTTCATATCTTCTGTCAGATTTATCCCATTAGTATTTTATCTTTTTTATGCTCTGCCATTGTTTTTCAACTTCAATTTCAGATTGTTCATTGCTAGTATATAGACGTGGGATTGATTTTTATATATTGATATTGTATCCTTTCACTTTGCTGAAATCACTTATGAGTTCTCATTGTTTTTCTGAAAACTCCATCAGATTTTCTATATAGGTGGTCATGTCTAATAATTAAAAAAATTTTACTTTTTACTCTTGATGACTTTTGCTTCTTTTTCTTGGCTGACAGCAGTTGCCAGAACTTCCATTACAATGTTGAATGAGACTGGTAAGAGCAGCCTTCCTTAATTTGTTCCTAATCTTATGAGGATATCAGATTATGTAGATGCCCTTTAACAGGTCAAAGAAGCTTATTTATATTATTTGCTGACAATTTTTATCAGAGATGGATGCTGGATTTTGTCAAATGCTTTTTCTTGTCTCTTGATAATGATGATGATTTTTTTTCTTTTCTGTTTGTTTATATAGTAATGACTTCATACACGAGATAATAAATATTCAGTTGAGCACTCAAGGGGTTTCTTTGCAGATTTCTTGGCCTGTGCAGCTCACTCCTGCGTGACACTCTGTCCAAAAGCTCTACTGTGTGGTCTGTCAGCTTCATTGTCTCCAGTAGGAAACTGCCAGCATGTTCTCAGTCTCCTCTCTGCCACAATTCAGAAATTTGCTCAGAGCAGTAAGCTGTGGCAATAGTGTTGCTCAAAGCATTTGTTTCCAATCTCTCAGAAGTCACTGTCTTTTGCTGCCTGAGGCCCAATTTCCTAAGATTGTGTTGTTGGAGTAGTAGTAGAGCATGTATGTGTATGTATGTTTCAGGGGTGAGGTATATACAGCCCCTGTTTTTCTTCATCTTGGCTAGAAAGGGAGGTCATATACAGAAATTTATATAAATTAAAAAATATGTTGTACATATTACCTTTCTTTTTTAAACTTTGCTTTATGGAAGATGTCAAAACTATATAAAAGTAGAAAAAAATAAACCCCATACACTCATGGGGTCGCAGAGTCAGACACGGCTGAGCTACTAAACACAGTGCAGCATTTATATAAATATGGACTCGTGGATATTTTCTACTTTTTCTATGGCTCAAGCATTGTACACAAACAAGCATTGTGTTAGATTTTGAGTGATCTTGAGTCATAGACTGCTTTGGAAAGATCCATGTGAATAATATCCTCTGTGTTATTTTATGTTGATACACATGTGGCCTATATATATAAACATTGTATCATTTGGAAATAAAGTCCTTTTTTCCATCTCTAAAAGGCTGTTGGAATTGTATCAAATCTGTAAACAGCTTAGATAATATTGACATATTAGCATTATACTCATGTGAGTATCATTAGTTTCTGACATGATATGGCTTTTGAAAATTCAGACGTCAGTCTAGTTTTACTTATCTTTTAAATGACTTGGTCTTCACTTAATTTCATATGTATGATCCTATTACCATTTTCTTAATTATTTTGGGTTTATTTTCTGTAGCCAGATCTTTTCCTTGTCGTGTTTTGTGCCTAGAGAAGTTCTGTTAGTATTTGTTATAAAAATGAATTTGGTAGTGCTGAATTCTCTTAACTTTTGCTTGTCTGGAAAGCTTTCGATTTCTCTATCAAATCTGAAGGAGTCTTACTGGGTAGAGTATTCTTTGTAGTTTTTGCCTTCATCAATTTTAATATATTGTCCTATTCCCCTCTGGCTTGTAGAGTTTGTTTCTGGAAATCAGCTGATAGTCCGATGTTCCTTTGTATGTTATTTGTTTCTTTTCCTTTGTTGCTCTTAATATTTTCTCTTTGTTTTTAATTTTTATCAGTTTGATTACTATGTGTATCAGTGTGTTCCTCCTCGGGTTTATCCTGCCCAGGACTCTCTGTGATTCCTGAACTTGGTTGACTATTTCCTTTCCCATATTAGAGAAGTTTTCAGCTATTACCTTGTCAAGTATTTTCTCAGGCATGTCCTTTCTGTCTCTTTTCAATTCAGTTCAGTTCAGACACTCAGTCATGGCCGACTCTTTGGGACTCCATGGCCTGTGGCACACCAGGCTTCCCTGTCCTTCACTATCTCCTAGAGCTTGCTCAAAATCATGTCCATTGCCTCAGTGATACCATACAACCACTTTGTCCTCTGTTGTCCCTCTCCTTCTGCCTTCTATTTTTCCCAGCATCAGGGTCTTTTCCATTGAGTCATCTCTTTGCATCATGTGGCCCAAGTATTGGAGCTTCAGTTTCAGCATCATTCCTTCCGATGAATATTCATGGTTTATTTCCTTTAAGACTTGACAGGTTTGATATCCTTGCAGTCCAAGGGACTCTCAAGCGCTTTCTCCAACACCACAGTTCAACACACTTTTCTTTCTGGGACCCCTATAATGTGAATGTTGGTACATTTAATGTTGTCTCAGAGGTCATTTAGAAATATCTTAATTTTTCTGTGTTCTTTTTTTTTTTAATCATTCTGTTCTGCAGCAGATTTTCACCATCCTGTCTTCCAGGTCCATTCTTCTTTCTTAGTTATTCTGTTGTTGACTCCATCTAGTGTATTATTCATCTCTGTTCTTTAGTTCTTGTAGGTCTTTGGCAAAGATTTCTTGCATCTTCTCCATTGTTTTCCCAAGACCCTAGATCATCTTCACTACCATTATTCTGAATTCTTTTCTGTAGCCAGATCTTTTCCTTGTCGTGTTTTGTGCCTAGAGAAGTTCTGTTAGTATTTGTTATAAAAATGAATTTGGTAGTGCTGAATTCTCTTAACTTTTGCTTGTCTGGAAAGCTTTCGATTTCTCTATCAAATCTGAAGGAGTCTTACTGGGTAGAGTATTCTTTGTAGTTTTTGCCTTCATCAATTTTAATATATTGTCCTATTCCCCTCTGGCTTGTAGAGTTTGTTTCTGGAAATCAGCTGATAGTCCGATGTTCCTTTGTATGTTATTTGTTTCTTTTCCTTTGTTGCTCTTAATATTTTCTCTTTGTTTTTAATTTTTATCAGTTTGATTACTATGTGTATCAGTGTGTTCCTCCTCGGGTTTATCCTGCCCAGGACTCTCTGTGATTCCTGAACTTGGTTGACTATTTCCTTTCCCATATTAGAGAAGTTTTCAGCTATTACCTTGTCAAGTATTTTCTCAGGCATGTCCTTTCTGTCTCTTTTCAATTCAGTTCAGTTCAGACACTCAGTCATGGCCGACTCTTTGGGACTCCATGGCCTGTGGCACACCAGGCTTCCCTGTCCTTCACTATCTCCTAGAGCTTGCTCAAAATCATGTCCATTGCCTCAGTGATACCATACAACCACTTTGTCCTCTGTTGTCCCCCTCTCCTTCTGCCTTCTATTTTTCCCAGCATCAGGGTCTTTTCCATTGAGTCATCTCTTTGCATCATGTGGCCCAAGTATTGGAGCTTCAGTTTCAGCATCATTCCTTCCGATGAATATTCATGGTTTATTTCCTTTAAGACTTGACAGGTTTGATATCCTTGCAGTCCAAGGGACTCTCAAGCGCTTTCTCCAACACCACAGTTCAACACACTTTTCTTTCTGGGACCCCTATAATGTGAATGTTGGTACATTTAATGTTGTCTCAGAGGTCATTTAGAAATATCTTAATTTTTCTGTGTTCTTTTTTTTTTAATCATTCTGTTCTGCAGCAGATTTTCACCATCCTGTCTTCCAGGTCCATTCTTCTTTCTTAGTTATTCTGTTGTTGACTCCATCTAGTGTATTATTCATCTCTGTTCTTTAGTTCTTGTAGGTCTTTGGCAAAGATTTCTTGCATCTTCTCCATTGTTTTCCCAAGACCCTAGATCATCTTCACTACCATTATTCTGAATTCTTTTTCTGTAATGTTACCTATCTCCACTTCATGTAGTTGTTTCTCTGGGGTTTTACCTTGTCCCTTCATTTGGGACATAGCTTTATACTTTTTCATCCAGATTAATGTTCTGTAATGTGTTTTTTGTTATAACCGTGGGGCTGTGGTTCTTCTTGCTTCTTCTGTCTGCCCTCTGATGGAGGAGGCCAAGAGGCTTGTGTAAGCTGATGGGCAGGAATGGCAGTGGGAGAAACTGAGTCTTGTTCTAGTGGGCAAGGCCTTGCTCAGTAAAGCTGTAATACAATTATTTGCTGATAGATGGGGTTGCACTCCCTCACTGTTAGTTGTTTGGCCTGAGGCAACCCAACCCTGGGGTCTAGGGCTCTATGGTGTGGTTAATGGTGACCTCTAAGAGGACTTATGCTAAGGGGTAGGGCACCCAGGACTGCTGCTACCAGTAACCCCTTCCCTGTGGTGAGAATTTGCTGACCCAAACCTCTACAGGAGACCCTCTAACACTAGCAGGTAGTTTTGGGTCAGTCTCCTGTGGGCTCACTGCTCCTTTCTCTGGGTCTTCATACATGTAGGATTTTGCTTATGCCCTCCACGACTGGAGTGTCTGTTTTTCTCGGTCCTATGGAAGTCCTATAACCAAATCCCACTGGCCTTCACAATCAGATTTCCTGGGGATTCCCAGTCCCCTTGTCGCATCTGCAGACTGGGAAGCCTGATGTGGGGTTCAGAACCTTCACAACAGTGGGAGAACTTCTTTTGTATAGTTGTTCTCCAGTTGTGGGTCACCTTATCTAGCGGGTATGGCACTTGATTTTATCATGATTGTGCCCCTTCTACAATTTCACTGTGGTTTCTTCTTTGTCTTTGGACATGGGGCATCTATTTTTGGTGGGTTACAGTGTTCTCCTGTTGATGGTTTGTCAACAGCTAGGTGCAATTTTGGTGCTTTTACAGGAGGAGATAAGTCCATGTCCTTCTACTCTGCTATATTGAACCAGAAGCTTAAATGACTTGGTCTTTTTGTCATATTGTCCAATGAGGCTTTTCTTTTTCCTTTAAAATCCAGTAATTTTACTAGAGTAAGTGTCATTGTTGACAAGTCTGTGTTGATTTTCCCATGTAAATGGAGCAATGTTTTAGTATATACTTTTAAGTACATTGATCTTTCACTGAACAATTATTTTTGGTAATACAGTTTTTTTAAATTATATTTATTTTCCATTTTGGCTTTCTTTTTTGATATTTCTATTACCCTTATTTTGAATATTCTGTATCTATCAATTTTTCTCAAATTTTTTGTCTCTCAACTCTTCTTACTCTTTGTAGATTTGTTTTCCTTCTTCCCACCTTTGTTTCTCTTTGACTTATTTGCTTTTGTGCTTGCCAGGTGGCGCTAGTGGTAAAGAACTTGCCTGCCAATGCAGAAAACATCAGAGACTTTTGTTCAACCACCAGCTTGGGAAGATCTCCTGAAGGAGGAGGGCATGGCAACCCACTCCAGTATTCTTGCCTGGAGATTTTCATGGACAGAAGAGCATGGTGGGCTACAGTCCATAGCATCGAAAGCAATTTAGCACATAATACATCGTCTAGTTTAATTTTCAGTTTTTCAAAGGTTTCCTCTTTATTTCTAATTCTTTCTTGAGTTCATCTGCTTTTACTTAGACCTTGTTTTTTTTTTTTTTATTCTTTATTTTAAAGGTTTTACAGAGTTTTGTTGTTCACATACATGTATGTTCCCAGATCAGTCATATGCATATCCATGGTCCCCACCCACCCAGATCCCCATCCCACCCCTCCAGACCTTTGCCCCAAGCCATTGTAAGCACTCCTATTCCCTTAGCACTGTGACACTAGCTATCTTTTCCACACATAACACTATAGGTTTCCTTGTTACTTCCTCCATGCTTTCCCCTCCCTATTTATTCACCACGATGTCCTTATGTCTATGCTCTGCTTAGACCTTGTTTTTAACCAGTCATCTCATATCTGAATTTTTCATATTGTATCTTTTTTATAACTATCATAGCTTCTACAATCTTAATTTTAAAATCTCATTTATATATTAGATACATTTTTATTTTGAAAGCAAATATATTTATATCTTTTCATTATTTATAGGGATGCTATTCCAAATTTAACCCATTAATCTTGGGATGATGCAGAACTGCTTCCCTAGCTTAACGATTTTAGGATTTCTTTCTCTGTAGTTCTTGAAAAGTGATGAAAAAAAAAATGAACAAAAAACCCCATACTTTCTGTTCTTCTCCCAGCTTTCCTTTCTATCTTACTTTGTCATAAGTTTCTCCCTCCTTGTCAAATTGAATTCCACTCCCATTTGAAGATTTAAGTTACTGATCTTTGTAAAATATGTTTTTTTCTATTACCCTTATTTTGAATATTCTGTATCTATCAATTTTCTCAATTTTTTTGTCTCTCAACTCTTCTTACTCTTTGTAGATTTGTTTTCCTTCTTCCCACCTTTGTTTCTCTTTGACTTATTTGCTTTTGTGCTTGCCAGGTGGCGCTAGTGGTAAAGAACTTGCCTGCCAATGCAGAAAACATCAGAGACTTTTGTTCAACCACCAGCTTGGGAAGATCTCCTGAAGGAGGAGGGCATGGCAACCCACTCCAGTATTCTTGCCTGGAGATTTTCATGGACAGAAGAGCATGGTGGGCTACAGTCCATAGCATCGAAAGCAATTTAGCACATAATACATCGTCTAGTTTAATTTTCAGTTTTTCAAAGGTTTCCTCTTTATTTCTAATTCTTTCTTGAGTTCATCTGCTTTTACTTAGACCTTGTTTTTTTTTTTTTTTTATTCTTTATTTTAAAGGTTTTACAGAGTTTTGTTGTTCACATACATGTATGTTCCCAGATCAGTCATATGCATATCCATGGTCCCCACCCACCCAGATCCCCCCATCCCACCCCTCCAGACCTTTGCCCCAAGCCATTGTAAGCACTCCTATTCCCTTAGCACTGTGACACTAGCTATCTTTTCCACACATAACACTATAGGTTTCCTTGTTACTTCCTCCATGCTTTCCCCTCCCTATTTATTCACCACGATGTCCCTATGTCTATGCTCTGCTTAGACCTTGTTTTTAACCAGTCATCTCATATCTGAATTTTTCATATTGTATCTTTTTTATAACTATCATAGCTTCTACAATCTTAATTTTAAAATCTCATTTATATATTAGATACATTTTTATTTTGAAAGCAAATATATTTATATCTTTTCATTATTTATAGGGATGCTATTCCAAATTTAACCCATTAATCTTGGGATGATGCAGAACTGCTTCCCTAGCTTAACGATTTTAGGATTTCTTTCTCTGTAGTTCTTGAAAAGTGATGAAAAAAAAAATGAACAAAAAACCCCATACTTTCTGTTCTTCTCCCAGCTTTCCTTTCTATCTTACTTTGTCATAAGTTTCTCCCTCCTTGTCAAATTGAATTCCACTCCCATTTGGAAAGGAGCTTTGGGCTGTTAGTTTTGACTTGATAAGGCCATCTGCTGTCAGGGATACCTGTGGAGGACTCAAGACTCTTTCAGGTACCTGCAAGCTTTAAACTTTTTTATTAGAGTATTAACATGTTAAGTGCATTTCTCACTTTCATGTATGTACAGTGCAGGTTTCCAGCAGTTACAAGATGTGTGATCATATAACAAGATGAATTCAAGACAGATAGGAGAATCCAGTTGTCTTCTCTTGTCAGATTTAAAGAGATTAGCGAAATTTAAATACAATGCCACTAACTTAAAAAATATATAGTTATTTTTCACCAAGATTTATGTTAATAAGTGTTGAATGGGTTTATGTTCTTTTTTAAGTGAATTCTTTTAGAAATGTGTCAATTACTAGTAAATATATACATAGATATGCATATGTGTGTGGCTATGTGTGTGTCCATGCATATATGTCATTTCAGTTGTGTCAGACTCTTTGCAACCCCATGGACTATAGTCTGCCAAGCTCCTCTGTCTGTGGGGTTCTCCAGGCAAGAATACTGGAGTGGGTTGCCATGCTCTGCTTCAGGAGGTCTTTCCAACCCAAGGATCAAGCCCACATCTCTTATGTTTCCTGCATTGCCAAGCAGGTTCTTTAACACTAGTGCCATCTGGGAAGCCCAATATATATAGATATCAATAAATCAATATATATTATATAGAGGAAATAAGTAAAAGCTCTCTGAGGAAGTTAATGATTCTTAGGAGAGCAAAGTGCTCCTGAGATAAACCCAGTCAGAATTGTTGCATAGGAGCCAGTGCTTGTTACATACATTTTTATATGTGAAAGCCACTTCTGTATGCCTTTGCATGTTTCAATGACTCTACAGCTTTACTTTCTGTTGCATAGTCTCTCAGCTGCTGAGAGTGGGATGCTGAAGTTCCAGCCTTAACTGAGGCTTTGCCTATTTCTTCTTTCAGCTCTACCAGATTTTGCTTCATGTATTTGGAGCTCTGATATAGTTGGTGTGGAATTACTCAAAATGTGTGTCCTTGGTGGGTTGATCCTTTTATCACTGTGTGATGTTTCTGTGGAGCTTCCCTAGTGGCTCAGTGGTAAAGAATCTGACAATGCACGAGATGCGGGTTCAACCCCTGGGTAATGAAGATTCTCTGGAGAACAAAATGGCAACCCACTCTAGTATTCTCGCTTGGGAAACTCCATGGACAGAGAAGCCTGAC
Organism: Tragulus kanchil; assembly: GCA_022376925.1. Lineage (NCBI taxonomy): Eukaryota > Metazoa > Chordata > Mammalia > Artiodactyla > Tragulidae > Tragulus > Tragulus kanchil. Next base: position 90,336,915 of record JAIOJX010000023.1, on the reverse strand, counting down.
AGGTTATGGTTCATGGTCTCACAAGACAGTAGGACACATTTGAGCAAAATGTTTTAACAAATGTTTCTGTGATTTTCTTTGCTTCAAAGTCTACTTTATGTAATATAACTATTCTGTTTTTTTAAATATTGTATAATATAACCTTTCTGCAACATTCTATTTTAATGTTTCTGGCAGGTAGGATTTATCAATCATTTTCATCCACGAAAACAATCTGTCTTTTAATAGGTGCATTTGGACCATCTGAGTATAGGTAATTGTTAGAATTTGTTAGCCATTTTATTATTTGTGTTTGCTTGCTTTCTGTATTCCTCATTCTTGTTTTCTTCCCTGTTGTAGTTATTTGAACTTAAAAGAAAGAGCCCATCTTGATTATACTTTGTGAGTATATCACTTTGCAGTTTTCATTTCAGTTGTGTCTTTAACCCCATGGACTATAGTCTGCCAAGCTCCTCTGTCTGTGGGGTTCTCCAGGCAAGAATACTGGAGTGGGTTGCCATGCTCTGCTTCAGGAGGTCTTTCCAACCCAAGGATCAAGCCCACATCTCTTATGTTTCCTGCATTGCCAAGCAGGTTCTTTAACACTAGTGCCATCTGGGAAGCCCAATATATATAGATATCAATAAATCAATATATATTATATAGAGGAAATAAGTAAAAGCTCTCTGAGGAAGTTAATGATTCTTAGGAGAGCAAAGTGCTCCTGAGATAAACCCAGTCAGAATTGTTGCATAGGAGCCAGTGCTTGTTACATACATTTTTATATGTGAAAGCCACTTCTGTATGCCTTTGCATGTTTCAATGACTCTACAGCTTTACTTTCTGTTGCATAGTCTCTCAGCTGCTGAGAGTGGGATGCTGAAGTTCCAGCCTTAACTGAGGCTTTGCCTATTTCTTCTTTCAGCTCTACCAGATTTTGCTTCATGTATTTGGAGCTCTGATATAGTTGGTGTGGAATTACTCAAAATGTGTGTCCTTGGTGGGTTGATCCTTTTATCACTGTGTGATGTTTCTGTGGAGTTTCCCCTAGTGGCTCAGTGGTAAAGAATCTGACAATGCACGAGATGCGGGTTCAACCCCTGGGTAATGAAGATTCTCTGGAGAACAAAATGGCAACCCACTCTAGTATTCTCGCTTGGGAAACTCCATGGACAGAGAAGCCTGACAGGTTATGGTTCATGGTCTCACAAGACAGTAGGACACATTTGAGCAAAATGTTTTAACAAATGTTTCTGTGATTTTCTTTGCTTCAAAGTCTACTTTATGTAATATAACTATTCTGTTTTTTTAAATATTGTATAATATAACCTTTCTGCAACATTCTATTTTAATGTTTCTGGCAGGTAGGATTTATCAATCATTTTCATCCACGAAAACAATCTGTCTTTTAATAGGTGCATTTGGACCATCTGAGTATAGGTAATTGTTAGAATTTGTTAGCCATTTTATTATTTGTGTTTGCTTGCTTTCTGTATTCCTCATTCTTGTTTTCTTCCCTGTTGTAGTTATTTGAACTTAAAAGAAAGAGCCCATCTTGATTATACTTTGTGAGTATATCACTTTGCAGTTTTCCTAGAGATTATTCTAGATATATGTAATTTGCCATAGTCTACTGACATGGAAGTGAATCTCTAAGATGGCAGAGTAGAAGAACGTGCACTCATCTTCTCCTATGTGAACACCAAAATTGCAACTAAATGCTGAAAACCATTGACAGGAGGATGTTAGATCCCACCAAAAAAAAAAAAAAAAAAAAGATACCCCACATCCAAGAGCAAAGGAGAAGCCACAAAAAGATGGTAGGAAGGATGCGACTGCATTTTTAAAATCAAACCTCATACCCGCCAGAGATACTGGGAGGGCACAAACAAAACCTTGTGCACATCAAGACCCAGGAAAAGGAGTAGTGACCTCCACAGAAGACTGAGCCAGACCTGTCTTTGAAGGTCTGAGTGTCTCATGAGTGTCTCTCGTGGACGTAAGGGTCAGCAGTGGCCTGCAGAAGTTCTGGGAAGTGTGGTGTGTGGCATAAATCCTCTTGAAGGGGGTCACCATTAGCCGAATTACAGAGCCACTGAGCAGGGCTGGGGAAACAGATTCTGGAGGTCACAGACAAAACTCCAGGATTCAGAAGAAAGGAGCAGTGACCCCACATGAGATGAAGCCAGACCTGCCTCTGAGTGTTCCAGAGTCTCTGGCAGAGGTGTGAGTCGACAGTGGCCTGCTGCAGGGTGAGGGATACTGAAACAGCAGTCCTGCTGCAGCATGCTGACAAAAGTCCTTTTGGAGAAGGTTGGTATTAAACCTACCTCAGTCTGGTTTGAGGCCAAACTACATGGAGGGAACACAGCTCCATCCACCAGCAGATAAATGGATTAAAGATCTGCTAAACATGGCCTTGCCCACCAGAGTAAGATACAGCTCTGCCAAGGCCAGTCCCTCCCAACAAGAAGGATCCACAAGACACTTAACCTCATCCATCAGAAGGTAGACAGAATGAAAAGCACACTCACAGAAAACTAACCAAACTGATCTCATGGATCACAGCCATATCAAACTCTATGAAACCATGAGGCATGCCACCCAAGACAGATGGGTTATGGTGGAGAGTTCTGACAAAACGTGGTCTACTGGAGAAGGGAATGGCAAACCACTTTAGTATTCTTGCCTTGAGAAACCCATAAACATATGAAAAGGCAAAAGGATATGAAACTAAAAGATTAAATCCCCAGGTTGGTAGGTGCCCAGCATCCTAAAAGATGATACTGTTAAAGTGCTACACTCAACACATCAGCACATTTGGAAAAGCTCAGAAGTGGCCTCAGGACTGGAAAAGATCAGTGTTCATTCCAGTCCCAAAGAAGGGCAATACAATGGGCCGCCTCGGAGAAATGAACAGATTCTTAGATAAGTGCAATCTTCCAAGACTGAACCAGGAAGAAATAGAAATTATGAACAATCTAAATACAAGCCCTGAAATTGAATCTGTGATCAAAAGTCTATCCCCAGATAGAAGACGAGGGTCAAATGGCTTCACAGGTGAATTCCACCAAACATTTAAAGAACTAATGCCTGTCTGTCTACAGCTCTTTCAAAAAATCGCACAGGAAGGAATACTTCCAAACACATTCTATGAGGCCACCATCACCCTGATACCAAAACTAGACAAAGGAAACACACAAAAAAGAAAATTATAGGCCAATATTACTCATGAATATAGATGCAAAAATCCTCAACAAAATTCTAGCAAACAGAATTCAACAACACATCAAAAGGCTCATAAACCATGATTGAGCTGGATTTATTTCAGTCATGCAAGGATTCTTCAAAGCCCATAAATCAATCAATATGATACATCATATCAACAAACTGAAAGACAAAAACCATATGACAATTTCAATAGATTCAGAAAAAGCCTTTGACAAAATCCAGCACAAATTTATGATAAAAACTCTTCAACAAATGGGCATAGAATGAACCTACCTCAACATAATGAAAGCCATATATGAGAATCCCACAGCAAACATAATTATAAATGGTGAAAAATTGAAAGCATTCTCTCTAAGATTAGGAACAAGACAGTGGTGCTCACTCTTAACACTATTATTCAACACAGTCTTGGAAGTTCTAGCTGCAGCAATTAGAGAAGAAAAAGAAATAAAAGGAACCCAGATTTAAAAGAAGCAAAACTCTCACTGTTTGCAGATGACATGGTACTATAGAAAATCCTAAAAACACTGTCAGAAAATTACTAGAGTTAATTAGCAAATTGAGCAAAACAGGATACAAAATCAATACACAGAAATCACTCGCATTCCTTTTCCAACCATCATATGAAAAGGCAAAAGGATATGAAACTAAAAGATTAAATCCCCAGGTTGGTAGGTGCCCAGCATCCTAAAAGATGATACTGTTAAAGTGCTACACTCAACACATCAGCACATTTGGAAAAGCTCAGAAGTGGCCTCAGGACTGGAAAAGATCAGTGTTCATTCCAGTCCCAAAGAAGGGCAATACAATGGGCCGCCTCGGAGAAATGAACAGATTCTTAGATAAGTGCAATCTTCCAAGACTGAACCAGGAAGAAATAGAAATTATGAACAATCTAAATACAAGCCCTGAAATTGAATCTGTGATCAAAAGTCTCTCCCCAGATAGAAGACGAGGGTCAAATGGCTTCACAGGTGAATTCCACCAAACATTTAAAGAACTAATGCCTGTCTGTCTACAGCTCTTTCAAAAAATCGCACAGGAAGGAATACTTCCAAACACATTCTATGAGGCCACCATCACCCTGATACCAAAACTAGACAAAGGAAACACACAAAAAAGAAAATTATAGGCCAATATTACTCATGAATATAGATGCAAAAATCCTCAACAAAATTCTAGCAAACAGAATTCAACAACACATCAAAAGGCTCATAAACCATGATTGAGCTGGATTTATTTCAGTCATGCAAGGATTCTTCAAAGCCCATAAATCAATCAATATGATACATCATATCAACAAACTGAAAGACAAAAACCATATGACAATTTCAATAGATTCAGAAAAAGCCTTTGACAAAATCCAGCACAAATTTATGATAAAAACTCTTCAACAAATGGGCATAGAATGAACCTACCTCAACATAATGAAAGCCATATATGAGAATCCCACAGCAAACATAATTATAAATGGTGAAAAATTGAAAGCATTCTCTCTAAGATTAGGAACAAGACAGTGGTGCTCACTCTTAACACTATTATTCAACACAGTCTTGGAAGTTCTAGCTGCAGCAATTAGAGAAGAAAAAGAAATAAAAGGAACCCAGATTTAAAAGAAGCAAAACTCTCACTGTTTGCAGATGACATGGTACTATAGAAAATCCTAAAAACACTGTCAGAAAATTACTAGAGTTAATTAGCAAATTGAGCAAAACAGGATACAAAATCAATACACAGAAATCACTCGCATTCCTATATACTGACAAAGAAAAATCGGAAAGAGAAAGCAAGGAAGCAATCCCATTTACCACTGCAACAAAAAGAATAAAATATTTAGGAATAAACCTACTGAAGGAGACAAAAGAACTGTACACAGGAAACTATAAGACACTGATGAAAGAAATCAAAGACATGTTGACATAAACAGATGGAGAGGTATTCCATGTTCCTGGGTTGGAAGAATTAATACCATGAAAATGACTATACAACCAAATGTAATCTACAGATTCAACATGATCCCTATCAAATTACCAATGGCATTTTTCACAGAACTGGAATGAAAAATATCACAGTTCAAATGGAAACACAAAAGATCTTAACAGCCAAAGTAGTCTTGAGAAAGAAGAATGGAGCTGGAGGAACCAACCTTCCTGACTTCAGACTATACTACAAAGCGACAGTCATCATGACAGTATGGTACTGGCACAAAAACAGAAAAAAAGAGGCCAATGGAACAAGATGGGGACCCCAAAGATAAGCCCACACAGTTATGCATAGCTTATTTTTGATAAAGGAGGCAAGAATATATAATGGGGTAAAAGCAGACTCTTCAATAAGTAATGCTGGGAAAACTAGACAGTTACATGTAGAAGAATGAAGTTGGAACACTACCTAACACGATACACAAAGATAAACTCAAAGTGGATTAAAGAATTTAACATCAGCACAAATTTATGATAAAAACTCTTCAACAAATGGGCATAGAATGAACCTACCTCAACATAATGAAAGCCATATATGAGAATCCCACAGCAAACATAATTATAAATGGTGAAAAATTGAAAGCATTCTCTCTAAGATTAGGAACAAGACAGTGGTGCTCACTCTTAACACTATTATTCAACACAGTCTTGGAAGTTCTAGCTGCAGCAATTAGAGAAGAAAAAGAAATAAAAGGAACCCAGATTTAAAAGAAGCAAAACTCTCACTGTTTGCAGATGACATGGTACTATAGAAAATCCTAAAAACACTGTCAGAAAATTACTAGAGTTAATTAGCAAATTGAGCAAAACAGGATACAAAATCAATACACAGAAATCACTCGCATTCCTATATACTGACAAAGAAAAATCGGAAAGAGAAAGCAAGGAAGCAATCCCATTTACCACTGCAACAAAAAGAATAAAATATTTAGGAATAAACCTACTGAAGGAGACAAAAGAACTGTACACAGGAAACTATAAGACACTGATGAAAGAAATCAAAGACATGTTGACATAAACAGATGGAGAGGTATTCCATGTTCCTGGGTTGGAAGAATTAATACCATGAAAATGACTATACAACCAAATGTAATCTACAGATTCAACATGATCCCTATCAAATTACCAATGGCATTTTTCACAGAACTGGAATGAAAAATATCACAGTTCAAATGGAAACACAAAAGATCTTAACAGCCAAAGTAGTCTTGAGAAAGAAGAATGGAGCTGGAGGAACCAACCTTCCTGACTTCAGACTATACTACAAAGCGACAGTCATCATGACAGTATGGTACTGGCACAAAAACAGAAAAAAAGAGGCCAATGGAACAAGATGGGGACCCCAAAGATAAGCCCACACAGTTATGCATAGCTTATTTTTGATAAAGGAGGCAAGAATATATAATGGGGTAAAAGCAGACTCTTCAATAAGTAATGCTGGGAAAACTAGACAGTTACATGTAGAAGAATGAAGTTGGAACACTACCTAACACGATACACAAAGATAAACTCAAAGTGGATTAAAGACCTAACTGTAAGACCATAAACAATACAACTCTTAGAGGAAAACACAGGCAGAAAACTTGATGACATAAACCAAAGCAGGATCATCTATGACCCGCCTCCTAGAGTAATGGAAATAAAGACAGAAACAGACAAGTGAGACCTAATGAAACTTAAAAACTTTTTCACAGCAAAAGAAACTATATACAAGGTGAAAAGACAACCTTCAGAATGGGAGAAAATAATAGCAAATGAAACAACCAACAAAGAATTAATTTCCAAAATATGTAAGCAGTTCAGACAACTCAATATCAAAAAAAAAAAAAAATCAAAAGATGGGAAAAAGCCCTAAACAGACATCTTTCCAAAGCAGACATACAGATGGCAACAAACACATGAAAAGATGCTCAGCATAGCTCGTTGTTAGAGAAATGCAAATCAAAACTACAGTGAGATTGCAATATCACCTCACATCAGTCAGAATGGTCATCATCAAAAAGTCTACAAACAATAAATGCTAGAGAGGGTGTGGAGAAAAGGGAATCATCTTTCACTCTTGGTGGGGATGTAAACTGATACAACCCCTATGGAAGACAGTATGGAGGTTCCTCAAAACACTAGGAATAGAACCACTATATGACCCAGCAATCCCACTACTAGGTATATACCCTGAGGAAACCAAAATTGAAAGAGATATATGTACCCCATTATCCATTGAAGCAGTATTTACAAAAGCAGACCATCAAAGCAACCTAGATGTCCATCAACAGATGAATGGATAAAGAATCTGTAGTACATATATACAATGGAATATTACTCAGGCATAAAAAGAAATGTATTTGAGTCTGTTCTAATGAGGCTGATGAATCTAGAACATATTAAACAGACTGAAGTATGTCAGAGAGAGAAAGATAAATATTGTATAGTGACACATGTATATGGAATCTAGAAAGATGGTACTGATAAATGAATATGCAGAGCAGTCATGGAGAGGCGGACATAGAGAACAGTCTTATGGATATTGGTGTGAGGGAAGGGAATATACTGTGGGACTAGGGGATCTCAAATAGGTGGTGACATGGAGATGTGGAATGGGAAGGGAGATGGGGGAGTTAGGGGGAGCGGTAATATGTATATACCTATGGAGGATTCAGGTCAATATGTGGCAGTAAACAACAAAACTCTGTAAAAAATAAAATGAAAAAAATAAATACCTGGTATTAATGTTTGTTGATTGATCAAATATAGACATGTCTAAGAGTTATTAACATTAAGCAAACAATTTTCATTGTGCCTACATTTAATATAAATTAAATATTATTATTATATCTGTTATAATTTGGTCAGCAAGGAAAGTAACTTGAGTGAAGAAACATTTTTTTAAAAAAAGGTAAATGAGATATGAGCTTTTAGATTAAAAAAAAAAAAAATCCTCCAAGCTAGGCTTCAACAGTATGTGGACTGAGAACTTCCAGATGTATAAACTGGCTTTAGAAAAGACAGACAAATCAGACATAAAGTTGCCAACATCCACTGGATCATAGCAAGAGCAAGGGAATTTAAGAAAAATATCTATTTCTTTTTCACTGACTATGCTTAAGCTTTTGACTGTGTGTATAACAAACTGTGGAAAATTCTGAAACACATGGGAATACCAGACCACCTTACCTGCTTCCTGCAAAACCTGTCTGCAGGATAAGAAGTAACAGAGCTGGACATGGAACAGTGGTTTGGTTACAAACTGGGAAAGGAGAACATCAAGGCTGTACATTTTCACCCTGCTTATTTGATTTATATGCAGAGTACATCACGCAAAATGCAAGTCTGGATAAAGCACAGGCTGAAATCAAGATTGCCAGGAGAAATAGCAATAACCTCAGCTATGCAGATGACACCACCCTCATGGCAGAAAGGGAAGAGGAACTAAAGAGTCTCCCGATGAAAGTAAAAGAAGAGTGAAAAAACTGGCCTAAAATGTAACAATCCAAAAAAATGAAGATCGTGGCAGCTGGTTCCATCACTTCATGGCAAAATAGAAGGCAAATAATGGAAACGTGACAGACTTTACTTTCTTGGGCTCCAAAATCACTGCAGATGGTGATTGCGGTCGTGAAATTAAAAAACAACAACAAAACACTTGCTCTTGGAAGAAAAGCTATGACAAACCTAGGCAGAGTATTCAAAGGCAGAGATATCATTTAGGAACTCCAAAATCAAAACTTTTGGGAAATATCTGTGGGATAGATCTCAAATAGGTGGTGACATGGAGATGTGGAATGGGAAGGGAGATGGGGGAGTTAGGGGGAGCGGTAATATGTATATACCTATGGAGGATTCAGGTCAATATGTGGCAGTAAACAACAAAACTCTGTAAAAAATAAAATGAAAAAAATAAATACCTGGTATTAATGTTTGTTGATTGATCAAATATAGACATGTCTAAGAGTTATTAACATTAAGCAAACAATTTTCATTGTGCCTACATTTAATATAAATTAAATATTATTATTATATCTGTTATAATTTGGTCAGCAAGGAAAGTAACTTGAGTGAAGAAACATTTTTTTAAAAAAAGGTAAATGAGATATGAGCTTTTAGATTAAAAAAAAAAAAATCCTCCAAGCTAGGCTTCAACAGTATGTGGACTGAGAACTTCCAGATGTATAAACTGGCTTTAGAAAAGACAGACAAATCAGACATAAAGTTGCCAACATCCACTGGATCATAGCAAGAGCAAGGGAATTTAAGAAAAATATCTATTTCTTTTTCACTGACTATGCTTAAGCTTTTGACTGTGTGTATAACAAACTGTGGAAAATTCTGAAACACATGGGAATACCAGACCACCTTACCTGCTTCCTGCAAAACCTGTCTGCAGGATAAGAAGTAACAGAGCTGGACATGGAACAGTGGTTTGGTTACAAACTGGGAAAGGAGAACATCAAGGCTGTACATTTTCACCCTGCTTATTTGATTTATATGCAGAGTACATCACGCAAAATGCAAGTCTGGATAAAGCACAGGCTGAAATCAAGATTGCCAGGAGACATAGCAATAACCTCAGCTATGCAGATGACACCACCCTCATGGCAGAAAGGGAAGAGGAACTAAAGAGTCTCCCGATGAAAGTAAAAGAAGAGTGAAAAAACTGGCCTAAAATGTAACAATCCAAAAAAATGAAGATCGTGGCAGCTGGTTCCATCACTTCATGGCAAAATAGAAGGCAAATAATGGAAACGTGACAGACTTTACTTTCTTGGGCTCCAAAATCACTGCAGATGGTGATTGCGGTCGTGAAATTAAAAAAAAAACAACAACAAAACACTTGCTCTTGGAAGAAAAGCTATGACAAACCTAGGCAGAGTATTCAAAGGCAGAGATATCATTTAGGGAACAAATATACATATAGTCAAAGCTATGGTTTCCCCAGTAGTCATGTATGGATGTGAGATTTGGACCATAATGAACGCTGAGCACTGAAGAACTGATGCCCTTGAACTGTGGTGTTGGAGAAGACTCTTGAGAGTCTCTTGGTTTGTAAGGACATCAAACCAGTCAATCCTAAAGGATATCATCCTTGAATATCCATTGGAGGGACTGATACTGAAGATGAAGAGTCAGTGCTTTTGCCACCTGATGAGAAAAGATGACTCATTGGAAAATACCCTGATGCTTGGAAAAATAGAAGGCAGAAGAAGGGGTGACAGGGGATGAGATGGTTGGATGGCTTCATTAAGTCAATGGACATGAGTTTGAGAGGCTCCAGGTGATGGTGAATTAAAGGGAAGCCTGGTGTGCTGCAGTCCATGGGGTGACAAAGAGTCAAACACAACTGAGCAAGTGCACTGACTGACTGGCATGCATATTTTACCTCTTTGAATTAAGTGGATAAACATTACTTCCATTATGCCTGTATACACTCCACTTCTTTTTAAAATTTATTTACATTTTTACTAGAATATAGTTGCTTTACAAATGTTAAGTTTCTAGTGTGTAGCAAAGTGAATCAGCCATATATATATATATATATATATATATATATCCCCTCTTTTTGATTTTCTTCCCATTTATGTCACCAAGAGCTCTGTGTAGAGTTTCTTGAGCTATGCAGCAGATGTTCATTACTTATCTATTTTATACATAGTATCAATAGTGCATATACATATATATATCTATGTATACATATATATAGATATATATATATCAATTTCAATCTCCCAATTCATCCCACCCTCTCATCCCTTGGTGGCCATACCTTTGTTTTATACATCTGTGTCTATCTCTGCTTTGCAATTACCCTCATTTTTAAAACATAATTACCCTAGTTTTTTTTTTTTTTTAATGTATACACTGACATTAGGGCTCTATCTTTTTTTCCTCTACCCCCTTCCCTTTTACCCTCATTGCACTTGTTGGATCCTATTTATGCACCAGTATTACACTAGGAGTAGCAGTTTCATGGATGAAAAGAAAGGTTACCAACAAATCCAGCATTTTATGCTTAAGTCACATAATATATACATATGAATCTTCCTTTTAAACTTAATGACCTCTTAAAAGGCTTTCTCCAAATACAGTCACATTCTGAGGTACTAGGGGTTAGGACTTCAACATATGAACTTTAGGAGGACATAGTTCAGCTCATAACATATCCTTAGCTCCACTGTCATTGGGTAGTTGAATTTACATATATCAAAGAGTTAATTAATACAGAGTCTGCTTGAATTAATCAGAGCTTAGCTTTGAAGGACATTTAGACTTAACAACAATAAAGTGTAGGAAATTAGCCTTCCAGGATCATATACAATAAATGAAATTGTGGATTGAAGTGGGTAGCTAAGTGGCAGACAATGCAAAACTCATTTAGGGTGCTGATGGAGAAGCGACATGGCAGAAAATTTATATTTTCAGAATACGTTTCTACTTACGTGACCATTTGATTACAGTTTGCAAATACTACATGGTTTTGATTTAGTGAATTGCTTTCTCATTTTATTTCTCCTTTTAAAAATAAAACAGACTACCCAGACCATATTGAATTAAGCCATTTTTGCCAATCAAAAATGATCAAATATAGACCATTTCATACAGTTCAACCAGATACTAAATTTAATGCCCCTGGGACCAGTAGGTAACACTTTCTGAATTATCTTAGCAAAGTTTAGATGATTGCTTATTTTCTAAGAATATCCTGTATGCTCATATTAGAGTTCCAACACAAGTGAAAGATGAATGTAAAACTCCTGTTTTAGCAGCAACTGATTTGTGCTACTCTGTGCTTGTACTCTGCTGATGTTCGGGACATCCAGGAATCATTCAGTCATTCATCCCTTCATCAGGATCCGAGTCTAGTGCACATCTGTATTTGCCATGTCGCTTCTCCATCAGCACCCTAAATGAGTTTTGCATTGTCTGCCACTTAGCTACCCACTTCAATCCACAATTTCATTTATTGTATATGATCCTGGAAGGCTAATTTCCTACACTTTATTGTTGTTAAGTCTAAATGTCCTTCAAAGCTAAGCTCTGATTAATTCAAGCAGACTCTGTATTAATTAACTCTTTGATATATGTAAATTCAACTACCCAATGACAGTGGAGCTAAGGATATGTTATGAGCTGAACTATGTCCTCCTAAAGTTCATATGTTGAAGTCCTAACCCCTAGTACCTCAGAATGTGACTGTATTTGGAGAAAGCCTTTTAAGAGGTCATTAAGTTTAAAAGGAAGATTCATATGTATATATTATGTGACTTAAGCATAAAATGCTGGATTTGTTGGTAACCTTTCTTTTCATCCATGAAACTGCTACTCCTAGTGTAATACTGGTGCATAAATAGGATCCAACAAGTGCAATGAGGGTAAAAGGGAAGGGGGTAGAGGATGTCCCGAACATCAGCAGAGTACAAGCACAGAGTAGCACAAATCAGTTGCTGCTAAAACAGGAGTTTTACATTCATCTTTCACTTGTGTTGGAACTCTAATATGAGCATACAGGATATTCTTAGAAAATAAGCAATCATCTAAACTTTCTACTTAACGTAAAAACCATTTGATTTACAGTTTGCAAATACTACATGGTTTTGATTTAGTGAATTGCTTTCTCATTTTATTTCTCCTTTTAAAAATAAAACAGACTACCCAGACCATATTGAATTAAGCCATTTTTGCCAATCAAAAATGATCAAATATAGACCATTTCATACAGTTCAACCAGATACTAAATTTAATGCCCCTGGGACCAGTAGGTAACACTTTCTGAATTATCTTAGCAAAGTTTAGATGATTGCTTATTTTCTAAGAATATCCTGTATGCTCATATTAGAGTTCCAACACAAGTGAAAGATGAATGTATAACTCCTGTTTTAGCAGCAACTGATTTGTGCTACTCTGTGCTTGTACTCTGCTGATGTTCGGGACATCCAGGAATCATTCAGTCATTCATCCCTTCATCAGGATCCGAGTCTAGTGCACATCTGTATTTGCCATGTCGCTTCTCCATCAGCACCCTAAATGAGTTTTGCATTGTCTGCCACTTAGCTACCCACTTCAATCCACAATTTCATTTATTGTATATGATCCTGGAAGGCTAATTTCCTACACTTTATTGTTGTTAAGTCTAAATGTCCTTCAAAGCTAAGCTCTGATTAATTCAAGCAGACTCTGTATTAATTAACTCTTTGATATATGTAAATTCAACTACCCAATGACAGTGGAGCTAAGGATATGTTATGAGCTGAACTATGTCCTCCTAAAGTTCATATGTTGAAGTCCTAACCCCTAGTACCTCAGAATGTGACTGTATTTGGAGAAAGCCTTTTAAGAGGTCATTAAGTTTAAAAGGAAGATTCATATGTATATATTATGTGACTTAAGCATAAAATGCTGGATTTGTTGGTAACCTTTCTTTTCATCCATGAAACTGCTACTCCTAGTGTAATACTGGTGCATAAATAGGATCCAACAAGTGCAATGAGGGTAAAAGGGAAGGGGGTAGAGGATGTCCCGAACATCAGCAGAGTACAAGCACAGAGTAGCACAAATCAGTTGCTGCTAAAACAGGAGTTTTACATTCATCTTTCACTTGTGTTGGAACTCTAATATGAGCATACAGGATATTCTTAGAAAATAAGCAATCATCTAAACTTTGCTAAGATAATTCAGAAAGTGTTACCTACTGGTCCCAGGGGCATTAAATTTAGTATCTGGTTGAACTGTATGAAATGGTCTATATTTGATCATTTTTGATTGGCAAAAATGGCTTAATTCAATATGGTCTGAGTAGTCTGTTTTATTTTTAAAAGGAGAAATAAAATGAGAAAGCAATTCACTAAATCAAAACCATGTAGTATTTGCAAACTGTAATCAAATGGTCACGTAAGTAGAAACGTATTCTGAAAATATAAATTTTCTCCTAAAGAGGAAATCTGAAAAGTAAAACATCTTTTCATTTTAATCACAAAAGCCAAGAGGTAAGGACATAATAGCCTTCTATTGCGATGTAAATTGCTATGGATGTATAAAACTTTTATTTATAGGGCAAAACATAATAAAGTCTTAATGAGATGTTATACTTAGTGACTGGCTTTTTCTCTTTCTTTAAAGATGAAAATTGACTGGTCTTTGATTTTTTCTTATCACAATCCCAAGGTTTTTTTTTTTTTTTTTCTTTTTTCTTTTTTGATTTTACACTTTTGTTGTTTACAGGTATGCATAATTCCAGATTAGTCATATGTATATCCCATCCCTCCCCCATCCATCCCACCCCTCCATGCTGTCACATGGTCCCCATGTATAATCCCTTAGTGCCATAATGCATTGACAATAGTTATCTCTTTTACACAAGATAGTATAGGGTTCCGTGTTGCTCTTTCCACTTTTCACTCTCCCCAGTGTCTACAAGTCTGTTCTCTATGGCTGTTGTTCCATCGATGCTCTGCATGCATATTTATCAGTATGAACTTACTAGATTCCATATGTATGGGTTAGTATACTATACTTGTCCTGCTCTTTTTGACTTACTTCACTTTGTATAATAGGTTCTATATCCATCCACCTCATTAAATGGGCTGACTGTTTTGCATTTCTTTTTACAGCTGAGAAATACTCCATTGTATATATGTGCCAGAGTTTTTTTATCCATTCATTTGATGGGCATCTAGGTTACTTCCATGTTCTAGCTATTGTAAAAAGCACAGCAATGAACATTGGGGTACAGGTGTTTCTTTCAATTTTGATTTCATCAGGGAATAAGCCTAACAGTGGGATTGCTGGGTCGTATGGTGCTTCTAGTCTTAGTTTTTTGAGGAATCTCCATATTGTCTTCTATAGCGGTTGTATAAATTTACATTTCCACCAACAATGCAGGAGTGTTCCCTTTTCTCCGCACCTAAATGTAAGAAAATCAGTCCTTGAGACCATGACACTTTATTGTCCGAATCCGAGACTCATGACTCTGATGGGACTACACTGTGACTGTAAAAGATCTCTGATCTATTTAAGATAGATCGACCATAAAACTCTTAGAGGAAAATATAGGCAAAGCACTCAAGGACATAAATCAAAGCAAGATCTTCTATGACTTGCCCTCTAGAATAATGGAAATACAAACAAAAATAAACGTGGGGGATCTCTCCAGCATTTATAGGGCAAAACATAATAAAGTCTTAATGAGATGTTATATTTAGTGACTGGCTTTTTCTCTTTCTTTAAAGATGAAAATTGACTGGTCTTTGATTTTTTCTTATCACAATCCCAAGGGTTTTTTTTTGTTTTTTTTTTTTTCTTTTTTCTTTTTTGATTTTACACTTTTGTTGTTTACAGGTATGCATAATTCCAGATTAGTCATATGTATATCCCATCCCTCCCCCATCCATCCCACCCCTCCATGCTGTCACATAGTCCCCATGTATAATCCCTTAGTGCCATAACGCATTGACAATAGTTATCTCTTTTACACAAGATAGTATAGGGTTCCGTGTTGCTCTTTCCACTTTTCACTCTCCCCAGTGTCTACAAGTCTGTTCTCTATGGCTGTTGTTCCATCGATGCTCTGCATGCATATTTATCAGTATGAACTTACTAGATTCCATATGTATGGGTTAGTATACTATACTTGTCCTGCTCTTTTTGACTTACTTCACTTTGTATAATAGGTTCTATATCCATCCACCTCATTAAATGGGCTGACTGTTTTGCATTTCTTTTTACAGCTGAGAAATACTCCATTGTATATATGTGCCAGAGTTTTTTTATCCATTCATTTGATGGGCATCTAGGTTACTTCCATGTTCTAGCTATTGTAAAAAGCACAGCAATGAACATTGGGGTACAGGTGTTTCTTTCAATTTTGATTTCATCAGGGAATAAGCCTAACAGTGGGATTGCTGGGTCGTATGGTGCTTCTAGTCTTAGTTTTTTGAGGAATCTCCATATTGTCTTCTATAGCGGTTGTATAAATTTACATTTCCACCAACAATGCAGGAGTGTTCCCTTTTCTCCGCACCTAAATGTAAGAAAATCAGTCCTTGAGACCATGACACTTTATTGTCCGAATCCGAGACTCATGACTCTGATGGGACTACACTGTGACTGTAAAAGATCTCTGATCTATTTAAGATAGATCGACCATAAAACTCTTAGAGGAAAATATAGGCAAAGCACTCAAGGACATAAATCAAAGCAAGATCTTCTATGACTTGCCCTCTAGAATAATGGAAATACAAACAAAAATAAACGTGGGGGATCTCTCCAGCATTTATTATCTGTAGATATTTTTGATGATGGCCATTCTGACTGGTGTGAGGTGATATCTCAGTGCAGCTTTTTTTTTTTAATTTAATTAAAAAATTTTTTACAGAGTTTTGTTGTCCACAGACATGTATGTTCCCAGATCAGTCAAATGCATATCCCTGGCCTCCTCCCCTCTCCCAGTCGCCCCCATCCCTTAATCCCTGTATGCCTCCGATCCACTGTTTATTCCTCACAGTGTCCATATGTCTATTCTCTGTTTTTCCATCGCTTCACTGTGTGTGTTACCATCACCCTCTTACTAGATTCCATATATATGTGTTAGTATACTATACTTGTCTTCTGCATTTCTTTTTACAGCTGAGAAGTATTCCATTGGATATATACACCAGAACTCCTTTATCCACTCATTTGTCAATGGACATCTAGGTTACTTCCATGTTCTAGCTATTGTGTAGAGTACAGCAATGAACAATGGGGTTCAGGTGTCTTTTTCCATTTTGATTTCACCAGGGTATAAGCCTAATAGTGGGATCACTGGGTCATATGGTGCTTCTACTTTTAGTTTTAAAAGGAATCTCCATATTGTCTTCCACAGTGGCTGTACCAATTTACATGCCCACCAGCAATGCAAGAGTGTTCCCTTTACTCTGCACCCTCTCCAACATTTATTATCTGTAGATTTCTTGGTGATGGCCATTCTGACTGGTGTGAGGTGATATCTCATTGTAGTCTTGATTTGCAATTCTCTAATAATAAGTAAGGTTGAGCCTTGCTTAATGTTTTTTGGCCATCTGTACGTCTTCCTTGGATAGATGTCTCTTTAGGACTTTTTTCCAACTGTTTGATTGGGTTGTTTGTTTTATCAGTGTTGAGTTGTCTGAGCTGCTTGTATTTTTTGGAGATTAGTCCTTTGTCAGTTGTTTCATTTGCTATCATGTTCTCCTATTCTATGGGTTGTCTGTTCACATGGTTTTTAGCTTCTTTTGCTGTGCAGCTTTTTAGTTTCATTAGGTCCCCCACGTTTATTTTTGTTTATATTTCCATTATTCTAGAGGACAAGCCATAGAAGATCTTGCTTTGATTTATGTCCTTGAGTGCTTTTCCTACATTCCCCTCTAAGAGTTTTATGGTCAATTTTCTTACATTTAAGTCTTTATTCCATTTTGAGTTTATCTTTGTGTATGGTGTCAGGGAATGTTCCAGCTTCATTTTTTTTGCATGTAGCTGTTCAGTTTTCCCAGCACCACTTGTTGAAGAGGCTGTCTTTGTCTCATTTTATATTTCCACCTCCTTTGTCAAATATAAGGTACCCATAGGTGTGTGGGTTTCTCTCTGGGCTCTCTATCTTGTTCTGTTTTTGTGCCAGTACAATACTGTCTTGATGACTGTTGCTTTGTAGTAGAGTCTGAAGTTAGGGAGGCTGATCTCTCCAACTCCATTCTTCTTTCTCAGGATTGCTTTGGCTATTTGAGGTCTTTTGTGTTTCCATATTGGATATGTTATCCCCCCTTCACTGTGTGTGTTAGCATCACCCTCTTACTAGATTCCATATATATGTGTTAGTATACTATACTTGTCTTCTGCATTTCTTTTTACAGCTGAGAAGTATTCCATTGGATATATACACCAGAACTCCTTTATCCACTCATTTGTCAATGGACATCTAGGTTACTTCCATGTTCTAGCTATTGTGTAGAGTACGGCAATGAACAATGGGGTTCAGGTGTCTTTTTCCATTTTGATTTCACCAGGGTATAAGCCTAATAGTGGGATCACTGGGTCATATGGTGCTTCTACTTTTAGTTTTAAAAGGAATCTCCATATTGTCTTCCACAGTGGCTGTACCAATTTACATGCCCACCAGCAATGCAAGAGTGTTCCCTTTACTCTGCACCCTCTCCAACATTTATTATCTGTAGATTTCTTGGTGATGGCCATTCTGACTGGTGTGAGGTGATATCTCATTGTAGTCTTGATTTGCAATTCTCTAATAATAAGTAAGGTTGAGCCTTGCTTAATGTTTTTTGGCCATCTGTACGTCTTCCTTGGATAGATGTCTCTTTAGGACTTTTTTCCAACTGTTTGATTGGGTTGTTTGTTTTATCAGTGTTGAGTTGTCTGAGCTGCTTGTATTTTTTGGAGATTAGTCCTTTGTCAGTTGTTTCATTTGCTATCATGTTCTCCTATTCTATGGGTTGTCTGTTCACATGGTTTTTAGCTTCTTTTGCTGTGCAGCTTTTTAGTTTCATTAGGTCCCCCACGTTTATTTTTGTTTATATTTCCATTATTCTAGAGGACAAGCCATAGAAGATCTTGCTTTGATTTATGTCCTTGAGTGCTTTTCCTACATTCCCCTCTAAGAGTTTTATGGTCAATTTTCTTACATTTAAGTCTTTATTCCATTTTGAGTTTATCTTTGTGTATGGTGTCAGGGAATGTTCCAGCTTCATTTTTTTGCATGTAGCTGTTCAGTTTTCCCAGCACCACTTGTTGAAGAGGCTGTCTTTGTCTCATTTTATATTTCCACCTCCTTTGTCAAATATAAGGTACCCATAGGTGTGTGGGTTTCTCTCTGGGCTCTCTATCTTGTTCTGTTTTTGTGCCAGTACAATACTGTCTTGATGACTGTTGCTTTGTAGTAGAGTCTGAAGTTAGGGAGGCTGATCTCTCCAACTCCATTCTTCTTTCTCAGGATTGCTTTGGCTATTTGAGGTCTTTTGTGTTTCCATATGAACTGTGCTATTCTTTGGTCTAGTTATGTGAAGGATATCATTTGTAGTTTGATAGGGATTACATTCAATCTGTAGATGATAATTGGTAGCAAGATCATGTTGACGATATTGACTCTTTCAACCCAGGAACATGGAACATCTTTCCATCTGTTTATGTCATCTTTGATATCTTTTATCAGTGTTTTTTAAGTCTCAGTGTACAGTTCTTTTGTCTCTTTAGGTAGGTTTATTCCTAGATATTTTATTCTTTTTGTTGCAGTGGTGAATGGAATAACATTTTTGATTTCTCTGATATTTCATTGTTTGTATAAAGGAATGTGAGTGATTTCTGTGTATTGATTTTGTATCCTGCAACTTTGCTGAATTTGTTGATTAGCTCTAGTAGTTTTCTAATAGTGACTTTAGGGTTTTCTATGTATAATATCATGTCATTTGCAAATAGAGAGTTTTTCTTTTTCTTTTAAATCTGGATTCTTTTTATTTCTTTTTCTTCTGTTATTGCTGTAGCTAGAATTTCCAGGACTATGTTGAATAATAGTGGTGAAAGTGGACACCCTTGTCTTGTTCCTGATCTTAGAGGGAATGCTTTCAACTTTTCCCCATTGAGAATAATGTTCGCTGTGGGCTTCTCATATATGACTTTCATCATGTTGAGGTAGGCTCCTTCTATGTCCATTATTTGAAAAGGATTTTTTTTTTTTTATCATGAATGGGTGTTGGATATTGTCTAAGGCTTTTAAATCTGTATCTATTGATATTATCGTGTGATTTTTGTCTTTCAATTTGTTCACGTGGTGTATCACACTGATCGATTTGCAGGTATTGAAGAATCCTTGCATGCCTGGAATAAACCCTACTTGATCATGATGTATGAGTTTTTTCATGTGTTGTTGAATTGTTTGCTAGGATTCTGTTGAGAATTTTTGCGTTTAAATTCATCATACATACTTTTCCTTTTTTTGTGTTTTATTCACCTGATTTTGGTATCAGGGTGATGGTGGTCTTGTAGAATGTGTTTGGCAGTGTTCCTTCTTGTGTGATTTTTGGGAAGAATTTTAGATGGACAGGTATTAGTTCTTTAAATGTTTGGTAGAACTCACCTGTGAAGCCATCTGACCCTTGGCTTTTATTTTTGGGTAGCTTTCTCATCATGGATTCGATTTCTGAGCTTGTGATTGGGTTGTTCATAATTTCTATTTCTTCCTGGTTCAGTCTTGGAAGCTTGAACTTCTCTAAGAAATTGTCCATTTCTTCCAGGTTGTCCAATTTGTTGCCATACAGTTTTTCATAATAGTCTCTTACAATCCTTTGATTTTCTGTATTGTTTGTTGTAACCTCTTCTTCTTCATTTTGGATTTTGTTGATTAGCTCTAGTAGTTTTCTAATAGTGACTTTAGGGTTTTCTATGTATAATATCATGTCATTTGCAAATAGAGAGTTTTTCTTTTTCTTTTAAATCTGGATTCTTTTTATTTCTTTTTCTTCTGTTATTGCTGTAGCTAGAATTTCCAGGACTATGTTGAATAATAGTGGTGAAAGTGGACACCCTTGTCTTGTTCCTGATCTTAGAGGGAATGCTTTCAACTTTTCCCCATTGAGAATAATGTTCGCTGTGGGCTTCTCATATATGACTTTCATCATGTTGAGGTAGGCTCCTTCTATGTCCATTATTTGAAAAGGATTTTTTTTTATCATGAATGGGTGTTGGATATTGTCTAAGGCTTTTAAATCTGTATCTATTGATATTATCGTGTGATTTTTGTCTTTCAATTTGTTCACGTGGTGTATCACACTGATCGATTTGCAGGTATTGAAGAATCCTTGCATGCCTGGAATAAACCCTACTTGATCATGATGTATGAGTTTTTTCATGTGTTGTTGAATTGTTTGCTAGGATTCTGTTGAGAATTTTTGCGTTTAAATTCATCATACATACTTTTCCTTTTTTTGTGTTTTATTCACCTGATTTTGGTATCAGGGTGATGGTGGTCTTGTAGAATGTGTTTGGCAGTGTTCCTTCTTGTGTGATTTTTGGGAAGAATTTTAGATGGACAGGTATTAGTTCTTTAAATGTTTGGTAGAACTCACCTGTGAAGCCATCTGACCCTTGGCTTTTATTTTTGGGTAGCTTTCTCATCATGGATTCGATTTCTGAGCTTGTGATTGGGTTGTTCATAATTTCTATTTCTTCCTGGTTCAGTCTTGGAAGCTTGAACTTCTCTAAGAAATTGTCCATTTCTTCCAGGTTGTCCAATTTGTTGCCATACAGTTTTTCATAATAGTCTCTTACAATCCTTTGATTTTCTGTATTGTTTGTTGTAACCTCTTCTTCTTCATTTTGGATTTTGTTGATCTGGTTCTCTCTTTTTTTCTTGATGAGTCCAGCTAGCAGTTTGTCGATTTTGTTTATTTTATCAAAGAACCAGGTACTCATTTTATTTATATTTACTATTGCTTCTTTCATTTTTTTATTTATTTCTGCTCTAATCTTTATGATTTTTCTTCTTTGGCTAACTTTAGGGGGTTTTGTGTTCTGCCTTTTCCAGTTGTTTTAAGTGTAGAGTTAGGTTGTCTGATGTTTTTCTTATTTTTTGAGGTAGGATTGCATCGTTATAAACTTCCCTCTTAGAATTGCTTTTGCAGTATCCCATAGATCTTGCACTGGTGCGTTTTTGTTGTCATTTTCTCCTAGGAATATTTTAATTTCTCTTTGATTTGTTTGATAATCTGTTTATTTTTTGGTATGTGTTGTTTAGTCTCCCTGTGTTTGCATTTTCAGCATTTTTTTTTTGGTAGTTGATATCTTATCTCATAGCACCATAGTCAGAGAATGTGCTTTATATAATTTCAACTTTGTTGAATTGACTAAGGTTTGATTTGTGGCCCAAGATGTGGTCTATTCTGGAGAATGTTCCATGGGCACTTGAGAAGAAAGTGTATTCTTTGCTTTTGGGTGGAAGGTCCTAAATATAACGATGAGATCCATCTTTTCTAATGTGTCATTTAAGGCTTGTGTTTCCTTCTTAATTTTATGTTTTGATGATCTGTCCATTGGTGTAAGAGAGGTGTTAAAGTCTCCTACTATTATTGTGTTACTGTCAATTTCTTCTCTTACGTCTGTTACTATTATGTGGTGCTCCTGTGTTGGGTGCATAGATATTTATGATTGCTATGTCTTCCTCTTGAATCGTCTTAATTTCTTCTTTAAATGTTTGGTAGAACTCACCTGTGAAGCCATCTGACCCTTGGCTTTTATTTTTGGGTAGCTTTCTCATCATGGATTCGATTTCTGAGCTTGTGATTGGGTTGTTCATAATTTCTATTTCTTCCTGGTTCAGTCTTGGAAGCTTGAACTTCTCTAAGAAATTGTCCATTTCTTCCAGGTTGTCCAATTTGTTGCCATACAGTTTTTCATAATAGTCTCTTACAATCCTTTGATTTTCTGTATTGTTTGTTGTAACCTCTTCTTCTTCATTTTGGATTTTGTTGATCTGGTTCTCTCTTTTTTTCTTGATGAGTCCAGCTAGCAGTTTGTCGATTTTGTTTATTTTATCAAAGAACCAGGTACTCATTTTATTTATATTTACTATTGCTTCTTTCATTTATTTATTTATTTCTGCTCTAATCTTTATGATTTTTCTTCTTTGGTTAACTTTAGGGGGTTTTGTGTTCTGCCTTTTCCAGTTGTTTTAAGTGTAGAGTTAGGTTGTCTGATGTTTTTCTTATTTTTTGAGGTAGGATTGCATCGTTATAAACTTCCCTCTTAGAATTGCTTTTGCAGTATCCCATAGATCTTGCACTGGTGCGTTTTTGTTGTCATTTTCTCCTAGGAATATTTTAATTTCTCTTTGATTTGTTTGATAATCTGTTTATTTTTTGGTATGTGTTGTTTAGTCTCCCTGTGTTTGCATTTTCAGCATTTTTTTTTTGGTAGTTGATATCTTATCTCATAGCACCGTAGTCAGAGAATGTGCTTTATATAATTTCAACTTTGTTGAATTGACTAAGGTTTGATTTGTGGCCCAAGATGTGGTCTGTTCTGGAGAATGTTCCATGGGCACTTGAGAAGAAAGTGTATTCTTTGCTTTTGGGTGGAAGGTCCTAAATATAACGATGAGATCCATCTTTTCTAATGTGTCATTTAAGGCTTGTGTTTCCTTCTTAATTTTCTGTTTTGATGATCTGTCCATTGGTGTAAGAGAGGTGTTAAAGTCTCCTACTATTATTGTGTTACTGTCAATTTCTTCTCTTACGTCTGAAAGTGTTTACCTTATGTAATGTGGTGCTCCTGTGTTGGGTGCATAGATATTTATGATTGCTATGTCTTCCTCTTGAATCGGCCCCTTTAACATTATGTAGTGTCCTGCCTTGTCTTTTAAAATCTTTTATTTTAAGGTCTGTTTTGTCTGATATGAGGATTGCTACTACAACTTTCTTTTGATTTCCATTTGCATGGAATATCTTTTTCCATCCTCTACTTTCACTCTATAAGTGTCTTTAGATCTGAAGTGGGTTTCTTATAGGCAGCAAATATGTGGGTCTTGTTTTTGCATCCATTTAGCCAGTCTGTGTCTTTTGGTTGGGGCATTTAGTCCATTTACATTCAAGGTAATTGTTGAAACATATCGACCTACTGTCATCTTCTTAAATGGTATCATGTGGTTTTTTGCAGATTTTTCTTCTCTCGTATTTCTTGCCTAAATAAGTTCATTTAATACTTGTTGTAAAGCTGGTTTTGTGGTTCTGAATTCTCTTAGTTTTTGCTTATCTGTAAAGTTTTTGATTTCTCCATCAATTTTGAATGAGATCCTTGCTGGGTAGAGTATTCTTGATTGTAGACTTTTCTCTTTCAGCACTTTAAAAGTGTCTTGCCATTCTCTCCTTGCCTGCAGAGTTTCTGTTTAGAGATCAGTAGTTAAATGTATAGGATTTTCGTTGAGTGTTACTTATTGTTTGCCCCTTGCTTCTTCGAGTATTTTGTCTTTGTGCTTGGTCTGTCTTAGCTTGATTATTATGTGTCTTGGAGTGCTCCTCCTACGGTTCATCCTGTATGGGACTCTTTGTGATTCTTGGACTTGATTGGCTATTTCTTTCCCATGCTGGGAAGTTTTCAACTATGATCTCTTCAAAAACTTTTTCCTTCTGCTTTTTTTTTCTGGAGGAATGTTCCAATGGGCACTTGAGAAGAAAGTGTATTCTTTGTTTGGGTAAGGTCCTAAATATAACGATGAGATCCATCTTTTCTAATGTGTCATTTAAGGCTTGTGTTTCCTTCTTAATTTTCTGTTTTGATGATCTGTCCATTGGTGTAAGAGAGGTGTTAAAGTCTCCTACTATTATTGTGTTACTGTCAATTTCTTCTCTTACGTCTGAAAGTGTTTACCTTATGTAATGTGGTGCTCCTGTGTTGGGTGCATAGATATTTATGATTGCTATGTCTTCCTCTTGAATCGGCCCCTTTAACATTATGTAGTGTCCTGCCTTGTCTTTTAAAATCTTTTATTTTAAGGTCTGTTTTGTCTGATATGAGGATTGCTACTACAACTTTCTTTTGATTTCCATTTGCATGGAATATCTTTTTCCATCCTCTACTTTCACTCTATAAGTGTCTTTAGATCTGAAGTGGGTTTCTTATAGGCAGCAAATATGTGGGTCTTGTTTTTGCATCCATTTAGCCAGTCTGTGTCTTTTGGTTGGGGCATTTAGTCCATTTACATTCAAGGTAATTGTTGAAACATATCGACCTACTGTCATCTTCTTAAATGGTATCATGTGGTTTTTTGCAGATTTTTCTTCTCTTGTATTTCTTGCCTAAATAAGTCCATTTAATACTTGTTGTAAAGCTGGTTTTGTGGTTCTGAATTCTCTTAGTTTTTGCTTATCTGTAAAGTTTTTGATTTCTCCATCAATTTTGAATGAGATCCTTGCTGGGTAGAGTATTCTTGATTGTAGACTTTTCTCTTTCAGCACTTTAAAAGTGTCTTGCCATTCTCTCCTTGCCTGCAGAGTTTCTGTTTAGAGATCAGTAGTTAAATGTATAGGATTTTCGTTGAGTGTTACTTATTGTTTGCCCCTTGCTTCTTCGAGTATTTTGTCTTTGTGCTTGGTCTGTCTTAGCTTGATTATTATGTGTCTTGGAGTGCTCCTCCTACGGTTCATCCTGTATGGGACTCTTTGTGATTCTTGGACTTGATTGGCTATTTCTTTTCCCATGCTGGGGAAGTTTTCAACTATGATCTCTTCAAAAAAACTCTTTTTTTTCCTTCTGCTTCTGATACTCCTATTATGTGAATGTTGGTGTGTTTGATGTTACCCCTGAGGTCTCTGAGATTATCCTCAGTTCTTTTAATACTTTGTTCTTTATTTTGTTCTTCCACAGTTATTGTTACCATTCTATCTTCAGCTCAATTATCTGTTCTTCTGCCTCAGATACTCTACTATTGAGTCCTTTCATAGTATTTTTAAGTTTAGCAATTGAATTGTCTGTCTCTCTCTCTCTTTTAAAATTTCTTGCAGGTCTTTATCTATTGGGTCAATTCTCTCTATTATTGTATTTTCAGAGTTTTGGATCATCCTTAGTATTGCTCTTCTGTGTTCTCTTTCTGATAACTTGTCTATTTCTTCTTCAGTCATTTGGGTTTGTATGTTATAGTTTGTGCCTTCATTTGTGCAGTCTTTCTCTGTCTTTTCATTATAATTGTTACTTTTGATTTTTTTATGTTTTAATCTTGGAGGAGTGCTTTCTCTCCAAGGTTCTTGGATTTGATCTTTGGCCAGGGATTGGAGATTTCACGTCTGTTTTGTTATGGCTTTAAGTGGTATTAGGCCACATATAAATGCATGAGGGACAAAAGGTGCATCCCTCTTTCTGTCTCTCAGTTGTGAGCTTACCCTCTCATCTGCGTGTGTATCATCTGTTGCAGTTTGTTTCTGATGCCACCCCAGTAGCTTTTTGGGTCTGTTTTGGCAAAGGCTGGTTGCAGGCCATGCTGCCTGTGCTGGGTCTCTCTCTGCCTCTCCTCTTGGAGCTGTGGGTCAGGCTTCTCTGTGTCTCCTCTCTGTGCCACATGCTGGGTCTCTCTGTATCTCCTCTTTGCACAGCGTGCCAGGCCTCTTTGTATCTCCTCTCCACGCCATGCCTCTATAGTTCTTCTCCATGCCACATGCTGGGCCTCTCAAGCTGTGGCTTTTAATACCTATAATTATCCTCAAATTACCTGGGGGCCTTTGTCACGGACACTGTACTGTAGCTTACTCTGATTCCTATTCTTATTAGTTCTCACTAAGAGATACTATCTTAAATAGATCAGAGATCTTTTACAGTCACAGTGTAGTCCCCTTTGAATTACGACTAGCTTTTTTCACAAGTTTGTCTTCTTGATACTCCTATTATGTGAATGTTGGTGTGTTTGATGTTACCCCTGAGGTCTCTGAGATTATCCTCAGTTCTTTTAATACTTTGTTCTTTATTTTGTTCTTCCACAGTTATTGTTACCATTCTATCTTCAGCTCAATTATCTGTTCTTCTGCCTCAGATACTCTACTATTGAGTCCTTTCATAGTATTTTTAAGTTTAGCAATTGAATTGTCTGTCTCTCTCTCTCTTTTAAAATTTCTTGCAGGTCTTTATCTATTGGGTCAATTCTTTTATTATTGTATTTTCAGAGTTTTGGATCATCCTTAGTATTGCTCTTCTGTGTTCTCTTTCTGATAACTTGTCTATTTCTTCTTCAGTCATTTGGGTTTGTATGTTATAGTTTGTGCCTTCATTTGTGCAGTCTTTCTCTGTCTTTTCATTATAATTGTTACTTTTGATTTTTTTATGTTTTAATCTTGGAGGAGTGCTTTCTCTCCAAGGTTCTTGGATTTGATCTTTGGCCAGGGATTGGAGATTTCACGTCTGTTTTGTTATGGCTTTAAGTGGTATTAGGCCACATATAAATGCATGAGGGACAAAAGGTGCATCCCTCTTTCTGTCTCTCAGTTGTGAGCTTACCCTCTCATCTGCGTGTGTATCATCTGTTGCAGTTTGTTTCTGATGCCACCCCAGTAGCTTTTTGGGTCTGTTTTGGCAAAGGCTGGTTGCAGGCCATGCTGCCTGTGCTGGGTCTCTCTCTGCCTCTCCTCTTGGAGCTGTGGGTCAGGCTTCTCTGTGTCTCCTCTCTGTGCCACATGCTGGGTCTCTCTGTATCTCCTCTTTGCACAGCGTGCCAGGCCTCTTTGTATCTCCTCTCCACGCCATGCCTCTATAGTTCTTCTCCATGCCACATGCTGGGCCTCTCAAGCTGTGGCTTTTAATACCTATAATTATCCTCAAATTACCTGGGGGCCTTTGTCACGGACACTGTACTGTAGCTTACTCTGATTCCTATTCTTATTAGTTCTCACTAAGAGATACTATCTTAAATAGATCAGAGATCTTTTACAGTCACAGTGTAGTCCCCTCAGAGTCATGAGTCTCGGATTTGGACAATAAAGTGTCATGGTCTCAAGGATTGACAAACCAAGAGTAGCTTTATTAAGCATAGAACATATAATAATCAGAATCAAGATTCCATTAATCTGAATTCAAGTAAAGGCAAGCACAAATAATCATAACTCAATCAAATAATCAGAACTTCTTAAGTAAAATCAGAACTCAATTAAGTAAAATCAGAACTCAATAAAATGCAAACAGATGTTCTTACCCCAGAGCTGGAGAGTCTTGATCTCAAATCGGGCGCAGCTGATCTCCGTGAGTGTGACTCCCTCACAATCTTACCTTACACTTTTATATTTTTTCAACTAGAAATCTAAAGTTAGCCAGTAATCATAAAAGTGGTTATCACAAGAGCTTTTTGCTTCTCTACTAATGCCT
Source organism: Tragulus kanchil (assembly GCA_022376925.1). Taxonomy (NCBI): domain Eukaryota; kingdom Metazoa; phylum Chordata; class Mammalia; order Artiodactyla; family Tragulidae; genus Tragulus; species Tragulus kanchil. Next base: position 90,308,878 of record JAIOJX010000023.1, on the reverse strand, counting down.
AGGTAAATACCTTTGTTCTTGAGGGGAAACATGTTTGTACAGAAAACATTCTTACAATTCTCAATCTACAAAGGGAACTACGAGTTGTAAAGAGTGTTACACTGTAACTAAAAAAGGCACAAGTGGAAGAGCTTTTGTGCTCTGCACTAGCATCTAGGTAAACATCTTTGTTCTCAGGGGGAAACATGTGTTTGTATAGAAAACATTCTTACAATTCTTAATCTACAAAGGGAACTATGAGTTGTAAAAAGTGTATTACACTATAACCAAAAGGCATAACTGGAGGAGCTTTTGTGTTCTGTACTAGCACCTAGGTAAACATCTCTATCAGTGTTTGTCAAGGTGATAGTTTAAGTCTATAAACTGCTAATCTTGTGAGTGGGGCTATTTCAGGCCAAGAGAGTGGGGCTATTTCAGGCCCAGACATTTATCAGTAACTAGCTACCTAGTCATCCTCAGAGGAGGTCTCAGAGAGGTGGGGATGCAGGTAGAGCTTATCACTAGTGTGAAGAGACATTTGTCCGCTCGGCTCGGGTATCTTTTCTTGATCTTTCCTGTGAGAAGCAAACATGAAATCATCCCCTCGTAATAATGATCACCCTTGTGAGAGCATTTGACATATCCATCAAGTTAGAGTAGAGGGATCTTCTTCACCACATAGTGGCATCCCCTGCAAACAACCTAACTTTTCTTCCTCATCACTTTCCTCATCAGAACTGTTCTCCTCATAATTAGGGTCCCAATATCTGTCAGTGAAGATGTCTTTGCTTGCCCATGATACCTTCAGATATCAAGAACTTGAGAGGGTGGAACCAAGATGGTGGAGGAATGAGGGGAAGATTTCACCAGCTCCCCAACAGAATCACCAGAAATAATCAAGAAATGAAACACCACCAACAAACCAGCCACTAGACTACAGAAGAACTCCATAGGTCCGCAAGAGTAAAAGAGTGAACAGTCAGAACTTTCCCGGAGCTACTGTTCTGAGAACCCTCTATCCTAACCCCCACGCCAGACTGCACCAACGGAGAGTGCACCAGCAAGTGCACTAAAAGGGGGCCTGAGCGGAGAAGCGGGGAAGAGAAGGCAGTGCTCAGCGCGAAAATTCCAAGAATCCACCCGGATCGCTGGCAGAAATTAAGACACTGCGAAGATAGGATACTGGAGCAGGGCTGGGCAGAACACAATTGGGAAATTCCCCGCGGAGTGCTGCCTAGAGACCTGGAGCCGGAAGGGAGCGCCCAGTGTGAAAATCGTGCCGCTTGGCCAGGCGAAAATCGCGACTTTCCGCCTGGCATCAGGTAAGTTCAAACACACCTAGTGGGGGACTTGCTGAATGGAGAGGGGAAGACGCCTACGGACTGCTGACCAGGGACCGGGCTCGAGCCGAAGGGGGAAGTGTGTGCCTGCCTTTGGGACTTGGGCGCGTAACTGGCAGTGCACACGCGCCAGTGGCGGAGAAGCCCGTGCACCCCCATAGCTAAACCTGCAGCGGAGGAAGCCAGGAGAAGGGCAGATATTAGAGGCTACCAGCGGGTGCGTGGCAGAGCCAGGGTGCCCCCACTCCAACAGGGGAATGCGCGCGCTCTGGGACCCCGCCCAACGGACTGGGATCAGGTGGCAGCCCTGGCCAGCACCTGAGCTTGCAGCAAAGCCAGTATTTGGCTGAAAACAAACCATAGCAGCTTGTGCCGTAAGGGAAAGGCTACATCATCAAGACAACACCATTGAGAGCAGATCGGCTTCCACCAGACAGATGAGAGGATAAAAATCAGGGACAGCATTTAGCTTTTGTTGTTTCTTTATTTCTTGTGGACGGTTCTGCTTATTTGTTTGAACGGTCAGGTTTGTGGGTTTTTTTTTTTTTGTCTCTTCTTATTAAGTTTTTCTTCGTTTTTAAGTTTTTAACTTCTGTCCTTTTTTCTTTTTTTGATTTTAAATTTTAAATTTGTTTCTTTAAATTTGAATTCCTGACAACTTCTAATTTTCTTTCCTCTTTGCCACTGCTTCCTCCCTCTATGTTTTAAATGTGAAACTTTCTCCTATCTACCACTATTCTCTAAATAAATATTTCCTACCTTCCTGTCTCCACTATTCTCTTCCAGCCGCACTAAACAATACAACACACTAATCTTGGATACATAATTTTGAGAACCCTCTATCCTAACCCCCACGCCAGACTGCACCAACGGAGAGTGCACCAGCAAGTGCACTAAAAGGGGGCCTGAGCGGAGAAGCGGGGAAGAGAAGGCAGTGCTCAGCGCGAAAATTCCAAGAATCCACCCGGATCGCTGGCAGAAATTAAGACACTGCGAAGATAGGATACTGGAGCAGGGCTGGGCAGAACACAATTGGGAAATTCCCCGCGGAGTGCTGCCTAGAGACCTGGAGCCGGAAGGGAGTGTCCAGTGTGAAAATCGTGCCGCTTGGCCAGGCGAAAATCGCGACTTTCCGCCTGGCATCAGGTAAGTTCAAACACACCTAGTGGGGGACTTGCTGAATGGAGAGGGGAAGACGCCTACGGACTGCTGACCAGGGACCGGGCTCGAGCCGAAGGGGGAAGTGTGTGCCTGCCTTTGGGACTTGGGCGCGTAACTGGCAGTGCACACGCGCCAGTGGCGGAGAAGCCCGTGCACCCCCACAGCTAAACCTGCAGCGGAGGAAGCCAGGAGAAGGGCAGATATTAGAGGCTACCAGCGGGTGCGTGGCAGAGCCAGGGTGCCCCCACTCCAACAGGGGAATGCACGCGCTCTGGGACCCCGCCCAACGGACTGGGATCAGGTGGCAGCCCTGGCCAGCACCTGAGCTTGCAGCAAAGCCAGTATTTGGCTGAAAACAAACCATAGCAGCTTGTGCCGTAAGGGAAAGGCTACATCATCAAGACAACACCATTGAGAGCAGATCGGCTTCCACCAGACAGATGAGAGGATAAAAATCAGGGACAGCATTTAGCTTTTGTTGTTTCTTTATTTCTTGTGGACGGTTCTGCTTATTTGTTTGAACGGTCAGGTTTGTGGGTTTTTTTTTTTTTGTCTCTTCTTATTAAGTTTTTCTTCGTTTTTAAGTTTTTAACTTCTGTCCTTTTTTCTTTTTTTGATTTTAAATTTTAAATTTGTTTCTTTAAATTTGAATTCCTGGAAACTTCTAATTTTCTTTCCTCTTTGCCACTGCTTCCTCCCTCTATGTTTTAAATGTGAAACTTTCTCCTATCTACCACTATTCTCTAAATAAATATTTCCTACCTTCCTGTCTCCACTATTCTCTTCCAGCCGCACTAAACAATACAACACACTAATCTTGGATACATAACCCTATAAAATCCTTCCAAGATGAATCTATTCCTTCTCATTACCCATACACTCTCCTCCTCCTCACCCCCAACACATGTCTTAGCTAAAAATTGCATTCAATGAAATAGTCCACGCCAGGACCTTGCCCCAGATCTATTTTTCCAGGTATTATTTTAATTAATTCAGAGCTTAATGGGCAAGTATCATCTTTGATTGCATCACTTGCCAGAAAATTTTCCTATGCTTTATCTCTGTAAGACTGGTTGGATGTGATTATTGCTGTTTATGTATGTATATCTTACGACTATGTTAGAAAAGATCTGCATGCTTTTATGACTGTCACCCATCAGGGATGCACCTCTTGTTCCTCAGATGCTATTATGTCAACTAATATCATGCAACACCATAGCAAACCAGACATAGAGCCTACACCCCCTGACCAATCATCAAACCAGGGATCCTCGGAGTGGAAGCCCTGATTCCAAGACCCTACACTATCAAAGAACATACAACACTAGAGATTATTCACCTGTAAACAAGACCTAACATCACCCAAGACACAAACCATTGAACCCTTCTAGAAGGACAGAAACCCAAAGGAAGGGAGAATTCAACCAAGAAGCCTGGTGGGGAAAAGAACTCCATACACACAGACACACACAAAGAAACAAAAACCAATCTAGTAATGAAACAACATGGAAACACTGGACAAATGAAGGACCAGGCTAGAGAAACACAGCTTTAAATGACAGAGGAGGAGATAGACAAACTATCTGAAAGAGAATTCAGAAAAACTATACTAACGAGGATGCAAAACACCAAAAACAGAATATTAGAGGAAATTAGTGCACTGAGAAGAGAGATGCAGGAAATGAAAAATAAGCAAAGAGAGAGCACAAACTCCATTGCTGAACTCAAAAATACTATAGAAGGTCTCAACAGTAGAGTATTGGAGGGAGAAGAATGGGTAAGTGAGCTGGAAGACAGAATGGTGGAAATAAGTGCTGAAGAACAGAACAAAACCAAAAGAATTAAAAGAACTGAGGATAGCCTCAGAGACCTATGGGACAATATCAAACGCACTGACATTAGAATTATAGGAGTTCCAGAGGAAGAAGAGGGGAAGAAAGGGTACAAAAAACTTCTTGAAGAAGTTATAGCTGAAAACTTCCCCAGCATGGGAAAGGAAACAGTCAAACAAGTCCAAGAAGTACAAAGCGTTCCACACAGGAGAACCCCCAGAAGAAACACACCAAGGCACATTCTAATCAAACTAATGCAAACCAAATATACACACAGATTACTAAAAGCAGCTAGGAACAACAACAAATAACTTATAAAGGAAACCCCATATGTCTAACTGCGGATCTTTCAACAGAAACCCTGCAGGCCAGAAGAGTATGGCAAGACACATTTAAATGGCTAAAACAGAATAACCTCCAACCAAGAATTCTCTACCCAGTAAGAATCTTATTCAGAATCGATGGAGAAGTCAAAAGCTTCACAAACAAACAAAAACTAAAAGAATTCGGCACCACTAAACCAGCCCTACAACAAGCGTTAAAGGGCCTGATATAGCCAATAAATACAAGAGTAGGAGAAGTCCTACAAATCAAACCCAAAACCCTTCAACCTATCGAACACCTAGAGATTATTCACCTGTAAACAAGACCTAACATCACCCAAGACACAAACCATTGAACCCTTCTAGAAGGACAGAAACCCAAAGGAAGGGAGAATTCAACCAAGAAGCCTGGTGGGGAAAAGAACTCCATACACACAGACACACACAAAGAAACAAAAACCAATCTAGTAATGAAACAACATGGAAACACTGGACAAATGAAGGACCAGGCTAGAGAAACACAGCTTTAAATGACAGAGGAGGAGATAGACAAACTATCTGAAAGAGAATTCAGAAAAACTATACTAACGAGGATGCAAACCACCAAAAAACAGAATATTAGAGGAAATTAGTGCACTGAGAAGAGAGATGCAGGAAATGAAAAATAAGCAAAGAGAGAGCACAAACTCCATTGCTGAACTCAAAAATACTATAGAAGGTCTCAACAGTAGAGTATTGGAGGGAGAAGAATGGGTAAGTGAGCTGGAAGACAGAATGGTGGAAATAAGTGCTGAAGAACAGAACAAAACCAAAAGAATTAAAAGAACTGAGGATAGCCTCAGAGACCTATGGGACAATATCAAACGCACTGACATTAGAATTATAGGAGTTCCAGAGGAAGAAGAGGGGAAGAAAGGGTACAAAAAACTTCTTGAAGAAGTTATAGCTGAAAACTTCCCCAGCATGGGAAAGGAAACAGTCAACCAAGTCCAAGAAGTACAAAGCGTTCCACACAGGAGAACCCCCAGAAGAAACACACCAAGGCACATTCTAATCAAACTAATGCAAACCAAATATACACACAGATTACTAAAAGCAGCTAGGAACAACAACAAATAACTTATAAAGGAAACCCCATATGTCTAACTGCGGATCTTTCAACAGAAACCCTGCAGGCCAGAAGAGTATGGCAAGACACATTTAAATGGCTAAAACAGAATAACCTCCAACCAAGAATTCTCTACCCAGTAAGAATCTTATTCAGAATCGATGGAGAAGTCAAAAGCTTCACAAACAAACAAAAACTAAAAGAATTCGGCACCACTAAACCAGCCCTACAACAAGCGTTAAAGGGCCTGATATAGCCAATAAATACAAGAGTAGGAGAAGTCCTACAAATCAAACCCAAAACTTCTAAGAAGATGACAATAGGAATATTCGTATCAATAATTACTTTGAATGTAAATGGATTAAATCTCCAACCAAACGACACAGGCTGGCTGAATGGATCGAGAAACATGACCCATATATATGCTGTTTACAAGAGACCCACTTCAGACCTAGAGACACTCATAGACTGGAAGTGAGAGGCTGGAAAAAGATATTCCATGCCAATGGAAATCAAAAGAAAGCTGGAGTAGCAATCCTCATATCAGACAAAATAGATTTTAAAGAAAAGAAGATTCTAAGAGACAAGGCAGGTCACTACATCATGATTAAGGGATCTATCCAAGAGGAAGACATAACACTCATGAATATCTACACACCCAACACAGGGGCACCTCAATACATAAGACAGATACTTTCAGACTTAAAAGAAGAAGTCAATAATAACATAATAATAGTAGGAGACTTTAACACTCCTCTCACACCAATGGACAGATCAACAAAACAGAAAGTTAATAAAGAAACACAAGCCTTAAATGCCACACTGGAAAAGATGGACCTCATCGATATCTTTAGAACATTCCATCCACAAGCAGAATACACTGTCTTCTCAAGTGCTCACGGAACATTCTCCAGGAGAGACCACATCTTGAGCCACAAATCTAACCTCAGTCAATTCAAGAAAACTGAAGTTATATCAACCATCTTCTTGGACCACAATGCAATGAGACTAGAGATCAACTATAGGAAAAAGACCGCTAAAAGCAGCTAGGAACAACAACAAATAACTTATAAAGGAAACCCCATATGTCTAACTGCGGATCTTTCAACAGAAACCCTGCAGGCCAGAAGAGTATGGCAAGACACATTTAAATGGCTAAAACAGAATAACCTCCAACCAAGAATTCTCTACCCAGTAAGAATCTTATTCAGAATCGATGGAGAAGTCAAAAGCTTCACAAACAAACAAAAACTAAAAGAATTCGGCACCACTAAACCAGCCCTACAACAAGCGTTAAAGGGCCTGATATAGCCAATAAATACAAGAGTAGGAGAAGTCCTACAAATCAAACCCAAAACTTCTAAGAAGATGACAATAGGAATATTCGTATCAATAATTACTTTGAATGTAAATGGATTAAATCTCCAACCAAACGACACAGGCTGGCTGAATGGATCGAGAAACATGACCCATATATATGCTGTTTACAAGAGACCCACTTCAGACCTAGAGACACTCATAGACTGGAAGTGAGAGGCTGGAAAAAGATATTCCATGCAAATGGAAATCAAAAGAAAGCTGGAGTAGCAATCCTCATATCAGACAAAATAGATTTTAAAGAAAAGAAGATTCTAAGAGACAAGGCAGGTCACTACATCATGATTAAGGGATCTATCCAAGAGGAAGACATAACACTCATGAATATCTACACACCCAACACAGGGGCACCTCAATACATAAGACAGATACTTTCAGACTTAAAAGAAGAAGTCAATAATAACATAATAATAGTAGGAGACTTTAACACTCCTCTCACACCAATGGACAGATCAACAAAACAGAAAGTTAATAAAGAAACACAAGCCTTAAATGCCACACTGGAAAAGATGGACCTCATCGATATCTTTAGAACATTCCATCCACAAGCAGAATACACTGTCTTCTCAAGTGCTCACGGAACATTCTCCAGGAGAGACCACATCTTGAGCCACAAATCTAACCTCAGTCAATTCAAGAAAACTGAAGTTATATCAACCATCTTCTTGGACCACAATGCAATGAGACTAGAGATCAACTATAGGAAAAAGACCGCTAAAACAGAAACACATGGAGATTAAACAACACATACCTAAAAAACCAACTGATTACTGAGGATATCAAAGGAGAAATTTAAAAATTCCTTGAAGGAAATGATAATGAACATATGACCGTGCAAAACCTTGGGATACGGCAAAAGAAGTTCTAAGAGGGAAATTTATAGCAATACAATCCCACCTCAAGAAACTAGGAACATATGAAGCAGATTACATAATCCTCCACTTAAAACAATTGGAGAAAGAAGAACAGAAACACCACAAAGCCAGCATAAGATGAGAAATTAAAAAGACTAGAGCAGAAATAAACGTGAAAGAAATGAAACTATAGTACGGATAAATGAAACAAAAAACTGGTTCTTTGAAAAGGTGAACAAAATTGACAAGCCAATGGCCAGATTCATCAAGAGAAAGAGAAGAACCAGATCACCAAAATCAAAAACGAAAAAGGAGAGATTACAACAGAGAATGCAGAAATCCAAAGGATTCTAAGGGACTATTATTGGAAACTCTATGGCAACAAACTGGACAACCTGGAAGAAATGGACAGTTTCTTGGAGAAGATTAATCTCCCAAGACTGAGCCAGGAAGAAACAGAAGCCTTGAACAACCCAATCACAAGCTCAGGAATCGAATTTGTGATTGAATATCGACCCAAAAATAAAAGCCCAGGGCCAGTTGGCTACACAGTCGAATTCTACCAAACATTTAAAGAAGACCTAATGCCTGTCCTAAAACTCTTTCAAAAAATTGCACAGGAAGGAAAATTTCCAAACACATTCTACGAGGCCACAATCACCCTGATACCCAAACCAGGCAAAGACAACACAAAAAAGGAAAATTACAGACCAATTTCTTTGATGAACTTAGACGCCAAGATCCTCAACAGAATCCTAGCAAACAGAATTTAACGACACATCAAAAAACTCATACATCATGATCAAGTCGGGTTCATCCCAGGCATGCAAGGATTCTTCAATATCTACAAATCAATCAATGTGATACATCATATCAACACATTGAGAGACAGAAATCACATGATCATCTAAATAGATGCAGAAAAAGCCTTCAACAAAGTACAACATCCATTTATGATAAAAACTCTTCAGAAAATGGGCACAGAAGGAACCTATCTCAACATAGTGAAAGCCATCTATGAGAAGCCCACAGTGAGCATTATCCTCAACGGTGAAAAACTGAAAGCATTCCCTCTAAGATCAGGAACAAGACAGGGGTGTCCACTTTCACCACTACTGTTCAACATAGTCCTGTAGGTTCCAGCAACAGTAATAAGAGAAGAGAAAGAAGTCAAAGGAATCCAGATTGGAAAGGAAGAAGTCAGGCTCTCTCTTTTTGCAGACAGCATTATATTATACACAGAAAATCCCAAAGACACTATTACAAAGCCACTAGAGGCAATCAACGAATTCAGCAAAGTCGCAGGATACAAAGTCAACACACAGAAATCACTGGCATTCCTATACAGAAACAATGAAAAATCAGAAAAAAAAATCAAAGAGGCAGTCCCCTTCACCACTGTAACCAAAAGAATCAAATACCTAGAAATAAACCTAACCAAAGAAACAAAAGAACTGTACACAGAAATTACAAGACACTCATGAGAGACATTAAAGAAGACTTAAACAGATGGAGAGATATTCCACGTTCCTGGGTCAGAAGAATCAATATTGTGAAAATGATCATACTACCAAATATCATCTACAGATTCAATGCAATACCTATTCAACTATCATTGACATTTTTCACAGAACTAGACCAGAGAATCACACAGTTCATATGGAAACTCAAAAGACCTCGAATAGCGAAAGCAATCCTGAGAAAGAAAAACGGAGCTGGAGGAATCAGCCTCCCTAACTTCAGATTCTACTACAAAGCAACAGTCATCAAGACAGTATGGTACTGGCACAAAAACAGAACTATAGACCAATGGAACAAGACTGAGAACCTAGAGAGAAACCCATGCACCTATGGGCACCTTATTTTTGACAAAGGAGGCAAAGCTATAAAATGGGACAAAGACAGCCTCTTCAACAAATGGTGCTGGGAAAATTGGACAGTTCCATGGAAAAAAAAAGAGTTTGGAACATTCCCTGACACCATACACTAAGATCAGCTCAAAATGGATTAAAGACAAGACCTAAATGGAAGACTAGAAAGCATCAAACTCTTAGAGGAGAATATAGGCAAAACCTTCAAGGACATCAATCAAAGCAAGATCTTCTCTGACCCACCTACTAGAATAGCGGAAGTGAAAAGAAAAATGAATACGTGGGACCTCATGAAGCTTAAAAGCTTTTGTACAGCAAAAGAAATTACAAAAATGCTCAACAGACACCCCACAGAGTGGGAGAAAATCATAGCAAATGAAACAACGGACAAAGAATTCATCTCCAAAATCTACAAGCAACTCAGACAACTCAGCACTGGAAAAACGAACAACCCAATCAAAAAATGGGAAAAAGACCTAAAGAGACGCCTCTCCAAAGAGGACATACAGATGGTCCAAAAGCATATGAAGCGATGCTCAACCTCGCTTATAATTAGAGACATGCAAATTAAAACTACAATGAGATATCACCTCACACCCGTCAGAATGGCCATCTTCAAAAAATCTGCAGACAATAAATGCTGGCGAGGGTGTGGAGAAAAGGGAACCCTCTTGCACTGCTGGTAGGAATGTAAATTGATGCAGCCTCTATGGAAGACAGTATGGAGATTCCTCAAACAACTAAAAATAGAAGCACCCTACGACCCAGCAATCCCACTATTAGGCTTATATCCTGATGAAATCAAAACTGAAAGAAACACCTGTACCCCAATGTTCATTGCCGCTCTCTATACAATAGCCAGAACATGGAAGCCACCTAGGTGTCCATCGACGAATGAATGGATACAGAAGCCCTTGGTACATATATACAATGGAATACTACTCAGCTGTTAAAAGAAATGCAGAAGACTCAGTCCTAATGAAGTGGCTGGCTCTAGAACCTATCATAAAAAGTGAAGTAAGTCAAAAAGAGAAAGACAAATACAGTATACTAACACACATATATGGAATCTAGTAGGACGGTCTTGATAATACACGCAGGGAACTCATGGAAAAACTGACAGAGCATAGACATAGGGACATTGTGGGGAAGAAATAGGGAGAGGGAGGCATGGAGGGAGTAACATGGAAACCTATACTGTCATGTGTGGAAAAGATAGCTATTATCATTGTGCTAAGGGAATAGGAGTGCTTACAATGGCATGGGGCGATGATCCGGAGGGGTGGGATGGGGGGAACTGGGGGATTGGGGACCAGGGATATGCATATGACTGATCTAGGAACATACGTGTCTGTGAACAAGAAAACTCTGTAAAACCTTTAAAATTAAGAGTAAAAAAAAAAAAAAAAAAAAAGCAAAACAAAACTTGAGGCACTCACTCTGTCTATAATATGCTATCTCTGGAAACTTTTTCTGTAGAAAACAGCCAGAAATAGCACCCAAGTATCCTACATTTAAGAGGAAATAAGAGAAACATCCTCTTTATTGGAATACAATACATATGGCTATTTTTTGGAATCCACAGTGATGAAAGCACATATTCTTTCTCAGAAAGAACTGGGAAACTGGTCGAAGGTATGAAAAAGTAGATTAGCACTGTAATTCTGAGTTCAGTGAACAGATGAAGCAACTTTTAAAACAGCAGTTCATCTCAAAAAGCACCTGGAGATGAACTTCTCTGAAATAGGCAGAAGTGGCAAGAAATCATGTACTTCTTGTATATGTGTCTCTGTGTCTACACACACACACATATATAATATCAATAGAGTGAGCTCAGTTTTTCTTAGAGGACGAAAAATGTAGGATATTTTCACTTAAGTTACAGACAATATGATGCTTTATAATGCCATCATGGAGTCTAGTGTTGAAAACGCCTCAAGAGGGAGGACAGCATGCTTCCAAATCAATCAGAGGGGGATTCTTTCATCATCCAAGTATGCAAAATACTCTCCTGGTCTAGTAAGAGAAGTAACCAAGACAATGCATGTGTTCTGACATCGTAGTTAAGTTCTTAATGTGCACACTTTTGGCTCTCTCCACTTTGCTGAGCTAAATTTTGCAGGCCTGTAACTTCTTCCAATTGGTAGATATCTATCCCCTGGGCCATAAAGAACTGTCTACTAGTTTAAATACTGGAAGGCTGTATCTTGCTGACCTTGAGATTTTCCTCACACATTCCTCTTAGAATCCTCCTAGCTGCCTGCCTCCAACATTTAGGCACCCAAGAGCACTAAGCTAAAGAATTACAAGACAAAGACTGTGGTTTTTTTTTTTTTTTTTCACTTTTATACAAGTAAATACAAAATCTGTACATAGTTTGATTAATCTCACCATCTCTCTTTCTCAGACTTGTGCACTTAGACGTTAGACATGCTCTGCTGAGGTCAGAGTGTGGATCTATCCTCTAATTTGGAATGATCATTTTAGATGCACAGGCCAATAGCCACTTGTCAAATGAGTCATCGTGGCATCTGTCCATGTGAGACCAACAAGGATGGGATCAATATATTTTTAGGTATAAAACACATATTTTTGTAATGTACTTTTTGATAATTGTAATTGTTTTCTCCTCTTCTTTCCCAGATCAGGCACTTGAAAATAAGAAATGTCAGGAATGGGCAACCCAGTCCACTAAAATTCACTAGATTTGATTTTCTAAAATTCAACAAGTGTGGCATTTGTCATTAGAGTTAGTAAGACCAATAATGGCAAATGTTTTTGGTACAGTACAGCTTGATTAAAAAATGCACAAGCTAGAGAAATTTGTTGTAAATTAGTTTTACTCTCCCTGAAGTTCTGTTGTTAAGATTAAGTAGTAGCTTTAGTATGAAACTTGTTTAATATCACTTTTATTGGGAAAAACTACTATCTGTTCTGTGGCTTGGCCTCTTGTGCCCCACATATTCACTTAAATATTATTTAATGACTTCAATTACTGAAGTCTGGTTTATAAGGAAATAAATATTTTAGGCATTTACTTCTTATCCAAGACCAGTAGGGTGACTACAACCTATGATGAGTCAAATTCAATTTAAACATTTTAATAATTCTCACAGAAAAGTAACCAAAGATAAAGCCCTGAGGCAACTGGATCTATAGAACAGTAGATTTAGGATGTGTGGGCTGCTGTGCACGCTATCACAACATGAGCATGAACAGAACTGCTTCTGTGGAGTGGCTATGGCTATGGCACCTGCCCCTATAAGACAGTTCTTTCTGCTGGAGTCCTGCAGCTTCCCACACCACCTGTCACCAATCCCACATTCTCTGTAAAGAGGCTGCTCAGCTCAGCAACAACTCAAGGGTATGGGCATAAGGTTTGATATGTTGAAAACTGTTCCTTCTGCCTGTGACAGTAGAGATCAGTGAGGTTGTCTGGAAACCTGACAAAGAGCAAGCTTATTTCCTAAAATAAAAAGTCCTAAACACTTCATATGTCAATCCTTTAACGTAAAAATAAAACACTCACAAAAATAATATACTTGATACTCTTTGCCACATTTATAAAATGAAAAAAAAATTCAAACAAATTTTTTTAAATCCTTTAAAATGTATCAATAGCCTTCTTATTAACAAAAATAACACAGTTTAAGACACTTGGTGACTTCCTTAAGGTCATATATCAGGGAACAGATACACAGTGACGTTTAACTATTAAAATTATCTGCTTGGTAAATAGACAATTCCATCAATAAAGAGAACAGTTTCATCAATAAAATAATTGTTTTGGAACAAAGAGTTACAACTTCTTCCAAAATGTCAAAAAAGAACAAAGATATAAAAACTACATTCTTAAAATATTAATACAACAATATTAGTTTAGTTAAATAAAAGAAGTGGCACCAACTTTATGGCAATTTTTTGAACATAAAGGTATAACTAAAGGACATTTTAAAATAAATAATTACTTCAAATAGAAACAAGCATTTCTTAGCACAAACTAAGTGTGTCTGACATAAAGCAATATGAGACAAAACAGTTCTGTACTTGAATTTGTTCAGCTATGAGCAGAAACGCCATCCAGATCTTCAGGTCTGAAATATTCACAAGGGGAAAATTAGCATCACTAAATGACAGGCTTAGGGCCATCTTTTGTCATTTTTCTTTTTTCTTCCAGTGTGTGCTTGAATATCTTCTTTAGGGTGTTGTAAACTATTGGTCCATTTTCAGAATCAAAATTAACCTAGTAATAAAGAAAATTCATATTCACGATACTATAACCAGTCTTTTTTCTGGGAGAAAAGAAAGGGCTTGGAGAAAAAGAAAGACATAAACAAAATTATATATAATTAAAAAGGACACATGATACATTAGTGATACATTACACACTAGTTTTCTTTTCTTTCTTTCTTTCTTTTTTTTTTAAATTTTGGCCTCTTTTATTGGTCCTTCATTTATTTATTTTCATCCATCCTAATTCCTTGGCTTGTGGGGGCCTTCCATCGCAGTGGCCTCTCTCGTTGCAGACAGGCATGTGCTTCAGAGTGCTGGCTTGTAATTGGACACACCAGTCCAGCAGCTCCATGGCATGTGGGATCTTCCCATGCCAGGGACTGAACCAGTGCCCCTTGCACTGCAAGGCAGACTCTTTACTCACTGGACCACCAGGGAAGGTCTCACAGACTGGCTTTTTCTTTTTTTTCTGGCTACTTCTATTGGTCTTTCATTTATTTGTTTTCATCCATCTTTGTTCTTTGGCTCATGTAGGCATCACACTGCAGTGGCCTCTCTCGTTGCAGAGCATTGGCTCTGGGTGCATGCACTCCAGAGCTCTGGATCGGTAGTTGGACACATCGGTCCATCCACTCCAAAGCACATGGGATCTTCCCAGGCCAGGGATCAAACCGGTGTCCCTTGCACTGTAAGGCAGTGTCTTTACCCACTGGACCACCAGGGAAACCCTCACACACTAGTTTTAATTAAAAAACTGTATTAGAATTGACAATCATATTAACACTAAACTTATGAATGAAAACTAAAAAAACTAAATCTATTGTCTGGATAGGTACTGTACTCATGAAGCAAGTCAACAGTGAGTGTAATGGGGGTTTTGAATTCAGAGACTAATCATGGATGACTAATCAGTCTTATATGGAAAGTCTCCTTATTAGAATAGCACATACCAGCTTAAGTGTTGCATCTAGCTGACTGGAATAGAAAGCGTAGCTTTCCATCTGTCAGCAACTGTAGCCACAGGTCATATCTATCCTTTCTGTGAAATGAAGATCACAACATCCGTCTCCTTAGGATTTCTCTGAGTACTAAATATGAAGGCCTAACACAGGCTTGGTATTTGTAAAAACCTCTCCATAAAAGTTAATTTCCTTTCCCATTTGTGGGAAGCACCATGTACACATATTTGGATTGTTTACTCAAGTTCATTGTATTGCAGGGTTGCAGTCACATTAGGACACAGAACGAGAGCCATCACCACACATCCACTGCACTCTCACTGCCAAATGTGAAACTCCCTAGGAAAAGATCCAGACTGCTTGGCCAGTGATCACTTCCCTTCTGGAGAGAGAGAGAGGAAGGGTGGCTCCCTCCTGAAAGGTTGGGAAGGGTCTATCTCATACACTTTGTAAATACTGGCAGAAGACACGAGAGTACTGGGTCAGAGACAAACAACTTTATGATTGAAGGCAGTACACGCTACATAATCAAATGGGTTCCCTTGCCTTCTAAGCCCCCTGGGGATGATGCAGAGGGGCAAAGGTGGAGATCACATAAGCAAGGAGTCTATCTCACAGCTGTGAAACTCTCCAATGTCTGATGAGGGAGCTGTGGCTTGAAGGAAATCTGATCTTTATTATACTGGAAGCAGATGCTACATAGATTTCCTTGAAGAGCTAGCCTGGAATAAAAGCTAACAGGGCCTCTATTCCTAAGACTGTGCACAAAGGGAGAGACTCAAGAATGGTCTTCTAACATTTTTATAGACAGATTTGGAACAACTGGTATATTTAATTCTTCACTGGTATCCCTGTGGAAGATCAATAGAAGTTGCAAAGAATTCCTACTTCTTTCAGGGAGACCAATATTATGGACTTAAGTTAAATTCAAAAATTTAACTTTATCCTATCTGCAAAAACTTCTTATTAATATCAGTAATGGCCTGAACTATTTTTTTAAATACCAAACCACACTTCTCCCCCACCAAAGCAGATAATCTCTGGGTCTATGAAAACATAAATACAATCATAAAAGATCACACAATTTGGTTCTAATGTGTTGACTCTGAAAACAGTCACCAAGAGACTGAGAGAATGCAAAGTGGTTAGTGCCATCAATCTCCAGATGAAGAGCAAAGCTGATGAAGGACAAAGAAATCTGTAAGAAGAATATCACTTTGGAAAGAGTGGATGGGGAAAGAGATTGGTGAATGAGTACAAATAACAAGTGCTATTATTATAAACATCCGCCAAAGATGCTGTCATCAAAAAACTGGGTTCTTTAACAATATTTTTGTATTACATTCAAGAGACACCAAAGAAATTAACTGGGGGAAACTTTTCTCTTGGCATTAAATCTGGCATCTTTCTTCAGTCACGAAAGACTGCTGCAGGCCACAAGGACGTGCATGGAAAGGAAACTTTCTTTAGTTTTTGCTTAGGATTTGCCAATCAGACATAGTACAGAAATGCCAAAGCTGGATGTTAAATTCTTAATAGACCATTTGCTGTTCAAACCCAAGGAAGAACTGACTCAAAAAGAAAGGATTCTCTACTAGCATTAGAGTTCTATTAGGCACACGATTTAAAAATATTTCCTCAACACTCAACTGTTTTTCTCTACATAAATGTTCTTTGTTCCAAAATTTTCTTCAAAAAGCTCATGGTTCAGCCTTTTCTTATATCATTGTTAGCAAACTGATATATTTTAGCCAAAAGTCTGTACCTTTTAAGAAATGTCAAACACATTTCCATTAAAGGGAAATGTGGCCAAAAGCTTTATTTTAGAGATAGCTGGTGACCTCTGGATTCTGATTTACTAACATTATGCTGACTGTGGTCTGAAGGAGAAAAGAGGAGTATGACCCACCTTAGTGAAAGCTTTAATGGCACGGGCAAGAACAGCTTCCTCCACATCTGCAGGAATCGTCTGCAGGCTCACTATGCAATGCAACACACAAAGAATAGTCTGTTGCTGGCCCTGTTTTTGCAGAAATTAAAATCAAACAAGTTGGTTGAAAAATGCCTCAAGAAATAAACTCAAAATACCTGCTGAGCCAAGAACTGGTCTGCAACCAAGTATTCATTACCTCAAATGCTAAACTATCTACCAAGGGCTCTACCAATGCTTACTGTTATGTGCTAATTTGAACAGCTTTCAGGAGATAATATCAAAGCTGATTATTTATTACATACAGCATAGTTAAACCTGAAGATAATTTTTAATCAAATGCCTTCCATGCAGTGTACTGAAGATGACCCATTCTTGCTGTTTCTAGACATAATCACTTCAGTAGACCTAGTAGATACTGGCACCTCACAGCAATATGTGGACTAGACAGCTAGTACTCAGCACTCAGTGTCTTTATCATGTCCTGCCTATTGCAGACACTACTGAGTGGGGAAGAAGAGAAGAAAACAGACCAGCACAGCCCTCCAGGAGCATATGCATAAAAGGGAAGTTTCTTGAAGAATGTGTTCCCAGCTTGGCTCCTAAGGGTTATTTCCTTTGGAGAAGCAAAGGAGAAACTCCATCACTGGGGCAATGTGCATCCAATACAAGCTGTCCACTTAAATCATTGATTTTACTTCAGAGAATCTACGCTAAGGACATAATCTGAAATGCAGAAAAACATGCAAGCACACATGACCATTACAGTGATCTGTATAAAAGTGAAAAGCTATAAATAATGTAAACACCTTGCATGTGAGGATTGGAGTGAATGACAAGGAAACAGCACAATGTAACAGAAAAGTATAGGACTTTTGTGGCAGAGTTTGTATCCTGCTATGACACACGCTGCATGCTGTGGGCAGACTGCTTCACTTTCCTTTTTCTAAAAAGTGGGGCCTCTACCGCTCTAAGCCATGGAGATGAACAAAGGTGAAAACAGAAATTATGAACTAGCAAAGGTCTGGACCACTTTCACACAATGAAGGTTAACTGCCTTCCTTATCCCTGCTCCTGATTCATCTCTGTCATTCAAATGCTCATGGGCATCACACAGTTGTGCAAAAGTGCCTGTGTGTATCTCTGTGTGTCTATATTAGTAACAGTTAATAAATTAGATAGATGTTCACATCTGCAGGAATCGCTGCAGGCTCACTATGCAATGCAACACACAAAGAATAGTCTGTTGCTGGCCCTGTTTTTGCAGAAATTAAAATCAAACAAGTTGGTTGAAAAATGCCTCAAGAAATAAACTCAAAATACCTGCTGAGCCAAGAACTGGTCTGCAACCAAGTATTCATTACCTCAAATGCTAAACTATCTACCAAGGGCTCTACCAATGCTTACTGTTATGTGCTAATTTGAACAGCTTTCAGGAGATAATATCAAAGCTGATTATTTATTACATACAGCATAGTTAAACCTGAAGATAATTTTTAATCAAATGCCTTCCATGCAGTGTACTGAAGATGACCCATTCTTGCTGTTTCTAGACATAATCACTTCAGTAGACCTAGTAGATACTGGCACCTCACAGCAATATGTGGACTAGACAGCTAGTACTCAGCACTCAGTGTCTTTATCATGTCCTGCCTATTGCAGACACTACTGAGTGGGGAAGAAGAGAAGAAAACAGACCAGCACAGCCCTCCAGGAGCATATGCATAAAAGGGAAGTTTCTTGAAGAATGTGTTCCCAGCTTGGCTCCTAAGGGTTATTTCCTTTGGAGAAGCAAAGGAGAAACTCCATCACTGGGGCAATGTGCATCCAATACAAGCTGTCCACTTAAACCATTGATTTTACTTCAGAGAATCTACGCTAAGGACATAATCTGAAATGCAGAAAAACATGCAAGCACACATGACCATTACAGTGATCTGTATAAAAGTGAAAAGCTATAAATAATGTAAACACCTTGCATGTGAGGATTGGAGTGAATGACAAGGAAACAGCACAATGTAACAGAAAAGTATAGGACTTTTGTGGCAGAGTTGTATCCTGCTATGACACACGCTGCATGCTGTGGGCAGACTGCTTCACTTTCCTTTTTCTAAAAAGTGGGGCCTCTACCGCTCTAAGCCATGGAGATGAACAAAGGTGAAAACAGAAATTATGAACTAGCAAAGGTCTGGACCACTTTCACACAATGAAGGTTAACTGCCTTCCTTATCCCTGCTCCTGATTCATCTCTGTCATTCAAATGCTCATGGGCATCACACAGTTGTGCACAAGTGCCTGTGTGTATCTCTGTGTGTCTATATTAGTAACAGTTAATAGTAGAAGATTTGGAAGCAATGAGATGTTCATACCACAGCATAACAGATCATTCAAGGCTGATTATGAGGCAAACTTGTTTCCTAAAACAAAATAAATCCTATTTAGAAATAAAAATTTAATATCTCTACATTGTTAAAAATATTAAGTTGTATAAAAGAATCTACAATGAAAAATCTGTCTTGCTTTCTAGATCCACTGTCTCCTATTTTTATTCTCTAAAGGCAACCACCATTATTAGTTCAACAGCTACTTTACCTTCTCTAATAAGCACAGTGCTTCCGAGGCATCCACACATCTGTCAACCAACATGTTCACGTCCTCCTTGGTTATCACAGGCTCCTTCAACTGCTCCACCCAAGACCACATCAAACTGCACAGGATGAAAGGATTCCTCTCGCCACATATTCTTTCCCAAGCTCCGTCTCGGGAATTTAGTTCTTTCTAAAAAGGAAGGGATAAAGAAAAAGAAAGAGAAAGGAGAGAGGACAGGACAGGAGAGGAGGGAAAGAGAGAGAGAGAGAGAGACAAAGTGAGGGAGAAAGGAGGGGAGAGAGGCAGGCATGGTTTGACTTCAAATAAGCCTTAAGCGGTCCAGGAGAGTAAAGTCTCAGTCTCCAAGCTGGGGAGTGTAACCCTTTCCAGTGCCTCAAATTCTAGGCAGTTCCTTGGGCTAAGACATTTAATTTCTCTAAGCTTCAGTTTCCCCTTGTGAAATTCATCCTCACCCTACAGGTGGGCTAACTGAGAGGGTTGTTAAGGCTCCTAATACAAAGAAGGGCTTAGTTAACCTGAGTTCTCCACTTTGCTCAGAAAACAAAGAAACAATTCAAGAAAGAACCTTTCCTTTCAGGCACCTTAGAACAAAACAAATAGTTACTTCAAGGCAGTAGAATGGTGAATGAAAGACTGTAAAAGTGCGAAAAAATTGGTAAATGTTATAGACACACTTATTTCTTTCAAATTCCTTTTTAGAATTCTATGCAAAATTTAACAAGTCCTGTATTCTGAATTTGATAGGGTAAAATAACGAGGAAGTCTTGCCAATACTTCAAATGCCTGGAGATAATTTAAGGAGATTTTAGAACTTTAACTCACAGATAGCATGTTGAAAAAGTAAGATAAGAATTTTAAATTCAGATAGGGCTCAGATATATGTTTTAAACGAAGACCCTGGAGGGCTACTGTCCATGGGGTCATAAAGAGTCAGACACAACTGAGCAATTAACATACTTGCAATGGTAATCAGCAGAATAATTACCACCATTCATTCAGTCACCCAATCTAATATTAATAGACTACTTATAGTATGAAAGGAATGCTGATACAAAACTTATCTCTGATTCTCACAGCAACCCAGCAAGGAGGTCACCTTTACTGATGGATGTACTGCGGGGCTCAGGAAAGAAGTAACAACTTGCCCAAACTGAGAGAGCACATTCCCAATCCAGGTCTGCTCTACCCATCTGTGATGTTTTTCTCATGCTACCAAGGTCTTCCAGCATTGGGCTTCTCTTTATTTTCTCATAAATAAGCCCACATTTTTAGTTCTTTTATGAGTCTTTTGTATCTCACGGACCATGTTTACAAAAGAGTAGATTTTATTCAATTTTTATGTTATGTAGAAATGACATGATTCAAAGATCTTCTTAGTAAAATGATCCTTACATCATTGCTTTCTGAAATTTTCCAGTGGGGTTAAAAAACTATCAGGGATGATGGAAAGTATTAAACACATGAACTGTATCCTGGCTCTGCTGCACTCGGACCACTAGAGCACATCACTTGACCTCTGTGAGTTTCCCCACCTTTGCTATCTAGTTTATAAGTACTGAAAAATTAACAAAGAATTTGTAAATAGAATCATCTGTCTCATAGGTTACTGTGAAAATCACATGAAATAATGAAAAATGGCCTAATGAGGGCACAGAATTCAACTAATTTGCTTTTATTACTGAAAGACCCACAATAAAATTGAGGAAGGAAAAAAGGCACCAATCTAAATGAAACTGGAGGTCCTGCCACTAGCTACTGTGGCTCATAGCTATGCAGAGGAGACCTGCCCACTGAGTGGAATGCTTGTTCAGTTTGGAGTAAGAAATAAAGAAAATACTTAATGTTGAAGACAGCAATACGTTTAATGATTCATTAAGCAAAACACTACAATTCTGATGAAGAAATCGTGTGGAAGTGCTCTCCTCCTGTCACACAGTTGCAAGTGAGGGTAGGGCTCCACACCTACTCATCTTGCCTCTGCATCTGGAAGGCCTGGCCTCCTGGAAAGTGTGCACACCTTAGTTGATTTACCGGTAAGAGATGGAAAAGCAACCACAAATAATTCATGGTAGATCATAGGCTAGCAAGTCAAAATATCACTGAGCCAGGCTTCCCCAGGTTAGCCCCATATTTAGGCTGTTTACCTATTTCTCCTAGCTAGGTTTATAATGCCTGTCTTTTTCTCTATACCAGATGCTCATTCTGTGCAGAAAGCATGGCTAATTTAAGACTGTCTTCCTCATGAAAGTACAACACAAAAATATGTTAAAATTAAAAAATGTCACATTCTAATTTAAGTAAAAGCCAAGAACTAGAGCCCAGGGACTCAATAGCAGATGAAACTGTGGCACAGGGTGCTTTGTGGCCATTCCTATTTGTTTTCTGGAATCCAACACCTGCCTTGTTGGGGTGGAATGGGAAGGATGCAGGTAGAGCTGCTGAACAGACAGCATCTGTCACTCAATCTTACTTGATACTTGCGTTAATGAGCTTTGGGAAAGAATTCTATTTCATTTATATCTCTCAGTCAACGGTTCTCAAAATGTGATTCCTTGCCAGGCCTCAGGTTAGAGACACTTCCTGGAGAAGGAAATGGCAACCCACTGCAGTATTCTTGCCTGGAAAATCCCATGGACAAACCAGCTTGGCAGGTTATGATACATGGGATTGTAACAGTCGGATACAATTTAGTGACTAAACCACCAGGTCAGTTCCTACAGCTGTCTGTTCATCTGGCCATCAGTCTTGCAGGCCCAGCAAGGAAGAAGGAAATTATTGCCATCATTCAATATCACTGTCGTGCTCAGTCAAGCTGAATGATAAGCACTAAGTGCTTTCTTTCATAGAGATTGAAATGGGCCTATACAAAAGCTCTGTGTCTCTTGTTTCTATGACAGCAAGCTGGTATTATGTAAATCAAAGTTCAAATGTTAAGTATTATACAAACATGTCTTCAAACTCCTGTAACAAATGTATTTGGGGAAATGTATTACGTTTTATCTGACAACAGTATTTCCCACTCATAAATAATCAAATGAAATACAAATACCTGCCACATTTCTACCTTCTTTTTCACTTCCTCCTTTTCTTCAGTCTCATTTAAACTTGCCAGGGCTTTGGCTGCCAGTATTCTCCTTGTTTCAATACTCAACTTCGACTGTAAAGCCATGTGTGGAACAACTTCAGACAGGTATTTGCTGTTTCGAGTTTCATTCACCAAGAACGGCGCTTTGGGACTGGACACACTGTCCACAGGGTGGTGGGAAGCCTCACTGAGCTCTGCAACTGAGCTTGGGCCACAACCACCACAAGTTTCACAGTCACAATGGGACACTTTCTGATGAGAACAGTTCATTTCCTTAGGAATATTTGCAAAGGTGGGTGTGACTGGTTCCTCGGGGTTGTATGAACCTGAAACTCCTGAAGAGAAGGTTCTACTTCGCTGTACTTCCTTTGGAATGTTCACCTTGTGGAAACTTGATGACCCATCATCTTTGAGACCTTCTGGGTTTCCAAATTTGGCATGATTCCAGAAAGAAAATGTATTGCAGACCAACGTTTCCTTATTTAAATCTAGCTGTGGAGACTGTGAGGAGTAGCAATGGCTTAAGTTCTTCTGCTGCCTGGGGTTATGGCAAATCAAGGCCTGAGCAGGCACTTTCCATTGAGTGCCCCCTTGCTCCAGAAGTGACTCAGCCCTCTTTAAATCTGAGTCACTGTAGCTGAGTTGCCTTTTCAGATGAGCCATGGGCTGAAGGCATATAACATTCTGCCGCTTCCAAAAAGGATCCAATTCTTGCCTGAAAATCCCATGGACAAACCAGCTTGGCAGGTTATGATACATGGGACTGTAACAGTCGGATACAATTTAGTGACTAAACCACCAGGTCAGTTCCTACAGCTGTCTGTTCATCTGGCCATCAGTCTTGCAGGCCCAGCAAGGAAGAAGGAAATTATTGCCATCATTCAATATCACTGTCGTGCTCAGTCAAGCTGAATGATAAGCACTAAGTGCTTTCTTTCATAGAGATTGAAATGGACCTATACAAAAGCTCTGTGTCTCTTGTTTCTATGACAGCAAGCTGGTATTATGTAAATCAAAGTTCAAATGTTAAGTATTATACAAACATGTCTTCAAACTCCTGTAACAAATGTATTTGGGGAAATGTATTACGTTTTATCTGACAACAGTATTTCCCACTCATAAATAATCAAATGAAATACAAATACCTGCCACATTTCTACCTTCTTTTTCACTTCCTCCTTTTCTTCAGTCTCATTTAAACTTGCCAGGGCTTTGGCTGCCAGTATTCTCCTTGTTTCAATACTCAACTTCGACTGTAAAGCCATGTGTGGAACAACTTCAGACAGGTATTTGCTGTTCCGAGTTTCATTCACCAAGAACGGCGCTTTGGGACTGGACACACTGTCCACAGGGTGGTGGGAAGCCTCACTGAGCTCTGCAACTGAGCTTGGGCCACAACCACCACAAGTTTCACAGTCACAATGGGACACTTTCTGATGAGAACAGTTCATTTCCTTAGGAATATTTGCAAAGGTGGGTGTGACTGGTTCCTCGGGGTTGTATGAACCTGAAACTCCTGAAGAGAAGGTTCTACTTCGCTGTACTTCCTTTGGAATGTTCACCTTGTGGAAACTTGATGACCCATCATCTTTGAGACCTTCTGGGTTTCCAAATTTGGCATGATTCCAGAAAGAAAATGTATTGCAGACCAACGTTTCCTTATTTAAATCTAGCTGTGGAGACTGTGAGGAGTAGCAATGGCTTAAGTTCTTCTGCTGCCTGGGGTTATGGCAAATCAAGGCCTGAGCAGGCACTTTCCATTGAGTGCCCCCTTGCTCCAGAAGTGACTCAGCCCTCTTTAAATCTGAGTCACTGTAGCTGAGTTGCCTTTTCAGATGAGCCATGGGCTGAAGGCATATAACATTCTGCCTCTTCCAAAAAGGATCCAATTCTTGCTCACTGGGAAGAATCACATTCTGATTCTCAAAATCTGTCACCACGACACTGGGGGTGAATGAGTCTGAGGCATCACTGTCATGTCTCAGTAACTTCTTATCCATCTGCCTTGTGATCATCTCAGAAACGGTCTTTTCAATTTCAGCAGAGAGGCCAGGTACATCTGCCACTTCTTCTGTCACCACTGGCCTGTTCTCAGCTAAGTCCAGCAGCAATTTGCAAACAAGATGGATAATTTTTGGTATGTGTTTCAGAAGTCTTGCCTCATATCCATGAAGTAGATGCCGCTGACGAATGAGATACTGTGCTAAGGTGACAGCATGTGCCTTGGGGTCACAGCAAGAGAATATATTGCGAAGAGGAATCAGAAACTGAGTAAATTCCCTTATACAGAGTAGCTGTCCTCGAGTCTGTATGGAATTAGGTCGCTTTGCCCGAACAAATATAATTGCTTGGTCAGCAGTCATTCTTGTTGCAAAAACTAAGTAACATGCTATTAAAACACCTAAACAGTGAAGAAATGAAGATTGGTATAAGAAAAATTTTATTTTAACTTATACTCTTTGATGATTTTACAATTCAGATGTGTTAGGAAACCATACAAATACAGAAACATTTTAAGAACAATAATAGCTTTTTGTACAGACGTTTATCTATTTAATTGTTCCTATGGTAACCCTCCCCTTGGCTGAGAACCCTTGGTCACCTCTATCCCAGAGCAAGCACAAGAACTGCCACAGTGAAACTGAGTATGTGTGGAGTTAAGGGGGAATGACGGAGTAAGTGTGTGGTAAGAAAGGATGGCTGACTGCAGAGGGTAATGACTAAATGAACTGATGACCTGGCCCATTTAACTTCATTATGCTGAATTCCAAAACAGAAGAAAGCCAAACCCTCTTTCCACTCTAAATAGTTCTTAAAAATTTCAATCCAATCACTCGGTATATTCTGCTTAGACAAATCAAGGCCTGAGCAGGCACTTTCCATTGAGTGCCCCTTGCTCCAGAAGTGACTCAGCCCTCTTTAAATCTGAGTCACTGTAGCTGAGTTGCCTTTTCAGATGAGCCATGGGCTGAAGGCATATAACATTCTGCCTCTTCCAAAAGGATCCAATTCTTGCTCACTGGGAAGAATCACATTCTGATTCTCAAAATCTGTCACCACGACACTGGGGTGAATGAGTCTGAGGCATCACTGTCATGTCTCAGTAACTTCTTATCCATCTGCCTTGTGATCATCTCAGAAACGGTCTTTTCAATTTCAGCAGAGAGGCCAGGTACATCTGCCACTTCTTCTGTCACCACTGGCCTGTTCTCAGCTAAGTCCAGCAGCAATTTGCAAACAAGATGGATAATTTTTGGTATGTGTTTCAGAAGTCTTGCCTCATATCCATGAAGTAGATGCCGCTGACGAATGAGATACTGTGCTAAGGTGACAGCATGTGCCTTGGGGTCACAGCAAGAGAATATATTGCGAAGAGGAATCAGAAACTGAGTAAATTCCCTTATACAGAGTAGCTGTCCTCGAGTCTGTATGGAATTAGGTCGCTTTGCCCGAACAAATATAATTGCTTGGTCAGCAGTCATTCTTGTTGCAAAAACTAAGTAACATGCTATTAAAACACCTAAACAGTGAAGAAATGAAGATTGGTATAAGAAAAATTTTATTTTAACTTATACTCTTTGATGATTTTACAATTCAGATGTGTTAGGAAACCATACAAATACAGAAACATTTTAAGAACAATAATAGCTTTTTGTACAGACGTTTATCTATTTAATTGTTCCTATGGTAACCCTCCCCTTGGCTGAGAACCCTTGGTCACCTCTATCCCAGAGCAAGCACAAGAACTGCCACAGTGAAACTGAGTATGTGTGGAGTTAAGGGGGAATGACGGAGTAAGTGTGTGGTAAGAAAGGATGGCTGACTGCAGAGGGTAATGACTAAATGAACTGATGACCTGGCCCATTTAACTTCATTATGCTGAATTCCAAAACAGAAGAAAGCCAAACCCTCTTTCCACTCTAAATAGTTCTTAAAAATTTCAATCCAATCACTCGGTATATTCTGCTTAGAACTTCCCACCCCTGTCATTTCTGATATCAATTCATGGTACTTTCCAGACTGGCATTTTTCCCATGGGGTATTTTTATCTTTGGCAACTATTCATTTTCACCATCTATTTTCTCTCCTGATACTTGTTCCTTAAGACTAAACTAATGCCTAAACTAATACATATTTTCCCCCAGACCATAACTAGTTCTCTATAAGCACTTAATAATAAGGAAGAGAGTGTTAAGAGTATAAATATTATGCATTCTTATTAATACTAAAATGAAATGAACAATAAAAAGGCTATAATCAATTAATTTAAATACAATAATTAATTAACATAAAGTAAAAGGCAAATCAAAAGACATCTGTGTGATTCACCAAGTTTCTGAATCTCATTACACATGAAAGTCAGAATCTCTGAAAAATGCCTGTTTTCCTAGTATGTGGTAAGGGGCAACATATCTTTCTCACTAAGACAAGGCAGTTCTTTAGGATAAGTATGATATATCTACAAGAGCTATCACATGGAATCCCTAGAACAGAGAGACTTTGGCTGACAATCTGGAGAACTATGTCTCCACCTGAAGATGTGCCCCGGCAGGTGGGATAACCAGTGGTAAGAACATGGGTACATTGTGGACAGAATCAAAATCAGCTGTCTGGCTGGATTAGATGACAATGAAGATTCCAACTCTTTATGTGCCCTAATATCAACACTGCACTGATATTCTGCTGCATTTTTTAAGTAAAATCACTGATTTTAATATAGAATTGTAGGCACAGCTATGGCTCTACTTTATGAATAAAATCCTTATAGCCATGCTTTAAATCATGGCCCTTACTTACTTGAAATAGCAAATTAACCTCCTTCAAAACTTACATTGTTGCTAACAACTTAAAAAGATTGTTGGATGAAATGATGCTTGCTATTTTCAATATCATTTTGGTTAAGGAAGATTACATTTTAAAAAGACTTGTATATTAAAAACAAAAGAATTGCCATTTTTCCTGAAGAAAATCAGAAAGGTCATTCAGCCAGTTATGGAAATCTACCTATTTATTATTTGATATTATGTACTTTGACTCTAAATCATTCAAAAAATATTCTTATGAATATATATTCACTGCAACTATTTTAGGATATTTCGAGTATCTTTTACTGACTTGTTCCATTTAACTCTAAAATTTTAATAGGAATCTGAAAACTACTTATCCTTTAGAAATAGGAAATACTATTCCTTATATGATTAAATATACAGAAAGACAATAAAACCACCTCCTAGAATTTACCTGTTCGACCAAGCCCTGCATGACAATGGACAGCCCCAGACCATAACTAGTTCTCTATAAGCACTTAATAATAAGGAAGAGAGTGTTAAGAGTATAAATATTATGCATTCTTATTAATACTAAAATGAAATGAACAATAAAAAGGCTATAATCAATTAATTTAAATACAATAATTAATTAACATAAAGTAAAAGGCAAATCAAAAGACATCTGTGTGATTCACCAAGTTTCTGAATCTCATTACACATGAAAGTCAGAATCTCTGAAAAATGCCTGTTTTCCTAGTATGTGGTAAGGGGCAACATATCTTTCTCACTAAGACAAGGCAGTTCTTTAGGATAAGTATGATATATCTACAAGAGCTATCACATGGAATCCCTAGAACAGAGAGACTTTGGCTGACAATCTGGAGAACTATGTCTCCACCTGAAGATGTGCCCCGGCAGGTGGGATAACCAGTGGTAAGAACATGGGTACATTGTGGACAGAATCAAAATCAGCTGTCTGGCTGGATTAGATGACAATGAAGATTCCAACTCTTTATGTGCCCTAATATCAACACTGCACTGATATTCTGCTGCATTTTTTAAGTAAAATCACTGATTTTAATATAGAATTGTAGGCACAGCTATGGCTCTACTTTATGAATAAAATCCTTATAGCCATGCTTTAAATCATGGCCCTTACTTACTTGAAATAGCAAATTAACCTCCTTCAAAACTTACATTGTTGCTAACAATTTAAAAAAGATTGTTGGATGAAATGATGCTTGCTATTTTCAATATCATTTTGGTTAAGGAAGATTACATTTTAAAAAGACTTGTATATTAAAAACAAAAGAATTGCCATTTTTCCTGAAGAAAATCAGAAAGGTCATTCAGCCAGTTATGGAAATCTACCTATTTATTATTTGATATTATGTACTTTGACTCTAAATCATTCAAAAAATATTCTTATGAATATATATTCACTGCAACTATTTTAGGATATTTCGAGTATCTTTTACTGACTTGTTCCATTTAACTCTAAAATTTTAATAGGAATCTGAAAACTACTTATCCTTTAGAAATAGGAAATACTATTCCTTATATGATTAAATATACAGAAAGACAATAAAACCACCTCCTAGAATTTACCTGTTCGACCAAGCCCTGCATGACAATGGACAGCTACTTTTCCTTCTTGTAAGGCAAATGTCATTACCTTCACCATATCTAAGATGGTGGTAAGGGATGCTACACCATAATCCTTCCATCCAAAGTTGTAGAAATAAACTGGACATTAAGAAAGGACAAGAATAAATCAATATATAGGCAAAATACTTGCAAAGACATTTGAAAAAAAAAAAACTGAGTGAATTCATGAAAAGTATACATCTGTAAAGCATGCAAATCTCACTGGATGTGTAGACCTAAAAAAAAGCATATTCTATATTATTTAACACATTTCCTGCTGAAACTCAAAAAGAACAAAAAATAATTGCAAACTAAAGCCCATGACCTATGCCAAAATTACTCAACTATGAAGGGAAAGCATGCAACCCTAAAGCATGGAAACATGTCTCATTGACTGATAAATGACATGACATAGTACATATAACTTGTGGGATACAACAACTAATGCAAACTTAAAAACAAGCTGTACAAGTGGCACAGGTTGATCCTTTCCAGCTCTGTGTGAATGATGCATGTTCAGTGGATTCTGTGCTAAAGCTCCTATGACTGAGGAGCTTCTGGGCTTGTCACACATGGAATCCCTTGCATCCTACCCAGGGGATAGAGCTATATGGCAGGTAAAAGCACAAATAAGTCCTGGGTTCTAAACCTGCTGACATGTGATCCTGGGCAAGTCAGAACTTCCTCAGCCTGTGTGACCTCATGTGTGAAGCAGAACAACAACTACACACACACACACACACACACACACACACACATACAGTTAAACATTCATTTATTTATTCAGGTGCACTGGGTGTTAGTTGAGAAACGAGGGACCTACTTCCCTGTTCAGGGATTGAACCTGGGCCCTCTACACTGGGCACACAGCCTTAAGCCACTGGACCACCAGGGAAGTCTCAGAACTGCAACTATATTACATAAATGCTTTAAAGATTAAATGAGACAACGGGACTGGCATATCATTTATGTTAATTATGCAGGTCATTATTTCTACAAGGTCTCCTCTCAAGATCTCTCTCACAGGAAAAAAGAAATCCTGTAATACCAAAGAAGCATGGTAGCATTATTTAAAGACAAAGTTCATCTTCACTTTTTAAAAGCCCTCCTACTACTATGCACTAACTTTACTTCCATCACATTTTTAACCTGAGAGATGAGAAGACAAAAGTCTGAGTTCTGTCCTTGGTAACTTATGGAGAGGAGGTTGGAAGGACTTACTGCCAGCCTCCATGAAAGTTTCCGGAAGGTATGTGAAACCACTTTCTTGTTCCAGAGGGTTCCCACAGCTGGCGTGTTCACCAGGACGCTGCAGGTTAATGATACTTTTTATGCCATGGCTTAAAGGAAAAAGAAAAAAATTAGTCATACTGGGAGGTAATGTTAATAAAAATTAACCATTTTTGGCATTAATAAACATTATCTACTCTCAAAATTTTATCTCACTTGAAATAATTTTTTCATATTCCTGTTGGTAAAATGACAGCACTTTTCTATCTGAAGTCAAAAGCAATGGAAAAGAAAACACAAGCTAGCTTATTACAGTGTGTAAACATGCATCATTTACCTTCGGAACTGCTCAATGATACAGAACTTCTCTAGGAGCTCAGTGGACGGGCGTGCCATGGCTAGAATATTATCAGTGACCCTACAGATGAAAGGAGGGACTGATGAAATGCGCAGAACTGAGAAAGCAAGATTTCAAGTCCTTACTTTTTCTACTGTTTCAGCAACACTATAATATAAAAATCTCCTTATACAAATCTGGCTTCAATTTTGTATTATGATTAGGGCTCTGAGAAATCCTAGCTTCTTAAGTCCCTGGAAACAATTCCAGAATATAATATATTTATATGGATTCCAGAAAAGTATTTTCAAGGACTTACGTGAAACTCTAGTGGACATCATAGAATGATGGAGAAACCTCAGCTGGCAAGAAAGGTAACATCCTGGATTAGTTACCCAGAGGTTACTGACTAAATGAGGAGGGTTAGCTGGGAGGCATTTTTAGTTACTTAGCTATCTGTACCTCAGTTACCTAATGTGTTGAGTGGGGACAATAATGCCTGCCTCATAGGCTTATTAGTGTGTAAATATGCAACATGGGTGTAAGAATTCAACAGGATGTGAATGTAAAGTCTTTTAGCATAAATATCAACATGTGATTATGAATAAATGCTGAATACTGTAACTTAGAAAAAAATATGGCTTTGGAGTCAGTCATGCTGCATTTCAAATGCTGACTTTTCTATTTTCTATCTGTGCAGCAAGTTACTAAGTCTCTCTGGACTTAAATTCCTCCATCAATAAAATGACACTAATAGTGCCTACTTAAGAGTTTTATGAACATAATAATTTGAAAATGTCTAGCACTGTGACTGGCATGTAACGAAATGGATATTTCCTGAGTGTAAAAATGGATACAGGCCCAATAAATGGCTGTTACTCTCATTATGGCTCAGCTTCACTCTATTCTGATCAAATTTCTTGCCAGCGGTCTGGTGAAAGATACCTACGATAGACTGTCACAGGTTGCCTCAGTCTGTTACTCTAGGAGGAGTAACAGAGATATCAGATGAGCAGGTCAGGATACAGAAAGATATCATCTCTCGTGCTTGGGCAATATCTCAAACTTAACAGGGATTCTCAAAGGCTTAGGGCACCCCAAATTTAATAGCACTTAGTGTAAGATTAGGAGAGATGTAACATAAAAGCAACAGAGTTGAAAAAAATTCAGATAGTTTAGTCAATAATAAACCAAAACCATTAATGTGACCGTAAGCTGCACTATTAGAAATTTATGTGTCTGATCACATCTCAGGCATAGTGTTTGCTTCTTTATAACATTCTTTAAAAAAAGTAATAAACTAGAACATGATCAGTGGAGAGTCAATTTTGTATTATGATTAGGGCTCTGAGAAATCCTAGCTTCTTAAGTCCCTGGAAACAATTCCAGAATATAATATATTTATATGGATTCCAGAAAAGTATTTTCAAGGACTTACGTGAAACTCTAGTGGACATCATAGAATGATGGAGAAACCTCAGCTGGCAAGAAAGGTAACATCCTGGATTAGTTACCCAGAGGTTACTGACTAAATGAGGAGGGTTAGCTGGGAGGCATTTTTAGTTACTTAGCTATCTGTACCTCAGTTACCTAATGTGTTGAGTGGGGACAATAATGCCTGCCTCATAGGCTTATTAGTGTGTAAATATGCAACATGGGTGTAAGAATTCAACAGGATGTGAATGTAAAGTCTTTTAGCATAAATATCAACATGTGATTATGAATAAATGCTGAATACTGTAACTTAGAAAAAAATATGGCTTTGGAGTCAGTCATGCTGCATTTCAAATGCTGACTTTTCTATTTTCTATCTGTGCAGCAAGTTACTAAGTCTCTCTGGACTTAAATTCCTCCATCAATAAAATGACACTAATAGTGCCTACTTAAGAGTTTTATGAACATAATAATTTGAAAATGTCTAGCACTGTGACTGGCATGTAACGAAATGGATATTTCCTGAGTGTAAAAATGGATACAGGCCCAATAAATGGCTGTTACTCTCATTATGGCTCAGCTTCACTCTATTCTGATCAAATTTCTTGCCAGCGGTCTGGTGAAAGATACCTACGATAGACTGTCACAGGTTGCCTCAGTCTGTTACTCTAGGAGGAGTAACAGAGATATCAGATGAGCAGGTCAGGATACAGAAAGATATCATCTCTCGTGCTTGGGCAATATCTAAAACTTAACAGGGATTCTCAAAGGCTTAGGGCACCCCAAATTTAATAGCACTTAGTGTAAGATTAGGAGAGATGTAACATAAAAGCAACAGAGTTGAAAAAAATTCAGATAGTTTAGTCAATAATAAACCAAAACCATTAATGTGACCGTAAGCTGCACTATTAGAAATTTATGTGTCTGATCACATCTCAGGCATAGTGTTTGCTTCTTTATAACATTCTTTAAGAAAGTAATAAACTAGAACATGATCAGTGGAGAACAACAGTGACAGTGGACGCCAGTCTATAGCACTACATATGTACTCAGAAAGTCCAATATGAAGAAGTACAAGGTTGCAGGTTAGTAAGCTGGTTGACAAATAACTAATTTGTAAATGGATTCTTACTGTATAAAATGAATCACCAGCAGAGTTCTTTAAATAGTGAATTCCTCTTAGTGCATCCCAAATGTCGTTTTGAAATCAGAATTTTTCATTGATATCACTCACAAAAAGTATACTTGACAGTTTGCTATTAATAATAAAAACAGCCTGATTCAATGAGTGAATTACACTTACATACCATAAACAATCCAAGCATTTTACATCATCTACTGAACTGACAACTTACACCACCCTCCATTGAGGAGTCTATATTTGTATGAAGATGCATCCTTTTATACAGAATACAAGAACAAAATAAAAATAAGGTTAAAAGTCCACCTATATGAAAGTGAAAATTACCTAAATACCTCATAATTTATCCAATTGATAGCTGAATATTTTAACTATTTCTAGCAATTGCTGAAATTTAAGAGCTATTTAGTTTGTAAAGATTTAAGATACTTTACCAATGATATTCTACTTAATTAAAAAAAAATCCTATAGGGTAGGGTTTATTATTTCCTTTTTACAGATGAGGAAATTGGTTTTGAGTGTCTCTGTGAGGCCACAATCATGCAGACTGTCAAGAAGAAAAGCCAGGGGTTGGAGGTGAGGTCCTCTGATTTAAAAACCTCATATTTCTTCTTCTAGAGCCTACTGCCTCTGGCCATTGCCTATACCTCCATTTCTCTTTCCTACTTAGCAGTAGGTGGGAGCTACCAAAGACTGACAGAATCACTTACCAGGATGAGTAGACCCCTTTAATAGCTTGTTCCTGTTCACTCCAGCGGGTTGCATTTTCATACTTGCAAGCTTTGCCACCACATGCCATGGAACAGGCCACATGTCCAGGAATGACATGCCGCAAACGTTCTCCAACTTTTGTATACTTTGGTGTTGGACATTCTGAATTTCCTAGAACATATGAAGAAGGGAAGATTGAAAATCCTACTCTCCAAATGGAATAGTAACAAGAGAAAGACATTCCAGTTTTTCTCAGAATTGTAGATGACAAGCTGGTGCTAAATCCACTACCTTTTGTCACGAATAAAAAACTGTTTCTCTTTCACATAAGTGCACTATCCATTACTTCAGAAAAGGCTTTTGCATGCAACAATATCTATATATGACATTGGTAATGAAAAGGAAGAAACTATTACAGCAGACCTTCTACAAGAGAATGAGTTTTGCACAAAAGCTACATTTTCAATACAAAATTAAATATTCATGAATTTTTTTATCTCCTATTACATGTCTACTGAATCTCTTAGTATAATACTCAATAAAAAGTATAATTCAGAAGTATCAAAATGTTAGAATGTACAAACATAGTATAGCTTCTTCACAGTGCTCATATTTAAATTCAAAGGTGCAAAAGTCTTTAAGGAGAAAAGGAACTTTACTTTATCTCTTGGGGAAACCTGTGTTTCTCTCAGTACAGCTGACAGAAGACATGGCCACCATCACCTGGAGAGAGGATGAGGAGAGCATCTTGACAGCAGAGCTGTGCTGCTCCTGCTGCAGCCACAAGATAGGGTTGGAGGCAGAGTGTCTTCGGCCTTCGAAAAAGGAGCTGAGGAATGGCACAGCAGAGAGCCTCCAGGGTGAATCCTGCATGGTGCTGGACTTCCAGAAAGGAAGAGCTGGAGGCGAGATGTCAGCACCAGCCTGCTTCATGATGGAATTACACTGAGATGTGAGCATCACTCTGCGTGATCTAACCACCCTTCAGGATAGGCTGACTTGTTTCCATAGTGACAAACAAATAAACTACTGATTCCCACTCAGATCTGTACAAGCAAAATTCCTTATGAATGGATTGTGTTTTGAACAGACTGTTCAAATATAAGAACGAATAACATGTATTTAATAGAGTATACCTGAAATGTTACCTTGCAACTATTTATCAAACACATTCAAAAGATCTGACTCCTCAAATAATTGTATTTAAAATACTGTAATGAATTTAGAAATTTCTTTATAATGGAACAGGCCACATGTCCAGGAATAGGTTCTCCAACTTTTGTATACTTTGGTGTTGGACATTCTGAATTTCCTAGAACATATGAAGAAGGGAAGATTGAAAATCCTACTCTCCAAATGGAATAGTAACAAGAGAAAGACATTCCAGTTTTTCTCAGAATTGTAGATGACAAGCTGGTGCTAAATCCACTACCTTTTGTCACGAATAAAAAACTGTTTCTCTTTCACATAAGTGCACTATCCATTACTTCAGAAAAGGCTTTTGCATGCAACAATATCTATATATGACATTGGTAATGAAAAGGAAGAAACTATTACAGCAGACCTTCTACAAGAGAATGAGTTTTGCACAAAAGCTACATTTTCAATACAAAATTAAATATTCATGAATTTTTTTATCTCCTATTACATGTCTACTGAATCTCTTAGTATAATACTCAATAAAAAGTATAATTCAGAAGTATCAAAATGTTAGAATGTACAAACATAGTATAGCTTCTTCACAGTGCTCATATTTAAATTCAAAGGTGCAAAAGTCTTTAAGGAGAAAAGGAACTTTACTTTATCTCTTGGGGAAACCTGTGTTTCTCTCAGTACAGCTGACAGAAGACATGGCCACCATCACCTGGAGAGAGGATGAGGAGAGCATCTTGACAGCAGAGCTGTGCTGCTCCTGCTGCAGCCACAAGATAGGGTTGGAGGCAGAGTGTCTTCGGCCTTCGAAAAAGGAGCTGAGGAATGGCACAGCAGAGAGCCTCCAGGGTGAATCCTGCATGGTGCTGGACTTCCAGAAAGGAAGAGCTGGAGGCGAGATGTCAGCACCAGCCTGCTTCATGATGGAATTACACTGAGATGTGAGCATCACTCTGCGTGATCTAACCACCCTTCAGGATAGGCTGACTTGTTTCCATAGTGACAAACAAATAAACTACTGATTCCCACTCAGATCTGTACAAGCAAAATTCCTTATGAATGGATTGTGTTTTGAACAGACTGTTCAAATATAAGAACGAATAACATGTATTTAATAGAGTATACCTGAAATGTTACCTTGCAACTATTTATCAAACACATTCAAAAGATCTGACTCCTCAAATAATTGTATTTAAAATACTGTAATGAATTTAGAAAAATTTCTTTATAATGCAAACACACATATTCAAATAGATAAATTTTGTTCTTCCTTTTGTATCTATTCTCTTAAAATTTTGAAAACTATTCTCTTTCTACAACTCTCAGAAACAGGGCAGATAAAAAGTTAATTGGATTAAAGTGGATATACTAGATACTTCTAACATTATTAAAATATCATTTTTCAAAACCAAAAAGCCCTCTATTTTTGCTTAGTTGCTAAATCATGTCAGACTCTTTTGCAACCCTGTGGACTACAGCCTGATAGGCTCCTCTGTCCTTGAGATTTCCCAGGCAAGAATACTAGAGTGGATTGCTATTTGCTTCTCCAGGGGATCTTCCCAACCCAGGGTCTGAACTCACATCTCCTGCATTGCAGGCAAATTCTTTACCACTGAGGCACTGTGGAAGCCCAAAACCCTCTATTTTTTATAGAACTATTTAGGAAATGCTTGGATAGAAAAAAGTAACGGCAGCTCTAGGGCTGATATACTAATCAGAAGACATTTGTTTTCATATTTTTATTTTCAGAACGTGAAAATCCAATTCTTGGTTACTGGATAGTTATAGCAGTCATAACTATGGTCCTCAGAAACTCAAAGACACAATTTTGTGCCTTTTGTTGCTGACTAAGGGGAAAACGAAGCTTCAATAATGTCTTGGCAGAGACACAGGAAGAAAATTCACTGAGTATCACATTTTTTTAAAGGAATTGAATGAGGGGGAGGTTGCAACTTGAAGATAAAGGATATAAAGAACACAGAAATTATAACAACCACTGATTGTCTGCCTCCTCTCTTGCTAATGTCAGGCTGCACACCCTAACGCCACCGCCCCCTATCTTTTTTCTGTCTCTTGAAATGGTATTTCAGCCATGCACAGATAAAAACAACCTATTGTCAAAGATAGGGCTCTTCTTTGTTTTGTTCTGTTCTATTTTAATAATAATGCTTTAAAACTTGCTCATTTTAAAACACACTCCCCATTTCCCCAACTGGACGTGCTTTGTGAAATAAGATAGAGCAGCTCAATTTGGTGTCCAAATTTGAGTGTAGCATCCTGCCCGTGTTATTACGTATAGAGCAGTGGAAAAAACTTCTTTTAATGTAGCTTATTCAGAAGGCACAGCTTCCACAGTTTTAAAGACAGGAAACAGTACAGGATGTGGTGTGGAAGCCAAGTAGGAACCTGAGTTGTATTTCTATTCTCTTAAAATTTTGAAAACTATTCTCTTTCTACAACTCTCAGAAACAGGCAGATAAAAGTTAATTGGATTAAAGTGGATATACTAGATACTTCTAACATTATTAAAATATCATTTTCAAAACCAAAAGCCCTCTATTTTGCTTAGTTGCTAAATCATGTCAGACTCTTTTGCAACCCTGTGGACTACAGCCTGATAGGCTCCTCTGTCCTTGAGATTTCCCAGGCAAGAATACTAGAGTGGATTGCTATTTGCTTCTCCAGGGGATCTTCCCAACCCAGGGTCTGAACTCACATCTCCTGCATTGCAGGCAAATTCTTTACCACTGAGGCACTGTGGAAGCCCCAAACCCTCTATTTTTTATAGAACTATTTAGGAAATGCTTGGATAGAAAAAAGTAACGGCAGCTCTAGGGCTGATATACTAATCAGAAGACATTTGTTTTCATATTTTTATTTTCAGAACGTGAAAATCCAATTCTTGGTTACTGGATAGTTATAGCAGTCATAACTATAGTCCTCAGAAACTCAAAGACACAATTTTGTGCCTTTTGTTGCTGACTAAGGGGAAAACGAAGCTTCAATAATGTCTTGGCAGAGACACAGGAAGAAAATTCACTGAGTATCACATTTTTTTAAAGGAATTGAATGAGGGGGAGGTTGCAACTTGAAGATAAAGGATATAAAGAACACAGAAATTATAACAACCACTGATTGTCTGCCTCCTCTCTTGCTAATGTCAGGCTGCACACCCTAACGCCACCGCCCCCTATCTTTTTTCTGTCTCTTGAAATGGTATTTCAGCCATGCACAGATAAAAACAACCTATTGTCAAAGATAGGGCTCTTCTTTGTTTTGTTCTGTTCTATTTTAATAATAATGCTTTAAAACTTGCTCATTTTAAAACACACTCCCCATTTCCCCAACTGGACGTGCTTTGTGAAATAAGATAGAGCAGCTCAATTTGGTGTCCAAATTTGAGTGTAGCATCCTGCCCGTGTTATTACGTATAGAGCAGTGGAAAAAACTTCTTTTAATGTAGCTTATTCAGAAGGCACAGCTTCCACAGTTTTAAAGACAGGAAACAGTACAGGATGTGGTGTGGAAGGCAAGTAGGAACCTGAGATCAAAAGGATTAAACGCTTAAAGTAAGCGGTCTGAGTCTGTTACTGGGGAACAAGGAGTCTGACTCAACTTTCATAGGGCTAAGACTCCCAACAAAGATAGGTATTGGAGTAAAGGACTGAGGCCCTGGTGGAACAGTGACATAAGTGTGGGAGCAAGCCAGTACAGGGGTGGACATTGCACTGCATGCCAAGACTTCAAGTCTAAGTGAGCAGTGGCAAGATAATTAAGCTAGTAAATATGGCATCCATAAAGAGAAGGTGCAAGAGAAAACCCAGCAGGCATCTCCAATTGAGATGAAAATGCATGTGAGGCAGCAACTAGGAGGCCTCAACCAATCAGCAAGAAATGCCTGATCTGTACTGTATCAGATCTAATCCCCTGAGTCTATTTGCCACTTCTACTGTATAATTATAATGGATTTGATTTATGTTATAGCTGAATATCCTAGTGGAAGTAACAAACAGATTGAAAGGAATTACACAGTTGATGGTGTGATCACTCACCTAGAGCCAGACACCATGGAGTGTGAAGTCAAGTGGGCCTTAGGAAGCATCATTATAAATGAAGCTAGTGGAGGTGATGGAATTCCAGCTGAGCTATTTCAAATCCTAAAAGATGATGCTGTTATAGTGCTACACTCAATATGCCTGAAAATTTGAAAAACTCAGCAGTGGCCATAAGACTAGAAAGGTCAGTTTTCATTCTAATCCCAAAGAAGGGCAATACCAAAGAATGTTCAAACTATCACACAGCTGCACTCACTGCACATGCTAGCAAGGTCATGCTCAAAATTCTTCAAGTTAGGTTTTAAGAAAACACGAACCAAGAACTTTCAGATTTATAAGCTGGCTATAAAACTTGCTCATTTTAAAACACACTCCCCATTTCCCCAACTGGACGTGCTTTGTGAAATAAGATAGAGCAGCTCAATTTGGTGTCCAAATTTGAGTGTAGCATCCTGCCCGTGTTATTACGTATAGAGCAGTGGAAAAAACTTCTTTTAATGTAGCTTATTCAGAAGGCACAGCTTCCACAGTTTTAAAGACAGGAAACAGTACAGGATGTGGTGTGGAAGGCAAGTAGGAACCTGAGATCAAAAGGATTAAACGCTTAAAGTAAGCGGTCTGAGTCTGTTACTGGGGAACAAGGAGTCTGACTCAACTTTCATAGGGCTAAGACTCCCAACAAAGATAGGTATTGGAGTAAAGGACTGAGGCCCTGGTGGAACAGTGACATAAGTGTGGGAGCAAGCCAGTACAGGGGTGGACATTGCACTGCATGCCAAGACTTCAAGTCTAAGTGAGCAGTGGCAAGATAATTAAGCTAGTAAATATGGCATCCATAAAGAGAAGGTGCAAGAGAAAACCCAGCAGGCATCTCCAATTGAGATGAAAATGCATGTGAGGCAGCAACTAGGAGGCCTCAACCAATCAGCAAGAAATGCCTGATCTGTACTGTATCAGATCTAATCCCCTGAGTCTATTTGCCACTTCTACTGTATAATTATAATGGATTTGATTTATGTTATAGCTGAATGACCTAGTGGAAGTAACAAACAGATTGAAAGGAATTACACAGTTGATGGTGTGATCACTCACCTAGAGCCAGACACCATGGAGTGTGAAGTCAAGTGGGCCTTAGGAAGCATCATTATAAATGAAGCTAGTGGAGGTGATGGAATTCCAGCTGAGCTATTTCAAATCCTAAAAGATGATGCTGTTATAGTGCTACACTCAATATGCCTGAAAATTTGAAAAACTCAGCAGTGGCCATAAGACTAGAAAGGTCAGTTTTCATTCTAATCCCAAAGAAGGGCAATACCAAAGAATGTTCAAACTATCACACAGCTGCACTCACTGCACATGCTAGCAAGGTCATGCTCAAAATTCTTCAAGTTAGGTTTTAAGAAAACACGAACCAAGAACTTTCAGATTTATAAGCTGGCTATAGAAAAGGCAGAAGAATCAGAAATAAAATTGCCAACATATGTTAGATCACAGAAAAAGAAAGGAGATTTCAGTAAAACATCTACTTCTGCTTCACTGATTATGCTAAACCCTTTGATTGTATAGACCACAACAAGCTGTGGACAATTCTTAAAGAGTTGGGAATATCAGATCACCTTACCTGATTCCTGAGAAATCTGTATGTAGGTCAAGAAACAACAGTTAGAATTGGACATAGGAACGACAGACTGGTTCCAAATTGGGAAAGGAGCATGCCAAGGCTGTATACT
The DNA here is from genome assembly GCA_022376925.1 of Tragulus kanchil. Taxonomy (NCBI): domain Eukaryota; kingdom Metazoa; phylum Chordata; class Mammalia; order Artiodactyla; family Tragulidae; genus Tragulus; species Tragulus kanchil. The sequence goes on along the minus strand of JAIOJX010000023.1, from coordinate 90,268,010 downwards.
TTCATCTTGCTTATTAACTTAAATGCAGGGGGGTGGAGCTAAGATGGCAGCATAGAAGGACATGCACCCATCTCTCCTGCAAAATCCCCTGAATTGCAACAAGTTCCTGAAAAACCACGGACAGGAGAAGGTTGAATCTGATCACAAAAAAGATACCCCACGTCCAAGAGCAAAGGAGAAGTTGCAACATGACAGCAGGAGGGGTGCAATCGAGCTTTTAAAAGTCAAACCTCAAACCCGTCAGAGAGGCTGGGTGGGCCAAATACACAAAGCCTGCTGCAAATCAACACCTGGGAAAGGAGCAGTGACCCCCACAGGGACTGAGTCAGACCTGCTTTAGAGGGCCTAAGTGCCTCCTTAAGCTATAAGTGCCCTTGAGCAGTCCTCAGAAAGATGGCATTGCACTTAATTTCTTTTGAAGGAGATTATAATTAACCTGATCATAGAACTGCTGAGTAGGACTGGAGATTGTGCACACTGAGATCCAAGAGAGGGGAACAGCGATTCCACATGAGACTGAATCAGACTCACCTCTGAGTATTCTGAAGCCTCCAGAGGTTGGGGGAGGGGGGGGGCTCATTGGTGGCCTGCAGCAGGGTTGGGAACACTGCTGCAGTGCTTCTCATAGAGCACGTGGGAACAAATCCTTTGTGAGAGAGACTCCATTGCCCCTACTGTAGTTTACAGGTCAAACTACAGGGAGGGAACTTAGCTCCACTCAGCAAGAAAGGTAACTGTATTAATGATAAGGAAACTGCCAGGGACAGCCTGGGTGGGCCTTTCAGTTTTGGAATAGGTAGAAATTGGCAAAAGCTGTTAAAGAGGCCTCCAGTCCCAACCAATCATTACTAGAGGCAAGAAAAAGACTGATAATTCCTGAACAGTTAGCAAGAGACAGAAGAGCATAAACATTCACTATTTTTACGTTGTGACTGGAGCTAGATTTACCGCTGGACCTTTTTTTTTCCTTTTTCTTTTTTTCTTTTTTCCCCTTCCCCAATTCCCCCTTTTTTATTATTATTATTATTTTTTTTCTTTTAAACCACACACTTTATTTTGGTTAAATACTTCTGATTCTACATTGGCCTTTTGTTGTCCTATGGGGGTTCTGTTTGTTTTTATTATTTTTGCTATGTTTTTCTATATATTTACCTCTGTTTCAATTTTTTTTCAGAATATGTAAAACTTTATTTTTAAAAACTGCTTCCATTACAAAAAATTTAAATTCTGGGAATGTCCTTTTTCCCCACACAAAGAGCTCATAAACATGCACAGGAGAGCGAATTCCTTTTAAAAAGAACATTATTAAAATGGAAAAAGGTGTCATCCATAGGCATGAAGTTCAACTTCAAAGGGTAGAGCAATATTCAGGCAGCCAGAGCACCAAAATGAGTAACACCTTCTGAGCTACTAGAATTTGTAACTTAATTATTTCACTTTAAACCAAGGGATTTTAGAAAATTACACAGTTCAACAAGGGAAGGACTATTCTTTACTGCAGTGTTTGCTTCATCGCAGTGATCTGGATCCAAAGTCTCAGTCTCCTTGAGGTACACTGAGATGATCTTCCTGGTTGGGTCTCCAAGAACTGCGTTTCAGGTGACATTGTATTTTTCTGTCTGCCTGGCCCTTGGGAACTTTCCCCAGCTGTATCATGATCACTTTGTGTGTCTTTTTCTGCAAAGATAGATGAATCTTTTTTTTTTTTTTTAACATGACACAATATTGGGATGACACCACGTTTATTTAAAAACAGTGGCTCATATGTGACTGAACTTTCAATAAGGATGCCCGATGAGTCTTTGTAAGTTCTGGTGCCACAAAAAATAACCATAAAGGAACTCAAAGGAATCAATCAGCTCTCTGCTAATAGGACATCCATCTCCTAGAAAGAGCTCATAAACCGGGGGTATCAGCTCATCCATAAACGGTGTTCATCTCACTTTGAACTGGAATCAATTTTTACTGCAGGTTATAAACACATTATTCAAATCATGGGTCCACACAGAAAGCATGAGGAGTCCTTTGAACATGCCAAACATCTTCATTGCTTCAGATCTGGAGCCAAGGCTTCACAGGAAATAGGAAATCCTCAATTTTTAAAAAAAATTTTATATTTATTATTACTTCTACAATTATCTCTTTACTTTTTCTGATGCTGTTTTCCTACAGCACTAAACTCTAATACATACAAATCTTTATATTCCTATATTTAACTTTGCATTATTATTCTGTATTTCTCCTCTATCCTCCCTTTCTCTTTTTTCCTTTCCCTACCATATTATTTAGTCTGTTTGTTTTCATTGCCTTATCCCTACTTGGGAACCTGGTCTAGCATTGTTCTCCAATTGATGCCTTAGTTAAGTTGGTTCTTAACTGGTGGATATCATTCTTGGTTCTCTCTATTCACTATGCTAACATATTACACTGTATTATTATTCTTTTTTTTTTTGGAATGTTGGGTTATATTATGGCTGTATATGTTGGTGTGTATAATCCAGTACACTAGATAGCATTTGCATGATATTTTAAATGCCATTTGTCAAAGGCAAACCTTCTGTTTCTCATTTGCATACGTTTTAATACCATTTAATGCTATAACAAACCAGCTGTGAAATCTTCATTTCCTGGTCAGGCAACAAGCCCAGGGGCTTTAGGGAAGGAGCACTGACTCCAAAACCCTATAATACCAGAGAACGCGTAACACTCGAGAGCATTAAAGAGCAGAACCCCAACAAAGGCAAGCACTTGTATGCAAGTCCTGACATCACCCAACCACCAGCATCACCCAGAATAAGAAGCCTCATCCAAACAACAAATACCGACAGATGTAACTCAAAGTATGGGAAAAGGAAACCCCAATCATAGTCACTTAAAAATTAATAATAACAATGAAATGGCACAGAAATACCACACAAGTGAAGAAAAAAATCTACAAACACACAACTTCAAATAAAGGAAGAGGAATTAGACGAACTTTCTGAAAGTGAATTCAGAAGAATGATAGTAAAGATGATCCAAAACTCTGAAAACAGAATGTTAGAGAAGTTTCAAAAATCAACAAACACACTGAACAGAGAAATACAAGAACTTAAAAAACAGCAAACAATATTAACACATATATATGGAATCTAGTAGGATGGTGATGATGGCACATGCAGTGAAGCGACAGAAAGACAGACATGGACAGTGGACATATGGACATTGTGGGGAAGGAACAGTGGGTGAGAGGCGTAAGGGAAGTAGCATGAAGGCCTGTACTATCATAAGTGAAGAAAATAGCTCTAGTCATTGCTCTGTGAGAAAAGGGGATCCTTCAGGGGTGCTGTGTGATGGTCGGGAGGGGAGGGAAGGGGGGGATATACATGTGACTAATCTGAGAACATGCATGTCTGTGAACAACAAAACTCTGTAAAAGTTAAAAGTAAAATAAAGGTTTAAAAAAAAATAAAAATAAAAATAAAAGCAAAAAAAAAAAAAAAGACAAATGACTCAATTGCTGAACTTAAAAACACTGTAGATGGAATCAAGAGTATCTGAGGCAGAAGACCAGATAAGTGAGCTGGAAGATAGAATGGTGGGAGTAACTGCTGAAGAACAGAATTAAGCTCAAGGAATGAAAAGAGCAGAGGATAGCCTCAGAGACCTCTGGGATAATATCAAATGCACCAATATTCGAATTATAGGGGTTCCAGAAGAAGAAGAAGAAGAAAAGAAAGGATATGAGAAAATTTTTGAAGAGATTATAGTTGAAAATTTCCCCAGCATGGGAAAGGAAATAGTCAATCAAGTCCAAGAAGTAAAAAGAGTACCATACAGAATAAACCCAAGAAGAAACATACAAATACACTTATTATTTAAGCTAACACAAATTAAACACAAAGACAGAATTCTCAAAGCAGCAAGGGAAAAGCAACTAGTGACATACAAAGGAAACCCCATACGTTTAACAGCTGAGCTTTCAACAGAAGCTCTACAGATCAGAAAGGGATAGCAAGACACATTTCATGCGCTGAAACAGAATAATCTGCAACCAAGAATCCTCTAACCTGCAAGGATCTCATTCAAAATTGATGGAGAAATCAAAAGATTTACAGATAAGCAAAAATTAAGAGTATGTAGTAACACAAAACCAGCCTTACAGCAAGTGTTAAAGGGACTTATATAGACAACAAGTATAAGAGAAGAAGAAGATCCACAAAACAAAGCCATCATGACATCTAAAAAGATGACAATAGGATCATTTGTATCAATAATGACTTTGAACGTAAATGGATTAAATTCCCCAACCAAAAGACACAGACTGGCTGAATGGATTAAAAAACAAATCCATACATATGCGGCCTACAGGAAACTCACTTCAGACCTAGAGACATTCACAGACTGAAAGTGAGAGGATGAAAAAGATATTCCATGCAAATGGAAATCAAAAGAAAGTTGGAGTAGCAATCCTCATATCAGAAAAAATAGATTTTAAAGGAAAGAAGATTCTAAGAGACAAGGCAGGACACTACATAATGATCAAGGGATCGATCCAAGAGGAAGACATAACAATCATAAATCTCTATGCACCCAACACAGGAGCACGCCAATATATAAGACAAACACTTTCAGACATAAAAGAAGAAATCAACCATAACACAATAAGAGTAGGAGACTTTAACACTCCTCTCACACCAATGGACAGATCATCCAAACAGAAAATTAATAAAGAAACACAAGCCTTAAATGCCACACTAGAAGAGATGGACCTCACTGATATCTTTAGCACCTTCCATCCAAAAGCAGAATACACTTCCTTCTCAAATGCCTAAGGAACATTCTCCAGGACAGACCACATCTTGGGCCACAAATCCAACCTCAGTCAATTCAAGAAAACTGAAATTATATCAACCATCTTTTCTAACCACTATGCAATGAGATTAGAGATACACTGCCTGAAAAGAACTGCTAAAAACACAAGCACATGGAGATTAAACAACACATACCTAAAAACAAACTGATTACCGAGCAAATCAAAGGAGAAATTTTTTTAAATGCCTGGAAGAAAATGACACTGAACACAGTACAGTGCAAAACCTATGAGATACTGCAAAAGCAGTTTTAAGAGGGAAGTTTATAGCAATACAATCCTATCTCAAGAAATAAGAAAAATATCAAATAGATGACTTAATCCTACACTTAAAACAATTAGAGAAAGAAGAACAAAAACATACCAAAGTTATCAGAAGAAGAGAAATCATAAAGATCAGAGCAGAAATAAGTGAAAAAAAATGAAAGAAATAATAGTAAAGATAAATAAAATGAAAAGCTAGCTCTTTGAAAAGATACACACAATTGACAAACCACTGGCCAGACTCACCAAGGAAAAAAGAAAGAACCAGATCACCAAAATCAAAAATGAAAAAAGAGAGATTACAATAGAGAACGCAGAAATCCAAAGGACTATAAGAGACTATTATGAACAACTATACAGAAACAAACTGTACAATCTGGAAGAAATGGACAATTTCTTGGAGAAGGTTAATCTTCCAAGACTGAACCAGGAAGAAATAGAAACTATGAACAACCCAATCACAAGCTTAGAAATCGAATTCGTGATTAAAGATCTACCAAAAGTAAATAGCCCAGGGCCAGATGGCTTCATAAGTGTATTCTACCAAACATTTAAAGAAGAACTAATGCCTGTCCGTCTAGAACTCTTCCAAAAAATCATGCAGGAAGGAACACTTTGAAACATTCTATGAGGCCGCCATCACCATGATACCAAAGCCAGGCAAGAACACACAAAAAAGAAAGTTATAGACCGTTATCACTGATGAATTTAGACGCCAAATCCTCAACAGAATCCTAGCAATCAGAATTCAACAACACATTGAAAAACTCATACATCAGGACCACATTGGGTTCAGCCCAGGCATGCAAGGATTCTTCAATATCTACAAATCAATCAATGTGATACACCACATCAACAAACTGAGAGACAAAAATCACATGATCATCTCAATAGATGCAGAAAAAGCCTTCGACAAAGTACAATACCCATTTATGACAAAAAAAAAAAACTTCAAAAAATGGGCATAGAAGGATATATCCCAATATAGTGAAAACCATGTATGAAAAGTCCACAGCGAACATTATCCTAAACGGTGAAAAACTGAAAGCATTTCCTCTAAGATCAGGAACAAGACAGGCATGTCCACTTTCACCACTACTATTCAACATATTCCTGGAAGTTTTATCAACAGCAATGAGAGAAAAAAAGAAATGAAAGGAATCCAGATTGGAAAAGAAGTAAAACTCTCTCTATTCACAGACGACATGATATTATACATAGAAAATCCCAAAGACACTATTAGAAAACTACTAGAGCTAATCAACGAATTCAGCAAACATCACTGGATACAAACTCAATTCACAGAAATCACTGGCATTCCTAAATATAATGAAAAATCAGAAAATGCAAAGAGGCAATCCCCTTCACCACCGCAAGCAAAAGAATAAAAATACCTAGGAATATACCTACCCAAAGAAACAAAAGAACTGTACACAGAAACAAACTGTACAATCTGGAAGAAATGGACAATTTCTTGGAGAAGGTTAATCTTCCAAGACTGAACCAGGAAGAAATAGAAACTATGAACAACCCAATCACAAGCTTAGAAATCGAATTCGTGATTAAAGATCTACCAAAAGTAAATAGCCCAGGGCCAGATGGCTTCATAAGTGTATTCTACCAAACATTTAAAGAAGAACTAATGCCTGTCCGTCTAGAACTCTTCCAAAAAATCATGCAGGAAGGAACACTTTGAAACATTCTATGAGGCCGCCATCACCATGATACCAAAGCCAGGCAAGAACACACAAAAAAGAAAGTTATAGACCGTTATCACTGATGAATTTAGACGCCAAATCCTCAACAGAATCCTAGCAATCAGAATTCAACAACACATTGAAAAACTCATACATCAGGACCACATTGGGTTCAGCCCAGGCATGCAAGGATTCTTCAATATCTACAAATCAATCAATGTGATACACCACATCAACAAACTGAGAGACAAAAATCACATGATCATCTCAATAGATGCAGAAAAAGCCTTCGACAAAGTACAATACCCATTTATGACAAAAAAAAAAACTTCAAAAAATGGGCATAGAAGGATATATCCCAATATAGTGAAAACCATGTATGAAAAGTCCACAGCGAACATTATCCTAAACGGTGAAAAACTGAAAGCATTTCCTCTAAGATCAGGAACAAGACAGGCATGTCCACTTTCACCACTACTATTCAACATATTCCTGGAAGTTTTATCAACAGCAATGAGAGAAAAAAAGAAATGAAAGGAATCCAGATTGGAAAAGAAGTAAAACTCTCTCTATTCACAGACGACATGATATTATACATAGAAAATCCCAAAGACACTATTAGAAAACTACTAGAGCTAATCAACGAATTCAGCAAACATCACTGGATACAAACTCAATTCACAGAAATCACTGGCATTCCTAAATATAATGAAAAATCAGAAAATGCAAAGAGGCAATCCCCTTCACCACCGCAAGCAAAAGAATAAAAATACCTAGGAATATACCTACCCAAAGAAACAAAAGAACTGTACACAGAAAATTACAAGACACTCATGAAAGAAATTAAAGAAGACTTAAACAGATGGAGAGATATTCCATGTTCCTGGGTTGGAAGAGTCAATATCATGAAAATGACTTTGCTACCAAACACCACCTACAGACTGAATGTGATCCCTATCAAACTACCAATGACATTCTTCACAGAACTAGATCAAAGAATAACACAGTTCACATGGAAACACAAAAGACCTCAAATGGCCAAATTAATCCTGAGGAAGAAGAATGGAGCTGGAGGTATCAGCTTCTCTGACTTCAGACTCTACTACAAAGCAACAGTCATCAAGACAGTATTGTATTGGCACAAAAACAGAAATACAGACCAATGGAACAAGATTGAGAACCCAGAGATAAACCCACGCACCTATGGCTACCTTATTTTTGACAAAAGAGGCGAAACTATAAAATGGGACAAAGACAGTCTCTTCAAGAAATGGTGCTGGCAAAATTAGACAGCTACATGCAAAAAAGTGAAGTTGGAACATTCCCCGACACCATACACAAAGATCAACTCAAAATGGATTAAAGATCTAAATGTAAGACCAGAAACTATAAAACTCTGAGAGGAGAATATAGGCAAAACATTCAATGATGTAAATCAAAGCAAGATTTTCTATGACCCACCTACTACAATAGCGGAACAAAACCCAAAAATTAACGTGGGACCTCATGAAACTTAAAAGCTTTTGTACAGCAAAAGAAATTACAAAAAAGCTGAACAGACAACCCACACAATGGGAGAAAATCACAGCAAATGAAACAACACATAAAGAATTAATTTCCAAAATCTATAAGCAACTCAGACAACTCAACATCAGAAAAATGAACAACCCAGTCACAAAACGGGAAAAGGACCTAAACAGACACCTCTCCAAAGAGGACATACAGATGGCCCAAAAGCACATGAAACAATGTTCAACCTCACTTATAATTAGAGACATGCAAATTAAAACTACAATGAGATACCACCGCACACCCGTCAGAATGGCCGTCATCAAGTAATTGACAGACAATGCTGGAGAGGTTGCGGAGAAAAGGGAACCCTCTTGCATTCCTGGTGGGAACGTAAAATGATACAGCCTCTATGGAAGACAGTATGGAGATTTCTTAAACAACTAAAAATAGAAGCACCATACGACCCAGCAATCCCACTCTTAGGCTTATACCCTGATGAAATCAAAACTGAAAGAAGCACCTGTACCCCAGTGTTCATTGTAGCTCTCAATGCAATAGCTAGAACAGGGAAGCAACCTAGATGTCCATCGATGAATGAATGGATGAAAAAATTCTGGTACATATATACAATGGAGTACTTCTCAGCTGTAAAAAGAAATGCAGAAGAATCAGTCCTAAAGAGGTGGCTGGATCTAGAACCTATCATAAAAAGTGAAGCTCGTCAAAAAGAGAAGGACAAGTACAGTATACTACCACATACATATTGAATTTAGTAAGATGGTAATGATAACATGCAGTGAAGTGATGGAAAAACAGACATGGAGAACAGACATTTGGACATTGTGGGGAATGAACAGTGGGTGGGAGGCCTAGAGGGAGTAACATAGAAACTTATATCCTCCTATGTGAAAAAGATAGCTATTGTCATTGTGCTGTGGAATAGGGCTGCTGTGTGATGGCCTGGAGGGGTGGGGTTGGGGGGACTGGAAGGGGGCCAGGGATACACAATATGACCTATCTGGGATTATACATATCTGTAAACAACAAAACTCCCTAAACATAAAAAGTTAAATTTAAAAAAAAATGAACAGACTTATGGACATTTAGGAGAGGGAGGAATGGGTGACATGTACGAAAAGCACAGCATGGAAGCTTACATTACTATATGTAAAAGAGACACCCATTGTGAATCTGCTGTAAGACTAAGGGAACCCAAACAGGGTCTCTAGTTGAGGTGGGGAGGGAGATGTGAAGGAAGTTCAAGAGGGAGGGAGGGACTGCATGTATACCTATGGCCAATTCATGAAGATGTTTGGTAGTAAAAGCAAAACTATGTAAAGCTATTATCCTTCAATTAAAAAAAATAAAATAAAATAAAGCAAACAACTTGATTAAAAAATGGGCAAAGGATCTGAATAGACATTTTCCTGAAGAGGCCAACAGGCACAGGAAAAGTTGTTCAACATTGCTAATCAACAGGGAAATGCAAATCAAAATGCACAATGAGACACAGGAGGTCACCTCCACCTCTGCCAGCATCAGAAACAGGGTGACTGGTAGCTGTGGTTTCTAACCCCTGAGGTAGGAAGGCTGGTGGCTGCCTCCACCTGCCAAGAATCAGAAGCACGGCAAGACACAGTTGTCATCTCTGACCCCAAAGGTGATCATGACAGCTGCTGCAGCTGCCATCAATCTGTGAGCAGGTGAAAGGCACTGCGCTTATCTTCCAAGGAGCCTGTGCAGCCTAGCAAAACCATGAAACCCACAATATGGGGCCATTTCTCCTGGGAGCACGCTGGACTCACTTCAGGTATAGCAACTTCACATAGGCCTCTGCCACCAAAGGGACTCCTGGAACATTCCAACTGTGTCTACCAAATCCCTCCATCTCCTCAACCCAACTGAGCAGATGAGCCCTAATCAGCAGCTTCTTTCACCTCCTCTTGTCTGAGCTGGGAATAGATGCTGGAGGGTAGCAAACAGAGATGTGGTCAAAATCAAAGGTGATCACCAAGGGCTGTGTGACTAAAGAAAAGGGAGGGAATTCACTCGTGCAGTCACAAATTAAAAATAAACCCCTGTAATTGGCTTGGTAAATCCTGCATCTGTGGAATATCTGAACAAACAAGTGCTCCCACATTTCCGGCTGTGGACAATGGGGGCAACTGTGGACTTTAAAAAGCAAGTACAAGCAGGAGAAAGTCCAGACCTGAGTCGGAGCTGACCCCTGGGGGGGAGACTAAGAAAGAAACACCCATTGTGAATCTGCTGTAAGACTAAGGAACCCAAACAGGGTCTCTAGTTGAGGTGGGGAGGGAGATGTGAAGGAAGTTCAAGAGGGAGGGAGGGACTGCATGTATACCTATGGCCAATTCATGAAGATGTTTGGTAGTAAAAGCAAAACTATGTAAAGCTATTATCCTTCAATTAAAAAAAATAAAATAAAATAAAGCAAACAACTTGATTAAAAAATGGGCAAAGGATCTGAATAGACATTTTCCTGAAGAGGCCAACAGGCACAGGAAAAGTTGTTCAACATTGCTAATCAACAGGGAAATGCAAATCAAAATGCACAATGAGACACAGGAGGTCACCTCCACCTCTGCCAGCATCAGAAACAGGGTGACTGGTAGCTGTGGTTTCTAACCCCTGAGGTAGGAAGGCTGGTGGCTGCCTCCACCTGCCAAGAATCAGAAGCACGGCAAGACACAGTTGTCATCTCTGACCCCAAAGGTGATCATGACAGCTGCTGCAGCTGCCATCAATCTGTGAGCAGGTGAAAGGCACTGCGCTTATCTTCCAAGGAGCCTGTGCAGCCTAGCAAAACCATGAAACCCACAAAATGGGGCCATTTCTCCTGGGAGCACGCTGGACTCACTTCAGGTATAGCAACTTCACATAGGCCTCTGCCACCAAAGGGACTCCTGGAACATTCCAACTGTGTCTACCAAATCCCTCCATCTCCTCAACCCAACTGAGCAGATGAGCCCTAATCAGCAGCTTCTTTCACCTCCTCTTGTCTGAGCTGGGAATAGATGCTGGAGGGTAGCAAACAGAGATGTGGTCAAAATCAAAGGTGATCACCAAGGGCTGTGTGACTAAAGAAAAGGGAGGGAATTCACTCGTGCAGTCACAAATTAAAAATAAACCCCTGTAATTGGCTTGGTAAATCCTGCATCTGTGGAATATCTGAACAAACAAGTGCTCCCACATTTCCGGCTGTGGACAATGGGGGCAACTGTGGACTTTAAAAAGCAAGTACAAGCAGGAGAAAGTCCAGACCTGAGTCGGAGCTGACCCCAGAGTGCCTACAGCATGTCCAGAGAGCTAAGAAATACTGGATAACTTCCTAAGTAGGCAGATTGGCTGGAGCTCACTGTGGTGATGACACTGACAACTGGGACCACAAGAAAATATTCTTCTTACTATCTGTCTATATATATTATTGTCTTTTTTCTTTTTCATTTTGTTCTATTGTTGTTCTATTTTATTATTCCCTTAATTTTTCTTTTTTCCTTTTGTTTTTTAAAAGATTTATTTTTATTTATTTAGTTTTTGCTACTTTGACAGTACTTTTTTGTTATATTGCATTTTTCCCATGTTTTTGGTTTTGTATCTTTGCTAGTCTAGCTTCTAGTGCTTATTTTCATTTATGGGTTTATTTATTGGCTTGATTGCTCTCTTCATTTTTGATTTTTCTTTTATTCTTCTCTTTTTGTGAACATGTTACTTTTAGTTTCTTTGTGTGTCACTTTTAGCTTTGGTTTTTTCCATTGGTTTGGGGGTTTTGTCCTGTCCATCTTTTGTTTCTTTCTTTCTTTTTCTTTCTTTGTGCTCTCTTCTGTGCTGTGTGGCTTGTGGAATCTTGGTGTTCAAAGCCAGGGGTTGCGCCTAAACATTTAAGGTGGGAGACCTGAGTCCAGGCCAATAGACCACCAGAGAACTCCTGACTCTTTGAAATATTAACCAGTGACAGCTAACCCAAAGGCGTCTATCTCAGCACTAAGACCTGGCTCCACCAAAGGCCAGCAAGCTCCAGTGCTGAATGCATCATGCCAAACAAGTAGCTAAATAGGAAAACAACCCTACCCCTTAGCAGAGAGCCTGCCCAAACCATAGATTTCCTTCCAAGGAGCAGGGGTCTTTTAATTTCATGGCTATAACCACCAACCAAGTAAAGCTAAGACAAACCTAGACAGTATATTCAAAAGCAGAGATATTACTTTTCCAACGACAGAATTGAAAATAAACCCCTGTAAAAAATTGGCAGTCACAAATTAAAATAAACCCTGTAATTGGCTTGGTAAATCCTGCATCTGTGGAATATCTGAACAAACAAGTGCTCCCACATTTCCGGCTGTGGACAATGGGGGCAACTGTGGACTTTAAAAAGCAAGTACAAGCAGGAGAAAGTCCAGACCTGAGTCGGAGCTGACCCCAGAGTGCCTACAGCATGTCCAGAGAGCTAAGAAATACTGGATAACTTCCTAAGTAGGCAGATTGGCTGGAGCTCACTGTGGTGATGACACTGACAACTGGGACCACAAGAAAATATTCTTCTTACTATCTGTCTATATATATTATTGTCTTTTTTCTTTTTCATTTTGTTCTATTGTTGTTCTATTTTATTATTCCCTTAATTTTTCTTTTTTCCTTTTGTTTTTTAAAAGATTTATTTTTATTTATTTAGTTTTTGCTACTTTGACAGTACTTTTTTGTTATATTGCATTTTTCCCATGTTTTTGGTTTTGTATCTTTGCTAGTCTAGCTTCTAGTGCTTATTTTCATTTATGGGTTTATTTATTGGCTTGATTGCTCTCTTCATTTTTGATTTTTCTTTTATTCTTCTCTTTTTGTGAACATGTTACTTTTAGTTTCTTTGTGTGTCACTTTTAGCTTTGGTTTTTTCCATTGGTTTGGGGGTTTTGTCCTGTCCATCTTTTGTTTCTTTCTTTCTTTTTCTTTCTTTGTGCTCTCTTCTGTGCTGTGTGGCTTGTGGAATCTTGGTGTTCAAAGCCAGGGGTTGCGCCTAAACATTTAAGGTGGGAGACCTGAGTCCAGGCCAATAGACCACCAGAGAACTCCTGACTCTTTGAAATATTAACCAGTGACAGCTAACCCAAAGGCGTCTATCTCAGCACTAAGACCTGGCTCCACCAAAGGCCAGCAAGCTCCAGTGCTGAATGCATCATGCCAAACAAGTAGCTAAATAGGAAAACAACCCTACCCCTTAGCAGAGAGCCTGCCCAAACCATAGATTTCCTTCCAAGGAGCAGGGGTCTTTTAATTTCATGGCTATAACCACCAACCAAGTAAAGCTAAGACAAACCTAGACAGTATATTCAAAAGCAGAGATATCACTTTTCCAACAAAGATCTATATAGTCAAAGCAATGGTATTCCCAGTAGTTATGTATGGATGTGAGAGTTTGACCATAAAGAAGGCTGAGTGCTAAAGAATTGAGCCTTAAACTATGGTGTTGGAGAAGGCTCTTGAGAGTCCCTTGGACTTCAAGCAGATCCAAACAATCAATCCTAAATGCAATCAACTCCGAATATTCATCGGAAGGACTGATGCTGAAGCTGAAGCTCTACTTTTGACCACCTGATGTCAAAAGATGGCGCATTAAAAAAGAATGTGATGCTAGGAAAAATAGAAGGCAAAAGGAGGACAACAGAAGACAAGACGGCTGGATAGCATCACTGGTTCAATGGACATGAGCAAGCTCCTCGAGCAAGTTCTAGGAGATTGTGATGGATAGGGAAGCCTGGCGTGCTTCAGTTCATGGGGTCACAAACAGCTGGACATGACTGAGCAACTGAACTGAACTGAAGAAACCATCTGCAGTGATTGTGCAGCCCAAGAAAACAAACACAGTAGATTAAACAAAATGGAAAGTCAGAGAAATATGCAGCAGATAAAGCACCATGGTAAAAACCCACAAGACCAAACAAATGAAGAAGAAACAGGCAGTGTATCTGAAGAAAGAATTCTAAGTAACGATCATAAAGATGATCCAAAAATCTTGAAAAAAAATGGAGGCACTTATAAATAGAATGGAGACACAGATCAAGAAGATACAAGAGCCGGAACCCGCCGCCGTGAGGAGCCGCCGGAACCCGCCGCCGCGAGGAGCCACCGGAACCGGGCGCCGCGAGGAGCCGCGGGCACTGCGAGGAGCCGTGGCACGGGTAAGTTCAGCCACTCCAACTGGAGGGCTTGCTGAACGGAGAGGGGAAGTCGTCCACGGGTTGCTGACCAGGGACTGGGCACGAGTTGGACGGGAAAGCTCGCGTCCACCTTTGGGACTTAGACACGTAACTGGCAGTGCACGTGTGCCAGGGGCGGAGGAGCCCGCGCACCCCTAGAGCTGCAGCAGCAGCGGAGGAAACCGGGGAAAGAGCAGGGATTGGAGACTACAGGTGAGTGCACGGTAGAGCCGGGGCGCCCCCCTCCAACACAGGACTGCGCGCGCCGCGGCCTCCGCCCGACTGACTGGGATCAGCCCACCGTCCCAGCCAGCACCCAGTATGGCAGCAAAGCCCTCATTTTGCTGAACACAAAAAACAGAAACCATAGCAACCAGTGCTATAAGGGAAAGACTACGCCATCAACACACCACCATCAAGAGCAGATTGGTTTCCAACAGGCAGATGAGAAGATAAAAACCAAGGACAGTATTTAACTTTTTTTTTTTTTCCTTTTCTTCTGCTTGTTTGAGGTGGACTATTTTGCTTATTCAATTGATTGGTCTGGTTTGGGGTTTATTAGTTTCTTTGTTTATTGGGGTTTTTTTTTTGGTGTTTTTTTTTTTTGTAGTTGTTTTCATTTGTTTGTTTTGTTTTATGTGTTTTTTCTTTGTTTTTCGGTCTATTATGAATTTTTTCTGCTCTTTTTAATTTTTAACTTCTTTTTTTGACTATTATTTTATTGTATTTTTTTAACTTTAATTTTAATTCTTGAAAATCTCTAATTCTCTTTTCTCTTTCCTCTTTCCCACTGCTTTCTTTCTCTATGTTCTTCATGTAAAACATTTTCCTATCTACCAATATCCTCTAGATAAATTATTTCCTATCTTCCTGTCTCCACTATTCACTTCCAAACACTAAAAAATACACACACTAATCTTTGCTACCTAATCCTATAAAATACTTCCAAGACGAATCTTTTCCTTTTTATTACCTATAGACTCTCCTCCTTCTCACCCCCAACACATGTCCTAATTTAAAATTGCTCTCATTGTAATTCTCCAAGCCAGGACCTTGTGCTAGATCTATTATTCAGGCACTATTTCAATTAATTCAAAGCTTAACGGGCAAGTATCATCTGTGATTGCATGAATTGCCAGAAAGATTTCCTGTGCCTTATCTCTGTAAAAGTGGTCAGTTGTGGGGATTGCTGCATATGTATGTATATCTTATGATTATGTTAGAAAATATCTGCATACTATTATGACTGTCACCCATCAGGGATGCACCTCTTGTTCCTCAGATGCTAGTATGTGAACTAATATCACGGAACACCATAGCAAACCAGACATCAAACCAAGGATCCTTGGAGCGAAAGCCCTGATTCCAAGACCCCACACTACTAAAGAACATACAACACTACAGATTATTCACCTGTAAACAAGATCTAACACCACCCAAGACACAAACCACTGAACCCTTCTACAAGAACAGAAACCCAAAGGAAGGGAGAATTCAACCAAGAAGCCTGGTGGGAATAAGAACTCCATACACACAGACACACAGAAAGAAACAAAAACTAGCCTAATAATGAAACGTCAGAGAAACACTGTACAAATGAAGGACCAAGCTAGAGAAACACCACTTCAAATGACAGGGGAGGAGATAGACAAACTATCTGAAAGAGAATTCAGAAAAGCTATCCTAATGAGGATGCAAAACACTGAAAACAGAATATTAGAGGAAATTAGTGCATTGAGAAGAGACATGCAAGAAATGAAAAATAAGGAAATGGAGACAACTAACTCAATTGCTGAACTGAAAACTACTATAGAAGGTCTCAACAGTAGAGTATCAGAGGCTGAAGAACGGATAAGTGAACTGGAAGACAGAATGGTGGAAATAACTGCTGAAGAACAGAACAAAGCCCAAAGAATTAAAAGAACTGAGGATAGCCTCAGAGACCTATGGGACAATATCAAACGCACCAACATTAGAATTATAGGAGTTCCAGAAGAAGAGAAAAAAGACTATGAAAAATACTTCCAAGACGAATCTTTTCCTTTTTATTACCTATAGACTCTCCTCCTTCTCACCCCCAACACATGTCCTAATTTAAAATTGCTCTCATTGTAATTCTCCAAGCCAGGACCTTGTGCTAGATCTATTATTCAGGCACTATTTCAATTAATTCAAAGCTTAACGGGCAAGTATCATCTGTGATTGCATGAATTGCCAGAAAGATTTCCTGTGCCTTATCTCTGTAAAAGTGGTCAGTTGTGGGGATTGCTGCATATGTATGTATATCTTATGATTATGTTAGAAAATATCTGCATACTATTATGACTGTCACCCATCAGGGATGCACCTCTTGTTCCTCAGATGCTAGTATGTGAACTAATATCACGGAACACCATAGCAAACCAGACATCAAACCAAGGATCCTTGGAGCGAAAGCCCTGATTCCAAGACCCCACACTACTAAAGAACATACAACACTACAGATTATTCACCTGTAAACAAGATCTAACACCACCCAAGACACAAACCACTGAACCCTTCTACAAGAACAGAAACCCAAAGGAAGGGAGAATTCAACCAAGAAGCCTGGTGGGAATAAGAACTCCATACACACAGACACACAGAAAGAAACAAAAACTAGCCTAATAATGAAACGTCAGAGAAACACTGTACAAATGAAGGACCAAGCTAGAGAAACACCACTTCAAATGACAGGGGAGGAGATAGACAAACTATCTGAAAGAGAATTCAGAAAAGCTATCCTAATGAGGATGCAAAACACTGAAAACAGAATATTAGAGGAAATTAGTGCATTGAGAAGAGACATGCAAGAAATGAAAAATAAGGAAATGGAGACAACTAACTCAATTGCTGAACTGAAAACTACTATAGAAGGTCTCAACAGTAGAGTATCAGAGGCTGAAGAACGGATAAGTGAACTGGAAGACAGAATGGTGGAAATAACTGCTGAAGAACAGAACAAAGCCCAAAGAATTAAAAGAACTGAGGATAGCCTCAGAGACCTATGGGACAATATCAAACGCACCAACATTAGAATTATAGGAGTTCCAGAAGAAGAGAAAAAAGACTATGAAAAAATTCTTGAAGAGGCTATAGTTGAAAACTTCCCCAGCATGGGAAAGGAAAGAGTCAACCAAGTACAAGAAGCACAAAGAGTTCCATACAGGAGAAACCCCAGAAGAAACACACCAAGGCACATTCTAATCAAACTAACGCAGACTAAATATAAAGACAGATTACTAAAAGGAGCTAGGAGCAAATAACAAATAACATATAAAGGAAACCCCATACGTTTAACTGCGGATCTCTCAACAGAAACCCTACAGGACAGAAGAGAATGGCAAAATACATTTAAACGGCTAAAAGAGAACAACCTCCAACCAAGAATTCTCTACCCAGCAAGAATCTCATTCAAAATCGATGGTGAAGTCAAAAGCTTCACAGACAAGCAAAAACTAAAAGAATTCTGTACCACAAAACCAGCCCTACAACAAGTGTTAAACGGCCTGATATAGCCAATAAATACAAGAGTAGGAGTAGCCTTACAAATCAAACCCCAAATTTCTAAGAAGATGACAATAGGAACATTCGTATCAATAATTACTTTGAACGTAAATGGACTAAATGCTCCAACCAAACGACACAGGCTGGCTGAATGGATCCAGAAGCAAGACCCATATATTTGCTGTTTACAAGAGACCCACTTCAGACCTACAGACACTCATAGACTGGAAGTGAGAGGCTGGAAAAAGATATTCCATGCAAATGGAAATCAAAAGAAAGCTGGAGTAGCAATCCTCATATCAGACAGAATAGATTTTAAAGGAAAGAAGATTCTAAGAGATAAGGCAGGTCACTACATCATGATTAAGGGATCTATCCAAGAGGAAGACTTAACAGTCATGAATATCTATGCATCCAACACAGGGGCACCTCAATACATAAGACAGGTACTTTCAGACATAAAAGAAAAAATCAACAATAACACAATAATAGTAGGAGACTTTTACACTCCTCTCACACCAATGGACAGATCATCCCAACAGAAAATTAATAAAGAAACACAAGCCTTAAATGCCACACTAGAAAAGATGAACCTCATCGATATCTTTAGGACGTTCCATTCAAAAGAAGAATTCACTTTCTTCTCAATTGCTCACGGAACATTCTCCAGGATAGATCACATCTTGGGCCACAAATCTAACCTCAGTGAGTTCAAGAAAACCGAAATTATATCAACCATCTTCTCGGACCACAATGCAATGAGACTAGAGATCAACTACCAGAAATAAACCCTAAAAACACAAACACATGTAGATTAAATAATACATACCTAAAAAACCAACTGATCATTGAGGAAATCAAAGGAGAAATTAAACAATTCCTAGAAGAAAATGACAATGAACACACAACAGTACAAAACCTATGGATACTGCAAAAGCAAACAGAATTCAACAACACATCAAAAAACTCATACATTATGATCAAGTCGGATTCATCCCAGGCATGCAAGGCTTCTTCAACATCCGCAAATCACTCAACGTGATACACCATATCAACAAGTTGAAAGACAAAACTCACATGATCATCTCAATAGATGCAGAAAAAGCCTTTGACAAAGTACAACATCCGTTTATGATAAAAACTCTTCAGAAAATGGAGTAGCCTTACAAATCAAACCCCAAATTTCTAAGAAGATGACAATAGGAACATTCGTATCAATAATTACTTTGAACGTAAATGGACTAAATGCTCCAACCAAACGACACAGGCTGGCTGAATGGATCCAGAAGCAAGACCCATATATTTGCTGTTTACAAGAGACCCACTTCAGACCTACAGACACTCATAGACTGGAAGTGAGAGGCTGGAAAAAGATATTCCATGCAAATGGAAATCAAAAGAAAGCTGGAGTAGCAATCCTCATATCAGACAGAATAGATTTTAAAGGAAAGAAGATTCTAAGAGATAAGGCAGGTCACTACATCATGATTAAGGGATCTATCCAAGAGGAAGACTTAACAGTCATGAATATCTATGCATCCAACACAGGGGCACCTCAATACATAAGACAGGTACTTTCAGACATAAAAGAAAAAATCAACAATAACACAATAATAGTAGGAGACTTTTACACTCCTCTCACACCAATGGACAGATCATCCCAACAGAAAATTAATAAAGAAACACAAGCCTTAAATGCCACACTAGAAAAGATGAACCTCATCGATATCTTTAGGACGTTCCATTCAAAAGAAGAATTCACTTTCTTCTCAATTGCTCACGGAACATTCTCCAGGATAGATCACATCTTGGGCCACAAATCTAACCTCAGTGAGTTCAAGAAAACCGAAATTATATCAACCATCTTCTCGGACCACAATGCAATGAGACTAGAGATCAACTACCAGAAATAAACCCTAAAAACACAAACACATGTAGATTAAATAATACATACCTAAAAAACCAACTGATCATTGAGGAAATCAAAGGAGAAATTAAACAATTCCTAGAAGAAAATGACAATGAACACACAACAGTACAAAACCTATGGATACTGCAAAAGCAAACAGAATTCAACAACACATCAAAAAACTCATACATTATGATCAAGTCGGATTCATCCCAGGCATGCAAGGCTTCTTCAACATCCGCAAATCACTCAACGTGATACACCATATCAACAAGTTGAAAGACAAAACTCACATGATCATCTCAATAGATGCAGAAAAAGCCTTTGACAAAGTACAACATCCGTTTATGATAAAAACTCTTCAGAAAATGGGCATAGAAGGAACCTATCTCAACATAATAAAAGCCATCTATGAGAAGCCGACAGCAAACATTATTGTTAATGGTGAAAAACTGAAACCATTCCCTCTAAGATCAGGAACAAGACAGGGGTGCCCACTTTCACCACTACTATTCAACATAGTCCTAGAAGTGCTAGCAACAGCAATAAGAGAAGAGAAAGAAATCAAAGGAATCCAGATTGGAAAGGAAGAAGTCAAGCTATCTCTTTTTGCAGACGACATGATATTATACATAGAAAATCCCAAAGACACTATTACAAAGCTACTAGAGCTAATCAAAATTCAGCAAAGTCGCAGGATACAAAGTCAACACACAGAAGTAACTGGCATTCCTATACAGAAACAATGAAAAATCAGAAAATGAAATCAAAAAGGCAATCCCCTTCACCATTGCAACCAAAAGAATCAAATATCTAGGAAAAAACCTGCCCAAAGAAACAAAAGAATTGTACACAGAAAATTACAAGACACTTATGAGAGAAATTAAAGAAGACTTAAACAGATGGAAAGATATTCCATGCTCCTGGGTTAGAAGAATCAATATTGTGAAAATGACCATTCTACCAAATAGCATCTACAGATTCAATGCAATACCTATCCAACTACCATTGACATTTTTCACAGAACTAGACCAAATAATAACACAGTTCATACGGAAACACAGAAGACCTCGAATAGCCAAAGCAATCCTGAAGAAGAAGAATGGAGTTGGAGGGATCAGTCTCCCTAACTTCAGACTCTACTACAAAGCAACAGTTATCAAGGCAGTATGGTACTGGCACAAAAACAGAACTATAGATCAATGGAACAAGATTGAGAACCCAGAGCCGTTTAAACCCACGCACCTATGGGTACCTTATTTTTGACAAAGGAGGAAAAACTATAAAATGGGAGTAAGACAGCCTCTTCAACAAATGGTGCTGGGAAAATTGGACAGCTACATGCAAAAAAATGAAGTTGGAACATTCCCTGACCCCATACACAAAGATCAACTCAAAATGGATTAAAGATCTAAATGTAAGACCAGAAACCATCAAACTTTTAGAGAAGAATATAGGCAAAACCCTCAAGGACATCAATCAAAGCAAGATCTTCTCTGACCCACCTACTAAAATAGTGGAACTGAAAAGAAAAGTCAACACGTGGGACCTCATGAAACTTAAAAGCTTTTGTACAGCAAAAGAAATCACCAAAAAGTTGAACAGACACCCCACAGAGTGGGAGAAAATCATAGCAAATGAAACAACAGACAAAGAATTAATCTCCAAAATCTACAAGCAACTCAGACAACTCAGCACAGGGAAAATGAGCAACCCAATCAAAAAATGGGAAAAAGACCTAAAGAGACGCCTCTCCAAAGAGGACATACAGATGGCCCAAAAGCACATGAAACGACGCTCAACCTCGCTTATTATCAGAGAAATGCAAATTAAAACCACAATAAGATACCACCTCACACCTGTGAGAAGGACCATCATCAACAAATCGACAGACAACAAATGCTGGAGAGGGTGCGGAGAAAAGGGAACCCTCTTGCCTTGCTGGTGGAAATGTAAATTGATACAACCTCTATGGAAGACAATATGGAGATTCCTTAAAAAACTAAAAATAGAAGCACCCTATGACCCAGCAATCCCACTATTAGGCCTATATCCTGATGAAATCAAAACTGAAAGAGGCACCTGTACCCCAATGTTCATTGCAGCTCTCTATACAATAGCCAGAACATGGAAGCAACCTAGATGTCCATCGACAAATGAATGGATACAGAAGCTCTGGTACATATATACAATGGAGTACTTCTCAGCTGTTAAAAGAAATGCAGAAGATTCAGTCCTAATGAGGTGGCTGCCTCTAGAACCTATCATAAGAAGTGAAGTAAGTCAAAAAGAGAAAGACAAGTATAGTATACTAACTCATATATATGGATTCTAGTAAGATGGTCATGATAACACATGCAGTGAACTCATGAAAAAAGAGAGAATAGAAATAAAGACATTGTGGAGACCGAACAGTGGGAGGGAGGCATGGAGGGAGTAACATGGAAACCTATACTGTCATGTGTGGAAAAAAAGCTATTGTCATTGTGCTAGGGGAATAGGAGTACCTACAACCACTTGGGGCGATGGTCTGGAGGGATGGGAGGGGGGGAACTGGGTGGTGGGAGGGTCCAGGGATATGCATATGAATCATCTGGGAACATACATGTTGGTGAACAACAAAACTCTGTAAAATCTTTAAAATAAAGGAAAAAATAAAAGAAGATACAAGAAATGTTTAACAAGGATCGAGAAGAAATAAAGTATAGACAATCAGCAACAGTGGAGGGAATCAATACAGAATAACTAAAGCAGAAAAGTGAGCTGGAAGATAATAATACAATGGTGGAAATAACTGAAGTAGAGTAAAAGAAACGGTTTGAGAAAATATTTGAGGAGGTTATAATCAAAAGCTCCCTAACAGGGCCCTTCTCCCTGGTGGTCCGCCTCTCCAAAAGCACATGAAACGACGCTCAACCTCGCTTATTATCAGAGAAATGCAAATTAAAACCACAATAAGATACCACCTCACACCTGTGAGAAGGACCATCATCAACAAATCGACAGACAACAAATGCTGGAGAGGGTGCGGAGAAAAGGGAACCCTCTTGCCTTGCTGGTGGAAATGTAAATTGATACAACCTCTATGGAAGACAATATGGAGATTCCTTAAAAAACTAAAAATAGAAGCACCCTATGACCCAGCAATCCCACTATTAGGCCTATATCCTGATGAAATCAAAACTGAAAGAGGCACCTGTACCCCAATGTTCATTGCAGCTCTCTATACAATAGCCAGAACATGGAAGCAACCTAGATGTCCATCGACAAATGAATGGATACAGAAGCTCTGGTACATATATACAATGGAGTACTTCTCAGCTGTTAAAAGAAATGCAGAAGATTCAGTCCTAATGAGGTGGCTGCCTCTAGAACCTATCATAAGAAGTGAAGTAAGTCAAAAAGAGAAAGACAAGTATAGTATACTAACTCATATATATGGATTCTAGTAAGATGGTCATGATAACACATGCAGTGAACTCATGAAAAAAGAGAGAATAGAAATAAAGACATTGTGGAGACCGAACAGTGGGAGGGAGGCATGGAGGGAGTAACATGGAAACCTATACTGTCATGTGTGGAAAAAAAGCTATTGTCATTGTGCTAGGGGAATAGGAGTACCTACAACCACTTGGGGCGATGGTCTGGAGGGATGGGAGGGGGGGAACTGGGTGGTGGGAGGGTCCAGGGATATGCATATGAATCATCTGGGAACATACATGTTGGTGAACAACAAAACTCTGTAAAATCTTTAAAATAAAGGAAAAAATAAAAGAAGATACAAGAAATGTTTAACAAGGATCGAGAAGAAATAAAGTATAGACAATCAGCAACAGTGGAGGGAATCAATACAGAATAACTAAAGCAGAAAAGTGAGCTGGAAGATAATAATACAATGGTGGAAATAACTGAAGTAGAGTAAAAGAAACGGTTTGAGAAAATATTTGAGGAGGTTATAATCAAAAAGCTCCCTAACAGGGCTTCTCCTGGTGGTCCAGTGGGTAAGGACACCGCCTTGCAGTGCAAGGGGTGGCGGTTCGAGCCCTGGCCTCGGAAGATCCCACGTGCCGCCGAGCGGCTGGACTGATGTGTCAAATCACTGAGCCGGAGCTCTGGAACGCATGCGCCCAGAGCTGGTGTTCTGCAATGACAGACGCCACCGCAATGGGAGGCCCACAGGAGCCAAAGAACGAAGACGAATGAAGATAGAGAAATGAAAGACCAATAGAAGTGGCCCGCCCACTCCCCTCCCTCCCCAACCCGACCCCCGCCCAAAGTAAATAAATAAATAAATAAATCTTTAAAAAAATTAAATAAAAAATAAAAGCTAATGTTCTCAATACGTTTTTAAAAAAAAAAAGTTCCCTAACATAGGAAAGGAAATAGCCACCCAAATCCATGAAACCCAGAGAGTTCCATATAGGATAAACCTGCAGAGAAATTCATCAAGACATATTAATCAAACTAACATAAATTTAACACAAAGAGGAAATATTCAAAGCAGCAAAGGAAAATCAACAAATGACATATAAGGGAATTCCTGTAAGGTTAATAGCTGAGCTCTCAGCAGAAACTCAAGGCCAGAAGCGAGTGGCAATATATATCTAAAATGATGAAAGCAAAAAGCCTATAATCCAGATTACTCTATCCTGCAAGAATCCCATTTAGATTTGATAGGGAAATCAAAAACCTTACAGACAAGTAAAAGTTAAGATTAAGTCAGCATCACCAAACAAGCTTTACAACAAATGCTAAAGGAACTTCTCTAGACAGCAACACCAGAGAAAGAAAAGACCTACCAAAACAAATACCAAACAATAAAGTAAATGGTAATAAGATCATACATATCAAGAACTACCTTAGGGCATCCCTGGTGGTCCAGTGGGTGGAGAGTCCGCCTTGCAGTGCAGAGGGCACCGGTTTGATCCCCGGCTCAGGAGGATCCTGCGTGCTGCAGAGCAGCTGGACCGATGTGTCCACTTGCCAGCACTCTTGGAGTGCATGCGCCCAGAGCCAGTGCTCTGCAGCGAGAGAGGCCACTGCAATGGGAGGCCCACACATGCCAGAGAGTAAAGATGGATGAAAATAAATAAATAAATAAACCAATAAAAGAGGCCAACATATAAAATAAAATAAAATAAAAACCTCATTTAGGATGTTAAAGTCTTTAAAAAATAAATAAATAACTACCTTAAATGTGAATGGATTAAATGCTCCAACCCAAAGACACAGACTGGCTGAATGGATACAAGAGTCCCACTTCAGACCTAGGGACACATACAGACTGAAAGTGAGGGGTTGGAAAAAAATATTCTATGTAAATGGAAATCAGATGATAATGGGAGTAGTAATACTCATACAAGATGAAACAGACTTTTTAAAGTAAAGACTATTATAAGAGAAAAGGAAAGAGACTACACACAGATCAAGGGATCAATCCAAGAAGAAAAAGTATCAATTAGAAATATATACCCACCCAACAAATACATAAGGCAAATGCTAACAACTATAAAAGGGGAAACTGATAGCAACACAGTTTATAGTGGAGGACTTTAATGGTACATTCAAACTAATAAAGAGGTCATCCAGATAGAAAATTAAAGAGATCAATGCCATAAATGACTCACTGGATTTGATAGATCTAATTTAAATTTACAGGATATTTCAACCAAAAGCAACAGAATACACCTTTTTCTCCAGTGCATATAGAAAGAAAATTTACTGTATCTTTGGTCACAAATAAAACCTTGGTAAATTAAAGAAAACTGAAATTGTATCAAGCATATTTTTCTGACCACAAAGCTATGAGATTAGAGGAAATTACTTCACCTATAGGAAGAAAATGTAAGAAACCACAAACAAACAGAGACTAAACAATATACTTCTAAATAGTCAAGAGATCACTCAGCAAATGAAACTATAAAGAAGATGAAAAGACAACCCTCAGAAAGGGAGAAAATAATTGCAAGTGAAATAACTAGTACAGAATTAATTTCCAAAATATATAAGCAGTTCATGTAGATCAAAACCAGAAAAACAAACAGGCCAATCATAAAAATGGGCAGAAGACCTAAACAGACATTTCTCCAAAAAAAGATATACAGATGGGCAGTAAACACACGAAAAGATGCTCAACATGTCATTATTAGAGAAATGCAAATCAAAACTATAACGAGACATCACCTCTCACCAATCAGAATGGTCATCATCAAAAATCTACAAACAATAAATGCTAAAAAGATATGGAGAAAAGAGAACCCTCCCACACTGGGGGTGGAAACACAAACTGATACAGCCATTATGGAGAACAGTATGGGGATTCTTTAAAAAACTAAGAATAAATCTAGCATATGATCCAGCATTCCTACTACTGGACATATACCCTGATAAAAACACAATTCAAAAAGATACATATAACTCAATGTTCATTGCAACACTATTTACAACAGCCAGGACATGGAAGCAGCCTAGATGTCCATCAACATGGATGAAGAAGATGAACATATATACAATGAAGTATTATTCAGTCATAAAAATAAAAAGGAATGAATTTGAGCCAGTGGATGAATTTAGAGCATGTTATACAGAGAAAAATAAGTCAGAAAGAGAAAAATACATATCATATATTTACACATATATACAGAATTTTAAAAAATGGTACTGATGAACCTATTTGCACAGAAGGAACAGAGAAACAGATGTAGAAAATGGACTTGTGGACACAGTGAGGAAGAAGAGGGTGGGACAAATAGAGATAGTAGCATTGACATATATATACTACCATGGGTAAAACAGACAGCTGGTGGGAAGTTGCTGTATAACACAGAGAGTCCAGGGCTCTGAGATGATTTAGTAGGGGGTAAGGTGGGGAAAGGAGGGAGGCTTAAGAAAGAGGGGATAAATACATAATTACAGCTGATTCAGGTTATTGTATGGTCGAAACCAACAAAACATTGTAAAGTAATTTTCTTTCAACAAAAAATAAATTTAAGGGAAAAAGTAAAATAAAATAAAAGGTAAATACATAAGAAAAAAAGAGAACTATTACCTTTGATGTTTGCAGCATATCCACTGTTATTCACCAACGCAGAATATGGTTGTTCATTTTGAGGCAGGACTCCCTCAGCCATGGTAGTCTGTTGGGGGTGGAGTGGGGGTAAATGATTACTCTCTGGGGAATAAATTGTTAATCAAATATACAGATGGGCAGTAAACACACGAAAAGATGCTCAACATGTCATTATTAGAGAAATGCAAATCAAAACTATAACGAGACATCACCTCTCACCAATCAGAATGGTCATCATCAAAAATCTACAAACAATAAATGCTAAAAAGATATGGAGAAAAGAGAACCCTCCCACACTGGGGGTGGAAACACAAACTGATACAGCCATTATGGAGAACAGTATGGGGATTCTTTAAAAAACTAAGAATAAATCTAGCATATGATCCAGCATTCCTACTACTGGACATATACCCTGATAAAAACACAATTCAAAAAGATACATATAACTCAATGTTCATTGCAACACTATTTACAACAGCCAGGACATGGAAGCAGCCTAGATGTCCATCAACATGGATGAAGAAGATGAACATATATACAATGAAGTATTATTCAGTCATAAAAATAAAAAGGAATGAATTTGAGCCAGTGGATGAATTTAGAGCATGTTATACAGAGAAAAATAAGTCAGAAAGAGAAAAATACATATCATATATTTACACATATATACAGAATTTTAAAAAATGGTACTGATGAACCTATTTGCACAGAAGGAACAGAGAAACAGATGTAGAAAATGGACTTGTGGACACAGTGAGGAAGAAGAGGGTGGGACAAATAGAGATAGTAGCATTGACATATATATACTACCATGGGTAAAACAGACAGCTGGTGGGAAGTTGCTGTATAACACAGAGAGTCCAGGGCTCTGAGATGATTTAGTAGGGGGTAAGGTGGGGAAAGGAGGGAGGCTTAAGAAAGAGGGGATAAATACATAATTACAGCTGATTCAGGTTATTGTATGGTCGAAACCAACAAAACATTGTAAAGTAATTTTCTTTCAACAAAAAATAAATTTAAGGGAAAAAGTAAAATAAAATAAAAGGTAAATACATAAGAAAAAAAGAGAACTATTACCTTTGATGTTTGCAGCATATCCACTGTTATTCACCAACGCAGAATATGGTTGTTCATTTTGAGGCAGGACTCCCTCAGCCATGGTAGTCTGTTGGGGGTGGAGTGGGGGTAAATGATTACTCTCTGAAGGTTTGCCTATGAAATATTCAATTGTTAATCAACTATAATATACCAGACTCACTGTCTAATGAAATAATCATTAGCTAAGTGGTTACTGAGCACTTGAAATGCAGTAGTATAGATCTGAGGTATGCTATATCATAGCATATCAATGTATTATAGATCTGAGATATGATATACATATAAAATACAAGATTTTGGAGTACTACACAGAAAATGAATGCAAAATATGTATTTTTTACATATTTGATTTACATATTTGATTTGGCATTTAAGTATTTTTATATATTAGGTTAAATACATTATTAAAATTATTTTTCTTGTTTTTTTTGTTGTTACTGGAAAATTTATTGAATATGCGGCTCATATAATACTCTACTAGACAGGGCTGTGCTAAACAGTAAGGAAATGACAGAGGAAAATAAGACTGAGTCTTCCTATACATTTACAGGTTGTTGGGTAGATAAGATGTAGACAACAAATAATGCTAACATGTGCTAAGAGTTGTAAAGCAGTCTTGGACAAGCAAAAGGGCTATCCAATTTGAAGGTAGATTCAAGGCTTGAGAAAGGAATTTGTACTTGAACTGGGCTCAAGGGGTAACATTTATTATGCACGCGATAGTACACCAGGCTGTTAAAAAGAATCCCTCTTTCTTTACTAATTCAGTTCAGTGAGGGTTACTTAAAGATTTATTTATTTATTTATTTATTTTGGTAGGGTGGGGTAGGGAGGGAGGGGAGCAGGCGGGCCACTTCTATTGGTCTTACATTTGTCCATTTTCATCCATCTTTGTTCTTTGGCCCGTGTGGGCCTCCCATCACGGTGGCCTCTGTTGTTGCAGAGCACCGGCTCTGGGCGCATGCGCTCCAGAGCTCAGGCTCGTAATTGGACACATCGGTTCAGCCGCTCCGTGGCACGTGGGATCCTCCCAGGCCAGGGATCGAACTATTACGAGCAGCATATTGATTCACCAACGCAGAATATGGTTGTTCATTTTGAGGCAGGACTCCCTCAGCCATGGTAGTCTGTTGGGGGTGGAGTGGGGGTAAATGATTACTCTCTGAAGGTTTGCCTATGAAATATTCAATTGTTAATCAACTATAATATACCAGACTCACTGTCTAATGAAATAATCATTAGCTAAGTGGTTACTGAGCACTTGAAATGCAGTAGTATAGATCTGAGGTATGCTATATCATAGCATATCAATGTATTATAGATCTGAGATATGATATACATATAAAATACAAGATTTTGGAGTACTACACAGAAAATGAATGCAAAATATGTATTTTTTACATATTTGATTTACATATTTGATTTGGCATTTAAGTATTTTTATATATTAGGTTAAATACATGATTAAAATTATTTTTCTTGTTTTTTTGTTGTTACTGGAAAATTTATTGAATATGCGGCTCATATAATACTCTACTAGACAGGGCTGTGCTAAACAGTAAGGAAATGACAGAGGAAAATAAGACTGAGTCTTCCTATACATTTACAGGTTGTTGGGTAGATAAGATGTAGACAACAAATAATGCTAACATGTGCTAAGAGTTGTAAAGCAGTCTTGGACAAGCAAAAGGGCTATCCAATTTGAAGGTAGATTCAAGGCTTGAGAAAGGAATTTGTACTTGAACTGGGCTCAAGGGGTAACATTTATTATGCACGCGATAGTACACCAGGCTGTTAAAAAGAATCCCTCTTTCTTTACTAATTCAGTTCAGTGAGGGTTACTTAAAGATTTATTTATTTATTTATTTATTTTGGTAGGGTGGGGTAGGGAGGGAGGGGAGCGGGCGGGCCACTTCTATTGGTCTTTCATTTGTCCATTTTCATCCATCTTTGTTCTTTGGCCCGTGTGGGCCTCCCATTGCGGTGGCCTCTGTTGTCGCAGAGTGCCGGCTCTGGGCGCATGTGCTCCAGAGCTCAGGCTCGGTAATTGGACACATCGGTTCAGCCGCTCCGTGGCACGTGGGATCCTCCCAGGCCAGGGATCGAACCGGCACCCCTTGCACTGCAAGGCGGTGTCCCTACCCACTGGACCACCAGGGAAGCCCCAGTGAGGGTTACTGAATTCATGACTTTCATCTATAGTCATGTCTTCAATTAGCTTATGGTAAATTACATGGCTAAGTAACCCTTGTGTTGCTCTGGTTTCCATTGAGGAAGGTAATCTTTTAATTTAATGTGTCAAAAAGCAAAACTCCTCACCTTTTTGAAGCCCCTATTATGTGTCAGATTGTAAAATAAACAAAACACATATTGATTTCTGCTTCCTGGTTCCTGACACAGGGCTATTAGACCCTTGTGATAAGCACCCTAGGAGATTCTTTGTTTTAGTTTTAATGAAGCAGTTCTAACTCTAGGTAGGCTACTGAATGGTTTCTGGATGGGGGCTGGTCACCAGAAAGACTAAGCCATGATTAAGCTTGGAATTTTCTAGAAGCGGAGGGTTAATTGTGATACAACAGAAAGTCACATGCAATATTAAAGTTGTTTTTTTTTAAATAATGATTTTAATATTTTTTCTTTGAAAAGGCATATTTATTGTTTGGGCACCAATGAGTAGAGGGTCAAACAGTGTAATTTTTATATGTTTATTATTTTTTTAAAAATCTGTTGAAAATTTTTGTACTAATCAATTAAGTGGAAATTAAATACAATCTTAATTAACATTTTTCCGTGGAGAATTTATTTTTGTGAAAAATCACTTCACAAATTTCAGTGATCCTCTAAGAATTTCAAATTCACTAAAATGTTATTTCTAAAATCAAGTTGAATATGCTCAATAGGTATAAAATTTGTACTCTAAAGTCCTACTTAATGAAACTGTCTCCCTTCAAAAAAAATATAAGAATTAAGATCACATAAGTATTCTAACATGAAAGATTAAAGAAATTCCTGCAATATTTATATCACAAGTCTGGTATCATACTAATTAACATTATAAAATTTTATAATACACATAACATTTCAGATAATACTACATAAAGATAATAAATCAATGGACTAATGGAATAAGTTGTTCCAGGAAACTCATTAGCAAAAGCTTAATTTGAAACAATATCCACTAAGATCAGATTTACATTATTTTTACCATATTACTTTTCAAAAAAATGGACCTGTAAAATATACTTTCACCAAAAACCCCAATTATAACCATTTTAGAACCATGGTATTTTAGAACAGTCAGAATTCTAGCCCTGGCTGCTTTGTAGATGAGGGGTTATGAAGCACTGTCCCTGGTGACCCAGCAGGTAGTGACAAGATAGACCTAGTTGTCACTTTTCCTGTGAAGTCTTTCCTGATGCCACCCTAAGCTCTTCAGCTATAATGTAATACAATGTGACTACTAGACTGACTCCCCTGCCCACCATGGGGTCTCTAGAGGAGAAGCCAAGTCTTGCTCATCTCTGTCTCTAGAGAAGGGGAGTCTGGTGCAAGGGTCACAATCATTGCCTATCTGTTCAGCTGAAATGGTCATACCAGACTGAGGTTCATGGATATAACACCTAAAGTCCTTTGAAAACATGGCTTTAGGAACTTCCCTGGTGGTCCAGTGGTTAAGACTCCACACTTTGAGTGCAGGGGACATGGGTTCAATCCCTGGTCTAGGAATTAAGATCCCAGATGCTGCACGGCATGGCCAAAGAAGCAACCCTAGAAATAGTTTTAAATAGTGCTGAATTAATTTGACCCTTTTGGATAGGAAAAAGTATGAATATGATTGTGGACTGTCTTAAAACTTTCTTTTCAACTAGCCCCTCAGAAACTCAAAGCTGTGAGGAACATAAGAAGTCCTCTATTAACATCCTAATCCACAAGAGTATTCTCTTCACCATGTCTTTGAAAAGTAACAGTGACATCATCACCTAATCTTGTAGAAACACTTTTTTAGTAAATTCTGCCCTTTGGTCCTATATCTGTTCTTTGAGACCACATAGAACAATAAACCCTTTGTTCCACATATCTAAAGCTAGCTGGTGATCATTTTCCCCTTACTCTCAAATTACATTTTCCCAGACTATCCACCAGTAGATCTTCCCCTCCCCATTTTTTTCATATGTAATGGTTCTAGACCTCACAGACTTGGATGCACTTTCTATTTATACTCTATGATTTTTCATATCCTAGTACCCAGAGCTGAAAATCTAACCCTCAGATGGGTTAGAAAACAAACAAAAGAATCAGTTCTCCTGTCTGCACAGTGGCTTACCATCACATTAGTGTTTTCAGAAGTCCCAAGACACATAGGGATATTGTTTTTTTTTTTAAAGGCTGAAAATTATGTATAATAGATAATTAAGCATATATAAAAGTCTACACTGAAATAAATGGTACAGAATGAGCCTATCTCCCAAGCCCAAGTTTTAACCCCCAGAGGTAAAAACTGTAAACCTTGGCTTTAGTTCTTCCAGGGCATAGTGACTATATGTACACTTCTGGCTATTATTTAATTATCTTTAAAATGATTCACCATATTATTGAATTCCTGGTGTAAAAAATAAGGAAACTGGCTCATTTACTCTACCTACCTCCTACCATGCTAAACCTGTCCCCATTAAACATACCACAATATTTTTAATTATTCTGATTATCTTTGTAGTTTTAAATAGCATCTTTTAACCATCTTTTATTCTATCAATTTTAAACAGTATCTTGATTCCTTACCTTGTAAAATAAGAAAAGCAGTTTATCTGTAATATTCCATTTCACTTTCCCCCTCCACTTACAAGTTCTGCTACCTGTTTTTTTTTTTTTTAACAATTTTTAATTCTAAGCTTAAAGCTAAAAAATAAGAAGTAATTTAAAAGAAATGATATAGGTAGTAGTACTTGGAAGTAGAGGGTACCTATATTATTATGAAAATGAGTTTTTTTTTTAATTTTTAAGCTTTAGCTATATCTATAATTGGGCTTTCCTCGGGGCTCAGTAGTAAAGAGTTCACCTGCCAATGTATGAGACGTAGGTTCAGTCCCTGGGTTGGGAAGATCCCCTGGAAAAGGAAATGGCAACACACTCCAGTACTCTTGCCTGTAAAATTCCATGGATCGAGGACTCTGGTAGGCTACAGTCCATGGAACTGCAAAAGAGTCAGATATGACTTAGCAACTATACAACAACAACAACAACAACAACAAATACTTGTTATTAAATTTCCCATGCTTTATCTATAGGCTTATTCTAATATGTAAGACAAAATATAATCACTGTGTATGTTAGCTATCATATACACATATATGTGTTTGTCTGTGTGCATGGTAAGTTGCTTCAGTCGTGTCCAACTCTTTGTGACCCCAATGGACTGTAGCCTACCAGGCTTCTCTGTTCATGGGATTCTCCAAGCAAGAATACTAGAGTGGGTTGTCGTGCCCTCCAAAAGACCTTCCCAACCCAGGGATCGAACCTGCATCTCTTATGTCTCCTGCATTGGCAGGTGGGTTCTTACCACTTCTCCAACCCCATAGGCTATAGCCTTTCAGAATGGCCTATTAGCCCAAGTTTTAACCCCCAGAGGTAAAAACTGTAAACCTTGGCTTTAGTTCTTCCAGGGCATAGTGACTATATGTACACTTCTGGCTATTATTTAATTATCTTTAAAATGATTCACCATATTATTGAATTCCTGGTGTAAAAAATAAGGAAACTGGCTCATTTACTCTACCTACCTCCTACCATGCTAAACCTGTCCCCATTAAACATACCACAATATTTTTAATTATTCTGATTATCTTTGTAGTTTTAAATAGCATCTTTTAACCATCTTTTATTCTATCAATTTTAAACAGTATCTTGATTCCTTACCTTGTAAAATAAGAAAAGCAGTTTATCTGTAATATTCCATTTCACTTTCCCCCTCCACTTACAAGTTCTGCTACCTGTTTTTTTTTTTTTTAACAATTTTTAATTCTAAGCTTAAAGCTAAAAAATAAGAAGTAATTTAAAAGAAATGATATAGGTAGTAGTACTTGGAAGTAGAGGGTACCTATATTATTATGAAAATGAGTTTTTTTTTTAATTTTTAAGCTTTAGCTATATCTATAATTGGGCTTTCCTCGGGGCTCAGTAGTAAAGAGTTCACCTGCCAATGTATGAGACGTAGGTTCAGTCCCTGGGTTGGGAAGATCCCCTGGAAAAGGAAATGGCAACACACTCCAGTACTCTTGCCTGTAAAATTCCATGGATCGAGGACTCTGGTAGGCTACAGTCCATGGAACTGCAAAAGAGTCAGATATGACTTAGCAACTATACAACAACAACAACAACAACAACAAATACTTGTTATTAAATTTCCCATGCTTTATCTATAGGCTTATTCTAATATGTAAGACAAAATATAATCACTGTGTATGTTAGCTATCATATACACATATATGTGTTTGTCTGTGTGCATGGTAAGTTGCTTCAGTCGTGTCCAACTCTTTGTGACCCCAATGGACTGTAGCCTACCCGGCTTCTCTGTTCATGGGATTCTCCAAGCAAGAATACTAGAGTGGGTTGTCGTGCCCCCCTCCAAAAGACCTTCCCAACCCAGGGATCGAACCTGCATCTCTTATGTCTCCTGCATTGGCAGGTGGGTTCTTTACCACTAATGCTACCTGGGAAGCCCATTTCTATCTGTAGGGGTATCAAAAGCATCCAGTGCAGATTCCCTTTCATTCATTGTTGATCACTTGTCTTCATCTAAACTCTAGTAGCCTCAGTTCCACTGTTTTACAAATTAAACAGCTTTCCTGTTCACCTGAACAATGAGTCATACTTTTATTCTGTTTTACTCAATCCTTCTTTCTCCTCAAGGAAATCCTCATTACTTACTCAATAGATCTAATTGCTGACTTTTTTCCTGTCATTAGGCAGGTTATCTGAAATCAGTATGGCAGCTCCGTAGTTGCCTTCATTTTTAGGCTAGCCCATTGCTAAGGTCACATTTTTCTAACGCTTCTACCTACTGTTCTGTGTATCATGAGACCCTTCTTCTCTGGCTGGTGGGAGCTCAAACTATTTTCATGCCCCTGAGTGCCCTGGAACTGTTCTATTTCTTCCTGCATTTTTTCTGAGTCTTAGGTTGTCTGTGCAGACAAGTACTCAGCCAAATACTTTAGGCCAGCAAAAACTTGAGAATCCTCCACATGTTTTTAAGCCTGTCTTTATGCTACTCCCTTCTCTCCAATATACTGTGCTGCAAATTCTAGCCACCCTGGCTCTCTACATGTCTCCAAGAAGGTTCTGTTTAGGTACTTCCTCCACTGCAGCATGCAAACTGCTTCGAGAGAGATAGCAGGTGCAATCTGAAGCTCTCCATGTTTGCTGCTCCTCTCTCGGAGATCATGATTCCAAACTGTTTGCTTTCCAATGTCGAAAACCATTTTTACATATTTTATCTGGTTTATTTGTTATTTCAGGCAGGAGGGTGATTCTGGTCTCTATTATTTCATCTTTGTTGGAAGGAGAAATCCACTTGGCCCTCTTCAAACAACTTAAATTCATGGGGACTCTACACGAGTGCTCATTTGTGCATTGACTCTCCATAAAAACATTAATTTACACAGCTCAACTAGCTTAGTTAAAGTATATGGTATAGTCAAATGGTCTGTGTTTAAATCCTAACTTTGTTCATTGTCTGCTATATGAGACAAATGGTCTGTGTTTAAATCCTAACTTTGTTCATTGTCTGCTATATGAGACATTTTGAGCTTCACTTTGATCTCTAAAATGAGGATTACTATGCCTACTTGCTGTGAAGATGAAGAGAGGATGTGTGCTTGTGTGTGTATGTGTGCTACTGGCACAATGTCTGGTCTATACGTATTCAATAGATGCTTATTTATTTTCATTTGCCAGCAAGTATCTATAATCCTTTTCTCTCACATCTAAGTCTGTATTCATTTCATTTTCTTATTATTATTTATAAGAATTTGTAAAATAATTACTTCATTATCTGTGCAACACTCCTGCCAGTAGTTAATAATGGTTCAGTTTCTCAGAACCTATAAAACATTATCTTTATTCACAACTAAATTTACTTCACATGCCTGGTTGCAGATTCAGTAGAAAAGAGCTCCGTAGTTGCCTTCATTTTGCTAGCCCATTGCTAAGTCACTTTTTCTACTTTACTGTTCTGTGTATCATGAGACCCTTCTTCTCTGGCTGGTGGGAGCTCAAACTATTTTCATGCCCCTGAGTGCCCTGGAACTGTTCTATTTCTTCCTGCATTTTTTCTGAGTCTTAGGTTGTCTGTGCAGACAAGTACTCAGCCAAATACTTTAGGCCAGCAAAAACTTGAGAATCCTCCACATGTTTTTAAGCCTGTCTTTATGCTACTCCCTTCTCTCCAATATACTGTGCTGCAAATTCTAGCCACCCTGGCTCTCTACATGTCTCCAAGAAGGTTCTGTTTAGGTACTTCCTCCACTGCAGCATGCAAACTGCTTCGAGAGAGATAGCAGGTTCAATCTGAAGCTCTCCATGTTTGCTGCTCCTCTCTCGGAGATCATGATTCCAAACTGTTTGCTTTCCAATGTCGAAAACCATTTTTACATATTTTATCTGGTTTATTTGTTATTTCAGGCAGGAGGGTGATTCTGGTCTCTATTATTTCATCTTTGTTGGAAGGAGAAATCCACTTGGCCCTCTTCAAACAACTTAAATTCATGGGGACTCTACACGAGTGCTCATTTGTGCATTGACTCTCCATAAAAACATTAATTTACACAGCTCAACTAGCTTAGTTAAAGTATATGGTATAGTCAAATGGTCTGTGTTTAAATCCTAACTTTGTTCATTGTCTGCTATATGAGACAAATGGTCTGTGTTTAAATCCTAACTTTGTTCATTGTCTGCTATATGAGACATTTTGAGCTTCACTTTGATCTCTAAAATGAGGATTACTATGCCTACTTGCTGTGAAGATGAAGAGAGGATGTGTGCTTGTGTGTGTATGTGTGCTACTGGCACAATGTCTGGTCTATACGTATTCAATAGATGCTTATTTATTTTCATTTGCCAGCAAGTATCTATAATCCTTTTCTCTCACATCTAAGTCTGTATTCATTTCATTTTCTTATTATTATTTATAAGAATTTGTAAAATAATTACTTCATTATCTGTGCAACACTCCTGCCAGTAGTTAATAATGGTTCAGTTTCTCAGAACCTATAAAAACATTATCTTTATTCACAACTAAATTTACTTCACATGCCTGGTTGCAGATTCAGTAGAAAAGAGGCATGAATGGTAATTCTACCACATTGC
The DNA here is from genome assembly GCA_022376925.1 of Tragulus kanchil. NCBI lineage: Eukaryota > Metazoa > Chordata > Mammalia > Artiodactyla > Tragulidae > Tragulus > Tragulus kanchil. The sequence goes on along the minus strand of JAIOJX010000023.1, from coordinate 90,230,515 downwards.
TGAAACTCATATGTGAATTTCATTACTGTTTATGTTTTTTTTTCTTGTTTTTAAATTCTTTATTTTAAAGGTTTTACAGAGTTTTGTTGTTCACAGACATGTATGTTCCCAGATCAGTCATATGCATATCCCTGGTCCACACCACCCCAGTTCCCCCGATCCTACCCCTCCGGACCAAAGCCCCAAGCCATTGTAAGCACTCCTATTCCCTTAGCACAATGACAATAGCTATCTTTTCCACACATGACAGTATAAGTTTCTATGTTACTCCCTCCATGCCTCCCCCTCCCTATTTCTTCCCCACAATGTCCCTATGTCTATGGTCTGTCTGTTTTTCCATGAGTTCACTGCGTGTGTTATCAAGGCGGTCCTACTAGGTTCCATAAGTGTGTGTTAGTATACTGTACTTGGCTTTCTCTTTTTGACTTACTTCACTTCTTATGATAGGTTCTAGAGGTAGTCACCTCATTAGGACTGAGTCTTCTGCATTTCTTTTAACAGCTGAGTAGTATTCCATTGTATATATGTATCAGACTTTTTTAATCCATTCATTCGTCGATGGACATCTAGGTTGCTTCTCTGTTCTAGCTATTGTAGAGAGAGCGGCAATGAACATTGGGGTACAGGTGCTTCTTTCAGTTTTGATTTCATCAGAATACAAGCCTAATAGTGGGGTTGCTGGGTCGTACGGTGCTTCTGTTTTTAGTTGTTTAAGGAATCTCCATACTGTCTTCCATAGAGGCTGTATCAATTTACATACCCACCAGCAGTGCAAGAGATTTCCCTTTTCTCCGCACCCTTGCCAGCATTTATTGTCTGCGGATTTTTTTAAGATGGCCATTCTGACGAGTGTGAGTCTTGATGCTTATTTATTTTCATTTGCCAGCAAGTATCTATAATCCTTTTCTCTCACATCTAAGTCTGTATTCATTTCATTTTCTTATTATTATTTATAAGAATTTGTAAAATAATTACTTCATTATCTGTGCAACACTCCTGCCAGTAGTTAATAATGGTTCAGTTTCTCAGAACCTATAAAACATTATCTTTATTCACAACTAAATTTACTTCACATGCCTGGTTGCAGATTCAGTAGAAAAGAGGCATGAATGGTAATTCTACCACATTGCTGAAACTCATATGTGAATTTCATTACTGTTTATGTTTTTTTTTCTTGTTTTTAAATTCTTTATTTTAAAGGTTTTACAGAGTTTTGTTGTTCACAGACATGTATGTTCCCAGATCAGTCATATGCATATCCCTGGTCCACACCACCCCAGTTCCCCCGATCCTACCCCTCCGGACCAAAGCCCCAAGCCATTGTAAGCACTCCTATTCCCTTAGCACAATGACAATAGCTATCTTTTCCACACATGACAGTATAAGTTTCTATGTTACTCCCTCCATGCCTCCCCCTCCCTATTTCTTCCCCACAATGTCCCTATGTCTATGGTCTGTCTGTTTTTCCATGAGTTCACTGCGTGTGTTATCAAGGCGGTCCTACTAGGTTCCATAAGTGTGTGTTAGTATACTGTACTTGGCTTTCTCTTTTTGACTTACTTCACTTCTTATGATAGGTTCTAGAGGTAGTCACCTCATTAGGACTGAGTCTTCTGCATTTCTTTTAACAGCTGAGTAGTATTCCATTGTATATATGTATCAGACTTTTTTAATCCATTCATTCGTCGATGGACATCTAGGTTGCTTCTCTGTTCTAGCTATTGTAGAGAGAGCGGCAATGAACATTGGGGTACAGGTGCTTCTTTCAGTTTTGATTTCATCAGAATACAAGCCTAATAGTGGGGTTGCTGGGTCGTACGGTGCTTCTGTTTTTAGTTGTTTAAGGAATCTCCATACTGTCTTCCATAGAGGCTGTATCAATTTACATACCCACCAGCAGTGCAAGAGATTTCCCTTTTCTCCGCACCCTTGCCAGCATTTATTGTCTGCGGATTTTTTTAAGATGGCCATTCTGACGAGTGTGAGGTGATATCTCATTGTAGTTGTAATTTGCATTTCTCTAATTATAAGCGAGGTTCAGCATTGTTTCATGTGCTTTTGGGCCATCTGTATGTCCTCTTTGGAGAGGCGTTTCTTTAGGTCTTTTTCCCATTTTTTGATTGGGTTGTTCTTTTTCCCTGTGCTGAGTTGTCTGAGTTGCTTGTAGATTTTGGAGATGAATTCTCTGTCTGTTGTTTCATTTGCTATGATTTTCTCCCACTCTGTGGGCTGTCTGTTCAGCGTTTTTGTAAAAGGCTTTTAAGTTTCATGAGGTCCCACATGTTCATTTTTCTTTTAAGTTTCGCGGTTATAGTAGGTGGGTCAGAGAAGATCCTGCTTTGATTGATGTCCTTGAGGGTTTTGCCTATATTCTCCTCTAAGAGTTTGATGCTTTCTAGTCTTCCATTTAGGTCTTGTCTTTAATCCATTTTGAGTTGATCTTAGTGTGTGGTGTCAGGGAATGTTCCAACTTCAATTTTTTTCCATGGAACTGTCCAATTTTCCCAGCATCACTTGTTGAAGAGGCTGTCTTTGTCCCATTTTAGAGTTTCGCCTCCTTTATCAAAAATAAGGTACCCATAGGTGCGTGGGTTTCTCTCTGAGTTCTCAATCTTGTGCCATTGATCTATAGTTCTGTTTTTGTGCCAGTACCATACTGTCTTGATAACTGTTGCTTTGTAGTAGAGTCTGAAGTTAGGGAGGCTGATTCCTCCAGCTCCGTTTTTCATTCTCAGGATTGCTTTCGCTATTCGAGCTCTTTTGTGTTTCCATATGAACTGTGTGATTCTTTGGTCTAGTTCTGTGAAAAATGTCAATGGAAGTTGAATAGGAATTGCATTGAATCTGTAGATGATATTTGGTAGTATGATCATTTTCACAATATTGATTCTTCTGACCCAGGAACGTGGAATATCTCTCCATCTGTTTAAGTCTTCTTTAATGTCTCTCATGAGTGTCTTGTAATTTTCTGTGTACAGTCCTTTTGTTTCTTTGGGTAGGTTTATTTCTAGGTATTTGATTTTTTTGGTTGCAGTGGTGAAGGGGACTGCCTCTTTGATTTCGTTTTCTGATTTTTCATTGTTTGTGTATAGAAATGCCAGTGATTTCTGTGTGTGGACTTTGTATCCTGAGACTTTGCTGAATTCATTGATTAACTCTAATAGCTTTGTAATAGTGTCTTTGGGATTTTCTATGTATAATATAATGCTGTCTGCAAAAAGAGAGAGTTTGACTTCTTCCTTTCCAATCTGGATTCCTTTGACTTCTTTCTCTTCTCTTATTACTGTTGCTAGAACCTACAGGACTATGTTGAATAGTAGTGGTGAAAGTGGACACCCCTGTCTTGTTCCTGATCAAAGAGGGAATGTTTTCAGCTTTTCACCATTGAGGACAATGTTTGCTGAGGGCTTCTCATAGATGGCTTTTCTTATGTTGAGATAGGTTCCTTCTATGCCCATTTTCTGAAGAGTCTTTATCATAAATGGATGTTGTACTTTGTCGAAGGCTTTGTCTGCATCTACTGAGATGATCATGTGATTTTTGTCTCTCAATTTGTTGATATGGTGTATCACAGTCATTGATTTGCGGATATTGAAGAATCCTTGCATGCCTGGGATGAACCCGACTTGATCGTGACGTATGAGTTTTTTTGATGTGTCGTTGAATTCTGTTTGCTAGGATTTTGTTCAGGATCTTGGCATCTGAGATCATCAGAGAGACTGGTCTGTAATTTTCCTTTTTTGTGTTGTCTTTGCCTGGTTTGGGTATCAGGGTGATGGTGGCCTCGTAGAATGTGTTTGGAAGTTTTCCTTCCTGTGCAATTTTTGGGAAGAGTTTTAGAAGGATAAGCATTAGCTCTTCTTTAAATGTTTGGTAGAATTTGGCTGTGAAGTCATCTGGCCCTGGGTTTTCATTTGGGGTAGATTTATGATCACAAATTCGATTCCTGAGCTTGCGATTGGGTTGTTCAAGGCTTCTGTTTCTTCCTGGCTCAGTCTTGGGAGATGAAGCTTCCCCAAGAAACTGTCCATTTCTTCCAGGCTGTCCAGTATGTTGCCATAGAGTTGCTCATAATAGTCCCTTAGAATCCTTTGGATTTCTGCATTATCTGTTGTAATCTCTCCTTTTTCGTTTTTGATGTTGTTGATCTGGTTATTCTCTCTCTTCTTCTTGATGAGTCTGGCCATTGGCTTGTCAATTTTGTTTACCTTTTCAAAGAACCTGCTTTTTGTTTTATTTATCTTTACTATAGTTTCTTTCATTTCTTTCCCATTTATTTCTGCTCTAGTCTTTATAAGTTCTCTTCTTCTGCTGGCTGTGGGGTGTTTTTGTTCTTCTATCTCCAACTGTTTTAAGCGGAGGGTTAGGTCATCTGCTTCATATTTTCCTAGTTTCTTGAGGTGGGATTGTATTGCTATAAATTTCCCTCTTAGAACTGCTTTTGCAGTATCCCATAAGTTTTGCACGGTCATCTGTTCATTGTCATTTTCTTCTAGGAATCTTTTAATTTCTTCTTTGATTTCCTCAGTGATAAGTTGGTTTTCTAGGTATGTGTTTTTTAATCTCCATGTGTTTGTGCTTTAGTGGTCTTTTTCCTGTAGTTGACCTCTAGTCTCATTGCATTGTGGTCCGAGAAGATGGTTGATATTATTTCAGTTTTCTTGAATTGACTGAGGTTAGATTTGTGGCCCAAGATGTGGTCTCTCCTGGAGAATGTTCCGTGAGCAATTGAGAAGAAAGTGAATTCTTCTTTTGAATGGAACGTCCTAAAGATATCGATGAGGTCCATCTTTTCTAGTGTGACATTTAAGGCTTGTGTTTCTTTATTAATTTTCTGTTGGGATGATCTGTCCATTGGTGGGAGAGGAGTGTTCATGTCTCCTACTATTACTGTGTCATTATTGATTTCTTCTTTTATGTTTGAAATTATCTGTCTTATGTATTGAGGTGCGCCTGTGTTGGGTGCATAGATATTTATGACTGTTATGTCTTCCTCTTGGATAGATCTCTTAATCATGATGTAGTGATCTGCCTGGTCTCTTAGAATCTTCTTTCCTTTAAAATCTATTTTGTCTGATATGAGGATTGCTACTCCAGCTTTCTTTTGATTTCCATTGGCATGGAATATCTTTTTCCAGCCTCTCACTTCCAGTCTATGAGTGTCTCTAGGTCTGAAGTGGGTCTCTTGTAAACAGCATATATATGGGTCATGTTTCTCGATCCATTCAGCCAGCCTGTGTCGTTTGGTTGGAGCATTTAATCCATTTATATTCAAAGTAATTATTGATATGAATGTTCCTATTGTCATCTTCTCAGAAGTTTGGGGTTTGATTTGTAGGATTTCTCCTACTCTTGTATTTATTGGCTATATCAGGCCCTTTAACACTTGTTGTAGGGCTGGTTTTGTGGTACCGAATTCTTTTAGTTTTTGTCTGTCTGTGAAGCTTTTGAATTCACCATCAATTCTGAATGAGATTCTTGCTGGGTAGAGAATTCTTGGTTGGAGGCTATTCTCTTTTAGCCATTTAAATGTGTCTTGCCATTCTCTTCTGGCCTGCAGAGTTTCTGTTGAAAGATCCGCAGTTAGACGTATGGGGTTTCCTTTATATGTTATTTGTTGCTTGTTTCTAGCTGCTTTTAGTAATCTGTCTGTATATTTGGTTTGTGTTAGTTTGATTAGAATGTGCCTTGGTGTGTTTCTTCTGGGGTTTCTCCTGTATGGAATTCTTTGTGCTTCTTGGACTTGATTGAGTATTTCCTTACGCATACTGGGGAAGTTTTCAACTATAACCTCTTCCAGAATTTTTTCGTAGCCTTTTTTCCCCTCTTCTTCCTCTGGAACTCCCATAATTCTAATGTTGGTGCGTTTGATATTGTCCCTTAGGTCTCTGAGGCTATCCTCAGTTCTTTTAATTCTTTCAGCTTTGTTCTGTTCTTCAGCATTTATCTCAACCATTCTTTTTTCCAGTTCACTTATCCGTTCTTCTGCATCCAATACTCTACTGTTGAGACCTTCTATAACATTTTTGAGTTCAGCAATGGAGTTGGTGTTCTCTATTTGCTTATTTTTCATTTCCTGCATCTCTCTTCTCAGTGCACTAATTTCTTCTAATATTCTGTTTTCAGTGTTTTGCATCCTCATTAGTATAGCTTTTCTGAATTCTCTTTCAGATAATTTGTCTATCTCCTCCTCTGTCATTTGAAGCTGTGTTTCTCTAGCCTGGTCCTTCATTTGTCCAGTGTTTCCCTGTCGTTTCATTACTAGGTTGGTTTTTGTTTCTTTGTGTGTGTCTGTGTGTATGGAGTTTTTATTCCCACCAGGCTTCTTGGTTGAATTCTCCCTTCCTTTGGGTTTCTGTCCTTCTAGAAGGGTTCAATGGTTTGTGTCTTGAGTGATGTTAGGTCTTGTTTACAGGTGAATAGTCTCTAGTGTTGTATGTTCTTTGATAGTGTAGGGTCTTGGAATCAGGGCTTCCACTCCAAGGATCCCTGGTTTGATGATTGGTCATGGGGTGTAGGCTCTGTGTCTGGTTTGCTATGGTGTTGCATGATATTAGTTCAAATACTAGCATCTGAGGAACAAGAGGTGCATCCCTGATGGGTGACAGTCATAAAAGCATGCAGATGTTTTATAACATAGTCGTAAGATATACATACATAAACAGCAATAATCACATCCAACCAGTCTTACAGAGATAAAGCACAGGAAAATTTTCTGGCAAGTGACGCAATAAAAGATGATACTTGCCCGTTAAGCTCTGAATTAATTAAAATAGTGCCTGGAAAAATAGATCCGGGGCAAGGTCCTGGCTTGGAGTATTTCATTGAAAGTAATTTTTAAATAAGACACGTGTTGGGGGTGAGGAGGTGGAGAGTATATGGGTAACGAGAAGGAATAGATTCATCTTTGAAGAATTTTATAGGGTTATGTAGCCAAGATTAGTGTGTTGTATTGTTTAGTGCAGCTGGAAGAGACTAGTGGAGACAGGAAGGTAAGAAATATTTTTCTAGAGGATAGTGGTAGATAGGAGAAAGTTTTACATTTAGAACATAGAGGGAAGAAGCAGTAGCAAAGAGGAAAGAAAATTAGAAATTTCTAAGAATTAAAATTTTTAAAATAATTAAAAATTAAAAATCAAAAAAAAAAGAAATTAAAAACTAAAATGGGAAGAAAAACTTAACATTTCCTGCATCTCTCTTCTCAGTGCACTAATTTCTTCTAATATTCTGTTTTCAGTGTTTTGCATCCTCATTAGTATAGCTTTTCTGAATTCTCTTTCAGATAATTTGTCTATCTCCTCCTCTGTCATTTGAAGCTGTGTTTCTCTAGCCTGGTCCTTCATTTGTGCAGTGTTTCCCTGTCGTTTCATTACTAGGTTGGTTTTTGTTTCTTTGTGTGTGTCTGTGTGTATGGAGTTTTTATTCCCACCAGGCTTCTTGGTTGAATTCTCCCTTCCTTTGGGTTTCTGTCCTTCTAGAAGGGTTCAATGGTTTGTGTCTTGAGTGATGTTAGGTCTTGTTTACAGGTGAATAATCTCTAGTGTTGTATGTTCTTTGATAGTGTAGGGTCTTGGAATCAGGGCTTCCACTCCAAGGATCCCTGGTTTGATGATTGGTCATGGGGTGTAGGCTCTGTGTCTGGTTTGCTATGGTGTTGCATGATATTAGTTCAAATACTAGCATCTGAGGAACAAGAGGTGCATCCCTGATGGGTGACAGTCATAAAAGCATGCAGATGTTTTATAACATAGTCGTAAGATATACATACATAAACAGCAATAATCACATCCAACCAGTCTTACAGAGATAAAGCACAGGAAAATTTTCTGGCAAGTGACGCAATAAAAGATGATACTTGCCCGTTAAGCTCTGAATTAATTAAAATAGTGCCTGGAAAAATAGATCCGGGGCAAGGTCCTGGCTTGGAGTATTTCATTGAAAGTAATTTTTAAATAAGACACGTGTTGGGGGTGAGGAGGTGGAGAGTATATGGGTAACGAGAAGGAATAGATTCATCTTTGAAGAATTTTATAGGGTTATGTAGCCAAGATTAGTGTGTTGTATTGTTTAGTGCAGCTGGAAGAGACTAGTGGAGACAGGAAGGTAAGAAATATTTTTCTAGAGGATAGTGGTAGATAGGAGAAAGTTTTACATTTAGAACATAGAGGGAAGAAGCAGTAGCAAAGAGGAAAGAAAATTAGAAATTTCTAAGAATTAAAATTTTTAAAATAATTAAAAATTAAAAATCAAAAAAAAAAGAAATTAAAAACTAAAATGGGAAGAAAAACTTAATAAGAGACAAAAAAAAAAAAAAAAAAAAAACAAACCCAAACCTGACCAATCAATCAAATAAACAGAAACGTCCTCAACAAATAAACAAACAAAAAAAGCTAAATTCTGTCCCTGGTTTTTATCCTCTCATTTGTCTGGTGGAAGCCAATCTGCTCTTGATGGTGTTGTCTTGATGATATAGCCTTTCCCTTATGGCACTGGTTGCTATGGTTTGTTTTCAGCTAAATACTGGCTTTGCTGCAAACTCAGGTGCTGGCCGGGGCGGCGGGCTAATCCCATTCCGTCAGGCGGGGGGCCGTGGCGCATGTAGTCCCTTTTTGGAGGGGGACGCCCCGGGTCTACCACGCACCTGCCAGTAGCCTCCAATACCTGCCCTTCTCCCGGCTCCCTCTGTTGCGGGTGTAGCTATGGGGGTGCACGGGCTCCTCCGCCACTGGCGTGCGCACACTGCCAGTTATGCGTCCAAGTCCCAAAGGGAGCCATGAGCTTTCCCGTCCGGCTCGAGCCCGGTCCCTGGTCAGCAATCCGTGGGCGACTTTCCCTCTCCATTCAGCAAGCCCCCCACTCTAGGAGTGTTTGAACTTACCCGGTGCCCGGCGGAAAGTTGCGATTTTTGCCCGACCAAGCAGGCGATTTTGCGGTAGGCACTCCCTGTTCGGCTGTATCCAGGTCCCTAGGCAGATCCCTGTGGGGAACTTCCTAATTCCGTTCTGTCTGGCTCTGCTCCAGTATCTTATCTTCGATTAGCCAAAAGATCCGGGGCTTGGATTTTTGAATTTTAAATAAGACACGTGTTAGGGTGAGGAGGTGGAGAGTATATGGGTAACGAGAAGGAATAGATTCATCTTTGAAGAATTTTATAGGGTTATGTAGCCAAGATTAGTGTGTTGTATTGTTTAGTGCAGCTGGAAGAGACTAGTGGAGACAGGAAGGTAAGAAATATTTTTCTAGAGGATAGTGGTAGATAGGAGAAAGTTTTACATTTAGAACATAGAGGGAAGAAGCAGTAGCAAAGAGGAAAGAAAATTAGAAATTTCTAAGAATTAAAATTTTTAAAATAATTAAAAATTAAAAATCAAAAAAAAAAGAAATTAAAAACTAAAATGGGAAGAAAAACTTAATAAGAGACAAAAAAAAAAAAAAAAAAAAAAACCCAAACCTGACCAATCAATCAAATAAACAGAAACGTCCTCAACAAATAAACAAACAAAAAAAACTAAATTCTGTCCCTGGTTTTTATCCTCTCATTTGTCTGGTGGAAGCCAATCTGCTCTTGATGGTGTTGTCTTGATGATATAGCCTTTCCCTTATGGCACTGGTTGCTATGGTTTGTTTTCAGCTAAATACTGGCTTTGCTGCAAACTCAGGTGCTGGCCGGGGCGGCGGGCTAATCCCATTCCGTCAGGCGGGGGGCCGTGGCGCATGTAGTCCCTTTTTGGAGGGGGACGCCCCGGGTCTACCACGCACCTGCCAGTAGCCTCCAATACCTGCCCTTCTCCCGGCTCCCTCTGTTGCGGGTGTAGCTATGGGGGTGCACGGGCTCCTCCGCCACTGGCGTGCGCACACTGCCAGTTATGCGTCCAAGTCCCAAAGGGAGCCATGAGCTTTCCCGTCCGGCTCGAGCCCGGTCCCTGGTCAGCAATCCGTGGGCGACTTTCCCTCTCCATTCAGCAAGCCCCCCACTCTAGGAGTGTTTGAACTTACCCGGTGCCAGGCGGAAAGTTGCGATTTTTGCCCGACCAAGCAGAGCGATTTTCGCGGTAGGCACTCCCTGTTCGGCTGTATCCAGGTCCCTAGGCAGATCCCTGTGGGGAACTTCCTAATTCCGTTCTGTCTGGCTCTGCTCCAGTATCTTATCTTCGCAGTGTCTTCATTTCTGCCAGCTATCTGGCCAGCCGGATTCTTGGAATTTTCGCGCTGAGCGCTGCCCTCTCTCCCCTGATGCTCCACTCAGGCCCCCTTTTAGGGCACTTGTTGGCGCATTCTCCGTTGGTGCGGTCTGGCGTGGGGGTTAGGATAGAGGGTTCTCAGAACAGTAGCTCCGGGAAAGTTCTGGCTGTACACTCTTCAACTCTCGGAGACCTAAGGACTTCTTCTGTCATCTAGCGGCTGATTTGTTGGTGGTGTTTCATTTCTTGATTATTTCTGGTGGTTCTGTTGAGGAGCTGGTGAAATCTTCCCCTCATTCCTCCGCCATCTTGGCCCCGTCTTTCCATTTTTTGTTTCTTATGATAGATATTTTGCTTACTCTATTCTACAGCTTGCTTTTATCCCCAAAAATCCCTCAAATGACTCAAGTGTTTAAGATTAATCACACATTCACTGATTAGTACCTAATACTTTAAAGTCAGAACAGTAATGGACTGTGACTTATACTGTTAAGAAGAATCATCATAAAGTAAGATGATTTTTGATTTCAAAGCAATGTGCCACTTCATAAAAAAGTCATTTCACACAAGAGAGTCCACTGAAGTGGACTAAAGAGTTCTTAGGTAATTATTTTCTCTTCCATCTTCCAGATACACAGTGACCTGCCAAAATCTATACATGTGTTTGGGGGAAAGAATTTGTGGGGACTGCATTAACAAGTGCCTGAGAGGCTTGGTTAGTAGTGCTTCTCAAAGCACTAGCACTCCAACCTGCATTAGAATCATGTTGAATGCTTGTGGAAAATGCAGTTTCCTTGGCCCTCAAGGATTTTGCCTGATTTGTTAAGTTTGGTCTAACAATTTCTGTTATCAACTTATACTCCAGCTCATTCTGATAAGAGACTTTCTGCCCACACTTAAAGAAATACAGTCAAAATGATTAGCAAACATATAGAAGATTCTGTGGCTGAAAAATTTAAGTCTGTATGAGTAAAAACAGAGATGGAAGCCCAAGTCTATGAGTGAACTTAAGACACCTATATAAGTATTTTTATGTTCATGAATAATATAAACCAAAACACATAAACTTAATTAATATCAGGCATTGTTCCAAAAGCTTCATATATCTTAACTCATAAATATCCATGACAGTACTATTATGTGAGCACAACCATTATTTCCATTTTTAAAACAGTTTATTTTCAGAGCAGTTTCAGGTCCATAGCAAAGCTGAGTAGAGAGATTTCCCCCTAAACTTCTGCCCTATGTCCTACATGCTCAGCCTCTCCCATTATCAACATCCTCTTACCAAAGTGGTACAGTTGTTATAATAGGTGAACCTACACTGACACATTGTAATCACCCAGAGTTAATAAATTACCTTAGGATTCACTCTTGATATTGGACCTTCTGTAGAACTGGACACATGTATGACATGTGTGGGTTTCCCAGGTTGCCTAATGGTAAAGAACCTGCCTGTCAATGCAGGATACACCAGAGACGGGGATTTGATCCCTGGGTCAGGAATATCACCTGGAGTAGGAAAGGGCAACGCACTAAAATATCCTTGCCTGGAGAATTCCATTGATAGAGGAGCCTGGCAGGCTATAGTCCATGTATTCACAGAGTCATGACATGTATCCACCATTACAGTATCATACAGAGTATCTTCACTGCCCTAAAGATCCTCTAAGCTCCATTCAGTCATGCTCCATACCTCACCCCAGCAATCACTGATCTGTTTACTGTCTCCATACTTTGGTTTTTCCAGAATGTAATATAGTTGAAATTATGCACTATATACCCTTTTCACATTGCTTATATTTAGCAATATGCTATTAACATTCTCCATGTCTTTTCATGGCTTGATAGTGCATTTCTTTTTAATTTATGTCTTTAAAGGACATACTTTAGGTCCTTCTCTCCTTCCCAATAGAAACAGAAATGCAGGTGGTCTAAACATAATGCTATAAAATCTAAACATATTTTCAACAGTTGTTGGTACTTACTGGCTGTGTGATCTTAAGCACACTTATTAACATTTCTGACACTCATTATCTGCTCTACAGTAGTTATAAAGATTACAGGAGAGCCAGTACACAGATCTAATTCCATGCCTGATTGATAATTCAGTCTATTCTCAAAATAGCAGCCAGAGTGATCTTGTTAACTTCATATAGGTCATGTCATCATTCTCTTCAAAACCCTTCTAGTTGCTATATTTACATTTTAAACGAGCTCCCTTTCCCTGTTCCATTTTTCTCCTCAGGGCTTATGAAGAAAACACATCTAAGCACATCACATAGATCACTTATTTATCCCATTTATCAGCTGCCTTGCTCCACCCCATGATGATATAGACTTTTCTCTGCTTTGTCAACTATCAAAAGCCCATAAAAGGTTTTATCATGTAGTAGATGCTCGAGGATTTGTTGAATAAATATTGGGTTGGCCAAAAAGTTAATTCATTTGCAGTTTTGCTCTTTGCTATTCAGTCACTGAGCCACATCCAGCTGTTTACAATCCTATGGGATGTAGCACGTCCTTCATTATCTCCCAGAGTTAGATCAAAATCATGTTCCTTGGATCAGTGATATTGAGTCAGTGACACTATCCACTATATCATCCTCTGTGGTTCCTGTCTTCTGTTGCCACCAGTCTTTCTCAGTGTCAGGGTCTTTTTCAATGAGCTGGCTCTTCACATCAGGTGGTCAACGTATTAGAGCTTTAGCTCCAGCATCAGTTCCTGCAATGAATACTCAGTTTTGATTTCCTTTAAGATTGACTGGTTTGATCTTCCTGCACAACAAGGGACTCTTAAGAGCCTTCCACAAAACCTCAATTTGAAAGCATCAGTTCTTTGGTACTCAGCCTTCTTTATGGTCCAACTCTCATATCCATATACAATTACTGTAAAAATACACAGCTTTGATTATATGGACCTTCTATATTGCTCTCTATACATCAAATCATAATTGTTCACATTATCTTATGGAAAATCCCAAATGAACATTTTGGCCAATACAATACACAACACACCACCATCATTTAATCTCTCAGTCTTTTCATCTGTAAAGGAGGAACAGCAATCATGCTTTACTTATTTCAAGATTATTGCTAAGAGCCTATCAGTTACATGATAGCACCACTACACTACTTCACTGACCACAGTGACATCTTCAACTTCTTGTTAATTTTCAACTTGAAAAATTTGTGTTTCTCCTAATTCCCTAAGGGTTGTAGCTGTTTTCTTTTCAGCCAAATAAGCACAGTGACAATAAATTCAGCCCTCAGCCCAAATTTTCTCTCATTTCGGAGGCTTTCCCTAATACCAATTACACATTTTATTCACATCCTCTCATCACAAAGGGCTGATAAGATTTGGCTCACAGATGCTATAAAACTATATGCTATAAAACTATGCTATTTTGTCCTTAAAAGAATTAATGCATTCATGACTCCTTATGTAGCAAAACAAAATAAAACTAATCTTCTTTTAAACTCTTAAGTCCTCAACTGTGAATCTCACCTCTGAGTCTGCAACCTCAACAAACAAACAAACAAAAAAAACAGCAACCAAAACCAAACAAAATCCCCTAGAACTATACAAAATTCCCTTTTCTTCTCAAATCATCTCTTGAGGGCAACCAGGCAACCTTTAAGAAACATCTTTTCTTTTTTTCAAATCCCTCCAGCCTTTCTAACTAGGCAAGTCCTCAGGGAAATAACTTACAACTGTTTTGAATATATGTTATGTCTAGCAGTTTGCTATGAACTTCATTGGCCTCTGTGATCTCGCACCTGAAACACACCTTAGGGAGTGTACCTGGCTCTCAGGAGACTCATCACAGATCAGAAAAAACAACACTACATTATGATTCTCACTATTTCATCATTTGAAGAAATACGCCATTTGGTTCAGATTGTTCACAAAATATACTATGATAAGACACGTAAGATGCTAACAATAGGTGAAACTGGTTTTCATTAGCAAGGCTCCCATATTCCATAGATTTCTCCCACAAACAACCATATCTGACTGGTTAGTCCTACAGGTTTCAACCAACCTCACATCAATGTTACTATCACAGATACTTTTAAAGAAGTATACTTTATAAGAAGTCAAGGAATCTTAACTCAACACTCATCAGAAATAACTTGAGAGGGCTTTCTTAAAAATCCAGACTAGTCAGCCCACCTCCAGAATTTCCACTCAGTAAGTAAGGGTGGGGCTGAGAATTTGCATTGTTAACTAGTTTTCAGTGACACTAATGCTTCAAGAACCACGGCATCAGGTAAGCAATCTGCATTTACCTAACAGGACATATTTTAAAAGTGTGTCTCCTGGGTTCTATTTAACTGTCGGAAAATAAAACTTTCCTTTTTTTCTGAGCCAATCTTCACAACATCTTGAATCACATTAAAAAGTCCTACATCATCAACCAGATTTAGAAAAAACTTCATGCTCCTTGAAGAGATCTAGGCATTAAAGTTCCTACCAAAATTCTTTTTTAAACCAAACACATTATCTGGAATCAGGGCATTGGTATGCAGGTGGAATCAGCAAGAGAGACTCTCCTCATCAGCCATTTTTATTCAAACCCCACACACCAAATCATTTTGTGGGAGATAATTTGGATTTCTAACCAACAAATGTTTATTATCTGACTATTCTTTTTAGTAAGTATATAAATATTATTGTAATATAATTATATTCACCTTTAAATATACATACTGTTGGGGCTTCCCTGGTGGTTCAGTGGGTAAGGACATCGCCTTGCAGTCCTAGGGGCGTCGGTTCGATCCTGGCCTAGGAAGATCCCACGTGCAGCGTGGCGGCTGGACCGATGTGTCCAATTACAGAGCCGGAGCTCTGGAGCACATGCGCCCAGAGCCGGTGCTCTGTGACAACAGATGCCACAGCGATGGGAGGCCCACACGGGCCAAAGAACAAAGATGGATGAAACTAGACAAATGAAAGACCAGTGGAAGTGGCCCGCCCACCCCTCTCCCTCCCCACTCCCGCCAAAATAAATAAATACATAAATAAATGTTTTAAAAAAATAAATACACATACTGTGAAACTATTTGGGATGTTTTAAATAAATTCCAGCTAGCTCAACATGAAAAACGTAAAATATAAAATGAAGCAGAGTTTACTATTCACTTTACTATCCCCATTTATTTACAGACTGGGAAGGATAACAAGATTTTACACCTTTTACATTTCTGGACTACTTCTCAAAGAAAATACTATTCTGTGAAACAGATTTCAAATACTTGAGTGACAAGCTTGAATGACTTAAAACAAAGGCAGGTGTGGAGATAGATCCTGGGACATCACTGGCTTAGATCAGACCTTCTCTAACAAGATACAGAGAACATCTAGTTTAAGTAGTAGATTGAACTAATACACTAGCTTCCCCTTTCTCCTAAGACCCTGGTGAGAAGAAATTTTTCAAAGAATAAGCTCACAGAGCATTTACCTAACAGGACATATTTTAAAAGTGTGTCTCCTGGGTTCTATTTAACTGTCGGAAAATAAAACTTTCCTTTTTTTCTGAGCCAATCTTCACAACATCTTGAATCACATTAAAAAGTCCTACATCATCAACCAGATTTAGAAAAAACTTCATGCTCCTTGAAGAGATCTAGGCATTAAAGTTCCTACCAAAATTCTTTTTTAAACCAAACACATTATCTGGAATCAGGGCATTGGTATGCAGGTGGAATCAGCAAGAGAGACTCTCCTCATCAGCCATTTTTATTCAAACCCCACAAACCAAATCATTTTGTGGGAGATAATTTGGATTTCTAACCAACAAATGTTTATTATCTGACTATTCTTTTTAGTAAGTATATAAATATTATTGTAATATAATTATATTCACCTTTAAATATACATACTGTTGGGGCTTCCCTGGTGGTTCAGTGGGTAAGGACATCGCCTTGCAGTCCTAGGGGCGTCGGTTCGATCCCTGGCCTAGGAAGATCCCACGTGCCGCGTAGCGGCTGGACCGATGTGTCCAATTACAGAGCCGGAGCTCTGGAGCACATGCGCCCAGAGCCGGTGCTCTGTGACAACAGATGCCACAGCGATGGGAGGCCCACACGGGCCAAAGAACAAAGATGGATGAAACTAGACAAATGAAAGACCAGTGGAAGTGGCCCGCCCACCCCTCTCCCTCCCCACTCCCGCCAAAATAAATAAATACATAAATAAATGTTTTAAAAAAATAAATACACATACTGTGAAACTATTTGGGATGTTTTAAATAAATTCCAGCTAGCTCAACATGAAAAACGTAAAATATAAAATGAAGCAGAGTTTACTATTCACTTTACTATCCCCATTTATTTACAGACTGGGAAGGATAACAAGATTTTACACCTTTTACATTTCTGGACTACTTCTCAAAGAAAATACTATTCTGTGAAACAGATTTCAAATACTTGAGTGACAAGCTTGAATGACTTAAAACAAAGGCAGGTGTGGAGATAGATCCTGGGACATCACTGGCTTAGATCAGACCTTCTCTAACAAGATACAGAGAACATCTAGTTTAAGTAGTAGATTGAACTAATACACTAGCTTCCCCTTTCTCCTAAGACCCTGGTGAGAAGAAATTTTTCAAAGAATAAGCTCACAGAGCAAGGAGCAAGAGATTTTAATGGAGTTTAGAGGCAAGAAAGCAGCTGGAAGAGGCCATTAAAACTGAGTGGAGAAAGCTATAGCCTAAAATATGACCATGAAGACTTATCAGATAGTTATGTCTCATCAGAAAAGATGAAAGACAACAAAATGCTAAGAGAAATACATAATCCAAGAATTATATATCCAGCTAAATTCTCCTTTAAAAACAAGAATTACATGACCAGAAGAATTATGTATACCAAGAATTATATATCCAGCTAAATTCTCCTTTAAGAATAAGAATTATACACTGAGAAGAATTATATATCCAGAAGAATTATATATAACAAGAATTATCTATCCAGTTAAACTTTCCTTTAAAAATAAGGAGAGGCCACTGGATTCGCTCTGCCATGGCCCACACTCTGTCTGTGGAATGTGCTTTCTCTGAATCTGAATAAGCCCATTTCTTACCTATCACTTTGTCTCTCGCTGAATTCTTTTCTGCAAAGAGACATGAAGAACCTGAACCTCAATGGGTCCAGACATTGGAACAACCTGGGTTTGGAATCCCTTCTGCATGAGATGTCTACCTGTCACTTCTGAAGGGAAAAGAGACACAGCTGCTGTTACCAGGACAAAAGCTTAGACCTAATAAACTGCCAGAACTCAGAAAATAAATAAATAAAAATAAGGAGAAATCAAGACATCTTCAGATTTAAAAACCAAAACACAGATCTGAGAGAGAACTTGTTGCTAGCTGATCTACCCTATGAGAACCTAAAGGAATTGTTCAGGCTGAAATGACTGGCATTACAGGAAGCTTAGGGTACTATCCCCATTTATTTACAGACTGGGAAGGATAACAAGATTTTACACCTTTACATTTCTGGACTACTTCTCAAAGAAAATACTATTCTGTGAAACAGATTTCAAATACTTGAGTGACAAGCTTGAATGACTTAAAACAAAGGCAGGTGTGGAGATAGATCCTGGGACATCACTGGCTTAGATCAGACCTTCTCTAACAAGATACAGAGAACATCTAGTTTAAGTAGTAGATTGAACTAATACACTAGCTTCCCCTTTCTCCTAAGACCCTGGTGAGAAGAAATTTTTCAAAGAATAAGCTCACAGAGCAAGGAGCAAGAGATTTTAATGGAGTTTAGAGGCAAGAAAGCAGCTGGAAGAGGCCATTAAAACTGAGTGGAGAAAGCTATAGCCTAAAATATGACCATGAAGACTTATCAGATAGTTATGTCTCATCAGAAAAGATGAAAGACAACAAAATGCTAAGAGAAATACATAATCCAAGAATTATATATCCAGCTAAATTCTCCTTTAAAAACAAGAATTACATGACCAGAAGAATTATGTATACCAAGAATTATATATCCAGCTAAATTCTCCTTTAAGAATAAGAATTATACACTGAGAAGAATTATATATCCAGAAGAATTATATATAACAAGAATTATCTATCCAGTTAAACTTTCCTTTAAAAATAAGGAGAGGCCACTGGATTCGCTCTGCCATGGCCCACACTCTGTCTGTGGAATGTGCTTTCTCTGAATCTGAATAAACCCATTTCTTACCTATCACTTTGTCTCTCGCTGAATTCTTTTCTGCAAAGAGACATGAAGAACCTGAACCTCAATGGGTCCAGACATTGGAACAACCTGGGTTTGGAATCCCTTCTGCATGAGATGTCTACCTGTCACTTCTGAAGGGAAAAGAGACACAGCTGCTGTTACCAGGACAAAAGCTTAGACCTAATAAACTGCCAGAACTCAGAAAATAAATAAATAAAAATAAGGAGAAATCAAGACATCTTCAGATTTAAAAACCAAAACACAGATCTGAGAGAGAACTTGTTGCTAGCTGATCTACCCTATGAGAACCTAAAGGAATTGTTCAGGCTGAAATGACTGGCATTACAGGGTATTTAGAAATCAATTCAAAGAAATAAAAAGTACCAGAAAAAGATAACTAAGTAGGTATTGTGAAAATACATATAAATGTAACTTCAAATATAATTCTATTCTTGACCAGTTTTAAGATATTTACACAAAGCAATAATTATAAAAACAAGTTGATAAGCATATAGTATATATAAAATATAATTTCATGGTAATAATAGTACAGAAAATGTAGAATGAAATGGAGATACACTGGAGGAAAGGTTTTGTATACTTTAATTAAACTAGCATTAATATGAATGGGATTATTTTACTTACAATAGGCTAATTGTAATCTTAGGGTAAATGCTAAGAAAGCAACTGAAAATAAATAGAAAATTGGAAAGGCATAATCAAAAATATATAACACAATAGAAGGCAAAAATCAAGGAATAAAGGAATGCAATGGCTGTAACACACATAATAACAAGAGAAAGGTAGGTGTAAATCCTAATTTATCAGTAATTAGACTAAGTATAATACCAAATCAAAAGTCAGAGATAGGCAAAATGGATTTAAAAAAATGATCCATCTAAATATATATATATATACACATATAGTCTAAATGAGGAAAGCTACAAAACTCTAATGAATAAAATCAAAGAAGAACTAAGCAAATGGAGAAATAATCCATGTTCATAAATAGAAAAATTCAACATTGTCAAGATGTCAGTTCTTCCGAACTTGATCAATAGATTAAATGCAATCTCAGCCAAAAAAAAAAAAGTTATTTTTATTGATATCAACAGATTCTAAAGTTTATACAAAGAGGCAAAAAAATAAATAAATAAAAAATTAGCCAACACAATACTGAATGAACAAACCTGTAAAACAGATAAATTACCTGACTTTTAAGACTTACTATAAAGCTATAGCAATCAAGACAATGTGGTACCAGCAAAAGGTTTGATCAATGGATCAGAGAAACCAGAAACAGACCCACATAAATACAGTCCAGTGATCTTTGACAAAGGAGCAAAAGCATACAATTTCCTCAACAAAAGGTGCTGGAAAAACAAGACGTCCATAAAAAAGAAAAAATTCATCTAGACATCATAGACTCATCATAAAAATTAACTCAAAGTCAACAATAGCCCAATGTAAAATGCAAAACTATAAAATTTCTAGAATATTAAGTAAAACCTTGGATATGGTGATGGTTTTTGAAATACAACACCAAATACACAATCCATGAAAGAAATAATAAGCTAGAGTTAATTAAAATTTTTTTAAAAACTACTCTTTGAAAGACACTGCCAAGAGAGACAAACCAGACTGGGAGAAAACATCTGCACGAGAGACAACTGGTAAATGAATGGACTGTTATCCAAAACATATAAACAACTTTTAAAACTCAGTAATAAGAGAACGAACAATTTGACTAAAAATTGGGCCAAAGACCTTAACAAAAGACCTTATCAAAGAAAATACATGGCAAATAAGTGTATGAAAAGGAGTTCTACATCACATATTATGAGAGAAATGGAAATTGAAACAACAGTGAGATACCATTACATACCTACTAGAATGGTCAAAACCTAGGACACTGACAATGCTAAATGCTGGTGAGAATGTGAACCAACAGGAACTCTTGTACAGTGCTGATTTGAGTGCAAAATGGTACATCGCTCTGGAAGAGTTTGGTGGTTTCTCACAAAACTAAACATACTCTTACTATATAATCCAGCAACTCTGCTCCTTGGTATTTTCCCAAAGGAGTTAAAAACTATGCTCATACCAAAATCAGCACACTGATGTTTACAGCAAATTTCTAATCCTTGGAAGCACCAACAAACCCTTCAGGACTTCTCTGGTGGGGCAGTTGATAGGAATCCACCTGCCAATGCAGGGAACACATTTGATCAATGGTCCAGGATTCCACATGCCACAGAACAACTAAGCAAGTGTGTCATAACTCCTGAGCCCATGAGCTGTAACTACGAAACCTGAGTGTTGCAACTACTGAAGTCTTTGCTTCAAAAGAAGCCTGTGCTCCAGCAAAGAGAAGTCACCACAATGAGAAGCCCACGTACTACAATGAAGAGTAGCCCCCCCTGACATAAATACAGTCCAGTATTGACAAAGGAGCAAAAGCATACAATTTCCTCAACAAAAGGTGCTGGAAAAACAAGACGTCCATAAAAAAGAAAAAATTCATCTAGACATCATAGACTCATCATAAAAATTAACTCAAAGTCAACAATAGCCCAATGTAAAATGCAAAACTATAAAATTTCTAGAATATTAAGTAAAACCTTGGATATGGTGATGGTTTTTGAAATACAACACCAAATACACAATCCATGAAAGAAATAATAAGCTAGAGTTAATTAAAATTTTTTTAAAAACTACTCTTTGAAAGACACTGCCAAGAGAGACAAACCAGACTGGGAGAAAACATCTGCACGAGAGACAACTGGTAAATGAATGGACTGTTATCCAAAACATATAAACAACTTTTAAAACTCAGTAATAAGAGAACGAACAATTTGACTAAAAATTGGGCCAAAGACCTTAACAAAAGACCTTATCAAAGAAAATACATGGCAAATAAGTGTATGAAAAGGAGTTCTACATCACATATTATGAGAGAAATGGAAATTGAAACAACAGTGAGATACCATTACATACCTACTAGAATGGTCAAAACCTAGGACACTGACAATGCTAAATGCTGGTGAGAATGTGAACCAACAGGAACTCTTGTACAGTGCTGATTTGAGTGCAAAATGGTACATCGCTCTGGAAGAGTTTGGTGGTTTCTCACAAAACTAAACATACTCTTACTATATAATCCAGCAACTCTGCTCCTTGGTATTTTCCCAAAGGAGTTAAAAACTATGCTCATACCAAAATCAGCACACTGATGTTTACAGCAAATTTCTAATCCTTGGAAGCACCAACAAACCCTTCAGGACTTCTCTGGTGGGGCAGTTGATAGGAATCCACCTGCCAATGCAGGGAACACATTTGATCAATGGTCCAGGATTCCACATGCCACAGAACAACTAAGCAAGTGTGTCATAACTCCTGAGCCCATGAGCTGTAACTACGAAACCTGAGTGTTGCAACTACTGAAGTCTTTGCTTCAAAAGAAGCCTGTGCTCCAGCAAAGAGAAGTCACCACAATGAGAAGCCCACGTACTACAATGAAGAGTAGCCCTAACTCACCGCAACTTGAGAAAGCCCTGCAAAGAAATGAAGACCCAGTGGAACCAAAAATAAATAAATAAAACAAGCAATAAATAACAAAGAAGATACCCTTCAATGAGTGAATGAATAAACAAATCACAGTACATTCAGACAAAGAAATGAGCTATCAAGCTATGAAAAGGCATGAAAGAATCTTAAATGTACTATCACTAAGTGAACGAAGTCAATCTGAAAAGGCTACATACTGTATGATTCCAACTATATTACATTCTGGAAAAGGCAAAACTATGAAGACAATAAAAAGATCAGTGATTACTGGGAATGGGGGAGTCAAGGAGGTAAGAAGGGATGAATAGGCAGAGCAAGAAGATTTTAGGGCAGTGAAAATACTCTGTATGATGTTATAATAATGAGTATTACATTATATATTTGTCCAAATCCACAAAATGTAAATCAGTAATGAACCCTTAGGTAAAGGACACTTTGGTTGACTACGATGTATCAATGTACAAATTTATCATTTTGGTAAGTGATGTTGGTAATGGGTGACGATTCTGTTGAAGCAGGGGTTCTATGAGAACTCTCTATACCTTCCTCTCAATTTTGCTGTGGACTTAAAACTGATCTAAAAAACATTAGTCTTAAAAATATGGACCTAAAACCATAAAACAAAAAAGCATAAATTGGATTCCATCATTCCCTCCAAAACCCAACTACTTATACACACAATCTAAAAAAGACATGTTCAGTTCAATGACACAAATAGGCTGAGTAAAAGATAACAGACTAAGTAAAGGATAGGACTTCCCTGATGCCTCAGTGGTAAAGAATCTACCTGCCAATGCAGATGACATGGGTTCAATCCCTAGTCTGGGAAGATTCCACATGTCACAGAGCAACTAAGCCCATGCACCACAACTATTAAGCTTGTGCACTATAGGTTGAGAATCACAACTACTGAGCCCTTGCACCAGAATTATTGAAGTCTGTGTGCCCTAGAGCCCATGCTTCAGCAACAAGAGAAGTCACCACAAAGAGAAACTTGTGCACTGCAACTAGAGAGTAGCCCCTTCTCACCACAGCTAAAGTAAAGTTCATGAAGCAATGAAGACCCAGCAGAATTAAATAAGTAAATAAACTTATTTTTAAAAAGTAAAGGATAGAAATATATAGACCATGCAAACAGTAACCACAATAGAGCTGAGGTGGCTATACTAATATCACACAAAATTCTGTAAGACAAAAACTGTTTTTTAAAGACAAAAGAAAGATATTTGACAACAATTAGAGAATCAATTCATCAGAAAGATAGGAGTGACTATCAGATGCTTACAATTAAAAACAGGGCTATAAAACTGAAACCTAAAGGGAGAAATAGAAAATTCAACAAAATAGTTGGAGACTTTAATACACCATTTATAAGAATGGATTGAAAGCAAAGCAGATCAACAAAAAAGAGACTTGAAGAATATCACAAACAACCTTGTCATAGCAGGTTATCTACAGAACGTTCTAGATCCAAAAAGAACAGAACACACTTTCTTCTCAAATGCACACGAAATATTCTCCATGACAGACCATGTGTTAGGTGATAAAACAAACCTTAACAAATTTAAAAAGAAGTAAATCATTAAAAGTATGTTATCTGACTACAATGAAATTAAATTTGAAATCAGTAATAGAAGAAAATGACACATACATAAAAACTAACCAACATACTCTTAAATAACCAATGGGTTAACAAAGAAAACACAATGGAAAACGTGAAGTAGTTTGGGATGAATGAAAAAAAAAAAGAGACCATTAAAATCTTATGATACACAAGCAATAGTAGTGCTTAAAGAGAAATTTATAGTTGCAAATACATATATTAAGAGGGAGAAAGAATTCAAATTAACAACCTTCCACATTAAGTAACTGGGAGAAAAAAGAGCAACCTGAACCCAAGGCAAGTAGAAGGTAGGAAATGCAAAAGATTAGAGTGGAAGAAAATGAAATGGAGAAAAATCAAAGAATGCAAAAGCTGGTTCTTT
Source organism: Tragulus kanchil (assembly GCA_022376925.1). Classification (NCBI taxonomy): domain Eukaryota; kingdom Metazoa; phylum Chordata; class Mammalia; order Artiodactyla; family Tragulidae; genus Tragulus; species Tragulus kanchil. The sequence continues at coordinate 90,206,577 of JAIOJX010000023.1, read as the reverse complement.
AAAAATGTCAACAAAATTGACAAACTTTTATCCAAACTTCTCCCCTGCAAAAAGACTCAAATTTTAACAATAAAGGAAGGAATATGGTAACTAACCCTATAGAAATAAAAATGATTATAAGAGAATACTATGAAGAAGAGTATGCCAATTAATATGCAAGAAAGATAAAAAATAATTCCAAGAATACCTTCAAGAAGAAACAGAAAGTCTGGGAGAGTGATGTCAGCAGCATGGTGGAACAAGATACTTTGTTTCTCTTAAACTTACAACCAGTAAAACATCCATAATTCAAGGAAGGTCCCTCTGCCCAACACAACCGGATGTTAGAGAATACTAGACACCTGGATACCAAAAGGTGGGTGAACTGTAACACACAGAGGGGGCAGAACTGAGGAACAATAGAAACAGTACTTGCAATTCTAGACCTCCAGACTCAGTAGCTAAGCCCATAGTCCAAGATACCTACCTGGTAGCAGCAAAGGAGGTGATATATATGACTGACCTCCCAGCAGCAGAGGCATCCATGGCCACTGGTAACTGGACAGCAGCAGTACTCGGGCCCAAGGACCCCACTACCCCTAGTCACAGATGCCCAGAACTATGGCCTACCACCACCATACTCAGTGGTAGAGCCCATGAACCTTAACTCCAGACACAAGCCAAGATGCCTGCATGACCCCAACTCCTAGCGGTAAAGCCTGTGACTCAGAGAATTCTGGATGTGGGAGAAGAGTCCACCATCCCATTGCCCCAGGAGGGTACACTACTGACCCTGAAAGGACAAGTGATAATAAAGACATGGGGCATTACCTCAGACAGAGATGGACAGTTGTTCTTTGGTCATGCCTGACTCTCTGAGACCCCACACACTGTGGTACACCAGGCCATCCTGTCCTTCACTATCTCCAAGAGGTTGCTTAAATTCATGTCCATTGAGTCGATGATGCCATACAACATCTCATCTTCTGTTGTCCCCTTCTCCTTCTGCACTCAGTTGTTACCAGTATCAGAGTCTTTTCCAATGAGCTGGCTCTTTGCATCAGGTGGCTGAAGTACTGGAGCTTCAGCTTCAGTCCTTCCAATGAATATTCAGGGCTGATTTCCTTTGGGACTGACTGGTTTTATCTCCATGCTCTTCAAGAAAATTCTCAAGAGTCTTTGCCAGTTCTCCCAGCACCACTTGTTGAAGAGGCTGTCTTTGTCCCATTTTATAGTTTCACCTCCTTTATCAAAAATAAGGTACCCATAGGTGCGTGGGTTTATCTCTCAGTTCTCTATCTTGTTCCATTGGTCTATAGTTCTGTTTTTGTGCCAGTACCATACTGTCTTGATGACTGTTGCTTTGTAGTTGAGTCTGAAGTTAGGGAGGCTCTGATCCCTACAGCTCCTTTTTTCTTTCTCAGGCTTGCTTTGGCTATTCGAGGTCTTTTGTGTTTCCATATGAACTGTGTGATTCTTTGGTCTAGTTCTGTGAAAAATGTCAATGGTAGTTGAGTAGGTATTGCATTGAATCTGTAGATGAGATTTGGTAGTATGGTCATTTTCACAATATTGATTCTTCCGACCCAGGAACATGGAATATCTCTCCATCTGTTTAAGTCTTCTTTAATTTCTTTCATGAGTGTCTTGTAATTTTCTGTGTACAACTCTTTTGTTTCTTTGGGTAGGTTTATTCCTAGATATTTGATTCTTTTGGTTGCAATGGTGAAGGGGACTGCCTCTTTGATTTCGTTTTCTGATTTTTCATTGTTTGTGTATAGGAATGCCAGTGATTTCTGTGTGTTGACTTTGTATCCTGCGACTTTGCTGAATTCGTTGATTAGTTCTAGTAGCTTTGTAATAGAGTCTTTGGGATTTTCTATGTATAATATCATATCATCTGCAAAAAGAGAGAGCTTGACTTCTTCCTTTCCAATCTGGATTCCTTTGATTTCTTTCTCTTCTCTTATTGCTGTTGCTAGAACTTCCAGGACTATGTTGAATAGTAGTGGTGAAAGTGGACAGCCCTGTCTTGTTCCTGATCTTAGAGAGAATGCTTTCAGTTTTTCTCCGTTGAGGACAATGTTCGCTGTGGGCTTCTAATAGATGGCTTTCACTATGTTGAGATAGGTTCCTTCTATGCCCATTTTCTGAAGAGTTTTTATCATGAATGGGTGTTGTACTTTGTCGAAGGCTTTTTCTGCATCTATTGAGATGATCATGTGATTTTTGTCTCTCAGTTTGTTAATATGGTGTATCACATTGATTGATTTGAGGATGTTGAAGAAGCCTTGCATGCCTGGGATGAACCCAACTTGATCATCATGTATGAGTTTTTTGATGTGTCATTGAATTCTGTTTGCTAGGATTTTGTTGAGGATCTTGGCATCTAAGTTCATCAGAGAAATTGGTCTGTAATTTTCCTTTTTTGTGTTGTCTTTGCCTGGTTTGAGTATCAGGGTGATGGTGGCCTCGTAGAATGTGTTTGGAAGTTTTCTTTCCTGTGCAATTTTTTGAAAGAGTTTTAGAAGGACAGGCATTAGCTCTTCTTTAAATGTTTTGTAGAATTCGGCTGTGAAGCCATCTGGTCCTGGGCTTTTATTTTTAGGTAGATTTTTAATCACAGATTCGATTTCTGAGTTTGTGATTGGGTTGTTCAAAGTTTCTGTTTCTTCCTGGCTCAGTCTTGGGAGATTGACCTTCCCCAAGAAACTGTCCATTTCTTCCAGGTTGTCCAGTTTGTTGCCATAGAGTTGCTCAAAATAGTCTCTTAGAATCCTTTGGATTTCTGCATTATCTGTTGTAATCTCTCTATACAATAGCCAAAACATGGAAGCAACCTAGATGTCCATCGACAAATGAATGGATCCAGAAGCTCTGGTACATATATACAATGGAATACTACTGTTAAAGCCAGTGATTCTGTGTTGACTTGTATCTTTCCGTTGATTAGTTCTAGTAGCTTTGTAATAGAGTCTTTGAGATTTTCTATGTATAATATCATGTTACCTGCAAATAGAGAGAGTTTGATTTCTTCCTTTCCAATCTGGATTCCTTTGATTTCTTTCTCTTCTCTTATTGCTGTTGCTAGAACTTCCAGGACTCTGTTGAATAGTAGTGGTGAAAGTGGACAGCCCTGTCTTGTTCCTGATCTTAGAGAGAATGCTTTCAGTTTTTCTCCGTTGAGGACAATGTTCGCTGTGGGCTTCTAATAGATGGCTTTCACTATGTTGAGATAGGTTCCTTCTGTGCCCATTTTCTGAAGAGTTTTTATCATGAATGGGTGTTGTACTTTGTCGAAGGCTTTTTCTGCATCTATTGAGATGATCATGTGATTTTTGTCTCTCAGTTTGTTAATATGGTGTATCACATTGATTGATTTGAGGATGTTGAAGAAGCCTTGCATGCCTGGGATGAACCCAACTTGATCATCATGTATGAGTTTTTTGATGTGTCATTGAATTCTGTTTGCTAGGATTTTGTTGAGGATCTTGGCATCTAAGTTCATCAGAGAAATTGGTCTGTAATTTTCCTTTTTTGTGTTGTCTTTGCCTGGTTTGAGTATCAGGGTGATGGTGGCCTCGTAGAATGTGTTTGGAAGTTTTCTTTCCTGTGCAATTTTTTGAAAGAGTTTTAGAAGGACAGGCATTAGCTCTTCTTTAAATGTTTTGTAGAATTCGGCTGTGAAGCCATCTGGTCCTGGGCTTTTATTTTTAGGTAGATTTTTAATCACAGATTCGATTTCTGAGTTTGTGATTGGGTTGTTCAAAGTTTCTGTTTCTTCCTGGCTCAGTCTTGGGAGATTGACCTTCCCCAAGAAACTGTCCATTTCTTCCAGGTTGTCCAGTTTGTTGCCATAGAGTTGCTCAAAATAGTCTCTTAGAATCCTTTGGATTTCTGCATTATCTGTTGTAATCTCTCTATACAATAGCCAAAACATGGAAGCAACCTAGATGTCCATCGACGAATGAATGGATCCAGAAGCTCTGGTACATATATACAATGGAATACTACTCAGCTGTTAAAAGAAATGCAGAAGACTCAGTCCTAATGAAGTGGCTGGCTCTAGAACCTATCATAAAAAGTGAAGTAAGTCAAAAAGAGAAAGACAAATACAGTATACTAACACACATATATGGAATCTAGTAGGACGATCTTGATATCACACACAGGGAACTCATGGAAAAAAAGACAGAGCATAGACATAGGGACATTGTGGTGAAGAAATAGGGAGGGGGAAGCATGGAGGAAGTAACAAGGAAACCTATAGTGTTATGTGTGGAAAAGATAGCTATGTCACAGTGCTAAGGGAATAGGAGTGCTTACAATGGCTTGGGGCAAAGGTCTGGAGGGGTGGGATGGGGGGATCTGGGCGGGTGGGGACCATGGATATGCATATGACTGATCTGGGAACATACATGTCTGTGAACAACAAAACTCTGTAAAACCTTTAAAATAAAGAATCAAAAAAAAAAAAAAAGAGTCTTTGCCAGCACCACAGTTCAAAGGCATCAACTATTCCACATTCAGCCTTCTTTATGATCCAATTATAACATCCAAACATGACTACTGGATAAACCCCCACTTTGACTATAGATTGTTTTTGGCAAAGTGATGTCTCTGCTTTTTAGTACACTATCTAGGTTTGTCATAGTTTTTCTTCCAAAGAGCAAGCAGTTACCATCTGCAGTGATTTTGGAATCCAATACAATAAAATCTGTCAACTTTTCCTCCCCCCACCCCTTCATTTTGCCATAAAGTGATGGGACCAGATGCCATGATCTTCGTCTTTTGAATGTCGAGTTTTAAGCCAGCTTTTTCACTCTCCTATTTCACCTTCATCAAGAGACTCTTTAGTTCCTCTTTGCTTTCTGCCCATCAGGCGGAGGGTGGAAAATGCTACTTCTTAAATATACCCTGAGACAGCACAGGTAAGAGAAAGCAAAAAAGAATCATTGCTATAGTGACACTTACTGGAAGACAAAAGAAAACCCTCTAATTTCTTTTGAGTTAGAAACAAGTTGAAAAATACTAGCTCCTTCAAATGTACCAAGAGGAACAACTCATTAAGCATCATGAAGAACCATACTAACAATGTATCACAAAAAAAATAGCACAATTCCACCCCCCAAACCAAACTTAAAATTATGGAGTATTAGGATCTAATAGGAATGAATTCAGAAGAGCTGTCATGAAGAACTTCAACAAGCTCCAAGAAAACTCAGAAAGGCTCAAGTTCGGTTACCTCAAGAATAAAATTAATGAACAGAAAGAATAGTTTGCCAAAGAGACTGAAACTCCAAAAAAAAAAAAAAAAAAAAAAAACGAATTCTGGAGTTGAAGAACTCAATATATGATGTAAAGAAAGCACCAAAAGCATTGCACTGGAAAACACTGAAAGCACTGTATTAGAAAGCACTGAAAATAGAGCAGAGCAGATACCACAAAAACACAAAGAATTGTAAGAGAATATTGTGAATAGCTATATACAACAAACTGGAAAGCCTAGGAGAAAGAGACAAATTCTTCTAATCAATATAACCTTCCAAAACTGAATCATTAAGACAGGGTGAAATGGAAATATAAAAACCTTCCCCAAAACAAAAGTCCAGGACCAAAGGCTTCACATGTGAATTCTATCAAACATTCAAGGAAGATTTAATACTTATCCTTATCAAACTCATTGAAAAAAAAAAAAAAAGAGGGAATGCTTTCTAAGTAATTATATGAAGTCAACATTACTCTGATACCAATACCAAATCAAAACAACACACAAAAAAGAAAATTACACACAGTATCTCTGATAAATGAAGATGCAAAAATTCTCAACAAAATGATAGCAAGCTAAATAAAACAATACATTCAAAGGATCACACACCATGATTAACTGGGATTTATTCTACAGAAGCAAGGATGGTTCAACCAATCACTGTGTTACATCCCATAGATAGATCTGTATACACAAGAATACATACTTTGACAAAATTCAGCACTCATTTATGATTAAAAAAAAAAACTCCTCAAAAAATGGGCATAGAAGGAATCTACTTCAACATAGTGAAAATCATATATGAGAAGCCCACAGCAAACATTATTCTCAATTGTGAAAAATTGAAAGCATTCTCTCTAAGATCAGGAACAAGGCAGGAGTGTCTGTTCTCACCACTATTATTCAACATAGGCTTGGAAGTTTTAGCTATACTAATAAGAGAAGAAAAAGAAATAAAAGGAATCCAGATTGGAAAAGCAGTAAACCTCTCACTGTTTACAGATGACATGATACTGTACGTAGAAAACCCTAAAGATACTATCAGAAAATTACTAGCGCTAACCAGCAAATTTAGCAAAGTCATAGGATACAAAATCAATACACAGAAATCACTCACATTCCTATATACAAACAATGAAAAATCAGAAAGAGAAACCAAGGATGCAATCCCATTCACCATGTCAACCAAAAGAATAAAATACCTAGGAATAAACCTACCTTAGGAGACAAAAGAACTGTATACAGAAAATTATAAGACACTGATGAAAGAAATCAAAGACGACATAAACACATGGAGAGATATTCCATGTTCCTGGGTAGGAAGAATCAATTTTGTGAAATGACTATAGTTCCAAATATCATCCACAGAATCAATGCAATCCCTATAGAATTACCAATGGCATTTTTCACAGAAGCAGAACAAAAAATATCAGTTGATATGGAAGCACCAAAGACCCCGGATAGCCAAAGCAGCCTTGAGAAAGAAGAATGGAGCTGGAGGAATCAACCTTCCTGACTTCAGACTATACTACAAAGCGATGGTTATCAACACAGTATGGTACTGGCACAAAAACAGAGATAGAGACCAATGGAACAAAAAAGAGAGTTCAAAGATTAGCCCACACACCTATGCTACCTAATTTTGACAAAGGAGGCAAGAATATACAATGTGGCAAAGACAGCCTCTTGAAAAAGTGGTGCCAGGAAAACTGGACAGCTACATGTACAAAAATGAAGTTGAAACACTTCCTAACACCATACACAAAGATAAACTCAAAATGGATCAAAGAGCTAAGTAAGACCAGAAACCACAAAACCCTTATAGGAAAACATAGGCAGAACACTTGATGACATAAATCAAAGCAAGATCTTCAATAACCCGCCTCCTACAGTAATGGAAATAAAAACAAAAATAAATAAGTAGGATCTAATGAAACTTAAAAGCTGTTTGCAGAGCAAAAAAAAAAAAAAAAAAAAAAAAACTCTAAACAAGGTGAAAAGATGAGCTTCAGAACTGGAGAAAATAATAGCAAATGAAACAACACAAAAAGAATTAATTTCAAAAAATATACAAGCAGCTAAGACAACTCAACACCAAAAAAAAAAAAAAAAAAATCAAAAAATGGGAAAAAGACCTAAACAGACATTTCTCCAGAGAAGACATACAGATGGCCACAAACACGAAAAGAAGTTCAATATCGCTCATTGTGAGAGAAATACAAATCAAAACTACGTATCACCTCACACCAGTCAGAATGATGATCATCAAAAAAAATCTACAGACAGTAAATATTGGAAAGGGTGTGGAGAAAAGGAACCCTCTTGCACCGTTAGTGGAAATGCAAGTTGATAGAGTCACTAAGCATGGAAGACAGTATTGAGATTCCTTAAAAAACTAGGAATAGAACCACCATATGACCCAGCAATCCCACCATTACGCATATACCCCGAGGAAATCAAAATTGAAATAGACATTTATCCCATTGTTCACTGAAGCACTTTTTACAATAGCTAGAACATGGAAGCAACATAGATGACCTTCGACAGAAGAATGGATAAAGAAGTTGTGGTACATATATACAATGGAATATTTCTCAGCCATAAAAAGAAATTCATTTCTGTCAGTCCTAATGAGGTGGATGAACTTAGAATGTATTATACAAAGTGAATAAGTCAGAAAAAGAAGAATAAATATAGCATACTAACACGTATATATGGAATTCAGAAAGATGGTACCGATAAATGTATATGCAGAGCAGCAACGGAGAAACGGACATAGAGAACAGACTTGTGGACACTGCGGGGAGGGAGGAAAGGGTGAGAGGTATGGGAAGAGTAACATGGAAACTTACGTTACCATATGTAAAAGAGACAACCAATGTGAATGTGTTGTAAGACTAAGGAAAATTACACGGTGGCTATGCAACAACCTGGAGAGGTCGGATGGAGAGACAGACGGGAGGGAAGTTCAAATAGGACGAGTCAAGTGTATACCTATGACTGATTCGGGTTTATGTATAGCAGTAAACAAAACTCTGTAAAAGTCAAATAAAAATAAATTAATAGAAAACTTAATCTAGTCATCTATTAACAGGTATTTCTCCCAAGTGGAAATATACACAAAAGTGCCTACAAAAGCCTATAAACAAATGCCTGATAAACTGCAAACCCTATTGTCTTCCTTAAATTCCATGCATTTGCATAGTTTCAGAAAAGCTCTGCAATTAAGAAACTTGCTTAACAAAAAATAGTACTTAGCCATAAAGAATACTACTCAGTATAAAGAAAAGAAAGAAATCTCGCCATTTCTTTCAAAATGGATGTACCTTAAAAGTATTATCCTAAATGAAATATGTCAGATGAATAAAGACAAATACCATGTAAATTCATTTATGTGAAATATAAAAAGTAAAAAGCTTGAATAAATGAAACCAAACAGACAGATAGAAAGAACATAGTGGTTATGAGAGAGGAAGATGGTTGAGGGGGGTGGAGAGAGTGAAATAGGTAAAAGGGATCAACTATATGATGAGAGATGGAAACTGAATTTTTGGTGATGATAGACAGGGTAGTAAAAATATATTCTTGTATACATAAGTTAATACAATATTATAAGTCAATGCTACCTCAATAAAAAAGTAATTAAAAAACCCAGAAAATCAGAATAGACACAACTGAGCATGTGCATGTGTGCGCACACACATACACACACACACACACAAACACACACACACACGAAGCTTAATCCCTATTTGTGATTCAACCAACCACAGAAAATGGAAAATATTGGGGTAAAGAATCCCAGAAAGCTCCAGAAAGCAAAACTTAAGAATTTGCTATGTACCTGCAACTATATACATAGACTTTAGCTTGTACTTACAACATTTACACAGCACATGGGCTTCCCAGGTGGCACCAGTAGTAAAAGAGACAACCAATGTGAATGAGTTGTAAGACTAAGGAAAATTACACGGTGGCTATGCAACAACCTGGAGGTCGGATGGAGAGACAGCGGAGGGAAGTTCAAATAGGACGAGTCAAGTGTATACCTATGACTGATTCGGGTTTATGTATAGCAGTAAACAAAACTCTGTAAAAGTCAAATAAAAATAAATTAATAGAAAACTTAATCTAGTCATCTATTAACAGGTATTTCTCCCAAGTGGAAATATACACAAAAGTGCCTACAAAAGCCTATAAACAAATGCCTGATAAACTGCAAACCCTATTGTCTTCCTTAAATTCCATGCATTTGCATAGTTTCAGAAAAGCTCTGCAATTAAGAAACTTGCTTAACAAAAAATAGTACTTAGCCATAAAGAATACTACTCAGTATAAAGAAAAGAAAGAAATCTCGCCATTTCTTTCAAAATGGATGTACCTTAAAAGTATTATCCTAAATGAAATATGTCAGATGAATAAAGACAAATACCATGTAAATTCATTTATGTGAAATATAAAAAGTAAAAAGCTTGAATAAATGAAACCAAACAGACAGATAGAAAGAACATAGTGGTTATGAGAGAGGAAGATGGTTGAGGGGGGTGGAGAGAGTGAAATAGGTAAAAGGGATCAACTATATGATGAGAGATGGAAACTGAATTTTTGGTGATGATAGACAGGGTAGTAAAAATATATTCTTGTATACATAAGTTAATACAATATTATAAGTCAATGCTACCTCAATAAAAAAGTAATTAAAAAAACCCAGAAAATCAGAATAGACACAACTGAGCATGTGCATGTGTGCGCACACACATACACACACACACACACAAACACACACACACGAAGCTTAATCCCTATTTGTGGATTCAACCAACCACAGAAAATGGAAAATATTGGGGTAAAGAATCCCAGAAAGCTCCAGAAAGCAAAACTTAAGAATTTGCTATGTACCTGCAACTATATACATAGACTTTAGCTTGTACTTACAACATTTACACAGCACATGGGCTTCCCAGGTGGCACCAGTAGTAAAGAACCTGCCTGCCAAAGCAGGCAGATGTAAGAGACAACAGATTTGATCCCTGGGTCAGGAAGATTCTCTAGAGGAAAGTATGGCAACTCACTCCAGTTTTTTTATTATTATTGTTATTTATATATTTATTTTTGGCTATTCTGGGTTTTCACTGCTGCTGCAGGCTCTTCTCTAGTTGCAGGGAATGGGGGCTACTCTTTAGTTGAGGTGAGCAGGCTTCTTGTTGTGGTGACTTCTCTTGCTGTGGAACTTGGGCTCTAGGGCACACGGGCTTCAGTAATTGTGGCACATGGGCTCGATAGTTGTGGCTCGAGGCTCTAAAGCACAGGCTCCATAGTTGTGGCTCATGAACTTAGTTGTTCTGCTGCATGTGGGATCTTCCTGGATCAGGGATCAAACCTGTGTCTCCTGCATTAGCAGGTGATCTCTTCACCACTGAGCTACCAGGTAAGCTTACTCCAGTATTCTTACCTGGAGAATCCCATGGACAGAGGAATCTGACAAGCTGCAGTCCATAGGGTCGCAGAGTTGACTCAACTGAAGTTACTTAGCATGCACACGTGTAGCATTTATGTCATATTAGGTTTATAAGTAATCTAGAGATGCTTTAAAGTATATAGGAGGATACATACAGATTATATGCAAACATTACACCATTTTATATAAGGGACTTGAGCATCCATGTATTTTAGAATCCAAGGAGGGCTGGGAGATCTTGGAACCAATTCACTGCAGGTAACTGGGATGACTACATTTACAGCTGGAGGTTCCAACACCTGTTTCCAAGGAATTCATAGATCAGGTAGGCAGAAAATCAGTAACAATATAAATGACCTGAATGGTATCTTATTGTAAAATTCAGACATAAACTGAAGAAAGTAAGGAAAACTACTAGGCCATTCAGGTATAACCTAAATCAAATCCCTAATGATTATGCAGTGGGGGTTACAAATGGATTCAATGGATTAGATCTGATAGAGTGCCTGAAGAACTATGAATGGAGGTTTGTAACATTGTACAGAAGGCAGTAATCAAACCCATCTTCATGAAAAATAAACCCAAAAAAAGGCCAAATGATTGTTGGAGGATGCCTTACAAATGGCTGAGAAAAGAAGAGAAGCAAAAGGCAAAGCAGAAAGGAAAGATAAACCCAACTGAATGTAGAGTTCCAGAGAATAGCAAGGAGAGACAAGAAAGCCTTAAGTGAACAAAGCAAAGAAATAGAGGAAAACAATAGAATAGGAAAGACTAAAGATCTCTACAAGAATATTAGAGATACCAATGGAACATTCCATGCAAAGATAGGCACAATAAAGAACAGAAACAGTATGGACCTGACAGAAGCAGATGATATTAAGAAGAAATGGAAAACTTGCACTCCAATGTTCATTGCAGCTCTCTATGCAATAGCTAGAACAGGGAAGCAACCTAGATGTCCATTGACGAATGAATGCATACAAAAGCTCTGGTACATATACACAATGGAATAATACTCAGCTGTAAAAAGAAATGAAGAAGAATCAGTCCTAATGAGGTGGCTGGATCTAGAACCTATCGTAAAAAGTGAAGTAAATCAAAAAGAGAAGGACAAGTACAATATACTAACACACATATATGGAATCTAGTAGGATGGTAACAGTAACTGCACAGTGAAGCAATGGAAAAACAGACACGGACAGTAGACATATGGATATTGTGTGGAATGAACAGTGGGTGGGAGGCGTAAAGGAAGTAGCATGAAAACCTGTACTATGATATGTGAAGAAGATAGCTACAGTCATTGCGCTGTGAGAAAAGGGGATCCTTCAGAGGTGCCGTGTGATGGTATCTTATTGTAAATCAAGAACATAACACTGAAAGTTTCAAGGAATTCATAGATCAGGTAGGCAGAAAATCAGTAACAATATAAATGACCTGAATGGTATCTTATTGTAAAATTCAGACATAAACTGAAGAAAGTAAGGAAAACTACTAGGCCATTCAGGTATAACCTAAATCAAATCCCTAATGATTATGCAGTGGGGGTTACAAATGGATTCAATGGATTAGATCTGATAGAGTGCCTGAAGAACTATGAATGGAGGTTTGTAACATTGTACAGAAGGCAGTAATCAAACCCATCTTCATGAAAAATAAACCCAAAAAAAGGCCAAATGATTGTTGGAGGATGCCTTACAAATGGCTGAGAAAAGAAGAGAAGCAAAAGGCAAAGCAGAAAGGAAAGATAAACCCAACTGAATGTAGAGTTCCAGAGAATAGCAAGGAGAGACAAGAAAGCCTTAAGTGAACAAAGCAAAGAAATAGAGGAAAACAATAGAATAGGAAAGACTAAAGATCTCTACAAGAATATTAGAGATGCCAATGGAACATTCCATGCAAAGATAGGCACAATAAAGAACAGAAACAGTATGGACCTGACAGAAGCAGATGATATTAAGAAGAAATGGAAAACTTGCACTCCAATGTTCATTGCAGCTCTCTATGCAATAGCTAGAACAGGGAAGCAACCTAGATGTCCATTGACGAATGAATGCATACAAAAGCTCTGGTACATATACACAATGGAATAATACTCAGCTGTAAAAAGAAATGAAGAAGAATCAGTCCTAATGAGGTGGCTGGATCTAGAACCTATCGTAAAAAGTGAAGTAAATCAAAAAGAGAAGGACAAGTACAATATACTAACACACATATATGGAATCTAGTAGGATGGTAACAGTAACTGCACAGTGAAGCAATGGAAAAACAGACACGGACAGTAGACATATGGATATTGTGTGGAATGAACAGTGGGTGGGAGGCGTAAAGGAAGTAGCATGAAAACCTGTACTATGATATGTGAAGAAGATAGCTACAGTCATTGCGCTGTGAGAAAAGGGGATCCTTCAGAGGTGCCGTGTGATGGTCTGGAAGGGTGGGATGGGGGGGATATACATATGACTAATCTCAGAACATACATATCTGTAAACAACAAAACTCTGTAAAAGTTAAAAGTAAAAGAAGAAAAAAAGAAGAAGTGGAAAGAATACACATAAGAACTATACAAAAAAATCTTAATGGGCCGAATGACCACAATGGTGTGATCACTCACCTACAGCCAGACATGTTAAGAGATTGAAGTCAAGTGGGTCCTAGGAAGCATTACTACGAACAAAGCTAGTGGAGGTAATGGAGGTCCAGCTGGAATCAAGATTTCCTGAAGAAATATAAATATCTCAGGTATGCAGATGACACCACCTTTATGGCAGAAAGCAAAGAAGAACTAAAGAGCCTCATGATGAAGGAGAAAAAAGAGTTTGAAAAAGCTGGCCTAAGACTCAATATTCAAAAAACTAAGATCATGGCATCTGGTCCCATCACTTTATGGCAAATAGATGGGCAAACAATGTAAACAGTGACAGATTTTATTTTCTTGGGCTCAAAATCACTACAGATGGTGACTGCAGCTATGAAATTATAAGATGCTTGCTCCTTGGAAGAAAAGCTTTGACAAGTCTAGTCAGCATATTCAAAAGCAGAGACATCACTTTGCTGACAAAGGTCCTTATAGTTAAAGGGATGATTTTCCCAGTAGTCATGTATGGATGTGAGAAGAAGGTTCACATCCATACATGATCCATCCATAAAGAAGGCCAAGCACTGAAAACTGATGGCTTTGAATTGTGGTGTTGGAGAAGACTCTTGAGAGTCCCTTGGACTCGGGGTCAAACCAGCTGTAAAAAGAAATGAAGAAGAATCAGTCCTAATGAGGTGGCTGGATCTAGAACCTATCGTAAAAAGTGAAGTAAATCAAAAAGAGAAGGACAAGTACAATATACTAACACACATATATGGAATCTAGTAGGATGGTAACAGTAACTGCACAGTGAAGCAATGGAAAAACAGACACGGACAGTAGACATATGGATATTGTGTGGAATGAACAGTGGGTGGGAGGCGTAAAGGAAGTAGCATGAAAACCTGTACTATGATATGTGAAGAAGATAGCTACAGTCATTGCGCTGTGAGAAAAGGGGATCCTTCAGAGGTGCCGTGTGATGGTCTGGAAGGGTGGGATGGGGGGGATATACATATGACTAATCTCAGAACATACATATCTGTAAACAACAAAACTCTGTAAAAGTTAAAAGTAAAAGAAGAAAAAAAGAAGAAGTGGAAAGAATACACATAAGAATTATACAAAAAAATCTTAATGGGCCGAATGACCACAATGGTGTGATCACTCACCTACAGCCAGACATGTTAAGAGACTGAAGTCAAGTGGGTCCTAGGAAGCATTACTACGAACAAAGCTAGTGGAGGTAATGGAGGTCCAGCTGGAATCAAGATTTCCTGAAGAAATATAAATATCTCAGGTATGCAGATGACACCACCTTTATGGCAGAAAGCAAAGAAGAACTAAAGAGCCTCATGATGAAGGAGAAAAAAGAGTTTGAAAAAGCTGGCCTAAGACTCAATATTCAAAAAACTAAGATCATGGCATCTGGTCCCATCACTTTATGGCAAATAGATGGGCAAACAATGTAAACAGTGACAGATTTTATTTTCTTGGGCTCAAAATCACTACAGATGGTGACTGCAGCTATGAAATTATAAGATGCTTGCTCCTTGGAAGAAAAGCTTTGACAAGTCTAGTCAGCATATTCAAAAGCAGAGACATCACTTTGCTGACAAAGGTCCTTATAGTTAAAGGGATGATTTTCCCAGTAGTCATGTATGGATGTGAGAAGAAGGTTCACATCCATACATGATCCATCCATAAAGAAGGCCAAGCACTGAAAAACTGATGGCTTTGAATTGTGGTGTTGGAGAAGACTCTTGAGAGTCCCTTGGACTGCAAGGAGATCAAACCAGGTAATCCTAAAGGAAATCAACCCTCAATATTCACCATTGGAAGGACTGATGTTGAAGTTGAAGCTCTAATACTTAGACCATCTGATGTGGAGAGTCAACTCATCGGAAAAGACCTTGATTCTGGGAAAAAGAGAAGGCAGAAGGAAAAAGGGGTGACAGAGGACAAGATGGTTGGACGGCATCACCAACTCAGTGGACATGAGTTTGAGAAAGTTCCAGGAGATGGTGAAGGGAAGCCTGGCATGCCACAGTCCATGGGGTCATAAATAGTCGGACATGAATGTACGACTAAACTGAACTGAACTAAGCTGAACAGTAGTATCAGTCAGCTTGATCCAACTGATATTTATGGAGCATTTCATCCAACAACAGAAGGACGCACAGGACATTCACCAACAGGCTGGTATATAAAACACAATTTAATAAATATAAAAGAACATAAACCTTACAAAGTGTGTTCTCAGAGCATACCAAAATAAAACTAGAAATCAATAATAGATGATAGCTAGACAACTCAAAATATTTGGAAATTAAACAACATACTTCTGAATTATACATGGGTTAAGAAGTCTCATGATAAATTTGAAAATGTTTTGAACAAAATAAAAAATAAAATACAACTTAACTTGCATAACATGAATATACTTAGTATCAGTGAATTGTACACTTAAAATGGTTATGTTGTTGTTGTTGTGTAGTCGCTAAGTCGTTTACGACTCTTTTGCAGCCCCAAGGACTATACTTCTCTGGGCTCCTTTGTCCATGGGATTTCCCAGGCAACACTGGGGTGGGCTGTCATTCCCTTCTCCACTTAAAATGGTTAAGATGGTAAATTTTATGTTACGTGTATTTCACTGTGATTAAAGAGAACTTTCTAAAAATCAACACATCAAATATAGGATACAACTAATGCAGTGCTTGGAGAGGAATGTGTAGTATTAAATGTATAGTTTAGAAAAGAAGAGCTATATAATGTTGATTGTTTTCAATTAACATTGCAATTTGATTGCTATCCAATTCAACTGGTCTACCCAACCGAGGAGCATCATCCAGTGAGAAATCTCCACTTTTGACAAGTTTTGATCATTCACAGCACGTTCTCCATACACTGGACAAATCTTTTTTGTGTGTTTCACTTGTGTTTTTAACCTTTCTTGAAATAACAAAACATAATATGCTGAAATGCTGCTTTTAATCTCCCATTTCAATATTAAAATGACTACACAAAAATTCATCAATTTTGATAAGCTTTTTTTCAATGCATACTGATACGACAATTATAACAATACAATGTAACAAAATGGTTTTGAATGAAGATTAAAGATAACTAAATAGTACTAGAGCCAGTTTACAGAAAATAAAATGAACAAACCTTTTGGCCAACCCAATAAAAAGAATGAGATTATACACCTCTAGTCAAAATAATCATGAAAAGAAAGACACTATAAATTACAAAATTAGGAATAAAATAGGTGTCATCACTACTAAAACCAAAGACCTGAAAGAATATAAAGGATTATTATAATCAAGTTTATGCCTATAACTGATAATCTGGGTAAAATGAACCAATCTTTGAAAAGCACAAACTACTAAAACTTAGTCAAGAAGAAATAGATAATGTGAATAGTCATATGATCTAAAAAACAAATTAACAGAAAATCTTCACTCCCAGGAGGGGAAAAAAATAAAAAGTATATATAGTTTAGATGGTTTCATTGGTGAATTTTACTAAGTATTTAAGGAAGAAATAATACATTCACAAGCTCATCCAGAAAACAGAAGAGAGATTTTGTAAGGCAAACATTAGCCTATTCCAAAACATACAGCTAGCCCATGAACCACGTGAAGGTTAGGAATAATGAGCCTCTCTACAGCTGAAAATCTGCTTGTATAACTTTAAAATCAGCCCTTGGTATCCACAGTTCCACATCTGCAAAGTCAACGAGGGTTCACTGAGTACTGTAGCATGTATTTACTGAAAAAAACAATCTGTGTATAAATGTACCCACATAGTTCAAACCCATGTTGTTCAAAGGTCAACAGAATTACAAAAAGGGAAACTATAAAACAGTATCTTTCATGAATTTAAATATGAATATATTAGTCAACTAGTAATATGTAAAAAGGATAATACACGATGATCACAAACTTAACAAGGTTGGTTTAACATACATAAATTAATCATTATAATTCATCATATTAATGTACTGAACAAGAAAAATCATTTGATCATATAATACACAAGCAGAAACAGTTCAACATCAATTCATGATAAAAACTCTCAAAAAACTAAGAATGGAACTTCACTAACCTAATAAAAATTGTTTTTAAAAAATCACAGCTAACATCATCCTCAACAACAAGATGTTGTTAAGTTTTCCCTATAAGATCAGGAAAAAGGGAACAATGTCCTCTCTTTGTTGTTGTTCAGTTGCTAAGTTGTGCCCTATTCTTTGGGACCCTGTGGACTTATCACACCAGGTTCTGCTGTTCTCCTCTATCTCCCGGAGTTTGTTCATATTCATGTCCATTCTCAGTGATGCTATTTAACTATCTCATCCTTTGCTTCTCCCTTCTTTTGCCTTCAATCTTTCCCAGCATTAAGGTCTTTTCCAATGAGTCGACTGTTCACATCAGATGGCCTAAGTATTGGAGCTTTAGTATCAGACTCTCCAATGAATATTCAGGGCTGATTTGCTTTAGGATTGACTAGTTTGATCTCCTTGCAATCCAATGGACTCTCAAGAGTCTTCTGCAGCAACACAATTCAAAAGCATCAATTCCTCAGCACTCAACCTTTTTCATGGTCCAACTCTCACTTCCAAACGTGACTAGTGGAAAAACCATAGCTTTGACTATAAGGACCTTTGTTGGCAAAGTATGTTTCTGCTTTTGAATATGCTGTCTAGATTTGTCATAGCTTCCCTTCCAAGGAGCAAGCATCTTTTAATTTTGTGGCTGTAGTCACAGTGATTTTCTAGCCAAAGAAAACAAAATCTGTCACTGCTTCCACTTTTTACCCTTCTATTTGCCATGAAGTGACTGACTCAGATGCAAAATGATCTTCATTTTTTGAATGGTGAGTCTTAAGCCAGTTTTTACACTCTACTCTTTCATCCTCATCAAGCCCTTAGTTCCTCTTTGCTTTCTGTCATTAGAGTGGCTGAAAATCTGGATAATTTAAATCACCGATAGTATCACAAACTGTACGACATGTATTTACTGAAAACAATCTGTGTATAAATGTACCCACATAGTTCAAACCCATGTTGTTCAAAGGTCAACAGAATTACAAAAAGGGAAACTATAAAACAGTATCTTTCATGAATTTAAATATGAATATATTAGTCAACTAGTAATATGTAAAAAGGATAATACACGATGATCACAAACTTAACAAGGTTGGTTTAACATACATAAATTAATCATTATAATTCATCATATTAATGTACTGAACAAGAAAAATCATTTGATCATATAATACACAAGCAGAAACAGTTCAACATCAATTCATGATAAAAACTCTCAAAAAACTAAGAATGGAACTTCACTAACCTAATAAAAATTGTTTTTAAAAAATCACAGCTAACATCATCCTCAACAACAAGATGTTGTTAAGTTTTCCCTATAAGATCAGGAAAAAGGGAACAATGTCCTCTCTTTGTTGTTGTTCAGTTGCTAAGTTGTGCCCTATTCTTTGGGACCCTGTGGACTTATCACACCAGGTTCTGCTGTTCTCCTCTATCTCCCGGAGTTTGTTCATATTCATGTCCATTCTCAGTGATGCTATTTAACTATCTCATCCTTTGCTTCTCCCTTCTTTTGCCTTCAATCTTTCCCAGCATTAAGGTCTTTTCCAATGAGTCGACTGTTCACATCAGATGGCCTAAGTATTGGAGCTTTAGTATCAGACTCTCCAATGAATATTCAGGGCTGATTTGCTTTAGGATTGACTAGTTTGATCTCCTTGCAATCCAATGGACTCTCAAGAGTCTTCTGCAGCAACACAATTCAAAAGCATCAATTCCTCAGCACTCAACCTTTTTCATGGTCCAACTCTCACTTCCAAACGTGACTAGTGGAAAAACCATAGCTTTGACTATAAGGACCTTTGTTGGCAAAGTATGTTTCTGCTTTTGAATATGCTGTCTAGATTTGTCATAGCTTCCCTTCCAAGGAGCAAGCATCTTTTAATTTTGTGGCTGTAGTCACAGTGATTTTCTAGCCAAAGAAAACAAAATCTGTCACTGCTTCCACTTTTTACCCTTCTATTTGCCATGAAGTGACTGACTCAGATGCAAAATGATCTTCATTTTTTGAATGGTGAGTCTTAAGCCAGTTTTTACACTCTACTCTTTCATCCTCATCAAGAGGCCCTTTAGTTCCTCTTTGCTTTCTGTCATTAGAGTGGTATCATCTGCATATCTGAGGTTGTTGATATTCCTCTCAGCAATCTTGATTCTGGCTTGTGATTCATCCAGCCTGGCATTTCACATGATGTTCTGTGCATATAAGATAAAATCAGCAGGGGGACAAACTACAGCCTTGTTATATTCCTTTCCCAAGTTTGAACCAGTCAGTGGTTCCATGTTTGGTTCTAATGGTTGCTTCTTTACCTACATACAGGTTTCTCAGGAAACAGGTAAGGCGGTCTGGTATTTCCATCTCTTAATAATTTTCCATAGTTTACTATGATCCACACAGTCAAAGGCTTTAGCATAATCAGTGAAGCAAAGATGATGTTTTTCTGGAATTATCTTGCTTTCTCCATGATCCTATGAACCTTGGCAATTTGATCTCTGGTTCCTGTGCCTCTTTAAAATCCAGTCCGGGACTTCCATGGTGGTCCAGTGGGTAAGGACACCGACTTGCAGTGCAAGGGGCGCCGCTTCGATCCCTGGCCTGGGAAGATCCCACGTGCCGCGGAGTGACTGGACCGATATGTCCAATTACCGAGCCGGAGCTCTGGAGCGCATGCACCCAGAGCCGGTGCTCTGTGACAGCAGAGGCCACTGCGATGGGAGGCCCACACAGGCCAAAGAGCAAAGATGGATGAAAAATAGACAAATGAGAGACCAATAGAAGCGCCCCCCTCCCCCAACCCCACCCCCAAAAATTAAATAAATAAATCTTTAAAAAAAAAAAAACCCAGTCCATACAAGTTCTTGGTTCAGATATTGCTAAAGCCTAACTTGAATGACTTTGAGCATACGATATTTTTGAGTTTTCCCCCTAAGATTAGTAACAAGGGAAAGATGTCCTCTCTCGCCATTTCTAATTCAACCTCATACTAAAAGTCCTAGATACAGAATATTCAAATAAATAAAAGAAATGAAAGGTATTCTGATTAGAAAGGAAGAAATATATAAAACTGCTTTAACAACAGACAACATAAGTATATGCAGAAAGCCTAAAGGAATCTACCAAATAAATCCTGTTTGTACCAAGTTTAGCAAAGTCAAAAGGTACACAGCCAACACACAAAAGTCAACTGCTTTCCTATGTGCCAGCAATGAATACTCAGAATTTGAATCTTAAAAAATAGCATATTTATAATGACATCTCCCAAAATGAAGCCTTTAGGTATAAATCTAACAAAATATGTACAGGACCTGACACAGAAAACTAGAAATCACTGATAAAAGAAAGAAAATCTGCATAAATGGACAACATATTTTGTGTTCTTACACTGTAAGACACAACATAGTAAAGATATCATTTCTTTGTAACCTAATGTAATCCCTATTGAAATTCCAGCCAGGTTTTTTTCTATAGAGATACATAAACTTGTTCTAAAAATTTATGAAAAAGTATCAGTACTTATAACCAACTCACTCAGGGAAAAAAATGTTGAATGATACATATTATTTGATTTCAAGACTCAATATTACAGTAATGAACACAGTGTTGGGGCAGGGGGCGTAAAACAGACACATCAGTCAATGAAACAGAGAGCATGGAAATAGATTTACAAAAATACTGTCAATTTTTGACAAAGGTGCAAGGGCAATTCAATGGAGAAAGAACAGCCTTTTCAACAAATGATACCACACATTGGAAGTCCATATACAACAAACTGAGCCTCAATGCTTTTCAACAAAGACTGGCAGCAATGACCGGACTATGCTCCGAGCGGCATGCACCCAGAGCCGGTGCTCTGTGACAGCAGAGGCCACTGCGATGGGAGGCCCACATGGGCCAAAGGACAAAGATGGATGAAAAATAGACAAATGAGAGACCAATAGAAGCGCCCCCCCCCCCCCCCAAACCCCACCCCCCAAAAATTAAATAAATAAATGTTTAAAAAAAAAAAAAAAAAAACCCAGTCCATACAAGTTCTTGGTTCAGATATTGCTAAAGCCTAACTTGAATGACTTTGAGCATACGATATTTTTGAGTTTTCCCCCTAAGATTAGTAACAAGGGAAAGATGTCCTCTCTCGCCATTTCTAATTCAACCTCATACTAAAAGTCCTAGATACAGAATATTCAAATAAATAAAAGAAATGAAAGGTATTCTGATTAGAAAGGAAGAAATATATAAAACTGCTTTAACAACAGACAACATAAGTATATGCAGAAAGCCTAAAGGAATCTACCAAATAAATCCTGTTTGTACCAAGTTTAGCAAAGTCAAAAGGTACACAGCCAACACACAAAAGTCAACTGCTTTCCTATGTGCCAGCAATGAATACTCAGAATTTGAATCTTAAAAAATAGCATATTTATAATGACATCTCCCAAAATGAAGCCTTTAGGTATAAATCTAACAAAATATGTACAGGACCTGACACAGAAAACTAGAAATCACTGATAAAAGAAAGAAAATCTGCATAAATGGACAACATATTTTGTGTTCTTACACTGTAAGACACAACATAGTAAAGATATCATTTCTTTGTAACCTAATGTAATCCCTATTGAAATTCCAGCCAGGTTTTTTTCTATAGAGATACATAAACTTGTTCTAAAAATTTATGAAAAAGTATCAGTACTTATAACCAACTCACTCAGGGAAAAAAATGTTGAATGATACATATTATTTGATTTCAAGACTCAATATTACAGTAATGAACACAGTGTTGGGGCAGGGGGCGTAAAACAGACACATCAGTCAATGAAACAGAGAGCATGGAAATAGATTTACAAAAATACTGTCAATTTTTGACAAAGGTGCAAGGGCAATTCAATGGAGAAAGAACAGCCTTTTCAACAAATGATACCACACATTGGAAGTCCATATACAACAAACTGAGCCTCATATCTTACACAAAAATTAGCTTGAAATGGATCATAGACCTAAACATAAAATGTAGACCTCAAAAATTTCTATAAGAAAACATAGAGGAGTGGAGCTAAGATGGTGGCGTATAAGGACGTGCACTCATCTCTCCTGCAAAATCGCCTGAATTGCAACAAGTTCCTGAAAAACCATGGACAGGAGAAGGTTGAATCTGATCACAAAAAAGATACCCCACATCGAAGAGCAAAGGAGAAGCTGCAACAAGATGGTATGAGGGGCACAATCCCTCTTTTAAAAGTCAAACCTCATACCTGCCAGAGAGGCTGGGTGGGCCAAATACGCAAAGCCTGTTCCAAATCAAGACTTGGGAAAGGAGCAGTGATGCCCACAAGGGACTGAGCCAGACCTGCTTTAGAGGGTCCAAGTGCCCCCTTAAGCTAGAAGTGCCCTTGAGCAGTCCTCGGAAGGACGGCACTCAATTCCCTTTGAAGGAGGTTACCAATAACCCGATCATAGAGCCGCCGGGTAGGACTGGAAACTCTGAGCGCACCGAGATCCGGGAGAGGGGAATAGCGATCCTTCATGAGACTAAGCCAGACTCATCTCTGAGTAACCCGACGTCTCCCGCGGTGGCGGGGGTCGACGGTGGCCTGCAGCAGGATCAGGGTCACTGCGGAAGTACTTCTCATAGAGCACGTGGGAATAAATCCTTTGCAAGAGAGACGCCATTTTCCCTACTGTAGTTCAGAGGCAGGTCAGACTACAGGAGGGAACTTAGCTCCACCCAGCAAAAGTGGGATCCAGATTAAGGATTAAGAAACTACCAGGGCCAGCCTAGGTGGGCTTTTTAGTTCTGGAATAGGCCGAAATAAACAAGTAGTAAAAGAGGTCTTCAGATCCAACCACTGCCAAAAGAATGCAGAGTAATGAACACAGTGTTGGGGCAGGGGCGTAAAACAGACACATCAGTCAATGAAACAGAGAGCATGGAAATAGATTTACAAAAATACTGTCAATTTTTGACAAAGGTGCAAGGGCAATTCAATGGAGAAAGAACAGCCTTTTCAACAAATGATACCACACATTGGAAGTCCATATACAACAAACTGAGCCTCATATCTTACACAAAAATTAGCTTGAAATGGATCATAGACCTAAACATAAAATGTAGACCTCAAAAATTTCTATAAGAAAACATAGAGGAGTGGAGCTAAGATGGTGGCGTATAAGGACGTGCACTCATCTCTCCTGCAAAATCGCCTGAATTGCAACAAGTTCCTGAAAAACCATGGACAGGAGAAGGTTGAATCTGATCACAAAAAAGATACCCCACATCGAAGAGCAAAGGAGAAGCTGCAACAAGATGGTATGAGGGGCACAATCCCTCTTTTAAAAGTCAAACCTCATACCTGCCAGAGAGGCTGGGTGGGCCAAATACGCAAAGCCTGTTCCAAATCAAGACTTGGGAAAGGAGCAGTGATGCCCACAAGGGACTGAGCCAGACCTGCTTTAGAGGGTCCAAGTGCCCCCTTAAGCTAGAAGTGCCCTTGAGCAGTCCTCGGAAGGACGGCACTCAATTCCCTTTGAAGGAGGTTACCAATAACCCGATCATAGAGCCGCCGGGTAGGACTGGAAACTCTGAGCGCACCGAGATCCGGGAGAGGGGAATAGCGATCCTTCATGAGACTAAGCCAGACTCATCTCTGAGTAACCCGACGTCTCCCGCGGTGGCGGGGGTCGACGGTGGCCTGCAGCAGGATCAGGGTCACTGCGGAAGTACTTCTCATAGAGCACGTGGGAATAAATCCTTTGCAAGAGAGACGCCATTTTCCCTACTGTAGTTCAGAGGCAGGTCAGACTACAGGGAGGGAACTTAGCTCCACCCAGCAAAAAGTGGGATCCAGATTAAGGATTAAGAAACTACCAGGGCCAGCCTAGGTGGGCTTTTTAGTTCTGGAATAGGCCGAAATAAACAAGTAGTAAAAGAGGTCTTCAGATCCAACCACTGCCAGAGGCAAGAAAAAGACTGCTAATTTCTGAATAGTCAGCAAGAGACAGAAAAACATAAACACTCATTATTTTCAAGTTTTGTCTGGAGCTGGAGTTGCTGCTGGGCTTTTTAAATTTTGTTTTATTTCTTATTCGTTTTTATTGCTTTATGTTTTATTTTGTTTTCTTTTCTCACTTGTATTTTTCCATTTTTCCCAAATCCCCTCAGCCACTCCCCCATTTGTGTGTGTGTGTGTGTTTCCTCCATTGAATTCTATGGAAGCTACTAATCTTATCAGTAAGACTAAATATATTTGAGTTTACATATTTTTTTTTTCCTTTTAAACTGCACATTTTATTTTGGTATAAACTTCTGGTTCCACAATAGACTTTTATGGTTCTGTGGGGGATTTGTTTGATTTTATTGTTTTTGCTTTGTTTTTCTATATTTTTCACTGTTTTAATTTTTATATGTATTA
Organism: Tragulus kanchil; assembly: GCA_022376925.1. NCBI lineage: Eukaryota > Metazoa > Chordata > Mammalia > Artiodactyla > Tragulidae > Tragulus > Tragulus kanchil. The sequence goes on along the minus strand of JAIOJX010000023.1, from coordinate 90,181,784 downwards.
CTATGTCCTCTACAACTCTTCCTTTTCTTTCTCTGATGCTCTATTCCTACAGCACTAAACTGTAATACATACAAATCTTTATCTCCCTATATTTAACTTTGCAGTATTATTCTATATTTCTCTTCTTTCCTCCCTTTCTTTCTTCCCCTTTCCCATCATATTTTCTTAGTTGGTTCTGTCCTCATTCCCTTAGCCCAACTGGGACCCTGCTCTAGCATTATTCTCCAACTGGTGCTCTACTTAGTTTGGTTATTAACTGGTAGATATCATTCTTGGTTTTTTCTATTCACCGTGCTAACACATTACACTGTATTTTTGGTTGGAATGTTTGGGTTACATTACAGCTGTATATGTTTGTGTGTATAATCCAGTACACCAGACAGTATTTGCATAATATTTTAATTGCCATTTGTAAAAGGTATGCCTTCTGTTTCTCATTAGTGTACATATGTTTTAATATCATTTAATGTCGTAACAAACCAGCCATGAAATCTTCATTCCCTGGTCAGGCAACAAGCCCAGGGGCAAAAAAGGGATCCAGATTAAGGATTAAGAAACTACCAGGGCCAGCCTAGGTGGGCTTTTTAGTTCTGGAATAGGCCGAAATAAACAAGTAGTAAAAGAGGTCTTCAGATCCAACCACTGCCAGAGGCAAGAAAAAGACTGCTAATTTCTGAATAGTCAGCAAGAGACAGAAAAACATAAACACTCATTATTTTCAAGTTTTGTCTGGAGCTGGAGTTGCTGCTGGGCTTTTTAAATTTTGTTTTATTTCTTATTCGTTTTTATTGCTTTATGTTTTATTTTGTTTTCTTTTCTCACTTGTATTTTTCCATTTTTCCCAAATCCCCTCAGCCACTCCCCCATTTGTGTGTGTGTGTGTGTTTCCTCCATTGAATTCTATGGAAGCTACTAATCTTATCAGTAAGACTAAATATATTTGAGTTTACATATTTTTTTTTTCCTTTTAAACTGCACATTTTATTTTGGTATAAACTTCTGGTTCCACAATAGACTTTTATGGTTCTGTGGGGGATTTGTTTGATTTTATTGTTTTTGCTTTGTTTTTCTATATTTTTCACTGTTTTAATTTTTATATGTATTACTATGTCCTCTACAACTCTTCCTTTTCTTTCTCTGATGCTCTATTCCTACAGCACTAAACTGTAATACATACAAATCTTTATCTCCCTATATTTAACTTTGCAGTATTATTCTATATTTCTCTTCTTTCCTCCCTTTCTTTCTTCCCCTTTCCCATCATATTTTCTTAGTTGGTTCTGTCCTCATTCCCTTAGCCCAACTGGGACCCTGCTCTAGCATTATTCTCCAACTGGTGCTCTACTTAGTTTGGTTATTAACTGGTAGATATCATTCTTGGTTTTTTCTATTCACCGTGCTAACACATTACACTGTATTTTTGGTTGGAATGTTTGGGTTACATTACAGCTGTATATGTTTGTGTGTATAATCCAGTACACCAGACAGTATTTGCATAATATTTTAATTGCCATTTGTAAAAGGTATGCCTTCTGTTTCTCATTAGTGTACATATGTTTTAATATCATTTAATGTCGTAACAAACCAGCCATGAAATCTTCATTCCCTGGTCAGGCAACAAGCCCAGGGGCATTAGGGAGGGAGCACTGACTCCAAAACTCTACAATACTAGAGAACACCTAACACTACAGAGCAGTAAACGGTGAGAACTCGAACAAAGGTAAGCACTGTATGCAAGTCCTGACATCACCCAACCACCAGCATCACCCAGAATAAGAAGCCTCATCCAAACAACAAATACCGACAGATGTAACTCAAAGTATGGGAAAAGGAAACCCCAATCATAGTCACTTAAAAAATTAATAATAACAATGAAATGGCACAGAAATACCACACAAGTGAAGAAAGAATCTACAAACATACAACTTCAAATAAACGAAGAGGAATTAGATGAACTTTCTGAAAGTGAATTCAGAAGAATGATAGTAAAGATGATCCAAAACTCTGAAAACAGAATGTTAGAGAAGTTTCAAAAATCAACAAACACACTGAACAGAGAAATACAAGAACTTAAAAAACAGCAAACAAAGACAAACGACTCAATTGCTGAACTTAAAAACACTGTAGATGGAATCAAGAGTATCTGAGGCAGAAGACCAGATAAGTGAGCTGGAAGATAGAATGGTGGAAGTAACTGCAGAAGAATAGAATCAAGCTCAAGGAATGAAAAAAGCAGAGGATAGCCTCAGAGACCTCTGGGATAATATCAAATGCACCAATATTCAAATTATAGGGGTTCCAGAAGAAGAAGAAGAAGAAAAGAAAGGATATGAGAAAATTTTTGAAGAGATTATAGTTGAAAATTTCCCCAGCATGGGAAAGGAAATAGTCAATCAAGTCCAAGAAGTAAAAAGAGTACCATACAGAATAAACCCAAGAAGAAACATACAAATACACTTATTATTTAAGCTAACACAAATTAAACACAAAGACAGAATTCTCAAAGCAGCAAGGGAAAAGCAACTAGTGACATACAAAGGAAACCCCATACGTTTAACAGCTGAGCTTTCAACAGAAGCTCTACAGATCAGAAAGGGATAGCAAGACACATTTCATGCGCTGAAACAGAATAATCTGCAACCAAGAATCCTCTAACCTGCAAGGATCTCATTCAAAATTGATGGAGAAATCAAAAGATTTACAGATAAGCAAAAATTAAGAGTATGTAGTAACACAAAACCAGCCTTACAGCAAGTGTTAAAGGGACTTATATAGACAACAAGTATAAGAGAAGAAGAAGATCCACAAAACAAAGCCATCATGACATCTAAAAAGATGACAATAGGATCATTTGTATCAATAATGACTTTGAACGTAAATGGATTAAATTCCCCAACCAAAAGACACAGACTGGCTGAATGGATTAAAAAACAAATCCATACATATGCGGCCTACAGGAAACTCACTTCAGACCTAGAGACATTCACAGACTGAAAGTGAGAGGATGGAAAAAGATATTCCATGCAAATGGAAATCAAAAGAAAGTTGGAGTAGCAATCCTCATATCAGAAAAAATAGATTTTAAAGGAAAGAAGATTCTAAGAGACAAGGCAGGACACTACATAATGATCAAGGGATCGATCCAAGAGGAAGACATAACAATCATAAATCTCTATGCACCCAACACAGGAGCACGCCAATATATAAGACAAACACTTTCAGACATAAAAGAAGAAATCAACCATAACACAATAAGAGTAGGAGACTTTAACACTCCTCTCACACCAATGGACAGATCATCCAAACAGAAAATTAATAAAGAAACACAAGCCTTAAATGCCACACTAGAAGAGATGGACCTCACTGATATCTTTAGCACCTTCCATCCAAAAGCAGAATACACTTCCTTCTCAAATGCCTAAGGAACATTCTCCAGGACAGACCACATCTTGGGCCACAAATCCAACCTCAGTCAATTCAAGAAAACTGAAATTATATCAACCATCTTTTCTCCACTACAATGAGATTAGAGATACACTGCAAAAGACTGCTAAAAAGACACAATAACCCAAAAATAAAACTTATTATTTAAGCTAACACAAATTAAACACAAAGACAGAATTCTCAAAGCAGCAAGGGAAAAGCAACTAGTGACATACAAAGGAAACCCCATACGTTTAACAGCTGAGCTTTCAACAGAAGCTCTACAGATCAGAAAGGGATAGCAAGACACATTTCATGCGCTGAAACAGAATAATCTGCAACCAAGAATCCTCTAACCTGCAAGGATCTCATTCAAAATTGATGGAGAAATCAAAAGATTTACAGATAAGCAAAAATTAAGAGTATGTAGTAACACAAAACCAGCCTTACAGCAAGTGTTAAAGGGACTTATATAGACAACAAGTATAAGAGAAGAAGAAGATCCACAAAACAAAGCCATCATGACATCTAAAAAGATGACAATAGGATCATTTGTATCAATAATGACTTTGAACGTAAATGGATTAAATTCCCCAACCAAAAGACACAGACTGGCTGAATGGATTAAAAAACAAATCCATACATATGCGGCCTACAGGAAACTCACTTCAGACCTAGAGACATTCACAGACTGAAAGTGAGAGGATGGAAAAAGATATTCCATGCAAATGGAAATCAAAAGAAAGTTGGAGTAGCAATCCTCATATCAGAAAAAATAGATTTTAAAGGAAAGAAGATTCTAAGAGACAAGGCAGGACACTACATAATGATCAAGGGATCGATCCAAGAGGAAGACATAACAATCATAAATCTCTATGCACCCAACACAGGAGCACGCCAATATATAAGACAAACACTTTCAGACATAAAAGAAGAAATCAACCATAACACAATAAGAGTAGGAGACTTTAACACTCCTCTCACACCAATGGACAGATCATCCAAACAGAAAATTAATAAAGAAACACAAGCCTTAAATGCCACACTAGAAGAGATGGACCTCACTGATATCTTTAGCACCTTCCATCCAAAAGCAGAATACACTTCCTTCTCAAATGCCTAAGGAACATTCTCCAGGACAGACCACATCTTGGGCCACAAATCCAACCTCAGTCAATTCAAGAAAACTGAAATTATATCAACCATCTTTTCTAACCACTATGCAATGAGATTAGAGATACACTGCCTGAAAAGAACTGCTAAAAACACAAGCACATGGAGATTAAACAACACATACCTAAAAACAAACTGATTACCGAGCAAATCAAAGGAGAAATTAATAAATTCCTAGCAGAAAATGACACTGAACACACTACAGTACAAAACCTGTGAGATACCACAAAAGCAGTTCTAAGAGGGAAGTTTATAGCAATACAATCCTACCTCAAGAAACAAGAAAAATATCAAACGACTGTCGAACCTTATGCTTAAAACAATTAGAGAAAGAAGAACAAAAACACCCCAAAGCCAGCAGAAGAAGAGAACTCATAAAGATCAGAGCAGCAATAAATGAAAAAGAAATGAAGTAAACAATAGTAAAGATAAATAAAACAAAAAGTTGGTTCTTCTAAAAGGTAATTAAAATCGACAAACCACTGGCCAGACTCATCAAGAAAAAAGAGAGAAGAACCAGATCAACAAAATCAAAAACGAAAAAGGAGAGATTACAACAGATCATGCAGAAATCCAAAGGATTATGAGACTATTATGAACAACTCTATGGCAACAAACTGGACAACCTGGAAGAAATGGACAGTTTCTTAGAGAAGATTAATCTCCCAAGACTCACCAAGGAAGAAACAGAAATTATGAAGAACCCAATCACAAGCTCAGATATCGAGTTTGTGATTAAAAATCTACCCAAAAATAAAAGCCCAGGACCTTCACAGCCGAATTCTACCAAATATTTAAAGAAGAGCGCATGCCTATCCGTCTAAAACTCTTTCAAAAAATTGCACAGGAAGGAAAACTTCCAAACACATTCTACGAGGCCGCCATCACCATGATACCAACGCCAGGCAAAGACAACACAAAAAAAGAAAATTATAGGCCAATTTCACTGATAAATTTAGACACCAAAATCCTCAACAATATCTTAGCAAACAGAATTCAACAACACATCAAAAAAACTCATACATCATGACCAAGTCAGGTTCATCCCAGGCATGCAAGGATTCCTCAATATCTACAAATCAATCAATGTGATACACCATATCAACAAACTGAGAGACAAAAATCACATGATCATCTCCATAGATGCAGAAAAAGCCTGCGACAAAGTACAGCATCCATTTATGATAAAAACTCTTCAGAAAATGGGCATAGGAGGATCCTGTCTCAACATAGTGAAAGCCATATAGGAGAAAACCACAGCGAACATTATCCTCAATGGTGAAAAACTCAAAGCATTCCTTCTAAGATCAGGAACAAAAAAAGGGTGTCCACTTTCACCACTATTATTCAACATAGTCCTGGAAGTTCTAGCAACAGCAATAAGAGAAGAGAAAGAAATCAAAGGAATCCAGATTGGAAAAGAAGAAGTAAAACTCTCTCTATTCACCAACGACATGATATTATACATAGAAAATCCCAAAGGTACTATTAGAAAATTACTAGAGCTAATCAACAAATTCAGTAAAGTCACAGGATACAAAATCAATACACAGAAACCACTAGCATTCCTATACACAAACAATGAAAAATCAGAAAACGAAATCAAAGAGGTAATACCCTTCACCACTGCAAATAAAAGAATAAAATATCTAGGAATAAACCTACCCAAAGAAACAAAAGAACTGTACACAGAAAATTACAAGACATTCATGAAAGAAATTAAAGAAGACTTAAACAGATGGACAGATATTCTATGTTCCTCGGTCGGAAGAAGCAATATGGTGAAAATGACCAAATATCACCTACAGATTCAATGCAGTCCCTATCAAACTACCAGTGACATTCTTCACAGAACTAGACCAAAGAATAACACAGTTCATACGGAAACAGAAAAGACCTCGAATAGTCAAAGCAATCCTGTGAAAGAAAAATGGAGTTGAAGGGATCAGTTTCCCTGACTTCAGACTATACTACGAAGTAACAGTATCAAGACAGTATTGTACTAGCACAAAAACATAAATATAGACCAATTGAACAAGATAGAGAACCCAGAGAGAAACCCACGCACCTATGGGCACCTTATTTTTGACAAAGGAGGTGGAAGTCTAAAATGGGACAAAGACAGCCTCTTCAACAAATGGTGCTGGGAAAACTGGACAGCTACATGCAAAGAAATGAAGTTGGAACATTCCCTGACACCATACACTAAGATCAACTCAAAATGGATTAAAGACCTAAATGTAAGACCAGAAACCATAAAACTCTGAGAGGAGAATATAGGCAAAACATTCAATGATGTAAATCAAAGCAAGATTTTCTATGATCCACCTACTACAATAACAGAACAAAGAACAAAAACTAACATGTGGGCTTCCCCTGGTGGTCCAGTGGATAAGGACACCGCCTTGCAGTGCAAGGGGTGCCGGTTCGATCCCTGGCCTGGCAAGATCCCACGTGCTGCGGAGTGGCTGGACCGATGTGTCCAATGACCGAACCGGAGCTCTGGAGCGCATGCGCCCAGAGCCGGCGCTCTGCAACAACAGACACCACCGCGACGGGAGGCCCACAGGAGCCAAAGAACAAGGACGGATGAAAACAGAGAAATGAAAGACCAATAGAAGTGGCCCACCTGCTCCCCTCCCTCCCCAACCCGACCCCCGCCCAAAATAAATAAATAAATAAATCTTTAAAAAAAAAAAAGAAATGCAGAAGAATCAGTCCTAAAGAGGTGGCTGGATCTAGAACCTATCATAAAAAGTGAAGCTAGTCAGAAAGAGAAGGACTAGTACAGTATACTAACACACATATATGAAATCTAGTAGGATGGTGATGATGGCACATGCAGTGAAGAATGGAAAAACAGACACGGACAGTAGACATATGGACATTGTGTGGAATGAACAGTGGTGGGAGGCATAAAGGAAGTAGCATGAAGGCCTGTACTATCATATGTGAAGAAAATAGCTATAGTCATTGTGCTGTGAGAAAAGGGGATCCTGCAGGGGTGCTGTGTGACGGTCTGGAGGGGTGGGATGGGGAGATATACATATGACTAATGTGGGAACATACATATCTGTAAACAACAGAACTCTGTAAAAGTTAAAAGTAAAATAAAAGTTTAAAGAAAAATAAAAAAGAAAGAAAGAAAACATAGGGGAATCTGTGCATGCCTTTGATTTTGGTAATGAGTTTTTAAGTACAATACCATAAGCAAAACTCATTAGAAAAAAGGTAAGGTAGGAGAAGTCAAGATGGCATAATAGGAGGACCCAGAACTTATCTGTCCTCATACGTATATCAAGAATACACCTTCAAATGGAACAATTATCATAGAGCACCTGCTGAACATTAGTGGAAGACTTTGCTCATTTAAAAGGGTATGAACTCCCCCCCACCCCCAACTGGATAAGACAAAAGAAAGAGAAAAGGAAAACAAATCAAATAAAGGGACCAGCAATTCTGACAGGAAGCTGAAGGTCAAGATAGGTTCCCACATTCAGGAAAAAAACCCACATGGTGGGGACATCGGCTGAAAGGGAATTTTGGGGGATCAAAGGAGAAGGTCCTTTTCTGTGGAAGGCAGAACAAAGTAAGAAACGTGTGTATACTCTCTGCCTCGGCCTGGTGCACTCCTAGCATGAGCTGTGTGCCTCCTGTCATAGAGGGGCACTGAGTGCTGGAAAGTGGGTTTAAAAGGGTGGCTTCAGGGAAGGAACAGTTGCTGGCTGTGAAAAGAAGCCTGAAATAATAGAAACAAGGAGCCCCACAACCAGAAACGTTTACACAAAAATCGGGACACCATTAGAAGCAAGGTGTCACTGCTAAGTGGCACACAAAGAGCAGGGCTGCCACTGCAATTCCCTTCTTCATCCACCTGCTTCAGCTTCTGCAGGCACTGAGAGGGATTCCCACCAGAGTGATCCTGCCCCAGTATATTGTAGCTGCCTGTCAGTCTGTACTGCCACAGGCACTTTGCACACAGCCCAGTGGTTGTCACTGTACCCCTCCATGGCCTGGGTGAATAAGTATGCCTCATTGATGAGCAGATTCGAGCAAGTCCTGGTTTCTAATACCATTTTCCAACAAATGAATCCATAGAAATGGCTGATTTTACATTAAAAAGAATGAAATAATGACATTTGCAGCAACATGGATGAATCTAGAGATTACCATACTAAGTGAAATAAAGTCAGAAAGAGAAAGATAGATACCATATACATATATATGTAATCTAAACTATGACACAAATGAACTTATTAATGAAACAGATTCACAGACATAGCAAAGAGACTTGTGGTTGCCTAGGGGAAGTGGGATAGAGGAGGCATGGATTGGGAGTTTGGGATTAGCAGATGCAAACTATTATGTGTATTAACATAATGGATAAACATCCATGTTTTGGCAGTTTGGGTCAAATGGAAAATTACATAGAGCACCTGCTGAACATTAGTGGAAGACTTTGCTCTTTAAAGGGTATGAACTCCCCCACCCCAACTGGATAAGACAAAAAGAGAAAAGGAAAACAAATCAAATAAAGGGACCAGCAATTCTGACAGGAAGCTGAAGGTCAAGATAGGTTCCCACATTCAGGAGAAAAACCCACATGGTGGGGACATCGGCTGAAAGGGAATTTTGGGGGATCAAAGGAGAAGGTCCTTTTCTGTGGAAGGCAGAACAAAGTAAGAAACGTGTGTATACTCTCTGCCTCGGCCTGGTGCACTCCTAGCATGAGCTGTGTGCCTCCTGTCATAGAGGGGCACTGAGTGCTGGAAAGTGGGTTTAAAAGGGTGGCTTCAGGGAAGGAACAGTTGCTGGCTGTGAAAAGAAGCCTGAAATAATAGAAACAAGGAGCCCCACAACCAGAAACGTTTACACAAAAATCGGGACACCATTAGAAGCAAGGTGTCACTGCTAAGTGGCACACAAAGAGCAGGGCTGCCACTGCAATTCCCTTCTTCATCCACCTGCTTCAGCTTCTGCAGGCACTGAGAGGGATTCCCACCAGAGTGATCCTGCCCCAGTATATTGTAGCTGCCTGTCAGTCTGTACTGCCACAGGCACTTTGCACACAGCCCAGTGGTTGTCACTGTACCCCTCCATGGCCTGGGTGAATAAGTATGCCTCATTGATGAGCAGATTCGAGCAAGTCCTGGTTTCTAATACCATTTTCCAACAAATGAATCCATAGAAATGGCTGATTTTACATTAAAAAGAATGAAATAATGACATTTGCAGCAACATGGATGAATCTAGAGATTACCATACTAAGTGAAATAAAGTCAGAAAGAGAAAGATAGATACCATATACATATATATGTAATCTAAACTATGACACAAATGAACTTATTAATGAAACAGATTCACAGACATAGCAAAGAGACTTGTGGTTGCCTAGGGGAAGTGGGATAGAGGAGGCATGGATTGGGAGTTTGGGATTAGCAGATGCAAACTATTATGTGTATTAACATAATGGATAAACATCCATGTTCTATTGTACAGCACAGGGAATTATATTCAATATCTTGTGATATACCATAATGGAAAATAAAAGAAGTAAAAAACAAACAAAAAGAAACGGCTGATTGTAGGTGTGGAGTAGAGAATATATAAGGTGGTCCTGGCCCAGAAAGTAGAAAAGTGCTCAAAACACAAACTGCTGGGACTATATCAAAGAGATTCAGATGCCAACTGAAAGAGCTCCCAATGGCAACTTCTGGAACAATTTGAGCAACAAAATGAATAATGCAGTTTTCAGTTATAACTGTATGATAACAGAAAACTTTGACCTCCTTGATAATAATATTAGATCTTTGATATTTTTCCAACTTTCAATCATAGAAAATTTTATCTTTCTGTAAATAAAAAAAGTAGGAAGACAGAACATACCATGAACAGAGTTGAAAAGGGAGAGATAAACTGGAATATGTTAATGGGGGAAGAAGCTAGGATAGCTAGGAACTCACAGCAACAACAGTCCAGGATAGCTAGTAACTCACATGAATCGATACAAGGTTACAAGAACCATGAGAGACATGGGAATATAAGGATAAATAAAATAGTTCACGAGCTTTAAAAACATAACTGTCTGGGAGAAAGGATGAAAGCATATACCCAGGGAGTAATGAGTCCAAATAGTTGAAGGACTGCTGTGTGAAAAAGGAGTCAGTTGCTCAGAATGACCTGCGGTATAGGTTTAGGAATGAAGGGTGGATACTGTACCAGGCTGACTTGGTCTCAATGTTTGGCACAAACTGAATAAGTGAATAAAAATAACTTCATCAGGGGCTTCGTGGTGGTCCAGTGGGTGCAGGGTCTGCCTTGAGGTGTGGGGGTGATGGGTTCAATCCCTGGCCTGCGAGGATCCCACGTGCTGCAGAGTAGCTGGACTGGTGTGTCCAATTGCAAGCTGGTGCTGTGAAGCAAGGGAGACCGCTGCGGTGGGAGGACCACAGAGGCCAAAGAACAAAAAAAAAAGAAAGACCAATAAAAGGTTTGGACCAAAATCACAGCCCAAAGAGTTTGGGATTAGCAGATGCAAACTATTATGTGTATTAACATAATGGATAAACATCCATGTTCTATTGTACAGCACAGGGAATTATATTCAATATCTTGTGATATACCATAATGGAAAATAAAAGAAGTAAAAAACAAACAAAAAGAAACGGCTGATTGTAGGTGTGGAGTAGAGAATATATAAGGTGGTCCTGGCCCAGAAAGTAGAAAAGTGCTCAAAACACAAACTGCTGGGACTATATCAAAGAGATTCAGATGCCAACTGAAAGAGCTCCCAATGGCAACTTCTGGAACAATTTGAGCAACAAAATGAATAATGCAGTTTTCAGTTATAACTGTATGATAACAGAAAACTTTGACCTCCTTGATAATAATATTAGATCTTTGATATTTTTCCAACTTTCAATCATAGAAAATTTTATCTTTCTGTAAATAAAAAAAGTAGGAAGACAGAACATACCATGAACAGAGTTGAAAAGGGAGAGATAAACTGGAATATGTTAATGGGGGAAGAAGCTAGGATAGCTAGGAACTCACAGCAACAACAGTCCAGGATAGCTAGTAACTCACATGAATCGATACAAGGTTACAAGAACCATGAGAGACATGGGAATATAAGGATAAATAAAATAGTTCACGAGCTTTAAAAACATAACTGTCTGGGAGAAAGGATGAAAGCATATACCCAGGGAGTAATGAGTCCAAATAGTTGAAGGACTGCTGTGTGAAAAAGGAGTCAGTTGCTCAGAATGACCTGCGGTATAGGTTTAGGAATGAAGGGTGGATACTGTACCAGGCTGACTTGGTCTCAATGTTTGGCACAAACTGAATAAGTGAATAAAAATAACTTCATCAGGGGCTTCGTGGTGGTCCAGTGGGTGCAGGGTCTGCCTTGAGGTGTGGGGGTGATGGGTTCAATCCCTGGCCTGCGAGGATCCCACGTGCTGCAGAGTAGCTGGACTGGTGTGTCCAATTGCAAGCTGGTGCTGTGAAGCAAGGGAGACCGCTGCGGTGGGAGGACCACACAGGCCAAAGAACAAAAATGGATAAAAATAAATAAAATGAAAGACCAATAAAAGAGGCCAAAATTTAGGAAAAAAAAAAAATTCACCAGATGCCCAATACAGAAAGATTCACACTGCTAAAACCAATAAATTTCACCACTTATGTGACAAAAGGATATTACTTCTATACTATATTATTACAGTATCTTACAAAAGTTAGTTTTAAAAAAAGTTTAAATTTTAAGTGTAAAATTTAATATATTTAATATATTTTATTTCCATCCTCACCAATGTGATGAATTCTGAAGTTTAGTTTGTCGGTCAATGATTCTACCGCTGGAGGGCGGAGCCAAGATGGAATGAGGGGAAGATTTCACCAGCTCCCCAACAGAATCACCAGAAATAATCAAGAAATGAAACACCACCAACAAACCAGCTGCTAGCCAAGAGAAGAAATCCATAGGTCCACGAGAGTAGAAGAGTGAACAGCCAGAACTTTCCCAGAGCTACTGTTCTGAGAATCCTCTATCCTAACCCCCACACCAGACCGCACCAACGGAGAGCGTGCTAGCAAGTGCCCTAAAAGGGGGCCTGAGTGGAGCATCGGGGGAGAGAGGGCAGCGCTCAGCGCAAAAATTCCAAGAATCCTCCCAGATCACCGGCAGAAATTAAGACACTGCGAAAATAGGATACTGGAGCAGGGCCGGGCTGAACGCAATTGGGAAGTTCCCCACGCAGTGCTGCCTAGAGACCTGGAGCCGGAAGGAAGCGCCCAGTGCGAAAATCACGCAGGTTGGCCAGGAGAAAATGGCGACTTTTTGCCTGGCACTGGGCAAGTTCAAACACTCCTAGTGGGGGACTTGCTGAACGGAGAGGGGAAGTCGCCCACGGATTACTGACCAGGGACCGGGCTCCAGCCGGACGGGGAAGTGTGTGTCTGCCTTGGGACTTGGACGCGTAACTGGCAGTGCGTGTGCGCCAGTGGCGGAGGAGCCCGTGCACCCGCATAGCTACATCCGCAGTGGAGGAAGCCCGGAGAAGGGCAGGTATTGGAGGCTACTGGCGGGTGTGCGGTAGTCATGGTTCCAATTGCACCAAGCAAGGGAGACCTGCGATGGGAGGCCCACACGGGCCAAAGAACAAAAATGGATAAAAATAAATAAAATGAAAGACCAATAAAAGAGGCCAAAATTTAGGAAAAAAAAAAAATTCACCAGATGCCCAATACAGAAAGATTCACACTGCTAAAACCAATAAATTTCACCACTTATGTGACAAAAGGATATTACTTCTATACTATATTATTACAGTATCTTACAAAAGTTAGTTTTAAAAAAAGTTTAAATTTTAAGTGTAAAATTTAATATATTTAATATATTTTATTTCCATCCTCACCAATGTGATGAATTCTGAAGTTTAGTTTGTCGGTCAATGATTCTACCGCTGGAGGGCGGAGCCAAGATGGAATGAGGGGAAGATTTCACCAGCTCCCCAACAGAATCACCAGAAATAATCAAGAAATGAAACACCACCAACAAACCAGCTGCTAGCCAAGAGAAGAAATCCATAGGTCCACGAGAGTAGAAGAGTGAACAGCCAGAACTTTCCCAGAGCTACTGTTCTGAGAATCCTCTATCCTAACCCCCACACCAGACCGCACCAACGGAGAGCGTGCTAGCAAGTGCCCTAAAAGGGGGCCTGAGTGGAGCATCGGGGGAGAGAGGGCAGCGCTCAGCGCAAAAATTCCAAGAATCCTCCCAGATCACCGGCAGAAATTAAGACACTGCGAAAATAGGATACTGGAGCAGGGCCGGGCTGAACGCAATTGGGAAGTTCCCCACGCAGTGCTGCCTAGAGACCTGGAGCCGGAAGGAAGCGCCCAGTGCGAAAATCACGCAGGTTGGCCAGGAGAAAATGGCGACTTTTTGCCTGGCACTGGGCAAGTTCAAACACTCCTAGTGGGGGACTTGCTGAACGGAGAGGGGAAGTCGCCCACGGATTACTGACCAGGGACCGGGCTCCAGCCGGACGGGGAAGTGTGTGTCTGCCTTGGGACTTGGACGCGTAACTGGCAGTGCGTGTGCGCCAGTGGCGGAGGAGCCCGTGCACCCGCATAGCTACATCCGCAGTGGAGGAAGCCCGGAGAAGGGCAGGTATTGGAGGCTACTGGCGGGTGTGCGGTAGACTCTGGCCGTGCCCCCCTGCCCCCCGACCCAACAGGGGACTGCGCGCACAGTGGTCGCCCGCCCGACAGACTGGAACCAGCCTGCTGCCCCAGTCAGAACCTGAGCTTGCAGCAAAGCCAGTATTTGGCTGAAAACAAACCACAGCAACCGGTGCCACAAGGGAAAGACTACATCATCAAGACAACACCATCCAGAGCAGACTGGCTTCCACCAGACAGATGAGAGGATAAAAACCAGGGTCAATATTTAGCTTTTTTTGTTTGTTTATTTGTTGTAGATGGTTCTCTTTATTTTATTGATCAGTCAGGTTAGGGTTTTTTTTTTTTTTTTTTTCCTGTCTCTTCTTATCAAGTTTTTCTTCCCTTTTTAATTTTTAATTTCTTTTTTTTTAATTTTTAATTTTTTTTAAAATTTTAATTCTTGGAAGTTTATAGTTTTTTTCCTCTTTGCCACTGCTTCCTCCCTCTATGTTCTAAATGTAAAACTTTCTCCTATCTACCACTATCCTCTAGATAAATATTTCCTACCATCCTGTCTCTACTGTTCTCTACCAGATGCACTAAAAAATACAACACATTAATCTTGGCTACATAACCCTATAAAATCCTACAAAGACGAGTCTATTCCTTCTCATTACCCATACAATCTCCTCCTCCTCACCCCCAACACATGTCTTAGCTAAAAATTGCTTCCAATGAAATAGTCCAAGCCAGGACCTTGCCCCAGATCTATTTTTCCAGGCACTGTTATAATTAATTCAGAGCTTAACGGGCAAGTATCATCTTTGATTGTGTCATTTGCCAGAAAAAATTCCTATGCTTTATCTCTGTAAGACCGGTAAGGTGTGGTTATTGCTGTGTATGTATCTATATCTTAGGACTATGTTAGAAAACATCTGCATGCTTTTATGACTATCACCCATCAGGGATACATCTCTTGTTCCTCAGATGCTAGTATTTGAACTAATATCACGGAACCCCATAGCAAACCAGACATACAGCCTACACCCCCTGACCAATCATCAAACCAAGGATCCTCAGAGTAGAAGCCCTGATTCCAAGACCCCACACTATCAAAGAACATACAACACTACAGATTATTCACCTGTAAACAAGACCTAACACCACCCAAGACACAAACCATTGAACCCTTCTACAAGGACAGAAACCCAAAGGAAGGGAGAATTCAACCAAGAAGCCTGGTGGGGAAAAGGACTCCGTACACACAGACACACACAAAGAAACAAAAACTAGCCTAATAATGAAACGACAGGGAAACACTGCACAAATGAAGGACCAAGCTAGAGAAACACAGCTTCAAATGACAGAGGAGGAGATAGACACATTATCTGAAAGAGAATTCAGAAAAACTATACTAATGAGGACGCAAAACACCGAAAACAGAATACTAGAGGAAATTAGTGCACTGAGAAGAGAGATGCAGGAAACGAAAAATAAGCAAAGAGAGAGCACCAACTCGATTTCTGAACTCAAAAATACTATAGAAGGTCTCAACAGTAGAGTATCAGAGGCAGAAGAACGAGTAAGTGAGCTGGAACATAGAATGGTGGAAATAACTACTGAAGAACAGAACAAAGCCGAAAGAATTAAAAGAACTGAGGATAGCCTCAGAGACCTATGGGACAATATCAAACCAACATTAGAATTATAGGAGTTCCAGAGGAAAAAGAAAGAAAGAAAGGGTACAAAAAAATTCTTGAAGAGGTTATAGTTGAAAACTTCCCCAGCATGGGAAAGGAAATAGTCAATCAAGTCCAAGAAGCACAAAGAATTCCATACAGGAGAAACCCCAGAAGAAACACACCAAGGCACATTCTAATCAAACTAATGCAAACCAAATATACACACAGATTAAAGTAAACACACCAAAAGAAACCCCATACGATCTTTCAAAAATCTTTTTTGTAAGACCGGTAAGGTGTGGTTATTGCTGTGTATGTATCTATATCTTAGGACTATGTTAGAAAACATCTGCATGCTTTTATGACTATCACCCATCAGGGATACATCTCTTGTTCCTCAGATGCTAGTATTTGAACTAATATCACGGAACCCCATAGCAAACCAGACATACAGCCTACACCCCCTGACCAATCATCAAACCAAGGATCCTCAGAGTAGAAGCCCTGATTCCAAGACCCCACACTATCAAAGAACATACAACACTACAGATTATTCACCTGTAAACAAGACCTAACACCACCCAAGACACAAACCATTGAACCCTTCTACAAGGACAGAAACCCAAAGGAAGGGAGAATTCAACCAAGAAGCCTGGTGGGGAAAAGGACTCCGTACACACAGACACACACAAAGAAACAAAAACTAGCCTAATAATGAAACGACAGGGAAACACTGCACAAATGAAGGACCAAGCTAGAGAAACACAGCTTCAAATGACAGAGGAGGAGATAGACACATTATCTGAAAGAGAATTCAGAAAAACTATACTAATGAGGACGCAAAACACCGAAAACAGAATACTAGAGGAAATTAGTGCACTGAGAAGAGAGATGCAGGAAACGAAAAATAAGCAAAGAGAGCACCAACTCGATTGCTGAACTCAAAAATACTATAGAAGGTCTCAACAGTAGAGTATCAGAGGCAGAAGAACGAGTAAGTGAGCTGGAACATAGAATGGTGGAAATAACTACTGAAGAACAGAACAAAGCCGAAAGAATTAAAAGAACTGAGGATAGCCTCAGAGACCTATGGGACAATATCAAACCAACATTAGAATTATAGGAGTTCCAGAGGAAAAAGAAAGAAAGAAAGGGTACAAAAAAATTCTTGAAGAGGTTATAGTTGAAAACTTCCCCAGCATGGGAAAGGAAATAGTCAATCAAGTCCAAGAAGCACAAAGAATTCCATACAGGAGAAACCCCAGAAGAAACACACCAAGGCACATTCTAATCAAACTAATGCAAACCAAATATACACACAGATTACTAAAAGCAGCTAGGAACAACAACAAATAACATATAAAGGAAACCCCATACGTCTAACTGCAGATCTTTCAACAGAAACTCTGCAGGCCAGAAGAAAATGACAAGACACATTTAAATGGCTAAAACAGAATAAACTCCAACCAAGAATTCTCTACCTAGCAAGAATCTCATTCAGAAATGATGGTGAATTCAAAAGCTTCACAGACAGACAAAAACTAAAAGAATTCGGTACCACAAAACCAGCCCTACAACAAGTGTTAAACGGCCTGATATAGCCAATAAATACAAGAGTAGGAGAAGTCCTACAAATCAAACCCCAAACTTCTAAGAAGATGACAATAGGAACATTCGTATCAATAATTACTTTGAATGTAAATGGATTAAATGCTCCAACCAAATGACACAGGCTGGTTGAATGGATCGAGAAACATGACCCATATATATGCTGTTTACAAGAGACCCACTTCAGACCTAGAGACACTCATAGACTGGAAGTGAGAGGCTGGAAAAAGATATTCCATGCCAATGGAAATCAAAAGAAAGCTGGAGTAGCAATTCTCATATCAGACAAAATAGATTTTAAAGGAAAGAAGATTCTAAGACAAGGCAGGTCACTACATCATGATTAAGGGATCTATCCAAGAGGAAGACATAACAGTCATGAATATCTACGCACCCAACACAGGGGCACCTCAATACATAAGACAGATACTTTCAGACTTAAGAGAAGAAATCAATAATGACACAGTAATAGTAGGAGACATGAACACTCCTCTCCCACCAATAGACAGATCATCCAAACAGAAAATTAATAAAGAAACACAAGCCTTAAATGCCACACTAGAAAAGATGGTCCTCATCGGTATCTTTAGGACGTTCCATCCAAAAGCAGAAGAATACACTTTCTTCTCAATTGCTCACGGAACATTCTCCAGGAGAGACCACATCTTGGGCCACAAATCTAACCTCAGTCAATACAAGAAAACTGAAATTATATCAACTATCTTCTCGGACCACAATGCAATGAGACTAGAGATCAACTACAGGGGAAAAAACCGCTAAAAATAGAAACACATGGCTATTAAAAAAACACATACCTAAAAAGCCAACTGTTCACTGAGGAAATCAAAGGAGAAATTAAAAGATTCCTAGAAGAAAATGACAATGAACAGATGACCATGCAAAACCTATGGGATACCGCAAAAGAATTTCTAAGATGGAAATTTGTAGCAATACAATCCTCCCTCAAGAAACTAGGAAAATATGAAGCAGATGACCTAACCCTCCACTTAAAACAATTGGAGAAAGAAGAACAAAAACACTCCAAAGCCAGCAGAAGATGAGAAATCTTAAAGACTAGAGCAGAAATAAATGGGAAAGAAATGAAAGAATCTATAGTATGGATAAATAAAACAAAAAGCTGGTTCTTTGAAAAGGTAAACAAAATTGACACGCCACTGGCCAGACTCATCAAGAGAAAGAGATAGAAAGAACCAATGGATTTTTAAATGCTCACTGACACGGCTGGTTGAATGGATCGAAAACATGACCCATATATATGCTGTTTACAAGAGACCCACTTCAGACCTAGAGACACTCATAGACTGGAAGTGAGAGGCTGGAAAAAGATATTCCATGCCAATGGAAATCAAAAGAAAGCTGGAGTAGCAATTCTCATATCAGACAAAATAGATTTTAAAGGAAAGAAGATTCTAAGACAAGGCAGGTCACTACATCATGATTAAGGGATCTATCCAAGAGGAAGACATAACAGTCATGAATATCTACGCACCCAACACAGGGGCACCTCAATACATAAGACAGATACTTTCAGACTTAAGAGAAGAAATCAATAATGACACAGTAATAGTAGGAGACATGAACACTCCTCTCCCACCAATAGACAGATCATCCAAACAGAAAATTAATAAAGAAACACAAGCCTTAAATGCCACACTAGAAAAGATGGTCCTCATCGGTATCTTTAGGACGTTCCATCCAAAAGCAGAAGAATACACTTTCTTCTCAATTGCTCACGGAACATTCTCCAGGAGAGACCACATCTTGGGCCACAAATCTAACCTCAGTCAATACAAGAAAACTGAAATTATATCAACTATCTTCTCGGACCACAATGCAATGAGACTAGAGATCAACTACAGGGGAAAAAACCGCTAAAAATAGAAACACATGGCTATTAAAAAAACACATACCTAAAAAGCCAACTGTTCACTGAGGAAATCAAAGGAGAAATTAAAAGATTCCTAGAAGAAAATGACAATGAACAGATGACCGTGCAAAACCTATGGGATACCGCAAAAGAATTTCTAAGATGGAAATTTGTAGCAATACAATCCTCCCTCAAGAAACTAGGAAAATATGAAGCAGATGACCTAACCCTCCACTTAAAACAATTGGAGAAAGAAGAACAAAAACACTCCAAAGCCAGCAGAAGATGAGAAATCTTAAAGACTAGAGCAGAAATAAATGGGAAAGAAATGAAAGAATCTATAGTATGGATAAATAAAACAAAAAGCTGGTTCTTTGAAAAGGTAAACAAAATTGACACGCCACTGGCCAGACTCATCAAGAGAAAGAGAGAGAAGAACCAGATCAACAACATCAAAAACAAAAAGGAGAGATTACAACAGATAATGCATAAATCCAAAGGATTCTAGGGGACTATTTATGAGCAACTCTATGGCAACAAACTGGACAACCTGGAAGAAATGGACAGTTTCCTGGGGAAGATCAATCTCCCAAGACTGAGCCAGGAAGAAACAGAAACTTTGAACAACCCAATCACAAGCTCAGGAATCGAATCTGTGATTGAAAATCTACCCCAAAATAAAAGCCCAGGGCCAGATGGCTTCACAGCCAAATTCTACCAAACATTTAAAGAAGAGCACATGCCTGTCCTTCTAAAACTCTTTCAAAAAATTGCACAGGAAGGAAAACTTCCAAACACATTCTACGAGGCCACCATCACCCTGATACCCAAACCAGGCAAAGACAACACAAAAAAGGAAAATTACAGACCAATTTCTTTGATGAACTTAGATGCCAAGATCCTCAACAAAATCCTAGC
This sequence comes from Tragulus kanchil, assembly GCA_022376925.1. Classification (NCBI taxonomy): domain Eukaryota; kingdom Metazoa; phylum Chordata; class Mammalia; order Artiodactyla; family Tragulidae; genus Tragulus; species Tragulus kanchil. Next base: position 90,161,426 of record JAIOJX010000023.1, on the reverse strand, counting down.
AAACAGAATTCAACCACACATCAAAAAAATTCATACATCACGATCAAGTCAGGCTCATCCCAAGAATGCAAGGATTCTTCAATATCCGCAAATCAATCAATGTGATACAACATATCAACAAACTGAGAGACAAAAATCACATGACTATCTTAAAAGATGCAGACAAAGCCTTGACAAAGTACAACATCCATTTATCATAAAACTCTTCATAAAATGGGCCTAGAAGAAAAAAAAAGCCAAAAACAAAGCCTCCGAAAAACAAAGCATTCTCATAAAAACAATGAACAGATGACCGTGCAAAACCTATGGGATACCGCAAAAGAATTTCTAAGATGGAAATTTGTAGCAATACAATCCTCCCTCAAGAAACTAGGAAAATATGAAGCAGATGACCTAACCCTCCACTTAAAACAATTGGAGAAAGAAGAACAAAAACACTCCAAAGCCAGCAGAAGATGAGAAATCTTAAAGACTAGAGCAGAAATAAATGGGAAAGAAATGAAAGAATCTATAGTATGGATAAATAAAACAAAAAGCTGGTTCTTTGAAAAGGTAAACAAAATTGACACGCCACTGGCCAGACTCATCAAGAGAAAGAGAGAGAAGAACCAGATCAACAACATCAAAAACGAAAAAGGAGAGATTACAACAGATAATGCATAAATCCAAAGGATTCTAGGGGACTATTTATGAGCAACTCTATGGCAACAAACTGGACAACCTGGAAGAAATGGACAGTTTCCTGGGGAAGATCAATCTCCCAAGACTGAGCCAGGAAGAAACAGAAACTTTGAACAACCCAATCACAAGCTCAGGAATCGAATCTGTGATTGAAAATCTACCCCAAAATAAAAGCCCAGGGCCAGATGGCTTCACAGCCAAATTCTACCAAACATTTAAAGAAGAGCACATGCGTGTCCTTCTAAAACTCTTTCAAAAAATTGCACAGGAAGGAAAACTTCCAAACACATTCTACGAGGCCACCATCACCCTGATACCCAAACCAGGCAAAGACAACACAAAAAAGGAAAATTACAGACCAATTTCTTTGATGAACTTAGATGCCAAGATCCTCAACAAAATCCTAGCAAACAGAATTCAACCACACATCAAAAAAATTCATACATCACGATCAAGTCAGGCTCATCCCAAGAATGCAAGGATTCTTCAATATCCGCAAATCAATCAATGTGATACAACATATCAACAAACTGAGAGACAAAAATCACATGACTATCTTAAAAGATGCAGACAAAGCCTTCGACAAAGTACAACATCCATTTATCATAAAAACTCTTCATAAAATGGGCATAGAAGGAACCTATCTCACCATAATAAAAGCCATCTATGAGAAGCCCACAACGAACATTGTCCTCAACGGAGAAAAACTGAAAGCATTCCCTCTAAGATCAGGAACAAGACAGGGGTGTCCACTTTCACCACTACTATTCAACATAGTCCTGGAAGTTCTAGCAACAGCAATAAGAGAAGAGAAAGAAATCAAAGGAATCCAGATTTGAAAGGAAGAAGTCAAGCTCTCTCTCTTTTTGCAGACGGCATGATATTATACATAGAAAATCCCAAAGACACTATTAGAAAACTACTAGAGCTAATCAATGAATTCAGCAACATCGCAGGATACAAAGTCAACACACAGAAATCACTGGCATTCCTATACACAAACAATGAAAAATCAGAAAACGAAATCAAAGAGGCCATCTGCTTCACCATTGCAACCAAAAGAATCAAATATCTAGGAATAAACCTACCCAAAGAAACAAAAGAACTGTACACAGAAATTACAAGACACTCATGACAGACATTAAAGAAGACAGATGGAGAGATATTCCATGTTCCTGGGTCGGAAGAATCAATATTGTGAAAATGACCATACTACCAAATAGCATCTACAGATTCAATGCAATACCTACTCAACTACCATTGACATTTTTCACAGAACTAGACCAAAGAATAACACGGTTCATATGGAAACACAAAAGACCCCAAATAGCCAAAGCAATCCTGATAAAGAAAAACAGAGCTGGAGGAATCAGCCTCCCTAACTTCAGTCTCTACTACAAAGCAACAGTCATCAAGACAGTATGGTACTGGCACAAAAACAGAACTATAGATCAATGGAACAAGATAGAGAACCCAGAGATAAACCCATGCACCTATGGGCACCTTATTTTTGACAAAGGAGGTGAAACTATAAAATGGGACAAAGACAGCCTCTTCAACAAGTGGTGCTGGGAAAATTGGACAGCTCCATGGAAAAAAAAAGAATTTGGAACATTGACACCATACACTAAGAACTCTTCATAAAATGGGCCACATGACTATCTTAAAAGATGCAGACAAAGCCTTCGACAAAGTACAACATCCATTTATCATAAAAACTCTTCATAAAATGGGCATAGAAGGAACCTATCTCACCATAATAAAAGCCATCTATGAGAAGCCCACAACGAACATTCTCCTCAACGGAGAAAAACTGAAAGCATTCCCTCTAAGATCAGGAACAAGACAGGGGTGTCCACTTTCACCACTACTATTCAACATAGTCCTGGAAGTTCTAGCAACAGCAATAAGAGAAGAGAAAGAAATCAAAGGAATCCAGATTGGAAAGGAAGAAGTCAAGCTCTCTCTTTTTGCAGACGGCATGATATTATACATAGAAAATCCCAAAGACACTATTAGAAAACTACTAGAGCTAATCAATGAATTCAGCAACATCGCAGGATACAAAGTCAACACACAGAAATCACTGGCATTCCTATACACAAACAATGAAAAATCAGAAAACGAAATCAAAGAGGCCATCTGCTTCACCATTGCAACCAAAAGAATCAAATATCTAGGAATAAACCTACCCAAAGAAACAAAAGAACTGTACACAGAAATTACAAGACACTCATGACAGACATTAAAGAAGACAGATGGAGAGATATTCCATGTTCCTGGGTCGGAAGAATCAATATTGTGAAAATGACCATACTACCAAATAGCATCTACAGATTCAATGCAATACCTACTCAACTACCATTGACATTTTTCACAGAACTAGACCAAAGAATAACACGGTTCATATGGAAACACAAAAGACCCCAAATAGCCAAAGCAATCCTGATAAAGAAAAACAGAGCTGGAGGAATCAGCCTCCCTAACTTCAGTCTCTACTACAAAGCAACAGTCATCAAGACAGTATGGTACTGGCACAAAAACAGAACTATAGATCAATGGAACAAGATAGAGAACCCAGAGATAAACCCATGCACCTATGGGCACCTTATTTTTGACAAAGGAGGTGAAACTATAAAATGGGACAAAGACAGCCTCTTCAACAAGTGGTGCTGGGAAAATTGGACAGCTCCATGGAAAAAAAAAGAATTTGGAACATTCTCTGACACCATACACTAAGATCAGCTCAAAATGGATTAAAGACCTAAATGGAAGACCAGAAACCATCAAACTCTTAGAGGAGAATATAGGCAAAACCCTCAAGGACATCAATCAAAGCAAGATCTTCTCTGACCCACCTACTAAAATAGCGGAACTGAAAAGAAAAATGAACACGTGGGACCTCATGAAACTTAAAAGCTTTTGTACAGCAAAAGAAATTACAAAAAAGCTCAACAGACAGTCCACAGAGTGGGAGAAAATCATAGCAAATGAAACAACAGACAAAGAATTAATCTCCAAAATCTACAAGCAACTCAGACAACTCAGCACTGGAAAAACGAACAACCCAATCAAAAACTGGGAAAAAGATCTAAAGAGACGCCTCTCCAAAGAGGACATACAGATGGCCCAAAAGCACATGAAGCGATGCTCAACCTCGCTTATAATTAGAGACATGCAAATTAAAACTACAAGGAGATATCACCTCACACCCGTCAGAATGGCCATCTTCAAAAAATCTGCAGACAATAAATGCTGGCAAGGGTGCAGAGAAAAGGGAACCCTCTTGCATTGCTGATGGGAATGTCAATTGATACAGCCTCTATGGAAGACAGTATGGAGATTCCTTAAGCAACTAAAAATAGAAGCACCCTATGACCCAGCAATCCCACTATTAGGCTTGTATCCTGATGAAATCAAAACTGAAAGAAGCACCTTTACCCCAATGTTCATTGCCGCTCTCTATACAATAGCCAGAACATGGAAGCAACCTAGGTGTCCATCGACGAATGAATGGACACAGAAACCCTGCTCCATATATACAATGGAATACTACTCAGCTGTTAAAAGAAATGCAGAAGACTCAGTCCTAATGAAGTGGCCGGCTTTAGAACCTATCATAAACAGTGAAGTAAGTCAAAAAGAAAGACAAATAGAGTGTACTACACACATAAATGGAATCTAGCAGGAGTTTAAAACGGATCTTAATGGAAGGTGAAACTATAAAATGGGACAAAGACAGCCTCTTCAACAAGTGGTGCTGGGAAAATTGGACAGCTCCATGGAAAAAAAAAGAATTTGGAACATTGACACCATACACTAAGATCAGCTCAAAATGGATTAAAGACCTAAATGGAAGACCAGAAAGCATCAAACTCTTAGAGGAGAATATAGGCAAAACCCTCAAGGACATCAATCAAAGCAAGATCTTCTCTGACCCACCTACTAAAATAGCGGAACTGAAAAGAAAAATGAACACGTGGGACCTCATGAAACTTAAAAGCTTTTGTACAGCAAAAGAAATTACAAAAAAGCTCAACAGACAGTCCACAGAGTGGGAGAAAATCATAGCAAATGAAACAACAGACAAAGAATTAATCTCCAAAATCTACAAGCAACTCAGACAACTCAGCACTGGAAAAACGAACAACCCAATCAAAAACTGGGAAAAAGATCTAAAGAGACGCCTCTCCAAAGAGGACATACAGATGGCCCAAAAGCACATGAAGCGATGCTCAACCTCGCTTATAATTAGAGACATGCAAATTAAAACTACAAGGAGATATCACCTCACACCCGTCAGAATGGCCATCTTCAAAAAATCTGCAGACAATAAATGCTGGCAAGGGTGCGGAGAAAAGGGAACCCTCTTGCATTGCTGATGGGAATGTCAATTGATACAGCCTCTATGGAAGACAGTATGGAGATTCCTTAAGCAACTAAAAATAGAAGCACCCTATGACCCAGCAATCCCACTATTAGGCTTGTATCCTGATGAAATCAAAACTGAAAGAAGCACCTTTACCCCAATGTTCATTGCCGCTCTCTATACAATAGCCAGAACATGGAAGCAACCTAGGTGTCCATCGACGAATGAATGGACACAGAAACCCTGCTCCATATATACAATGGAATACTACTCAGCTGTTAAAAGAAATGCAGAAGACTCAGTCCTAATGAAGTGGCCGGCTTTAGAACCTATCATAAACAGTGAAGTAAGTCAAAAAGAAAGACAAATAGAGTGTACTACACACATAAATGGAATCTAGCAGGATGGTCTTGATAACACATGCAGTGAACTCATGGAAAAACAGACAGAGCATAGACATAGGGACATTGTGGGGAAGAAATAGGGAGGGTGAGGCATGGAGGGAGTAACATGGAAATCTATACTGTCATGTGTGGAAAAGATAGCTATTGTCATTGTGCTAAGGGAATAGGAGTGCTTATAATGGCTTGGGGAGAAGGTCTGGAGGGGTTGGATGGGGGGAACTGGGGGGTTGGGGACCAGGGATATGCATATGACTGATCTGGGAACATGCATGTCTGTGAACAACAAAACTCTGTAAAACCTTTAAAATAAAGAATAAAAAAGAAAAAAATAATAATAACTTTATCACTGACCCAAGTAACAATTAGAAAATAAGACTTGGAGAAGTATAACCTAAAAATACAATTAATTTATACTGTTTATATCGCAATTTAGATCATTAACGGCATTCATATTTTTAAAATCTACAAATCATTAGAACTATGTTTTCCCTGTTTGAAATATCCAATCATTTGCATCAGATAGAAGAAGATTATCTAAATGAGAATATTTTTCCCATGTGCACCAGGACCCACACACAAAGTCACAGAGGGAAGAAAACCTCCCTTGTAGTCCTGCTTATCAATTGTTTTCAATGAGCTTTTGTTCAAAGGAAAGAAAACACTGAACCAGAGTCAGCTGATAATGTCCTGTATAGCCTTTTACTACCAAAATTAGGCAGTCTAAGTTGGATGCATGCTGTGCTGTGCTTAGTCGATGTCAAATCTGACTCTGCGACCCTATAGACTGCAGCCTGCCAGGCTCCTCTGTCCGTGGGATTCTCCAGGCAAGAATACTGGAGTTGGGGGTAGGACTAGGGGGAGCGGGAGGGGGGCTCAGATGGGAGGGGTCAGGGGTATATCTATGACTGATTTCGGATTATGTATAGCTGTAAACAACAAAACTCTAAAAGATGTATATCAGTAACTTCACTGTATACCTGAAACTAATGCAGCATCGTAAATCAACTATATTCCAATAAAATATAAATAAAAATAACAAATAGATTTAGCTTCCAAAAAAGAAAAGAGTACTGGAGTGGGTTGCCGAGCTTCCTCCAGGGTTATTCCCAACCCATGGATCGAACCCAGATCTCCCACATTGCTGGCAGATTCTTTACCATCTGAGCCACCAGGGAAGCCCAAGAATACTGGAATGGGTAGCCTATCCCTTCTCCAGGGAAACTTCCCAATTCAGGAACTGAACAGGGGTCAGTCTCATGCATTGCAGGCAGATTCTTTACCAGCTGAGCTACCACGGAAGCTCAGATGCATGCTAGGACCTTTGCAAAACAGACTTATAGAATAGAGGAAATGTCAGGATTACAGGGCCTGAGAAAATGAACTCAGCTATGGGGAAGAAAGGAAGACATAGCATTCCAATAATACCACTCACTAGGACTTGATAAAGTAAGCTTGTTCAAATTAGCTGTCAATATAAAAAGCTATAGAAAATAAGACTTGGAGAAGTATAACCTAAAAATACAATTAATTTATACTGTTTATATCAATTTAGATAATTAACGGCATTCATATTTTTAAAATCTACAAATCATTAGAACTATGTTTTCCCTGTTTGAAATATCCAATCATTTGCATCAGATAGAAGAAGATTATCTAAATGAGAATATTTTTCCCATGTGCACCAGGACCCACACACAAAGTCACAGAGGGAAGAAAACCTCCCTTGTAGTCCTGCTTATCAATTGTTTTCAATGAGCTTTTGTTCAAAGGAAAGAAAACACTGAACCAGAGTCAGCTGATAATGTCCTGTATAGCCTTTTACTACCAAAATTAGGCAGTCTAAGTTGGATGCATGCTGTGCTGTGCTTAGTCGATGTCAAATCTGACTCTGCGACCCTATAGACTGCAGCCTGCCAGGCTCCTCTGTCCGTGGGATTCTCCAGGCAAGAATACTGGAGTTGGGGGTAGGACTAGGGGGAGCGGGAGGGGGGCTCAGATGGGAGGGGTCAGGGGTATATCTATGACTGATTTCGGATTATGTATAGCTGTAAACAACAAAACTCTAAAAGATGTATATCAGTAACTTCACTGTATACCTGAAACTAATGCAGCATCGTAAATCAACTATATTCCAATAAAATATAAATAAAAATAACAAATAGATTTAGCTTCCAAAAAGAAAAGAGTACTGGAGTGGGTTGCGAGCTTCCTCCAGGGTTATTCCCAACCCATGGATCGAACCCAGATCTCCCACATTGCTGGCAGATTCTTTACCATCTGAGCCACCAGGGAAGCCCAAGAATACTGGAATGGGTAGCCTATCCCTTCTCCAGGGAAACTTCCCAATTCAGGAACTGAACAGGGGTCAGTCTCATGCATTGCAGGCAGATTCTTTACCAGCTGAGCTACCACGGAAGCTCAGATGCATGCTAGGACCTTTGCAAAACAGACTTATAGAATAGAGGAAATGTCAGGATTACAGGGCCTGAGAAAATGAACTCAGCTATGGGGAAGAAAGGAAGACATAGCATTCCAATAATACCACTCACTAGGACTTGATAAAGTAAGCTTGTTCAAATTAGCTGTCAATATAAAAAGCATAGAAATATGAGAAGGGTTCAAGAAATGACAGTAACTAGAGTAAATATTATAAACCATTCATGTCAGGATGATCAGCATCTGGGGAAAATCTAGCCTTCAGGATAATTCAGATGAAGGAACTGGGAAAGACCACTAGTATTACCTGCAGTACATTATATTATGAGCATATCAAAAATTGACAAAGTGCTACAACATTTCTATTAAGTAAGTCAAATATGAAAACTGTACACATATTATGTAAAAATAAATAGGCAGAGGAAAAGACTTGAAAGAGATTGACCAAAATGCTGATAATGGGAGTAAGGTTGTTTTTTTCCTTTACGCATTTCTAATTTTCTATTATATTATTTCTTACTTTTTATCACTCAGATTATTAAACTCAAAACGTTAGTTTACTCATGCTTTTCCCTAAAGTCACATAATGAGCCAGATGTCTGTAGATATGCAAGGGAAATTGAAATCTGCTCTGGTTTATAAATAGGGTGGATAAAAGATTTCCACTTTAGAACAGGAATAAGCCCATCCATTCACAAAACAGTTCAAAACAGATAAATTATACATAGTCGATTCAAATAAGGAGCTAAAGCACTCATGGTCATTTGACATGACCATTATGAAGAGAATTAACTACAGATAAGGAAAAAGAAAGGCAAATTAGATACGTAAACTAATGGAATATTAACAGCAGTAGGATGCTAAGTGGTTTTTCTGTTTATTTTTTCTCTTTGGTCTATTGGTATTTTCTACATTTTTAAACATTTTCACCTTTCTAGAAATAACTTTATTTTCAAAAGATTCTATAGTTGGGCTAATTACAGTTCTTTGCACTTTTAGGTATTCACTTTCATGTTACAATTTAAAACCCATTCCTAACATTACTTTAAATATCTAATACAAGTTTAATCTGTGCCTTTTTATATATATATATATAATTTCTCATAGAAATTTATATATAATTTCTCATAGAGCATAAAGTCATTGAGAATGAAGACAAAAATATTATATGTATATATATATTTCAAAACAGGGATAATAGTCAAGTATATTCACATATTAGCAACAGATAGAACTAAATTGCTAGAAAGTTTGAAATAATCTACAAAAGGCAAAATGGAATTTAAAAATTGGACCATTTTCTTATGAACACACAAAAATTTTAAATTTGAATGTCTGTTACTCAACTGTAAATATATTTTTATTCAGTTATTTCTCCTTTCCCTATAATTCTGAGAAAGAATTCCAGCATATGGTTTTATTTTCCCATATTACTCCATATCCTCCCAACCCCACTCTTGATGTTTGTCTCCAGAAAATAAAGTAAAAAATATTCTGAAGCATTCGGAAAAAAGGAGAACTTAAGTGTTAACAATGTATAATTGATTAGACAAAACTTCCTTCAGAGACTTCCCAAATAGAACCATCCTGGGGGTGGGGAAATGGGCAGTGGAGAGTAAAAGCTACAGAATTAAGGTCAAAAAGGAGCATAGACGTAATTCTGTTCCTAGGTTGGTAAACTGGGTTTCTGAATTTATTCTGCAGAGTAATTTACTAAATAGATTCTTGTGATCCCTAACATCTGCTCACAATAAACTTGAATCTTGCAAGTAAAAAGTATATTTATGTGTATATTTATAAATAAAAGTATATTTATGTACTAGGTTAAAAAATGTAAGGTATAAAATAGAATGTAAAGTATGATCTCATTTTTATCAAGAAATACATAAATAAAACAGGTGCATAAACAAAGACCAGAAGAACACATGTCAAAATATTAACAGAGTGCATTTTATTTTCTGATTTCAGTATTTTCTAAGTTTGATACTAAATACATATTACCTACCTTTATTCTCTTTCTAGAGAACATTATTTATTTTTTTTTTTTTTTAAGATTTATTTATTTATTTATTTTGGGCGGAGGTCGGGTTGGGGAGGGAGGGGAATGGGCGGAGTGGGCGGGCCACTTCTATTGGTCTTTCATTTCTCTGTTTTCATCCGTCTTTGTTCTTTGGCTCCTGCGGGCCTCCCATCACGGTGGCATCTGTTGTTGCAGAGCATCAGCTCTGAGCGCATGCGCTCCAGAGCTCTGGCTCGGTGATTGGACACATCAGTCCAGCCGCTCCGCGGCACGTGGGATCTTCCCAGGCCAGGGATCGAACCGGCGCCCCTTGCACTGCAAGGCGGTGTCCTTATCCACTGGACCACCAGGGGAAGCCCGAGAACATTATTTTTAAAAGTCAATACATATCATATGCAAACTTCTTGGGAAACAGTATCATGACTAGAATAAGATAAAAACAGAAACAACAGCAGTTATACTACTGGGAAATTTAACTCCTAAATCAGAAGATTTTTTTTTTAACTTTTATTTTCCTTTTAACTTTTACAGAGTTTTGTTGTTTACAGATATGTATGCTCCCAGATTAATCATATGTATATCCCCCCATCCCACCCCTCCAGACCATCACACAGTACCCCTGCAGGATCCCCTTTTCTCACAGAGCATAACTATAGCTATTCTCTTCACATATGATAGTACAGACCTTCATGCTACTCTAAATCAGAAGATATTTTTAAACGGAGAAAGTATAAATCCTCTAGAACATTTTCCACCTAGTGCTGAATTAGTTTTTATAAAGCTATAAAAGTAACATATCAAGACTGACTTTGTAAACAGCATGATTCTAAATGAGAAAACGTTCCTGTGAGTAACTAAGATCATGGCCCTTCTTAAACATACAGGAAAACACTGAATCTATAATAACTGATCCATTTAAACTATTACAATGTATAACACAAGTATTCAAACATTGTTGATGAAATAAAGTCCTCAGTGTATTTATAGGGACAGACAAGCTTTCTTTTGAAGGGTAGAGTGCCACAAATTATTAGATCAAGTGTGAGTAAGAAATGGTACTGCTTGAACTGTAGTAAATTAAAAAGACTCCCTCAAGTACTATTTGTGGGTTTTCTCCAAACCATTCTCCACCTGCAATGGCCAACTCCTTATACTATAAAGACAACAGCATCCAGACAGGAAAGTATGAGCCAAAGATTGATACTTATTCACATCCAAGAGAAAGAACAAAGAGAGGAAGTATTTCTTCATAGAAACTTGAATGAGGCTAGGTGGTGGTTTTGCAGTAGAAATCGCCATATAAAAGTTATGGATTAAAATCATAAGTCTACTACCCAAGAGAACAAACAGCAGGTTTTACATGAAGACCAAAAATATATGTCCAAATACTTAACTAAGAGCCCAGAAAGCATGGTTATTAACAAACTGAGGAAATGCTAAAGTAGACTCCCTGTTAATATTTTTAAGTTATTTTCTTATGCAAGTGTAAATAGTTTTAAATTTTCATTATTGTAACTAGTTATAAAGCAAAATTCATGGCTTCTTTAAAAATCCAATTTGCTCAGTTTACTATGATCAGGTTGATTACTGTTTGATCAACTAGAAAAATAAAGACATGTAACTTGTAAATTACATCTAAAGTTACTGGACTAGTTGTTCTCTTAAACACCTATTCTAATGGTCAGTCCATACACATTGTTTGTGTTAAATTTCCCATAGGCTTAAGAATCAATAAATTTTACAGAAACCATTGAGAAAGATATTTTTGGACAGGATTTTCACCAAACTAGGTGCCCATACTAATTGCTCTTAAGGAGAATAATTTCCAAGAAAAATAAGATAATAACTTCTTAAAAGTCAAGGTAAAGAACTATTAAAACATTGACAGTTTTATGGAACCAATTCATTGGGTTGGCCAAAACATTTATGTTTAGTCATAAGAAAACTCAAAGGAACTTTTTTGCCAACCCAATAAATTATATCTCTTGGATCAACTGTAAAAACTATTTCAGCTCTTTTGACTATTTAATCATGCTCATATTTTCCCCATAACTTCCCCATTTTCAGACACATAATCTACTTTTAGAATATTTTCTAACCAATATGTGCTACAAATTAAACTCAATGAGGAACATGGTTCCTTATTATGTTAACAGTCACTATACAGTCTTATTGTCTTGGCATTTGTACCAATTTCTATCTTGCTTTATTCATTTATTGTCCTTTTCCTATATAATTTCTGTAAGGTAAGAAACCTTACTTGTCTTCTTCGGCATATCCTCTACATAAACCCACAAGTTATTATTGCAAGATAACAAATAGAGGAAGTATTTCTTCATAGAAACTTGAATGAGGCTAGGTGGTGGTTTTGCAGTAGAAATCGCCATATAAAAGTTATGGATTAAAATCATAAGTCTACTACCCAAGAGAACAAACAGCAGGTTTTACATGAAGACCAAAAATATATGTCCAAATACTTAACTAAGAGCCCAGAAAGCATGGTTATTAACAAACTGAGGAAATGCTAAAGTAGACTCCCTGTTAATATTTTTAAGTTATTTTCTTATGCAAGTGTAAATAGTTTTAAATTTTCATTATTGTAACTAGTTATAAAGCAAAATTCATGGCTTCTTTAAAAATCCAATTTGCTCAGTTTACTATGATCAGGTTGATTACTGTTTGATCAACTAGAAAAATAAAGACATGTAACTTGTAAATTACATCTAAAGTTACTGGACTAGTTGTTCTCTTAAACACCTATTCTAATGGTCAGTCCATACACATTGTTTGTGTTAAAATTCCCATAGGCTTAAGAATCAATAAATTTTACAGAAACCATTGAGAAAGATATTTTTGGACAGGATTTTCACCAAACTAGGTGCCCATACTAATTGCTCTTAAGGAGAATAATTTCCAAGAAAAATAAGATAATAACTTCTTAAAAGTCAAGGTAAAGAACTATTAAAACATTGACAGTTTTATGGAACCAATTCATTGGGTTGGCCAAAACATTTATGTTTAGTCATAAGAAAACTCAAAGGAACTTTTTTGCCAACCCAATAAATTATAACTCTTGGATCAACTGTAAAAACTATTTCAGCTCTTTTGACTATTTAATCATACTCATATTTTCCCCATAACTTCCCCATTTTCAGACACATAATCTACTTTTAGAATATTTTCTAACCAATATGTGCTACAAATTAAACTCAATGAGGAACATGGTTCCTTATTATGTTAACAGTCACTATACAGTCTTATTGTCTTGGCATTTGTACCAATTTCTATCTTGTTTTATTCATTTATTGTCCTTTTCCTATATAATTTCTGTAAGGTAAGAAACCTTACTTGTCTTCTTCGCTGGCATATCCTCTACATCTAACATAATGCCTGGCACTAGTAAGTGTTCATAAATACTTGCGAATTAACAAATGGATGATTTTGGTTATAGAGAGCAAAACAAGATAAAAGAGCAAGATAGTCTATACCTTTAGAGTTCCCCCAAAAATTCAAAAGGTGATTCACTGCTACGTTACAGATTTTTTAAAATGCCTCACACATAGAAGATCCCCAAAAAAGTGCATCTCTTTTGGAAATGAAAATGATCTCAAACACTATACAGTATAATTAGAACTCACAGATTTGCTCTAAAGAGAGTGATGCTGAAAGAGAATGGTAGAAAACGAGTTGTGTTTAGTCCTCTACCAGGGGACTTTATAAATATAAAGTCCTCTAGCAGGGGAATTTATAAATGCTGTCTCACAAAAAAAAATCCTGGCACCACTCTTATCATCTTAAACATGAGCAAACAGTGACTCAGGAGAAGTTACTGATCCAAGGTCAAGAAAATGCTGGAATTGTGATTGGAGTACCAGGTCTTCCTTAAACCAAAACCCATTTTTAAACCAAAACCCATTTTATTTCCTCTATCCCATAATGCTTCTAAGAACCAGAAAAATAAAATCTTTTCAGCAGCGAAGTACATTAAATGACAGTTAATAATGGAAAGAAATGTTTTGATTACTCAATTTACATTTTTAAGAACAGGCAGGGCTTCCCTGGTGGTCCAGTGGGTAAGGACACCGTCTTGCAGTGCAAGGGGCGCCAGTTCAATCCCTGGCCTGGGAAGATCCCACGTGCCGCGGAGCGGCTGGACCGATGTGTCCAATGACCGAGCCGGAGCTCTGGAGCACATGCGCCTAGAGCCGGCGCTCTGCGACAACTGAGGCACCGCGGTGGGAGGCCCACACGGGCCGAAGAACAAAGATGGATGAAAATAGATAAATGAAAGACCAATAGAAGTGGCCCGCCCGCTCCCCTCCCTCCCCCACCCGTCCCCCCAAAATAAATAAATAAATAAATAAATCTTTAAAAAAAAAAGAAAGAACAGGCAATATATAAGCAAATAAAGTATTAAGAATTAAGTTAAATATATATTTTGGTGAGGGTGAAGTGATATGGGAAAGAACAGATAAGCTCACTGGAAAAGAAACATTTCAATGTATACATATTCATACCAACCATACCATTTATTGTTAGAACTAAAGAAAAATCTTCAGATTTTGAAGGCTTGGAAAGAAAATGAGCTATGCTTTTAAGAGAACTGTCATTTAAGGTTTATCTTCACCATAATTGTCTGATTTTCAATTGGAATTGTGAGGGTCAAGCCTATCTCCTGGAAGCATTTTCTAAATTGTGTGAACTTGAACAAGATTGTGATTAACAAGAGAGAGATCAATTAAGAGTAGAACAATACAACAGAACATGAAAACTGTTACATACAAGAAGTATTATGAATGAATTGTGGTTTTAAAGCTTTTTTCATGGTGTTTTAAATTTTAATATGCCTTGAGCCTGTTTTTCAGGAGGGTTAGAAAAGCAGTGAAGGAAGTTGTACAAAAAGAGAGGGAGGAGAAAGAGAGAAAGGAAGGAAGCCAAGACAGAGGGAGGAAGAAAGAAAATCCAAACTGTCAGCACTTTCTCAAACTGAGAGCTGTGTAAAGTTCTAGCTCATAAACCTTGGCTTCTCCCAACCAAGGCTTTCCTCCCAAAGCTTGGGTGGCCACCTCTTGGGAAGAGGAGATGGAAGCTCTGTTCTTGAAGGAGAATTTTGAATCCCTGATGTACAACTCCAGGAAGAAATGGGGATTGCATGGGAAATTATTTCTCCAAATGGTCCCTGGATCACTAAAATGGAATCACATAGTAACATTTAAAATGCAGGTTCCCAGGCTGGGTCCCAGATACTGAATTCACATTTCTTGAGTATGGGAGGAGGAGAGGGCTGGGAATGTTCATTTTTTAAAAGTCACAAAGTAGAATGTTTGGTTGGGACACACCTGGAGGCAACATGATGAGTAGGTGGGTTTGGAACCACAAAAGGGTTTAACCCCCAGCTCTTCATTTCTGACTGCAGCAAGAGAAAATCTGTTTTCTCATAATAGAAGGTGGAATGACCGTCTGTTTTGGGAGATCAAGTAAAATTATGTGTGTGTACCTGTGTGATGTCACAAAATTTTTCTAATACATGACCTCTCAGGTTCTTCCAACTCTCAGTCTATAAATGCCAGTTTGTTTTCATCCTCTGATGCATACAACTATCAAGAGAACGTCTGTTTTGTCTCCTCCCTTACCCCAGGATTTTCATCTTTTTCTGGTTCCGTCTCCTCTCAGGAGACTTTCTAGGCATTTTCTGTTCTAATTCCCCAGCCTCAGATAGACAGTATACCTGCTTGTTTTGTGGCCCTTTAGAAAGCCACAATCCATTTTATTATCTAAGATCTTTCTGTCCCTCAAGAAGATGAGCACTATCACCTCCGTTGAGAATGTCCATCCTAGAGAGCGGTGACTTGGTCAAGGTCACACCACAAATTCGGAGCAAGGAGGATCTAGTCTACATTGGCCCCAAACTGATGGTCTGGAACCGGCCCCTCAAAAACTTGTTGGGCTCCCTCCCATCCCTCCCACCCCCGGTATTTACTTGTTTACTTTTTATTAGTTACTAATGCTGAAAAATCAGGAGCTCCTACAGAAAAGTGTTGGATCCTGGGCGGGGGCTGAGGGCGGCCCCTCGCTCCCCAACCCCTAGACCCAGGCCAGTCCCCCTCCCTGAGGGGCCCTCCAGCACTCACCACGTGAGGAATCAGACGTTATTGGAATCGCAGCTCCGTTAGCAGCAGGTCGCGCGCCTCTCCGGCTTCGCATCCAGAGCCCTCGTAGGGGCGGGCAGTCGGCTGTGCAGCCGTCCCCGCCCCGTCCCCCGGCTGACCTCCGCGCCAGCCCCAACCGAACCCCAGAGGTCGTGCTTCACCAAGGTAGCCCAAAGGCCCCGCCGCCCCCCAGCAGGACGGACAACACTACCGCCCCTCACACTCCTGCTTCGCCAAGCAGGCCGCCCGCCTAGCGGTCCACTCACAGCTGCGGGGCACTAGGGGATGAGGTAACGCTCCCGCAGAGGTCCCTGCGCGCCCCGCCTCCTTGCACGGCACCAATCGCCGAGGCGTCCTGCCGCACGTGACGCGCTCTGACCAATGGCAGCTCAGAAGGCCCGTGACACTGCTGGAGGCTCTGGGAGCTTTCAAAATGGGCTGTGGGCTGCTGGCTGAGGGACGCTAGCTGGCTGCCAGGCCGAGAGACGGCTGGCGCCTGACACTGTTGGGTGGATTTGGACTCAGTTCTCTGCGGCTGCCGGTAGGCCAAGTCCAGCTTTGACGCCACCTGCTGTCCTCGGACCACACCGGCGTTCATGGCAGAAAAAAGTTTGGAAAGGAGTACTTGGGAGGAGGGCTGACATTGTATGGGGTTTGGCCAGCCTCTCCGCCCTAGACCGAGAGCCCGTTTTCCGGCTTTTCTCCCTCTCTTGGCATCCTAGTCCAGCCCCACTCTCACTGGCCACGTAACCTCCAGGTAGTCCCCAGATGTTCCCTGGGAGGCCACAGAGATGGAAATACTGGAGTTAGGCCAAAGTCGAGCGGTCGGCCTCACACTAACTCCGTTAACAGTTGGACAGATGGGTTTGCCTGCATCCTCAGATTTTAACATTCTAATCCCCGAGGCTTTTCCGCCTTTCTCAGAAAGTGTTAGATTGGTATCCCAGGAATGCTCTATCCTTGTTACCAAAATCGCAAGTCCGTATGCCTGACCCACACAGTAAGGTTGATCTATACTTAACATTAGAGTTTGGAACAGAGAAAGATTTATTACAGACTCAAGCCCTAAGAACCTGAAAGTTACTGAAAGCCTTCAGCAAGGCGCTTCAAATGCAAAAGGCGAAGAATGGGCGTGGTTACTTGTTGCAGATCTCTGTTAGATGAGGTCGTCACGATCAGGTAACTATGTTTCTGTAAATCTCTACCTGATGAATGCTATTCTCTGACCTTACCAGAAAGGGCAAAGTCCCAAGGCACAACTTTCTCCCTCTAAGGTCCCAGTCTTAGTGCAGAAGAGGTAGATCTCAGTTGGCAGCTTGCCTTCAGGGCCAGATTCCCACATCCTGCCCAGATTGTCATCCCCGTGGGAGCCAGCTACACAACCCACTGACCCTCAGTCTCCTCAGGCGACCCAAGTGGGGAGATGAGGTCTCACAGATTGTGACCCAGAGAGATGGCCTCTGCTAATTAGGGTCTCAGACACAGTGACAGAAGAGAGTTTCACCACTGCCTCAAGGCTTGGGCCACAGCTATTGGAGGGAGTTAATGAGGGCTCTGCAGTCCTGCAGGACATAGTCCCCAGTCTATTCCCTGGGACCGCCAGCTCACCTGTTGGCCCAAGGCTGGCTAAGCTGGAGGATCTCCAGTAGAAAGCCTGAGTCTGCCTCTTACCTCACTCTCCACCTGATGACCACCACGCCACCGACCCATGAGTGAACTTCTTCCCCAGTGGTCTCATTGACATTTATCAGTGGTCAGGGCCTACTGTGGCATTGACCAAGAGCTGAGCAGGACAACTAACGGGTGGCTCATTGACAATTGGTTGCTTGTGGGCAAGGTGCCCTGAGGCACTGAGATGGCCGAAAGTTCTGGGCCAAAGTCGAGCGGTCGGCCTCACACTAACTCCGTTAACAGTTGGACAGATGGGTTTGCCTGCATCCTCAGATTTTAACATTCTAATCCCCGAGGCTTTTCCGCCTTTCTCAGAAAGTGTTAGATTGGTATCCCAGGAATGCTCTATCCTTGTTACCAAAATCGCAAGTCCGTATGCCTGACCCACACAGTAAGGTTGATCTATACTTAACATTAGAGTTTGGAACAGAGAAAGATTTATTACAGACTCAAGCCCTAAGAACCTGAAAGTTACTGAAAGCCTTCAGCAAGGCGCTTCAAATGCAAAAGGCGAAGAATGGGCGTGGTTACTTGTTGCAGATCTCTGTTAGATGAGGTCGTCACGGTCAGGTAACTATGTTTCTGTAAATCTCTACCTGATGAATGCTATTCTCTGACCTTACCAGAAAGGGAAAAGTCCCAAGGCACAACTTTCTCCCTCTAAGGTCCCAGTCTTAGTGCAGAAGAGGTAGATCTCAGTTGGCAGCTTGCCTTCAGGGCCAGATTCCCACATCCTGCCCAGATTGTCATCCCCGTGGGAGCCAGCTACACAACCCACTGACCCTCAGTCTCCTCAGGCGACCCAAGTGGGGAGATGAGGTCTCACAGATTGTGACCCAGAGAGATGGCCTCTGCTAATTAGGTCTCAGACACAGTGACAGAAGAGAGTTTCACCACTGCCTCAAGGCTTGGGCCACAGCTATTGGAGGGAGTTAATGAGGGCTCTGCAGTCCTGCAGGACATAGTCCCCAGTCTATTCCCTGGGACCGCCAGCTCACCTGTTGGCCCAAGGCTGGCTAAGCTGGAGGATCTCCAGTAGAAAGCCTGAGTCTGCCTCTTACCTCACTCTCCACCTGATGACCACCACGCCACCGACCCATGAGTGAACTTCTTCCCCAGTGGTCTCATTGACATTTATCAGTGGTCAGGGCCTACTGTGGCATTGACCAAGAGCTGAGCAGGACAACTAACGGGTGGCTCATTGACAATTGGTTGCTTGTGGGCAAGGTGCCCTGAGGCACTGAGCAATGGCTGAGAAAGACCTGTTGCCTAGTAACGGTGCAGAGTAATGAGGCACAGCAATGACTACCTATTAAGGACTGTTCTCATTCTGCTCTGTTACCCCCTTACTCTTGTCTTCTGTCCCTTAGTTTCAGTCAAAATAGTTGTTGGAGCTCCATACGTCACCTTACTTTATTTTGAACTAAAGTCTTTGTATTCTTCATCACTACTCTTTGCAGAGAAGTGGGGGGAAAGCCAGTTTCACAGTAACAATTATTAATTCTATTAGAACTTGATCCTTGAGATACACATATTTTTTAAAGTCTGTGATGATTGTCTGGACAGTCATTTGTTCTATTAGATTGGATGATAAGATATGGCATTGTCATTTGTCCTGATCAGATACAGCTTGAGTTGTGAGCTTAACTAACCACTCTTTTGCAAAGTGGAACACCAATTTTATTTGACTAATAAACTAGCATTTTCAGACTTGGGTATTTTGTCAGATTTTTCAAAAATGTCTTTATTTTAGATCAACAACTTGAATCCACATCTTATAGACTTGAGCTTAGTAACATGGCCTCACCTGGTACTCTAAGCATATTTCTGTCCACAATAAAATCCCTTCCAAAAAAGAAGGAAAGAATGCCTTGGATGGACAACTAGCAATCTCTACTTACTACAGCCTCTTTTTATAAACCCTGGCAAGTGGTCCTATATCACACACCTCAGTAGAAATAATTCCTTCCCTTGGCTGTGCTGAACAACTTACTAGGCAAACATAAACTCTGTGGCTGACCCTGTGCTAAATGCTTTACATATAGTTTCCTCTTAATGAAAAACCTGGGTTGTTTGCCTACCACTGTTGGCCACCACGCCATCCGGGACCGCCAGCTCACCTGTTGGCCCAAGGCTGGCTAAGCTGGAGGATCTCCAGTAGAAAGCCTGAGTCTGCCTCTTACCTCACTCTCCACCTGATGACCACCACGCCACCGACCCATGAGTGAACTTCTTCCCCAGTGGTCTCATTGACATTTATCAGTGGTCAGGGCCTACTGTGGCATTGACCAAGAGCTGAGCAGGACAACTAATGGGTGGCTCATTGACAATTGGTTGCTTGTGGGCAAGGTGCCCTGAGGCACTGAGCAATGGCTGAGAAAGACCTGTTGCCTAGTAACGGTGCAGAGTAATGAGGCACAGCAATGACTACCTATTAAGGACTGTTCTCATTCTGCTCTGTTACCCCCTTACTCTTGTCTTCTGTCCCTTAGTTTCAGTCAAAATAGTTGTTGGAGCTCCATACGTCACCTTACTTTATTTTGAACTAAAGTCTTTGTATTCTTCATCACTACTCTTTGCAGAGAAGTGGGGGGAAAGCCAGTTTCACAGTAACAATTATTAATTCTATTAGAACTTGATCCTTGAGATACACATATTTTTTAAAGTCTGTGATGATTGTCTGGACAGTCATTTGTTCTATTAGATTGGATGATAAGATATGGCATTGTCATTTGTCCTGATCAGATACAGCTTGAGTTGTGAGCTTAACTAACCACTCTTTTGCAAAGTGGAACACCAATTTTATTTGACTAATAAACTAGCATTTTCAGACTTGGGTATTTTGTCAGATTTTTCAAAAATGTCTTTATTTTAGATCAACAACTTGAATCCACATCTTATAGACTTGAGCTTAGTAACATGGCCTCACCTGGTACTCTAAGCATATTTCTGTCCACAATAAAATCCCTTCCAAAAAAGAAGGAAAGAATGCCTTGGATGGACAACTAGCAATCTCTACTTACTACAGCCTCTTTTTATAAACCCTGGCAAGTGGTCCTATATCACACACCTCAGTAGAAATAATTCCTTCCCTTGGCTGTGCTGAACAACTTACTAGGCAAACATAAACTCTGTGGCTGACCCTGTGCTAAATGCTTTACATATAGTTTCCTCTTAAATGATCAACAATGCTGCAAAGTGGTGGGTGAGCATTACTAGACTTCTCATGTACATGAACACTGAAAGATAGTAGTGATAAACCATAGATATATCAAATCATCTGGTATGAGTTGCTGCACATTATTATAGGCACATGGACCTAAGGAATATAATTTTGTATACTAAGTCAACAAGGATGACTCTACTCTGTCAAAATCTGACAAAAATCAAACAAAATTAGAATAAGGCCACTCCCCTATAGCACAAGAAGCAGGCCTCACATAATATACCGTGTAAAAACATAGTCATGTCAAAACACCAATACAGTAATGCTGTAAAAACAAATGCTTTTGATAAACAGTTGAATCTAAAAGAGAACTGAAAAAATTGACCTTGGCACTTCTCAGCACTGTCCAGGGAAGAAGAGTGTCCATACTAGGGTTTATTAATAAGTAATGAGACTGATTTTTGCAGTCAGTAAACTTTAATGCCTACTGAATAATTGATGCTCTACTAAGTATCAGTGTTAGTGGTATAATTCCTGCCTTTAGGGAGTCCACAGTTAATGGGGAGAAAGACAAGAGTACAGACCACTAGAAACAACAAGATACTATGTATGGTATGGAACAGGTGAGAAAAAAAATCCAACCTAGAAGAAGAGAGGAAGGGAGAAAAGGAAAGCTTGTCACAGAAGAATTTCTAAAGAACTGATGATTAAATAATTTTTTAAAAGGCGTGATGACTAACTGGGTCTTGAAAATAAAACTAGAGATGACCAGCTAAGTGTAAGGAATGGTAGTACAAAAGTGTACAGATGGCAAAGAGGTTGAGGCATATTGACTACTGGGTATGAAGTGAGATGGAATAGAAGAGCACATTAAAAAGTTAGGCACTGCCTATTGTGATGGGTCACATATTCATGCAAAAGGAATTTGTATCCTATGGCCACTAGCATCCCTTCTCTCCTTGCTTTGGAGGGAGTTACTTTACCTTGTGTGCATTGTAAATGGCATTCTTGAGAGCTTGTTTGGTGGTTCCATCAGGGGAGCACAGCTACTCATACATCCTTGTCCGAAGACCACTCCTCCTCTATTGGGGATGGTCATCCTCTTTGATGGAGCACACAGCTTCGGGAGTGGCGCACATGGAGCAGTGAGGGAAGAAAGGGACACTTGCCTAGTCAACCAGATCAGCTGAATCAATCCTGGCAATCAATGAGGTAACAGATATTGCAACCAGATTGCCCTCACATCCTTGATAGCATTATTATTTTTTTTTTGAGTTGTGGGTTAAGTTTTCTTTGGGGCATAATTAGGACTGCAGCCCAGGAGGCCGCACCCCAGATAGCTCAGAGAGACTGCTCCAAAGAGGCAGCAGGAGGAGGATCAATATTTAAGGATTTTGAGGAGGGGGGAGTTCCATACCAATAAACAGTCATTTTACAAAGGGTTTTTGGTTAATCATTAGGCTCTAATTTCATCATGAAGGAATTTAGTGCGTTTCTAGATGTGAGGAGATGTAAAGATTCAGATAATAAAGGTCATTCCTAAAAGCATCCACCTATGGCAACCTTAATTTAGACATCTGCTTCCCCAGTCAATGGATGGTCACCTGACTCAAGCAAAACTAATCAGATCATCTACCAAGAGTGAGAGAGAAAGTTGTGGGATGATATGTGTGTTTGTCACTCTGTTGTGTCTGACTCTTTGTGATCCCATGGACTGTAGCCCTCCAGGTTCTTCAGTCCATGTAATTCTCCAGGCAAGAATACTAGAGTGGGTGACCATTTCCTTCTCCAGGGGATATTCCCAACCCAGGGATTGAATCTGGATCTTCTGCATTGCAGAAGAAGACTTTATCATCTGAATTACCAGGGAAACTTATCTGCAATATAGAGGATGTGAATGGGGCTGCTCTTGAATCCATGAAAGGATTCCAAGATTGGATGGAGCACACAAATGTTGATATTTTCTTTAGCAAACCCAATAAGCTAGAATTTCATTACCTCATTTTCACATCACACAACTGGCTATAAATACTGTGTTTTAGTTGCTGAAAAGATGTACTTATAGTTATTGTGATTGTACTTTCTAGGCAAAAATGAAATACTTCTTATTTGATCATCACTGTTATGGAAAATCTGGACAATGTAGAAATCATTTCTCCATGACAGCTTTTGTGGGGTGTTACACACGTTAGTAACGTGTGTAAAACTCCTACCCAATATTACTCTCATTTCATGTTCACCTAACCACTCTCCTGGAGTCTTAACTCAGTAACAACAAGGTTCTCCAGTGGAAAAAAAGCATTATTCTGTTATTATACATGAATTCTTTAGGTTTCTAATTTTCTAAAGGCTTAAAACCATTCTATCTTCCTGCTTGAAATGAGATAGAATTGATCACCTAGGAGAACTTCTATTGTCAAGACTTCCACCAGTATTATGATTTCAAGATACAGCCAGTAACTCTGATCCAGGGATAGGAAGCCAGAATTGATAGTAAGTTCTGCTACTGAAGCTGTTGTAATAACTTCTATGCCCCTAGGATGGAGAAGGGATACTAGATAAATGGACAGAAAAATACTTAACATATCCAAAACTTTGCTTCCTAATATAAAGAACTGAATGTAAAGACAGAGAACCTATTCCTCACTTCCACCTCCCAATCTCAAATTCCTAATTACACAGGATCATAGCTTCAAGAGAATGAAGAAATTGTAGTTGGAGTATCTCCAGCCAAAAGGCAGGTGGAAATGAAATAGTAAATACAAATTCACATTATCCACCATGTAGTTATTCCAGCAAGTGACCTGATGAAGGATGGATAATTAGATCTCACTTTTGTCCTCCATTCTCCCAAGGGATCCTCTGATATGTATGCAGAAGTTATGCTGGAGCTGGTGCATTCTATTTTTGATCTCTGAAAATCAGTGGTTCATAATTTTTAAAAAAGGAAAGAATAAGTTACTACATAAAAAACACTAATTTTAAGCAGTTTTACATCTCTCACCAAATAATACTGGCTTTCTAATCAGAATACTAGTGAAAGAAGAAAAAATGATTGGAGAATTAGTTATCAATTAATTTATTCCTCTAAGTCGGAGTCATTCTATCTTAGTGAATTAAGTTGTGAATTTTCGAGCAGAAGATTTTCTGATGGTGAAAGTCAAACAGAACTCACATGATAATGTATAATTCCTCTCCTTTCACTTGCGCTCATGATAGAGAACAATAATTTAGAGAAAATACAAGTTTGTGGGCAATATGGAACAAAACCAAAGCTTTGTTATTGAGTTCCTGCAGGACCACTAATTAGATCCACTTGCAAGCAAGCTCTGACTTATTTTTGTTAACGGATATCGTTTCTGGTGACACTTCCAAAACAATAGATTTTCTTAAGGAGTGAAAAGGTTAAAAGTTACGTTACATAAAATTGATAGTTTTAAAAATATTTCTGTGTGCTCTAATCCTTGTTCTTTTCTTTCTCTCTCTCTTTTTTTTTTTTTTTTTGCTTCTCAGATTTGAATCTCTAAAAATTCATGATTGATTAGACCTAACTCAGTATTTTGCTTTATGAAATAGAGCATTGCAAAGAAAATTCTAAATTTGAATCTATAAGCCATATTTCCAACCTTTCACCAAATTCATTCCATGGTTAACATTAAGTTTATTCCATGTCACCATCTCCAAATATGGTATCTTCAATAATATACATAAGCCACTGCTCTGAATCCATCTACCATAAGGGAGATAAGTGGACAGTCATTCTTGAACAGTAAGTTACTGCACTTATTAGCTTAGCCTTGCCCTGTTAGTTTAGCTCAAATATTCCATTATTGGGTTGAATGAATATTCTGGTGTAGCAGTTTTTTAAGTTGTAATGTTTTTTCTTATAATTAAATTATTTGCAATTGTCTTTGAAATAAGCTGTAATGCCACGGTATCAATGTGAGCTGTTTTTAGCAGGGCAAAAGTTCTGATTGCACTTTTTTTCATTTTGTTCCTTAGTATTAATACAAGATGGGCATTCATATTTAGTCATATCCACAGAATACCTAATGAATGAAATATGTTTTTTCAAATTTTACCCTTTAAATCAATGAATTTTCATATTGGAAGAATACTAGTGAAAGAAGAAAAAATGATTGGAGAATTAGTTATCAATTAATTTATTCCTCTAAGTCGGAGTCATTCTATCTTAGTGAATTAAGTTGTGAATTTTCGAGCAGAAGATTTTCTGATGGTGAAAGTCAAACAGAACTCACATGATAATGTATAATTCCTCTCCTTTCACTTGCGCTCATGATAGAGAACAATAATTTAGAGAAAATACAAGTTTGTGGGCAATATGGAACAAAACCAAAGCTTTGTTATTGAGTTCCTGCAGGACCACTAATTAGATCCACTTGCAAGCAAGCTCTGACTTATTTTTGTTAACGGATATCGTTTCTGGTGACACTTCCAAAACAATAGATTTTCTTAAGGAGTGAAAAGGTTAAAAGTTACGTTACATAAAATTGATAGTTTTAAAAATATTTCTGTGTGCTCTAATCCTTGTTCTTTTCTTTCTCTCTCTCTTTTTTTTTTTTTTTTTGCTTCTCAGATTTGAATCTCTAAAAATTCATGATTGATTAGACCTAACTCAGTATTTTGCTTTATGAAATAGAGCATTGCAAAGAAAATTCTAAATTTGAATCTATAAGCCATATTTCCAACCTTTCACCAAATTCATTCCATGGTTAACATTAAGTTTATTCCATGTCACCATCTCCAAATATGGTATCTTCAATAATATACATAAGCCACTGCTCTGAATCCATCTACCATAAGGGAGATAAGTGGACAGTCATTCTTGAACAGTAAGTTACTGCACTTATTAGCTTAGCCTTGCCCTGTTAGTTTAGCTCAAATATTCCATTATTGGGTTGAATGAATATTCTGGTGTAGCAGTTTTTTAAGTTGTAATGTTTTTTCTTATAATTAAATTATTTGCAATTGTCTTTGAAATAAGCTGTAATGCCACGGTATCAATGTGAGCTGTTTTTAGCAGGGCAAAAGTTCTGATTGCACTTTTTTTCATTTTGTTCCTTAGTATTAATACAAGATGGGCATTCATATTTAGTCATATCCACAGAATACCTAATGAATGAAATATGTTACATTACCTTTAAATCAATGAATTTTCATATGTTCCAAGCTTCCCTCCCCAGATGTTGCATCATTATGACACAAAAATGATAAACTCTCCTCCCAAGGTTTTGAATATATTTTTTATTTGAAAATGAGAATACATCTATCTTTAATTATAAAATAAATATCATTGAAAAAGTAAATTTCAAGAAAGGCAGGAAAGTATGAGAAATGCTTTTTAAAGTATATAAATTATATATATATAAGATACATGAATTTTAAAATATATAAAATTGGTTTATACTAAGACATTTTTCTACAAATGTATTCAAATATGAGTTTAATTTAAATAAAACCATGTGCCATACTGTTTCATAACTTGTTTTTCACCTAACATAACACAGGCAGCCTTGAATAACAAATTACCATAAACCTAGTGACTTAAAACAACATTTATTATGTCACAGTTTTTGTTGCCAGGCTGCAATGAGGTGTTGGACAGGACAGTAGTCTCATCAGAAGCTTGACCATGGAAAGATCTGCTTCCAAGCTGCTATTGGCAGGATTTATCTCCCTACAGCTCTAGACTGTGGTTCCATTTTTTTGTTGTTTTTAGCTGATTATCAGCAGTGGGCTGCTCTCAGCTCCTGGAAGCTATCCTCAATTCTTTGCTACATTGTTCTCTCTATTGACCCTCTTACAATCTGGCAGTTTCTATGAAGCCAGTAAGGGAGAAAGAATCATGACCCCATGAACTGTAGCCCACCAGGCCCCTCTGTCCGTGGAATTCTCCAGGTAAGAATACTGGAGCTAGTTGCCATTCCCTTCTCCAGAGGATCTTCCTGACCCAAGGATTGAGCTAAGGTTCCTGCACTGCAGGAAGATTCTTTGCCACTGAGTCACCTGGGAAGCCCATAATAGTAGCATAATATTCCACTGCACAAATATTACAATATTTAACTACCCTCCATAGGTTGTTTCAAATTTTCTTTATTATAAATAATGTCATAATACATGCTTCTTCAGTTATGTCCTTAAGATAATACCCAAAAGTGAAATTTTTGAGTCAAATGGTATGCTTTTTTTAAAAAGCAATTTACAAGATAGCCATCCAGAAAATTAATCTTATCCAGTAAGAATTGTGAAAATGCTGGTTTATGCTTATACTTGACTTGTCCATAAATTTAAACTTTTCCATTCTAATGATGAAAAACCATATTTCATAGTTTTAATCTGTGTTGCTTTGATTACTAAGGTCAAACATGCTTATATGTTTACTGGCCATTGTGTTTTGTGAATTGTCTTTTCATGACGTTTGCCTAGCTTGCAATTGTGAAAAACTGTATGTTAACTGCTGTTTATGGATTACAAATATTTTCCCTAATATTTAGGGAAATTGTTGGCCTTATAATAGTTTTAAACTTTTCAAAAATCAGTTCTATTAAACATTTTCTTAATGCTTTTTGCCTTTGATATTATGCTTAGAAATATCTTTCCCATGTAAGAAGTATAAAAGTTTTCACACATTTGTGGTTATAAAATTCCTATAGTTTAATATCTTATTTAACATTTAATGATTCTGGGATTGTTGATTTGTAAGATTGATTAATTGTGGCAACGATGGCAAGTGTTTGTATGTTTTTCTTGAGCTATTTTAGATGGGCAACTCTAAAGCTAGTTTAAAAATGAATCACTTGTTGCTGTAGATTTGTGGGAAATAAAGAATAAATCAACACTGTGGAATGTTTTCTTCATCATGCGGTTCTCTGAGTATTTTTATTTCCAGTAATATCCACTTTTCCTGAAATTTTATGGAACTATGTCATTTGTGCTGTAATGACATTATATAAGAGGACATGCCTAGTGGTGAAATTCACAACAGGGAATAAATTAAGAAGACCTAGGACAAGGACCAAACCACCAAAGCCCTTAATTAAGAGAGCATGATGATCTTGCCACACACAACCACTTTCAAAAGCACTGCAGGAAGATTCTTTGCCACTGAGTCACCTGGGAAGCCCATAATAGTAGCATAATATTCCACTGCACAAATATTACAATATTTAACTACCCTCCATAGGTTGTTTCAAATTTTCTTTATTATAAATAATGTCATAATACATGCTTCTTCAGTTATGTCCTTAAGATAATACCCAAAAGTGAAATTTTTGAGTCAAATGGTATGCTTTTTTTAAAAAGCAATTTACAAGATAGCCATCCAGAAAATTAATCTTATCCAGTAAGAATTGTGAAAATGCTGGTTTATGCTTATACTTGACTTGTCCATAAATTTAAACTTTTCCATTCTAATGATGAAAAACCATATTTCATAGTTTTAATCTGTGTTGCTTTGATTACTAAGGTCAAACATGCTTATATGTTTACTGGCCATTGTGTTTTGTGAATTGTCTTTTCATGACGTTTGCCTAGCTTGCAATTGTGAAAAACTGTATGTTAACTGCTGTTTATGGATTACAAATATTTTCCCTAATATTTAGGGAAATTGTTGGCCTTATAATAGTTTTAAACTTTTCAAAAATCAGTTCTATTAAACATTTTCTTAATGCTTTTTGCCTTTGATATTATGCTTAGAAATATCTTTCCCATGTAAGAAGTATAAAAGTTTTCACACATTTGTGGTTATAAAATTCCTATAGTTTAATATCTTATTTAACATTTAATGATTCTGGGATTGTTGATTTGTAAGATTGATTAATTGTGGCAACGATGGCAAGTGTTTGTATGTTTTTCTTGAGCTATTTTAGATGGGCAACTCTAAAGCTAGTTTAAAAATGAATCACTTGTTGCTGTAGATTTGTGGGAAATAAAGAATAAATCAACACTGTGGAATGTTTTCTTCATCATGCGGTTCTCTGAGTATTTTTATTTCCAGTAATATCCACTTTTCCTGAAATTTTATGGAACTATGTCATTTGTGCTGTAATGACATTATATAAGAGGACATGCCTAGTGGTGAAATTCACAACAGGGAATAAATTAAGAAGACCTAGGACAAGGACCAAACCACCAAAGCCCTTAATTAAGAGAGCATGATGATCTTGCCAGACACAACCACTTTCAAAAGCAAACATGTTGAGGCCAAGGGCACTGAGACTTCTGTTGGAAAAGTGGAATTGTTCTACAAGTGGGAAATCAAAGATAGTCAGAAGTAGTGAGAGACCAAGACTGAGCTCGGGCCTGACACAACTGTAAATCAAGTCTCTAGGGCCCACTCTCTTACCCCTGTGAAATTCGAAGAAGACTGAGTCAAAAAGAAATTTTGATGACCTGAAAACCACAGTGACTTACTGAGCTTTGATGTCTCTTTAATGATTGAATGTGTGAGATGAAGAAGCTAAAGCAGATATGAGATGCGATTTATGTGACTAGTTTACCTGCTCTCTTCACAACACTTAGCAGAGTCCGGCTCAGTGTGGCTTCTCAATTAATATTAATTTCCTCTCCATTGCCCCTGAGCCATCTTCTCACTTGTCTCAACATTTATCACTTAGCACAGTGACTGACATATTGTTAAGTATTTAGTGAATGTTTATGGAATAAATAATTGCATGGTTTGAAGAAATAAATGTACAAGGTATTCAAGAGGAAATTTAGTTACATACTAACATAGTAGCCAATTTATCTAGAACTTGTTTCTGTGATAAGCACTTTGCATGCTTAGTTCATTTAACCTTCATGAGAACCCCATGATATAAGTATTATTATTATTATAATTCCAATTTTGCATGTGAAAAAACAGAGGATCAAAGAGGAGCCAAAGTTGTCCAAGGGAAGAATCAAGCAAGAATTAAGGTTTAAAACACTGAACTGTCTGACTACAAAGCCCAAGTAATTTCCTAATATTCCTTAATAGCCTCTAAAAAGTTCACAGATTACTATGATTCTAATTACTGTACAGGTATGTACACTCACAAGGTACTTAATGAATGTTTATCTTCCAAATGGACAAGACCCACATCCAAAGATTATGCAAGACCGCTTGAGCCAGAAAGAGCTCATTAACCTTCCAAATTTCTTCAACTCAGCTCCCCAGGAAGAAAGACAACAATAAATTAAGAAGACCTAGGACAAGGACCAAACCACCAAAGCCCTTAATTAAGAGAGCATGATGATCTTGCCAGACACAACCACTTTCAAAAGCAAACATGTTGAGGCCAAGGGCACTGAGACTTCTGTTGGAAAAGTGGAATTGTTCTACAAGTGGGAAATCAAAGATAGTCAGAAGTAGTGAGAGACCAAGACTGAGCTCGGGCCTGACACAACTGTAAATCAAGTCTCTAGGGCCCACTCTCTTACCCCTGTGAAATTCGAAGAAGACTGAGTCAAAAGAAATTTTGATGACCTGAAAACCACAGTGACTTACTGAGCTTTGATGTCTCTTTAATGATTGAATGTGTGAGATGAAGAAGCTAAAGCAGATATGAGATGCGATTTATGTGACTAGTTTACCTGCTCTCTTCACAACACTTAGCAGAGTCCGGCTCAGTGTGGCTTCTCAATTAATATTAATTTCCTCTCCATTGCCCCTGAGCCATCTTCTCACTTGTCTCAACATTTATCACTTAGCACAGTGACTGACATATTGTTAAGTATTTAGTGAATGTTTATGGAATAAATAATTGCATGGTTTGAAGAAATAAATGTACAAGGTATTCAAGAGGAAATTTAGTTACATACTAACATAGTAGCCAATTTATCTAGAACTTGTTTCTGTGATAAGCACTTTGCATGCTTAGTTCATTTAACCTTCATGAGAACCCCATGATATAAGTATTATTATTATTATAATTCCAATTTTGCATGTGAAAAAACAGAGGATCAAAGATGAGCCAAAGTTGTCCAAGGGAAGAATCAAGCAAGAATTAAGGTTTAAAACACTGAACTGTCTGACTACAAAGCCCAAGTAATTTCCTAATATTCCTTAATAGCCTCTAAAAAGTTCACAGATTACTATGATTCTAATTACTGTACAGGTATGTACACTCACAAGGTACTTAATGAATGTTTATCTTCCAAATGGACAAGACCCACATCCAAAGATTATGCAAGACCGCTTGAGCCAGAAAGAGCTCATTAACCTTCCAAATTTCTTCAACTCAGCTCCCCAGGGAAGAAAGACAACAGATGGTCAATGTACTGTTCACTGCCTCAGCTGCATGACTATTTATAAGAACATTTAATTTGACAGATTGGTTGGAATTTCTAGTGATTGTAGGAGCTGGCACATTCAAGTTTAGCCTGAGCCTTAACACCTGCTTATTAAATCTGTTCAGAGGGAGCCACCAACCCAATATAGTGGAAAACAGTTTACTAGAAAGAGTGGGGCTTCCCCTGGTGGTCCAGTGGATAAGGACACCGCCTTGCAGTGCAAGGGGCGCCGGTTCAATCCCTGGCCTGGGAAGATCCCACATGCCGCGGAGCAGCTGGACTGATGTGTCCAATCACCGAGCCGGAGCTCTGGAGCGCATGCACCCAGAGCTGGCGCTCTGCGACAACAGACGCCACCGCAATAGGATGCCCGCAGGAGCCAAAGAACAAAGACGGATGAAAAATAGAGAAATGGAAGACCAATAGAAGTGGCCCGCCCGCTCCCCTCCCTCCCCAACCCAACCCTCGCCCAAAAATAAATAAATAAATAAATCTTAAAAAAAAAAAAAAAAAAAGAGTGGAGGGTGGGAAACAAGATCTGGATCCAGCTCACTGTTTTATTATTATTATTACGTTTATTATAAATTTGCTCATTTGGCAAATGCTGTTTGAAATACCTGTTATATGCCAGAATCTGTGCAAGAAATGGTTGAGACCATCACATAATGACTTCTTCTGATGAAGGGGCCAACACTTTGTATAATAGGTTATAAATTCATCCACCTCATTAGGACTGATTCTTCTGCACTTTTTACAGCTGAGAAATATTCCATTGTATATATGTACCATAGCTTCTTTATCCATTCATTTGTTGATGGACATCTAGGTTGCTTCCACATTCTACCTACTGTAAAAAGTGCTGAAATGAACAATGGGGTACATGTTTCACTTTCAGTTTTGATTTCCTCAAGGTATATGCCTAGTAGCAGGATTGCTGCATCATATAGTGGCTCTATTCCTAGTTTTTCAAGGAATCTCCATACTTGAGCCAGAAAGAGCTCATTAACCTTCCAAATTTCTTAAACTCAGCTCCCCAGGGAAGAAAGACAACAGATGGTCAATGTACTGTTCACTGCCTCAGCTGCATGACTATTTATAAGAACATTTAATTTGACAGATTGGTTGGAATTTCTAGTGATTGTAGGAGCTGGCACATTCAAGTTTAGCCTGAGCCTTAACACCTGCTTATTAAATCTGTTCAGAGGGAGCCACCAACCCAATATAGTGGAAAACAGTTTACTAGAAAGAGTGGGGCTTCCCCTGGTGGTCCAGTGGATAAGGACACCGCCTTGCAGTGCAAGGGGCGCCGGTTCAATCCCTGGCCTGGGAAGATCCCACATGCCGCGGAGCAGCTGGACTGATGTGTCCAATCACCGAGCCGGAGCTCTGGAGCGCATGCACCCAGAGCTGGCGCTCTGCGACAACAGACGCCACCGCAATAGGATGCCCGCAGGAGCCAAAGAACAAAGACGGATGAAAAATAGAGTTATGGAAGACCAATAGAAGTGGCCCGCCCGCTCCCCTCCCTCCCCAACCCGACCCTCGCCCAAAAATAAATAAATAAATAAATCTTAAAAAAAAAAAAAAAAAAAGAGTGGAGGGTGGGAAACAAGATCTGGATCCAGCTCACTGTTTTATTATTATTATTACGTTTATTATAAATTTGCTCATTTGGCAAATGCTGTTTGAAATACCTGTTATATGCCAGAATCTGTGCAAGAAATGGTTGAGACCATCACATAATGACTTCTTCTGATGAAGGGGCCAACACTTTGTATAATAGGTTATAAATTCATCCACCTCATTAGGACTGATTCTTCTGCATTTCTTTTTTACAGCTGAGAAATATTCCATTGTATATATGTACCATAGCTTCTTTATCCATTCATTTGTTGATGGACATCTAGGTTGCTTCCACATTCTACCTACTGTAAAAAGTGCTGAAATGAACAATGGGGTACATGTTTCACTTTCAGTTTTGATTTCCTCAAGGTATATGCCTAGTAGCAGGATTGCTGCATCATATAGTGGCTCTATTCCTAGTTTTTCAAGGAATCTCCATACTGTCTTTCATAGTGGCTGTATCAATTTACTTTTCCACCAGAAGTACAAGAGTGTTCCCTTTACTCCACATCCTCTTCAGCATTTATTGTCTGCAGATTTTTTGATGATGGTCATTCTGTCTGAGGTGTGAGGTGATATCTCATTGTAGTTTGGATTTGCGTTTCTCTGATAATGAGTGACATTGAGCATCTTTTCATGTGTTTGTTGGCCACGTGTGTGTCTTCTTTGGAGAGTTGTCTGTCTAGGTCTCTTGCCCATTTTTTGATTGGGTTGTATGTTTTTTCCTTGTTGAGTTGTCTTAGCTGCTTCTATATTCTTGAAATTAATTCTTTGTTGGTTGATTCATTTGCTGTCATTTTCTCCCATTCTGAAGATTGACTTTTCACCTTGTTTATGGTTTCTTTTGCTGTGCAAAATGTTTTAAATTTAATTAAGTCCCACTATTTTCTTTTTGTTTTTATTTTCATTACTCTAGGAGGCAGGTCATAGAAGATCTTGCTTTGATTAATGTCATCAAGTGTTCTGCCTAGGCTTTCCTCTTAGAGTTTTATGGTTTCTGGTCTTACATTTAGCTCTCTGATCCATTTTGAGTTTATCTTTGTGTATGGTGTTAGGAAGTGTTCCAACTTCTTTCTTCTACATGTAGCTGTCCAATTTTCCCAGCACCACTTATTATAGAGGCTGTCTTTGCCCCATTGTATATTCTTGCCTCCTTTGTCAAAAATAAGGTACCCATAAATGTGTGGGCTTATCTCTGGCTCTCTATCTTGTTCCACTGGTCTATATCTGTTTTTGTGCCAGTACCATGCTGTCTTGATAACTATCACTTTGGGGTATAGTCTGAAGTCAGGAAGGTTGATTCCTCCAGCTCCATTCTTCTTTCTCAAGATAGTTTTGGCTATCTGGGGTCTTTGCGCTTCCATATGAACTGTGATTTTTTTTTGTTTTAGTTTTGTGGGAAATGTCATTGATAATTTCATAAGGATCGCATTGAATCTGTATATTATATTTGGTAGTATAGCTATTTTTATGATATTGATTCTTCCAACCCGGGAACATGGAATATCTCTCCATCTGTTTATGTCAACTTTGATTTCTTTCATCAGTGTCATAATTTTCTGTGTACAGTTATTTTGTCTCCTTAGGTAGGTTTATTCCTAGATATTTTTATTATTTTTGTTGCAGTGGTGAATGGGATTGCTTCCTTGATTTCTCTTTGTGATTTTTCATTGTTTGCCAATAGGAATGCAAGTGATTTCTGTGTATTGATTTTGTACACTGTGACTTTGCTAAATTTCCTGATTAATGCTAGTAATTTTCTGATAGTATCTTTAGGGTTTTCTACATACAGTATCATGTCATCTGCAAGTAATGAGAGTTTTACTTCTTCTTTTCCAATCTGGATTCCTTTTATTTCTGTTTCTTCTCTCATTGCTGTAGCTAGAACTTCTAAGACAGTGTTGAATAATAGTAGTGAGAGTGGACACCACTGCCTTGTTCCTGATCTTAGAAAGAATGCTTTCAGGTTTTCACAATTGTGAATAATGTTTGCTGTTGGCTTCTCATATATGGCTTTCACTATGTTGAGGTAGATTTCTTCTATGTCCATTTTCTGAAGAGTCTTTATCATAAATGAATACTGGATTTTGTGAAAGGCCTTTTCTTCATACAATGATATTATCATATGATTTTTATCTTTCAGTTTGTTGATATGGTGTATCACATTGATTGATTTGTGGATATTAAATAATCCTTACATGCCTGGGTAAACCCAACTTGATCATGGTGTATGAGCTTTTTGATGTGTTGTTGAATTCTGTTTGCTAGGATTTTGTTGAAGATTTTTGTATCTGTAGTCATCATTGATATTGGCCTGCAATTTTCTCTTTTTTTTAATGTTATCTTTGCATGATTTTGGTATCAGGGTGTTGGTGGCCTTGTAGAAAGAGTTTGAAAGTGCAATTTTTTGAAAGCCTTTTAGAAGACTAGTTATTAGATTGTCTCTAAATGATTGATAGAATTCACCTGTAAAGCCTGGCTAGAGGTTTGGCAATTTTGTTTGTCTTTTCAAAGAACCAGCATTTGGTTTTTTTAATCTTTACTATTGTTTCCTTCACTTTATTTTTCATTTATTTCTGCTCTGATCTTTATGATTTCTTTTCTTCTGCTAACTTTGGGGGTTCTTTGTTCATCTTTTTCCAGTGGTTTTAAGTGTAGAGTTCAGTGTCTATTTAATGTTTTCCTTGTTTCTAGAGGTAGGGCTGTGTTGCTATAAACTTCCCTCTTAGAACTGCTTTTGCTGCATCCCATAGACTTCAAGTTGTTGTGATTTCATTATCATGTGCTTCTAGGAATTTTTCCATTTGCCTTTTGATTTCTTCACTAATCTGTTTATTGTTTAGAAATGTATTGTTTAACCTCCATGTGTTTGTGGTTTCTGTGTTTATTTATTTTTTTAATTGATATCCAGTCTCATAACATGTGATCAGAAAATATGGTTGATATAAATTTAATTTTCTTAAACTTACTGAGGTTTGATTTGTGATCCAAGATGTGGTTTATCCCGGAGAATGTTCCATGTGAAGTTGAGATGAATGTGTATCATTCTGCATTTGGATGGAATGTCCTGACTATATCAATGAGATCTGATGTGTCATTTAAGGCTTGTGTTTCCTTATTAATTTTCTCTTTTACTGATCTGTTCATTGGTATAAATGGGGTGTTAAAGTCTCCTACTATTATTGTGTCACTGTCAATTTCTCCTTTTATGTCTGATAGTGTTGCCTTATGTATTGGGGTGCTTCTAGTTGGGTACTTAGATATTTATAATTGTTATGTCTTCCTCTTGAATTGATCCCTGATCATTATGTAGTGTCCTGCCTTGTCTCTTATAATCTATATTTGAAAGTCTATTTTGTCTGATATAAGGATTGCTACTCCAACTTTATTTTTATTTCCATTTGCATGGAATGCATCTTTCCATCCTCTCACTTTCAGTTCATATGCGTATTTCAGTCTGAAATGGGTTTCTTGTAAGCAACATGGGTCTTATTTTGTATATAATTCTTTGATAGAAGACTAGTTATTAGATTGTCTCTAAATGATTGATAGAATTCACCTGTAAAGCCTGGCTAGAGGTTTGGCAATTTTGTTTGTCTTTTCAAAGAACCAGCATTTGGTTTTTTTAATCTTTACTATTGTTTCCTTCACTTTATTTTTCATTTATTTCTGCTCTGATCTTTATGATTTCTTTTCTTCTGCTAACTTTGGGGGTTCTTTGTTCATCTTTTTCCAGTGGTTTTAAGTGTAGAGTTCAGTGTCTATTTAATGTTTTCCTTGTTTCTAGAGGTAGGGCTGTGTTGCTATAAACTTCCCTCTTAGAACTGCTTTTGCTGCATCCCATAGACTTCAAGTTGTTGTGATTTCATTATCATGTGCTTCTAGGAATTTTTCCATTTGCCTTTTGATTTCTTCACTAATCTGTTTATTGTTTAGAAATGTATTGTTTAACCTCCATGTGTTTGTGGTTTCTGTGTTTATTTATTTTTTTAATTGATATCCAGTCTCATAACATGTGATCAGAAAATATGGTTGATATAAATTTAATTTTCTTAAACTTACTGAGGTTTGATTTGTGATCCAAGATGTGGTTTATCCCGGAGAATGTTCCATGTGAAGTTGAGATGAATGTGTATCATTCTGCATTTGGATGGAATGTCCTGACTATATCAATGAGATCTGATGTGTCATTTAAGGCTTGTGTTTCCTTATTAATTTTCTCTTTTACTGATCTGTTCATTGGTATAAATGGGGTGTTAAAGTCTCCTACTATTATTGTGTCACTGTCAATTTCTCCTTTTATGTCTGATAGTGTTGCCTTATGTATTGGGGTGCTTCTAGTTGGGTACTTAGATATTTATAATTGTTATGTCTTCCTCTTGAATTGATCCCTGATCATTATGTAGTGTCCTGCCTTGTCTCTTATAATCTATATTTGAAAGTCTATTTTGTCTGATATAAGGATTGCTACTCCAACTTTATTTTTATTTCCATTTGCATGGAATGCATCTTTCCATCCTCTCACTTTCAGTTCATATGCGTATTTCAGTCTGAAATGGGTTTCTTGTAAGCAACATGGGTCTTATTTTTGTATCCATTCAACTAGTCTGTGCCTTTTGGTTGGAGAATTTAATCCATTTACATTTAAAGTAATTAATGATGCATATGTTCTCATTGCCACCTTCTTAAATGTTCGGGGTTTTCTTTTGTAGATCTTTTTCTTCTCTTGTGTTTGCCAACTATATAAGTTCCTTTAACATCTGTTATAAAGCTAGTTTGGTGATACTAATTTGTCTTGACTTTTGCTTGTCTATTAGGTTTTTGGTTTCTCAGTCACTTTTGAATGAGGTCCTTGCTGGGTAGAACAATCTTGGTTGTAGGTTTTTTCCCTTTTCCCTTTCAATACTTTAAATATTTCCTGCCATTCCCTTCTGGCCTGCAGAGTTTCTGCAGAAAAATCAGCTGTAAAATGTGTGGGGATTCCCTTGTATGTCATTTGTTGCTTTTCCCTTGCTGCTTTTAATATTCCTTCTTTGTATTTAATCTGTGTTGGCTTAATTAGTGTGTGTCTTGGAGTGTTTCTTTTAGGGTTTATCCTGTGGGTTTATCTTGTGCTTCTTGGACTTGATTGACTGTTTCCTTTCCTATGATAGGAAAGCTTTCAAGTATAATCTCTTCAAAAATTTTCTCATACTCTTTTCTATCTTCTTATTCTGGAACTCCTATAATTTGAATTCTGGTGTATTTGATATTATCTCAGAGGTCTCTGAGACTATCCTAAATTCTTTTCATTCTTTGTACTTTATTCTGTTCTTCAGCCATTATTTCCACCATCTATCTTCCAACTCACTTATCCATTATTCTGTCTCAGATACTCTAGCATTGATTCCTTCTAGAGTATTTTTAAATTCAGTGACTGTGTTGTTTGTCTCTGTTTGTCTGTTATTAACGTCTTGTATGCCTTTGTTCAATGTATTAATTTATTCTTGCATTTTCTCCATTGTATTTTCAAGATATTGGATCATCTTTACTATCCTTATTCTGGATTCTTGTTCAAATAGTTTGTCTAATTCTTCTTCATTTATTTGGATTTGTGTATTTGTAGGTTGTTCCTTCTTTTTCAATTCTCTGCCATATTATTACTTTTTAAATTTATTGTGTTTGAGGTCTTCTTTTCCCATTTCATTTTCTGTAAGCAACATGGGTCTTATTTTTGTATCCATTCAACTAGTCTGTGCCTTTTGGTTGGAGAATTTAATCCATTTACATTTAAAGTAATTAATGATGCATATGTTCTCATTGCCACCTTCTTAAATGTTCGGGGTTTTCTTTTGTAGATCTTTTTCTTCTCTTGTGTTTGCCAACTATATAAGTTCCTTTAACATCTGTTATAAAGCTAGTTTGGTGATACTAATTTGTCTTGACTTTTGCTTGTCTATTAGGTTTTTGGTTTCTCAGTCACTTTTGAATGAGGTCCTTGCTGGGTAGAACAATCTTGGTTGTAGGTTTTTTCCCTTTTCCCTTTCAATACTTTAAATATTTCCTGCCATTCCCTTCTGGCCTTCAGAGTTTCTGCAGAAAAATCAGCTGTAAAATGTGTGGGGATTCCCTTGTATGTCATTTGTTGCTTTTCCCTTGCTGCTTTTAATATTCCTTCTTTGTATTTAATCTGTGTTGGCTTAATTAGTGTGTGTCTTGGAGTGTTTCTTTTAGGGTTTATCCTGTGGGTTTATCTTGTGCTTCTTGGACTTGATTGACTGTTTCCTTTCCTATGATAGGAAAGCTTTCAAGTATAATCTCTTCAAAAATTTTCTCATACTCTTTTCTATCTTCTTATTCTGGAACTCCTATAATTTGAATTCTGGTGTATTTGATATTATCTCAGAGGTCTCTGAGACTATCCTAAATTCTTTTCATTCTTTGTACTTTATTCTGTTCTTCAGCCATTATTTCCACCATCTATCTTCCAACTCACTTATCCATTATTCTGTCTCAGATACTCTAGCATTGATTCCTTCTAGAGTATTTTTAAATTCAGTGACTGTGTTGTTTGTCTCTGTTTGTCTGTTATTAACGTCTTGTATGCCTTTGTTCAATGTATTAATTTATTCTTGCATTTTCTCCATTGTATTTTCAAGATATTGGATCATCTTTACTATCCTTATTCTGGATTCTTGTTCAAATAGTTTGTCTAATTCTTCTTCATTTATTTGGATTTGTGTATTTGTAGGTTGTTCCTTCATTTCTGCAGTATTTCTCTGCCTTTCATTATTATTATTACTTTTTAAATTTATTGTGTTTGAGGTCTTCTTTTCCCAAGTTTCAAAGTTGAATTCTTTCTTCCTTTTGGCTTCTACCCTCGTAAGACTGGTCCAGTTGTTTGTGTTAGCTTCATGTAGGGTGTGGGAGGAGGTACGTTTTCACTTTTAATTTTTATTTTGTCCCTTTGATGGGAAGGCCTGAGTTGGGTCTGCTGGTGACTGGTTTCATATTTTTGTCTTGTTTATTGTTTGGATGAGATATTCTGCACAGGGTGCTACTGGTGGTTAGGTAATGGGGCCTTGCATACGAGTGCTTGCCTTTGTGGGTGTTCTCACTGTTTAAATGCTTAGTGTTAGAGATTCTCTGGTAGTGCAGGATCAGTGCTTCCTCTCTGAAGTCCCAGGGCTTGATCTCTGGCCAGGGAATGGAGATTTCATGGCTGGTTTGTTATGGCATTATATAATTTTAAAACAAATATACACAAGTGAGGAACATACAATGTACCCCTGACAAATGGTTATTAAAATATCATTAAAAATTATATAACATACTGGAATATACACCCAAACATATACACCCATAACAAAACTCAAACAGTTCAAATACAGTATAATAGACAGTATAATAGACTAACTTAGCAAATAGAGAAAACCAAAAATGATATCTGTTAGTTAAGTACCAAACTAACTAAAGCACAAATTGGAAAACAATACTAGAGCAATGTCCCAACTAGAGATAAAGCAAAAGAAAAAAAAAAAAGCCAAAAATATATGATGAGGAAAAAGAAAGAAGAGCTAGGATAGATAGAAAAGAAAGATAGAATAGTAGTGCAAAGTTAAATAGAGGAAGATAAAGAAGATTTGTATATATTAAAGTCTAGTGCAACAATAAAAGAACAGTAGAGAAAACAAACAAAGAAATAGTTGCAGAAAAAATATGAATAGATGTAAAAAATTTGAAAAGTAAAACAAAGAGATAGAAAAAATTAAAAACAAAATATTGGATCATCTTTACTATCCTTATTCTGGATTCTTGTTCAAATAGTTTGTCTATTTTTTTTGTGTATTTGTAGGTTGTTCCTTCATTTCTGCAGTATTTCTCTGCCTTTCATTATTATTATTACTTTTTAAATTTATTGTGTTTGAGGTCTTCTTTTCCCAAGTTTCAAAGTTGAATTCTTTCTTCCTTTTGGCTTCTACCCTCGTAAGACTGGTCCAGTTGTTTGTGTTAGCTTCATGTAGGGTGTGGGAGGAGGTACGTTTTCACTTTTAATTTTTATTTTGTCCCTTTGATGGGAAGGCCTGAGTTGGGTCTGCTGGTGACTGGTTTCATATTTTTGTCTTGTTTATTGTTTGGATGAGATATTCTGCACAGGGTGCTACTGGTGGTTAGGTAATGGGGCCTTGCATACGAGTGCTTGCCTTTGTGGGTGTTCTCACTGTTTAAATGCTTAGTGTTAGAGATTCTCTGGTAGTGCAGGATCAGTGCTTCCTCTCTGAAGTCCCAGGGCTTGATCTCTGGCCAGGGAATGGAGATTTCATGGCTGGTTTGTTATGGCATTATATAATTTTAAAACAAATATACACAAGTGAGGAACATACAATGTACCCCTGACAAATGGTTATTAAAATATCATTAAAAATTATATAACATACTGGAATATACACCCAAACATATACACCCATAACAAAACTCAAACAGTTCAAATACAGTATAATAGACAGTATAATAGACTAACTTAGCAAATAGAGAAAACCAAAAATGATATCTGTTAGTTAAGTACCAAACTAACTAAAGCACAAATTGGAAAACAATACTAGAGCAACGTCCCAACTAGAGATAAAGCAAAAGAAAAAAAAAAAAAAGCCAAAGA
This sequence comes from Tragulus kanchil, assembly GCA_022376925.1. Classification (NCBI taxonomy): domain Eukaryota; kingdom Metazoa; phylum Chordata; class Mammalia; order Artiodactyla; family Tragulidae; genus Tragulus; species Tragulus kanchil. Next base: position 90,119,979 of record JAIOJX010000023.1, on the reverse strand, counting down.
TATATGATGAGGAAAAAGAAAGAAGAGCTAGGATAGATAGAAAAGAAAGATAGAATAGTAGTGCAAAGTTAAATAGAGGAAGATAAAGAAGATTTGTATATATTAAAGTCTAGTGCAACAATAAAAGAACAGTAGAGAAAACAAACAAAGAAATAGTTGCAGAAAAAATATGAATAGATGTAAAAAATTTGAAAAGTAAAACAAAGAGATAGAAAAATATAGAAAAATTAAACAAAACAAAAGCAAAACCCCTAGAGGTCCACAAAGACCAATGTAGAAGCAGAAGTATATAACCAAAATAAAATGTGTGATTTAAAAAAAATTTTTTAAAAGATTAAATATATTTAATAGTACTGATAAAATTGACAACTACAATAGTACTGATAAAATTGGCAAAGGGAAAAAGAAATAATAAAAGGTAGTGGGGAGGACATTAAAAAGAAAAAATATAAATCCTGAAGTAACTCCAGAACAGGTCAAAATGTAAAGCTAATAAATGTTTTTGCTTTTGGGTCTTCGCTGTGAGCAACCTCTCCTGTGCTGACTATACAGGAGCACAGGCGGCTATTGTCAGATGAGATATGGTGCTTGTGAGGGCTTTTTCTCCTGTGGAATGAGCATGAAGGAGGTGCAGCAGCTTGGGTCACAGGGACCATGGCAGCACCAAGTGTGCAGGGACACAGACTGCTTCAGTTGCAGGGGCTATGGCCATATCAGTGGCTTTTTCTTGCCTTTGGCAGTAGTCGTATCAGAAGGCCTCTCATTTTTCTGTAGCTCCACCTGATCAAGCCCTAAAAGGCCCACCCTGGCACTTGAGCTTTAATCCAATTATCTGCTGATGGGTGGAGCTATGTTCCCTTCCTGTAGCTTGTTCTGAGGCTAAACTATGGTAGGGGTAATGGCAACTCTCTCCAAAAGGACCTACTCTAGCAAGCTGCACCAGGACTGCTGCCATCATTTTCCAGCAAGTTATATCTCAGTTTGCATGCTCTTTTTTCAGAAAGTGAGCCACATTGAAGGAAGAGAAAATAAGGTTCCTATAGATGTGTGTGCTGGATTGCTTGTTTCTTTCAGAACCTTGCCCTTTGAGGTTCTAATTGAAGAAAGTTATGATAAGATTTGTATATATTAAAGTCTAGTGCAACAATAAAAGAACAGTAGAAAACAAACAAAGAAATAGTTGCAGAAAAAATATGAATAGATGTAAAAAATTTGAAAAGTAAAACAAAGAGATAGAAAAATATAGAAAAATTAAACAAAACAAAAGCAAAACCCCTAGAGGTCCACAAAGACCAATGTAGAAGCAGAAGTATATAACCAAAATAAAATGTGTGATTTAAAAAAAATTTTTTAAAAGATTAAATATATTTAATAGTACTGATAAAATTGACAACTACAATAGTACTGATAAAATTGGCAAAGGGAAAAAGAAATAATAAAAGGTAGTGGGGAGGACATTAAAAAGAAAAAATATAAATCCTGAAGTAACTCCAGAACAGGTCAAAATGTAAAGCTAATAAATGTTTTTGCTTTTGGGTCTTCGCTGTGAGCAACCTCTCCTGTGCTGACTATACAGGAGCACAGGCGGCTATTGTCAGATGAGATATGGTGCTTGTGAGGGCTTTTTCTCCTGTGGAATGAGCATGAAGGAGGTGCAGCAGCTTGGGTCACAGGGACCATGGCAGCACCAAGTGTGCAGGGACACAGACTGCTTCAGTTGCAGGGGCTATGGCCATATCAGTGGCTTTTTCTTGCCTTTGGCAGTAGTCGTATCAGAAGGCCTCTCATTTTTCTGTAGCTCCACCTGATCAAGCCCTAAAAGGCCCACCCTGGCACTTGAGCTTTAATCCAATTATCTGCTGATGGGTGGAGCTATGTTCCCTTCCTGTAGCTTGTTCTGAGGCTAAACTATGGTAGGGGTAATGGCAACTCTCTCCAAAAGGACCTACTCTAGCAAGCTGCACCAGGACTGCTGCCATCATTTTCCAGCAAGTTATATCTCAGTTTGCATGCTCTTTTTTCAGAAAGTGAGCCACATTGAAGGAAGAGAAAATAAGGTTCCTATAGATGTGTGTGCTGGATTGCTTGTTTCTTTCAGAACCTTGCCCTTTTGAGGTTCTAATTGAAGAAAGTTATGATAAGATTTTATCATAACTCACACTTTCTGCCCTAAGGAACATTGAAGAGTGGAGAGGGGCAGACAAGTTGTCTTCCTTGTTGAAACATGTATCTAGTCATCCCTTCTGTGACTCTTCCTTCTGAGTTAGACCCCGACTTTACCAGGTGAACCATGTCAGCTTGGGGGTCCAGGGCTCTTTGCTCACTTGAAGAAATTCCAGCTTCAGACAAGGGCTAGAAAAGTTCAGATACATCCAAATACAGTTTGGTCCTGGCTGGGTAGAAACGACCATTTGGAAGCCGGAAGCTCCTCTTCATTTCTTGGTGCCCTCAACTTCTGTGTCATGACCAAAAGTAAGACTGACACTGAAGAGGAGGAAATTTCTGTTTTTGACATATCTGAAAAAGACAAACTTTCCTCTTTTAGGGATTTTGGATCTATAGATGTACATATTATCTTGAACTAGACTCCACCAAGTTATGCCTTATACCTTAAAGTCACTCTCATATCCATCTTCTCATTGACCCTCACAAACACCTTGTGGAGCATTTATTATTTTCATCTTACCAATGAAGAAATATGGGCTCAGTCAAATGCAATGATATGTCCAACTGCAGAGATGATGAGTACTGAAGTTGATATCAAAACCACATCTGTGATTCCCATACCCTGTGTGTAGGCAGATTCTATATTGTTTTCCAAGAGTTCCTACCCACTTGCCACATACACATGCTGAATCTTCCTTGAGATTGAATCTGATGAGTTTTCCTGCCACAAATAGGCTATGTTACCTGGCACTTGAGCTTTAATCCAATTATCTGCTGATGGGTGGAGCTATGTTCCCTTCCTGTAGCTTGTTCTGAGGCTAAACTATGGTAGGGGTAATGGCAACTCTCTCCAAAAGGACCTACTCTAGCAAGCTGCACCAGGACTGCTGCCATCATTTTCCAGCAAGTTATATCTCAGTTTGCATGCTCTTTTTTCAGAAAGTGAGCCACATTGAAGGAAGAGAAAATAAGGTTCCTATAGATGTGTGTGCTGGATTGCTTGTTTCTTTCAGAACCTTGCCCTTTTGAGGTTCTAATTGAAGAAAGTTATGATAAGATTTTATCATAACTCACACTTTCTGCCCTAAGGAACATTGAAGAGTGGAGAGGGGCAGACAAGTTGTCTTCCTTGTTGAAACATGTATCTAGTCATCCCTTCTGTGACTCTTCCTTCTGAGTTAGACCCCGACTTTACCAGGTGAACCATGTCAGCTTGGGGGTCCAGGGCTCTTTGCTCACTTGAAGAAATTCCAGCTTCAGACAAGGGCTAGAAAAGTTCAGATACATCCAAATACAGTTTGGTCCTGGCTGGGTAGAAACGACCATTTGGAAGCCGGAAGCTCCTCTTCATTTCTTGGTGCCCTCAACTTCTGTGTCATGACCAAAAGTAAGACTGACACTGCAGAGGAGGAAATTTCTGTTTTTGACATATCTGAAAAAGACAAACTTTCCTCTTTTAGGGATTTTGGATCTATAGATGTACATATTATCTTGAACTAGACTCCACCAAGTTATGCCTTATACCTTAAAGTCACTCTCATATCCATCTTCTCATTGACCCTCACAAACACCTTGTGGAGCATTTATTATTTTCATCTTACCAATGAAGAAATATGGGCTCAGTCAAATGCAATGATATGTCCAACTGCAGAGATGATGAGTACTGAAGTTGATATCAAAACCACATCTGTGATTCCCATACCCTGTGTGTAGGCAGATTCTATATTGTTTTCCAAGAGTTCCTACCCACTTGCCACATACACATGCTGAATCTTCCTTGAGATTGAATCTGATGAGTTTTCCTGCCACAAATAGGCTATGTTACCTGGCACAGTTGATTTTAAGAAAAATAGAGAGGATCCTGGTGGGCCTAAGCTAATCTCATGAGACTTTGAAAGCAGAGGATTTTCTGTAGCTGGTAGAAGTCAGAGATTATGAGTATTTGATGCACTATTTTTGGCGTAATGATGAAGGGTCCAGGTAGAAAGGATCTGAGAGCCAATGGTCAGCAAGGAAACCGGGCCTTCAATTCTGCAGCTGAGAGGAACTAAGTCCTGCCAGTAAGGATGAAATGGGAGTAGGTTCTTCCCCAGAGCCTCCAGAGGAAACTCAGCCCACTGATGCCTTAATTATGACCTCATAAGATCCTGAGCAAGGGAGCCAGTCATGCTGGGCCAGGCAGGGCCTCTGACCCACATAACTGTGAGTTAATAAATGGGTGCTTTCTTAAGCCTTAAATCTGTGGCAATTTGTTTTGCAGCTTGCTTTTCTTGCTAAATCTTGGACTCAAATCAAATCTTTTAAATTTTCTAGTCTAGTCTTCATTTAATTTGTGAGAGAACTGATACATTCTTTAAGGTACTCTCAGCTCAGATAATTCTAAGATTCTTAAAACTGTGCTTTTATAAAGATGGAAAGAAAAGAATACACACAAAAGCACTTTAATCTTGAGAAAATATATGAATTGAGAATAGCATTCAAGCTAATAATGTTTTAATCATATGATGTCCTCTTAGGATCATCTAGGACAGTTTCCCATGAAGCGCAATCTGTATTTTAGGGCTACAGCTGTGGATATATAGGGAAGAGAGATTTTCTGAGTCCCAAGGGACTCCTCTCCTCTGTGACAGACATCAGGGAGCACACAGAGAGAAGGACACCCTCCAGCATCTTGAAGAACCCAAGCCATGAATTTAGAAGTGTTGTAGGAATGAGGTGCAGCCCTGACCTTGCAGTGTGGGAGGATGGTGTCCACGTGAAAAACCTGAGACAACAAACTGATCAGAAGCTGCAGAGGAGGAGAAAGACTTTGCAAAAGGCATCTATGAGCTCAATTTGGGTTTTGAAGGGAAGGGGTTTCCCAGCTACACTAAGCTGGAACAGCACAGAGGTGACAGCACATGTGAAAATGTGGTAAACAGTTGCTTATCCTAAAGCACTGGTGAGGATTCACTTGATGGGAATTGTTAGTTGACCATTGCTGGAGTCTTTGCACTGAGTATGCTGGAGGGGGATTAGGGTACCTCTGTGCTAATATTTGAGTCTGATATCCTTCTATAATATTAAATCCATGTAGTTGATACTTACTCATCTTTCAATCTCATATACCCTCTGAAGAATAGTTCTGTTGTGCTTTGCTTTCTTTAGCTGGGCTTCCCAGCTGTAAAGTGGTAAAGAACCCATTTGTCAGTGCAGGTAGACATAAGAGATGCAAGTTCAATCCCTGCGTCAGGAAGATCCCATGGAGGAGGGAATGGCTACCTACTCCCAATATTCTTGCCTGGAGAATCCCATGGACAGAGAAATCTGGTGGGCTGTAGTTGCACCGAGTCTGACATGACGTAAAAAACCCCCCCATAACTGTGAGTTAATAAATGGGGGCTTTCTTAAGCCTTAAATCTGTGGCAATTTGTTTTGCAGCTTGCTTTTCTTGCTAAATCTTGGACTCAAATCAAATCTTTTAAATTTTCTAGTCTAGTCTTCATTTAATTTGTGAGAGAACTGATACATTCTTTAAGGTACTCTCAGCTCAGATAATTCTAAGATTCTTAAAACTGTGCTTTTATAAAGATGGAAAGAAAAGAATACACACAAAAGCACTTTAATCTTGAGAAAATATATGAATTGAGAATAGCATTCAAGCTAATAATGTTTTAATCATATGATGTCCTCTTAGGATCATCTAGGACATTTTCCCCATGAAGCGCAATCTGTATTTTAGGGCTACAGCTGTGGATATATAGGGAAGAGAGATTTTCTGAGTCCCAAGGGACTCCTCTCCTCTGTGACAGACATCAGGGAGCACACAGAGAGAAGGACACCCTCCAGCATCTTGAAGAACCCAAGCCATGAATTTAGAAGTGTTGTAGGAATGAGGTGCAGCCCTGACCTTGCAGTGTGGGAGGATGGTGTCCACGTGAAAAACCTGAGACAACAAACTGATCAGAAGCTGCAGAGGAGGAGAAAGACTTTGCAAAAGGCATCTATGAGCTCAATTTGGGTTTTGAAGGGAAGGGGTTTCCCAGCTACACTAAGCTGGAACAGCACAGAGGTGACAGCACATGTGAAAATGTGGTAAACAGTTGCTTATCCTAAAGCACTGGTGAGGATTCACTTGATGGGAATTGTTAGTTGACCATTGCTGGAGTCTTTGCACTGAGTATGCTGGAGGGAGATTAGGGTACCTCTGTGCTAATATTTGAGTCTGATATCCTTCTATAATATTAAATCCATGTAGTTGATACTTACTCATCTTTCAATCTCATATACCCTCTGAAGAATAGTTCTGTTGTGCTTTGCTTTCTTTAGCTGGGCTTCCCAGCTGTAAAGTGGTAAAGAACCCATTTGTCAGTGCAGGTAGACATAAGAGATGCAAGTTCAATCCCTGCGTCAGGAAGATCCCATGGAGGAGGGAATGGCAACCTACTCCCAATATTCTTGCCTGGAGAATCCCATGGACAGAGAAATCTGGTGGGCTGTAGTCCATATCGTTGCACCGAGTCTGACATGACTGAAGTGACCTAGCATACATGCAGTTTCTGTAGCTAGAATTATCAAATTAATATGTACATATTCAATCTATCATTTCCAATCATCTCACCATCACCTCTTTCTGTTACCCAATTCAAGATTCCATTAGCCTCTCCTTCAGAGTAGTAATCATTTGTCCAAAATATGAACTTAATGTGAATGATGACTAATAGTGCTGAAATAAAAAATGCTGGAAATCTAATACTATGGCCACCTGATGTGAAAAGTTGACTCATTGGAAAAGATCCTGATGCTGGGAAACATTGAAGGCAAAAAGGGAAGGGAGATGGCAGAGGGTAAGATGGCTAGATAGTAACACTGACTCAATGGACATGAATTTGAGCAAACTACAGGAGACCATGAAGGACAAGGAAGCCTCATGTGCTTCAGTTCATGCCATCTCAAAGAGTCAGGCATGACTTAGCAACTGAACAACAACAAAAAGATGCTGGGCTGTAAACTCCTTAAGGACAGGAGTCTTGCTTTTCATATTTCCATAGCATTCAGCCCAGTTTCTTGCACACAGAAAATGCTTAGTGTTGAATTAAATTTAATCTGAGATAAGTTTTATCAGCATGCAAATATAAAGGAGCAAAGATCATATAAAAATCTCCCCAATGATTAAGTTTCACACTTTTTGTTCTTGTTGTTAAATTCTTTATTTTAAAGATTCTACAGAGTTCTGTTGTTCACAGACATGTCTGTTCCCATATCAGTCATATGCATATCCCTGGTCCCTCCCCCAGTTCCCCCCATCCCATCCCTCCAGACCATCGCCCTAAGCCATTGTGAGCACTCTTATTCCCTTAGCACAATGACAATAGCTATCTTTTCCACACATGACAGTATAGGTTTCCATGTTACTCCCTCCATGCCTCACCCTCCCTATTTCTTCCCCACAATGTCCCTATGTCTATGCTCTGTCCGTTTTTCCATGAGTTCACTGCGTGTGTTATCAAGACCGTCCTACTAGATTTCATATATATGCGTGTTAGTATACTGTATTTGTCTTTCTCTTTTTGAATGACTTCACTTTTTATGATAGGTTCTAGAGCCAGCCACTTCATTAGGACCGAGTCTTCTGCACTTCTTTTAACAGCTGAGTAGTATTCCATTGTATATATGTACCAGAGCTTCTGGATCCATTCATTCGTCGATGAACATCTAGGTAGCTTCCATGTTCTGGCTATTGTGTAGAGAGCGGCAATGAACATTGGGGTACAGGTGCCTTTTTTGGATCCTAATATGGATTGCTGGGTCATAGGTGCTTCTATTCAAGAAAGCCTCTCCTTCAGAGTAGTAATCATTTGTCCAAAATATGAACTTAATGTGAATGATGACTAATAGTGCTGAAATAAAAAATGCTGGAAATCTAATACTATGGCCACCTGATGTGAAAAGTTGACTCATTGGAAAAGATCCTGATGCTGGGAAACATTGAAGGCAAAAAGGGAAGGGAGATGGCAGAGGGTAAGATGGCTAGATAGTAACACTGACTCAATGGACATGAATTTGAGCAAACTACAGGAGACCATGAAGGACAAGGAAGCCTCATGTGCTTCAGTTCATGCCATCTCAAAGAGTCAGGCATGACTTAGCAACTGAACAACAACAAAAAGATGCTGGGCTGTAAACTCCTTAAGGACAGGAGTCTTGCTTTTCATATTTCCATAGCATTCAGCCCAGTTTCTTGCACACAGAAAATGCTTAGTGTTGAATTAAATTTAATCTGAGATAAGTTTTATCAGCATGCAAATATAAAGGAGCAAAGATCATATAAAAATCTCCCCAATGATTAAGTTTCACACTTTTTGTTCTTGTTGTTAAATTCTTTATTTTAAAGATTCTACAGAGTTCTGTTGTTCACAGACATGTCTGTTCCCATATCAGTCATATGCATATCCATGGTCCCCTCCCCCCCCAGTTCCCCCCATCCCATCCCTCCAGACCATCGCCCTAAGCCATTGTGAGCACTCTTATTCCCTTAGCACAATGACAATAGCTATCTTTTCCACACATGACAGTATAGGTTTCCATGTTACTCCCTCCATGCCTCACCCTCCCTATTTCTTCCCCACAATGTCCCTATGTCTATGCTCTGTCCGTTTTTCCATGAGTTCACTGCGTGTGTTATCAAGACCGTCCTACTAGATTTCATATATATGCGTGTTAGTATACTGTATTTGTCTTTCTCTTTTTGAATGACTTCACTTTTTATGATAGGTTCTAGAGCCAGCCACTTCATTAGGACCGAGTCTTCTGCACTTCTTTTAACAGCTGAGTAGTATTCCATTGTATATATGTACCAGAGCTTCTGGATCCATTCATTCGTCGATGGACATCTAGGTAGCTTCCATGTTCTGGCTATTGTGTAGAGAGCGGCAATGAACATTGGGGTACAGGTGCTTCTTTCAGTTTTGATTTCATCAGGATACAAGCCTAATAGTGGGATTGCTGGGTCATAGGGTGCTTCTATTTTTAGTTTTTTAAGGAATCTGCATACTGTCTTCCGTAGAGGCTGTATCAATTTACATTCCCACCAGCAATGCAAGAGGGTTCCCTTTTCTCCGCACCCTCTCCAGCATTTATTGTCTGCAGATTTTTTGAAGATGGCCATTCTGACGGGTGTGAGGTGATATCTCATTGTAGTTTTAATTTGCATTTCTCTAATAAGAAGTGAGGTTGAGCATCGTTTCATGTGCTTTTGGAATGCTCACACTTTTTGCACACACCAAACCGGAGTGGCCTCAAGGCACAGAGCCTATTAATTAGGTCGCACTTCTCTGGGAAAATGTTATATTTCACACCCTTATTTCTGGGAGAAAGTCATTCAGTTGCCAGAAACAACCTTGGAAGAAATCCCTTCTCCACATTAGATCCAAGTTGTTCTCATAAGTCACAGTATACTCATTTATTTCTACCCTAGATGGCAGCTTCATGAGTTAGTAGTTAAACTACACAATAATTATGGATAATAATGTTTCATTAACTGAGGAATTATCAAAGAAGTTCCCGAGCATTGCTAATCATCTCCCACCATATACAGAGTCCATAAATGATGGAAATTTGGTCAATCTATTGTTTCTTTTTGGTAGGAGAAAAAGTTTTCCCTGAAATCTGGAGGAAGAAATCTTAGAGATTATCTATTTTTCTATTATTTAGTCTACCATTACTTTATTCATTGAACAATGCTGGTTATTGAGTCTATGACTCAGGCACTGGGTTAGCCTCTAGGTTTGAGCTGTAAATGAGATAAATATGGTTCTTTGTCCTTATATAAAGCTTCAAACTTAAATGTTAGAAATTTGAAGAGCATAAAGCATTTTGATGACTAAGGGCAGGATGCTCCAGGAGTATGTTCTCAGTGAACTAACCTTGTTCATGGAGGTGAAAGTCTCTTAAAGAAATGATATTTTAGGTGAAAGTTAAAGATGAATGTGAGTTAGTGAGAGGAAGAAGATAAGAGAAGGTGGGTGTGATTCCATATTAAATGAATAACCACATTCATGTAAATTTTCCCTTATTAAATAGTAAAACAAAGACTGAATTTCTAAAAGAAAAAGAACGGATCCTCTGAGTTCAGAAGGCAAATTTGAGATTTTGACTTAGATCTTATTTACTAAGGATTGTGCCACCTTGTGGCAGTTAATTATCAGTGCACAAATAAGACAGTTTATTGTCTGCAGGTGGCCATTCTGACGGGTGTGAGGTGATATCTCATTGTAGTTTTGATTTGCATTTCTCTAATAAGAAGTGAGGTTGAGCATCGTTTCATGTGCTTTTGGAATGCTCACACTTTTTGCACACACCAAACCGGAGTGGCCTCAAGGCACAGAGCCTATTAATTAGGTCGCACTTCTCTGGGAAAATGTTATATTTCACACCCTTATTTCTGGGAGAAAGTCATTCAGTTGCCAGAAACAACCTTGGAAGAAATCCCTTCTCCACATTAGATCCAAGTTGTTCTCATAAGTCACAGTATACTCATTTATTTCTACCCTAGATGGCAGCTTCATGAGTTAGTAGTTAAACTACACAATAATTATGGATAATAATGTTTCATTAACTGAGGAATTATCAAAGAAGTTCCCGAGCATTGCTAATCATCTCCCACCATATACAGAGTCCATAAATGATGGAAATTTGGTCAATCTATTGCTTCTTTTTGGTAGGATAAAAGTTTTCCCTGAAATCTGGAGGAAGAAATCTTAGAGATTATCTATTTTTCTATTATTTAGTCTACCATTACTTTATTCATTGAACAATGCTGGTTATTGAGTCTATGACTCAGGCACTGGGTTAGCCTCTAGGTTTGAGCTGTAAATGAGATAAATATGGTTCTTTGTCCTTATATAAAGCTTCAAACTTAAATGTTAGAAATTTGAAGAGCATAAAGCATTTTGATGACTAAGGGCAGGATGCTCCAGGAGTATGTTCTCAGTGAACTAACCTTGTTCATGGAGGTGAAAGTCTCTTAAAGAAATGATATTTTAGGTGAAAGTTAAAGATGAATGTGAGTTAGTGAGAGGAAGAAGATAAGAGAAGGTGGGTGTGATTCCATATTAAATGAATAACCACATTCATGTAAATTTTCCCTTATTAAATAGTAAAACAAAGACTGAATTTCTAAAAGAAAAAGAACGGATCCTCTGAGTTCAGAAGGCAAATTTGAGATTTTGACTTAGATCTTATTTACTAAGGATTGTGCCACCTTGTGGCAGTTAATTATCAGTGCACAGGCTTGTGTTAGTAGGCTTACTTTGAATTCTGGGAATTTTTTGAGCCAGAAGGTCCTTGCTTTAAAAAACAACTATTTAATAGGTTTCTAACTTTGTCAAGAAGAATATACATGATTATTTGCCTCTCCTCATGGGTCTTGTTCTTAATGGTATCTATTAAACAAAAATCCATTTCTTTTTCCTTAGATTCCTCTGTTAACTAGTTGTCATTGTTGTTCAGTCACTAAGTAGTGTCTGACTCTTTGTGACCCCATGAACTGTAGCCTGCCAGGTTCCTCTGTCCATAGGATTTCCCAGCACTGGGAATACTGGAGTGGGTCGCCATTTCCTTCTCCAGTTAACTGGATAATCCTAGCTAAATTATTACATTGATATAATTCCATTTAAAAGTAAAGAAACCTGACATTTTTGCTTTATTTAGCTGTGTAAAACCCCAATTATGCCTTAGGAAAGTTATATCCCTATATGTGAACTATTTCCTCATTTAAAAATGGAAATACCCACTTCATTGTATAAATCCAAGGAAAAACAAACCTAAGTACATGACTACTTAGTAAACGTTTATTCCTTCTGTATCTTCTGGGCAAAAGTTTCATTTTATTAGCTTACTTGCTCTTATTCATTTCACTGAGGGCCCCCTGGGAATCCATGGGTTCCATTCTTGGCATCTAACTCCAATCAAGTTCAACCTTTTTATTTTGCAGATGAATTAACTATGACACAAGAGAAAGGAAGTAATCACATTTCTACTCTTGATGTTAAATTGTATGCCAATTTACTTCCAGTCATTATAAACAATCAGTTAGTAAAACTCTTAAAGAAATGATTTTAGGTGAAATTTAAAGATGAATGTGAGTTAGTGAGAGGAAGAAGATAAGAGAAGGTGGGTGTGATTCCATATTAAATGAATAACCACATTCATGTAAATTTTCCCTTATTAAATAGTAAAACAAAGACTGAATTTCTAAAAGAAAAAGAACGGATCCTCTGAGTTCAGAAGGCAAATTTGAGATTTTGACTTAGATCTTATTTACTGAGGATTGTGCCACCTTGTGGCAGTTAATTATCAGTGCACAGGCTTGTGTTAGTAGGCTTACTTTGAATTCTGGGAATTTTTTGAGCCAGAAGGTCCTTGCTTTAAAAAACAACTATTTAATAGGTTTCTAACTTTGTCAAGAAGAATATACATGATTATTTGCCTCTCCTCATGGGTCTTGTTCTTAATGGTATCTATTAAACAAAAATCCATTTCTTTTTCCTTAGATTCCTCTGTTAACTAGTTGTCATTGTTGTTCAGTCACTAAGTAGTGTCTGACTCTTTGTGACCCCATGAACTGTAGCCTGCCAGGTTCCTCTGTCCATAGGATTTCCCAGCACTGGGAATACTGGAGTGGGTCGCCATTTCCTTCTCCAGTTAACTGGATAATCCTAGCTAAATTATTACATTGATATAATTCCATTTAAAAGTAAAGAAACCTGACATTTTTGCTTTATTTAGCTGTGTAAAACCCCAATTATGCCTTAGGAAAGTTATATCCCTATATGTGAACTATTTCCTCATTTAAAAATGGAAATACCCACTTCATTGTATAAATCCAAGGAAAAACAAACCTAAGTACATGACTACTTAGTAAACGTTTATTCCTTCTGTATCTTCTGGGCAAAAGTTTCATTTTATTAGCTTGCTTGCTCTTATTCATTTCACTGAGGGCCCCCTGGGAATCCATGGGTTCCATTCTTGGCATCTAACTCCAATCAAGTTCAACCTTTTTATTTTGCAGATGAATTAACTATGACACAAGAGAAAGGAAGTAATCACATTTCTACTCTTGATGTTAAATTGTATGCCAATTTACTTCCAGTCATTATAAACAATCAGTTAGTAAAAATAAGGCCTCATGCCTTCCAGAAATGCAAACAACTCCAATATGGCAAGCAAGGAGTGGGCAAGGGAGAGGAGAGGCATAGAAAACCGACATTGAATGTTAATTGTAGTTGAGATTTGGAAACATTATGACACACACATTTAAAACTTTTCCTCCATATGTTTGGAGTAGCCCAATCAAGGGTTTAGAGTTATAAAGTGTTACTGTGTAAGCTAACAGTAAGAAATTGTTTCCAGTGAGAATAAGAACCAAAAGCAATGGGCTTATCCAGACAAAAGAGATTAGGTTGAATGTGGATGGAAATTTTTGACTGCAACACTGCACATGTTGCAGAGGATCTTCCATCCTGGAAAAGCACCCAGGCAGAAGTATTTTTAAGAAAGATCATTATGAATTTGAGTGTTTTCAAACTGAGTCAGGCAAGATAAAGATCTTATCTGTATAATGAGTCTTTAAGGTTTTTTTTTTTTTTTTTGTATAGTTCTATGTTTAGTTTTCTTTTAAACAAATTCTGAGGAATGGAGGTGGAGAATTTGAAAGCCTCTAGATATAACACATCCTTCATACCAGCTATGAGACAATGGTCTAAATAACACTCTGAGAGTGTTTTCTGTTTATGCCCATTCCACATCTCCTGCCTATACTCTAACAGTTTATTAAACCCTTCTTGCTTATCCCACAGGTGCCTCCTACTCAACGTTCTAAAATTGGATTCTCTTTTTCCTTCAAACCCCCTGAAGAGTGTACTAATTTTGCTTTATTTAGCTGTGTAAAACCCCAATTATGCCTTAGGAAAGTTATATCCCTATATGTGAACTATTTCCTCATTTAAAAATGGAAATACCCACTTCATTGTATAAATCCAAGGAAAAACAAACCTAAGTACATGACTACTTAGTAAACGTTTATTCCTTCTGTATCTTCTGGGCAAAAGTTTCATTTTATTAGCTTACTTGCTCTTATTCATTTCACTGAGGGCCCCCTGGGAATCCATGGGTTCCATTCTTGGCATCTAACTCCAATCAAGTTCAACCTTTTTATTTTGCAGATGAATTAACTATGACACAAGAGAAAGGAAGTAATCACATTTCTACTCTTGATGTTAAATTGTATGCCAATTTACTTCCAGTCATTATAAACAATCAGTTAGTAAAAATAAGGCCTCATGCCTTCCAGAAATGCAAACAACTCCAATATGGCAAGCAAGGAGTGGGCAAGGGAGAGGAGAGGCATAGAAAACCGACATTGAATGTTAATTGTAGTTGAGATTTGGAAACATTATGACACACACATTTAAAACTTTTCCTCCATATGTTTGGAGTAGCCCAATCAAGGGTTTAGAGTTATAAAGTGTTACTGTGTAAGCTAACAGTAAGAAATTGTTTCCAGTGAGAATAAGAACCAAAAGCAATGGGCTTATCCAGACAAAAGAGATTAGGTTGAATGTGGATGGAAATTTTTGACTGCAACACTGCACATGTTGCAGAGGATCTTCCATCCTGGAAAAGCACCCAGGCAGAAGTATTTTTAAGAAAGATCATTATGAATTTGAGTGTTTTCAAACTGAGTCAGGCAAGATAAAGATCTTATCTGTATAATGAGTCTTTAAGGTTTTTTTTTTTTTTTTGTATAGTTCTATGTTTAGTTTTCTTTTAAACAAATTCTGAGGAATGGGGGTGGAGAATTTGAAAGCCTCTAGATATAACACATCCTTCATACCAGCTATGAGACAATGGTCTAAATAACACTCTGAGAGTGTTTTCTGTTTATGCCCATTCCACATCTCCTGCCTATACTCTAACAGTTTATTAAACCCTTCTTGCTTATCCCACAGGTGCCTCCTACTCAACGTTCTAAAATTGGATTCTCTTTTTCCTTCAAATTGTTTCTCCTTCTAACTGAGTGAAGGAACTACTTTTGATCCATCAGTTAAAATAAAAAAACCAGAAGTCAACCTCCATCCTTCCTTTACCTCTCTGCTCACCTGTGTTCTGTCCTATAGATCCCTCCTCCTCAGAACTGCTTGGATTCCTATGCCCTTCTCCACCTGCAGTAAGGTCAGTCTAAGTGGGTCCTTGACATTCCTGGCCTGGGCTACTGCTTCTGTTTCCTGAGTGATCTCTCAGGCTAGTATGACTGTTTCCAGGCCTCCTTCTTACTGCCCTTCCAAGGAGATTTTCCCACCATAAATCTGATCATTCCACTCCCTCATCAAATGCCTTGTTTCTCACATCCTTCAAAAGTCCACACTCCTTAGGGAGATACACAAAGTGGTTTATGACCTTGTCTGCCTCTACTGTTAGCATCGTGTCTCCTCCACCCATTTCCTTCAATTCTTTAAACTGACTGTGCATACTTTGGATGATTTTTTTCAGATTTGTCTAGCCTTCTTTCTACTTGGTTATGCTCCCCTCTTCTCCTAGATATCACCCTTCTCTTTTCTTCCTCCTTCATGTTTTAGCTCAGTTATTATTTCTTCTTTCTATACCCCAGCCTGAGTTAAGGACTCATCCTCTGAAAAGGAATGTATAATGCAGTACATTTCAGTTTGCAAAGTACTCTTACATACATAATTATTTAATTCATTTCAAGAACTAGATAAAGTAGATTTGTACAAGCTTTATAGATAAAGTTCATGGAGTTGACTTGTTCAAGGTTACTGACTGGCCCAACTAGTTCTATCTGTAGAACTGGGACTATAACCAGGTCATCTGGTGCTGTACTCTTTACCCTGTACCTGGTAAAATAGAACCAGAGTGGAAAGCAGAGGAATTTGAAAGCCTCTAGATATAACACATCCTTCATACCAGCTATGAGACAATGGTCTAAATAACACTCTGAGAGTGTTTTCTGTTTATGCCCATTCCACATCTCCTGCCTATACTCTAACAGTTTATTAAACCCTTCTTGCTTATCCCACAGGTGCCTCCTACTCAACGTTCTAAAATTGGATTCTCTTTTTCCTTCAAATTGTTTCTCCTTCTAACTGAGTGAAGGAACTACTTTTGATCCATCAGTTAAAATAAAAAAACCAGAAGTCAACCTCCATCCTTCCTTTACCTCTCTGCTCACCTGTGTTCTGTCCTATAGATCCCTCCTCCTCAGAACTGCTTGGATTCCTATGCCCTTCTCCACCTGCAGTAAGGTCAGTCTAAGTGGGTCCTTGACATTCCTGGCCTGGGCTACTGCTTCTGTTTCCTGAGTGATCTCTCAGGCTAGTATGACTGTTTCCAGGCCTCCTTCTTACTGCCCTTCCAAGGAGATTTTCCCACCATAAATCTGATCATTCCACTCCCTCATCAAATGCCTTGTTTCTCACATCCTTCAAAAGTCCACACTCCTTAGGGAGATACACAAAGTGGTTTATGACCTTGTCTGCCTCTACTGTTAGCATCGTGTCTCCTCCACCCATTTCCTTCAATTCTTTAAACTGACTGTGCATACTTTGGATGATTTTTTTCAGATTTGTCTAGCCTTCTTTCTACTTGGTTATGCTCCCCTCTTCTCCTAGATATCACCCTTCTCTTTTCTTCCTCCTTCATGTTTTAGCTCAGTTATTATTTCTTCTTTCTATACCCCAGCCTGAGTTAAGGACTCATCCTCTGAAAAGGAATGTATAATGCAGTACATTTCAGTTTGCAAAGTACTCTTACATACATAATTATTTAATTCATTTCAAGAACTAGATAAAGTAGATTTGTACAAGCTTTATAGATAAAGTTCATGGAGTTGACTTGTTCAAGGTTACTGACTGGCCCAACTAGTTCTATCTGTAGAACTGGGACTATAACCAGGTCATCTGGTGCTGTACTCTTTACCCTGTACCTGGTAAAATAGAACCAGAGTGGAAAGCAGAGGGTATCCCATTCAAACTGTGACAGGCCTTCATCAATAAAGTAAGGGAAACCTTCCTCCCTGCTTGCCTCGTAACCCCCAACCCTGGCCTCACTTCACTCTGATATGGACTAGCAGGAAGCATCTTGCACAACCCAGCATTTTGGGCTAGGGGATGCTTTTTAAGCTCTGAAAAATGTCATTTCTCATAACATTTTTGAAAGAAATGAAAGCAAATTAACTAGTGCTTTTGTAGATTAATTCATTACCTATTTCATATTAATAGTCAGATGAAAGGAGTGTAAGGGCAGTGGGGGCTCCCTTCCCCCAACAATTTTTACTGATGTTCCAGATCCTGTGGTTGGGATCTTGAGTCAAAGTGTTTACTGAGAACAGAATATGGGGGAGAGAACTTTTCTCTGAAAACATATGTTAAAGTTCTGATTGAGTTGGCAATGTGGATGCCTTTGGGAGAATGAAGACCAGAAAGAATTAACATTTTCCTCCATAGTGTCTATGACCACCTTGACTCTGAAACACTAGGACAGATGGTTCAGCTGAGAACTCAAATGGAATAGTGGATGGACTTCTATCTCCTTGTACTTTGATGTCACATTTATGGGAGAAGAAAGGAGAATTTAAGGTTTTTCTTGCTAGTGGGAGTTCCGATGACTTTTGTTATTTACATTTATTGGCTTTAGTTAGCAAACAAATATATATTGCTTAATTAAGTGCCAGTGTCTTCTAAGGATCTAAGGATGAGGATCTTCTAAGGATTCTACAAGAATAAACTATTCCATTTAGCTTATAACTTCTTCAAGGACAGGGCTGCCTCTTCCTTATTCTCCTTGTCACATGGGCTCTAGGTAATTTTGATTTGCTTAACTATCAACATGATTTAGAGTATTCAAGAAAAGTAAGAGTAAACCCAATATATTCATACATTCACTGCTACTGTTTTTCTTTCTTGCTCATTGGCCTCTAGAACATCTTTTGGGATATATCTGCTAATGCTAAATTTTAGTTTTTCTTCCTCTAAGAGTGTTTTAATTTCTCATTTATTTCTGAGGGATATTTTCACTATGCATACTAATAGAATTCTGCATTCATAGTATTTTTCTTTCTGTATTTGAAGTATGCTGTGGCACTTACTTCTAGCTGGGTGATTTCTAATGACAAATATGTACATTGGAATGATTTTCTCCATAGATAAAATACCATTTCTTGGTCTTTCCTAGATGTGAGATCAGACACTTTAAACTCCTAGAAGCAAACATAGGTAGAACACTCTCTGACATAAATCAAAGCAAGATCTTTTTAAATCTGTCTCCAAGAATAATGAAAATAAACAAATGGGACTTACTTAAACTCAAAAGTTTTTGCACAGCAAAGGAAACCATAAACAAAATGAATAGACAACCCATATACTGGGAGAAAATATTTGCAAATAACGTGACTGACAAGGCCTTAGTCTTCAGAATTTACAAACATTTCATGTTGCTTAACAGCATCACGACAAACAATCAGATCAAAAAATGGGCAGAAGGCCTAAACAGACATTTCTCCTAAGAAGACATACAGATGACCAAGAGATATTAAAACACATTCAACAATGCTAATTATCAGAGAAATGCAAATCAAAGCTACAGCCATAATGGCTATCATCAAAAAATCCATTTACCATTAAGATGGCAAAGTAGAAGGACGTGAGCTCATCCTGTCATGTCAGAGTACCAAAATTGCAGCTAGCTGTTCAGCAACCATTGATAAGACACTAGAACCCACCAAAAAAAGTACCCCACATCCAAGGACAAAGTAGAAGCCACAACAAAATGTTAGGAGGGGAACAATTATGATAAAATCAAATCTTATGTGTGGCATATGGACAACTCACAAACTGGAGAACAGTAATACCAAAGAAGTTCTTGCACTGTTGTGAAAGTTCTAGGTCCCACATCAGGCTCAGCCTAGGAGTTTGGCCAAGCAGGATTTGATACAGAACTTCCACATAACTGGGGTAAATGGGAGACTCTTGGTGGGCAAAAATAATCCAAGAAGAAGATATAACAATTATAAATACATCTGCACACAACATAGGAACACCTCAATAGGTAAGGCAGATACTAACAAACCTGAAGGAAGAAATCAAGAGTAACACAGTAATAGTAGGGGATTTTAATACCCCACTTACATCAGTGGATACCCAGACAGAAAATCGATAAGAAAGCACGGTACTTAAATGATGCTCTAATGGGTTGGACTTGACTGACATTTATAGAGCATTCCATTCAAAAGCAGAAGACTATACATTTTTCTCAAGTGCACACAATACCATTTCTTGGTCTTTCCTAGATGTGAGATCAGACACTTTAAACTCCTAGAAGCAAACATAGGTAGAACACTCTCTGACATAAATCAAAGCAAGATCTTTTTAAATCTGTCTCCAAGAATAATGAAAATAAACAAATGGGACTTACTTAAACTCAAAAGTTTTTGCACAGCAAAGGAAACAATAAACAAAATGAATAGACAACCCATATACTGGGAGAAAATATTTGCAAATAACGTGACTGACAAGGCCTTAGTCTTCAGAATTTACAAACATTTCATGTTGCTTAACAGCATCACGACAAACAATCAGATCAAAAAATGGGCAGAAGGCCTAAACAGACATTTCTCCTAAGAAGACATACAGATGACCAAGAGATATTAAAACACATCCAACAATGCTAATTATCAGAGAAATGAAAATCAAAGCTACAGCCATAATGGCTATCATCAAAAAATCCATTTACCATTAAGATGGCAAAGTAGAAGGACGTGAGCTCATCCTGTCATGTCAGAGTACCAAAATTGCAGCTAGCTGTTCAGCAACCATTGATAAGACACTAGAACCCACCAAAAAAAGTACCCCACATCCAAGGACAAAGTAGAAGCCACAACAAAATGTTAGGAGGGGAACAATTATGATAAAATCAAATCTTATGTGTGGCATATGGACAACTCACAAACTGGAGAACAGTAATACCAAAGAAGTTCTTGCACTGTTGTGAAAGTTCTAGGTCCCACATCAGGCTCAGCCTAGGAGTTTGGCCAAGCAGGATTTGATACAGAACTTCCACATAACTGGGGTAAATGGGAGACTCTTGGTGGGCAAAAATAATCCAAGAAGAAGATATAACAATTATAAATACATCTGCACACAACATAGGAACACCTCAATAGGTAAGGCAGATACTAACAAACCTGAAGGAAGAAATCAAGAGTAACACAGTAATAGTAGGGGATTTTAATACCCCACTTACATCAGTGGATACCCAGACAGAAAATCGATAAGAAAGCACGGTACTTAAATGATGCTCTAATGGGTTGGACTTGACTGACATTTATAGAGCATTCCATTCAAAAGCAGAAGACTATACATTTTTCTCAAGTGCACACAGAACATTCTCCAGGAACAACCACATTCTGGGCCACAAGGCAAGCCTTCACAAATTTAACAAAATTGGATTAATATTAAGTAACTTTTCTGATCACAATGCTATGAGATTAGAACTAAACTATAAGGAAAAAACCTCTGAGAAACACAAACATGTAGCATCTGAACAATATGCTACTAAACAGCTTCTGGATCACTGAAAAAAAAATAAAAAATAAAAAAATACCTAGAGACAAATGAAAGTTAAAGCACAATGATCCAAAACTTATGATATGCAGCAAAAGCAGTTCTAAGAAGGAAGTTCATAGCAATACAATCTTGCCTCAAGAAATAAGGAAAATCTCAAATGAACAACCTAACCTTACACCTAAAACAACTACAGGATGAACAACAAACAAAACCTAAAGTTAGAAGGAAGGGAATTGTAAAGATCAGAGCAGAAATCAATGAAATAGAGACAAAAACAAGTGCAAAGATCGATGAAACTAAAATCTGGTTCTTTGTAAAGATAAATAAGATTCACAAAACTTTGGCCAGACTCATCAAGAAAAAAGGGAGAGGACTCAGATCAATAAAATTAGAAATGAAAAAGGAAAAGTTACAACAAACTCCACAAAAGTACCCAGAATCATGAGATTATTATGAATAACTATATGCCCCCCAAAATGGACAACCTGTAAGAAATGGAAAATTTCCTAGAAAGGTACAGTCTCCTTCAACTGAACCAGGATGAAATAGAAAATATGGACAGAC
Source organism: Tragulus kanchil (assembly GCA_022376925.1). Taxonomy (NCBI): domain Eukaryota; kingdom Metazoa; phylum Chordata; class Mammalia; order Artiodactyla; family Tragulidae; genus Tragulus; species Tragulus kanchil. Next base: position 90,098,632 of record JAIOJX010000023.1, on the reverse strand, counting down.
AAAGTACTGAAATTGAAACAGTGATTAAAAACCTCCGAATGGAGACTCTTGGTGGGCAAAAATAATCCAAGAAGAAGATATAACAATTATAAATACATCTGCACACAACATAGGAACACCTCAATAGGTAAGGCAGATACTAACAAACCTGAAGGAAGAAATCAAGAGTAACACAGTAATAGTGGGAGATTTTAATACCCCACTTACATCAGTGGATACCCAGACAGAAAATCGATAAGAAAGCACGGTACTTAAATGATGCTCTAATGGGTTGGACTTGACTGACATTTATAGAGCATTCCATTCAAAAGCAGAAGACTATACATTTTTCTCAAGTGCACACAGAACATTCTCCAGGAACAACCACATTCTGGGCCACAAGGCAAGCCTTCACAAATTTAACAAAATTGGATTAATATTAAGTAACTTTTCTGATCACAATGCTATGAGATTAGAACTAAACTATAAGGAAAAAACCTCTGAGAAACACAAACATGTAGCATCTGAACAATATGCTACTAAACAGCTTCTGGATCACTGAATAAGTAATAAAAAATAAAAAAATACCTAGAGACAAATGAAAGTTAAAGCACAATGATCCAAAACTTATGATATGCAGCAAAAGCAGTTCTAAGAAGGAAGTTCATAGCAATACAATCTTGCCTCAAGAAATAAGGAAAATCTCAAATGAACAACCTAACCTTACACCTAAAACAACTACAGGATGAACAACAAACAAAACCTAAAGTTAGAAGGAAGGGAATTGTAAAGATCAGAGCAGAAATCAATGAAATAGAGACAAAAACAAGTGCAAAGATCGATGAAACTAAAATCTGGTTCTTTGTAAAGATAAATAAGATTCACAAAACTTTGGCCAGACTCATCAAGAAAAAAGGGAGAGGACTCAGATCAATAAAATTAGAAATGAAAAAGGAAAAGTTACAACAAACTCCACAAAAGTACCCAGAATCATGAGATTATTATGAATAACTATATGCCCCCCAAAATGGACAACCTGTAAGAAATGGAAAATTTCCTAGAAAGGTACAGTCTCCTTCAACTGAACCAGGATGAAATAGAAAATATGGACAGACTAAGTACTGAAATTGAAACAGTGATTAAAAACCTCCAAACAAGCAAAAGTCTAGAACCTGATGACCTCATAGGCAAAAAAATTTTATCAAACATTTAGAGATAGCTTGGAAGAAATGGACAATTCTTGGAAAAGTACAACCTTCCTAGACTGAATCAAAAAGAAATAGGATATTTGAACAGACCAATCATGAGCACTGAAATCTAAATTCTGACCAAAAATCTTGCAACAAATGCCTGGGACCAGGCGGCTTCACGGGGGAATTCTATCAAACATTTAGCGAAGAACTAACACCTTTTCTTCTCAAACTCTTCCAAAATATTGCACAGGAAGAAACACTCCCAACTTCATTTTACAAGACCATCATCAACCAGATACCAAAACCAGATAACAATGTCACCAAAAAAGAGGAAATTATTAGCCAATATCACTGATGAACCTAGGTGGAAAAAAATTTCTTGACAAAATACTAAGAAACAGAATCCAACAACACTTTAAAAGAATCATACATCATATCAAGTGGAGTTTATCCCAGGAGTACAAAGATATTTCAGTATGTTCAAATCAATCAAACTGATGCAACATATTAACAAGCTGAAAGATAAAAACATATGATACTCTCAGTAAATGTAGGAAAATCTTTCAACAAAATTCAATACCCATTTCCGACTAAACAAACAAACAAACAAACTTCTTCAGAAAGTGGGCATAAAAGGAACCTACTTCAACATCAAAAAGGCCATATACAAAAAACACAGCAAACATTACTCTCAGTGGTGAAAAATTTTAAAAATTTCCTCTAAGATCAGGAACATGACAAGGGTGTCCAATCTCACCATATTATTCAACATTGTTTTGGAAGTCTAGCCATTGCAATCAGCGAAGAAAAGGAAATAAAAGAAATATGAATTGGAAAAGAGGTAAAACTCTTCCTGTTTGTAGATGACATAATACTTTGCATAGAAAATCAGAGATGCCACCAGAAAAGCACTATATCTAATCAATAAATTTAGTGAAGTCCCATGATAAAAAATTAATACACAGTAATTCCTCACATTCCTAGACACTAGCAATAGAGAACAGAAAGAGAAATTAAGGGGAAAATCCTACTCACCATTGCAACAGAAAGAATAAAATTCCTAAGGTAAGCCTACCTAATAAGGTAAAAATCTTGTCCTTAGATATCTCTAAGACAGATGAAAGAAATCAAACATATGAAGAGATAAACCATGTTCTTGGATTGGAAGAATCAGTTTGTGAGAATGACTATACTATCCAAAGCAATCTACAGATTCAGTGTAATCTCTATCAAATTACCAATGGCATTTTTCACAGAACTAAAACAAAAATTTTACAGTTTGTATGAAAACACAAAAGAGCACAAATAGCCAAAGCAATCTTGAGAAGGAGAACAGAGCTGGAGAAATCAGGCTCCTTGATTTCAGAATATGCTGCAAAGCTGTAGTGATCAAAGCACTATGGTACTGGCATGAAGACAGAAATAGAGAAAAAACAAATGGAAACCCCAAAACCAGATAACAATGTCACCAAAAAGAGGAAATTATTAGCCAATATCACTGATGAACCTAGGTGGAAAAAATTTCTTGACAAAATACTAAGAAACAGAATCCAACAACACTTTAAAAGAATCATACATCATATCAAGTGGAGTTTATCCCAGGAGTACAAAGATATTTCAGTATGTTCAAATCAATCAAACTGATGCAACATATTAACAAGCTGAAAGATAAAACATATGATACTCTCAGTAAATGTAGGAAAATCTTTCAACAAAATTCAATACCCATTTCCGACTAAACAAACAAACAAACAAACTTCTTCAGAAAGTGGGCATAAAAGGAACCTACTTCAACATCAAAAAGGCCATATACAAAAAACACAGCAAACATTACTCTCAGTGGTGAAAAATTTTAAAAATTTCCTCTAAGATCAGGAACATGACAAGGGTGTCCAATCTCACCATATTATTCAACATTGTTTTGGAAGTCTAGCCATTGCAATCAGCGAAGAAAAGGAAATAAAAGAAATATGAATTGGAAAAGAGGTAAAACTCTTCCTGTTTGTAGATGACATAATACTTTGCATAGAAAATCAGAGATGCCACCAGAAAAGCACTATATCTAATCAATAAATTTAGTGAAGTCCCATGATAAAAAATTAATACACAGTAATTCCTCACATTCCTAGACACTAGCAATAGAGAACAGAAAGAGAAATTAAGGGGAAAATCCTACTCACCATTGCAACAGAAAGAATAAAATTCCTAAGGTAAGCCTACCTAATAAGGTAAAAATCTTGTCCTTAGATATCTCTAAGACAGATGAAAGAAATCAAACATATGAAGAGATAAACCATGTTCTTGGATTGGAAGAATCAGTTTGTGAGAATGACTATACTATCCAAAGCAATCTACAGATTCAGTGTAATCTCTATCAAATTACCAATGGCATTTTTCACAGAACTAAAACAAAAATTTTACAGTTTGTATGAAAACACAAAAGAGCACAAATAGCCAAAGCAATCTTGAGAAGGAGAACAGAGCTGGAGAAATCAGGCTCCTTGATTTCAGAATATGCTGCAAAGCTGTAGTGATCAAAGCACTATGGTACTGGCATGAAGACAGAAATAGAGATCAATGAAACAAGACAAAAAGTCCAGAGGTAAACCTACCCACCTATGGCCACCTTATGTTTGATAAAAGAGGCAAGAATATACAATGGAGAAAAGACAGTCTCTTTAATAAGTGCTGCTGTACAGTTACATGTAAAAAACTAAAATTAGAACACTTCCTAACACTGTACATAAAAATAAATTCAGAATGGATTAAAGACCTAAATGTAAGGCCAGGACATATAAATCTCTTAAAGGAAAACATAGGCAGAAGACTCTATGACATAAAGCACAACAAGATTCTCTTTGACCCACTTCCTACAGTAAAGGAAATAAAAGCAAAAATAAACAAATGGGACCTGATTCAACCTAAAAGCTTTTGAACAGCAAAGGAAACTGTAAAGGAGATGAAAAGACCACTATATGAATGGGAGAAAATAATCTCAAACAAAACAACAAAGGATTTATCTCCAAAATATATAAGCAGTTCCTGCAGCTCAGTAACAGAAAAACAATCCAACCAAAAGATGGGTGGAAGACTTACACAGACATTTATCCAAAGAAGACATACAGATGGCTAATAAACAGCTGAAAAAGATGCTCAGCATCGCTCATTATTAGAAAAAGGCAAATCAAAGCTACATTGAGGTATCACGTCACAATGGGCAGAACGTCCACCATCAAAAAATGCCAGAGAAGGGATGGAAAAAAGGGAACACCCTTGAACTGTTGGTGGGAATGTAAAATGATACAGACATGAAGGAGAACAGTATGGATATTCTTTAGGAAACTAGGAATAAAACTGTCATATGATTCAGCAGTACCATTACTGGGCAAATGCCATGAGAAAACCATAATTCAAAAAGGCACATGTTCTGCAATGTTTGTTGCAGCACCACTTAAAATAGTCAGGACACGGAAACAACTTAGATGATCATTGACAAATGAATAGATAAAGATGTTGTTGTACACGTATACAACGAAATATTACTCAACCATAAAAAGGAATGAAATTGAGTCAGTTGTAAGTGATATGCATGAACTTAGTCTGTCATACAGAATGGAGTAGGTCAGAATGAGGGAAACAAATATTATGTATTAATGCACATATAAAGAAGCTGGAAAATTGGTACTGATGAAACTACTTTCAGGGCAGGAAAATTTGTCATAGAAAACAGCCTGTGTGGGAAAAACACTAAGTAGAATCCAGAGGTAAACCTACCCACCTATGGCCACCTTATGTTTGATAAAGGAGGCAAGAATATACAATGGAGAAAAGACAGTCTCTTTAATAAGTGCTGCTGTACAGTTACATGTAAAAAACTAAAATTAGAACACTTCCTAACACTGTACATAAAAATAAATTCAGAATGGATTAAAGACCTAAATGTAAGGCCAGGACATATAAATCTCTTAAAGGAAAACATAGGCAGAAGACTCTATGACATAAAGCACAACAAGATTCTCTTTGACCCACTTCCTACAGTAAAGGAAATAAAAGCAAAAATAAACAAATGGGACCTGATTCAACCTAAAAGCTTTTGAACAGCAAAGGAAACTGTAAAGGAGATGAAAAGACCACTATATGAATGGGAGAAAATAATCTCAAACAAAACAACAAAGGATTTATCTCCAAAATATATAAGCAGTTCCTGCAGCTCAGTAACAGAAAAACAATCCAACCAAAAGATGGGTGGAAGACTTACACAGACATTTATCCAAAGAAGACATACAGATGGCTAATAAACAGCTGAAAAAGATGCTCAGCATCGCTCATTATTAGAAAAAGGCAAATCAAAGCTACATTGAGGTATCACGTCACAATGGGCAGAACGTCCACCATCAAAAAATGCCAGAGAAGGGATGGAAAAAAGGGAACACCCTTGAACTGTTGGTGGGAATGTAAAATGATACAGACATGAAGGAGAACAGTATGGATATTCTTTAGGAAACTAGGAATAAAACTGTCATATGATTCAGCAGTACCATTACTGGGCAAATGCCATGAGAAAACCATAATTCAAAAAGGCACATGTTCTGCAATGTTTGTTGCAGCACCACTTAAAATAGTCAGGACACGGAAACAACTTAGATGATCATTGACAAATGAATAGATAAAGATGTTGTTGTACACGTATACAACGAAATATTACTCAACCATAAAAAGGAATGAAATTGAGTCAGTTGTAAGTGATATGCATGAACTTAGTCTGTCATACAGAATGGAGTAGGTCAGAATGAGGGAAACAAATATTATGTATTAATGCACATATAAAGAAGCTGGAAAATTGGTACTGATGAAACTACTTTCAGGGCAGGAATAGAGACATAGTCATAGAAAACAGCCTTGTGGATACAGTAGAGGAAGGAGTAGATGGGATAAACTGAGAGAGCAGCATTGACATATATACACTATCATGCATAAAGTAGATAGCTAATGGAAAGCTGCTTATAACACAGGAGCTAGCTCAGTGCTCTGTGATGACCTAGAGGAATGGAATGGGGGGTTCAGGATGGGATATATGTATGCTTACAGCTGATTTACTTTGCTGTATAGCAGAAACAAACATATTATAAAGCGACTATCCTCCTATTAAAAATAAAATACCTAAGAAAATAATACTAATAAATATATCAGGGGTTTCCCAGGTGGTGTTAATGGTAAATAATTGGCCTTCCAATGCAGGGGACATAAGAGACATGGGTTTAATCCCTGGGTTGGGAAGATCCCCTGGAGGAGGGCACAGCAACCCACTCTAGTATTCTTACCTGGAGAATCCCTTGGACAGAGGAGCCTGCTGGTCTACAGTCTACAAGGTTACAGAGTTGAACACAACCAAAGCAACTTAGCACCCACACATTCTTGCCAAAGCCTCCAAGGAAGGAATGCAGACCTACCTGCACCTTGATTTTTATCCTAGTGAGACTTTGTTAGACTTCTGACATATAGTATTGTAAGATAATAAATAAATTTATTTAAGGCCCCCAAACAGGGATAATACTCAGGTTTTATTAATATCAGCATTTCTCCTTTGCAGGGAGAACAATGCTAACCATTATGACCGAATGGAACTAAAGGGCCAGTGCAGGAGGGAAAGGCCCCTCCTCTTGATACCCATGTGCTGTGTCCTGTTTATTCTTGTTTCTGCTTCATTGTCTGGGAACACTTCAAAACTTGTCTGCCCAGAAAAGACCCAGTAGTCACTTTGCTGTAACCCTTCCAGCTTAAACCCCATGCACCAGTCACAATGTACTGTCCTGCCAGTGAGCAGACAACCTGAGAGGGTCATTTCCTGCTGCCCAAGGACTTCAGATCAGTTCTGGTCAGCAACCATCAAATCCTGTGAGATCCAGTGAGCTACCACAAACACCTCCAACAACAATGTGTGAACCTCATGCCTGGGGAAACAATTCCCCATCCAGCTTTAATCTTCCTTACATGATCTTACTATATACAAGAGCATATATATCATATATGTTTTTCCTGCAATGTACCACAGTTTGTTTATCCAATGCTAGAGTTCTCTTTAGAGTTCTCTCTACGTCTTTATAATTATTCTCCTGATCATAGCTTAATAACTCTTTATAGTAAAATTTCCCTGTTTAAATTTCTATGTAGTTCTTGTATTTTGCTTGGATCCAAACTGGTATAGAATTCGTTCTGGTACTGGTCCTAGGAAGTAGATGTGTAAAAATTGAGTTTGGGGGTGGAGGTAGTTGTGCCCTTGGATTCCTTGCCAGTGAGAAACAGGAGACTGATAACCACGATATCCCTATTAAAAATAAAATACCTAAGAAAATAATACTAATAAATATATCAGGGTTTCCCAGGTGGTGTTAATGGTAAATAATTGGCCTTCCAATGCAGGGGACATAAGAGACATGGGTTTAATCCCTGGGTTGGGAAGATCCCCTGGAGGAGGGCACAGCAACCCACTCTAGTATTCTTACCTGGAGAATCCCTTGGACAGAGGAGCCTGCTGGTCTACAGTCTACAAGGTTACAGAGTTGAACACAACCAAAGCAACTTAGCACCCACACATTCTTGCCAAAGCCTCCAAGGAAGGAATGCAGACCTACCTGCACCTTGATTTTTATCCTAGTGAGACTTTGTTAGACTTCTGACATATAGTATTGTAAGATAATAAATAAATTTATTTAAGGCCCCCAAACAGGGATAATACTCAGGTTTTATTAATATCAGCATTTCTCCTTTGCAGGGAGAACAATGCTAACCATTATGACCGAATGGAACTAAAGGGCCAGTGCAGGAGGGAAAGGCCCCTCCTCTTGATACCCATGTGCTGTGTCCTGTTTATTCTTGTTTCTGCTTCATTGTCTGGGAACACTTCAAAACTTGTCTGCCCAGAAAAGACCCAGTAGTCACTTTGCTGTAACCCTTCCAGCTTAAACCCCATGCACCAGTCACAATGTACTGTCCTGCCAGTGAGCAGACAACCTGAGAGGGTCATTTCCTGCTGCCCAAGGACTTCAGATCAGTTCTGGTCAGCAACCATCAAATCCTGTGAGATCCAGTGAGCTACCACAAACACCTCCAACAACAATGTGTGAACCTCATGCCTGGGGAAACAATTCCCCATCCAGCTTTAATCTTCCTTACATGATCTTACTATATACAAGAGCATATATATCATATATGTTTTTCCTGCAATGTACCACAGTTTGTTTATCCAATGCTAGAGTTCTCTTTAGAGTTCTCTCTACGTCTTTATAATTATTCTCCTGATCATAGCTTAATAACTCTTTATAGTAAAATTTCCCTGTTTAAATTTCTATGTAGTTCTTGTATTTTGCTTGGATCCAAACTGGTATAGAATTCGTTCTGGTACTGGTCCTAGGAAGTAGATGTGTAAAAATTGAGTTTGGGGGTGGAGGTAGTTGTGCCCTTGGATTCCTTGCCAGTGAGAAACAGGAGACTGATAACCACGATATCCCAGCATTACAGTTGTTGACTGTGAAACAGGTGACTTCTGCACTCAACCATTAAGGCCATAACGACTCCTGCAAGGGTTTCTGGTGTACTTAAGGTCTTACAGAGAGAAAATTAGAAGCTTAGATGTGTTAACTCTCAGCTCAAGCTATCTCTGATAATCATAAGAATTCAGGAAGCACTTGAAAAATCTCACTCCTTGTAGCCATAGGACAGATACTAATGAAAATGAAGCAGAAATTTAGTTATACAGGTTGAAATAGTTGAAGTCACCATGTTTCTCTTGTAAAAGTTAGAGAACTGATCAGGAAAAAATGAGATCTTGAAACCTGGACTAAAGAAATCTGGTTTCACCCAGATGATAACAATATAGAACCCCCAAATCATTCTGAGTCTCTTTCACCAGTGGGAGTGACCTGCCTTTTGTGGCCAAGAAAAGAGCTTCTTCTGAGTTAAACCATGTGTAAAAATGGAGTTTGGGGGTTAAGGGAGCTGTTTCAGAAATAAATACTCACTACAACCTCTCCTTGTTGCCTCTAGACCCATAAATAAGGTTAGATATCAGTAAAAGTTCTAGGAACAGACATACACTCCTACATGGGAGGATATAGTTCAAACATTGGAAGATTCTCAAGACTTCACTAATATACATCAGAAACCAAGGAGATGTGGAGATAGACTGTCATTAGACCAAGAAGAATAGACTAGAACACCACATCAGGCTGAGTTTGTTGATATAGATGTTCTTACTAGGAAATTTGGATTTAATGTGTTAACTAGAGGTTGCTTTAACAGCTCATCTGGTTGGTTAGTTGAATGTGAACTCAGCAGTGGCCTAATGAGGTTGAGATGTTAGTGCTTCCTGGCATGATGTGAAAGAGGAAACCCAAAAGGTTAGGGACATAAAAATGCAGAACTGGGTTTATCATGTGTATATCTACCCCCAACTGTACTCTACAAGAGGACCTATTAAGAGACTCCCTTCACTAAGATGTTAAGAATTATGGTATGCTTAAAGATAACGTAGATGGCAACCTACTGGAATGATGCTTAATCTGTATAAAAAGAAAAGCTGTAAGTCTGGTAGACCCAAAACTGACTTGAGGTGTCACAGTGAAAAACTATAGTCCATCATCCAATTTCCAGACATAAGTCAGTTCACAGTCCCTGAATCCTTTGAGTGGTAGATAAGAAACTGTCAACTAAAAGAAAAATATGCAATATCAGACTTATGATTGTTTTATTCAAGGATATTACTGAGGACTATAGCAAAAGAGACAGACTCTTAGAAGCTCTGAGAAACTGCTCTGAAGAAGCGGCAGGAGAGGCTAATTTATATGTGACCTTTTTTTTTTTTTTTTTTGGTCTGGCATAAATGCTCAATCATGTCTAACTTTTTGTGTTCCTGTGGACTGTAGCCCTCCAAGCTTCTCAGTCCAGGGGATTCTCCAGGCTTGAATACTGGAGTGGTTGCCATGCCCTCCTGCAGAGGATCTTCCCTACCCAGGAATCAAACCCGTGTTTCTTACATCTCCTGCATTAGCAGGCAGGTGCTTTACCACTAGCACCCCCTGGAAAGCCCCACAGTCAAGCATACATCTTGGTAAAAGATCACTTCACGTCACAAAGAATAAATTCCTAAAGTTAATGCATCTTCTTTGTATGGGAAGATGCAGGAAGCTGGGTTCATTAAAATCCTTTAAGAGATACATCTATCTAAGGGGGCCTGTTTGTCCCAATGCACAGTGCATCCTATTATCACCTTATTGTTTTCTTTGTAAAGCACAGGGCACACTGTAGGTCAGCAACTGCAGCAGGTTAAGACTTGAAGACTTGGCTGATGAGCAAAATGCTCTCATTACTCTTTTTTTTGTTTGCAATTCTCTTCTTTTTGTCATAAATTCGACCAATGTTTGGGAGGCATTCCATGACCGATTTATTCCATGGTGCCAAGAAGGCTCATTCCTATGTTAGATGAGGATTTTATCAATTGGTCACTCAATGTGCTATGATTAAACTGGGCTCTGGTAGCCAAAAAGGTCTCTGGACCATCTGCTTTATTTTTTTTATTATTTTAATTTTTTTACAGAGTTATGTTGTTTACTGCCACACATCAACCCAAATCCTCCATAGGTATACACACCCTCCAGATGGCAACCTACTGGAATGATGCTTAATCTGTATAAAAGAAAAGCTGTAAGTCTGGTAGACCCAAAACTGACTTGAGGTGTCACAGTGAAAACTATAGTCCATCATCCAATTTCCAGACATAAGTCAGTTCACAGTCCCTGAATCCTTTGAGTGGTAGATAAGAAACTGTCAACTAAAAGAAAAATATGCAATATCAGACTTATGATTGTTTTATTCAAGGATATTACTGAGGACTATAGCAAAAGAGACAGACTCTTAGAAGCTCTGAGAAACTGCTCTGAAGAAGCGGCAGGAGAGGCTAATTTATATGTGACCTTTTTTTTTTTTTTTTTTTGGTCTGGCATAAATGCTCAATCATGTCTAACTTTTTGTGTTCCTGTGGACTGTAGCCCTCCAAGCTTCTCAGTCCAGGGGATTCTCCAGGCTTGAATACTGGAGTGGTTGCCATGCCCTCCTGCAGAGGATCTTCCCTACCCAGGAATCAAACCCGTGTTTCTTACATCTCCTGCATTAGCAGGCAGGTGCTTTACCACTAGCACCCCCTGGAAAGCCCCACAGTCAAGCATACATCTTGGTAAAAGATCACTTCACGTCACAAAGAATAAATTCCTAAAGTTAATGCATCTTCTTTGTATGGGAAGATGCAGGAAGCTGGGTTCATTAAAATCCTTTAAGAGATACATCTATCTAAGGGGGCCTGTTTGTCCCAATGCACAGTGCATCCTATTATCACCTTATTGTTTTCTTTGTAAAGCACAGGGCACACTGTAGGTCAGCAACTGCAGCAGGTTAAGACTTGAAGACTTGGCTGATGAGCAAAATGCTCTCATTACTCTTTTTTTTGTTTGCAATTCTCTTCTTTTTGTCATAAATTCGACCAATGTTTGGGAGGCATTCCATGACCGATTTATTCCATGGTGCCAAGAAGGCTCATTCCTATGTTAGATGAGGATTTTATCAATTGGTCACTCAATGTGCTATGATTAAACTGGGCTCTGGTAGCCAAAAAGGTCTCTGGACCATCTGCTTTATTTTTTTTATTATTTTAATTTTTTTACAGAGTTATGTTGTTTACTGCCACACATCAACCCAAATCCTCCATAGGTATACACACACCCTCCCTGAAACTTCCCTCCATCTCCCTCCCCATCCCATCCCTCCAGATCACCACAGAGCTCCTCTTTGAGATCCCCTAGTCCCACAGCATATTCCCCTCCATCACCCCAATGTCTGTAAGACTGTTCTCTACGTCTGCCTCTCCATTGCTGCTCTGCATATTCATTTATCAGCACCGTCTTTCTAGATTCTATACACGTATGTCAGTATACAATATTTATCTTTCTCTGACATACCTCACTCTGTATAGTAGGTTCTAGATTCATCCACCTCATTAGAGCAGATTCAAATGCATTTCTCTTTATGGCTGAGTAATATTCCATTGTGTATATATACCACAGCTTCTTTATCCATTTATCTGTCGATGAAGATCTAGGTTGCTTCCACATTCCTCCACACCCTCTCTAGCATTTGTTTGTAGACCTTTTTTTTTAATGACCATTCTGACTGGTATGAGGTGATATTTCACTGTAGTGTTGATTTGCATTTCTCTAACAATGAGCGATGTTGAGCACCTTTTCATGTGTTCATTGGCCATCTATATGTCTTCTTTGGAGAGATGTCTGTTTAGGACTTTTTCCCATTTTTTGATTGGGTTGTTTATTTTTTTGGTGTTGAGTTGTCTGAACTGCTTGTATATTTTGCAAATTAATTCTTTGTCAGTTGTTTCATTTCCTGTTATTTTCTCCCATTCTGAAGATTGTCTTTTCACCTCGTTTATAGTTTCTTTTGCTGTGCAAAAGCTTTTAAGTTTAATTAGGTCTCACTTGTTTATTTTTGTCTTAATTTCCATTACTCTAGGAGGTGGGTCATAGGAGATCCTGTTTTGATTTATGTCATCAATGTTTCTGCCTATGTTTTCCTCTAAGAGTTTTATAGTTTCTGGTCTTACATTAGGTCTTTAATTCATTTTGAGCTTATCTTTGTGTATGTGGACCACCTATTTTAGTAGTCTGTTATTGTCCAGGAAATTATTCTTCCTTCTTGCTTCTTTCCATATATACATGCACTATTACATTCATTTTTAATCTTATATAAGTAACTTGTCAATTTTTTTTCAAATCACTTGCTCATCACTATTTTTGCTGAAGTTTTACATTGGGAAATACAAAAAGAACCCAACAATCTTATAAAACAGGTAGAATACAAATATTAATAACTAGTAGCATTGATAAAGTCCTAAGTAAGTATTTAGGCTAAGAATTTCAAGTACCAAACCAGTTCTTTAAGAGATCACCAAGATTAGAGAGTGGATTGTTTAAGGAAGAAATCTGATTTTTCTTCATGTGGATCATTAAATATGTTATACTAAAAGGTTCATTTGGTATGAAGACACAACATTCAGTTTTAATTATGGTACAGGTAACTCTGAAAATCTATCTGTAAGGATATTCAGGGCAGTGTGATTTTGTTATACCACTTTCTTCATCATAGAGACTTCCAAATTCAGTAGGCTAATAGCCTGATAACTATCATTTAAGGTCTATTGAATGAATTTTGCTAGAGCTTTAGTGTGGACTCTTATATCTTCGAATCCTACTGAAGGCACAAAAGCAACTATTAATGGTCATACCAAAGAAATACAGATATCTTAAACCATTGAGCTAGTACCAGTAGCAGATTTGCTGGAGTCATACTTAAATTGGCATGCAAGTGGCCTTGAGACTGAAAGAATCCTAAGACACATCTTCCTATCTATCCTAGGGAAAGCCAGGAGCAAAAATTGGTGCCACAATGCCATTGAATTCCATTTGGTGCAGCTCGTTATATTTCTGGTCAACTGACCTAGTCTTTTCTGTGACAGTCACTGCCTTTAAGGATAATGATATATTGGGGCATTGTTCATAAGGCACCTAACCAAATTTCCAAGTGTTCATTAGTTGATTATCTTTAGTATGGCTTCATTATTCCCAACATAAGTCGGGCTTTAAAAGACTTAAGTGACTTGTAGGCTGGTATTACCCATATAAACCTACCCTACAACTGAGAAAAGATCTTGGCTAATAAGCAAGAGGTTGTGGTTTTGGCTGAAATTTAGCTCATTGCTCTAATTGAACTTAAAATACCATTTCTAAAAATTCGTATTTATGGCTAGAGTCAGAGTAAGTATTGACTGGCTAAGTGAAGGGATTCAATCTAGTAATATCAATATTGGCCCAAACTGAACTATGACTTCTCTTTTTTCAGATTCTTGAAGAAGAGAAACCCACCAAGGTAAACTATAAATATTGGACATAGGACCACAAGCCCAATAATTTGATTGATTTTTAAAATCTGCATAGAATCCTGTCCATGACAGAAACACATTTGATTCATATGCAAAATAGCAAGAAACTAAGAGACCATTATAAATAATCACAAGGAGCGTTAGGCTTAGTATTGAATTAAAATTTATAAAAAGGTATTTTAGGACAGCAGTACCACTTCAAGATTTAGAGAGTGGATTGTTTAAGGAAGAAATCTGATTTTTCTTCATGTGGATCATTAAATATGTTATACTAAAAGGTTCATTTGGTATGAAGACACAACATTCAGTTTTAATTATGGTACAGGTAACTCTGAAAATCTATCTGTAAGGATATTCAGGGCAGTGTGATTTTGTTATACCACTTTCTTCATCATAGAGACTTCCAAATTCAGTAGGCTAATAGCCTGATAACTATCATTTAAGGTCTATTGAATGAATTTTGCTAGAGCTTTAGTGTGGACTCTTATATCTTTGAATCCTACTGAAGGCACAAAAGCAACTATTAATGGTCATACCAAAGAAATACAGATATCTTAAACCATTGAGCTAGTACCAGTAGCAGATTTGCTGGAGTCATACTTAAATTGGCATGCAAGTGGCCTTGAGACTGAAAGAATCCTAAGACACATCTTCCTATCTATCCTAGGGAAAGCCAGGAGCAAAAATTGGTGCCACAATGCCATTGAATTCCATTTGGTGCAGCTCGTTATATTTCTGGTCAACTGACCTAGTCTTTTCTGTGACAGTCACTGCCTTTAAGGATAATGATATATTGGGGCATTGTTCATAAGGCACCTAACCAAATTTCCAAGTGTTCATTAGTTGATTATCTTTAGTATGGCTTCATTATTCCCAACATAAGTCGGGCTTTAAAAGACTTAAGTGACTTGTAGGCTGGTATTACCCATATAAACCTACCCTACAACTGAGAAAAGATCTTGGCTAATAAGCAAGAGGTTGTGGTTTTGGCTGAAATTTAGCTCATTGCTCTAATTGAACTTAAAATACCATTTCTAAAAATTCGTATTTATGGCTAGAGTCAGAGTAAGTATTGACTGGCTAAGTGAAGGGATTCAATCTAGTAATATCAATATTGGCCCAAACTGAACTATGACTTCTCTTTTTTCAGATTCTTGAAGAAGAGAAACCCACCAAGGTAAACTATAAATATTGGACATAGGACCACAAGCCCAATAATTTGATTGATTTTTAAAATCTGCATAGAATCCTGTCCATGACAGAAACACATTTGATTCATATGCAAAATAGCAAGAAACTAAGAGACCATTATAAATAATCACAAGGAGCGTTAGGCTTAGGATTAGATACTTTACATAAAGTCCTTATAGATAGGACTCATCAGTGAACAATATAAGCTCATACAGCTTTCTTGTAGATCAATTCTGGGAGATAAAAGATTGAGATAGAGCAGTACATTCATTTTGTTTCATTATTCACATGTGATTGCTTTGATAGTGAGCTCACTGGATTAACCTGTAGAGAGTTATGTTCGGTGAGAGCAAGACAGTTTCATGAGAGGTTTACTGACTTCAATTAGAACAGTTTGTGTGATGAAAGTTTGGTTAAGCTTTCCAAGAAATAGAGAACAAAGATGGTGAGGATGACTCATGACTGTTTTATGTGTTTGGACAGCATAACCTATTGCTGTAAAAGCCCAGAGACAAGGGGAAAGACCCTTAGCTACTGACTCTAGCTGCTGGTTCTCATATCCTATTGGCCAATAGAGACCACACATTGCTGGGTTAGTACTCCTAATGCAGCATCTCGGTTTTTGTGTACAAAGACATTAAAAAAAAAAAAAAGTGAATCATAATTTGAATGTCCCAAGACTGAGGGCTCTGCCAGGTAGTTTTTAAGAGTTTCTATAGTTTCAGAATGTTCTGATCCCCAGCAAAGAGATTCAGGTTGATTTTGTTTAAATGGCTGAGCTGCTAAGCAAAAATTTGAAATCCAATTCCTGCAGTAATATGCAAGCCCTAGAAATCTTAATTGCCTTTTTGTTTTAAGAGTAGAAAAGGCACTGTATCTAGCTCAATGAAAAGCTGCTTTAAAAAAATAGATATCATATATTCTAAATATTTTACACTCTGTGTGTGTGTGTGTGTGGTCACTCAGTCATGTCCAACTCTTTGTGACTGCATGGATTATATCCCACAAGTCTCCTCTGTCTATGGGATTTCCCAGGCAAAAATGCTGGAGTGGGTTGCCATTTCTTTCTTTAGGGAAATCTTCCCAACCCAGAGAGAAACTTGGGTCTTCTGCATTGCAGGCAAATTCTTTATTGTCTGAGCCACCAAGGAAACCGTAAATATTTTACACTAGTCTTGAAAAATTGCCATTTTTCCTTGGACACTTCATGTGCTATTAAAGCTAGCTTCTGAAATTAGTACAAGATATCTTGCTGGCTATTTATCAAAGAACTAGAACACAGCTACAAATAGTCTACATATTGTATTAGAATTGACTTATGATGAAAATATAGATCATCTAGGTATGTTTTTAATATCTGGGAAAAGTAAATTGGGCTTTCAGTATAGCCCTGTGACATTTTGGTCCACATGTATTGTCATTCATTCCAAGTGAAGGCAAAAAGATATTGGTAATCAGAATGTACAGAGACACTAAAGAATGCACTGTAAAATATATTACAGAAAAAGTCACTATTTTTAGGAATATAGGACAGTAAAGCTTAGAGGTTTAGTGCTATAGAATGACAAGGAATTATAACAGTTTTAATAAATCTCAAGTCTTTTACAAATCCCTGACTTTTGCCTCTAGGTTTTTCTTTTTTAATTGAAGGATAATTGCTTTACAGAGTTTTGTTGTTTTCTGCCAAACATCAACATGAACAACCCATAGGTATATATATGTTCCTTCCCTCTTGAACTTTCATCTCATCCCCCTCCCCTTTCCACCCCTCCAGGTTGTTACAGAGACTCATCAATATCCTATAAGGTGGCAGGACATAGAAGGAATGAAATCTATAAAGTATGACAATACATTATAGGGTATTGATGAATACTGGGAAGGAGTTTATTCCCATTTATGTTAATTTTAATGAGTGATGTGGAATGTATTTGCCAATGCTAGTAGAATCAAGAGCTCATAATTCTTTAGGTACTAAGTCTAGCAATTTTTCTTGTTCTACCATCATTACTCTCATCATGTGTCACAGACATTATATGAGGAAGGAAGCCTGGTAGATTCTTCAGGTCTAAAACAGTTCCCTTTAGGATTAGAAAAAATATATGGACTTTATAAGTTTCTGGTAGACCCCTGCCTATCAAGTGAACAGGAAAACATTATCCTAGGGGAAAAAAGAGTGCCTTCCTTTAACTTTTCCTAAGTAAAATTCTGAAGATAATGATTTTAAAACCTTAATAAGTACATTAGAAACTCCTACCCACTGTACTGAAATGTCACTCTGAAGGAATGCACCTTTAATTTTGTCAAGCTTGAAGCTAAAAAGATGACCCTGTGTATACAAGGGCTTTGTTTTTCCTAGTATATTCACGTTTGCTTCTCCTAGTGTGTTATGAGAAGAGGAAAGACGTCCAGTACACACTCAGAGCAGTCTTATTCTCACTAAGTTTGAGATTTTTGTCTAAAATCTTATCTCCTTTCAAAATATCTCTTTTTTTTCTAGTCCCTTTTCTGCTGTCTTAGCTTTTTACATTAAAGGCAAATTCTTAATTCCTCTGTCAATTCTTAATTGAAGGAGGTTGGCTAGCCATTAACCAATATTAATTGGTGCAATTGAAAGGTTTATAATTTTTATAAAAGTATTTTTTCTTCTTTTTAATAATGCTGAAAAGTTACTTATTCAACATGATAAGAGCATTTGTATGTAATAAAAACCAACCTAAATTGTATTTTTTTCAGAATCAATTCCTAATCTAAGTCTTCTAAAAGGATAGAATTAATCAAAGGACCTTTATGTTGGAATATTGCTTAAAAGTTGTTTTCAAACCCCTTATAATTATTCAGAATTTATTAATCTGTCCTTTACTTTTACTGCTGAATCTTTGTTCAGTCTATAAATTTTGGGAAAAGTTCAGACAGAAGTCTTTGCAACCTATTGGCTTAATTTGTGAACTTGGCTTAATCGGTGAACTTAATTTAGCCTCTGAATTATGCAAGTCAATATTCCATAAGGGGTGTTTCTTTCATGCTTTTTCTATCCATTCCTTTGCCTTACTTTCAGAAACTAAAAGCTCTATCAATTGGTACAGATCTGAATATCTGGGTTCATAATCTAAGATGCCTGACTCAAATTTCTTAGCAAATCTCAAGGGTCTTGATTAGAATCAGGAAATTCCTTAGTTGAAGCCTTTAAGTTCTACTTGGGCCCAAGGTGTATATGAAAGCGCTAAGAACAGTTCACCAGTTCCTGGAGGTTTTTACATAAAGGGTGATTATATTTATTTCTGATTTTAGACCCCTGCCTATCAAGTGAACAGGAAAACATTATCCTAGGGGAAAAAAGAGTGCCTTCCTTTAACTTTTCCTAAGTAAAATTCTGAAGATAATGATTTTAAAACCTTAATAAGTACATTAGAAACTCCTACCCACTGTACTGAAATGTCACTCTGAAGGAATGCACCTTTAATTTTGTCAAGCTTGAAGCTAAAAAGATGACCCTGTGTATACAAGGGCTTTGTTTTTCCTAGTATATTCACGTTTGCTTCTCCTAGTGTGTTATGAGAAGAGGAAAGACGTCCAGTACACACTCAGAGCAGTCTTATTCTCACTAAGTTTGAGATTTTTGTCTAAAATCTTATCTCCTTTCAAAATATCTCTTTTTTTTCTAGTCCCTTTTCTGCTGTCTTAGCTTTTTACATTAAAGGCAAATTCTTAATTCCTCTGTCAATTCTTAATTGAAGGAGGTTGGCTAGCCATTAACCAATATTAATTGGTGCAATTGAAAGGTTTATAATTTTTATAAAAGTATTTTTTCTTCTTTTTAATAATGCTGAAAAGTTACTTATTCAACATGATAAGAGCATTTGTATGTAATAAAAACCAACCTAAATTGTATTTTTTTCAGAATCAATTCCTAATCTAAGTCTTCTAAAAGGATAGAATTAATCAAAGGACCTTTATGTTGGAATATTGCTTAAAAGTTGTTTTCAAACCCTTTATAATTATTCAGAATTTATTAATCTGTCCTTTACTTTTACTGCTGAATCTTTGTTCAGTCTATAAATTTTGGGAAAAGTTCAGACAGAAGTCTTTGCAACCTATTGGCTTAATTTGTGAACTTGGCTTAATCGGTGAACTTAATTTAGCCTCTGAATTATGCAAGTCAATATTCCATAAGGGGTGTTTCTTTCATGCTTTTTCTATCCATTCCTTTGCCTTACTTTCAGAAACTAAAAGCTCTATCAATTGGTACAGATCTGAATATCTGGGTTCATAATCTAAGATGCCTGACTCAAATTTCTTAGCAAATCTCAAGGGGTCTTGATTAGAATCAGGAAATTCCTTAGTTGAAGCCTTTAAGTTCTACTTGGGCCCAAGGTGTATATGAAAGCGCTAAGAACAGTTCACCAGTTCCTGGAGGTTTTTACATAAAGGGTTATTATATTTATTTCTGATTTTATGTCTTCCTTTATTGGAGAAGGGGAGCAGGAGACAGATAAAAGGAAAGTATCTGGACTATGTAGTGAGGGAGGAGTTGATGGAGAGACAGGATCCACACTAGCAGCCACTTAAAATTTTGATATAACTTCCAGCAGGTTTTTGTTGGCTTCCTGCAAAGAGGTTACTTTATCACTTCCTCTTTTGGAAGCTTCTAAATAACCAACAAAAATAAGGATTCCATTTAGTCTGATGTTATAGTCAACTTTCTCTAGCTGCCTACACAAAAAAATCAATTTTTGAGTATCAAAAGAACCCCGTCTTGACTATTTTAGGATGAGATCTCCTTTAGTATTTTTTTTAGTATTTTTTTCTTGGGTGAGGAAGATTCCCCAGAGGAGGGCATGACAACACACTCCAGTATTCTTGCCTGGAGAATCCCATGGACAGAGGAGCCTGATGGGCCTGGTGGGCCACAGTCCATGGTATCGCAAAGAGTCAAACACAACTGAAGCAACTGAGTACATGCTGTCATTCAGTTACTGAGTTGTGTATGACTCTTTGCAACCCCATGTACTGCAGCACTCCGGAATTCCCTGTGCTTCAGTATCTCCCAGAGTTTGCTCAAACTCATGTCCATTGAGTCAATGATGCCATCCAACAATCTCATCCTCTGTCACTCTCCTCCAGCCCTCAATCTTTCTCAGCATCGGGATCTTTTCCAATGAGTTATCCCATCACATTAGGTGGCCAAAATATTGAAGCTTCAGATTCAGTTTCAGCTTGAGCATCATTCCTTCCAATGAATATTCAGAGTTGATTTCCTTTAGGATTGACTGGTTTGGTCTCCTTACTGTCCAAGGGACTCTCAAGAGTCCTCTCAAATACTACAGTTCAAAGGCATCATTTCTTCCATGCTTAGTCTTCTTTATGGTCCAAATCTCACGTTCGTGTATGACTACTAGAAGCCAGGGATCGAACCTATGTCTCTGGCATTGCAGATAGGTTCTTTACCACTAGTGCCACCTGGGAAGCCCCAGTTAAATAAGTACTTGCAAGTAAAAGCTCAGTTAAGTAAGTACTTGCACGTATTGTATATGAAACTGACTGGGGTGTTACTCAGATATTGACTATCTGACACCTCTATTTCTTCTGGGTGGGTTTATTTGCTTTATTTTCCAGCTTAAAGTTGGTATGGGGGATAAAATTTACTATTGAAAGGTGGTCCAGTGTGCTATTTGTGAGCTTAATTCCTCTAGGTGTCACCCTAGAGTAGTTCATCTCTTCCGTGTCTCAGGCTCTCCCTCTGGCAGTCTAAAACTGCCATGGACACTCAGAGCACTGGATAATCAATCTTTATGTGTGTCCTTGGACGAACAACTTTCTTTCAGTTAATGAGTGAGCCCCTGCCTAATCACTCAGGCTAGACCTTCTTGATGTCTTTCAACTGGGAAAATCCAGGTACTTCTTAAATTTAAGTTCAAGGAAGACTTAACTCTTCAGATTGAGTTTACCAACCACTGAATAAAGCTCAGGATTGTTCATCAAGACAAGAGATGCTAGACCAGGAAAACCTACCCAGTTGTTTGGACTGGCTGACAAGGTGGATAGGCACAAGGGGCTCTTGCTGGTAGCAAGTCTGCAGATCCTTGTAGATTTCAGGTGAAGGAGAGAAATCTGCTCTGGGTCTTTTCATGGCTGCCAAAACTGTTAACTGAAAGAAAAATACACAGTTTCAAAGTTGTGAATTAAGTTTTATTTAAAGTGTTATTGACGATTATGGGGATTAGCTTAAACTCATGTCCATTGAGTCAATGATGCCATCCAACAATCTCATCCTCTGTCACTCTCCTCCAGCCCTCAATCTTTCTCAGCATCGGGATCTTTTCCAATGAGTTATCCCATCACATTAGGTGGCCAAAATATTGAAGCTTCAGATTCAGTTTCAGCTTGAGCATCATTCCTTCCAATGAATATTCAGAGTTGATTTCCTTTAGGATTGACTGGTTTGGTCTCCTTACTGTCCAAGGGACTCTCAAGAGTCCTCTCAAATACTACAGTTCAAAGGCATCATTTCTTCCATGCTTAGTCTTCTTTATGGTCCAAATCTCACGTTCGTGTATGACTACTAGAAGCCAGGGATCGAACCTATGTCTCTGGCATTGCAGATAGGTTCTTTACCACTAGTGCCACCTGGGAAGCCCCAGTTAAATAAGTACTTGCAAGTAAAAGCTCAGTTAAGTAAGTACTTGCACGTATTGTATATGAAACTGACTGGGGTGTTACTCAGATATTGACTATCTGACACCTCTATTTCTTCTGGGTGGGTTTATTTGCTTTATTTTCCAGCTTAAAGTTGGTATGGGGGATAAAATTTACTATTGAAAGGTGGTCCAGTGTGCTATTTGTGAGCTTAATTCCTCTAGGTGTCACCCTAGAGTAGTTCATCTCTTCCGTGTCTCAGGCTCTCCCTCTGGCAGTCTAAAACTGCCATGGACACTCAGAGCACTGGATAATCAATCTTTATGTGTGTCCTTGGACGAACAACTTTCTTTCAGTTAATGAGTGAGCCCCTGCCTAATCACTCAGGCTAGACCTTCTTGATGTCTTTCAACTGGGAAAATCCAGGTACTTCTTAAATTTAAGTTCAAGGAAGACTTAACTCTTCAGATTGAGTTTACCAACCACTGAATAAAGCTCAGGATTGTTCATCAAGACAAGAGATGCTAGACCAGGAAAACCTACCCAGTTGTTTGGACTGGCTGACAAGGTGGATAGGCACAAGGGGCTCTTGCTGGTAGCAAGTCTGCAGATCCTTGTAGATTTCAGGTGAAGGAGAGAAATCTGCTCTGGGTCTTTTCATGGCTGCCAAAACTGTTAACTGAAAGAAAAATACACAGTTTCAAAGTTGTGAATTAAGTTTTATTTAAAGTGTTATTGACGATTATAGCCCAGGAGACAGCCTCTCAGAAGCTCTGAGAAACTCTGAGGAAGGGGGAGAGGGGGTAGGCTAGTTTATATATGTGTGTGTGTGTGTGTGTCTGTGTCTGTGTCTGTGTCTGTGTCTGTGTGTGTGTATATATATATATATATATATATATATATATATATATATATACACAAAAGCTAGGGAATACATACAGTCTAGCATTTGTCTTGATAAAGGATTACTTGATAAAGGATCACAAAGAGTAAATATCAAGCTAATGACTATAGTGTTTTTCTATGTATGGGAAGATACAAGAAGCTGGTTTAAATAAAATTCTTTCTGAGATAAACCTAACTATTTATGGTCCTAATTTGTTCAAAAGTAGAGAACATGTTGTTATCTTCTTATTCTTTTCTATCTGAAGCTCAGGGTGTACTATTAGTCAGTGCAGTGGGTTAACCTTTGTAGACTTAAATGGTGAACAAAATGCTCTTTGCTTTTTTGTTTGTTTGTTTGCAAGATCAACTTTATGCAGGTCTAGAAGGTCCAAGAGGGCTTCCCCTGGTGGTCCAGTGGGTAAGGACACTGCCTTGCAGTGCAAGGGGCGCCAATTTGATTCCTGGCCTGGGAAGATCCCACGTGCAGCGGAGGTGGACGGCCCAATTGGGTGATTCCTGCCGAGCCCGATGAATCTTTATGTGTGTCTTGGAAAAGTTAATGAGTGAGCCCCTGCCTAATCACTCAGGCTAGACCTTCTTGATGTCTTTCAACTGGGAAAATCCAGGTACTTCTTAAATTTAAGTTCAAGGAAGACTTAACTCTTCAGATTGAGTTTACCAACCACTGAATAAAGCTCAGGATTGTTCATCAAGACAAGAGATGCTAGACCAGGAAAACCTACCCAGTTGTTTGGACTGGCTGACAAGGTGGATAGGCACAAGGGGCTCTTGCTGGTAGCAAGTCTGCAGATCCTTGTAGATTTCAGGTGAAGGAGAGAAATCTGCTCTGGGTCTTTTCATGGCTGCCAAAACTGTTAACTGAAAGAAAAATACACAGTTTCAAAGTTGTGAATTAAGTTTTATTTAAAGTGTTATTGACGATTATAGCCCAGGAGACAGCCTCTCAGAAGCTCTGAGAAACTCTGAGGAAGGGGGAGAGGGGGTAGGCTAGTTTATATATGTGTGTGTGTGTGTGTGTGTGTGTGTGTGTCTGTGTGTGTGTGTGTATATATATATATATATATATATATATATATATATATATATATATATACACAAAAGCTAGGGAATACATACAGTCTAGCATTTGTCTTGATAAAGGATTACTTGATAAAGGATCACGAAGAGTAAATATCAAGCTAATGACTATAGTGTTTTTCTATGTATGGGAAGATACAAGAAGCTGGTTTAAATAAAATTCTTTCTGAGATAAACCTAACTATTTATGGTCCTAATTTGTTCAAAAGTAGAGAACATGTTGTTATCTTCTTATTCTTTTCTATCTGAAGCTCAGGGTGTACTATTAGTCAGTGCAGTGGGTTAACCTTTGTAGACTTAAATGGTGAACAAAATGCTCTTTGCTTTTTTGTTTGTTTGTTTGCAAGATCAACTTTATGCAGGTCTAGAAGGTCCAAGAGGGCTTCCCCTGGTGGTCCAGTGGGTAAGGACACTGCCTTGCAGTGCAAGGGGCGCCAATTTGATTCCTGGCCTGGGAAGATCCCACGTGCAGCGGAGTGACTGGACTGATGTGTCCAATTACCAAGCCGGAGCTCTGGAGCGCATGCACCCAGAGTCGGCGCTCTGCAACGACAGATGCCACCACAATGGGAGGCCCACAGGAGCCAAAGAACAAAGACGGATGAAAATAGAGAAATGAAAGACCAATAGAAGTGGCCCACCCACTCTCCTCCCTCCCCAACCCGACCCCCACCCAAAAATAAATAATAAAATAAATAGAAGGTCCAAGAACATGGTATGGGCAGATGGTTCAGATTCCTTCAACATCAACTGCTATTGCATTGTCTTCTGTCTTTCTTGTGCCTTGTCTCCCATAATGTTCCTTACAACCAACTGACTGAGGAGTGAAAATTTGAGTCTGGTTACCACCCTAACATTTCATGTAAGGACAGATTGAAAAGACAACTGTCTATGAGCCAGGAAGCATGTCCCACCAGGCATTGGATCTGTCAGCATCTTGATCTTGGATTTTTGACTTCTAGAGCCATGAGAAATAAATATCTGTTGCTTATAAGCCACACCATCTGTGATATTTGGTTATAGCAACCTAAAAAGACTGAGACAAGTTACTTCTCTGGGTTCCTGAGTTGCTTTCCCCCTGCAGGCTCAGGCTTGGAGACTGGTTTTTTACCTAACCACCCAGTCTTGTCACCAGCCCTATATTATCTCTTGTCACTCACCAGCTCAGGCATGACATCTGCTTTCTGTCAGGGCCATCACAGAAAGTGTCACATATGTGTGCTGCTTAAGTTTTAGTGTTAAATTTTAGGTGTGATAATGTGGATCCATTTAACAATGGCTTTGGCAGTTAAAATTTACTTTGAAACAGTTCTGCAAAGTAGAGAGACAAAGAAAAGTATTAACAGTTGTCAGACTGGGATGGATAGGAGTGGTCACTGTCCTAATCTTTTCATTGTTCTCTGTTTGACAATTTTTGTAATGAAAAGCCAAAAAAAAAAAAAAAGAGAGTCTGAGTCTCACCACAAATATCGCTTGCTAAACATCTCACATTCCTACCTTCTGCCTCTGAACTTTGCTCAGACTGTTCCCTGAACCAGGAAAGGCTTTTCCCTGTATGATCACCTGAAAGGAAAAAAAAAAAAAAACCTACTTATCCTTTAAAGACACCCCTTATGGCTGCTTACACACTCTCCACCCGACCCAGTTCTCAAAACACAGCTTGGATCATGTTGCTTCAAATGCTCTCTGTCTGGATGTGGACCCAACCTGACCTCCTTCTCCAATCTTTCTAATGTCCTCTACCTCTTGTAGCCTTATCCCTTTATCCTCCTCAAATCTCCATGCTATTTCTCTCCAGGACCTCCTTCCCTGATGGACCTTATTCCCTGCAACTCCACTTAGCTTGAGCCCATTAGAGATCTGCCATAGCATCCTTCTCCAGAGCAGCCATCCCTCCCCTTCAGGTCTGAGGAAAAGCACAATTTCCCCAGTGTCCTCCAAGGTTTACTCTTTTGTGGTACAAACTGCATCCATAAGTGCATGTGTTTTTAGATTTTTCTTGTCTAATGTGCATCTTCAATCACACAATGGAAGCAGGATTGCACTTGACAGCAGGTGTCCTCCCAACCTGGAACAGGTATGGCAGCCTAAGCAGTTTTTGAGTAACTATGTTGACAGAAGAGCAAAGTGAGGTTTAGAGAGGTGAATGCACATGATCAAGCCTGTATAGTGATGGTTATGAGCCAAACCGTGTCCCAGAGTTGCTTTCCCCCTGCAGGCTCAGGCTTGGAGACTGGTTTTTTACCTAACCACCCAGTCTTGTCACCAGCCCTATATTATCTCTTGTCACTCACCAGCTCAGGCATGACATCTGCTTTCTGTCAGGGCCATCACAGAAAGTGTCACATATGTGTGCTGCTTAAGTTTTAGTGTTAAATTTTAGGTGTGATAATGTGGATCCATTTAACAATGGCTTTGGCAGTTAAAATTTACTTTGAAACAGTTCTGCAAAGTAGAGAGACAAAGAAAAGTATTAACAGTTGTCAGACTGGGATGGATAGGAGTGGTCACTGTCCTAATCTTTTCATTGTTCTCTGTTTGACAATTTTTGTAATGAAAAGCCAAAAAAAAAAAAAAAAAGAGAGTCTGAGTCTCACCACAAATATCGCTTGCTAAACATCTCACATTCCTACCTTCTGCCTCTGAACTTTGCTCAGACTGTTCCCTGAACCAGGAAAGGCTTTTCCCTGTATGATCACCTGAAAGGAAAAAAAAAAAAAAAAAAACCTACTTATCCTTTAAAGACACCCCTTATGGCTGCTTACACACTCTCCACATGACCCAGTTCTCAAAACACAGCTTGGATCATGTTGCTTCAAATGCTCTCTGTCTGGATGTGGACCCAACCTGACCTCCTTCTCCAATCTTTCTAATGTCCTCTACCTCTTGTAGCCTTATCCCTTTATCCTCCTCAAATCTCCATGCTATTTCTCTCCAGGACCTCCTTCCCTGATGGACCTTATTCCCTGCAACTCCACTTAGCTTGAGCCCATTAGAGATCTGCCATAGCATCCTTCTCCAGAGCAGCCATCCCTCCCCTTCAGGTCTGAGGAAAAGCACAATTTCCCCAGTGTCCTCCAAGGTTTACTCTTTTGTGGTACAAACTGCATCCATAAGTGCATGTGTTTTTAGATTTTTCTTGTCTAATGTGCATCTTCAATCACACAATGGAAGCAGGATTGCACTTGACAGCAGGTGTCCTCCCAACCTGGAACAGGTATGGCAGCCTAAGCAGTTTTTGAGTAACTATGTTGACAGAAGAGCAAAGTGAGGTTTAGAGAGGTGAATGCACATGATCAAGCCTGTATAGTGATGGTTATGAGCCAAACTGTGTCCCAGAGAAAAATATGGTGAATACGTAACCCCAGGAACTTGTGTATTGACCTTATTTGCTCTGCACAGATAATCAAGTTAAGATGGAGACATTAAAGTGAACCCTATACAATGTGACTGATATCCTTGTAAGAAGAAAAAAATCACTCTGTAGAGACAGACACCATGTGACACAGAAGGCAGAGGTTGGAGATACACAGCTGCAAACCAGAGAACATCAAGGATTGTTACCAGCCGCTAGAAGCTCAGGGGAAAGCCTGGAACAGATTTTCCTCTAGATCTTCAGAGGGAGTGCACTCCTGTGGATATTTTGATTTCACACTTTTGGCCTCCAGAATTCTAAGATACTGAATTTCTATTGTTTTAAGCCACACAGTTTGTGGTAGTTAGGAAACCAATGCTGTGGTAATATCATTAATAAGTGACAGAATTAAGATTAAAACTCAAACTAGTATCCCTGTGGAGTTTCTGCAACAGTACCATCCTGCTTGAGGGATTTCAAGCAAGTTATGCCCTTCTCTATGCCTCAGTTTCCTCATTTGTAAAATGGTACTGAGGCAAGAAATAGATGGGTCCCAGGTGGAAGAGCTGGAGTTTGTACTCCAAGATGAGGGTAGGAGAGGCTGAGTCCTGTTCAGAACAAAAGGTAAAAAACTACATATTTCTCATTCTCAAACTCAAGAAGACTTTTCTGACTATAAAACTCCTTGAAGGTCGAAACAGGAGGGGGCACCAACCCATAAAAATGATGTCAACGTACCCATGGAACTCTTTGTTAGAATCCATCTTTACTGTGATGCACACATAGGAAGATCCTGATATATACCAAATACAGACTTAGAACCAGGCAAAGCAAGATAATTTGTCAAAGGAAACTCAGAAGAAATGCCCCGTAAAAGTGACTTTAACTGGACTTCCCCTGGTGGTCCAGTGGGTAAGGACACTGCCTTGCAGTGCAAGGGGTGCCGGTTCGATCCCTGGCCTGGGAAGATCCCACGTGCCGCGGAGCGGCTGGACTGATGTGTCCAATTACCAAGCCGGAGCTCTGGAGCGCGTGCACCCAGAGCCAGTGCTCTGCAACGACAGCAGCCACCGTGATGAGAGGCCCACAGGAGCCAAAGAACAAAGACGGACGAAAATGCACAAATGAAAGACCAATAGAAGTGGCCTGCCCATCCCTCTCCCTCCCCCCCACCCTCCAAAAGATTAATAAATAAAATTTTTTTAAAAAGTGACTTAAACAACCACAAGGGCACAACTCTCTCTAAGCCTGCCTGTGTGTTTATCCACATATATGCTTTTTACTCCTAATAAACACTTTGCTTGTTTCACTATTTTCCATCTTTGTAGGAACTCATTTTTGCAAAGCTGAAGGGCCAGAGCCTTGTCACTTGCCACTGGTCTAGTGGCTAGCATTCAGCACTCTCACTTCTGCAGCCCAATCTCAGTCTCTGGTGGAGAGTCAAAACTCTGCTTCACACCGCTGCCAAGGCCACCAGAGATCATACTTGGTGCCAAAATTCAAGAGTTCAAGGTAAACCATAGGCCTTGCCCGCAGCTTGAGGCCTCTAGTTGGGGGCCATGCTGTGGAAAACGTGACAGAATTAAGATTAAAACTCAAACTAGTATCCCTGTGGAGTTTCTGCAACAGTACCATCCTGCTTGAGGGATTTCAAGCAAGTTATGCCCTTCTCTATGCCTCAGTTTCCTCATTTGTAAAATGGTACTGAGGCAAGAAATAGATGGGTCCCAGGTGGAAGAGCTGGAGTTTGTACTCCAAGATGAGGGTAGGAGAGGCTGAGTCCTGTTCAGAACAAAAGGTAAAAAACTACATATTTCTCATTCTCAAACTCAAGAAGACTTTTCTGACTATAAAACTCCTTGAAGGTCGAAACAGGAGGGGGCACCAACCCATAAAAATGATGTCAACGTACCCATGGAACTCTTTGTTAGAATCCATCTTTACTGTGATGCACACATAGGAAGATCCTGATATATACCAAATACAGACTTAGAACCAGGCAAAGCAAGATAATTTGTCAAAGGAAACTCAGAAGAAATGCCCCGTAAAAGTGACTTTAACTGGACTTCCCCTGGTGGTCCAGTGGGTAAGGACACTGCCTTGCAGTGCAAGGGGTGCCGGTTCGATCCCTGGCCTGGGAAGATCCCACGTGCCATGGAGCAGCTGGACCGATGTGTCCAATTACCAAGCCGGAGCTCTGGAGCGCGTGCACCCAGAGCCAGTGCTCTGCAACGACAGAAGCCACCGTGATGAGAGGCCCACAGGAGCCAAAGAACAAAGACGGACGAAAATGCACAAATGAAAGACCAATAGAAGTGGCCTGCCCATCCCTCTCCCTCCCCCACCCTCCAAAAGATTAATAAATAAAATTTTTTTAAAAAGTGACTTAAACAACCACAAGGGCACAACTCTCTCTAAGCCTGCCTGTGTGTTTATCCACATATATGCTTTTTACTCCTAATAAACACTTTGCTTGTTTCACTATTTTCCATCTTTGTAGGAACTCATTTTTGCAAAGCTGAAGGGCCAGAGCCTTGTCACTTGCCACTGGTCTAGTGGCTAGCATTCAGCACTCTCACTTCTGCAGCCCAATCTCAGTCTCTGGTGGAGAGTCAAAACTCTGCTTCACACCGCTGCGGCCAAGGCCACCAGAGATCATACTTGGTGCCAAAATTCAAGAGTTCAAGGTAAACCATAGGCCTTGCCCCGCAGCTTGAGGCCTCTGACTGCGCTTTTGCCCTCTTTCTCTTGCTTTCTGGTTTGCAAGGCCCACAGGGCATAAACTTGGTTCTCCCACTAAGTTATGCCTCCCCCTAGAAATTGGAGGTGGTACAGATATTTTCAAGGTCACATAGATTCAAATGACTTTTGGGTGACAGCTAATGCTGTCCTTTGGGACTTGGTGGAAATGTGACTTCCTGTCATGAAGGAGCCCAGAGGTTTCTCTTACTCTCTCTCACTGTTCAGTGAGAAATCCTCTACTGTACTTTTCTTTCCCACTTTACTTTCACAACAAGATCACTTTCTCACTTCATGTCTCCACACTCTTTTAGGGAGCATTTCTTGGACATCATTCCTAAACTGCATCCTGCCACTGCCAAACTCAGTGCTGTCTGTGTCAGACAAAATCATCAGATGATTCCCAATTCTATCCTAGCTGCCAGACAAATAGGGCAAAGCATTTTGGGCTCTTCTGCTATTCAGTCTCTCACCTTACTCAATGCCCCAAAATTTACTATGAAAATTTCTCTGCCTCCCAGTTTCTGGTCTTAAACCTTGTGTTGTCTTCCATAGCACTCAACTTCAATTTCTCCTAGGATTCCTCTTTGTATCTATTGAACTCCCTTCACTCCAGGCCTTGGCAGCCTACACATTGCTATGGACTGCCTGTTGGTCTGGCCACTACCCAGAAACCTGAATTACATACTTTGTAAATGCTCAATAATGAGGAATACATCACAGCATAATAAGACATATCATAAGACATAAGCCATATAGACAATGGATCCATCCTAAAGAAAATCCTGGCAATCAGTCTGTAATAATTCAAGTATGTCCCCTCTCCTCAAGACCAAGGAAGACCAGAGACATCTGGTCAGGAATTGATGGGAGAGTAGAGATGCTTGAAACCCCAACAGATTTGAAAAGAATTTGGGGGGACAGACTTAAGACCTTCAGGTTAAAACCTCCTGGTAATTGTTTCTTGGACACCAGATTCCATTTGCGGGAGAACTCTCTTGTTCTCAGTTGCAAGTTATCCAACATGGGAGAATCCCCCTCCAAGTCAGAAGAAACACCTTTGGAGTGTATCCTTAAGAGTTGGAAACTTTTTCTAACTAGAAGGGCTAAGAAAGAAAAAAACTTAAGTTCTACATAACAGTACCTGGCCTTTGTAATACTTGGGAAATAGAGAAAAATAGCCTGAAAATGGGTCTCTAAGTTATAATGCTATTCTGCAATTGGATCCTCATTGCTACAGAATAGGAAAGTAGACTGATGTTCCTATATTCAGGTTTTCAAGGTCCTTTACCAAAATCCTGCCCTATACAGCTCTTGTAATTCAATATGTGGGGAGCCAGGAAACTTTCCCAACATTTCATTTGATCCCCTTCTATGCTCTCCCACCTCTCAGAAAGGATCCCCAGGTCTCCACACTCTTTTAGGGAGCATTTCTTGGACATCATTCCTAAACTGCATCCTGCCACTGCCAAACTCAGTGCTGTCTGTGTCAGACAAAATCATCAGATGATTCCCAATTCTATCCTAGCTGCCAGACAAATAGGGCAAAGCATTTTGGGCTCTTCTGCTATTCAGTCTCTCACCTTACTCAATGCCCCAAAATTTACTATGAAAATTTCTCTGCCTCCCAGTTTCTGGTCTTAAACCTTGTGTTGTCTTCCATAGCACTCAACTTCAATTTCTCCTAGGATTCCTCTTTGTATCTATTGAACTCCCTTCACTCCAGGCCTTGGCAGCCTACACATTGCTATGGACTGCCTGTTGGTCTGGCCACTACCCAGAAACCTGAATTACATACTTTGTAAATGCTCAATAATGAGGAATACATCACAGCATAATAAGACATATCATAAGACATAAGCCATATAGACAATGGATCCATCCTAAAGAAAATCCTGGCAATCAGTCTGTAATAATTCAAGTATGTCCCCTCTCCTCAAGACCAAGGAAGACCAGAGACATCTGGTCAGGAATTGATGGGAGAGTAGAGATGCTTGAAACCCCAACAGATTTGAAAAGAATTTGGGGGGACAGACTTAAGACCTTCAGGTTAAAACCTCCTGGTAATTGTTTCTTGGACACCAGATTCCATTTGCGGGAGAACTCTCTTGTTCTCAGTTGCAAGTTATCCAACATGGGAGAATCCCCCTCCAAGTCAGAAGAAACACCTTTGGAGTGTATCCTTAAGAGTTGGAAACTTTTTCTAACTAGAAGGGCTAAGAAAGAAAAAAACTTAAGTTCTACATAACAGTACCTGGCCTTTGTAATACTTGGGAAATAGAGAAAAATAGCCTGAAAATGGGTCTCTAAGTTATAATGCTATTCTGCAATTGGATCCTCATTGCTACAGAATAGGAAAGTAGACTGATGTTCCTATATTCAGGTTTTCAAGGTCCTTTACCAAAATCCTGCCCTATACAGCTCTTGTAATTCAATATGTGGGGAGCCAGGAAACTTTCCCAACATTTCATTTGATCCCCTTCTATGCTCTCCCACCTCTCAGAAAGGATCCCCAGGCTCCCCCTTCACCTGACAGTATCCCTACTTCTCCAGAGCCACCCACTTATCTGGAGTCACTTATTTTTCCCAGTTCTTTTGATCAACCCCAGCCTCTACTTCACTATGTTCCTCAGTACTGTCCATTACCCCAGGGACACTAGTTCCTCTGTGGTAACAGGTAGTGGAGTTTCATATCACTCAGGATCAGGGAAATCATGCCCTCTTAGGGAAGTGGCAAGAAATTCAGGTAAGGCTTTATTGGCGCTCCTGCCCCAGCTGCAAGAGATAGCAAAAACATTTAACAGGTTCTCTCACTGGCTCCCCAGTGAATCCTCCCAGGGTGGATGGGGGCAGGGGTAGTCTTTGCAAGCTTATACCTTATATGGAGTGAGGGTAAGAGTGTGTCCAGGGGTCAGGCTGAAGGGATGACTTGGGTGATTTGCCCACCCCTTTGTGGTACTGAGTGCATGGGGACATGTGCAGTACCCTGCTTTTGCTCCCAATACTCAATTTTTGCTCCCAGCTCTTCAGAAATGGTAATTGGGATTTCTGTCTTTTTCAATTTTTGGGTTCAGAATTTGCCCCACCTGCACATGCACAGTTATTTTTACTCTTATATAATTTATTTGTATTTTCTAGCTTGAAGGGAAGTGTGTCCAGGTGAAAGTATTGCAGCACTGCAAAATGTCCCAGATCCCAAGCCTGTCTCATGATCAGTCATAGATATGAAAGCGACCTTCAAAGGTATTTCTGGATTAAAAGGAGATATCTGATGACCCTGGTAAGATATATGGAGTGGGACAGATTTTGACCTTTTGAACATGTCAGCTGTTGACTGAATTCATCAGGTATTGTATTGATCTTTTCAAGTAAATCAAATACGGAGTTATGACTTAAGAAAAATGGGCCACTGCCCCTTCAACAAACCACTGGGAAGATGGTGTGGTACTGAGTTCGGCTTCAGCTATTACCCTGTACTAGTCTCTGGTTGCTGGTAACACAATTATTAGGTTGGTGCAAAAGTAATTGGGACGTTGTGTTAGAACTGTCTTGTAATTCAATATGTGGGAGCCAAAATTTCCACTCAGATCCTTCTATGCTCTCCCACCTCTCAGAAAGGATCCCCAGGCTCCCCCTTCACCTGACAGTATCCCTACTTCTCCAGAGCCACCCACTTATCTGGAGTCACTTATTTTTCCCAGTTCTTTTGATCAACCCCAGCCTCTACTTCACTATGTTCCTCAGTACTGTCCATTACCCCAGGGACACTAGTTCCTCTGTGGTAACAGGTAGTGGAGTTTCATATCACTCAGGATCAGGGAAATCATGCCCTCTTAGGGAAGTGGCAAGAAATTCAGGTAAGGCTTTATTGGCGCTCCTGCCCCAGCTGCAAGAGATAGCAAAAACATTTAACAGGTTCTCTCACTGGCTCCCCAGTGAATCCTCCCAGGGTGGATGGGGGCAGGGGTAGTCTTTGCAAGCTTATACCTTATATGGAGTGAGGGTAAGAGTGTGTCCAGGGGTCAGGCTGAAGGGATGACTTGGGTGATTTGCCCACCCCTTTGTGGTACTGAGTGCATGGGGACATGTGCAGTACCCTGCTTTTGCTCCCAATACTCATTTTTGCTCCCAGCTCTTCAGAAATGGTAATTGGGATTTCTGTCTTTTTCAATTTTTGGGTTCAGAATTTGCCCCACCTGCACATGCACAGTTATTTTTACTCTTATATAATTTATTTGTATTTTCTAGCTTGAAGGGAAGTGTGTCCAGGTGAAAGTATTGCAGCACTGCAAAATGTCCCAGATCCCAAGCCTGTCTCATGATCAGTCATAGATATGAAAGCGACCTTCAAAGGTATTTCTGGATTAAAAGGAGATATCTGATGACCCTGGTAAGATATATGGAGTGGGACAGATTTTGACTTTTTGAACATGTCAGCTGTTGACTGAATTCATCAGGTATTGTATTGATCTTTTCAAGTAAATCAAATACGGAGTTATGACTTAAGAAAAATGGGCCACTGCCCCTTCAACAAACCACTGGGAAGATGGTGTGGTACTGAGTTCGGCTTCAGCTATTACCCTGTACTAGTCTCTGGTTGCTGGTAACACAATTATTAGGTTGGTGCAAAAGTAATTGGGACGTTGTGTTAGAACTGAACATGGAACAATGGACTGATTTCAGTTTGGAAACGGAGTACGCCAAGGCTGTAAATTGTCACCCTGATTATTTAATTTATATGCAGAAATGCCAGTCTGGATGAAGCACAAGCTGGAATCAAGATTGCCGGGAGAAGTATCAGTAACCTCAGGTATGTATGCCACTCTCATGGCAGAAAGCAAAGAGGGACTTAAGATCCTCTTGATGAAGGGGAAAGGGGAGAGTGAAAAAGCTGCCCTAAAACTCAATATTCAGAAAACGAAGATCATGGCATCTGGTCCCATCACTTCATGGCAGATAGGTGGGAAAACAATAGAAAGTGACAGACTTTATTTTCCTGGGCTCCAAAATCACTGCAGATGGTGACTGTAGCCACGAAATTACAGGAAGTTTGCTCCTTGGAAAAAAAGTTATGACAAACATAGACAGCATATTCAGAAGCAGAAACATCACTTTGCCAACCAATGTCCATATATACAAAGCTATGGTTTTCCTAGTAGTCATGTATGGATGTAAGAATTGGACTATAAAAAAGGCTGTGCACCAAAGAATTTATGCCTTTGAACTGTGGTATTGCAGAAGAGCCTTGAGAGTTCCTTGGACTGCAAGGAGATCAAAGCAGTCAATCCTAAAGGAAATCAATCCTAAACATTCACTGGAAGAACTGATGCTGAAGTTGAAGCTTTAATACTTTGGCCACATGATGTGAAGAACCAACTCATTGGAAAAGACGCTGATATTGGGAAAATAGAAGGCAAAAGGAGAAGGGGATCACAAAGGACTAGATGGTTGGATGGCATCACTGAGTGAATGGACATGAGTTTGAGCAAGCTCTAGGTGATAGTGTAGGTCAGGGAAGCCTGCCTGCTTTAGTTCATGGAGTTGCAGAGTCAGCCATTACTGAAAGACTGAACTTTTGAACATGTCAGCTGTTGACTGAATTCATCAGGTATTGTATTGATCTTTTCAAGTAAATCAAATACGGAGTTATGACTTAAGAAAAATGGGCCACTGCCCCTTCAACAAACCACTGGGAAGATGGTGTGGTACTGAGTTCGGCTTCAGCTATTACCCTGTACTAGTCTCTGGTTGCTGGTAACACAATTATTAGGTTGGTGCAAAAGTAATTGGGACGTTGTGTTAGAACTGAACATGGAACAATGGACTGATTTCAGTTTGGAAACGGAGTACGCCAAGGCTGTAAATTGTCACCCTGATTATTTAATTTATATGCAGAAATGCCAGTCTGGATGAAGCACAAGCTGGAATCAAGATTGCCGGGAGAAGTATCAGTAACCTCAGGTATGTATGCCACTCTCATGGCAGAAAGCAAAGAGGGACTTAAGATCCTCTTGATGAAGGGGAAAGGGGAGAGTGAAAAAGCTGCCCTAAAACTCAATATTCAGAAAACGAAGATCATGGCATCTGGTCCCATCACTTCATGGCAGATAGGTGGGAAAACAATAGAAAGTGACAGACTTTATTTTCCTGGGCTCCAAAATCACTGCAGATGGTGACTGTAGCCACGAAATTACAGGAAGTTTGCTCCTTGGAAAAAAAGTTATGACAAACATAGACAGCATATTCAGAAGCAGAAACATCACTTTGCCAACCAATGTCCATATATACAAAGCTATGGTTTTCCTAGTAGTCATGTATGGATGTAAGAATTGGACTATAAAAAAGGCTGTGCACCAAAGAATTTATGCCTTTGAACTGTGGTATTGCAGAAGAGCCTTGAGAGTTCCTTGGACTGCAAGGAGATCAAAGCAGTCAATCCTAAAGGAAATCAATCCTAAACATTCACTGGAAGAACTGATGCTGAAGTTGAAGCTTTAATACTTTGGCCACATGATGTGAAGAACCAACTCATTGGAAAAGACGCTGATATTGGGAAAATAGAAGGCAAAAGGAGAAGGGGATCACAAAGGACTAGATGGTTGGATGGCATCACTGAGTGAATGGACATGAGTTTGAGCAAGCTCTAGGTGATAGTGTAGGTCAGGGAAGCCTGCCTGCTTTAGTTCATGGAGTTGCAGAGTCAGCCATTACTGAAAGACTGAACTTAACTGAACTGTTGAATTTTGACATTTTATATTAGAATACATTCCTAAATAAATGTGGCTACATTATATGTCATTTTAATGCCTATTCCTCACTTTACATATTTTTTCTAATAACATTACTTGCTATTTATTTTATGTTTACTTTAGATTAGGGGAAAGATGTTAGAAAAAAGCAAATTTGAACGACTTTCTTATTCGAGTTCAAAATGGGTTGTAAAGGAGTGGACACAACTCCTAACATCAACAACACATTTGGTTCAGAAACGGCTAATGAACATTAGCACAGTGGTGGTTCAAGAAGTTTTGCAAAAGAGACAAGAGACTTGAAGATGAGGAATGCAGCAACCATCCATTGAAAGTTGACAATAAGCAGCTGAGAGGATCATCAAAGCTGATCCTCTTACAACTAACGGTGTTGCCAAAGAACTCAACGTCGACCTATAGTGATCCTATGGTCATCCATCATTTGAAGCAAATTAGAAAGGTGATATAGCTCAATAAGCGGGTCTCT
Organism: Tragulus kanchil; assembly: GCA_022376925.1. Taxonomy (NCBI): domain Eukaryota; kingdom Metazoa; phylum Chordata; class Mammalia; order Artiodactyla; family Tragulidae; genus Tragulus; species Tragulus kanchil. Next base: position 90,061,326 of record JAIOJX010000023.1, on the reverse strand, counting down.
CATGAGCTGACGGGAAGTCAAAAAAGCATCATTTTGAAGTGTCTTCTTTTTTAAAATTATTTTTTAAAATTTTGCCCTATTTTATTGTTTTTTATTTATTTATTTTCATCCATCTTTATTCTTTGGCCTATGTAGGTCTCCTGTTGCAGTGGCCTCTCATTGTAGAGCACTGGCACTGGGCACATGCGCTCCAGAGCACTAGTTTGTAATTGGACACACCGGTCCAGCCACTCAGTGGCATGTGGAATCTTCCAGAGCCAGGGATCATACCGGTGCCCCCCGCACTGCAAGGCAGACTCTTTACCCACTGGACCACCAGGGAAGCCCTGAAGTGTCTTCTTTTATTCTACACAATAACAAAGAACCATTTCTCAATCAGATTGTGACATGCAGTGAAAAGTGCATTTTATACATCAATTGGTAATGGCCAGCTCAGTGGCTGGAGACTGAGAAGCTCCAAAGCACTTCTCAAACCCTAATTTGCACCAGAAAAAGGTCACGGTCACTGTTTGGTGATCTGCTGCCCATCTGATCCACTACAGCTTTCTGAGTCCCAGAGAAAGCATTACATCTGAGAAGAAGCTCAGCAAATCAATGAGATGCATTGAAAACTAAATGCCTACAGTCATCATTGGTCTATAGATAGGGTCCAATGCTTCAACACCACAATTCTCAACCACAAGTTACACAACCAATGCTTCAAAAGTTGAATCAACAGGGCTATACAGTTTGGGCTCATCTGCCATATTCACCTGACTGCTCACCAACCAGCTACCACTTCTTCAAATACCTTAACTTTTCGCAGGGAAAATGCTTCCACAACCAGCAGGAGGCAGAGAATGTTTTCCAAGAGTTTGTTGAACCCTGAAGAACAGATTTTTATGCTGCAGAAGTAAACAAACTTATTTCCCTCTGGCAAATAAGTGTTGATTGTAATGATTTCCAGTTTTGATGAGTGTTTGAAACTAGGTATAATGCTTTAAAATTCACAGTTTGAAACTGCAACTATATTTGTACCAACCTAATAACACAAACTTACTGACTTAATAGGACTTGCCTGGTGGCTGAGTGGTAAAGAATCCACCTGCCAATGCAAGAAATATGCATTCAGTCCCTGGGTCAGGAAGATTCCCCGGAAAAGGGAATGACTACCCTTTCCAGTGTTCTTGTCTGGAGAATTCCAGGACAGAGAAGCCTGATGGGTTACAGCCCATGGGGTCCAGAGTCCAACACAACTGAGCAACTAACAATTTCACTTTTTTTTTCAGTGACTTATATTTACTGTCTCATAGCTCTAAAGATCAAATCAATTTCTCAGGGTTAAACATCAAGGTGTCAGCAAGACTGGTTGGTTCTGGGGACTTTTTCAGGAGAAATCCACTTCCTTGCTTTTTCCTGCTTCTAGAGGAAAAAAATCACTCCAATCTCTGCCTCTGTCATCACATTGCTTCTTTGACTCACTTGTCTCCATATTATAAGGACCTTTGGAATTACATTGAGCCCATTTGTATAATCCAGGAAAACATCACCTCAAGAGTCTCACCTGTACATCTGTAAAGTCTCTTTCCATGTAAGATAACATAATCACAAGTTCTGGAGATTAGGATGGGGTCAATCACAGTCTCTTTGTGCAGCTGCCCATCTGATCCACTACAGCTTTCTGAGTCCCAGAGAAAGCATTACATCTGAGAAGAAGCTCAGCAAATCAATGAGATGCATTGAAAACTAAATGCCTACAGTCATCATTGGTCTATAGATAGGGTCCAATGCTTCAACACCACAATTCTCAACCACAAGTTACACAACCAATGCTTCAAAAGTTGAATCAACAGGGCTATACAGTTTGGGCTCATCTGCCATATTCACCTGACTGCTCACCAACCAGCTACCACTTCTTCAAATACCTTAACTTTTCGCAGGGAAAATGCTTCCACAACCAGCAGGAGGCAGAGAATGTTTTCCAAGAGTTTGTTGAACCCTGAAGAACAGATTTTTATGCTGCAGAAGTAAACAAACTTATTTCCCTCTGGCAAATAAGTGTTGATTGTAATGATTTCCAGTTTTGATGAGTGTTTGAAACTAGGTATAATGCTTTAAAATTCACAGTTTGAAACTGCAACTATATTTGTACCAACCTAATAACACAAACTTACTGACTTAATAGGACTTGCCTGGTGGCTGAGTGGTAAAGAATCCACCTGCCAATGCAAGAAATATGCATTCAGTCCCTGGGTCAGGAAGATTCCCCGGAAAAGGGAATGACTACCCTTTCCAGTGTTCTTGTCTGGAGAATTCCAGGACAGAGAAGCCTGATGGGTTACAGCCCATGGGGTCCAGAGTCCAACACAACTGAGCAACTAACAATTTCACTTTTTTTTTCAGTGACTTATATTTACTGTCTCATAGCTCTAAAGATCAAATCAATTTCTCAGGGTTAAACATCAAGGTGTCAGCAAGACTGGTTGGTTCTGGGGACTTTTTCAGGAGAAATCCACTTCCTTGCTTTTTCCTGCTTCTAGAGGAAAAAAATCACTCCAATCTCTGCCTCTGTCATCACATTGCTTCTTTGACTCACTTGTCTCCATATTATAAGGACCTTTGGAATTACATTGAGCCCATTTGTATAATCCAGGAAAACATCACCTCAAGAGTCTCACCTGTACATCTGTAAAGTCTCTTTTGCCATGTAAGATAACATAATCACAAGTTCTGGAGATTAGGATGGGGCATCTTTGGATGTAATTATTCTACATATCAAAGAATATGTAGAATATTTTGGAAGAATGCTGCTCCACCTGTGCTGCAGGGCCACAGAACAGGTGGCCCCTAGCTGGTTGCTGAAGACTGAGCTGTTATGGTTTTAGTTGTTAAGTCGTGTCCAACTCTTTTGCAGCCCCATGGACTGTATATACCCTGCCAAATTCCTCTGTCCATGGGATTTTCCAGGCAAGAATTACTGGAGTGGTTTGCCATTTCCTTCTCCAGGAGATCATCCTGACCCAGGAATCGAACCTGTATCCCTTGCATTCTTTCTCACTGAGTCACTTGGGAAGCTTGAAGGCTGAGTAAAGACCTGCATTAAAGAAGGCACTGTAAGTAACATGGAAAACTATATTACCATATGTAAAATAGACAACCAATGTGAATCTACTAAGGGATAAGACTAAGAGAATTTAAATAGGGACTTTGTATCAACCTAGAGGGTTAAGATGGGGAGGGAAATGGGAGAGGAGGTCAAGAAGGAGAGGACATATGTATACCTATGGCTGATTCAGGTTAATGTGTGGCAGTAAACAATAAAACTCTGCTAAAAAAAAATGTGTGCTTAGGAATATCATTGAGTCTATAAAAGACTCAAAATCACAAAGATAACTTGATTAAAGTAACTATATCTTATGTACATTGTTAAATAAACTGTTATAAACTCTGTTCTTTTTTTTTTTTTAAGAAGGCACTGTAAGAATAGGGACCCTGGAGGACAAGAGGCAGACTAGTATCTCTTGCAGAACTGCTGTGTCAGGAATTATCCTTAGGTCCTTATACCCCTTTCTCTTTTCATCCTCCAAGCACCCCCCATGAGATTCTCTTTTTGGAAGAGAAAAGTGAATCACCTTCCAGGAATTGAATCTAGGCCTGTAAGAGTCACAAACATGTTATTTTTACAATATCATAGTAACAAATACCACTGAGGTAAGAATTTGGGTGGAAAGAAGTGTTAGCCTTATGCATGAGATAAGCATATATGAGAAATGAGACAAAAAGTAAAAGGTGCAATCACCTTCATCAGCGATCATGAAAATCAAAAATTGGTCTACCGGAGATTAGGATGGGGCATCTTTGGATGTAATTATTCTACATATCAAAGAATATGTAGAATATTTTGGAAGAATGCTGCTCCACCTGTGCTGCAGGGCCACAGAACAGGTGGCCCCTAGCTGGTTGCTGAAGACTGAGCTGTTATGGTTTTAGTTGTTAAGTCGTGTCCAACTCTTTTGCAGCCCCATGGACTGTATATACCCTGCCAAATTCCTCTGTCCATGGGATTTTCCAGGCAAGAATTACTGGAGTGGTTTGCCATTTCCTTCTCCAGGAGATCATCCTGACCCAGGAATCGAACCTGTATCCCTTGCATTCTTTCTCACTGAGTCACTTGGGAAGCTTGAAGGCTGAGTAAAGACCTGCATTAAAGAAGGCACTGTAAGTAACATGGAAAACTATATTACCATATGTAAAATAGACAACCAATGTGAATCTACTAAGGGATAAGACTAAGAGAATTTAAATAGGGACTTTGTATCAACCTAGAGGGTTAAGATGGGGAGGGAAATGGGAGAGGAGGTCAAGAAGGAGAGGACATATGTATACCTATGGCTGATTCAGGTTAATGTGTGGCAGTAAACAATAAAACTCTGCTAAAAAAAAATGTGTGCTTAGGAATATCATTGAGTCTATAAAAGACTCAAAATCACAAAGATAACTTGATTAAAGTAACTATATCTTATGTACATTGTTAAATAAACTGTTATAAACTCTGTTCTTGTTTTTTTAAGAAGGCACTGTAAGAATAGGGACCCTGGAGGACAAGAGGCAGACTAGTATCTCTTGCAGAACTGCTGTGTCAGGAATTATCCTTAGGTCCTTATACCCCTTTCTCTTTTCATCCTCCAAGCACCCCCCATGAGATTCTCTTTTTGGAAGAGAAAAGTGAATCACCTTCCAGGAATTGAATCTAGGCCTGTAAGAGTCACAAACATGTTATTTTTACAATATCATAGTAACAAATACCACTGAGGTAAGAATTTGGGTGGAAAGAAGTGTTAGCCTTATGCATGAGATAAGCATATATGAGAAATGAGACAAAAAAGTAACAATATTGTGGGCTCTGCAGAGCACTGTCACAAGCGCTGTCATCAGCGATCATGAAAATCAGATTGGTGAGCACCATCACAGCCCCTGGTGTAGATGACAAGCTCAGAAATGTTGAGAAATGAGCAGACCTAGAAGGTGGGAGCTTGGGTCCAAGTCTATCTGGTTGACTGAGACTGTCATGAGAAGTTTATGTTTCATGCCAAAGACTTAAGGCTCTGCAGTGAGGTGCCATTACTACTCCAATGCTCATCTACCCATTTGAGACAATTAAAAAGAGAACTCAAATCAGACTTGGATGGTAAACCTGGAAGGCCTTGGGGGTGGCTACAGATCACTCTGCATATGTGTGTAATGGTGGGATTGGATAGAGGACCTGCTGTCAAGTGGACAGAGAGGAGTGGTAAGAGTCATCTTGGAGGGTGATAATGTTCTTGCTTTAATGGCCATGAAAGGGAATAGGGGAGATAGGTTGCTTTTATTTTAAGGGTGATATTCCTAGTTAATTATTTTTTAAGATTATAGAGGAGAATGCCTTCTGTTCTTCTCCAGTTTCACAGTTAAACTCTCCAGATGTTAGACCCTATTAAAATAGTTTCGTCTCAGAAATTTTTCTCTGAAAAGCAAAAATTTGGATGGATAGGGAAGAGAGGAAGTTTAGCCTGGACTCTTGAGTGCTGTTGGGCATCCAGGGAGAAGATAATAGAGGCAATGGAGAAAAAAGGGGTCTAAAGTTTAATACATGGGCATGAACAGAAAGGCCTTCCATTGTAACTCAGCTGGTAAAGAATCCACCCACAAGAACATAATAGTAAATGAAACAATCGACAAAGAATTAATTTCCAAAATACATAAGCAACTCAGACAACTCAACACCAAAATAAATAAATAAATAAACAACCCAATCAAAACTGGGAAAAAGACTTAAACAGACATCTCTCCAAAGAAGACATACAGATGACCAACAAGCACATGAAAAGATGCTCAACATCACTCATCGTTAGAGAAATGCAAATCAACACTGCAATGAGATATCACCTCACACCAGTCAGAATGGCCATTATCAAAAAGTCTACAAACAATAAATGCTGGAGAAGGTGTAGAGAAAAGGGAATCCTCTTGCACTGTTGGTTGGAATGTAAATTGATACAACCACTATGGAATATAGTGTGGAAATTACTCGAAAGACGAGGAATAGAGCCACCATAAAATCCAGCAATCCCACTACTAGGCATATACCATAAGGAAATCAAAATTGAAAGAGACACATGTATCCCAATGTTCATTTCAGCACTTTTTACAATAGCTAGGACATGGAAGCAACCTAGATGTCCATCAACAGATGGATAAATAAGCTGTGGTACAATGGAATAGTACAATGGGATAGTACATAGTCATAAAAGGAAATGCATTTGAATCCTTTCTAATGAGGTGGATGAATCAAGAAGCTGTTATAGACAGTAAAGTACATCAGAGAAAGAAAGATAAATATTGTATACTGACACATGTGTATGGAATCTAGAAGGTTGGTGCTGATAAATTAATATGCAGAGCAGCAATGGAGAGGCAGACATGGAGAACAGTCTCACAGACATTGCGGTGAAGGAGGGGAATATGCTGTAGGACTAGGGGATCTCAAAGAGAGACTCTGTGGCCACCTGGAGGGGAGAGATGGGGAGGGAGATGGAGGGAACTACAGGAAAAGGGGAGATATATACCTATGGTGGGTTCAGGTCAATGTATGGCAGTGAACAACAAAACCATGTCAAAAAATAAATAAGTAAATAAAAAGAATCCACCCACAATGTAGGAGACTCCAATTAGATTCCTGGGTCTGGAACATCCCCTGGAGAGGAGATATGCTACCAACACCTGTATGCTTGGGCTTCTCTGGTGGCTCAGATGGTAAAAAAATCCATCTGCAATGTGGGAGACCTGGATTTGATCCCTGAGTTGGGAAGATCTCCTGGAGAAAGGAAAGGCTACCTATTCCAATATTTTTGCCTGGAGAATTCCATGGCTCCATCACTGGTCTCAAAGAGTGAACACAACTGAACAACTTTCACTTTCACTTTCATGGACAGAAAAGACTTATAATAATATAGCCTTAGAAAATTTATTTTCGAGAGAGTGGGCATGCAGAAACTATCATTATAATGATTTTTCCTGGATGTTAATATTATAAGCATTCTTTCCCAAGCAAATAGTACCATGAGAGGACACTTCCTTTTTCAATAAGGTATTTGCATATGTCATGGTAGTAAATCTCTTCTGCTTGAAATATTTTACTTTAAGAATGCTACTGTCTGGCTCCATTAAGGATATCCATCCTAACAGTTTGGGTAGAGTCATCTTTATAATCTCAGTGTTCAGGGAGTTAGAGTTCACTCTGACTACCAGGAAGATTTTAGTTGAGTAGATTTCATCACTAGGTATAATTTCTGCCCTGTTAGCCTCAAAAACGTTGTTTAAAAAAATCAAGACTGAGTGCTATTTTTTGTAGTGGTGAACCAATTTGTTTCAAACTAACACTCACAACCAAGAACTGCAAAATCTGGACAAAATTCAAATACACATCTTTTGACAACATTGCAGATAGAAAGGAAGCCCAGTTAGGGGAAGCCAACATCTGGCATACTTTCTCCCCAGGATATTTGCCAGAAATAAATGCTGTTGCTTCAGAGGCGTGAGAAGCTCAGTGAGACTGTTTGTTGGTGTTTCCATGGGCACCAGGGGCATTAACTGTCATCCAAAGTTGATCAAGGAGAGGAGGTTTATCCAACACCTAGACTCTTAGCTTGTTCACTGAAGGCTTACACCCTAGGAGAAAGGGCAAATAGGAAGCAGATCAGCTCTCAAAGGAACAAGCCAGCTTTAATCAGTCTAGTCTTTTGTTCAAATAAGGTGGGCTGTCCCATACAAACTGCCTGGAAGTAAATCCTTTCTGCGTAAAAAAGAATCTGAAGTCTCAAATTATCTCCATTATTTTAAAAACACAAATATCTGGTGCTTAGCCAAATAAAGGGAGTCATTTAAAAAGACATTAACCAAAAATTAAAAGAAACAAAATAAGACTGAAGATGATCCCACAAATGTCTCAGATACTAGGATTATCAAACATGGACTTTAAAATAATTGTTACATATTTCATGTCTTCAGTACATCCAATAAGAAAATAGAGATTTTTTTTAGAGAACTGGAAACTATTAAAATAATCAAATGAAAGTTCTAGAATTGAAAACTATGATAACTTAAATTAAGAGCTCAATGGATGACCTGTATTTCTGTTTGTGAAAGATTAAGTTTTCCCTCTGGCCATAAAAAGTAGAAAACTGGATAGAATATCTAAACCAACAGTGTTCAGACATTGGAAATCAGGTAGTACAGGACTGAGAAACAGAAAGGAAGCAAATGAGATGAGCCCTAAAATTGTCCCAACTTACTCCCTGGAGTCAACATCCAAAGAGACATGCAAGAAGAGAACAGGAAAACCCAACAATACTCAGAAGTATTACTGAATTCAAGAAACAGATATTGGGTTCTGGGGAAGTTGAAAGGTTAAAATTTTGAGGACAGAATATAGAAAAGGATTGTGTTACAGAAAGAGTTCCAGATATCTGCAGAAGGATCCTATTGAAGCTTTATTAAGTACTTACACATGTTTGTACCAAAGAAAGAAACCCCCAAAGCAGTAGACAGAATAATTGCGAGTTTAGGTGAGAGTGGGAATAGTTTGTGTCCTCACAGGCCTCCTAATAATGCCTGGGGCATCGTGTAGCATACTTCAGAGGCGTCCAGTGAGACTGTTTGTTGGTGTTTCCATGGGCACCAGGGGCATTAACTGTCATCCAAAGTTGATCAAGGAGAGGAGGTTTATCCAACACCTAGACTCTTAGCTTGTTCACTGAAGGCTTACACCCTAGGAGAAAGGGCAAATAGGAAGCAGATCAGCTCTCAAAGGAACAAGCCAGCTTTAATCAGTCTAGTCTTTTGTTCAAATAAGGTGGGCTGTCCCATACAAACTGCCTGGAAGTAAATCCTTTCTGCGTAAAAAAGAATCTGAAGTCTCAAATTATCTCCATTATTTTAAAAACACAAATATCTGGTGCTTAGCCAAATAAAGGGAGTCATTTAAAAAGACATTAACCAAAAATTAAAAGAAACAAAATAAGACTGAAGATGATCCCACAAATGTCTCAGATACTAGGATTATCAAACATGGACTTTAAAATAATTGTTACATATTTCATGTCTTCAGTACATCCAATAAGAAAATAGAGATTTTTTTTAGAGAACTGGAAACTATTAAAATAATCAAATGAAAGTTCTAGAATTGAAAACTATGATAACTTAAATTAAGAGCTCAATGGATGACCTGTATTTCTGTTTGTGAAAGATTAAGTTTTCCCTCTGGCCATAAAAAGTAGAAAACTGGATAGAATATCTAAACCAACAGTGTTCAGACATTGGAAATCAGGTAGTACAGGACTGAGAAACAGAAAGGAAGCAAATGAGATGAGCCCTAAAATTGTCCCAACTTACTCCCTGGAGTCAACATCCAAAGAGACATGCAAGAAGAGAACAGGAAAACCCAACAATACTCAGAAGTATTACTGAATTCAAGAAACAGATATTGGGTTCTGGGGAAGTTGAAAGGTTAAAATTTTGAGGACAGAATATAGAAAAGGATTGTGTTACAGAAAGAGTTCCAGATATCTGCAGAAGGATCCTATTGAAGCTTTATTAAGTACTTACACATGTTTGTACCAAAGAAAGAAACCCCCAAAGCAGTAGACAGAATAATTGCGAGTTTAGGTGAGAGTGGGAATAGTTTGTGTCCTCACAGGCCTCCTAATAATGCCTGGGGCATCGTGTAGCATATTCACAAGGGCCAGGCCTAGTAGGAGTGCTGAATTTTCCCCAGAATAAGAGCTACATTGAAACCTCTATAGTAAATCTCAAAATTAAACCCCAAAATGACCAAACTGATCTGAAAGTAACTGCTGCCAGAACAAAATGCCATTCTCTAAAATAATGCAAAAGCATCTGGTGGGGCTTTCCACGTGGCTCAGTGGTAAAGAATCCGCCTGTCAGTGCAGGAAATGTGGGTTCAGTCCTTGGGTCTTGGAGATCTCCTGGAGAAGGAAATTGTAAGCTCCCTACTCCCGCACCACTACTCTTGCCTGGGAAATATCATGAACAGAGGAGCCTGACAGGCTATAGTCCATGGGATAGCAAGAGTCAGATACGACTTAGCAACTAAGCAACAACAGCAACGAAACAGTATCCAGCACTGAAAAGCAATGCAAAACTCAAAATATGCAATATTCAAATACTGATTACCAGGCAGGCAGAGAAGCAAGAGAATATGACCCATAGCCCAGGAAAAAAATCACTCAACAGAAGCAGATTGACTACAAGATTTTGGCTCCTAAAATAGGTTTATTCCTAGGTATTTTATTCTTTTTGTTGTGATGGTAAATGGGATTATTTCCTTAGTTTCTCTTTCTGTTCTTCCATTGTTAGTGTACAGGAATGCAAGAGGTTTCTGGACATTAATTTTGTATTTCCTTCAATGGAAGCAAAAAATGAGATGAGCCCTAAAATTGTCCCAACTTACTCCCTGGAGTCAACATCCAAAGAGACATGCAAGAAGAGAACAGGAAAACCCAACAATACTCAGAAGTATTACTGAATTCAAGAAACAGATATTGGGTTCTGGGGAAGTTGAAAGGTTAAAATTTTGAGGACAGAATATAGAAAAGGATTGTGTTACAGAAAGAGTTCCAGATATCTGCAGAAGGATCCTATTGAAGCTTTATTAAGTACTTACACATGTTTGTACCAAAGAAAGAAACCCCCAAAGCAGTAGACAGAATAATTGCGAGTTTAGGTGAGAGTGGGAATAGTTTGTGTCCTCACAGGCCTCCTAATAATGCCTGGGGCATCGTGTAGCATATTCACAAGGGCCAGGCCTAGTAGGAGTGCTGAATTTTCCCCAGAATAAGAGCTACATTGAAACCTCTATAGTAAATCTCAAAATTAAACCCCAAAATGACCAAACTGATCTGAAAGTAACTGCTGCCAGAACAAAATGCCATTCTCTAAAATAATGCAAAAGCATCTGGTGGGGCTTTCCACGTGGCTCAGTGGTAAAGAATCCGCCTGTCAGTGCAGGAAATGTGGGTTCAGTCCTTGGGTCTTGGAGATCTCCTGGAGAAGGAAATTGTAAGCTCCCTACTCCCGCACCACTACTCTTGCCTGGGAAATATCATGAACAGAGGAGCCTGACAGGCTATAGTCCATGGGATAGCAAGAGTCAGATACGACTTAGCAACTAAGCAACAACAGCAACGAAACAGTATCCAGCACTGAAAAGCAATGCAAAACTCAAAATATGCAATATTCAAATACTGGTTACCAGGCAGGCAGAGAAGCAAGAGAATATGACCCATAGCCCAGGAAAAAAATCACTCAACAGAAGCAGATTGACTACAAGATTTTGGCTCCTAAAATAGGTTTATTCCTAGGTATTTTATTCTTTTTGTTGTGATGGTAAATGGGATTATTTCCTTAGTTTCTCTTTCTGTTCTTCCATTGTTAGTGTACAGGAATGCAAGAGGTTTCTGGACATTAATTTTGTATCCTTCAACTTTATTAAATTTATTGATTGTCTGCAGTAATATTCTGGTGGCATCTCTAGCATTTTCTATATATAGTATCATGTCATTTGAAAACTTCCCTTATAGCTCAGCAAGTAAAGAATCCGCCTGCAATGCAGGAAACCCTGGTTCAATTCCTGGGTTGGGAAGATCCCCTGGAAAAGGAAACACTACCCACTCCAGTATTCTTGGGCTTCCCAGGTGGCTCAGATGGTAAAGAATATGCCTGCAATGCAGGTGACCTGGGTTTGATCCCTGGGTTGAGAAGATGCCCTGGAAAAAGGAAAGGCTGCTCCAGTACTCTTGCCTGGAAAATTCCATACCTTGTTCATGGGTTGCAAAGAGTTGGACACGGCTGGGTGAATTTCACGTTCACTTTCATTTGCAGTGACAGTTTTGCCTCTTTTCCAATCTGTACTCCTTTTGTTTCTCTTTGATTGGTGTGACTAGGTCTTCTAAAACTATGTTGAATAAGAGTGGCCAGTGGACATCCTAGTCTTGCTCCTGATCTTAGGTGAAATTCTTTCAGTTTTTCCCCATTGAAAATGATGTCTGCTGTGAGTTTGTTGTATACGGCCATTAGCTTACACCTTTCCCTCTCAAACTCTTCCCAAAAACTGCAGAGGGAGGAACACTCCTAAATTACTTCTATGAGGCCACCATCACCCCTATACCAAAACCATACAAATATATCACATAAAAAATATTAACAGACCAGTATCACTGATGAATATAAAGGCAAAAATCCTGGACAAAATACTAGAAAACAGAATCTAACACTTTAAAAGAATCACACACCACGATCAAGTGGGACTCATCCCAGGGATGCAAAGATTCTTCAATATATGTAAATCAATTAATGTGATACACCATATTAACAAATTAAACAAATTAAAGAATTATAATCATATGATCATCTCAATAGATGCAGAAAAACCTTTTGACAAAATTCAATGCCCATTTATGATAAAAAAAAAAAGAAATCTCCAGAAAGTAGGCATAGAGGTAACCTACCTCAACATAATAAAAGCACTGTTGGTAGAAAAGTAAACTGATACAGCCACCATAGAGAGCACTACAGAGGTTCCTTAAAAACTAAATGTAGAGCTGCCGTATAACCCAGCAATCCCACTACTGGGCATATACTCTCAGGAAGTCATAATTAAAAGGACACATGTACCTCAATGTTCATTGCAGCACTATTTGCAATAACCAGCATATGGAAAGAGCATAAATGTAAAATTATAGATGAATGGATAAAGAAGATGTGGTACATATTATAATGGAACATTATTTAGCAACTAAATGGGATGCAATAGGATCATTTGTAGAAACATGAATGGACCTGGAGTCAGTCATACAAAATGAGCTAAGTCTGAAAGAGAAAAACAAATATTGTATATTAACACATATTTGTACAATCTAGAAAAATAATGGTACAGGTTGGGCATATCTCCAAGGCAGGAATAAAGATGCAGACATAGAAAATGGATACATGAACACAGTGGGAAAAGATGAAGGTGGGAGGAATTGGGAGATTAGGACTGGCACTATCCTGGCATGATACACTATCATGTGTAAAATAAATAACTAGTGAGAAACTGTTATGATGCATAGGAAGCTCAACCTGGTGCTCTGTGATGACCTAGATAGATTGGATAGGGGAGGTGAAAAGTCCAGAAGGGAGGGGATATCTATATGCAGATGGATGATTTATTTCACTGTGCAGCAGAAACTAAGACATCATTGCAAAGCAGTTTTGTTGTTGATTTAGTCACTCAAGACATCATTAGCTATAAAACCATACAAATATATCACATAAAAAATATTAACAGACCAGTATCACTGATGAATATAAAGGCAAAAATCCTGGACAAAATACTAGAAAACAGAATCTAACACTTTAAAAGAATCACACACCACGATCAAGTGGGACTCATCCCAGGGATGCAAAGATTCTTCAATATATGTAAATCAATTAATGTGATACACCATATTAACAAATTAAACAAATTAAAGAATTATAATCATATGATCATCTCAATAGATGCAGAAAAACCTTTTGACAAAATTCAATGCCCATTTATGATAAAAAAAAAAAGAAATCTCCAGAAAGTAGGCATAGAGGTAACCTACCTCAACATAATAAAAGCACTGTTGGTAGAAAAGTAAACTGATACAGCCACCATAGAGAGCACTACAGAGGTTCCTTAAAAACTAAATGTAGAGCTGCCGTATAACCCAGCAATCCCACTACTGGGCATATACTCTCAGGAAGTCATAATTAAAAGGACACATGTACCTCAATGTTCATTGCAGCACTATTTGCAATAACCAGCATATGGAAAGAGCATAAATGTAAAATTATAGATGAATGGATAAAGAAGATGTGGTACATATTATAATGGAACATTATTTAGCAACTAAATGGGATGCAATAGGATCATTTGTAGAAACATGAATGGACCTGGAGTCAGTCATACAAAATGAGCTAAGTCTGAAAGAGAAAAACACATATTGTATATTAACACATATTTGTACAATCTAGAAAAATAATGGTACAGGTTGGGCATATCTCCAAGGCAGGAATAAAGATGCAGACATAGAAAATGGATACATGAACACAGTGGGAAAAGATGAAGGTGGGAGGAATTGGGAGATTAGGACTGGCACTATCCTGGCATGATACACTATCATGTGTAAAATAAATAACTAGTGAGAAACTGTTATGATGCATAGGAAGCTCAACCTGGTGCTCTGTGATGACCTAGATAGATTGGATAGGGGAGGTGAAAAGTCCAGAAGGGAGGGGATATCTATATGCAGATGGATGATTTATTTCACTGTGCAGCAGAAACTAAGACATCATTGCAAAGCAGTTTTGTTGTTGATTTTTAGTCACTCAGTCATGTCCAACACTTTGTAATAGCATGGATTATAGCACGCCAGGGTTCTCTGTCCATCCATCACCCAGAACTTGCTACAACTTATGTCCATTGAGTCGATGATGCCATCCAACAACCTTGTCCTCTGTTGTCCCATTCTCCTCGTGCCTTCAGTCTTTCCGAGAAGCAGGGTCTTTTCCAGTGAGTCAGCTCTTCACATCAAGTGGCCAAAGGATTGGAGCTTCAACTTCAGCTTCAGCATTTGTCCTTCCAATGCATATTCAGGATTGATTTTCTTCAAGATGGACTGGTTTGATCTCCTTGCAGTCCAAGGAACTCTTGAGGATCCTCTGCAACATCATAGCTCAAAGGCATCAATTTTTCAGTGCTCAGACTCTTTTGTATCCCAAATCTCACATCCATAGATGACTACTGGGAAACCATAACTTTGACTATATGAACATTGGTTGGCAAAGTGATGTCTCTGCTTTTGAATACATTGCTTAGGTTTGTCAGTTTTTCTTCCAAGGAACAAGCGTCTTTTAATTTCATGGCTGTGGTCACCATCCATAGTGATTCTGTAGCCCAAGAAAATAAAGTCTGTCACTGTTTCTACTGTTTGCCCATCTATTTGCCATGAAGTCATAAGACCAGATGCCATAATCTTAGTTTTCTGGATGCTGAGTTTTAAGCCAACTTTTTCACACTCCTCTTTCCCCTTCATCAAGAGGCTCTTCAGTTCCTCATCTCTTTCTGCCATGAGGGTGTTGTTATCTGCATATCTGAAGTTATTGATATTTCTTCCAGCAATCTTGATTTCAGCTTGTGCTTCATCCAGCCAGCCATTTTGCATGATATACTCATGCTGCATGGAAGTTAAATAAGCAAGGTTACAATATGCAGCCTTGACATACTCCTTTCCTAATTTGGAACTAGTCCATTGTCTCCTGTTCAGTTCTGAATGTTGCTTCTTGATCTGCCTATAGGTTTCTCAGGAGGCAGGTAAAGTGGTCTGGTATTACTATCTCTTTAAGAATTTTCCAACTTTCGCATGACCCACCCAGTCAAAGGCTTCAGCATAGCCAATAAAGCAGAAGTAGTTTTTCTTTCTCTTTCTGGAATTCTTTTGCTTTTTCTATAATCCAACAGATGTTGTACATGTGATCTCTGGTTCCTCTGTCTTTTCTAAATCCATCTTGTACATCTGTAAGTGCTCATTTTACCCCTTCTTGAAGCCTAGCTTGGAGAATTTTGAGCATTGTTTGATTAAATCAATGCTGAATACTCATTGGAAGGACTGATGCTGAAGCTGAAATTCCAATACTTTGGCCACCTCATGTAGAGAAATGACTCGATGGAAAAACACTGATGCTAGGATGAGAGGAAAAATCCTGATGCTAGGACAGAGAATGAGATGGTTGGATGGTACCACGAATTCATGGGTCATGAGTTTGAACAAAGCAGGAAGATGGTGAAGGACAGGGAAGCCTTGTGTACTGTAGTCCATGGGGTCACAAAGAGTTGAACAAAACTGAGTAACTGAACTGAACTGAACTGAATTGAACTTTCTAGCATGTGAAATGAGTATAAATGTGCAGTAGTTTAAACATGCTTTGGTATTGCCCTTCTTTGGGATTAGAATCAAAACTGACCTTTTTCAGTCCTGAGGCAATTGCTGAGTTTTCCAAATTTGCTGACATACTGAGTGCAGCACTTTAACAGCATCATCTTTTAGCATTTGAGATAACTCAGCTGGAATTCCATCACCTCCACTAGCTTTGCTTGTAGTGATGCTTCCTAAGGCCCACTTGACTTCACACTCCAGGATGTCTGGCTTTAGTAAGGGATCACACCATCATGGTTATCAGGGTCATTAATGTCTTTTTTATAGTTCTTCTGTGTATTCTGGTCACCTCTTCTTAATATCTTCTGCTTCTGTTAGGTTCATACTGTTTCTGTCCTTTATTATGCCCATGTTTACATGAGATGCTCCTTAGTATCTCTAATTTTCTTAAAGAGATCTGGTATTACTATCTCTTTAAGAATTTTCCAACTTTCGCATGACCCACCCAGTCAAAGGCTTCAGCATAGCCAATAAAGCAGAAGTAGTTTTTCTTTCTCTTTCTGGAATTCTTTTGCTTTTTCTATAATCCAACAGATGTTGTACATGTGATCTCTGGTTCCTCTGTCTTTTCTAAATCCATCTTGTACATCTGTAAGTGCTCAGTTTACCCCTTCTTGAAGCCTAGCTTGGAGAATTTTGAGCATTGTTTGATGAAATCAATGCTGAATACTCATTGGAAGGACTGATGCTGAAGCTGAAATTCCAATACTTTGGCCACCTCATGTAGAGAAATGACTCGATGGAAAAACACTGATGCTAGGATGAGAGGAAAAATCCTGATGCTAGGACAGAGAATGAGATGGTTGGATGGTACCACGAATTCATGGGTCATGAGTTTGAACAAAGCAGGAAGATGGTGAAGGACAGGGAAGCCTTGTGTACTGTAGTCCATGGGGTCACAAAGAGTTGAACAAAACTGAGTAACTGAACTGAACTGAACTGAATTGAACTTTCTAGCATGTGAAATGAGTATAAATGTGCAGTAGTTTAAACATGCTTTGGTATTGCCCTTCTTTGGGATTAGAATCAAAACTGACCTTTTTCAGTCCTGAGGCAATTGCTGAGTTTTCCAAATTTGCTGACATACTGAGTGCAGCACTTTAACAGCATCATCTTTTAGCATTTGAGATAACTCAGCTGGAATTCCATCACCTCCACTAGCTTTGCTTGTAGTGATGCTTCCTAAGGCCCACTTGACTTCACACTCCAGGATGTCTGGCTTTAGTAAGGGATCACACCATCATGGTTATCAGGGTCATTAATGTCTTTTTTATAGTTCTTCTGTGTATTCTGGTCACCTCTTCTTAATATCTTCTGCTTCTGTTAGGTTCATACTGTTTCTGTCCTTTATTATGCCCATCTTTACATGAGATGCTCCCTTAGTATCTCTAATTTTCTTAAAGAGATCTTCTATTCTTTTCCTCTATTACTTTGCATTGTTCACTTAGGAGTGCTTTCTTTTCTCTCCTTGCTATTCTCTGGAACTCTGCATTCATATGAGTATATCTTTCCTTTACTTCTTTGCCTTTTGCTTCTCTTCTTTTCTCACCTATTTGTAAGGCCTACTCAGACAACCATATGGTGTTTTTGGATTTCTTTTTCTTGGGGATGGTTTTGATCACTGTCTCCTGTAAAATGCTACAAACCTCGTCCATAGTTCTTCAGGGGCTCTGAAGATCTATTCCTTGAATCTATTTGTCACTTACACTGTATAATCATAAGGGATTTGATTTAGGGCATACCTGAATAACATAGTGTTTTCCATACTTTCTTCAATTTAAGTCTAAATTTTGCAATAAGGAGGTCTAAGCCACATGATCTGAGCTACAGTCAGCTCCCAATCTTGTTTTTGCTGAATGTATGATGCTTCTCCATCTTCAGCTGCAAAGAATATAGTCAATCTGGTTTCAGTATTGACAATCTGGTGATGTCCATGTGTAGAGTCATCTCTTGTGCTGTTGGAAGAGAGTGTTTGCTACAACCAGTGCTTTCTCTTGGCCAAACTCTGGTAGCCTTTGCCCTACTTCATTTTGTATTCCAAGGCCAAACTTGCCTGCTACTCCAGGTATCTCTTGACTTCCTACTTTTGCATTCCAGTCTCCTATGATGAAAAGGGGGCTTCTCCAGTGGCTCCACAGTAAAGAATCCGCCTGCAATGCAAGAGCCACAGGAGATAAGGAGAGAGGAGGAGGCAATCCCAGAGGAGGGATGGCAACCCACTCTACTACTCTCACCTGGAAAATCCACTGCAGACAGAGGAGCCTGGCAGGCTAGAGTCCATAGGGTATCAAAGAGTCAGATAGGATGGAAGTGACTTAATACACAATCACACACCATGAAAAGGATATCTTTTTGGTGTTAGTTCTAGAAGGTCTTGTAGGTCTTCATAGAAATTTTTTTATGGTTTAGAAATCTTCTATTCTTTTCCTCTATTACTTTGCATTTTTCCCCACTTAAGAGATGCTCCTTAGTATCTCTAATTTTCTTAAAGAGATCTTCTATTCTTTTCCTCTATTACTTTGCATTGTTCACTTAGGAGTGCTTTCTTTTCTCTCCTTGCTATTCTCTGGAACTCTGCATTCATATGAGTATATCTTTCCTTTACTTCTTTGCCTTTTGCTTCTCTTCTTTTCTCACCTATTTGTAAGGCCTACTCAGACAACCATATGGTGTTTTTGGATTTCTTTTTCTTGGGGATGGTTTTGATCACTGTCTCCTGTAAAATGCTACAAACCTCGTCCATAGTTCTTCAGGGGCTCTGAAGATCTATTCCTTGAATCTATTTGTCACTTACACTGTATAATCATAAGGGATTTGATTTAGGGCATACCTGAATAACATAGTGTTTTCCATACTTTCTTCAATTTAAGTCTAAATTTTGCAATAAGGAGGTCTAAGCCACATGATCTGAGCTACAGTCAGCTCCCAATCTTGTTTTTGCTGAATGTATGATGCTTCTCCATCTTCAGCTGCAAAGAATATAGTCAATCTGGTTTCAGTATTGACAATCTGGTGATGTCCATGTGTAGAGTCATCTCTTGTGCTGTTGGAAGAGAGTGTTTGCTACAACCAGTGCTTTCTCTTGGCCAAACTCTGGTAGCCTTTGCCCTACTTCATTTTGTATTCCAAGGCCAAACTTGCCTGCTACTCCAGGTATCTCTTGACTTCCTACTTTTGCATTCCAGTCTCCTATGATGAAAAGGGGGCTTCTCCAGTGGCTCCACAGTAAAGAATCCGCCTGCAATGCAAGAGCCACAGGAGATAAGGAGAGAGGAGGAGGGCAATCCCAGAGGAGGGGATGGCAACCCACTCTACTACTCTCACCTGGAAAATCCACTGCAGACAGAGGAGCCTGGCAGGCTAGAGTCCATAGGGTATCAAAGAGTCAGATAGGATGGAAGTGACTTAATACACAATCACACACCATGAAAAGGATATCTTTTTTTGGTGTTAGTTCTAGAAGGTCTTGTAGGTCTCCATAGAACTATTAATCTTCTTTGACAGTAGTAGTTGGGGTATAGACTTGAATTACTATAATTGATATTAAGTAGTTTGCCCTGGAAAACCTTGCAAATGAACTGAGATCATCTGTCATTTTTGAGATTGCAACCAAGTGCTTCATATTGGACTCTTTTGTTGACTATGAGGGCTACTCCTTTCCCTCAAAGAGATTCTTTCCCACAGTGGTAGATATAATGGTCATCTGAATCAAATCTGCCCATTTCCTTCCATTTTAGTTCACTGATGTCATAAAATGACATAAAATGTCAATGTTTACTCTTGTCATTTCCTGTTTGACCATTTCCAATTTACCTTAATTAAGGTGCCTATGAATTACCTTGATTCCAGTTTCCTATGCAGCATTGTTCTTTACAGCATCAGACTTTACTTTCACCAACAGATATGACCACAACTAGGCATTGTTTCTGCTTTGACTCATATACTCTTCATTCCTTCTGAAGTTATTTCTCTGCTTATTTCCAGTAGCATATTGGGCGCTACTGACTTGGGGAGTTTATCTTTCAGTGTCATATCTTTTTGCCTTTTCATACTGTTCATGGGCTTCCCAAGGCAAGAATGCTGAAGTGGATTGTCATTGCCTTCTCCAGTGGACCACGTTTCGTCAGAACTCTCCACCATGATCAATCTGTCTTGGGTAACTCTACATGGCATGGCTCATAGTTTTATTGGGTTAGACCAGGCTGTTATCCATGTGATCAGTTTTGTTGGTTTTTTGTGATTGTGATTTTCATTCTGAGTATGTCCAGAGGAGGGATGGCCAACTTGCCTGCTACTCCAGGGATCTCTTGACTTCCTACTTTTGCATTCCAGTCTCCTATGATGAAAAGGGGGCTTGTCCAGTGGCTCCACAGTAAAGAATCCGCCTGCAATGCAAGAGCCACAGGAGATAAGGAGAGAGGAGGGCAATCCCAGAGGAGGGGATGGCAACCCACTCTACTACTCTCACCTGGAAAATCCACTGCAGACAGAGGAGCCTGGCAGGCTAGAGTCCATAGGGTATCAAAGAGTCAGATAGGATGGAAGTGACTTAATACACAATCACACACCATGAAAAGGATATCTTTTTTTGGTGTTAGTTCTAGAAGGTCTTGTAGGTCTCCATAGAACTATTAATCTTCTTTGACAGTAGTAGTTGGGGTATAGACTTGAATTACTATAATTGATATTAAGTAGTTTGCCCTGGAAAACCTTGCAAATGAACTGAGATCATCTGTCATTTTTGAGATTGCAACCAAGTGCTTCATATTGGACTCTTTTGTTGACTATGAGGGCTACTCCTTTCCCTCAAAGAGATTCTTTCCCACAGTGGTAGATATAATGGTCATCTGAATCAAATCTGCCCATTTCCTTCCATTTTAGTTCACTGATGTCATAAAATGACATAAAATGTCAATGTTTACTCTTGTCATTTCCTGTTTGACCATTTCCAATTTACCTTAATTAAGGTGCCTATGAATTACCTTGATTCCAGTTTCCTATGCAGCATTGTTCTTTACAGCATCAGACTTTACTTTCACCAACAGATATGACCACAACTAGGCATTGTTTCTGCTTTGACTCATATACTCTTCATTCCTTCTGAAGTTATTTCTCTGCTTATTTCCAGTAGCATATTGGGCGCTACTGACTTGGGGAGTTTATCTTTCAGTGTCATATCTTTTTGCCTTTTCATACTGTTCATGGGCTTCCCAAGGCAAGAATGCTGAAGTGGATTGTCATTGCCTTCTCCAGTGGACCACGTTTCGTCAGAACTCTCCACCATGATCAATCTGTCTTGGGTAACTCTACATGGCATGGCTCATAGTTTTATTGGGTTAGACCAGGCTGTTATCCATGTGATCAGTTTTGTTGGTTTTTTGTGATTGTGATTTTCATTCTGTCTTCCCTCTGATAAATGAGTGTAAGAAGCTTTGAAAGCTTCCTGATGGGAGGGACTGGCTGGGAAGAAAACTGGATCTTGCTCTAGTGGGCAAGGCCATGCTCAGTAAATCTTTAATCCAATTTTCTGTTGATTGGTGTGGCTATGTTCTCTCCCTGTAGTTTGGCTTGAGGCCAAACTATGGTAGGGATAATGGCAGTAATGTGACCTCTTTCAAAAGGACTTATGCCAGCATGCCATCCCCCCAGGATTATTGTAGTCAGTGTCCCAACCCTATGGCAGGCCACTGTCAAGCCATGCCTCCTCCAGAGACTTCAGGACACAAAGGCAAGTCTGACTCAGTCTCTTGTGGGGTCACTGCTCCTTTCTCCTGAGTCCTGTATAAAGCAATTATATTCCCATTTTTAAAAATACTCAAAGAAGACAAAGAAATAGACTGCAAAATGACAGAGATAAATATATTAAAACAACTTATAAATATTATATCTATGTTCAATGCAATAAAGAGAAATGTGAAGATAATGAAGAAAAAAAAATAGATATAAACAGCCCCAAGTACTTTTCAATATGTATGTAGGTCAAATCATTATGTTGTATGTATATAGTGATGTATACATATCACTTAAATGTATAGAGTGTATACATTCAGTATAGTGTAGTATAAATATACACTATATACTACAGATACATATACTATATATACATATATACTACATATACGTATACTATATATACACTATACATATATATAGTATATGTATGTATGTATTGTATATAGTATACACATATAGTATATGTATGTATGGTGTACATATAGTATATGTATATATAGTACATTAGTGTATATATATATATATATATATATACATAGTGTATATGCATATAGTAAATGCATACATCACCTAAATGTATATAGTGATGCATATCAATAAAACTAGAGGAAGGAGGGAGCCAAGATGGCAGAGGAATGAGGGGAAGATTTCACCAGCTCCCCAACAGAATCACCAGAATTAGTCAAGAAAAGAACCACCACCAACAAACCAGCCGCTAGACGACAGAAGAATTCCATAGGTCCGCGAGAGTAGAAGAGTGAATAGCCAGAAATTTCCTGGAGCTAGGGTTCTAAGAATCCTCTATCCTAACCCCCACGCAGGACCGCACCTACAGAGAGCGTGCCAGCAAGTGCCCTCAAGGGGGGGCTAAGCGGAGCCTCGGGGAGAGAAGGCGCTCAGCGTGAAAACTCCAAGAATCAGCCCAGATCGCCGGCAGTTTGGCTTGAGGCCAAACTATGGTAGGGATAATGGCAGTAATGTGACCTCTTTCAAAAGGACTTATGCCAGCATGCCATCCCCAGGATTATTGTAGTCAGTGTCCCAACCCTATGGCAGGCCACTGTCAAGCCATGCCTCCTCCAGAGACTTCAGGACACAAAGGCAAGTCTGACTCAGTCTCTTGTGGGGTCACTGCTCCTTTCTCCTGAGTCCTGTATAAAGCAATTATATTCCCATTTTTAAAAATACTCAAAGAAGACAAAGAAATAGACTGCAAAATGACAGAGATAAATATATTAAAACAACTTATAAATATTATATCTATGTTCAATGCAATAAAGAGAAATGTGAAGATAATGAAGAAAAAAAAATAGATATAAACAGCCCCAAGTACTTTTCAATATGTATGTAGGTCAAATCATTATGTTGTATGTATATAGTGATGTATACATATCACTTAAATGTATAGAGTGTATACATTCAGTATAGTGTAGTATAAATATACACTATATACTACAGATACATATACTATATATACATATATACTACATATACGTATACTATATATACACTATACATATATATAGTATATGTATGTATGTATTGTATATAGTATACACATATAGTATATGTATGTATGGTGTACATATAGTATATGTATATATAGTACATTAGTGTATATATATATATATATATACACATAGTGTATATGCATATAGTAAATGCATACATCACCTAAATGTATATAGTGATGCATATCAATAAAACTAGAGGAAGGAGGGAGCCAAGATGGCAGAGGAATGAGGGGAAGATTTCACCAGCTCCCCAACAGAATCACCAGAATTAGTCAAGAAAAGAACCACCACCAACAAACCAGCCGCTAGACGACAGAAGAATTCCATAGGTCCGCGAGAGTAGAAGAGTGAATAGCCAGAAATTTCCTGGAGCTAGGGTTCTAAGAATCCTCTATCCTAACCCCCACGCAGGACCGCACCTACAGAGAGCGTGCCAGCAAGTGCCCTCAAAGGGGACCTAAGCAGAGCCTCGGGGGAGAGAAGGCAGCGCTCAGCGTGAAAACTCCAAGAATCAGCCCAGATCGCCGGCAGAAATTAAGACACTGCAAAGATAGGATACTGGAGCAGGGCCGAGCAGAAGGTGCTTGCTACCTAGCGACCTGAGACCAGACGGAACGCGGGGAGTGCTGCCTAGCGACCGACCGGGAGACGGGAGGGAGTGCCCAGTGTGAAAATCACGCGGCTCAGCCGGGCGAAAATCTCGACTTTCAGCCTGGCACCAGGTGAGTTCAAACACTCCTAGTGGGGGACTGACTGAAGGGGAAGTCGCTCACAGATTGCTGACCAGGGACCGGGCTCGAGCCAGACGAGGAAGCTTGTGCATGCCTGTGGGACTTGGAGGCGTAACCGGTAGTGCGCGCACGCCAGTGGCCGAGGAGCCCGTGCACCCACACAGCTGCACCCCTATAGCTACACCCACAGCGGAGGAAGCCGGGAAAAGGGTAGGTATCAGAGGCTACTGGCGGGTGCGCGGCAGAGCCAGGACGCCCCCTACCAACACGGGATTGGGCGTGCGCAGCGGCTCAGCCCGTGCCCCCGCCCACCCCGGGACAGTACACGCGCCGCTGTCCCCCGCCCGACGGACTGGGATCAGCCCGCCATCCCAGCCAGCACCTGAGCTTGCAGACCGGTGCCATAAGGGAAAGGCTACATCATCAAGACAACACCATTGAGAGCACACTGGCTTCCACCAGACAGATGAGAGCATAAAAACCTGGGACAGAATTTAGCTTTTTTGCTTATTTGTTGCTGATGGTTCTGTTTATTCATTTGATCGGTCAGGTTTGGGGTTTTTTTTATTTTTTCTTTTTTCTCTTCTGTCTCTTTTTATTAAGTTTCTCTTCCCTTTTTTAGTTTTTAATTTCTTTTTTTTGATTTTTAATTTTTAATTTCTTTTTAAAATTTTAATTCTTGAACTTCTAATTTTCCTTCCTCTTTGCCACTGCTTCCTCCCTCTATGTTCTAAATGTAAAACTTTCTCCTATCTACCACTACCCCCTAGATAAATATTTCCTACCTTCCTGTCTCCACTAGTCTCTTCCAGCTGCACTAAACAATACAAAACACTAATCTTGGCTACATAACCCTATAAAATCCTTCCAAGTCGAATCTATTCCTTCTCATTACCCATACATTCTCCACCTCCTCACCCCCAACACATGTCTTAGTTAAAAATTGCTTTCAATGAAATAGTCCAAGCCAGGATCTTACCCAAGATCTATTTTTCCGTTAATTAATAGGAAAAAACTGGAGCAGGGCCGAGCAGAAGGTGCTTGCTACCTAGCGACCTGAGACCAGCGGAACGCGGGAGTGCTGCCTAGCGACCGACCGGGAGGCGGGAGGGAGTGCCCAGTGTGAAAATCACGCGGCTCAGCCGGGCGAAAATCTCGACTTTCAGCCTGGCACCAGGTGAGTTCAAACACTCCTAGTGGGGGACTGACTGAAGGGGAAGTCGCTCACAGATTGCTGACCAGGGACCGGGCTCGAGCCAGACGAGGAAGCTTGTGCATGCCTGTGGGACTTGGAGGCGTAACCGGTAGTGCGCGCACGCCAGTGGCCGAGGAGCCCGTGCACCCACACAGCTGCACCCCTATAGCTACACCCACAGCGGAGGAAGCCGGGAAAAGGGTAGGTATCAGAGGCTACTGGCGGGTGCGCGGCAGAGCCAGGACGCCCCCTACCAACACGGGATTGGGCGTGCGCAGCGGCTCAGCCCGTGCCCCCGCCCACCCCGGGACAGTACACGCGCCGCTGTCCCCCGCCCGACGGACTGGGATCAGCCCGCCATCCCAGCCAGCACCTGAGCTTGCAGACCGGTGCCATAAGGGAAAGGCTACATCATCAAGACAACACCATTGAGAGCACACTGGCTTCCACCAGACAGATGAGAGCATAAAAACCTGGGACAGAATTTAGCTTTTTTGCTTATTTGTTGCTGATGGTTCTGTTTATTCATTTGATCGGTCAGGTTTGGGGTTTTTTTTATTTTTTCTTTTTTCTCTTCTGTCTCTTTTTATTAAGTTTCTCTTCCCTTTTTTTTTTTTTATTTCTTTTTTTTGATTTTTAATTTTTAATTTCTTTTTAAAATTTTAATTCTTGAACTTCTAATTTTCCTTCCTCTTTGCCACTGCTTCCTCCCTCTATGTTCTAAATGTAAAACTTTCTCCTATCTACCACTACCCCCTAGATAAATATTTCCTACCTTCCTGTCTCCACTAGTCTCTTCCAGCTGCACTAAACAATACAAAACACTAATCTTGGCTACATAACCCTATAAAATCCTTCCAAGTCGAATCTATTCCTTCTCATTACCCATACATTCTCCACCTCCTCACCCCCAACACATGTCTTAGTTAAAAATTGCTTTCAATGAAATAGTCCAAGCCAGGATCTTACCCAAGATCTATTTTTCGAGGCACTGTTTTAATTAATTCAGAGCTTAACGGGCAAGTACCATCTTTGACTACCAGAAAAATTTCCTATGCTTTGTCACTGTAAGACTGGTTAGATGTGGTTATTGCTGTGTATGTATGTATATTTCGTGACTATGTTAGAAAATATCTGCATGCTTTTATGACTGTCACCCATCAGGGATGCACCTCTTGCTCCTCAGATGCTAGTATGTGAACTAATATCACGGAACACCATAGCAAACCAGACATACAGCCTACACCCCCTCCCTGACCAATCATCAAACCAAGGATCCTCGGAGTGGAAGCCCTGATTCCAAGACCCCACACTATCAAAGAACATACAACACTACAGATTATTCACCTGTAAACAAGACCTAACACCACCCAAGACACAAACCATTGAACCCTTCTACAAGGACAGAAACCCAAAGGAAGGGAGAATTCAACCAAGAAGCCTGGTGGGGAAAAGAACTCCGTACACACAGACACCCACAAAGAAACAAAAACTAGCCTAATAATGAAACGACAGGGAAACACTGCACAAATGAAGGACCAAGCTAGAGAAACACAGCTTCAAATGACAGAGGAGGAGATAGACACATTATCTGAAAGAGAATTCAGAAAAACTATACTAATGAGGATGCAAAACACCGAAAACAGAATATTAGAGGAAATTAGTGCATTGAGAAAAGGCATGCAGGAAATGAAAAATAAGTAAAGAGAGAGCACCAACTCAATTGCTGAACTCAAAAATACTATAGAAGGTCTCAACAGTAGAGTATCAGAGGCTGAAGAACGGATAAGTGAGCTAGAAGATAGACTGGTGGAAATAACTGGTGAGGAACAGAACAAAGCTGAAAGAATTAAAAGAACTGAGGATAGCCTCAGAGACCTATGGGACAATATCAAACGCACCAACATTAGAATTATGGGAGTTCCAGAGGAAGAAGAGGGAAAGAAAGGTTATGAAAAAATTCTTGAAGAGGTTATAGCTGAAAACTTCCCACGCATGGGAAAGCAAAGAGTCAACCAAGTCCAAGAAGCACGAAGAGTTCCATACAGGAGAAACCCCAGAAGAAATACACCAAGGCACATTCTAATCAGACTAACGCAGACTAAATATAAAGACAGATTACTAAAAGCAGCTAGAAACAAACAACAAATAACATATAAAGGAAACCCCATATGTCTAACTGCGGATCTCTCAAAAGAAGCCCTGCAGGCCAGAAAAGAATGGCAGGACATATTTAAATGGCTAAAAGAGAATAAGCTTCAACCAAGAATACTCTACCCAGCAAGAATCTCATTCAGAATCGATGGAGAAGTCAACAGCTTCTCAGACAGACAAAAACTTAAAAACTTCTGTACCACAAAACCATCTGTATAACAGGTGTTAAAGGACCTGATACAGCCAATAAATACAAGAGTAGGAGAAGTCCTACAAATCAAACTCCAAACTTCCAAGAAGATGACAATAGGAACATTCGTATCAATAATTACTTTGAATGTAAATGGATTAAATGCTCCAACCAAACGACACAGGCTGGCTGAATGGATTCAGAAACATGACCCATATATATGCTGTTTACAAGAGACCCACTTCAGACCTAGAGACACTCATAGACTGGAAGTGAGAGGCTGGAAAAAGATATTCCATGCAAATGGAAATCAAAAGAAAGCTGGAGTAGCAATCCTCAAATGACAGAGGAGGAGATAGACACATTATCTGAAAGAGAATTCAGAAAAACTATACTAATGAGGATGCAAAACACCGAAAACAGAATATTAGAGGAAATTAGTGCATTGAGAAAAGACATGAAGGAAATGAAAAATAAGCAAATAGAGACCACCAACTCAATTGCTGAGCTTAAAAATACTATAGAAGGTCTCAACAGTAGAGTATCAGAGGCAGAAAAACGGATAAGTGAGCTAGAAGATAGAGTGGTGGAAATAAATGCTGAGGAACTGACAAAGCTGAAAGAATTAAAAGAACTGAGGATAGCCTCAGAGACCTATAGGACAATATCAAACGCACCAACATTAGAATTATAGGAGTTCCAGAAGAAGAAGAGGGAAAGAAAGGTTATGAAAAAATTCTTGAAGAGGTTATAGCTGAAAACTTCCCACGCATGGGAAAGCAAAGAGTCAACCAAGTCCAAGAAGCACGAAGAGTTCCATACAGGAGAAACCCCAGAAGAAATACACCAAGGCACATTCTAATCAGACTAACGCAGACTAAATATAAAGACAGATTACTAAAAGCAGCTAGAAACAAACAACAAATAACATATAAAGGAAACCCCATATGTCTAACTGCGGATCTCTCAACAGAAGCCCTGCAGGCCAGAAAAGAATGGCAGGACATATTTAAATGGCTAAAAGAGAATAAGCTTCAACCAAGAATACTCTACCCAGCAAGAATCTCATTCAGAATCGATGGAGAAGTCAACAGCTTCTCAGACAGACAAAAACTTAAAAACTTCTGTACCACAAAACCATCTGTATAACAGGTGTTAAAGGACCTGATACAGCCAATAAATACAAGAGTAGGAGAAGTCCTACAAATCAAACTCCAAACTTCCAAGAAGATGACAATAGGAACATTCGTATCAATAATTACTTTGAATGTAAATGGATTAAATGCTCCAACCAAACGACACAGGCTGGCTGAATGGATTCAGAAACATGACCCATATATATGCTGTTTACAAGAGACCCACTTCAGACCTAGAGACACTCATAGACTGGAAGTGAGAGGCTGGAAAAAGATATTCCATGCAAATGGAAATCAAAAGAAAGCTGGAGTAGCAATCCTCATATCAGACAAAATAGATTTTAAAGTAAAGAAGATTCTAAGAGACAAGGCAGGTCACTACATCATGATTAAGGGATCTATCCAAGAGGAAGACATAACACTCATGAATATCTACACACCCAACACAGGGGCACCTCAATACATAAGACAGATACTTTCAGACTTAAAAGAAGAAGTCAATAATAACACAATAATAGTAGGAGACTTTAACACTCCTCTCACACCAATGGACAGATCAACAAAACAGAAAATTAATAAAGAAACACAAGCCTTACATGCCACACTAGAAAAGATGGACCTCATCGATATCTTTAGGACATTCCATCCAAAAGCAGAAGAATACACTTTCTTCTCAAGTGCTCACAGAATATTCTCCAGGATAGACCACATCTTGGGCCACAAATCTAACCTCAGTCAATTCAAGAAAACTGAAATTATATCTACCATCTTCCGGGCCACAATGCAATAAGACTAGAGATCAACTACAGGAAAAAAACCGCTAAAAACACAAACACATGGAGATTAAAAAACACATACCTAAAAAACCAACTGATTAATGAGGAAATCAAAGAAGAAATTAAAAGATTCCTAGAAGAAAATGACAATGAACATACAACCATGCAAAACCTATGGGATACCGCAAAAGCAGTTCTAAGATGGAAATTTATAGCAATACAATCCCACCTCAAGAAACTAGGAAAATATGAAGCAGATGACCTAACCCTCCACTTAAAACAATCGGATAAAGAAGAACAAGAACATCCCAAAGCCAACAGAGGACGAGAAATTATAAAGACTAGAGCAGAAATAAATGGGAAAGAAATGAAAGAAACTATAGTATGGATAAATAAAACAAAAAGCTGGTTCTTTGAAAAGGTAAACAAAATTGACAAGCCAATGGCCAGACTCATCAAGAGAAAGAGAGAGAAAAACCAGATCAACAAAATCAAAAATCAAAAAGGAGAGATTACAACAAAGAATGCAGAAATCCAAAGGATTCTAAGAGACTATTATGGGCAACTCTATGGCAACATACTGGACAGCCTGGAAGAAATGGACAGTTTCTTGGGGAAGATCAATCTCCTGAGACTGAGCCAGGAAAAAACAGAAGCTTTGAACAACCCAATCACAAGCTCAGGAATCGAATTTGTGATAAAAAAATCTATCCCAAAATAAAAGCACAGGGCCAGATGACTTCACAGCCAAATTCTACCAAACATTTAAAGAAGAGTTAATGCCTGTCCTTCTAAAACTCTTCCCAAAAATTGCACAGGAAGGAAAACTTCCAAACACATTCTACAAGGCCACCATCACCCTGATACCCAAACCAGGCAAAGACAACACAGAAAAGAAAAATTACAGACCAATTTCCCTGATGAACTTAGATGCCAAGATCTTCAACAAAATCCTAGCAACAGATTTCAACTACACATCAAAAACCTCATACATCATTATCAAGTCAGGTTCACCCAGGCATGCAAGGCTTCTTCAACATTCGCAAATCAATCAATGTGATCACCATATCAACAAATTGAGAGACAAAAATTACATGATCATCACAATAGATGCAGACAAAGCCTTCGACAAAGTACAACATTCATTTATGAAAAAACTCTTCAGAATATGGGCTTAGAAGGAACCTATATCAACATAGTGAAAGCCATGTATGAGAGGCCCACAGCAAACATTATCCTCAGACAATAAATGCTGGAGAGGGTGCAGAGAAAAGGGAACACTCTTGCATTGCTGGTGGGAATGTCAATTGATACAGCCTCTATGGAAGAGAGTATGGAGATTCCTTTAAAAACTAAAACTAGAAGCACCCATGACCCAGCAATCCCACTATTAGGCTTATATCCTGATGAAATCAAAACTGAAAGAAGCACCTGTACCCCAATGTTCATTGCCGCTCTCTATACAATAGCCAGAACATGGAAGCAACCTAGATGTCCATCGACGAATGAATGGATCCAGAAGCCCTGGTACATATATACAATGGAATACTACTCAGCTGTTAAAAGAAATGCAGAAGACTCAGTCCTAATGAAGTGGCTGGCTCTAGAGTCTATCATAAAAAGTGAAGTCATTCAAAAAGAGAAAGACAAATGCAGTATACTAACACACATATATGGAATCTAGTTGGACGGTCTTGATAACACATGCAGGGAACTCATGGAAAAACAGAGCATAGACATAGGGACATTGTGGGGAAGAAATAGGGAGGGTGAGGCATTGATGGAGTAACATGGAAACGTATACTGTCATGTGTGGAAAAGACAGCTATTGTCATAGTGCTAAGGGAATAGGAGTGCTTACAATGGCTTGAGGTGATGGTCTGGAGGGTGGGGGGTTACCTGCAAATTTGACAAAACTTAACATTCTACAAGGCCACCATCACCCTGATACCCAAACCAGGCAAAGACAACACAGAAAAGAAAAATTACAGACCAATTTCCCTGATGAACTTAGATGCCAAGATCTTCAACAAAATCCTAGCAACAGATTTCAACTACACATCAAAAACCTCATACATCATTATCAAGTCAGGTTCACCCAGGCATGCAAGGCTTCTTCAACATTCGCAAATCAATCAATGTGATCACCATATCAACAAATTGAGAGACAAAATTACATGATCATCACAATAGATGCAGACAAAGCCTTCGACAAAGTACAACATTCATTTATGAAAAAACTCTTCAGAATATGGGCTTAGAAGGAACCTATATCAACATAGTGAAAGCCATGTATGAGAGGCCCACAGCAAACATTATCCTCAGACAATAAATGCTGGAGAGGGTGCAGAGAAAAGGGAACACTCTTGCATTGCTGGTGGGAATGTCAATTGATACAGCCTCTATGGAAGAGAGTATGGAGATTCCTTTAAAAACTAAAACTAGAAGCACCCATGACCCAGCAATCCCACTATTAGGCTTATATCCTGATGAAATCAAAACTGAAAGAAGCACCTGTACCCCAATGTTCATTGCCGCTCTCTATACAATAGCCAGAACATGGAAGCAACCTAGATGTCCATCGACGAATGAATGGATCCAGAAGCCCTGGTACATATATACAATGGAATACTACTCAGCTGTTAAAAGAAATGCAGAAGACTCAGTCCTAATGAAGTGGCTGGCTCTAGAGTCTATCATAAAAAGTGAAGTCATTCAAAAAGAGAAAGACAAATGCAGTATACTAACACACATATATGGAATCTAGTTGGACGGTCTTGATAACACATGCAGGGAACTCATGGAAAAACAGAGCATAGACATAGGGACATTGTGGGGAAGAAATAGGGAGGGTGAGGCATGGAGGGAGTAACATGGAAACGTATACTGTCATGTGTGGAAAAGACAGCTATTGTCATAGTGCTAAGGGAATAGGAGTGCTTACAATGGCTTGAGGTGATGGTCTGGAGGGGTGGGATGGGGGGAACTGGGGGGTTGGGGACCATGGATATGCATATGACTGATCTGGGAACATACATGTCTGTGAGCTACAAAATCTGTAAAACCTTTAAAATAAAGAATTAAAAAAAAAAAAAAACAGCCGAAAACTGGAGAAAGAAAAAATTTCCAAGTGGAAGCTACAGAGATTAAAATTATGATACCAAAATGAAAAATACACTAAATGGAACAAAAAGCAAACTCGATTTTGCAGAACAAACTAGTGAACTTGTCGCTGAAGCAATAGAAACCAGCCAAAATAAAGCATGTAGGGAAAAACAAGACTGAAAAAAAATAACAGAACTTTACTGAGTTTTGTTCCAATATTGAGAAGTCTAATAGACTTGTAATTGGAGTCCTAAAAAGAGAGAAAAGGACAAAAATATTTAAAGAAATTATACTTGAACATTTTCAAATTTGAGAAAAACAGTAAACCCAAATATCCATGAAGCTCAACAAATTCCAAATAGAAGAAACAAAAGACTATCACACTAAAGCACATCATTATCAAATTGTTGAAAACTAGTGATAAACAGAGAATCTTGTAAATCATCTAGAGGAAAAAAAAAGGCATATTGCAAGAACAAAGCAAGAATGACAATAAAGTTTTATTCAGAAACTGTGCAAGTCAAAGACAATAAAACAACATTTTTAAGTACTGAAAGAAAAGATGTCAACCCAGAATTCAAATATCTTTCAAAAAAGAAAGAAAAACTGAGATGTTATTGTAGCAGATTTTTACTACAAAGAAATGCTAAAGCAATTGCTTCAAGAATAAAGAAGCAATGCTGTGGCAGAATTGTGTTTCTCTACAAGATAAATGAAGAGTATTCAAAATGGCAAATATATGGATAAATCTAGAATACATTTTCCAATTTAAAAAATCTTTTCAAAAAATAGTTGTTTAGGGCTTCCCCTGGTGGTCCAGTGGGTAAGGACACCGCCTTGCAGTGCAAGGGGTGCCGGTTCGATCCCTGGCCTGGGAAGATCCCACGTGCTGCAGAGCAGCTGGACTGATGTGTTCAATTTCCGAGCCGGAGCTCTGGAGCGCGTGCGCCCAGAGCTCTGCAACGACAGAAACCACCGCGATGGGAGGCCCACAGGAGCCAAAGAACAAAGACGGATGAAGATAGAGAAATGAAAGACCAATAGAAGTGGCCCGCCCACTCCCCTCCCTCCTCAATCTAATCCCGCCCAAAATAAATAAATAAATAAATCTTTTAAAAAAAAAGGTGTTTAAACCAAAAAGCAGCAATGTATTTTAGAGTTTATAACATGTAGAATTAAAATGTCCAATAACAATAGCACAGAATATTGCATGGGAGGAAGGGAATACATGTTTACTATTGCAAGGTTTATATATTATATAAGAAAAATATTATTTGAATATAGACTGTGATCACTGTAAACTCTAAAGCAATTGAATAAATAAATGTGATTTAGCTAATAAGACCAGCAAGGAGACAAAATGAAATCATAAAAGGAACTTGCTCTAAAAGAAGTCGTGGAAAGAAGCAAATAAAGCAAATTTAAAAATCAGTATGGTAGAATCAAATGCAGCCATATGGATAATTACATTAAATGAATGGTGAATGGTTTAAACACTCATGCTAAAAGGCAGAGATAGATATAAAAGCAAGACTCAATTATGCGTTGTCTGTAAAAATTTATTTAAAGATAAAAACACAGAGAGGCTCCTAGCCACAGAAACTAAGCAAGAAAATTGAAGATATCCAATGGAAATGAAGAAATAAAACTGTACCTATTTGTAGATAGTGAATGGAGTAAACCATACAGACTCCATCCCCAAAATGATTAGAACTAATAAATAAATTCAGTAAGAGTGCAGGATATGAAATCAACATGCAGAAATCTGTTGCTTTTTATGTACTAATAATGAACTAACAGAATGAGAAATTAAGAAAAAATTCCATTTACAATTTGCATCAAAGAGAATAAAATGCATAGGAATAAATTTAACCAAGGAGGTTAAAAACCTATATACTAAAAACCAAAGGCCATTAATGAAAAAAACTGAAGAAGACACAAATAAATGAAAAGATATGATGTGATCATGGATTGAAAGAATTAATAGTTTTTAAATGTCCCTGCTAACTAAGATAACCTACAGATTCGATGCAATCCCTATCAAAATTCCAATGGCAGGCAGACTGAATGTGCTACACTGAAGAAAGGAAGAGTGCCAGCTCAAGGTAATACCGGGAGAGCTGAGAGCAACATGGCACAGGGATAGACCCACAGTGGAGGCACCAGAGAAACTGGTTCTGCAAGGACAACCCGCTCCTCTACACTAGAAATATGATATATGGCTTTTGCTGAAACCTGAAATATAAGCAGCTGCTACACCTCCACAATAGGCCCCTGATAAGACAGAATCAAACCTTCTAGGATGACTTCATAATCAAACACTAGCAGATAATCCATACACAAAGAAGATAGATCACAACTGAGAATCAGGGACAGTTTCTTTCTTTTTTTTTTCTGCTTTTTTTGGTATGATTGATCTTTTTTTTTTTTTTGGCCTTTGTCCTGTTTTACACATATATTTTTTATTAACCACAATTCTCTCTCTCTTCATGTTAACTCTTATAAATTATAATATCCACTGCTAATCTCTTAGAACTATTCCTTTTCTTGATTTCTCTACTGATTTCTCCCTGTTATACTATATTTTATTATATCCAAATCTTCAGTATCTTTCCCTGCATAACCCTGAGACAGGACCCAATTTCTCCTCATTACCTATTTATCCTCCTACCTCCTTTAGCCACTATATTTGCTAGTGAAAAACTGCTTCATTTAACATTTCTTCAGTCAGGATATTGTTCCAGTTTTGGTAGCCAGGATGTATTTCAGTTATGTTAGATCTTAACAGTTGGGTATCAGCTTTGGTTGTGTTGTTTGCTAGAATAATCACCTGTACATTTATCCCTTTTAGACCATCCATATTTAGTTATGGATACAAATGCATGTATATCTTTCCAGTATGTTTCATAATAGTGGAATGATTTTATAATTGCCAGTTATCAAGGATATGACTTTTGCCTCTCATACATTTATATTTGGACTAATACCACTGAATGCTACAACAAATCTGAGGTGGTATCTCCATACACTGGACAAAGATCAATCCTAGGAATCCTGGAGAAACACCAATCGAAACCCCAGAACATGTTTGTTTTTCCCTGCTAACTAAGATAACCTACAGATTCGATGCAATCCCTATCAAAATTCCAATGGCAGGCAGACTGAATGTGCTACACTGAAGAAAGGAAGAGTGCCAGCTCAAGGTAATACCGGGAGAGCTGAGAGCAACATGGCACAGGGATAGACCCACAGTGGAGGCACCAGAGAAACTGGTTCTGCAAGGACAACCCGCTCCTCTACACTAGAAATATGATATATGGCTCTTGCTGAAACCTGAAATATAAGCAGCTGCTACACCTCCACAATAGGCCCCTGATAAGACAGAATCAAACCTTCTAGGATGACTTCATAATCAAACACTAGCAGATAATTCATACACAAAGAAGATAGATCACAACTGAGAATCAGGGACAGTTTCTTTCTTTTTTTTTTCTGCTTTTTTTGGTATGATTGATCTTTTTTTTTTTTTTTTGGCCTTTGTCCTGTTTTACACATATATTTTTTATTAACCACAATTCTCTCTCTCTTCATGTTAACTCTTATAAATTATAATATCCACTGCTAATCTCTTAGAACTATTCCTTTTCTTGATTTCTCTACTGATTTCTCCCTGTTATACTATATTTTATTATATCCAAATCTTCAGTATCTTTCCCTGCATAACCCTGAGACAGGACCCAATTTCTCCTCATTACCTATTTATCCTCCTACCTCCTTTAGCCACTATATTTGCTAGTGAAAAACTGCTTCATTTAACATTTCTTCAGTCAGGATATTGTTCCAGTTTTGGTAGCCAGGATGTATTTCAGTTATGTTAGATCTTAACAGTTGGGTATCAGCTTTGGTTGTGTTGTTTGCTAGAATAATCACCTGTACATTTATCCCTTTTAGACCATCCATATTTAGTTATGGATACAAATGCATGTATATCTTTCCAGTATGTTTCATAATAGTGGAATGATTTTATAATTGCCAGTTATCAAGGATATGACTTTTGCCTCTCATACATTTATATTTGGACTAATACCACTGAATGCTACAACAAATCTGAGGTGGTATCTCCATACACTGGACAAAGATCAATCCTAGGAATCCTGGAGAGAAAACACCAATGCCAAGATTCAAACACAGAACATCAAAAACACATAATAATAATAAGACAGAGAAAC
Organism: Tragulus kanchil; assembly: GCA_022376925.1. NCBI lineage: Eukaryota > Metazoa > Chordata > Mammalia > Artiodactyla > Tragulidae > Tragulus > Tragulus kanchil. The sequence goes on along the minus strand of JAIOJX010000023.1, from coordinate 90,024,526 downwards.
ACTGCACAAATGAAGGAATAAACTATAAATGTACAGACCCAATGACTGAGGAAGAAATAGACAAACTATCAGAAGGAGAATTCAGAAGAATGATAGTAATGATGATTCAAAACTCCAAAAATAGAATAATTGAGTTGACACACTGGAGAAAGACATGCAAGAAATTAATAAGCAACAAAAAGAGAAAAACAGCTCAACTGATGAACTTATGAAACAACAAATAGATACAAATAACTCAATGGCTGAACTTAAAAATACTGTGGAAGGACTCAATAGCAGAATATCTGAGTCAGAAGAACCAATAAGGGAACTGGAAGACAGAATAGTGGAAATAACAGCTGAAGAATAGAAAAAAGAGTAAAGAACGAAAAGGACTGAGGACAGTCTCAGAGACCTCTGGGACAATATCAAATGCACCAACATTTAAATAATAGGAATCTCAGAAAAAGAAGAATAAAAGAAAGGATATGAAAAAAATTTTGAAGAGATTATAGTTGAAAACTTTCCCAGCATGGGAAGTGAAATAGTTAATAAAGTCCAAGAAGCAAAAAGAGTCACATATAGGATAAATCCTAGGATAAACATGCCAAGACACATACTAATCAAGCTAACACAGACTAAACACAAAGGCAGAATACTTAGAGTGGCAAGGGACAAACAACAAGTAACATACAAGGCAAATGCTATATGTTTAAATGCCGATCTCTTAATAGAAATCCTGCAGACCAAAAGAGAATGGCAAGACAATTTTAAAGCACTGAAAGAGAAGAAACCTACAACCGAGAAAATTCTACCCTGCAAGGATCTCATTCAAAATTGATGGAGAAATCAAAAGCTTTACAGACAGAAACTAACAAAATTCAGTACCACCAAACCATCTTTACAGCAAGTGTTAAAGGGACCTATATAAATAACAAATACAGGAGAAGAAAAAGATCTACAAAATCAACCATTTAAGAAGATGACAATAGGATCATTTGTATCAGTGATTACCTTAAATGTAAATAGACTAAATGTTCCAACCAAAAGACATAAATTGGCTGAATGGATTCAAAAACAAGACCCGTACGTATGCTGCCTACAAGAAATGCACTTCAGACCTAAAGACAATTATAGACTGAAAGTGGAAGAATAGAAAAATGTATCCCGTGCAAATGGAAATCAAAATAAAGCTGGAGTAGCAATCCTCATATAAGACAAAATAGACTTGAAAACGAAGAAGATTGTAAGAGACAAGGCAGGACACTACATAGTGATCAAGGGATCGATCCAAGATGAAGACGTAACAATCATAAATATCTATGCACCCAACATAGGAGCATCCCAATACATAAGACAAACACTCTCAGACATAAAAGAAGAAATTGACAATAATACAATAATAGTAGGAGACTTTAGTACTCCTCTCACCGATGGACAGATCATCAAAACAGAAAATTAATAAGGAAACACAAGCCTTAAATAACACACTAGAAGAGATGAATCTCATGGATATCTTTAGGACTTTCCATTCAAAAGCAGAAGAATACACTTTCTTCTCGAGTGCTCATGAAACATTCTCCAGAATTGACCACATCCAGGGCCACAAATCAAACCTCAGTAAATTCAAGAAAATTGAAATTATATCAGCCATCTTCTCCGACCACAATGCAATGAAACTAGATATCAACTACATGGGGAAAAAATCACGAAAAATACAAACAAATGGATATTAAACAACAAATACCTAAAACACAAACTGATTACCAAGCAAATCAAAGGAGAATTTTTTTTAAAAAAATCCCAGAAGAAAACAATGAACACACCAGTGCAAAACCTATAGGATACTGCAAAAGCAGTTCTAAGAGGGAAGTTTATAGCAATACAATCCTACCTCAAGGAATAAGAAAAACGTCAAACAGACAGCTTAACTCTATAGTTAAAACAGCTGGAGAAAAAAGAACAAAAATACTCCAAACTTAGCAGCAAAGAAATCATAAAGATCATTTGTATCAGTGATTACCTTAAATGTAAATAGACTAAATGTTCCAACCAAAAGACATAAATTGGCTGAATGGATTCAAAAACAAGACCCGTACGTATGCTGCCTACAAGAAATGCACTTCAGACCTAAAGACAATTATAGACTGAAAGTGGAAGAATAGAAAAATGTATCCCGTGCAAATGGAAATCAAAATAAAGCTGGAGTAGCAATCCTCATATAAGACAAAATAGACTTGAAAACGAAGAAGATTGTAAGAGACAAGGCAGGACACTACATAGTGATCAAGGGATCGATCCAAGATGAAGACGTAACAATCATAAATATCTATGCACCCAACATAGGAGCATCCCAATACATAAGACAAACACTCTCAGACATAAAAGAAGAAATTGACAATAATACAATAATAGTAGGAGACTTTAGTACTCCTCTCACCGATGGACAGATCATCAAAACAGAAAATTAATAAGGAAACACAAGCCTTAAATAACACACTAGAAGAGATGAATCTCATGGATATCTTTAGGACTTTCCATTCAAAAGCAGAAGAATACACTTTCTTCTCGAGTGCTCATGAAACATTCTCCAGAATTGACCACATCCAGGGCCACAAATCAAACCTCAGTAAATTCAAGAAAATTGAAATTATATCAGCCATCTTCTCCGACCACAATGCAATGAAACTAGATATCAACTACATGGGGAAAAAATCACGAAAAATACAAACAAATGGATATTAAACAACAAATACCTAAAACACAAACTGATTACCAAGCAAATCAAAGGAGAATTTTTTTTAAAAAAATCCCAGAAGAAAACAATGAACACACCAGTGCAAAACCTATAGGATACTGCAAAAGCAGTTCTAAGAGGGAAGTTTATAGCAATACAATCCTACCTCAAGGAATAAGAAAAACGTCAAACAGACAGCTTAACTCTATAGTTAAAACAGCTGGAGAAAAAAGAACAAAAATACTCCAAACTTAGCAGCAAAAGAGAAATCATAAAGATCAGAGCAGAAATAAATTTAAAAGAAATGAAAGAAACAATAGTAAAGATAAATAAAATAAAAAACTAACTCTTCAAAAAGATAGACAAAATCAACAAACTGCTAGCCAGACTCATCAAGGAAAAGAGAGGACCATGTCAGCAAAATTAAAAATGAAAAAGGAGAGGTTACAAAAGATAATGCAGAAAAACAAAGGATTATAAGAGCCTATTATGAACAACAGTACGGCAACAAACTGGACAATCTGGAAGAAATGGACAGTTTCATAGAGAAGATTTAGCTTCTAAGACTGAACCAGGAAGAAATAGAAACTATGAACAACCTATCACAAGCTCAGAAATCGAATTGGCAATCAAAAATCTACTCAAAAATAAAAGCCCAGGGCCAGACGGCTTCATAGGCAAATTCTACCAAACATTTAAAGAAGAGCGCATGCCTGGCTATCTAAAACTCTTTCAAAAAATCCCACAGGAAGGAACATTTCCAAACACATTCTACGAGGTCACCATCACCCTGATACCAAACCCAGGCAAAGACAATATAAAAAAATAAAATTACAGACCAATTTCATTGATGAATTTAGACACCAAAATCTTCAATAAGATCCTAGCAAACAGAATTCAACAACACATCAAAAAACTCATACACCACGATCAAGTCAGGTTCATTCCAAGCATGCAAGAATTCTTCAATATCCACAAATCAACCAATGTGATACACCATATCAACAAATTGAGAGACAAAAATCACATGATCATCTCAATAGATGCAGAAAAAGCTTTCAACAAAGTACAGCACCCATTGCACCCATTTATGATAAAAAAAAAAAAAAAAAACTCTTCAGAAAATGGGCATAGAAGGAACCTATCTCAACATAATAAAAGCCATCTCTGAGAAGCCCACAGCGAACATTATCCTCAACGGTGAAAAGCTGAAAGCATTCCCTCTAAGATCAGGAACAAGACAGGGTTGTCCACTTTCACCACTACTATTCAACATAGTCCTGGAAGTTCTAGCAATGGCAATAAGAGAAGAGAAAGAAATCAAAGGAATCCAGATTGGAAAGGAAGAAGTCAAGCTCTCTCTTTTTGCAGACGACATGATATTATACATAGAAAATCCCAAAGACACTATTACAAAGCTCCTAAATCTAATCAACGAATTCAGCAATGTCGCAGGATACAAAGTCAACACACAGAAATCACTGGCATTCCTATACACAAACAATGAAAAATCAGAAAACGAAATCAAAGAGGTCATCCCCTTCGCCACTGCAACCAAAAGAATCAAATACCTAGGAATACACCTACCCAAAGAAACAAAAGAACTGTACACAGAAAATTACAAGACACTCATGAAAGAAATTAAAGAAGACTTAAACAGATGGAGAGATATTCCATATTCCTGGGTCGGAAAAATCAATTTTGTGAAAATGACCATACTACCAAATATCATCTACAGATTCAATGCTATCCCTATCAAACTACCAATGACATTCTTCACAGAACTAGACCAAAGAATAACACAGTTCATATGGAAACACAAAAGACCTCAAATAGCCAAAGCAATCCTGAGAAAGAAAAACGGAGCTGGAGGGATCAGCATCCCTAACTTCAGACTCTACTACAAAGCAACAGTCATCAAGGCAGTATGGTACTGGCACAAAAACAGAACTATAGACCAATGGAACAAGATCGAGAACCCAGAGAGGGACCCACACACCTATGGGTACCTTATTTTTGACAAAGGAGGTGAAACTATAAAATGGGACAAAGACAGCCTCTTCAACAAGTGGTGCTGGGAGAATTGGACAGCTACATGCAAAAAAATGAAGTTGGAACATTCCCTGATACCATACACAAAGGTCAACTCAAAATGGATTAAAGACCTAAATGGAAGACCAGAAAGCATCAAACGCTTAGAGGAGAATATAGGTAAAACCCTCACGGACATCAATCAAAGCAAGATCTTCTCTGACCCACCAACTAAAATAGCAGAACTGAAAAGAAAAATGAACATGTGGCACCTCATGAAACTTAAACGCTTTTGTACAGCAAAGATCAGGAACAAGACAGGGTTGTCCACTTTCACCACTACTATTCAACATAGTCCTGGAAGTTCTAGCAATGGCAATAAGAGAAGAGAAAGAAATCAAAGGAATCCAGATTGGAAAGGAAGAAGTCAAGCTCTCTCTTTTTGCAGACGACATGATATTATACATAGAAAATCCCAAAGACACTATTACAAAGCTCCTAAATCTAATCAACGAATTCAGCAATGTCGCAGGATACAAAGTCAACACACAGAAATCACTGGCATTCCTATACACAAACAATGAAAAATCAGAAAACGAAATCAAAGAGGTCATCCCCTTCGCCACTGCAACCAAAAGAATCAAATACCTAGGAATACACCTACCCAAAGAAACAAAAGAACTGTACACAGAAAATTACAAGACACTCATGAAAGAAATTAAAGAAGACTTAAACAGATGGAGAGATATTCCATATTCCTGGGTCGGAAAAATCAATTTTGTGAAAATGACCATACTACCAAATATCATCTACAGATTCAATGCTATCCCTATCAAACTACCAATGACATTCTTCACAGAACTAGACCAAAGAATAACACAGTTCATATGGAAACACAAAAGACCTCAAATAGCCAAAGCAATCCTGAGAAAGAAAAACGGAGCTGGAGGGATCAGCATCCCTAACTTCAGACTCTACTACAAAGCAACAGTCATCAAGGCAGTATGGTACTGGCACAAAAACAGAACTATAGACCAATGGAACAAGATCGAGAACCCAGAGAGGGACCCACACACCTATGGGTACCTTATTTTTGACAAAGGAGGTGAAACTATAAAATGGGACAAAGACAGCCTCTTCAACAAGTGGTGCTGGGAGAATTGGACAGCTACATGCAAAAAAATGAAGTTGGAACATTCCCTGATACCATACACAAAGGTCAACTCAAAATGGATTAAAGACCTAAATGGAAGACCAGAAAGCATCAAACGCTTAGAGGAGAATATAGGTAAAACCCTCACGGACATCAATCAAAGCAAGATCTTCTCTGACCCACCAACTAAAATAGCGGAACTGAAAAGAAAAATGAACATGTGGCACCTCATGAAACTTAAACGCTTTTGTACAGCAAAAGAAATTACAAAAAAGCTCAACATACAGCCCACAGCATGGGAGAAAATCATAGCAAATGAAACAACAGACAAAGAACTAATCTCCAAAATCTACAAGCCACTCAGACAACTCAGCACAGGAAAAACGAACAACCCAATCAAAAAATGGGCAAAAGATCTAAAGCGATGCCTCTCCAAAGAGAACATACAGATGCCCAAAAGCACATGAAACGATGCTCAACCTCGCTTCTTATTAGAGAAATGCAAATTACAACTGCAATGAGATACCACCTCACACCCGTCAGAATGGCCATCTTCAAAAAATCTGCAGATAATAAATGCTGGAGAGGGTGCCGAGAAAAGGGAACACTCTTGCATTGCTGGTGGGAATGTCAATTGATGCAGCCTCTATGGAAGAGAGTATGGAGATTCCTTTAAAAACTAAAACTAGAAGCACCCATGACCCAGCAATCCCACTATTAGGCTTATATCCTGATGAAATCAAAACTGAAAGAAGCACCTGTACCCCAATGTTCATTGCCGCTCTCTATACAATAGCCAGAACATGGAAGCAACCTAGATGTCCATCGACGAATGAATGGATCCAGAAGCCCTGGTACATATATACAATGGAATACTACTCAGCTGTTAAAAGAAATGCAGAAGACTCAGTCCTAATGAAGTGGCTGGCTCTAGAGTCTATCATAAAAAGTGAAGTCATTCAAAAAGAGAAAGACAAATGCAGTATACTAACACACATATATGGAATCTAGTTGGACGGTCTTGATAACACATGCAGGGAACTCATGGAAAAACAGAGCATAGACATAGGGACATCGTGGGGAAGAAATAGGGAGGGTGAGGCATGGAGGGAGTAACATGGAAACGTATACTGTCATGTGTGGAAAAGACAGCTATTGTCATAGTGCTAAGGGAATAGGAGTGCTTACAATGGCATGGGGCGATGATCTGGAGGGGTGGGATTGGGGGAACTGGGAGGGTGGGGACCATGGATATGCATATGACTGATCTGGGAACATACATGTCTGTCAACGACAAAACTCTGTAAAAAGTTTAAAATAAAGAATAATAATAATAATAATAAAAACAGTATGGTACTGGCACAAAAACAGAACCATAGAAAAATGGAACAAGATAGATAACCCAGAAATGAACCCACACACTTAGGTCTTCCTTATTTTTTCACAATGGAAGTGAAAATATAAAATGAGACAAAGACAGCCTCTTCAACAAATGATTCTGTGAAAACTGGACAGCTACATGCAAAAAATTGAAGTTGGAACATTCCCTGATACCATATGCAAAGATCAACTCAAAATGGAATAAGGACATAAATGCAAGACTAGAAACTCTAAAACTCCTAAAGGAGAATATAGGCAAAACATTCAAAGACATAAATCAAAGCAAGACCTTCTATGACCTGCCTCTACTAGAATAACAGAACTAAAACCAAAAATGAACATGTAAGGCTTAATGAAACTTAAAATCTTCTGCACAGCAAAAGAAATTACAGAAAAGCTGAACAGACAGCCCACAGAATGGGAGAAAATCATAGCAAATGAAACAGACAAAGAATTAATCTCCAAAATCTACAAGCAACTCAGACAACTCAGCACAGGAAAAACGAACAACCCAATCAAAAAATGGGAAAAAGGTCTAAAGAGACATCTCTCCAAAGAAGACATACAGATGGCCAAAAAGCGCATGAAATGATGCTCAGCCTTGCTTATAATTAGAGAAATGCAAATCAAAACTACAGCAGGATATCACCTCACACCTGTCAGAATAGCCATCATCAACAAATCTACAGACATGAATGCTGGAGAGGGTGCAGAGAAAAGGTAACCCTCCTGCATTGCTGGTGGGAATGCAAATTGATACAGTCACTATAGAAGACAGTATGGAGATTCCTTTAAAAACTAAAAATAGAAGCACCATACAACCCAGCAATCCCACTATTAGGCTTATATCCTGATGAAATCAAAACTGAAAGAAGCACCTGTATCCCAATGTTCATTGCAACTCTCTCTACAATAGCTAGAACAGAGAAGCAACCTAGATGTCTATCGATGAATGAATGGATTAAAAAAGTCTGATACATATATACAATGGAGTACTTCTCAGCTGTAAAAGGAAATGCAGAAGAATCAGCCTTAATAAGGCGTATAGATCTAGAACCTATTATACAAAATGAAGTAAGTCAGAAACAGAAAGTTAAGTACAGTATACTAACACATATACATGGAATCTAGTATGATAGTAATGATAACACACACAGAGAAGTGACAGAAAAACAGACATAGAGAACAGACATATGGACATTGTGGCAAATGAATGGTGGGTGGGAGGTGTAGAGGGAGTAACATGGAAACTGATACTATCATATGTGAAAAAGATAGCAATTGTCATTGCATTTGAGAATAGGGGATCCTGCAGGACTGCCGTGTGATGTCCTGGAGGGGTGGATGGGGGGAACTGGGAGGGGTGGAGGAGGGAGGGGGTCAGAGATACACATATGACTAATCTGGGATTATATAGATCTGTAAACAACAAACCTCTGTAAAAGTAAAAATTAAAATAAAAATAACATAAAAAGTTCCAATGGAATTTTTCAGAGAAATAGAACTAACAATCCTAAACTTTTTAAGTAATTGCAAAAGATCAAGAAGAAAAAGCTGATTTCATAATTATTCCTTATTTCAAACTGTATTACAAAGCTATAGTAGTCACAATAGTATGGTATTGGCATAAAAACATACAGATACACAGACTAGAATAGTGATTCCAGAAATCAATTTAAGCTATAAATATGATCAATTAGCTTATGACAAAAAAGGATATTCTCTACAATGGTACTGGGAAAACTGTACAACCACATGCAAAATGATGAAACTGGACCACTATCTCACATATCTCACACTGTACACAAAATTAACTAAATGGATTAAATACTTGAATATAGAACTGAAATCATAAAGCACTTAGAAGAAAATAGACATTATGCTATTTGATATTGGTCTTGGTGATTATTTTTTTGCATTCGACATCAAAAGAAAAATAAATACTTTAGGATCTCATTTATATATGGAATCTGAAAAAAAAAGTCCAACCTAACAGATACGGAGAATATATTGGGGGTGCCCAAAGTAGGGAGCGTGGTATCGATGAATGAATGGATTAAAAAAGTCTGATACATATATACAATGGAGTACTTCTCAGCTGTAAAAGGAAATGCAGAAGAATCAGCCTTAATAAGGCGTATAGATCTAGAACCTATTATACAAAATGAAGTAAGTCAGAAACAGAAAGTTAAGTACAGTATACTAACACATATACATGGAATCTAGTATGATAGTAATGATAACACACACAGAGAAGTGACAGAAAAACAGACATAGAGAACAGACATATGGACATTGTGGCAAATGAATGGTGGGTGGGAGGTGTAGAGGGAGTAACATGGAAACTGATACTATCATATGTGAAAAAGATAGCAATTGTCATTGCATTTGAGAATAGGGGATCCTGCAGGACTGCCGTGTGATGTCCTGGAGGGGTGGATGGGGGGAACTGGGAGGGGGGTGGAGGAGGGAGGGGGTCAGAGATACACATATGACTAATCTGGGATTATATAGATCTGTAAACAACAAACCTCTGTAAAAGTAAAAATTAAAATAAAAATAACATAAAAAATTCCAATGGAATTTTTCAGAGAAATAGAACTAACAATCCTAAACTTTTTAAGTAATTGCAAAAGATCAAGAACAAAAAGCTGATTTCATAATTATTCCTTATTTCAAACTGTATTACAAAGCTATAGTAGTCACAATAGTATGGTATTGGCATAAAAACATACAGATACACAGACTAGAATAGTGATTCCAGAAATCAATTTAAGCTATAAATATGATCAATTAGCTTATGACAAAAAAGGATATTCTCTACAATGGTACTGGGAAAACTGTACAACCACATGCAAAATGATGAAACTGGACCACTATCTCACATATCTCACACTGTACACAAAATTAACTAAATGGATTAAATACTTGAATATAGAACTGAAATCATAAAGCACTTAGAAGAAAATAGACATTATGCTATTTGATATTGGTCTTGGTGATTATTTTTTTGCATTCGACATCAAAAGAAAAATAAATACTTTAGGATCTCATTTATATATGGAATCTGAAAAAAAAAGTCCAACCTAACAGATACGGAGAATATATTGGGGGTGCCCAAAGTAGGGAGCGTGGAGTGGGAAAAACAGGTGATGGCAGTCAAATTGCAATTAGAGTAAAAGTTGGCCCCAAAAATCAGTAAGGATATTGACCAGCATGACTTAATTGACACGTATAGAATGCCCAAACAACAACAGCATTACACAGTGTGTTCAAATGAGCAGGCAACATTCATCAAAATAGACTAAATGTTGAGCAGAATAATAAAATATCACAAGGGACACAATTAGCGCATACCTTGTTCCCACTACCTAGACACAGAGGACCCTGTGACCCAGAAGATGGAGGCACTTCAGGAAGGAAGGAGCCCAGATCCCTAAGTCACTGCATGGAGAAAGACCAAGTCTACATTCACAGACCAGGAATATCTACATCAGACAAGCATGTGAATGAAAAGGAAATTGTAAATGCGTTAAGCTACAGAATTCTTGAGGTTTACTTTTCAAAGCAAATAGTGATATTGTAACCACTAGAAACAAGAACAACTGCTAAAACATGGGGTGTAGGATCAGAACCAGAAGGAAAATGACTCTGGTCAAGAAATATGAGAATGAATTGAGGACAGAGGGTGTGGTGGACCAAGATTAAGGTTTTTGCCAGAGAACACCAGTGCCAGGATGATGAAACATCCCAGTTAAAAAGAAGTTGAGGACTGTCTGCTGGGCACTCTCCAGGGCTGTCAGAATACTTGGAATTTACAGGGCACATGGTTGGTGCTCCTAATAGTTGCCACCCCAGGCTGTGGTGCTGTTGAGAAGCTTAGTGTGGAATCATGCACTCTGGTTATCTCTAGACTCTAGGGATACCTAGGGCATCTTAGATGTTGGTTGTTGTGTACATGGCACAGATAAGGTTCAAGGTGGACATAGGGTTATGACTCCTCTTCCTATTCAGGAAAGCAAATCAAAAGGTAAGAGATTGAAGATGCTGATGTTACAGGTTTAACCTTGAATTTTCATTCTTTCATGTTAAAACATACTTTTTAAAAATTTAATATAAAACAATAAGAGTAAACTATCTGAGAACCTTTAGGATCTCATTTATATATGGAATCTGAAAAAGCCCAACCTAACAGATACGGAGAATATATTGGGGGTGCCCAAAGTAGGGAGCGTGGAGTGGGAAAAACAGGTGATGGCAGTCAAATTGCAATTAGAGTAAAAGTTGGCCCCAAAAATCAGTAAGGATATTGACCAGCATGACTTAATTGACACGTATAGAATGCCCAAACAACAACAGCATTACACAGTGTGTTCAAATGAGCAGGCAACATTCATCAAAATAGACTAAATGTTGAGCAGAATAATAAAATATCACAAGGGACACAATTAGCGCATACCTTGTTCCCACTACCTAGACACAGAGGACCCTGTGACCCAGAAGATGGAGGCACTTCAGGAAGGAAGGAGCCCAGATCCCTAAGTCACTGCATGGAGAAAGACCAAGTCTACATTCACAGACCAGGAATATCTACATCAGACAAGCATGTGAATGAAAAGGAAATTGTAAATGCGTTAAGCTACAGAATTCTTGAGGTTTACTTTTCAAAGCAAATAGTGATATTGTAACCACTAGAAACAAGAACAACTGCTAAAACATGGGGTGTAGGATCAGAACCAGAAGGAAAATGACTCTGGTCAAGAAATATGAGAATGAATTGAGGACAGAGGGTGTGGTGGACCAAGATTAAGGTTTTTGCCAGAGAACACCAGTGCCAGGATGATGAAACATCCCAGTTAAAAAGAAGTTGAGGACTGTCTGCTGGGCACTCTCCAGGGCTGTCAGAATACTTGGAATTTACAGGGCACATGGTTGGTGCTCCTAATAGTTGCCACCCCAGGCTGTGGTGCTGTTGAGAAGCTTAGTGTGGAATCATGCACTCTGGTTATCTCTAGACTCTAGGGATACCTAGGGCATCTTAGATGTTGGTTGTTGTGTACATGGCACAGATAAGGTTCAAGGTGGACATAGGGTTATGACTCCTCTTCCTATTCAGGAAAGCAAATCAAAAGGTAAGAGATTGAAGATGCTGATGTTACAGGTTTAACCTTGAATTTTCATTCTTTCATGTTAAAACATACTTTTTAAATTTATATAAATGTAAATTAATCACAAATCAATAAGAGTAAACTATCTGAGACACCTCTCAAAACTGAAAACATTATATTAATATGATACTGCCACTGAAGCATGCAAGTCTTAACCAATCCTATACTGACTTCCTACAACTTTCCTGACAAATCAACTTGTCTCTGATCAAACACCTTCACTCCATACAAGGCATTCACTTTTATCAGTGGACAGTTGACCCAGAGAAGCTCTTTCCTGCTTCCAATGGAGCAACTTAGTGATTAGAGGGTTTTGAGATTGTGCTCAGGTTCAAGTTTCAGCTCTTCCACTTATTACAGGGTAGACAGGGCAAGTTACCACTCTTGCTGAGCCTCAATTTCCTTACCCACAAAGAGAGCTAATTATGTCAAAACTCTAGAACTGTTGTGGGTAAGTAGCTCATGGCTCATGTAAACATGTGGAGAAACAAATCCTAAACAATGAGAGCTGGGATAAAGATGATGTCAGAAATGGTAGGAGCCTCAAGAACTATCCAACACATCCTTCTTGTCATAGGGAGATGGAGGCCCAGAAGTAAAATGGATCAGCTCTGCAAGGCCAATCCATAAAGCTTTGTAGTAATGCAGCAGAAAAAAGTATGTATGTGTGTGGTGAGAATGCAGGGACACAGGCATGTCTATACATGAGGTGCCAGCTGTTTACAGCAGCACAGGGGCAAATGTGCATGGAGCCTTTACATATGAGACCCATGAAGGGAATACCACATGCCAGGCATCAACCTGCTAGATCCAGCACTGCTCCTGAGACCCCATTCACCAGCCTGACCTAGGAAGACCCAGGCCAGGAGGTCCAACGAGACCTGCTGCAGTTTATCCCCAGATCTCCAAGTGTTCTGGGTCCCAGGTGACCAACAGTTACTCCCAAAGAAGTGTTTGTAATAGCACCTGAGTTGTGCAATTTTAGTCTCGGGAGGGCAAAGTTTCCTAAAAATGTTTCCTGTGCTAAGAAACAAACGCAGAGTCAGCCTGTCCTTGATAATTCAGGGCATTATGGGCACCTGTGCTGACCTTGCAGCTACTGTGTGCAGAATGTGCAGTGGAATCAGACCTGAAGGGCGCTGGGCAAAGCCAGGTTCAAATTCTGAACTGGGAGAAGATGATTCCAGTTAACAGGGTCAGCCTGGCCTAGCAGCATGCCCGACATGTCCAACAACAGAGTGGGTCATTATTTAGCATCTCCTCCCCTAATCTTCACAAAATTACATCAATCACTGTCATGGCAATAAAGGAATTTAGTAAATTTTTATTTAACTTCTTTCCCCCCAAAATTATTGCAGTACAAAATAGGAAAACAAGTTATTGGATTAAAACTTTTATGCCAATGTATTTCAGAAAGGCACATTCAACCAATATATTGATCTTCTATGATTTAATAACAAATCGATAAATAGCATATTTTGAAAGAATAATAAGTTTAAGTTAAATATTTCATGTGCAAAATAAATTTGCATTCACAAACAAAACTATTCAACTTTGTATTTGGCACTATTTCATTATGCTGTTTGGCTTTTGAGATTATTCTTGTCCACAGTTACCTTTTTAACTTCTTATTTTAAGCTATATTTTAGATTAAAAGTAAGTTACACAGATGATAGAGAAAGGTCCCTGTGTACCACCCACCCTGCTCCCCCAATGACATTTTAGGTTAACTATAGTTAATCAAAGTCAAAAACAGAAAGCTGCTGTTGGTACATGTTGTTCTTTGTCATTTTACCACCTACCTAATAAGCATCACCCCATTCAGGATATAGAACTGTCAGACCTTACAGTTGGGTCCCTGTGTCATTGTTACAAGATTTAAACAATATTAAAAAATAACCTCCCCCAACCTAGTACTCTGACAGTAAAGTAGATTTGGAGCCCAAGATCTGTCTTCGTCTTCACAGTCACCCTCCTTTTAGTATGGACATGAACTTTTCCATTGGTCTCAGAGGAGTGTGATCCTCCTGGGGCTGCAACCATCAATGACCCCCAAACCTCACAAACTTCTGATGCATGGCAGATTGTACTGCCTAAAACTTCCAAGGTTCACTTGTTTTGGCAAAGTTTCCTAAAATGTTTCCTGTGCTAAGAAACAAACGCAGAGTCAGCCTGTCCTTGATAATTCAGGGCACCTGTGCTGACCTTGCAGCTACTGTGTGCAGAATGTGCAGTGGAATCAGACCTGAAGGGCGCTGGGCAAAGCCAGGTTCAAATTCTGAACTGGGAGAAGATGATTCCAGTTAACAGGGTCAGCCTGGCCTAGCAGCATGCCCGACATGTCCAACAACAGAGTGGGTCATTATTTAGCATCTCCTCCCCTAATCTTCACAAAATTACATCAATCACTGTCATGGCAATAAAGGAATTTAGTAAATTTTTATTTAACTTCTTTCCCCCCAAAATTATTGCAGTACAAAATAGGAAAACAAGTTATTGGATTAAAACTTTTATGCCAATGTATTTCAGAAAGGCACATTCAACCAATATATTGATCTTCTATGATTTAATAACAAATCGATAAATAGCATATTTTGAAAGAATAATAAGTTTAAGTTAAATATTTCATGTGCAAAATAAATTTGCATTCACAAACAAAACTATTCAACTTTGTATTTGGCACTATTTCATTATGCTGTTTGGCTTTTGAGATTATTCTTGTCCACAGTTACCTTTTTAACTTCTTATTTTAAGCTATATTTTAGATTAAAAGTAAGTTACACAGATGATAGAGAAAGGTCCCTGTGTACCACCCACCCTGCTCCCCCAATGACATTTTAGGTTAACTATAGTTAATCAAAGTCAAAAACAGAAAGCTGCTGTTGGTACATGTTGTTCTTTGTCATTTTACCACCTACCTAATAACCATCACCCCATTCAGGATATAGAACTGTCAGACCTTACAGTTGGGTCCCTGTGTCATTGTTACAAGATTTAAACAATATTAAAAAATAACCTCCCCCAACCTAGTACTCTGACAGAAAAGTAGATTTGGAGCCCAAGATCTGTCTTCGTCTTCACAGTCACCCTCCTTTTAGTATGGACATGAACTTTTCCATTGGTCTCAGAGGAGTGTGATCCTCCTGGGGCTGCAACCATCAATGACCCCCAAACCTCACAAACTTCTGATGCATGGCAGATTGTACTGCCTAACTTCCAGTTCTATGAATAACTTCCACACAAACCACAGTGTTCATGAAAAGGTAAGTAATAAGTGTGTGCTAACCTGAAAAGTACATATGTTGTGGTATCAGCAGCAATTGTTCAGAACTTAAACCAGCATAAGACATGGGTGAGAGTTTCATGACTGACATTGTTTAAAATAGTGGATACATGGTGAAAATTAAAAAGGAAACCACCTTTTAGTCAGCTTTGTTATTGCTCTTCAATTCTTTGTGGATAATGCATCACTTATGGCCTTGCCTACTGCAGACCCTGACTCAGTCCCACCCTTGAGATGCAGCCACTCAGGCCTTTCTCTTGGTTTTGTAGCACCTTTGGCCCAGGTTGAAGTTGAAATTTCAGTCTGGACATTTTTCTTGGGATGCGTGTTAAGTGTTTAAATGAGAGCTTCCAGAACAGGACTGCAAGGAGGTCAAATCAGTCAGTCCTAAAGGAAATCACCCCTGAATATGCATTGGAAGAAATGGTGCTGGAGCTGAAACTCCAGTATTTTGGCCACCTGATGTGAAGAGCCAATTCATTGGAAAATTGCCTGATGTTGGGGAAAATAGAAGGCAAAAGGAGAAGGGGATGAGAGAGGATGAGATGGTTGAATGGCATCACTGAGTCAATGGACACGAGTTTGAGCAAGCTCAAGAAGATGGTAAAGGACAGGGAAACCTGGTATGCTGCAGTCTATGGGGTCACAAAGAGTAGGGCATGACTGAGTGACTGAACTGAACTCAAGAGCAGGGTTGTTGCAGCACATGGGCACCCAGCTCAAGAGTGAGTGAGGAACAGCTGTGCAGGTTGTTAGCAGCACATGGGCACCCAGCTCAAGAGTGAGTGAGGAACTCAAATCCAGCCTGTGCTTGACTGCTCCTGCTGTGCCTACTTTCAGGAAGGGGTGTCTTTACGCGATTTGTACAAAGGTGCTATATGGGCAGTTTTGTGGGGTGAACTGTGCTCCTCAAAGAGATATGTTGTAGTCCTAACCTCCAGGACCTGTGAATGTCACTTTATTTAGACACAGGGTCTCTGCAATTAGTTATGGTGGATGAAGGTAGACCCTAAACCAATGACTGGAAGGATTATAGGAAGGGCGATGTGGAGACACAGACATACAGGGCAGAAGTCCATTTGACAGACAGGCTGAGACTAGAGTGATGCAGCCAGAAGTCAAGGATCATTAGCAGCCACAAGAAGCTGGAAGAGAAGAGAAAGGAGCCTCCCTGGAGCCTTCAAAGGAAGTGTGGCCCTGATGACACCTTGATTTCAGACTTCCAACTTCCAGAAATCAAGAAACAGATTTCTGCTGTTTTAAGTCAGCCATTCCGTGGTGCTTTTTTTATGACAATTACAGGAAGCTCATACAGTCAGTGATGGACTTGTTATAGAATCCTTCTTTAAGTATTTAAAAATATCAGAACTTTCCCTCATCGCTCTAGAAAACATAAAGTTCTCCCCACTGTGGTAGAGACAGTTTGTGAATGTTGTTCTCAAGGACCTTAAAAGCCTGTGTTAGAGATTTAAATAGCTAAATACCCTATTTTTTGAGAGGGGGAACCTGTTTTCTCCACAACCAGAAGGGCTAGTGCTACAGATGGGAGCTATGTTGTTGCTCCAAGAGAAGCCAGCAGAGGGCGCTCAGACTGCCTGTAGGCAGATGTTCACACCTGTGCTCAGCAAGGGTATGGAGACTCACAAGCTTTCTAGAAGCAGAAGGAGCCTGTGCTCAGAGCCCTGGAGCATTTTCCACGTCCCTCTCTTGCTTTCTTCCGAACTCCCACATGCCATTCTGGCTATTCTGGAGCCACCCCTCATCTCCCGCACCCTCTGGGAAGTTGCTCACCCTCCAAGGGCTCCCTCACTGTTCCAGAGATGGGGAACTGCTGAGTCCCCAGCAGAGGAACCTGAGGCTGGAGGGAAGGAGAGAGGATTTGTCTTGAGTCTTCTGTCCAGTGGGGGTGTCTGCATCTCCTCTCTTCTCACCCATCCTGAGAAGGTGCCTGACTTCACAGAATGTTCTGAAACCCAAGGCTGGGCCTGTGCAAGAGAGCTGGGGTCTGAAATGCACTTGACAGAAGGCAGCCAAGGGCTCCAGGAAGTAAAGGAGGCATCCTATAGACTGTACCTCAGTCCCTGCTCCAAGAGTTGGACCCTGACTTGAGTTTCTTCAAGAAGATGCCTAGGTGAAGTGGATATTGCGATGGGAGCAACCCATGCCAGCATCTTTACCTAGAAACACCCAACTGTGTCTTTGCATTCAGGCCTCAGGGCTGCTCTGAAATGCGTGCATGCAGCACCATCATCTCTGACAACCCCATGCCCCATCATCTACCTGCACCCAATCTGCAAAATCTCCTGGAGCCTTAAAGGAAGTGTGGCCCTGATGACACCTTGATTTCAGACTTCCAACTTCCAGAAATCAAGAAACAGATTTCTGCTGTTTTAAGTCAGCCATTCCGTGGTGCTTTTTTTATGACAATTACAGGAAGCTCATACAGTCAGTGATGGACTTGTTATAGAATCCTTCTTTAAGTATTTAAAAATATCAGAACTTTCCCTCATCGCTCTAGAAAACATAAAGTTCTCCCCACTGTGGTAGAGACAGTTTGTGAATGTTGTTCTCAAGGACCTTAAAAGCCTGTGTTAGAGATTTAAATAGCTAAATACCCTATTTTTTGAGAGGGGGAACCTGTTTTCTCCACAACCAGAAGGGCTAGTGCTACAGATGGGAGCTATGTTGTTGCTCCAAGAGAAGCCAGCAGAGGGCGCTCAGACTGCCTGTAGGCAGATGTTCACACCTGTGCTCAGCAAGGGTATGGAGACTCACAAGCTTTCTAGAAGCAGAAGGAGCCTGTGCTCAGAGCCCTGGAGCATTTTCCACGTCCCTCTCTTGCTTTCTTCCGAACTCCCACATGCCATTCTGGCTATTCTGGAGCCACCCCTCATCTCCCGCACCCTCTGGGAAGTTGCTCACCCTCCAAGGGCTCCCTCACTGTTCCAGAGATGGGGAACTGCTGAGTCCCCAGCAGAGGAACCTGAGGCTGGAGGGAAGGAGAGAGGATTTGTCTTGAGTCTTCTGTCCAGTGGGGGTGTCTGCATCTCCTCTCTTCTCACCCATCCTGAGAAGGTGCCTGACTTCACAGAATGTTCTGAAACCCAAGGCTGGGCCTGTGCAAGAGAGCTGGGGTCTGAAATGCACTTGACAGAAGGCAGCCAAGGGCTCCAGGAAGTAAAGGAGGCATCCTATAGACTGTACCTCAGTCCCTGCTCCAAGAGTTGGACCCTGACTTGAGTTTCTTCAAGAAGATGCCTAGGTGAAGTGGATATTGCGATGGGAGCAACCCATGCCAGCATCTTTACCTAGAAACACCCAACTGTGTCTTTGCATTCAGGCCTCCAGGGCTGCTCTGAAATGCGTGCATGCAGCACCATCATCTCTGACCATGACCTCTGCACTGGTCCCCTTAGTGCTTCTCTCTCTACCTTTTATTCTGGGTATTTGCCATTAATTCCTTGCACCCAGGACTAGGCAACTGCAGACTTCCTAGTGTGTAGAATTCAAGCTTAACTGTGCCTTTACCAGCTTCCTCAGACAGTTTCTCTAATGCCTCAAGCCTCAGTTTTCTGGTCAGAAAGATAGGGACAACAGTGTCAAATGTCAAAAGGCTTAGGGGTATAGTAGAAGACACTCATTCAAACGGTAATCACTAGTAAAGATTTTCTGAGTACTTAGAAGCATCTTATTGTTCCAATTTTGTGGAGGTTTACTCTATTCCTAGCCTTATGCTAAGAACCTTGAAAGTATTATCTAATTTCATTCTTACACTAATCCCTGAACATGGGACAGACAAGAAAGTTAAAGCTAAAGAAGTTTCAATGTTAGTCTTTCAGCTTGTGGAGCCAGAAGTCAGAGAGACATGGCTGGTCAAGGAGACACATATGAATCGGTGGTCACACTGTTGAGCAGGAGGGCTCTTGGAGTTCCCTGCAACCCCTGGGACCCTACCTCACAAAGGGAGAGGCAGCTTGGGGATGCCACAGAGCAGCAGGCAGCCCAGAGGCAGGACTCCCGCTCTGTGCTTTGGCTGCCTGGAATGCTCAGTTCTCTTGTACGTGTGGTAGGATTGTCCCAGCTCTGGTCCGGGTGTCAGGGAAAGTGACCATCATGACCTTCACCTCCAAGCTGGACCACTTAATCATCAATTTGAAACTCTTCAAAATTTCCTCTTCTCGTCTGCCCCTCATGAGCAGTCCCTACACAGAACCGCTTGGTGGCCTGATGAGTGATGGACTCACAGGAGGAATGGGCACAAGCCTTGCCCTTGCCAGTCTCCCAGGAGAGGGAAGCTTTCATTACAGCCTATCATGATCATACATGTCCTACCAAGTCTGCCACCAGAAGTGTGGCTTGGAGTGATACCCTCCCCTCCTCAGCTTTGTGTGCAGCGAGTGGGAGCTCCTGTTCATTCAGCACCTGCTATGGACCAGGCACTGATAAAACCTGTGATGAGGAAGCTGGTCTGATTTTTATTTTATGATGGGAAACTGAGTCTCTGAGGGGTGAAGCTATGGTACTGACATAATTTAGCCTCCTCACTGGACTTCTCAGGTGGCGTTGGTGGTAAAGAACACACCTGCCAAGACAGAAGATAGAAGAGATGCAGGTTCGATCCCTGAGTTGGGAAGATCGCCTGGAGGAGAGCATGGCAGCCCACTCCAGTATTCTTGCCTGAACAATCTCAAGAACAGAGGAGCCTGGCAAGCTACAGTCCATAGCGTCACAAAGAGTCAGACACAACTGAAGTGACTTACCACACAAGCCTCCTCACGGGTGACAGGGCTCAGCTGACTGAACTGTACAACATTTCTAAGGGATTCTGGCTGGTGAGATTGAAGGGGTCCTAGTGGAAACAGGGTGGCTGGGCTGGGAGTGAGCAGCAGCCTGGAGAGGACCTGGCTCTGTTGCCATTTCCTTCCACAGGTGAGATGAGTGCAGGGCTGAGACAAATGCAGGGCTGGGTGAAGCCTATAGGGAAATAGACACTGGGAAGGAAGTGGGCAGTCCCTGGGGTTGGGACAGAGGTGACATCCAAGGCCCTCTCAGCCCCTCCATCCTATCTGATATTGGAGATCTATAGGAACCAACACCACCCCAGTCACAAAGGCCTTAAGAAGGACATTCTGGCATGACTTTGCTTTGCTGGAATGTCTAACTGGAACAAAGCTACTGCCAAACTCATGGGTGCCCTGGCATCAGGAGCTCCAGAAACAGATTAGGCTTGTGGCCTCCAAGCCCTGGAGATGAGTTGCTTGCCTTCCAGCACTGTGAATTTTCAGGAACAACCACTCCCCACCCCAACCCAACTGCACACCCCTCACCCCTCCAAGTACCTGCTTCAGGGGCTCCCAGGTGCCATTGCCCATCTGGCTGCAGGTCACTCTGTTGCCTGTCAGGGAACCATGCAGATATTGAGTTGGGCCTTGACTGTAGCACACATCTGTTGACACATGGTTCAGGAGCCACTGTCTGCACTGCTGCAGTGCACATGCCAGGGGTTCATGTTCAGCCTCAATAGATATGGGCGAACCTCTGCGGGAGGACTGGTGCTTCCTGCTCAAAGGCTCAGGGCTCTTTCTGCAGCCAGGACACCCGGCATCCAAAGAGCTGCATGACCGTGGAGCAGTCAGAACCTTCCTGATCCTTCCTTCATTCATTCACATTCCCTGACTGGGCCAGACCCCCTGACAGGTACTGCAGTTGACAGTCACTTCCTCCTGCCAGGACCTATGAGGGTCGAGTGTAGGGGACAAGAGAAGCAAGCGGCAGAGAAATCCAGGGCTGCAGGTGTTGGCACTGGGGCAGCCCCACTCAGACTGCCGTCAGAAAGTCCCTATCAGAATGGCCATCAGCAGCATCTGGAAGGGTGCAGCATGCCCTGCTGAAAGGGCTCACTATGCAGGCTTCCTTGATCCCATTTGTCAGTTCTATTTAACAGACACTCACAGTGAAAGGCGAACCCGGATCTATTCTGCCCTGCTCATGTCATTTCCTCATGAATCATGTGTGCTACTATTTATCTGATCTTTTCCCCCTTTAAATGGTATTGTTCTCACTAACTCAATGTATTTCAAATTTACCTAGATCATAAAAGCAAAAACAATCCAGCATATCTTAGGAAAAGTAAAAAGTAGTTAACTATAAAGATAAATCTAATTACAATGCAACACGGTCCCTGCATGCCTCAGCACTGCTGCCTGCCCGAGGCTGAAGAGCCCCGGGAGCTGAGGCACACTTGGAACAAAGCTATGCAAACTCATGGGTGCCCTGGCATCAGGAGCTCCAGAAACAGATTAGGCTTGTGGCCTCCAAGCCCTGGAGATGAGTTGCTTGCCTTCCAGCACTGTGAATTTTCAGGAACAACCACTCCCCACCCCAACCCAGCTGCACACCCCTCACCCCTCCAAGTACCTGCTTCAGGGGCTCCCAGGTGCCATTGCCCATCTGGCTGCAGGTCACTCTGTTGCCTGTCAGGGAACCATGCAGATATTGAGTTGGGCCTTGACTGTAGCACACATCTGTTGACACATGGTTCAGGAGCCACTGTCTGCACTGCTGCAGTGCACATGCCAGGGGTTCATGTTCAGCCTCAATAGATATGGGCGAACCTCTGCGGGAGGACTGGTGCTTCCTGCTCAAAGGCTCAGGGCTCTTTCTGCAGCCAGGACACCCGGCATCCAAAGAGCTGCATGACCGTGGAGCAGTCAGAACCTTCCTGATCCTTCCTTCATTCATTCACTTTCCCCTGACTGGGCCAGACCCCTGACAGGTACTGCAGTTGACAGTCACTTCCTCCTGCCAGGACCAGTAAGGGTCCTGTGTAGGGGACAAGAGAAGCAAGCGGCAGAGAAATCCAGGGCTGCAGGTGTTGGCACTGGGGCAGCCCCACTCAGACTGCCGTCAGAAAGTCCCTATCAGAATGGCCATCAGCAGCATCTGGAAGGGTGCAGCATGCCCTGCTGAAAGGGCTCACTATGCAGGCTTCCTTGATCCCATTTGTCAGTTCTATTTAACAGACACTCACAGTGAAAGGCGAACCCGGATCTATTCTGCCCTGCTCATGTCATTTCCTCATGAATCATGTGTGCTACTATTTATCTGATCTTTTCCCCCTTTAAATGGTATTGTTCTCACTAACTCAATGTATTTCAAATTTACCTAGATCATAAAAGCAAAAACAATCCAGCATATCTTAGGAAAAGTAAAAAGTAGTTAACTATAAAGATAAATCTAATTACAATGCAACACGGTCCCTGCATGCCTCAGCACTGCTGCCTGCCCGAGGCTGAAGAGCTGAGGCTGGGCTCATCCACTGAAAGGAAAGGGACCAGTCTATGAACACAGTGCAGCCATACCACCAGCAAGGTGAGATTTGGGACTTATCAAAATCAGAAAGATGAAGAAATAACTGGAAGGGGAGGAACTTCCCCACCACATGGTACAGTGTAATCAGTGCTGTGTTCACTGCAGTTGCTCACAGTCTGCAATTCCCCTGCTAGAAATTAGCCAGGTCTACCACTCCCTCACATACAGCCTTGATTTCCTCTAACTTAGAGTCAGTGAGATGAGGACACAGAGAACTAGAGCAGGATTCAGGGGTGTATCACGGTCACAATGACCAGGGCAGCAGGAAGATCTGGTCTCACGGGCCACACCTGGCTCCTCCCAGGAGCTCAAGTCCAGCTGCAACAGGCAGAGGCTAGGACCTCTGACTGAAGCCTATCACCAAGAGGGAGGGGAGGCCTCCCGTGGGCAATGAATTTACTGGGAGAGTGGGGCTGGGTGGGATAGGGGCTGAAACCTGGCCCACAGAGCAAACTCCAAATTGTGGGGGCACAGGGGATGGTGGGGTCAGTCAGCAGACTGGCCCTTAGTGCGCCCGACCAAGGTCTGACAATAGAGTCAAATTGCATGTGCTACTTCATCCTGCCTCCCAGAGTCCAGAAGATGGGAGAAAGGGGAACTGGACACACAGCTTCCCCACTTCATTCCTGGTTTTCCCTGGATCTGGAGGCAACACTGGCTGGCTCTGCAGTCTCAAGAGGCTTTCCCTCTCTGGGTGGAGCCTTCCTTGGATTCATTCTTAATCACAGTGAGTGGGCAGTTACCCACTTGTTCTCCACCCCAGGTGAGGAAGCGGCATGTAGGTCCTGCCCACACTGTGGCCAGCTGCTGTCAAATGGGATTCTTTAGGAGTAGGCATGTAGGGAGAGAGACACATCATGGTCTCTTAGCAGGTATGCCTTGTGGTGGACTTCCAACTTGGTCTCTGCATTATGGTAAAGGGCAAAGGTCCCCAAAGGGCTATCATATATTCTCTCTCCTGAGGCAGAAGTCAGGTTTGACCTATGCACAACTAGCTTACTGAATTGGTTTCTATTCCTGCATAATAAGCTACTACAAATGTAGTTGCTTCAAACAATGCACACTTGTTACCTCAGGCTGTCTATGGGTCAGGAGTCCAGGCAAATCTTAGGAGTCCAAGCAAGAGTCTTCTGCCTGGGGCCTCATAGAGTGGCAATCAGGGATGCAGTCTCATCTGGAGGCCCGGCTGAGGATGGATCCACTGTGAAGCTAATACAGGGTAGAATCTCTTCCCTTGTTCCTAATTCCTTGAGGCCACTGTGGGGTCCTGGCCCCCTCACAATGTGGCAGCAGATTTCAAGGCTTGCAGGAGAACTGTTCAGACCTCAGAAAGGTCTAAAAGGGGTCATCTGCTTAGGTCAAGCCCAGAATAATCTTCCTTCCAATCATTTCAATACCAGCTATTTGGGGGCCTTAATCACATTAGCAAAATCCCTTTTGCCATATAGTGTTAATTTCTCTGTTATGTCCAACTTTTTACAACTCATTAGTCAATAATGAGCAACCTGCCAGTCTCCTCTGTCTACAGATTTCCCAGACAAGAATACTGGAGTGGGTAGCCATTCCCTTCTTCAGCAAATCTTCCTAACCCAGGTAAAGAACCCAAGTATTCCACATTGAAGGCTTTACCATCTGAGCCACCAGGGAAGCCCTTTTTGCCATATAAAGTAACACAGTCAGGGCAGTGATGATCTATCACACATCCAAGGAAAGGACTTACAAAGGATATGTATATACACCAGGGGGCAGTCTTAGAATTTGGCCTGCTGTATGTCTGTTACTCAAAAGTTCAAGAGAGAAAGTTTGGTCTGATCTGTAACAGAATTATAAAACAGATGGGTAGATTTCTAAATTAAGGTAGATTTTTAACAAGAAGTATGCAGAGAGGATATATTTTCCTTTGTGGTCTCAACGTGTAGCTTATCACTTGGGAAAGAAGCATACATAATGTAATAAAACTTAATGACAACAGTGTCTTCAATCCCATCTGGCTCTGTGAAAAGAGAAGGCAACAAATAACTGGCAGGATGGCTGGATATAGTTGAGGGGGAATGGGGGTTGTGCATTGCACAACCGGGAAGTGCCATTCCCAGCTCAGTTGATGACACCTCCAGGAGTTACATAGCCTGTAAATGGCAGTCCTAGTCATGGGGCCACAACAGAGGTCCTCAGACCTGCTCCAGGGTCTACAGGCTGTCTCTATGCACCAGGAGGGTCTACAGTTGTAACTCCCTGGATGAGGACAAGCTGCTGCGGGCAATATCAAATGTAAAACAATCGGGGAACAAGCCCTTCGGCCTCAAAATGGGTGACTGCCCAGATATCCCAGAAAGGATCAACCCCCACTCTGAGCTCAGCACATTGGAGATATGCCGGCAGATGTCCTCCTCTGCCTCCTTGTACCTACCTGCCACACCCAGATTCCTACTCAGCTGTCCTCTCCACAGCCTTCTCTAACTCCTCCTAAGCTTCCCAAAGCAGACTGTCCTTCCCAGAGCCACTATGTTTGGTCACCCCCTGTCCTCTCTATCCATACACTCTCCTGGACAGCTAGGGTGGGCCTGTGTTGGTGCCAGCTCAGGGCTTGCCTATGGAAGGGACCCAGTACCCTGGCTATCCTGTCAGCTGAATGGGGATGCCCTGCCTGCTGTGTGAGTTCTAGTAGGAATGGTGCCTGCCTCTTGGGCCATCCTGGTTAGCAATCAGTGAAGCACGTGTCCACTGATGGCTACTCCCATTGATGATCTCCACCCAGCCTGGATGTGGGGAGGAGGAGCAACAGCCTGGGAAGAGAAGAGAGGTGAGGAGTCCAGATTTCGGCACAATGAGCACCTGTGGGCACCGAACAGGAAGTGACCTCCTGCAGATGGAACTACTGGTATACACCTCAGTAGCCATCAGGGCTTGGAGAGACAATAGAGGTTAAATCAGAAGGGGGAAGGCCCCTCAGAAAGAGTCACCACAGTGCTATGTACAGAGTGCTGGTTCAAATACCAGTTTACCACTTGGGCAAATGAAGTTGTTCCTATCCTTCTATTGTCTTACCTGTAAATTAAGGGTAAAAATGCCCTCCTCCCAGAGTGAGATTAAATGGCATAATGTAGTGGGAAGGATGACAAGGCCCCCACAGAATACATGCTCCTCAGATGGTTCCTAGGGCTACTTTACGTCTGGGAGAACACAGTGTAACCCATAACTGAACTGAGAAATACCCCAAGCATGGAGTGTGGAGGCCTGTTATGTCTCTGGAGGCCAGCTGTGGCTAGCACTAAAGTATCCAAACGTTTAAAAACTTACCCATGCTGCCAGTCACTGACTGGAACACTAACACCCTCCAGAGGCGTGAGCTTACTGTGTCTGTGTCTGGAAGCCAGCACCCCTAAGGGGGCTTACATCATGTCAACTGCTCTGGTAAACCGTCCACCTCCACCCACCTTGTTGTCACTTGTAAGCACATTTCTCCATCTCTCTCCATGGCTAAGCTGCACTCCCTGGGGCTATCTCCTCACTCCTCCTCAGCATTCAGCAAGCATCTGGTACATAAAAGGGAGATAACTTCTGGGTTGTTTTCCTTTTGAAGGAAGAGAAAAGACGCATCCCAGTGAGCCTGGTTAGGACTCAATCTGACCAGCAGAGGGCGCAAGAGCCGTTGAAGATGCAGAAGAAGACGGTGAGGCCTCCTCTTGAGCAAGATTTCCTGGAAACACAGCAAGGAACACATTTACAATAGGTTTTTTTTTTTTCTGTCATATTCTTTCCTTTTGCCTATTCCTTGCAGGATTTGTCACTTGGCATCTGCAAAGGCCTGCAAAAAATTTAGGGCTTGTGAAATTCCCAGAAAGTCAAGTCTGTGGCACCCTGTCCAATCCACATTTCAACAGCTGGAAGGGATTTAGTTGGAAAGGATGGCCCTGGGGGGCGCACTCACACCCTTTCTGGCCTCTGACCTTCCAGGGCCACCAGCCAGGCCACTGAGCTTTCAGCAACTGGGGTTCTCCAGAGGAGTCAGCCTTCAGAGTCTGTTAGGGCTGCCACTGAAGGGAGTGAGTATACTGTCATGAAGAGTATGCAAGGAGCCGAAAGGTAGGGGTGAATAATTTCTGCTCTAAAAACTATTGTGGGATTAAATGAGATGATGGTGGTAAAGCATCCAACCCAGTGTCCAGGTGTATTATAATCAGGAAGATTTTAAGTTGTTGAGAATTCAAACATGGGAGTAGGAAATGAACTTCATGATTTCTGTTTCTAAGGCCCCAAAGCTGCAAAATAATAATAAGTGCTTTCATGGAAAAACTTTTTAAATTTTTTAAGGGAAGTAACAATTTTAATACAGAGGTGCATGTATTTGGGCAGTCAGAAGAGTTTCTTCTAGACAAGGAATTGGCAACTATAGTCCACTGCCTGTCACTGACTGGAACACTAACACCCTCCAGAGGCGTGAGCTTACTGTGTCTGTGTCTGGAAGCCAGCACCCCTAAGGGGGCTTACATCATGTCAACTGCTCTGGTAAACCGTCCACCTCCACCCACCTTGTTGTCACTTGTAAGCACATTTCTCCATCTCTCTCCATGGCTAAGCTGCACTCCCTGGGGCTATCTCCTCACTCCTCCTCAGCATTCAGCAAGCATCTGGTACATAAAAGGGAGATAACTTCTGGGTTGTTTTCCTTTTGAAGGAAGAGAAAAGACGCATCCCAGTGAGCCTGGTTAGGACTCAATCTGACCAGCAGAGGGCGCAAGAGCCGTTGAAGATGCAGAAGAAGACGGTGAGGCCTCCTCTTGAGCAAGATTTCCTGGAAACACAGCAAGGAACACATTTACAATAGGTTTTTTTTTTTCTGTCATATTCTTTCCTTTTGCCTATTCCTTGCAGGATTTGTCACTTGGCATCTGCAAAGGCCTGCAAAAATTCAGGGCTTGTGAAATTCCCAGAAAGTCAAGTCTGTGGCACCCTGTCCAATCCACATTTCAACAGCTGGAAGGGATTTAGTTGGAAAGGATGGCCCTGGGGGGCGCACTCACACCCTTTCTGGCCTCTGACCTTCCAGGGCCACCAGCCAGGCCACTGAGCTTTCAGCAACTGGGGTTCTCCAGAGGAGTCAGCCTTCAGAGTCTGTTAGGGCTGCCACTGAAGGGAGTGAGTATACTGTCATGAAGAGTATGCAAGGAGCCGAAAGGTAGGGGTGAATAATTTCTGCTCTAAAAACTATTGTGGGATTAAATGAGATGATGGTGGTAAAGCATCCAACCCAGTGTCCAGGTGTATTATAATCAGGAAGATTTTAAGTTGTTGAGAATTCAAACATGGGAGTAGGAAATGAACTTCATGATTTCTGTTTCTAAGGCCCCAAAGCTGCAAAATAATAATAAGTGCTTTCATGGAAAAACTTTTTTTAAATTTTTTTTTTAAGGGAAGTAACAATTTTAATACAGAGGTGCATGTATTTGGGCAATCAGAAGAGTTTCTTCTAGACAAGGAATTGGCAACTATAGTCCACTGCCTGTTTTGCATGGTGTGTGAACTGAGAATGCTTTTCACATTTTTTAATGGTTGAAATAGAGGTAGGAATAATATTTGTGACAAAGCATTTTGTGAAAATCAGATGGAATTCAAGTTTTGATGTGCATATAGAGACTCCAACAGAGCACATTCATCCCTTTCCACGTTCCCTGCGGTGGCATTCGTGCTCAAGGACTGAATGGAGGTTCTGCACCAGAGCTACACACGGTCCACAAAGCTTAGAATATTTACTTACTTGGCCTTTTACAGAAAACATTTTTTCAGCCACTGATGCAGGCTGTTAAAAGCGGCAAGAAGTATTCATTCACTTCATCCACTCTTGTTTTTTCTTTTTGGGAAATTGAAGCTTAAACAGGGCATGAGCTTTCATCGTGGGTTTCTTGTGTGCCCTGCATGCCATTTGGACATTTGCAAGCAGGGTTTCTGTGCCCATTCTTGCCACTGAGGGGCATATGCAAAATGGTGCAAGAAAGCACGAGTGCAGTGGACCAGGCGCCAAGCTCCTAGACCCTTTATCTCATTCAGACCAGCAGGAGAAGGAAGACTGGACTGGAGCCCAAGGACCAAGGGCTGAGTTTAGCCTAGTGTCTAAGGAATGAGGTGATTGTGACTTCTCTCTGTTACCTTTATCCCCACCCCCATCCCACCCAGTACTCAGAGGAGAGGGGACTTCTGTGTTAGGGCAGATACAAGTGTAAATTCCCTCTTGAAAAGGACAATATGATCTGGCCTCCTATCTGCTGTTGGAAGACATTCTGGAGGAGATGTGCCCTGTCTTGCCTGAAAGGAAGGGGCACAGATTCAGGGTCTTTTGTTTCATCCAGCTTTGCCACCTAGGATGCCCAGCTGTCTGGGAAGAGATCCTGGCCCAGGTAACAGCCCACATAAGCCTCCCAGGGCTCTGCAACCCTCTGGAGGTCCCCTGGTAAGTACGCTCCTCTCTTTACTACCAGGAAGACAGACTGGGTATGTGGGGCATCCTTCAACCAAAGAAAGTGGAAAGGGAGACAGCAGAGAAGCAGGGAAGGAGAGAGAAAGAGTGCAATAGAGTAAGGTGAAGCATGCAGAGGAAGTGAGTAAAGAAAAGGGGTAAACAGATGAAGGGAGGGAAGGACAGCAAAGAAGAAAGGGAGAAAAAAAAGGAAGAAAAACAGAGCTCCAGCTGTTTTCATGGACCTTGCCAGTGTGTCTGTCTGGAGGGACCAGCCTTTGTTACAGAGCCTCTCCTTTTCTGTCCTGTCTCTGAGGCCGGTTCCTCCGCTTCAGGACAACAGTGGCCCAAAAGATTGAGCACTTTGTTCTCAAAGGCCAGAATGACTAGGCACCTAAACTGAGGTCTCTGACTGGTACCTGGGCAGGAGTCAGACCCAGTCTCCTGCTCCTGGCATCTGGGTTCCTGAAGCACAGCGTCCTTTTTTCAGAGCACTTTCTCGAAGGACCCACACATACCAGCAGGAGAAGCTGGCCGGAGTGCCCGGGCTGCTGACACATGGTCTGAATATCTGCATGCAGCAGCTCTTGCCTGAGCCATGGGGCCACAGAGGCCAGAGCAGCCATGGCCACTACTTCCTGGCCCTGGGCATGGCCTCAGGTGCACATACTTCTCAAGATTCCACTCAGAACCAAGGTACTTTCTAGAGCTTCTCTGTCCAGGCTGAAATGTCTGGGGAGGGAACAAGTATAGCCTGGGGTCTGCGCTATATCCAGCAGGATTTCTGGGTTTCCTTTATCCCCACCCCATCCCACCCAGTACTCAGAGGAGAGGGGACTTCTGTGTTAGGGCAGATACAAGTGTAAATTCCCTCTTGAAAAGGACAATATGATCTGGCCTCCTATCTGCTGTTGGAAGACATTCTGGAGGAGATGTGCCCTGTCTTGCCTGAAAGGAAGGGGCAAAGATTCAGGGTCTTTTGTTTCATCCAGCTTTGCCACCTAGGATGCCCAGCTGGCTGGGAAGAGATCCTGGCCCAGGTAACAGCCCACATAAGCCTCCCAGGGCTCTGCAACCCTCTGGAGGTCCCCTGGTAAGTACGCTCCTCTCTTTACTACCAGGAAGACAGACTGGGTATGTGGGGCATCCTTCAACCAAAGAAAGTGGAAAGGGAGACAGCAGAGAAGCAGGGAAGGAGAGAGAAAGAGTGCAATAGAGTAAGGTGAAGCATGCAGAGGAAGTGAGTAAAGAAAAGGGGTAAACAGATGAAGGGAGGGAAGGACAGCAAAGAAGAAAGGGAGAAAAAAAAGGAAGAAAAACAGAGCTCCAGCTGTTTTCATGGACCTTGCCAGTGTGTCTGTCTGGAGGGACCAGCCTTTGTTACAGAGCCTCTCCTTTTCTGTCCTGTCTCTGAGGCCGGTTCCTCCGCTTCAGGACAACAGTGGCCCAAAAGATTGAGCACTTTGTTCTCAAAGGCCAGAATGACTAGGCACCTAAACTGAGGTCTCTGACTGGTACCTGGGCAGGAGTCAGACCCAGTCTCCTGCTCCTGGCATCTGGGTTCCTGAAGCACAGCGTCCTTTTTTCAGAGCACTTTCTCGAAGGACCCACACATACCAGCAGGAGAAGCTGGCCGGAGTGCCCGGGCTGCTGACACATGGTCTGAATATCTGCATGCAGCAGCTCTTGCCTGAGCCATGGGGCCACAGAGGCCAGAGCAGCCATGGCCACTACTTCCTGGCCCTGGGCATGGCCTCAGGTGCACATACTTCTCAAGATTCCACTCAGAACCAAGGTACTTTCTAGAGCTTCTCTGTCCAGGCTGAAATGTCTGGGGGAGGGGAACAAGTATAGCCTGGGGTCTGCGCTATATCCAGCAGGATTTCTGGGTTTCTAGGACGATCAAAAACCAGATTCTTGCTGGGTCAAGACAATTATTGCCCACCTATGATTTTATTTTTTTATTGCCTGCCTAAGCTGCCGATGCTCTTGCTCTTAAAACACACTTTTAAAGAAAAATCACACATTAAAAAATAGCTACAAAACAAAAACGAAGGAACTATTTCCAGAGGAACAAATTTGTAAATTACTTGAAGAGGGAGAATTTGAAGTGGAGAGGGAGGGCTGTGTCTCAAGGTGCTGTCCTCAAACGCGCTCTGAGCACCTAGCTCACAGGTGTTTAAAATGATTCAAAACGAAAAGTCCGCGTATGATTTGAAATGTTGATAAAGGAAGGCATCATTAGAGATCTGCTTCTCCAAAAAGACAGTGATTGTGCAGTCACCCAGAGAGGTGACTTAGGAGCATGGAGATGGAGTCATTTTATAACATCCAGATTTTCCGTTTTGAAGGCAAGGCAGATGTCCCCAGTGTTGAATCCAGACACCGTGAGCAAGAACCGGGCTCGGAGCCTCAGGACCAAACGATGCGTTCCCTGCCGGGTAACTGGTATGCTTCTCCTGGCAAGACCGAGCTGGTGCGCCCACCTGATAGCTACCGCCACCAGCGCTAGCCTGCCCTGGGCAGGCGACAATCAGAAGTAATCGCTTACAAAAGAAGCGAGTAGAGGATAACTTTCGTTCAGGGCGCGGACTTGACCGTGCGCGTCCTCGAGGAGCCCGGCACAAGGGCGAGGAACGCGGGGCCGCAAAGGGTGCCAGAGCCCGGGAAGTCCTTCGCGGCTCAGTTTCTGAGTCGGTCAACTGAGGGTGGAGGGAAGTGTGGGGCTCCATGTAGGTAGCTGCTGGGTAGTTGCGCCCAGGGGTGAGCAGACAAGCCCCGAAGAAACCGCTCTTGGTGGTTCCCAGTCCTGACTTTGTTGTGCCGAGTAGGACACAAAGCCGAGACAACTAGGAGAGGAGACAGCGAAAAAGGGCTGGGGTTGGGTACGCGCTGGAGGGGAACCTGGGCCCAGAACACTCCAGGTAATGCAGAAGCACCCAGACGTGGCCACCGACCGTGCCCCGGCCTGCCCATATCTGGACTCGGCCTCCTCGTCTGTACAATGGTTCGGGACCCCTTCGTCCGATCGGCTGCAGAAACCAACCCGGGAGGCGTTAGGAGAGGGGGAGGGCTTAGCTGGAGGAAGGGAAGGTCTGGAACCTACTGCCTGGACTGAGAGGGTTCGCTTATGGAGGGAAGTAATCCTCTCCCTCGCGCTGCCCTTACAACGCGGCTGTGGGGTCTGAGAGCAGAGCAGCGGTGGAGATGGGGCCTCACCCGGCGTCCCGGTGGCGCCTAGACCCCCCTGCTGCCCGAAGCCCCTCACCGCCTGGCCGCCGGTGAGGGCGGCTGGCCGCGAGCGCTGAGGTCACCTTTTCCACTGAGCCCGCCGAGAGCGGAAGGTTTCCGGGATTTTCGCGGCGGCATCGGCGGCGGGAGGCCCGGGCTGGAGGAGCTGGGCCCGGCGGTTGCACCCCTGAGGTGGGGGCTACAAGGCTGGGACCGCGCGCGCGAGGCCCTGGGGCCTCTTCGCCCAAGGGCTTCTGTTCCCCACCTGGAGAAGGGATCCTTCCCTCTGGTAAGAAGGAAGCACCCCACTCTGAGAGTCATTTGCCAGCCAATAATGCTGCAATTTCCGAGCAGAGCCCTGCTGTGTTTGTTTCGCCTGAAAGGGGGTTTATCCGTAGATCTGCTTGGGGATCACAGCCAGACACAGACATGCCTGGAGAGGGGCGATCAGAGGCCTACCGAACGAGAGGAGGGTCTTGAGGGGTGACAGGGTCGATCAGGCTCTCTCAGTCCTTGGAACCAGCCAGGGTCTCCAATGCTCCAGGGCATTCCCACAAAGAGCCTTGGGCCTTATTCCTGGTGCCTGCCCAAGGAGCTGAGGGGAAGCCTTCCATTTCAGCATCTGTGAAACAGGGTGGGGTTTGGACTGCACTAGTCTTCTGATGCCTGAAAATCTAGAGGTGAAGCCTCAATCCTGAAAATAATCTCCTACCGCTAAACCTGAGGCAGGACTGGAGGCAAAATGGATTTGGCGAGAGCTGATCAATGTGATTCGCAAGTCCTGAGCTCCCATCTGGAGGACCTACAACACTCAGAGAGGCAAGTGTCTAGAGGTGAGATGGTTCAAAGCCAGGTGGCTTCAGTCAAGGGCACAAATAGGAGGTAAAGGAATGGAGTAGGGGTGACTGGGTCTAACCTTCACAGTAGACTACCCACAGGCTGTGCCCTTGGGAAGATATGAAAGAAGGAGAAGGAGGTGGCCCCACTAGGTGGAAGGCGGTGAGAGAAAAATGGGCCCCACGCCATATGCACCAGGAGCAATAGAAAACAAACCCTACTTGCAATGCTCCCTGGGCCGGTACTTTCCTCTTGCTGGGCTTTAGTTTCACCATCTTAGGAAGTAGGTGATTGGACTGGGTGACACCCAAGCACCCATCTACAGAGGGTTCTTTTGCCTATGAGTAGGCTCCAGGGTCTGGTCAAAACCCGGCTGGCCGCGAGCGCTGAGGTCACCTTTTCCACTGAGCCCGCCGAGAGCGGAAGGTTTCCGGGATTTTCGCGGCGGCATCGGCGGCGGGAGGCCCGGGCTGGAGGAGCTGGGCCCGGCGGTTGCACCCCTGAGGTGGGGGCTACAAGGCTGGGACCGCGCGCGCGAGGCCCTGGGGCCTCTTCGCCCAAGGGCTTCTGTTCCCCACCTGGAGAAGGGATCCTTCCCTCTGGTAAGAAGGAAGCACCCCACTCTGAGAGTCATTTGCCAGCCAATAATGCTGCAATTTCCGAGCAGAGCCCTGCTGTGTTTGTTTCGCCTGAAAGGGGGTTTATCCGTAGATCTGCTTGGGGATCACAGCCAGACACAGACATGCCTGGAGAGGGGCGATCAGAGGCCTACCGAACGAGAGGAGGGTCTTGAGGGGTGACAGGGTCGATCAGGCTCTCTCAGTCCTTGGAACCAGCCAGGGTCTCCAATGCTCCAGGGCATTCCCACAAAGAGCCTTGGGCCTTATTCCTGGTGCCTGCCCAAGGAGCTGAGGGGAAGCCTTCCATTTCAGCATCTGTGAAACAGGGTGGGGTTTGGACTGCACTAGTCTTCTGATGCCTGAAAATCTAGAGGTGAAGCCTCAATCCTGAAAATAATCTCCTACCGCTAAACCTGAGGCAGGACTGGAGGCAAAATGGATTTGGCGAGAGCTGATCAATGTGATTCGCAAGTCCTGAGCTCCCATCTGGAGGACCTACAACACTCAGAGAGGCAAGTGTCTAGAGGTGAGATGGTTCAAAGCCAGGTGGCTTCAGTCAAGGGCACAAATAGGAGGTAAAGGAATGGAGTAGGGGTGACTGGGTCTAACCTTCACAGTAGACTACCCACAGGCTGTGCCCTTGGGAAGATATGAAAGAAGGAGAAGGAGGTGGCCCCACTAGGTGGAAGGCGGTGAGAGAAAAATGGGCCCCACGCCATATGCACCAGGAGCAATAGAAAACAAACCCTACTTGCAATGCTCCCTGGGCCGGTACTTTCCTCTTGCTGGGCTTTAGTTTCACCATCTTAGGAAGTAGGTGATTGGACTGGGTGACACCCAAGCACCCATCTACAGAGGGGTTCTTTTTGCCTATGAGTAGGGAGGGGCTCCCAGCTGGACTGCCTAGGGCTCTGGGAGACACTGACTTTTCTCTGTTTGCCTGGTGGCTTCTGGGCCAACTGAGGTAGCACAGACCCACTCCGTGTCTCTCTACCTCTCACTCAGAGAGAGGTCTGCCTTGCATGGGATATCCTCACTCTTAGTGGGTCCCACACTATCCTCTTCTGAGGAGCCATGTGACTCACAAGATCACCCACATTTGGAGCACCTGGAGGTCTTTTCAGTCCTGATGATGCTGAGAAATTCAGAAAGGTATAGCCCTGGCTGAAGTCACTCACCAACTAGGGGGAGAGGCAGCTGGGTCTTAGAGCCTTTGGTAAGACATTCTCTTCGTCCTTGTGGACAAAGAGTCTTGGGCATCTCCTAGTCTACACATAATGGACTTAAAACCTGGGGCAGGTGTGGGGGTCTCACCACTAGCAGAGAAGCTGTGCCATCTTGGGGTGAGGAAGGGACATGGGTGTAGTAAGGTCCCAATTCTTGGGGTGAGGAAGGGACATGGGTGTAGTAAGGTCCCTCTAGGTCCCAATTCCTAGAGGTCCCAGGCAGAGCTCACATGGGAAGGTGAAGTGGCCCAGAACCCCACATGAGGGACTCCCAAGGGGCAGGAGGAGAGGGGTAGGCACCCTTCCCAGTCTCCTGTGGACACTCATCTATCACCACTGACACCCCACCCTCCTTGCCTGAATAAACTATATACTCCTTCCTAACAGACCCTGTGGGACCCATGGGAACAGGACCCCCTACTAAGTCCTCACAACCTCCTTGGAGTCAAGGTCAGCATCTTTTCTGGACAGATCAGGAGACTGAGGTCCGGAATGGGGCAGTGGCTGGCCTCCAGTGACAGTGCTAAAGAGATAA
Source organism: Tragulus kanchil (assembly GCA_022376925.1). Classification (NCBI taxonomy): domain Eukaryota; kingdom Metazoa; phylum Chordata; class Mammalia; order Artiodactyla; family Tragulidae; genus Tragulus; species Tragulus kanchil. Next base: position 89,988,524 of record JAIOJX010000023.1, on the reverse strand, counting down.
ACTCAGGGAAGAGTTGGCCCCACTAGGTGGAAGGCGGTGAGAGAAAAATGGGCCCCACGCCATCTGCACCAGGAGCAATAGAAAACAAACCCTACTTGCAATGCTCCCTGGGCCGGTACTTTCCTCTTGCTGGGCTTTAGTTTCACCATCTTAGGAAGTAGGTGATTGGACTGGGTGACACCCAAGCACCCATCTACAGAGGGGTTCTTTTTGCCTATGAGTAGGAGGGCTCCCAGCTGGACTGCCTAGGGCTCTGGGAGACACTGACTTTTCTCTGTTTGCCTGGTGGCTTCTGGGCCAACTGAGGTAGCACAGACCCACTCCGTGTCTCTCTACCTCTCACTCAGAGAGAGGTCTGCCTTGCATGGGATATCCTCACTCTTAGTGGGTCCCACACTATCCTCTTCTGAGGAGCCATGTGACTCACAAGATCACCCACATTTGGAGCACCTGGAGGTCTTTTCAGTCCTGATGATGCTGAGAAATTCAGAAAGGTATAGCCCTGGCTGAAGTCACTCACCAACTAGGGGGAGAGGCAGCTGGGTCTTAGAGCCTTTGGTAAGACATTCTCTTCGTCCTTGTGGACAAAGAGTCTTGGGCATCTCCTAGTCTACACATAATGGACTTAAAACCTGGGGCAGGTGTGGGGGTCTCACCACTAGCAGAGAAGCTGTGCCATCTTGGGGTGAGGAAGGGACATGGGTGTAGTAAGGTCCCAATTCTTGGGGTGAGGAAGGGACATGGGTGTAGTAAGGTCCCTCTAGGTCCCAATTCCTAGAGGTCCCAGGCAGAGCTCACATGGGAAGGTGAAGTGGCCCAGAACCCCACATGAGGGACTCCCAAGGGGCAGGAGGAGAGGGGTAGGCACCCTTCCCAGTCTCCTGTGGACACTCATCTATCACCACTGACACCCCACCCTCCTTGCCTGAATAAACTATATACTCCTTCCTAACAGACCCTGTGGGACCCATGGGAACAGGACCCCCTACTAAGTCCTCACAACCTCCTTGGAGTCAAGGTCAGCATCTTTTCTGGACAGATCAGGAGACTGAGGTCCGGAATGGGGCAGTGGCTGGCCTCCAGTGACAGTGCTAAAGAGATAAACTCAGGGAAGAGTTGAGCTTTGGAATCGTTGGTCCCGTGACTTGGACTAATATTCCCTTAATGATGAAGAGAGGGAGCATGCGAAGCCTACGGCCTTCCTCTGTCACGTTGGGGTCCTTAAGGCTTGGAGGGGAGGCAGGAGCCACAGTTCATCTCCAGACTCCCAGGGCACCCTGTGGCTTCTCATCCAGCTTCACGCAGGACCGGTTTTCTCGGTTGCTCCAAAACTGCGAAAAGGCAACGTTGCAGCCTTTCCTTTTCCAGGCATCTAACCAGGGGAACCCAACCCACTCCACTGCGTCTTCCACATATCACTTGACAACGTAAGCAAATTCTGGCTGGAGAAATTGGCGTCTCAGGGCAGTTCCATAGAAATGCGGCAGTGCCTGGTAAACTGAGGCACAGGTAAGGTCACTGCCCTGCGAGTTGCCCTCGGCCCACTGTACACCCCAGCCCCGCGGGCGCTCCTGAGCCCTGGCACGGAGGCTGAGCGCCGCCACCCACTTCCCAGTCGAGCTTCGGGGCCGCTGTTTCTCCTCCTCCGGATCTCTCCCGGGCTCCCTAACCCCTGCTTAGAGCCGCCCGCCTAGCTAACTATGCCATCTCTTTCTTGACTGCCCCCTCTTTCTGTCCTGCTTGCCTCTGTGCTCCCTGGCACGTCACGGCCCGCAGGCTCCCGCGCCTCTGTCGGTCGCTCTCTGCGCACGTCGCGACCGACGTCCCTGGCATCCTCACGTCACCGTCTCGCATCTTGTGTAGCCCTCGGGGTCTCGCTCTAGATCCTCTCTCACCTCTCTCTCGATCCCTCAGCTCCCATCCCTGGGGTTCTGGTCTCCCGAGCGCTGCGGCTCGTTCCTTCTAGGGCGTGCGCTCCGCTGGGTCTCCCTCTGTCTGGGTCGGTCGGCCCTCTAGCGGTCCCTCCCTCAGGCCCGGCTCCGGTCTCCGGCCCTCCCCTAGGCTCGGCCTGGGGGGTGAGGGGCGGTGTCGCGGGGCGGGGCGGCCGGGCGGGGCGGGGCGGGGCGGTGACGCGGGGCAGACGGGGCTAGAGGCGCGGCGGAGCGGGGCGGGGGCGCAGTCTCGGGTCCGACCAGCCGAGCCCCGAGCGCCCCGCCCGCGCCCTGTGCCTCCGCCCGGCTGGCCGGCGGGGGAGGGGGCATGAGCCGGCGCCCGCGCGCCGCCGGGACCTGCGGGCCGGCCTAGACCCCCGCGCGGGCCCCGCGCCCCAGCCGCTGACGCCGCAGAGCTCCGGGAGCCGCGATGCAGCGGCCTGGGGAGCCGGGCGCCGCGCGCTTCGGGCCGCCCGAGGGCTGCGCTGACCACCGGCCGCACCGCTACCGCAGCTTCATGATCGAGGAAATCCTCACTGAGCCTCCGGGGCCCAAGGGCGCCGCTCCCGCCGCCGCCGCCGCCGCCGCGGGCGAGTTGCTCAAGTTCGGCGTGCAGGCGCTGCTGGCGGCGCGGCCCTTCCACAGCCACCTGGGTACGTGCGGGGGCCTGGGGCTGCGGGGGTGCTGGCCGGGCTCGGCGGGAGGAAGCGAGCCGCGGCCCCTCCGGGACGCAGCTCCGGACACGCAGGCCCCAGGCCGTTCCTTCGGCCCACTGTACACCCCAGCCCCGCGGGCGCTCCTGAGCTACGGAGGCTGAGCGCCGCCACCCACTTCCCAGTCGAGCTTCGGGGCCGCTGTTTCTCCTCCTCCGGATCTCTCCCGGGCTCCCTAACCCCTGCTTAGAGCCGCCCGCCTAGCTAACTATGCCATCTCTTTCTTGACTGCCCCCTCTTTCTGTCCTGCTTGCCTCTGTGCTCCCTGGCACGTCACGGCCCGCAGGCTCCCGCGCCTCTGTCGGTCGCTCTCTGCGCACGTCGCGACCGACGTCCCTGGCATCCTCACGTCACCGTCTCGCATCTTGTGTAGCCCTCGGGGTCTCGCTCTAGATCCTCTCTCACCTCTCTCTCGATCCCTCAGCTCCCATCCCTGGGGTTCTGGTCTCCCGAGCGCTGCGGCTCGTTCCTTCTAGGGCGTGCGCTCCGCTGGGTCTCCCTCTGTCTGGGTCGGTCGGCCTCTCTAGCGGTCCCCTCCCTCAGGCCCGGCTCCGGTCTCCGGCCCTCCCCTAGGCTCGGCCTGGGGGGTGAGGGGCGGTGTCGCGGGGCGGGGCGGCCGGGCGGGGCGGGGCGGGGCGGTGACGCGGGGCAGACGGGGCTAGAGGCGCGGCGGAGCGGGGCGGGGGCGCAGTCTCGGGTCCGACCAGCCGAGCCCCGAGCGCCCCGCCCGCGCCCTGTGCCTCCGCCCGGCTGGCCGGCGGGGGAGGGGGCATGAGCCGGCGCCCGCGCGCCGCCGGGACCTGCGGGCCGGCCTAGACCCCCGCGCGGGCCCCGCGCCCCAGCCGCTGACGCCGCAGAGCTCCGGGAGCCGCGATGCAGCGGCCTGGGGAGCCGGGCGCCGCGCGCTTCGGGCCGCCCGAGGGCTGCGCTGACCACCGGCCGCACCGCTACCGCAGCTTCATGATCGAGGAAATCCTCACTGAGCCTCCGGGGCCCAAGGGCGCCGCTCCCGCCGCCGCCGCCGCCGCCGCGGGCGAGTTGCTCAAGTTCGGCGTGCAGGCGCTGCTGGCGGCGCGGCCCTTCCACAGCCACCTGGGTACGTGCGGGGGCCTGGGGCTGCGGGGGTGCTGGCCGGGCTCGGCGGGAGGAAGCGAGCCGCGGCCCCTCCGGGACGCAGCTCCGGACACGCAGGCCCCAGGCCGTTCCTTCGGCGCGCTCCTGGCAGGGAAGCAAAGCGGGCAGGAGCCGGGCGGCGCAGAAACCAGGCCTCGTGCCCGTGGGCCAGGCCAGCCGGGAGGGCATTCTCTCGCCTCTTCACTGCGACCCTGCGGTGTCCAGGCCCAAGGAGTCCAGGCCCGGGGACCCGAGCCCGCATCACCATCGTGGGCACTGGACCAGACTGCGAGTGTCAGACTGCGGGTCAAAGCGACCTCAGGCCGCGGGCGCCTGGGCCTTTGCCACAGGACTGGGAGTGGCGGTGGCTGCGCAAGCCGCGACAGCGGAACCTTGGTGAAAAAGGCCCGTGACTCTGAGTGCTGTGCTGGGGGCTGACGCTGGCCGGAGCCAGCCCAGAGCCTCCTGGAGCCCAGGGTCTCAGGCCGGTAGCGAATCCGCCTGTGCTTTAGGACAGGCCCCCTTGGGCCTTGCCTGGGGACAAGAGGCTTGTCCGAGAGTCGCTGTCACACTGGCCCTTCGTTCCAGATCGGCTGCACCTTGGCAGAGCTTGAACCAGCAACTCAGCCTTTTTCTGCTCCCTTCGGCTCTCTTCTTTCCTTGTTGGGGCCCTAACTCGACCTGCTGGCCCTCTCCACCGCACCCCTTCTTCTGACCTTTCCCGATGTCTCTCCATCCTTCCTCTCCGTGAGGTGAGCCTGCTCATCCTCTCTTACCTTCCCCCGAAGATCTCTTTTCCCCTCTGAGCCGCCTCCTCACTTACCGCGCATCAAGCCTGGGCCCTTCCTGACTCCAGAGGGCCTACTACCCGCTAGTTTTGAGAAGTCTATCCCGGCAAAGAGCCCTCCTACATTCTACAGGACCTCAGCCCAGGGAGCAGACTTCCTCTATGCCCAGTAACCCTCCAGTCGGTGATCCGCCTGCCTGAGGGGCAGCCGGACCAGTTTGTTCGTTTTGAGTTCTATCACTGCTGCCTTTGCCTCCAGATGCATTGTTGGCAATTCGTTTGAAGCGGGCAAAAAAAAAAAAAAAAAAAAATTTAGCACTAATGAAAATCGAAACATCTTCGCGGGGAAGTCTAAACAAAGAAAACAGGAGGAACAAACTTCCCATTTCTTGCGGTGTTTTGGAATTTCCGGGAAGCTCCCAACTTCGCGCTCACTGACTGCTCCCTGCCCCGCGGGGTGGCGGTTTTGCCCCTGCACAAAAGAGCAGACGTGCTTACTCCATTGAAACACTGTTGTCCCCACCCCCACCCCCCACTCCCCAATGCAGCAAAGCCTACTTAGGTGGGACAAATGCTCTCCTTCCTAGTTGTGTTTTTTCTTGATTTCCCTTTTCTGCGATTCGTACTCCATGCTTTTGGGAGCTTCCTGACCTTGTTCATTGGGATTCCTGGAATGTTAGGGCACATGGGCCCTGAGGAATGACAGACAGAGGCTGGGTGGGGGAGGTCCCCCTCCTGGACTCTGGGAACCCCGGCGTCCAGGAGGGTCAGCCCCGCGCAAAATCTCTCCTTCTCGGCCAGCACGAAGGTTTTGTGCCTGGGACACTGGTTGAGGGCGAGCTGTCGGCACCGTTCGATTGGGATCTCCCCCTTCGTTCCAGATCGGCTGCACCTTGGCAGAGCTTGAACCAGCAACTCAGCCTTTTTCTGCTCCCTTCGGCTCTCTTCTTTCCTTGTTGGGGCCCTAACTCGACCTGCTGGCCCTCTCCACCGCACCCCTTCTTCTGACCTTTCCCGATGTCTCTCCATCCTTCCTCTCCGTGAGGTGAGCCTGCTCATCCTCTCTTACCTTCCCCCGAAGATCTCTTTTCCCCTCTGAGCCGCCTCCTCACTTACCGCACATCAAGCCTGGGCCCTTCCTGACTCCAGAGGGCCTACTACCCGCTAGTTTTGAGAAGTCTATCCCGGCAAAGAGCCCTCCTACATTCTACAGGACCTCAGCCCAGGGAGCAGACTTCCTCTATGCCCAGTAACCCTCCAGTCGGTGATCCGCCTGCCTGAGGGGCAGCCGGACCAGTTTGTTCGTTTTGAGTTCTATCACTGCTGCCTTTGCCTCCAGATGCATTGTTGGCAATTCGTTTGAAGCGGGCAAAAAAAAAAAAAAAAAAAAAAAAATTTAGCACTAATGAAAATCGAAACATCTTCGCGGGGAAGTCTAAACAAAGAAAACAGGAGGAACAAACTTCCCATTTCTTGCGGTGTTTTGGAATTTCCGGGAAGCTCCCAACTTCGCGCTCACTGACTGCTCCCTGCCCCGCGGGGTGGCGGTTTTGCCCCGCACAAAAGAGCAGACGTGCTTACTCCATTGAAACACTGTTGTCCCCACCCCCACCCCCCACTCCCCAATGCAGCAAAGCCTACTTAGGTGGGACAAATGCTTTCCTTCCTAGTTGTGTTTTTTCTTGATTTCCCTTTTCTGCGATTCGTACTCCATGCTTTTGGGAGCTTCCTGACCTTGTTCATTGGGATTCCTGGAATGTTAGGGCACATGGGCCCTGAGGAATGACAGACAGAGGCTGGGTGGGGGAGGTCCCCCTCCTGGACTCTGGGAACCCCGGCGTCCAGGAGGGTCAGCCCCGCGCAAAATCTCTCCCTTCTCGGCCAGCACGAAGGTTTTGTGCCTGGGACACTGGTTGAGGGCGAGCTGTCGGCACCGTTCGAGGATCTCCAGGAGGAGGAGCACGGCTCGAGCTTACCCGGCTCCCCACTCTCTCCCCGCAGCCGTGCTAAAGGCCGAACAGGCGGCGGTGTTTAAATTCCCGCTGGCGCCGCTTGGCTGCTCAGGACTGGGCTCCGCGCTGCTTGCCGCGGGCCCTGGACTGCCCAGCGCCGCCGGCGCACCGCACCTGCCTCTTGAGCTGCAGCTCCGCGGGAAGCTGGAGCCTCCGGGCACCGGGGAGCCGGGCACCAAGGTCAAGAAGGGGCGTCGGAGCCGCACCGTGTTCACTGAACTGCAACTGATGGGCCTAGAGAAACGTTTCGAGAAGCAGAAGTACCTCTCCACGCCCGACAGGTAGCGCGGGGCCAGGCTGGGCCCTGTGGGTCGTGGGAGGGGGGCTGCTTGCCCTGCTGAGAGTGCACCCTGCTCTTTCCAGAATAGATCTCGCTGAGTCCCTGGGTCTGAGCCAGTTGCAGGTTAAGACGTGGTACCAGAATCGAAGGATGAAGTGGAAGAAAATAGTAAGTGTTCGGGGGCTTTCTGTGCGGTCTATTTGCCGCAGTGCTCCTGTGGCTTTCATGTGCCTCCGCGAGACTTGCCCAATCCTCCTGATTTCCTGCTCTCTGGTCCACTGGGGCCCTGGCCCAGTTCCTTTCTGCTCCCTGAACCCTCTTTCAGGAAACCTTGAACCCCTCTGCCCAACCCTCTGGCTGCTTTTCCCTAGCAGCGCTCAGACTAATGGGCGCCATTTCCCCGAGGCGAGGCGCCGCCTGGAATGGCCTCGTTGGGCTCTCCACCCTGCCTGGGGTCCTCGGTCGTGTCCCAGATCACTGCAGCGCCGCCGATCTCCCTCGCAGGTGCTGCAGGGCGGCGGCCTGGAGTCTCCCACCAAGCCTAAGGGGAGGCCCAAGAAGAACTCCATCCCCACGAGCGAACAGCTGACAGAGCAGGAGCGCGCCAAGGAGGCGGAAAAGACGGCGGAGGCACCGGGCGAGGCCAGCGACCGGAGCCACGAGGACTGAGCGCGGCAGAGGGTGAGGGTCCAGAGAGCCCCAGCGCAATTCGCGGCTTCCAGAATACGCCGAAAGCCGCGAGTCGCCCCTTCTGCGTCCACGCCGTTTGCTTTCTAAACTTTTTATTATTACCTTGAATGAGGACAGTTGCGGACAAGGAAGGACAGACTCTGAAGCCAAACCGAGGCCCCGATGCACTCGCGGGCCCTAGCCTGGAAACTCGCATCCGGCGCGGCGGAAGGTCGCCTTGTCTCGGAGCTCCGCGGCTCCACGCGCGTTCACGCCCCGCTCCTCTCTTGCACCCCCCACTCGCCCCTGGCCGGCCCCCCGGGCCCAGATGCCTCCAGGCACACACGCGCTTCCATGCGTCTGGGACCCCGCGGCCCGGCGCAGGCCACCTCGGCCCTAGATGGTGCCCAGACAATCCGACGTCTCTGGGGCCCCTACCCCTGTCTTACGAAGACGGTGATTTTTTTTCCAATAAAATATTTTATGACACAGCGGGAGTTGGTGAGGGGTTTTCTGAATCCGCGAGGTTTGAGGGGGACGCGGCGAGGGAAGAGGGGCGCGCGCAGTGGCTTCTGAAACATCCTTTCCCCCGGGATCCGCGGACCTGAATGGTGATCTGCTTCACCCGGCCGGGGCCACTGCACGCAGGCACCTCGGTTGCTGCAGGATCCTAGGAATAGCTTCCACTCTGGGCATGAGAGGCCAGTCCAGGGCTCTGCGGATGGTAGCAACCAGGCTACGCAGGGGTTGCCAAGAACGGGAGTCCCAGGTCATCGCGGCTCTCACTCCGCAAGTTGTTAGTTCTGTCTCTGGGACTTGACTAACTTCGAGGCCCTTGACACTGTCCCAGCCAGCCTTTTCTGAGGCCGACGGGAAACCTAGGAGTGTTCTCTACTGGTGCCTCTACTGGAGGCCGTACCTGCAGAGGCACCCGGTCCCGGAGTTCTCACGTTTTCTAAGATATACACAGGGTGAAGGCGCCTGGGAGTCGAGTAGAGCACCTGTGGAGGACCTGACTGAGGCAGAGCGCCCCTTTCCAAGGGGCGGCTTTGTGCCACGCGCTTGCAGCTCCCTGCCCCACCTTTCCCAAGAGAAGGCTTCCAGTCGCGTCCTCTCTGATTTAAGCGGCGCTGAGATCCCGCCGGTTGGTTCCTGTTTTTGTGCTTTCTAGGACTACCAACAGGGTATGGAGACGGAGAAATGGGTCAGTTGCCGGTTAAAGCTAGAGAGAGAGATGGAAACTTGGCCCTGCAGAGTCCCAAACAGGACAAAGATTTGAAACCGCGTACTTGCAGGTACCAAAATGCAGGGAGCAAAAAGATTATGAACGCTTGCGGCCCTGGCCATCGGGGGTGCCCGGGGACGCGCGTTCACGCCCGCTCCTCTTGCACCCCCACTCGCCCCTGGCCGGCCCCGGCCCAGATGCCTCCAGGCACACACGCGCTTCCATGCGTCTGGGACCCCGCGGCCCGGCGCAGGCCACCTCGGCCCTAGATGGTGCCCAGACAATCCGACGTCTCTGGGGCCCCTACCCCTGTCTTACGAAGACGGTGATTTTTTTTCCAATAAAATATTTTATGACACAGCGGGAGTTGGTGAGGGGTTTTCTGAATCCGCGAGGTTTGAGGGGGACGCGGCGAGGGAAGAGGGGCGCGCGCAGTGGCTTCTGAAACATCCTTTCCCCCGGGATCCGCGGACCTGAATGGTGATCTGCTTCACCCGGCCGGGGCCACTGCACGCAGGCACCTCGGTTGCTGCAGGATCCTAGGAATAGCTTCCACTCTGGGCATGAGAGGCCAGTCCAGGGCTCTGCGGATGGTAGCAACCAGGCTACGCAGGGGTTGCCAAGAACGGGAGTCCCAGGTCATCGCGGCTCTCACTCCGCAAGTTGTTAGTTCTGTCTCTGGGACTTGACTAACTTCGAGGCCCTTGACACTGTCCCAGCCAGCCTTTTCTGAGGCCGACGGGAAACCTAGGAGTGTTCTCTACTGGTGCCTCTACTGGAGGCCGTACCTGCAGAGGCACCCGGTCCCGGAGTTCTCACGTTTTCTAAGATATACACAGGGTGAAGGCGCCTGGGAGTCGAGTAGAGCACCTGTGGAGGACCTGACTGAGGCAGAGCGCCCCTTTCCAAGGGGCGGCTTTGTGCCACGCGCTTGCAGCTCCCTGCCCCACCTTTCCCAAGAGAAGGCTTCCAGTCGCGTCCTCTCTGATTTAAGCGGCGCTGAGATCCCGCCGGTTGGTTCCTGTTTTTGTGCTTTCTAGGACTACCAACAGGGTATGGAGACGGAGAAATGGGTCAGTTGCCGGTTAAAGCTAGGAGAGAGAGATGGAAACTTGGCCCTGCAGAGTCCCAAACAGGACAAAGATTTGAAACCGCGTACTTGCAGGTACAAATAGAGGGGGCATTATACTTAGATGCAGGCTTTGAGTTTCAGAATGTGAAAACCGTTATGGTTTTCACCTGCAGTGGCCAATGGCTTCCTTTTCAAATCGCTGCTTGATCACCCTTTCCTGAAACTTTCTGGTACCTGAGTATCACTGGCCTCAGTTTGAGGCTGGGAGGACTGATAAAGAAGATGTATCCTGAGGTTGGCAGGCAATCCTCTGCAAGCTCCAGTTCTGCCAACTCTTTGGGAAATCAGCTCCCTTTCTAGGCTCTTAACCTCGAAAACAATTCCCAGACTACTCACTTGCCACTGTCCTCACTCGGAGAGGCCTGAGAAAACCTGCAGGCAGGAGGGAAGAAATGGACCATCAGTGTATGACTGCAACTCCTAATCCCTTCCAGGCCTTAGAGTTTACCCTCAGGTCTGCTCAGTGTAGTAGTCCTGCCAAAATCTTCCTGCACCAGGCCCAGGCTAGCCAAATCAGGTATACTACTGCGTTTAACCCTCTCCACCTCAAAGTGGGGCACAAGTGGGAATGAAAATTCAAGAAGTTCAATCCCTCCTTGGCTTGGGAGACAGATTCCAGCACAGCTTCTGTCGACTAGGCAGAGTTGCAGGAGGAGAGCGGAGAAGGAGGCATACAGACCTGTACTCCTCTAGTCCATTCTGGAATCTCCTTCTGCGTCCACAGGTTTCATTAAATCTGCGGAATGCAACCTCAGGCAGATTGCCTTGTGGTTCTCTGGTGCTTCCCCCAGAGGCAGCCCTCACTGGACTGTAGGAAAGGGTCATAGAGGGTAGAACAAGGGCTCTAAGAAGGAGGGAGGGCATCTAGGGAGTCCTGCTCCAGAGCACAAGGGCCCCAATATTCGAGCAAGCACAATATTCCAGCTCCTCCAGGCACAGAGGGGGGCACTGCTGTCAGGAGGTCACCATCCGGTCAGTGGGGGAGCTGCGCCCCTGTCAAAGGGGTCCAGATTCCAGTGCAGGCGGGGGCGCGAGGGGTTTCTGTCCCTGCCTGGGCCTTTGTGCTCCTGGCCAGACAGGGAGAGGGGCGACTGCAGCAGATCGAGCCCTGGAGACGCGGGAGAGGAACGGGCTGCTCACCGACCGGTCCGGGCACCTCGGGATTCCTTGCTTGGGTAGACCCGATGGAAGAAGCTCAAGCTAGCTCCAGGAAAACAAAGGAGCAGAGGCAGAAGATCTGTCACCCAACCAGACTTATACCGAGGACCGCACCCCGCAGAGCCAGGACTCTAGGTAAAGGGTTGCATCCTATCTGCGAACGGTGACGCGGTCTCCCAGTCTCAGAGCGCCCCCCCACACACACCACGCCCCGCCCTGGCCACCCAGCGCGGAAACTTCCTCCCTGCCTGGAGCCCACCGCACCCCTCACTCCCCCGCGCGAGCCTTCGGGAAGGAACGATCTCTCTCTTCCCACCGGGAGCAAATTTCGTCTCCATCCCAAGATTCTGGGAAACAAAACCCGGAGACCACACCAAAGCACAGAAGAGGTCGCGTGGCTGCGCCTCTGGAGCCCGGGGCTCGCAGCAGCCGGGGCAGGAGCCGGCTCGGGCGTCTCGCGAGAGACAAGGGCCTGGAATGCGGCTGGATGTGGAACGCCCTTGGTGGCCAGGACCCCGTCCTGATTGGAAGGGCCCGGATCGGGCGCAAGGACTGAGCAATACCCGAGATTACCTCGGCGGCAGTGCTCGGTGGCAAGCGAGACGTTTGCACTTCTGGGATTTGTGAGGTGTGGGTAGGGGACTTGGATAGAAAGGGAGACGTTGCAGGAAGTTTGGCTGAAGGCCTAGGATGGAAGGCTGTGACCCCGCTCCCAAGCAAATCGTTCTCCTTGGTCGGCGGAAGCGGGAGCCCAGCCCCGTGCGGCACTACGCTTAGGCCAGTATCAAAGGAAGTGATCAAGAAGAGGAGGGCCTTTCGCGGCCGGCGTGGGGCCGCATCCAGTTCTAAGCTTCCGACTAGCCGCTGGTTTTCGGTGGAGCCGGCATCACCAGGATATGACAAGGAGAGTCAAGCAAGGACTCCCCATCTCTCCTCCTACCGCCTCTCTAAGTAAAAGAGGAAAGAAAGAAAAAAAAAAGACTATTCGAGTTTACTCCCTTTCCCTGTTTTGGATTTTCCTGAAGGGTCAGTGGTGAGAATCCACAAGGTGGAGGAAAAGAAACAAGGTCCCCGGAACCATATTAGCCAGACCAGGTGTAACGGTTTGCCTCTCCTGGAGCTGGAAGATGCTCTTTTCCTGTATCTAAGAGGGAACCAGGATCCAGAGTAATCTGGAGTGAGCAATACTGCCCATGGACATTCCCAGAACTCCAGAGTTGGAGAAGAAACCAGGTCTTTCCTCCGTTTTTGGCTTCCCACTGTCTGATTTCATTTCTACACTCAAGGGGAACCTCTGCTCCAGAAACATCTCTCATTCCCACATTGAGTCCCCACATCCACAGAGGGGATCAACTGACCCCCTGAGTCTCTGCCCCCCAAGACCTCTCCAGGCCCAGATTTCTCAGGGGTTTTTGTCAGATTAAGAATGACTAGAGTGGTCCTGTGGGTTCCCTCCAGCTCAACCTGGCCGGGACTTTCTGAGGTGAAAAGAAATGTCTCCAAAACCACCTCCCCAGCCCCACTTTAGGAAAGTAAGGAAGCCAGGACTCATTCATTTGTAGGCAGGATAGAAAGGTGACAACAGTAACAGGGACATGCATCTGAGTTAGCCTGGCTCAAGGTCAAGCTTTTCACTGGCCTGGTCCCTGGGCCACTCCACACCCACGGTGCAACAGAAGGCGAGTCCTCCCTGGCTTTGCATGAGCCTGTCCATTTTGTGACTTCAGAGATTTCCTCTTTATTAGTTCGGCCCGGATGGCCACAGCCCCGAGATTACCTCGGCGGCAGTGCTCGGTGGCAAGCGAGACGTTTGCACTTCTGGGATTTGTGAGGTGTGGGTAGGGGACTTGGATAGAAAGGGAGACGTTGCAGGAAGTTTGGCTGAAGGCCTAGGATGGAAGGCTGTGACCCCGCTCCCAAGCAAATCGTTCTCCTTGGTCGGCGGAAGCGGGAGCCCAGCCCCGTGCGGCACTACGCTTAGGCCAGTATCAAAGGAAGTGATCAAGAAGAGGAGGGCCTTTCGCGGCCGGCGTGGGGCCGCATCCAGTTCTAGGCTTCCGACTAGCCGCTGGTTTTCGGTGGAGCCGGCATCACCAGGATATGACAAGGAGAGTCAAGCAAGGACTCCCCATCTCTCCTCCTACCGCCTCTCTAAGTAAAAGAGGAAAGAAAGAAAAAAAAAAGACTATTCGAGTTTACTCCCTTTCCCTGTTTTGGATTTTCCTGAAGGGTCAGTGGTGAGAATCCACAAGGTGGAGGAAAAGAAACAAGGTCCCCGGAACCATATTAGCCAGACCAGGTGTAACGGTTTGCCTCTCCTGGAGCTGGAAGATGCTCTTTTCCTGTATCTAAGAGGGAACCAGGATCCAGAGTAATCTGGAGTGAGCAATACTGCCCATGGACATTCCCAGAACTCCAGAGTTGGAGAAGAAACCAGGTCTTTCCTCCGTTTTTGGCTTCCCACTGTCTGATTTCATTTCTACACTCAAGGGGAACCTCTGCTCCAGAAACATCTCTCATTCCCACATTGAGTCCCCACATCCACAGAGGGGATCAACTGACCCCCTGAGTCTCTGCCCCCCAAGACCTCTCCAGGCCCAGATTTCTCAGGGGTTTTTGTCAGATTAAGAATGACTAGAGTGGTCCCGTGGGTTCCCTCCAGCTCAACCTGGCCGGGACTTTCTGAGGTGAAAAGAAATGTCTCCAAAACCACCTCCCCAGCCCCACTTTAGGAAAGTAAGGAAGCCAGGACTCATTCATTTGTAGGCAGGATAGAAAGGTGACAACAGTAACAGGGACATGCATCTGAGTTAGCCTGGCTCAAGGTCAAGCTTTTCACTGGCCTGGTCCCTGGGCCACTCCACACCCACGGTGCAACAGAAGGCGAGTCCTCCCTGGCTTTGCATGAGCCTGTCCATTTTGTGACTTCAGAGATTTCCTCTTTATTAGTTCTCGCACTGTATTACATTCATCTATTCACTTCAAGGCAGTATCTTCCTATTTCTGAAGTCTGGGTTCATATGACAGTTGGTCTGGAAAGCCCTGTAGGCCTTCGGTCTGCAAAGATGTGATTGGCAGTGGGTGTCCTTAGCTAGGCAATGGAGGCCCCTCACCTCTAAGGCATAAACTCTTGATGGAGAAGGCCACAAACTCTGGAAGGAGGAACAGGCCTTCCTTAAGGTACAGGAAGACACAGGACAATAGCATGGCAGGATACACTCACACACCAGGCAGAGGCCAAGTGCGGCAGGGCTGTAGGTTGCTGGAGAGAATCAATTCGAAGATGCCTCTGACCTTGGAGAAGTGTGGAAAGCTCAATTCATTGACTTTCATGATTGCTTCCTTTTAATATAAACTCAGTAGTGATCTGTGGTAGAAATTTTTGTCTTAATAAACACAAAAGAGATCTTTGAGTTAAGTACAAGACAAAAATTCTAGACACTGAAAAAGCACTGGGCTTCATTGAAGCATGTCTTCACTGGCAATGTTTTAAAATTTTTCTTTCTTAGTGCTTCAGGAAATAATGGTGTCAGACATCAGTGCTATTGTGAGCTCTCCAATATGAATCATGCTCTTTCTTGAGTGATTCATTCATTTAACAAGCAGTTGCTGAATGTGATGATGACGTTCTCAGCACTAGGACACAGGCCATTCTCCCTTCACTGATCTAGTTACAATTCAGTAAAATAGATGCCCTAGGGCTTCCCTGGTGGTCCAGTGGGTAAGCACACCGCCTTGCAGTGCAAGGGGCGCCAGTTCGATCCCTGGCCTGGGAAAATCCCACGTACTGTGGAGCAGCTGGACCAATGTGTCCAATTACCGAGCCAGCGCTCTGGAGTGCATGTGCCCAGAGCTGGTGCTCTGCAGTGAGAGAGGCCACCGCGATGGGAGGCCACACAGGCCAAAGAACAAAGAAATAAATGAAAGACCAATAGAAGTGGCCAAAAAAAAAAATTAGGTCTCCTACTCCCATTTTGCAGATGAAGATAATGCTCAGAGATGTTAGGGAACTTTCCCAGGGACACACAGCTCTCAGCAGCAGAATTTGGATCTGCCTTCAGCTCTGTGAGTTTCCACTGCCTTGAGGTTCAATTTGGTGTATCCTAGATGCCTTAAGGTCCCCAATGACCCCTGCCTGCCCAGAATGAGTCTCATTCATTTTTCTACCAGGTATCTGTTAAATACCTGCTGTGTGCCAAGCACTGTGCTAGACATGGGGCACACTGCCTATGACTCAGGGAACTCAAGTTGGAGGCAAATATGTCACAATCAAGTGTACAAGATGATTTCAGGAAGTAACAAAGGGGTTGCAGCTCTACCTTGAGAAGGGGGGTTGGAAAGCTCAAAATTCACCAGGCAGAGGCCAAGTGCGGCAGGGCTGTAGGTTGCTGAGGAGAATCAATTCGAAGATGCCTCTGACCTTGGAGAAGTGTGGAAAGCTCAATTCATTGACTTTCATGATTGTTTCCTTTTAATATAAACTCAGTAGTGATCTGTGGTAGAAATTTTTGTCTTAATAAACACAAAAGAGATCTTTGAGTTAAGTACAAGACAAAAATTCTAGACACTGAAAAAGCACTGGGCTTCATTGAAGCATGTCTTCACTGGCAATGTTTTAAAATTTTTCTTTCTTAGTGCTTCAGGAAATAATGGTGTCAGACATCAGTGCTATTGTGAGCTCTCCAATATGAATCATGCTCTTTCTTGAGTGATTCATTCATTTAACAAGCAGTTGCTGAATGTGATGATGACGTTCTCAGCACTAGGACACAGGCCATTCTCCCTTCACTGATCTAGTTACAATTCAGTAAAATAGATGCCCTAGGGCTTCCCTGGTGGTCCAGTGGGTAAGCACACCGCCTTGCAGTGCAAGGGGCGCCAGTTCGATCCCTGGCCTGGGAAAATCCCACGTACTGTGGAGCAGCTGGACCAATGTGTCCAATTACCGAGCCAGCTCTGAGTGCATGTGCCCAGAGCTGGTGCTCTGCAGTGAGAGAGGCCACGATGGGAGGCCACACAGGCCAAAGAACAAAGAAATAAATGAAAGACCAATAGAAGTGGCCAAAAAAAAAAATTAGGTCTCCTACTCCCATTTTGCAGATGAAGATAATGCTCAGAGATGTTAGGGAACTTTCCCAGGGACACACAGCTCTCAGCAGCAGAATTTGGATCTGCCTTCAGCTCTGTGAGTTTCCACTGCCTTGAGGTTCAATTTGGTGTATCCTAGATGCCTTAAGGTCCCCAATGACCCCTGCCTGCCCAGAATGAGTCTCATTCATTTTTCTACCAGGTATCTGTTAAATACCTGCTGTGTGCCAAGCACTGTGCTAGACATGGGGCACACTGCCTATGACTCAGGGAACTCAAGTTGGAGGCAAATATGTCACAATCAAGTGTACAAGATGATTTCAGGAAGTAACAAATGCCTTGTAGAAAATAAAGCAGGTGATAGACAATGAGTGTGATGGGGGCTTTAGTCAGGGTGGTCAGGGTAAGTCGATCTCAGGATCTGACTCTTCATTTGAGACCTGAATGACAAGAAATGCTTACCAGCTGGACATAGCAAGTGCAAAGGTCCTGTGGCAGTTTGGAGCTTGGCCTTAACGACAGGAGGGAGATCAAAGTGATGGGAACCAATATGGAGAAGTGGGTAGAGACATGAGAAGGTGGGTCTTGCTCTCTGGAAGGCAGCAAGGAGGAGGCAGTGTTCTGGTTCCCGCCAGGGGCAGATGCCTCTGCTAGCTCAGCCCCTCAGAACTTCAAGCCAACCACAGGAACCCTGCGGCAGCTCCCACTACACTAAGCAATTTGCTTTTTTTTTTCTTTTTCATAAGGATGCAATTTTCTGCGTGCTTTAAGGACATTAGAAGGGCATTTGACTGATGCACCATGCGAAACGCATTAGCAAGGCTGAAGGGCTGCACACAGGAGGTGGCACCAGGCAGGGAAGGGGCAGGTGGAGGCGAGAGCTGACCCTGGGGACCCACCTGGGACAGGAGGTAGAAAGACAGAAACTAGGAGAGCAAAGAGACAAAAAAGAAAGAGTAAGAGAGATCGGAGTTGCAATAGGGGACTTAATTGAGAAGCATTTAAAGGCGGAGGTTCGGGGAGGAGGCCTCTGGGAGGGCGACCTTGGGAAGAGAGATGGGTAGGGGGAGGAGGGAGTGAGGAACGACGTAGAGAGGAGGAAAGTGCCTGAAGAAAGGGGATGC
The DNA here is from genome assembly GCA_022376925.1 of Tragulus kanchil. NCBI lineage: Eukaryota > Metazoa > Chordata > Mammalia > Artiodactyla > Tragulidae > Tragulus > Tragulus kanchil. The sequence continues at coordinate 89,971,292 of JAIOJX010000023.1, read as the reverse complement.
CAGGGAGGATGAGGGAGAAGAGAGAGACAGAGAGAGATGGAAGAGGCAAAGAAACAGCTCCAACGTGAATCTGCTGTAAGACTAAGGGAACTCACACAGGGGCTATGTAACAACCTGGGGGTGGGGTGGGGAGGGATATGGGAGGAAAGTCCAAGTGGGAGGGGTCATGTGTATGCCTATGGTTGATTCGGGCTTACATATGGCAGTAAACAACAAAACTCTGTAAAAATAAAATTAAAAAAAAAGCAAACAGCTAAAAGAGGTGTGGGGAGACTCAGTGGAGATGAAGACAGAGGAGAAATGTGGCAAAGGGGAGCAGAAATGTGAGTTACAGGCAGGAGATAATACAAAGGAAGAGGGAAGGAAGGTAATAGCAAGAATCTGGCATGGAAGAGTGTATTGCTTGGTAGACAGTGGGAAGAATGGAAGCAGTCTAAAGTGCCTTTGTCTGCTGTTGACGTGTACAGTCTCTCATGCTCCTCCTTTCCTCAGTGCCCACATTCTATTCCCTGTTCAAGGTGCTCTTCCTTACACTCCCTGCTGTGAGTCCTGTCTCACAAGCGAACCAGCAGGAATGGGTCTTGCTCTCTGGAAGGCAGCAAGGAGGAGGCAGTGTTCTGGTTCCCGCCAGGGGCAGATGCCTCTGCTAGCTCAGCCCTCAGAACTTCAAGCCAACCACAGGAACCCTGGCAGCTCCCACTACACTAAGCAATTTGCTTTTTTTCTTTTCATAAGGATGCAATTTTCTGCGTGCTTTAAGGACATTAGAAGGGCATTTGACTGATGCACCATGCGAAACGCATTAGCAAGGCTGAAGGGCTGCACACAGGAGGTGGCACCAGGCAGGGAAGGGGCAGGTGGAGGCGAGAGCTGACCCTGGGGACCCACCTGGGACAGGAGGTAGAAAGACAGAAACTAGGAGAGCAAAGAGACAAAAAAGAAAGAGTAAGAGAGATCGGAGTTGCAATAGGGGACTTAATTGAGAAGCATTTAAAGGCGGAGGTTCGGGGAGGAGGCCTCTGGGAGGGCGACCTTGGGAAGAGAGATGGGGAGGGGGAGGAGGGAGTGAGGAACGACGTAGAGAGGAGGAAAGTGCCTGAAGAAAGGGGATGCCAGGGAGGATGAGGGAGAAGAGAGAGACAGAGAGAGATGGAAGAGGCAAAGAAACAGCTCCAACGTGAATCTGCTGTAAGACTAAGGGAACTCACACAGGGGCTATGTAACAACCTGGGGGTGGGGTGGGGAGGGATATGGGAGGAAAGTCCAAGTGGGAGGGGTCATGTGTATGCCTATGGTTGATTTGGGCTTACATATGGCAGTAAACAACAAAACTCTGTAAAAATAAAATTAAAAAAAAAGCAAACAGCTAAAAGAGGTGTGGGGAGACTCAGTGGAGATGAAGACAGAGGAGAAATGTGGCAAAGGGGAGCAGAAATGTGAGTTACAGGCAGGAGATAATACAAAGGAAGAGGGAAGGAAGGTAATAGCAAGAATCTGGCATGGAAGAGTGTATTGCTTGGTAGACAGTGGGAAGAATGGAAGCAGTCTAAAGTGCCTTTGTCTGCTGTTGACGTGTACAGTCTCTCATGCTCCTCCTTTCCTCAGTGCCCACATTCTATTCCCTGTTCAAGGTGCTCTTCCTTACACTCCCCTGCTGTGAGTCCTGTCTCTTCCTCCAGGTGGAGACTCCCTCGTTATTCCCAGGGTGGCGAACTCTGACTGCCTTGTCTTGCTGGCTGGCACTCACCCCTGCTGTGATACTCTGTGCATGTGCTTGGGGTCTGTCTTGGGGCATGGCTGTCTCAGTCCTGGGTACAGCCTCACAGACTTCAGCAGCACCTCCTTGCCACCTGACATTCTCCTGAGCAAGAAGGAACACTGTATTTTCAGACAGACAGGCCAGGATTCAGACCTCCTCGTTCTCGCTGGGTTGGGTGCCCAGTGCTGATGCTCAGAAAACTCCCATGGAGGACATGGGGCTGGGCTCTTTCCCTTTCAGGGTCCTTTCAGGATAGTTTTTTCCTGTGTGAACAGGGGCAGGTGGAGTGGTCATAAGAAGGGTGGGGTCTGAAGAGTTTGACCTAGTCCTGGAACTGTGCACCTTCCAGGGTGTTTCCTGGGGATGTGGTCTGAGAGCTCATAGCAGCATCCCCCAACCTTGGATCCTGACTGGAACCCAGGGCCCTCCCTGAGCCCTTAAGTGTCTGTCACTGCCTCCATCATTTCCAGAGCACTGATGGTGGGCACTGCTTTGGTTAGTTGCCATCGGGGTTAATCTTGAAGCCCTTGAAGGTGGAGACTACCAAGTCCATTTCACCAATGAGGAAACCAAAGTGCAGAAGAGGAGTGGCTTGCCTGTACTTACATTGGCAGAGCTGGGATATGAATTCAAGTCAGAGCAACTTACTATTTTAGTGCTGCATCCTCAGCCTTGAGTAGATTGCTATGAAGGTTTAGCCAAGAAGAATGGAGGCAGCCTGGCTTGATGGTTGAGTGCCAGGCTAGCTTAGGTTCAAATCCTGACTGTGTATGACTTTGGACAAGTTACCAGTCCTCTTGATGCCTTGTTTTCTCTTTAAAATAGGGATCAATAATAAAAACTCAAAGTTGTATTTTTTCCAGTAGTCATGTAAAGATGTGAGTTTTGGACCATGAAGAAGGCTGAGCACTGAAGAATTGATGCTTTCTAATTGTGGTGCTGGAGAAGACACATAGACTACCTGGCCTCTAGAGTGTAAACAGAGAACTGTCTTCTTGGAAAAGACCCTGATGCTGAGTGCAAGATTTGAGGCAAGACAATAGAGGAAGAGATAGTTGGGCGACAACATTGACTCAATGGACATGAGTTTGAGCAAACTCAGGGAGATAGTGATGGACAGGGAAGCCTTCTGTGATGCAGTCCATGAGGTCACAAAGAGTTGGATACAACTTTAGGGACTGAACAACAACAGCTAACCTTGTATTCTCTTTAAGGTGCCTGATTATTTAGTGAGCAGGGGTTCCTCACAAAGGGGCTTTAGAATTATCTTGAGGATATGACATGATGTTTGTGTGTGTCTCAGAGGTCGATGGTAGTGAATTCAAGTTTTGGCAAGGAAGCAGGTTGTCAGTTGATAGATTTCTGGCCAACTCTCCCACTGGGAGGGAGAGACCCTACCTGTTCTCCTCATCCTTGCATCCTCATTCCTGGGACAGTGCCTGGGATGCAGTAGGTGCACAAGAAACATCTGTGGGCCAGAAGAGTGAATGCCGCTTACAGTCTGGGAGATCCTGAGCCAAGAACTTGCATCCCTCCAGTCGCAGTATGTGCTGAGAATGTATGTGAAGATCTCACATGGCAACAGGTAGCTTGGCCTTTGCTCCAGCAGGGTCTGGAATGCAATGCCTCTCCTCCCAGGGTGAGGCGGAAGAGCATGCTTGGCAGGCTCCCAAATGCCATTTAGATGGCTGCTTGGAGCTCAGGGCCATGTCATTGCCATGCTTACTCTTCCACAGCTCCCAAAAGCTCAAGGCTAGGCCCAGAGCCCTCAGCTCATGTTGCCACCCCTACAATCCTGCCCACCCTCTCCTCTCACCATGCTATGCTTGGTCTGTGGGTTTCAGAACCTCTCACCTTCCAGAGGTCCCTCCCCTGCCTGCACCACTATCTCTGCTCTTCCTCGGTTGGCCAACCACAGATACTTCTCAGGCATGGCTTCTCCAGAGACCTCCCTGCCTCCATCCCAGTCTGTGTTGGGCTCTTAAGTCTCATGGACTTGTCATGAACCTGGATACTCATGCACATCCTTCCAGGCCTGCAGTGAATAAGTGAGTGAGTGAATGGATAAATAATGGCCTGGGCCTGACTTCCACCTGCAAGTGCTGACTTTAGGCTACCTGAGGGCTATTGCTGCCACTAGAGTCTGCCCTCACAGAAATTCACACCATATACCCCCAATCAGTGGCTGCTGGGAGTTGGCTGGTAAGCATAGACTCTTACCTTCCAATTGCCCTCAGTGGGAATTGGCTGGCAAACACACCCTTTGTCAACCATATGGCATTTTGCCCTTTGTGACAGGAGCATATGGGGTTAGCTCCGTAGAAGGTCATCAGGGAAAGTAATCATAGAAGCAGCTCCACTGACAGCTCTGGGTCAATAAGGAAGATTTTATTTGAACAAGGGAATAACTCCTAAATAAGTTGAAGACAGTCAGATGTAATAGATGCTTTCTGAGGACTCAGAGCTTCTAGAATCCTTGATGTTGTTCATCCATTTACAATAACTTCTAGAATCTTCTGATGCTATCTATCCACCTTCAAGCAGCTGCTGGCTTTGCTTCAACAATGCAGAAGCCACCATGATGTGTGAAGAGGAGGAGGCGGTGGAGGTGAGGGAGAAGGGGAAGGGGTGGGAGAATTGGGGCAAAGGAGAGGAGATATGGCTGGTGCAATATGAGGAAGGAGAAGAACAAGGAGGAAACAGAGAAGTACCTCACTACTGCCCCGATGTGTTGCCAACAGCAGCTGTTCAGAAACTTCTGGATTCCTGCCTGCATTTCCCACTTGTGATGGAGACCTTAAGTACTGTGTGAAATAAACTGGTAGAAGCTCTTCTAAAGAAGGGACCTCATTTTGTAGCCATGGCCCTGCCTGATGGTCCAGCTGATCTTAGGATGCATAGGTCAGAGAAGAGAAAGGAGGGCGAGAGCACACAGAGACCATGATTTGGGGGGTCTGTGGAAGAAAACCCAGGCCTGGATGCTCTGAGCATACACCTTTCATTTGTATATGCATTCATGTCTCCATTCCCTCCTTGATCCTGCAATAAAAATTTATTTATGCCAATGTGTGCACCTACGTTCATAGCAGCATCAGTCACATGAGCCAAAGGTGGAAACAACCCAAATATCCATTGATGGTTGAGTGGTTAAGCAAAATATGATCTATCCATATAATGGAATACTTTTGTTGTTTTTCAGTCAATAAGTCATGCCCAACTCTTTGAGACCCTATGGACTGCAACATATCAGACTTTCCTCTCCTTCACTGTGTCTCACAGTTTGCTCAAATTCATGTCCATTGAGTCAGTGATGCTATCTAACCATCTTGTCCTCTGCTACCCTCTTCTCCTTTTGCCTTCAATATTTCCTAGCATCAGGGTCTTTTCCAATGAGTTAGCTCTTTGCATCAGTTGGCCAATTGGAACTTCAGTTTTAGCATCAGTCGTTCCAATGAATAGTCAGGGCTGATTTCCTTTAGGATTGACTGGTTTGATCTCCTAGCTGTCCAAGGGACTCTTGAGAGCCTTTTCTAACACCACAATTTGAAAGCATCAATTCTTCGGTGCTCAGCCTTCTTTACGATCCAACTCTTACATCTGTAAATGACTACTGAAGAAGCCATAGCTTTGACTGTTGGGATCTTTGTTAGCAAAGTGATGTCTCTGCTTTTTAATCCACTGTCAAGGTTTGTCATACAATGGAATAGTATTCAGTCTTAAAATAAGGAGATTGTGATGGATATTATAACATAGATGAATCCTGAGGACATTTTTCTCAGTGAAATAAGTCAGTTACAAAAAGACAAATTCTTTTTGATTCCAGTCATATGAAGTGCTTACCATGGTCAAAATCATACAGAGAGAAAGTAAAATGGTGGGTGCTAGGGAGGGGAGAATTGAAATTTCTTGGCTGAAATGTAATACATATATATAGATATGTATAGAGTTTCAGTTTCACAAGATTAAAAAGAGTTGTGGGGATGGATGGCAGTGATGGCTACAGAACATGTGAATGTGTTTAATGCCACTGACCTGTACACTTAACAATGGCTAATGGCTAAACTTTACAGTATGTGTATTTTAACACAATAAAAGAAAATCTTTAAAACATGCATGTGTTCTAGCTCTATTCATTGACTATTCCTTGAAATGGTAAATCCAGTAGCAGCCTGGATTTATTTAGTAGCCCACAGTGAAGACACCTGGATGTCTGATGCCTTCACTGTGAACTCTGTATCATTTCCCACTAAAAGGAACCAGCCTCCATAGAGAAATAGAGCTTGCAAAGAAGAGCTTTCTTCCTGCATTGGCTGCCGGGTATGCCCGTGAACATCCCCTAACGAGGGGCAGTAGGAGGACAGGATGACAAGGGAAGCTGCCTGTGAAGACAGCTCCAGCCCTTAGAGGCAGTGTTCTTCTCTCTAGTCTGTAAGTGAGGAAACTGATGCCCAGAATGAACCAGTGAAATAGCAAGTGTCATTTCTGGGCCCTAAACCACAGGACCATCAACCCTGCCTGTAGCATCCATGCTAGTATGTGAAGCATGGAAAGTGGGGAGGACACAGGCTTCAGTGCTGATGGTGCTGCTCACTGTCTGGGTGCCTGCCTGGATTCAGTATGCTGTTCGAGGGAGTGCTGACCTGGACAGGGGGCACAGGGTAGTGTCCCATGCATGTCTGTACTCCTTCCCTGCTGGGGTCCCGTGTTTGCAGGACAAGCCCCTGTTCACTGCCGTCTTCACCACAAAGCACTGTTTGTGATTTTTTTAAAAACACACTGTGAGTGACTCACACATTTAAAATTATTTTAATATATTTTACACACTTGTGTATAATAGGCCCGTGTGTTTCTCCTTATTAAAGGAGTCTTATTTAGACTGGTCATAATATGATTAGGAGGCTCATTGCTGAGCCTGGGATATTTATAGGGACTCAGAGTGGTGAGCATGTGGAGGGTTGCTCTGCCGTGTGGGATTCCAGGGGTGCCTGTGCCCAGTAGGTGCAGTACTCTAGGCCAGAGCACACAGGCTTAAGGCCTCGTGCACACAGCAGCATGAGATGCACACCTGGAGACCCCCAAGACCTGGTCCAAGGCTCCAGAGAAGGCATGGGTCAGGTAAGAAATGTTGTCAGGTCCTAGTCAACAAAACGGGTGAGCATGAGTGGGTGATGGGGGCGATGGATCCTAGGTCCTGTTCTTACGAGGTTCACTTAACTTAACTGCAATTTCAAGGACTTCCAAAGTGTCATGTTTGCACTCTGGGGATGCAAGTGTGGATGACAGCTGCCCTGCCCCCATCCGTGGAAATGTGGATGTGTGAACAGACACCACTTTCCTTCCCATTCTCCTCAAGGTCCCTGGCCCCTGGGAACTTCCCCTGCCTTCCCTTTGCTCCAACCAACTGTTCAGCCATGTTAACCTCCCAGATTTATCTCCAGCATCCATCTCCACCAGGGCTTCTGCCCTTGCTGTTCCTGCTGGATTGCTCCTCTCCCAGACACTTACACAGCCAACTCCACACATCTCTCACAGATTTTCTCTTCTCTGATGTGTTCTCAGTAATTCCCTCATTGTCTTACACAGGCAATAATGTAGCCCTCAACCCAGGGGCCCCAGTCCACTTACCACCCTTTCCCTGCTCCAGGGTTCTTGGCATATATCCCTAGAAATCACATTATGCATTTCTTAGCTTTATCCTGTTAAGGTCTGTCTTCCCCTCCAGAATGAGATTTCCAAGCACTTTTGTGTCTTTCATGCCTCGGGGTGGTGCCTGCACCCGGTAGGTGTCTGATAAATATTTGCAGACTGATGGGACAGATGTGTTGATTGATTGATTTTGGTCTCTGAGAGAATACACTGCCCAATTTTATTGGGTATGATTAGGGGCAGAACCACTGGGCCACAATTACAAACAGGTTCCACTTGGTGGAAACCGCCATCAGCTCTCCAAAGGGCCTCTCTGCCTCAGTCTCCTTCTGTGGGACTCAGGGTGCTGTCCTTCCTCCCTGCTCTTGTCACAATCAGTCTCTTTCACTTTACCTCATCTGTGTTGGGTGGTAGAAGCTCACTGGGATTTTTTTTTTTCAATTTGGCCTCTTTTTATTGATTTTTCATTTACTTATTTTTTCATCCATCTCTATTCTTCGGCCTGTGTGGGCCCCCCATTGCGGTGGCCTCTCTTGCCACAGAGCACCAGCTCTGGGCACATGTGTTCCAGAGCGCTGGCTTCCGTAGCATGTGGGATCTTCCCGGGCCAGGGTTTGAACCAGTGCCCCTTGCACTGCAGGGGGGACTCCTTACCCACTGGACCATCAGGGAAGTCCCTCTCACTGGTATTTTGATTTGTATTATTGCCATTCCATATGCTTGTTGCCACATAGATGTGCTTATTCAAGAATTCTGTTCATAGGCTTCCCTGGTGTTCCAGTGGGTACAGAGTCCACCTTGGAGTACAAAGGGCTACGGTTTGATCCCTGGCCTGGGAAGACCCCACATGCCATGGAGCAGCTGGGCCAGTGTGTCCAATTATGAGCCAGTACTCGGGAGTGCATGCTCCCAGAGCCAGTGTTCTGCAACGAGAGAGGCCACTGCAGTGGGAGGCCCACACAGGCCAAAGAATAATGATGGATCAAAATTAATAAATTTTTTAAAAAATGAAAAAAAGAGGCCAAAATTAAAAAAAAAAAAAAGAACTCTGTTCAGTTTCCTATGGGACTATGTGTGTGTGTGTGTGTTTTCTTTCTATCATTATTAACTTCAGGACATTGTACCTATTCTGAATAAAACTCTTGGTCACTGCATGGGTTGCAGGGAGAGCTCAGTTCTCTCAATGTGTCTATCACCCTCCACGTCCCTTCCTGTCAGCTGAGAACTGGGTTTGGGCTGTAATGCTATTTCTCAGACTTCCCCCAGGAGAGTGGAGCCATGGGGTTATCAGAGGAACTAATAAAATCTGCCTTATTGGGTTCACTTTCCCACGGCTTTATTTATTTATTTGTTATCTGAACTCCTACTTCTATTCAGTTACTTATTTATTTATTTTCAATTAATTTATTTTAATTGGAGGATAGTTACTTTATGATATTGTGATGGTTTTTGCAATATATCAACTTGAATTGGCCACAGGTGTGCATGTGTCCCCTGCATCCTGAACCTCCCTCCCATCTCCCTCCCCTTCCTCTCCCTCTGGATTGTCCCAGAGCACCAACTTTGGGGGTCCTACTTCATGCACTGAACTTGCAGTGGTCATCTATTTTACATACGGTAATGTACATGTTTCAATACTGTTCTCTCAAATCATCCTACTCTCACATTCTCCCACTGAGTCCAAAAGTCTGCTCTTTGCATCTGTGTCTCCTTTGGTGCCTTTGATCCATGTAGGATCGTTGGTACCATCTTTCTAAATTCCATATATATGCGTTAATATACAGTATTTGTCTTTCTCTTTCTGACTTACTTGTATATTAGGCTCCAGTCTCATCTACCTCTTTAGAACTCTTTCTAATGTGTTCCTTCTTATAGCTGAGTAATATCCCACTGTGTATATGTACCACAGCTTCTTTATCCATTCATCTGCCAATGGACATCTGGTTGCTTCCATCTCCTAGCTATTGTAAATAGTCCTGCAGTGAACATTGCAGTACATGTGTCTCTTTCATTTCCGGTTTCCTCTGGGTATATGCCCAGCAGTGGGATTACTGGGTCATATGGAAGTTCCTGTCCCAGGTTTTTAAGGAATCTTCACACTGTTCTCTATAGTGTCTGTACCAGCTTGGATTATCACCAACATTGTAGGAGGGTTCCCTTTTCTCCACACTCTCTCTAGCATTTATTGTTTGTAGACTTTTTGATGATGGCCATTCTATTCAGGATCATTTTAGAGGCCACCTCCTCCAAGAAGCCCTCCACACTCTTTCAAGGCAGAACTGGGAGCCTCCTCAGTGCTCTTACAAGTTACTCTGTTGAATCATCCTTGTCCTTTCCAGAGCTGACTGGATGACTTTGGAGATCAAGGCCAGTGCTTCCCTGGGTACTCAGGACCTAGTGCCTACATGTAGTAGGAACTCAGGGTGTGACATTAAATGTTGAACAAAGCCATGAGTCTGAGTCTCAAAGGTGTGTATTCTACTTGCTTGCAAAATTTTAAGTGATGATTCACGTCAGGAATTTCTCATCACAGCCTAAGCTTTAGTTTACTGAGTCCTTGCCATGGTCCTTTCTTATCTGCAACACAAGGATTTACCTCATGTTTCTCTTTAAATCTATTCACTTTTTGGAAGAGGGTAGGGTGGTTGCTAGATATTTGCATTTAATTAAAAAAATCAGTTTATCCATAACTGAAAAAGACAAATGTTCACTGCTGCACTATTTGCCATAGCTAGAACATAGAAGCAACCTGGATGTGTAACAACAGGTGAATGGATAAGGAAGTTGTGGTACATATACACAGGGAAACTAACACTACTCAGCTATAAAAAGGAACACATCCGAATCAGTTCTAATGAGGTGGATGAAGCAAAAATCTGTTATACAGAGTGAGATAAGTCTGAAAGAGAAAGACAAATGTCACATATCAATGCATATACATGGAATCTAGAAAGATAGCACCAATGATTCTAAGTGCAAGGCAACAAAGGGGACACAGACATAAAGAACAGATTTTTGGACTCAATGGGAGAAGGAGAGGGTGGGATGATTTGAGAGAATAGCACTGATACATATACATTGCCATATGTAAAACAGATAGCTGAAGGGAATTTGTTGTCAGACTCAGGGAACTCAAACTAGGGCAGTGTAACAGCCTAGAGGGGTGGATGGGGGGTGGGGGGTGGAGGAGAGAGAGGGGATCAGGAGGGAGGGAGCCCATGCATACCTACGGCCAGGCCAATCCATGTTGGTGTATGGCAGAAACCATCACCGTGTTTATTATCTTTCAATTAAAAATAAATTAATTAAAAACTCATTGTCTTTTTCCAATATATCTTTTAAAAAAAAGATTCATTTTTTAGAGTAGTTTAGGTTCACAGGAAAATTGAACAGAAGGTACAGAGAGTTTCTCACATACTTTCTGCCCCCATGCCTTTATTGACATTCCCTACCAGACTGGGACAAAGAAACGTGACAGAAATGGATAACTAAGCTGACTCTCCATCCCACAATCTCTTTGCCATGTCATCAGGAGGCTCTTGCCACATCCCAGGCACCTGCTGGGCACTGTATAGCTTAGCCACGTCTCCAGCAACTGGAAAGGTAGTCCAGGTCCAGAGTGCTCATAGAACACCCTGGTGCCAAATGGTTTCTGGTTTCAAGCTTTTCAGGTACTGGGAGGCACATGTAGGTATTTTGTAGGTTTAGTGTGTTCTCAAGCCATCTCTCTGCTGAATGGAACATGGGAATGATGATTCTGAGGTGGCAAACAGTACACAGATGGCCTTGTGCAAGGTGAAGACCTGACGCCAGATTGGTTTTCCACAAACTTACAGAAACAACTCTTAGATTTCTGGGTCTTCTAGATTTTAGAATTGTGGACTATCCACCCCCCCCCCAATGTTATCTATTTCGCAGATGAGGAAATAGAGATGCAGGTCAGTGAGTAGACTGCCTGGCAAGGGTGCTGGGACGGAGTCTCCCACTGGGTGAAGGTGGCTCTGGAAGAAAAATCTAAGTGAATCTGAAGAGAAAGACAAATGTCACATATCAATGCATATACATGGAATCTAGAAAGATAGCACCAATGATTCTAAGTGCAAGGCAACAAAGGGGACACAGACATAAAGAACAGATTTTTGGACTCAATGGGAGAAGGAGAGGGTGGGATGATTTGAGAGAATAGCACTGATACATATACATTGCCATATGTAAAACAGATAGCTGAAGGGAATTTGTTGTCAGACTCAGGGAACTCAAACTAGGACAGTGTAACAGCCTAGAGGGGTGGATGGGGGGTGGGGGGTGGAGGAGAGAGAGGGGATCAGGAGGGAGGGAGCCCATGCATACCTACGGCCAGGCCAATCCATGTTGGTGTATGGCAGAAACCATCACCGTGTTTATTATCTTTCAATTAAAAATAAATTAATTAAAAACTCATTGTCTTTTTCCAATATATCTTTTAAAAAAAAGATTCATTTTTTAGAGTAGTTTAGGTTCACAGGAAAATTGAACAGAAGGTACAGAGAGTTTCTCACATACTTTCTGCCCCCATGCCTTTATTGACGTTCCCTACCAGACTGAGACAAAGAAACGTGACAGAAATGGATAACTAAGCTGACTCTCCATCCCACAATCTCTTTGCCATGTCATCAGGAGGCTCTTGCCACATCCCAGGCACCTGCTGGGCACTGTATAGCTTAGCCACGTCTCCAGCAACTGGAAAGGTAGTCCAGGTCCAGAGTGCTCATAGAACACCCTGGTGCCAAATGGTTTCTGGTTTCAAGCTTTTCAGGTACTGGGAGGCACATGTAGGTATTTTGTAGGTTTAGTGTGTTCTCAAGCCATCTCTCTGCTGAATGGAACATGGGAATGATGATTCTGAGGTGGCAAACAGTACACAGATGGCCTTGTGCAAGGTGAAGACCTGACGCCAGATTGGTTTTCCACAAACTTACAGAAACAACTCTTAGATTTCTGGGTCTTCTAGATTTTAGAATTGTGGACTATCCACACCCCCCCCAATGTTATCTATTTCGCAGATGAGGAAATAGAGATGCAGGTCAGTGAGTAGACTGCCTGGCAAGGGTGCTGGGGAACGGAGTCTCCCACTGGGTGAAGTGGCTCTGATGGCTTTCTGCCTCTGTGCCAGGTCACAGGTTTGGCAAGGGACAGTCAGTGTAGAACAGACCAGAGTGTCCTGTGGACACTTGTTCCTGAAGCCAGAGTAGCTTACTCAAGTGTGCAAGTCGATCTCCAGGGCAAACTCAATCTCCCATCTCAGCCGGATGATTGGCATTGCTTGGAAATTCTCCTCGGGGATCCTGTCCCCCAGTCCTCTGTGGGAACGATTTTGCCTTCCTCACCTGTGATACAGTGATGTCACCCCTTCCTCTACCTCCATATTCGTGCCCTTCCTGAATCTATTTCTCTTCCCCTCCAAGTCAATAGAATGTGATGGCCTTAAAGAAGTGACAGCTCTGAGCTCGCCCCGGGGTCCATGCAAACTCAGCTCTCTCCTGGCTCCTGCCTTTGCTATGAGGACAAGCAGAGGTGGTGGGGACAAGTTATCCCACATTTGCATGCTGTGGTGCTAGTGGTCACCACACCAGCATTCATGAGTCACCACCATGAAGGAGTCCAGATCCTGCATGGACTTGTGAGCCATAAGCAGCGTCTGTGGTTTTAAGCCACTAAACTTCACAGAGGTCCTTATGAAGGAATAGCTAGTTGATGCACTGCTATTCAGGTGTGAGTCTGTCTCCATCCCTATCCTCTCAGTGAAAACTCTGATTTCCCACCAAAGTAGGAAAATCAAGCTCATCATCCTCCCTGGTGCTCCTACTTAAGTGTGAACCCTTCTTGGTTCTTAGAGAGGGGAGTAGAGTCTCCTCCTGTGAGACCAAGGATCCTCTGAACTCTGGACCCCAATCCTGTCATCTTCCCTGACCTCGTCCCCCGGGGTATAAGCTTCCTGGGATAGACAAAACAAAGCTCCATGACTGGGTAGCCCAAACAACAGAGAAGTTTATTGTCTCTCAGTTCTGGAGGCTGCAAGTCCAAGATCAATTGTAAGCAGGGTTGGTTTCTCCTGAGGGCATGAGATAGAATCTGTTCCAGGTTTCTCTCCTAATCTCCTGGTAGCTTGCTGGTGCTCACTGGCTTGTAGAAGCACCATGCTGATCTCCACTTTCATCGTCACATGGGGTTCTCCATGTGTATGTCTGTGCTAAATTTGCCCTTTTCATAAAGACATCAATCATGTGGGATTAGGGCCCATCCTACTCCAGTATCATCTCACCTTAACTAAGGGCATTTGTTGTGATGACCCTCTTTCCAAATAAGGTCACGTTCTAATATCAGCATGTTCACATGTCAAGACTTGAACGTGTGAATTTAGAGTGACGCCTTCCATTAGGATGCAGTGAGTGCAGTGGCTGGTGACTTGGACTTCGGGGTTGACAAAGCCAGAGGCCTCTTGGCTCTACCATGCACCTTCCTCACCTGTGATCCATTTAAGCCCAAACCCCCAAGCTAGAATGTGATGGCCTTAAAGAAGTGACAGCTCTGAGCTCGCCCGGGGTCCATGCAAACTCAGCTCTCCTGGCTCCTGCCTTTGCTATGAGGACAAGCAGAGGTGGTGGGGACAAGTTATCCCACATTTGCATGCTGTGGTGCTAGTGGTCACCACACCAGCATTCATGAGTCACCACCATGAAGGAGTCCAGATCCTGCATGGACTTGTGAGCCATAAGCAGCGTCTGTGGTTTTAAGCCACTAAACTTCACAGAGGTCCTTATGAAGGAATAGCTAGTTGATGCACTGCTATTCAGGTGTGAGTCTGTCTCCATCCCTATCCTCTCAGTGAAAACTCTGATTTCCCACCAAAGTAGGAAAATCAAGCTCATCATCCTCCCTGGTGCTCCTACTTAAGTGTGAACCCTTCTTGGTTCTTAGAGAGGGGAGTAGAGTCTCCTCCTGTGAGACCAAGGATCCCCTCTGAACTCTGGACCCCAATCCTGTCATCTTCCCTGACCTCGTCCCCCGGGGTATAAGCTTCCTGGGATAGACAAAACAAAGCTCCATGACTGGGTAGCCCAAACAACAGAGAAGTTTATTGTCTCTCAGTTCTGGAGGCTGCAAGTCCAAGATCAATTGTAAGCAGGGTTGGTTTCTCCTGAGGGCATGAGATAGAATCTGTTCCAGGTTTCTCTCCTAATCTCCTGGTAGCTTGCTGGTGCTCACTGGCTTGTAGAAGCACCATGCTGATCTCCACTTTCATCGTCACATGGGGTTCTCCATGTGTATGTCTGTGCTAAATTTGCCCTTTTCATAAAGACATCAATCATGTGGGATTAGGGCCCATCCTACTCCAGTATCATCTCACCTTAACTAAGGGCATTTGTTGTGATGACCCTCTTTCCAAATAAGGTCACGTTCTAATATCAGCATGTTCACATGTCAAGACTTGAACGTGTGAATTTAGAGTGACGCCTTCCATTAGGATGCAGTGAGTGCAGTGGCTGGTGACTTGGACTTCGGGGTTGACAAAGCCAGAGGCCTCTTGGCTCTACCATGCACCCAGCTCAGTTGTGGAACACTGAGGCCTTTGTGAGGTGGGCATGCACACACAAAGTATGCTGCTGAATTGTCGCCAGCCCTTAGACAAGAGCATGGCATGCACTCCATGCTCAGTAAGCACAACTCTCCTGTCTGAAGCTGTCACTCTTCACCCTCTCCCTTCCCTAGTGATGTGCAAGTCCCTACCACCTGTAAATGCCTCTTGATGCCACTTTGTAAGCCCCTCCTGCTGCATCTTGCATCCAGATGCTGTGGCACTCTGATTTCTGCTGCCTCCCAGATTTCTCACCCTCTCACCCTATTCTGGGTTTACCCACACGGGCACCTATGGACATGGGACATTAGACTAGCAAACATGCTGCAAACAGAGGCTTGATACAGAGTTGCACCATGGAACCCATCTTCCTGAAGGGCTGGTTCTTCACACCTGGTGCCAAGTTACGAGGAAACCCAAACAGCCATGTGGATAAGACACCTGGATAGGAACCAAGATACTCTGACTGGCAACCCAGGGAGTTCCTATCAGATGCCTATTACCAATGGCCTTCCCTGTGAATGAGACCACTGTAGACCTCCTAGTGCCCCAGGCTGTACTGTGCTGTGCTACGTCACTTCAGTGGTGGAAGTGAGAAGTATCTAATGAACCCATAGAGAAAAATAAACTGTTATTTTAAGCTACTTACTATTGGCATGATTTTTTTCCAGCAATAGATAGGCAGAGCACCCCATTCACAGCTAACCTTCTCAAAAGAGCTGCTCTCACCAGCTGTCTCCAGTTCTCCACACACTACATTTTTCTGCCCTATGTCTAACTTCTCCCCATCACTCTGTCAACACTACTCTCAATAATATCACCTAATATGGCCTGAAGTGGGGCCCCTACAAAATCATATGTTGAAGCCCTAACTCACAACACCTCAGAATGTGACTTTATTTGGAGGTAGGGCTTTCAAAGAATTGATTAAGGTACAGTGAGTCCCTGAGTGATCTCAGAGCCCAGCACAGTGTCTGATGCACAGTAGGTACACAGGAAGGACCAGTGGATGTTGGTAAGGAGATGAGGCTTTGAGAGCGAGGGATAAGTGGGAAGGGGAGGATGGAGAGTCCTGGGTCCAGTGAAGATGAGGAATGGCTAAGGTGTGTGTAGGTACCCCAGGGGACAGAGGGGACAGAGACCTGCTGCCCTATCCTGCACCTCTCCTTCCTTCCACCCTGTCCCATCCCTGCTTCACACCTTCAAGAATTCTTGTAGTAAGCCCAGAACTTTCCACCGTGGATTTACAGCATCCAACCCTCCCCCACACCAATGGTTTGGTCATTGTTCTCCCAACTATGTCAGTATTGAACAAACAGATGTTTATAGTTAATCCCTAATTTTGCCATCAAAAAATATACAATCTTGGGTAGAAACTGAAGAGCAAAGAATTTTTTAATTTACAGTGTCTCCCCACCGCCCCACTCCTGAAATTTGAAATTGCTGAACAGCCTCCAAATTCAATATTCAAAGTCAAACAAATCTATGTGTTCTCCAAAAGGAAGTATTGAATATCAACCAAGATGGAGAGGGACGAGAAAGTCAGGAGAGGGAGAAGCTCCCTGCTCCTGGCAGTACTTCCTGGAATGCCCCTTCCCCAGTGTTCCTTCTTTCTTTTTCTCATGTTTTAATGAAAGAAATACCTCTGTGAGTTGGCCCTCTTCAGAGGAGCTGGCTCCAGGTCTCAGATGGCTGTCAGATTAGCCAGATCCTGGCTTGTCAGTGCCATACTCTGCTGTCGGGGGTTGGTCCTGGGGCTGGGTGCAGCCTGGGCTACGATGGGGGCACAGAGCCAGGAAGAGATTCATGGCTATGTGCCATTAATGAGCTCTATAGTGGAGAGTCTGATTTCAGAGGGTGTCAGGAAGGTTTGATACCAGAGGAGACCTTGGATCTGAGTTTGTAGGAGAAGCGGGCAGTTGCCCAGAAGAGCCAGGGCCAGTAGTACGACTGGCCTAGGGTTCCAGGTGGATCTGGGGTTGAGGCTTGGTTTCAGGAGGATAGGAAGGAGCTGTGGGGCCTCATTGCTCTTACTAACATGGCATGTCTGGGACATTCTAGACCATGCCCTGGAGTCTTCCCCACTCCTCAGCTGGAATTTGCCCCCTTTTACTCCCAATGGCCATTCTTTTGAGTTCCTGACCACACTGCTGCATATGGCTACCCTCTCATCGAAGCTTGTAGGTGGCAGTGTTCCCTTCAGAGTGAGTATCGTAGGAAATGAGGCAGCCTCCATTTTACAGTTGAGGAAGATGAAATGAAGTAACCTGTCACATTAGCCCAGACTCAACTGGTCGTGAGTGACAGAAACCAACTGCTAACATTTGAACACAGAAGGGAACTTCCTAGCTCACATCACTTCTGCCTAGGGACAGAGGGGATCCAGAGGACGGAACAGATGCCTTTAGCTAGGTGTCCCCCAACACAGCTTTGCATTGGCCCCCTGCTGTGTTGGGGCAATCTGGCGGCCATCTCCAGGCTGTTTCCAGACTGTTGGCCAGCTTACAGAAATGATGATCTTTTTTCTAATAGCCCAAGTAAAAATAGCATCTCCTGTCCCAGAGTCCTGTGCTTGTTCAGGTGACAATCTCCATGGTGGGTGGACCCCAAGCTATATCCTCATCCTGCATCCCAGGGTCTCATTAGTCGCTCATACCACTAATCTCAAACCTCATTAATCTCCTCCTTCCCTTTCTCCATTCAGGAGCTGGTGTTCTAGCTGAGGGCTTGAACCTGTTTGGTATGATCCAAGCCCATGGCTTCGTGTCCATTCCTCATATGCATTTGACTAATGGTTTCGGGTCAGGTGCAGACTCTTAATTAGGGGATCCCTGAGGCTCCAGCAATAGTCAGAGTTTGGAAAATGAGACTGGCAATGCATTTGCAACTGGCTTGGGGCAGGGTTCTCTGTGTGACCCTGCAATGGGCATATGTACAGTTTTTACCTCCAGAAAGACAGCAGCAGTGCAGAGTGACTGAAGGTGGTGACCACAGTGAGGGCTTGCTACCCAGACCCAGAAGAAGGTGTAACCTTACCTGTGGGGTGGGCATGAGCCCCAGTGTCCCCATGATGAAGGAACGCCCTGTCCTACCTCTGCTCTCTGAGAGATGCTAGGGGAGGGCTAGGCGTTAGAAGCTCCTGTAGTTCTCTTGTGCAGTGGATCCCATGGATCCCATGGAGTACATCCATCCATCTCCACCCATCCAGCAAGGCCCAGGGGTCCAGCAGGGGCCAGGATGTTCATCTAATTCTAGTCTGTGTCTCTCATGGACAAAGAGGAACTTGGGCTGTTCCTAAGGTCCCCCCATTCATCTTATCATCCCATGTCACCTCCCCTGTCCTATAACCTTCCCTCCTACATGTCTCACCCCATTATTGGTCCCCTGTTCCCTGTTGTGGCCAGGCAGTGGCTGGGCCTCACCACCACATGCACCAGATGAGCCTAGTTACCATGAAACCTAATTCTTCCAGGCTGCGTGCTCCGGTCAGTAGGGACTCTTGTGTGTTTTCCTTGGCTGTCTTCTGACGGTAGGATTGGGGGAAAGAAAAGCAATGTGGGGAGGGTTGTGGACTGCCCCAGGCTGCGACTCCACTCACCAAAGCTTACTAGTACTCTGGTTTCTGGGGCTGACACTCTGATGTGGGGCAGCTTGGGGTCCTGCAGGGTTGCCTTCACCCACTAGAGCCAGTAGCACCCTTTGCCCTTGTCATGATGTTGTCAAGTGTCAAGCTGACCCAGAGTCTGAGGGATTTGGGGAAACAGACTTGTACACAGCCAAGGGATGGTGGCATGTGCCTAAGGACCAGGTGGCTCAGAGCAGGGAGCGTGACCTCCCACTTGGCCAGGCAGGAGATGTGAGGAGAGAGCTGAGGGCATTTTGTAAGTTTGTGGAGGGGAAGGGGGAGTGTGAGGTGGCAAGAAAACTGAGCCCAATACCTCTGTGGGCCAGGGTCTCTGAAATGGGTATGTAAACTCAGGGTCAGTGGGGGCTGGGCACAAATAAAGCTACTGCATGTTCTAATCTAAAGATGGGAGTATCTAATCTTAAGAAAGGAGGCATGGCTCAGCCCATCTCTGAGTCACTGTCACACAGGTCTAACATGTAGGGGCTTCACTTCTTGAAGGATGAGGGGCTGTGCTCCTCTGCTCTGGGTATGTGACAACATCCCTAGTGCAGGCTTTCAAGAGAGTCTGGTAACACCACAGGGTGGGCAGATCTCCAGATCTCATTCCCACGAGGACAGGTAATTCAGGACAGCACTTCCCTCCTGGGTCATGACTGTCAGAACAGCCCTGGTGACAGGTGTACACTTTCTCCACACAGGTGAGACACTGAGGCATAGAGGGGCAATGCCTCAGCCAGGGACTCTCAGCCAGGAGCCAAGCCTCACCACCAGACACTTTCTCTGGCTTCTGCCTCAGCCCTGGGGAGTTTCTGTCGAGGTTTCCTCTGGCCAGACATCTGGGAAGCTATGGTGCATGTGCACACTGATACATGCACCCTCTCTCACACACTCTGACACAGTTCTTACAGACACTCCCACTTACACCCATGCACCCACGTGTATACACTCAGGCTTACACACTCACTCACTCTCATGCTCACGCCCCTTTGCACACACAAGGGCACAACCTCCAAAGCCTGCAGGAACAAGACTGGCAGATGGAGGAGGACAGCATTTGGTGTCACGGGCTCTGAGGTTAGCGTCTGCTCACTCTGGCACAGCAGAGGTTCCAGGCTCCCTGAGACTCAGTTCTCTCACTTCTTTTCCACAGCGTCAGAGAGCAGAGTGTGTGGCTGACCAGCCCAGGAGGTATCTCTATGGGCACAGCTGTGTCTGGTGGCTCCACCTTGTTCTTTTCTGCTATCTTCCTTCTCGGGGTGCCCCCACTCGCGGGACCAGAGCTGGTGTGGGCACCCAGGGAATCTTTCAGCCCCATAGCTGTCAGGACAGCGGCACTTTTTCTACCGGCTCCAGTGGGGGCTCCCAGAGAGCTCTGAATGGTAGACCTGTGCCAGCTCAGCATTTTGGTGGGCAGGAGTGCATTTGCACCCCTGCATCGGAATGGGCTGCCTTCTAGAACCAGGCAGACTGAGGAAGGGGCATCCCGGAATGCTATGCATCCAGGGGCTAAAAAATTCCCATCGAGTCACTGTCACACAGGTCTAACATGTAGGGCTTCACTTCTTGAAGGATGAGGGGCTGTGCTCCTCTGCTCTGGGTATGTGACAACATCCCTAGTGCAGGCTTTCAAGAGAGTCTGGTAACACCACAGGGTGGGCAGATCTCCAGATCTCATTCCCACGAGGACAGGTAATTCAGGACAGCACTTCCCTCCTGGGTCATGACTGTCAGAACAGCCCTGGTGACAGGTGTACACTTTCTCCACACAGGTGAGACACTGAGGCATAGAGGGGCAATGCCTCAGCCAGGGACTCTCAGCCAGGAGCCAAGCCTCACCACCAGACACTTTCTCTGGCTTCTGCCTCAGCCCTGGGGAGTTTCTGTCGAGGTTTCCTCTGGCCAGACATCTGGGAAGCTATGGTGCATGTGCACACTGATACATGCACCCTCTCTCACACACTCTGACACAGTTCTTACAGACACTCCCACTTACACCCATGCACCCACGTGTATACACTTAGGCTTACACACTCACTCACTCTCATGCTCACGCCCCTTTGCACACACAAGGGCACAACCTCCAAAGCCTGCAGGAACAAGACTGGCAGATGGAGGAGGACAGCATTTGGTGTCACGGGCTCTGAGGTTAGCGTCTGCTCACTCTGGCACAGCAGAGGTTCCAGGCTCCCTGAGACTCAGTTCTCTCACTTCTTTTCCACAGCGTCAGAGAGCAGAGTGTGTGGCTGACCAGCCCAGGAGGTATCTCTATGGGCACAGCTGTGTCTGGTGGCTCCACCTTGTTCTTTTCTGCTATCTTCCTTCTCGGGGTGCCCCCACTCGCGGGACCAGAGCTGGTGTGGGCACCCAGGGAATCTTTCAGCCCCATAGCTGTCAGGACAGCGGCACTTTTTCTACCGGCTCCAGTGGGGGCTCCCAGAGAGCTCTGAATGGTAGACCTGTGCCAGCTCAGCATTTTGGTGGGCAGGAGTGCATTTGCACCCCTGCATCGGAATGGGGGCTGCCTTCTAGAACCAGGCAGACTGAGGAAGGGGCAGGTCCCCAAGGGAAATTGGGGAGCAAGTCCCAGAAAAGGAAAACACAACACCAGATCACCCTTCTGTGGAGAAAGTATCCTTGGTCCTTGTGTACCCCACAGAGTGACCAGTGAAACTCATTCTGCAGAAGGGATAACAGCCTTAGAGGGCAGAGTGCCTTGTCCGGGGTCACTGAGCTGGGCAGTGAGAGCAACGGTGAACCATGGGGTGCTTTGAAAAGGAAAACACCACAGGCCAGGGAGGAGAATGAAGGAGGAGGCAGTGGGAGCAGGAGAGACAAGGTGAGCACTGTGGAGGATCTGGATGTGCAGAGCACAGGAGCAAAGCCTGTGGTGGGGCCCATGGCACACATGGAATATGGGCCCACTCTCAGAGTCTCCATGCTAATGCAGCATAGACCTGCTGGTCAGAAGTGGTGATGAGGCCCTGCAGCAGCTTATCGACAAGTGAGTGACCCTAGTTCTGCCCTCCAGGCTTGTGGTGAGTTAGTTTTCTCGTGGATCTGGTCCAATCTTCTTGGCACAGGAGCAGACACTTGTTTATTGAATGACCCCAGTGCCCTACATTGGTTTATTAATGTCATTTGTATAATGTAGATAGAGAAATGGATATAATATCTTCAGATGAAGGGGGTGCCTCTTTAGCTGTAGAGTATAAGTGACACTCTCTTTGAGCTGGTGAGATAGCACAATTCTTTTTGTGTGGTTCGAGATGGTGTTTTTCTTTTGCTATCAAATTTGTTCCCTCTTTTCAGCTTGTGGGCAACTGACTCTTAGATCATTTTCACAGAAGCTCTTGATACATCATGGAATGAACTCCCTTGTTGCTAAGAGCTGGGCTCTGGCTCTTCACATTTGGGTGGTTCTGCCCCTAATCCTAACACTAGCTAAGACTTTTCCCTCTCTGTGCTCTCCAAGGCTCCCCAGAGATTTGAGGTACTTCCTTCACCCCTCTCTACCTGTGATAGGGCCTGAAATGTCATCATGCTTTTCTTTCCTTCTTTGAAAATCCTAATTAAAAACACGAATGTTCTCTGAGAAGGAGATGGCCTGAATTAGGTCAGTTTTTCCCAGCCTCCAGGTATGCAGCCTTCCCAGGCTGCATGCCTCAGGATCTTATGGATTTTACATTATTCTTGCAGTGGGCCTGCCCTCACGTTTGTGCTGTGCAGTGCCTAAAGAAGCCACAACCACACAGTGACGTTTGTGTGCTAGTTATACAAGTGTGCTCCTGTGTACTGCCTTCCCTGCCTCCACCCACAGGCCGCCCCATGGAGAGAGGGTGACGGCCAACTCCTCTCATGGTCTCAGTGTTTCACCCTCTATGACAGCTCCTCCTGGAAGGAGGTGGGAGTCCTATGCCTGGTAGTACTAAGGCCAGTGAATTGGATTGAGGCCCTGGTGGCCCCTTTTTAGGCATAGGCTCTGAAAGCATATGTTCCTGCAATAAGCAGCCCATCCTTAACCACATGGCCTCCAGGCTGCAGGCATGTGGGGTAAGCCCATGCTTTTGTTGTGTGAGGGTCTGTTGTCATGCTGTATCACTGCAGCCACAGCTGACCCACACCGGGTGAGTGGATCAGTTTCTGAGGGGCTCTGGTAGGGATGGGACAGGAAGGGACAAGCGGGGCCACTCCCACAGCAGGCTGCTCCTGAGCTCCAACTCCACCTTGGCCATAGGCATGCTGGTGGTACTGAGCCGGATCTCACCCTCTCTGGCTTTGCTTTCCTACCTGTAGAACAAGAAGGCTGGACTTGGCCTCTGACATCAGGTTACCCTGATCTGCTCTCATTCCATCTAGCAGCCTCTGGTCGACTGGACTATGTGTGACACCTTGGGGTGATGCCCCCAGGCCACACAGCAGGCAGTGTTTCCTGGTGATGGGTTTAATCATGGCCTCACACTTGAGCTGTCTCCAAATAATAGCATTTATCAACTTCCACAGAGGCCTAGGGTTATAGCATCTCATGTGGATTGCATCCCCAAGGCAAGGTTTTTGCGGTCCCGCTGTGTGAATGGCAACACTGAGCCCAGAAGGGCTAAATGACTCAATAAAACTTGAACCAGGAGAGGATGCCTGTCTATTCCCAACATCTTTGATCTAATCAGCTCTCTCTGGGATGTCTGGGTCACGATAGGGCTGCTGTAACCTCTTGGGGGCTCTGTTTTAGTCTCCTAGGGCTGCCACAGCAAAGCAACAAAGAATGACAGAAAGTTATTCTTGCAGTGGGCCTGCCCTCACGTTTGTGCTGTGCAGTGCCCAAAGAAGCCACAACCACACAGTGACGTTTGTGTGCTAGTTATACAAGTGTGCTCCTGTGTACTGCCTTCCCTGCCTCCACCCACAGGCCGCCCCATGGAGAGAGGGTGACGGCCAACTCCTCTCATGGTCTCAGTGTTTCACCCTCTATGACAGCTCCTCCTGGAAGGAGGTGGGAGTCCTATGCCTGGTAGTACTAAGGCCAGTGAATTGGATTGAGGCCCTGGTGGCCCCTTTTTAGGCATAGGCTCTGAAAGCATATGTTCCTGCAATAAGCAGCCCATCCTTAACCACATGGCCTCCAGGCTGCAGGCATGTGGGGTAAGCCCATGCTTTTGTTGTGTGAGGGTCTGTTGTCATGCTGTATCACTGCAGCCACAGCTGACCCACACCGGGTGAGTGGATCAGTTTCTGAGGGGCTCTGGTAGGGATGGGACAGGAAGGGACAAGCGGGGCCACTCCCACAGCAGGCTGCTCCTGAGCTCCAACTCCACCTTGGCCATAGGCATGCTGGTGGTACTGAGCCGGATCTCACCCTCTCTGGCTTTGCTTTCCTACCTGTAGAACAAGAAGGCTGGACTTGGCCTCTGACATCAGGTTACCCTGATCTGCTCTCATTCCATCTAGCAGCCTCTGGTCGACTGGACTATGTGTGACACCTTGGGGTGATGCCCCCAGGCCACACAGCAGGCAGTGTTTCCTGGTGATGGGTTTAATCATGGCCTCACACTTGAGCTGTCTCCAAATAATAGCATTTATCAACTTCCACAGAGGCCTAGGGTTATAGCATCTCATGTGGATTGCATCCCCAAGGCAAGGTTTTTGCGGTCCCGCTGTGTGAATGGCAACACTGAGCCCAGAAGGGCTAAATGACTCAATAAAACTTGAACCAGGGAGAGGATGCCTGTCTATTCCCAACATCTTTGATCTAATCAGCTCTCTCTGGGATGTCTGGGTCACGATAGGGCTGCTGTAACCTCTTGGGGGCTCTGTTTTAGTCTCCTAGGGCTGCCACAGCAAAGCAACAAAGAATGACAGAAAGTTATTCTCCCCCTGTTGTGGAGGTCACAAGTCTGAGAGTAAGGTGTCGTCAGCAGGGTGGATTCCTTCTGTGGTGGGGAGGGAGGAAGGCTCTGGTCGGGGCTCTCCCCTCAGCCTTGTGGTTTACTGGCATTCCTTGACCTACAGATGTGTCACCCCAATCTTTGCCTTCATCTTCACATGGCTGCTCCCTGGGTTTGTGTCTGTGTTCAAACTTTCTCTTTTTATAAGGACACCAATCAAACTTCAGTATGACCTCACCTTGATTAACTACCTCTGTAGTATCTCTGTTTCCAAATAAAGTCACATTCTGAGATACTAGGGGTTAAAATTTCAGTATATGAATCTGGGGGGACCTAATTCAACCCTTGGGGCTTTCCAGGTGACTCAGTGGGTGAAGAATCCACCTGCAAATACAGGAGACACAGGGCATGAGAGTTTGATCCCTGAGCCCGGAAGGTCCCCTGGAGGAGGGCGCGACAACCCATTCCAGTATTCATGCTTGGAGAAACCCATGGACAGAGGAGCCTGGTGGGCTACAGTCCTTAGGGTTGCAAAGAATCAGACAGGATTGGCGTGATGCACACAATTCAACCCTTGACAGCCCTCAGCATGGATATTGGAGCTACAGTTACAGCCCTGGCTAGTTTTTGGCCACCAGGGAAGCAGGGGCACCCCCTTAGCAGGGTATCCACATGTCCTTCTTGGGAATCCATGCTGGCAGAGGGCAAAGCTTTGGGTGACTTTTAGTGAGAAAGGAAGAGACAGGGCTGTGTGGGGGTGTCACTACCTCCTCAGAGATGGGAAGGGGCTGTTTACACACATGCTCTTCTTCCAGAATGGCCCCCACAGCTGCAGAAAATGTTGTCTCTGGGGCAGGGGCTGATTGAGAGGGTACAAAGGTGAGGACATGTCCCTGATGGCCTGCTAGTGTGTACATTTTGATTGTGGACTATGAAAAAGAACTGTAAAAACGATTTCTAAAAAAAAATTTTTTTCATTAAAAATAGTTTCAAACTGAAAAACAGGACCTACCAGGTAGGCAGGGTGAGGAGCCAGTGAACTAATGGATGGAAACACCACTGGCCTGGCCTGTGCTTGCAGTGCTATGATTAGCTACTGGCTCGTGCTGGCCTCTGAGGTGGCTCCAGGCTCGGCAGCCTTGGCTGAGCAGAGACGGACCTGGTCCCTCCATCCTTGTCCAGGGGAACCCTTGGAACCAGCATGGCCTGGCTTGCCCCCCCAGCCTTGTGGTTTGCTGGCATTCCTTGACCTACAGATGTGTCACCCCAATCTTTGCCTTCATCTTCACATGGCTGCTCCCTGGGTTTGTGTCTGTGTTCAAACTTTCTCTTTTTATAAGGACACCAATCAAACTTCAGTATGACCTCACCTTGATTAACTACCTCTGTAGTATCTCTGTTTCCAAATAAAGTCACATTCTGAGATACTAGGGGTTAAAATTTCAGTATATGAATCTGGGGGGACCTAATTCAACCCTTGGGGCTTTCCAGGTGACTCAGTGGGTGAAGAATCCACCTGCAAATACAGGAGACACAGGGCATGAGAGTTTGATCCCTGAGCCCGGAAGGTCCCTGGAGGAGGCGCGACAACCCATTCCAGTATTCATGCTTGGAGAAACCCATGGACAGAGGAGCCTGGTGGGCTACAGTCCTTAGGGCTGCAAAGAATCAGACAGGATTGGCGTGATGCACACAATTCAACCCTTGACAGCCCTCAGCATGGATATTGGAGCTACAGTTACAGCCCTGGCTAGTTTTTGGCCACCAGGGAAGCAGGGGCACCCCCTTAGCAGGGTATCCACATGTCCTTCTTGGGAATCCATGCTGGCAGAGGGCAAAGCTTTGGGTGACTTTTAGTGAGAAAGGAAGAGACAGGGCTGTGTGGGGGTGTCACTACCTCCTCAGAGATGGGAAGGGGCTGTTTACACACATGCTCTTCTTCCAGAATGGCCCCCACAGCTGCAGAAAATGTTGTCTCTGGGGCAGGGGCTGATTGAGAGGGTACAAAGGTGAGGACATGTCCCTGATGGCCTGCTAGTGTGTACATTTTGATTGTGGACTATGAAAAAGAACTGTAAAAATGATTTCTAAAAAAAATTTTTTTTCATTAAAA
Organism: Tragulus kanchil; assembly: GCA_022376925.1. NCBI lineage: Eukaryota > Metazoa > Chordata > Mammalia > Artiodactyla > Tragulidae > Tragulus > Tragulus kanchil. Next base: position 89,944,652 of record JAIOJX010000023.1, on the reverse strand, counting down.
ATAGTTTCAAACTGAAAAACAGGACCTACCAGGTAGGCAGGGTGAGGAGCCAGTGAACTAATGGATGGAAACACCACTGGCCTGGCCTGTGCTTGCAGTGCTATGATTAGCTACTGGCTCGTGCTGGCCTCTGAGGTGGCTCCAGGCTCGGCAGCCTTGGCTGAGCAGAGACGGACCTGGTCCCTCCATCCTTGTCCAGGGGAACCCTTGGAACCAGCATGGCCTGGCTTGCCTGGCATCCATGAACCAGAGGATAGACTGACAGAGGGGGGCTCCTGATGGGCAGGCCCCACTCCTGCCGGAGGCTCCTGCGGCCTCTGGACAGGTGTGAGAGCCCCTAGGCCTCCCGCTTTCACACAGCCTTTTCCGGCCCTGCCAGCCCCGCGGCCAGGCCAGGCAGCCCTCAAGCCTTGGCAGCCCTGTGAAGCCTCCAGCTGGGCGGATGATGGATGGGGCTGCGTCAGCACTGGCCTGAGAGTGGATTTTGTGTGTGTGTGACATTTATTTACTGTCCGTATAAACACTAACACCTATGAAGCATGCTCCCCGTGTGATAGCTTGGCTGAAGGCAGCTCTTAAATACATAAATTATGCACACCTCACTAATGAAGGGCCTGACAGCCGGGAAGTTCTATTTACCATGGAGTTTCCATATAAAACCCAGCACCAGCAAGCCAGGATTTGTGTACGATCACAGTCCTGCCTGTTCAGACTCCGACTCATTTCTTTCTTCTTTTAAAAAAGTCTCTCCTCTGTCTTCTTTTTTATTCCCCCCTTTTAAAGGTTTGACATAAAACTGAAGTCGATGTGTAACTTCACTGCCTGGAGCACATGTGGAGAGCCAGCCCATCTGGCACGGGCTTCGCTGACGGGCGTGTGCGAGAACAATATGTGGTTTGACAAATTTCAAGGCAGGCTTATGAAAAAAAAACAGCGGCACAGCCGTCGTGGTGAATGCCTGTCCACCTGCGGGTGCGGGTAGGGGTGCCAGGCCCATGAGTCAGGGTGCCCGGTGGGGGATTAGGAGGCCCATGCAAATCACTGTCGCCCTCCAAGTGTCGACACAGCCACGTCGTTGTTTCTGAGTCCTGTCTCCACCACCAGGGTGCAGCGGGGGTGGGAGGAGGGGTACGTCCTCCTTCAGGGAGCCTTGAGACACTCCAGGCAGCGTGAACCTCCGGTCTGACCTCCCTGGAAACTCAGTCTTCTCATCTGAGAAAGGGATGAATGGCTTCATCTGAGCTCCAGAACAGAACCCTTCCTGTGGGCCCAACCTTGAGAGCCTGGCAAGAGAGGCACGGGGATCTGGCCTCCATGTATTTTTGTCCTGAAGACTCCTGCCAGTTCCCCTGGGCCCACTCCAGGGCTGCCATATACTGTGTGGCCTCAAGGGCCTCTTACCCTTTCTGTGCCTTGGTTTTTCCACTTGAAAATTGAAGGTAGTGACAACACCTGCCTCTGAGGGGTGCTGTGAGCAAGTGCTCTGCTCACTGGACCAGACCTAGCATGGCAAGGCTATCTGCTAGGAGCTTCTGGGTGCTTCCTGTGGGGCTGGGACTCTGCCAGGAGGGAAGCGGGGGAGGCTGTGGCCTGCTGTACGAACCAGCGTCTCTGGGAGACTTGCAGTGGCCTCTGAGGGGTGTGTGGTGTTGCCTGCCTGGCACCAGTTGACCCTGTCTTTATGGACGGCATCAACCATCCGTTAATGGGAGCACTCTGGTAGCTCAGCAATGCAGGAGACCCCAGTTCAATTCCTGGGCCCTAAGGATCCCCTGGAGAAGATCCTATCTAGTATTCTTGGTCTTCCTTAGTGGCTCAGACAATAAAGAATCCACCTGCAATGCAGGAGACCTGGGTTCAATTCCTAGGTTGGAAAGACCCCCTGGAGAAGGGAATGGCTACCCAATCTGGTATTCTTGCCTGGAGAATTCCATGGCTAGTCCATAGAGTTGCAAAGAGTTGGACATGACTGAGGGACTTTCACTCACTCAGCCATTCTGAGAGTCCTAGGAGAGGGTGTAGATGGTTCCTGCAGCACTGGAATCCCCAGCCACAGCAGGTTGCTCTGGTCTCCTTGCCTGGGCCATGGCTTATGGACACCTCTCTGACACATTCCACCAGCCATGTTCAGGGCCCTCAACCAGGGTGGGGCCCAATCTGACTCTGTCTGGGTCTCTGACCTTCGTACACAAAAAGGGCTCCATAAACGGCAAAGGGCAGGAGGTAGGATGTGAGTGGGGGCTCAATGTGGGAGTTATGGCTGCCCTCCCTTACCTGTAGTGGGTTGCAATGCCTTGCTGCAGAAGGGTCCACTTCCTGAGGGGCACTGTCCCCCCACACCCTGCTGCTGGGCCCACAAGGACTCTGCAGAGCTGGACAGTGATTCCCCTCCACTCTAGACCCTGTTCCTGACATGACACACCTAGCGGGCCCCAGTTCCTCTCCACTCTTCCCTTACTGCTGAGAATAATGCTTCATTTTCTGGGGTCCCAGTCTCCCTTCTATGGAGTGGAGTTAGTGAAGCCCACAGGGAGGTCTGCTGTACCCAGGGCAGGTCTGAGAGACTGTGGGCCCACAGTGTGTGGGTGTGGTCACAGCATTCATCAGCAAAGTCATGGAAGGCTTCCTGGCAGAAGGGATAGACACAGCGGGCCAACAGCTCTATGCTGGCCTGCAGGAGAGTTTGCAGACCATTCTGGTCTCAGGCTGGAGAGGGGATGTAAAAGGTCAAAAATATAGGAGTGAGAGAGGAAGCGAGGCCACCAAGCCTTGTTCTGAGCAGCCCGAGTGGCTGAGACACTAGCTCAGGGGCCCATGAAAGAGGGCCACATGCCGCCAGCTTTATTAAATTCATATTTCGCCTTCTGTCCCACACAAATATCTGTATCATCAGCTTCGGCAGTATTTATTTTCTAAAGTAGTTCTGTTTAAACAAGGAGTTTCTCTCTTAAATTCATCGACTCCAATTTCCTGTGGACCCCCGGCCCTCTACCAAGCTGACATTAATCATTTGCATGACTGCAGGTTCTGTGGCTATGAGGCCTCTGGCAGGCGGCATCCATGACGCCGGGCTTTGCCGTGGCTTTCCTTGACTCTTCCAATTAGAGTAGGGGGGTTGGACACTGGATGTCCCACCCTGTCAAGCTTTCCCCTGTGCCTGTGGCAGTCTAAGGTAACCAGAAGAGGAGTGTGGTTAGGTCCGGTGCGGCAGGGTGGAGGAGTCAGCATGGCAGCTCCTGGTTCCCACTCTGACCAAGTGATTCCTCTGGGAATCCTAGTTTAGACATTGGGCATCATCAGTTAGACCCCAGATGGCTGTCTGCATTCAGTGCTGGCCCCATCATGGATGGTCTGGATGCCTCAGTTTGCTCATCTGTGAAATGAAACATTACGCATCCATCCAATCTTGCTGGGACCCCACCCTTTACAAGGACTCTGCAGAGCTGGACAGTGATTCCCCTCCACTCTAGACCCTGTTCCTGACATGACACACCTAGCGGGCCCCAGTTCCTCTCCACTCTTCCCTTACTGCTGAGAATAATGCTTCATTTTCTGGGGTCCCAGTCTCCCTTCTATGGAGTGGAGTTAGTGAAGCCCACAGGGAGGTCTGCTGTACCCAGGGCAGGTCTGAGAGACTGTGGGCCCACAGTGTGTGGGTGTGGTCACAGCATTCATCAGCAAAGTCATGGAAGGCTTCCTGGCAGAAGGGATAGACACAGCGGGCCAACAGCTCTATGCTGGCCTGCAGGAGAGTTTGCAGACCATTCTGGTCTCAGGCTGGAGAGGGGATGTAAAAGGTCAAAAATATAGGAGTGAGAGAGGAAGCGAGGCCACCAAGCCTTGTTCTGAGCAGCCCAGTGGCTGAGACACTAGCTCAGGGGCCCATGAAAGAGGGCCACATGCCGCCAGCTTTATTAAATTCATATTTCGCCTTCTGTCCCACACAAATATCTGTATCATCAGCTTCGGCAGTATTTATTTTCTAAAGTAGTTCTGTTTAAACAAGGAGTTTCTCTCTTAAATTCATCGACTCCAATTTCCTGTGGACCCCGGCCTCTACCAAGCTGACATTAATCATTTGCATGACTGCAGGTTCTGTGGCTATGAGGCCTCTGGCAGGCGGCATCCATGACGCCGGGCTTTGCCGTGGCTTTCCTTGACTCTTCCAATTAGAGTAGGGGGGTTGGACACTGGATGTCCCACCCTGTCAAGCTTTCCCCTGTGCCTGTGGCAGTCTAAGGTAACCAGAAGAGGAGTGTGGTTAGGTCCGGTGCGGCAGGGTGGAGGAGTCAGCATGGCAGCTCCTGGTTCCCACTCTGACCAAGTGATTCCTCTGGGAATCCTAGTTTAGACATTGGGCATCATCAGTTAGACCCCAGATGGCTGTCTGCATTCAGTGCTGGCCCCATCATGGATGGTCTGGATGCCTCAGTTTGCTCATCTGTGAAATGAAACATTACGCATCCCTCCTATCTTGCTGGGACTGAATTAACACATTTGAAGATGACCAGGGCCTATGACTTTTGTCTTTATGATATTTGGTGCCATTTAGTGACTGGCAAGATCCTCAAGCATAGGGCTAGCCCACAGAAGGTGTTCCCTGGGGTTTATTTCTGTCCCCTACCCAGTGGTGTTCCCTGGACAAGTGTTCCTGCCAAGTAAGATGCTTTGGTTTCAGCTCCCTAGGGGAAGGGCGAGTACATGCACTCCAGGAGTTCTGCTCCGCCTGCTGGGGACTGAGCCCTGAAGCCCTCTGGAGTCCCATAGAATGAGGGACAACCCTAGGCCATGCAGCCACCCTACCCTGCTCCAGCTGGGTGGCTGGCCTGTTTATTTCCATGTGGCATCTCTATCCAGTGACTCAGAGTTGCGATGTGAGCATAACAACCCAGGGAGTTTGGCTGCCCACTGCAGCAGGCAGGGGATAACCTGGAAGGTTATCAAATGAAGGGAGGCCCAAGCATTGTGTCTGGAAAAAGATAGTAACTGTGTTGGCCCAAGGAGACCGATCATAAGGACATCCACAACAGCTACTTGAGCTGAGGCTCTGTGAGCCCTCACAGTGTGCCAGGCACTCTGCTATCAGGCCATCATATTAGCCTCTATTAGCTGGAGAAACTGAGGCATGGAGTCAGTGATCAACTTGTGAGTGGCAGCCCTAGGAGTTAGAAGCCTGACTTTGGTTTTTGTTTTGCTTTCAAACTTGTTTTAATTGAAGGACAATTACTTTACAGTATTGTGATGGTTTTTTCAGTACATCAACATGACTTAACCACAGGTCTACATGTGTCACTCCAATCCTGAGTCCTCCTCCCCTCTCTCTCCCTCTGAGTTATCCCAGAGCACCAGCTTTGGGGGCCCTACTTCCTGCACCGAACTTGCAGTTGTCACTATTTTACATGTGGTAATGTACATGTTTCAGTGCTATCCTCTCAAAGCATCCCACCCTCGCCTCCTCCCACTGAGTCCAAAAGTCTGTTCTTTACATTTGTGTCTCCTTTGGTGCCCTGCAGATAGGAGTATTGTTACCATCTTTCTAAATTGGATATATATGTGTTAATAAACCATACTTATCTTTCTCTTTCTGACTTACTTCACTCAGTATAATAGGCTCCAGTTTCATCCACCTCATTAGAACTGATTCAAATGCATTCCTTTTTATAGCTGAGTAATATCCCACTGTGTATATGTACCACAACTTCCTTATCCATTCATCTGCCAATGGATGTCTAGGTTGAGAAGTCTGACTTTGGACACAGGTGGCTGGCTCTGCACCTGTCAGCTGCAGAATCCTCAGTTGTGGATGCCTCATGAAGAGGATCTCAAGAGTTTTGCTGCTTCCTGGTGGGGTTTCAGGGAAGATAAACCTCTGGCTACACAGCCACTTCTCAATGTTGGGAAACCAGGCAGTGGAACATTCACAACGATCATCTCCAAGGGCACTGGAGACTTGGAAAGGAGCCAAGGTGTTATTTTAAGAACAAGGTGCCATGAATTCTGGCTGACCCAACCCCCGCCCCCAACCATGTCCACCAAGAATGGCTAAATAATACCTGAAAGTCAGCAGTCCTATCCAAGTCGCTTACTTCACAGATGAGGAAACTGAGGTTCAGATCAGGAGTGGAAGTTGAACCAAACTTCCAGAGTGCCTGCCCTCACATGTCACTCATCTGTAACCCCTCCTAGAGCTTCTTGTTAAGGCATCACGGGCAGTTTGCATCTGTCTTCCTCATCTCTCTAGTCAAAGCTCCAAAGTTGAGTGAAGACCTGTGTCTGTTAGATGTTGCTGTACAACAAGCTGCCCTAAGACAACAGCAATAATCTAATTATTTCAGATTCTGCAGTTTGGGTAGGGTGGAGCAATTTATCTCTGCTCCATGTGGCACTAACTGACCAATCCAGTCATTCTAAAATGGTCCCATTCACAGCCTGACACCTGTTTGCAGGGCTGGGATTGTCTTCCAATTTCTCCTTGCTCTCTCCTCTCAAAAGTCCTTCTCTCAGCACAGTTTATTGTCTTGCTAGGGCCCAGGAAGGCTTCTGGTCCTAGTGATCTGGGAGACTGGAGCACTTCGAAAGGAAACATTCTAGGAAGTGGACATGGGAACAGCAAAGCTCCAGGAGACCCAGTCAGCAGGGATGAGGTCCCTCCCTCCACCTTCCATTGGTCAAAGTACGTCATGAGTGAGTCTAGATGTGACAGGAGAGTAAATGACACCACACTCCAGGGAGGAACAGTTGTGGGGACAGAGAGGAGGAATTCTTGCCTTGTCTCTGCAGATGGTCTGCATGGTCAGCCATTTAAGCAATTCTCCTGTTGGTGTCAGAATTGAGGAAAGCCTTTGAAGGAAGTTAAGGACAAGGTCAGGTCTGGATTTGACACAGGGTCTTTGGGGTCAGCATGGAAGTGGGCTGAGGTGGGCTAAATGGGGAGAACCAGAGGGACTTCCATGGATTGAATTCTGTCCCAAATCCATGTGTTGAAGCCCACTCTCCAGTGTGACTGTGTTAGAGGTGGAACCTGTAAGGAGGTGAGTCAGGTTCAGTGAGGTCATAAGGATGGTCCCTGATCCCATAGGACTGGTGTCCTGATAGGAAAAGCCTCTCTCTTTCTGCCATATGAGGATGAAGCAAGATGGTGGCTGTCCACAAGCCAGGAAGACAGTCCTCACCAGATCCTTGATCCTGGACATCCAGCCTGCAGAACTGTGAGGAAGAAATGTTTGTAGTTTAAGCCTATGGTGTTCTGTTATAGTGGCCCAAACTGCCTGAGAGAGGGACCGAGAAGGTGGGTTCTGGTATGAGTCTCTTTCCTTAGCCGACATCATCTCTGACACCATGACATGGGACATATTTGTTGGTTTGTGGCCCCCGCAGCATATAGGGATCCATTTTGGGCTGCTGTGTTCCTGCCACAGAGCTAGAGAATGCAACTTCAGCCTATGCTGGTCAGTACCTTCATTCTGGTCACAGTGGCTGGGTAGGTGGTCATGTGCCTAGTCTAGTCATAAAATAGGACTATCAAAGTCCTTGTCCAGACAGCTGGGGAGGCACCTGAGGGCAGAGGCCCAGTGGGAAAACCAGCCTTCTCTCAGCACAGTTTATTGTCTTGCTAGGGCCCAGGAAGGCTTCTGGTCCTAGTGATCTGGGAGACTGGAGCACTTCGAAAGGAAACATTCTAGGAAGTGGACATGGGAACAGCAAAGCTCCAGGAGACCCAGTCAGCAGGGATGAGGTCCCTCCCTCCACCTTCCATTGGTCAAAGTACGTCATGAGTGAGTCTAGATGTGACAGGAGAGTAAATGACACCACACTCCAGGGAGGAACAGTTGTGGGGACAGAGAGGAGGAATTCTTGCCTTGTCTCTGCAGATGGTCTGCATGGTCAGCCATTTAAGCAATTCTCCTGTTGGTGTCAGAATTGAGGAAAGCCTTTGAAGGAAGTTAAGGACAAGGTCAGGTCTGGATTTGACACAGGGTCTTTGGGGTCAGCATGGAAGTGGGCTGAGGTGGGCTAAATGGGGAGAACCAGAGGGACTTCCATGGATTGAATTCTGTCCCAAATCCATGTGTTGAAGCCCACTCTCCAGTGTGACTGTGTTAGAGGTGGAACCTGTAAGGAGGTGAGTCAGGTTCAGTGAGGTCATAAGGATGGTCCCTGATCCCATAGGACTGGTGTCCTGATAGGAAAAGCCTCTCTCTTTCTGCCATATGAGGATGAAGCAAGATGGTGGCTGTCCACAAGCCAGGAAGACAGTCCTCACCAGATCCTTGATCCTGGACATCCAGCCTGCAGAACTGTGAGGAAGAAATGTTTGTAGTTTAAGCCTATGGTGTTCTGTTATAGTGGCCCAAACTGCCTGAGAGAGGGACCGAGAAGGTGGGTTCTGGTATGAGTCTCTTTCCTTAGCCGACATCATCTCTGACACCATGACATGGGACATATTTGTTGGTTTGTGGCCCCCGCAGCATATAGGGATCCATTTTGGGCTGCTGTGTTCCTGCCACAGAGCTAGAGAATGCAACTTCAGCCTATGCTGGTCAGTACCTTCATTCTGGTCACAGTGGCTGGGTAGGTGGTCATGTGCCTAGTCTAGTCATAAAATAGGACTATCAAAGTCCTTGTCCAGACAGCTGGGGAGGCACCTGAGGGCAGAGGCCCAGTGGGAAAACCAGCATGCATTCCAGGCCAGAAGGAAGGGAAACTGAGTCCTGACATCATCTCTTGAACCTTGGATCGAGGCAGACCGCTAGCCACTTCCTTGGTTCCTTTATGCCTAAGCCAGTTTGTATCCTCACTACCAGCCTCTCCTCTAGTTGTTCTTACTGGAGTGCCTGTTTTCCAGTGAATATTATCTAAGTTCACCCTTAGAATAATCACATCTGCAGCACAGACACTGCTGTTGTCCCTTTTTCACACCTGAGGGCTGATGTGACAATTATCATTTCTCAGTTCTGGGGGCTGGAAGGAAGTCTGAGATCAAGATGTCACAGGATGATGCTCCCTCTGATGGTTCTAGGCGAGGTTTATTTCTGCCTCTTCCAGCTTCCAGGGGTTCCAGGTGTCCCTGGGCTTGTGGCCACATCATTCCATAGTAACAGTACTTCTCCCTTTATATACCTCTGTGTCCTCATCTCCTCTAAGGACATAATTCAAGCTCCATCTTACTCCAGAATAACCTCATCTTAACTTCTTACATATGCAAAGACCCTACTTCCTAATATGGTTGTGTTCATGGATTCTAGGTGCATATGACTTTGGGGAACACTACTCCATCTACTATGGAGACTGAGCCTAAAAATGGCCCTCTCCAGCCACACAGATCAGACAGCAGATCTGGGATTCACATGGGATCAATGGATATACTACCTGCTCCACCCTCACAGGAAACTTCCTCCTTCTCATATTGGGGTTACCAAAAACCAAATCGTGGCTCATGGTGCATCTGGCCCCCAGCTACCTTCTTCACTCTGAGCCATCAGTTCTGTGGAGTAGAGTAAATAGAGCGGCATTCAGGTGGCATTGTGGGAGTGTAGAGTGGCTACCCTGGCTTCTCATCCAGCAAGGATTCTGCTCCTTCCGCACCTGTCCCTAGGCCACAGTAGACATGGCCTCAGACAGGGATGTACAGGCACGGAGTGGGCAACCACTTCTCTGGTACACAGGGAGTGTTTAGGGCAGAGTGTGTAGAACCATGGAAACATATGACTCTTAAGTCATCATCGAAGTTCACAGCACCAGATTTTTATTTTTAATTGAGAAATAAAACTATGTAGTTAAAGTGCACAATGTGATGTTTTGATATATGTATGCATTATGAAGTGACTATCACACTCTAATTAACATACTCCCACCTCATATGGGCTTTCCTGGTGACTCAGACAGTAAAGAATCTGCCTGCAATATGGGAGACCTGGGTTCGATCCCTGGGTTGGGAAGATCCCTTGGAGAAGGAAACAGATACCCAGTCCAGTATTCTTGCCTTGAGAATTTCATGACTAGTCCTTGGGGTGGCAAAGAATCAGACATGACCGAGCAACTCACATGATACACATCACAACACCTCATATAGTTACTTGTGTGTGTTGTGTGTGTGTGCATGTGAGTAGGTGTGTGTGGTAAGAACACTTGTGATCTAACCTCTTGGCAAATTTCAGGTGTACAATACAGTATTGTCAATTATAAAGTATTGTCAACCATGTCATGCATGTCCTGATCCTCAGGACTTATTTATATGTAATGGAATCTTTGTACCAGTCAGTCTTTTCTCTCTTACATTATTTGGTTGAGGGCAGCATTCGATTACATGAGTAAAACATCTAGGCATTCTCTCTCTAAAAAATTAAAACTGTACAAATTAAGATTCATGGCCCCACAAATGGCCACACTCATCTAATCCTCTGTCCCACCTCCACAGGTGTCCATCTTTACCTGCTTGGAGCACATCTTTCTGGCCATTGAAACATGCCTTTATTGATATCCATATATACTTGCAGAAAACACATAGTATTCCTTTATGGTGCTTAACTATTTTGTTGAGATGTTCAAATAGACAGAACAGTAATGAAGAGTCCTGTATCCAATGCACAGCTCTACCAGTCTTCTCTCATGGCTGCTATTGGCACCTCCATATCTCTGCCCTCAGTGAATTGTTCCAAGCAAATCTCAGGTACCACCGTCTCATTTGCAGTCATCTCAGTTTGCTGCTGTCTCCGTGAGGTAGGCCTCCTTTCCCCTTCAACAGCACCACTCCATCAGCACACTTAACAAAATTAGCAGCCATTCCTTAATATTGTCTAATGCCCCATCAGTCTTCAGATTTCCCTGATTGTTCAAAAAATGTCTTCCTGCGATTAGTTTGTTTGACTCAGGATTTGCTGGGCCGTCAAAGGCCTCCCTGGGATCATGTTTCCACACTTCACTGTGCAGATTGGCTTCCTCCACCCCCCATTGCGTCTCAGAGATCCATCCTGTCCAAACCTGGCCAAAAAAACCTCCAGGGGGAAAAAATGGTATCGGATCCCTGGGTTGGGAAGATCCCTTGGAGAAGGAAACAGATACCCAGTCCAGTATTCTTGCCTTGAGAATTTCATGACTAGTCCTTGGGGTGGCAAAGAATCAGACATGACCGAGCAACTCACATGATACACATCACAACACCTCATATAGTTACTTGTGTGTGTGTTGTGTGTGTGTGCATGTGAGTAGGTGTGTGTGGTAAGAACACTTGTGATCTAACCTCTTGGCAAATTTCAGGTGTACAATACAGTATTGTCAATTATAAAGTATTGTCAACCATGTCATGCATGTCCTGATCCTCAGGACTTATTTATATGTAATGGAATCTTTGTACCAGTCAGTCTTTTCTCTCTTACATTATTTGGTTGAGGGCAGCATTCGATTACATGAGTAAAACATCTAGGCATTCTCTCTCTAAAAAATTAAAACTGTACAAATTAAGATTCATGGCCCCACAAATGGCCACACTCATCTAATCCCCTGTCCCACCTCCACAGGTGTCCATCTTTACCTGCTTGGAGCACATCTTTCTGGCCATTGAAACATGCCTTTATTGATATCCATATATACTTGCAGAAAACACATAGTATTCCTTTATGGTGCTTAACTATTTTGTTGAGATGTTCAAATAGACAGAACAGTAATGAAGAGTCCTGTATCCAATGCACAGCTCTACCAGTCTTCTCTCATGGCTGCTATTGGCACCTCCATATCTCTGCCCTCAGTGAATTGTTCCAAGCAAATCTCAGGTACCACCGTCTCATTTGCAGTCATCTCAGTTTGCTGCTGTCTCCGTGAGGTAGGCCTCCTTTCCCTTCAACAGCACCACTCCATCAGCACACTTAACAAAATTAGCAGCCATTCCTTAATATTGTCTAATGCCCCATCAGTCTTCAGATTTCCCTGATTGTTCAAAAAATGTCTTCCTGCGATTAGTTTGTTTGACTCAGGATTTGCTGGGCCGTCAAAGGCCTCCCTGGGATCATGTTTCCACACTTCACTGTGCAGATTGGCTTCCTCCACCCCGCATTGCGTCTCAGAGATCCATCCTGTCCAAACCTGCAGAAAACCTCAGAGAGCTTCCTAATTTATTTAGTCACACCTCTATTGATAAAGGCACATTTAGGCTGGTCTGGGGGTTTTGCTACAAAAACAAGACAGCAATTAACATTCTTCTCATGTTCTTTCAGTGTCCTATAAGTGTTTTCCTAGTGACAATGGCTGTCTCTTGGGCAAGCCATTTCCCCTGTCTGAGCCTTGGTTTCCCTTTAGTTAAGGGCGGAAATGCCTACATTCTGTCAACATGGATATTCAGGATGTCTCCCTGAAATCACCCACCATGACCTCTCATTTTACCCTGTGAGAAAGGAGAGGAAGTGCTTTGCCATAGCTTGGAGGCACTGTTATAACGCATCCCAGACACAGCCATGTAAAGGACCTACGTGTCTGGTGAGGCTCCCTTCCACCATCTGGGCTTCTTGCTGTCCCAGCCTCTCCTGGCTGACTCTGTCAGGGTCTGCACTGGTTTCCCATGGATGCTATAGAAAAACACTACAGCTAGGGTGGCACACACTGCTGTGTGAATTGTATCTTTTCCCAGTTTTGGAGGAGGGACATTTGAGAGCAAGCTATCAGCAAAGCCAGGCTCCCTTTAAAAGCTCTTGTGAGGGTCATTCCTGCCTCTCCCAGTTTTTGGCGGTCCTAGTCATCCCTTGGATTTTGGCTTCATCATGCCAACCCCTGCCTCTGTTGTCATGCAGCCTTTCCCTGTTCTTGCTTGTCTGTGTCCTCACATCTTATAAGGAGACCAGTCACTGGATTTAGGGCCCACAAGGATAATCCAGGATGACCTCATCTCAAAATCCTTAACTCATTAACCTACCACGAATCTATTTGCAAGTAAGGTCACACTCAGAAATCCTAGGCAGATATGACATTTGGAAGGACACCATTCAACTTCTACATCATGTGTACCCTGAGGTCACAGAGAAGTTCGGCCTCAACCACTAGGGAATCTTAGAGGCTTGGGAGGTTTGGGAAGCCTCAGGGAAAGGTGCATGTTCCTCTCAGGCAGGAGCCCATTGAGTCCTGCCTGTATCCATTTTCTAAGCTGCATAAGGAGCTGCCACACTCTGAATGATCATAACACCAGACTGATGATCTCATGGTCTCCATGGTAAGGAGTGCAGGAGCGGCCTAACTGGAGCTCTGTTCAGGATTTCCAGACTGATTTCTTTATGCTGCCCAGGTCTGCAGGCTCATCTGGGGCTGGGTTCTCTCCAAACTCCCTATGGTTGGCAGAATTCAGGTCCGTGCAACTGTGGGATAAGGCTGTCCAGCAGGAACAGCTCTCACTTCCAAAGGCCATCCAAGTAGCCATGTGGTCCCCAGAAACTGTTTGCATCCTGGCTGTCTGTGCCTTCCCAGGCCATCATAAGGCCATCTCTCTCTCTGACAGTTCATATTCTTTTAAAGCCCTCCCCTCCAGTTAGTTCAGGCCTACCCTCAGGACAGTCTGATCGGTAATCCATTCATGGTTCCTGTCACAGTCACAGGAGGGGACTCTGGAGTAGGCCCTGGGCCATCACAGGATCCTGCTTACCATACTGTGCATGTGGAGAGGGTGGTGGAGCTTCAGCAGTGAGGGCTGAAAAGGTGCAAGATCTAGGACGAAGTGAGCAAAGAGTTGATAGTGCCTGTTCCACAGAAAGGGACCAGCAAAGGTGTCTCCTCAAATGCCCACAGATGTGCTCTGAGATTCCACTTCACCCAGCCAGGCTCAGGAGAGAGACACTGTCTGCAAAAGAACTCACTGCCCTCCTCCCCTGCGCCTCCCCACAGTTATACTCTGACTGGGCTTCTGGAGAGCAGAAGGGAAATTCACCTTGGTGCCTGCAGGGAGATAGTGCCTTACAGATCAAGAGCTTTCATTGTCCTACAGGATGGAACACTCTAATCTACGAACTATCACCATTCCTAAAATATGGACCAGGAGTTATGGGACACACCCAGGTATGATGAGAAAATTCCATATGTTCATCCAACCCCATTTGCTTTCCCGATCACATGAGGAGAGAGCCTTTTCCTGGCCTCTGCAATCCCAGGACTGAGTGACAGGTTTTAGCCACAAGTTGGGCAGAGGAGATGTGTACTTTACCACTTGGCACCCAAATCTATTGCACCCTCTGTCTTTAATTATGTTTTGACCCTTGCATAAGACCCAGGCAAAGATGCTGGGGAACTTGAGATGGTAGAATCACCAGGTTAAGGAAGCTGGCTCTCTAGTCATCAAGTGAATAAGGGAAGGAAACCTCAACAGTCATGAGGAGGCTCCCAGAAGCCACTGGAGACAAGGCTCCAAGGATCAAAGGGAAGATAGGAGGCACATCATCAGGCTTGGACATAAAACCTCAAGGGCTGCCTTCTCTACTTCCCTGTTTGGGAGCCCAGTTCTGCCCATGTGCAAAAGGTAGGGATGCTCACAGGAATGACTGGACTGAGAGTGACCACAGGAGGTTAAAAAGCCTACCTGGGATTTCCTGGGCTGGTAAAAGGGCAGGAGGGAGCAACAAAGTTGTTTCACATATGGAGAAACAAAGACTCAGAGAGGTCCCTGGCAGCCTCTACTCTGAGCTCACAAGGTGGCAGGCCACCACACTGCTGAATCTTGCTATGGAGCACTGGTAATTTAGTGAAGCCAGGGTGGCTCTCCCAGAGAACACATCCACACCCAGATCTGCAGCTGTTTCGAGAAGCATGGAGACTTGAGATGCCCTGCTGTTTTGTTTTCATGTACTGGTTTGTGGCTGTGAGTCCAGTAGCACCCTTCCTGTAAACAAGGCTCTGGAAGCTTCCAGTAATTTCGAACTTTTGACCTCATGGAGCACATGTCATCTGCAGGACAGCATCATACCCAAGGCCCACAGAGGAGGGGAGTCTTGAGTTTGCACATTGTCTCTGGCAGGCCCCTGCCCACCTGGACTGGGGAGACAGACACACTCCAGGATGCCCCCTCTCCTCCCCTCACTCACCACATTCTTCTCCCATGATATCACCTGGCGCAGACAGGTGTCAACCCAAAGCCCCAGTGGCAGGCGGACAAAGGGCAGGGATTAGGCCTGAATGACAGGCCCAACAGAGCCTTGGGTGAATCCTTGCTGGGGCTGCCTCTGTCCCAAGTTAGTGGGGAGGGTCTGGCCCCAAGATGCAATAGGAGCTGGGTGTCTGTCAGCATCTCTCCCAGGGTGGCCCCAAGCCTGGGGAACTCACGCCATCATCTGCCTGGCTGCCCTACTGCTCCAAGCCATAGTCTACCTGTGCCAAGTCTACCTGTGCTAAAGCCACCTAGCTGGAGACCTGCCATGACAGGATCTGAACCTAGGGCTGGAACCCCAGGTGCACACGTCCCTGGCACCAACATGCTGCCCCTGATTTCTTCTGGAGGTCCCCTAGCCAGCCAGTGTCTGTTTCCATTTTGCAGATATGCAAACTGAGTCAGTCAGCTGCTACATGCCCATGATGCCTTTTGGGTGGAGGCTGGAGTTTGGGTCATAACTGTGACATCTTGGCTGGGGAGAGGTTTGGGATGTGTCATCAGGTAGTGGTCCTGAGTGTCCATTCAGCTCTGGGGGATATGTCCTTCCTAGGAGCCTGGAATAAAGGCCAGGTGATCCTCTCAGCATGAGTCTTGCTTGTAATAAGATACTTCAGTGGGCTGGAGGGGAGGTCAGCCCCTGAGACCAGTTTACATGTTTGGTACCTCAAAGTTCACTCATGCCAACAGGGATGCTCTTGCCCATCCTGCCCAGACCTCTGAGCTTCCTGAATCTGTGTCCCTTTGTAAAACAGGATCACCATTCCTGTCTCACTGGGCTGGGGTCGAGACAACCAGTGACTATGAACACAGGCACTGAAGCAAAGCGGTGCTGGGCAAGGTGACAACTGCCTGCCTCACCTAGCTAGCTCCTCCTGTTCCTTTCCTTCTCTCCGCAGGTCTCTCACCCTTCTTGTCTCCTGCTTTTCTTTCTCTTCCCTATTACTCCATTGCCTGACACCCAATTTCCAGAAATGACTCCAGTCTTGGACTCAAAATTCCTCAAGTATGAGCAGCCTCCCAGGGCTGCTTGGTGGCTGAGCACCACTGCCTATAATAAGCTTTCTTCATGGGTCTCCAGAGACCCCAAGATGGGTTCATCCATGAGGGAGTCCATGAGGGAGTGGCTCAGCTGGAGCCTGGGAGCAGGCACAGTGGGCATTGGCATATCCTCCTAGGAGGCACACCACAGCCTGTGCCAGACCTGGCCCACACAGTTAGCAGGATCTTGGATCTTCCCCACAGAGGCTCTGCTCACCTCTGGTCCCTCCCTCTCTCTTCTCAGCCACTGATATGACAGATAGGGTGAGTGGTGGAGCAAGGAAGGCCTGGGAGGGTGTCCTTTGGGCCCACAGCCAGCCTCTCTCACAGGAATGATTCTTTGTGTAGTATAGAAAGTATGTACAGGGGTCATCCTAAACAAGCCAGCTCCTGACCAAACTACCACAGATGACTCTGTGGGTCCAGGCAAGATCAGTCAAGACTGGGGGAACTGACTGACCAGTACATTCTTGAGCAGATGTAAACATTTGCTGATTTAGACTATCTGATTCTGGGTACTTTGTTATGCAGTGGGAGCTCACTGACAGAACTGTTCAACACCTGCAAACCAAGAGGGAAGGCCTAAAAAACACAGCAAAGATTGCTCTGGGGCTTTCAAGGTTTGAGGGGTTGGGGGGTCAGGAATCTTCACAGGGCATGCCTGAGCTGAGCAAGTAGGGAAGAAAGGAAGGGCATTTCTGGCAGAGGAATGAGGACGGGGGGAATGGAGGAGAATATGGACCTTCAGGATCAGAAGTGGAGGGAAGGCAGGGGCAGGACCTCTAGAGTCTTGGGTGACTTGTCTGCCCAGGGACAAAGCTATGGGGTGGTCGATGGCATGGAAGATGGAGTGGAAGGGGTATGGTGAAATGGATGGATCAGTCAAAGGAATTAGGGTGCTCATCCTAAGAGCATCCTCTCCAGGGGCCCTGGAAAACATCACTGGTAAACTGAGGCAGAGTGCTAGGGGCAGGTGGGGTTGGAAGAGGGAGAGGAGGCCCTGACTGAGGGCCCTGTGGAAGGAGGGCTTGGGCAGAAAGAGACCGACCCAGGGTTCTCCGCCTGGGCCAGTGGGGCCTCTGCCCAGGTGAGCTGAGCTTTCTGGGAGGGAAGGGCTCCCTCAGGAGCTTTGACTGAGACGTTCCCCACCTCCAGCTTGAACATGCCAAGCCAGAGACCTCCCAGGAGAGTTGTAAATAGAACCACAGCTCATCACTCCCTGGGCCCCCAAAAAGGAGCCTGGCCCACACAGTTAGCAGGATCTTGGATCTTCCCACAGAGGCTCTGCTCACCTCTGGTCCCTCCCTCTCTCTTCTCAGCCACTGATATGACAGATAGGGTGAGTGGTGGAGCAAGGAAGGCCTGGGAGGGTGTCCTTTGGGCCCACAGCCAGCCTCTCTCACAGGAATGATTCTTTGTGTAGTATAGAAAGTATGTACAGGGGTCATCCTAAACAAGCCAGCTCCTGACCAAACTACCACAGATGACTCTGTGGGTCCAGGCAAGATCAGTCAAGACTGGGGGAACTGACTGACCAGTACATTCTTGAGCAGATGTAAACATTTGCTGATTTAGACTATCTGATTCTGGGTACTTTGTTATGCAGTGGGAGCTCACTGACAGAACTGTTCAACACCTGCAAACCAAGAGGGAAGGCCTAAAAAACACAGCAAAGATTGCTCTGGGGCTTTCAAGGTTTGAGGGGTTGGGGGGTCAGGAATCTTCACAGGGCATGCCTGAGCTGAGCAAGTAGGGAAGAAAGGAAGGGCATTTCTGGCAGAGGAATGAGGACGGGGGGAATGGAGGAGAATATGGACCTTCAGGATCAGAAGTGGAGGGAAGGCAGGGGCAGGACCTCTAGAGTCTTGGGTGACTTGTCTGCCCAGGGACAAAGCTATGGGGTGGTCGATGGCATGGAAGATGGAGTGGAAGGGGTATGGTGAAATGGATGGATCAGTCAAAGGAATTAGGGTGCTCATCCTAAGAGCATCCTCTCCAGGGGCCCTGGAAAACATCACTGGTAAACTGAGGCAGAGTGCTAGGGGCAGGTGGGGTTGGAAGAGGGAGAGGAGGCCCTGACTGAGGGCCCTGTGGAAGGAGGGCTTGGGCAGAAAGAGACCGACCCAGGGTTCTCCGCCTGGGCCAGTGGGGCCTCTGCCCAGGTGAGCTGAGCTTTCTGGGAGGGAAGGGGCTCCCTCAGGAGCTTTGACTGAGACGTTCCCCACCTCCAGCTTGAACATGCCAAGCCAGAGACCTCCCAGGAGAGTTGTAAATAGAACCACAGCTCATCACTCCCTGGGCTGTGGAGAAACACACAATCCCAAAGAGGATCATGTTCAAAAGCCTTTGTGACCATTTCACAGTCACAGAGACTGAGGTTCAGAGAGGTGGGGTAACCTGCCTAATATCAAACATATGCCCAGAAGGAAAGGGCTCTGATTGGATGGTTGGAGTTTGAGGCTGTTGTGGCTGTGCCCCAAGGTGACTTTCTGTGAGGAGGGGGAGCTGGAATCCGCAGCTCACCCCCCTCTTTCCATCCTGGCTCCACCCTGAGTGGCAGGAGCTGGGGAGTGATGTTATGACTTGGAAAGCATTAGACCACACGAGAAACCAATTTTTGCCTCCACTTATGTAAAATAAAATAAAATAACTCTAAAGCATTTGAAGTTCTGCCTGCCTTGGCCACCTTCCCTGGGGGCTGGCTTGGAACCACCTCAGATTTGGGTCCTCAGAATGCCC
Organism: Tragulus kanchil; assembly: GCA_022376925.1. NCBI lineage: Eukaryota > Metazoa > Chordata > Mammalia > Artiodactyla > Tragulidae > Tragulus > Tragulus kanchil. Next base: position 89,925,760 of record JAIOJX010000023.1, on the reverse strand, counting down.
TTTCCCTGTGTGACCCAGGCCCCAGACTGGTTCTGGTGGGCCCCTCAGTCCTGCCAGGCATCTGACAAACTCAGTCCTAGCCCCAGAAACAGGACAGGCCTAAGAACACAGACTTACACTCAGGGTATTTGAATGAACCCTTACAGCCTCAGGAAGTTCAGAACCCTTTAAAATTTCAGGTCATTCCCATCCAAGAGGGGATCTCCTATGCAGTGCCCAATGGACATGTCATGTCCTACCCCGAGACTGGGGTGTCAGAGCCCCAAGTCAGTTGGGGAATGGGTGCCTTGACTTGGCCCTGCTTCTGCTTTCTTGTCTTCTGACCATTCTGGACCCTGATCCTGTGCCCACGGAGACCCTCCTTTCCCATAAGTTGCATTGCCTTTCTTTGGGTGCTGCATAGTCCCCCAAATGGGTCCCCTTATGGCCTGTGGAATGAGTGGCAGGTAACCCTGCCCACAGGCCTGCTGTATAGGCCGCCCAGTCTGCGGTGCTTTGTTGTGCAGCCTCAAGAAACAAATTCTCTCTCGGGCTTCTGGTGGGAGAAAGCTGCTGTGGATCTGATGCACTCTTGTTCTGATCTTGCCTGAGGCCATCTGATGGATTAGGCGAGTTTACTAGGCTTTGTCTCTCCAAGGCGTAAACTCACCTTCAGTGTTTGGGTTCAGAAGCACTTAGTCTTTTAAGTGGTCTAGGCTTTTTCTGTTTGGACAGCAATCTGGCCAGTTCTGTCCTGAGAGCCTTTCTTTCCCGTAGCCACTGCACAGCCAGTTGCAACTGCACATGCTGCTGACATCTGCTTTTCCTACCTCTTCTCCCAAAGCCACTCATTCAAAGTTCTACTACAGCTGGAATCACGTGGGTCACCATCCTTCCAGTTTCTGATATGCATTTTCCACCCCCACCCCTGCCTCCTGTCCGAAACCCCCTCCTGCCCAAACTCCCTCCTGAACCAATACCACCATACCACTGTCACATAATCTATTGTTTTCAGTCACCTGCTACTTAGCACCCCCAAGACTTGTTTCTCAGGCATGCCCCATCTCACACATAGGTCAGCTGGGGTTCTGCACCCACAAGTCACTCATGGCTCCAGGCTGACAATAGCTTCACCATCTTGCGGCTACACCTGTGATCACTGGGTTGCCGTGAACTGAAGAGGAAAGAGTGAGGAGGTGGAAGACTGGCTCTTCTCGGCTGCAGCCTGGAAGTGATCCTCAATCACTGCCTACAGGCCCAAATAGTCCTGCAGAACCACGGCTGCTGCTACTTAGTCACTCAGGCATGTTTGTCTCTTTGTGACCCCTTGGACTGTACTCCACCAGGCTCTTCTGTCCATGGGATTTCCTATGCAAGAATACTGGAGTAGGGGCTTCCCTGGTGATCCAGTGGGTAAAAAGTCCGCCTTGTAGTGCAATGGGCACCAGTTCTATCCCTGACACAGGAGGGCCCCACGTGCCATGGGGTGGCTGGATCGGTGTGTCCAGTTGCGAGCAGGCTCTCTGCAGCGGGAGAGGCCACTGTGATGGGAGGCCCACACAGGCCAAAGAATTAAGATGAATGAAAATAAATAAATGAAGGACCAATAAAAGAGGCAAAAAAAAAAAAAAAGAATACTAGGGTGGGTTGCCATTTCCTCCTCCAGGGCATATTTCCAACCCAGGGATCAAACCTGCATCTCCTGCACTGGCAGTCAGATTCTATACCACTACACCACCTGGGAAGCCCACAACAGAACTGTCTAGTGACAAAAAGGGCTGGGAGTGTGGAGTGCTTGATGAACTCAGGCCATATTGTATGGAAAGTCAGAAAGATACTCACAGAGGCAGGAGGCCCTGGGGAAAGAGATGTGGCCTTCCTCCCTTCTGTACCTTCCCAGCATGTATTGAGCTTAAGACTGCACTTCACCCTGTCTCTTTGCAGTTTGTCTGAGGCTCCTGAGTACTGTCCTTGGTTATTGGGAGTCTCAGCTCTGGATCTAGTCCTGAATAAAGAAAAAGGAAAACCAAAGCCCTCCCCCCAACTCCCAGAGTCTGCTTTCTGAAAGCCTGGGTTTCTCATCTTCTGCCTTAGAACAAGAAACAAGGAAACAAGGGTCTCTGTGGGGGAGGGGAGGTGGGTTTGCAGGGCTCTTCATCCTCCTCCCAGAGCCACAGGTTTGACCAGCCGTGCATTTCTCAAGTAACTGCCATGGGATCAGGATCCACGTGTCTCTCCTATCAGAACCCAGGAAAGGAACATGACCTCTTGTGCAGAAGGAAATCTTCCTGACATGTGCTCTGGCCGCCCAGTGAAGCACCCTGTGCATGTTCTCCCAGGGCAGCCTTCATGGCTGGCTATGAGGACTCCTGCTAGATGAGGACCTCTCACTGGGGGAGCCCTGTTGTCGGGACCCCTTGGACTGTACTCCACCAGGCTCTTCTGTCCATGGGATTTCCTATGCAAGAATACTGGAGTAGGGGCTTCCCTGGTGATCCAGTGGGTAAAAAGTCCGCCTTGTAGTGCAATGGGCACCAGTTCTATCCCTGACACAGGAGGGCCCCACGTGCCATGGGGTGGCTGGATCGGTGTGTCCAGTTGCGAGCAGGCTCTCTGCAGCGGGAGAGGCCACTGTGATGGGAGGCCCACACAGGCCAAAGAATTAAGATGAATGAAAATAAATAAATGAAGGACCAATAAAAGAGGCAAAAAAAAAAGAATACTAGGGTGGGTTGCCATTTCCTCCTCCAGGGCATATTTCCAACCCAGGGATCAAACCTGCATCTCCTGCACTGGCAGTCAGATTCTATACCACTACACCACCTGGGAAGCCCACAACAGAACTGTCTAGTGACAAAAAGGGCTGGGAGTGTGGAGTGCTTGATGAACTCAGGCCATATTGTATGGAAAGTCAGAAAGATACTCACAGAGGCAGGAGGCCCTGGGGAAAGAGATGTGGCCTTCCTCCCTTCTGTACCTTCCCAGCATGTATTGAGCTTAAGACTGCACTTCACCCTGTCTCTTTGCAGTTTGTCTGAGGCTCCTGAGTACTGTCCTTGGTTATTGGGAGTCTCAGCTCTGGATCTAGTCCTGAATAAAGAAAAAGGAAAACCAAAGCCCTCCCCCCAACTCCCAGAGTCTGCTTTCTGAAAGCCTGGGTTTCTCATCTTCTGCCTTAGAACAAGAAACAAGGAAACAAGGGTCTCTGTGGGGGAGGGGAGGTGGGTTTGCAGGGCTCTTCATCCTCCTCCCAGAGCCACAGGTTTGACCAGCCGTGCATTTCTCAAGTAACTGCCATGGGATCAGGATCCACGTGTCTCTCCTATCAGAACCCAGGAAAGGAACATGACCTCTTGTGCAGAAGGAAATCTTCCTGACATGTGCTCTGGCCGCCCAGTGAAGCACCCTGTGCATGTTCTCCCCAGGGGCAGCCTTCATGGCTGGCTATGAGGACTCCTGCTAGATGAGGACCTCTCACTGGGGAGAGGCCAAGGAGATGGCCCAGGTCAGAGTCAACTCCATAGGCCAGTTGCCATGTGGGGAGGGGACCTACTCTCTGTCTACACCAGCCTGGATACCCTCTTCTAGGAGAAGTCATCTAGTCCCCTTGCCCCTTCTCCAAACCTTGGCCCACTTCCTGGTCTCTCCCTCCAGGATCTTGTATTGTTTCAGACCCTGCACTGATTCTATTCTCCCAGAACCTTCAGACCATGAAAGACAGAGTCACCATAAGGGTGGAAGTGGGGACTGTGGGATGGGCCCCAGGAAGACTTCCTGGAGGAGGTGATGTGGGCCCAATCAGAAGATGAGCAGGAGGGACCTTTCATAGGAATAAGGTAGGTGGAAGAGAAACCCTCATGGAAGAAGGATGGGCAATGGGGCTTCCTGGAAGAGGGACCCTTACATCTAGGCAGATAGCTCCTTCCACTTACGGTCCAGAAATCCCCTCCCACCAAGTCCCTGGGACCCCATCTCTAAACCCCAGATTCACCTACTGTTCCTTTGCCTCCTGCCACCTTTGTATCTAGTTCCCCCTCCCACTCTGCCTGGCTTCAAATGAATTGCAGCTTCCTATTCCACTCCTCTGGGCACCTGCCAGGGCAGGGACTTCATCCCAGCTCCCCCAATGGCCCCCCATCCTGCAGAGGAGAGAAGCATCTGCCCCTCTCCCACACAGGCCTCCCCCAGGCTGCGGAAACAGCCCATTACACCCAGTACCGATAATGGCCCTTCAATTGAATTAAGAGAGTTCATGGGAAGCCCAGGCATGAAATCCATTTCCGTAAAAGTCCAAATTGGGGACAGTGGTAGGAATAGGAGTGGAGAGGGGACCTTGGACCCACCAAAGAAAACACCCCAGTGCATTTGTTTCCAATTCGCCTTCCAGCACGCTTTCTCCCTCACTGCTCTCCCAAGAACCTTGGGCGTGGGGCCAGACGCTGCATTTGTAATTCTCTTTCATTAATGGGTAATTTCCCCTTCTGTGGAGAGGGAGGAGAGCGCCCTGTCAGGGAAGCAAGCAGCACTCCACCTGGAGCCTGTCTGATGGGGTGAGAATAGCTGGGTCACCTCTTGGCTTCCTCCCACCAGGATCCCCATGACTGATGAGAAAGCTGAGGTCTGAGTGGGTTCTGGTTTGTCCAAGCACCCTGAGTGGGTAACCAGGGCCCGGCATCCTCTGAGTTATGTGAGGTCAAAGATACCAAAAAACAAGAAGGCATGGGAGAGGAGGACCAAGAGCCCAGGTGCAGAATGGTCTGATTCCCAAACTACCAGCCCGAGGCTGACAACCATTCTGTTGGTATGAACTAGAGAACAGAGGCCCTGGGAAGGATTCCTGGCCCACCTCAAGAGGCTTGGGGAAGCTGACTTTCCCATGCTGAGCCTCGGTTTCTCTACCTGATCATGGCAGGGTTTTCGCAGAGGAGATCTGCACCTTGCCTGAATGGATCAGACTTCTATTGATGAGACTTCTATTACTCTGGGATGCCAAGATTTTACACTCTGGGACATGTTTCCCTGCACACTTTCTCACTGCCTTGGAATTCCACTTGCAGTTTTGTGATCATTGTCTCCCAAGGCTTCCAGGAAATGACCTGTGTGCAGGTAAGTACTGTGTGTGGTAAACAAGACCAGCGTCTGGGATTGAAGAGACAGCTCCTGAGTTGAGAGTAGGTGGAAGGAAGCCCCATGTGGAAGGCAGGAAGGAGCACAGGATTGGAGTTCATAATGTCTCCATCCTTGCAGCGACTATTTGTCAGGGTGGAGCTAAGGTGGGAGAATAGAGGGTGGTGGAGAGGTAGGGAAACAGAGGGTGACAAAGGGGTGGGAGTGGGGAGGATTAGGCTGAGCCCAGACCCCTCGATTCCCTCCCCAGTGCAGGGGCTGGTCTCTCACCCTGGGTAGGCTTATTTTAGAAAACAAATGGGGACCGTGGACCCTCTGCCCACAGATAGGTGACCTACCTGCCCAACACCAGTCTGGTCTGCTGTTTCTTCAACTCCTGAGCCCCAGGCAGAACCCTGGTTGGGGGTACATGGAACATATCCAGGAAGCTATTAAACCCGGGCTCTGGCCCAACAGAGTTTAACTCAGCTCCCAGGGTGGCCCAGGTATGGCTCCAGGCAGAGGAACTGGACGTAGAGCCCTGAGCTCTCCCCTGGCAGAGCTGCCCGTGCAGCAGTTGCATGAACAGGGCTCACCAGGGAACACCTTGGGACCTCAGGGGCTGCTCTAAAGTGAGCCAGGTCTGAGTGGGTTCTGGTTTGTCCAAGCACCCTGAGTGGGTAACCAGGGCCCGGCATCCTCTGAGTTATGTGAGGTCAAAGATACCAAAAAACAAGAAGGCATGGGAGAGGAGGACCAAGAGCCCAGGTGCAGAATGGTCTGATTCCCAAACTACCAGCCCGAGGCTGACAACCATTCTGTTGGTATGAACTAGAGAACAGAGGCCCTGGGAAGGATTCCTGGCCCACCTCAAGAGGCTTGGGGAAGCTGACTTTCCCATGCTGAGCCTCGGTTTCTCTACCTGATCATGGCAGGGTTTTCGCAGAGGAGATCTGCACCTTGCCTGAATGGATCAGACTTCTATTGATGAGACTTCTATTACTCTGGGATGCCAAGATTTTACACTCTGGGACATGTTTCCCTGCACACTTTCTCACTGCCTTGGAATTCCACTTGCAGTTTTGTGATCATTGTCTCCCAAGGCTTCCAGGAAATGACCTGTGTGCAGGTAAGTACTGTGTGTGGTAAACAAGACCAGCGTCTGGGATTGAAGAGACAGCTCCTGAGTTGAGAGTAGGTGGAAGGAAGCCCCATGTGGAAGGCAGGAAGGAGCACAGGATTGGAGTTCATAATGTCTCCATCCTTGCAGCGACTATTTGTCAGGGTGGAGCTAAGGTGGGAGAATAGAGGGTGGTGGAGAGGTAGGGAAACAGAGGGTGACAAAGGGGTGGGAGTGGGGAGGATTAGGCTGAGCCCAGACCCCTCGATTCCCTCCCCAGTGCAGGGGCTGGTCTCTCACCCTGGGTAGGCTTATTTTAGAAAACAAATGGGGACCGTGGACCCTCTGCCCACAGATAGGTGACCTACCTGCCCAACACCAGTCTGGTCTGCTGTTTCTTCAACTCCTGAGCCCCAGGCAGAACCCTGGTTGGGGGTACATGGAACATATCCAGGAAGCTATTAAACCCGGGCTCTGGCCCAACAGAGTTTAACTCAGCTCCCAGGGTGGCCCAGGTATGGCTCCAGGCAGAGGAACTGGACGTAGAGCCCTGAGCTCTCCCCTGGCAGAGCTGCCCGTGCAGCAGTTGCATGAACAGGGCTCACCAGGGAACACCTTGGGACCTCAGGGGCTGCTCCTAAAGTGAGCCAGGACATCCAGGAGGAGTCTCCTCCTCGGCCAGCCTTGACAGATGGAGTGTGACTAAAGGGCAAAATGTGAGGCTAATGGAAAGCAAACACCAAGGGACACACAATGTACACCGTGTTTTCTCAGCAGCTCGCTGCATGGCCCGCCCTGCTCAGCCAAGGGCTGCGGCTGTGTCAATCACTCACCTCTGTTTGTCTAACCTCGCCGAGTGTGTTTCTTTTTATTAGCAGAACACAGATAGGGAAGGAGATCTCCCCACAGATGCTGGGCTGCAGGAATGTACCCTCCAAGCAGAGTGAAGGGCAGCAGGAGGGGCCTACAGCCCAAAGGACCCTGTCAGAGCCTAGGGCTGCTATGGAGACCCCACCTTGCCAAACTCTGGGGAGGCTCTGGGAAGGGCACTCTATAGGTGCTCTCTCTGAAGCGTGTAGACCTCCAGGGCACTGTCATTCTGACCATTTAACAAGCACAGCGTTGAGCACAACTGGCAAGATGGGCCAACCAGACACAGACACATGGCCAGGAAAGGATTGCCACTGATTTCTGCCTCTTAACCAAAATCAGCATTCTATTCTCATTGCACTGGGCTGACCCTTGCTTGGGTCAGCTGCTCCTTAGTCTTTCTAGATGCATCCTCAAAGTCTCTGTGCTCTTAGATCCTTCTTTCCTTGTGCTAGAGTAAGGCTATCAAGCTTCTGTTAAGAGCCACTGACAGAAATAGTGGAGCTTCTGGTGGACCTCTGGAAGACTTCCTGGAGAAGGTGAGGGTGGCTCCAACCAGAGGATAAGCAGGTGAGGCCCTATATACATAGGGATGGGTAGGCGAGAGAGAATCCCTCAAAGAGAAAGGATTTGGGCAGCTGACTTCCTCATGGTGGGCCTTGGTTTCTCTACCTGTATATGGAGGTGTTTTACAGAGGTGACCTGCTCCTTGCTTGAGTAAATAGTGTCTGTCACAAGTACGCAATTCTGCTTTTGAAGCATGAAAACAGTCATATACAACTGGAAACAAAGGGATGTGGCTGTTCCCCTGAGAAACTATCACACTAAAAAATGCTAGACTCACCAGCTCTAGAACTAGGCTGATTACAAATATTCTTTAGACCTGCTGTATATACACCCTGATATGCACTGTGGAATAGTGTGATGTTCAGTTCCTCCTATCAAGAGGTGGAGTCAGCATCCCATCTAGTGAATCTGGCCTGGCCTCTCCACTTGCTTGATCAACAGAACAAGGTGGATCCAACAACCTGTGGATCCAAGCCTAAACCTTAGAGCCTGGCACTCTTCTACCTCTCAGAGGTAAAATACCTCCTCACATCATACCAAGTATACATATTGCCTACCTGACTTGACGGTAACCCTGATCACCTGCCTGAGGTATCATTTACCATATGTCTCTGCTATGAAGTTACTCTTTTCCCCTCTTATGTACCATGTTCTTTTGAAGAAACCCATTTAGTACATCTCACACCTAAGGAGTGGAGAGTTATGCTTCCATCTTTGAGGGTGGAGTACCACCAACTCAATGGACATGAACTTGAGAAAACTCCAAGAGACAGTGGAGGACAAGGAAGTCTAGCATGCTGCAGTCCACAGAGTCACAAAGATTTGGACACGACTTAGTAACTGAACAAAAACATTTACATAAATTATTTGAAATTCTTCTACATGTGAGGTTTGTATCTTCTCTTTCATTTGTTAATTTGTTTTGTCATTTATTTATATTAATATGAGCCTACGGATATTTATTTTATACTTTGGGTTATAACCCAATGACACTTTATTTTGTTGCTCAAATCTTTGGTTATTGGGAGCTCTCTCAGTTGGTTCCTGTGCAACTTTGAAATACCTCCATCGATATTTGTGTTTGAGCACTTCTTTACTTTCTGCAGCTGCAAGATGCTCCAGATACACTTTGTATATTTCCTCCCCAGCCTTAGAATCACTGATTACTCCAAGGAGCCCTGAGTTCTCTTGTTGGAGAATGGCAGTAGAAACCATTGATCTTGTTGCTGAGTGTGCTCATTGCTACTAGGTTATTGTTTTTCCTTAGGCCTTCTCAGCTAGTAGAGCCCAAAACTGATGTGTTTATAGTAATATGAATATATACACATGTCTATATATATTTCTATACGGAACCATCTGTATCTATGCGAGTTAAGCATGAGTTCATACTGACAGTTTCTGCTCAAGTCCATCAAACATGAATTGTTATAACTGACTCCTGTTGCTTATTTGCAAGCTGCCATTCATAAATGAGACACCTAGTTCCACCATTCACAAGCCATTTGCCTAATTAATACATACTTAATTTTCTGTCTTTAAAATTATGGCCATCCTAGTAGGTGTGAAGTTGTATCTCCACATTGTGCTTTGATTTATTTGCATTTCTCTAATGTCTAATAAAATTTAACATATTTTCATGTACTTATTGACCATGTTAATATCTTCTTGCATAAGAGTCCTTTGCCAAATTCTCTGAGTTGTCTTTTTGTGGTTGAGTTGTAGAGGTTCTTTATATATTATGAATCTTAAACCATTATCAGATATATGATTTGCAATATTTTATCCCATTCTATTGGCCATCTTTTCACTTTCTTGATAATGTTCTTTGATACAGAAAAGTTTTCATCTTTTGAAGTCCAATTTATCTATTTATTCTTGTGTTATTCATGCTTTTCATGCCATTTCTAGGAAACACTGCAAAATCTAAGATCATGAAGATTTATCCCCATGTTTTCTTCTAAGAGTATTATGGTTTAGCTCTTAAATTCAAGCCATTGACCCATTTTAGTTAATTTATATATAGTGTGTGTGATACAGGGCTCAAATTTCAATCTTTTGCTTATAGAAATCCACTTGTCTCAGCATCATTTATGGAAGAGACTATTATTTTCTTGAGAACAGATTTGGTATTCTTATGAAAAGTCAATTAGCTATAGGTGAGTGGGCTAACTTCTGGACTCTAAATGCTGTTCCATCTGTATCTATGTCTATCCATGTGCCAGTACCACACTATTGTGACTACTGTGGCTTTGTAGTTAAGTTTTGAAACTGGAAACTGTAAGTCCTTCAAATACTTCTTCATTTGCAATATTTTTTGGCTCTTTGCTGTTACATGTGAAAATGAGGGTCGAATTTTCCATTTATCCAAAAATATAGTGGAATTTTCAAAGGGATTGTGTTGAATCTGTAGATTTTTGGGGTGGTATTAAAAATATAAAGTCTTCTTATCCATGAACATGGGAAATTTTTCCACTTTAGGTCTGTAATTTATCCCTGAAATGCTTTGTAGTAAGTTTTTACTTCCTTGGTTAAATTTAGTCTGTGTATTTTTAGTCCATGTATTTCATGTTGTCATAAACAGAATTGCTTTCTTAATTTCATTTTGGATTACTTAATAAACAAATTTGTGTTGTAAACACAAATGAGTTTCATGTATTTATCTTGTACTCAATGAATTTTACTGAATTTTAAAATTTGTTTTAGTAGTTTATGGATTCTTTGGGGTTTTCTAGACATAGGATCATGTCACCTGAAAATAAAGATAGTTTTACATATATCTTTCTAATTTGAATGCCTTTTAATTTTTTTTCTTATTTTGTCCAATTACTCTGGCTAGTCTGGCTAGTGCAGTGTTGAATAGATATGATAAGAATGGGGTTCCTTGTCTTGTTATTGATCTTAGGGGAACACTTTCAAATTTTCACTACTGAAAATGATAACTGCTGTGGGTTTTTTCATAAATGACATTTATTGTGTTAAGGAGATTCCCTTCTATTTGTAGTTCTATGAATATTTTTTTTTAGTCATGAAAGTCTATGAACATTTTTTTTTAGTTGTGCTGGATTGTTATCAAATGTTCTTTCTGCATCAGCTGAGATGATCATTAATGTGATGCATTACACTGATTTTCTTATGTCAGACCAATTTATAGGATAAATTTCCTGTCATATACTCTTTGACACATAATCTTTTAAATATTCTGTTAAATTCAGCTTGCTGGTTCCTAGGGAAAAAATGTTTGCATCTCTCTCTCCTCCCTTCCAATTCATGCAATGAAATTCTAACCTCCAATGTGATAGTATTTGGAGGTAGTGTCTTTGGGAAGTAATCAAATTTAGATGAGGTTGAAGGTAGGAACTTCGTGATGCAGTTAGTATCTCTATTTTAAAAAAGGAAGTGCCCCACCTCTGTACACATGCACTGAAGAAAGCCCATGTCAACACACAGCGACACATGGCCATCTGCAGATCATGAAAATATTCCTCACCACATCCTACCAGGCTAGTCCTCTATTCTTGGCCTTCCATCCTCCAGAACTGTGAGAAAAAAAAATCTGCTGTTTAAGCAATCTAATTTGTGATATTTTGTTGTAGCAGCCTGAGAAGTCTACACATTAAGTGTTCTGATGAGGATTGTTCCGTCCTTACTCATAAGAAACACTAGTTTTCTTCTCGTGATGTCAGAATTGCTTTCTTAATTTCATTTTGGATTACTTAATAAACAAATTTGTGTTGTAAACACAAATGAGTTTCATGTATTTATCTTGTACTCAATGAATTTTACTGAATTTTAAAATTTGTTTTAGTAGTTTATGGATTCTTTGGGGTTTTCTAGACATAGGATCATGTCACCTGAAAATAAAGATAGTTTTACATATATCTTTCTAATTTGAATGCCTTTTAATTTTTTTTCTTATTTTGTCCAATTACTCTGGCTAGTCTGGCTAGTGCAGTGTTGAATAGATATGATAAGAATGGGGTTCCTTGTCTTGTTATTGATCTTAGGGGAACACTTTCAAATTTTCACTACTGAAAATGATAACTGCTGTGGGTTTTTTCATAAATGACATTTATTGTGTTAAGGAGATTCCCTTCTATTTGTAGTTCTATGAATATTTTTTTTTAGTCATGAAAGTCTATGAACATTTTTTTTTAGTTGTGCTGGATTGTTATCAAATGTTCTTTCTGCATCAGCTGAGATGATCATTAATGTGATGCATTACACTGATTTTCTTATGTCAGACCAATTTATAGGATAAATTTCCTGTCATATACTCTTTGACACATAATCTTTTAAATATTCTGTTAAATTCAGCTTGCTGGTTCCTAGGGAAAAAATGTTTGCATCTCTCTCTCCTCCCTTCCAATTCATGCAATGAAATTCTAACCTCCAATGTGATAGTATTTGGAGGTAGTGTCTTTGGGAAGTAATCAAATTTAGATGAGGTTGAAGGTAGGAACTTCGTGATGCAGTTAGTATCTCTATTTTAAAAAAGGAAGTGCCCCACTTCTGTACACATGCACTGAAGAAAGCCCATGTCAACACACAGCGACACATGGCCATCTGCAGATCATGAAAATATTCCTCACCACATCCTACCAGGCTAGTCCTCTATTCTTGGCCTTCCATCCTCCAGAACTGTGAGAAAAAAAAATCTGCTGTTTAAGCAATCTAATTTGTGATATTTTGTTGTAGCAGCCTGAGAAGTCTACACATTAAGTGTTCTGATGAGGATTTTTACATCCTTATTCATAAGAAAACATAGTCTAGTTTTCTTCTCGTGATGTCTTACCTAACATTAGTGTTAGGATAATACTAGATCATAGACGGAGTCAGAAAGTATTCAATTCTCTTCTCTCTTTTTTGAAAGAGTTTGAGAAGTATTGGTGTTAAATCTTATTTGAACGTTTGGTAGAATTCACTAGTAAAACTATGTCATTCTGAACTTTCCCTATGATGGTAAGTTTTAAATTACTGATTTAATATTTTTGATAGCTATAGGCATGTTCTAATTTTCTATTTCTTCTTGGGAAGTTTTGGTAGTATCTATGTTTCTAGAAATTTGTCTATTTTATCTAGGCTATCTAATCTCTTCATGGAAAATTGTTCGTAGTGTTCCCTTACATAATCCTCTTATTGAGTAGGATTAGCAGTAATGCCTCTACTTGGACTTTTTATTTTAATTATTGCATTGACTCTTTTTAGTCCCTTGTCACTCTACCTAGAAGATTGCTAATTTTGTTGAACTTTTTAAAGAACAAATATATTAGTGTGCTCAGGCTGCCATAGCAAGATACCACACACTACATGGCTTAAACAACAGGCATTTCTGCTGCTATTCTACAGGTTGGAAGTCCATGATCAAGGTGCTGGCAAACTTGGGTTCTGGAAAGACCTCTGTTGCTGGCTTGTAGACTATAGCCTTCTCATTTATTCTTCACACTCCCTTTCTTCTGCATGCTTGCTTTTGTCCTCTTCTTATAAGAAACCAGCCTTATTGAATCATGCCTTCATGCTTATGACCCTTTTAAAACTTAATTACCTCCTTAAAGGCTCTATTTCTAAATATAGCCACATTAGGACTTAGGGCTTCAATATACGTGATGCAGTGTCCCATCTGTACACATGCACTGAAGAAAGCCCATGTCAACACACAGCGACACATGGCCATCTGCAGATCATGAAAATATTCCTCACCACATCCTACCAGGCTAGTCCTCTATTCTTGGCCTTCCATCCTCCAGAACTGTGAGAAAAAAAAATCTGCTGTTTAAGCAATCTAATTTGTGATATTTTGTTGTAGCAGCCTGAGAAGTCTACACATTAAGTGTTCTGATGAGGATTTTTACATCCTTATTCATAAGAAAACATAGTCTAGTTTTCTTCTCGTGATGTCTTACCTAACATTAGTGTTAGGATAATACTAGATCATAGACGGAGTCAGAAAGTATTCAATTCTCTTCTCTCTTTTTTGAAAGAGTTTGAGAAGTATTGGTGTTAAATCTTATTTGAACGTTTGGTAGAATTCACTAGTAAAACTATGTCATTCTGAACTTTCCCTATGATGGTAAGTTTTAAATTACTGATTTAATATTTTTGATAGCTATAGGCATGTTCTAATTTTCTATTTCTTCTTGCGTAAGTTTTGGTAGTATCTATGTTTCTAGAAATTTGTCTATTTTATCTAGGCTATCTAATCTCTTCATGGAAAATTGTTCGTAGTGTTCCCTTACATAATCCTCTTATTGAGTAGGATTAGCAGTAATGCCTCTACTTGGACTTTTTATTTTAATTATTGCATTGACTCTTTTTAGTCCCTTGTCACTCTACCTAGAAGATTGCTAATTTTGTTGAACTTTTTAAAGAACAAATATATTAGTGTGCTCAGGCTGCCATAGCAAGATACCACACACTACATGGCTTAAACAACAGGCATTTCTGCTGCTATTCTACAGGTTGGAAGTCCATGATCAAGGTGCTGGCAAACTTGGGTTCTGGAAAGACCTCTGTTGCTGGCTTGTAGACTATAGCCTTCTCATTTATTCTTCACACTCCCTTTCTTCTGCATGCTTGCTTTTGTCCTCTTCTTATAAGAAACCAGCCTTATTGAATCATGCCTTCATGCTTATGACCCTTTTAAAACTTAATTACCTCCTTAAAGGCTCTATTTCTAAATATAGCCACATTAGGACTTAGGGCTTCAATATATGAATTATAGGGGAACAATTCAGTCTATATCAACCAACTTTTAGTTTCACTGATTTTGTTTACTGTCTTTCTGTTCTCTGTTTCATTTATCTCTGCTTGAATCTTTATTTCTTTTCTTCTGCTACTTTGGTTTTGGCTCTCTTTTCCTAGTTCTTTAGGGGTGAACTTAGGTTATTGATTTTTGATCTTTTGTATTTTTAAAAATATTTGTATAGCCAATTTTTTATGTATTACTTATTTTCATCCATCTTTATTCTTTGGCATATGTAGGCCTCCATTGCAGTGGCCTCTCTCATTGCAGAGCACTGGCTCTGAGAACATGCACTCCAGAGCACTGGCTTGTAATTGGACACACCGGCCCAGCTGCTCTGCAGCATGTGTGATCTTCCCAGGCCAGGGATCAGACCAGCGGCCCCAGCTATGCAAGACAGACTCTTTATCCACTGGACCACCAGGGAAGCCCCTGTGTTTTTTAATGTAAGCATTTACAACTACAAATTTCCCTGTTAGCATTACTTTCATTACATCTCATGAATATTGGTATATTGTGTTTTTCTTTTTCAGTAGTTTCTAAGTATTCCCTAATTTCTCTTATTTCTTCTTGACCCATTAGTTGTTTCAGTGTGTTTCTGAATCTTCATATATCTGCAATTTTCCCATATTTCCTTCTGTTATTGATTTTTAGCTTCATTTCAGAAGAAGTAGTCAGAGAAGATTGCTAATTTTGTTGAACTTTTTAAAGAACAAATATATTAGTGTGCTCAGGCTGCCATAGCAAGATACCACACACTACATGGCTTAAACAACAGGCATTTCTGCTGCTATTCTACAGGTTGGAAGTCCATGATCAAGGTGCTGGCAAACTTGGGTTCTGGAAAGACCTCTGTTGCTGGCTTGTAGACTATAGCCTTCTCATTTATTCTTCACACTCCCTTTCTTCTGCATGCTTGCTTTTGTCCTCTTCTTATAAGAAACCAGCCTTATTGAATCATGCCTTCATGCTTATGACCCTTTTAAAACTTAATTACCTCCTTAAAGGCTCTATTTCTAAATATAGCCACATTAGGACTTAGGGCTTCAATATATGAATTATAGGGGAACAATTCAGTCTATATCAACCAACTTTTAGTTTCACTGATTTTGTTTACTGTCTTTCTGTTCTCTGTTTCATTTATCTCTGCTTGAATCTTTATTTCTTTTCTTCTGCTACTTTGGTTTTGGCTCTCTTTTCCTAGTTCTTTAGGGGTGAACTTAGGTTATTGATTTTTGATCTTTTGTATTTTTAAAAATATTTGTATAGCCAATTTTTTATGTATTACTTATTTTCATCCATCTTTATTCTTTGGCATATGTAGGCCTCCATTGCAGTGGCCTCTCTCATTGCAGAGCACTGGCTCTGAGAACATGCACTCCAGAGCACTGGCTTGTAATTGGACACACCGGCCCAGCTGCTCTGCAGCATGTGTGATCTTCCCAGGCCAGGGATCAGACCAGCGGCCCCAGCTATGCAAGACAGACTCTTTATCCACTGGACCACCAGGGAAGCCCCTGTGTTTTTTAATGTAAGCATTTACAACTACAAATTTCCCTGTTAGCATTACTTTCATTACATCTCATGAATATTGGTATATTGTGTTTTTCTTTTTCAGTAGTTTCTAAGTATTCCCTAATTTCTCTTATTTCTTCTTGACCCATTAGTTGTTTCAGTGTGTTTCTGAATCTTCATATATCTGCAATTTTCCCATATTTCCTTCTGTTATTGATTTTTAGCTTCATTTCAGAAGAAGTAGTCAGAGAAGATAACTTTGTATGATATTTATCTTATAAATCTACAGAGACTTGTTTTGTGGTCTAACATGGTGTATCCTGGAGAATGTTCTATGTGCACTTGAGAAAAATGTGTATTCTTCTGTGTTGTTGGGTTAAATGTTTCACATGTCTCTTGGGTCTAATTGGTTTAGAGTGTTACTCAATTCCTCCATTTCCGTATTTATTTTCTGCCTATATATTCTATCTGGTACTGAAAGTAAAATTTTCAAATCTCCAGCATTGATGTAGAACTATCTATTCCCTCAAATCTGATAAACTTTTCTTCATATATATTTAGACTCTTTCTCCAGCTTTATTGGTACATAACTGACATATTACAAACATTGTATATATCTAAGGTTTACAAAGTGATGTATATTGTGATATGATCACCACAGTAAGGTTAGTTAACATCTCTGTTACCTCACATAGTTACTTTAATGTGTGTATGTGGTGAGAAATTTTAAGATCTACTCTCTTAGTAACTTTTAAGTGTTTATTACAGTACTGCTACCTGTAGTCTCCATGTTATATGTTAGATTCCCAGAACTTATTTATAACTGGAAGTTTTGCCCATTGATGACTTTTATCCATCCCCACCCCACCCTCTGCCTGTTTCTATGAGTTCAGTTTTTTATAGAGTTCATATAACTATCTTGTTCCATTGGTCTATATTTCCGTTTTAGTGTCCATACTGTACTGTCTTGATGACTGTAGTTTTGTATCATAGGTTGCAGTTTTTAACTTAAGGCCTATTTTGTGTGATAGGAGTATAACCATTCCCACTGCTTTTTGGTTGCCATTTGCCTAGAATGTACTTTTTCATCCTCTCACTTTTGTGTCTTTAGCTCTAAAGTGAATCTCTTGTGAACCACATATTGAACTATGGAGAGTTTAATATTTTTTTTCCTCCTTTTAAACAGATTCTTTTTTTTTCCTCTAAGTCATCATTGATTTTCATCCATCTTTATTCTTTGGCATATGTGGGCCTCCCATTGCAGTGGTCTCTCTCATTGCAGAACACCTACTCTGGGCCCATGCACTCCAGAATGCTGGCTTGTGATAGGACGCACCATCCCAGCCTCTCCTTGGCATGTAGGATCTTCCTAGGCCAAGGATTGAACCGGTGCCCCTTGCACTGCAAGGCAGACTCTTTATGCACTGGGCAACCCGGGAAGCCTTCTTATTTCCTTTTATGTATATTCTTTTTTTTTTTAAAAAGATTTATTTATTTATTTATTTATTTTGGGCGGGGGTCGGGTTGGGGAGGGAGGGGAGCGGGCAGGCGGCTTCTATTGGTCTTTCATTTATCTATTTTCATCTGTCTTTGTTCTTTGGCTCCTGTGGGCCTCCCATCGCGGTGGTCTCTGTCATCGCAGAGCACCGGCTCTGGGCGCATGAGCTCTAGAGCTCTGGCTCGGTAATTGGACACATGAGTCCAGCCACTCTGCGGCCCGTGGGATCTTCCCAGGCCAGGGCTCAAATCGGCACCCCTTGCACTGCAAGGTGGTGTCCTTACCCACTGGAGCACCAGGGGAAGCCCCTGTATATTCTTTAATATTTTCTTTGTTACGATATGAGTTACATTTAATACCCTAAATTTGCACTGATCTACTTTTAATTGATATAAACTTTACATCAATTATATACAATTTTTTTTTCTAGACAGCTTTGCCTCTTTATGTCATTACCACAAATTGTATCTCTATACATTGTATACCCAGTAACATAAATTTGTAATTATTTTTATGCATTTTTTCAATCATGTAGGAAATAAAAACCAGAAGTAGAAGCCAAAGATTCAATAATGCTGTTGTTTATATTATCCATTCATTTAGATTTAATGGAGATCTTTATTTCTTTGTGTGTCTCTAAGTTACTGTCTAGAACTCTTTCATGTCAATCCTAAAGGATTCCCTTTGGCATTTTAAAAAAATAATTTTATTTATTTATTTACTTATTTATTTATGGCTATGCTGGGTCTTTGTTGCCACACAAGCTTTTTTTCTAGCTATGGTGAACTAGGGCTACTCTTTCTTGTGGTGTACAGGTTTCTCTTGTGGTGGCTTCTCTTGTTGTGTAGCACAGGCTCCAGGGCATGTAGGCTTCAGTAGTTGCAGCACATGGGCTCAGTCATTGCAGTTCCCAGGCTCAGTAACTGTGGTGTACAGTCTTGGTTGCTCCTTGACATATGGTTTCTTCCCAGATCAGAGACTAAACCTATGTCTACTTCTTTGGCAGGCAGGTACTTTACCGCTGAGCCACCAAGAAAGCTCCCTTTGGCATTTCTTGTAGGGAAGGTCTAGTGATAATACACTTTCTTAGCTTTTGGTGATCTGGAAATGTTTTACTTTCTCCTAAATGTTTTAAAGACGAGTTTACCATCTATAGATTCTCACTTAACAGGATTCTTTTCTTTCAGCGCTTCCAGTACCTCATGACTCTCAAGATTTTGGATGAGAAATCCACAATTAATACTATCAAAGATCCTTTGCATGTGATGAGCCACATTTCTCTTACTTCTCTATTTTTTTTTGACACACTATCTTACTTTATTCAAAAGCAGTCTACTGGACTTCCCTGGTGGCCCAGTGGGTAAGGACATCACCTTGCAGTTCAAAGGATGCCGGTTCGATCCCTGGCCTGGGAAGATCCCATGTGCTGCGGAGTGACTGGACCAATGTGTCCAATTACTGAGCCAGAGCTCTGGAGCACATGCGCCCAGAGATGGTCTCTGCGACATGAGAGGCCACTGTGATGGGAGGCCCACACAGGCCAAAGAACAAAGATAAACAGATGAAAAACCAATGGAAGTGGCCGGAAAAAAAAAAAGGAGTTTACTCACACATGGTCCAAGAACACTTGAATAATAAAAGAAATATGATCACATGTTAAAAATTGGTCTTCAAACATCATAGCCAATAATGCCATGCTTGCCTATGATCTTGTCAGTGTAAAACCATATTCATACCTCAGTGGCCACCAAACCATTCAGTAGACCTTCCTTAACTGTGAGATGTTTAAAACTACTGGTTTTGGCACTATTGATAATTTTTTTCAAGCAAGCTCTGAATAGCTGTAGAGATCTCAGCAGGGGTTGCAGGAACCAACTCAACCTTGGCATTGTACCAAAATGTGGCCAATCGAGGCTTCAAGTAAGCCACAGCTACATTGACCAGCACCAGAACCCTCTCCACAAGATTATGAACAAACTGGGCCATGATTCTAGGACAGAGAGTCCATCACTCTGGCTGACGAAATATCCTCTCTTTTTGTTTTTGTCTTTCAACAGTTTGATGATGATGTGTCTCAACGTGGGTTTCTTTGAGTTATCCCTCATGAGATAAAATTTGTTGAGCTTCTTGGATTTATAGTTTCATCAAATTTGTGAAGTTGCCGGCCTTTAGTCCTTATTTCTTCAGATAGTCTACACCTCTCTCTCTCTCTCTCTCCTACAATGGAAGCACAGAATCCTAAGCACTGGACCACCAGGGAATTTCCCCATCTCCTCTCCTTTTGAGACTCCCATCATGCCTATATTTGTCCCATTGATATATTCCACGGGTTCTTTAGGATCTGTTCATTTTTCTACAGTATTTTGTTCTCTTCAGATTAAGTGATTTCAATGGGCCCATCTTTAAGTTTAATAATTATTTCTTTTGCCTGCTCAAACTTACTATGAAGTCACTTTCATGAAGTTTGCATTTTTGTTACCATACTTTTTAGCTTCAAAACCTTTGGTTTCTTTCTATACTTTTTGTGTTTATTGAAATTCTCCTGTTGTTCATGCATCCCTTTTTCCAGTTTCCTTTAGCTTGTTGTCCATATTTAAAGTCTTTGTCATTTAGTAAATCTGATGTCTGGGCTTTCATGGGGATGATTTCTTTTCCTTTAAATCAGTGACACATTTTTTTTCTTGTATTCCTTATGATATTTTTTTTTGGCTTTTTCAGTTTTTTTCAGCATACGCTGCTATGTTTTATTTTGATTGTTGAAGGTGTAGTTTTACCAAGAACACTTGAATAATAAAAGAAATATGATCACATGTTAAAAATTGGTCTTCAAACATCATAGCCAATAATGCCATGCTTGCCTATGATCTTGTCAGTGTAAAACCATATTCATACCTCAGTGGCCACCAAACCATTCAGTAGACCTTCCTTAACTGTGAGATGTTTAAAACTACTGGTTTTGGCACTATTGATAATTTTTTTCAAGCAAGCTCTGAATAGCTGTAGAGATCTCAGCAGGGGTTGCAGGAACCAACTCAACCTTGGCATTGTACCAAAATGTGGCCAATCGAGGCTTCAAGTAAGCCACAGCTACATTGACCAGCACCAGAACCCTCTCCACAAGATTATGAACAAACTGGGCCATGATTCTAGGACAGAGAGTCCATCACTCTGGCTGACGAAATATCCTCTCTTTTGTTTTTGTCTTTCAACAGTTTGATGATGATGTGTCTCAACGTGGGTTTCTTTGAGTTATCCCTCATGAGATAAAATTTGTTGAGCTTCTTGGATTTATAGTTTCATCAAATTTGTGAAGTTGCCGGCCTTTAGTCCTTATTTCTTCAGATAGTCTACACCTCTCTCTCTCTCTCTCTCCTACAATGGAAGCACAGAATCCTAAGCACTGGACCACCAGGGAATTTCCCCATCTCCTCTCCTTTTGAGACTCCCATCATGCCTATATTTGTCCCATTGATATATTCCACGGGTTCTTTAGGATCTGTTCATTTTTCTACAGTATTTTGTTCTCTTCAGATTAAGTGATTTCAATGGGCCCATCTTTAAGTTTAATAATTATTTCTTTTGCCTGCTCAAACTTACTATGAAGTCACTTTCATGAAGTTTGCATTTTTGTTACCATACTTTTTAGCTTCAAAACCTTTGGTTTCTTTCTATACTTTTTGTGTTTATTGAAATTCTCCTGTTGTTCATGCATCCCTTTTTCCAGTTTCCTTTAGCTTGTTGTCCATATTTAAAGTCTTTGTCATTTAGTAAATCTGATGTCTGGGCTTTCATGGGGATGATTTCTTTTCCTTTAAATCAGTGACACATTTTTTTTCTTGTATTCCTTATGATATTTTTTGTTGTTTAAAATCAAACATATGAATGCTATAATGTGGTAAATTTGGAGAATCAGTTCTTTCCCTTTCTCAGCATACGCTGCTATGTTTTATTTTGATTGTTGAAGGGTGTAGCTTTAGCAGCATATTTATTTAGAGACTTTTTCAAAATATTTTTGCAAAGACTTTAACTCTTTTCATGTGTGATTACTGAGCTCTTTGATTCTTTACCTTCCGTTCATCTAATATTTTGACAGATTTCATTGCATGCCAAAGACTTCAAGAAAGGAAAAAATACAAACTCAAACAATAAACAACAAAATCAAACACCTCTCCCAGTCTTTGCAGATTGTCCCTGCATTGGGTCACTCTTAACACATAAGCAGGCTTGTACTGAACCTCAGGATTACCCCAACATGAAAGTTTAGTTATGTCCTTTCCAAACATGTCTTGTCCTGAGCATGTGTCTGACTTTCTAAAATCCTCTATATTCTTGGTGCATTTGAGTGCCCTAAATCCCCCCAAGATCAAGAATTCTATCATATTTTCCTTCCAGGACTCATGTAGTCTACTATATATCTAACTATTATCTTTTGCCAGAGCCATCTGTGTGTTGTTGGCTTGCCCTGCAGCATTTGTGTGCAATGCTCATAAGTTTTCTGGCTTGAGGTCTGAGTTAAATGAAACAGAAATGAATGCCCTGCATTAGTCCTTCAGGTGGCCCCCGGTCAGCTTAGAACAGACATACATCATGATTTTCAAATAAGATCTTTTCTGCTCTTGCAGATCTAGGCACCAGGATTTCATACTGGATGGCAGCCATCTTTTTTAAGTTTAATAATTATTTCTTTTGCCTGCTCAAACTTACTATGAAGTCACTTTCATGAAGTTTGCATTTTTGTTACCATACTTTTTAGCTTCAAAACCTTTGGTTTCTTTCTATACTTTTTGTGTTTATTGAAATTCTCCTGTTGTTCATGCATCCCTTTTTCCAGTTTCCTTTAGCTTGTTGTCCATATTTAAAGTCTTTGTCATTTAGTAAATCTGATGTCTGGGCTTTCATGGGGATGATTTCTTTTCCTTTAAATCAGTGACACATTTTTTTTCTTGTATTCCTTATGATATTTTTTGTTGTTTAAAATCAAACATATGAATGCTATAATGTGGTAAATTTGGAGAATCAGTTCTTTCCCTTTCTCAGCATACGCTGCTATGTTTTATTTTGATTGTTGAAGGGTGTAGCTTTAGCAGCATATTTATTTAGAGACTTTTTCAAAATATTTTTGCAAAGACTTTAACTCTTTTCATGTGTGATTACTGAGCTCTTTGATTCTTTACCTTCCGTTCATCTAATATTTTGACAGATTTCATTGCATGCCAAAGACTTCAAGAAAGGAAAAAATACAAACTCAAACAATAAACAACAAAATCAAACACCTCTCCCAGTCTTTGCAGATTGTCCCTGCATTGGGTCACTCTTAACACATAAGCAGGCTTGTACTGAACCTCAGGATTACCCCAACATGAAAGTTTAGTTATGTCCTTTCCAAACATGTCTTGTCCTGAGCATGTGTCTGACTTTCTAAAATCCTCTATATTCTTGGTGCATTTGAGTGCCCTAAATCCCCCCAAGATCAAGAATTCTATCATATTTTCCTTCCAGGACTCATGTAGTCTACTATATATCTAACTATTATCTTTTGCCAGAGCCATCTGTGTGTTGTTGGCTTGCCCTGGAGCATTTGTGTGCAATGCTCATAAGTTTTCTGGCTTGAGGTCTGAGTTAAATGAAACAGAAATGAATGCCCTGCATTAGTCCTTCAGGTGGCCCCCGGTCAGCTTAGAACAGACATACATCATGATTTTCAAATAAGATCTTTTCTGCTCTTGCAGATCTAGGCACCAGGATTTCATACTGGGAATCTGGGCTACTGCTCCTGAAGACTATCAATGCACAAGGGAGGATGTGGTCCAAGGGCCAGTAAAAATGCCACAAAGCTTTGCTACTGTTTTTAAGTTGCCTTTTTCTAGATTCATTATTCAGTTGGTTGCTGTAAATCTTTGGCTGTTTTCCAGAGTTCTGACAGTTTTTGCTTGTTTTTTTGTTTTTTTGATATATCTGTAGAAGGATAGAGGTTTTGAACTTTTCTGCACCATTCTGCTGACATCATTCCGCTTATGCATTCTTTATCTTCTTAAATATTTATATCAAGTCCTAGCCTTGTTGGCTTCCCGTCTTTCTTCTCCTAGGAGCAGAATGATCTAGAAGCCATTCTTCTTGTCCTCCTTGGTGTCTTGGAGCAGGCCCCAGACGCCCTACTGTCATCTGTTTCTAGGTTCATATCACTTCTTCATTCTCACTGCTTCAGTGTGGAAACATCCATAGGTTCCTCCCTGAGAAACATAAACTGGAAGGATTTTTGGATTTAGTAGAGATCTGTTATAACACACCAAGTTTATCAGAATATTTGATTCAACCAACATCACTCTTCCAAAACTGTTTTAATATGTCCATTTGATTTAATATAGATTATCACTTTTTTTTTCAAGTTTTCAGGAAACGTCCTAATAGTGTATGAAGACCAGTTCCTGATGTCATGTATGGTTGTGTCTTAGTAAACTTAGACTACTGTAACAAAATGCCACCAATGAGGGACCTTAAACAAAAGAAATTTATTTCTTACTGTTCTGAAAGCTGTGAAGCCCAAGATCAATGTGCTGACAGATTTTATGTCTGATGAGATCCTATTTCTTGGTTTGTGCATGGCTGATTTCTCTCTACATGCTTACATGGACTTTCTTTGGTGCGTGTGTGACGTCATGTCTCTTTCTTTTCTTATAAGGGTGCTAATCCCTTCATGAGGATCCCACATTCATGATCTCATCAAAATCAAAGCACCTGAGTCCTTCAGGTGGCCCCCGGTCAGCTTAGAACAGACATACATCATGATTTTCAAATAAGATCTTTTCTGCTCTTGCAGATCTAGGCACCAGGATTTCATACTGGGAATCTGGGCTACTGCTCCTGAAGACTATCAATGCACAAGGGAGGATGTGGTCCAAGGGCCAGTAAAAATGCCACAAAGCTTTGCTACTGTTTTTAAGTTGCCTTTTTCTAGATTCATTATTCAGTTGGTTGCTGTAAATCTTTGGCTGTTTTCCAGAGTTCTGACAGTTTTTGCTTGTTTTTTTGTTTTTTTGATATATCTGTAGAAGGATAGAGGTTTTGAACTTTTCTGCACCATTCTGCTGACATCATTCCGCTTATGCATTCTTTATCTTCTTAAATATTTATATCAAGTCCTAGCCTTGTTGGCTTCCCGTCTTTCTTCTCCTAGGAGCAGAATGATCTAGAAGCCATTCTTCTTGTCCTCCTTGGTGTCTTGGAGCAGGCCCCAGACGCCCTACTGTCATCTGTTTCTAGGTTCATATCACTTCTTCATTCTCACTGCTTCAGTGTAGAAACATCCATAGGTTCCTCCCTGAGAAACATAAACTGGAAGGATTTTTGGATTTAGTAGAGATCTGTTATAACACACCAAGTTTATCAGAATATTTGATTCAACCAACATCACTCTTCCAAAACTGTTTTAATATGTCCATTTGATTTAATATAGATTATCACTTTTTTTTTCAAGTTTTCAGGAAACGTCCTAATAGTGTATGAAGACCAGTTCCTGATGTCATGTATGGTTGTGTCTTAGTAAACTTAGACTACTGTAACAAAATGCCACCAATGAGGGACCTTAAACAAAAGAAATTTATTTCTTACTGTTCTGAAAGCTGTGAAGCCCAAGATCAATGTGCTGACAGATTTTATGTCTGATGAGATCCTATTTCTTGGTTTGTGCATGGCTGATTTCTCTCTACATGCTTACATGGACTTTCTTTGGTGCGTGTGTGACGTCATGTCTCTTTCTTTTCTTATAAGGGTGCTAATCCCTTCATGAGGATCCCACATTCATGATCTCATCAAAATCAAAGCACCTTCCAATGGGTCCACCTCCAAATACCATCACATTGGGTGGTATAACTTTAATATATGGATTTTGGGTGGATGCAAACATGTAGTCCATAGCTGGGGGCAAATACTGAATCATAGGAGAATGCCCTTGCATAAACAAACTCTTTCCCCTACGACCTTCTATTCTGAACCCTAGTCCCTTGGTGCAGCACCCTCAAGATAACCCTAAGGTATGTTCTCTCAGTTTGTGATGGAGTACATTAGCTAGGTTCTACACCTTCTTTAGTGAATAATTTCTCTCCTCTGTTAGAAAGTCCTTTTCTACTGGGTCATACTAGGATTCAGCTATAGTATTTTATCTAACAAACAAGAAGAAAAGTAGGGAGAGGATTTTGTGAAGGACATTCCCACGAGCAGAGATATCTGTTTGATATTCAGGGGAGGCTGCTAATCTCCAGCAAATGGAGTGATTGCCCTTCCATGTATGTAAATCAGGGGAGGCTGGGGTTCACTACCATGGAGCATGCCCACTGAGATAGTCTTATCCCAGGTGTGATGAACAGAATTATGGCCTCAAAGGTGTCCACACTGCAAATGTTACCTTCCATGGCAAAAGAGACTCTGTAGATGAGATTAAAGCTACAGATTTTAAATAAATTAATTGGATCAGTTTATTCACTGAAGTCCTTAAAAGTAGAGAACCTCACTTAGCTGATGTCTGAGATGTGGTTGTAGAGGAATTCAGAGATTGAAATCAAAGGAGGCTTGACCCTTTATTATTACAGGGTGCCACAGGGAAGGAAAGCAGGAGAAGTCACATGGGCAGCCTTAAGGAGCAAAGACTAACTCCTAGCCGATAACCAGCAAAGAAATTCAATTCTCAACATGCATGAATGTGGGAGCAGACTTCCCCTCAGAGGCTCCAGAAAGGGGTGCAGTCTGCCTGGTACCTGGTGACTCCAGGCTTCTGAACAAGGGTAAGAGAATGAGTTTGTGTTGTTTGAGCTGCTCAGTTTGAGCTGTTCGGGGGTGGTGGGAAGCATACACTAGGCCACATGGTCCCATGGCTTCCCATTGGGGCCCTGTTGTAGCTGTAAATTCAAGGTTTCTTGTAGGGCAGCCATCCTATGCTCCTCACAGTCCACTCTCCAACTTCAGGGGATAAGACATTCTTAATACCACGTGGAGCCACACCACCACCACACAGCCCCACACTGGTGATTTCTTGACCTGAGCTCATCATTTCCATCAGACAATTCCCAGTTTTCCTCATTCCAGCCACCCACCCCATCTCTTGAATGCTCAATAAGCTCCATCCATTCCCGATGCAGCCTGAGAGGACACTGCCATGGACCTCTGCAGCAGCCACTGTCCTCCCACTCCACTGGCACATTGCCCTCTGCCCATGTCGGATCGAACTTCAGAGCCTTGCCCCAGAGCTTGCCTGTGGAGACAATAGTCAATAACAATTCCCAGAAGAGAGCCTTTTCTGGGAGTTTCTGTGAAAATGATTCATTATGAAGGAACAGAGGAGGTGGAGAGATAAAGCAAGGGTGTGAGGTCATGCAGAGAGCCCTTGATGCCATCCCACAGGAAGTGCTGGAGGCAGAGGGAACATCCTCCAGAACCATATCCGTGGAGATGAGGGGCTGGATGGCTGTATACTCTCCTGCCCCTTGGTCATTGGCAAAGGTTTGATAAGTCCTAAAAGACACAAAGTCCTAGGTGTTCCGCATCCTCCATATTCCATATATGCAGACTAAGGGGATTCCAGCAGCTCTGGGCAGCATCCACTACTCCAGCCCCACAGGTGCTGATGTGGAGTGTGAAATGATGGTGGAGGATTCCAGGGCTGGGGAGGAAGAGGAAGAAAGTTGTGCATGTCCCAGTTTAGAAAGGAGGCTGCTCTGTGAGTTCCAGGGGTACCAGCTTATTCCAGGACCAGCTGTGGGCATGGGTCAAGGAAAATTTATTGGAGGAGGAGACAGCTAAAGGAAGCTTTTAAATAAAAATAGCTGATTTGTGGCAGGCAAATGGGGACTCCTTTTTCACCTTTTGTTTTTCCTTTGCACCAGAGACCAAGGGAGCTCTTTAAGTCTGGCAGAGTTGGGGACTCCCTCTTAACACCTGCCAAATGGGTTGTCATAGGGTTACATATGCATCTGTGTGTGTATATGTGCCTGTGTACATGTCTGTATTTAGGTGGAGGTGTGATATATTTTGTGTTTGTGTATATACATGTGTGTGGTATGTGTGCGTGTGTTTATGTGAGGTGTGATGTATGTATATGTGTGTGGTGTGGACCTGTCTTAGTCATCACTTACTCTTCTTCCCTACCCTGGGTTTGTATGGCTTTGTGCCCCTGGCCTGCACCCTTGGATTGTTTCTGCTTCTGCCTTGAACTATTTCTGGGCTGCAAGCAGGCAGGTGGAGCCTGGTGTCCAGTTCCTGGTCTGAGGCTTTCAGAGGAGGAAGGTGAGCCACAGGGGGCAGGTGGGGCCAGAAGGAGGCATTTTCTTCCCTGGTTCCCAGGCAGACAGCCCCTAATGTGCAACAGACACTGGAGCTCTGAGCTCTGCCCTCTGCACTGCCAGACCAGGAATGGGGTGGGGGCTCACAGAGCAGGCCCCAGACGCCTTCATTGGTTCCACAGCTTTGCTCCTAGAGCCGGGATTCCTGGTGGAGATGTGAAGATGGGAACTCAGCCTTCCTTGCTGCACAGATCAACTCCTCCCTCATACAGTCCATGGGAAACTTCCAGAAGTCCCAGTAAACCCATGTCTGGAGTAGTATTCTCAAGTCCCACTTTGACAATGTTTCATTGGTTTGTGTCTTTGGTGCGTAAATTGTAGTCGCCATTGTCATCTGGGTGAGTTAACCAAAGTCCTCAGTTCATGGGCCATGCCAGCAAGGACTGGTTTTGACTGCCCCCTATTTCTGCCACAGAGGCCCACTCTGATGTGTTTGGTGTTGCTT
The DNA here is from genome assembly GCA_022376925.1 of Tragulus kanchil. NCBI lineage: Eukaryota > Metazoa > Chordata > Mammalia > Artiodactyla > Tragulidae > Tragulus > Tragulus kanchil. The sequence continues at coordinate 89,897,590 of JAIOJX010000023.1, read as the reverse complement.
TTGGTCCAGAATTTAGTCTTTGAACACATACTGTTTTGTGCATGGATTTTTTTTTTTTTTTGCCTCTAAGTCATCATTTATTTTTCATCCATCTTTACTCTTTGGCATATATGGGCCTCCCATCACAGTGGCCTTTCTCATTGCAGAGAACCGGCTCTGGGCACAAGCACTCCAGAATGCTGACTGATAATTGGACACACCAGCCCAGCCTCTCCTCGGCATGTGGGATCTTCCCAGGCCAGGAATCGATCCAGTGCCCTTGCACTGCAAAGTGGACTCTCTATCCACTGGACCAGAAAGCCCCCATGGAAGCTTTTCCTTTGAGTTTTTACTTTTTCTGCTCAGCCTTGCATTTTTAAGGTTCATCCACACCTCTTATTGCCACCTGGTCCAAGCAGTGTGTTCACTGAATGTCCTTCTCCAATCTCCTGACCTCCTTCAGCTCCTTCAGTCTCAACAAGGCTGTAGTCAACCCTCCTTTCCCACTTTGGGATCTGTGCAAACTGAGAACAATCTTAAAAGTGACAGAGGCCCTTAGCGTCCTGACCAGCTCAGAACAGAGGCCCCGGCCAAGACTCTGACATCCTTTGGCTTTGAGCTAATGGCAGCCAAGTCCCTGGGCAAACATTAGAGACAAATGTGCATCTAGGAATGAAAAGTAGGGTTAGTGTGATAAAGTCAGTGCTGAGAACACATAAATAGATGCCCACAGGTGTGTAGGCATGCACGCTTATATATATGTTTACACATATATTTATAGACACACAGATACACACAAATATGCATACCTGATATGGGTATGCATATTTGCATATGGGGCCTTAGCATATGGGGCCCAGGAGGGTCTGAGCCATGGAGGGATGGTCGACTTTGGACTAAGACCCTGTGGGGAGTGATTCACAGGGGTAGATGGGGGATGATGGGTGAGGAAAGGGTAGAGGATGACTCCAAGGTTTACAGTTTAGACTGGCAGATTTGGGGGAAGATGGTGGTGGATTTGTAATACAGTTCTGTGTTGTCTCATGGGCTTCTCAGGTGGTGTTGGTGTTGAAGAACCTACCTGTCAATGCAGGAGACTCAGGAGACTGGAGATAGATACCTGGGTCAGGAAGATTCCCTGAAGGAGAGCATGAGCAACTCACTCCAGTATTCTTTTTTTTTTTTAAAGATTTATTTATTTACTTATTTTGGTGGAGGTGGGGAGGGGAGGGAGGGGAGCAGGCGGGTCACTTCTATTGGTCTTTCATTTGTCCATTTTCATCCATCTTTGTTCTTTGGCCTGTGTGGGCCTCCCATCGCAGTGACTTCTGTTGTTGCAGAGCACCGGCTCTGGGCGTATGCGCTCCAGAGCTCCAGCTCGGTAATTGGACACATGAGTCCAGCCGCTCTGCGGCACGTGGGATCTTCCCAGGCCAAGGCTCGAACCAGCGCCCCTTGCACTGCAAGGCAGTGTCCTTACCCACTGGACCACCAGGGAAGCCCACTCCAGTATTCTTGACTGGAGAATTCCTTGGACAGAAGAGCCTGGCGGGTTACAGTCCATGCAGTCACAGAGAGTCAGACATGACTGAAGTGACTTAGCACGTGGCATTTCACAGCATCCCTGATCCCTCTCATGGACACGTGCTCCTAGAGTTTGGATTCTAGCCCGGACTGCAGGGCCCTGGCAGGCATACTGAACTCCTTGCTGGTGTGAAGAGATGCCTGAGGCGTGGACAGTGAAAAGTGTGGCTTGCAGATAAGCAGGCAGAAATGTTGCCCACCATGGAAGTGCATTCCACAGGACAAGGAAAGTCCAGGGGACATCCCAAGAGAAGCAGTGATATGTGTGTTTCTGAAAATTTTAATTGGGGACACGCAGACTTTAATTCTGAGGCACTCATTACTTTTCAAACAAGAAATATTATCTTTTATTATCTATTTTTAAATGTTAAACATCTTTCAATGAACAAAGGAAGGGAGGCACTGAATGATTAACCCCTGGGATTAGGTCTGGGCTGCTGGTCACTGCTCTGGCTCTGGACATCCACCCTGGGGGAGCAGTGAGGTCCAGGCTTGACTGGACCAGGACAGTTCCTGTCTTCACAGAGACTGCTCTGCTCTGCTCCCTGCCTGCCCCTCCTGCCTTTTGACCAGCTCGGTTTCCTGGACGTGTCTCCTCTATCACACATGTTCTCTCTCAGAGGGTAGGCAGGGGGCCTGTTCACCCACCTGTGGGAGAACTCCTTCAGGAATCATTTGGAATGGGAAATGGGGGACTAGGGACCATATGATATGCTGGGATCCAGTTCTTCCCCACCTACCCTGTTTGCCATAAGGGCTCTGGAGGCAACTAGGGAAAGAGGGGTGTACCACCATGTCTGGGGTCTGCACCCCTCCAGAACCACACTCACAGGGCTACAGTGCAGGGATGTGACTGCAGGGCGAAGCTCTTGTCCTGGTCTTGTGTCTTCTGCCTGGTCCTGGGCCAGTTGTTGAACTGTCCTCCATTTCTAACCCTTGAAAATATGGGGACACCAGTTTGCCTCTGGTTGTCACATGACGCAATGCTCTGGGGTTTGTGTCTCTGCCGGGCCATCCACTGGACCACCAGGGAAGCCCACTCCAGTATTCTTGACTGGAGAATTCCTTGGACAGAAGAGCCTGGCGGGTTACAGTCCATGCAGTCACAGAGAGTCAGACATGACTGAAGTGACTTAGCACGTGGCATTTCACAGCATCCCTGATCCCTCTCATGGACACGTGCTCCTAGAGTTTGGATTCTAGCCCGGACTGCAGGGCCCTGGCAGGCATACTGAACTCCTTGCTGGTGTGAAGAGATGCCTGAGGCGTGGACAGTGAAAAGTGTGGCTTGCAGATAAGCAGGCAGAAATGTTGCCCACCATGGAAGTGCATTCCACAGGACAAGGAAAGTCCAGGGGACATCCCAAGAGAAGCAGTGATATGTGTGTTTCTGAAAATTTTAATTGGGGACACGCAGACTTTAATTCTGAGGCACTCATTACTTTTCAAACAAGAAATATTATCTTTTATTATCTATTTTTAAATGTTAAACATCTTTCAATGAACAAAGGAAGGGAGGCACTGAATGATTAACCCCTGGGATTAGGTCTGGGCTGCTGGTCACTGCTCTGGCTCTGGACATCCACCCTGGGGGAGCAGTGAGGTCCAGGCTTGACTGGACCAGGACAGTTCCTGTCTTCACAGAGACTGCTCTGCTCTGCTCCCTGCCTGCCCCTCCTGCCTTTTGACCAGCTCGGTTTCCTGGACGTGTCTCCTCTATCACACATGTTCTCTCTCAGAGGGTAGGCAGGGGGCCTGTTCACCCACCTGTGGGAGAACTCCTTCAGGAATCATTTGGAATGGGAAATGGGGGACTAGGGACCATATGATATGCTGGGATCCAGTTCTTCCCCACCTACCCTGTTTGCCATAAGGGCTCTGGAGGCAACTAGGGAAAGAGGGGTGTACCACCATGTCTGGGGTCTGCACCCCTCCAGAACCACACTCACAGGGCTACAGTGCAGGGATGTGACTGCAGGGCGAAGCTCTTGTCCTGGTCTTGTGTCTTCTGCCTGGTCCTGGGCCAGTTGTTGAACTGTCCTCCATTTCTAACCCTTGAAAATATGGGGACACCAGTAACTAGCCTCTGGTTGTCACATGACTGCAGGAAGTGAGCAAGTACCTGGGTGTGCACGGCAGCCACAGGGAATATGTGTGTCTAGGCCAATGCCAGGGCTCTCCTATCCATGATACCCCTGAATCCTACCAGTTGTTCCACAGGAGTACCCCAGTATATGGGAGAGAAACGGGATCTGGAGATGAAAGTCCTCACAAGAGTGTTCACAGTGGCGTGGCAGGGCTGATCCCTGGTGTCCAGGCCTGTGGTGGCAACCACCCCAGCTGCTTCTCTCCTCAAGGGCCCTGGAACCCTGGTCAGCTATCCTGCCTTTCTTGTCTGGCAATGGGGTTGCCCAAATTCTGTGACCTGGACTGATCCTCCCTCCCACGCCCTGCCTCATACCCAGGGCTTTTTGTCCACAAAGCAGTGCCCATTTCCCATCTCCCACATCCCATAGCTGCCCACCCTTCCTGTCCTAACCCCATCAGAGATTCCAATCCAAAGGCTATTCCTGAGTTTTTCCCTTTGCTCCACTGTCTCCCTGATCTTACTGTCTCCATGCAACCATTTCCCATTCTCTTTCTAGACTGCTCAGAAGTCACTGCCTCCATGCAGCCAACCATGATTTCTTCACCTCCACCAAAGACAGTAGCTCTTCTTGTAGGCAACACCCCTGCCTGCTATACTTTTTTCATCCTCCACTGCTGAAATTGCCCCCTTTTCCAGACCAGAGTGCCATATCAAGTCTGCTCTGAGTCCTAGGACTATGAAGTGAAGTGGGGCCAGGCTCTTCACAGGACGTGAGGAGGGGAGCATGTGTAAGGGAGGAGGTAGAGTTGGAAGACAGGCACCGAGAGACAGAGGAGGACAGAGATCAGAAGTCAGCACTGGACAGATGGAAGGCCTGTTTGCCATAAGGGCTCTGGAGGCAACTAGGGAAAGAGGGTGTACCACCATGTCTGGGGTCTGCACCCCTCCAGAACCACACTCACAGGGCTACAGTGCAGGGATGTGACTGCAGGGCGAAGCTCTTGTCCTGGTCTTGTGTCTTCTGCCTGGTCCTGGGCCAGTTGTTGAACTGTCCTCCATTTCTAACCCTTGAAAATATGGGGACACCAGTAACTAGCCTCTGGTTGTCACATGACTGCAGGAAGTGAGCAAGTACCTGGGTGTGCACGGCAGCCACAGGGAATATGTGTGTCTAGGCCAATGCCAGGGCTCTCCTATCCATGATACCCCTGAATCCTACCAGTTGTTCCACAGGAGTACCCCAGTATATGGGAGAGAAACGGGATCTGGAGATGAAAGTCCTCACAAGAGTGTTCACAGTGGCGTGGCAGGGCTGATCCCTGGTGTCCAGGCCTGTGGTGGCAACCACTCCAGCTGCTTCTCTCCTCAAGGGCCCTGGAACCCTGGTCAGCTATCCTGCCTTTCTTGTCTGGCAATGGGGTTGCCCAAATTCTGTGACCTGGACTGATCCTCCCTCCCACGCCCTGCCTCATACCCAGGGCTTTTTGTCCACAAAGCAGTGCCCATTTCCCATCTCCCACATCCCATAGCTGCCCACCCTTCCTGTCCTAACCCCATCAGAGATTCCAATCCAAAGGCTATTCCTGAGTTTTTCCCTTTGCTCCACTGTCTCCCTGATCTTACTGTCTCCATGCAACCATTTCCCATTCTCTTTCTAGACTGCTCAGAAGTCACTGCCTCCATGCAGCCAACCATGATTTCTTCACCTCCACCAAAGACAGTAGCTCTTCTTGTAGGCAACACCCCTGCCTGCTATACTTTTTTCATCCTCCACTGCTGAAATTGCCCCCTTTTCCAGACCAGAGTGCCATATCAAGTCTGCTCTGAGTCCTAGGACTATGAAGTGAAGTGGGGCCAGGCTCTTCACAGGACGTGAGGAGGGGAGCATGTGTAAGGGAGGAGGTAGAGTTGGAAGACAGGCACCGAGAGACAGAGGAGGACAGAGATCAGAAGTCAGCACTGGACAGATAAGGAAAGAGAGGGACAATGGGAGAGAGATAGGCAGTGAGGAGACAATGAATGCAACAGAGAGACAGAAAGGGAATCCGACAGACAAGAAAAGAAAGGAAAGAATGAGAGAGAGAAGGGGGTGGGGAGAGGTTGAGGCCAAGGGAGAAGAGAATGAGGTGAGAAACAGGGGAAAAAAATAAGAGAAAAGGAGAGAGAAACCAATGGACTAGAGCCACTCCCTGCCAGCCCACCTGCCCAGAAGAAGAAAGGAAATCAGGGGGAGGAATGAGAAGGGGGCTGGCGAGAGGAGGCCGGCCAGGCTTGGTTGTCTCTGGGGAACCTCGACCCCACCTCCGGCGGCCCAGCCACTCACCTCCCAGCCACGCTCAGGTTTCAGGGCTTGGAGCTCATGCAGATTCAGTAACAAATGCATGTGCAACGCATTATGAAGAAAGCCTTAAAAAGCCCTCGTTTATCGCTGTTTACGTTACGTGATTGAGGGGAGAATTTGCCAAGACCAAAGGTTACTGCTGGTGTTTCTGTGACGAATATTACCTCAAACTAAAGCAATTAGCTTCAAGGAAATGTGCGCTGTCTTTGGGAGAGCTTTCAAGAGCGACCAGTAATGGGCCTGCGATGCATTTCCAGGCTACACAGCACAACCGGCCACACATGCACATCTGCTCTTTTGCATGGAATTTCCTCATGCTCTTGCCCTAATCGCCTGCTGGTCTTGCTGGGCCTTGGCTTCCCTTTCGGGTGTTGAGGGGGATGGATTTGGGGGTGACATGGACTCCAGGACACCCGTGTGATTTATTTCCTCTGGTTTGTGCTCCCTGAACACAAGCCTGTACCTTTTCTCCCTGAGGCTGTTTCTGCTCATATTTGGCTGATAAAATCCTTTCTTGAGGCAATTATGGAAATTGCTTGTATAGTAATTAGTGAACGGCAATTAGTGAATTCTCCTTTCTTCCAAGGAGGAGATGTGACAAATTTGCCCAGCCCTGCCTCCCTCTCCTTGGCTACCCCCAGCAGGGCTTTGGGAGTCGGTAGTCCCCCTCTCTAAGCAGGCTGATGATAGCACCTATGTGGGGAGGGAAGAGACTCATTCTGGGCATGTAGGTGGCATAAGTGGAGGTCATTATCACTGTTGTGTCCAGGAATCTGGAGGAACTGACCAGTGTGGCTGGAGGGAAGGAAGGAGCAAACTCTCCATCAAGGTGAGACGGACAGACACCCTGAAAAGGTGGGGAAAGAGACCAGAACCTCTAGGATGTGAGGGAAGTCCTGCCATCTGCTTCCCACTGCCTGTCCCCAACCGCCTTGCAAGCCACCCAGCTGAAGTCACATAGGTGTTGCTGCTGCATGCTTGTTACACACATCTAGTGTAGCAGAAGGCGGAGATACCAGCTCCCAGGGGCACTGAGCGTGGGTTGACCTTAAACAGACAGGTGGCAGCCAGGAACTGCCCCTTATTCTCTTTTGACACTTAGCGGGGTCCCTCACTGAAAAACACATGCCTTCCTCCTAGGGCTGTAGAAAGAGTAGATTATACAGGGATTAAACTCAAAAGAAAGCATAGAGAAAACCCTGTGTGCAACCAGGCCTGTGAACATCGATTGTGGGGAGGAGTCAGAACAGACCCTGGGAGGCCCCACAGAGTACAGAACCACCTGGGTTTGCATGCAGGATCTGGAAACAAAGCAGTGTCCAAGCTAAATTTGAGGGAGAGTGCAACCCACCTGTGCTCCTCCCTCCAGAGGCCCCAGGAGAGTTCAGCAGTCATGCTCTTATACTTTATGCAGTCTCTAGGCTGAGCATAGAACAACCATGACTGTTCTCAGGGGCCCAGGAACCTGAGTCAGTGATGTGGGGGCAGAGAGAAAGAGGTCACTGGAAGAGAGGAGCCCCTGAAGGTCTGTCCCACCTGTACAGCCTCTACAACATGCAAAGTGTCTGCCCAGAGTTGGAGTGGAGGGAGGGTAAAACTGTGGTTTAGAAAGCCAGGGCTCAACTGCAAGCAGAGTCAAGGGGGACATCTGGGCTCCCCCAGATGACTACTTGTTTCTTCCTCCCATTATTACCCCATTCTATAGACAAGAAAACCAAGGCTCTGAGGTGACATAACTGCACTTTTGAGGCTCGAATGGTATCTGTCAAGTTGTGTATGGAATTGAGCCTGTAGTTCAGTCACCCTGCACCCCCAGCACCTAGCATGGAGCATGGCATGCCTGGAAGCTCCCCTGCAGGTGGAGTACCTCCTTCTCCCCTCCACCTGCAGGCCTCGATGGCACTCAGCTCCATCAGCCAAGAACTAGATGCAGGGTCACTCTACAAAGTCCTCTCTAACATTTTCTCGATGGAGGGAGGTACAAGAAGCAGGCCTGAAGCCACCCAGCTGCCCAGTCCAGCAGAGGCACTTCCTGCTGCTGGACCCACCAGGTGCTCTTGGGTAGGGTCCCATCCTCAGCTGTTCCTCCACACACCTTGTCCTGGGCAACCTCGGCATTCCTGGCACCTCCTTGGTCAGTGACCACAAGCCCTGTAACCCGAGGATGCTCATAGAGACCCCACAGGCCATCACTCTGCTCTACTTGCACCTCCAGAGAGACCAGCTAATTCCTCAAGATCGCCGCTTGCCCTCAGCATAAAGCATCCATTCTTCTCCAGTGTGGGGCTGAGGTGGGAAAATATTTTCCAAAGGTCAGTTTTCCAATTATACTTAAAATTTGAAAGTTCATTTCTCTCTCTCTCTCTCTCTTTTTTTTTGCCTCCCCTCAGTGCAGCCGCGTTCTGCTAATTTCATAAAGATACCATTTAGCTGAGGTAGGTGGGATTCTGGGCATCAGAACAGCTTCCCAACGTCAACAGCTAGCCGTAACTGTAACCACTGACTTCCCATCATTTGCGGGGAAAAAAACGTTTCTCTCCCCCAAAATTATGGCCTGTAAGAACCAGACAACATCCCCATTGCCTGGCGGGAAATTACAGAGATTTTCTTATGTACTTAACTTTAAGCCACGTTTATAAAGCTCTGCTAGGTCTTAATGACTTGCGCATGGGCCACTGAGGATGCAGTATGTTCGAGGCTGTTGCTTTGGCATGGGGCAATGAGGTTGAGTGCCCGCATCATGGGACAGCATCTAAGGGGACATCTGGGCTCCCCAGATGACTACTTGTTTCTTCCTCCCCTTCTTACCCCATTCTATAGACAAGAAAACCAAGGCTCTGAGGTGACATAACTGCACTTTTGAGGCTCGAATGGTATCTGTCAAGTTGTGTATGGAATTGAGCCTGTAGTTCAGTCACCCTGCACCCCCAGCACCTAGCATGGAGCATGGCATGCCTGGAAGCTCCCCTGCAGGTGGAGTACCTCCTTCTCCCCTCCACCTGCAGGCCTCGATGGCACTCAGCTCCATCAGCCAAGAACTAGATGCAGGGTCACTCTACAAAGTCCTCTCTAACATTTTCTCGATGGAGGGAGGTACAAGAAGCAGGCCTGAAGCCACCCAGCTGCCCAGTCCAGCAGAGGCACTTCCTGCTGCTGGACCCACCAGGTGCTCTTGGGTAGGGTCCCATCCTCAGCTGTTCCTCCACACACCTTGTCCTGGGCAACCTCGGCATTCCTGGCACCTCCTTGGTCAGTGACCACAAGCCCTGTAACCCGAGGATGCTCATAGAGACCCCACAGGCCATCACTCTGCTCTACTTGCACCTCCAGAGAGACCAGCTAATTCCTCAAGATCACCGCTTGCCCTCAGCATAAAGCATCCATTCTTCTCCAGTGTGGGGCTGAGGTGGGAAAATATTTTCCAAAGGTCAGTTTTCCAATTATACTTAAAATTTGAAAGTTCATTTCTCTCTCTCTCTCTCTCTTTTTTTTTTGCCTCCCCTCAGTGCAGCCGCGTTCTGCTAATTTCATAAAGATACCATTTAGCTGAGGTAGGTGGGATTCTGGGCATCAGAACAGCTTCCCAACGTCAACAGCTAGCCGTAACTGTAACCACTGACTTCCCATCATTTGCGGGGAAAAAAACGTTTCTCTCCCCCAAAATTATGGCCTGTAAGAACCAGACAACATCCCCATTGCCTGGCGGGAAATTACAGAGATTTTCTTATGTACTTAACTTTAAGCCACGTTTATAAAGCTCTGCTAGGTCTTAATGACTTGCGCATGGGCCACTGAGGATGCAGTATGTTCGAGGCTGTTGCTTTGGCATGGGGCAATGAGGTTGAGTGCCCGCATCATGGGACAGCAGCCTCAGGGGGTCTGGCATGGAGCCCAAGGGCTGAGAACTCCTGGGGCCTGAATGGTCAAGGCTCGCTGAAGGCTTAGGTATGAGTCTGAGAGGAGTCAGAGGAGGCCAGACAGGATTGTCTTGGCTATACTTTTTGGGCAGGAATGGTATGAGGAACACAGGCAACAAACCCAGGGCTCTCTCTCTCTCATCTGCCCCAGCAGACCCAAAAGGAATTGGTAATTTGACCCTCCATCCATCCTTTATACTCCATTCTCCCTCAGCCAGACCATGTCCTTCCCTCATCCATCCATGCTCCTATGTGGTTCAGAGGGAGGAGCTCCTCCCTGAGATCTGAGAGCCATTCACCTTCTCCAGTGACTCTGCTCCAGCCACATGGGGCTCCTGAGTTGACCCAAGAGGGAGGACTGTCATCCAGCAAGAAGACAGAAGCGGAGGACCCAGAAGATGGGCTAAGCCGGACATGGAGTCAGGGATTCCAAACTGGGAAGGCCAAGGTACAGGTGTGGTAAGGGGCTTCGGTATGCAGATCCCACCCCTTATTAAAGGGCTGAGGGTCCTACTGGGCCGAGGTGGGAGTGCGAGTTTCTTGCCCAGTTGGCAGTAAGGCAGTGTCTCTCGGTCTGAGTTTATAAACCTGGTGGTACCACAATGCCAAATTTTAGAAGAACAGAGACTGTAGCTTTTGATATGAAACATCCCAAATTTTCAAATTCAGCCTCTATTTCATATTTTTAAACACTGAGCATGTCATACCATACCAGGCTTTGGGTCTCATCAGTTCTATCACCTCCCATCTTTCTCTCTCCCCCATGACCCAGTCATTTTTTATGGTTCCTTGCCCCTATTTCAAGGTCTTCACACATATTCCCTCTTCCTGGGAAACCCCTCACCAATAATTGCATGTCCTGCTCCTTCTCTGTTTAGAGGGCTCTGACCATCTGTCACTCTAGTCCACTGTTCCATTTCTCTTTTCCTCCCAGCCCCACCCTGACTTCATTTTAAATTATCCATCCATCCAACTATCAGTCCATATGTTCATTCGTCCACCTGGCCACTTATACAGCCACTTACACATCCTGAAAGGTAGGGCTAAGAACAACTACTGTGTGGTCAACAGCTGAATGGAGATTCTGGAGGTTGTACAATGCTCAAGGACAGAGTTCTAACTAGCTAGCAGGAAAAACTAAACTTGGTCTTAAAAAACAAGCCTCACTAAGATCAAATTTATTAGCCAGTAAGTTGACTGCCTTTCAGAAAATCAGTCAACATTCTTTAAAGAAAAACAACATTCAGGATCTCAACAGCATAGAAGCCACAACATTTGAAATATAATTAAAATTTCTAGCCATGCAAATAAGAAGGAAATAAGGTTTGTTCTACAACCAAGAACACGACAATGAAAAAATCAATGTAAACATACACAGGAAGTGTATGTTGAATTAGCAAACAATACTAAAGTATTGTAATATTATTTAATATATTCTTTTGTGAATTTAAGGTAGAGGATGCAGTTTAAAAAAAAAGTAGAATTTCATCACTTTTTTTTTTTTTTTATAAAACTCCAAAGAAGAATCATGTGGAAATTCTAGAGCTATTAAGTAAAATATTTGCAAAGTGAAATTCTCTGAATAGGTTAAATAGTAATTTGGACACTGCAGGAGAAAAGATCAGTAAAATTGAAGACAAAGCAATAAAAACTATCCAATGGAAGCATACAGAGAGGGGAAAAAAATAAAATAAATAAACAAAACTTCAGACTTGTGTGGCAAAATGTTTGTCAGTCTAACATATGTGCAATTGAAGTTCCAAGAGAAGACAGATTGTGAAAGAAAAATGTTTGAATAAATAGTGGCAGAAATTTTTGAAATTGGGTGAAAACAATCGACTTACAGATGAAAGAAGTACAAAAGAACTCAAGCAGAAAGCAAAACAGAACTCACACTAGGACTCATCGTATTCAAATCATGAAAAAAGATAAGTTAAAGAGAAAAGCCTTAAACACAAACAAGGCAATTATATCTAGGGTAACAAAGATAAAAATACTACTAAGTTGTTATTAGGAACAAGGAAGTCAAAAGACAATAAAATTAAATGCTGAAAGAAAAAAGAATTGTTCTACAGCAGTAAAAGCACTACTTAAAGAAAAAATAAATGTATTTTTATACAAATAAAAGCTGATAGAATTTATCAACAGAGGTATGAACTGCTAGAAATGTCAAAGTTCTGAGGACTGAAAAGAAATATCTGATGGAAGCATATTTACATGAAAAACTGAAATGCCAGAAATGGTAAATATGTTGAAAAATATAAAAATGTAGTCTCATTAGAGAAAGAAAATGGATTTATATTAACAAGAGTGGATTCTTCAGAAAGATATAGTAATTCTAATTGTTAATGCACCTAATAACTGAGACTCAAAATGAAGACAGAAGTAAAAACTGAGAGAATTAAAGAGAAATATATACATCAACAGATAAAGCTGTAGATTTAACCTTCCTTTGTGAATAACTGATTAAAAACTAGACAATATAATAAGGATATAAAAGATTTTGACAACATCATAAACCAATTATGACAATTAATCTAATTGATTTTATAGAACACAGTCTAGAGAATATGCACTTTCAAGTGTACAGTGGAAATTCAGTAAAACAGGTTTTTTTTTAACTTTTTGTTTTGTATTGGGGCATGGTCAAGTACCAATGTTGTGACAGTTTCATACGAACAGCAGAGGAACTCAGTCATACATACACATGCATCCATTCTCCCCCAAGCTCCCCTCTCATCCAAGCTGCCACATAACACTGAGAATTCTATGTGTTACACAGTAGGTCCTCACTGGTTATCTCCATTTTTATAATGGATAATAATAACAGCATGTACAGGCAACCACAAGATCATTCTCTAAGTCTGTGAGTCTCTTTCTGTTTTTTAAATAAGTTTAAATCATACTCTGTAGACAGTATACCACTAAAGAGTTAATTTAGAAATCCATAACAATAAAGTAATAAGGAAATTCTCAAATCTTTAAAATTAATACACTTCTAAATAACCATGGGTCAAAGAGGAAATCACGGGGTAAATTTGAACAGTTTTTTGGACTAATGAAAAAGGTAAAACAGAACATATCAAACTTTGCAGAATGAAGCAAAAGTTGTGTTTCAAAGGAAATGTATAGCTTTAAATATAATTGCGATTCAAAATAAAATTATTGTATTCAGTATAGAATATACCAGCTTCCTGGATGGTGCCGTAGTAAAGAATCTGCCTGCCATTGCAGGAGAGGCAAGAGATATGTGTTTGATCCCTGGATCTGGAAGAAGGAGGAAATGGAAACTCACTCCAATATTCTTGCCTGGAAAATTTCAAAGACAGTGGAGCCTGACAGGCTACAATACATGGGATTGCCAAGAGTCGGACATGAATGAGCGCGCACACACACACACACACACACACACACACACACATTTACTAAACTTTGAAATTTCCCCACAAAGATAGGCTCAGATGGGTTTCGCTGGTGAATTATATCAAACATTTAAGAAAAAATAATATCAATCTACACTAATTCTTTTGGAAAATAAAGGAGTAAAAACTTGCCAATTCTATGAGGCTAATAATGCCTTAATAACAAAAATAATGAAGGGGATTACAAAAAAAAAATAATAGACCAATATCACTTCAAAATATGGATATACAATTCTTAACAAATACGAGCAAATCAATTTCAGAAAAAAAAAATTGTGTGTGTGCATGTGCACACACATGCACATATGCATGCATTAATACCAGGAATGCAAGATTGGTTTAATACGTCAATACAACTTATTACATAACAGAACGAAGGCAAAAATATCGTGTCAATAGATGCCGAAAAAAAAACACTTTAAGAATACAGTATCTGGGGCTTCCCTGGTGGTCCAGTGGTAGGACACCGCCTTACTGGTTATCTCCATTTTTATAATGGATAATAATAACAGCATGTACAGGCAACCACAAGATCATTCTCTAAGTCTGTGAGTCTCTTTCTGTTTTTTAAATAAGTTTAAATCATACTCTGTAGACAGTATACCACTAAAGAGTTAATTTAGAAATCCATAACAATAAAGTAATAAGGAAATTCTCAAATCTTTAAAATTAATACACTTCTAAATAACCATGGGTCAAAGAGGAAATCACGGGGTAAATTTGAACAGTTTTTTGGACTAATGAAAAAGGTAAAACAGAACATATCAAACTTTGCAGAATGAAGCAAAAGTTGTGTTTCAAAGGAAATGTATAGCTTTAAATATAATTGCGATTCAAAATAAAATTATTGTATTCAGTATAGAATATACCAGCTTCCTGGATGGTGCCGTAGTAAAGAATCTGCCTGCCATTGCAGGAGAGGCAAGAGATATGTGTTTGATCCCTGGATCTGGAAGAAGGAGGAAATGGAAACTCACTCCAATATTCTTGCCTGGAAAATTTCAAAGACAGTGGAGCCTGACAGGCTACAATACATGGGATTGCCAAGAGTCGGACATGAATGAGCGCGCACACACACACACACACACACACACACACATTTACTAAACTTTGAAATTTCCCCACAAAGATAGGCTCAGATGGGTTTCGCTGGTGAATTATATCAAACATTTAAGAAAAAATAATATCAATCTACACTAATTCTTTTGGAAAATAAAGGAGTAAAAACTTGCCAATTCTATGAGGCTAATAATGCCTTAATAACAAAAATAATGAAGGGGATTACAAAAAAAAAATAATAGACCAATATCACTTCAAAATATGGATATACAATTCTTAACAAATACGAGCAAATCAATTTCAGAAAAAAAAAATTGTGTGTGTGCATGTGCACACACATGCACATATGCATGCATTAATACCAGGAATGCAAGATTGGTTTAATACGTCAATACAACTTATTACATAACAGAACGAAGGCAAAAATATCGTGTCAATAGATGCAGAAAAAAAAAAAAAACACTTTAAGAATACAGTATCTGGGGCTTCCCTGGTGGTCCAGTGGGTAAGGACACCGCCTTGCAGGGCAAGGGGTGCCACTTCGATCCTTGGTCTGGGAAGATCCCAAGTGCCGCAGAACAGCTGGACTGATGTGTCCAATCACCGAGCCGGAGCTCTGGAGCGCATGTGCCCAGAGCCAGTGCTCTGCGACAACAGAGGCCACCACGATGGGAGACCCACAGGAGCCAAAGAACAAAGATGGCTGAAAATAGATAAATGAAAGACCAATGGAAGTGGCCCACCCGCCCCTCCCTCCCCACCCCACCTCCGCCTCACCCCACCCCCCAAAATAAATAAATAATAAATCTTTTAAAAAAAAAGAAAAAGAATACAATATCTGGGCTTTCCCTGGTGGTCCAGTGGGTAAGGACACCGCCTTGCAGTGCAAGGGGTGCCACTTCAATCCCTGGGCTGGGAAGATTCCAAGTGCCGCAGAGCGGCTGGACTGATGTGTCCAGTTACCGAGCCGGAGCTCTGCGACAACAGAGGCCACCGCGATGGGAGGCCCACACGGGCCAAAGAACAAAGATGGATGAAAATAGATAAATGAAAGACCAATAGAAGTGGCCCACCTGCCTCCTCCCTCCCCACCCCACCTCCGCCTCACCCCATCCCCCAAAATAAATAAATAATAAATCTTTTAAAAAAAAAGAAAAAGAATACAATATCTGGGCTTTCCCTGGTGGTCCAGTGGGTAAGGACACCGCCTTGCAGTGCAAGGGGTGCCACTTCAATCCCTGGGCTGGGAAGATTCCAAGTGCCGCAGAGCGGCTGGACTGATGTGTCCAATTACCGAGCCGGAGTTCTGGAGCACATGCTCCCAGAGCCAGTGCTCTGTGCCAACAGAGGCCACTGAGATGGGAGGCCCACGCGGGCCAAAGAATAAAGATGACTCAAAATAGATAAATGAAAGACCAATGGAAGTGGCCCACTTGCCCCACTCCCTCCCCACCCCATTCCACCCAAAATAAGAAAATTAAAAAAGAATGCAATATCTATCCAAATCCTTTGATTTGGAGGAAGAAAGCCTAACTCTTACCAACTTCTAGGAACAGAAGAAAACCTCTTTAACCTGTCAAAAGGTATCTACAGGAGGAGCCGCCGGAACCCGCCCGCCACGAGGAGCCGCCGGAACCCGCCCGCCGCGAGGAGCCGCCGGAACCCGCGAGGAGCCGCGGATGCCGCGAGGAGCCGCGAGGCAGGTAAGTTCAGCCACTCCAACTGGAGGGCTTGCTGAACGGAGAGAGGAAGTCATCCACGGGTTGCTGACCAGGGACCGGGCACGAGTTGGACGGGAAAGCTCGCGTCCGCCTTTGGTACTTAGACACATAACCGGCAGTGCGCGTGTGCCAGTGGTGGAGGAGCCTGCGCTCCCCTAGAGCTGCAGCAGCAGTGGAGGAAGCCGGGGAAAGAGCAGGGATTGGAGACCACAGGCGGGTGCACGGTAGAGCCGGGGCGCCCCCCCTCCAACACGGGACTGCGCGCGCCGCGCATCTGCTCGACTGACTGGGATCAGCCTACCACTCCGGCCGGTACCCAGTAGGGCAGCAAAGCCCTCATTTTGCTGAACACAAAAACAGAAGCCACAGCAACCGTCACTATAAGGGAAAGACTACGCCATCAAGACACCACCATCAAGAGCAGATTGGTTTCCAATAGGCAGATGTGAAGATAAAAACCAAGGACAGTATTTAACGTTTTTTCTTTTTCTTTTTTCATTTTTTTCTGCTTGCTTGTGGTGGACTATTTTGCTTATTCAATTGATTGGTTTGGGGTTTATTAGTTTCTTTGTTTATTGGGGTTTTTTATGTTTGTTTGTTTTTTTTTTTTGTAGTTTTCATTTGTTTGATTTATTCTGTGTGTTTTTTTCTTTGTTTTTCGGTCTCATTAATTTTTTCTGCTCTTTTTAATTTTTAACTTTCTTTTGACTTTTATTATATTTTTTTAACTTTAATTTTAATTCTTGAAAACCTCTAATTCTCTTTTCTCTTTCCTCTTTCTCACTGCTTTCTTTCTCTATGTTCTAAATGTAAAACATCTTCCTAGCTACCAATATCCTCTAGATAAATTATTTCCTATCTTTCTGTCTCCACTATTCACTTCCAAATACACTAAACAGTACACACACTAATCTTTGCTACCTAATCCTATAAAATACTTCCAAGACAAATCTTTTCCTTTTTATTACTTATAGACTCTCCTCCTTGTCACCCTGAGCACATGTCCTAATTTAAAATTGCTCTCATTGTAATTATCCAAGCCAGGTCCTTGTGCTAGATCTATTATTCAGGCACTATTTTAATTAATTCAGAGCTTAACGGGCAAGTATCATCTGTGATTGCATGAGTTGCTAGAAAGATTTCCTGCACCTTATCTCTGTAAAACTGGTCAGTTGTGGGGATTGCTGTATATGTATGTATATCTTACGATTATGTTAGAAAACATCTGCATGCTTTTATGACTGTCACTCATCAGGGATGCACCTCTTGTTCCTCAGACGCTAGTGTGTGAACTAGTATCACAGAACACTATAGCAAACCAGACATAGAGCCTACACCCCCTGACCAATCATCAAACCAAGGATCCTCGAAGCGGAAGCCCGGATTCCAAGACTCCACACTGATTATCAAAGAACATACAACACTACAGATTATTCACCTGTAAACAAGGTCTATCACCACCCAAGACACAAACCACTGAACCCTTCTACAAGGACAGAAACCCAAAGGAAGGGAGAATTCAACCAAGAAGCCTGGTGGGAATAAAAACTCCATACACACAGACACACACAAAGAAACAAAAATTAACCTAATAATGAAACGTCAGAGAAACACTGTACAAATGAAGGACCAAGCTAGAGAAACACCACTTCAAATGACAGAGGAGGAGATAGACAAGCTATCTGAAAGAGAATTCAGAAAAACTATACTAATGAGGATGCAAAACACCGAAAACAGAATATTAGAGGAAATTAGTGCATTGAGAAAAGACATGCAGGAAATGAAAAACAAGCAAATAGAGACCACCAACTCAATTGCTGAACTCAAAAATACTATAGAAGGTCTCAACAGTAGAGTATCAGAGGCTGAAGAACGGATAAGTGAGCTGGAAGACAGAATGGTGGAAATAAGTGCTGAAGAACAGAACAAAGCCCAAAGAATTAAAAGAACTGAGGATAGCCTCAGAGACCTATGGGACAATATTAAACGCACCAACATTAGAATTATAGGAGTTCCAGAAGAAGAAGAGAAGAAAGACTATGAAAAAATTCTTGAAGAGGTTATAGTTGAAAACTTCCCCAGCATGGGAAAGGAGATAGTCAACCAAGTCCAGGAAGCACAAAGAGTTCCATACAGGAGAAACCCCAGAAGAAACACACCAAGGCACATTCTAATCAAACTAACGCAGACTAAATATAAAGACAGATTACTAAAAGCAGCTAGGAGCAAACATCAAATAAGATATAAAGGAAACCCCATACGTTTAATTGCGGATCTCTCAACAGAAACACTACAGGCCAGAAGAGAATGGCAAGATACATTTAAATGGCTAAAAGAGAATAACCTGCAACCACAAATTCTCTACCCAGCAAGAATCTCATTCAAAATCGATGGTGAAGTCAAAAGCTTCACAGACAAGCAAAAACTAAAAGAATTCTGTACCACAAAACCAGCCCTACAACAAGCGTTAAAGGGCCTGATATAGCCAATAAATACAAGAGTAGGAGAAGCCTTACAAATCAAACCCCAAATTTCTAAGAAGATGACAATAGGAGCATTCGTGTCAATAATTACTTTGAACGTAAATGGACTAAATGCCCCAACCAAATGACACAGGCTGGCTGAATGGATCCAGAAGCAAGACCCATATATATGCTATTTACAAGAGACCCACTTCAGACCTAGAGACACTCATAGACTGAAAGTGAAAGGCTGGAAAAAGATATTTCATGCAAATGGAAATCAAAAGAAAGCTGAAGTAGCAATCCTTATATCAGACAAAATAGACTTTAAAGTAAAGAAGATTCTAAGAGACAAGGCAGGTCACTACATCATGATTAAGGGATCCATCCATGAGGAAGACATAACAGTCATGAATATCTACGCACCCAACACAGGGGCACCTCAATACATAAGACAGGTACTTTCAGACATAAAAGAAGAAATCAACAATAACACAATAATAGTAGGAGACTTTGACACTCCTCTCACACCAATGGACATATCAACAAAACAGAAAATTAATAAAGAAACACAAGCCTTAAATGCCACACTGGAAAAGATGGACCTCATCGATATCTTTAGGACGTTCCATCCAAAAGCAGAAGAATACACTTTCTTCTCAAGTGCTCACAGAACATTCTCCAGGATAGACCACATTTGGGCCACAAATCTAACCTCAGTCAGTTCAAGAAAACCGAAATTATATCAACTGACTTCTCGGACCACAATGCAATGAGACTGGAGATCAACTACCAGAAAAAAAACCCTAAAAACAGAAACACATGGAGATTAAACAATACATACCTAAAAAACCAACTGATCATTGAGGAAATCAAAGGAGAAATTAAACAATTCCTAGAAGAAAATGACAATGAACACACGACCGTGCAAAACCTATGGGATACTGCAAAAGCAGTTCTAAGAGGGAAATTTATAGCAATACAGTCCCACCTCAAGAAACTAGGAAAATATGAAGCAGATGACCTAACCCTCCGCTTAAAACAGTTGGAGAAAGAAGAACAAAACATTTAAAAGCCTAAATAAATACAAGAGTAGGAGAAGCCTTACAAATCAAACCCCAAATTTCTAAGAAGATGACAATAGGAGCATTCGTGTCAATAATTACTTTGAACGTAAATGGACTAAATGCCCCAACCAAATGACACAGGCTGGCTGAATGGATCCAGAAGCAAGACCCATATATATGCTATTTACAAGAGACCCACTTCAGACCTAGAGACACTCATAGACTGAAAGTGAAAGGCTGGAAAAAGATATTTCATGCAAATGGAAATCAAAAGAAAGCTGAAGTAGCAATCCTTATATCAGACAAAATAGACTTTAAAGTAAAGAAGATTCTAAGAGACAAGGCAGGTCACTACATCATGATTAAGGGATCCATCCATGAGGAAGACATAACAGTCATGAATATCTACGCACCCAACACAGGGGCACCTCAATACATAAGACAGGTACTTTCAGACATAAAAGAAGAAATCAACAATAACACAATAATAGTAGGAGACTTTGACACTCCTCTCACACCAATGGACATATCAACAAAACAGAAAATTAATAAAGAAACACAAGCCTTAAATGCCACACTGGAAAAGATGGACCTCATCGATATCTTTAGGACGTTGCATCCAAAAGCAGAAGAATACACTTTCTTCTCAAGTGCTCACAGAACATTCTCCAGGATAGACCACATTTGGGCCACAAATCTAACCTCAGTCAGTTCAAGAAAACCGAAATTATATCAACTGACTTCTCGGACCACAATGCAATGAGACTGGAGATCAACTACCAGAAAAAAAACCCTAAAAACAGAAACACATGGAGATTAAACAATACATACCTAAAAAACCAACTGATCATTGAGGAAATCAAAGGAGAAATTAAACAATTCCTAGAAGAAAATGACAATGAACACACGACCGTGCAAAACCTATGGGATACTGCAAAAGCAGTTCTAAGAGGGAAATTTATAGCAATACAGTCCCACCTCAAGAAACTAGGAAAATATGAAGCAGATGACCTAACCCTCCGCTTAAAACAGTTGGAGAAAGAAGAACAAAAACATCCCAAAGCCAGCAGAAGAAGAGAAATCATAAAGATCAGAGCAGAAATAAATGAGAAAGAAACAAAAGAAACAATAGTAAAGATAAATAAAACAAAAAGCTGGTTCTTTGAAAAGGTAAACAAAATCGACAAGCCACTGGCCAGACTCATTAAGAAAAAGAGAGAGAAGAACCAGATCAACAAAATCAAAAACGAAAAAGGAGAGATTACAACAGATAATGCAGAAATCCAAAGGATTCTAAGAGACTATTATGAGCAACTCTATGGCAACAAACTGGACAACTTGGAAGAAATGGACAGTTTCTTGGACAGGATTAATCTCCCAAGACTGAGCCAGGAAAAAACAGAAACTTTGAACAACCCAATCACAAGCTCAGAAATCGAATTTGTGATTAAAAATCTACCCAGAAATAAACGCCCAGGACCAGATGGCTTCACAGCCGAATTCTACCAAACATTTAAAGAAGAGCTAATGCCTGTCCTTCTAAAACTCTTCCAAAAAATTGCACAGGAAGGAAAACTCCCAAACACATTCTACGAGGCCACCATCACCCTGATACCCAAACCAGGCAAAGACAACACAAAAAAGGAAAACTATAGGCCAATTTCACTGATGAACTTAGATGCCAAGATCCTCAACAAAATCCTAGCAAACAGAATTCAACGACATGTCAAAAAACTCATACATTATGATCAAGTTGGGTTCATCCCAGGCATGCAAGGCTTCTTCAACAACCGCAAATCAATCAACGTGATACACCATATCAACAAGTTGAAAGACAAAAATCACATGATCATTTCAATAGATGCAGAAAAAGCCTTCGACAAAGTACAACATCCATTTATGATAAAAACTCTTCAGAAAATGGGCATAGAAGGAACCTATCTCAACATAATAAAAGCCATCTATGAGAAGCCCACAGAGAACATTATCCTCAATGGTGAAAAACTGAAAGCATTCCCTCTAAGATCAGGAACAATACAGGGGTGCCCACTTTCACCACTACTATTCAACATAGTCCTGGAAATCCTAGCCACAGCAATAAGAGAAGAGAAAGAAATCAAAGGAATCCAGATTGAAAAGGAAGAAGTCAAGCTCTCTCTTTTTGCAGACGACATGATATTATACATAGAAAATCCCAAAGACACGGTTACAAAGCTACTAGAGCTAATCAATGAATTCAGCAAAGTTGCAGGATATAAAGTCAACACACAGAAGTCACTGGCATTCCTATACACAAACAATGAAAAATCAGAAAATGAAATCAAAAAGGCAATCCCCTTCGCCATTGCAACCAAAAGAATCAAATATCTAGGAATAAACCTACCCAAAGAAACAAAAGAATTGTACACAGAAAATTACAAGACACTCATGAGAGACATTAAAGAAGACTTAAACAGATGGAGAGATATTCCATGTTCCTGGATTGGAAGAATCAATATTGTGAAAATGACCATACTTCCAAATATCATCTACAGATTCAATGCAATACCTATTCAACTACCACTGACATATTTCACAGAACTAGACCAAATAATAACACAGTTCATATGGAAACACAGAAGACCTCGAATAGCCAAAGCAATCCTGAGGAAGAAAAATGGAGTTGGAGGAATCAGCCTCCCTAACTTCAGACTCTACGAGGCCACCATCACCCTGATACCCAAACCAGGCAAAGACAACACAAAAAAGGAAAACTATAGGCCAATTTCACTGATGAACTTAGATGCCAAGATCCTCAACAAAATCCTAGCAAACAGAATTCAACGACATGTCAAAAAACTCATACATTATGATCAAGTTGGGTTCATCCCAGGCATGCAAGGCTTCTTCAACAACCGCAAATCAATCAACGTGATACACCATATCAACAAGTTGAAAGACAAAAATCACATGATCATTTCAATAGATGCAGAAAAAGCCTTCGACAAAGTACAACATCCATTTATGATAAAAACTCTTCAGAAAATGGGCATAGAAGGAACCTATCTCAACATAATAAAAGCCATCTATGAGAAGCCCACAGAGAACATTATCCTCAATGGTGAAAAACTGAAAGCATTCCCTCTAAGATCAGGAACAATACAGGGGTGCCCACTTTCACCACTACTATTCAACATAGTCCTGGAAATCCTAGCAACAGCAATAAGAGAAGAGAAAGAAATCAAAGGAATCCAGATTGAAAAGGAAGAAGTCAAGCTCTCTCTTTTTGCAGACGACATGATATTATACATAGAAAATCCCAAAGACACGGTTACAAAGCTACTAGAGCTAATCAATGAATTCAGCAAAGTTGCAGGATATAAAGTCAACACACAGAAGTCACTGGCATTCCTATACACAAACAATGAAAAATCAGAAAATGAAATCAAAAAGGCAATCCCCTTCGCCATTGCAACCAAAAGAATCAAATATCTAGGAATAAACCTACCCAAAGAAACAAAAGAATTGTACACAGAAAATTACAAGACACTCATGAGAGACATTAAAGAAGACTTAAACAGATGGAGAGATATTCCATGTTCCTGGATTGGAAGAATCAATATTGTGAAAATGACCATACTTCCAAATATCATCTACAGATTCAATGCAATACCTATTCAACTACCACTGACATATTTCACAGAACTAGACCAAATAATAACACAGTTCATATGGAAACACAGAAGACCTCGAATAGCCAAAGCAATCCTGAGGAAGAAAAATGGAGTTGGAGGGATCAGCCTCCCTAACTTCAGACTCTACTACAAAGCAACAGTCATCATGACAGTATGGTACTGGCACAAAAACAGAACTATAGATCAATGGAACAAGATTGAGAACCCAGAGATCAACCCACGCACCTATGGGTACCTTATTTTTGATAAAGGAGGAGAAACTATAAAATGGGACAAAGACAGCCTCTTTAACAAGTGGTGCTGGGAGAATTGGACAGCTACATGCAAAAAAATGAAATTGGAACATTCCCTGACACCATACACTAAGATGAACTCAAAATGGATTAAAGACCTCAATGTAAGACCAGAAACCATCAAACTCTTAGAGGAGAATATAGGCAAAACCCTCAAGGACATCAATCAAAGCAAGATCTTCTCTGACCCACCAACTAAAATAGTGGAACTGAAAAGAAAAATGAACATATGGGACCTTATGAAACTTCAAAGCTTTTGTACAGCAAAAGAAATTACAAAAAAGTTCAACAGACACCCCACAGAGTGGGAGAAAATCATAGCAAATGAAACAACAAAGAATTAATCTCCAAAATCTACAAGCAACTCAGACAACTCAGCACAAGGAAAATGAGCAGCCCAATCAAAAAATGGGAAAAAGATCTAAAGAGATGCCTCTCCAAAGAGGACATACAGATGGCCCAAAAGCACATGAAACGATGCTCAACCTCGCTTATCATCAGAGAAATGCAAATGAAAACCACAATGAGATACCACCTCACACCTGTCAGAATGGCCATCATCAGCAAATCGACAGACAACAAATGCTGGAGAGGGTGTGGAGAAAAGGGATCCCTCTTGCATTTCTGGTGGGAATGTAAATTAATACAACCTCTATGGAAGACAATATGGAGAGTCCTTAAAAAACTAAAAATAGAAGCACCCTATGACCCAGCAATCCCACTATTAGGCCTATATCCTGATGAAATCAAAAATGAAAGAGGCACCTGTACCCGAATGTTCACTGCCACTCTCTATACAATAGCCAGAACATGGAAACAACCTAGATGTCCATCGACAAATGAATGGATACAGAAGCCCTGGTACATATATACAATGGAATACTACTCAACTGTTAAAAGAAATGCAGAAGACTCAGTCCTAATGAGGTGGCTAGCTCTAGAACCTATCATAAAAAGTGAAGTAAGTCAAAAAGAGAAAGACAAGTACAGTGTACTAATTCATATATATGGGATCTAGTAAGATGGTCATGATAACACACGCAGTGAACTCATGAAAAAACAGAGAATAGACATAAAGACATTGTGGAGACCGAACAGTGGGAGGGAGTAACATGGAAACCTATACTGTCATGTGTAGAAAAGATAGCTATTGTCATTGTGCTAGGGAAATAGGAGTACCTACAACCACTTGGAGCGATGGTCTGGAGGGATGGGAGGGGGGTACCTGGGTGGGGGGAGGGTCCAGGGATATGCATATGAATGATCTGGGAACATACATGTACAAAAATACAAAAAAATAAAATAAAAATAAAAAAAAAACAAGAATAAATGAAAATAATAGCATTGACAAAAACAAAAACAAAAAAAAGGTATCTACAAAACTGGCACTGAAAAGGACTAGAACTTGAGGAAAGCATAAAAGCACATTTTGCAACCTTGAGGCTTACAAAGTTGTCTTATAGAAGACACAGAAAGCACTAGCTTTTGAAAATAAAAAAAGCATGAATGGAACTTCATCAAAAATTAAAAACTGACTTTTCTTCATCAAATGACACCACAAAGAAAATCTACAAACAAACTATCTAGTGAACATCATCTATCATCTCTCTCACTGTCAGGATTTTTATCCAGGATATATAAAGAACTCCCACAACTCAGCCAACAAAAGTGACCTTGGAAAGATATGTCACTAAGGAAGATACACAGATGAAAATTACCTGCCACTGAAAACCAAACATGAGACACCGCCATTGCATACATAACCAGAGGAGGTAAAAGTAAAAAGAATGACAGTGAAAAATAGAAGTCAGGGTGTGGAGGAAATGCATATCTCATACACTACTGGTAGAAATACAAAATAGCACAATCCTTTGGGGGAAATTTTTGGCAGTTTCTCACAAGGATAAAAGTATGTTCAACACATGACTCAGCACTAGATTTCTAGGTACTGATCAAGGAGAAATGAAATCAAATCGTGTATCCATTCAAAGATTTGCATCGAAATGATCATAGTACTTTGCTAATAATTTATTTAAATTGGAAACAATTAGCATTACCAAGCGAATGGATAAGTAAAAAAGTCAGTGTACTAATTCATATATATGGGATCTAGTAAGATGGTCATGATAACACACGCAGTGAACTCATGAAAAAACAGAGAATAGACATAAAGACATTGTGGAGACCGAACAGTGGGAGGGAGTAACATGGAAACCTATACTGTCATGTGTAGAAAAGATAGCTATTGTCATTGTGCTAGGGAAATAGGAGTACCTACAACCACTTGGAGCGATGGTCTGGAGGGATGGGAGGGGGGTACCTGGGTGGGGGGAGGGTCCAGGGATATGCATATGAATGATCTGGGAACATACATGTACAAAAATACAAAAAAATAAAATAAAAAGAAAAAGAAAAAAAAGAATAAATGAAAATAATAGCATTGACAAAAACAAAAACAAAAAAAAGGTATCTACAAAACTGGCACTGAAAAGGACTAGAACTTGAGGAAAGCATAAAAGCACATTTTGCAACCTTGAGGCTTACAAAGTTGTCTTATAGAAGACACAGAAAGCACTAGCTTTTGAAAATAAAAAAAGCATGAATGGAACTTCATCAAAAATTAAAAACTGACTTTTCTTCATCAAATGACACCACAAAGAAAATCTACAAACAAACTATCTAGTGAACATCATCTATCATCTCTCTCACTGTCAGGATTTTTATCCAGGATATATAAAGAACTCCCACAACTCAGCCAACAAAAGTGACCTTGGAAAGATATGTCACTAAGGAAGATACACAGATGAAAATTACCTGCCACTGAAAACCAAACATGAGACACCGCCATTGCATACATAACCAGAGGAGGTAAAAGTAAAAAGAATGACAGTGAAAAATAGAAGTCAGGGTGTGGAGGAAATGCATATCTCATACACTACTGGTAGAAATACAAAATAGCACAATCCTTTGGGGGAAATTTTTGGCAGTTTCTCACAAGGATAAAAGTATGTTCAACACATGACTCAGCACTAGATTTCTAGGTACTGATCAAGGAGAAATGAAATCAAATCGTGTATCCATTCAAAGATTTGCATCGAAATGATCATAGTACTTTGCTAATAATTTATTTAAATTGGAAACAATTAATGTCTATTACCAAGCGAATGGATAAACACACTGTTGTACACCTATATAGTGGAATACTACACAGCAATAGAAATTAATGTATTATTGATACATATAGCAACAGGGATGAATCTTCATATTTATTGTGTTGAGTTAAAGAACACAGCCATAGGTAACTCTTAACACAGGACTCCATTTACTATAGCAGCATGTTTTGACATCTCTATTCACTTTGTCTTTTCCACTTTATAATGTAGTATGGTCACTGGTCCCTATCAGTGTATTTGAATCAGCCTCTTTCTCTGCATCAGTAGCATGGCATTCCATTGGGTAGAAAGAACATAAATAATTTATCCAGCTTGCTATTGGAAGACAGAAATTATTTCTAGTCTTCTGTTCTCATAGCACCAGCATAGTGAAACTCCTTGTACATTTGTCTGGTGCATGTCAACAAATCTATCCATCTGGAACACAAATTTCTAGAATGGACTTTTAGGGTCAGAAGAATGCATTGGCCTTTTTCTCGGGAAGTCAGAACAAAGCTCCAAACTTTCCAGGGAATGAGGACTTTCTGAGCCATCTCAAGGCACGCCAAGGGCCCTTAGTCCAGAACTTCCAGTATGGACAGGCATTAGGAGTCACCGCCAGTCACCAAGAGAATACTGGTGTCCTAGAGGACAGTCAAGGCATGCTGTTAACTACCTTGATGTGGTCACTCTATATGAGAGACTTCAGGTCACTAAGTTGAAGGATGACACCTGGAAGAAGATCTGTCCATGACATGGATTTGTCTGAACACAAATGGACTAGATCTTCTTCGCCAGGCAAGAGGCAGCCAAAGCTTCATGCAGGTCCCTTCTTGCCAAGGTTCCAACTACCTTGGATTGTAAGACTGGGCTTCTGGTCACAGAAGCAGATATCATCCCAGACCAGGACTCATAGGTCCAAACCCCAATGTGCCTGTTTTTTCCTCCAGGTCTTTCTCTTCTTACCAGTTTCCACACTTATCTGAGTCCAGGTACTGATCAAGGAGAAATCAAATCGTGTATCCATTCAAAGATTTGCATCGAAATGATCATAGTACTTTGCTAATAATTTATTTAAATTGGAAACAATTAATGTCTATTACCAAGAGAATGGATAAACACACTGTTGTACACCTATATAGTGGAATACTACACAGCAATAGAAATTAATGTATTATTGATACATATAGCAACAGGGATGAATCTTCATATTTATTGTGTTGAGTTAAAGAACACAGCCATAGGTAACTCTTAACACAGGACTCCATTTACTATAGCAGCATGTTTTGACATCTCTATTCACTTTGTCTTTTCCACTTTATAATGTAGTATGGTCACTGGTCCCTATCAGTGTATTTGAATCAGCCTCTTTCTCTGCATCAGTAGCATGGCATTCCATTGGGTAGAAAGAACATAAATAATTTATCCAGCTTGCTATTGGAAGACAGAAATTATTTCTAGTCTTCTGTTCTCATAGCACCAGCATAGTGAAACTCCTTGTACATTTGTCTGGTGCATGTCAACAAATCTATCCATCTGGAACACAAATTTCTAGAATGGACTTTTAGGGTCAGAAGAATGCATTGGCCTTTTTCTCGGGAAGTCAGAACAAAGCTCCAAACTTTCCAGGGAATGAGGACTTTCTGAGCCATCTCAAGGCACGCCAAGGGCCCTTAGTCCAGAACTTCCAGTATGGACAGGCATTAGGAGTCACCGCCAGTCACCAAGAGAATACTGGTGTCCTAGAGGACAGTCAAGGCATGCTGTTAACTACCTTGATGTGGTCACTCTATATGAGAGACTTCAGGTCACTAAGTTGAAGGATGACACCTGGAAGAAGATCTGTCCATGACATGGATTTGTCTGAACACAAATGGACTAGATCTTCTTCGCCAGGCAAGAGGCAGCCAAAGCTTCATGCAGGTCCCTTCTTGCCAAGGTTCCAACTACCTTGGATTGTAAGACTGGGCTTCTGGTCACAGAAGCAGATATCATCCCAGACCAGGACTCATAGGTCCAAACCCCAATGTGCCTGTTTTTTCCTCCAGGTCTTTCTCTTCTTACCAGTTTCCACACTTATCTGAGTCCAATCCCACTTCCTCAAACCTAGCATTGAAGTCCACCTTTCATACCCTTTGAAGACAACCATTCTATTAAAAAAAAAGTTCTTTACTGGAAAATAGATCAAGTATAGAATCTCATGTTAGTTTTAAGGGATCATTCTTTATGAAAATAAACTTACAAAAAATTATGAAAAGATTTCTGCTTCTCAATATAGAGTAACAGAGTCTAGATTTACCCTCTCACCTGCAAGAAAAAAACAAACAAACAAAAAAGAATATATGAAATAAGTTTTTTAAGACATCAGTGGACAATAATCTATAAGGGCTACATTAGAAACAATGGATGTCAGCCCTTCAATCACTCCTTTGAGATTCTCCAGGCCACAGTGCAGGGAGAAGGAGCCCAGATGGAGTCTGGCGGTCTCACTGAATTGAGAAACAAAGCTGAGAATCTGGGAAGAATAGATAGCTGGAACTGTAGGACAGACTATTAGTTAGTGGAGACCTGAAATAGAGATAACATCAAAGAGTTGCAGAGATTCCACTCCCCCCACCCCCACCTCAAGTATGTAGCAGAGTATGAATTAACACTTGCATGGGAGAAACTAATCAAAGCTATATAAAGAACTACCAGAAAGGATTGTAGGTAGCAAAGTTCAACACTCACATTGGGCCAGGAACATTCCTGTTCCCATCACCAGATTAGAAAACTTCTTGATCAGTAAGACATTAGATAGAATACACAGACAAGTTTTGCCTTTTTTATGGAGTCATTTGCCCTTGGGGATTTTCCCAGGTAGTGCTGGTGGTAAAGAATGCTCTGGACAAAGCAAAAAGATCCCCTGAAGGAGGGCATGGCAACACACTCCATATTCTTCCCTGGAGAGTCCCCATGGACAGAGGAGCCTGGCAGGCTGCAGTCCACTGAGTCACACAGAGTCAGATACAACTAAAGCATTTATCCTAGACTGAGCACTGCTTCAGCCCAATCTAATAAATCTTAAACGTATGCTCTCAAGTCATCACACTATTTCTAATTTACTGTGTTCCAGAATGAAACAGTATTTGCAAGAATGCAATTATTCAGCACCCAACTAGGTAGGTTGAGGAGAAAAATTAATCAAAACTGATCCAGAAAAGACACCGATATTAGAATTAGCAGACAAGAATATCAAGTATCTATTATATTCTATATGTTCAAAAAGTTAAGTAAACACAAGGAAGACATGAAAAAGATCTAAAATTAAGACCAAACTTATCTTAAAAAGAAAAACAAATAGAGAGAATTTGACTTCTTTTCCAATCTAGATTCCTTTTATTTCTTTTTTGTCTCTTATTGCTGTGGCTAGAACTTCCAGGACTATGTTGAATAATAGTGGTGAAAGAGGACAGCCCTGTATTGTTCCTGATCCTAGAGGAAATGCTTTCAGTTTTTCACCATTGAGAATAATGTGCACTGTGGGCTTCTCATGTATGACTTTCACTATGTTGAGATAGGATCCTTCTATGCCCATTTTTTTTTTTTTTAGTCTTTATTTTAAAGGTTTTACAGAGCTTTGCTGTTCACAGACATCTATGTTCCCAGATAGGTCATATGCATTTCCCTGGTCCCCACCCCCTCAGTTCCCCCCGTCCCACCCCTCCAGACCATCGCCCCATGCCACTGTAAGCACTCCTATTCCCTTAGTACTATGACACTAGCTATTCTTTCCACACTTGACAGTATAGGTTTCCATGTTACTCCCTCCATGCATCCCCCTCCCTATTTCTTCCCCACAATGCCCCTATATCTATGTTCTGTCTGTTTTTCCATGAGTTCTCTGCATGTGTTATCAAGGCCCTCCTACTAGATTGCATATATGTGTGTTAGTATACCGCATTTGTCTTTCTCTTTTTGAATGACTTCACTTTTTATGATAGGTTCTAGAGCCAGCCACCTCATTAGGACTGAGTCTTCTGCATTTCGTTTAACAGCTGAGTAGTATTCCATTGTATACATGTACCAGGGTTTCTGTATCCATTCATTCGT
Organism: Tragulus kanchil; assembly: GCA_022376925.1. NCBI lineage: Eukaryota > Metazoa > Chordata > Mammalia > Artiodactyla > Tragulidae > Tragulus > Tragulus kanchil. Next base: position 89,866,738 of record JAIOJX010000023.1, on the reverse strand, counting down.
CGATGGACATCTAGGTAGCTTCCATGTTCTGGCTATTGTATAGAGAGCGGCAATGAACATTGGGGTACAGGTGTTTCTTTCAGTTTTGATTTCATCAGGATATAAGCCTAAGAGTGGGATTGCTGGGTCATAGGGTGCTTCTATATTTGTTTTTTTTTTTTCCTTTATTTTAAAGATTTTACAGAGTTTTGTTGTTCACAGACATGTATGTTCCAGATCAGTCATATGCATATCCCTGGACCCTCCTCCCACCAATTCCCCCCCTCCCACCCCTCCAGAACATCACCCCAGTGTTTGTAGGTACTCCTATACCCTTAGCACAATGACAATAGCTATCTTTTCCACACATGGCAGTATAGGTTTCCATGTTACTCCCTCCATGTCTCCCTCCCACTGTTCGGTCTCCACAATGTCTTTATGTCTATTCTCTGTTTTTTCATGAGTTCACTGCGTGTGTTATCATGACCATCTTACTAGATCCCATATATATGAGTTAGTACACTGTACTTGTCTTTCTCTTTTTGACTTGCTTCACTTTTTATGATAGGTTCTAGAGCTAGCCACTTCATTAGGACTGAGTCTTCTGCATTTCTTTTAACAGCTGAGTAGTATTCCATTGTATATATGTACCAGGGCTTCTGTATCCATTCATTCATCGATGGACATCTAGGTTGCTTCCATGTTCTGGCTATTGTATAGAGAGTGGCAGTGAACATTCGGGTACAGGTGCCTCATTCAGTTTTGATTTCATCAGGATATAGGCCTAATAGTGGGATTGCTGGGTCATAGGGTGCTTCTATTTTTAGTTTTTTAAGGACTCTCCATATTGTCTTCCATAGAGGTTGTATCAATTTACATTCCCACCAGCAATGCAAGAGGGTTCCCTTTTCTCCGCACCCTCTGCAGCATTTGTTGTCTGTCGATTTGTTGATGATGGCCATTCTGACGGGTGTGAGGTGATATCTCATTGTAGTTTTAATTTGCACTTCTCTAACGATAAGCGGGGTTGAGCATCGTTTCATGTGCTTTTGGGCCATCTGTATGTCCTCTTTGGAGGGGCATCTCTTTAGATCTTTTTCCCATTTTTTGATTGGGTTGTTCATTTTTTTCTGTGCTGAGTTGTCTGAGTTGCTTATAGATTTTGGAGATGAATTCTTTGTCTATTTCATTTGCTATGATTGTCTCCCACTCTGTGGGCTGTCTGTTCAGCTTTTTTGTAATTTCTTTTGCTTTACAAAAGCTTTTAAGTTTCATGAGGTCCCACGTGTTCACTTTTCTTTTCAGTTCCGCTATTCTAGTGGTGGGTCAGAGAAGATCTTGCTTTGATTGATGTCCGTGAGGGTTTTTTTTTTTTTTTTTAAAGATTTATTTATTTATTTATTTTGGGCGGGCGTCAGGCTGGGGAGGGAGGGGAGCACTTCCATTGGTCTTTCATTTCTCTATTTTCATCCGTCTTTGTTCTTTGGCCCATGTGGGCCTCCCATCGCGGTGGCGTCTGTTGTCGCAGAGCACCGGCTCTGGGCGCATGCTCTCCAGAGCTCCGGCTCGGTGATTGAACACATCAGTCCAGCGGCTCCACCGCACGTGGGATCTTCCCAGGCCAGGGCTCAAACCGGCGTCCCTTGCACTGCAAGGCGGTGTCCTTATCCACTGGACCACCAGGGGAAGCCCTCCGTGAGGGTTTTGCCTATATTCTCGTCTAAGAGTTTCATGCTTTCTGGTCTTCCATTTAGGTCTTTATTCCATTTGAGTTGACCTTTGTGTATGGTGTCAGGGAATGTTCCAACTTCATTTTTTTGCATGTAGCTGTCCAATTCTCCCAGCACCATTTGTTGAAGAGGCTGTCTTTGTCCCAGTTTATACTTTCACCTCATTTGTCAAAAATAAGGTACCCATCGGCGCATGGGTTTCTCTCTGGGTTCTCAATCTTGTTCCATTGGTTTATAGTTCTATTTTGTGTCAGTACAATGCTTCCTTGATGACTGTTGCTTTGTAGCAGTGTCTGAAGTTAGGGATGCTGATCCCTCCAGCTCCGTTTTTCTTTCTCAGGATTATTTAGGCTATTTGAGGTCTTTTGTGTTTCCATATGAACTGTGTGATTCTTTGGTCTAGTTCTGTGAAGAATGTCAGTGGTAGTTGGATAGGTATTGCTGAGGGCATTGCTTTTTCCATTTTTTGATTGGGTTGTTCATTTTTTTCTGTGCTGAGTTGTCTGAGTTGCTTATAGATTTTGGAGATGAATTCTTTGTCTATTTCATTTGCTATGATTGTCTCCCACTCTGTGGGCTGTCTGTTCAGCTTTTTTGTAATTTCTTTTGCTTTACAAAAGCTTTTAAGTTTCATGAGGTCCCACGTGTTCACTTTTCTTTTCAGTTCCGCTATTCTAGTGGTGGGTCAGAGAAGATCTTGCTTTGATTGATGTCCGTGAGGGTTTTTTTTTTTTTTTTTAAAGATTTATTTATTTATTTATTTTGGGCGGGCGTCAGGCTGGGGAGGGAGGGGAGCAGGCGGGCCACTTCCATTGGTCTTTCATTTCTCTATTTTCATCCGTCTTTGTTCTTTGGCTCCTGTGGGCCTCCCATCGCGGTGGCGTCTGTTGTCGCAGAGCACCGGCTCTGGGCGCATGCTCTCCAGAGCTCCGGCTCGGTGATTGAACACATCAGTCCAGCGGCTCCACCGCACGTGGGATCTTCCCAGGCCAGGGCTCAAACCGGCGTCCCTTGCACTGCAAGGCGGTGTCCTTATCCACTGGACCACCAGGGGAAGCCCTCCGTGAGGGTTTTGCCTATATTCTCGTCTAAGAGTTTCATGCTTTCTGGTCTTCCATTTAGGTCTTTATTCCATTTGAGTTGACCTTTGTGTATGGTGTCAGGGAATGTTCCAACTTCATTTTTTTGCATGTAGCTGTCCAATTCTCCCAGCACCATTTGTTGAAGAGGCTGTCTTTGTCCCAGTTTATACTTTCACCTCATTTGTCAAAAATAAGGTACCCATCGGCGCATGGGTTTCTCTCTGGGTTCTCAATCTTGTTCCATTGGTTTATAGTTCTATTTTTGTGTCAGTACAATGCTTCCTTGATGACTGTTGCTTTGTAGCAGTGTCTGAAGTTAGGGATGCTGATCCCTCCAGCTCCGTTTTTCTTTCTCAGGATTATTTAGGCTATTTGAGGTCTTTTGTGTTTCCATATGAACTGTGTGATTCTTTGGTCTAGTTCTGTGAAGAATGTCAGTGGTAGTTGGATAGGTATTGCATTGAATCTGGAGATGACATTTGGTGGTATGGTCGTTTTCACAATATTGATTCTTCCGACCCAGGAACATGGAATATCTCTCCATCTGTTTAAGTCTTCTTTAATGTCTCTCATGAGTGTCTTGTAATTTTCTGTGTACAGTTCTTTTGTTTCTTTGGGTAGGTTTATTCCTAGATATTTCATTGTTTTGGTTGCAATGGTGAACAGGATTGCCTCTTTGATTTCATTTTCTGATTTTTCATTGTTTGTGTATAGGAATGCCAGTGACTTCTGTGTGTTGACTTTGTATCCTGCAACTTTGCTGAGTTCGTTGATTAGCTCTAGTAGCTTTGTAACCGTGTCTTTGGGATTTTCTATGTATAATATCATGTCGTCTGCAAAAAGAGAGAGCTTGACTTCTTCCTTTCCAATCTGGATTCCTTTGATTTCTTTCTCTTCTCTTATTGCTGTGGCTAGGATTTCCAGGACTATGTTGAATGGTAGTGGTGAAAGTGGGCACCCCTGTCTTGTTCCTGATCTTAGAGGGAATGCTTTCAGTTTTTCACCATTAACAATAATGTTCGCTGTGGGCTTCTCATAGATGGCTTCTATTATGTTGAAATAGGTTCCTTCTATGCCCATTTTCTGAAAAGTTTTTATCATAAATGGATGTTGTGCTTTGTCGAAGCCTTTTTCTGCATCTATTTAGATGATCATGTGATTTTTGTCTCTCAATTTGTTGATATGGTGTATCACATTGGTTGATTTGCAGATATTGAAGAATCCTTGCATGCCTGGGATGAACCCGACTTGATCGTGGTGTATGAGTTTTTTTGACATGTCGTTGAATTCTGTTTGCTAGGATTTTGTTGAGGATTGTGGCATCTCAGTTCATCAGTGAAAATGGTCTGTAATTTTCCTTTTTTGTTGCTTTTTAGCAGTGTCTGAAGTTAGGGATGCTGATCCCTCCAGCTCCGTTTTTCTTTCTCAGGATTATTTAGGCTATTTGAGGTCTTTTGTGTTTCCATATGAACTGTGTGATTCTTTGGTCTAGTTCTGTGAAGAATGTCAGTGGTAGTTGGATAGGTATTGCATTGAATCTGGAGATGACATTTGGTGGTATGGTCGTTTTCACAATATTGATTCTTCCGACCCAGGAACATGGAATATCTCTCCATCTGTTTAAGTCTTCTTTAATGTCTCTCATGAGTGTCTTGTAATTTTCTGTGTACAGTTCTTTTGTTTCTTTGGGTAGGTTTATTCCTAGATATTTCATTGTTTTGGTTGCAATGGTGAACAGGATTGCCTCTTTGATTTCATTTTCTGATTTTTCATTGTTTGTGTATAGGAATGCCAGTGACTTCTGTGTGTTGACTTTGTATCCTGCAACTTTGCTGAGTTCGTTGATTAGCTCTAGTAGCTTTGTAACCGTGTCTTTGGGATTTTCTATGTATAATATCATGTCGTCTGCAAAAAGAGAGAGCTTGACTTCTTCCTTTCCAATCTGGATTCCTTTGATTTCTTTCTCTTCTCTTATTGCTGTGGCTAGGATTTCCAGGACTATGTTGAATAGTAGTGGTGAAAGTGGGCACCCCTGTCTTGTTCCTGATCTTAGAGGGAATGCTTTCAGTTTTTCACCATTAACAATAATGTTCGCTGTGGGCTTCTCATAGATGGCTTCTATTATGTTGAAATAGGTTCCTTCTATGCCCATTTTCTGAAAAGTTTTTATCATAAATGGATGTTGTGCTTTGTCGAAGCCTTTTTCTGCATCTATTTAGATGATCATGTGATTTTTGTCTCTCAATTTGTTGATATGGTGTATCACATTGGTTGATTTGCAGATATTGAAGAATCCTTGCATGCCTGGGATGAACCCGACTTGATCGTGGTGTATGAGTTTTTTTGACATGTCGTTGAATTCTGTTTGCTAGGATTTTGTTGAGGATTGTGGCATCTCAGTTCATCAGTGAAAATGGTCTGTAATTTTCCTTTTTTGTGTTGTCCTTGCCTGGTTTGGGTATCAGGGGGATGGTGGCCTCGTAGAATGTGTTTGGAAATTTTCCTTCCTGTGCTGCAATTTTTTGGAAGAGTTTTAGAAGGACAGGCATTAGCTCTTCTTTAAATGTTTGGTAGAATTCACCTGTGAAGCCATCTAGCCCTGGGCTTTTATTTTTGGGTAGATTTTTAATCACAAATTCGATTTCTGAGCTTGTGATTGGGTTGTACAAAGTTTCTGTTTCTTCCTGGCTCAGTCTTGGGAGATTGATCTTCCCCAAGAAACTGTCCATTTCTTCCAGGTTGTCCAGTTTGTTGCCATAGAGTTGCTCATAATAGTCTCTTAGATTCCTTTGGATTTCTGAATTCTTGTTGCAAACTCTCCTTTTTCGTTTTTGATTTTGTTGATCTGGTTCTTCTCTCTCTTTCTCTTGTTGAGTCTGGCCAGTGGCGTGTCAATTTTGTTTGCCTTTGCTAAGAACCAGCTTTTTTGTTTTATTTATCCATACTGCAGGGTTTTTTTTTATTTCTTTCTCATTTATTTCTTCCCTAGTCTTTATAATTTCTCTTCTTCTGCTGGCTTTGGGATGTTTTTGTTCTTCTTTCTCCAATTGTTTTAAGTGGAGGGTTAGGTCATCTGCTTCATATTTTCCTAGTTTCTTGAGGTGGGATTGTATTGCTATAAATTTCCATCTTAGAACTGCTTTTGCGGTATTCCATAGGTTTTGCACAGTCATATGTTCATTATCATTTTCTTCTAGGAATTTTTTCATTTCTCCTTTGATTTCCTCATTAATCAGTTGGTTTTTTAGGTATGTGTTGTTTAATCTCCATGCGTTTGTGTTTTTAGCGGTCTTTTTCCTGTAGTTGATCTCTTGTCTCATTGCATTGTGGTCCGAGAAGTCAGTTGATATAATTTCAGTTTTCTTGAATTGACTGAGGTTAGATTTGTGGCCCAAGATGTGGTCTATCCTGGAGAATGTTCTGTGAGCACTTGAGAAGAAAGTGTATTCTTCTGCTTTTGGATGCAACGTCCTAAAGATATCGATGAGGTCCATCTTTTCTAGTGTGGCATGTAAGGCTTGTGTTTCTTTATTAATTTTCTGTTTTGTTGATCTGTCCATTGGTGTGAGAGGAGTGTTAAAGTCTCCGACTCTTATTGTGTTATTATTGATCTCTTCTTTTAAGTCTGAAAGTATCTGTCTTATGTATTGAGGTGCCCCTGTGTTGGGTGTGTAGATAGTCATGAGTGCTATGTCTTCCTCTTGGATGGATCCCTTAATCATGATGTAGTGACGTGTCCTTGTCTCTTAGAATCTTCTTTACTTTAAAATCTATTTTGTCTAATATGAGTATTGGTACTTCAGCTTTCTTTTGATTTCCATTGGCATGCGATATCTTTTTCCAGCCTCTCAATTTCAGTCTCTGAGTGTCTCTAGGTCTGAAGTGGGTCTCTTGTAAACAGCATATATGTGGGTCATGTTTCTGAATCCATTCAGCCAGCTTGTGTCGATTGGTTGGAGCATTTAATCCATTTACATTCAAAGTGATTATCGATACAAATGTTCCTATTCTCATCTTCTTAGAAGTTTGGGGTTTGATTTGTAGGACTTCTCCTACTCTTGCATTTATTGGCTATATCAGGCCCTTTAACGCTTGTTGTAGGGCTGGTCTTGTGGTACAGAATTCTTTTAGTTTTTGCTTGTCTGTGAACCTTTTGACTTCTCCATCAAGTCTGAATGAGATTCTTGCTGGGTAGAGAATTCTTGGTTGGAGGTTATTCTCTTTTAGCCATTTCAATCTGTCTTGTCATTCTCTTCTGGCCTGCAGGGTTTCTATTGAAATATCCGCAGTTAGACTTATGGGGTTTCCTTTATATGTTATTTGTTGTTGCTCCTAGCTACTTTTAGTAATCTATCTGTATATTTGGTTTGTGTTAGTTTGATTAGAATGTGCCTTGGTGTGTTTCTTCTGGGGTTTCTCCTGTATGGAACTCTGTGCTTCTTGGACTTGGTTGACTATTTCCTTATGCATACTGGGGAAGTTTTCAACTATAACCTCCTTAAGAATTTTTTCATAGCCTTTCTTCCCCTCTTCTTCCTCTGGAACTCCTATAATTCTAATGTTGGTGCATTTGATATTGTCCCATAGGTCTTTAAAGCTATCCTTGGTTCTTTTAATTGTTTCGGCTTTGTTCTGTTCTTCAGCCCCCCCTTTTTGGTGTGAGAGGAGTGTTAAAGTCTCCGACTCTTATTGTGTTATTATTGATCTCTTCTTTTAAGTCTGAAAGTATCTGTCTTATGTATTGAGGTGCCCCTGTGTTGGGTGTGTAGATAGTCATGAGTGCTATGTCTTCCTCTTGGATGGATCCCTTAATCATGATGTAGTGACGTGTCCTTGTCTCTTAGAATCTTCTTTACTTTAAAATCTATTTTGTCTAATATGAGTATTGGTACTTCAGCTTTCTTTTGATTTCCATTGGCATGCGATATATTTTTCCAGCCTCTCAATTTCAGTCTCTGAGTGTCTCTAGGTCTGAAGTGGGTCTCTTGTAAACAGCATATATGTGGGTCATGTTTCTGAATCCATTCAGCCAGCTTGTGTCGATTGGTTGGAGCATTTAATCCATTTACATTCAAAGTGATTATCGATACAAATGTTCCTATTCTCATCTTCTTAGAAGTTTGGGGTTTGATTTGTAGGACTTCTCCTACTCTTGCATTTATTGGCTATATCAGGCCCTTTAACGCTTGTTGTAGGGCTGGTTTTGTGGTACAGAATTCTTTTAGTTTTTGCTTGTCTGTGAACCTTTTGACTTCTCCATCAAGTCTGAATGAGATTCTTGCTGGGTAGAGAATTCTTGGTTGGAGGTTATTCTCTTTTAGCCATTTCAATCTGTCTTGTCATTCTCTTCTGGCCTGCAGGGTTTCTATTGAAATATCCGCAGTTAGACTTATGGGGTTTCCTTTATATGTTATTTGTTGTTGCTCCTAGCTACTTTTAGTAATCTATCTGTATATTTGGTTTGTGTTAGTTTGATTAGAATGTGCCTTGGTGTGTTTCTTCTGGGGTTTCTCCTGTATGGAACTCTGTGCTTCTTGGACTTGGTTGACTATTTCCTTATGCATACTGGGGAAGTTTTCAACTATAACCTCCTTAAGAATTTTTTCATAGCCTTTCTTCCCCTCTTCTTCCTCTGGAACTCCTATAATTCTAATGTTGGTGCATTTGATATTGTCCCATAGGTCTTTAAAGCTATCCTTGGTTCTTTTAATTGTTTCGGCTTTGTTCTGTTCTTCAGCACTTATTTCCACCATTCTATCTTCCAGCTTGCTTATCCATTTTTCTGCCTCCGATACTCTACTGTTGAAACCTTCTATAGTATTTTTGAGTTCAGCAATTGAGTTGGTGGTCTCTATTTGCTTATATTTCATTTCATGCATGTCTATTCCCAATGCACTAATTTCTCTAATATTCTGTTTTTGGTGTTTTGCATCCTCGTTAGTATAGTTTTTCTGAATTCTCTTTCAGATAATTTGTCTATCTCCTCCCCTGTCATTTGAAGCTCTCTTTCTCTAGCTTAGTCCTTCATTTGTGCAGTGTTTCTCTGTCATTTCATTATTAGGTTGGTTTTTGTTTCTTTGTGTGTGTCTGTGTGTATGAAGTTCTTTTCTCCACCAGGCTTCTTGGTTGAATTCTCCCTTCCTTTGGGTTTCTGTCCTTCTAGAAGGGTTCAGTGGTTTGTGTCTTGGGTGGTGTTAGGCCTTGTTTACAGGTAAACAATTTCTAGTGTTTTATGTTCTTTGATCGTTTGGGATCTTGGAATCAGGGCTTCCACTCCGAAGATCCTTGGTTTGATGATTGGTGAGGCGGTGTAGGCTCAATGTCTGGTTTGCTATGGTGTTCCAGGATTTTAGTTCACATACTAGCATCTGAGGAACAAGAGGTGCATCCCTGATGGGTGACAGTCATAAAAGCATGCAGATGTTTTCTAACATAGTCATAAGATATACATACATACACAGCAATAACCACATCTAACCAGTCTTACAGAGATAAAGCATAGGAAATTTTTCTGGCAAATGATGCAATCAAAGGTGATACTTGCCCGTTAAGCTCTGAATTAATTAAAATAGTGCCTGGAAAAATAGTTCCGGGGCAAGGTCCTGGCTTGGACTATTTCATTGAAAGCAATTTTTAACTAAGACATGTATTGGGGATGAGGGGTTGGAGAGTGTGTGGGTAATGAGAAGGAAAAGATTCGTCTTGGAAGGATTTTATAGGGTTACGTAGCCAAGATTAGTGTGTTGTATTGTTTAGTGCAGCTAGGTGGAGTCCCATAGGTCTTTAAAGCTATCCTTGGTTCTTTTAATTGTTTCGGCTTTGTTCTGTTCTTCAGCACTTATTTCCACCATTCTACCTTCCAGCTTGCTTATCCATTTTTCTGCCTCCGATACTCTACTGTTGAAACCTTCTATAGTATTTTTGAGTTCAGCAATTGAGTTGGTGGTCTCTATTTGCTTATATTTCATTTCATGCATGTCTATTCCCAATGCACTAATTTCTCTAATATTCTGTTTTTGGTGTTTTGCATCCTCGTTAGTATAGTTTTTCTGAATTCTCTTTCAGATAATTTGTCTATCTCCTCCCCTGTCATTTGAAGCTCTCTTTCTCTAGCTTAGTCCTTCATTTGTGCAGTGTTTCTCTGTCATTTCATTATTAGGTTGGTTTTTGTTTCTTTGTGTGTGTCTGTGTGTATGAAGTTCTTTTCTCCACCAGGCTTCTTGGTTGAATTCTCCCTTCCTTTGGGTTTCTGTCCTTCTAGAAGGGTTCAGTGGTTTGTGTCTTGGGTGGTGTTAGGCCTTGTTTACAGGTAAACAATTTCTAGTGTTTTATGTTCTTTGATCGTTTGGGATCTTGGAATCAGGGCTTCCACTCCGAAGATCCTTGGTTTGATGATTGGTGAGGCGGTGTAGGCTCAATGTCTGGTTTGCTATGGTGTTCCAGGATTTTAGTTCACATACTAGCATCTGAGGAACAAGAGGTGCATCCCTGATGGGTGACAGTCATAAAAGCATGCAGATGTTTTCTAACATAGTCATAAGATATACATACATACACAGCAATAACCACATCTAACCAGTCTTACAGAGATAAAGCATAGGAAATTTTTCTGGCAAATGATGCAATCAAAGGTGATACTTGCCCATTAAGCTCTGAATTAATTAAAATAGTGCCTGGAAAAATAGTTCCGGGGCAAGGTCCTGGCTTGGACTATTTCATTGAAAGCAATTTTTAACTAAGACATGTGTTGGGGATGAGGGGTTGGAGAGTGTGTGGGTAATGAGAAGGAAAAGATTCGTCTTGGAAGGATTTTATAGGGTTACGTAGCCAAGATTAGTGTGTTGTATTGTTTAGTGCAGCTGGAAGAGAATAGTGGAGACAGGAAGGTAGGAAATATTTATCTAGAGGATAGTGGTAGATACGAAAAGATTTTACATTTAAAACAGAGGGAGGAAGCAGTGGCAAAGAGGAAACAAAATTAGAAGTTTCCTGGAGTTAAAATTTAAAAAAAAAATTAAAAATTAAAAATTAAAAATCAAGAAAAAAGAAATTAAAAATTTAAAAGGGAAGAAAAGCTTAATAAGAAGAGAAGGAAAAAAAAAAAAAAACCAAGCCTGAGTGATCAAACAAATAAACAGAACCGTCCATAACAAATAAACAAACAAAAAAAGCTAAATACTGTCCCTGGTTTTTATCCTCTCATCTGTCTGGTGGAAGCCAATCTGCTCTTGATGGTGTTGTCTTGATGATGTAGCCTTTCCCTTGTGGCACCGGTTGCTATGGTTTGCTTTCAGCCAAATAAGGCATTGCTGCAAGCTCAGGTGCTGGTTCGGATGGCGGGCTGATCCCAGTCTGTCGGCGGGCCGCAGCTCTTGCAGTCCCGTGTTGGAGGGAGGCGCCCCGGCTCTGCCACGCACTCGCGGGTAGCCTCCAATACCTGTCCTTCTCCCGGCTTCCTCCGCTGCGGGTGTAGCTATGGGGGGTGCACGGGCTCCTCTGCCACTGGCACGCGCGCACTGCCAGTTACACGTCCAAGTCCCAAAGGCAGGCACAAGCTTCCCCGTCTGGGTCGAGCCTGGTCCCTGGTCAGCAATCCATGGGCGACTTTCCCTTCAGCTAGTCTCCCACTAGGAGTGTTTGAACTTACCTGTTGCCTGGTGGAAAATCGCGATTTTCGCCCAGTCAAGCGGCGCGATTTTCTCACTGGGTGCTCCCTCCCGGCTCCAGGTCGCTAGGCAGCACTCTCCGTGTTCTGCCTGGCCCTGCTCCAGTATCCTATCTTCGTAGTGTCTTAATTTCTGCCGGCTATCCACGCGGATTCTTGGAATTTTCACACTGATCGCTGTCCTCTCTCCCCCGAGGCTCTGCTCAGGCCCCCTTTTAGGGCACTTGCTGGTGCGCTCTCCATCAGTGCAGTCCAGCGTGGGGGTTAGGGTAGAGGGCTCTTATAGCAGTAGCTCTGGGAAAGTTCTGGCTGTTCACTCTTCTACTCTCGCGGACCTATGGAGTTCTTCTGTTGTCTAGTGGCTGGTTTGTTGGTGGTGTTTCATTTCTTGATTAGTTCTGGTGATTCTGTTGGAGAGCTGGTGAAATCTTCCCCTCATTTCTCTGCCATCTTGACTCTGCCTCCCACTCTCTATGCCCATCTCTTGAAGAGTTTTTATCATAAATGGGTGTTGGATTTTGTTAAAGGTTTTTTTCTTCATCTATTGAGATTATCACGTGGTTTTTGTCTCTCAGTTTGTTGATATGGTATAGCACATTGATTGATTTGCAGATATTGAAGAATCCTTGCTTGCCTCAGATGAAACTGACTTGATCATGATATATGAGTTTTTTGATGGCATGATATTATACATAGAAAACCCCAAAGACACTATTACAAAGCTCCTAGAGCTAATCAATGAATTCAGCAGAGTCGCTGGATACAAAATCAATATACAGAAATCACTCGCCTTCCTATACACAAACAATGAGAAATCAGAAAATGAAATCAAAGAGGCAATCCCCTTCACCATTGCAACCAAAAGAATCAAATATCTAGGAATAAACCTACCCAAAGAAACAAAAGAATTGTACACAGAAAATTATAAGACACTCATGAGAGAAATAAAAGAAGACTTAAACAGATGGAGAGATATTCCATGTCCCTGGGTCGGAAGAATCAATATTGTGAAAATGACCATACCACCAAATATCATCTACAGATTCAATGCAATACCTATCCAACTACCACTGACATTCTTCACAGAACTAGACCAAAGAAATCAATAGGATGAATCGCGATTTTCGCCCAGTCAAGCGGCGCGATTTTCTCACTGGGTGCTCCCTCCCGGCTCCAGGTCGCTAGGCAGCACTCTCCGTGTTCTGCCTGACCCTGCTCCAGTATCCTATCTTCGTAGTGTCTTAATTTCTGCCGGCTATCCACGCGGATTCTTGGAATTTTCACACTGATCGCTGTCCTCTCTCCCCCGAGGCTCTGCTCAGGCCCCCTTTTAGGGCACTTGCTGGTGCGCTCTCCATCAGTGCAGTCCAGCGTGGGGGTTAGGGTAGAGGGCTCTTATAGCAGTAGCTCTGGGAAAGTTCTGGCTGTTCACTCTTCTACTCTCGCGGACCTATGGAGTTCTTCTGTTGTCTAGTGGCTGGTTTGTTGGTGGTGTTTCATTTCTTGATTAGTTCTGGTGATTCTGTTGGAGAGCTGGTGAAATCTTCCCCTCATTTCTCCGCCATCTTGACTCTGCCTCCCACTCTCTATGCCCATCTCTTGAAGAGTTTTTATCATAAATGGGTGTTGGATTTTGTTAAAGGTTTTTTTCTTCATCTATTGAGATTATCACGTGGTTTTTGTCTCTCAGTTTGTTGATATGGTATAGCACATTGATTGATTTGCAGATATTGAAGAATCCTTGCTTGCCTCAGATGAAACTGACTTGATCATGATATATGAGTTTTTTGATGGCATGATATTATACATAGAAAACCCCAAAGACACTATTACAAAGCTCCTAGAGCTAATCAATGAATTCAGCAGAGTCGCTGGATACAAAATCAATATACAGAAATCACTCGCCTTCCTATACACAAACAATGAGAAATCAGAAAATGAAATCAAAGAGGCAATCCCCTTCACCATTGCAACCAAAAGAATCAAATATCTAGGAATAAACCTACCCAAAGAAACAAAAGAATTGTACACAGAAAATTATAAGACACTCATGAGATAAATAAAAGAAGACTTAAACAGATGGAGAGATATTCCATGTCCCTGGGTCGGAAGAATCAATATTGTGAAAATGACCATACTACCAAATATCATCTACAGATTCAATGCAATACCTATCCAACTACCACTGACATTCTTCACAGAACTAGACCAAAGAATCACACAGTTCATATGGAAACACAAAAGACCTTGAATAGCCAAAGCAGTTCTGAGGAAGAAGAATGGAGCTGCAGGGATCAGCCTCCCTAACTTCAGACTCTACTACAAAGCAATAGTCATCAAGACAGTATTGTACTGACACAAAAAAAGAAATATAGACCAATGGAACAAGATTGAGAACCCAGAGATCAACCCACGCACCTATGCATACTTTATTTTTGACAAATGAGGTGAAACTCTAAAATGGGACAAAGACAGCCTCTTCAATAAGTGGTGCTGGCAAAATTGGACAGCTACATGCAAAAAAATGAAGTTGGAGCATTCCCTGATACCACACACAAGGATAAACTCAAAATGGATTAAACACCTAAATGTAAGACCAGAAACTATAAAACTCTTAGAGGAGAATATAGGCAAAATCCTCAAGGACATAAATTAAAGCAAGATCTTCTCTGACCCACCTACTAGAATAGCAGAACTAAAAACAAAAATGAACACGTGGGACCTCATGAAACTTAAAAGCTTTTGTACAGCAAAAGAAATTACAAAAAAGCTGAACAGACACCCCACAGAGTGGGAGAAAATCATAGCAAATGAAATAACAGAGAAAGAATTAATCTCCAAAATCTACAAGCAACTCAGACAACTCAACATCAGAAAAGTGAACAACCCAATCAAAAAATGGGAAAAGGACCTCAACAGACACCTCTCCAAAGAGGACATACAGATGGACAAAAAGAAATTAAATGTTGCTCAACCTCGCTTCTTATTAGAGAAATGCAAATCAAAACTACAATAAGATATCACCTCACACCCGTCAAAATGGCCATCATCAACAAATTTGCAGACAATAAATGCTGGAAAGGGTGCAGAGAAAAGGGAACCCTCTTGCATTGCTGGTGTGAATGTAAGTTGATACAGCCGCTGTGGAAGACAGTACGGAAATTCCTTTAAAAACTAAAAATAGAAACACCGCATAACCTAGCAATCCCACTATTAGGCTTATACCCTGATGAAAGTAAATCCGAAAGAAGCACCTGTACCCCAATGTTCATTGCAGCTGTCTATACAATAGCTAGAACATGGAAGCAGCCTAAATGTCCATCGACAAATGAATGGGTTAAAAATCTTTGGTACATATATACAATGGAATGCTACACAGCTGTAAAAAGAAATGCAGAAGAATCAGTCCTAATGAGGTGGCTGGATCTAGAACCTATCATAAAAAATGAAGTAAGTCAAAAAGAGGACAAGTACAATATACTTACACATACATATATGGAATCTAGTAGGATGGTGATGATAACACACGCAGTGAAGCGATGGAAAAGCAGACATGAACAGTAGACATATGGACATTGTGGGGAATGAACAATGGGTGGGAGGCATAAAGGATGTAGCGTGAAGACCTATACTATCACATATGAAAAAAATAGCTATTGCCATTGTGCTGTGAGAAAACGAGATCCTGCAGGGGCACCGTGAGATGGCCTGGAGGAGTGGGATGGGTGGGATATACCTATGACTAATCTGGGATCATACATATTTGTAAACAGCAAAACTCTGTAAAAGTGAAAAGTGAAAAAAAAAATTAAGGCAGTTGCTTATAAGAGACTGTGCTGAATCATAAGTCATCACAAAAGGCTGTGACATATCCTGAAAGATTAAAGGAAAACAAGAAGGCCTTTGTCGCCCATGCAAATGCACAGTATTACTCTTCCATAATTTTCCATGATAGTATAAAAATGTTAAATGATTTAAAATAAAATGTTCATGGAACAGTTAAAAAAATAGTGAAGTAAGTCAAAAAGAGAAATACAATATACTAACACATACATATGGAATCGAGTAGGATGGTAATGATAACACATCCAGTGAAGCGATGAAAAAACAGACATGGGGAATAGACATATGAACATGTGGGGAATGAACAGTGGGTGAGAGGTGTGAAGGAAGTAGCATGAAAACCTATACTGTCATATGCGAAAAAATAGCTATTGCCATTGTGCTATGAGAAAAGGGGATCCTGCAGGGGCGCTCTGCAATGGCCTGGAGGGGTGGGATGGGAGGATATACATATGACTAATATGGGATCATACATATCTGTAAACAACAAAACTCTGTAAAAGTAAAAACTAAAAAAAATTAAGGCAGTTGCTTATAAGAGACTGTGCTGAATCATAAGTCATCACAAAAGGCTGTGACGTACCCTGAAAGATTAAAGGAAAACAAGAAGGCCTTTGTCGCCCATGCAAATGCACAGTATTACTCTTCCATAATTTTCCATGATAGTATAAAAATGTTAAATGATTTAAAATAAAATGTTCATGGAACAGTTAAAAAAATAGTGAAGTAAGTCAAAAAGAGAAATACAATATACTAACACATACATATGGAATCGAGTAGGATGGTAATGATAACACATCCAGTGAAGCGATGAAAAAACAGACATGGGGAATAGACATATGAACATGTGGGGAATGAACAGTGGGTGAGAGGTGTGAAGGAAGTAGCATGAAAACCTATACTGTCATATGCGAAAAAATAGCTATTGCCATTGTGCTATGAGAAAAGGGGATCCTGCAGGGGCGCTCTGCAATGGCCTGGAGGGGTGGGATGGGAGGATATACATATGACTAATATGGGATCATACATATCTGTAAACAACAAAACTCTGTAAAAGTAAAAACTAAAATAAAAATTAAAAAAAAAAAGAAAACCAGAGTTGGAGGAATAATATTAACTGATTACATGACATCATAAAACTACAATAATCAGGGCTTCCCTGGTGGTCCAGTGGGTAAGGACACTGCCTTGCAGTGCAATGGGTGCCGGTTCA
The DNA here is from genome assembly GCA_022376925.1 of Tragulus kanchil. Taxonomy (NCBI): domain Eukaryota; kingdom Metazoa; phylum Chordata; class Mammalia; order Artiodactyla; family Tragulidae; genus Tragulus; species Tragulus kanchil. Next base: position 89,850,226 of record JAIOJX010000023.1, on the reverse strand, counting down.
ATCCCTGGCCTGGGAAGATCCCATGTGCCACATAGCGGCTGGACCAATGTGTCCATTTACTGAGCCGGGGCTCTGGAGCACATGCGCCCAGAGCCAGTGCTCTGCGACAACAGAGGCCACCGCGATGGGAGGCCCACATGGACCAAAGAGCAAAGATGGATGAAAATAGATAAAAGTGAAAGACCAATACAAGTGGCCTGCCCACTCCCCTCCCTCCTTAGTCCCCACCCCCACCCCCGAAAAAACTACAATAATCGAAACAGTTTAAATATAGTCAAATACATTGATGGAACAGAAAGAATCCAGAAATTTACTTCTCCCAAATACAAAAATATAGTTAGATGGCTTTTAACAATAGCCGAAGGCAATTCAGTGAAGTAAAAAATAAATCTTTTAAACAAATGGTGCTGAAACAATTGAATACCAAAAGGAAAAAAAAATGAACTTCAAAATTCATATCAGAAATTAAATTCAAAAAGAATCATATACTTAAAAATAGAACTCAAAACTATAAAACTTCTAGAACAAAACACAGGAGAAAATGCTGTGACTTGAGCTAGGCAAAGATTTGCTAGCTATGCTACCAAAAGCATAATCCATAAAAGAAAATATTGATAACTTGGATGACACAAAAAGTAAAAGCATCTACTTTGCAACAGACTCTGTTAAGAGATCAAGAGACACACGGCAGACTGGGGAAAAAACTGCAAAATACATATCCAACAAAAAGGCTCATGTCTATAATTATTAAGGAATTATCAAAATTCAGTAAAAAATAAATCCAGCTTTAAAATAGGTTAAATTTTTGAATAGGCACTTCATTAATGAATATATATGAATGGCAAATAGGGTCATGAGAAGATGCCCCAAAGCATTAATCATCAGAAAATGTAAGGTTAAAACATGAGATAACACTACAAAACTAATAGAATGACTAAAATTAGAAGTACTGACCAGAGACTAATTGAGAATGTAAAGAAACTGGAGCCAGTGAAAAGGCAACATGGTACAAACACTCTGGAAAACAATTTGGCTGTTCATTACACCTCCTGCATTGTAGATCAAAATCCCAAGCCCTGGATCACTGGGAAGTCCCTGTAAATACTTTTCATTTAAGAGTTGAAATCATTTGCTGGTTGTTGGGATGTGTCTGTGTGTGTGTGTGTGTGTGTGTGTGTGTGTGTGTCTGTGTGTGCACTCATAAAGTAGTAGGAGGATGTTGAATATGGGAGGTTTTGATTTTGTTGGGTGTCATCTTAGTATTCCATAGATGGATAGATTTTTTTTTTAATTTTGGCCTCTTTTATTGGTTTTGTATTTATTTATTTTCATTCATCTTTATTCCTTGGCCTGTGTGGGCCTCCCACTGCAGCAGCCTCCCTTGCTGCAGTGCACTGACTCTGGGCACATGCACTCCAGAGAGCTGGCTAGCAATTGGACACACTGGTCCAGCTGCTCCAAGGCATGCAGAATCTTCCTGGGTCAGGGATCAAACCAGTGCCCCCTGCACTGCAAGGCAGACTCTTTACCCACTGGACCACCAGGAAGCCCAATGGATAGTTTTTATATCCTATGATACAGAGCATACTAAATGGCAGTTTGGTGTCCATTGTGCATTTGATGTCTTGAACACTTGTTTTTTTGGCTGTGTCATGCAGCATACAGGATCTTAGTTCTCCAACCAGTGACTGGACCCATTCCCCCTACATTGGGAGCATGGAGTCTTAACCACTGAACTGCCAGGGAAGTCACACTGAATATTTTAAATTTCCCATGTTGTTTTTGGATAAAATTGTTTCCTAAAGCAAACCACTCCTTGATCTTGGCTCTCCTGGTCAGAATTTTGTGTACTCCATAGCATCTTTGGTTATGGTCCTCCAGGTTTTCCTGCTTCCCTGGTGGCTCAAATAGTAAAAAATCTGCCTGCAATACAGGAGACCTGGGTTTGATTCCTGGATTGGGAAGATCCCCTGGAGAAGGGCATGGCAACCCACTCCAGTATTCTTTCTTGGAGAATCCCATGGACAGAGGGGCCTGATGGGCTACAGTCCATGGGACTACAAAGAGTTGAACACAACTGAGTGACTGACACTTTAAAAAGCCATAGTGAGATTTCAGCATGAGTTGTTCCATGGACTCACTCCCCAGAAGAAAAAAAGCATAGCTGACAATAGCTATTTAAAAAAAAAAAAAAAATTAATCATTTAAGGTCTCTGGAAAAGCATGTAACAAAAGAAAAAAACTCAATCAAGAAAACATACTAGGGCTTCCCTGGTGGTCCAGTGGGTAAGGACATCTGCCTTGCAGTGCAAGGGGCATCCACATGCCGCGGAGCAGCTGGATCGATGTGTCCAATTACCGAGCCAGAGCTCTGGAGCGCATACGCCCAGAGCCAGTGCTCTGCGACAACAGAGGCCACCGCAATGAGAGGCCCACATGGGCCAAAGAACAAACATGGATGAAAAATAGATAAATGAAAGACCAATAGAAGTGGCCTGCCCACCCCTCTCCCTCCCCAACCTGCCACCGCCCCCCCCCGCCCCCAAAAAAAGGAATTAAAATGTTACACCAGAAAACATTCAGTTCATGCAAAAGAAAGAAGTAAAGAAGGAAGGGAGGGACAAAAGAAGTAAAAAGTAAACAAACAAAGTGACAGATGTAAATCCAACTATACTAACAATTACATCAATTTGAATGAATTAAACAATCCAATCAAAAGGCAGGGATTGTCATAGTGGATTAAACAAAACATCCAACTCTATAATATGCTGGTTATAGAAAACACACATTCAATTCAGAGATCCAACAGATTGGATGTAAAAGGATGAACAGAGGTATATACAACAACCATAAGAAACTTGAAACAGCTATGCCATTTCAGACAAAATAGCTTTAATATTTTTTTTTTTTATCTTTTTTGGAGGGTGGCGTGGGGAGGGAGTGGGATGGGCGGGCCACTTCTATTGGTCTTTCATTTCTCTATTTTCATCCGTCATTGTTCTCTGGCCCGTGTGGGCCTCCCATCGCGGTGGCCACTGTCGTTGCAGAGCACCGGCTCTGGGTGCATGCGCGCCAGAGCTCCGGCTCAGTAATTGGACACATCGGTCCAGCCACTCCACGGCACTTGGGATCTTCCCAGGCCAGGAATCGAACTGGCGCCCCTTGCACTCCAAGGCAGTGTCTTTACCCACTGGACCACCAGGGGAAGCCCTGTAACATTTTTTTTACTAAAAACAGTGACATTTTCAAATGAAATGAATGTCGATCCATAAGGAAATCATAACAATTATAAGCACATAAGCACATAACAACAAAGCCCTAAATTATGTGAAGCAAAAACCCTGACAGAGTTGAGGGTAGAGATAGATAATTCAACAATAAATCATCAGAGACTTTAATATTGCACTTTCAATAATGGATAGAACAACCAAGGAAGCAATCAGCAAGAAAAGAGAAGACTAAAACATCAATATACACAAATTAGACCTAACTGATACCTATAGAACACCTAACAGGAGAAGAATACACTTTTTTTTTCTCAAACACTTATGGAACATTTTACAGAGCAGACCATATAGTAGGTTATAAAATAAATCTCAATTTAAAGGGTTGACATCATACACAGTATGACCTCCTCAAAATGGAGTAATATTGGAAATTTGTAACAGAAATAAATTTGGGACATTCACAAATACATGGAAATTAAATAATATACATGTAAATGTGTAAAGAAATCACAAAGGAAATTAGAAAATATTTCAGATGAATAAAAAATAAATGATGAGACAATTTCTGAGATGCAGCTAGAGTAGTATTTAGAGTATAATTTATAGGCATAAATTACATGAAAGAAGAAAACTCAAATCAACAACTTTCCATCCTAACCTAGAAATAAGAAGTGCAAACAGAACTCAAAACAAGCAGCAGGAATAAAACAAATATTACAGTGGAAATTAATGATTTAGAAAAACAATAGAGAAAACCAAACTAAACCAAGTATTGGTTCTCAGAAGAGTCTCACTAAATTGACAGATCTTAAGCTAGATTGATAAGAAAAATAAAGAAATTTCTAAAATTACTAAAATCAGAAATTAAAGAAGGTATATAACTACTGACCTTATAGAAACAAAGCTAATTATAAGAGAATATTGTGAACAACTGTATGCTACAAATTAGATAACTAGGATGAAAAGAATAAATCCCTAGAAAAAAGAACAATAGAAACTGACTCAAGAGAAAGAGACTCATTGGGGTGATCATTTAACAATATTTACAAATATCAAATCATTATTGAATATCAAATTACCTTGAACCTAAGATGGCAATTATACCTCAATAAAAATGAAGAAAAAGGAGAAAGAAGAAACTGAATAGACCTTTAATAAAGAGATTGACTTAGTAATCAAAAACCTTCACAAAAATAAATCCAAGATCAAATGGTTTCACTGGTAAATTCTACCAAACATTTGAAAAAGAGCTAATCCATTAGAAATAATAAACAGGTTCATCAAGTCTGCAGACTACAAGATCAACATATAAAAATTAAATGTCAACAATACTCTTTGTAACAACATCAAAAAGAATAAAATACTTAAGAATAAATTAACAAAAGTAGTATAGAACTTGACTCTGAAAACTGAAAATTATTAATGAAACAAACAAAACCCAAGTAAATGGAAATACAAAGAGTTACTATGGTTATAATACTAACACTACCCAAAATGATCTAGAGGTTCAATATAATTCCTACCAGAATTCTAGCTGAGTTCTTTTCAGAAATTAATAACCTGATCTTAAATACATATAGAAATTTAAAGGACTCAGAATAGTCACAATAATCTTGAAAAAGACCAAAGTTGGAGTACCCACCTTCCCCACTTCAAACTTTATCACAAAACTATAATAACCAAGACACTGTGGTGCTGACATAGTAAAGACATGTAGATCAAGGGAACAGAACTAAGAATCCAGAAGTGAGCCCTTATGTTTACAGTCAGTTGATTTTCTGTGACATGATTCAATGGATAAAGAATAATCTTTTAAACAAATGGTGCTTTAGCAGCTATAGAGTCACATGCCAAAGGATAAAGTTGAATCTTTGCTTCACAGTATGTATAAAAATTAACTCAAAAAGGATCAAAGATATGAATGTAAGAGCTAGAACTATATATCTTAGAAGAAAACATCAGTATAAAATGTCACGACCTTGGATTAGGAAATTATTTCTTAGATATAACATCAAAGGAGTAAACAACAAAAGAAAAAGACTGAATATCATCAAAATTAAAAATTTCTGTGCATCAAAGAACACTATCAAGAAAGTAAAAAAGAGAACAACAAAGTGGGCTCAAATAGTTGTAAATCCTTTATGAACTATACCACTCAATAATAAAAGACCAAATAACCCAATTTTAAAATGGGAAAAACATCTGAATAGACATTTATCCAAAGCAGACATTACAAATAACCAGTAAATAGAGAGACCAAGATTGCGGAGTGGAAGCATATGCACTCATCCACTCCTGTGAGAATGCCAGAACTACAACTAGCTGATGAAGAATGATTGACAGGAGGTTGGATCCGACCACAAAAAGATACCTCACATCCAAGAGCAAAGGAAAACCCTCAACAAGACAGTAGGAGGGGCGCAATCTCGTTTTTAAAATCAAACCTCAAGCCTGCCAGAGAGACTGGGTGAGCACAAGCAGGCAAAACCTTTTACACACCAAGACCCAGGAAAGGAGCAGTGGCCCTCACAAGATTAAATGCTCCAAGCAAAAGGCAGAGACTAGGGTTTCCCTGGTGGTCAAAGAGTCTGCCTGGCAATGCAGGGGGCACCAGTGCTCTCCCTGGACTGAGAAAATCCCACATGCCGTGAGGCATCTGGACCAGTGTGTCCAATTATGAGCCAACATTCTGGAGGGCATGCGCCCCAGAGCTGGTGATCTGCAATGAGAGAGGCCACTGCAATGGGAGGCCCACACAGGCCAAAAAATAAAGATGGATGAAAATAAGTAAAAAATAAATAAACAAAAGAGGCCAAAATTAAAAAAAAAAAAAAAAGACACAGACTAGACCCATATATATGCTGTTTCCAAGAAACCCACTTCAGAGCTAAAGACACATACAGACTGAAAGTAAGAGGATGGAAAAATATATTCCATGCAAACGTAAATCATAAGAAAGCTTGAGTAGCAATCCTTATAACAGGTAAAATAGACCTTAAAGATTATAAGAGCCAAGGCAGGACACTACATAATAATCAAGGGATCAATCCAAGAGGAAGATATAACAATTATAAATATTTATGGAACCAACATAGGAGCACCTCAATACATAAGGCAAACACTATCAGACAAAAGAAGAAATTGACAGTAACACAACAAAAATAGAAGACTTTAACACCCTATTTACATGAATGGACATATCACCAAAACAGAAAATTAATAAGGAAATAGAAGCCTTAAATGATATACTAGAACATACGGATCTTGTTGATATCTTCATGAAGAAAAAAGTGGAACAACAAAGTGGGCTCAAATATTGCAACTCATCAAAAAAAAACCTTTTAAAATGGGAAAAACATCTGAATAGACATTTATCCAAAGCAGACATTACAAATAACCAGTAAATAGAGACCAAGATTGCGGAGTGGAAGCATATGCACTCATCCACTCCTGTGAGAATGCCAGAACTACAACTAGCTGATGAAGAATGATTGACAGGAGGTTGGATCCGACCACAAAAAGATACCTCACATCCAAGAGCAAAGGAAAACCCTCAACAAGACAGTAGGAGGGGCGCAATCTCGTTTTTAAAATCAAACCTCAAGCCTGCCAGAGAGACTGGGTGAGCACAAGCAGGCAAAACCTTTTACACACCAAGACCCAGGAAAGGAGCAGTGGCCCTCACAAGATTAAATGCTCCAAGCAAAAGGCAGAGACTAGGGTTTCCCTGGTGGTCAAAGAGTCTGCCTGGCAATGCAGGGGGCACCAGTGCTCTCCCTGGACTGAGAAAATCCCACATGCCGTGAGGCATCTGGACCAGTGTGTCCAATTATGAGCCAACATTCTGGAGGGCATGCGCCCCAGAGCTGGTGATCTGCAATGAGAGAGGCCACTGCAATGGGAGGCCCACACAGGCCAAAAAATAAAGATGGATGAAAATAAGTAAAAAATAAATAAACAAAAGAGGCCAAAATTAAAAAAAAAAAAAAAGACACAGACTAGACCCATATATATGCTGTTTCCAAGAAACCCACTTCAGAGCTAAAGACACATACAGACTGAAAGTAAGAGGATGGAAAAATATATTCCATGCAAACGTAAATCATAAGAAAGCTTGAGTAGCAATCCTTATAACAGGTAAAATAGACCTTAAAGATTATAAGAGCCAAGGCAGGACACTACATAATAATCAAGGGATCAATCCAAGAGGAAGATATAACAATTATAAATATTTATGGAACCAACATAGGAGCACCTCAATACATAAGGCAAACACTATCAGACAAAAGAAGAAATTGACAGTAACACAACAAAAATAGAAGACTTTAACACCCTATTTACATGAATGGACATATCACCAAAACAGAAAATTAATAAGGAAATAGAAGCCTTAAATGATATACTAGAACATACGGATCTTGTTGATATCTTCATGACTTTGCATCCAAATGCAGAAGAATACACTTTCTTCTCAAGTGCACGTGGAACTTTCTCCAGGATAGACCACATTCTGGGTCACAGATCAAACCTCAGTATATTTAAGAAAATTTAAATTTTATCAACCATCTTTTCTAACCACAATACTATGTGATTAGATATCAATTACAAGAAAAAAAAACTGTAAAAAACACAAACACATAGAGATTAAATGATACATTTATAAATAATGAGCAGATTACTAAAGAAATCAAAAGGGAAATTTTAAAAATTCCTAGAAGGGCTTCCCCTGGTGGTCTAGTGGATAAGGATACCGCCTTGCAGTGCAAGGGGCGCCGGTTCGAGCCCTGGCCTGGGAGGATCCCACGTGCCGCGGAGCGGCTGGACTGATGTGTCCAATCACCGAGCCGGAGCTCTGGAGCGCATGCGCCCAGAGCCGGTGCTCTGCAACGACAGACGCCACCGCGATGGGAGGCCCGCAGGAGCCAAAGAACAAAGACCGATGAAAACAGAGAAACGAAAGACCAATAGAAGTGGCCCGCCCGCTCCCCTCCCTCCCCAGCCTGACCCCCGCCCAAAATAAATAAATAAATAAATCTTTAAAAAAAAAAAATTCCTAGAAGAAAATGACAATGAAAATATGACAACTCAAAACCTATGCAATGCAGCAAAAGCAGTTCTAAGAGGGAAGTTTCTACCAATACAGTCCTACCTCAAGAAACAAGAAAAACATAAAAAAGACAACCTAACATTACACTTAAAACAACTGGAGAAAGAAGGAGAAGAACAACCCAAAAAAACCCCAAAGTTAGCAGAAGAAGAGAAATCATAATGATCAGAGCAGAAATAAATGAAAAAGAAATGATAGTAAAGATTAATAAAATCCAAAGCTGGTTCTTCAAAAAGATAAACAAAATTGACAAACCGGGATCTTTCATGGGGGCTAGGGAAAACCAGGGAGGGGCAGGATAGGACGGAGTTGAAGGCAGGGCACAGGTGGGAGGGATCCAAGATATGCCTATGACAGATTGGGGATTATATAGAGTTGTAAACAACAAAACTATGCAAAAGCAAAATAAAACAAAATATTAAAAGAACTTGACAAACCTTTAGCCAGACTCATCAAAAAAAAAAAAGAGAGAGAGAAATTGAATCAACAAAATCAACAAAATTAGAAATGAAAAGGGAGAGGTTACAACGGACAATACAGAAATACAAAGGATCATAAGAGAATATTATGAACAACTATATGGTATATGGCAATAAACTGGACAACCTGGAAGAAATGGACAGATTCTTAGAGAAGTGTAATCTTCCAAGACTGAACCAGGAAGAAATAGAAATTATGAACAAGACAATTACTGAAACTGTGATCAAAAAAAATCCCCCCAAAATAAAAGCCCAGGGCCAGATGGCTTCACAGGTGAATTCTATCAATCATTTAGAGAAGACCTAATCCCTATCTTTCTAAAACTCTTTCAGAAGATAGCACAGGAAGGAACACTTCCAAAGTCCTTCTATGAGGTCACCAACACCCTGACACCAAAACGAGGTAAAGACAAAACACAAAAGGAAAATTACAGGCCGATATCACTGATGAATATAAACATAAAAATCCTCAACAAATTTTTGCAAACAGAATTAAGCAACACATCAAAAACTCATACAGCATGATCAAGTTGGGTTTATTTCAGGCATGCAAGGATTCCTCAATATTTGCAAATCAATCAATGTGATAAACTAAATCAACAAATTGAAAGATAAAAATCATGAAAATCTCAATAGATGCAGAAAAAGTCTTTGACAAAGTCCAGCACGCACTTAGGATAAAAACTCTTCAACAAATGGGCATAGAATGAACCTATCTCAACATAATGAAAGCCATATATGAGAAACCCACAGCAAACATAATTCTCAATGGTGAAAAATTGAAAGCACTCTCTCTAAAATCAGGAACAAGACAGGGGTGTCCACTCTCAACACTATTATTCAACATAGTCTTGGAAGTTCTAGCTACAGCAATTAGAGAAGAAAAAGAAATAAAAGGAATCAAGATTGGAAAAAAAGAAGTAAAGCTCTCAATGTCTGCAGATAACACGATATTTGATATTGTACGTAGAGAACCCTAAAGATACTATTAGAAAATTACTAGAGCTAATCAGCAAATTTAGCAAAATTGCAGGATACAAAATCAATACAGAGAAAGCACTCACATTCCCATATACAAACAATGAAAAATCAGAAAGAGAAATCAAGGAAGCAATCCCATTCACCATTGCAACCAAAAGAATAAAATATCTAGGAATAAATCTACCTTAGGAGACAAAAGAACTGTACACAGAAAATTATAAGACAGTGATGAAAGAAATCAAAGAAGACATACACAGATGGAGAGATAGTCCATGTTCCCGGGTTGGAAGAATCAATACTGTAAAGATGTCTGATACCAAATGTAATCTACAGATTCAATGTGATCCCTATCAAATTACCAATGGCACCTTTCACAGAACTAGAACAAAAACTATCAAGGAAGCACAGAGGACCCCGGGTAGCCCTAGAATGGAGCTGGAGGAATCAACCTTCCTGGCTTCAGACTATACCACAAAGCAATAGTTATCAACACAGTATGGCACTGGCACAAAAATAGAAATATAGACCAATGGAACAAGATAGAAAGCCTAGAGATAAACCCATGCACTTATGGGTACCTTATATTTGACAAAGGAGGCAAGAATATACAACAGGGCAAAGACAGCCTCTTCAATAAGTGGTGCTGGGAAAACTGGAGAATTAGCAAAAATTTCATACAGCACTTAGGATGCAAATTAAAACTCAATTGTGATAAACTAAATCAACAAATTGAAAGATAAAAATCATGAAAATCTCAATAGATGCAGAAAGTCTTTGACAAAGTCCAGCACGCACTTAGGATAAAAACTCTTCAACAAATGGGCATAGAATGAACCTATCTCAACATAATGAAAGCCATATATGAGAAACCCACAGCAAACATAATTCTCAATGGTGAAAAATTGAAAGCACTCTCTCTAAAATCAGGAACAAGACAGGGGTGTCCACTCTCAACACTATTATTCAACATAGTCTTGGAAGTTCTAGCTACAGCAATTAGAGAAGAAAAAGAAATAAAAGGAATCAAGATTGGAAAAAAAGAAGTAAAGCTCTCAATGTCTGCAGATAACACGATATTTGATATTGTACGTAGAGAACCCTAAAGATACTATTAGAAAATTACTAGAGCTAATCAGCAAATTTAGCAAAATTGCAGGATACAAAATCAATACAGAGAAAGCACTCACATTCCCATATACAAACAATGAAAAATCAGAAAGAGAAATCAAGGAAGCAATCCCATTCACCATTGCAACCAAAAGAATAAAATATCTAGGAATAAATCTACCTTAGGAGACAAAAGAACTGTACACAGAAAATTATAAGACAGTGATGAAAGAAATCAAAGAAGACATACACAGATGGAGAGATAGTCCATGTTCCCGGGTTGGAAGAATCAATACTGTAAAGATGTCTGATACCAAATGTAATCTACAGATTCAATGTGATCCCTATCAAATTACCAATGGCACCTTTCACAGAACTAGAACAAAAACTATCAAGGAAGCACAGAGGACCCCGGGTAGCCCTAGAATGGAGCTGGAGGAATCAACCTTCCTGGCTTCAGACTATACCACAAAGCAATAGTTATCAACACAGTATGGCACTGGCACAAAAATAGAAATATAGACCAATGGAACAAGATAGAAAGCCTAGAGATAAACCCATGCACTTATGGGTACCTTATATTTGACAAAGGAGGCAAGAATATACAACAGGGCAAAGACAGCCTCTTCAATAAGTGGTGCTGGGAAAACTGGACCCCTACATGTAAAAGAATGAAGTTGGAACTCTCTCTAACACCATACAAAAAGGCAAACTCAAAGTGGATTAAAGACCTAACTGTAAGACCATAAGCCATAAAACTCTTAGGGGAAAACATAGGCAGAAAACTTGATGACATAAATCAAAGCAGGATCTTCTATGATCAGCTTCCTAGAGTAATGGAAATAATGCAAAAATAAACTGGGACCTAATTAAACTTAAAACTTTTGCACAGGAAAAGAAACTATAAACAAGGTGAAAAGACAACCTTCAGAATAGAAGAAAATAATAGCAAATGAAACAACTGAAAAAACTTAATTTCCAAAATATATAAGCAGCTCAAACAATTCAACACCAAAAAAATGGGAAAAAGACCTAAACAGACATATCTCCAAAGAAGACACACAGATGGCCAAAAATCACATGAAAAGATGCTCAATGTCACTCATTATTAGAGAAATGCAAATCAAAACTACAATGAGATACCACCTCACACCAGTCAGAATGGTCATTACCAAAAAGTCTACAAACAATAAATGCTGAAGAGGGTGTGGAGAAAAGGGAACACTCTTGCACTACTGGTGGTAATGTAAACTGATACAGCCACTATGGAAGACAGCATAGATTCCTTAAAAAAACTTTAAATAGAGTCACCATATGATCCAGCAGTCCCACTACTAGGCATATACCCTGAGGAAACCAAAATTGAAAGAGACACATTGTTCACTGCAGCACTATTTAAATAGCTGGAACATGGAAGCAACCTAGATATCTATCAACAGATGAATGGATAAAGAAGCTGTGGTACATATATACAAAGGAATATTACTCAGCCATAAAAATAAATTCACTTGAGACAGTTCTAATGAGATGGATGGATCTAGAATCTATTATACAAAGTGAAGCATGTCAGAAAGAGAAAGATAAATATTGTATACTGACACATATGTATGGAATCTAGAAAGATGGTGCTGATAAATGAATATGCAGAGCAGCAGTGAAGAGGTGGACATGGAGACTGTATATTTGACAAAGGAGGCAAGAATATACAACAGGGCAAAGACAGCCTCTTCAATAAGTGGTGCTGGGAAAACTGGACCCCTACATGTAAAAGAATGAAGTTGGAACTCTCTCTAACACCATACAAAAAGGCAAACTCAAAGTGGATTAAAGACCTAACTGTAAGACCATAAGCCATAAAACTCTTAGGGGAAAACATAGGCAGAAAACTTGATGACATAAATCAAAGCAGGATCTTCTATGATCAGCTTCCTAGAGTAATGGAAATAATGCAAAAATAAACTGGGACCTAATTAAACTTAAAACTTTTGCACAGGAAAAGAAACTATAAACAAGGTGAAAAGACAACCTTCAGAATAGAAGAAAATAATAGCAAATGAAACAACTGAAAAAACTTAATTTCCAAAATATATAAGCAGCTCAAACAATTCAACACCAAAAAAATGGGAAAAAGACCTAAACAGACATATCTCCAAAGAAGACACACAGATGGCCAAAAATCACATGAAAAGATGCTCAATGTCACTCATTATTAGAGAAATGCAAATCAAAACTACAATGAGATACCACCTCACACCAGTCAGAATGGTCATTACCAAAAAGTCTACAAACAATAAATGCTGAAGAGGGTGTGGAGAAAAGGGAACACTCTTGCACTACTGGTGGTAATGTAAACTGATACAGCCACTATGGAAGACAGCATAGATTCCTTAAAAAAACTTTAAATAGAGTCACCATATGATCCAGCAGTCCCACTACTAGGCATATACCCTGAGGAAACCAAAATTGAAAGAGACACATTGTTCACTGCAGCACTATTTAAATAGCTGGAACATGGAAGCAACCTAGATATCTATCAACAGATGAATGGATAAAGAAGCTGTGGTACATATATACAAAGGAATATTACTCAGCCATAAAAATAAATTCACTTGAGACAGTTCTAATGAGATGGATGGATCTAGAATCTATTATACAAAGTGAAGCATGTCAGAAAGAGAAAGATAAATATTGTATACTGACACATATGTATGGAATCTAGAAAGATGGTGCTGATAAATGAATATGCAGAGCAGCAGTGAAGAGGTGGACATGGAGAACAGTCTTATAGACATTGGGGTTAGGGAAGGGACTATTCTGTGGGACTAGGGCATCTAAAACAGGGTCTCTGTGGTGACCAAGAGGGAGTGGAAGGTGAAGGAGATGGGGTGGAGATTCGGGGGGGAGGGCATGTGTATACCTTTGGAGGATTCAGGTCAATATGTAACAGTTAACAACAGACCTCTGTAAAAAATAAAGTAAAATATAAAAAATTCAAAAGAACAAAGAACCAATAAAAATATGAAAGCATGCTCACCGTAATTATTAACCATCAGGAAAATGCTAATGAAAACCACAAGATAACACTTCATACTCACTAGAATGCTTATAACCAGAAGAACATAGTAGTAAGTGTTAGCAGACATGTAGATAAATTGGAACTCTCAAATTGCTACTGGTGGGAATGTAAAATGGCATGGCAACTTGGACAAAGATTTTGGTGGTTCCTCAAAGGATTGAACATAAACTGAACATATGACACAGCAGTTCCCCAAGAAAAATAAAAACATGAGTCTTCACAAAGACTTACATATGAATGTTCAGAGCAACTTTAGTAACTAAAAAATAAAAGCTCCAAATTGGAACCAACCCAGATTGGATGTCCTTCAATGAATGACTGGATAAACAAACAGTGGTATATTCATTCCATAGAACACTGTTCAGTAATAGAAATGAATAAAATATTTATATACACAACAGTGTGAACAAATTTCCATATAATTATGCTGAGTAGGAAAAAAAGCTGATTATGAAAAACTTTTGAGGTTGTATAGGATTTTTTTTTAAAAGGGAAAGATGTGTGTGTGGTTTTTTTTTTTAAAACGTTTATTTATTTTTGGGGGGTGGGGTGGGGAGGGATGGGGGCGGGTGGACCACTTCTATTGGTCTTTCACTTGTTTAGTTTTCATCCATCTTTGTTCTTTGGCCCGTGTGGGCCTCCCATCGCGGTGACCTCTGTTGTCGCAGGGCACCGACTCTGGGCACGTGCGCTCCAGAGCTCCGGCTCGGTAATTGAACACATCAGTCCAGCCGGTCCAGCCGGTCCGCAGCACATGGGGTCTTCCCAGGCCAGGGATCGAACCAGCGCCCCTTGCACTGCAAGGTGGTGTCCTTACCCACTGGACCACCAGGGAAGCCCTGTATAGGATTTTGATTGTAGTGAACATTCCATGGAGATAGATGATAGATAAACAGATAATATGTGTGTGTCAAAATACATCAAGTTCATAACAAATATGAAGAGACAACCTGCTAAGTAGAAGAGCATTTGCAAATCATATGTCTGATAAAGGTTTAGTGTTCAAAATATGTAAATATGCTGAAGCTGAAGCTAAAATACTTTGGCTACCTGATGCAGAGAGATAACTCATTGGAAAAGAACTAATTCTGGGAAATATTGAAATCAGGAGAAGGGGGCAACAGATGATGAGATGGTTTTATGCATCACCAACTTAATGGACATGAGCTTGAGCAAACTCTGGGAGATGGTGAAGGACAGGGAAATCTGGCCTGCTGCAGTACATGGGGTTGCAAAGATAAGGTGATCTGCTTTTCCCACTCTTCAAGAATATCCCACAGTTTGTTGTGATCTACATAGTCAAAGGCTTTAGCATAGACAATGAAGCAGAAGTAGATTTTGTTTTTATAAATTCCCTTGGTTTTTCTATGATCCAGTGAATACTGGCAATTTGATCTCTGGTTTCTCTGCCTTTTCTGAGTCCAACTTGTACATTTGGAAGTCCTTGGTTCACATATTGCTGAAGCCTAGATTGAAGAATTTTGAGCATCACCTTTTAGAATGTGGAATGAGTGCAAATGAGTGTAATTTGAACATTCTTTGGCATTGTCTTTCTTTGGAATTGGAATGTAAACTGACATTTTCCAGTACTGTGTCCACTGCTGAGTGTTTCAAATTTACTGGCATATTGAATGCAGTACTTTAACAGCATCATCTTTTAGGATTTGAAATTCATGGGGGGTGGGGTGGGAGGGATGGGGCGGGTGGACCACTTCTATTGGTCTTTCACTTGTTTAGTTTTCATCCATCTTTGTTCTTTGGCCCTGTGGGCCTCCCATCGCGGTGGCGTCTGTTGTCGCAGGGCACCGACTCTGGGCACGTGCGCTCCAGAGCTCCGGCTCGGTAATTGAACACATCAGTCCAGCCGGTCCAGCCGGTCCGCAGCACATGGGGTCTTCCCAGGCCAGGGATCGAACCAGCGCCCCTTGCACTGCAAGGTGGTGTCCTTACCCACTGGACCACCAGGGAAGCCCTGTATAGGATTTTGATTGTAGTGAACATTCCATGGAGATAGATGATAGATAAACAGATAATATGTGTGTGTCAAAATACATCAAGTTCATAACAAATATGAAGAGACAACCTGCTAAGTAGAAGAGCATTTGCAAATCATATGTCTGATAAAGGTTTAGTGTTCAAAATATGTAAATATGCTGAAGCTGAAGCTAAAATACTTTGGCTACCTGATGCAGAGAGATAACTCATTGGAAAAGAACTAATTCTGGGAAATATTGAAATCAGGAGAAGGGGGCAACAGATGATGAGATGGTTTTATGCATCACCAACTTAATGGACATGAGCTTGAGCAAACTCTGGGAGATGGTGAAGGACAGGGAAATCTGGCCTGCTGCAGTACATGGGGTTGCAAAGATAAGGTGATCTGCTTTTCCCACTCTTCAAGAATATCCCACAGTTTGTTGTGATCTACATAGTCAAAGGCTTTAGCATAGACAATGAAGCAGAAGTAGATTTTGTTTTTATAAATTCCCTTGGTTTTTCTATGATCCAGTGAATACTGGCAACTTGATCTCTGGTTTCTCTGCCTTTTCTGAGTCCAACTTGTACATTTGGAAGTCCTTGGTTCACATATTGCTGAAGCCTAGATTGAAGAATTTTGAGCATCACCTTTTTAGAATGTGGAATGAGTGCAAATGAGTGTAATTTGAACATTCTTTGGCATTGTCTTTCTTTGGAATTGGAATGTAAACTGACATTTTCCAGTACTGTGTCCACTGCTGAGTGTTTCAAATTTACTGGCATATTGAATGCAGTACTTTAACAGCATCATCTTTTAGGATTTGAAATAGATCAGCTGGAATTCCATCACCTTCACTAGCTTTGCTCATAGCAGTGTTTCCTGAGGCACACGTGGCTTCACACTCTAGGATATCTGGCTCTAGGTGAGTCACCACACCATCATGATTATCTGGGTCATTAACAGCTTTTTTTTGTTTGGTTCTTCAATGTATTCTTGCCACTTCTTAATCTCTTCTGCTTCTGTTATGTCCTTGCCACCTTTGTTCTTTCTTGTGCCTGTCTTTGCCTCATATGTTCCCTTGGTATATCTAGTTTTCTTAAAGATATCTCTAGTCCTTCCCATTCTATTGTTTTCCTGTTTTTCTTTGCATCTTAAGAAGGCTTTCTTATCTCTCCATGTTATTCTCTAGTACTCAATTCAGTTGGATATATATCTTCTTCTTTCTTTTGCCTTTCACTTCTTTTATTTGCTCAGGTATTTGTAAGGTCTCCTCAGACAACCACTTTGCCTTCTTGCATTTGTTTTCTTGAGGATGGTTTTGGTCACCACCTCCTGTACTATGTTATGAACCTCCATCCATAGTTCTTCAGGCACTTTGTCTACCAGATCTAGTCCCTTGAATCTATTTGTCACATCTACTGTATAATCATAAAAGATTTGATTTAGGTCATACCTGAGTGGTCTAGTGGCTTTCCTTACTTTCTTCAATTTGAGCCTAAATTTTTCAGTAAGGAGCTGATGGTCTGAGCCACAGTCAGCTCCAGGTCTTGTTTTTGCTCACGGTATAGAGCTTCTCCCATCTTTGGCTACAAGGAATATAATAAATCTGATTTCAGATTCATTTATGTCTATGTATAGAATTGTCTTGATTTAGGTCAATGTGTGTACCTGACGTGGTTTCTCTGCCTTTCTGAGTCCAACTTGTACATTTGGAAGTCCTTGGTTCACATATTGCTGAAGCCAAATTTTCATCACCTTTTTAGAATGTGGAATGAGTGCAAATGAGTGTAATTTGAACATTCTTTGGCATTGTCTTTCTTTGGAATTGGAATGTAAACTGACATTTTCCAGTACTGTGTCCACTGCTGAGTGTTTCAAATTTACTGGCATATTGAATGCAGTACTTTAACAGCATCATCTTTTAGGATTTGAAATAGATCAGCTGGAATTCCATCACCTTCACTAGCTTTGCTCATAGCAGTGTTTCCTGAGGCACACGTGGCTTCACACTCTAGGATATCTGGCTCTAGGTGAGTCACCACACCATCATGATTATCTGGGTCATTAACAGCTTTTTTTTGTTTGGTTCTTCAATGTATTCTTGCCACTTCTTAATCTCTTCTGCTTCTGTTATGTCCTTGCCACCTTTGTTCTTTCTTGTGCCTGTCTTTGCCTCATATGTTCCCTTGGTATATCTAGTTTTCTTAAAGATATCTCTAGTCCTTCCCATTCTATTGTTTTCCTGTTTTTCTTTGCATCTTAAGAAGGCTTTCTTATCTCTCCATGTTATTCTCTAGTACTCAATTCAGTTGGATATATATCTTCTTCTTTCTTTTGCCTTTCACTTCTTTTATTTGCTCAGGTATTTGTAAGGTCTCCTCAGACAACCACTTTGCCTTCTTGCATTTGTTTTCTTGAGGATGGTTTTGGTCACCACCTCCTGTACTATGTTATGAACCTCCATCCATAGTTCTTCAGGCACTTTGTCTACCAGATCTAGTCCCTTGAATCTATTTGTCACATCTACTGTATAATCATAAAAGATTTGATTTAGGTCATACCTGAGTGGTCTAGTGGCTTTCCTTACTTTCTTCAATTTGAGCCTAAATTTTTCAGTAAGGAGCTGATGGTCTGAGCCACAGTCAGCTCCAGGTCTTGTTTTTGCTCACGGTATAGAGCTTCTCCCATCTTTGGCTACAAGGAATATAATAAATCTGATTTCAGTATTGACAATCTGGTGATGTCTATGTATAGAATTGTCTTGAGTTGTTAGAAGAGGATGTTTGCTATGACCAATGTGTGTAGCTTTTGCCCTGCTTAACTTTGTACTCCAAGGTCTAACTCCAGGTATCTCTTGACTTCCTATTTTTGTATTCCAGTTCCCTATGATGAAAAGGACATCTTTTTTTGGTGTTAGTTTTAGGGAAGTCTTGTAGCTCTTCATAGAATCGTTCAACTTCATCTTCTTTGCCATTAGTGGTTGGGGCATAGACTTGGATTACTGTGATGTTGAATGGTTTACCTTGGAAACGAACTGAGACCATTCTGCCATTTTTGAGACTGAAACCAAGCACAGCATTTGGACTCTTTTGTGAACTATGAGAGCTACTCCATTCTTTTCAAGGGATTCTTGTCCACAGTAGCAGATATAATGATTATCTGAATTAAGTTTGCTCATTCCTATCCATTTTTGTTCAATGATTCCTTAAATGCTGATGTTCACTCTTGCCATCTCCTCTTTGACCACATCCAATTTACCTTGATTAATAGACCTGACATTCCAGGTCCCTATGCAATATTGTTCTTTATAACACTGAATTTTACTTTCACCACCGGACATGACCACAGTTGTGTGTTGTTTCTGCTTTGCCTCAGCCTCTTCATTCTTTCTGTAGTAATTTCTCTGCTCTTCCCAAGTAGTATTTTGGACACCTGTCAAACTGGGATGCTCATCTTTCAGTGTTATATCTTTTTGCCTTTTCATACTGTTCCTGAGGTTTTCAAGGCAAGAATAACTGAAGTAGTTTGCCATTCCCTTCTCCAGTGGACTGCATATTGTCAGGCCTGAGGTAGTATAGACGTGCCCTTCAGCTACTCCACATAGCTGGATGACATGCCCGGTGCCTTGACTGTCCCACTTCTGATCCTCATTGAGCATGTGAACCTTCACTGACTGTCAGGTGTCAGTCAATGTGCAGCTTGGGATTGAGGCAAAGATCCTGCTGGAGTGGCTGGGAAGAGGACCTGGGGGAGGCTGGAGCTGATGTTGAAGGACTCCCAGGTGCAGAGAACTCCTGGTCTCTCTGTGGCTGTTGTCCACCCTGGAGCAAATTCCCCCAAATGAGCCTGGCCTCGAGAAAAGCAAATATAATAAATCTGAAATTTCAGTATTGACAATCTGGTGATGTCTATGTATAGAATTGTCTTGAGTTGTTAGAAGAGGATGTTTGCTATGACCAATGTGTGTAGCTTTTGCCCTGCTTAACTTTGTACTCCAAGGTCTAACTCCAGGTATCTCTTGACTTCCTATTTTTGTATTCCAGTTCCCTATGATGAAAAGGACATCTTTTTTTTGGTGTTAGTTTTAGGGAAGTCTTGTAGCTCTTCATAGAATCGTTCAACTTCATCTTCTTTGCCATTAGTGGTTGGGGCATAGACTTGGATTACTGTGATGTTGAATGGTTTACCTTGGAAACGAACTGAGACCATTCTGCCATTTTTGAGACTGAAACCAAGCACAGCATTTGGACTCTTTTGTGAACTATGAGAGCTACTCCATTCTTTTCAAGGGATTCTTGTCCACAGTAGCAGATATAATGATTATCTGAATTAAGTTTGCTCATTCCTATCCATTTTTGTTCAATGATTCCTTAAATGCTGATGTTCACTCTTGCCATCTCCTCTTTGACCACATCCAATTTACCTTGATTAATAGACCTGACATTCCAGGTCCCTATGCAATATTGTTCTTTATAACACTGAATTTTACTTTCACCACCGGACATGACCACAGTTGTGTGTTGTTTCTGCTTTGCCTCAGCCTCTTCATTCTTTCTGTAGTAATTTCTCTGCTCTTCCCAAGTAGTATTTTGGACACCTGTCAAACTGGGATGCTCATCTTTCAGTGTTATATCTTTTTGCCTTTTCATACTGTTCCTGAGGTTTTCAAGGCAAGAATAACTGAAGTAGTTTGCCATTCCCTTCTCCAGTGGACTGCATATTGTCAGGCCTGAGGTAGTATAGACGTGCCCTTCAGCTACTCCACATAGCTGGATGACATGCCCGGTGCCTTGACTGTCCCACTTCTGATCCTCATTGAGCATGTGAACCTTCACTGACTGTCAGGTGTCAGTCAATGTGCAGCTTGGGATTGAGGCAAAGATCCTGCTGGAGTGGCTGGGAAGAGGACCTGGGGGAGGCTGGAGCTGATGTTGAAGGACTCCCAGGTGTAGAGAACTCCCTGGTCTCTCTGTGGCTGTTGTCCACCCTGGAGCAAATTCACCCCCAGGAGTGGAGGGGCCCTGGCCTCGAGAAAATGCAAATGAAAATCTGAATGAGATATTGCTTCATATATACTAGGATGGTTATAATCAACAAATGGGAAATAACAAGTGTTAGTGAGGATGTGGAGAAATTGCAACCTGCCAGCATTCCTGGTGGTTATATAAAATGGTGCAGCCAGGGTGGGAAGAGGGGGATATACATATGACTAATCTGGGATCATACATATCTATAAACAACAAAACTCTGTAAAAGTTAAAGGTAAAATAAAGGTTTAAAAAAAATGGTGCAGCCACTGTGAAAAAATTTGGTGACTCCTCAAAAAATTAAATGTAGGATTACCATATGGCCCAGAAATTTCACCATGTATATACCTAAAAGAATTGAAAACAAAGACTTGAACAAATATCTGTACAACAGTCAGAGCCAAGCAACTAAAGTTTCCATCAACAGATGAATGGATAAACAAAATGTATACACCAACAGTGAAACATTATTCACCCTCTAAAAAGAAGAAAATACTGACATATACTATAATATGGATGAACGTCAAAAATATTATGATAGATAAGCCAACACAGAAGCACAATACTATATGATTCTACTTATATGAAATACCTAGAATAGGAAAATCCAGAGACAGAAAAAAGATTAGAGAGTGCCAGGGGCTGAGGGAAGTGGAATGTGGAGTTATTGTTTAATGGACACAGAGTTTCTGATTTCACAATAGTGAATTGGCTTTTTTAGGTAGGAATCTGTTTGACACTGTAAACGGTGCTCTTTCAGTGTTATATCTTTTGCCTTTTCATACTGTTCCAGTTAGGCAAGAATAACTGAAGTAGTTTGCCATTCCCTTCTCCAGTGGACTGCATATTGTCAGGCCTGAGGTAGTATAGACGTGCCCTTCAGCTACTCCACATAGCTGGATGACATGCCCGGTGCCTTGACTGTCCCACTTCTGATCCTCATTGAGCATGTGAACCTTCACTGACTGTCAGGTGTCAGTCAATGTGCAGCTTGGGATTGAGGCAAAGATCCTGCTGGAGTGGCTGGGAAGAGGACCTGGGGAGGCTGGAGCTGATGTTGAAGGACTCCCAGGTGCAGAGAACTCCTGGTCTCTCTGTGGCTGTTGTCCACCCTGGAGCAAATTCACCCCCAGGAGTGGAGGGGCCCTGGCCTCGAGAAAATGCAAATGAAAATCTGAATGAGATATTGCTTCATATATACTAGGATGGTTATAATCAACAAATGGGAAATAACAAGTGTTAGTGAGGATGTGGAGAAATTGCAACCTGCCAGCATTCCTGGTGGTTATATAAAATGGTGCAGCCAGGGTGGGAAGAGGGGGATATACATATGACTAATCTGGGATCATACATATCTATAAACAACAAAACTCTGTAAAAGTTAAAGGTAAAATAAAGGTTTAAAAAATGGTGCAGCCACTGTGAAAAAATTTGGTGACTCCTCAAAAAATTAAATGTAGGATTACCATATGGCCCAGAAATTTCACCATGTATATACCTAAAAGAATTGAAAACAAAGACTTGAACAAATATCTGTACAACAGTCAGAGCCAAGCAACTAAAGTTTCCATCAACAGATGAATGGATAAACAAAATGTATACACCAACAGTGAAACATTATTCACCCTCTAAAAAGAAGAAAATACTGACATATACTATAATATGGATGAACGTCAAAAATATTATGATAGATAAGCCAACACAGAAGCACAATACTATATGATTCTACTTATATGAAATACCTAGAATAGGAAAATCCAGAGACAGAAAAAAGATTAGAGAGTGCCAGGGGCTGAGGGAAGTGGGGAATGTGGAGTTATTGTTTAATGGACACAGAGTTTCTGATTTCACAGCATAGTGAGTATAAGTACTGCCACTGAATTGCTTAAAATTGTACTTAAAATGGTTAATATTGAAAATGTTATGATGTATACATTTCACCACAATTGAAAATAATATTGTAATATGCCAAAAAACATTGAACGGTATGCTTTAATAGGTGAATTATATGGTATATGAATTATTATCTGTAATAAAGCTTTTTCAAAAAGTGATCAACTCTTTGCACTCTATGCATTTTTTTGTGTGAAGACAGAAAAAATATATTTTTAAAGATAAATATGTCTTTATGTTTTATCAAAGAAATTTGTACTTATTTTTGAAGCCCTCCTTGAGAGTAATTTAATTAAGATCATTGGATGGCAAAAAAATGAACACAGTGAAAGCTAGAAACAGAGAGATTAACTGAGGTAGATCTGACCCCCACCCCAAGCAGCACCATCTGTGGTCTCAGACAAGTTTGCAGAAAACAGACCTATGTGGGTCACAGAACTCTATCTATTGCAAAATCAGAACTAGAATTACCTCAATTCATCACGCCTGCCTTTGTGGGCCTGCTAGCTGGTCAGAACCAGACCCATTGACTTGTTATTGTGTGGAAGGCTTTCAAACACATGAATGTGCAGGAAGTCGTCATCATCTATTCGAACCTTAATGAATAAGTTCCTTCCAGTTACCACTTGGCTTTTGAAATCCACATCCTTAAACACCAGGAACTTTTGTTCTCTTTCTCTTCCGCCTGGGACTTCATTTTGTCATCGATGGCCTGTGTCTCAGCCATGGCTGGCTAAGTGGTGGAGGGCGCACCTTACATCATCTTTGTAGTGGGCATGTGGACCCCAGAAGGCGGTCATGGAGCAGCGGTCACGGGGCACCAGTGGACACTGTGGAATTTCATGCATTTTATTGATGAATGGAAAAATGATCACCAACAGTGAAACATTATTCACCCTCAAAAAGAAGAAAATACTGACATATACTATAATATGGATGAACGTCAAAAATATTATGATAGATAAGCCAACACAGAAGCACAATACTATATGATTCTACTTATATGAAATACCTAGAATAGGAAAATCCAGAGACAGAAAAAAGATTAGAGAGTGCCAGGGGCTGAGGGAAGTGGGGAATGTGGAGTTATTGTTTAATGGACACAGAGTTTCTGATTTCACAGCATAGTGAGTATAAGTACTGCCACTGAATTGCTTAAAATTGTACTTAAAATGGTTAATATTGAAAATGTTATGATGTATACATTTCACCACAATTGAAAATAATATTGTAATATGCCAAAAAACATTGAACGGTATGCTTTAATAGGTGAATTATATGGTATATGAATTATTATCTGTAATAAAGCTTTTGCAAAAAATGATCAACTCTTTGCACTCTATGCATTTTTTTGTGTGAAGACAGAAAAAATATATTTTTAAAGATAAATATGTCTTTATGTTTTATCAAAGAAATTTGTACTTATTTTTGAAGCCCTCCTTGAGAGTAATTTAATTAAGATCATTGGATGGCAAAAAAATGAACACAGTGAAAGCTAGAAACAGAGAGATTAACTGAGGTAGATCTGACCCCCACCCCAAGCAGCACCATCTGTGGTCTCAGACAAGTTTGCAGAAAACAGACCTATGTGGGTCACAGAACTCTATCTATTGCAAAATCAGAACTAGAATTACCTCAATTCATCACGCCTGCCTTTGTGGGCCTGCTAGCTGGTCAGAACCAGACCCATTGACTTGTTATTGTGTGGAAGGCTTTCAAACACATGAATGTGCAGGAAGTCGTCATCATCTATTCGAACCTTAATGAATAAGTTCCTTCCAGTTACCACTTGGCTTTTGAAATCCACATCCTTAAACACCAGGAACTTTTGTTCTCTTTCTCTTCCGCCTGGGACTTCATTTTGTCATCGATGGCCTGTGTCTCAGCCATGGCTGGCTAAGTGGTGGAGGGCGCACCTTACATCATCTTTGTAGTGGGCATGTGGACCCCAGAAGGCGGTCATGGAGCAGCGGTCACGGGGCACCAGTGGACACTCGTGGGAATTTCATATGCATTTTATTGTACATAAATTATGCTCAATAAAGCAGCTAACCAAAATAAGTATAAATTAACTTTGATAAAAATAAAAATTGAATTTTAACAAAAAAATTCAGTCTCATTCAGTCATTCAACAATGCTGCCCTGAGATTCATTCATTCAAATGCAAATCAAGTGCATATCAGTTAGCATGTACTAAGTGGTCTGTGACCTGGACACATGCCTCAGTTAATCTTCCTGCCTTAGTTTATATCTCTGGCCTTAGGAAGCAAGCAGTGAGACACTGAGATGCAAGAAAACAGAAACAGGACCATGGTGGCTTTATTTAAGCTCGTCAAGCCTTGGTTTCTTTATCCATAAAATGGAATAACAATAAGGTCTACTTTAAGGATATCCAGAAGCACCTTAGAAAAGGCTTAGCAATGACCGGCACGCAGAAAAGGTTGGATACACATCAGCTACTTAGGAGGGTTCTGATCCCCAGTAAGGGTCACATGGACCTCTGAAACATAGTAAGATGGGGGACTCCATGTCAGGGGAGAAAGGTGAAGGCAGAGATCAACTAGCCTTGGAGGCTAGCAGTGGCCTTGGTGCACCTCTTGGCCCTGAGAGACTCTGGGGTCATGGAAGGTAAATAACCTGGGAGTGGTATGCAGCACTGGAAAGAGACGTGGGAACTGGTCCTGGGACCTTGGCTGAGCCCAAAGTGGAGACAAGGGGCCCCATGGCCATATAGAATTATGGTACTAATACTTCATTCAGCCCCATTCCAAGGGTATCCATGTCCTCACCTGGGAAAAACAGTGGGATCTACTTGGTGAGGAAGTGAAGAGGTGAAGGAGGAAGAAGGGGCTCACATTGCCCCCTTGTCCTCAGACTCCCTATGACATAGTGCTCTGGGGTCTGCCTTCCCCAGGGACCCAGCCCATGCCCCTTCTGCTCTCTCGGATTCATCCATCCTGCTAGGCCTGCCCCCTCACCCTGCTTGGACAGCCTGGCTGGGCTATGAATAGCACATGGCCCTTTTCCTTTCCAAATATAAAATGTTTGCTTTCAATCAGGGGTGTCTGGGGAAATGGAAATTATAGGATTGGAGAGTGTCCTTGGGTAAAGAAATACCTCGAATGCCGAAACCGCACACAGTGGACACTGTGGAATTTCATATGCATTTTATTGTACATAAATTATGCTCAATAAAGCAGCTAACCAAAATAAGTATAAATTAACTTTGATAAAAATAAAAATTGAATTTTAACAAAAAAATTCAGTCTCATTCAGTCATTCAACAATGCTGCCCTGAGATTCATTCATTCAAATGCAAATCAAGTGCATATCAGTTAGCATGTACTAAGTGGTCTGTGACCTGGACACATGCCTCAGTTAATCTTCCTGCCTTAGTTTATATCTCTGGCCTTAGGAAGCAAGCAGTGAGACACTGAGATGCAAGAAAACAGAAACAGGACCATGGTGGCTTTATTTAAGCTCGTCAAGCCTTGGTTTCTTTATCCATAAAATGGAATAACAATAAGGTCTACTTTAAGGATATCCAGAAGCACCTTAGAAAAGGCTTAGCAATGACCGGCACGCAGAAAAGGTTGGATACACATCAGCTACTTAGGAGGGTTCTGATCCCCAGTAAGGGTCACATGGACCTCTGAAACATAGTAAGATGGGGGACTCCATGTCAGGGGAGAAAGGTGAAGGCAGAGATCAACTAGCCTTGGAGGCTAGCAGTGGCCTTGGTGCACCTCTTGGCCCTGAGAGACTCTGGGGTCATGGAAGGTAAATAACCTGGGAGTGGTATGCAGCACTGGAAAGAGACGTGGGAACTGGTCCTGGGACCTTGGCTGAGCCCAAAGTGGAGACAAGGGGCCCCATGGCCATATAGAATTATGGTACTAATACTTCATTCAGCCCCATTCCAAGGGTATCCATGTCCTCACCTGGGAAAAACAGTGGGATCTACTTGGTGAGGAAGTGAAGAGGTGAAGGAGGAAGAAGGGGCTCACATTGCCCCCTTGTCCTCAGACTCCCTATGACATAGTGCTCTGGGGTCTGCCTTCCCCAGGGACCCAGCCCATGCCCCTTCTGCTCTCTCGGATTCATCCATCCTGCTAGGCCTGCCCCCTCACCCTGCTTGGACAGCCTGGCTGGGCTATGAATAGCACATGGCCCTTTTCCTTTCCAAATATAAAATGTTTGCTTTCAATCAGGGGTGTCTGGGGAAATGGAAATTATAGGATTGGAGAGTGTCCTTGGGTAAAGAAATACCTCGAATGCCGAAACCTCGCAGGGCCTCTGATTAGGGCTGGAATAATTCCTGCTGTAATATAAACAATCCTTGCTCGGCTAATGGGGGGCGGGGGAATGGGGCCAGAAAATAGGGGCACATGCTGCCTCTTTGTTCTCTCCCCTCCCAGCATGCCTATGCAGCTGGGCCAGGGCTTGGGGTCCGGAGCAGACAGCTTGAGAGCCTCAGGACATCTGGGGTGCTGAGTAACCATGGGTGAGGCCTGCCCCTAGGGACCCCTGTTCCTGCCACAGTGAGTGGACAGACAGACTCCATGGGTGTATAGGTTCTCCAGGAGAAGAAGCCAGTCCTGGCCCCTCAGTCCTCTCAGGCTTCAGAGCCATAGGCCTGCTCTGGAGCCTAGTAGAGTGCTCGGGGGTGGGGGTGGAGAGGGGCCACCTAAGCAGATGGACAGAGAGAAAGGAGAGGAGCCTGGGAAAATGAGTCTGAGTGAAGTTTCACAAATGGTTGGTCAGTTAGTCAACAAATACTTCCAAGTGTCTCCCTGAGGCACCAGGATGCTGGTGGTAAAGCTGCTGTCCCCACCCTGGAGGGGCACAGGATCTGTCTGGCAAACATTCCACCAACACACAAACCATGAGCCTGGCAGCGGTGGCTCAGGGATGCAACCCTGGGAGGAGGCTTTGGATGTCTCTGTGACTCTCAGGTTGGGTACAGGAGAGACAGCTCCCCGCCACTCAGAACATGCCACAGAGGCCCTGTCTATGTCTTTGGCATTGTGCAATCGTGTCTTAACATCCTATCAGCTGCCCTGGTTAGCTAGCACCTCAGTTAACCATAGCAGGGAATCGCCTTGAAATCACCATGCATTGAATAACATCCAGCACCAAAGTCAAGTTTTTTTTCTCTTCTGCAGAGGAACCTCTCAGGCTAACAGCTCTTCTTGATACCTGATTCTCAGACGTAGTTCTCTTGATCCAATGCACTGAGAGAGAGGAGGCAGGGCAAGCTCCTTATCAAACGGAGAAACTGGGAAACTGTAGGAAGTGTTTGTAAAGGTATATAAATCACAGACGAATGTGGCCATGTATGTTACAGCCAAGCCATGCTTGAGTTCTCCCTGAGGACACAGCCGTACAGGCTGGGGCTGGGGGCCAGGCAGGGGTCCTGGCTTGCTGTGTCTCTGGCCACAGCCTCTCATCTGTAAAATGGGTGCAAGCAGCAAAGAAAACCAACCGAGGTGATATTAAGGAAGATGAATCATGGGTGCTTATTGTGGAGGATCAGTTCCCAACCTGATGATGCTAGGGGTCCTAGGGGAACCTTCAGTACACAGGCACAGTTAGCCATGGGGTCCAGGCAAACACCCAGCCCCAAGAGTGGCTGGTCCTGGTTGGCCTCCATGCACCAAAGACCCAGACTGTGTGAACATGAGAGGAGACTTACAGTGTTGGCTGGCGTCTCGGAAGAGAAGTGGAGGTATGGACGGGGCAATGGAAGAAGGTGGGGTTTCTGATGGCAGAGAGGGGAGACAGTTAGCGCCAGGCTTGAGAGTTTGGGCCTGCAGTGAGCGAGGGCCTGGGAACACACCTGACTGCTCTCTCCTACCCTCTATCTCCTGCTGCTGCCTCCCAGGATGAATACTCAGTCAGGATGCAACTAGTGGGTCCAGAGTAGGGAAAAGAGAGGAAGAGAAGAAGGGGAAAACATGGGGACACCTGCCTAGTGCTCCCCAACAGTGGGCACACATCCAGTCAAAGGGGCAGGCGTTGCTGCCAGACATCTGTGGAGTGACTGAGTGATGGGACTTGACCCTCACATTGCAGCTCAGCTTCTTAAGTGAGAACATGTTGAAAACCGTTCAGCGCAGTGAAGCATTTGCAGGCTTCAGAACCCCAATTGGCGGCCGCCCTGCAGCTTGGGGCCAGCAGGAGGAAGCTGTCACCTGCAGCGGGGGCTCCTGGGGGTGGGGGCGAGGGTGGGGTCCCTCCCCAGGAGGGTGGGGTGGGAATAGGCCCCAGGAATGTAATGGCAGAGTCCTCCTAGGCAGATGGGCCCCCCACCCACACACCCCGGGCAGCCAGCGGTTCCGTATTTATACTACATTAATAATGGTTTAAACGTTCTCATAAATAGATGCTGATTAATTGGCAATCCATTTGCTGAATCCTGGGCTGCCAGACGGTTTCCTGGAGGCCCGTTCCACATCGCGATAAACACCATCAGGGAGCAAGGCAGGCGCTAATGTAGTGGGCGTCCCTCCCAGGCTGCAGCCTGAAGAGCAATTCCTCAAGCCTAAAAGGGCCCGACCTGGAACTCCAGCCTCACACAGCAGGGCGCCAGTCGGGTAGGGTCCAGTCCACCCCCAACAGGCTGTGGCTGGCAGCACCGCCCCCTGGGCTTGTCTCAGTGGAAAGTACCCCTGTTGCACGATTCCTGACATTGAGGAAGAGATGGATCCTCAAGGGATCTGAGCTATGAGGGCAGGAACTCCATCCTGCTGTTTGTTGGGTCACCTATTCCTTCATTTTTCAGGCTGTCAGTCATTTCTTCATTTATAGGAGCCTGCTCTGGGACAAACCTGGAGGTTGTCAGAGAAGGGCTTGAGGCCAGGGAGCCCCTTCACAAGGCCTTGGGCTCCCAGGAGACCATTTTTGGAGGATGCCTTGTGGGTGGAATCCCTCAGTGCAGATGTGAACCAAGGGCAAGAACTCTGTGCCCCCAGCTAGTGGGGATTTATTTGAGCACCACTGCTCATGGATGGCCTTCTTGAGGCATGTTTCCCCCTGCCCTCTTTCAGGTCTCCCAGCTCTGCCTCCCCAGCTTGAATGGCTCTCCCTCCTTTTCGCCTGGCAGCCTTAGCCCCAGTCCCATCCCCTGTAGGGTGAGGACTCCATTGCACCCTCACACAGTAGCCCTTTCCCAGCCTAATGTCCCTGTCCCTCATGCTGCAGGCCACAGCCTGGTCATGTTCTGGAGCCCCCACCACATTCACCTGCCCTTACTGAGTGCTGCTTTATAGTGTCCCATGTGCTCCTTCCACAGATGGGACCACTGACATCGGATAGTCACTTGCCCAAGGTCACCTGGAAGATAAGCACCACAGTTAGGATTCAAACCCCAGGTCCTGTTGAGAGGGTTCTAGCTACTGCTGTGTTGCCCCATGCTGGGTTGTTGAAAGAACGGAAGAAGAAGGGATGAACAAATGAATTCTACAGCCGAGGTCTAGGGAGTAAAGCGACTGGGGGAGGGGTCCCCCCGTGATTGGTTTTTAAAACTCAGGCAGACCCTGAGCCTGAGTGCAGAGGTCAAAGGTGGCCATTGATGGTTGTCACTCAAGCAAAATAGGCCCATTTTCATTTTTCACTTGGGCCCAGACCCCTCCAAACAGACAGTGATTAGGCCCTGATTGAGCCTTTCCTCTGCCTGATGACTCCCACATGTGACCCACTCCAAAATTACATGCAAATGTTCCGCCGATGAGCTGCTGAAAGCCCCTGGCCTCCCAGCCTGCTCCTGCTGCTGCGCCGGCACCCTTGGTGCAGGTGTGTGCAAAGTCAGGTCGCCACCAGAGGCACCTGCAGGCCTCTGCATTCCACAGCGCCCCTAGGGGTGACACACCTGTGCCTCAGTCTGCTCATCTGTAGAGAGAGCGTATTCACAGAGCGAAAGCTGCCTCACAGTCCACAGTGAGCATGATGTTACACTTAAGAAGACAAAGTGCCTGGGCTCAGAAGAGGCATGGACTAGTGATTCCATGTTGATCTTTTGATTCTGTAGAGGGGGAAAAACAGACATATTTTGCTGCTTACTCCCCAAGGGCAAGAACTCTGTGCCCCCAGCTAGTGGGGATTTATTTGAGCACCACTGCTCATGGATGGCCTTCTTGAGGCATGTTTCCCCCTGCCCTCTTTCAGGTCTCCCAGCTCTGCCTCCCCAGCTTGAATGGCTCTCCCTCCTTTTCGCCTGGCAGCCTTAGCCCCAGTCCCATCCCCTGTAGGGTGAGGACTCCATTGCACCCTCACACAGTAGCCCTTTCCCAGCCTAATGTCCCTGTCCCTCATGCTGCAGGCCACAGCCTGGTCATGTTCTGGAGCCCCCACCACATTCACCTGCCCTTACTGAGTGCTGCTTTATAGTGTCCCATGTGCTCCTTCCACAGATGGGACCACTGACATCGGATAGTCACTTGCCCAAGGTCACCTGGAAGATAAGCACCACAGTTAGGATTCAAACCCCAGGTCCTGTTGAGAGGGTTCTAGCTACTGCTGTGTTGCCCCATGCTGGGTTGTTGAAAGAACGGAAGAAGAAGGGATGAACAAATGAATTCTACAGCCGAGGTCTAGGGAGTAAAGCGACTGGGGGAGGGGTCCCCCCGTGATTGGTTTTTAAAACTCAGGCAGACCCTGAGCCTGAGTGCAGAGGTCAAAGGTGGCCATTGATGGTTGTCACTCAAGCAAAATAGGCCCATTTTCATTTTTCACTTGGGCCCAGACCCCTCCAAACAGACAGTGATTAGGCCCTGATTGAGCCTTTCCTCTGCCTGATGACTCCCACATGTGACCCACTCCAAAATTACATGCAAATGTTCCGCCGATGAGCTGCTGAAAGCCCCTGGCCTCCCAGCCTGCTCCTGCTGCTGCGCCGGCACCCTTGGTGCAGGTGTGTGCAAAGTCAGGTCGCCACCAGAGGCACCTGCAGGCCTCTGCATTCCACAGCGCCCCTAGGGGTGACACACCTGTGCCTCAGTCTGCTCATCTGTAGAGAGAGCGTATTCACAGAGCGAAAGCTGCCTCACAGTCCACAGTGAGCATGATGTTACACTTAAGAAGACAAAGTGCCTGGGCTCAGAAGAGGCATGGACTAGTGATTCCATGTTGATCTCTGATTCTATAAGAATCTCTGCCTCCCAGAGGTGTTGAAGAAAGAATAAACAGACATATTTTGC
This sequence comes from Tragulus kanchil, assembly GCA_022376925.1. Classification (NCBI taxonomy): domain Eukaryota; kingdom Metazoa; phylum Chordata; class Mammalia; order Artiodactyla; family Tragulidae; genus Tragulus; species Tragulus kanchil. The sequence goes on along the minus strand of JAIOJX010000023.1, from coordinate 89,818,154 downwards.
TGCTTAGAACAGTACTGGACATGAATATTTACACTTGTCACGGTTGCTGTGACTTTGGGGGACACTGTGAAGAAAGAAAGCAATCCGTGCCCCTCTGAAAAGTCTGGAGCCCATCCACAGACATTTCACTGCTGCCTAGGCAGCAGCTATGGTTGCTGGAGACATGTCTGTACCACCCAACCCTGTGTAGGTGTCTCACCCAGCCTGCCCCATGAGGGTGGTGATACCCTGTGCCTCATTTTCAGTGGGTGTTATTGAAGGACAAAGAGAGGCCCGTGATCACAGAGCTGTCAATGGTGGTGATGCCCTGAGGGCCCAGCCCATACCCACACCTTCAAAACCAAGGTCCTGGCCTGCAGATTCCCCTCTGACATCCCAGCCCTGGCCATTTGCCTCCTGTGAAGCTGGTAGAGCCCTACAGCCCTTTCCCTGAGCTGCGAGGGAAAGGTTCCTACTAAACACAGTCCCCTACTGACAGCCTTGATTCTATGCTTTAAGGTCCTCCAGTTGGATCTTAGAGCTCTTCATCTCATTCATTCATTCATTGACTCAGCAAGGCCTTCTCTGACCAAATCCCTTAGTTGCCTCCCCACCCTTGAGCATGTTTCACTGTATCTTCTTTGACAAGATACTTCTTTGACAAGAACTGGTTCATGGATTGGCTGGTTCTTGCCTGGGTCCCTAGTAGAACATCACCTTCACCAGGGCGGGAGCGCTCATCTCCCTCACTTGGATCAGAGTTATTGTGAAATGCATACTCCAGAGAGAGACAGAGAGAGAAAGAGAGATGGGGTAGGGGTAGGAGAAAAAGGAACAAAGAGCAGAGAGGAAGAGAGAAGCAGAGAAACAGACACAGAGAAGGAGGGAGGGAGAAACAGGGAGAAAGGGGGAGAGTTGGGAATGAAGGATTTGTGCTTTGGATGGGGGAAGAAAGGGGTAAGGGACCTAGGGAGGGGCAGAGGCCAGGCCTTGGAAACAGAGTGGGCAAATGGGCATGGCCTTTGGGTTTAACCGTGTGAAGTGACTAAGGTTTTAGGGCTCTGGTTCTAGGCTCAGGCTGAGTGGGGTCAGGGAGGTGCAAGGTACAGACGTGGGCACATGTGTCATGCAAACTGCTGGGAAGGTGGGCACAGCCAGTTCCATTGGACACACTGAGCTCTCTGAAAGAAGGTTACACCCCCTTAGCCAGGAGGGATGCCTTTCCTTGAATCCTGGCTCAGACAATAAGGAGTCTGCCCTCAATGCAGAGAATCTGGGTTCAATCCCTGGGTGGGGAAGATCCCTGGGAGGAGGGATTGGCAACCCACTCCAGTGTTCTTGCCTGAAGAAAGGAGCCTGACAGACTACAGTCCATGGGATCGCAAAGAGTCAGACATGACTGAGTGACTAACAGACACACAAGAGCAGTGGAGGCCGGGATTTGGTTCATTCTGGGGAAGAGGAGACCTGGACTGCTGAGGCTGCCTGCTTGTGGGTTGTCTGTGAGTTACAGGCTGGGTAGAATGGAACTCTGTTGATAGGGAAGCAAGTCTGGAGGGAGCGGTAGGCACAGGGACCTTGTGTGGCACACACTCACACTGGCTGTGCTGGGTCCTTCTTTTGTGCCCTGCACCCTCCTTCTCGTGGACCCACAGTCATCCTCGCACAACTGTTACCCTCAGTCCTGCTGGGACAGTGAGGCACCAATGTCCTGCAGGCGAGTAACTTGACCAGATTGCACCATGGGCACCAAAAGAGGCAGGAACAGTCTCCCTTGTCTGTCACCTTGGCCCAGGATGCCCACACACCCATTCCCTCCATTCCTGGGCAGGAAACAGCTCAGCTCAGCCCCTCCCTCAGCGGCAGGTGGGTGGCCCCTCATCATCCTGATGTGGAAAGTGAAATAACTTCTCCCAATTACCCTCGAATCTGGAAACTTTTTGTGCCTCCGACATTTCCTCCTGCCCAGCAGTTAATCAGCCCCTTAGCCATCCCCCAGCTAGGCTGGGGCATGAGGGCACCAGGGGCAGTTGTGCCCCAGAAAATTATTTCTCATCGCCAATTACTGCCCATTAGAGCTAATGGTCGCGCTTAATCACCACACACTTATCTGGGGTTTTTTAAGCCACTGAAATGGGTCTGGACCCTCCCCCTCCTACCCCTCCCCATTCTCTCTTGAGCAAAGCTCAAGCCATTGCCAGAAATATATTTTTTTAAACCAAATCACACATCTGATACCGTTTTGTTTGAAAAATGAGCTACCCTCCCTTTCTTGTGTCTGCTGGTTAAACAACCAGTAAAGTTTGGGGGACAGAGACAGGACCTCCATGGGGCTCATTGCCAGGATTCTAGTGAGGTGGGACCCCTCTGCAAGGGAAAGGATACTTAGTCCCAGCTACAGAAAAGGAAAGTGAGGCTAGGAGGGAGGGTGTTAAAGGTCACATAGCAAGCAATAGCAGAATGAGGATCAGAGCCCAGGCTGGTAAGTCAGACCTGATTGGTGCAGGAAAGGGATGGGGCACAGAGGACAGCCCCAGGGAATATTCAACCCTTGGGGTTGGGTCAGACGGTGAGGCCTCTCCCACAGCCACCCTGTGGGGCTGGGGAGTTGAATGAGGATTAAGACAGTGTCCAGGTATCTACTTGAGAAGTAAAAAGACTCAGATGGTGCCAAAGGTGCAGCTGCCCCACTGTGGGCGGGACACCGGTTGTTCATGAGCCCAGGGCACTTAGGCAGAATCTACTCCACAACCTCTTTCCACAGAAGCATCATAGCTTCTCTGAGCCTTGGTTTCCTGATATAACAAATGAGTCTCTTGTTCCCCAAATGTCAGGACTTCTGTAGAGACTCGGGCTGGGCCCCCACCTTCAGTGTGGTGCATGGCCTAGGCAACTCTGTCCCCAGTTAGGCTGACCCTCTGGTGCAAAGGTGACAGGGAGGCAGATGCAACACCATTGCTGCCAAGCAAGCCTGTCTGTTGCAGCCAGGGGGTGAGACCATCCACTAGTCAGGTGGCCTGATCCATGGACCCTCATTCCAAACGTAATAACCTCAGGCAAATCTCAGCATCCACAGAGGTGCACCCACTCGCTAAAGAGTCCTTAGAGGCCTCCTCCACTCTGGGCCTCTGTGAAGGACAAGAAAGGACTATGCTTGCCTCTATGGGACTAGTGGATGGCTCTGGAGGACAAATGAACAGGTAGATGGGTTAGGAAACCAGATCGTTCCAGGACATCCTATGGAAACCACAATGGAGAATGTGAGGGAGCACGGTGAGGTGCCTGTTCCTATATGTCAGGTTTTGAATGCATTGCCCGTCATGTGTTTCTGGCTCTGTCTGTTGAGAGATTTGAAGCTGGCCACTGGGACCTTGGAGCACCCTCAGCCCCCAGACCTTGGTCTCTAATGTCATAGCCTGGGAAAAGAAATTCATCTCCTCAGAATATAGCTGGGGCTCATTGCCAGGATTCTAGTGAGGTGGGACCCCTCTGCAAGGGAAAGGATACTTAGTCCCAGCTACAGAAAAGGAAAGTGAGGCTAGGAGGGAGGGTGTTAAAGGTCACATAGCAAGCAATAGCAGAATGAGGATCAGAGCCCAGGCTGGTAAGTCAGACCTGATTGGTGCAGGAAAGGGATGGGGCACAGAGGACAGCCCCAGGGAATATTCAACCCTTGGGGTTGGGTCAGACGGTGAGGCCTCTCCCACAGCCACCCTGTGGGGCTGGGGAGTTGAATGAGGATTAAGACAGTGTCCAGGTATCTACTTGAGAAGTAAAAAGACTCAGATGGTGCCAAAGGTGCAGCTGCCCCACTGTGGGCGGGACACCGGTTGTTCATGAGCCCAGGGCACTTAGGCAGAATCTACTCCACAACCTCTTTCCACAGAAGCATCATAGCTTCTCTGAGCCTTGGTTTCCTGATATAACAAATGAGTCTCTTGTTCCCCAAATGTCAGGACTTCTGTAGAGACTCGGGCTGGGCCCCCACCTTCAGTGTGGTGCATGGCCTAGGCAACTCTGTCCCCAGTTAGGCTGACCCTCTGGTGCAAAGGTGACAGGGAGGCAGATGCAACACCATTGCTGCCAAGCAAGCCTGTCTGTTGCAGCCAGGGGCTGAGACCATCCAGCCCAGTCAGGTGGCCTGATCCATGGACCCTCATTCCAAACGTAATAACCTCAGGCAAATCTCAGCATCCACAGAGGTGCACCCACTCGCTAAAGAGTCCTTAGAGGCCTCCTCCACTCTGGGCCTCTGTGAAGGACAAGAAAGGACTATGCTTGCCTCTGTGGGACTAGTGGATGGCTCTGGAGGACAAATGAACAGGTAGATGGGTTAGGAAACCAGATCGTTCCAGGACATCCTATGGAAACCACAATGGAGAATGTGAGGGAGCACGGTGAGGTGCCTGTTCCTATATGTCAGGTTTTGAATGCATTGCCCGTCATGTGTTTCTGGCTCTGTCTGTTGAGAGATTTGAAGCTGGCCACTGGGACCTTGGAGCACCCTCAGCCCCCAGACCTTGGTCTCTAATGTCATAGCCTGGGAAAAGAAATTCATCTCCTCAGAATATAGCTGATTCCAAAGTTGAGAAAGGATTGATACAATATAAGCCTGGACCATATGTCACATGGGAAAGAAAGTGCTTTAAAAAAGAAAAATGGGGTTCCCCTGGTGGTCTAGTGGGTAGAGAGTTGGCCTTGCAGCACAAGGGGCACCAGTTTGATCCCTGGCCTGGGTAGATCCCACATGCCACAGAAGCGACTGAACCAATGTGTCCAATTATGACCCAGAGGTCTGGAGTGCATGCACCCAGAGCCAGTGCTCTGCCATGAGTGAGGCCACTGCAGTGGGAGGCCCACATATGCCAAAGAATAAATATGGATGAAAGTAAATACAAAAATAAAAGAGATGTGATAGGGGGAAGAAAAGATTTTTTAAAAAAAGAAAAAATGGGGCCTCCCTGGTGTTCCATGGTTAAAGAGTCTGCCTTGCAGTGCATGGGACACCAGTTTGATCCCTGGCCTGGGGAGATCTCACATGCCACTGAGCGGCTGGGTTGGTGTGTCCAATTATGAGCTGCACTGTGGAGGGCATGCGCCCAGAGCCGATGCTCTGTGGAAAAAAAGGCCACTGCAAGAGGAGATCCACATATGCCAAAGAATAAATATGGATGAAAGTAAATACAAAAATAAAAGAGATGTGATAGGGGGAAGAAAAGATTTTTTAAAAAAAGAAAAAATGGGGCCTCCCTGGTGTTCCACGGTTAAAGAGTCTGCCTTGCAGTGCATGGGACACCAGTTTGATCCCTGGCCTGGGGAGATCTCACATGCCACTGAGCGGCTGGGTTGGTGTGTCCAATTATGAGCTGCACTGTGGAGGGCATGCGCCCAGAGCCGATGCTCTGTGGAAAAAGAGGCCACTGCAAGAGGAGATCCACACATGCCAAAGAATAAATATGGATGAAAATAAATATAAACAAAAAGAGGCACGATGGGGAAAAGAAAAAATGATGATGGCATGTCAGAGGTTACAGGAACCAACTTGTAGGGGCTCCCATTGGCTGAATCTGTGACAAATGAACCACTAAAATTTGCAAAATAGTAATTCGTGATCCGAGTAAATAAGTGAGGGTGAGGGGAGACTTTTTTACAGGAGAAAGCTGAGAGTTCTGTTACCAGCTGGCAAATGCAGAGTGAGGCTTAAGTTGAACATAAGCATTTTGATGCTTTTATAAGGTGAGAGTCATCCATGAATACTAAATTCAGTGGAAAATCATGCAAAGAGCAGGATGTTTCCATGCTCTAACAGAGTCCCCTAACACTGTGGGTTCAATGCAAGGAGGCAAAAAGTTAGAGGTAGAGCCTTTGGTAGGTGATCAAGTTAACCAGTACCACAGAGAATAAATGGGTCCATGGGCCTCCACACAGCACCCTGAGAGGGACCTGTCCCTCACATCACTCACACCAGCTTGAGAGACACAGCCTGAAACCAAACAAGAAGAGACTCATACTCACAATGAGGGGTGTTCCACTGAAGAAACTGTATTCTTCAAGAATGCCACTGCAAATAAAAAAAAAAGTATAGGTGCAACTTCAGATTAAGGGGGACCAAAGAGACACAATGACTGAGGGTAATGCCTGGCCCTGGATTGGGTCCACAGCTGGAGGGGAAAGAAATGCTGTGAAGGACACAGTATGGATGACAGATGAGAGAAAAGCATGGTATCAGTGTTAAAGGTACTGAAATGGGAACCAAACCATGGCCATGTAAGAGTGTACTCTTCTCGGGAAATCCACCCTGAAGTATCCAGGGGCAAAGGGCCCCAATGCCTGCAACTTGTCCTTGAACTGTCTGTGTGAGAGACAGAACAATAGCCAATAATACATAGCAAGAAGAAGCTAACAGTAGGTAAGGTCTGTGCCTGTGTTCTTTGTCCTGTTCTCATTTTTGTAATTATTCTGTAAATTTTAAAACCTCCAAATAGAAAATTTAAAAAGAATGATGTGAGTAAGAGGCAACTTGAAATGGGATCAGGGTGCATGTTCTGAGAGGGGACATGTGGGCAGAAACCTGAAATGTGAGCAGAAACCATGGAGAGAGTGTTCCAGAGGGAGAGGCAGCCCATGAGCTGGATGTGCAGGGGCCAGGGCAGCAGAGAAGGTGAAGGGCAAGGAGGCTGTGAAGTTGAGGGAGTTGGCAAGGACCCAGCAGGTCCACATGGGAATTTGGGATTTGGTCTTAGTGCCATAAATGTAACAGGGGCTAACCCAGCCCTGGGGATGGTGTTGAATGAAGACAACGTTGGGTGAGAGGTATGGATAGAGTAACATGGAAACCTACACTATCCATGGAAACCTACACTATCATATGTAAAAGAGATAACCATTGTGAGTACGCTGTAAGACTAAGGGAATTTACATGCATGCTAAGCAACAACCTGAAGGGGTAGGACAGGGTGGGTGGGAGAGGGGGGCTTAGGTAGGAGGGGTAGGGATACACCTATGACTGATTTGGGATTATGTATAGCTGTAAACAACAGAATCCTGTAAAATACATATAGCAATAACTTCGTTGTAACACCTGAAAATAATGCAGCATTGTAAATCAACTATACCCCAATAAATAAATTTAAAAATAAAACATATTTACCCCTGTCCATGACTCAAACAGTCTGGGGAAGATAACGGGATCCAGGGAGAGAGTGTCCTGTGCCTCTATAACAGCCATGGCATTGGGGGAAGATTCTGCTAGAAAGGAGAGCACAGGTATTGCCTAAAAGTAGTCTCAGGGTCCTGTGAGTCAGGATGGTCTGTTCAGTAACAGACAAGCCCTCATCTAAACACCAAACACAACAGTCATGCCATGCACTGATGGTCAGTCTGTCACTGACTCTGGGGACCCCAGCTGCTGGGATGGGACAGGCAGGGGTGGGCACACCATTCCACTCGCATTCCTCTAGCTAAGTTATATGTCACACCCAACTGAAGGGTACATGGGTAATGCCAGAAAGAAGAGGGAGAGGCCAAGTTAGGAGCAACCCTAAGGACAACCACAGAGAGGAGAATACCCTATCTGTGCTGTTGCCCACCTGCACTGTATGAGAATGTGTGATAAAGACTAGGGTGTTTCAGGACCCATCTTTGAGCGGCCTCCTAACATCAGGCCATGGCATCACCAATGCGCTGCTTCATGTCTGCCAGTGGATACATGGCTGATTGCCTGGCGCTGGCAGAGTCCCAGGTAAGTTTGTTATTTCTCCCTCCAGCCCTCAACCTTAAGGAAATGTCACAGACTGCAAGGAGGAGGTACTAGCTGGCTGCCCATAGAACCACAGCTTGCAGGGAATGGCTGTTTGGATCATTCAGAGGCTCTTTGGAGGAATCAGAAGACATAGCAATTCTACATCCAGATGCCTGAGTGGCCTGGCTAGCCTGTGTGCTAGCTGCCACATTCACACTACTCCCTATTGTCCCCCAGTGGAGGACTCAGGGCAGCCATTTCCCACCACGTTGTGGCCAGAAAAGAACCAGGAAGGGCTGCATGGCTTTAACAGCAGAGGAGAGAGCAGGTTTTGGTGAAATTCTGAGGACTTCAGAGAGTTTACTGTGTGATTGAGCTGGAGGCTCCCTCTGTGGAGGGAGGCCTCATGGCCTGCTTTCAGGGTTCAGGACTGCTGTCCAGCAGGACAGCTCTACCTCTGCCCAGGCCCAGGTTCTTCCTGCTAAACCCAACGCTGTCCCTCAGGCCTCCTGGATGTGGCTCTTCTACAGGAGGGACCCATCCATCAGTGAGTTGTCAGCAGTCAGGTACAATTTGCACACCACCCGGAAGGGGCCAAAGCGGAGTCAACTGGGGCCACTACAGAGAGCGGCTGGGCCGCGGCCTTGGGCGTGATGGATGGGCGTCACCCGGCCACTTGAAGTCGTGTTTATGGGACACCCAAACAGCCGGTCAATCCCCTGAGATCATCACTCACCCCAGCTACCAGGCGTCCCTGACAAGGCCCCTGGTTGTTTTGCTGCTTTCACTCCAACAGCACTTAGAGACTTAGCCTGTCAGGCTTGGGGTCCCACCCACCCAGCATGTGACAGATGGGCACAGAGCCCCACAGAACACATTCCTGCCAGGATCACCAGCTATGAGCTAGGGCTCCTGGGGCTCAGTCATCCTGCTCACCCACTGACTGTCTGCTTGTTCCTGCAGACTTGGTGACCAGGCCCTGTGCATATGGACAGAGGACTCTTCCCTATCTGTGCTGTTGCCCACCTGCACTGTATGAGAATGTGTGATAAAGACTAGGGTGTTTCAGGACCCATCTTTGAGCGGCCTCCTAACATCAGGCCATGGCATCACCAATGCGCTGCTTCATGTCTGCCAGTGGATACATGGCTGATTGCCTGGCGCTGGCAGAGTCCCAGGTAAGTTTGTTATTTCTCCCTCCAGCCCTCAACCTTAAGGAAATGTCACAGACTGCAAGGAGGAGGTACTAGCTGGCTGCCCATAGAACCACAGCTTGCAGGGAATGGCTGTTTGGATCATTCAGAGGCTCTTTGGAGGAATCAGAAGACATAGCAATTCTACATCCAGATGCCTGAGTGGCCTGGCTAGCCTGTGTGCTAGCTGCCACATTCACACTACTCCCTATTGTCCCCCAGTGGAGGACTCAGGGCAGCCATTTCCCACCACGTTGTGGCCAGAAAAGAACCAGGAAGGGCTGCATGGCTTTAACAGCAGAGGAGAGAGCAGGTTTTGGTGAAATTCTGAGGACTTCAGAGAGTTTACTGTGTGATTGAGCTGGAGGCTCCCTCTGTGGAGGGAGGCCTCATGGCCTGCTTTCAGGGTTCAGGACTGCTGTCCAGCAGGACAGCTCTACCTCTGCCCAGGCCCAGGTTCTTCCTGCTAAACCCAACGCTGTCCCTCAGGCCTCCTGGATGTGGCTCTTCTACAGGGGAGGGACCCATCCATCAGTGAGTTGTCAGCAGTCAGGTACAATTTGCACACCACCCGGAAGGGGCCAAAGCGGAGTCAACTGGGGCCACTACAGAGAGCGGCTGGGCCGCGGCCTTGGGCGTGATGGATGGGCGTCACCCGGCCACTTGAAGTCGTGTTTATGGGACACCCAAACAGCCGGTCAATCCCCTGAGATCATCACTCACCCCAGCTACCAGGCGTCCCTGACAAGGCCCCTGGTTGTTTTGCTGCTTTCACTCCAACAGCACTTAGAGACTTAGCCTGTCAGGCTTGGGGTCCCACCCACCCAGCATGTGACAGATGGGCACAGAGCCCCACAGAACACATTCCTGCCAGGATCACCAGCTATGAGCTAGGGCTCCTGGGGCTCAGTCATCCTGCTCACCCACTGACTGTCTGCTTGTTCCTGCAGACTTGGTGACCAGGCCCTGTGCATATGGACAGAGGACTCTTCCCAGATAAGCCTGTTGTGTGGTTTAACTCGTGTTCTCATGTTGTCATTGCATACTCGGGGCCACGAGGAGCTCTGGTAACCTCCTTTCCTCCATCCTTCCTTCAATTTGACAATTTTTCCCTAGATATGATCCCCAAGTACAAGCAAAAAAATTACCTGAAGTGGACATCATCGAAATCAGAAACTTTTGTGCTTCAAACAAGCCCATTGAAAAGGTAAAAATACAATTATCGTATGAGAGAAAATATTTGCAAATCACATATCTGGTAAGAGTCTTAGGTCTGGTATACACAAAGAACTCTTATAGCTAAAATAAAAAGGCAAAAGATAATTTGTCAATGAGGGAAATAAAATCAAATCCATAGTGAGATACCACTTCATACCCCCTAGGACAGCCAAGTACAAAGGGACAGATAATAACAAGTGTTGGCAAGAATGTGGAGGCATTGGGACCCTCATACATGGCCAGTCTGGGTAGAAAACTGCATGGCTGCTTTTGCAAATAGCCTGGTGGTTCCTTAAAGTGTTAAAAGTAGTTATCACATGGCCCAGAGGTTCACTCTTACATATATATCCAGTGGAATTGAAAACATGTATCCATACTTAGTACATAAGGGTTCAACCAGTATTTTCCCTAACAGCCCAAAATGACAATAAGCCAAATATCCATCAACAGATGAGTGAGTAAACAAATGTGGTTCATTCACACTACAGAATATTATTCAGTCATAAAAAGGAATGAAACACTGAGATATAAATAAACCCTGAGGACTTATGCTGAGTGAAAGAAGCCTGTCACAAAAGACCACAAATTATAGAGTTTCCTTATATGAAGTGTCCAAAATAGTGAAAGGCATAGAAGCAGAAAGGAGATTACTGGTTGCCCTGGACTGGGGGTAGGGAAAGGGTGAATTAGAAGTAACTACTAAGGGATATGGGGTTTCCCTTTGGGGTGATGAAAATGTCCTAGGATTACTGTTGATAGTTCCATAACCTTAAATATTAAAAGTGACTGAATTGTATGCTTAAAAGGGGTGAATTTCATGACATGTGAATTACATCTCGATACAGGTGACATACAAAAATCAACTATCTGAGTTGGCACCAGGCAGTGTCTCAAAGCCATTCCTGCTTTTCTTGTTCTGGCCCCAAATTTCCATCAGGTGGGTGAGGGGCTAACAGATTTCATGATGGAGTATGGATTCCTCCACCATTTGGCTCCAAACCTCCTTCCTTCAAAACCCTACAGTCTTTGGGAACAATTAATGACTGCTTGGAATTTTGTAACAGAAAGGCCAGCCTGCTTGTGGTTAATATATAAAGGGAAAAATCGTTCATCAGAAACCAAGATGATAAGTGGGCTTAGCATGTTTAACTATTTGCAATTGAGACATTAAAAGCATTGGAATCAGCCCTCCCCCCCAATTGCTCATATCCTTTTGCAAAGTAAATCCCTGTTATGGAAGATTTTCCTACAGAAATTATTTAAAAGAAGAACCGTCATGGGGCCTGCAAAGTTTGGGTGCTTGGAATCATTTAGGGACCTAGCACATGGGACCCAGATGGGCATTCCCACATGGCCAGTCTGGGTAGAAAACTGCATGGCTGCTTTTGCAAATAGCCTGGTGGTTCCTTAAAGTGTTAAAAGTAGTTATCACATGGCCCAGAGGTTCACTCTTACATATATATCCAGTGGAATTGAAAACATGTATCCATACTTAGTACATAAGGGTTCAACCAGTATTTTCCCTAACAGCCCAAAATGACAATAAGCCAAATATCCATCAACAGATGAGTGAGTAAACAAATGTGGTTCATTCACACTACAGAATATTATTCAGTCATAAAAAGGAATGAAACACTGAGATATAAATAAACCCTGAGGACTTATGCTGAGTGAAAGAAGCCTGTCACAAAAGACCACAAATTATAGAGTTTCCTTATATGAAGTGTCCAAAATAGTGAAAGGCATAGAAGCAGAAAGGAGATTACTGGTTGCCCTGGACTGGGGGTAGGGAAAGGGTGAATTAGAAGTAACTACTAAGGGATATGGGGTTTCCCTTTGGGGTGATGAAAATGTCCTAGGATTACTGTTGATAGTTCCATAACCTTAAATATTAAAAGTGACTTAATTGTATGCTTAAAAGGGGTGAATTTCATGACATGTGAATTACATCTCGATACAGGTGACATACAAAAATCAACTATCTGAGTTGGCACCAGGCAGTGTCTCAAAGCCATTCCTGCTTTTCTTGTTCTGGCCCCAAATTTCCATCAGGTGGGTGAGGGGCTAACAGATTTCATGATGGAGTATGGATTCCTCCACCATTTGGCTCCAAACCTCCTTCCTTCAAAACCCTACAGTCTTTGGGAACAATTAATGATTGCTTGGAATTTTGTAACAGAAAGGCCAGCCTGCTTGTGGTTAATATATAAAGGGAAAAATCGTTCATCAGAAACCAAGATGATAAGTGGGCTTAGCATGTTTAACTATTTGCAATTGAGACATTAAAAGCATTGGAATCAGCCCTCCCCCCCAATTGCTCATATCCTTTTGCAAAGTAAATCCCTGTTATGGAAGATTTTCCTACAGAAATTATTTAAAAAGAAGAACGTCATGTGCATGTGGGTGCTCCTGGCAATGCCATTTTATCAGGTGACTTGTCCTAGGACAGGAGGGAGAACCAAGGAGGCTGAGACACCTGGTGGGAGAGTGGCTTCACTGAGGATGGCCATGGTGTTGCAGCATTTCCATGCTGTGTCCACCACTTTACATCAAACCCCACAAAACTCAGAGGGAGCCCAGGATGGCCCACAGATTAAGTGTAAGACCTAGAGACTGAACTTGTAGAACTGGACAGCCCAGCGAGTGGGCAATGCAGTGGAGTCCTGCTACATGGGACGAGTGTATGTATGTTAGCTCCACAGCCTCCTGGAGAGTAGAGGTCATCAGGGCCAAGGAGAAACAGAGATGGAACCTGGGTACCAGGAAGCTCCTCTGGTGCTTAAAAGAGAGAGTATCTAAACAGAGAACTGGTTGTTCAGGTGGTGGAAACTATGATCACTCTCTCTGTAGGTCAGCGCCTGCCAGAAGCCTCACCATCTGGCTGGTGGAACCATGTGGCTGGGGAACCCACAGGACAGTGATAAGAAGAGATGGGAAGGGTCGCTCCTTTCCTCTTACTGGAGATGGAGTTTAGGACAGGAGAGAGTGAGGGATCTCAGTGCCAGCAACCCATGACCAGCACAAAGGTGAGGCGCGAGACCTTCTGATGGGCCTTTGAACGAAACAGGGCCCGAAACTAGGTATCAATCCTGGCCCCCTGGCTGATGTCTCACCTTCAGAGTCAGCCATGGCTCAGGTCACCTTACTGTGACATAATGTCCTTTCCATGATGTGCTTTCTTTTCCTTAAAATGATTTACTTCTAAGAAGACATTTTCCCAATACCATAAAATCCATGCATGGAATAATAACTAGGAAAATAAAGGCAATAGGAACTAAACACTGGTATTAAATTTTAGTCTTGGTGACTTCTTCCTAGAGCCAGCCAGAGGTTTCCAGGTGACTGGAAAGGGGTGCCATCTATCTCACTGAGGAGGCCCCACACCTGTGCCTCCTGAACTGATGTGCTGCACTGATACCCACCCAGACCCCAGGGCCAGGTACCACCCCACACTGGGACTGAAGCAGCTGAGTCCACGTGGTTTCCCTGTCCTCTCAGGACAGCAGAGGGTGTAGTTGGAGTACTTCAGTATGAGCAGGGCTGCGTGATGTCCATGACCACAGGAAAAGGAAGCCCTGGCACTGCCAGAACCAGATCCTCCTTCACCAAGCATCCTTTGTGTGAGTTTGCACTTAACTGCCCCACCAGCAGCCAGGCTGGAGGTAGGGGCTTTGAGTGTGAGATTGCACCCTAATGTCAAAAGCTTTTCCCGAAAGCATCTCACAGCTGTCAGGGGCCTCAGCAGGGCTATCCATTAGTGGAGGCAGGTGATTTGTATTGCTTGCTGCTGCTTGTGTAAACAGAGGGCTTAGAGAGCTGGAGAGGAGAGGAGGCTGAGAACACACCTGGTACACCTGAGCTGGAGGCTGGCCACGGAGCAGTCACTCTAGAGACACATGCTAGGGCCTGTCTGCCCCATGCTGGCACTCTGGCACCTTGGGCAAGGTCAGTGCCACCTTGAGAGTCTCTGTATATCTCTGCACATAGGGACACCCACTATGGTCCCACTAGACTGCCGCTGCAGCCCTGCACTGGGCACGGAACATCCAGAAGAGTGCTGTTGCTGAGTCCCTCCTGCCTCTTAGCTTTGCACCTGAGGTGTGCCTGCCTCTATGTTGAGCTAGTGTCAAGTCCATTTCAGCGCACTAGGCTTCACATGGCAGCCTCTCTGCCCCGCCCCTCCAACCCCCATCACCATCCCAGCACTTAACAAGCAGCCGTGATGGTCTGTTTACAAGACTGTCTTACCAGACGCAAGGCTCTTTTTACCTCCTGGCCCCTGGCTGATGTCTCACCTTCAGAGTCAGCCATGGCTCAGGTCACCTTACTGTGACATAATGTCCTTTCCATGATGTGCTTTCTTTTCCTTAAAATGATTTACTTCTAAGAAGACATTTTCCCAATACCATAAAATCCATGCGTGGAATAATAACTAGGAAAATAAAGGCAATAGGAACTAAACACTGGTATTAAATTTTAGTCTTGGTGACTTCTTCCTAGAGCCAGCCAGAGGTTTCCAGGTGACTGGAAAGGGGTGCCATCTATCTCACTGAGGAGGCCCCACACCTGTGCCTCCTGAACTGATGTGCTGCACTGATACCCACCCAGACCCCAGGGCCAGGTACCACCCCACACTGGGACTGAAGCAGCTGAGTCCACGTGGTTTCCCTGTCCTCTCAGGACAGCAGGGGGTGTAGTTGGAGTACTTCAGTATGAGCAGGGCTGCGTGATGTCCATGACCACAGGAAAAGGAAGCCCTGGCACTGCCAGAACCAGATCCTCCTTCACCAAGCATCCTTTGTGTGAGTTTGCACTTAACTGCCCCACCAGCAGCCAGGCTGGAGGTAGGGGCTTTGAGTGTGAGATTGCACCCTAATGTCAAAAGCTTTTCCCGAAAGCATCTCACAGCTGTCAGGGGCCTCAGCAGGGCTATCCATTAGTGGAGGCAGGTGATTTGTATTGCTTGCTGCTGCTTGTGTAAACAGAGGGCTTAGAGAGCTGGAGAGGAGAGGAGGCTGAGAACACACCTGGTACACCTGAGCTGGAGGCTGGCCACGGAGCAGTCACTCTAGAGACACATGCTAGGGCCTGTCTGCCCCATGCTGGCACTCTGGCACCTTGGGCAAGGTCAGTGCCACCTTGAGAGTCTCTGTATATCTCTGCACATAGGGACACCCACTATGGTCCCACTAGACTGCCGCTGCAGCCCTGCACTGGGCACGGAACATCCAGAAGAGTGCTGTTGCTGAGTCCCCTCCTGCCTCTTAGCTTTGCACCTGAGGTGTGCCTGCCTCTATGTTGAGCTAGTGTCAAGTCCATTTCAGCGCACTAGGCTTCACATGGCAGCCTCTCTGCCCCGCCCCCTCCAACCCCCATCACCATCCCAGCACTTAACAAGCAGCCGTGATGGTCTGTTTACAAGACTGTCTTCCGCACCAGACGCAAGGCTCTTGAGGGATTTTAATGACCTCCACCTCCCCTGTCATCGCTAATCAGTGTTTCCTGAATGAATGGATAAAGGAATGAATGAATTCTTGAGCACCTACCACGTGCCAGGCTCCACGTTGGGAGCAGGAGCAGAAGCAGCATGTCAGGAGGTATGTGGTGGTTATGCCCCAGGTAACCCTGGGGAAACATTGGGATTGGGTGGGGAGAGGGTTTGCTGAGTAAAGGGCTCTGAACAGAGACCTGAGGGCATGGGGAGGGAGCTATGTGGACAGACACGTGAGGAAGAGTGCTCTGGGGAATGGTACATGCAAAGTCCCTGGGTAAGGCCAGCCTGGGGAGGTTCAGGGTCACTGAAAGAATGGCTCAGCCAGAGCCAAGTGAGGGAGAGAAAGAAAGAGAAAGGGAGAGAAAGAGAGAGGCGAAGATTCTGAGAAGTCCTGCTATAGGACAGGCTAACTGACCCCCACACCTAGTGCCACTTTTCTCCCTCCACTCTCACTATAATAAAGACCTAGATCCTCATTCCATTTTTGGAGCAAAGCAGGACAGGAGAGGGCAGCCAGTTCTGCTCAGTGAGAGGTAGTGAGAGCTCCCTGGGGAAGAGATGTCTGAGAGGATTCCTCCTCCCTGAGAAAATGAGAGAAACTTTTCCAAGTGCCACTCGCAGCCGTGCTCACATATCTCCACGCCCTGCCTTGGCTGGGGGCCTGTGTGCACATGCTGTCTGCAGTGCTGGCAGTCACTCTGAGCCTGTGAGACGCTGCAGAGCCCCTAACCCAGCACCCAGATGGGAAAACAGTTACCACCTCCCACAACTGCCTTGAGTCTTGTGGGAATCTTGACTCCAGTATGTGTCACTCAACTCTGACAAACAATGCTGCCCCAAGAAGCCCTCCTTAGACCATCTGAGCTGTATGCTCATCCTTGATCTGTATTACTCTCTTTATAGCTCTCTCTCTGTCTAGACATTCCTCTTGGGACATCAGCTTATGGCATTAGACATGGGCTTGTTTTGCTTTCATGTGTGACTCCTGCTTGGAACAGGGTCTGACACAGAACAGGTGCACCAAAATGTCATTTAGTACATTAGCCCATGGGCAGCATGTGTTGGCATCCAAGGGCCATATTATCACAGCTGTTGTGGCTCCCAGTTCCCCTGCCCTGACAGAGCGCCCATTGGCTTTGCTGCATTGTGAACCCATCTCCCTTTACAGGCTATGGAACTGGTGTGGTGACCTGCTAGGGGCTGCAAGTCTGTGAGTGTGAACTGAGTCCACTCAGTGACCCAGGATGCACAGGGCAAGTATGTAGGTGCTGCCATTGACATCCTTGGCCAAGACCCAGGAACTACCTAGAGACCACAGCCATGGAGAGGGGGCCCTGCATGCCTGGCAAGAGCCAGCATCTCAACTCTTGATGCCATCTGTGGCAATCGTTACCATGCTGGGGTAAATTCAGTAAACAATACAGCCTCCCTGTACATCGCTTCAAGCCTCCATGTAATATCTCATCTGTAATGGAATGAGAAGTAAAGGAGACCGACCTAATGTTTTAAATGTATGTTTTAACATGCAAATGTGTAGAAGGCCTGGTTACACCATACACATGAAGAGCCGCCTAGATGGTGCATGATGCAGCAAGTACAACTGGAGTAAAGAGAATGTTGAGATGTGTGGACTGCCAACACTATCTATGTGAAACTGAGGATTCGCTGCCTGGTTGTGAACATGCATCTGTGTGATGAAGCTATGAAGGACATTGCAGGCAGAATGGGGCCCTCAGCACCCGAAACACTGTGACTTTCAGTTTCCTACAAAGGTGAGCACTACCTGGAAATGCTTTATAAAATGTCATGTGAGAGTCCCTTAGATTATATGGATGTTGCACTCTTGGAAAATTCAGAATACATTAGAACCATGGAAAAGATACTGTGTTTTTGTACAAAACAGAGACAGGTTCCAGGCTGGGAGACTGAAGAGCCTCTCCCCATGTGAGTATGTGTAGCACCCTGGCAAGTGTCTTGGCCCAGGGACCTGGGCTCTACCTGGCACCCCAGGCCCTGCATGCTCAATGCCATGCTCTCCAGTCTGGGCTTGCTCTGGACCTCTATCTCCCTGGTTCTGCCCAGCTGGCCTAAATGGGCAAAGCTGCAGACCCCACTCCATTGGCTGTGCTCAGTCACTCAGTCATGCCCAACTCTTTGTGACTCTTTGGTCTGTAGCCTGCCAGGCAATTATACTGGAGTGGGTTGCTGTTTCCTTCAGCAGGCATTCCCTTGGTTGGCTCATTTCTAATGCCCCTCATCCCAAAGCAGGCCTGGCCTAACTTGGGCCCAGGCAAGTGGTGAGTCCCTGGTGTCAAGCTGCATGAACCCTCTGCTGGAGCTAGGCACAGGCCTGGGCAGGCCTCTGCCTCCCCCTAACCCCCTCCACTACCCAGCACAGCGAGGGGCTCCCCGGCAGGTGGTGATGGATGAGCCGAGGAGGCTCCATTCCGCCGCGGGTCTCACAGACATTCCTCCCTGTAGATAAACGGCCTCTGAGTGGCCGCCCCCACAGCAGCCCATCCAAGAGGCCCTCTTGAAAGGCAGGAGATGAGGGGCCTCTGTATATAATAAAGGTGAAAAGTGTCATCCAGACATTTTTATGCTCTTCTTGAGGCCCCAGCTGCTGCGCGGCCGGAAGGACCTAGGGCTTTTAACAAGTGGCCTGAGGAAGCGGCTGCTTTTAGCAGGTTCCAGGCCTGAGAGGGAGTGCAGGGGTCGGAAGCCTGGGCATGGCTCAGGGCCCCTTTTCAACTGAGTCAGCCCTAGCACCTCCTCCTCTGAAGGAATTAAGACGACTTGCCAGAGTCTTTGGGGACTTGCTAGCCTGTTCAGAGCCACTCTGGAGGGTATGTGAACAGAAGAGGGGGCTATAGCTGAGCTAATGGAAGGAGGAGTATCCTTTCCAGAGCCTCAAGGGACTACCTGAGCTCAAGGAGAAAGTCCAGTTTCCTCAGGACGACCAACCAAGGGCATTATTGCCCCTAGTGCAGAGGTGCAGAGGCCTGGGGGGCCCTCCTATGGCTTGAGACCCTGCTGTAGTCTGAGAAGCTACAGAAGTAGCTCTCTGACACCAAGGCCAGCACCTAGGAGGCGCTCAGGAGCCTAATGGAGCCTTCACCTCACATAGGAGAAGGTCAAGTCACCCAAAGTCATACTACCAAAAAAAGCGTAGGAGGCCGCCTCAGGAGCCTAATGGAGCACCTAATAGGAGAAGTCACTCAGTCATGCCCAACTCTTTGTGACTCATTGGTCTGTAGCCTGCCAGGCAATTATACTGGAGTGGGTTGCTGTTTCCTTCAGCAGGCATTCCCTTGGTTGGCTCATTTCTAATGCCCCTCATCCCAAAGCAGGCCTGGCCTAACTTGGGCCCAGGCAAGTGGTGAGTCCCTGGTGTCAAGCTGCATGAACCCTCTGCTGGAGCTAGGCACAGGCCTGGGCAGGCCTCTGCCTCCCCCTAACCCCCTCCACTACCCAGCACAGCGAGGGGCTCCCCGGCAGGTGGTGATGGATGAGCCGAGGAGGCTCCATTCCGCCGCGGGTCTCACAGACATTCCTCCCTGTAGATAAACGGCCTCTGAGTGGCCGCCCCCACAGCAGCCCATCCAAGAGGCCCTCTTGAAAGGCAGGAGATGAGGGGCCTCTGTATATAATAAAGGTGAAAAGTGTCATCCAGACATTTTTATGCTCTTCTTGAGGCCCCAGCTGCTGCGCGGCCGGAAGGACCTAGGGCTTTTAACAAGTGGCCTGAGGAAGCGGCTGCTTTTAGCAGGTTCCAGGCCTGAGAGGGAGTGCAGGGGTCGGAAGCCTGGGCATGGCTCAGGGCCCCTTTTCAACTGAGTCAGCCCTAGCACCTCCTCCTCTGAAGGAATTAAGACGACTTGCCAGAGTCTTTGGGGACTTGCTAGCCTGTTCAGAGCCACTCTGGAGGGTATGTGAACAGAAGAGGGGGCTATAGCTGAGCTAATGGAAGGAGGAGTATCCTTTCCAGAGCCTCAAGGGACTACCTGAGCTCAAGGAGAAAGTCCAGTTTCCTCAGGACGACCAACCAAGGGCATTATTGCCCCTAGTGCAGAGGTGCAGAGGCCTGGGGGGCCCTCCTATGGCTTGAGACCCTGCTGTAGTCTGAGAAGCTACAGAAGTAGCTCTCTGACACCAAGGCCAGCACCTAGGAGGCGCTCAGGAGCCTAATGGAGCCTTCACCTCACATAGGAGAAGGTCAAGTCACCCAAAGTCATACTACCAGGAGGGGAAACAGAGTCATGGTCAGGAAGTTGCCCACCAAGACCCAGGCCACCAAGTGTCCAGACTTGCCCATAAAGCCCCCAAGCCTACCCACGTCTCTGGAGCCAGGGTACTCAGCGTTCAGTCTCACAGGACTCATGCTCTCTCTCCAATCAGCACCTGGGGCCTGCTCAGCCTGATCTCCATCTTGATATTTTAGAATCCCTCTAGTCCAGCAGCATCCTATGACCCTACAGGTCCAGGAAATCCCCTATCCACCCCAGCCCCTGAAAATAAGGGTCATGTAACATGAAAGAGACTGTAGGAGTGGTGGTGAGTGGACCCACAGAGGCCTTTAAGCCTGGTGGTGCTGGAGACCCACACCCTGCAGGGAGATCCTGTGGCCCACACAAGGCCAGTGGACTTACCATGCCTTCATATTAGCTGTAATGCCAGCATCTACATTCCCATTTTCTGGAGGGGTAAACTGAGGCATAAAAAGTGAACAAATCTACTCAAGTTAGCAAAGGGGTAGGATTTTGGATTCAAATGCATATGCATCTGGCTCCAGGTATAGAATTCTTGGCAAATCCCATGTCTGCCTCTTGGCTAGCAGTCCTGGAATAATGTCTTAATGAGTAAGCATCCTCTAGAAAAGGGTCAGAGATGATTCAGTATTTGATCAGTAGCTCTGGCTTACCTCTCCAGGTGCCAGGCAAGGTTCAATTTGGAACTCAGAATTTTCTGAAAAAGCAGACAGTTTGTTTATGAGCCACTCAGAGAGGAAGAAATAGCATGATCTTTAGCTTTTTCTTATCAGCCTGAGCCTAATGCTGAGCCGGCCCCAGCATTGAGATCCCCAGCATTGGGATCCCCAGAAGCAGCAGACCCCTTAGTCCTTAGTAGGGGGACACTGATCCTCTGTTAACCCCTAAGAAGCTCATGGTTCCTGCTGCCCCAGGCTAGCCAACTGGATAAGGGAGACAGGCTCCCAGGGCTTACAGGGCTGGGCAGGGCATCCTTACCGCCCATCTCCTAGACTCTCACCTTCTTCTCTCTTTGCCCCCAAAACCATCTTCCTTTCCCTCAGACCTCAGGGCACCCATCTCCATACTTTCAATTGGTCTGAGTTTTTCTCAGGACAGGAGAGGCTTGGGGGACCATGAAGATCCTACCTGAGTGTGAAGAGGACCCAATGAAACGAAACTGGGAAGTGGATGGTGACCTTCCCCAGGATGTTGAAGGAACTGCTGGGCCTAAAGCAATCCTCCTGTTGACTTTTCAGCCTTGGACTAGCTCACTCCTTCACCCGTAAGCCATGGGAGCTAGTTCCTCTAGCAACCCCCAAATACATTACCCTTGAAAAGGACTGTCCTGGATGCTGAGATCCCTGTTGTTTGTAATAACAAATGGCAGTGAATCCTTGCTTGATGACTCAGTGCAGTCATGGACAGGTTCTCCCTAACAGTTTTAAGGTTATAGACCCTTGAAATCTGATGGCCAGGGACTATTGGGCCTGCTAACTCTCATGGCCTTCTGAAGGAAGGTCAGACATCCCAACCCTGTGTCCTCCAGGGAGGTCATGTCCAAGTGAACCTAGTAACAGCAGAGTCCCACACTGCCCACCTGGACGCCAGGAACACCAGGCATCTCTGACCTGGATTCTCAGTACATCAGGTGATGACCTTTGGGAAAGATCACGGGGTGAAGAGGTTGTATTGTTTGTTCTTAATTTTTAATAGATAACACGTTGTTCAATATATAAAATAAACCAAATAACAGACACCCACCTATTGTCCCATCCGGGCCCTTCCCCAAGCAGCTTCTGTTCTCTGATCTGCGGGTCCCTGAGTTGTGTGGGCCAGAAAGGCAGGCGGAAGGATGCCCAAGCAACCCTTCTGTCAGGAGGCTGTGGATACCCACTGCATCCTCTCCTAGTGGAGGCACGGTCCACAATTGTGCTCCAGCTCCTACTTACAATGGCTAAAGGCGATGCCACACACTTGACTGTCACTGCCCCCTCCCTGCTGCAGCTCTGCACCCTACAGGTAATTCCTGGAATCAGCCCTCAATAAGGCCTTATAGGTCTGCTTCTTGGAGAGCACCAGTGGTCTGGCTGAACAAATGGGATGGGAGGTGCTGGGGACTCCTCATCACAGTGGAAAACTTAGAAGGTACAAGTTGGGTCAAGTTTGCCCCAAAACCATCTTCCTTTCCCTCAGACCTCAGGGCACCCATCTCCATACTTTCAATTGGTCTGAGTTTTTCTCAGGACAGGAGAGGCTTGGGGGACCATGAAGATCCTACCTGAGTGTGAAGAGGACCCAATGAAACGAAACTGGGAAGTGGATGGTGACCTTCCCCAGGATGTTGAAGGAACTGCTGGGCCTAAAGCAATCCTCCTGTTGACTTTTCAGCCTTGGACTAGCTCACTCCTTCACCCGTAAGCCATGGGAGCTAGTTCCTCTAGCAACCCCCAAATACATTACCCTTGAAAAGGACTGTCCTGGATGCTGAGATCCCTGTTGTTTGTAATAACAAATGGCAGTGAATCCTTGCTTGATGACTCAGTGCAGTCATGGACAGGTTCTCCCTAACAGTTTTAAGGTTATAGACCCTTGAAATCTGATGGCCAGGGACTATTGGGCCTGCTAACTCTCATGGCCTTCTGAAGGAAGGTCAGACATCCCAACCCTGTGTCCTCCAGGGAGGTCATGTCCAAGTGAACCTAGTAACAGCAGAGTCCCACACTGCCCACCTGGACGCCAGGAACACCAGGCATCTCTGACCTGGATTCTCAGTACATCAGGTGATGACCTTTGGGAAAGATCACGGGGTGAAGAGGTTGTATTGTTTGTTCTTAATTTTTAATAGATAACACGTTGTTCAATATATAAAATAAACCAAATAACAGACACCCACCTATTGTCCCATCCGGGCCCTTCCCCAAGCAGCTTCTGTTCTCTGATCTGCGGGTCCCTGAGTTGTGTGGGCCAGAAAGGCAGGCGGAAGGATGCCCAAGCAACCCTTCTGTCAGGAGGCTGTGGATACCCACTGCATCCTCTCCTAGTGGAGGCACGGTCCACAATTGTGCTCCAGCTCCTACTTACAATGGCTAAAGGCGATGCCACACACTTGACTGTCACTGCCCCCTCCCTGCTGCAGCTCTGCACCCTACAGGTAATTCCTGGAATCAGCCCTCAATAAGGCCTTATAGGTCTGCTTCTTGGAGAGCACCAGTGGTCTGGCTGAACAAATGGGATGGGAGGTGCTGGGGACTCCTCATCACAGTGGAAAACTTAGAAGGTACAAGTTGGGTCAAGAGCAAGGGTAGGACAGCCCTGAGGTCTAAGCACCTGCCCACCCATGTCCCCACACTCCACCTGCCCAACGCAGGCCCAACTTCCTGCTCCCACAGTTCTGTGCAGAGCAGCTTTCCTGGTTTTGACAGTGCTTGCTGAATTGCTTGCACCCGCAACAAAACCCACTTTGATGGTTTGACAGTTTTACCTGTCATGATCAGACTCTTCCCTCATATCCAGCCTCATCTACTTGTCCTTCTATCCTTTGCCAACCTCCTCACTCCTCTCCCTATTGCTAGACCCTCTCCCCAGCTGAGGCTTGCTCACTCTCCAGTCCACTTGGGCCTAAGAGACCCTCTGGCAGGCCCAAACTTCCTTCCCTCAAGCCCACCTCTCACCCCACCACTCCTACAGAGTATCACAGTGCCCCCTGACCCTGTCCACCTACATTTCAGTCCATCCCCTCACACATTCTCAAATAGGAAACCCAAAGGCAAGGTGACATTGAGTTTCTTGAAGGAATGGGCATGCCCTGCCCAGGTTCACAGCTGCACCAGCTGCCCCTTTATGTTGCTCTGGAGACCAGGGATGTGAGGGCTGCCATGCTGGCCTGGCCTGTGCCCCGAGCTGGGCCCTTGCCAGAGCAGGTACTTAGTAAGCATTTGTTGACTTACTGTGCAATTGTGGGATAAGTCACCACCTCCACCCAACAGATGAGTTGAGCTGTCCCCTCTTGTAGAGGCCAAAGGGTCCAGGCCAGAGGCTCCACATGCCCAGCAAGGCCAGCACTAGGGATGCTCTGCTCCCCAGGCCACACTGAACCTGCTGCCTGGGTCAGATTTCCACTGCATCCTCTCCTAGTGGAGGCACGGTCCACAATTGTGCTCCAGCTCCTACTTACAATGGCTAAAGGCGATGCCACACACTTGACTGTCACTGCCCCTCCTGCTGCAGCTCTGCACCCTACAGGTAATTCCTGGAATCAGCCCTCAATAAGGCCCTATAGGTCTGCTTCTTGGAGAGCACCAGTGGTCTGGCTGAACAAATGGGATGGGAGGTGCTGGGGACTCCTCATCACAGTGGAAAACTTAGAAGGTACAAGTTGGGTCAAGAGCAAGGGTAGGACAGCCCTGAGGTCTAAGCACCTGCCCACCCATGTCCCCACACTCCACCTGCCCAACGCAGGCCCAACTTCCTGCTCCCACAGTTCTGTGCAGAGCAGCTTTCCTGGTTTTGACAGTGCTTGCTGAATTGCTTGCACCCGCAACAAAACCCACTTTGATGGTTTGACAGTTTTACCTGTCATGATCAGACTCTTCCCTCATATCCAGCCTCATCTACTTGTCCTTCTATCCTTTGCCAACCTCCTCACTCCTCTCCCTATTGCTAGACCCTCTCCCCAGCTGAGGCTTGCTCACTCTCCAGTCCACTTGGGCCTAAGAGACCCTCTGGCAGGCCCAAACTTCCTTCCCTCAAGCCCACCTCTCACCCCACCACTCCTACAGAGTATCACAGTGCCCCCTGACCCTGTCCACCTACATTTCAGTCCATCCCTCACACATTCTCAAATAGGAAACCCAAAGGCAAGGTGACATTGAGTTTCTTGAAGGAATGGGCATGCCCTGCCCAGGTTCACAGCTGCACCAGCTGCCCCTTTATGTTGCTCTGGAGACCAGGGATGTGAGGGCTGCCATGCTGGCCTGGCCTGTGCCCCGAGCTGGGCCCTTGCCAGAGCAGGTACTTAGTAAGCATTTGTTGACTTACTGTGCAATTGTGGGATAAGTCACCACCTCCACCCAACAGATGAGTTGAGCTGTCCCCTCTTGTAGAGGCCAAAGGGTCCAGGCCAGAGGCTCCACATGCCCAGCAAGGCCAGCACTAGGGATGCTCTGCTCCCCAGGCCACACTGAACCTGCTGCCTGGGTCAGATTTCCATCTGCTGTCATCAGGCAGATGTCATGTGCATAGGGGCAACAGTAATTTGGACAATTACTGCTGCTATTATTGCTTCCTCTCCTTAAACAGGGGCCCAAATTACTCAGACACAACCACCAGCCACTCCTCATGTCAGAGGGGACATGTAGGGGCAGGGGACTGAGAAGGGAAGCAAGGGAACAAAACATCTGCTGGTGATTGTCTGGGTTGAGTGCCTCTGTATGCCATTGGTGGGTCACTCCACCCTGGGACTCTGGACAGAACTGAACTGACCTTCCTCAAAGGGTTGTTATAAAGATTTTCTTAGCTCAGCTTCAACAGCAAGATACTACAGGCAGAGATCTTAAACAACAGACTTTATTCCTCATGGTTTTTGGGCCTGAAGTCCAAGATCAGAATACCAACGTGGTCAGGTTGTGATAAAAACCCTCTTCTAGGCTGCAGACAGCCGCCACCTTTTCACTATGTGCTCAGATGGCATTTATCTCTTGGGTGCATTGTTTGATCTCCTATCTCTTCTTCTTCTTATAAGGATACTAATACCATCCACATGACCTCATCTAAACTCAATTACCTCCCAAAGACCCCAGTTCTAATACCATTGTAATAGGGATTAAGTCTTCAGCAAGTGGTTTTTGGGGCACAATTCAGTCAATTCTAAGGAATTTCCATTACATTATATATGTAAAGTACTTACAGCACATTGAGCTTCAGTTCACTTCAATCACTCAGTCATATCCAACTCTTTGTAACCTATGGACTGTGGCATACCAGGTTTCCCCTGTCCTTCACTATCTCCCAGAGTTTGCTCAAACTCATGTCTGTTGACTCAGTCATGCTCTTCAGCCATCTCATCCTCCATTATCCCCTTCTCCTTCTGCCTTCTATTTTCCCAGAATCAGGGTCTTTTCCAATAAGTCATCTGTTCTCATTAGGTGGCAAAGTACTGGAGCTTCAGCTTCAGCATCAGTCCTTTGAATGAATATTCAGGGTTGATTTGCTTTAGGATTGACTGGTTTGATCTCCTGGCAGCCCAAGGGACTCTCAAGAGTCTTCTTCAACCTCACAGTTCAAAGGAATCAATTATTCAGCACTCAGGCTCCTTTATAGTCCAACTATCACATCCATACATGACTGCTGGGAAAATCATAGCTTTTACTATATGGACTTTCATTGTCAAAGGAATGTCTCTGCTTTTTTAAAATACTGTCTATGTTTGTCAGGGCTTTTCTTCCAAGGAGCAAGCATCTTTTAATTTCATGGCTGCAACCACCATCCGTAGTGATTTTAGAGTCCAAGAACATAAAATCTGTCACTGTTTCTATTGTTTCTCCATCTATTTGCTGTGAAATGATGGGACCAGATGCCATGATCTTCATTTTTTGAATATTGAGCTTTACGCCAGCTTTTTCACCCTGGGACTTGACAGAACTGAACTGACCTTCCTCAAGGGGATAAAGATTTTCTTAGCTCAGCTTCAACAGCAAGATACTACAAGCAGAGATCTTAAACAACAGACTTTATTCCTCATGGTTTTTGGGCCTGAAGTCCAAGATCAGAATACCAACGTGGTCAGGTTGTGATAAAAACCCTCTTCTAGGCTGCAGACAGCCGCCACCTTTTCACTATGTGCTCAGATGGCATTTATCTCTTGGGTGCATTGTTTGATCTCCTATCTCTTCTTCTTCTTATAAGGATACTAATACCATCCACATGACCTCATCTAAACTCAATTACCTCCCAAAGACCCCAGTTCTAATACCATTGTAATAGGGATTAAGTCTTCAGCAAGTGGTTTTTGGGGCACAATTCAGTCAATTCTAAGGAATTTCCATTACATTATATATGTAAAGTACTTACAGCACATTGAGCTTCAGTTCACTTCAATCACTCAGTCATATCCAACTCTTTGTAACCTATGGACTGTGGCATACCAGGTTTCCCCTGTCCTTCACTATCTCCCAGAGTTTGCTCAAACTCATGTCTGTTGACTCAGTCATGCTCTTCAGCCATCTCATCCTCCATTATCCCCTTCTCCTTCTGCCTTCTATTTTCCCAGAATCAGGGTCTTTTCCAATAAGTCATCTGTTCTCATTAGGTGGCAAAGTACTGGAGCTTCAGCTTCAGCATCAGTCCTTTGAATGAATATTCAGGGTTGATTTGCTTTAGGATTGACTGGTTTGATCTCCTGGCAGCCCAAGGGACTCTCAAGAGTCTTCTTCAACCTCACAGTTCAAAGGAATCAATTATTCAGCACTCAGGCTCCTTTATAGTCCAACTATCACATCCATACATGACTGCTGGGAAAATCATAGCTTTTACTATATGGACTTTCATTGTCAAAGGAATGTCTCTGCTTTTTAATATACTGTCTATGTTTGTCAGGGCTTTTCTTCCAAGGAGCAAGCATCTTTTAATTTCATGGCTGCAACCACCATCCGTAGTGATTTTAGAGTCCAAGAACATAAAATCTGTCACTGTTTCTATTGTTTCTCCATCTATTTGCTGTGAAATGATGGGACCAGATGCCATGATCTTCATTTTTTGAATATTGAGCTTTACGCCAGCTTTTTCACTCTCCTCTTTCACCTTCATCAAGAGACTCTTTAGTTCCTCTTCACTTTCTGCCATATCGGTGATATCATCTGCATATCTGAAGTTATTGATATTTCACTTGTCAATCTTGATTCCAACTTGTGCTTCATCCAGACCAGCACTTCACATGATGTACTCTGCATATAAGTTAAATAGGCAGGGTGACAATATACAGCCTTGATGTATTCCCTTCCCAATTTGGAACCAGTTCATTTTTCAAGCTTTATTTTAACTGCTGCCTCTTATTCTGCATACAGGTTTCACAGGAGGCAGGTAAGGTGGTCTTGTATTCCCATCTCTTTCAGGATTTGCCACAATTTGTTGTGATACATATAGTCAAAGGTTTTAGCATAGTCAATGAAACAGAAGTATATGTTTATCTGGAATTCTCTTGCACTTTCTATGATCCAAAGGATATTGGGAATTTGACCTCTGGTTCCTCTGCCTTTTCTAAATCCAGCTTGTACTTCTGGAAGTTCTCTGTTCACATACTGTTGAAGCTTAGCTTGGAGAATTTTGATCATTAATTTTCTAGTGTGTGAAATGAATGCAATTGTGCAGTAGTTTGAACATTCTTTGACATTGCCCTTCTTTGAGATTGGAATGAAAGCTGACCCTTTCCAGCCCTATGGCCATTTCTGAGTTTTCCAAATTTGGTGGCTTATTGAGTGTAACGCTTTGAAAATATCATCTTTTAGGATTTTAAATACCTCAGTTGGACCACTAACTTTGTTCATAGTAATGTTTCCTAAGGCCCACTTTACTTTATGATCCAGGATATCTGACTCTAGGTGAGTGATCACACCATCGTGGTCATCCGGCTCATCAAGATCTTTTATTATATAGTTCTTCTGTGTATGCCATACCATGACTGCTGGGAAAATCATAGCTTTTACTATATGGACTTTCATTGTCGGAATGTCTCTGCTTTAATATACTGTCTATGTTTGTCAGGGCTTTTCTTCCAAGGAGCAAGCATCTTTTAATTTCATGGCTGCAACCACCATCCGTAGTGATTTTAGAGTCCAAGAACATAAAATCTGTCACTGTTTCTATTGTTTCTCCATCTATTTGCTGTGAAATGATGGGACCAGATGCCATGATCTTCATTTTTTGAATATTGAGCTTTACGCCAGCTTTTTCACTCTCCTCTTTCACCTTCATCAAGAGACTCTTTAGTTCCTCTTCACTTTCTGCCATATCGGTGATATCATCTGCATATCTGAAGTTATTGATATTTCACTTGTCAATCTTGATTCCAACTTGTGCTTCATCCAGACCAGCACTTCACATGATGTACTCTGCATATAAGTTAAATAGGCAGGGTGACAATATACAGCCTTGATGTATTCCCTTCCCAATTTGGAACCAGTTCATTTTTCAAGCTTTATTTTAACTGCTGCCTCTTATTCTGCATACAGGTTTCACAGGAGGCAGGTAAGGTGGTCTTGTATTCCCATCTCTTTCAGGATTTGCCACAATTTGTTGTGATACATATAGTCAAAGGTTTTAGCATAGTCAATGAAACAGAAGTATATGTTTATCTGGAATTCTCTTGCACTTTCTATGATCCAAAGGATATTGGGAATTTGACCTCTGGTTCCTCTGCCTTTTCTAAATCCAGCTTGTACTTCTGGAAGTTCTCTGTTCACATACTGTTGAAGCTTAGCTTGGAGAATTTTGATCATTAATTTTCTAGTGTGTGAAATGAATGCAATTGTGCAGTAGTTTGAACATTCTTTGACATTGCCCTTCTTTGAGATTGGAATGAAAGCTGACCCTTTCCAGCCCTATGGCCATTTCTGAGTTTTCCAAATTTGGTGGCTTATTGAGTGTAACGCTTTGAAAATATCATCTTTTAGGATTTTAAATACCTCAGTTGGACCACTAACTTTGTTCATAGTAATGTTTCCTAAGGCCCACTTTACTTTATGATCCAGGATATCTGACTCTAGGTGAGTGATCACACCATCGTGGTCATCCGGCTCATCAAGATCTTTTATTATATAGTTCTTCTGTGTATTCCTTCCATCTCTTCTTGATATCTTCTGCTTCTGTTAGGTTCATACCATTTCTGTCCTTTATTGTGCCTATCTTTGCATGAAATGTCCTCTTGGTATCTGATTTTATGGTAGAGGTCTATAGTCTTTCCCATTCTATTGTTTTCCTCTATTTCTTTGCATTGGTCACTCAACAAGGCCTTCTTATCTTTCCTTGCTATTCTCTGGAACTCTGCATTCATATGGGTATATCTTTCTGTTTCTCCTTTGCATTTCACATCTCTTCTTATATCAGCAATTTTCAAGGCCTCACTAGAAAACCATTTTGAATTTTGCATTTCTTTTTTGGGGGGAATATTTTTGGTCACTGCCTCCTGTACAATGTTATGAACTTCCATCCATAGTTCTTCAGGCACTCTGTCCATCAGATCTAATCTCTTGACTATTTGTCACTTCCACTGTATAATTTAATTTAAGTCAGACTTGAGTGGCCTAGTGATTTTCCCTATTTCTTTGATTTAAGTCTGAATTTTGTACTGAGGAGTTCATGATCTGAGCCACAGCAACACCAGGTCTTCCTTTTGCTGACTGTGTACAGCTTCTCCATCTTCAGCTACAAAGAATATAATCAATTTGATTTCGATATTGACCATCTTATTATGTCATGTATAGAATCATCTCTTGTGTTGTTGGGAGAGTGTTTGCTGTTCCCAGTGCATTCTCTTTGCAAAGTTCTGTTAGCCTTTGCCCTGCTTCATTTTCTACTCCAAGACCAAACTTGCCTGTTAGATATCTCTTTTTTCGATTATGACCTCTGCCGTTTTCTAAATCCAGCTTGTACTTCTGGAAGTTCTCTGTTCACATACTGTTGAAGCTTAGCTTGGAGAATTTTGATCATTAATTTTCTAGTGTGTGAAATGAATGCAATTGTGCAGTAGTTTGAACATTCTTTGACATTGCCCTTCTTTGAGATTGGAATGAAAGCTGACCCTTTCCAGCCCTATGGCCATTTCTGAGTTTTCCAAATTTGGTGGCTTATTGAGTGTAACGCTTTGAAAATATCATCTTTTAGGATTTTAAATACCTCAGTTGGACCACTAACTTTGTTCATAGTAATGTTTCCTAAGGCCCACTTTACTTTATGATCCAGGATATCTGACTCTAGGTGAGTGATCACACCATCGTGGTCATCCGGCTCATCAAGATCTTTTATTATATAGTTCTTCTGTGTATTCCTTCCATCTCTTCTTGATATCTTCTGCTTCTGTTAGGTTCATACCATTTCTGTCCTTTATTGTGCCTATCTTTGCATGAAATGTCCTCTTGGTATCTGATTTTATGGTAGAGGTCTATAGTCTTTCCCATTCTATTGTTTTCCTCTATTTCTTTGCATTGGTCACTCAACAAGGCCTTCTTATCTTTCCTTGCTATTCTCTGGAACTCTGCATTCATATGGGTATATCTTTCTGTTTCTCCTTTGCATTTCACATCTCTTCTTATATCAGCAATTTTCAAGGCCTCACTAGAAAACCATTTTGAATTTTGCATTTCTTTTTTTGGGGGAATATTTTTGGTCACTGCCTCCTGTACAATGTTATGAACTTCCATCCATAGTTCTTCAGGCACTCTGTCCATCAGATCTAATCTCTTGACTATTTGTCACTTCCACTGTATAATTTAATTTAAGTCAGACTTGAGTGGCCTAGTGATTTTCCCTATTTCTTTGATTTAAGTCTGAATTTTGTACTGAGGAGTTCATGATCTGAGCCACAGCAACACCAGGTCTTCCTTTTGCTGACTGTGTACAGCTTCTCCATCTTCAGCTACAAAGAATATAATCAATTTGATTTCGATATTGACCATCTTATTATGTCATGTATAGAATCATCTCTTGTGTTGTTGGGAGAGTGTTTGCTGTTCCCAGTGCATTCTCTTTGCAAAGTTCTGTTAGCCTTTGCCCTGCTTCATTTTCTACTCCAAGGCCAAACTTGCCTGTTACTCCAGATATCTCTCAACTTCTAACTTTTGCATTCCAGTCCCCAGTAGTGAAAAAGACATCTTTTTTGGTTTTAGTTCTAGATCTTGTAGGTCTTCATAGAATGGTTCTACTTCTGCTTCTTCAGCATTAGTGTTGGAGCTTAGACTAGAATTACTGTGATATTGAGTGGTTTGCCTTGGAAGCAAACCGAGATCATTCTGTCATTTTTGAAATCTATGCAATATCATTCTTCATGGCATTGGACTTCCCTTTCACTACCAGACATATCCACAATGTGGCACTGTTTCTGCTTTGACTCAGCCTTTTCATTCCTTCTAGAGCTACTTCTCTGCTCTTCACTAGTAGCATATTGGGCACGTACTGACCTGGGGAGTTCATCTCTCATTGTCATATCTTTTTGCCTTATCATACTGTTAAAGGAGTTCTCAAGGCAAGAATACTGAAGTGGCTTGCCATTCCCTTCTCCAGTGGGCCACATTTTATCAGAACTCTCCACCATGACACTTCTGTCTTGGGTGGCCTTACACAACATGGCTCATGGTTTCATTGAGTTAAACAAGGCTGTGATTGATTTGGTTAGTTTTCTGTGATTGTGGTTTTCATTTTTTGTGCCTTCTGATGAATGAGATTAAGAGTCTTCTGGAAGATTCCTGATGGGAGGTACTGGCTGTGGGAGAAACTAGATCTTGCTCTGGTGGGCAAGGTCATGTTCAATAAATCTTTAATCCAATTATCTACTGATGAGTGGAACTGCGTTCCCTCCCTGTAGTTTGGCCTGAGGCCAAACTATGGTAGGGATAATGGCGACCTTCTTCAAAAGGACTTATGCCAGCATGCTGCACCAGGATTGCTGTTTCACTCCAAGACAGCGGAGTAGAAGGATATCTGCTCATCTTTTCCTGCAAGAGCACCAAATTTGCGACTAGCTGCTGAACCACCATTAACAGGAGGATGTTGATCACACCAAAAAAAGATAACCCACATCTAAGAGCAAAGGAGAAGCCACAGAAAGACAGTAGGAGGCGCACAATCATGTTTTTAAAATCAAACCTCATACCTACCAGAATGCTGGGAGGGTGCAAACAAAACCTTGTGTGCACCAAGACCCAGGAAAAGGAGCAGTGACCTCCATAAGAGACTGACCCAGACCTGCCTTTGAACATCTGAGTATGGAGACAGGTCAGAAGTGACCACAGCAGTCCTGGGAGGTGCAGCGTGTGGCATAAATCCTCTTGGAGGGGGTTGCCATTAGCTAGACTATAGAGACCCTGAGCAGGACTGGGAAAACAGGCTTTGGAATGCACAAAAAAACCCTTGTATGCACCAAGACCCAGGATGAAAGGGCAAGTGATCCCACAAGACACTGAGTCAGATTTGCCTCTTAGTGGTCCAGAGTCTCTGGCAGAGGTGTGGGTCAACAGAGGCCTGCTGTGGGTCAGGGACACTGAAACAGGCCGCTACCCCATCTTGGCTCATTTTTGTCATATCTTTTTGCCTTATCATACTGTTAAAGGAGTTCTCAAGGCAAGAATACTGAAGTGGCTTGCCATTCCCTTCTCCAGTGGGCCACATTTTATCAGAACTCTCCACCATGACACTTCTGTCTTGGGTGGCCTTACACAACATGGCTCATGGTTTCATTGAGTTAAACAAGGCTGTGATTGATTTGGTTAGTTCTCTGTGATTGTGGTTTTCATTTTTTGTGCCTTCTGATGAATGAGATTAAGAGTCTTCTGGAAGATTCCTGATGGGAGGTACTGGCTGTGGGAGAAACTAGATCTTGCTCTGGTGGGCAAGGTCATGTTCAATAAATCTTTAATCCAATTATCTACTGATGAGTGGAACTGCGTTCCCTCCCTGTAGTTTGGCCTGAGGCCAAACTATGGTAGGGATAATGGCGACCTTCTTCAAAAGGACTTATGCCAGCATGCTGCACCAGGATTGCTGTTTCACTCCAAGACAGCGGAGTAGAAGGATATCTGCTCATCTTTTCCTGCAAGAGCACCAAATTTGCGACTAGCTGCTGAACCACCATTAACAGGAGGATGTTGATCACACCAAAAAAAGATAACCCACATCTAAGAGCAAAGGAGAAGCCACAGAAAGACAGTAGGAGGCGCACAATCATGTTTTTAAAATCAAACCTCATACCTACCAGAATGCTGGGAGGGTGCAAACAAAACCTTGTGTGCACCAAGACCCAGGAAAAGGAGCAGTGACCTCCATAAGAGACTGACCCAGACCTGCCTTTGAACATCTGAGTATGGAGACAGGTCAGAAGTGACCACAGCAGTCCTGGGAGGTGCAGCGTGTGGCATAAATCCTCTTGGAGGGGGTTGCCATTAGCTAGACTATAGAGACCCTGAGCAGGACTGGGAAAACAGGCTTTGGAATGCACAAAAAAACCCTTGTATGCACCAAGACCCAGGATGAAAGGGCAAGTGATCCCACAAGACACTGAGTCAGATTTGCCTCTTAGTGGTCCAGAGTCTCTGGCAGAGGTGTGGGTCAACAGAGGCCTGCTGTGGGTCAGGGACACTGAAACATTGAGCCTGGCTTTGATTAAAGGGAGTTATGATCACTTCAGCCTGACCTAGGCAAGATTCATGGTCTACCATTTGCCTGCTGTGTGACCATGGGCCTCTCACAGCCCTCGGAAATCAGTTCCATGATAGCTAACAGATGCCCACAGTAACTGAACTCCTGGTGTGACATGGAAGTTTTCCTTGAGCTGCATGGTCCCCAATTACAGATGAGAAAACCATGACACAGAGGTGTGAAGTCAGAGGCGAAGGTCATACAGCAAGTGAGAGGCTCAGAGTACAAGCTTGGGCCTAGGACTTGCTATCACCCAGGTCAGGACACAGGGCTGGCACTAACGGACAACCCAGGGAGGTAGTGCCATCCTCATACCTGTTTTCCCAACTGTGGGTCTTCCTTAGCACACATGCCTCAGACTTTTTCCATCAAGTACATTCACTTCATGGACCCAGAGTGGATCCATCACAGGGCAAGAGAAGACTGGGACTGGAGATATTTGAAGTAGTGCAGGCTTTGAGACAGACTCCATAGTTGTACTGGGTCAATACACGGCAAGTGTAGGAACTACTGCCACCATTACAGTCACTGCTGCTGTGATGGGATTGACCACATAAGATCCTCGGCAGCTTGAGTGCAGTTATGGCCCGTTTCTGCAGTCTGCAGAATAGGCTTCCAATTTTAGTCCCAGCCAATCGCTCCCATCTGTTCTCTCTGGCACCTCATGGGGGAGGTCTCCCGACCTCTCCAAGTCCGGGTTTCTTCAACTGAATCTTCATATTTGTTGCTGACTGACTGACCAAGGTGTAAACAATACTTCTTCTGGCCCCAGGGATTCAAAAGTGGTAGTTGTGGGATCCCAGAAGAGGGCTTTCATCTCCCTCTACCCCTATCCTTATCGAAAAATGAAAACATATCTGCTTCTGCCAAATGCCTTATGCCGACTAAGTGAAATAAGTGTTAAGGGCCTTATTGTGGGACCTGGCATTTAGATGGCACTGTGTGATTGGCTATGACTACTGCCATTATGATTATGACTGTGCAAAATAGAGGGAAGGAAATTCTTCCTGCCTGGCCTGATTCCCCTGAAATGCATCTGTGAGGCAAACATAGAGCAGCTGAGAACATGAGGTGCAGAGCAGTCACATGGCCATGGGAAGGGTTTACGTTGAAGTTAGGGTCTCGTGTAGGCCAATACCTGCAAAGCCTGCTCCCTGGAGAGACTGGGGCTGTCTCTCAGCCTGGCCTTGTGTGGGACTCCCTCCCTGTGCTTCTCCCAGCAGGCTTCAGTGAGGGTCATTGATCAGTAAGCCCTTCTGGTGCACTAAAGGCTTTTAGTGCATTGTCTCATGCATTTATTGACCCCATTTTGCAGGTGGGAGGATGGAGGTCAAAATGGGGGCAACATTTCCTCAGGTTGCACAGCCAGGAGCAGGCATATCATGATCTGACTGGTGAGTCTCCTTGACTCAGGAGAGGTGTCAGTTGTAAAAGCACCTGCTGAACACTCAGTGTCCAGCCTGTATACAAGCTCCACTAAGGTCCAGGAGACCTGAGAAGGTCATCAGAAGGTGACTACAGCTCCCAGCAAGCTGTCTCTTACACTACGGGAAGTCACTCAGCCTCTGGCTGGACTGTGGCTCTCATAGAGTCTCCACTTTCCGGTCTGAGGGGTTGGAGTTGAACTGCAAGCAGGCAGCCCAACACAATGGGATGGGCAAGAGGCTGCTGGAATCCGAGGAGCTCCAGGTCTTGTCAGAGAGGTTTCCCAGGATGTGACTTCAAAGCCAAGGAGTGAGAGCTGATGTGCTCACTTAGAAGAAATTGCCCCTGTTCTCTAGAAATCTTGAGTAAGTTGGCAGCAAGGTAGGGATCATCAAAGATAGGTAACAATTCAAGCTCAGACTCTCACCCTGCTTCCTCAGACCAACACGTCCAATTGAAAACCCAGTCACTTCTTCTGGCCCCCGGGATTCAAAAGTGGTAGTTGTGGGATCCCAGAAGAGGGCTTTCATCTCCCTCTACCCCTATCCTTATCGAAAAATGAAAACATATCTGCTTCTGCCAAATGCCTTATGCCGACTAAGTGAAATAAGTGTTAAGGGCCTTATTGTGGGACCTGGCATTTAGATGGCACTGTGTGATTGGCTATGACTACTGCCATTATGATTATGACTGTGCAAAATAGAGGAAGGAAATTCTTCCTGCCTGGCCTGATTCCCTGAAATGCATCTGGGAGGCAAACATAGAGCAGCTGAGAACATGAGGTGCAGAGCAGTCACATGGCCATGGGAAGGGTTTACGTTGAAGTTAGGGTCTCGTGTAGGCCAATACCTGCAAAGCCTGCTCCCTGGAGAGACTGGGGCTGTCTCTCAGCCTGGCCTTGTGTGGGACTCCCTCCCTGTGCTTCTCCCAGCAGGCTTCAGTGAGGTCATTGATCAGTAAGCCCTTCTGGTGCACTAAAGGCTTTTAGTGCATTGTCTCATGCATTTATTGACCCCATTTTGCAGGTGGGAGGATGGAGGTCAAAATGGGGGCAACATTTCCTCAGGTTGCACAGCCAGGAGCAGGCATATCATGATCTGACTGGTGAGTCTCCTTGACTCAGGAGAGGTGTCAGTTGTAAAAGCACCTGCTGAACACTCAGTGTCCAGCCTGTATACAAGCTCCACTAAGGTCCAGGAGACCTGAGAAGGTCATCAGAAGGTGACTACAGCTCCCAGCAAGCTGTCTCTTACACTACGGGAAGTCACTCAGCCTCTGGCTGGACTGTGGCTCTCATAGAGTCTCCACCTTCCAGTCTGAGGGGAAGGAGTTGAACTGCAAGCAGGCAGCCCAACACAATGGGATGTGCAAGAGGCTGCTGGAATCCGAGGAGCTCCAGGTCTTGTCAGAGAGGTTTCCCCAGGATGTGACTTCAAAGCCAAGGAGTGAGAGCTGATGTGCTCACTTAGAAGAAATTGCCCCTGTTCTCTAGAAATCTTGAGTAAGTTGGCAGCAAGGTAGGGATCATCAAAGATAGGTAACAATTCAAGCTCAGACTCTCACCCTGCTTCCTCAGACCAACACATCCAATTGAAAACCCAGTCAT
Source organism: Tragulus kanchil (assembly GCA_022376925.1). NCBI lineage: Eukaryota > Metazoa > Chordata > Mammalia > Artiodactyla > Tragulidae > Tragulus > Tragulus kanchil. The sequence goes on along the minus strand of JAIOJX010000023.1, from coordinate 89,780,848 downwards.
TGCTTCTGGGTGCTGTGTACCAGCAGGATACTTTTGAGATTTAATCCCTTAGCTGAGCTGAGATTTCCCACTATAATACTATGTATTTTGTAGACCTCTGATTTGTGGCTACTTACACAAATTTATAGATAGTCAACCAATGTCCCCCAGGTAATCTCCAGAAAAAAGAAAAAAAAAGAAATAAATTTACTGTCACATAAATGAATTTGAGTCAGGTGTTTGAACCATCAGGACTATGATATCATATATTTCAATATTAAGGCCATTGTCTCTTTGTGGCAAATATTCAAGACAGTAATGTGGTTTGAAGAGTTCAATGTCATAGCACCCTAAACTAAGTAGTGAAACCCAACATAGCACTTATGCACAGATAAAAAACTAAATGATACAACTCTCAACCAAAATACAATGAGGATTTAAATGATACTGTGATCACCTGAATGTACACATGAAGAACCCAAAGATCTTACTATCACCCTAAGGACAGATGAAGGATTTAGTGATACCACTATCACCCAAGTGAATGTAAGACACTTGCATTGATCAAAACCCATATAATTGTAATACAACAGTTCTTAACAAAGAAGAAAATCTCAAATCAATAATCTAACTTTATATCTTAAGAAGCTAGCAAAAAGAAGAACAAACTAACCCAAGCCTAATAGGAGAAAGGGAATAATAATGACTGGAATGGAGATAAAATAGAGAATAGAAAAACAATATAGAAATGAAACCAAAAGTTGAAAAGATAAACAGACTTGACAAAGCATAAGACAAAAAATAAAATAAAAAACATACAAAAACTAAACAAAAAGAGTGAGATGCAAATAATTAAAATCAGAAATGAACAAAGGGAAAATAATATCTATCATAGAGAGATAAAAAGATTATAAGAAAATGTTATGAACAATTGTATGTCAATAAGTTAGATAATTTAGTACAAACAGACAAATTTCTTGAAAAACATAAACTACTGCAACTGACTCAAAAATAGAAAAACTCAACAGACCCATTATAAATTAATAGATTGAATCTGTAATTGAAAACATTCCAACAGGGAAAAGTCTTGAATCTAAAGAGTTCAATAGCAAATGCTACAAAATATTATTAAAAGAATTAATATCAATCCTTCTCAAAGTCTTCCCACAAATTCAGGAAAAAGAAACACTTCCTAAATGATTTTATAAGGCCATCTTGATACAGAAGTCAGATAAAGACATAAGAAAATAAAATTTAAACAAATGTCTCTTGTGAATATAGATACAAAATTCCTTGACAAAATATTAGCAAATCAAATCCAACAGCACCTTAAAAGAATTATTCACTGTGGCCAAATAGGATTTATTCTAGGAATATAAGGTCAGTTCAACATAAGAAAAGCCATTGAGGAGGAGTCAAGATGGCAGAAGAGAAAGAGGACATGGGGTTATTCTCTCCCCACAAATGCATTAAGAATATTTCTACAAATGGAACAGTTCTCACAGAGCACTGTCTGAACACTAACAAAAGACCTCAGATACCTAAAAGAACAAGAAACATCTCCAAATAACAGGCTAAGATGAAGGAAGAAGAAGGGAAAGGAAGAGAAGAAGCATAATGGCGCCCGTACACCCTGGGCAGTGGAAAGTTAAAGGAGAGGAAAGGTTCCTGCATCCAGGGAAGCCCTTTCACCAACAGGAAGATTAGCTGGGACAGAAAGGGAGCTTCAGGGCTATCAGAGGAGAGTGCAGTAACTGGTATGGGTAAGGCAGGACAGAGTAATACCTACACAGATAGTCCATGCCATAGCCCTGTTTGCCCTAGCCTGAGACATGTGTCATCCGAAGCTGATAGGGACTGAGTGTTGTAACCTGGGGTTTAGAAAGCAAACTCGGGGAGAGGACTGCTGTTGCCTATGAGGAGACAGCCTGAGGGGAAGGAAGACAGGAACTCTGCAAATGGTAATGCTCTGGAGGTAAGTTCAGACTGCCATGGAAGAGAAGTACCAGTGTTGAGTGATGTACAAGAGGAGGGCCGTTATTGCATTGCTTCACAAACCATGAATTGATATCTCCACAACTGACTTTGTAAACTCAGTATCTACAGAATATATAAATAGATGAGTGCTCCTTCAGTCAAGATGGGTCTAATTTGAGCAGCTATAGACATCATGGGCACATAAACATAGCAGCTTGTCCATGCCAGATTCTGAGCTGACCCCCACAGTTCCAAGAGTAGGTCCAGATTCATGATTACTGCAATCCTAGAACCTGACTTCAGTGGATCTAGGCTGGTGGCCTGGTAAAAACAATGTCTGAGTGACACCAATGCCAACTGTTGGCATATTCATGGTTAAGGTGGGATTGAAAGAAGTGCCAACAGTAGCATAATCTGAGAGCTTGCACAATGAGTGAGGAGACAAAACAGAGCACATCCACAGAATAACAGCTCCAGAGGAGGAATGCGCAGTGGCTTCCATTCTAGTGGAACTGACCTAATCCCACCTATCTCACATTGCGAATCAGAAACATAGCTAGGAAACAGATCTTGGGGGTCTCTACTCCAAACCCTAGGGAGCAGACCTCACCTCTGACAGGGCAGTGACAACTACAGAGCAAGGGGGCAGGGTCTTGCCCAATATCCAGTATAGGCTTTGGTCACCACAGCATCAGTCACAAACCCTATAAATGGGATAATGGCCAACACCTCTGTGGAAAGAGGTGACAGTCATCTATACTAACAATAGCCCCCACACCAAGAATATTAAATCCACGCAGGCTGCATGGAATGTTCCCACATAAAAATAGCCCTCCAAGACAGTCTGAGGGTCTGGGACTGGGAAGAAGAACCTCCAGAGCAATTAGTCTTGAAGGCCAGTGGCACCTCATGTAGGAACTCCTAGGGTTGATTGGGGAAAGACAGTCCAGTCTTTGAGGGCCATACAAAGTCTCACATGCACTGGGACCAAGCATAAAGTACCTTCATAGGAACTTGGGGTGCACCTACTTAGGGATCTTGGATGGTCCCCTGGGAAGTAAAGGTCAACTATGACTCCATATGGGAAAGGAAGACAGGAACTCTGCAAATGGTAATGCTCTGGAGGTAAGTTCAGACTGCCATGGAAGAGAAGTACCAGTGTTGAGTGATGTACAAGAGGAGGGCCGTTATTGCATTGCTTCACAAACCATGAATTGATATCTCCACAACTGACTTTGTAAACTCAGTATCTACAGAATATATAAATAGATGAGTGCTCCTTCAGTCAAGATGGGTCTAATTTGAGCAGCTATAGACATCATGGGCACATAAACATAGCAGCTTGTCCATGCCAGATTCTGAGCTGACCCCCACAGTTCCAAGAGTAGGTCCAGATTCATGATTACTGCAATCCTAGAACCTGACTTCAGTGGATCTAGGCTGGTGGCCTGGTAAAAACAATGTCTGAGTGACACCAATGCCAACTGTTGGCATATTCATGGTTAAGGTGGGATTGAAAGAAGTGCCAACAGTAGCATAATCTGAGAGCTTGCACAATGAGTGAGGAGACAAAACAGAGCACATCCACAGAATAACAGCTCCAGAGGAGGAATGCGCAGTGGCTTCCATTCTAGTGGAACTGACCTAATCCCACCTATCTCACATTGCGAATCAGAAACATAGCTAGGAAACAGATCTTGGGGGTCTCTACTCCAAACCCTAGGAGCAGACCTCACCTCTGACAGGGCAGTGACAACTACAGAGCAAGGGGGCAGGGTCTTGCCCAATATCCAGTATAGGCTTTGGTCACCACAGCATCAGTCACAAACCCTATAAATGGGATAATGGCCAACACCTCTGTGGAAAGAGGTGACAGTCATCTATACTAACAATAGCCCCCACACCAAGAATATTAAATCCACGCAGGCTGCATGGAATGTTCCCACATAAAAATAGCCCTCCAAGACAGTCTGAGGGTCTGGGACTGGGAAGAAGAACCTCCAGAGCAATTAGTCTTGAAGGCCAGTGGCACCTCATGTAGGAACTCCTAGGGTTGATTGGGGGAAAGACAGTCCAGTCTTTGAGGGGCCATACAAAGTCTCACATGCACTGGGACCAAGCATAAAGTACCTTCATAGGAACTTGGGGTGCACCTACTTAGGGATCTTGGATGGTCCCCTGGGGAAGTAAAGGTCAACTATGACTCCATATGAGGCAAGGACACTGAAAGCAAAAAAGTCAGGAATATTGATTTGAGTGAACCCTCCTGACCTCACCCTGAGAGCAGGTCCACATTTCAATATGAAGACCCAGCCCCATCCAACAATATACAGGCTCCGGTGTTGGAACATTTCAGGTGAAACCACCAAAAAGAAAAGAGCACAGTTTTACCTATCAGCAGACAGCAGACTACCTAAAATTGTACTGATCTCAAAGCCACCACAAACCCCAGAGCTTGACATGGCCCTTCTCATTAGAGAGACAAGAACCAGCTACATCCAACAGAGTGGAGGCACCAGTCCCTCCTACCAGAAAGCCTGCACAAGATCCAGCTCTGTCCACCAGGGAGCAGACCACAGAAACATGAGGAGCTATAATCCTGCACTGTGGAAAGGAACGACAAACTCAGAAAGTTAGACAAAAATGAGATCACAGAGAAATATGTTGCAAATGAAGAAATAAGATGAAAATCCACAATAACAATTAAACAAAGAAGAGACAGGCAAAGAGAATTCAGAGTAATGACAGTAAAGATGATCCAAAATAAGATAAATGTTTAGCAAAGAGCTAGAACATTTAAAGAACAAACAGACATGAATAATACAGTAACTGAAATGAAAAATATACTAGAAGGAATCAATAGCAGAATAAGTGAGGCAGAAGAACAAATAAATGAGCTGGAAAACAGACTGGTAGAAATCACTGCCACAGAACAGAATAAAGACAAAAGAATGAAAAGAAATGAGGACAGTCTCAGAGATCTCTGTGACAATTTTTAATGGACAGCATTCACATTACAGGGGTCCCAGAGGGAGTAGAGAAAGAGACAGGGCCTGAGAATATATTCGAAGACATTATATCTGAAAAGCTCCCTAACATGAAAAAGAAAATGCTCACTCAAGTCCAAGAAACACAGAGAGTACCATACAGGATGAAAACAAGGAGGAACATACTGAGACACGTATTAATGAAACTGAAAACAGTTAAAGACAAAGATAAAATATCCAAAGCAATAAGGGAAAAGCAGCATATAACATACAAGGGAACCTTCATAAGGTTATCAGCTGAGTTTTCAGCAGAAATTCTGAAGGCCAGAAGGTAGTGGCCTTATATATTTCAAGTGATGAAAGAGAAACCAAGATATATGAAACCAAGAATATTCTGCCCAGCAAGGTTCTCACTCAGATTCAATGGAGAAACCAAAAGTTTTATAGTCAAAGAAAGCCTAGGGAAATTCAACAACACCAGACCAGCTTTACAACAAATGCTAGAGGAACTTCTCTAGATGGGAAAGAGATCAGCAATTTAAAACAACTTTGTACATATATAGACTGCTATATCAAAACCTCTTGGAAACAGCAAACTGAAAAAATTACATCAGGTACACACACAGAAGAAAAAAACAACCCAAACACAACACTAAAAATGGTCATCAAAAATAAGAGAAGAAAAGAGGAAGGGAAGAAAAATACCTATAAAAACAAACCCAAGACAATTAAGAAAATGTCAATAGGAACATACATATCCTTAAGTGTAAATGGATTAAGTGCACTGTGGAAAGGAACGACAAACTCAGAAAGTTAGACAAAAATGAGATCACAGAGAAATATGTTGCAAATGAAGAAATAAGATGAAAATCCACAATAACAATTAAACAAAGAAGAGACAGGCAAAGAGAATTCAGAGTAATGACAGTAAAGATGATCCAAAATAAGATAAATGTTTAGCAAAGAGCTAGAACATTTAAAGAACAAACAGACATGAATAATACAGTAACTGAAATGAAAAATATACTAGAAGGAATCAATAGCAGAATAAGTGAGGCAGAAGAACAAATAAATGAGCTGGAAAACAGACTGGTAGAAATCACTGCCACAGAACAGAATAAAGACAAAAGAATGAAAAGAAATGAGGACAGTCTCAGAGATCTCTGTGACAATTTTTAATGGACAGCATTCACATTACAGGGGTCCCAGAGGGAGTAGAGAAAGAGACAGGGCCTGAGAATATATTCGAAGACATTATATCTGAAAAGCTCCCTAACATGAAAAAGAAAATGCTCACTCAAGTCCAAGAAACACAGAGAGTACCATACAGGATGAAAACAAGGAGGGACATACTGAGACACGTATTAATGAAACTGAAAACAGTTAAAGACAAAGATAAAATATCCAAAGCAATAAGGGAAAAGCAGCATATAACATACAAGGGAACCTTCATAAGGTTATCAGCTGAGTTTTCAGCAGAAATTCTGAAGGCCAGAAGGTAGTGGCCTTATATATTTCAAGTGATGAAAGAGAAACCAAGATATATGAAACCAAGAATATTCTGCCCAGCAAGGTTCTCACTCAGATTCAATGGAGAAACCAAAAGTTTTATAGTCAAAGAAAGCCTAGGGAAATTCAACAACACCAGACCAGCTTTACAACAAATGCTAGAGGAACTTCTCTAGATGGGAAAGAGATCAGCAATTTAAAACAACTTTGTACATATATAGACTGCTATATCAAAACCTCTTGGAAACAGCAAACTGAAAAAATTACATCAGGTACACACACAGAAGAAAAAAACAACCCAAACACAACACTAAAAATGGTCATCAAAAATAAGAGAAGAAAAGAGGAAGGGAAGAAAAATACCTATAAAAACAAACCCAAGACAATTAAGAAAATGTCAATAGGAACATACATATCCTTAAGTGTAAATGGATTAAGTGCTCTAACCAAAAAACAAGACCTGTATATATGATGCCTACAAGAAACCCACTTCAGCCTGAAAGTGGCGGAAGGGAGTGGAGAAAGATACTTCATGCAAATCGAAATCAGAAGAAAGTTGGACTAGCAATTCTTATCTCAGACATAATAGACTTTAAAATAAGAACTGTTATAAGAGACAAATAAGGACACTAAATAAGGATCAAGGAATTAATCCAAGAAGATATCCAAATTATAAATATATATATGCACCTGACATAGGAGCATCGCAACATATAAGGGAAATACTAACAGTCATAAAGAGAGAAATCAACAGTATCACATAGTGAGGGATTTTAACACTCTACTTATACCAATGGAAAGATCATCCATGTTGGTTCTCTTTGAGCCGACCCGCTGTTCTGATAGCGTCGGTTCTCCTTTGAGCCAACCCGCTGTTCTAGCAGCATCATCTCCCACTTTAACAACTCCCATTCTCCCTTAAACCAGCCCGCTCCACTGGCACCAACTCTCCCTTTCCCCACTCTAATAAACTGTATTTTCCTCTCACAAAAAAAAAAAGAAAAAATTCATCCAGTCAGAATTAGTAAGAGAACACAAGCCTTATGTGACACATTAGACTGGATAGACTTAATTGATACTAACAGGATATTCCATCCAAAAGTAGCAGAATACACTTTCTTCTCAATTGTACATGGAACAGTCTCCATGATAGATCACATCTTGGGCCACAAATAAAATCTCAGTAAATTTAAGAAAACTGAAATCATTGTAAGCATCTTTTCTGACCACAATGTGATCAAATTAGAAATCAATGACAGGAAAAGAAAAAACTGTTAAAACCACAAACGCATGGAGGTTAAACAATATGCCAACTAAATAACCAATGGATCACTGAAGAAACCAAAGATGAAATTAGAAATTCCTAGAGACAAATGACAGTAAAAACAAGATGATCCAAAACATATGGGATGCAGCAAAAACAGTTCTAATAGGGGAGTTTACAATACAATATTATCTCAAGAAACAAGAAAAATCTCAAATTAACAACCTAACCTTACATCTAAAGAAACTAGAGAAAGAACAAACAAAACCCAAAGTTAGAAGGAAAGAAATCATAAAGATCAAAAGAAAAATAAATGAAATAGAGACAAAGAAAACAATAGCAAAAATCAATGAAACTAAAAACTATATGCTAAGTCGCTTCAGTTGTGTCCAACTCTTTGCGACTGTAGTTCACCAGGATTCTCTGTACATGAGTTCTCCAGACAAAAGTACTAGAATAGGCTGCCATACCCTCCTCCAAGGGATCTTCCCAACCCAGGAATTGAACCCTAGGTCTCTTTTGTCTCCTGCTTAGACAGGTGGATTCTTTACTACTAGTGCCACCTGGGAGGACCTAAAAGCTAAGCCTTTAGCCAGACTCATAAAGAAAGAAAAGGAGAGGGCTCAAATCAATAAAATTAGAAATGAAAAAGAAGTCACAACTGACACCAGAGAAATACAAAGGGTACAGACTACTATAAGTAACAAAACATGACAATAAAATGAACAACCTAGAAGAAGTGGACAAATTCTTCATATATATATATATATATATATATATATTTATGTATTTATTTTGGAGGGGGATGGGGTGGGGAGGGAGGGGGTTGGGCGGGTCACTTACATTGGTTTTTCATTTATCTATTTTCATCCACCTTTGTTCTTTGGCCCATGTGGGCCTCCCATCACAGTGGCCTCTGTTGTCGCAGAGCACCGGCTCTGGGTGCATGCGCTCCAGAGCTCGGGCTCGGTAATTGGACACATTGGTCCGGCCGCTCCGCAGCACGTGGGATCTTCCCAGGCCAGGGATGGAAGCAACGCCCCTTGCACTGCAAGGCGGTGTCCTTACCCACTGGACCACGAGGGAAGCCCTGGACAAATTCTTAAAAAGGGACAACTTCCAAGATGGAATCAGGAAGAAATAGAAAATATAAAAAGAACAATCACAAATACTGAAACTGAAGCTGTGATCAGAAAACTCCTAACAAACAAAAGTCCAGGACCAGATGGTGTCACAAATTCTATCGAACATTTAGAGAAGTGTTAATCCTTATCCTCAAACTATTCCAAGCAGAAGTAGGCATACTCCCAAGCTCAAACTATGAGGCCACCATCACTCTAATACCAAAAACAGACAAAGATATCACACACACAAAAAGAAAGTTACAGGTGAATATCATTGATGAATATAGACACAAAAATCCTCAAAATACTAGCAGACTGAATCCACCAACACATTAAAGGGTCACAACACCATGACCAAGTGGAATTTATCCCAGAGACCAACTGGGATTTATCGATAATCAATGTGATACATGATATTAACAAACCAAAGAATAAAAATTAACTGATCCTGTCAATAAATGCGAAAAGACTCTTAACAAAATTCAGCACTCATTTATGATTAAAAAAAGAAAACTCTGCAGAAGGTGTGCACAGAGGGAGACTACCTTAACAAGCTAAAGGTCGTATATGACAAACCCACAGCAACAATATTATCAATGATGAAAAACCTGAAAGCATTTCCTCTAAAATAAGGAACAAGACAAGGAACTCCACTCTTTCCACCTTTGTTTTTTTTTTTTTTTTTTTTTTAAACCTTTATTTTACTTTTAACTTTTACAGAGTTTTGTTGTTCACAGACATGCATGTTCTCAGATTAGTCACATGTATATCCCCCCCTTCCCTCCCCTCCCGACCATCACACAGCACCCCTGAAGGATCCCCTTTTCTCACAGAGCAATGACTAGAGCTATTTTCTTCACTTATGATAGTACAGGCCTTCATGCTACTTCCCTTACGCCTCTCACCCACTGTTCCTTCCCCACAATGTCCATATGTCCACTGTCCATGTCTGTCTTTCTGTCGCTTCACTGCATGTGCCATCATCACCATCCTACTAGATTCCATATATATGTGTTAATATACTGTATTTGTCCTTCTCTTTCTGACTGACTTCACTTTTTAGGATACGTTCTAGATCCAGCCACCTCATGAGGGCTGATTCTTCTGCATTTCTCTTTACAGCTGTGTAGTATTCCATTGTATATATGTACCAGAGCTTTTGGATCCATTCGTTCGTCGATGGGCATCTAGGTTCCTTCCATGTTCTAGCTATTGTATAGAGAGCTGCAATGAACATTGGGGTACAGGTGCTTCTTTCAGTTTTGATTTCATCAGGGTATAAGCCTAAGAGTGGGATTGCTGGGTCATATGGTGCTTCTATTTTTAGTTTTTTAAGAAATCTCCAGACTGTCTTCCATAGAGGCTGTATCAATTTACACTCCCACCAGCGATGCAGGAGTGTTCCCTTTTCTCCGCAGCCTCTCCAGCATTTATTGTCTGTCGATTTGTGGATGATGGCCATTCTGACGGGTGTGAGGTGATATCTCATTGTAGTTTTGATCAACCAAGGATTATCGATAATCAATGTGATACATGATATTAACAAACCAAAGAATAAAAATTAACTGATCCTGTCAATAAATGCGAAAAGACTCTTAACAAAATTCAGCACTCATTTATGATTAAAAAAAGAAAACTCTGCAGAAGGTGTGCACAGAGGGAGACTACCTTAACAAGCTAAAGGTCGTATATGACAAACCCACAGCGACAATATTATCAATGATGAAAAACCTGAAAGCATTTCCTCTAAAATAAGGAACAAGACAAGGAACTCCACTCTTTCCACCTTTGTTTTTTTTTTTTTTTTTTAAACCTTTATTTTACTTTTAACTTTTACAGAGTTTTGTTGTTCACAGACATGCATGTTCTCAGATTAGTCACATGTATATCCCCCCCTTCCCTCCCCTCCCGACCATCACACAGCACCCCTGAAGGATCCCCTTTTCTCACAGAGCAATGACTAGAGCTATTTTCTTCACTTATGATAGTACAGGCCTTCATGCTACTTCCCTTACGCCTCTCACCCACTGTTCCTTCCCCACAATGTCCATATGTCCACTGTCCATGTCTGTCTTTCTGTCGCTTCACTGCATGTGCCATCATCACCATCCTACTAGATTCCATATATATGTGTTAATATACTGTATTTGTCCTTCTCTTTCTGACTGACTTCACTTTTTAGGATACGTTCTAGATCCAGCCACCTCATGAGGGCTGATTCTTCTGCATTTCTCTTTACAGCTGTGTAGTATTCCATTGTATATATGTACCAGAGCTTTTGGATCCATTCGTTCGTCGATGGGCATCTAGGTTCCTTCCATGTTCTAGCTATTGTATAGAGAGCTGCAATGAACATTGGGGTACAGGTGCTTCTTTCAGTTTTGATTTCATCAGGGTATAAGCCTAAGAGTGGGATTGCTGGGTCATATGGTGCTTCTATTTTTAGTTTTTTAAGAAATCTCCAGACTGTCTTCCATAGAGGCTGTATCAATTTACACTCCCACCAGCGATGCAGGAGTGTTCCCTTTTCTCCGCAGCCTCTCCAGCATTTATTGTCTGTCGATTTGTGGATGATGGCCATTCTGACGGGTGTGAGGTGACATCTCATTGTAGTTTTGATTTGCATTTCTCTAATTATTAGTGAAGTTGAGCATCGTTTCATGTGTTTTTGGGCCATCTGTATGTCATCGTTGGAGAGGTGTCTGTTTAGGTCCTTTTCCCATTTTTTGATTGGGTTGTTCGTTTTTCCAGTGCTGAGTTGTCTGAGTTGCTTGTAGATTTTGGAGATTAATTCTTTGTCTGTTGTTTCATTTGCTATGATTTTCTCCCACTCTGTGGGCTGTCTGTTCAGCTTTTTTGTAATTTCTTTTGCTGTACAAAAGCTTTGAAGTTTCATGAGGTCCCACATGTTCATTTGTCTTTTTAGTTCCACTATTCTAGTAGGTGGGTCAGAAAAGATCTTGCTTTGATTGATGTCCTTGAGGGTTTTGCCTATATTCTCCTCTAAGAGTTTGATGGTTTCTGGCCTTACATTTAAGTCTTTAATCCATTTTGAGTTGATCTTTGTGTATGGTGTCAGGGTATGTTCCAACTTCATTTTCTTGCACGTAGCTGTCCAATTTTCCCAGCACCATTTGTTGAAGAGGCTGTCTTTGTCCCATTTTATATGTTCGCCTCCTTTGTCAAAAATAAGGTACCCATAGGTGCGTGGCTTTATCTCTGGGTTCTCGATCTTGTTCCATTGGTCGATATTTCTGTTTTTGTGCCAGTACCATACTGTCTTGATGACTGTTGCTTTGTAGTAGAGTCTGAAGTTGGGGAGGCTGATCCCCCCAACTCCATTCTTCTTCCTGAGGATTGCTTTGGCTATTCGAGGTCTTCTGTGTTTCCATATGAACTGTGTTATTCGTTGGTCTAGTTCTGTGAAGAATGTTATTGGAAGTTTGATAGGGATCGCATTGAATCTATAGATGACATTTGGTAGTATGGTCATTTTCACAATATTGATTCTCCTGACCCAGGAACACGGAATATTTCTCCATCTGTTTAACTCTTCTTTAATGTCTCTCATGAGTGTCTTGGAATTTTCTGTGTACAGTTCTTTTGTTTCTTTGGGTAGGTTTATTCCTAGATATTTGATTCTTTTGGTTGCGATGGTGAAGGGGATTGCCTCTTTGATTTCATTTTCTGATTTTTCATTGTTTGTGTATAGGAATGCCAGTGATTTCTGTATATTGATTTTGTATCCTGCAACTTTGCTGAATTCGCTGATTAACTCTAGTAGTTTTGTAATAGTGTCTTTGGGATTTTCTATGTATAATATCATGTCATCTGCAAATAGAGAGAGTTTGACTTCTTCTTTTCCAATCTGGATTCCTTTGATTTCTTTCTCTTCTCTTATTGCTATTGCTAGAACTTCCAGGACTATGTTGAATAGTAGTGGTGAAAGTGGACACCCTTGTCTTGTTCCTGATCTTAGAGGGAATGCTTTGAGTTTTTCACCATTGAGGATAATGTTCGCTGTGGGCTTCTCATATATGGCTTTCACTATGTTAAGATAAGTTCCTTCTATGCCCATTTTTTGAAGAGTTTTTATCATAAATGGATGCTGTACTTTGTCAAAGGCTTTTTCTGCATCTATTGAGATGATCATGTGATTTTTGTCTTTCAATTTGTTGATATGGTGTATCACATTGATTGATTTGCGAATGTTGAAGAATCCTTGCATGCCTGGGATGAACCCAACTTGATCGTGATGAATGAGCTTTTTGATGTGTTGCTGAATCCTGTTTGCTAGGATTTTGTTGAGGATTTTGGCATCTAGATTCATCAGTGAAATTGGCCTATAATTTTCTTTTTTTGTGTTGTCTTTGCCTGGTTTGGGTATCAGGGTGATGGTGGCCTCGTAGAATGTGTTTGGAAGTGTTCCTTCCTGGGCAATTTTTTGGAAGAGTTTTAGAAGGACAGGCATTAGCTCTTCTTTAAATGTTTGGTAGAATTCACTTATGAAACCATCTGGCCCTGGGCTTTTATTTTTGGGTAGATTTTTGATCACAAGGTCATTTATGATTAAAAAAAGAAAACTCTGCAGAAGGTGTGCACAGAGGGAGACTACCTTAACAAGCTAAAGGTCGTATATGACAAACCCACAGCAACAATATTATCAATGATGAAAAACCTGAAAGCATTTCCTCTAAAATAAGGAACAAGACAAGGAACTCCACTCTTTCCACCTTTGTTGAACATAGTTTTGGATGTCCTAGCTAAGGCAATCAGATAAGAAAAGTAAATAGAAGAAATTCCAATTAGAAAAGAAGTAAAATGGTCACTCTTTGCAGATGACATATTATACATAGAAACCCCTATAGATGATACTAGAAAACTACAAAGTTCATCAATGAATTTGGCAAAGTTTCAGGATACAAAATTTATACACAGAAATATGTTACATCCCTATATACTAATAATGAAAGATCAGAAAGAGAAATTAAAGAAACAATCTCATTTAGCATTATATCAAAAGACCAAAATACCCAGGAATAAGCATACCTAAGGAGGCATAAGATCTGCATACTTAAAACTGTAAGATATTGATGAGGAGCTTCCCTGGTGGTCCAGTGGGCAAACAGTCTGCTTTGCAGTGCAACAGGCACCGGTTCCATCCCTGGCCTGGGAAGATCCCATGTGCTGTTGAGTGGCTGGACCAGTGTATACAATTATGAGCCAGTGCTCTGGAGCACAAGCACCCAGAGCCGGTGTTCTGCAACAAGAGAGGCCACTGCAATGGGAGGCCAAAGAATAAAGATGAATCAAAATAAATAAATAGAAAACCAATAAAAGAGGCCAAAAATTTTAAAAAAAGGATATTGATGAAAGAAGTCAAAGATGACACAAGCAGATGGAGAGATATATACCATGTTCTTGATTTGGAAGAATCAATATTGTGGAAATCCTGATTGGATAAAAGCTTTTTGATGTGTTGCTGAATCCTGTTTGCTAGGATTTTGTTGAGGATTTTGGCATCTAGATTCATCAGTGAAATTGGCCTATAATTTTCTTTTTTTGTGTTGTCTTTGCCTGGTTTGGGTATCAGGGTGATGGTGGCCTCGTAGAATGTGTTTGGAAGTGTTCCTTCCTGGGCAATTTTTTGGAAGAGTTTTAGAAGGACAGGCATTAGCTCTTCTTTAAATGTTTGGTAGAATTCACTTATGAAACCATCTGGCCCTGGGCTTTTATTTTTGGGTAGATTTTTGATCACAAGGTCATTTATGATTAAAAAAAGAAAACTCTGCAGAAGGTGTGCACAGAGGGAGACTACCTTAACAAGCTAAAGGTCGTATATGACAAACCCACAGCAACAATATTATCAATGATGAAAAACCTGAAAGCATTTCCTCTAAAATAAGGAACAAGACAAGGAACTCCACTCTTTCCACCTTTGTTGAACATAGTTTTGGATGTCCTAGCTAAGGCAATCAGATAAGAAAAGTAAATAGAAGAAATTCCAATTAGAAAATAAGTAAAATGGTCACTCTTTGCAGATGACATATTATACATAGAAACCCCTATAGATGATACTAGAAAACTACAAAGTTCATCAATGAATTTGGCAAAGTTTCAGGATACAAAATTTATACACAGAAATATGTTACATCCCTATATACTAATAATGAAAGATCAGAAAGAGAAATTAAAGAAACAATCTCATTTAGCATTATATCAAAAGACCAAAATACCCAGGAATAAGCATACCTAAGGAGGCATAAGATCTGCATACTTAAAACTGTAAGATATTGATGAGGAGCTTCCCTGGTGGTCCAGTGGGCAAACAGTCTGCTTTGCAGTGCAACAGGCACCGGTTCCATCCCTGGCCTGGGAAGATCCCATGTGCTGTTGAGTGGCTGGACCAGTGTATACAATTATGAGCCAGTGCTCTGGAGCACAAGCACCCAGAGCCGGTGTTCTGCAACAAGAGAGGCCACTGCAATGGGAGGCCAAAGAATAAAGATGAATCAAAATAAATAAATAGAAAACCAATAAAAGAGGCCAAAAATTTTAAAAAAAGGATATTGATGAAAGAAGTCAAAGATGACACAAGCAGATGGAGAGATATATACCATGTTCTTGATTTGGAAGAATCAATATTGTGGAAATGACTATACTATCCAAAGTAATCCACAGATTCAATGCAACACCAATCATACTACCAATAGCATTTTTCAAAGAATTAGAACAAAAAATTTTACAATTTGTATGGAAACTCAAAAGACTCCCAATAGCCAACACAATATTGAAGAAGAAAAATGGAGCTGGAGCAATCAGGCTCCCTGACTTCAGACTATACTACAAAGCTACAGCATCAAGACAGTATAATATTGGCACAAAAATAGATAAATAGATCAATGGAACAGGATAGAAAGTCCAGAGTTAAACTCATGCACCGTATCTATGATCACCTAATCTATGATAAAGAGGCAAGAATATACAATGGAGAAAAGACAGTCTCTTCCATAAGTAGTGTTGGAAGACTAGACAGCTATGTAAAAGAATGAAGTTAGGAATTCTCTAACACCCTAAACAAAAATTTAAAGTGAATTAAATATCTAAATATAAGACCACATGCTATACAACTCTTAGAGGAAAACATAGGCAGAACACACTCTGACATACATAGCAACAAGATATTTTTTGATTCACTT
This sequence comes from Tragulus kanchil, assembly GCA_022376925.1. Lineage (NCBI taxonomy): Eukaryota > Metazoa > Chordata > Mammalia > Artiodactyla > Tragulidae > Tragulus > Tragulus kanchil. Next base: position 89,764,809 of record JAIOJX010000023.1, on the reverse strand, counting down.
CTTAAAGTAATGTAAGTAAAGACAAAAATAAACAAATGAGCCCTAATTAAACTTAAAGGCTTTAGCAGAGTAAAGGAAACATAAACAAAATGAATAGACAGTTCACAGAATTGGAGAAAATATTTGCAAATGAATAGATCGACAAGCAATCAATCTCCAAAATATACAAGCAGCTCATGTAATTTAATATGAAAAAAAAAACTAACCAAAAAATAGATAGAAGACCTAAATAGACATTTCTCCAAAGAAGACATACATGAAATGATGTTCAACATCACTAATTATTGGAGAAATGCAAATTAAAACTACAATGAGATATCATCTCATACCAGTTAGGATGACCACCATTAAAGAATCTACAAATAATAGATTCTGCAAAGGTTGTTGAGAGAGAGGAACCTTCCTAGACTGTTGGCAGGAGTGTGCATATGTGCAGTCATTCTTTAAAAGAGTACAGAGGTTTCTTAAAAATAGTGCTGCCATATGATCTAGCAATCCTACTCCTGAGCATTGCAAGCCAATGTTCATTGCAGCATTATTTACAGTAGTAACCAGGACAATCTAAAGGCTCATCAATAGATAAATGAATAAAGAAAGTATAGTACATATGCATGTATACTAAGTCACTTCAGTTATGTCTGACTCTTTGTGACCTATGGACTGTGTAGCCTGCCAGGTTCCCCTAACTATGGGATTCTCCAGGCAAGAATAGTGGAATGGGTTGCCATGCTCTCCTCCAGGGACTTTTCCCAACCCGGGGATTGAACCGAGTGTCTTAGGTCTCCTGCATTGGCAAGTGGGTTCTTTACCACTAGCACCACTTTGGAGTATCAGTCAGTCATAGAAAGAATAAAATAATGTTATTTGCATAAACACGGGTGGACCTAGAGATTATCATACCAAGTGAAGTAAATCAGACAGATATAGACAAATATATGTTATCACTTATATGTTGAGTCTAAAAATATGGTACAAATGTGCTTATTTACAAATCAGAAATAGAGTTACAGATGTAGAAAACAAACTTATGGTTATCAAGAGGGAAAAGTGGAGGAAGGACAAATTGGTAAATTGAGATTAACATATGCATACTACTATATATAAAATAGGTAATTAATAAGAACCAGTGTACAGCACTGGGAACTCTTTTCAATACTCTATAGTGACCTACATGGGAAAAAAAATCTTTACAAAAGTGGATATATGTATATGTATAACTGATTCACTTTGCTGTATAGCAGAAACAAACAGGACATTTTTATACTCCAATAAAAAATAATTTAAAAAGAAAAATATTAATGTAATGAATTGAAGTAATCAAAGTAAAAGAGTAAACCACATGACTATTTCAATTGATGCAATAAAGACATTTGACAAAATTCAACATTCTCATAATAAAACCTTCGTTTAAAGATGAATTGAAATTATGAAAACCCTAACAACTCAAAGGTTGTTGAGAGAGAGGAACCTTCCTAGACTGTTGGCAGGAGTGTGCATATGTGCAGTCATTCTTTAAAAGAGTACAGAGGTTTCTTAAAAATAGTGCTGCCATATGATCTAGCAATCCTACTCCTGAGCATTGCAAGCCAATGTTCATTGCAGCATTATTTACAGTAGTAACCAGGACAATCTAAAGGCTCATCAATAGATAAATGAATAAAGAAAGTATAGTACATATGCATGTATACTAAGTCACTTCAGTTATGTCTGACTCTTTGTGACCTATGGACTGTGTAGCCTGCCAGGTTCCCCTAACTATGGGATTCTCCAGGCAAGAATAGTGGAATGGGTTGCCATGCTCTCCTCCAGGGACTTTTCCCAACCCGGGGATTGAACCGAGTGTCTTAGGTCTCCTGCATTGGCAAGTGGGTTCTTTACCACTAGCACCACTTTGGAGTATCAGTCAGTCATAGAAAGAATAAAATAATGTTATTTGCATAAACACGGGTGGACCTAGAGATTATCATACCAAGTGAAGTAAATCAGACAGATATAGACAAATATATGTTATCACTTATATGTTGAGTCTAAAAATATGGTACAAATGTGCTTATTTACAAATCAGAAATAGAGTTACAGATGTAGAAAACAAACTTATGGTTATCAAGAGGGAAAAGTGGAGGAAGGGCAAATTGGTAAATTGAGATTAACATATGCATACTACTATATATAAAATAGGTAATTAATAAGAACCAGTGTACAGCACTGGGAACTCTTTTCAATACTCTATAGTGACCTACATGGGAAAAAAAATCTTTACAAAAGTGGATATATGTATATGTATAACTGATTCACTTTGCTGTATAGCAGAAACAAACAGGACATTTTTATACTCCAATAAAAAATAATTTAAAAAGAAAAATATTAATGTAATGAATTGAAGTAATCAAAGTAAAAGAGTAAACCACATGACTATTTCAATTGATGCAATAAAGACATTTGACAAAATTCAACATTCTCATAATAAAACCTCTTAGAAAACCAGGAATTCAGGGAAAACTGCATGACATGATAAAGGATATTTATGAAAACCCAACACTAACATACTCAAAGATGAATGCTTGGAAACGTCTTCCCTAGTATCAAGAAGAGAAAAATACAAACTTTCACCACTGCTATACTGCTATTCAGTATTGAACTGGAAGTTCTAGCCAGAGATATTAGCTAAGAAAAAGAAATAAAAGTCATCCAAGTTAGAAAGAAAGTAGTAAAACTGTCTTTATTCATAGAAAGCATGTCATATGTCATATATATATAAATACCAAAGAATATTTTTAAAAATACACTGCTATTCAACAAAGTTGCAAGGTACAAGGTCAATACACAAAAATCAGTTTCTATACACCAGCAATGAACAATGTGAAAAGGAAATTAAGAAAGCGATTCCATTTACATAATACCTAAAAGAATTAAATACTTAGGAATAAATCCAACTAAGAAAGTAAAAAGAATGTATGCTTGTATCTTTTTGAGATTAATTCTTTGTTGATTGTTTCAGCTCTTACAATCCAATAACCAAAAAACAAATAACCCAGTCTAAAAGTGGGCAAAATACCTAAGCAGACATTTCTCCAAAGCAGACATACAGTTGGCTAATAAAAACATGAAAAGATGCTCACCATCATTAATTACTGTGTTAGTTGTTCAGTCTGTGTCCAATTCTTTCTGACCCCACAGACTGTAGCCTGCCAGCCTCCTCTGCCCATGGGATTTTCCAGGCGAGAATACCGGAGTGGGTTGTCATTTCCTTCTCTAGGGGATCTTTCCAATCCAGGGATCAACCCCAGGTCATCTGCATTGCAAACAGATACCTAACCATCTGAGTCACCAGGAAAATACTGGTCCTAAAATGTAAAGCAAAACCACAATGAGGTATCATCTCACACCAGTTAGAATGGCCATCATCAAAAAGTCTGCAAACAATAAATGTTGGAGAGGGTATGGGGAAGAGGGAACCCTCTTAACACTGTTGGTGGAAATGCAAATTGGCACAACCACTATGGAAAACAGTAAGGAGATTCCTTATACAACTGGAAATAAGACTGCCATATGACATAGCAATCCCAGTGGTAGGCATACACCCTGAGGAAACCAGAATTGAAAGAGATACATGTATCCAAATGTTCATTGCAGCACTATTTATAATAACTAGGACATGGAAGCAACCTAGCAACCCATCAGCAGATGAATGGATAAGAAAGCTGTGGTATATACACACAATAGAATATTACTCAGCTATTAAAAGGAATCCATTTGAGTTAGTTCTAATGAGGTCGGTGAACTTGGAACCTATTATACAGAGTAAAGTAAGTCTGAAAGAGAAAGATGAATACTGTGTATTAACATATATGCATATATATAGAGAGAAAGAGAAATTATAATGATGGTACTGATGTTCCTACATGTAGGGCAGCAAAAGAGACACAGATGTAAACAACAGACTTTTGGACTCAGTGGGAGAAGGAGAAGGTGAGATGATTTTAGAGGACAGCATTGAAGCATACACATTATCATGTGCAAAATAAATGACCAGTGTGAGTTCAGTGCATGAAGCAGGGCACCCAAAACCAGTGCTCTGGGACAACCTAGAGGGATAGGGTGGGGAGAAAAGTGGAAGAGGGGTTCAGGATGGGAGGGACGCATCATACCTATAGCCAATTCATGTTGATGTACAGTAAAAACCATAACAATATCGTAAATTAATTATCATTCAGTTAAAATAAGTTAATTTAAAATTATATGTTGAAAACTATAAAACATTGCTGAAAGAAATGAAAGAAGATCTAAATAAATGGAAATATATTCTGTGTTCATGAATAGGAAGACTTAGCATTGATAACATTCTGTCTAAACAATCTATAGGTTCAACACAATTCTGATTAAAATTGTTTATAATTAAATTCATTTATTGTGTTGTTTTTTGCCAGACATTAGTATGAATTAGCCATCACTTCAGCTCAATTGCTCATTTGTGTCTGACTCTTTGTGACCCCACAGACTGTGGCCCTCCAGGCTTACCTATCCTTTACCATCTCCCAGAGCTTGCTCACATTCATGTCTGTTGACTCAGTGATACCATCCAGCCATTTTGTCCTCTGTCATTTCCTTCTCCTTTTCCCATCTATTTTTCCCAGTATCAGGGTCCTTTCCAAAGAGTCTTCTCTTTGCATCAGGTGGCCAAAGTATTGGTCCAGCGAATATTCAGAGTTAATTTCCGTTAGGGTTGACTGGTTTGATCTCTTTGCAATCCAAGGGACTCTCAAGAGTCTTCTCCAACATTCTTTGGCACTTAGCCATCTTTATGGTTCAACTCCTACATCTATACATGACTACTGTGAAAACCATAGCTTTGACTCTGCGGACTTTTGTCGGCAGAATAATGTCTCTGCTTAAATCAGCCATAGGTATACCTATTGCTCAGTTCTGAATCAAACATAGGTATACTGATATCCCCTCCCTCTTGAATCTCCCTCCCAGCTACCTCCACATCACACCCCTCTAGGTTGTTAGAGAGCCCTTGTTTGAGTTACCTGAGTCATACAGCAAATTCCCTTTGGCTATCTACTTTACATATGATAATGTATATGTTTCCATGTTATTTTCTCAATATACCCCACCTTCTCTTTCTTCTCAGCCACCCCGTGTTCATAAGTCTGTTCCCTAGGTATACATCTGATTAAAATTTTAACAGCTTGCTTTATAGACACTCAAGCTTTGATCTCATATTCAAACAGAATTGCAAGGAGCTCAAATAACCCGAACAGTCTTTTAAAGGAAGAATAAAGTTGGAGGATTCACACATCCCAATTTAAAAACTAATTTCAAAACTAATTTCATACAGTAATCAGAACAGTATGACACTTGCATGAAAATGGGCAGATAGATTGATGGAATAGAATAGAGAGACCACAAATAAACTCAGATCACATGTGGTTATTTGAAAATTCTGGTAAGAATGCCAAGAACTTGAACAGGGGAAAAGACAGTCCTTTCAAAAAATGGTGGCGAGTTAATGAATATCCTTATTGCAAAATTCAGACTTAAATTGAAGAAAGTAGGGAAAGCCACTAGGTCATTCATGTATGATCTAAAACAAAACCCTTATGATTATACAGTGGAAGTGACAAGTAGATTCAAGGGTTTAGAGCGGATAGACGATGTATGACTCACATTCATGTCTGTTGACTCAGTGATACCATCCAGCCATTTTGTCCTCTGTCATTTCCTTCTCCTTTTCCCATCTATTTTTCCCAGTATCAGGGTCCTTTCCAAAGAGTCTTCTCTTTGCATCAGGTGGCCAAAGTATTGGTCCAGCGAATATTCAGAGTTAATTTCCGTTAGGGTTGACTGGTTTGATCTCTTTGCAATCCAAGGGACTCTCAAGAGTCTTCTCCAACATTCTTTGGCACTTAGCCATCTTTATGGTTCAACTCCTACATCTATACATGACTACTGTGAAAACCATAGCTTTGACTCTGCGGACTTTTGTCGGCAGAATAATGTCTCTGCTTAAATCAGCCATAGGTATACCTATTGCTCAGTTCTGAATCAAACATAGGTATACTGATATCCCCTCCCTCTTGAATCTCCCTCCCAGCTACCTCCACATCACACCCCTCTAGGTTGTTAGAGAGCCCTTGTTTGAGTTACCTGAGTCATACAGCAAATTCCCTTTGGCTATCTACTTTACATATGATAATGTATATGTTTCCATGTTATTTTCTCAATATACCCCACCTTCTCTTTCTTCTCAGCCACCCCGTGTTCATAAGTCTGTTCCCTAGGTATACATCTGATTAAAATTTTAACAGCTTGCTTTATAGACACTCAAGCTTTGATCTCATATTCAAACAGAATTGCAAGGAGCTCAAATAACCCGAACAGTCTTTTAAAGGAAGAATAAAGTTGGAGGATTCACACATCCCAATTTAAAAACTAATTTCAAAACTAATTTCATACAGTAATCAGAACAGTATGACACTTGCATGAAAATGGGCAGATAGATTGATGGAATAGAATAGAGAGACCACAAATAAACTCAGATCACATGTGGTTATTTGAAAATTCTGGTAAGAATGCCAAGAACTTGAACAGGGGAAAAGACAGTCCTTTCAAAAAATGGTGGCGAGTTAATGAATATCCTTATTGCAAAATTCAGACTTAAATTGAAGAAAGTAGGGAAAGCCACTAGGTCATTCATGTATGATCTAAAACAAAACCCTTATGATTATACAGTGGAAGTGACAAGTAGATTCAAGGGTTTAGAGCGGATAGACAGAGTGCCTGAAGAGCTATGAACAGAAGTTCATACCATCCTACAGGAAGCAGTAATCAAAACCATCCCCAGAAAAAAAAAGCAAAAAGGCCACATGGTGGTCTGAGGAGGCCTTACAAATAGCTGAGAAAAGAAGAGAAGAGAAAGGCAAAGGAGAAAAGAAAAGATATACCCACCTGAATGCAGACTTCCGGACAATAGCAAAGAGAGATAAAAATGTCTTCCTAAAAGGACAATGCAAAGAAATAGAAAAAAAACAATAAAATGGGAAAGTCAGTACAATTTTTTTTCTAGTTCTGTGAAAAATGGCATTGGTAATTTGATAGAGATTGCATTGAATCTCTAGATTATTTTGCACAATACAGTTATTTTCACAATATTGATTCTTTCAATCCAAGAACATGGTATATCTCTCCACCTGTCTGTCTCTTGCTTGATTTTTTTAATCAGAACTTTATTGTTTTGTGGGTGCTCTGCATCACTCACTATTGGAGAAATGCAATCCAAACTACAGTGAGGTATCACCTTACACTAGTCAGAATGGCTATAATCAAAAAAACTACAAAGGATAAGTGCTGAAGAGGATGTGGAGACAAGTAACCCTTTACACTGTTGGTGAGAATGTAAATTAATACAGTTACTATGGAAAACAATAATGAAATTCCTTTAGTAATTAGAACTGAAACAACCATATGACAGCAATCCCACTCCTGAGCATTATGTTGAGAAAACCATAATTCAAAATGACACCTGTACACCAATGTTCATTTCAGGGTTATTTACAACAGCCAGTACATGGAAGCAATCTAGATTACCACCAACAGATAAACAAACAAAGAAGTTGTGATGCATATATATAGAAGGGAATATTATTCAGCCATAAAAAGGAATTAAATTGAGTTATTTGTAGTGATGTGGGTAAGCCTAGGGTCTGTCATACAGAGTGAAGTAAGTCAGAAAGAGAAAAACAAGCATTGTATATTAATGCAAATATGCAGAATCTAGCAAATGGAACTGATGAACCTATTTTCAGGTCAGAAATAGAGACACAGATGGAATCGTGGATATAGCAGGGGAAGAAGAGGTGGGACAAATTGAAAAAGTAGCATTGACTTATATACATTACCACACGTAAAACAGACAACTTAGTGGGAAGTTGCTATAACACGGGATGCTCAGTTTGGAGCTCTGCTGCATCCTAGAGGGGCAGGATAGGAATGTAGGAGGAAAGCTTAAAAGGGAGGAAATAAATGTATACTTATAGATGATACACACTGTTGTACAGCAGAAATTAATGTAACATTGTAAAGCAATTATCCTTCGATCTAGAATAATATTTTTTTAAAATAATTGAGCACTCAAGAGGGCTTCCCTGGTGAGTCAGTGTTAATGAATCCTCCTGCCGATGCAGAGGATGTGAGTTCTATTCCTGGGTCAGAAAGATCTCCTAGAAAAGAAAATGGCAACCCACGCCCATATTCTTGCCTGGGAAGTTCCATGGACAGAGGAGACTAGAGTGTTAGAGTCCACATGGTCACAAAGAGTTGGACATTACTTAGTGACTAAACAGAAACAAATAGTATTCAAGATGGATCCTTTAGACTTTAGAAAGATTTCATGGGTATTCGAGATTTAAGGTCATTTGTTGTTTTTAAAGAAATCTTTGTGTAAGTTGGGTAAAAAAAGGGGGAAAGCTATGTTACATCTCCTAAAAAGCAGATTATGTACACAAATCATTTGAAATTCAGCATGAGATACTTCTTGTTTTCCCTATTTATTTATTCAATCATTTACTTATATCAGAATTGTTATTAATAATAAAATATTTATTTTATGCTTTAGGTTATAATTCAAATTTTTTTTGAAATTCCCACCAATGTTCATTTCAGGGTTATTTACAACAGCCAGTACATGGAAGCAATCTAGATTACCACCAACAGATAAACAAACAAAGAAGTTGTGATGCATATATATAGAAGGGAATATTATTCAGCCATAAAAAGGAATTAAATTGAGTTATTTGTAGTGATGTGGGTAAGCCTAGGGTCTGTCATACAGAGTGAAGTAAGTCAGAAAGAGAAAAACAAGCATTGTATATTAATGCAAATATGCAGAATCTAGCAAATGGAACTGATGAACCTATTTTCAGGTCAGAAATAGAGACACAGATGGAATCGTGGATATAGCAGGGGAAGAAGAGGTGGGACAAATTGAAAAAGTAGCATTGACTTATATACATTACCACACGTAAAACAGACAACTTAGTGGGAAGTTGCTATAACACGGGATGCTCAGTTTGGAGCTCTGCTGCATCCTAGAGGGGCAGGATAGGAATGTAGGAGGAAAGCTTAAAAGGGAGGAAATAAATGTATACTTATAGATGATACACACTGTTGTACAGCAGAAATTAATGTAACATTGTAAAGCAATTATCCTTCGATCTAGAATAATATTTTTTTTTTTAAATAATTGAGCACTCAAGAGGGCTTCCCTGGTGAGTCAGTGTTAATGAATCCTCCTGCCGATGCAGAGGATGTGAGTTCTATTCCTGGGTCAGAAAGATCTCCTAGAAAAGAAAATGGCAACCCACGCCCATATTCTTGCCTGGGAAGTTCCATGGACAGAGGAGACTAGAGTGTTAGAGTCCACATGGTCACAAAGAGTTGGACATTACTTAGTGACTAAACAGAAACAAATAGTATTCAAGATGGATCCTTTAGACTTTAGAAAGATTTCATGGGTATTCGAGATTTAAGGTCATTTGTTGTTTTTAAAGAAATCTTTGTGTAAGTTGGGTAAAAAAAGGGGGAAAGCTATGTTACATCTCCTAAAAAGCAGATTATGTACACAAATCATTTGAAATTCAGCATGAGATACTTCTTGTTTTCCCTATTTATTTATTCAATCATTTACTTATATCAGAATTGTTATTAATAATAAAATATTTATTTTATGCTTTAGGTTATAATTCAGTTCCAAGTTATGCTTGTTGTGGTTGTTCAAATGTTTCCAACTTTGGCCACCAGAGTTTTTTCAGTTGGCTTCTGCATCTTTTTGACATGCCTCTGATCACTGGGGGTTTGGTGGGGGTGTTTTCCTTCTTCTTCTTCTTCTTTTTAAAATTTTTTGGATTTTTTTAAAAGCACTTTCTTACTTTCTGGTACTACAAAATTCTATGCTCATTTTGCATATTTCCCACCGTGGTTCAAGAATCAACAATTCCTCCAAGGAGCCCATGTTCCATTTATTAGAGATAGCTATTAAAACCAAGACCTGAACCCTAATGTACTTGTTGCTATAGGAGGTCATTGCTTTTAGGCCCTCTCAATGGGAAAAACAAGGAAATATACATGTGGTATTAACCCACTTTTTTTTTCATTTTTAAAAAAATTCTTTATTTTAAAGATTTTACAGAGTTTTGTTGTTCACAGACATGTATGTTCCAGATCAGTCATATGCATATCCCTGCCCCCACCCACCCACCCAGTTCCCCCACCCACCCCTCCAGACCATCACCCCAAGTGATTGTAGGCAATCCTATTCCCTTAGCACAATGACAATAGCTATCTTTTCCACACGTGCCAGTATAGGTTTCGATGTTACTTCCTCTATGCCTCCCTCTCACTGTTTGTTCTCCACAATGTCCTTATGTCTATTCTTTGTTCCATGAGTTCACTGCGTGTGTTATCATGACCATCTTACTAGATTCCACATATATGAGTTAGTATACTGTACTTGTCTTTCTCTTTTTTTTTTTAATTTTAATTTTTATTTTTTACATGTATGTTCCCAGATCATTCATATGCATATCCCTGGACCCTCCCCCCACCCAGGTACCCCCCTCCCATCCCTCCAGACCATCGCCCCAAGTGGTTGTAGGTACTCCTATTCCCCTAGCACAATGACAATAGCTATCTTTTCCACACATGACAGTATAGGTTTCCATGTTACTCCCTCCATGTCTCCCTCCCACTGTTCGGTCTCCACAATGTCTATTCTCTGTTTTTTCATGAGTTCACTGCGTGTGTTATCATGACCATCTTACTAGATCCCATATATACGAGTTAGTATACGATACTTGTCTTTCTCTTTTTGACTCACTTCACTTTTTATGATAGGTTCAAGAGCTAGCCACCTCATTAGGACTGAGTCTTCTGCATTTCTTTTAACAACTGAGTAGTATTCCATTGTATATATGTACCAGGGCTTCTGTATCAATTCATTCGTCAATGGACATCTAGGCTGCTTCCATGTTCTGGCTATTGTATAGAGAGCGGCAATGAACATTGGGGTACAGGTGCTTCTTTCAGTTTTGATTTCGTCAGGGTATAAGCTAAATAGTGGGATTGCTGGGTCAAAGGGTGCTTCTATTTTTAGTTTTTTAGGGAATCTCCATATTGTCTTCCATAGAACCTGTATCAATTTACATTCCCACCAAAAGTGCAAGAGTGCTCCCTTTTCTCTACACCCTCTCCAGCATTTATTGTCTGTCGATTTACTGATGATGGCCATTCTGATGGGTGTGAGGTGATATTGTGATTTTAATTTGCATTTCTCTAATAAGAAGTGAGGTTGAGCATCGTTTCATGTGCTTTTGGGCAACCTGTATGTCCTCTTTGGAGAGGCGTCTCCCAAGATCTTTTTCCCATTTTTTGATTGGGTTGTTCGTTTTTCCGGTGCTTGTAGATTTTGGAGATTAATTCTTTGTCTGTTATTTCATTTGCTATGATTTTCTCCCACTCTGTGGGCTGTCTGTTCAGCTTTTTTGTAATTTCTTTTCCTGTACAAAAGCTTTTTTTTAAATTATTCTTTATTTTAAAGGTTTTACAGAGTTTTGTTGTTCACAGACATGTATGTTCCCAGATCAGTCATATGCATATCCATGGTCCCCACCCGCCCAGATCCCCCCCATCCCACCCCTCCAGACCTTCGCCCCAAGCCATTGTAAGCACTCCTATTCCCTTAGCACAATGACACTAGCTATCTTTTCCACACATGACAGTATAGGTTTCCATGTTACTCCCTCCATGCCTCCCCCTCCCTATTTCTTCCCCACAATGTCCCTATGTCTATGCTCTGTCTGTTTTTCCATGAGTTCCCTGCATGTGTTATCAAGACCGTCCTACTAGATTCTATATATGTGTGTTAGTATACTGTATTTGTCTTTCTCTTTTTGACTTACTTCACTTTTTATGGTAGGTTCTAGAGCCAGCCACTTCATTAGGACTGAGTCTTCTGCATTTCTTTTAACAGCTGAGTAGTATTCCATTGTATATATGTACCAGGGCTTCTGGATCCATTCATTCATCGATGGACATCTAGGTTGCTTCCATGTTTTGGCTATTGTATAGAGAGCTGCAATGAACATTGGGGTACAGGTGCTTCTTTCAGGTTTGATTTCATCAGGATATAAGCCTAAGAGTGGGATTGCTGGGTCAAAGGGTGCTTCTATTTTTAGTTTTTTAAGAAATCTCCATACTGTCTTCCATAGAGGCTGCATCAGTTTACATTCCCACCAGCAATGCAGGAGGGTTCCCTTTTCTCCGCACCCTCTCCAGCATTTATTGTCTGCAGATTTTTTGATAATGGCCATTCTGACAGGTGTGAGGTGATATCTCATTGTAGTTTTAATTTGCATTTCTCTAATGATAAGCGAGGTTGAGCATCGTTTCATGTGCTTTTGGGCCATCTGTATGTCCTCTGGAGAGGCATCTCCCAAGATCGTTTTCCCATTTTTTGATTGGGTTGTTCTTTTTCCCTGTGCTGAATTGTCTGAGTTGCTTGTAGATTTTGGAGATGAATTGTCTGTCTGTTATTTCATTTGCTATGATTTTCTCCGACACTGTGGGGTGTCTGTGCAGCTTTTTTGTAATTTCTTTTGCTGTACAAAAGCTTTGAAGTTTCATGAGGTCCCACATGTTCATTTTTCTTTTTAGTTCCGCTATTTTAGTAGGTGGGTCAGAGAAGATCTTACTTTGATTGATGTCCTTGAGGGTTTTGCCTATATTCTCCTCTAAGAGTTTGATGGTTTCTGGCTTCCATTTAGGTCTTTAATCCATTTTGAGTTGATCTTTGTGTATGGTGTCAGGGAATGTTCCAACTTCATTTTTTTTGCATGTAGCTGTCCAATTTTCCCAGCACCACTTGTTGAAGAGGCTGTCTTTGTCCCATTTTAGAGTTTCGCCTCCTTTGTCAAAAATAAGGTACCCATAGGTGTGTGGGTTTCTCTCTGGGTCCTCAATCTGGTTCCATTGATGCATAGTTCTGTTTTTGTGCCAGTACCATACTGTCTTGATGACTGTTGCTTTGTAGTAGAGTCTGAAGTTAGGGAGGCTGATCCCTCCAGCTCCATTCTTCTTTCTCAGGATTGCTTTGGCTATTCGAGGTCTTCTGTGTTTCCATATGAACTGTGTGATTCTTTGGTCTAGTTCTGTGAAAAATGTCAATGGTAGTTGGATAGGTATTGCATTAAATCTGTAGATGCTATTTGGTCGTATGATCATTTTCACAATATTGATTCTTCCGATCCAGGAACATGGAATATCTCTCCATCTGTTTTTTTAAAACCCGGGATACTGTCTTCCATAGAGGCTGCATCAGTTTACATTCCCACCAGCAATGCAAGAGGGTTCCCTTTTCTCCGCACCCTCTCCAGCATTTATTGTCTGCAGATTTTTTGATAATGGCCATTCTGACAGGTGTGAGGTGATATCTCATTGTAGTTTTAATTTGCATTTCTCTAATGATAAGCGAGGTTGAGCATCGTTTCATGTGCTTTTGGGCCATCTGTATGTCCTCTGGAGAGGCATCTCCCAAGATCGTTTTCCCATTTTTTGATTGGGTTGTTCTTTTTCCCTGTGCTGAATTGTCTGAGTTGCTTGTAGATTTTGGAGATGAATTGTCTGTCTGTTATTTCATTTGCTATGATTTTCTCCGACACTGTGGGGTGTCTGTGCAGCTTTTTTGTAATTTCTTTTGCTGTACAAAAGCTTTGAAGTTTCATGAGGTCCCACATGTTCATTTTTCTTTTTAGTTCCGCTATTTTAGTAGGTGGGTCAGAGAAGATCTTGCTTTGATTGATGTCCTTGAGGGTTTTGCCTATATTCTCCTCTAAGAGTTTGATGGTTTCTGGCTTCCATTTAGGTCTTTAATCCATTTTGAGTTGATCTTTGTGTATGGTGTCAGGGAATGTTCCAACTTCATTTTTTTTGCATGTAGCTGTCCAATTTTCCCAGCACCACTTGTTGAAGAGGTTGTCTTTGTCCCATTTTAGAGTTTCGCCTCCTTTGTCAAAAATAAGGTACCCATAGGTGTGTGGGTTTCTCTCTGGGTCCTCAATCTGGTTCCATTGATGCATAGTTCTGTTTTTGTGCCAGTACCATACTGTCTTGATGACTGTTGCTTTGTAGTAGAGTCTGAAGTTAGGGAGGCTGATCCCTCCAGCTCCATTCTTCTTTCTCAGGATTGCTTTGGCTATTCGAGGTCTTCTGTGTTTCCATATGAACTGTGTGATTCTTTGGTCTAGTTCTGTGAAAAATGTCAATGGTAGTTGGATAGGTATTGCATTAAATCTGTAGATGCTATTTGGTCGTATGATCATTTTCACAATATTGATTCTTCCGATCCAGGAACATGGAATATCTCTCCATCTGTTTAAGTTTTCTTTTATTTCTCTCATGAGTGTCTTGGAATTTTCTGTGTACAGTTCTTTTGTTTCTTTGGGTAGGTTTATTCCTAGGTATTTGATTCTTTTGGTTGCAATGGTGAAGGGGACTGTGTCTTTGATTTCATTTTCTGATTTTTCATTGTTTGTGTATAGGAATGCCAGTGATTTCTGTGTGTTGACTTTGTATCCTGAGACTTTGCTGAATTCGTTGATTAGCTCTAGGAGCTTTGTAATAGTGTCTTTGGGATTTTCTATGTATAATATCATGTCGTCTGCAAAAAAGAGAGAGCTTGACTTCTTCCTTTCCAATCTGGATTCCTTTGATTTCTTTCTCTTCTCTTATTGCTGTGGCTAGCACTTTCAGGACTATGTTGAATAGTAGTGGTGAAAGTGGACAGCCCTGTCTTGTTCCTGATCTTAGAGGGAATGCTTTCAGTTTTTCACCATTGAGGATAATGTTCGCTGTAGACTTCTCAAATATGGCTTTTATTATGTTGAGATAGGTTCTTTGCCCATAAAATATGCCCATTTTCTGAAGAGTTTTCATCATAAATGGATGTTGTACTTTGTCAAAGCGTTTTTCTGCATCTGTTGAGATGATCATGTGATTTTTGTCTCTCAATTTGTTGATATGGTGTATCACATTGATTGATTTACGGATATTGAAGAATCCTTGCATGCCTGGGATGAACCCGACTTGATCATGATGTATGAGTTTTTTTTTGATGTGTTGTTGAATTCTGTTTGCTAGGATTTTGTTGAGGATTGCGGTATCTCAGTTCATCAGTGAAATTCGCATATAGTTTTCCTTTTTTGTGTTGTCTTTGCCTGGTTTGGGTATCAGGGTGATGGTGGCCTCGTAGAATGTGTTTGGGAGTTTTCCTTCCTGTGCAATTTTTTGGAAGAGTTTTAGAAGGACAGGCATTAGCTCTTCTTTAAATGTTTGGTAGATTTCACCTGTGAAGCCATCTGGCCCTGGGCTTTTATTTTGGGGTAGATTTTCAATCACAGATTTGATTTCTGAGCTTGTGATTGGGTTGTTCAAAGTTTGTGTTTCTTCCTGGCTCGGTCCTGGGAGATTAATCCTGTCCAAGAAACTGTCCATTTCTTCCAGGTTGTCCAGTTTGTTGCCATAGAGTTGCTCATAATAGTCCCTTAGAATCCTTTCAATTTCTGCATGATCTGTTGTAATCTCTCCTTTTTCGTCTTTGATGTTGTTGATCTGGTTCTTCTCTCTCTTTCTCTTGATGAGTCTGCCCAGTGGCTTGTCAATTTTGTTTACCTTTTCAAAGAACCAGCTTTTTGTTTTATTTATCCATACTATAGTTTCTTTCATTTCTTTCCCATTTATTTCTGCTCTAGTCTTTATAATTTCTTGTCTTCTGCTGGCTTTGGGGTGTTTTTGTTCTTCTTTCTCCAATTGTTTTAAGCGGAGGGTTAGGTCATCTGCTTCATATTTTCCTAGTTTCTTGAGGTGGGATTGTATTGCTATAAATTTCCCTCTTAGAACTGCTTTTGCGGTATCCCATAGGTTTTGCACGGTCATCTGTTCATTGTCATTTTCTTCTAGGAATTCTTTTATTTCTCCTTTGATTTCCTCAGTGATCAGTTGGTTTTTTAGGTATGTGTTGTTTAATCTCCATGTGTTTGTGTTTTTAGCAGTTTTTTTCCTGTAGTTGATCTCTAGTCTTATTGCATTGTGGTCCGAGAAGATGGCTGATATAATTTCAGTTTTCTTGAATTGACTGAGGTTAGATTTCTGGCCCAAGATGTGGTCTATCCTGGAGAATGTTCCATGAGCACTAGAGAAGAAAGTCTATTCTTCTGCTTTTGGATGGAATGTCCTAAAGATATTGATGAGGTCCATCTTTTCTAGTGTGGCATGTAAGGCTTGTGTTTCTTTATTAATTTTCTGTTTGGATGATCTGTCCATTGGTGTGAGAAGAGTGTTAAAGTTTCCTACTATTACTGTGTTATTGTAGATTTCTTCTTTTATGTCTGATAGTACCTGTCTTATGTATTGAGGTGCGCCTGTGTTGAGTGCGTAGATATTCATGACTGTTATGTCTCCTTCTTGGATAGACCCCTTAATCATGATGCAGTGACCTGCCTTGTCTCTTAGAATCTTCTTTCCTTTAAAATCTATTTTGTCTGATATGAGGATTGCTACTCCAGCTTTCTTTTGATTTCCATTTGCATGGAATATCTTTTTCCAGCCTTTCACTTTCAGTCTATGAGTGTCTCTAGGTCTGAAGTGGGTCTCTTGTAAACAGCATATATATGGGTCTTGCTTCTGAATCCATTCAGCCAGCCTGTGTCGTTTGGTTGGAGCATTTAGTCCATTTACATTCAAAGTAATTATTGATACGAATGTTCCTATTGTCATCTTCTTAGAAATTTGGGGTTTGATTTGTAAGGCTTCCCCTACTCTTATATTTATTGGCTATATCAGGCCGTTTAACACTTGTTGTAGGGCTGGTTTTGTGGTACAGAATTCTTTTAGATTTTGCTTGTCTGTGAAGCTTTTGATTTCTCCATCATTTCTGAATGAGATTCTTGCTGGGTAGAGAATTCTTGGTTGGAGGTTATTCTGTTTTAGCCATTTAAATGTGTCTTGCCATTCTCTTGTGAGTGTCTGTGTGTGTGGATTTTTTTTTCCCCCACTAGGCTTCTTGGTTGAATTCTCCCTTCCTTTGAGTTTCTGTCCTTGTAGAAGGGTTCAGTGGTTTGTGGTTTGTGACTTTGATGGTGTTAGATCTTGTTTACAGATGAATAATCTCTAGTGTTATGTTCTTTGATAGTGTGGGCTCTTGGAGTCAGGGCTTCCACTCTGAGGATCCTTGGTTTGATGACTGGTCAGGGGGTGTAGGTTCTATGTCTGATTTGCTATTGTATTCCATGATATTGGTTCAAATACTAACATCTGAGGAACAAGAGGTGCACCTCTGATGGGTGACAGTCATGAAAGCATGCAGATGTTTTCTAACATAATTGTAAGATATACATACATACCCAGCAATACCCACAACTGACCAGTTTACTAACATGAATTTGGGAAAATGACCATTGGTGTGAGAAGAGTGTTAAAGTTTCCTACTATTACTGTGTTATTGTAGATTTCTTCTTTTATGTCTGATAGTACCTGTCTTATGTATTGAGGTGCGCCTGTGTTGAGTGCGTAGATATTCATGACTGTTATGTCTCCTTCTTGGATAGACCCCTTAATCATGATGCAGTGACCTGCCTTGTCTCTTAGAATCTTCTTTCCTTTAAAATCTATTTTGTCTGATATGAGGATTGCTACTCCAGCTTTCTTTTGATTTCCATTTGCATGGAATATCTTTTTCCAGCCTTTCACTTTCAGTCTATGAGTGTCTCTAGGTCTGAAGTGGGTCTCTTGTAAACAGCATATATATGGGTCTTGCTTCTGAATCCATTCAGCCAGCCTGTGTCGTTTGGTTGGATCATTTAGTCCATTTACATTCAAAGTAATTATTGATACGAATGTTCCTATTGTCATCTTCTTAGAAATTTGGGGTTTGATTTGTAAGGCTTCCCCTACTCTTATATTTATTGGCTATATCAGGCCGTTTAACACTTGTTGTAGGGCTGGTTTTGTGGTACAGAATTCTTTTAGATTTTGCTTGTCTGTGAAGCTTTTGATTTCTCCATCATTTCTGAATGAGATTCTTGCTGGGTAGAGAATTCTTGGTTGGAGGTTATTCTGTTTTAGCCATTTAAATGTGTCTTGCCATTCTCTTGTGAGTGTCTGTGTGTGTGGATTTTTTTTTCCCCCACTAGGCTTCTTGGTTGAATTCTCCCTTCCTTTGAGTTTCTGTCCTTGTAGAAGGGTTCAGTGGTTTGTGGTTTGTGACTTTGATGGTGTTAGATCTTGTTTACAGATGAATAATCTCTAGTGTTATGTTCTTTGATAGTGTGGGCTCTTGGAGTCAGGGCTTCCACTCTGAGGATCCTTGGTTTGATGACTGGTCAGGGGGTGTAGGTTCTATGTCTGATTTGCTATTGTATTCCATGATATTGGTTCAAATACTAACATCTGAGGAACAAGAGGTGCACCTCTGATGGGTGACAGTCATGAAAGCATGCAGATGTTTTCTAACATAATTGTAAGATATACATACATACCCAGCAATACCCACAACTGACCAGTTTTACAGAGATAAAGCACAGGAAATCTTTGGGCAAATCATGCAATCAAAGATGATACTTGCCCATTAAGCTCTGCATTAATTAAAATAATGCCTGGATAAATAGATCCAGGGTAAGGTCCTGGCTTGGATAATTACAATGAGAGCAATTTTTAACTAGGACATGTGTTGGGGTGATGAGGAGGAGAGTGTATACGTAATGAGAAGGAATAGATTTGTCTTGGAAGGATTTTATAGCGTTAGGTAGCCAAGATTAGTGTGTTGTATTGTTTAGCGCAGCTGGGAGAGAATAGTGGAGACAGGAAGATAGGAAATAATTTATGTAGAGGATATTGGTAGATAGGAAAAGGTTTTATATTTAGAACATAGAGGGAGAAAGCAGTGGTAAAGAGGAAAGAGAATTAGAGGTTTCCAAGAATTAAAATTAAAAAAATAAAATAAAATAAAATAAAAGTCAAAAAAAGAAATTAAAAATTAAAAAGGGCAGAAAAAATTAATGAGACCAAAAAACAAACAAACAAAAAAACAAAACAAAACAAACAAAAGAAGAAACAAAAACAAAACAAAACAAAAAAAAGAAACCAAACAGAACAAACAAACAAACCCCAAACCAGAACAATCTATCGAATAAACAAAATAGTCCACAACAAATAAGCAAAAAAAGCTAAATACTGTCCCTGGTTTTTATCTTCTCATCTACCTGTTGGAAACCAATCTGCTCTTGATGGTGGTGTCTTGATGGCGTAGTCTTTCCCTTACAGCAGCGGTTGCTATGGTTTCTGTTTTTGTTTTCAGCAAAACGAAGGCTTTGCTGTGAGCTTGGGTGCTGGCTTGGGCGGTGGGCTGATCCCAGTTTGTTGGTCAGGGGCCACGGCACATGCAGTCCCGTGTTGGAGGTGGGCGTCCCGGCTCTACCGCGTACCCGCCAGTAGTCTCCAATCCCTGCTCTTCCCCCGGCTTCCTCTGCTGCTAATGCAGCTCTAGGGGTGCATGGACTCCTCTGCCGCTGGTCCACATGCACTGCCTGTTATGCGTCCAAGTCCCAAAGGCGGGCGCGAGCTTTCCTGTCTGGCTCGTGCCTGGTCCCTGGTCAGCAACCCGTGGGTGACTTCCCCTCTCCGTTCAGCAAGCCCTCCACTAGGAGTGGTTGAACTTAGAGTGACTTCCCCTCTCAGTTCAGCAAGCCCTCCAGTAAGAGTGGTTGAATTTACCCGCCGCACCATGGTGCGGCGGCGCGGCGGCGTGGCGGCACGGCTTCTCTGTAAGGCACGGCTTCTCGGTCCGGCGCAGTTTCTCTTAACCCACTTTTATACAAGTCTACAAATGTTTCTATGTGTAATCATCTATGTATTAGTTTACATGTATTCCAACTAATGTCATCAACCCCAACCATTCTATTTCTTCCCCTTGCTTACCTTTGACCTCACATTCCAAAGAAATGTGACTCTTCTCATCAGTCATTCATTTCTTTAATAGTTCAATTCCAATATATGTAGTGGCTTAAGAATTGTTAATCCACACCTGCAAAGGAGATGGCTTTGTCAACTGAAGTACAGTGTTTGTACACAGTTCCTTTTACCTTTACTCTTACTGATGTTACTCATTTCCAAAGTTACATTCTTATTCCCTCACTTTGTTTAGTGAGGCTCTTTCACACATTTTTCAGCCTTATTGTGGTGAATGTTGTATGTGTTTAAGGTGTACAACAGTATTAGTGAAATATACATACATTGTGAAATTATCACTACAATTTATTAAACATATTTATCGCCTCTATATATTTACCATTTTCTTTATTTTCTTTCTTTTCACTTTCTTCCTTGCTTTTTTCTTTGTTTCTTTCATGGTAAATGGTAAGAATGCTTAAGATTAACAAATTCAAGCATACAGTGTGGTATTGTTAACTGTAGTCACTATGCTATACAGTAGGTCTCTGGAACTTATTCATCTCTCATAACTGAAACATTGTACACTATTACCAACATCTCCCCACTTCCTCCCGCCCCCAGCTCCTGGTAACCACTACTCTACTTTGTGCTTCAATGCCTAATTTTAAATTCCAAGTGTACATGCTATCATGAACTAGTTGCTTTTTTGTACTTGGCTTATTTCACTTAGCATAATATTCTCCAGATTCATGTTGTTACAAATGGCAGGAGTGTTTGTATTTGACTGATGAATGGATAAAGAAAAATATAATCACACCTTCTTTGTTCATTCATCTGCTGATGAACATTCCCTGTCTTGCCTATTGTGAAAAATGCTACAAACAACATGGGAGTGCAGATGTCATTGCCTTTGGATATACACCCTGAAGAAGGCTTACTGTACATTGCATTCCCATGACTTAACTGATTTTATAACTGGAAGATTATACGTTCTTATTCCCTCACTCATTTCACTCACTCCTCCAAAATCAATCTGTTCTCTGTTTCTATGAGCTTGGGTTTTTGTTGCTTTTTTAAAGATTCTCCTTATAAGCATATCATACAGTATCTGTCTTTGTCTGATGTATTTCACTTAGCATAATCCCTTAGTATTCATTCATTTTGTTTCAAATTTTCCTTCATTCTTAAGGAATACTTTTGCCAGATATAATCGTCTTGGATGGGTGGCAGGTTTCTTTTTAGTGGATCTGGGGAGGGTGTCTCTAAAAGCCTCTTTCACTGTGATTCGCTGCAAGTTTGCCATTTTAGAAGTGAGCAGTGTGACCTGGGGTATCTCTGAGTCTTGGTTTTCTCTTCTGCAAAATGAAGATGATCACTGCCCTTCTTGTTGTCCTCCCTGCTTTTCTTCCTTTCTTCAATCAATCAGCAGATATTTATTGATCACCCACTGTCAATTTTGTTCGAGGCGCTATTGATATGGTGGGAACAAAGAAAGCCACACCCTCATAGATTGAATCCCAGCACAGAAGTCAATAGTTACACAAATAAAAGTGTACTGTGTCTTATGGACAGCCTTGAGTGTGGGAAGGAAAATGAAGAAGGGATGGTAAGTACTGGGTATGGAGCTTGGTAGTGTCTGGCAGGTGGTCCCAGAGATGGCTCAGGGAGAATATTTGAACAAAGTCTTAGGGGAAGTAAGGGGGAGTCATGCAAAACTGCAGAGATGAGCAAGTGCAAAGCAAAGGCCAAGGCCTAAGGAATTTGGGTCAAACTTTGAGGCAGCAGGGAGAAGTGGGGCAAAGACATAGCATAATATTCTCCAGATTCATGTTGTTACAAATGGCAGGAGTGTTTGTATTTGACTGATGAATGGATAAAGAAAAATATAATCACACCTTCTTTGTTCATTCATCTGCTGATGAACATTCCCTGTCTTGCCTATTGTGAAAAATGCTACAAACAACATGGGAGTGCAGATGTCATTGCCTTTGGATATACACCCTGAAGAAGGCTTACTGTACATTGCATTCCCATGACTTAACTGATTTTATAACTGGAAGATTATACGTTCTTATTCCCTCACTCATTTCACTCACTCCTCCAAAATCAATCTGTTCTCTGTTTCTATGAGCTTGGGTTTTTGTTGCTTTTTTAAAGATTCTCCTTATAAGCATATCATACAGTATCTGTCTTTGTCTGATGTATTTCACTTAGCATAATCCCTTAGTATTCATTCATTTTGTTTCAAATTTTCCTTCATTCTTAAGGAATACTTTTGCCAGATATAATCGTCTTGGATGGGTGGCAGGTTTCTTTTTAGTGGATCTGGGGAGGGTGTCTCTAAAAGCCTCTTTCACTGTGATTCGCTGCAAGTTTGCCATTTTAGAAGTGAGCAGTGTGACCTGGGGTATCTCTGAGTCTTGGTTTTCTCTTCTGCAAAATGAAGATGATCACTGCCCTTCTTGTTGTCCTCCCTGCTTTTCTTCCTTTCTTCAATCAATCAGCAGATATTTATTGATCACCCACTGTCAATTTTGTTCGAGGCGCTATTGATATGGTGGGAACAAAGAAAGCCACACCCTCATAGATTGAATCCCAGCACAGAAGTCAATAGTTACACAAATAAAAGTGTACTGTGTCTTATGGACAGCCTTGAGTGTGGGAAGGAAAATGAAGAAGGGATGGTAAGTACTGGGTATGGAGCTTGGTAGTGTCTGGCAGGTGGTCCCAGAGATGGCTCAGGGAGAATATTTGAACAAAGTCTTAGGGGAAGTAAGGGGGAGTCATGCAAAACTGCAGAGATGAGCAAGTGCAAAGCAAAGGCCAAGGCCTAAGGAATTTGGGCACACAGTTAAGGAGCAAAGAAGGCTTTGAGGCAGCAGGGAGAAGTGGGGGGCCAAAGACTGAGGTGAGGACACTGAAAGTTACTGAATGCTGTTATGAAAGGTTGGGTCTGTGTGGGAGTGAGGGAAAAAGTGTGACAAGGACTGCAGGGGCTCAGTGACTAAGAAGGTGTGAGAAGGCAGTGGGTTCTGGGTGTATTTGAAGGTGTATGTGATTGGAGAGTGGGCAGCAAAGTTTCTAGAAAGAAGTGGATCATGCAGACTCCTGAATGCAGGAAAGTGAAGATGTTTTGAAGATAAAGCTCAACAGGAATCTAACAGCCAGGCCACCCTCCAGGTTTAGGACTCTGGGATGTATGAAGCAGGATGGGGTTCACAGTGAGCAAGAGCCCTGACTTCTTGTCTGCCTGCCCATGCTGAGGATTTCAGGCTGGTCATAGACCTGGTCCATCTCAGCAGCACTGGGGACCATGTGAACCCTTGAGACCATATGCTCACTCTGCCTTGCAGCACCTGACATCTGATCTCAGTCTCCCCAATTTTGGGGAGTTCCTCCCACTGAGCACCAGGTCTGCCTGGCTGAGGGAAATAAGACCCCACCTAGCAACACCTGGAGTTCTCTCGGAAGATAAAACCTCTTTTTCTGTGCTACTCAATGATCTCATTGGGAACACTTTTTTTTTTTCTTGCCTTCTCTCCTAAAAGTAAATCAAAACAACACAACAACAGCAATTTGCACCGTAGCTTTCTTTTTGAACAAATCAGAACCCAACATAGAGAGTACTCAGCAGTGGGTTTCCAGACCAAATTGCTAGCTAACCACTTTCAGAACCTGCTGAGGCTTGTGGGCATGGTATGCAGGTCATGGCTTAGAAATGACAGCTTAGAAGGACAGCATATGTGTCCTGCAGGCTAAGACCAGGACACATGCAAGCACATTTGGGCTTCTGCACATACCTGCAGATCTGCAACAGGACAGGCATAAGCTATGGGCTAACTGGCTGAAACCCTGCCATCTAAGCCTCACCTCTCCAGGTGGTCATTAACTGCAGAGATGAGCAAGTGCAAAGCAAAGGCCAAGGCCTAAGGAATTTGGGCACACAGTTAAGGAGCAAAGAAGGCTTTGAGGCAGCAGGGAGAAGTGGGGGGCCAAAGACTGAGGTGAGGACACTGAAAGTTACTGAATGCTGTTATGAAAGGTTGGGTCTGTGTGGGAGTGAGGGAAAAAGTGTGACAAGGACTGCAGGGGCTCAGTGACTAAGAAGGTGTGAGAAGGCAGTGGGTTCTGGGTGTATTTGAAGGTGTATGTGATTGGAGAGTGGGCAGCAAAGTTTCTAGAAAGAAGTGGATCATGCAGACTCCTGAATGCAGGAAAGTGAAGATGTTTTGAAGATAAAGCTCAACAGGAATCTAACAGCCAGGCCACCCTCCAGGTTTAGGACTCTGGGATGTATGAAGCAGGATGGGGTTCACAGTGAGCAAGAGCCCTGACTTCTTGTCTGCCTGCCCATGCTGAGGATTTCAGGCTGGTCATAGACCTGGTCCATCTCAGCAGCACTGGGGACCATGAACCCTTGAGACCATATGCTCACTCTGCCTTGCAGCACCTGACATCTGATCTCAGTCTCCCCAATTTTGGGGAGTTCCTCCCACTGAGCACCAGGTCTGCCTGGCTGAGGGAAATAAGACCCCACCTAGCAACACCTGGAGTTCTCTCGGAAGATAAAACCTCTTTTTCTGTGCTACTCAATGATCTCATTGGGAACACTTTTTTTTTTTCTTGCCTTCTCTCCTAAAAGTAAATCAAAACAACACAACAACAGCAATTTGCACCGTAGCTTTCTTTTTGAACAAATCAGAACCCAACATAGAGAGTACTCAGCAGTGGGTTTCCAGACCAAATTGCTAGCTAACCACTTTCAGAACCTGCTGAGGCTTGTGGGCATGGTATGCAGGTCATGGCTTAGAAATGACAGCTTAGAAGGACAGCATATGTGTCCTGCAGGCTAAGACCAGGACACATGCAAGCACATTTGGGCTTCTGCACATACCTGCAGATCTGCAACAGGACAGGCATAAGCTATGGGCTAACTGGCTGAAACCCTGCCATCTAAGCCTCACCTCTCCAGGTGGTCATTAACTTAGAGCTCCCTCATGCCTCTTCTCAGTCAACACCTTCCCTAACAGGGGAAACTGATATTATGCTTTCTATTATCACTGGAGTGTCAGATGCTTTGGAGTGTTCTGAATGTGGACTTGTATAACTTTGCATCACATGGCAAAAGCATTTCTCATGCCTGTTATTCTGTTTCTAATTATATCAGGGAGAAATGTTTAGTTTGATAATTATGTTTTGAATACCTTTCTAGTTATTTGTAATAAAACAAGCAGCTTTTGCTCACTTAGCCAGCCACTTCAAGTGGATACAATCCAACAGCAACTCTTAAGTTTCCTTTAGACTTACTGTGACAGGTAACTTCAATTCTTGGAAATTGATGCTGCATATTTATTTATTTATTTATTTTTGAGCATGACCTAGTTTCTTTCAGATAGATAGAGAGATGATGGCTAATTAGATAACTTGATAGTAGATAGACAAATAGATGATAGATAATAAAAAATGATGTTATACAGAAAGATAGACACATACATATAATACATATATAATATATAAATAGATTGATGATGAATAAATGACAGATAGATGTATATCTGTATGTTTATACACATATATACCACATATATGATTAGTTCCATTTTTATATAATGTTTAAGAACAGGCAACACTTACCTGTGACAATAGAAGACAGAACATTGGTTTCCTCTGTTAGGGAGGGTGTTGATTGAGAAGAGGCATGAAGGAGCTTTCCAGGGTGCTGGAAATAGCCTATGACCTGATTATATGTGTACACATAAAAAGTCAGTGAGTTAAACACCTTTATATGTGTGTCTATGTATACAAATCAGAACCCAACATAGAGAGTACTCAGCAGTGGGTTTCCAGACCAAATTGCTAGCTAACCACTTTCAGAACCTGCTGAGGCTTGTGGGCATGGTATGCAGGTCATGGCTTAGAAATGACAGCTTAGAAGGACAGCATATGTGTCCTGCAGGCTAAGACCAGGACACATGCAAGCACATTTGGGCTTCTGCACATACCTGCAGATCTGCAACAGGACAGGCATAAGCTATGGGCTAACTGGCTGAAACCCTGCCATCTAAGCCTCACCTCTCCAGGTGGTCATTAACTTAGAGCTCCCTCATGCCTCTTCTCAGTCAACACCTTCCCTAACAGGGGAAACTGATATTATGCTTTCTATTATCACTGGAGTGTCAGATGCTTTGGAGTGTTCTGAATGTGGACTTGTATAACTTTGCATCACATGGCAAAAGCATTTCTCATGCCTGTTATTCTGTTTCTAATTATATCAGGGAGAAATGTTTAGTTTGATAATTATGTTTTGAATACCTTTCTAGTTATTTGTAATAAAACAAGCAGCTTTTGCTCACTTAGCCAGCCACTTCAAGTAGATACAATCCAACAGCAACTCTTAAGTTTCCTTTAGACTTACTGTGACAGGTAACTTCAATTCTTGGAAATTGATGCTGCATATTTATTTATTTATTTATTTTTGAGCATGACCTAGTTTCTTTCAGATAGATAGAGAGATGATGGCTAATTAGATAACTTGATAGTAGATAGACAAATAGATGATAGATAATAAAAAATGATGTTATACAGAAAGATAGACACATACATATAATACATATATAATATATAAATAGATTGATGATGAATAAATGACAGATAGATGTATATCTGTATGTTTATACACATATATACCACATATATGATTAGTTCCATTTTTATATAATGTTTAAGAACAGGCAACACTTACCTGTGACAATAGAAGACAGAACATTGGTTTCCTCTGTTAGGGAGGGTGTTGATTGAGAAGAGGCATGAAGGAGCTTTCCAGGGTGCTGGAAATAGCCTATGACCTGATTATATGTGTACACATAAGCAAAAAGTCAGTGAGTTAAACACCTTTATATGTGTGTCTATGTATACAAGTGTGTGTTACTTCTCAATTGTTAAATGCTAAACTATTTTCAAACTAAAAATGCAACTTATAATGCCTTTATACCAATTAAGTTTTCATCTCACAAATTAATTTTAAACCATTCAACCAGTGTTTCAAAGCATTAAAAGAATTTTGAATCTGGTTCTGTCATCACTAGTATTATTTATATATGATTTCAATAAAATAGGGGCTAAAGCAAGAACATAGCTTTTGGTATTAGACAGCTTCCACAAACTCCTTGAGCTGTTTCATTCCCTGAAATCTTCCTTTCTACTCATATTACTTGCATTTAATCTATCACAAGGTTATCATGAAAAGCATTATCAAATGATTCACCAATGTAGACATAGACTGGGTCTCATTTATCACACAAATGACTCTATTTTACTCATGCTGTTCAAATATTTTATACACTATCAGATATATTTATGATTGTTCCATCAGTTACCAAGAGAGAAGTATTAAAAGTCTCCTGCCATGATTATAGACTTATCTCTTTTTATTTTCTTTTCTTCTTTTTCTGTAACAGAGAGTCTATACCTCTTAATCTCTCTTAATCTTCCTCACCTAATCTTTTCTCCCCCTACTACTGTCCCCTCTGGCAAACATCTGCTTGTCCTCTGTATCTATAGTTCTGGTTTCATTTTTTTGTTGTTCATTTTTTTTTTTTTCAGATTCCACATATAACTTAAATTTGTATTTGTCTTTCTCTGAGTTATGTCTTTTAGCATGATATCCTCTAGGTCCATCCATGTTGCTGCAAGTGGCAAGATTTCATTATTTTTTTATGGCTGAGTAATGTTTCATTATATACACGCACACACATATATATATACACACACACTCCAATTTCTTTGTCCATTCATCTGTTGATGGACACTTAGGATGCTTATTCTACGGTGCTATGAACACTATAAAATGGCTATTTTTGTTTTCCTCTTGATAAATACTGAAGAGTGGAAATGCTGGATCATATGGTAATTCTATTTTTAATTTTTTGAGAAATCTCCATACTGTTTTCCACAGTGACTGTGCCAATTTATATTCCCACCAGTACTACATGAGAATTCCCTTTATTTCTATTTCTTTCTAATTTTGATAATTTTAGCTTGGTATATGTAAATTTAAAATACTCAAATTGAATCATATCATAATGAAATGTCCCCCTTCATTTTTAATTATATTTGCACTTATTTGGGGAGGGTCTGATATTGACTTATCTTTGGGTAGTTTGAAAGGTATATTTTTTGTATGTTTTTATGTTTTAACCTTACAATCAAGGAATTTTTCTCATAAGCAATATGTTATTAGATTTTAAATTACAGGCTGGCAATCTTTATATTTTGTGTAAGATACTGAGTACATTTACATTTAATAATTATTCATATATTTGGGGTTAAATCTATTATTTACTATTTTTTAATTTGTCTCAGTTGCTTCATGTTTCTTTTTTCCCCCTGGATTTTTGTTTTATTCTGGATTTGATTTTTCCATTTTTTTCACACTATAACCTTCTTAGTTATACAATATCTTTGTTTACTGTTCTTTTTGTAATAACCATAGAAATGGCAACATGTAACTTTATTTTATGAAAGTCTAGTTTTAGTATGTATCTTTGCCAATTGCTGGGCTGCACAAGAATTTTAGAACACATAAATTCCATTTACCTTCTTCTGTCTTTTGTACTATTTTTGCCACACATTTTACTTATATAATTTTTTACTTAAAATTTTTATTGTGAGATGGTAGATTTACATGTAGTTGTGCAAAACAGCACAGAGATTCAGAGTACATTTCACATATGTTGCAAGACTATTTAGTACAATATCACAACCAGGATGCTGAAACTGATGAAGTCAAGATACATAACATTTCCACCGTAGGGATCCACACTCAGTTCCCTCCAACCCCTATACTCTAGTTTCCTTTTTGAAGTACATTTGTTTAAATAAAATATTATAGCATGATAGTATAAACAATATGCTGGTTAAATCAGAATCAGGAAGAAATTTTACAAAGTGGTGAAATTTGGGAAATGCCAGCTTCAGAATTTTGGAAGTGTCATGAGCTGGGCTGTGAAGAGGTAAGGAGTAGGTGCCAGAGTCAAAATGATTACAAGAGGATAGCATGTCAAGACATCCTGAAGCCCAAGCAAGCTTAGCTTGTGTGCCTGGCGAGCAGTAATCATAGAGGCATGGGGGTGGGGGCTTGCAGAGACCCTAGAGACCACAGAAGGGTGTGGGTTTTCTTTTAAGCAAAATAGAAAGCTACTGAAAAGTGGAAGTGTTAATCACTCAGTCGTGGCCAACTCTGCAACTCTGTGGACTGTAGTCCAGACAAGAATACTGGAATGAGTAGCCATTCTCTTCTCCAGGGGATCTTCTCAACCCAGGAATCAAACCCCAGTCTCCTGCATTGCAGGCAGATTCTTTAACGTCCGAGCCACCAGGGAAATCCAGGAAGCTACTGCATGGATTTAAATGGAGAAATTATGAGACTTGATGTACATTTACAAAGACCCATCTGGCTACTCTCAAGAGTTGAAGGAACTGCTGGCTGTGCATGGAAAATGGACAGTAGGGGGCTCCAGTGAGGAAGCAAATTCAGTAATTTGAACAAGATCTCAGGGTGGTAGTGAGATAGTATTAAAGGGTTAGATTCTGCCTATGATTTTTAAACTAGTTTTATTGAGAAATAATTTACATCAATAAAATATAGCCACTTTAAATGTACAGCTCGATTAAGTATAGACAAATCTACTCAGTCATATAATCACCACAATTATGATGTGTAACATTTCCATCACCCCAAAATATTCCCTTATGCCCATTTTCAGTCAGTTATCTCCCATTTCCTAGCAACCCCTGAGCTTTTCTTCTGTCAGTGTAGTTTTACTATTCCCAGAATCTCATGTAAATAAAGCCATATGCAGTCTTGTTTCTGGCTTCATTCAAGCAGCATGTTGTTGTCTAGCCAATCCTTCATTTTGGTGGATGAGTAGTATTACATTGTATTGCAGCATCACAATATGGCTTATCTGTTCACCAGTTAGTGAACATTTGGATTATTTCTAGTTTTGTAGACAATATAAATAAAAATAATATGAACATTAAAGCACAAGTCTTTGAGTGCATATAAGCTTGCATTTCTCTTGGATATACACCTAGAAGTGCAAACTTTGAGTGATGTTAAGTATATGTTTATATTTATAAGAAATTGCAAAATTGTTTCCAAAGTGTCTACACAGATATTCATTCTCATTGGCAATGAGAGTTCTGGTTGACTGGCGTCCTCAGCAGCACTTACTATTTTAAAATTGTTTATTCACTTTTAGCTTTCTGAGAATGTATAGAGATATCTCATTGTGATTTTAATTTGCATTGCCATAATGACGAATTATATTAAACATTTGTTCATGCACTTATTGGACATTTATATATATTCTTTGGAGAAATATCTTGCCCATTAAAAAATTATTTTGTCATTGTTTTGCTGAATTGTGAAAATTCTTTATATATTGTGAACACTAAATGTTTTGTCATAAATGATTTGCAATTTTTCTCTTCTGTTGATTGTCTTTACATTTCCTTGAATAGGTCTCCTGATGCACAAAAGTGTCTAATTTTGACGAATTCTGTTTCTATTTTTCCTTTTGTTTCTTGTGCTGGTAGTGTCATGATTAAAAATCTATCATCAAATCTAAGGTCGTAAAGATTCATGACCACGTTTTCTTCTAAAAGTTTTATTATTTGCACTCCTATGTCTTGGTCATTGAAACTTTTAGATTTAATTTTATATAGAGTGAGACATAATTTCATTATTTTTTTACATGTGGAAATCTAGTTGTCTTGGCAACACTGTTGAACAGATTATCATTTCACCATAAGAATGATCTGGGAAGTCTTTGAAAATCAATTGACTATAACATGCATGAGTTTATTTCTGGCCTCCTGATTTGATTCTGTTGTTCTATACGCCTAACCTGATGTCAATCTGTTTTGATTGCCAAAACTTTGTAGTGAGATTTGAAGTTGAGAAATGAATTCTTCATTTTTAATTCCAGCCTCATTGAGTTGTAATTGACATACAGCACTGATTAAGTTTAAGGTGTACAGCATAATGATTTGATTTACATACATCATGAAATGATCATTACAAGTTTAGTGAAATACATTATATCATTTAGATATAATACTAAAGAAATAGGAAAAAATTCCTTGTTATTAGAACTCTTAGGATTTATTCTCTTAACAACTTTCATGTATAACATACATCAGTGCTAATTATATTCATCTTGTTATACATTACATCCCTAGTATTTATCATTGGCAATGAGAGTTCTGGTTGACTGGCGTCCTCAGCAGCACTTACTATTTTAAAATTGTTTATTCACTTTTAGCTTTCTGAGAATGTATAGAGATATCTCATTGTGATTTTAATTTGCATTGCCATAATGACGAATTATATTAAACATTTGTTCATGCACTTATTGGACATTTATATATATTCTTTGGAGAAATATCTTGCCCATTAAAAAATTATTTTGTCATTGTTTTGCTGAATTGTGAAAATTCTTTATATATTGTGAACACTAAATGTTTTGTCATAAATGATTTGCAATTTTTCTCTTCTGTTGATTGTCTTTACATTTCCTTGAATAGGTCTCCTGATGCACAAAAGTGTCTAATTTTGACGAATTCTGTTTCTATTTTTCCTTTTGTTTCTTGTGCTGGTAGTGTCATGATTAAAAATCTATCATCAAATCTAAGGTCGTAAAGATTCATGACCACGTTTTCTTCTAAAAGTTTTATTATTTGCACTCCTATGTCTTGGTCATTGAAACTTTTAGATTTAATTTTATATAGAGTGAGACATAATTTCATTATTTTTTTACATGTGGAAATCTAGTTGTCTTGGCAACACTGTTGAACAGATTATCATTTCACCATAAGAATGATCTGGGAAGTCTTTGAAAATCAATTGACTATAACATGCATGAGTTTATTTCTGGCCTCCTGATTTGATTCTGTTGTTCTATACGCCTAACCTGATGTCAATCTGTTTTGATTGCCAAAACTTTGTAGTGAGATTTGAAGTTGAGAAATGAATTCTTCATTTTTTTAATTCCAGCCTCATTGAGTTGTAATTGACATACAGCACTGATTAAGTTTAAGGTGTACAGCATAATGATTTGATTTACATACATCATGAAATGATCATTACAAGTTTAGTGAAATACATTATATCATTTAGATATAATATTAAAGAAATAGGAAAAAATTCCTTGTTATTAGAACTCTTAGGATTTATTCTCTTAACAACTTTCATGTATAACATACATCAGTGCTAATTATATTCATCTTGTTATACATTACATCCCTAGTATTTATCTTGTAACTGTAAGTTTATATTTTTTGACCATCTTTATTCTGTTTTCCCTACCCTCCACCTCTGGTAACCACAGTTCTGTTCTCTTTTTCTGACAGTTTATTTATTTGTTTGTTGGCTAGGTTTTTTAGATATATATATAATTTATTTTTATTTTACTTTTGCAGAGTTTTGTTGTTTACTGCTGTATATAAACCTGAACCAGTCATAGGTATACCCTTCACTCCTCCCACCTGAGTGTCCCTCCCACCTCTCTCCCCATCGCACCCCAGGTTGTTGCATAGCCCCAGTGTAAATCCCCTTAGTCTTACAGTACATTCACATTGGCTGTCTCTTTTACATATGGTAAAGTTTCCATGTTACTCTTGCCATACATCTTGCCCATTCCTCCCTTCCCCCAAAGTCCATAAATTTGCTGTCTATGCTTGTTTCTCCATTGCTACTCTGCATATGCATTTATCAGTACCATCTTTCTAGATTCTGTATATATGTGTTAGTACACAGTATTCATCCTTCTCTTTCTGACTTACTTCACTTTGTATAATAGGTTCTATATTCATCCACCTCCTTAGGACTGATTCAGTTACATTTCTTTTTACGACTGGGACATATTCCATTATACATATGTACCACAACTTCTTTATCCATTCATTTGTTGATGGACATATAGGTTGTTTCCATTTTCTAGCTATTGTAAAAAGTGCTGCAATAAACATTGGTGTGTATGTGTCTCTTTCAATTTTGATTTTCTCAGGGATCTCTAAGAGTGAGATTACTGGGTCATGTGGTGGTGATGGCTGGTTTTTGAAGTGTAATTGACCTATAGCACTATGTTGGTTCCTAGTATACAGCAAAAGACTTATTTGGTAGCTCAGAGGGTAAAGAATCTGCCTGCAATGCAGGAAACCAGGGCTCAGTCCGTGAGTCAAGAAGATCCCCTGGAGAAGGGCATGGCAACCCATTCCAGTATTCTTGCCTGAAGAATTCTATGGGCAGTGGAGCCTAGCGGGCTACAGTCACGGGGTCACAGAGCCAGACTCAACCGAGCAACTGACACCCACAACTTAGTGATTTGATATATCTATACATTTCAAACTGATGACCACCATAAGTCTAATTACCACATGTAACAATACAAAGATATCACATTGTTACAGACTATATTACCTATTCAGTACATTTCATACCCATGATTCATTTGCTTTGAAACTGGAAAATTGTACCTCTCAATCTCCCCCATCTATGTTTTTCCTCTTCCCTTTTCCACCTCTCTGGAAATAACCTGTTTATTCTCTGAATCAATGAGTCTATTTCTGTTATATTGTGATTGTTCTTTTCCTTATTTTTTTTGATTTCACAGATAAGTAAAATATTAGAGTTTTTATCTTTCTCTGCCTGACATTTCACTTAGCATTATACCATTTAGGTCCATCCGTGTTGTTACAAGTAACAAGATTTCTCTCCTTTTATGGTTTAGTAATATCTTCTTTATCCATTCATTTTGAAGAGCAGTTTTGGTTGCTTCCATATCCTGGCAATAGTAAATAATGCTACAATGAACAAAGAGGTATATATGTGTGCATGCTCAGCTACTCAATCATGACTGATTCTTTGTAACCCCGTGGACTGTAGTCTGCCAAGTTTCACTGTCCATGAACTTTTCCAGTCAAGAATACTGGAGTGGGTTGCCATTTCCTACTCCAGGGAATCTTTCCAACCCAGGGATCAAACCCGCATCTCCTTTGGCTCCTTTGGCAGGCATATTCTTTACCACTGTGTCACCTGGGAAGCCCAGAGGTGTATATATCTTCTCTGATTAGTAATTTGGCTTTCTTTAGAGAAATATCCAGGAGTGGAAATGCTGGATCATATGGTAACACTATTTTTAATTATTTGAATAACCTGCATATTGTTTTCCATAGTAGCTGCACCAATTTATGTTACCATCAAAAGGGCGTGAGGGTTCCTTTTCTCATCATGTTTACCAACTGTTGCTATTTGTTGTCTTTTAATAATAGCCATTCTGAAGTGACTAGTGTCCCCGGGGGGCCCAATTCCAGTATTCTTGCCTGAAGAATTCTATGGGCAGTGGAGCCTAGCGGGCTACAGTCACGGGGTCACAGAGCCAGACTCAACCGAGCAACTGACACCCACAACTTAGTGATTTGATATATCTATACATTTCAAACTGATGACCACCATAAGTCTAATTACCACATGTAACAATACAAAGATATCACATTGTTACAGACTATATTACCTATTCAGTACATTTCATACCCATGATTCATTTGCTTTGAAACTGGAAAATTGTACCTCTCAATCTCCCCCATCTATGTTTTTCCTCTTCCCTTTTCCACCTCTCTGGAAATAACCTGTTTATTCTCTGAATCAATGAGTCTATTTCTGTTATATTGTGATTGTTCTTTTCCTTATTTTTTTTGATTTCACAGATAAGTAAAATATTAGAGTTTTTATCTTTCTCTGCCTGACATTTCACTTAGCATTATACCATTTAGGTCCATCCGTGTTGTTACAAGTAACAAGATTTCTCTCCTTTTATGGTTTAGTAATATCTTCTTTATCCATTCATTTTGAAGAGCAGTTTTGGTTGCTTCCATATCCTGGCAATAGTAAATAATGCTACAATGAACAAAGAGGTATATATGTGTGCATGCTCAGCTACTCAATCATGACTGATTCTTTGTAACCCCGTGGACTGTAGTCTGCCAAGTTTCACTGTCCATGAACTTTTCCAGTCAAGAATACTGGAGTGGGTTGCCATTTCCTACTCCAGGGAATCTTTCCAACCCAGGGATCAAACCCGCATCTCCTTTGGCTCCTTTGGCAGGCATATTCTTTACCACTGTGTCACCTGGGAAGCCCAGAGGTGTATATATCTTCTCTGATTAGTAATTTGGCTTTCTTTAGAGAAATATCCAGGAGTGGAAATGCTGGATCATATGGTAACACTATTTTTAATTATTTGAATAACCTGCATATTGTTTTCCATAGTAGCTGCACCAATTTATGTTACCATCAAAAGGGCGTGAGGGTTCCTTTTCTCATCATGTTTACCAACTGTTGCTATTTGTTGTCTTTTTAATAATAGCCATTCTGAAAGTGTAAGGTGACATCTCATTGTGATTTTGATTTGCATCTCCTTGCTAATTAGTGATGTTGAACATCTTTTCATATGCCTGTTGGTCATCTGATGTCCTCCTTGGGAAAAGGTCTATTCAGATCTTCTGTACATTTTGAACTGGGTTATTTGGGGTTTGTTTGTTTGTTTGTTTGTTTTTGACATTGAATTATTTGGGGATTGTGTATATTTTGGATATTAACCTATTATCAAACATATAATTTGCAAGTAACTTCTCTCACTCACTAGGTAGACTTTTATATTTGTTGATAATTTCCTTTGCTGTGTTAAACTTTTCCGTTTTTTATAGTCCCATTTATTTTTGCTTTTGTTTCCCTTGCCTGAGATGGCACACTCAAAAAACTTTTACAAAGACCAATGTCAAAGAGCATACTGCCTACATTTTCTTGTAGAAGTTTTACAGTTTCAGGTCTTACCTTAAAGTGTATAATCCTTCTTTAGCTGATTTTTGTGCATAGTGTGAGAGAATACTCTGATTTTTTTCATGTAACCTTCCAATTTTCCCAACAGCATTTATTGAAGAGAGTGTCTTTCCCCATTGTATACTCTTTCCCCTTTTGTCATAGATTAATTAACCATATGAGTTTATCTTCATTCCTGGGCTTTCTTTTCTGTTTCATAGTCTGTTGTTGTGCCAGTGCCACACTGTTTTGGATACTGCAGGTTTGTAGCATAATTTAAAATCCAGGAGTGTGATACCTCCAGCTTTGGTCTTCCTTCTTAAAATTTTCTTTGGTTATTAAGGGTGTTTTGGTTTCTATACAAATTTTAGAATCATTTCTCCTAGGTTTATGAAAAATGACACAAGTATTTTGATAGATATTGTATTTAATCTGTAGATTGCCTTGTAGTATGATCATTTTTAACAATGTTAATTTTTCAGTCCATGAACACAGTATGTCTGTCCATGTTTTTATGTCATGTTCAATTTCTCTCAGCATGTTATAGTTTTCAAAATACATTTCTTTTGCTACCTTAGATTTATTCTTAGGTATTTTATTCTGTTTTAAGTGATTATAAATAGGATCATCTTAATTTCTCTTTCTTACAGTGTACTGCCAAATGTAACAGATTTCTATATATTGATTTTGTGTCCTATAACTTTACTGAATTTATCAATGATCTCTAGTAGCTTATTGATGGTGTCCTTGGGATTTTTTTATATATAGTATTATGTCATCTGTAGAGTAACAGTTTTACTTCTTCCTTACCAATGTAGATTCTTTTCATTTATTGATATTCTGGTTATTATGGGTAGGATTTCAATGCCAAGTTGAATAAAACTGGTAACAATGGACATCCTTGTCTTCTTCCTTATCTTAGAGGAAATGTTTTCAATGAGTTTTAGAAAGATAGGCATTAAAATGATTGATAGAATTCACCTGTAAAGTCATCTGGCCTGGGTTTTTATTTTTGTGGAGATTTTTGATCACAGATTCAGTTTCAGTGCTTGCAATTGGATTGTTCATAATCTGTATTTCTTCCTAGTTCAATCTTAGAGGATTGCACTTATGTAAAAATCTGTCCATTTCTTCCAGATTGTCCAGTTTGTTGCAATGTAGTTGTTTGTAATAGTCTCTTGCAATCCTTTGTATTTCTGTATTCTCTGTTGTAACCTCTCCTTTTTTTAATTTCTGATTTTGTTGATTTGATTCTTCCTTTTTTATTGATGAATTGGCTAAAGTTTTGTCAATTTTGTTTATCTTTTTGAAAAATCAGCTTTGGTTTTATTAATCTTTACTATTGCTTCTTTCATTTCTTTTTCATTTATTTCTGCTCTGATATTTATGATTTGTCTTCTGCTCACTTTGGGTTTTTTTGTTGCTGTTGTTCTTTCTCCAGTCATTTTAAGTGTAAATTCAGCTTGTCTTTTTGATGTTTTTCTTGTTTGTTGATGTAGAATTGTATTGCTACATACAATTGCTAACTCTGCTTTGTTTTCCCTTTTCCCAGAATTATTGTCCATCTTTTCACTTTGACCCTATGAGTGTCCCTAAAGATGAAGTGAGTCTCGGGCTTCCCCTGGTGGTCCAGTGGGTAAGGACACCACCTTGCAGTGCAAGGGGCGCCTGTTCGAGCCCTGGCCTGGGAAGATCCCACGTGCCGCGGAGCGGCTGGACTGATGTGTCCAATTACCGAGCCGGAGCTCTGGAGTGCATGCGCCCAGAGCCGACGCTCTGCAACGACAGACACCACCTGGATGGGAGGCCCACAGAAGCCAAAGAACAAAGACAGATGAAAACAGAGAAATGAAAGACCAATGGAAGTGGCCTGCCCGCTCCCCTCCCTCCCCATCCCTCCCAAAATAAATAAATAAATAAATCTTTAAAAAAAAAAAAGAAGTGAGTCTCTTGTAGGCTGTATATAATTGTGTCTTATTTTTCAATACATTCCACTACTCTATGCTTTTTGATTGAAAAAATTAATGAGTTTATATGTAAACTGATTATCAACAGATGAGAGCTTACTAATTTCATCTTACTGTTTTCTGGGTGTTTTGTAGTTCATGGTCTTTCTTTCATCTTTTTCTGTTTCTTTGTGGGTTGATGATTTCTTTAATGGCATTTCTTTCTTTATCATTTGCATATCTACTGCAGAGTCTATTCTTTTTAATTACCATTATCCTTACATAAAATACCTTATAATAGTCTGTTTTATGCTAATAATAACTTCACTCACATAAAAGAAGTTCCCTTTTCACCCACCCAATAATTTATTTTTGATGTCATAAGTTACTTCTTTTATTTTTATAGCCATTAACAAATTATTATAGCTATAGTTATTTTAATATTGTTGTCCTTTAAGCCTTTGTGTGTGTGCATTCACTCAGCTGTGTCCAACTTTTGGTGATCCCCTGAACTGTATAACACCAAGCTTCTCTGTCCATGGAATTATCTGGGCAAGAATATTGGAGTGGCATAGCGATTAACACCCCACCATATTACAATATTAGAACATTCTGAATTTGACTATCTTCCTACTTTTACCAGAATGTTTTACATTTTCATATGCTTCCTTGTTACTAATTAACATTATTTCATTTTAGCTTAAGAACTAGGAGTTCTTGTAATACAGGTCTAGCGGTGATGAGTTCCCTCAGGTTTTGTTGTTTGGGAAAGATTTATTTCTTATTCATTCATTCATTGCTGAAAGGCAACTTTTCTGTGGGAAGTATTCTTGGTTGGCGCCAGACTCTTTTAGCACTTTGAACATATCACTCCACTCTCTCTTGAGCTGCAAGGTTTCTGCTGAGAAATCTACTGTTCATCTTATGGGGTTTTCTTATATGCGGGAAGTTTTTTTTCCCTTGATGCTTTTGACATTTTTTGTGTTTGGTTTTAGATATTTTATTGTAATGTGTCTTGGAGAAGATAATTTTGAAATGTTGGAATTTGGGGATTACCTATTTGGTTTACAAACTTAGATGTCTAAATATCTCCCCACATTTGGGAAATTATCAGTCATTATTTCCTTAAGTAAATTTTCTACTTCTTTTCCACTTCTACTCTTTTTGGGGACTTCAATAAGGTGCAGGTTGTTTCTTCTAATTCTATCCTACATTTCATTTAATTTTTCCACACTTTCTTTTTCATTCTCTTTTTCTTTTTGCTCCTCTGATTGGATGACTTCAAATGACCTGACTCTATACAGTTCACTGTATCTTTCTTCTACTTGGTTTATTCTGTTGTTGAAGCCATCTTTTAAATTCTTCAGTTCAGTTATTGTAGTCTTTAGCTCTAGGATTTCTGCTTTAGAAAATATTTCTTTTTTATACTTAATTATTTAAATTTTTTCTTTTGTTTTTACATAGTTCTGTTATTTACAGATATGTATGACCTCAAATAAGCCATATGTACTCCCTGACCCCCTTAGAAAATACTTCTGTTTTTTTTTTGGGGGGGGCCTCTTTTATTGGTTATTTATTTATTTATTTTCATCCATCTTTATTCCTTTGGCCTGTGTGGGCTTACCATCGAAGTGGCCTTTCTCGTTGCAGAGAACTGGCTCTTGGAGCATGTGCTCCAGAGCGCTGGCTCATTGGACTCACCAGTTCAGCTGCTCCACAGCATGTGGGATCTTCTCAGGCCAGGGATCAAACCAGCGCCCCTTGTACTGCAAGGCGGACTCTTTACCCACTGGAACACCAGGGAAGCCCCTGGGCCTTGTTTTTATTCACTCTTACAGTTTCTATATTTTAATTGGTGCATCAGACCAATAACATTTTAAATTATTATCTATATAGTTAGATTAATATCTACCATATTTTGGAAATATCTTCTATTCAACATTATTGTTCTTTGTTTTTTATTGAGTGGGGTTTTTTGGTTTTCTACTCTTTTTCTGTCTTCTTTGGTTGTAATTCAGTATTTTATATAATTCCATTATTTTCCTAGCTTAATATTAATTATACTTCCTTTGAAAAAAATTAGTGGTTGCCCAAGGGCTTTAAGGAGGCACTTACAATTAAATTAAATCAACTTTCAAATAACACTATACTGCTTCATGGACAGTGCTGGTACCAGGTCCTACATCTTATTCCTTATAACATTGCTGTCATTCATTACACTTATCCATAGGGTACAATCAACTAGTTGTTGCTGTTATTTTGAGAAAAGTATTTTTTAAATGAATTAAGAATAGGAAAAATAAAAGATTTCACTTTACCTTCATTTATTCCTTCTTAAGCACTTTTTCTTTATTTATGTAGATTAAAATTTCTGGCCTATCAGTTTTCTTTTCCTTAAAGAACATTTTTTAACATTTCTTATAAAACAGATGTCCAAGCAAGAAATTCTATTAGTTTCTGTTTCAGAGCTTTTTTTTCTTTTTTCCACTTTGGGATAATGCTTTCAGTGTATACAGAATTGTAGTTCTGTGGTTTTTGCTTTCAATATTTTATATACTTCACCCCACTTTCTTCCTGTTTGAATGGTTTTTAAGGAGAAATCCAGTGTGATTCTTATTCTTATTCATCTATAGATAATCTGTGTCCTTCCCTCCCTCTATGATCTCCTATTTTCTTTGTCTTTCATTTTCTGCAATTTGAATATGATATGCCTAACTATGAGGCTTCCCTGGTATGGTAAAGAATCTGCCTACAGTGTGGGAGAACCAGGTTCAATACATGGGTCAGGAAAATCCCCTGGAAAAGGAACTGTTTTGGAGAACCATTCACATCCAGCCTTGTACTGCAAGGCGGACTCTTTACCCACTGGAACACCAGGGAAGCCCCTGGGCCTTGTTTTTATTCACTCTTACAGTTTCTATATTTTAATTGGTGCATCAGACCAATAACATTTTAAATTATTATCTATATAGTTAGATTAATATCTACCATATTTTGGAAATATCTTCTATTCAACATTATTGTTCTTTGTTTTTTATTGAGTGGGGTTTTTTGGTTTTCTACTCTTTTTCTGTCTTCTTTGGTTGTAATTCAGTATTTTATATAATTCCATTATTTTCCTAGCTTAATATTAATTATACTTCCTTTGAAAAAAATTAGTGGTTGCCCAAGGGCTTTAAGGAGGCACTTACAATTAAATTAAATCAACTTTCAAATAACACTATACTGCTTCATGGACAGTGCTGGTACCAGGTCCTACAT
This sequence comes from Tragulus kanchil, assembly GCA_022376925.1. Classification (NCBI taxonomy): domain Eukaryota; kingdom Metazoa; phylum Chordata; class Mammalia; order Artiodactyla; family Tragulidae; genus Tragulus; species Tragulus kanchil. Next base: position 89,723,724 of record JAIOJX010000023.1, on the reverse strand, counting down.
CTTATTCCTTATAACATTGCTGTCATTCATTACACTTATCCATAGGGTACAATCAACTAGTTGTTGCTGTTATTTTGAGAAAAGTATTTTTTAAATGAATTAAGAATAGGAAAAATAAAAGATTTCACTTTACCTTCATTTATTCCTTCTTAAGCACTTTTTCTTTATTTATGTAGATTAAAATTTCTGGCCTATCAGTTTTCTTTTCCTTAAAGAACATTTTTTAACATTTCTTATAAAACAGATGTCCAAGCAAGAAATTCTATTAGTTTCTGTTTCAGAGCTTTTTTTTCTTTTTTCCACTTTGGGATAATGCTTTCAGTGTATACAGAATTGTAGTTCTGTGGTTTTTGCTTTCAATATTTTATATACTTCACCCCACTTTCTTCCTGTTTGAATGGTTTTTAAGGAGAAATCCAGTGTGATTCTTATTCTTATTCATCTATAGATAATCTGTGTCCTTCCCTCCCTCTATGATCTCCTATTTTCTTTGTCTTTCATTTTCTGCAATTTGAATATGATATGCCTAACTATGAGGCTTCCCTGGTATGGTAAAGAATCTGCCTACAGTGTGGGAGAACCAGGTTCAATACATGGGTCAGGAAAATCCCCTGGAAAAGGAACTGGAAACCCACTCCATTCTTGTCTGGAGAATCCCACAGACAAAGAAGCCTAGTGGGCTACAGTCCATGGGACCACAGAGAGTCAAACATGACTGAGCAACTAACACACGCACACACACACACACACACACATGTGTCTAACTATAGAGTCTATGGTATTATAATGTTTAGTATTTTCTGAGATTCCTGTGATATGTTGTCTGTCATTAATTTTGGAATACTCTCAGCTATTATTTCAAATATTTCTTCTGTTTCTTTCTTCTTTGTCGGATGTTCCTGTTATGCATTTGTTGCACTTTTTGTAATTGTTCCACAGTTATTTAATACTGTTCCATTTTTTCCACTCCTTTTTTAGTTATTCTGTTTGGGATAATTTTGTTTATTTATCTTCACACTCCACATTATTTTTTCAGCCACGTTTAATCTGCTGATTAGTGCATCAGAAGCATTTATTTTTGTTAGATTGTTTTTTATTTCTGGCATTTCCTTTTAATTCTCTTCTTAGACTCCCAATCTGTTCTTTCATATTACCAGTTTTCTCCATCAGATCCCATGACCAATAAATCATATTTATTCAAATTCATGATCTGATCAATCCAAAATCTCTGCCTTAGCTACCTCTGATTGTGATGTTTCCTTTCTCTTCATTCTATGTCTTCTGTCTTTAAGAATACTCAATAATTTTTTTTACTGAAAGCCAGGCATTAAGTGTCAAATAAAATAAACTGAATTAAATAGGCCTTTAATGTGAGGTTTTCTGTTTATCTGCCTATGAAAGAGGCTTTGTTTACTATTTGCTGTAGCTTTAGATGTCAGAGGCTCAAATTTTCTCAAGTGTTCTTGATTTTGTCTCCCCTGCTGTTTTTGGGTTTTCCTAGAGACTTACTTCTTAAGTAGGTCTGAGTCTTTCAGTTCTTTCCATTCTGATCCCCTGTTACCATGCAGAAATCCTATGTATTAGTGATAAGATGATGAGCAAGGGGTAGCCTGCTATAGTCCTTTGACAAATATTAGCCAATGTCCCAGGTTGTGACCTCTAGGGCTCCTCAACTTCACCCCTTTAGGTGACACAGGAAGGCTAGAGTGATCTAGAGTTGTATCTTTCCATTCCTCTGAGTCCTTGAGGTTCTGAAAAGACAAATTTGGCCTGGTTCTGATAAAATATTTTTGCTTGAGGAAAGACCATTGTTAGCGAAGACAGAACACTTTTGGTTACTCTTATGAAATGTGAAGGGTTTTTTTTTTCTTATCTTCATCATAAGGGCCTGGTGGGCTTCCTTGAGGTAGAACTCACAAAAATGGGAATTCCCTACTTCTGGGCCACCACTATTTTTCAAGTTAGTCCATGCTTAGTCTCCAGAAAGTCTCTTATACCAAATGCTCTTACTGAACATACAGAGGTGCTGACTCTAGCAGTGGCTTTGGGTCATGGGACACTGTGATTCTGTGTATCTGCCTGACCTTCCAATTTTCAAGGCAGTCATCTGCCTTGTTGCATTTTTCTTTTTACTATCTCCATAATTTTGTCCTTTCTAAACTATATAGTTGAATCATATAGTGTAAATATTTTCAGATTGACCTCTTTTACTTATCAATATGTACTTGTTTCCTTCATAATTTTGTGACTTGATAGACCAAATTTTTTCTCTTGTCATTCAGTCACTAAGTCTTATCCTACTCTTTGCAGCCCCATGAACTACAGTACAGTGGGCTTCCCTGTCCTCCACTACCTCTTGAAGTTTGTTCAGATTCATGTTTATTAAGACGGTGATACTATCTAACCACGTAATCCCCTGCTTTCCTCTGTTTCTTTTGCCTTCAGTCTTTCCAAGCATCAAGGTCTTTTCTAATGAGTGAGCTCTTCTCATCAAATGTCTACAGTATTAAAACTTCAGCTTCAGTATCTGTCCTTCCAATGAATATTCAAGATTGATTTTCTTTAGGATTAACTAGTTTGATCTCCTTGCAGTTCAAGGGACTCTCAAGAGTCTTCTCCAGCACCACAATTTGAAGGAATCAATTTTTGGTGCTTAGCTTTCTATTTCTTTCTATTTCTCCAACTCTCACATTCATACTGGATAGTGTTGTACAATATTTCCCTGTATGATTGTGCTATCATTTGTTTATCCATTCTGAAGAACAGAACTCTACTGGAGAACATCTAATATGCTTCCAGCTTTTGACAGTTATGAATAAAGCTTTGAATATTGCTGAAATATTCATCTTGTGTTTATTGTAAACACAAGTTTTCAACTCATTTGAGTAAGCATCTAATGGAATAACTGCTGAATATTTAGTAGAAGTCTATTTAATTTTGTGAAACTGACTTTCAAAGCCATTTACCAATTTACATTCCATCTAGCAGTGAAAAACAATGAACAAGAATTCCTGTTGCCTCTGTGGTGTTGCACTTGCCTTCATTTTCAAATATATATATATCCTGGGTGTAAAATTTTAGGTGAACATATTTTTTCCTTTAGTAGTTTAAATGGCACAGCAGGAAAACCCTAAGACCACATCTTCTCATGGGCACACCAAAATTGCAACTATTTATAGGGCAACTATCGATGAGAAAGACCAGAAGGCTAGTAGAAAAGGAATTCTACACTTAAAGTTATAAAAAAGAAAGCATGAAATGTGTTGGAAGAAAAAAGGCATGGTATAGTCAAGACTCATACCTCTCATTGGGAGATCCCCAAATGGGAGGCCACTTAGAATTGCAGAGGTTCTACCCAAGGAACACCAAGTTTGAGCTCCACAATGCACTTCTCAGCCTGAGGTCCTGCACTAGGAAGACAAGCCCCAAGAATGTCTGGTTTTGAAAGTCAACAGAGCTTAATTTTAAAAGTCCCAGAGGGTTCTGGGAAAAATAGACTCCACTCTTAAGGGATGCACACACAATTCCACACACTTCAGGTCCCAAGGAAAAAGCAGTAATCTGAAGGAAACCTGGGTCAGACCTACCTGCTGATCCTGGATGGTGAGGAGGGAACAGAAGGGGCAGAGATTTGGGGGGCCCATCCCTTTTCCCCCAGTCTTTCCAAGCATCAAGGTCTTTTCTAATGAGTGAGCTCTTCTCATCAAATGTCTACAGTATTAAAACTTCAAGTATCTGTCCTTCCAATGAATATTCAAGATTGATTTTCTTTAGGATTAACTAGTTTGATCTCCTTGCAGTTCAAGGGACTCTCAAGAGTCTTCTCCAGCACCACAATTTGAAGGAATCAATTTTTGGTGCTTAGCTTCTATTTCTTTCTATTTCTCCAACTCTCACATTCATACTGGATAGTGTTGTACAATATTTCCCTGTATGATTGTGCTATCATTTGTTTATCCATTCTGAAGAACAGAACTCTACTGGAGAACATCTAATATGCTTCCAGCTTTTGACAGTTATGAATAAAGCTTTGAATATTGCTGAAATATTCATCTTGTGTTTATTGTAAACACAAGTTTTCAACTCATTTGAGTAAGCATCTAATGGAATAACTGCTGAATATTTAGTAGAAGTCTATTTAATTTTGTGAAACTGACTTTCAAAGCCATTTACCAATTTACATTCCATCTAGCAGTGAAAAACAATGAACAAGAATTCCTGTTGCCTCTGTGGTGTTGCACTTGCCTTCATTTTCAAATATATATATATCCTGGGTGTAAAATTTTAGGTGAACATATTTTTTCCTTTAGTAGTTTAAATGGCACAGCAGGAAAACCCTAAGACCACATCTTCTCATGGGCACACCAAAATTGCAACTATTTATAGGGCAACTATCGATGAGAAAGACCAGAAGGCTAGTAGAAAAGGAATTCTACACTTAAAGTTATAAAAAAGAAAGCATGAGATGTGTTGGAAGAAAAAAGGCATGGTATAGTCAAGACTCATACCTCTCATTGGGAGATCCCCAAATGGGAGGCCACTTAGAATTGCAGAGGTTCTACCCAAGGAACACCAAGTTTGAGCTCCACAATGCACTTCTCAGCCTGAGGTCCTGCACTAGGAAGACAAGCCCCAAGAATGTCTGGTTTTGAAAGTCAACAGAGCTTAATTTTAAAAGTCCCAGAGGGTTCTGGGAAAAATAGACTCCACTCTTAAGGGATGCACACACAATTCCACACACTTCAGGTCCCAAGGAAAAAGCAGTAATCTGAAGGAAACCTGGGTCAGACCTACCTGCTGATCCTGGATGGTGAGGAGGGAACAGAAGCCAGAGATCCTGGGACCCAGTTCTGCCTATAAGTGGGCCAATATTAGCCTCAAGATTACCACAGAGACACAGCTTTTCAGGGGACGGGGGAGAGCTTGGTGCCAGGTCTGAGGAACCAGAGCAACAGAATGAGAAGTTGTGAGTTTTTAACTAAATGTTAGAAAATCCTAAATTCTCATTCTTAAGGAAAAATCAAAGAGAGATGAAGAATAACTGAAACAAAATGCACTAAAAGGAATCAGAAGATTAAATGGTGCAGAGGAATGCATCAGTGAGCTGGAAGACAGAGTAGTGGAAATCTCTGAAGATGAACAATGATAACCAAAGAGAATAAAAAGATGAGAAAAATTTAAGAAAATTCTGGGACAGCATCAAGTGTACTAACATACACATTACAAGGGCCTCTGAAAAAGAAGAGAAAGAGAAAGGAGCAGAGAATGTATTTGAAGACATAATCACTAAACCTGGGTAAGGAAACGAACATGCACATTGAGGGAGCACAGAGTCCCATACAGTATCAATCCAAAAAGGAAAACATCAAGGCACATTGCCATTAAAATGGCAAGAATTGGACTTCCATGGTGGTCCAGTGGGTACAGAGTTCACCTTGCAGTGCAAGGGTCATGGATTCTATTACTGGCCCGGGAAGACCCCACATGCCTCTGAATAAACTGGTGTGTCCAATTACAAGCCAGCACTCTGGAGTACATGCACCCAGAGCCGGTGCCCTGCAACAAACAAGGTCACTGTGATGGGAGGCCCAACAGGCCAAAGAATAAAGATGGATGAAAATAAATAAATAAAAAACCAATAAAAGAAGCCAATATATATATATATATATATTTAATGCCAAGAATTAAAGATAAGGAAAGAACCTTTAAGCAGTGAAGGAAAGACAACAAGTTACATACAGTGGAACTTCCCATAAGGTTGTCAGCTAACTTTTCAACAGACTGTGCAAGCCAGAAAAGATGGCATAATATATTTAAAGCAATGAAAGGAGAAAATCTACAAATAAGAATAATCTACCTAGCTGACCTTCATTCAGATTTGATGATAAATCAAAAATTTTGCAGACAAGTAATAGCTAAAAAAGCACAGCACCACCAAATCAACTTTACAAGAAGTGGTAAAGGATTCCTCTCAGCAATAAAGACCAGAGTTATAAATTTGAAAACTATGAAAGCAAAAGAGTAAATCAACCAGGTACAAAGCTTAAAAGACAAAGGTAATAGAATAATCTACATGCACAATGAGTTAAGGGATATACAGAATAGAAAGATGTAAAATATGATGTCAAAAACAGGAACCATGAGGCCGTTGTTATTGTTTAGTCATGAAGTTATGTTCAACTCTTTGCAGACCCATGGACTGCAGAATGCCTGGCATCCCTATCCTCCACTATCTCCTGGAGTTTGCTAAATTTGATGTCCATTGAATTGGTGATGCTATCTAACCATATCATCCTCTGCCATCCTCTTCTTTCACCTTCAAAGAGGGTGGAATAACGAACATGCAGGGGCAGAGAATGTATTTGAAGACATAATCACTAAACCTGGGTAAGGAAACGAACATGCACATTGAGGGAGCACAGAGTCCCATACAGTATCAATCCAAAAAGGAAAACATCAAGGCACATTGCCATTAAAATGGCAAGAATTGGACTTCCATGGTGGTCCAGTGGGTACAGAGTTCACCTTGCAGTGCAAGGGTCATGGATTCTATTACTGGCCTGGGAAGACCCCACATGCCTCTGAATAAACTGGTGTGTCCAATTACAAGCCAGCACTCTGGAGTACATGCACCCAGAGCCGGTGCCCTGCAACAAACAAGGTCACTGTGATGGGAGGCCCAACAGGCCAAAGAATAAAGATGGATGAAAATAAATAAATAAAAAACCAATAAAAGAAGCCAATATATATATATATATATTTAATGCCAAGAATTAAAGATAAGGAAAGAACCTTTAAGCAGTGAAGGAAAGACAACAAGTTACATACAGTGGAACTTCCCATAAGGTTGTCAGCTAACTTTTCAACAGACTGTGCAAGCCAGAAAAGATGGCATAATATATTTAAAGCAATGAAAGGAGAAAATCTACAAATAAGAATAATCTACCTAGCTGACCTTCATTCAGATTTGATGATAAATCAAAAATTTTGCAGACAAGTAATAGCTAAAAAAGCACAGCACCACCAAATCAACTTTACAAGAAGTGGTAAAGGATTCCTCTCAGCAATAAAGACCAGAGTTATAAATTTGAAAACTATGAAAGCAAAAGAGTAAATCAACCAGGTACAAAGCTTAAAAGACAAAGGTAATAGAATAATCTACATGCACAATGAGTTAAGGGATATACAGAATAGAAAGATGTAAAATATGACGTCAAAAACAGGAACCATGAGGCCGTTGTTATTGTTTAGTCATGAAGTTATGTTCAACTCTTTGCAGACCCATGGACTGCAGAATGCCTGGCAACCCTATCCACCACTATCTCCTGGAGTTTGCTAAATTTGATGTCCATTGAATTGGTGATGCTATCTAACCATATCATCCTCTGCCACCCTCTTCTTTCACCTTCAAAGAGGGTGGAATAAAAATGAAGAGAAGATGGCTTTCCTGGTGGTCCAGTGGGTAAGGACACCACCTTGCAGTGCAAGGGATGCTGGTTCAATCTCTGGCCTGGGAAGATCCCACATGCTACAGAGCAGTTGGACTGATGTGTCCAACTAAGCCAGAGCTCTGCAGCACATGCGCCCAGAGCCAGTGCTCTGCAACAAGAAAGGCCACTGTGATGGGAGGCCCACACAAGACAAAGAACAAAGATATATAGGTGAAAAACCAATAGGAGTGGCCAAAAAGCAAGCAAACAAACAAACAGAAACAAGAAAAACCCGAGTAGCTGAAGAAATCCTGAGAAAGAACAAACTTGAAGATACCATGCTTCCTGACTTTCGTCGATACTACAAAGCTGCAGTAATAAAAACAGTATGGTACTAGAACAAAAAAAGACACATAGATCAATGTAACTAGATAGAGAGCTCATAAATAAACCCACAGAATTACAGTCAATTAATCTATGACCAGGCCCAGTAGTAAAGAATCTTCCTACAATGCAGGAGCCACAGGAGACACAGATTCAATTCCAGGATCTGGAAGATTGCCTTGAGGAGGAAATGGCAACCACTGCAATATTCTTGGCTAGAAAATCCCATGGACAGAGGAGCCTGTGGGCTACAGTCCCAGGGGTTGCATAGAGTCAGACATGACTGGAGGCACTTAGCATGCAATGCACAATCTATGCCAAAAAAGGCAAAAATGTACAATGATAGAGAAGCAATTTTTTAATTTAGTGGTGCTAGGAAACTGGACAACTGCATGTAAAAGAATGAAGTTAGAACATTCTCTAACACCATCTACAAAAATAAGCTCAGAATGGATTAGACCTAAGTGAATGACCAGATACCATAAATCTTCTAGAAGAAAACATAGGCAAAACAGTTGCTGACATAACATTGTAGAAATGTTTTTCCTTTGTCTCCAAAAGCAAAGGAGACAAAAATAAAAAATGGGACCTAATTAAACTTTAAGGCTTTTGCACAACAAAAGAAACCATCAACAAAACAAAAAGACAACCTACTGAATGTAAGAAAATATTTGCCCATAATATGACCATTAAAGACCTAAGTGTTCAAAAGTATATAAACAGCTCATCCAACTTAATATCAAAAAACAAACAACCAATTAATAAAACAGGCACAAGATCTAAATAGACATCCTTCAAAGAAGATATACAGATGACCAAAAGGCACATGAAAAGATAGATACTCAACATCATTAATCATCAGAGAAATACAAAAAAAAAAAAAAAAGCTGCAACAGGATATCTCCTTATACCTGCCAGAATAATTATCCTTAAATGATCACCACAAATAACACATATTGGTGAGGATTTGGAGAAAACAGAACCTTCACACACTGTTGGTAGGAATATAAATTGATACAGATACTGTGGAAAACAGTATGATGGTTTCTCTAATAAAAATTGAACTATCATATGATTCCAAAATTCAAGGGTGTCGATTTGAGAAAAAAAAAAAAAGGGCACTAATTTAAAAAAATACATGCACCTAATGTTCATAGTACTGTTAATTGCAGGTGCCAAGATATGGAAGCAACCTAAATGTCCATCAACAGATGAATGGATAAAGAAATGTAAGAAACAGCCATAAGAAAGAATGACATTTTTGCCAAATTCAACAAAATGAATGGACTTGGAGGGGCATTATCCTAAATGAAATAAGTCAGACAGAGAAAGACAGATACTGTATGATATCACTTATTTGTGGAATCTTAATATATACAACAAATTAGTGACTATAACACAAAGGAAACAGACACACATATGGAGAACAAACTAGCGGTTATCATTGGGAAAGAGGGAAAGAGGGAGGGAAAATGTAAGGGAAGAGGATCAAGGGGAACAAACTATTGGGGGTACAAACTGTTAGGGATAAAATAAGGTACAAGAGTATATTGTGCAACATGGGGCATATAGAAAATGCAATAATTATAAATGGAACATAACATTTAAAAATTGTGAATCATTATATTTTATACCTGCAACTTATAAATCATACACTGACTATGTCTGAATTATAAATAAAGAAACTACAAGGATATATTGCACAGCTCAAGGGATATAGTCAATATTTTATGATAATTTTAAATGGAATAAAATATATAAAAATATTGAATCATTATGTTGTACAGTTGAGAGTAATATAATGTTTTAAATAAAGTCTACCTCAATGAAAATAATTTTTAATGTAATCATACAGTTAGAAAAACTTCATTACTTTCTGGCTTGCATACTTTCTGACAAGATGTCTGCTGTTTTTCTTATTTATAGTCTTCTATTGCAAAGTTTCTTTTCTTTTTTCTTAAGATTTTTATTTTATAATTATTTTCAAAAATGAGATTATGATGTATAAATCTGTAAACATGTTTTGTAGCTAGAGTTATCAGTGATGGATCAGTTGTGGAGAATCAAGAAGTAAAGACATCAAAGATATTGCCACAAGTTTGAGTTTGAGCAAGTTGGTGGTTGGAGTAAAATTCGCTGAGAAAGAGAAGACAGTTGGTTAAGGTCATGGAGAATCACAGTTTGGTGATTCAGAGATGAAGACAACATATCCCTTGGGCTGCCTCAGAAGCAGAATAATATTACAGATGCATGTAATTAATTGAGCAATGACCCCAGAGCACCAAAAGCAGAAAGGATTTGATGCCAGGAAGGGAAGAGATTAACAGGTGTGCTGTCAAAATTACCACTGATGGAGATTACTCCCACTGTAGAACTGTGGACTTGGGGGTTATCCTAAATGAAATAAGTCAGACAGAGAAAGACAGATACTGTATGATATCACTTATTTGTGGAATCTTAATATATACAACAAATTAGTGACTATAACACAAAGGAAACAGACACACATATGGAGAACAAACTAGCGGTTATCATTGGGAAAGAGGGAAAGAGGGAGGGAAAATGTAAGGGAAGAGGATCAAGGGGAACAAACTATTGGGGGTACAAACTGTTAGGGATAAAATAAGGTACAAGAGTATATTGTGCAACATGGGGCATATAGAAAATGCAATAATTATAAATGGAACATAACATTTAAAAATTGTGAATCATTATATTTTATACCTGCAACTTATAAATCATACACTGACTATGTCTGAATTATAAATAAAGAAACTACAAGGATATATTGCACAGCTCAAGGGATATAGTCAATATTTTATGATAATTTTAAATGGAATAAAATATATAAAAATATTGAATCATTATGTTGTACAGTTGAGAGTAATATAATGTTTTAAATAAAGTCTACCTCAATGAAAATAATTTTTAATGTAATCATACAGTTAGAAAAACTTCATTACTTTCTGGCTTGCATACTTTCTGACAAGATGTCTGCTGTTTTTCTTATTTATAGTCTTCTATTGCAAAGTTTCTTTTCTTTTTTCTTAAGATTTTTATTTTATAATTATTTTCAAAAATGAGATTATGATGTATAAATCTGTAAACATGTTTTGTAGCTAGAGTTATCAGTGATGGATCAGTTGTGGAGAATCAAGAAGTAAAGACATCAAAGATATTGCCACAAGTTTGAGTTTGAGCAAGTTGGTGGTTGGAGTAAAATTCGCTGAGAAAGAGAAGACAGTTGGTTAAGGTCATGGAGAATCACAGTTTGGTGATTCAGAGATGAAGACAACATATCCCTTGGGCTGCCTCAGAAGCAGAATAATATTACAGATGCATGTAATTAATTGAGCAATGACCCCAGAGCACCAAAAGCAGAAAGGATTTGATGCCAGGAAGGGAAGAGATTAACAGGTGTGCTGTCAAAATTACCACTGATGGAGATTACTCCCACTGTAGAACTGTGGAACACAATGTAGAACACACTCATCAGTAGTAGACCGCCTAAGGACCAAAAGAGATGGAGTATTGACCTACTAGTTCCCAACAGCATTTGATTGAAGGCTGTCCCAGAAGGTCATTAATCCTCAGGCATTTCTGGTCTGTCTTATACAGGCAGAGAACAAATCTCTGGAGGCAGATAGCCTTGGATAGAAATGCAGGTGCTGGCAGTTGAACAGCTGCTATGGTCCAAGAGGGACTTAGGCAGGGTCTGAGTGGTAGACCAGAGGATAGTCACCTATCAGCTATTTATGAGCAGGGGTTTCCAAATTTGTGAATGAATGATGGCACCCCTAATAATTCCATTGGCTAGGCTGTTTGCCTGGAAGCTCACCTGCCATCTATTTTAACCCTTATCAGGGCATGTGGCTCTTTGACAAGAGTCAGTAACAGATAAAGGGATCCCAGTTTAGCAAAGCACCCAAATCCCATTCTCACTGCCAACTAAGAGACTTGCATGCAGAGAGATCTGTACTTACCATTTCATTTCATCCTCAGTATGTAGTTGGAAGTTGGCATCTTTCCCATATATATTTCATAGAAGAAACGTGCTCAGAGAGTTGCAGTGACTTACATAAGGCCACACAGCAAAGGAGTTGCAGCCAGGACTGAAACTCCTCCCTGTGTCCCTGCCTCTCAGGAACCCAGTCTCCCAGCTTCCACAATCTAGAAATGAGTGTTAGACAAGGCAGTGGCTCTTATTCATCATCATGTCTTATGAATTAAAAACAATGTTCATGAGGTCATTTCCATGGGGCTTTGAGGTTGGCTGTGTAAATATTTGGCCTTCAGGGCTCTTTTCAGCCAAACTCCTCAGGGTGCTGACGTTAAACACACTCCTTCAGGAAAAATGCAATTGGTCTCAGGAAGCCCCTGAGGTCTGGCTCTCAGAGGGTGTCTGCTCAGGCTAATGTTTGACAACACAAAGCCCATTTTTCCTATGACTTTTTCTCATTTAAGACAAGAAAGATCACCTTCCTCTCGCCAACGCACATACTCAACAGTCATTAATACACGGGCATTTAAAAACATTTGTGATCAGAAAGGTCTGTGTTTTCTCATTTCTTTACAGAGTCAAGGAGGTTTGAGAGTGAGAGATAGGAGAGAGGGAAATGGAGAGAGATAGAGGGAGAAAAGGAGCAAAAAATGGAGGAAGAGAAAAGAAAAAGGAGAGAAATAGGAAGAGAAAGGAAAGAGAGGGAAAAGGGGAGGGGAACAGATGAGAGGGAGAAGAGAAAACAACCTTAGTACACATCAACAGGGCTTTGTAAAAGTGTGTGCCATCCATGCATGGTGTGTTGCATTCATTTAAAATGATGCTGTGAATCTATGTGCAAAAGCCTACAGTATATTCTCAGGTGAGAAGTCTCACAGCAACCTAAGAAGTTATAAGTCAGTGCCCAACTATGCACACAAAAACTGATAGAGGGGTGTTCATCAGAAGCTTAGCAGCAATTTCATCTGATGGGGTTCCAGGTGGTTTTTACCTCTATTCAGTCATGTTACCTCATGTTTGCTCCTTATGGCTGTGGTAACCAAGTACTGCTGATGGACTGACTTAGGTAATAGGCATTTTTTTTTTTTTTTAAGATTTGTTTATTTATTTACTTTGAGCGGGGGTTGGATTGGGGAGGGAGGGGAGTGGGCAGGCCACTTCTATTGGTCTTTCATTTCTCTATTTTCATTCGTCTTCATTCTTTGGCTCCTGTGGGCCTCCCATCGCGGTGGCATCTGTTGTTGCAGAGCACCAGCTCTGGGCGCATGCGCTCCAGAGCTCCGGCTCGGTAATTGCACACATCAGTCCAGCCGCTCCGCGGCACGTGGGATCTTCCCAGGCCAGGGCTCGAACCGGCGCCTCTTGCACTGCAAGGCAGTGTCCTTACCCACTGGACCACCAGGGGAAGCCCGGTAATAGGCATTTATTCTTGTCTCAGTTCTGGAGGCCTAAAGTCCAAAATCAAGATGCCAATAAGGGTCTGCTCCCTCTGGGGGATCTCGAGGAGGATCCTCCTTGCCACTCCTAGTTTTAAGCAGTGGCTGACCATCTTTGATTCTCCTTGGTTTGCAGCTGCAGCATTCCAATCTCTGCCTCTGTCACCATGTGGCCTCTACCTCTGTGTCTGGAGCTGCGTCTCCTCTTCTAATAAGGATACCAATCATGGTGGATTAGGGCTCAGTCTACTCCAGCATGATCTCATCTTTACTCACTGCATTTGTAATGACCCTGTTTCCAAAAAGGTCACATTCTGAGGTCCTGGGAATCAGGAATTCAGCATGAATTTTGGGGAGGAGACACAGTGATGAAAAAGGGTCATCACAGACTGCGGGAAGAGTTCAATTCAAGAGATGAAGGGTCCATCAGTTGGGGACTGACCCTTTGTGTTTCTGAACAGTCACATCATCCCATAGTGCTGTGGAAAGCTCACAGGTGTTCCAAATGCAGAGATTCTCCACAGGAAGGAAGGGGTCATGCCCTAGGATGAAGGCTGCATCTCTGGCAAGATGACAGGGGACACCAGGAAAGGGTTCTGAAGCTAGCACAAGGTGTCATTTTAACAACACATCCTGGTGCATTGGAAGGGGGCGAGATGCATGCTCTAAGGGAAGGAGGAGCTGGGACATCTAGGATGAACTAATTGGACAGGAATGACACACAGGGAATACAGAACCAAAATATTTGATCATGAATCCCTTGTCCAATCTGAAGATGGACCTGGAAGACAGGATAGGATCATAGGAGTCTTCCCTATTGCAGGGAGGAAGAAGACTTGACCTGATGGAGGAAGAATGAAGCCCAGGAACTAGGAGGTCAGCAGGAAGGAAGGCTCACAAGCACAGGTGGCTCAGGACAGGAGCGGTGGGGGTGGAATCCCTGAAGTGCAGAGAACTGGGAGGCCTTCCAGATATACGTTCAAAAACTTCTTTATAACATTGAATTCGTACAAGTGATTATTTATTTTTAAATTTTATTTCATTTATTTCTCTTATCTTTTTAGATTGATAAGCATACATATTAGGAAGGAGTGAGAGAAAGAAATTAGTCACAGAATGTAAATAGCACAGCATTTAAATGTCTAGTCTCATTACATGCCAGAACAATATTACTATGGTAAGATATTGAAATCTTTGATTATTCTTATTTTTCAAACCCCACAGTCATCAGGCATAATGGTTTTTTTAGAAGTGATTATTTAAAATATAATATGTGTGTGAAGTATACAAAATACCAAGAACAAGCACCTAGTTATCCATCAGAGTCTCCACATCCCACCTCTGTCCTTCTTCCCAGACATGACCAGTGCCTCAGAGTCTGTGTTAACCTGCCCTTAGTCATTCAGACACAACCTTGCCACCTATGTGTGCATCTCTAAATAGAATCTGGTGATATATATTATTTTGTGACTTGCCTCTTTGCTAGTGGATATAAGTATGTACTTGTAATTAATTTATTCCAATGCCACATTGTTTTCACTGTTGAGATGCATAATTGCAATTTTTCAAACGTGTAATGTGTCCACTCTCCTTCAAGGAAACCCTTGGCTGCCCCACAGCTTTGCTGCTGTGAGAAGTTCCCACTCTTGGCACCTGTTGTGGGCCCTTGCCCAGGAGGGGAATTGCCACAGTACAAGATGGGCATGTCAGCTTTTCCAGATGATGCCAAACTGGTTTGCCAAACAGTCAGGCAGGTTCACATGCCCAGTGAGGGGTCAAAGATATGTACTGCTCCACACCTTCATCCTTTCAGACTCTTGGTTCTGTGTCTAATAACATCAGAATTATAGGATATTGTTCACCAATGTCACAAAATAGCTAGGAAGAAAGGCAATAATTTAACATTCAAAACAAATCTAAGCCAAATAAAGAGGGGGGAGGATGAAAATATAAGAAATATTTATTTGAATGGGAACAAGGTGAGATCCCCTGGTCCCTGAAGCACAGGTACTCTAGGTGAAAAACTGTGGAAAACTCTGCCCTATTGGCAGATCCAGTCAAAGGCTCTGCAGTGTGAAACAAGGTTATATTTTTCATGTTTGTTCTTCCCATAAAATATACGATTACAGCCCTTCTCTGGAGTCACAACTTCATTCTCTGCAACTACTGTGAAGACCTACCACAACTACCACAACATGACCCTCCCCAGTCCTGGCTCTGCAGTGACAGAAACCAGGAGACTTCCCACTGTCTGCTGTAGGCAATGCTGCAAGTGAGCTTGACTGTCACTGCAAGCCCATCATACAGGTGAGAAATTTGAGGCTCAAGGGATTACATCAGACCCTGGTTAACAAATTCAAAAGCACCAGAACTCCTTGTGAGGGAAACATGCCAGCCAGAATGCTTCCTCTCCTTTGCTTTCATCACACCCTTCTCTTCAGGGTCACCTGGCCACTCCATCATCCCTGGTACATGTACAGGTTCATTTCAGTAGCGACTGGAGTCTCAGGGCACTGCTGTAAGGCTAGGTTAAATCCAGGCTTTCTTCTATGAGGAGAAGCAGCCCCTGAGAGTTCAGGATGCTCCTTGTCTTCTCTTCCAGTCCCAGGAATTCATCTCTTCTGCCTCTCTGAGGCTGCACATTTCCCTTGCCCATGAACAAGAGGAAGGCCATCCTTCAAGGGACCACACTTTACCAAGGAGCTGAGGTCTCCTAGGCACGAAGGGTTAAAACAGCATCCAGGGACAACAGGATGGCTGTCTGGGTGAGAGAAGGGCTTGGAGGCTGGAAAGGGACTTATGGCACTCCAAGGTAAATAAGCCTGAGGGCAGGAAGAGCCCCTCCTCCCTCTGGCACTGCCTATGCAGCTGGTGCACAAAATGCAGCTTCAATGGTCCAGATCACATGAAGGTTGACACCCAAAGGTCCCCAGGAGTGGTGGCTGATCCCCAGGCATGGTGGACCAAGAATACAGTGGCCAACCCTAAGGATGGTGGCTGACCCCAGGGGCCATGGCAGGGGCTCTCGGAAAGTTGTGAGCAGTTCCTCCATCATAGAGCCTTCCTCATTCTTCCTGGACTTCCCACCCAAGGGGAACAACCTCTCTTCCCCCACAGGGCTCTCATGGGGATGACTTTTCCCCAGGGAACTCTCTGATACCTTGACAAAGTGGCATGATGCTCTGAGGTCCCTCATCTACTCCTTCCCCTTACCTTTCAGAGGCATGGCCCAAGGTAAGCCTGCTACCTTCCTCTTGTCCTCCCCAAGAGCAAAAATGACAAAGTCATAGCCCTGCCCACCTCCACAGGCCCTACTCTCCTCCATCAGCATCATCACCCTCCTCAGCTGACACACCCTCAGACTCACTGCTCCAGCACCTGTGGAGACTTCACCTACCTGTTCAGCATGATGGCCCTCTGAAGCTGGTGCACATACAGGCTTGAACAGTTCCTGAGACAGCCAGAAGGAAGCCTGCGTGAAGGATGACTGCAACTTCTACCTCAGCCCAACCGTTTCACTCAGCGTGACCTTCGTCATCACTGCCTACCTCTGAGCCATTATTTCCTCACAGGGACTGGGCAGCAGGACCCAAATAGCCCAGTGTCCATGGAGATGCGACTCCATGCCCTGCCCACAAGCAGGCATCAAACTGTAGGTAATTTCTTTGGGCTGGCCAGGCCTCTCGTCACTAACAGGCCTCTAACCCGGCCTCCTAGCTGTTTATCCTCAACCGTGTGAAGAAGTCATAAACCGTGGAGCCTACCCAGGTATTTATTTTAGTTAGTAAAAATGCCTTGAACCTTGCCAAGAGCCATTTGACTTTAATTGGAAACTTTTGAGGCATTAAGAATGCGCTGAGGTTTAAGACATGTACAAAGACTCTACAATCATCGATCATGTGAGTGCTGCTTTGGACCAGGTGGAATGAAGACAACCTTTTAGCAAATCCACCTCCCCTTTAAAGGACTCATTTATAATAACTCTGCATTGCTGGGCAGCGTGTCTCCCCCAGAACTCCATGAACACTGGCCAGTGCATTTAAAAGCAATGAACATCTGGTGACTGTAAACGAGGAACCCAGAAAAAAACAAAACATGACATAAACAAAAGGCATTCAGGGAGGGCGAATAAGAGCAACCATTCGGTGGTCAGGGCAGACATTAACCCTGCAACATGAAGGAAGCTAGGGGAGGCACCATTTCAAAAGAAAGGAAGCTAGGGTGAGGCAAACCCCCCTGCTCTTCCCCACAGGGCTCTCATGGGGATGACTTTTCCCAGGGAACTCTCTGATACCTTGACAAAGTGGCATGATGCTCTGAGGTCCCTCATCTACCCCCAGAGGCATGGCCCAAGGTAAGCCTGCTACCTTCCTCTTGTCCTCCCCAAGAGCAAAAATGACAAAGTCATAGCCCTGCCCACCTCCACAGGCCCTACTCTCCTCCATCAGCATCATCACCCTCCTCAGCTGACACACCCTCAGACTCACTGCTCCAGCACCTGTGGAGACTTCACCTACCTGTTCAGCATGATGGCCCTCTGAAGCTGGTGCACATACAGGCTTGAACAGTTCCTGAGACAGCCAGAAGGAAGCCTGCGTGAAGGATGACTGCAACTTCTACCTCAGCCCAACCGTTTCACTCAGCGTGACCTTCGTCATCACTGCCTACCTCTGAGCCATTATTTCCTCACAGGGACTGGGCAGCAGGACCCAAATAGCCCAGTGTCCATGGAGATGCGACTCCATGCCCTGCCCACAAGCAGGCATCAAACTGTAGGTAATTTCTTTGGGCTGGCCAGGCCTCTCGTCACTAACAGGCCTCTAACCCGGCCTCCTAGCTGTTTATCCTCAACCGTGTGAAGAAGTCATAAACCGTGGAGCCTACCCAGGTATTTATTTTAGTTAGTAAAAATGCCTTGAACCTTGCCAAGAGCCATTTGACTTTAATTGGAAACTTTTGAGGCATTAAGAATGCGCTGAGGTTTAAGACATGTACAAAGACTCTACAATCATCGATCATGTGAGTGCTGCTTTGGACCAGGTGGAATGAAGACAACCTTTTAGCAAATCCACCTCCCTTAATGGACTCATTTATAATAACTCTGCATTGCTGGGCAGCGTGTCTCCCCCAGAACTCCATGAACACTGGCCAGTGCATTTAAAAGCAATGAACATCTGGTGACTGTAAACGAGGAACCCAGAAAAAAACAAAACATGACATAAACAAAAGGCATTCAGGGAGGGCCAATAAGAGCCACCATTCTGTGGTCAGGGCAGACATTAACCCTGCAACATGAAGGAAGCTAGGGGGAGGCACCATCTGCTGTTCCTCCAAGAAATGTCATCCCAACAGCTTTGTTTATAGAGGACTTACTGGGTGCCAGGCTCAGTCAGGAAGCCTTGGCCAACTGCTCTTGCCTCATCATGACACATTCCCACTGGCCGTTCTCAAACCCCACGCCATTACAACGCCTTTGCTTATGCTTTTCCCTTTGCCTGGAGAAATCCCGTCCCCCTCTCCTCACCTGTATTAGTTAACTGTGGCTGCATAACAGACTACCCCAAAGTTTAGGAACTTAGAACAATAAACCCTTATTATCCTGGTCTCTGAGTCAGGAAGCCAAGAGCAGCTTATCTGGATGGTTCTGGTTCAGGGGGTTCTCAAGCTGTCAGCAGGGGCTGTAGTTTCCTATGAAGGTCAGATTGAGGCTGGAGGATCTGCTTCCATGCTCACTTACATGGCTGTGGGTGGGAAGCCTCAGTTCCTCATTGCATGGACACATCCACAGGGATGCTCGAGTGTTCTCACAACATGACAACCAGCTGCCCCAGAGTGAATGATCCAAGAGAGAGTCATTGTGGAAGACTGGTAAGGCCCAGTCTTTTATGACCTGATTTTGAAAGTGATATGCCATCATTTGTGTTGCATTTTATTGCTTACTGGGTTGAATAATGCCCCTCAAAATCCATGTGTACCCAGAACTTCAGAATGTGAACTTATCTGGAAATAGGCTCTTTGCAGATGTAATTAGTTAAAATGAGGCCATTCTGAAGTGGGGTGGCCCCTATATCCAGTGACTAGTGTCTTTATAAGAAGGAGGGACCTAGGTGGGTGGGATAGGGAAGGGAAGGGAGATTCAAGAGAGTGATGATATATGTATAATTATGGCTGATTTTTGCATTATCATATGGCAAAACCAATACAACATTATAAAGCAATTTCCCCCAATATAAAATAAATTTAAAAAAAAGTAATGCTTTTTGCTGGGCAGCGTGTCTCCCCCAGAACTCCATGAACACTGGCCAGTGCATTTAAAAGCAATGAACATCTGGTGACTGTAAACGAGGAACCCAGAAAAAAACAAAACATGACATAAACAAAAGGCATTCAGGGAGGGCCAATAAGAGCCACCATTCTGTGGTCAGGGCAGACATTAACCCTGCAACATGAAGGAAGCTAGGGGGAGGCACCATCTGCTGTTCCTCCAAGAAATGTCATCCCAACAGCTTTGTTTATAGAGGACTTACTGGGTGCCAGGCTCAGTCAGGAAGCCTTGGCCAACTGCTCTTGCCTCATCATGACACATTCCCACTGGCCGTTCTCAAACCCCACGCCATTACAACGCCTTTGCTTATGCTTTTCCCTTTGCCTGGAGAAATCCCGTCCCCCTCTCCTCACCTGTATTAGTTAACTGTGGCTGCATAACAGACTACCCCAAAGTTTAGGAACTTAGAACAATAAACCCTTATTATCCTGGTCTCTGAGTCAGGAAGCCAAGAGCAGCTTATCTGGATGGTTCTGGTTCAGGGGGTTCTCAAGCTGTCAGCAGGGGCTGTAGTTTCCTATGAAGGTCAGATTGAGGCTGGAGGATCTGCTTCCATGCTCACTTACATGGCTGTGGGTGGGAAGCCTCAGTTCCTCATTGCATGGACACATCCACAGGGATGCTCGAGTGTTCTCACAACATGACAACCAGCTGCCCCAGAGTGAATGATCCAAGAGAGAGTCATTGTGGAAGACTGGTAAGGCCCAGTCTTTTATGACCTGATTTTGAAAGTGATATGCCATCATTTGTGTTGCATTTTATTGCTTACTGGGTTGAATAATGCCCCTCAAAATCCATGTGTACCCAGAACTTCAGAATGTGAACTTATCTGGAAATAGGCTCTTTGCAGATGTAATTAGTTAAAATGAGGCCATTCTGAAGTGGGGTGGCCCCTATATCCAGTGACTAGTGTCTTTATAAGAAGGAGGGACCTAGGTGGGTGGGATAGGGAAGGGAAGGGAGATTCAAGAGAGCGATGATATATGTATAATTATGGCTGATTTTTGCATTATCATATGGCAAAACCAATACAACATTATAAAGCAATTTCCCCCAATATAAAATAAATTTTAAAAATAAAAGAGGTATAGACACAGAGACACAGGGCAAGCATAGGGAAGAAGGCAATGTGGCAATGTAGGCAGAGATTAAAGTGATGTGTCTACAAGCTGAGGACTGCTGGCAGCGATCAGAAGCCAGGAGAAAGTCATGAAATGGATTCTACTGCAAAATATGAAGGAACCAATCTTGACAATATCTTGATCTTGGGCTTCTGACCTCCAGAAAGAACAAATTCCTATTGTTTAAGCCCTCTGGTTGTGGCCACTTTGTTGCAGCAGCCCAAGGAAACTAATACAGATTGGTCATATACAGTCCTACAGTCTATGTAGCAGGAGGTAGGGACACAGACTGCCTACTTCATTGCCTGAGCTCCTCCATTGATTCTTCAGGTCTCAGAATTCTGTGGCTTCCCCCAGGAGGTTGGACCATGTGCCCTAGAGCATCCAGAGCTCCTCTGTAATACCTCTGTTTCCATTGTCCTTCAACCCAACCACACTGTACGGTCTAAGATAAGAGCATTTCTTTCTTGATCGCCCCCTGCCCATTCCTATCCCTGGTGACAAGCATGTGCCCAGCAAACAATAGGTGTTCAATAAGTACATTAATGAGACTGTAGGATGTGCTGTACATCTGCTATTTCTACCACTCCTCCTCTGAGGGGTGGTAGTATCCTTCCTCTGAAGCTTGAGGGAAATAGAATTTGTTAGGTCAGTCAGTACCCCTGATGACATCAACACTGCCTTAAAACAAGTGCCAGTGATGTGGAGGGGGACAGGGGGCGGTGAGAAGGGTCCTGAGAAAAGAAACCTGACTCAGGTGAGGAAATGGAAAGACACTTGCCTCCTATGGTGGTGGGGGGACAGGTGGCCATGGACCTTTTGCCTGGGAATTGCTTGCTGATCATCACTGCCAGCACCCACTGACTGCAGGACCCTGCCTCTTTTCACCTAGCTGAACCATGAGGATCCCAGGACCCTCACCTTTACTCCCCAAAGCACAGTGGAGATCAGGCCAGAATAATAAGAACAGATTCACTAATGCCTCAGAAATGATGACAGGGAAACAGACACAGAAGCTAAAAGAACTCAGAGCACACCCATGCTGCAGCAGTGACACAGGCTATGTCCTATGACCCATTCTCCTTTTCATCCCTCTCATGGGGAATCACTATCCGGGGGCATGCACACACGGTATTTCCCAACCCTTTGTGCATCTAGACGCAGCCATAAGTACATCTGAACCCTAGTCAATGAGATAGCAAGAGTGTCACTAGGGACTCCTTTGGAAGTGGTGTACAGTGCCCCTTGTTTTACTTTCAGCTTCCTGGAGTGGCAGAAGTGATGACTGATGCTCAAACAGCTATCTTTGACCATGAGATGGAAGCTGTATGCTGAGGATAGGTGTGCAGGAAAGTAGGCCCCTTGTGCCTGCTGCTGTGCTTTTAATATGAGAGAATAAACTTCCATATCTTTTAAGCTACTGTAATTTGGATTTCTCTGTTGATGGTAGCCAAACAATCTGATTCATGGAGGACATTGTGTCTTTTGTGCTATAGTCAAGCTATCAGAACTTTCTCACTCTCTTTGAGCACCTGCTGAGCTGTGAGAGAACCACCAAATAGAAGTGTGGATCTGTGGTTCTGATGGCCTCTCATTCGTGGGGAAGGGAAGCTGATGGTTGGTCATTCCAGAAGCTCTTCACACTCCAGCTGCCCCATCTACCTCCTCTCCCTCAAAGCTCAGTCTCCTCTCTTGATCCTGGAAACAGAGAGCTCACATTTATTGAGCACCAGCTATGTGTATGGCAAGTTATTAAGTCTTTCAGGTCTATCATCTCACATAGTTCCTACCATTATGTCTTGAAATGGCAGGGAATTCCACAGATGCAGAAGTAAGGGGTTAGAAACTCACTATTGCCTCTGCTCCACAATGGAGTATCTGTCAACTCCCAAGCATAAAGGTGACCTGTCTGTAAAATCCCTGTTGGCTGTGCCTAACTTCTCAGAAAGTCCCCTGCAATATCTGCTCTTCATAGGGTCTGACTCTACCCTTCCTCTCTACCTCCTGCCCCAAGATCAGGACCCTGCAGGACCCTGCCTCTTTTCACCTAGCTGAACCATGAGGATCCCAGGACCCTCACCTTTACTCCCCAAAGCACAGTGGAGATCAGGCCAGAATAATAAGAACAGATTCACTAATGCCTCAGAAATGATGACAGGGAAACAGACACAGAAGCTAAAAGAACTCAGAGCACACCCATGCTGCAGCAGTGACACAGGCTATGTCCTATGACCCATTCTCCTTTTCATCCCTCTCATGGGGAATCACTATCCGGGGGCATGCACACATGGTATTTCCCAACCCTTTGTGCATCTAGACGCAGCCATAAGTACATCTGAACCCTAGTCAATGAGATAGCAAGAGTGTCACTAGGGACTCCTTTGGAAGTGGTGTACAGTGCCCCTTGTTTTACTTTCAGCTTCCTGGAGTGGCAGAAGTGATGACTGATGCTCAAACAGCTATCTTTGACCATGAGATGGAAGCTGTATGCTGAGGATAGGTGTGCAGGAAAGTAGGCCCCTTGTGCCTGCTGCTGTGCTTTTAATATGAGAGAATAAACTTCCATATCTTTTAAGCTACTGTAATTTGGATTTCTCTGTTGATGGTAGCCAAACAATCTGATTC
This sequence comes from Tragulus kanchil, assembly GCA_022376925.1. Taxonomy (NCBI): domain Eukaryota; kingdom Metazoa; phylum Chordata; class Mammalia; order Artiodactyla; family Tragulidae; genus Tragulus; species Tragulus kanchil. The sequence goes on along the minus strand of JAIOJX010000023.1, from coordinate 89,700,403 downwards.
ATGGAGGACATTGTGTCTTTTGTGCTATAGTCAAGCTATCAGAACTTTCTCACTCTCTTTGAGCACCTGCTGAGCTGTGAGAGAACCACCAAATAGAAGTGTGGATCTGTGGTTCTGATGGCCTCTCATTCGTGGGGAAGGGAAGCTGATGGTTGGTCATTCCAGAAGCTCTTCACACTCCAGCTGCCCCATCTACCTCCTCTCCCTCAAAGCTCAGTCTCCTCTCTTGATCCTGGAAACAGAGAGCTCACATTTATTGAGCACCAGCTATGTGTATGGCAAGTTATTAAGTCTTTCAGGTCTATCATCTCACATAGTTCCTACCATTATGTCTTGAAATGGCAGGGAATTCCACAGATGCAGAAGTAAGGGGTTAGAAACTCACTATTGCCTCTGCTCCACAATGGAGTATCTGTCAACTCCCAAGCATAAAGGTGACCTGTCTGTAAAATCCCTGTTGGCTGTGCCTAACTTCTCAGAAAGTCCCCTGCAATATCTGCTCTTCATAGGGTCTGACTCTACCCTTCCTCTCTACCTCCTGCCCCCACTCTGTATGACTTGGGCCCCTCACCCACCTGGAGAGAGTCCCTTGCCTACCTAGAGAAGTCCCCTCTCTGTCTCCATGCCTATCTTCACTATACTCATCCTGCTCACTACACTCCAGATACTCTTTCTGCTCCTCAAACTGGCCAAGCTAATCCTTGCACCAGTGCCATCCAAAGGTATTCACATTCTATCATATGACCTGCTGCTTTTCATAATGGTTTTCTTTGTTCATTGTCTATCTTATGAATAGGTAAGCATGCTCCAAGAGGCCAGGACTTGGTAGTGTGCATTGCTGTGTTCACAGAGCATACAACAGTGACTGACACACAGAGATGTTCAGTAAATATCTTTTGAATGAACTAGGTAAAATAAATTTAATTAACATAATCAGAAGAGTTGGGAGAAACTCCAGAGAGCAATGAGAGTGAAGAGAGGGAGATTTTAATGGAGAAGCTTGAAACCAAGACTCTTGCAGAGAAAGGATCCTTAAGTATTCCTGGGCAAGTAAGGTGCATCAGGGATCAGCCTCAGGAGCAGACCAATTAAATGAGATATATAAATATATATGACTTGTTACCCCTTCATGGATCACAGCCATGTCGTGGCAAAGGGGCTTGCATAGCTCAATGAGGCTATTAGCCATGCCATGCAGGGCCACCCAAGACAGACAGATCATAGTGATGAATTCTGACAAAATGTGGTCCACTGGAGGAGGAAATGGCAACCTAGTCCAGTATTCTTGCCTTAGAAACTCCATGAACAGTATGAAAAAGCAAAAATATATGACACCAGAAGATGAGCCCCCCACGTCAGAAGGTGCCCAATATGCTACTGGGGAACAGTGGAGAACAATTACTAATAGCTCCGGAAAGAATGAAGCAGCTGGGCCAAAGCAAAAATGACACTCAGTTGTGGATGTGTCCAGTGTTGGAAGTAAAGTCTCATGCTGTGAAGAACCTCCAATATGCAGATGATAACACTCTAATGGAATAAAGTGAAGAACTAAAGGACTTCTTGATAAAGGTGAAAGGGGAGAGTGAAAAGTTGGTTTGAAACGCAACATTAAAAAAATTGATTCATCCCCATAACTCTATGAAAATAGAAGCGGAAAATGTGGAAGCAGTGACAGACTTTATATTCTTGAGTTCCAAAGTCACTGTGGATGGTACTGCAGTTATGAAATGAAAATATGATTGCTTCTTGGAAGGAAAGAAGATAAGATGGTTACCAACAAACCTACTGTTAGACAGCTATGACAAATCTATGCAGCATATTAAATAGTAGAGACATCATTTTGCCAGCAAAGATCCATATAGTTAAAGCTATGGTCTTTCCAGTAGTCCTGTATGGCTGTGAGAGTTGAACCTGAAATAAGGCCAGGCACCAAAGAATATATGCCTTCAAAATGTGTTTCGGGAGCTTCCCTAGTGGTCCAGTGGATGAAGGGTCTGCCTTGCAGTGAGGGGGAGCCTGGGAAGATCCCAAGTACCGCAGAGTGGCTGGACTGGTGTGTCCAACTAGGAGCCAGAACTCTGGAATGCATGAGCCCAAAGCCAGTGCTCTGCAAGGAGAAAGGCCACTGCAATGGGAGGTCCACTCATGCCAGGGAGTAAAGGTCGATGAGACAAATGATGACTTAAAGGCAAAAAAAAAGTATATAAAAAAAATGTGTTGCTGGAGAAGACTCCTGAGAGTCCTTTGAACAGTAAAGGGATCAACCAGTCAATCCTTAAGGAAATTAATCCTTAAACTTCATTAGAAGGACTGATGCTGAAGTTGAACTCCAATATTTTGGCCACTTGATGCAAAGAACCAACTTATTGGAAAAGACCCTGATGCTGGGAAAGATTGAAGGCAAAAGGAGAAGAAGGCAGAAGATGATGAGGTGATTAGATAGCTTCACTGAATTAATGGACATGAATTTGAGCAAACTCTGGTAAGTAGGGGAGGCCTAGCATGCTGCTACAATCCATGGGGTTTCAAAGAGTCAGACATAGCTTGGCAACTGAAAACAACAAAACAAATGACTTATTACAGGGAATCAGCTTGCGTGATGATGGTGGTTAGCTAAGCAAGTCCAAAGGCTACCAAGAACAAAGACTGTAAGCAGGCTGAAATCTCCTGGCATATGCTGAAGCTGTGCTCCTTAAATGTTATATGTTCTCTCTTTTGGGGAGGACTCAGCTCTGTGTGTAATTGTTTTTATTTTACTTTTACAGAGTTTTGTTGTTCACAGCTATGCCTAAATCCAAATCAGTCTTCAGTATACCCTTGACCCCTCCGACCTGAAACCCCCTTCCAGTCCCTCTCCATCCCACTCCTCCAGGCTGTTGCATAGTCCTCATACAAGTTCCCTTAGTCTTACAGCATATCCACAATGGTTTTGTTTTTTATATATAGTAGTGTAGGTTTCCATGTTACTTTCTCCAAACTTTTCATCCACTCCTTCCTCCCTCCAATAACCTATTCTCTATATCTGTTTATCCATCGCTGCTCTGCATATGCATTTATCAGTACCATTTTCTAGATTCTATATATATATATATGTGTGTGTGTGTGTTAGTATACTGTATTTCTCTTTTTGACTTACTTCACTTTGTATAATAGGTCCTCAATTCATCTACCTCATTAAGATTGATTCAAATGCATTTCCTTTTACAGCTGAGAAATATTCCATTGTATATATGTACCACAACTTCTTTATCCATTCATTTGTTGATGGACATCTAGGTTGCTTCCATGTTCTAGCTATTGTATAGAGTGCTGCAATGAATATTGGGGTACCACGTGTCCTGAGAGTCCTTTGAACAGTAAAGGGATCAACCAGTCAATCCTTAAGGAAATTAATCCTTAAACTTCATTAGAAGGACTGATGCTGAAGTTGAACTCCAATATTTTGGCCACTTGATGCAAAGAACCAACTTATTGGAAAAGACCCTGATGCTGGGAAAGATTGAAGGCAAAAGGAGAAGAAGGCAGAAGATGATGAGGTGATTAGATAGCTTCACTGAATTAATGGACATGAATTTGAGCAAACTCTGGTAAGTAGGGGAGGCCTAGCATGCTGCTACAATCCATGGGGTTTCAAAGAGTCAGACATAGCTTGGCAACTGAAAACAACAAAACAAATGACTTATTACAGGGAATCAGCTTGCGTGATGATGGTGGTTAGCTAAGCAAGTCCAAAGGCCACCAAGAACAAAGACTGTAAGCAGGCTGAAATCTCCTGGCATATGCTGAAGCTGTGCTCCTTAAATGTTATATGTTCTCTCTTTTGGGGAGGACTCAGCTCTGTGTGTAATTGTTTTTATTTTACTTTTACAGAGTTTTGTTGTTCACAGCTATGCATAAATCCAAATCAGTCTTCAGTATACCCTTGACCCCTCCGACCTGAAACCCCCTTCCAGTCCCTCTCCATCCCACTCCTCCAGGCTGTTGCATAGTCCTCATACAAGTTCCCTTAGTCTTACAGCATATCCACAATGGTTTTGTTTTTTATATATAGTAGTGTAGGTTTCCATGTTACTTTCTCCAAACTTTTCATCCACTCCTTCCTCCCTCCAATAACCTATTCTCTATATCTGTTTATCCATCGCTGCTCTGCATATGCATTTATCAGTACCATTTTCTAGATTCTATATATATATATATGTGTGTGTGTGTGTGTTAGTATACTGTATTTCTCTTTTTGACTTACTTCACTTTGTATAATAGGTCCTCAATTCATCTACCTCATTAAGATTGATTCAAATGCATTTCCTTTTACAGCTGAGAAATATTCCATTGTATATATGTACCACAACTTCTTTATCCATTCATTTGTTGATGGACATCTAGGTTGCTTCCATGTTCTAGCTATTGTATAGAGTGCTGCAATGAATATTGGGGTACACGTGTCTCTTTCAATTTTGATTTCCTCTAGGTATGTGCCTAATGATAGAATTGCTGGATCATTTGGTGCTTCTATTCCTAGTTTTTTAAGAACTCTCCATACTGTGTTTCATAGTGGTTGTATCAATTTACACTCCCATCAATAGTGAAAGAGGATTCCTTTTGCTCCACACCCTCTCCAGAATTCATCATCTGTGAATTGTTTGATGATGGCCATTCTGACTGGTATGAGGTGGTATCTCATTGTAGTTTTCATTTGCATTTCTCTGATAATGAGCGACATTGAGCATCGTTTCATGTGTTTTTTGGCCATCTGTATATCTTCTTTGGAGAGATGTCTCTTTAGGTCTTTTTCTTATTTTTTTTTTTTGACTGGGCTGTTTGTTTTTCTTGGTGTTGAGTTGTCTGAGTTGCTTGTATATTTTGGAAATTAATTCTTTGTCGGTTGTTTCCTTTGCTATTGTTCTCTCCCATTCTGAGGGTTGTCTTTTCACCTTTTGTATGGTTTCTTTTGCTGTGCAAAAGCTTTTAAGTTTCATTAGGTTCCATATGTTTATTTTTGTTTTTATTTCCATTACTCTAGAGGGTAGTTCATAGAAGATCTTACTTTGATTTATGTCATGGAGTGTTCTGCCTATGTTTTCCTCTAAGAGTTTTATGGTTTCTGTTCTTACATTTAGGTCTTTAATCTATTTTGGGTTTATCCTTATATAAGGTGTTAGGGAGTTCATTTCTTACATGTAGCTGTCCAGTTTTCCCAGTACTATTTATTGAAGATGCTATCATTTCCCCATTGTATATTTTTGCCTCCTTTGTCAAAAATAAGGTACCCACCAAAGAAGACATACAGATGGCCAAAAAAACACCTGAAAGGATGCTCAACATTGCTTATTGCTTAGGAAATGCAAATCAAAACTACAATGAGATATCACCTCACCTCAGTCAGAATGGCCACCATTAAAAAATCTACATATAATCGATGCTGGAGAGGGTACAGAGAAAAGGGAACACTCCTATATTATTGGTGGGAATGTTAATTGATACAACCACTATGGAAGACAGTATGGAGAGTTCTTAAAAAACTAGGAATAGAACACCATTTGATCCAGCAATCCCACTACTAGGCTTATACCCAGAGGAAATCAAAATTGAAAGAGACATCTATACCCCAATATTCATTGCAGCACTCTATACAATTGCTAGAACATTTAAGCAATCTAGATGTACATCGATGAATGAATGGATAAAGAAGCTGTGGTACATATATACAATGGAATATTTCTCATCCATAAAAAGAAATGCAGAAGAATCAGTCCTAATGAGGCAGATGAATCTAGAACCTATTATACAAAGTGAAGTAAGTCAAAAATAAAGGACTAGTACAATATACTGATGCTCATATATATATGGAATCTAGTAAGATGGAACCAATAAATGCACACGCAGAGCAGCGGTGGAGAAACAGTTAGAGGACAGACCTATGGACATTGGGGAGAGGGAAGATCAGGCAAGAAGTATGGAAAGAGCAACAAGGAAACCTACACTATCATATGTAATAGAGATAACCATTGTAATTAAGCTGTAAGACTAAAGGAAACTACATGTGGACTAAGCATCAACCTGGGGGGTGTGGGAAGAGGGAAAAGGGAGGGAGGGCTCAAGTAGGAGGGGTGAGGGATATAACCATGACTGTTTGGGAATTATGGATACCTAGAAACAAGAAAACTCTGTAAAAATGTATAACAATAATTTCACTGTACACCTGAAGCTAATGCAACACTGTAAAACAAATATACCCAATTTAAAAAATATAAGGTAGACATAGGTGTGTAGGTTTATCTCTGGGCTTTCTGTTTTGTTCCATTGGTCTATATTCCTGTTTTGTGCCAGTACCACACTTTCTTGATGACTGTTGCTTTGAAGTATAGTCTGAAGTTATAGAGGTTAATCTCTCGAGCTCCATTCTTCTTTCTCAAGATTGCTTTGGCTATGTGGGATCTTTTGTGTTTCCATATGAACTGTGATACTTTTTGATCTAATTCTGAGAAGAATTCAGTTGGTAAATTGATAGGAATCACACTGAATCTGTAGATATCTTGTAGCATGATCATTTTCACAATACTAATTCTTCTAATCCAGGATCATAGAATATTTCTCCAACTGTTTATGTTGCCTTTGATTTCTTTCATTAGTGTCTTATAATTTTTTGTGTACAGTTCTTTTGTCTCCTATGGTAGGTGTTTATTCCTAGATTTTATTCTTTTGGTTGCAATGGTGAATGGCATTGCTTCCTTGATTTCTTTTTCTGACTTTTCATTGTTTGTACATAGAAATGCCAGTGATTTTTGTGTGTTCATTTTGTATCCTGCAATTTTGCTAAATTTGCTGGTTGGTTCTAGCAATTTTCTAATAGTGTCTTTACGGTTTTCTGTGTATAGTATCATGTTGTCTGCAGTGAGAGTTTTGCTTTTTCTTTCCCAATCTGGATTCCTTTTATTTCTTTTTCTTCTCTTATTGTTGTTGGCAGAACTTCCAGGTCTATGTTGAATAATAGTGGTGAAAGTGGACACCTCTGTCTTGTTCCTGATCCTAAAGGAAATGCTTTCAATTTTTCACCATTGAGAATAATGTGCACTGTGGGCTTCTCATACATGGTTTTCACTGTGTTGGGGTTGGTTCCTTCTATGCCCATTTTTTTGAAGAGTTTTTATCATAAATGGATGTCTGATTTTGTCAAAGGCTTTTTCTGCGTCTATTGAGATTATCATATGATTTTTGTCTTCTGATTTGTTGATGTGGTATAGAACATTGATTGACTTATGAATATTGAAGAATCCTTGTATGCCTGGAAGAAGCCCAACTTGATCATGGTGTATGAGCTTTTTGATATGTTGCTGAATTCTGTCAGCTATAATTTTGTTGAGGATTTTTGCGTCTATATTCATCAGTGATATGCGCCTGTAATTTTCTTTTTTTGTGCTGCCTTTGCCTGGTTTTGGTATCAGGGTCATGGTGGCCTCATAGAATGCGTTTGGAAGTGTTCCTGTGCAATTTTTTGAAAGAGTTTTAGGACAGGCATTAGTCCTTCTTTAAATGTTTGGTGGAATTCACCTGTGAAGCCGTCTGGCCCTGGGCTTTCATTTTTGGAGAGATTTTTGATTACAGATTTTATTTCTAAGCTTGTGATTGGACTGTTCATAGTTTCTATTTCTTCCTGGTTCAGTCTTGGAAGATTGAACTTCTCTAAGAATCTGTCCATTTCTTCCAGGTTGTCCAGTTTATTGCCATGCAGTTGTTCATAATAGCCTCTTATACTTCTTTGTATTTCTGTGTTGTCTGTTGTAACCTCTCCTTTTTCATTTCTGATTTTGTTGATTTGATTCTTCTCCTTTTTTCTTGATGGATCTGACCAGAGGTTTATTAATTTTGTTTATCTTTTTGAAGAACCAGCTTTTGATTTTATTAATGTTTACTATCATTTCTTTCATCTTTTTTCATTCATTTCTGCTCTGATCTTTATGATTTCTTCAACTCTATTTTTAAGACCTCCACAAACTGACTAGGTCAGACCCACCCAGATTATCCAGGATACTCTCCATTACTTAAAGGCAAGTGATTAAGAGATTTAATATACTTTCACCACAACATCTGGGTTGGTGCTTGATTGATTAACTGGGGACCATAGTCTTCCAAGGTGGCACTAGTGGTAAAGAACCTGACTGCAGGAGATGCAAGAGATGTGGGTTAAATCTCTGGGTCAGGAAGATCCCCTGGAAAAGGGAAGGGCAACCCAATCCAGTATTCTTGCCTGGAGAATCCCCATGAACAGAGGAGCCTGGCAGGCTGCAGTCTATAGGGTCACAAAGAGTCAGACATGACTGAAGTGACTTAGTATGCAGCTTACATGTACATAATCTAGCCAACTTAAGACATTAGGAAATCATTATGGTCCATCCTCTGTGAATGTGGCACCCATACACATCTGCTTAAACTAGGCTAATCTACAAATAAAAAAATAACAAAGCCACGCTTCCACCTAATATGGTAGAATCATCCTTATGCTGGGAAAGATTGAGGACAGGAGGAGAAGGGGGTGACAGAGGATGACATAGGTGGAATGCATCACCTACACAAACATATGTTTGAGCAAACTCTGGGAGATAGTGAAGGACAAGGAAGCCTGGCATGCTGTAGCACATGGGATTGCAAAGAATCAGACATGACTTAATGACTGAACAACAATGAAAAATGCACTAGCCATTTCCCCCCAAAGAAAATGCAAAATCCTTGGATGATGTTCACTCTAGCCCTTTATATTCTGAAATGTAAGTACTAGATGTAGAGTTAACACTATTAATACACCTTATATGAGATGATAAATGCATAAGAGAGGGATTTTTAAAATATTTGGTTATTTTATATATACAAATATATTCATATCAATGTAAGGAAGAAACACTCCACCATTTTTCATTCCTCATTTCTGTATCTAGTCATATTGTAGCTGGTATTTATCATTTCCCTTCTTCCACTGCCTATTCCATATTTTTTTCAACAAGCATCTCAACTGATCATGGTTCTTAACCTGGTGGGAAGCACAAGACCTTTATTCCTTAAGGGTCTGGGCCATTGGTTTTCGTAGCTTTGCACTGACTTTAATCACAGGGCATGGGAAATGTCCTAGGGAATCTTCTGTATTCTAAGCGTCCTCTTTCTTCCCTCAAGTTTCCCTAAGCGTCCTCTTTCTTCCCCCAGTTTTCTTTTGGTAATCAGGATCAATCACCCTAACCAGTACAGTGACTCCCTTCTTTAGCTTGTTTGTTCAGAGGCATGGGGAACCCAAAGTGGTTTGGTGAAAGTCAACCTCTACGTCAGTGGAATCACAGTTGTGCCTCCTAGTGGAAGCATTCCTCCTTCTATAACTAAGGCCTCTAGGCCAGAAGAGTATAAAGTTATGGGAACAGGAAGCAAAAAATTTGCTAGTGGGTTACTAGTGGTAATAGTGAGTGCTGCCACTCTCATTTCCATTCCTTGATTCCTGGACCTGTGAATCTTGACTATGGGAGAAATAGTACCATATATTGGACACTGATTCAGAGGATAAACAGCCTGCTGGAGAACCTTGCCTCAGTCCTGCAAGGTATTGCCACCTACCTAACACTATAACTGAGTCTTCAAAAGACCATTCCACTGATCTGTCAAACCAGTTATTAGAGGATGGTAGGAAGCATGGTGAATTCAGTGAGTTCCATGAGCATGGGCCCACTGTAGCTCTTCTTTTGTTTTGAAGTAAGTTTCCTGATCAGAAGCAATACTGTGTGAAATGCCATGATGGTGAAGCACTCTTTAAGTTCCCGGATGTTAGTTCTGGAAGAAGCATTGCATACAGGAAAGGAAAATTCATATCCTGATCACTCCAGAGAATAGTGTCATTTTGGAAACTCAGGTTAGCCAAGGGGCTTGGAGATCCATGATGCTGAGCCCATCCTACCTCTGTCACTGTTGTTATAGCCCCTTTGTTCATGAGCCTATTAAGTTATGGATGGTAGCTGAGGATGGTAGCACTAATCTTTGCAATATCTCAAAGAATTGCCTTTGGTTAACTATTTTGCAAGTAGAGGCAATTCTAGTAGCTTCCACTTGGCCTTCCCTACCACAACAGCCTGACTGCACTGGTCAGGGAACTAATGCCAGATACTAAGTATATTTATTCAAATTACACCTTCTGGAACTAGAACAATAACAATAAGATGGATTCAGGCAACCATTCGTCCCACAGTGAGACCGAACTTAACTAAAAGTCCATTGATCACTTGACCTCCATGAGCACCTTGTGCGATGGGTGGACCATTGTGATATTTGGGATCTTCTAGAATTAACGTCAGTCCAGAACCAGTGCCCAGAAATCCCTCGAAAGTTTGATTATTCCAAGTCGTTAAGGAATAACAGGGTGAATGGCCATAGGTCCCTTTGAAAAGGCTGATAAAAGGTTTTCACAGTGTAATGGAGTCCACCCTGAAAAGGATCTGTCTTCCCTTCCATTAAAGAGAACAACAATATACATTATATACATTGAGTATTTAGTAGACTGTCCAACTATTTCACTTCTAGGAATGCCATGATTATTTGTCACCACATAGGTCTCTGCAAGTCAGACTATTCTGATTCCTTCTTTGACACTACTGTCCAAGCCCACTTTCTGTTTGGTGATTAAGCGTTGCCACCTGGCCTCTGTTATGCCAGGATTCAATTATTCCCGTTACCTTTAGGTCACTCAATTTAGTGATAGTAGTTTCCACTGTAATTTCTACAAAGAGGAATCATAGTTCTTCAGGGATGCAGGAACTCCTCCTGCGTTGACTTCTCACTATTGTGATAAAATTGTATCCTTCCTCTTCGTGAGCAAAGGGTGGCGTTGTTTTTGTTTAGTCACTAAGTCATGTCCAACTCTGCAACTCCATGCACTTCAGCATGTCAGGCTCCTCTGTCCTCCACTATTTCCTGGAGTTTACTCAAATGCATGTTCATTGAGTGAGTGACACTATCTAACCATCTAATCCTCTGTTGGCCCCTTCTCCTTTTACCTTCAACCTTTCCCAATATCAGAATCTTTCCCAATGTGTTGGCTCTTCACATCAAGTGGCCAAAGTGTTGGAGTTTCAGCTTCAGAATCTGTCTTTCCAATGAATATTCAGGATTGATTTCCTTTAGGACTAACTGGTTAGATCTCCTTGCAGTCCAAGAGACTTTCAAGAGTTTTCTCCATAGTTCAAACACATGAATTCTTCAGTGCTCAACCTTCTTTGTGGTACAACTGTTATATCTGTACATGAGTACTGGAAAGGGTGGTGAGCAGATCTCAAATGACAAACACACTCTAATACTCTAATTTCCCTAAGCCTTTGGTTTCCTTCCCTGCAGTAAAACAAGGCACCTCTGGCATCTCAACTTCATCTATGGTGGGACACTATTTGGTCAAAGTTTTAGCCAAGAAACTAAACAAACCTGTTAGAGTCCTTTCTCTCACCTCAAGTTGTAACACTAAATCAAGACTCTCTGCTTAGTGGGCCCATATAATTAAACTACTTCTGATCCAAGTTTATGTTCCTTCAACTATTATCTCATACTCTTAATACTCATTACCACATATCCCCTAGATTTCTGGCTGTATGCATTAGGAAAATCATGTCATATTTTGGGGGGGTCATACTTTGTACCTCATCTTTTGGAGTCTGTTGGTACTTATGTCTAGTTATATGTCTAGAAGCAAAGTGGCATGATGGGATGTAAGAGTAGGACCTAGGAAAATCACCAATGTCTTGAAAGGCTATATGGTGGGAGAAAAGACATTACAGGTTTTTTGGAAACAATCCCTGGTTCAGGAAGATTCCCTGGAGGAGGTCATGGCAGTTCACTCCAGTATTCTCCCCTGGAGAACCCCATGGACAGAGGAGCCTGGAGGGTTACAGTCCATAGTGTCCTGAAGATTGGACACAACTGAAACAACTGAGCATGTACAAATGCACATAACTTATATATGTATTACAGCTTGCTTAGACATTCACTTGTGGGAGGTCTCATGAGTTAGGGAATGTTCTCTCCTCTTCTATATTCCAGAAGAAATTATGTAAAATTGGTGTTGCTTATGTGAAATCTCCAGTGACACCATATTGGCCAGAAATTTTCTAGCCTGGAAGCTTTTTAAAATATATATATATGTATCCATTTATTTATTTTTGGCTATTCTGGGTTTTCACTGCTGCCACAGGTTCTTCTTAATTGCAGGGAGTGAGGGCTGCTTTCTAGTTGAGACAAGCAGGCTTCTTGTTGGGGTGACTTCTCTTGTTGTGCAACTTAGGCTCTAGGGCACACGGGCTTCAGTAGTTGTGGCACATAGGCTCAACAGTTGTGACTCCGAGGCTCTAGATCACAGGCTCAATAGTTGTGGCTCATGGGCTTAGTTGCTCTGCAGCATGTGGGATCTTCCTGGATCAGGGATCGAACCCATGTCTCCTGCATAGGCAAGTGACCTCTGTACCACTGAGCTACCAGGGATGCTCTAGCCTGGGAGCATCTTAATTCAAATGAAATATCCTTAATAGATACAAACCTATTGTTATCTTATGTAATCCTTGTTGAGTTTTCATAGTTTGTGGTACTTGAAAAATTGGTCCATTTCTTCTAAACTGATAAACTCATTAACATAGTTCTTCATGGTATTCCTTTACTATTGTTTTAGTAGCTGCAAGATCAGTACTGATATTCCCTACTTCATTCTTGATATTGATGGTTTGAATCCTCTTTTTATTTTTGTTGTTCTTGCTGCATGTTTTCAGTTTAACTGATTTTTAAACCAGTTTTCTGTTTTTGCACTTTCTAATTTTAAAAACAGTTCTAATTCCATTAATTTCTGCTCTTGTTTTTATTATTCCCTTCCTGTGTGTGCGTGCTAAGTTGCTTCAGTCATGTCTGACCCTTTGCAACCCTCTGAACTGTAGCCCACAAGGCTTCTCTGTCCATGGATTCTCTAGACAAGAATACTGGAGTGGGTTGCCATACCCTTCTCCAGGGGATTTTCTTGACCCAGGGATCAAACCCACATCTCTTATGTCTCCTTCATTGGCAGTCAGGTTTTTTACCATTAGTGTCATCTGGGAAGTCCTTTATTTCCTTCCTACATTTTGTTATTTCTTTCCAGCTTATCTTTCCCGTTTTTTTAATATCTTGAGGTATTTAACTTAAGTTTATGTATTTAAGACCTTTCTTCTCTTCTAATGCAAGCATTTAAGTGCTGTAAACTCAGTACTGTTGAGTTGAATCACACATATTTATATTTTTCCTTTGAGACGTCCTCTTTGACTCATAGTTTACTTAGAAGTGTATTGTTTAATTTCCATATGTCTAGAGGTTTTCCTCTTATCTTTCTCTTATTGATTTCTAATTTCATGCCATTATAGTGAGAAAATACACTCTGCATGATTTCTAATTTTAAAAATGTGTTGAGTGTCATTTTATGAACCAGGATATGGCCTTTTTTGGTGAATGTTCCATGGGCAGAATGTGTGTCCTGCTGTTGTTGAATGGAGTATTCTGATCATAATTAGATTCTGTTGGTAGATTGTTTCATTCTATTCTTCTAAGAATTGCTAGTTTTCTATTTTGTGATCCTATCAATGACTAAGATAGAGATATTGTGGTCTCTGAATATAATTGTGGATTTGTTTGTTTCTCCTTTTAGTTTTACCAGTTTTTGCTTCATGCATGTTGAGTGTCTGTTTTGGAGGGTGAGAACTGTTAAGCTTCCTGTTGGACTGATCTTTTCTCATTATGTAATGTCTCCTTTATCTCTAGCAATTTTCTTTTCTTAGAAGTCTACTTTATCTGATATTTATGTAGTCACTTCTACTTTTAAAAAATTAATATTTGCTTGATATACGTTTTCCAATCTTTTACTTTCAACTTACCTATACAACTGAGTTTGAAATGACGTTCTTATAAACAGCACAAAATTGTATGGTGCTTTTGTATCAGTTCTGCCAAGCTCTGATCCAGTCACATGTTCTTTTGTGGCACAGTAGAATGCCATGGTCTGACTGGCCAGAACTATGTCCCAAGTTTGGTTCTCTGGACAAGAATACTGGAGTGGGTTGCCATACCCTTCTCCAGGGGATTTTCTTGACCCAGGGATCAAACCCACATCTCTTATGTCTCCTTCATTGGCAGTCAGGTTTTTTACCATTAGTGTCATCTGGGAAGTCCTTTATTTCCTTCCTACATTTTGTTATTTCTTTCCAGCTTATCTTTCCCGTCTTTTTAATATCTTGAGGTATTTAACTTAAGTTTATGTATTTAAGACCTTTCTTCTCTTCTAATGCAAGCATTTAAGTGCTGTAAACTCAGTACTGTTGAGTTGAATCACACATATTTATATTTTTCCTTTGAGACGTCCTCTTTGACTCATAGTTTACTTAGAAGTGTATTGTTTAATTTCCATATGTCTAGAGGTTTTCCTCTTATCTTTCTCTTATTGATTTCTAATTTCATGCCATTATAGTGAGAAAATACACTCTGCATGATTTCTAATTTTAAAAATGTGTTGAGTGTCATTTTATGAACCAGGATATGGCCTTTTTTGGTGAATGTTCCATGGGCAGAATGTGTGTCCTGCTGTTGTTGAATGGAGTATTCTGATCATAATTAGATTCTGTTGGTAGATTGTTTCATTCTATTCTTCTAAGAATTGCTAGTTTTCTATTTTGTGATCCTATCAATGACTAAGATAGAGATATTGTGGTCTCTGAATATAATTGTGGATTTGTTTGTTTCTCCTTTTAGTTTTACCAGTTTTTGCTTCATGCATGTTGAGCGTCTGTTTTGGAGGGTGAGAACTGTTAAGCTTCCTGTTGGACTGATCTTTTCTCATTATGTAATGTCTCCTTTATCTCTAGCAATTTTCTTTTCTTAGAAGTCTACTTTATCTGATATTTATGTAGTCACTTCTACTTTTAAAAAATTAATATTTGCTTGATATACGTTTTCCAATCTTTTACTTTCAACTTACCTATACAACTGAGTTTGAAATGACGTTCTTATAAACAGCACAAAATTGTATGGTGCTTTTGTATCAGTTCTGCCAAGCTCTGATCCAGTCACATGTCTACCCCTGAGCTTATCGTGGCACAGTAGAATGCCATGGTCTGACTGGCCAGAACTATGTCCCAAGTTTGGTTCCACCTAAACCACCTGTACCAGGAGAGTGAGCTGAAGGCCTTTGAAGAAGAAGAGGAGATGGAAAGACTGAGAATCAACAACAGAAACAGGCATCCACTGTCCTGACCAGGTGCATCCAGGTGTAGACGCAGTGACAGGCAGTCTTGTCACCACATCCCACTTCCTGCCTCTGCTTGTATGTTAGGGTGGATTCTAGACATTCCTCAAATGAATTGTCTCATAGTCTCCTCTTCCCTGGAATTGGTGGCTTCAGCTGAGTCTGGCAGAACCCCAGATGTACACTGAGTCAAGAGCCAGGGAGAGGAAGAGGAAACCAATCCAACTGAAGTCACCTTAGATCACACTCCTGTGCCAAATTATCAGATAGCCACAGGAAGAGGGACTAGAATTCTGAGAAGAGCAATTTGAGCACCTCTATGCCCTCTAGAAAGAATCACAGGCCACAGGCAAAAGCTGGAGGACTGTAGCCTATTAATGGTGTAAGATGCCCTCAGTCCCAGTTGGAGTGGTGGGGGCTCCTTTTAACATAGTACCAGGCACTGTCCAGGAGCCTTCAAGTCCCTAACCTACAAAACTGTATCACTGAGGTGACCCTGCAGCCAGGAAGTCAAGGAATGTGCCCAATTCTGCCAAGGGATGGGGTTGGGACTTAGGTAAGGGCCATACGATCCCAAAGCCCAGGCTCAGCAGACGATCTGGATTGACCTTCTTCTTAGAGAAATGAAAACAGAGAACCATATTCAGCAATTCTTAGAGGGGATCAAATCACTTATCAGCTTGAACACATGGACCAGGTCTTGTTCTACCTTGTACTTATCTCCTTAACTGCCAGGTGCAGGAATATTCTCTCCTTTTTCCCCTCTGGTGTCTGTGAGAGATCACAGGAGATCTTAGCCAGGCACCCTTTGGTTGACTATCCGCCCCACAGTGGGGTTCCTGGAAGCAGGACAGAAGCTATAATTTCTGTCATGGGTTGGGGTGGATTACTCTTGCCTCTCCATCTCAGAAGCTCAGCTCCACTCTTGGTTCAACCCTAAACCACCTGTCACCAGCTGAGCTTATCGTGGCACAGTAGAATGCCATGGTCTGACTGGCCAGAACTATGTCCCAAGTTTGGTTCCACCTAAACCACCTGTACCAGGAGAGTGAGCTGAAGGCCTTTGAAGAAGAAGAGGAGATGGAAAGACTGAGAATCAACAACAGAAACAGGCATCCACTGTCCTGACCAGGTGCATCCAGGTGTAGACGCAGTGACAGGCAGTCTTGTCACCACATCCCACTTCCTGCCTCTGCTTGTATGTTAGGGTGGATTCTAGACATTCCTCAAATGAATTGTCTCATAGTCTCCTCTTCCCTGGAATTGGTGGCTTCAGCTGAGTCTGGCAGAACCCCAGATGTACACTGAGTCAAGAGCCAGGGAGAGGAAGAGGAAACCAATCCAACTGAAGTCACCTTAGATCACACTCCTGTGCCAAATTATCAGATAGCCACAGGAAGAGGGACTAGAATTCTGAGAAGAGCAATTTGAGCACCTCTATGCCCTCTAGAAAGAATCACAGGCCACAGGCAAAAGCTGGAGGACTGTAGCCTATTAATGGTGTAAGATGCCCTCAGTCCCAGTTGGAGTGGTGGGGGCTCCTTTTAACATAGTACCAGGCACTGTCCAGGAGCCTTCAAGTCCCTAACCTACAAAACTGTATCACTGATGTGACCCTGCAGCCAGGGAAGTCAAGGAATGTGCCCAATTCTGCCAAGGGATGGGGTTGGGACTTAGGTAAGGGCCATACGATCCCAAAGCCCAGGCTCAGCAGACGATCTGGATTGACCTTCTTCTTAGAGAAATGAAAACAGAGAACCATATTCAGCAATTCTTAGAGGGGATCAAATCACTTATCAGCTTGAACACATGGACCAGGTCTTGTTCTACCTTGTACTTATCTCCTTAACTGCCAGGTGCAGGAATATTCTCTCCTTTTTCCCCTCTGGTGTCTGTGAGAGATCACAGGAGATCTTAGCCAGGCACCCTTTGGTTGACTATCCGCCCCACAGTGGGGTTCCTGGAAGCAGGACAGAAGCTATAATTTCTGTCATGGGTTGGGGTGGATTACTCTTGCCTCTCCATCTCAGCTCCCTCCCTCATCTCCCTCTACTATGCTCAGCTCCATCTCACAAGGAAGAGTGGGTGCAACATCTTTTAAAAGAATTTAAGTCTTCACCAGAACTTCCCGAGAGACTGTCAGCAAGAAAGTCATGCTCTTACATGGGTCTCAGATGGGTGACAGGGATACTAGGGCCTCTGGCTTTGACCCTGCCTTTCAAAGACTCTGTGCTAAGAATTGGAAAGTGGATGAGGGAAAGTCAGAAGAAAGAATCAGGGCATGCTTCATGCTCAGGAAGACTCTCCAAGATGTATCTGTAAGGAAAAAACAAAAGCACAAAGGTTTGCACAGCTAGACAAAAATAAAATAATAAATAGACAAAATGCTTGTCTATGTATACAGACATTCTAAGGGTGTGTGCAGGAAATGAGAACGATAGGATGGTTGACCTACAGTGCAAGGAGAAGGATTTTCCTGTGTACCCTTTTGTCCCTTCTAAATTTTGAACAATAGAAAAATAATATTGTTGGGCTTCCCTAGTGGCTCAGTGGTAAGAATCTGCCTGAAAATGCAGGAGACATGGATTCCAGCCCTGATCCGGGAAGAAACCACATGCCACAAAGCAACTAAGTCGGTGTGTCACAACTATTGAGCGTGTGCTCTAGAGTCCAGGAGCCTCAACTACTGAACCCATGTGTCATAACTACTGAAGCATGTGCTCCACAACAAGAGAAGCCATCACAAAGCCCTCTGCTTATCGCAATTAGAGAAAAGCTCACACAGCAATGAGGACCCAACACAGCCATAAAAAGTAGTCAGAGAAATGAAAAAACAGAGAACCATATTCAGCAATTCTTAGAGGATCAAATCACTTATCAGCTTGAACACATGGACCAGGTCTTGTTCTACCTTGTACTTATCTCCTTAACTGCCAGGTGCAGGAATATTCTCCTTTTTCCCCTCTGGTGTCTGTGAGAGATCACAGGAGATCTTAGCCAGGCACCCTTTGGTTGACTATCCGCCCCACAGTGGGGTTCCTGGAAGCAGGACAGAAGCTATAATTTCTGTCATGGGTTGGGGTGGATTACTCTTGCCTCTCCATCTCAGCTCCCTCCCTCATCTCCCTCTACTATGCTCAGCTCCATCTCACAAGGAAGAGTGGGTGCAACATCTTTTAAAAGAATTTAAGTCTTCACCAGAACTTCCCGAGAGACTGTCAGCAAGAAAGTCATGCTCTTACATGGGTCTCAGATGGGTGACAGGGATACTAGGGCCTCTGGCTTTGACCCTGCCTTTCAAAGACTCTGTGCTAAGAATTGGAAAGTGGATGAGGGAAAGTCAGAAGAAAGAATCAGGGCATGCTTCATGCTCAGGAAGACTCTCCAAGATGTATCTGTAAGGAAAAAACAAAAGCACAAAGGTTTGCACAGCTAGACAAAATAAAATAATAAATAGACAAAATGCTTGTCTATGTATACAGACATTCTAAGGGTGTGTGCAGGAAATGAGAACGATAGGATGGTTGACCTACAGTGCAAGGAGAAGGATTTTCCTGTGTACCCTTTTGTCCCTTCTAAATTTTGAACAATAGAAAAATAATATTGTTGGGCTTCCCTAGTGGCTCAGTGGTAAGAATCTGCCTGAAAATGCAGGAGACATGGATTCCAGCCCTGATCCGGGAAGAAACCACATGCCACAAAGCAACTAAGTCGGTGTGTCACAACTATTGAGCGTGTGCTCTAGAGTCCAGGAGCCTCAACTACTGAACCCATGTGTCATAACTACTGAAGCATGTGCTCCACAACAAGAGAAGCCATCACAAAGCCCTCTGCTTATCGCAATTAGAGAAAAGCTCACACAGCAATGAGGACCCAACACAGCCATAAATAAATAAGTAAACAAAATAAAATTATATAAAAAGATGTATTATTTTATACTTTAAAAGTTTTCTGGATTTTAATTTTTTTAATTGAAGAATAGTTGATATATAATATTATAGCAGTAACAGATGTATAATATAGTTATTCACAATTTAAAGGTTATATTCTATTTATAGTAATAAAATATTGGCTATTTTCATTATGTTATAGAATATACTCTTTTAAAAAATTTTTATTGAAGTATAGTTGAATTACAATGCTGTGTTAATTACCAATATATAATAAAATGATTCAACTATACATATATAATTCTTTTTCATGTTCTTTTTCATTATGGTTTATCACAGGATATTGAATATAGTTCCCTGTGCAATAGGATCTTATCTTCTGGCCATTATTGTATGTATTATTGTATGTATATATATGTATGTATGTATAATGTTATATATATATATATATATATATATATATATATATATATATATATATATAACTAGTATGTATATATATATATACATACTAGTTTCCATATGCTAATCCCAAACTTCCAACGCAACCCTCTCTTATCCAAACCCTTGGTAACCACCAGTCTTTTCTCTACATTCCTAATTCTATTTCTGTTTCATAGATAGGTTCATTTGTGTCATATTTTGGATTCCACACATAAGTGACTTATACAATATCTCCTTTTATCTTTCTGACTCACTTCACTTAGTGTGATAATCTCTCGGTCCATTCATGATGTTGCAAATGACACCTCATTGCATATATGTGCCACATCATCTTTATGCATTCATCTGCCAATGGACATTTAAGTGTCTTGACTATTGTGCATAGTGCTGCTATGAACATAGAGGTGCATGCATCTTTTTGAATTATGGTTTTCTCTGGATATATGTCTAAGGATGAGATTGCTGGATTGTATCGTAATTATATTTTTAGTTTCCTGAGGAACCTCCATACTGTTTTCCACAATGGCTGCACCAACTTACATTCCCACCAACAGTGTAGGAGGATTCCCTTTTCTCCACACTCTCTCCAGCACTTTCTATTTGTAGATTTTAATCATGGCTATTATAATCAGCATAAGGTAGTTATGATTCACACATTGATTTGCATTTCATCATAATTAGTGATATTGATCATCTTTTTGTGTGAGTAGTGGCCTTCTGTATTTATTCTTTGGAGAAATATCTATTGGGGTTTTATACCCATCTTTCGATTGGGTTGTTTGCTTATTTTTTGCTGTTGTGTTGTATGAGCTGTTTGTATATTCTGGAAATTAAGCCCTTGTCATTTAAAACCATCTTTTTAAGTTATTGCTTATTTATAGTAATAAAATATTGGCTATTTTCATTATGTTATAGAATATACTCTTTTAAAAATTTTATTGAAGTATAGTTGAATTACAATGCTGTGTTAATTACCAATATATAATAAAATGATTCAACTATACATATATAATTCTTTTTCATGTTCTTTTTCATTATGGTTTATCACAGGATATTGAATATAGTTCCCTGTGCAATAGGATCTTATCTTCTGGCCATTATTGTATGTATTATTGTATGTATATATATGTATGTATGTATAATGTTATATATATATATATATATATATATATATATATATATATATATATATATATAACTAGTATGTATATATATATATACATACTAGTTTCCATATGCTAATCCCAAACTTCCAACGCAACCCTCTCTTATCCAAACCCTTGGTAACCACCAGTCTTTTCTCTACATTCCTAATTCTATTTCTGTTTCATAGATAGGTTCATTTGTGTCATATTTTGGATTCCACACATAAGTGACTTATACAATATCTCCTTTTATCTTTCTGACTCACTTCACTTAGTGTGATAATCTCTCGGTCCATTCATGATGTTGCAAATGACACCTCATTGCATATATGTGCCACATCATCTTTATTCATTCATCTGCCAATGGACATTTAAGTGTCTTGACTATTGTGCATAGTGCTGCTATGAACATAGAGGTGCATGCATCTTTTTGAATTATGGTTTTCTCAGATATATGTCTAAGGATGAGATTGCTGGATTGTATCGTAATTATATTTTTAGTTTCCTGAGGAACCTCCATACTGTTTTCCACAATGGCTGCACCAACTTACATTCCCACCAACAGTGTAGGAGGATTCCCTTTTCTCCACACTCTCTCCAGCACTTTCTATTTGTAGATTTTAATCATGGCTATTATAATCAGCATAAGGTAGTTATGATTCACACATTGATTTGCATTTCATCATAATTAGTGATATTGATCATCTTTTTGTGTGAGTAGTGGCCTTCTGTATTTATTCTTTGGAGAAATATCTATTGGGGTTTTATACCCATCTTTCGATTGGGTTGTTTGCTTATTTTTTGCTGTTGTGTTGTATGAGCTGTTTGTATATTCTGGAAATTAAGCCCTTGTCAATTCCCCCCTTTTCAAATATGTTCCTCTATCCTGTAGATTACCTTTTCATTTTGCTTCTTGGCTTCCTTTTCTAGGCAAAAGCTTGTAACCATATATTCTAGCAGCTTACTTTATACCTAACAGTTTGTATCTCTTACTTCCCTACCCCTATATTGTGCCTCCCTTCCTCACCTTGAACTGGTAACCATTAATTTGTTCTCTATATCTGTGTCTGATTCTTTTTTATTATATTGTTACATTCACTGGTTTGCTGTATTTTTAGATTCCATATATGTGAGATATTATGCAATATTTGTCTTTATCTGTCTGACTTATTTTACCCAGCACTGTACCCTTCAATTCAAGTTCACCCAAGTTGCTGCAAATAGCAAATTTTCACTCTTTTTTGTGACTAAGTAGCATTTATTCCTCTGTGTGTCTGTGTGTGTGTGTGTGTGTGTGTGTGAGACAGATATATCACATTTTTATCCACTCATCTATTGAGGGACATTTTGGTTGCTTGCATAACTTGCCAATTGTAAGGAATGCTTCTATGAACATTAGGGTGCATGTGTCTTTTCGAATTAATGTTTTTGCTTTTTTTCAGATATATACCCAGAAGTGGAATTACTGGATCATGTGATAATTCAATTTTTAGTTTTTAAGAAAAGTGCCATACTGTTTTCCATAAGGGCTGCACTAATTTATATTCCTACCAACACTGTAGGAGGGTTCCTTTTCTCCACACTCTCCAGCACTTTCTATTTGTAGATTTTAATCATGGCTATTATAATCAGCATAAGGTAGTTATGATTCACACATTGATTTGCATTTCATCATAATTAGTGATATTGATCATCTTTTTGTGTGAGTAGTGGCCTTCTGTATTTATTCTTTGGAGAAATATCTATTGGGGTTTTATACCCATCTTTCGATTGGGTTGTTTGCTTATTTTTTGCTGTTGTGTTGTATGAGCTGTTTGTATATTCTGGAAATTAAGCCCTTGTCAATTCCCCCCTTTTCAAATATGTTCCTCTATCCTGTAGATTACCTTTTCATTTTGCTTCTTGGCTTCCTTTTCTAGGCAAAAGCTTGTAACCATATATTCTAGCAGCTTACTTTATACCTAACAGTTTGTATCTCTTACTTCCCTACCCCTATATTGTGCCTCCCTTCCTCACCTTGAACTGGTAACCATTAATTTGTTCTCTATATCTGTGTCTGATTCTTTTTTATTATATTGTTACATTCACTGGTTTGCTGTATTTTTAGATTCCATATATGTGAGATATTATGCAATATTTGTCTTTATCTGTCTGACTTATTTTACCCAGCACTGTACCCTTCAATTCAAGTTCACCCAAGTTGCTGCAAATGGCAAATTTTCACTCTTTTTTGTGACTAAGTAGCATTTATTCCTCTGTGTGTCTGTGTGTGTGTGTGTGTGTGTGTGTGTGTGAGACAGATATATCACATTTTTATCCACTCATCTATTGAGGGACATTTTGGTTGCTTGCATAACTTGCCAATTGTAAGGAATGCTTCTATGAACATTAGGGTGCATGTGTCTTTTCGAATTAATGTTTTTGCTTTTTTTCAGATATATACCCAGAAGTGGAATTACTGGATCATGTGATAATTCAATTTTTAGTTTTTAAGAAAAGTGCCATACTGTTTTCCATAAGGGCTGCACTAATTTATATTCCTACCAACACTGTAGGAGGGTTCCCTTTACCTACTATATCCTCACCATTCGTTATTTTTGTTCTTTTTGATATAGCACTTCTGACAGGTGTGGTCCTGATTTGCATTTCCCTGATAATCATGCAATGCTGAGCATCTTTTAATGTGTCTGTTGGCCATCTGTGTTTCCTCTTTGGAAAAATGTCTAATGAATTCTACTGCCCATTTTGTTATCAGATAGTTTGCCTTTTTTTATCTTTTATTTTTTGTTTGTCTTTTGATATTGAGTTTTATGAGCTCTTTGTATATTTGGGCATTAATCCTTTATCAGTCATATCATTAGCAAATGTTTTCTTCCATTCTGTGGTTTCCTTTTCATTTTGTCTATATTTTCTATCATTATGCAAAAGCTTTTAGAGTTAATTAGGTCCTATTTGTTTATTTTGCTGTATTTCTTTTGTTCAAAGAGATGGATATAAAAATGGTATTATTACTTATGTCAGGAAGAGTGTTCTAAGTTTTCCACTGAGAGTTTTATGGTATCTGGTCTTACATTTAGGTCTTAATCCATTCTGAGTTGTTTTTGCACACAATGTTTAAAAAAATCTTCTAATTTCATTTATTTATAGATAGTGTCCAATTTTCTCAGCACCACTTTTCAAAGAGACAGTCTTTTCTCCATTGTATATTCTTGCCTCACTGTCATAGATTAGGTGACTATAGGTACATGAGTTTGTCTCTGGATTTTCTATCCTGTTATATTGATCTATATTTCTGCTCTGGGGCCAGTACCATACTATTTTGATGTCTGTAGCTTTCTAGTATAGTCTGAAGTCAAGGTGCATGATACTTCTACCTTTGTTTTTTCTTTCTAAAGATTGTTTTGGCTTTTTAAGATCCTTCATGTTTTTATAAATTATTTACTATAGTTCTGTGAAAAATAACATTGATGTTTTGATAGGGATTGCACTAAATCTATAAATTATGTTGGATGGTATAGTCATCTTACTAATACTTTAAAAAGCCAATATGTGTTTCCTTTTTCAGATATATACCCAGAAGTGGAATTACTGGATCATGTGATAATTCAATTTTTAGTTTTTAAGAAAAGTGCCATACTGTTTTCCATAAGGGCTGCACTAATTTATATTCCTACCAACACTGTAGGAGGGTTCCCTTTACCTACTATATCCTCACCATTCGTTATTTTTGTTCTTTTTGATATAGCACTTCTGACAGGTGTGGTCCTGATTTGCATTTCCCTGATAATCATGCAATGCTGAGCATCTTTTAATGTGTCTGTTGGCCATCTGTGTTTCCTCTTTGGAAAAATGTCTAATGAATTCTACTGCCCATTTTGTTATCAGATAGTTTGCCTTTTTTTATCTTTTATTTTTTGTTTGTCTTTTGATATTGAGTTTTATGAGCTCTTTGTATATTTGGGCATTAATCCTTTATCAGTCATATCATTAGCAAATGTTTTCTTCCATTCTGTGGTTTCCTTTTCATTTTGTCTATATTTTCTATCATTATGCAAAAGCTTTTAGAGTTAATTAGGTCCTATTTGTTTATTTTGCTGTATTTCTTTTGTTCAAAGAGATGGATATAAAAATGGTATTATTACTTATGTCAGGAAGAGTGTTCTAAGTTTTCCACTGAGAGTTTTATGGTATCTGGTCTTACATTTAGGTCTTAATCCATTCTGAGTTGTTTTTGCACACAATGTTTAAAAAAATCTTCTAATTTCATTTATTTATAGATAGTGTCCAATTTTCTCAGCACCACTTTTCAAAGAGACAGTCTTTTCTCCATTGTATATTCTTGCCTCACTGTCATAGATTAGGTGACTATAGGTACATGAGTTTGTCTCTGGATTTTCTATCCTGTTATATTGATCTATATTTCTGCTCTGGGGCCAGTACCATACTATTTTGATGTCTGTAGCTTTCTAGTATAGTCTGAAGTCAAGGTGCATGATACTTCTACCTTTGTTTTTTCTTTCTAAAGATTGTTTTGGCTTTTTAAGATCCTTCATGTTTTTATAAATTATTTACTATAGTTCTGTGAAAAATAACATTGATGTTTTGATAGGGATTGCACTAAATCTATAAATTATGTTGGATGGTATAGTCATCTTACTAATACTTTTTCCAATCCAATAGCACAATATGTGTTTCCATCTGTTTGCATTGTCTTCAATTTCTTTCATCAGTGCTCCTACTTTTCCAAGTACGGCATCGTATCACATTAGGTAAGGATATCCCTAGATATTTTATTATTTTTGCTGCAGTGGTAAATGGGATTGTTTCCATAATCTCTTTCTCACAGTTCTTTGCTAGTGTATAGAAATACAATAGATTTGTGTATATTAATCTTATGTCCTGAAACTTTCCTCAATTTATTGATGAGTTTTAGTAGTTTTCTGATTGTGTCTCTTTTTTTCTTTTTTTTGGCCACTTTTATTGGTCTTTCATTTATTTATTTTTCATCCATCTTTGTTCTTTGGTCTGTGTGGGCCTCCCATTGCAGTGGCCTCTCCTGTATCAGAGCACCGGCTCTAGGCCCACACGCTCCAGAGCACTGGCTCATAATTGGACACACTGGTGCAGCTGTCCTGCAACATGTGGGATCTTCCCATGCCAGGGATATAACTGGCACCCCTTGCAGTGCAAGGTGGTCTCTTTACCCACTGGACCACCAGGGAAGCCCTGATTGTGTCTTTAGATTTTCTATTTATACTATCATGTCATCTGCAAACAATGCCAGTTTTATCACTTCCTTTTCAATTTAGATGCTTTTTATTTATTTTTCTTCACTTATTACTCTGGCTAAGACTTTCAAAACCATCTTGAGTAAAAGTGATCAGAGTAGGTATCCTTGTTCCAGGTTTTAGAGAATGATAGCTTTTTCTCATTGAGTATGACATTATCTGCGGTTTGTCATACATGGCCTTTATTACATTGAGGTATATTCCCTTTATTCCTACTTTCCACTGAGTTTTTATAACAAATGAGTGTTTAATTTTGTCTAAAGTTTGTTCTTCAGCTATTGAGATGATTGTATGATTTTTATCCTTCAGTTTGTTAATGTGATGTATCACATTGATTGATTTGCAGATATTTAAAAATCCTTGCATCTCTGCAGTAAATCTCAGTTGTTTGTAGTGTATGATCCTTCTACAAAATGTTGGATTCATTTTGCTAGTATTCTGTTGAGGATTTTGAGGTGACTCAAATGGCAAAGAATCTCCCTGCAATGAGGGAGACCTGGTTTGCATCCTTGGGTTGGGAAGATCCTCTGGAAAAGGGAATAGCAACCCACTCCAGTATTCTTGCCTGAAGAATTTCATGGACAGAGGAGCTTGCTAGGCTACCATCCATGAGCTCCCAAAGGGTCGGATATGATTGAATGACTAACATTTTCATCAGTGACACTGGCTTGTAACTTTCTTTTTTGTATGATATCTTTCTCTGGTATTGGTATCACAGTATGATGGTCTCATAGAATCAATTTGGAAATATTCCTTCCTCTGCAATATTTTGGAATAATTTCAGAAGGATAGGTGTTGACTCTTCTCTAAATGCTTGTAGAATTCACCTGTGAAGCTTTCTGGTCCTAGAATTTTGTTTGTTGGGAGTTTTAAAAATTACTGATTCAACATCATTACTGGTAATTGGTCCATTCATATTTTCTATTTCTTTCTGGTTTAGTCTCGGGAGACTGTACATTTCTAATTTGTCTGTTTCTTCTAGATTGTCTATTTTTTTGGCATATAGTTGTTTATAGTAATCTCTTAAGATCTTTTGTATTTCTGTGGTGCCTGTCATAGCTTATTTTTCATTTCTGATTTTATTGATTTGGGCCCTCTCCCTTTTTTTTCTTGATGAGACTAGCTAAAGTTTATCAATTTTGCTTATCTTTTTAAAGAACAGGCTGTTAGTTTCATTGACCTTTTCTATTGTTTTGTAAGTCTCTATTTGATTTATTTCTGCTCTCATCTTTATGATTTCTTCCATTCTACTAACTTTGGAATTTGTTTTTCTTTCTCTAGTTCCTTTAGGTGTAAGTTTAGATTGTTTATTTGAGACTTCTCTTGTTTCCTAAGGTAAAGTTGTATTGCTATAAACTTCCCTCTTAGAAATTCTTTTTTGCCTCTGATGAGTTTGAATCACTGTGTTATAATTTTCATTTGTCTCTAGGTATTTTTTTTATTTCTTCTTTGATTTCTTTAGTGAGCAATAGTTGTTTAGTAACATATAGTTTAAACCTCCAAGTGTTTTTTTCTTTTCTTTTTTTTTCTTTGCAGTTTTTTCTTATAGTTGATTTCTAGTCTCATATTATTGTGGTTGGAAAGATACTTGATATGATTTCAATTTTCTTACATTTACCAAGTCTTGTTTTTTGGCCTAACATGATCTATTCTAAAGAACATTCCACATGCATTTGTCTCTTGTAATAGTCTTTACTTTAAAGTCTATTTAGTCTGATTTAAATGTTGTTATTCTGGCTTTCTTTTGATTTTTCATTGGCATGAAATATCTTTTCATATCCTCCCTTTTGATCTGTGTGTGTCTGATCTGAGGTGAGTTTCCCATAGGTAATTCAGATACAGCTAAGTTTGTATCCATTCAACCACTCTGTGACTTTTGGCTGGTGTATTCCGTTGATGCTTAAGGTAACTATCAATATATTATTGTCATTTTGTTCACTGTTTTGGGTTTGGTTTTGTAGGGATTTTCTTTCTCCTTTTGTTTTCTTATAATTTAATGACTATTTGATGATTTTCTTTAGAGTCATATTTGGATTTCTTTTTTGTATGTTAATTATAGATTTTTCATTTGCATTTGCCATACAGTTTTTATGTAGCAGTATATGAGCATATGTATATGTACCTATATATATATACATATATATATATATATATATATACACACACATAAACACACATATACGTGTTTGTGTGCTCAGATGCTCAGTTGCTCAGTCATGTCCAACATATGGGGCTTCCCAAGTGGCACTAGTGGTAAATAATCCACCTATATATTTAGGCTTCCCCAGTGGCTCAGCAGTAAAGAATCTGCCTGCAATGCAAGAGGTGCAGGAGGCATGGATTCAGTCTCTGAGTCTGGAGGATCCCCTGGAGAAGGAACTGGCAACCCGCTCCAGTATTCTTGCCTGTAAAGTCCTATGAACAAGATGAGCCTGGTGGACTACAGTCCATGAGGTCACAGTCAAACATGATTGAGTGACTGAGTACACACCTACACACATGCACACATACACACATACACACACATATGTTTTAAGTTGCTGATCTATTAATTTCTAAAGTATTTTTTAAAACCCTGAATTTGTACTCTCCTCCCCTCACAATTACTGTTTTTAATGTCATATTTTATATCTAATTTTTTGTGTATCCCTTGACTGCTTATCGTTGTTATAGATGATTTTTATTACTTGTGTCTTTTAACCACCCTAATACCTTTGTATGTGGATAATTTCCTACCTTTACTATATGTTCACTTTTATAGGTGAGCCTTTTTGTTTTATAATTTTCTTATTTCTAGTTGTTGCCTTTCTTTTTTGCCTAGAGAAGTTCCTTTAACATTTGTTGTAAAAGCTGGTTTGGGGTTGCTGAATTCTACTAGTCTTTGCCTGTCTGTAAAGCTTTTGACCTCTCTATCAAATCTGAATGAGAACCTTGCCAGGTAGAGTGTTCTTCTGTGTAGGTTTTTCCCTTTCATCATTTTAAATGCATTTTATCATTTTTTTATGGCTTGCAGAGTTTCTGATAAAAAGTCAGCTTTTAGCTGTAGAAGCTAATATGTTATTCTTTGCTTTCCCCTGGTGTTTTTAATATTTTATCTTTATCTTTAACTTTTGTCATTTTAATTAAAATTTGCCTTTCTGTATTCCTCTTTGGGTTCATCCTGTATAGAACTTTTAGTCAAAGACACCAGCCTGTATATTCAAGGTGAGCAAATCTTAAATGAGGTAACCCTAAGGAAATCCACTCTAAGACACAGCATACTTAAAATTATGAAAACTATAGAAATAGAAAAAAATCTTGAAAATAACCAGGAGAAAAGACACATTACTTATAAGAAACATAAATTTGAATTATGGCAGATCTCACATCAGGAGCTATGTAGGTGCTACATTTTTCAAGTACTGAAAGAACTGTCGACCATGAATACCAAATCCAATGAAACTATCCTTCAAACAATGAAGGATAAAAGAAATGTAAGAAAATTTATTGTTCTGGGACATTCTCTTAAATGATGGCTAAAGAAAGTTCTGTAAACAGAAAGGAAATGGTGAAAGAAAAATGTTTGGAATGTAAGAAAGGAAAGAGCAACATTAACATGGGTGGGTCAAAATAGGAGTGAATTTAAGAGACTAGCATACTTCTTATGAGTATTTAAATTGTATTTGATGATTGAATCAAAATCATAATCTGATGTGGTGTTGAATATATAGAGAAAAAATACTAAAGATATGTTTTTAAATGGGGAAGGTAAAAAAATACAGAAAATTAAGTTTTCTTTTAAAAAAATATATCAAAGGAGAACGCTAAGAAATGTTGAGAAACAAAAAAAAAACGCAAATAAGTATGAAGCATAATAAAGTCCTACCTTTACTATATGTTCACTTTTATAGGTGAGCCTTTTGTTTTATAATTTTCTTATTTCTAGTTGTTGCCTTTCTTTTTTGCCTAGAGAAGTTCCTTTAACATTTGTTGTAAAAGCTGGTTTGGGGTTGCTGAATTCTACTAGTCTTTGCCTGTCTGTAAAGCTTTTGACCTCTCTATCAAATCTGAATGAGAACCTTGCCAGGTAGAGTGTTCTTCTGTGTAGGTTTTTCCCTTTCATCATTTTAAATGCATTTTATCATTTTTTTATGGCTTGCAGAGTTTCTGATAAAAAGTCAGCTTTTAGCTGTAGAAGCTAATATGTTATTCTTTGCTTTCCCCTGGTGTTTTTAATATTTTATCTTTATCTTTAACTTTTGTCATTTTAATTAAAATTTGCCTTTCTGTATTCCTCTTTGGGTTCATCCTGTATAGAACTTTTAGTCAAAGACACCAGCCTGTATATTCAAGGTGAGCAAATCTTAAATGAGGTAACCCTAAGGAAATCCACTCTAAGACACAGCATACTTAAAATTATGAAAACTATAGAAATAGAAAAAAATCTTGAAAATAACCAGGAGAAAAGACACATTACTTATAAGAAACATAAATTTGAATTATGGCAGATCTCACATCAGGAGCTATGTAGGTGCTACATTTTTCAAGTACTGAAAGAACTGTCGACCATGAATACCAAATCCAATGAAACTATCCTTCAAACAATGAAGGATAAAAGAAATGTAAGAAAATTTATTGTTCTGGGACATTCTCTTAAATGATGGCTAAAGAAAGTTCTGTAAACAGAAAGGAAATGGTGAAAGAAAAATGTTTGGAATGTAAGAAAGGAAAGAGCAACATTAACATGGGTGGGTCAAAATAGGAGTGAATTTAAGAGACTAGCATACTTCTTATGAGTATTTAAATTGTATTTGATGATTGAATCAAAATCATAATCTGATGTGGTGTTGAATATATAGAGAAAAAATACTAAAGATATGTTTTTAAATGGGGAAGGTAAAAAAATACAGAAAATTAAGTTTTCTTATATATTCAAGAACACCATGTAAATATATCAAAGGAGAACGCTAAGAAATGTTGAGAAATCCACAGAAAGATATTAAAAGAGAAATGGAGGACTGAAAAATAAAAGAATCAAATAAGTATGAAGCATAATAAAGTATCAGACTTTCAAAACATTATAATTACCCTAAATGCAAATGGTCTAAATACACTGATTAAAAGACAGAAATTGGTAGAGTGGACAAAATTGTGATTCCAACAATATGCTGACCACAAGAAATTCAATTCAAATACAATAACTTAGGCAGATTGTTAAAGGATAGAACTAGATGGACCATAAAAATATTATTTTCTAAAAAGTAGGAGTGGCTATTTAAATAATAGCAGAGAAAAGCAAAATACTAAATAGAGAGATATTACATAATGCTTAAAGAGTTGATCTACTATGAAGTCATAACGACCCTAACTGTGAATGCACAAAACAACAGAACCTCGAATCACATGAAACAAAAAACTACTAGATATTTTTTCCTCTTTAAATACTGACAGCATTTATTTTGATGTTTATGAAGAAATTACTAGGTTTTGCTGCCTTATCTAAACTTATTTAAATTAAATTTAAACTTATTCCCATTAAGAAATGGACAGTAAAAAAAAACACAAAAATTTAATGCCTCAAACCTTGATGATTTCATATACTTTTTTAACTTTAGAAGGATCTTTTAGTAATCATACAATGATGTTCAGCAATTCCTTCACTGTACTACAGTATCTTTTTCTGTAAAATTTAAAGTTAAAATGAGGGAAAAAAATGTAAGAAAATTTATTGTTCTGGGACATTCTCTTAAATGATGGTTAAAGAAAGTTCTGTAAACAGAAAGGAAATGGTGAAAGAAAAATGTTTGGAATGTAAGAAAGGAAAGAGCAACATTAACATGGGTGGGTCAAAATAGGAGTGAATTTAAGAGACTAGCATACTTCTCATGAGTATTTAAATTGTATTTGATGATTGAATCAAAATCATAATCTGATGTGGTGTTGAATATATAGAGAAAAAATACTAAAGATATGTTTTTAAATGGGGAAGGTAAAAAAATACAGAAAATTAAGTTTTCTTATATATTCAAGAACACCATGTAAATATATCAAAGGAGAACGCTAAGAAATGTTGAGAAATCCACAGAAAGATATTAAAAGAGAAATGGAGGACTGAAAAATAAAAGAATCAAATAAGTATGAAGCATAATAAAGTATCAGACTTTCAAAACATTATAATTACCCTAAATGCAAATGGTCTAAATACACTGATTAAAAGACAGAAATTGGTAGAGTGGACAAAATTGTGATTCCAACAATATGCTGACCACAAGAAATTCAATTCAAATACAATAACTTAGGCAGATTGTTAAAGGATAGAACTAGATGGACCATAAAAATATTATTTTCTAAAAAGTAGGAGTGGCTATTTAAATAATAGCAGAGAAAAGCAAAATACTAAATAGAGAGATATTACATAATGCTTAAAGAGTTGATCTACTATGAAGTCATAACGACCCTAACTGTGAATGCACAAAACAACAGAACCTCGAATCACATGAAACAAAAAACTACTAGATATTTTTTCCTCTTTAAATACTGACAGCATTTATTTTGATGTTTATGAAGAAATTACTAGGTTTTGCTGCCTTATCTAAACTTATTTAAATTAAATTTAAACTTATTCCCATTAAGAAATGGACAGTAAAAAAAAACACACAAAAATTTAATGCCTCAAACCTTGATGATTTCATATACTTTTTTTTTAACTTTAGAAGGATCTTTTAGTAATCATACAATGATGTTCAGCAATTCCTTCACTGTACTACAGTATCTTTTTCTGTAAAATTTAAAGTTAAAATGAAAATCTGCAATTTTAAATATTAACAGTGATTTTGTTATTAAATTGATAATTATCTGAGTAGTCAAACATTGCTGATGATATGACTCATGTCCAAAATAGATGAAAATACCAGAAGAGTTGTGTTCCAGTTTGGGAGGGATAATACGTCAAATCAACCAGATAAAATAAGAGCAAGGTTAGTATGGTAAATAATAATGTGAAGGAGAAAAAAAAACAAAAATCAAGCATATGAAATACAAAATAAGAATCAAGTTCAAGTTCAAATTATAGTCAGGACAGCTTAGAAGACCTCCTGTGAAGAATTTCTTTTTCTGTAGGTTTTTCCTTGTCTTGTGTTTCCTGCCCAGAGAAGTTCCTTTAGCATTTGTTATAAAACTGGTTTGGTGGTGCTGAATTGTCTTAACTTCTGCTTGTCTAGAAAGATTTTGATTTCTCCACCAAGTCAGAAGGAGAGTCTTGCTGGGTAGAGTATCCTTGGTTGTACTTTCTTCCTTTCATCACTTTAAATATATCAAACCATTCTCTTTTGGCTTGTAGAGTTTCTGTTGAGAAACCAGCTGATAGATAATCTGATAATAGTTCCTTTGTGTGTTGTCATTTTTCCCTTGTTGCTTTTAATATTTTGTCTTTAATTTTTGTCAGTTTGATTACTATGTATATCAGTGTGTTCCTTTTTGGGTTTATCCTGCAGGGAATTTCTGTGCTTCCTGGACTTGGTTGACTATTTCCTTTCCCGTGTTAGGGAAGTTTCTAGCTATTATCACTTTAAATATTTTCTCAGGCCCTTTCTTCTCCTTCTGGGACCCCTATAATGCAAATTCTGGTGTGTTTAATGTTGTCCCAGAGGTCTCTGGGCTTCCCTGGTGGCTCAGCAGTAAGGAATCTGCTTGCAATGTAGGAGTCTCAGGAGACTCGAGTTTGATACCTGGGTCAGAAAGATGCCCTGAAGGAGGAAATGGCAAATAGCTCCAGTATTCTTGCCTAGGAAATCCTATTGACAGAGGAGCCTGACTGGCTAGAGTCCATGGGGTCACAAGAAGTTGGACAAGACAAGTGACTTAGCAGAGGTCTCTTAGGCTGTTTTCATTTATTAATTCTTTTTTCTATATTCTATTGTGCACCAGTGACTTCCACCATTCTGTCCACCAAGTCTGTTATCCAGTCTTCTGCCTCAGTTACTCTGCTATTTATTCCCTCTAGCATATTATTTGTTGTATTATTCTATTCTATTATTATATT
This sequence comes from Tragulus kanchil, assembly GCA_022376925.1. Classification (NCBI taxonomy): domain Eukaryota; kingdom Metazoa; phylum Chordata; class Mammalia; order Artiodactyla; family Tragulidae; genus Tragulus; species Tragulus kanchil. Next base: position 89,666,351 of record JAIOJX010000023.1, on the reverse strand, counting down.
GTTATATCTAGTGTATTATTTGTTATATTATTTGTTTAGGGTATTGTCTGCTTGTTTGTTCTTTACTTGTAGGCCTTTGGTGAACATTTTCTTTCATCTTCTCCATTGCTTTCTTCACTACCTTTATTCTGAATTCTTTTTCTGGAAGGTTGCCTATCTCCACTTCATTTAGTTATTTTTCTGGGGCTTTATCTAGTACCTTCATCTGGGACATAACTTACTGCTTTTTCATCCTGATTTATTTTTTGTAGTGTGGTTTTTGTTCTAGCCACTGTGGAACTGTGGGTCTTCTTTCTTCTTCTGCCTGCCGTCTGATGGAGGTGCTAAGAGGCTTAGGTAAACTTCTTGATGGGAGGGACTGGTGGTGGTAAAAACTGGGTCTTGCTCTGATGGACAAAGCCTTGCTCAGTAAAGCTTTCATCCAATTATTTGCTAATGGGAGGGGTTGTGCTCCCTCCCTGTTAGTTGCTTGGCCTGAGGCAACCCAGTTCTGGGGTCTATGGGCTCTCCGGTAGGGTTAATGGCAACTTCCAAGAGGGCTTACACGCAGGGGATCTTCCAGGACCACTACTGTCAGTGCCCCAGTCCCTGTGGTGAGCCACTGCCAACTCACACCTCCACAGGAGACCCTCCAACAGTAGCAGGTAGTTTTGGTTCAGTCTCCTGTGAGGTCATTGCTCCTTTCCTCTGGATCTTGGCACACACAAGATTTTGTGCCCTCTAAGACTGGAGTCCCTGTTTCCCCCAGCTCTGTGGAAGTCCTATAATCAAAAATCACTGGCTTTGAGGTCATTGAATCCCTAGGCCAGGAAGCCTGACGTGGAGTTCAGAACTTAAACAACAGTGGAAAAACTTCTTTGGATATTGTTCCCTTTTCTTGCCTACAGGGGGGAAAAAGTTGGACAAGACAAGTGACTTAGCAGAGGTCTCTTAGGCTGTTTTCATTTATTAATTCTTTTTTCTATATTCTATTGTGCACCAGTGACTTCCACCATTCTGTCCACCAAGTCTGTTATCCAGTCTTCTGCCTCAGTTACTCTGCTATTTATTCCCTCTAGCATATTATTTGTTGTATTATTCTATTCTATTATTATATTGTTATATCTAGTGTATTATTTGTTATATTATTTGTTTAGGGTATTGTCTGCTTGTTTGTTCTTTACTTGTAGGCCTTTGGTGAACATTTTCTTTCATCTTCTCCATTGCTTTCTTCACTACCTTTATTCTGAATTCTTTTTCTGGAAGGTTGCCTATCTCCACTTCATTTAGTTATTTTTCTGGGGCTTTATCTAGTACCTTCATCTGGGACATAACTTACTGCTTTTTCATCCTGATTTATTTTTTGTAGTGTGGTTTTTGTTCTAGCCACTGTGGAACTGTGGGTCTTCTTTCTTCTTCTGCCTGCCGTCTGATGGAGGTGCTAAGAGGCTTAGGTAAACTTCTTGATGGGAGGGACTGGTGGTGGTAAAAACTGGGTCTTGCTCTGATGGACAAAGCCTTGCTCAGTAAAGCTTTCATCCAATTATTTGCTAATGGGAGGGGTTGTGCTCCCTCCCTGTTAGTTGCTTGGCCTGAGGCAACCCAGTTCTGGGGTCTATGGGCTCTCCGGTAGGGTTAATGGCAACTTCCAAGAGGGCTTACACGCAGGGGATCTTCCAGGACCACTACTGTCAGTGCCCCAGTCCCTGTGGTGAGCCACTGCCAACTCACACCTCCACAGGAGACCCTCCAACAGTAGCAGGTAGTTTTGGTTCAGTCTCCTGTGAGGTCATTGCTCCTTTCCTCTGGATCTTGGCACACACAAGATTTTGTGCCCTCTAAGACTGGAGTCCCTGTTTCCCACAGCTCTGTGGAAGTCCTATAATCAAAAATCACTGGCTTTGAGGTCATTGAATCCCTAGGCCAGGAAGCCTGACGTGGAGTTCAGAACTTAAACAACAGTGGAAAAACTTCTTTGGTATTATTGTTCTCCCCTTTGTGTGTCACTCACCCATTCAGAGGGTATGGGATTTGATTTTATCATGATTGTTCCCTTCCTACCATTTCACTATGGCTTCTTCTTTGTCTTTGGGTGGGGTGTAATTCTTTTTGGTGGGTTCCAGTATTCTCTTGCTGATCATTGTTCAGTGGCTAGTTGTGATTTTGGTGCTCTCGCAGGAGGAGATAAGTGCATGATCTTCTACTCTGCCATCTTGAACTGGAAGCAAAAATTACTATATCTTAAAAGAGAAGTGGAAAAGGCTAGAATTACAGCTGAGAACTTCAACAAGCTTTATTCAGAAATTGCTATACTGATAAATAGGAAAACAGCATGAATACAGAAGAACTTGACAGTAAAACCAACCAACATTATCCAAATGACATTTATAGACCACTCAACAAGAGATGAACAGGTGTTCTTTTCAAGCACCTATAAGACATTCAAAAGATAGACCATATACTTGACTGTAAAACAATCCCTCAACAATTTTTATTTAAGATTAATATTATACAGAGTGTGTTCTTTAACCAGTGGAATCAAACAAGAAACCAATAAGAGAAAAATCTCTAAACACTTTAAAGTGAAACAACACATTTCCAAATAATCCGTGGGACAAATGGAAAACCTCAAAGGAAATTTAAGAATACATATAAATAAGTAAAATTAAAACATCATATATAAAATTAAAACATCATATTCAAATTTGTGGTATGCAGCTAAAATTTATAGTATTGTTAAATTTATAGTGTACACAAATGAATAAACAGGTAAAGAAGAGGCAAAATCTATGTATATAATGGATACTATTCAGCCATGAGAGAAGGAAATCCTGAAATTTTTGGCAACATGGATGGAACTTGAGGATGTTAGGCTAAGTGAGGCAAATCAGACAAATAAAAATAAATAATATATGACATCAGTTGCATGTATAATGTAAAAAAGTCAAACTCATAAAAACAAAAACCAAAATGATAATTACCTGGAGATAGCTGTTATTTAAGGGTACAAATTTGCAATTAGTCAGTACTATAAATTAGTTCAGGATTGAGAAAGGAGTTCATCAATGTTGCCTGCTGTCACCCTATTTATTTAATCTATATGCTGAGCATATGATGAGAAATGCAGGGCTGGATGAGTTACAAGCTGAAATCAAGATAGGCAGAGCAAATATCAACAGCCTGAGCTATGTGGATGATGGACAGCTCCAATATAAAATAAAAGTTAAAAAAATAGTAAAATGTATTTTGCTGTATTTTTTAAAATGACCTGAGAAGGCACAAGTCTCATATTCTGAGAACTATAAGCCACTGATGGAAGATATAAAAAGTGACACCAGCAGATGGAAAGATTTTTTAAAAAATTACTATATCTTAAAAGAGAAGTGGAAAAGGCTAGAATTACAGCTGAGAACTTCAACAAGCTTTATTCAGAAATTGCTATACTGATAAATAGGAAAACAGCATGAATACAGAAGAACTTGACAGTAAAACCAACCAACATTATCCAAATGACATTTATAGACCACTCAACAAGAGATGAACAGGTGTTCTTTTCAAGCACCTATAAGACATTCAAAAGATAGACCATATACTTGACTGTAAAACAATCCCTCAACAATTTTTATTTAAGATTAATATTATACAGAGTGTGTTCTTTAACCAGTGGAATCAAACAAGAAACCAATAAGAGAAAAATCTCTAAACACTTTAAAGTGAAACAACACATTTCCAAATAATCCGTGGGACAAATGGAAAACCTCAAAGGAAATTTAAGAATACATATAAATAAGTAAAATTAAAACATCATATATAAAAATTAAAACATCATATTCAAATTTGTGGTATGCAGCTAAAATTTATAGTATTGTTAAATTTATAGTGTACACAAATGAATAAACAGGTAAAGAAGAGGCAAAATCTATGTATATAATGGATACTATTCAGCCATGAGAGAAGGAAATCCTGAAATTTTTGGCAACATGGATGGAACTTGAGGATGTTAGGCTAAGTGAGGCAAATCAGACAAATAAAAATAAATAATATATGACATCAGTTGCATGTATAATGTAAAAAAGTCAAACTCATAAAAACAAAAACCAAAATGATAATTACCTGGAGATAGCTGTTATTTAAGGGTACAAATTTGCAATTAGTCAGTACTATAAATTAGTTCAGGATTGAGAAAGGAGTTCATCAATGTTGCCTGCTGTCACCCTATTTATTTAATCTATATGCTGAGCATATGATGAGAAATGCAGGGCTGGATGAGTTACAAGCTGAAATCAAGATAGGCAGAGCAAATATCAACAGCCTGAGCTATGTGGATGATGGACAGCTCCAATATAAAATAAAAGTTAAAAAAATAGTAAAATGTATTTTGCTGTATTTTTTAAAATGACCTGAGAAGGCACAAGTCTCATATTCTGAGAACTATAAGCCACTGATGGAAGATATAAAAAGTGACACCAGCAGATGGAAAGATATATCGTGTTCTTGAATTGAAAGAATTAATATTTTCAAAATTACTATACTACCTAAGGCAACCTACAGATTCAGTGCAATTCCTATCAAATTATCACTGAAATTTTCCACAGATTTAGAATTAAAAAAATTTCTTTTAATTTGTAGAGAAACACAAAATATCCTGAATACCCAAGGCAATCTTGAGAAATTAAAATAGAACTGAGGAATTAGACTCTCTGGGTTCAGACTATATTCCAAAGCTACAATCATCAAAACAGTATGGTAGGAGAAGCCGCCGGAACTCGGAGCAAGAAGCCGGAGAAGCCGCGGCGCCGCGAGAAGCCGCAGAAGCGCTGCATCGTGGGTAAGTTCAACCACTCCATCTGGAAGGCTTGCTGAATGGAAAGGGGGAGTCGCCCACGGGTTGCTGACCAGGGACCGGGCACGAGCTAGACTGGAAAGCTCGCGCCCACCTTTGGGACTTAGACACATAACCGGCAGTACACGTGTGCCAGCAGCGGAGGAGCTGAGCACCCCTAGAGCTACAGCAGCAGCGGAGGAAGCTGGGGGAAAGACCAGGAATTGGAGACTACTGGTGGGTGCGCGGTAGAGCCGGGGTGCCCCCCTTCAACACGGGACTGCACGCACCACGGCCCACTGCCCGACGGACTGGGATCAGCCCACCATCCCGGCCAGCACCCAGTATGGCAGCAAAGCCCTCATTTTGCTGAACACAAAAACAGAAACCATAGCAAGTGGCACTATAAGAGAAAACCTATGCCGTCAAGACACCATTATCAAGAGCAGATTGGTTTCCAACAGGCAGATGAGAAGATAAAAACCAGGGACAGTATTTAACTTTTGTTTTTCTTTTTTTTTTTTTTTTGCTTGTTTATTTGTGGTGGACTATTTTGCTTATTCAATTGATTGGTGTAGTTTGGGGTTTATTAGTTTCTTATTCTGTTCTTTCATTTTTTTTTTTTTTTTGGTTTTCATTTGTTTTGGTTTTTTGTGTTTTTTGTTTGTTTTTTGGTCTCTTATTAATTCTTTCTGCCCTTTTTAATTTTTAATTTTTTATTTGACTTTTATTTTATTGTGAATTCCAATGAATGCTTTTGAACCTACAGATTCAGTGCAATTCCTATCAAATTATCACTGAAATTTTCCACAGAATTAGAATTAAAAAAATTTCTTTTAATTTGTAGAGAAACACAAAATATCCTGAATACCCAAGGCAATCTTGAGAAATTAAAATAGAACTGAGGAATTAGACTCTCTGGGTTCAGACTATATTCCAAAGCTACAATCATCAAAACAGTATGGTAGGAGAAGCCGCCGGAACTCGGAGCAAGAAGCCAGAGAAGCCGCGGCGCCGCGAGAAGCCGCAGAAGCGCTGCATCGTGGGTAAGTTCAACCACTCCATCTGGAAGGCTTGCTGAATGGAAAGGGGGAGTCGCCCACGGGTTGCTGACCAGGGACCGGGCACGAGCTAGACGGGAAAGCTCGCGCCCACCTTTGGGACTTAGACACATAACCGGCAGTACACGTGTGCCAGCAGCGGAGGAGCTGAGCACCCCTAGAGCTACAGCAGCAGCGGAGGAAGCTGGGGAAAGACCAGGAATTGGAGACTACTGGTGGGTGCGCGGTAGAGCCGGGGTGCCCCCCTTCAACACGGGACTGCACGCACCACGGCCCACTGCCCGACGGACTGGGATCAGCCCACCATCCCGGCCAGCACCCAGTATGGCAGCAAAGCCCTCATTTTGCTGAACACAAAAACAGAAACCATAGCAAGTGGCACTATAAGAGAAAACCTATGCCGTCAAGACACCATTATCAAGAGCAGATTGGTTTCCAACAGGCAGATGAGAAGATAAAAACCAGGGACAGTATTTAACTTTTGTTTTTCTTTTTTTTTTTTTTTTTTGCTTGTTTATTTGTGGTGGACTATTTTGCTTATTCAATTGATTGGTGTAGTTTGGGGTTTATTAGTTTCTTATTCTGTTCTTTCATTTTTTTTTTTTTTTGGTTTTCATTTGTTTTGGTTTTTTGTGTTTTTTGTTTGTTTCTTGGTCTCTTATTAATTCTTTCTGCCCTTTTTAATTTTTAATTTTTTATTTGACTTTTATTTTATTGTATTTTTTTATTTTAATTTTAATTCTTGGAAACCTCTAATTCTCTTTCCTCTTAACCACTGCTTTCTCCCTCTATGTTCTAAATGTAAAACATTTTCCTATCTACCAATATCTTCTAGATAAATTATTTCCTGTCTTCCTGTCTTCACTATTCTCTTCCAAATACACTAAACAATACACACACTAATCTTTGCGACCTAACCCTATAAAAAACTTCAAAGACGAATCTATTCCTTTTCATTACCTATACACTCTCCTCCTCATCACCCCCAACACATGTCCTAGTTAAAAAACTGCTCTCATTGTAATTACCCAAGTCAGGACCTTGTGCTAGATCTATTATTCAGGCACTATTTCAATTAATTCAAAGCTTAACAGGCAAGTATCATCTATGATTGCGAGATTTGCCAGAAAGATTTCCTGTGTCTTATCTCTGTAAAACTGGTCAGTTGTGGGGATTGCTGTGTATGTATGTATATCTTACAATTATGTTAGAAAACATCTGCATGCTTTTATGACTGTCACCCATCAGGGGCGCACCTCTTGTTCCTCAGATGCTAGTATGTGAACTAATATCATGGAGCACCATAGCAAACCAGACATAGAGCCTACATCCCCTGACCAATCATCAAACCAAGGATCCTCGGAGCAGAAGCCCTGATTCCAAGACCGCACACTATCAAAGAACATACAACACTAGAGATTATTCATCTGTAAAAAAGACCTAACACCATTCAAGACACAAACCACTGAACCCTTCTAGAAGGACAGAAACCCAAAGGAAGGGAAAATTCAACCAAGAAGACTGGTGGGGGAAAAAGAATGCCACAAACACAGACACACACAAAGAAACAAAAATTAACCTAATAATGAAACGTCAGAGAAACATTGCACAAATGAAGGACCAAGCTAGAGAAACACTGCTTCAAATGACAGGGGAGGAGATAGACAAACTATCTGAAAGAGAATTCAGAAAAGCTATACTAATGAGGATGCAAAACACCAAAAACAGAATATTAGAGGAAATTAGTGCATTGAGAAGACACATACAGGAAATGAAAAATAAGCAAATAGAGAACACCAACTCAATTGCTGAACTCAAAAATACTATAGAAGGTCTCAACAGTAGAGTATCAGAGGCTGAAGAATGGATAAGTGAGCTGGAAGACCGAATGGTGGAAATAAGTGCTGAAGAACAGAACAAAGCTCAAAGAATTAAAAGAACTGAGGATAGCATTAGAGACCTATGGAACAATATCCAACACGCCAACATTAGAATTATAGGAGTTCCAGAGGAAGAAAAGTGGAAGAAAGTCTATGAAAAAATTCTTGAAGAGGTTATAGTTGAAAACGTCCCCAGCATGGGAAAGGAAATAGTCCACCAAGTCCAAGAAGCACAAAGAGTTCCATACAGCAGAAACCCCAGAAGAAACACACCAAGGCACATTCTAATCAAACTAACGCAGACTAAATATAAAGACAGATTACTAAAAGGAGCTAGGAGCAAACAACAAATAACATATAAAGGAAACCCCATACGTCTAACTATGGATCTCTCAACAGAAACCCTGCAGGTCAGAAGAGAATGGCAAGACACATTTAAACGGCTAAAAGAGAACAACCTCCAACCAAGAATTCTCTACCCAGCAAAAATCTCATTCAGAATCGATGGAGAAGTCAAAAGCTTCACAAACAAACAAAAACTAAAAGAATTCTGTACCACAAAACCAGCCCTACAACAAGTGTTAAAGGGCCTGATATAGCCAATAAATTCAAGAGTAGGAGAAGCCTTATAAATCAAACCCCAAATTTCTAAGAAGATGACAATAGGAACATTCGTATCAATAACTAATTTGAACGTAAATGGATTAAATGCTCCAACCAAATGACACAGGCTGGCTGAATGGATCAAGAAACATGACCCATATATGTGCTGTTTACAAGAGACCCACTTCAGACCTAGATACACTCATAGACTGAATGTGAAAGGCTGGAAAAAGATATTCCATGCAAATGTAAATCAAAAGAAAGCTGGAGTAGCAATCCTCGTATCAGACAAAATAGACTTTAAAGTAAAGAAGATTCTAAGAGACAAGGCAGGACATTACATCATGATTAATGAATCCATCCAAGAGCAAGACATAACAGTCATGAATATCTATGCACCCAACACAGGGGCACCTCAATACATAAGACCGAGTATCAGAGGCTGAAGAATGGATAAGTGAGCTGGAAGACCGAATGGTGGAAATAAGTGCTGAAGAACAGAACAAAGCTCAAAGAATTAAAAGAACTGAGGATAGCATTAGAGACCTATGGAACAATATCCAACACGCCAACATTAGAATTATAGGAGTTCCAGAGGAAGAAAAGTGGAAGAAAGTCTATGAAAAATTTCTTGAAGAGGTTATAGTTGAAAACGTCCCCAGCATGGGAAAGGAAATAGTCCACCAAGTCCAAGAAGCACAAAGAGTTCCATACAGCAGAAACCCCAGAAGAAACACACCAAGGCACATTCTAATCAAACTAACGCAGACTAAATATAAAGACAGATTACTAAAAGGAGCTAGGAGCAAACAACAAATAACATATAAAGGAAACCCCATACGTCTAACTATGGATCTCTCAACAGAAACCCTGCAGGTCAGAAGAGAATGGCAAGACACATTTAAACGGCTAAAAGAGAACAACCTCCAACCAAGAATTCTCTACCCAGCAAAAATCTCATTCAGAATCGATGGAGAAGTCAAAAGCTTTACAAACAAACAAAAACTAAAAGAATTCTGTACCACAAAACCAGCCCTACAACAAGTGTTAAAGGGCCTGATATAGCCAATAAATTCAAGAGTAGGAGAAGCCTTATAAATCAAACCCCAAATTTCTAAGAAGATGACAATAGGAACATTCGTATCAATAACTAATTTGAACGTAAATGGATTAAATGCTCCAACCAAATGACACAGGCTGGCTGAATGGATCAAGAAACATGACCCATATATGTGCTGTTTACAAGAGACCCACTTCAGACCTAGATACACTCATAGACTGAATGTGAAAGGCTGGAAAAAGATATTCCATGCAAATGTAAATCAAAAGAAAGCTGGAGTAGCAATCCTCGTATCAGACAAAATAGACTTTAAAGTAAAGAAGATTCTAAGAGACAAGGCAGGACATTACATCATGATTAATGAATCCATCCAAGAGCAAGACATAACAGTCATGAATATCTATGCACCCAACACAGGGGCACCTCAATACATAAGACAGGTACTATCAGACATAAAAGAAGAAATCTACAATAACACAGTAATAGTAGGAGACTTTAACACTCTTCTTACACCAATAGACAGATCATCCAAACAGAAAATTAATAAAGAAACACAAGCCTTAAATGCCACAGTAGAAAAGATGGACCTCATCGATATCTTCAGGACGTTCCATCCAAAAGCAGAAGAATACATTTTCTTCTCAAGTGCTCATGGAACATTCTCCAGGATAGACTACATCTTGGGCCACAAATCTAACCTCAGTCAATTCAAGAAAACTGAAATTATATCAACCGTCTTCTCGGACCACAATGCAATGAGACTAGAGGTCAACTACAGGAAAAAAACCACTAAAAACACAAACACATGGAGATTAAACAGCACATACCTAAAAAACCAACTGGTCACTGAGGAAATCAAGAAGAAATTAAACAATTCCTAGAAGAAAATGACAATGAACACACGACAGTGCAAAACCTATGGGATACCACAAAAGCAGTTCTAAGAGGGAAATTTACAGCAATACAATCCCACCTCAAGAAACTAGGAAAATATGAAGCAGATTGCATAATCCTCCACTTAAAACAATTGGAGAAAGAAGAACAAAAATATCCCAAAGTCAGCAGAAGAAGAGAACTCATAAGGATCAGAGCAGAAATAAATGAGAAAGAAATGAAAGAAACAGTAGTATGGATAAATAAAACAAAAAGCTGGTTCTTTGAAAAGGTAAACAAAATTGACACGCCACTGGCCTGACTCATCAAGAGAAAGAGAGAGAAGAACCAGATCAACAAAATCAAAAACGGAAAAAGAGAGATTACAACAGATAATGCAGAAATCCAAAGGATTCTAAGAGACTATTATGAACAACTCTATGGCAACAAACTGGACAACCTAGAAGAAATGGACAGTTTCTTGGGGAAGATCAATCTCCCAAGACTGAGCCAGGAAGAAACAGAAACTTTGAACAACCCAATCACAAGCTCAGAAATCGAATTTGTCATTAAAAATCTACCCAAAAATAAAAGCTCAGGGCCAGATGGCTTCACAGCCGAATTCTACCAAACATTTAAAGAAGAGCTAATGCCTGTCCTTCTAAAACTCTTCCAAAAAATTGCACGGGAAGGAAAACTTCCAAATACATTCTATGAGGCCACCGTCCCCCTGATACCCAAACCAGGCAAAGACAACACAAAAAAAGAAAACTATATGCGAATTTCACTGATGAACTTAGATGCCAAGATCCTCAACAAAATCCTAGCAAACAGAATTCAACGACACATCAAAAAACTCATACATCATGATCAAGTCGGGTTCATCCCAGGCATGCAAGGATTCTTCAATATCCGCAAATCCACCAATGTGTTACACCATATCAACAAACTGAGAGACAAAAATGACATGATCATCTCAACAGATGCAGAAAAAGGCTTTGACAAAGTACAACATCCATTTACGATAGAAACTCTTCAGAAAATGGGCATAGAAGGAACCTATCTCAACATAATAAAAGCCATCTATGAGAAGCCCACAATGAACATTATCCTCAATGGTGAAAACCTGAAAGCATTCCCTCTAAGATCAGGAACAAGACAGGGCTGTCCACTTTCACCACTACTATTCAACATAGTCCTGAAAGTGCCAGCCACAGCAATAAGAGAAGAGAAAGAAATCAAAGGAATCCAGATTGGAAAGGAAGAAGTCAAGCTCTCTGTTCTTGCGGATGACACGATATTATACATAGAAAATCCCAAAGATTTACAAAGCTACAAAGCTACTAGAGCTAATCAAGGAATTCAGCAAAGTCTCAGGATACAAAGTCAACACATAGAAATCACTGGCATTCCTATACACAAACAATGAAAAATCAGAAAACAAAATCAAAGAGGCAATCCCGTTCACCATTTCAACAAAAGAATCAAATACCTAGGAATAAACATAGCCAAAGAAACAAAAGAATTGTACACAGAAAATTACAAGACACTCATGAGAGTCATTAAAGAAGACTTAAACAGATGGAGAGATATTCCATGTTCCTGGATCGGAAGAATCAATATTGTGAAAATGATCATACGACCAAATATCATCTACAGATTCAATGCAATATCTATTCAACTACCATTGACAGTTTTCACAGAACTAGACCAAAGAATCACACAGTTCATATGGAAACACAAAAGACCTCGAATAGCCAAAGCCATCCTAAAACTCTTCCAAAAAATTGCACGGGAAGGAAAACTTCCAAATACATTCTATGAGGCCACCGTCCCCCTGATACCCAAACCAGGCAAAGACAACACAAAAAAAGAAAACTATATGCGAATTTCACTGATGAACTTAGATGCCAAGATCCTCAACAAAATCCTAGCAAACAGAATTCAACGACACATCAAAAAACTCATACATCATGATCAAGTCGGGTTCATCCCAGGCATGCAAGGATTCTTCAATATCCGCAAATCCACCAATGTGTTACACCATATCAACAAACTGAGAGACAAAAATGACATGATCATCTCAACAGATGCAGAAAAAGGCTTTGACAAAGTACAACATCCATTTATGATAGAAACTCTTCAGAAAATGGGCATAGAAGGAACCTATCTCAACATAATAAAAGCCATCTATGAGAAGCCCACAATGAACATTATCCTCAATGGTGAAAACCTGAAAGCATTCCCTCTAAGATCAGGAACAAGACAGGGCTGTCCACTTTCACCACTACTATTCAACATAGTCCTGAAAGTGCCAGCCACAGCAATAAGAGAAGAGAAAGAAATCAAAGGAATCCAGATTGGAAAGGAAGAAGTCAAGCTCTCTGTTCTTGCGGATGACACGATATTATACATAGAAAATCCCAAAGATTTACAAAGCTACAAAGCTACTAGAGCTAATCAAGGAATTCAGCAAAGTCTCAGGATACAAAGTCAACACATAGAAATCACTGGCATTCCTATACACAAACAATGAAAAATCAGAAAACAAAATCAAAGAGGCAATCCCGTTCACCATTTCAACAAAAGAATCAAATACCTAGGAATAAACATAGCCAAAGAAACAAAAGAATTGTACACAGAAAATTACAAGACACTCATGAGAGTCATTAAAGAAGACTTAAACAGATGGAGAGATATTCCATGTTCCTGGATCGGAAGAATCAATATTGTGAAAATGATCATACGACCAAATATCATCTACAGATTCAATGCAATATCTATTCAACTACCATTGACAGTTTTCACAGAACTAGACCAAAGAATCACACAGTTCATATGGAAACACAAAAGACCTCGAATAGCCAAAGCCATCCTGAGAAAGAAAAACAGAGCTGGAGGGATCAGCCTCCCTAACTTCAGACTCTACTACAAAGCAACAGTCATCAAGACAGTATGCTACTGGCACAAAAACAGAACTGTAGACTAATGGAACAAGATTGAGAATCCAGAGATAAACCCACACGCCTATGGGTACCTTATTTTTGATAAAGGAGGCGAAACTCTAAAATGGGAGCCTCTTCAACAAGTGGTGCTGGGAAAATTGGACAGCTACATGCAAAAAAATGAAGTTGGAACATTCCCTGACACCATACACAAAGATCAACTCAAAATGGATTAAAGACCTAAACGGAAGACCAGAAAGCATCAAACTCTTAGAGGAGAATATAGGCAAAACACTCAAGGACATCAATCAAAGCAAGATCTTCTCTGACCCACCTACTAAAATAGTGGAACTGAAAAGAAAAGTGAACACGTGGGACCTTATGAAAATTAAAAGCTTTTGTACAGCAAAAGAAATTACAAAAAAGCTGAATAGACAGCGCACAGCAAGGGAGAAAATCATAGCAAATGAAACAACAGACAAAGAATTAATCTTCAAAATCTACAAGCAACTCAGACAATTCAGCATGGGAAAAACGAACAACCCAATCAAAAAATGGGAAAAAGATCTTGGGAGACGCCTCTCCAAAGAGGACATACAGATGGCCCAAAAGCACATGAAACGATGCTCAACCTCGCTTATCATTAGAGAAATGCAAATTAAAACCACAATGAGATACCACCTCACACCCATCAGAGTGGCCATCATCAACAAATCGACAGAAAATAAATGCTGGAGAGGGTGCGGAGAAAAGGAAACCCTCTTGCATTGCTGGTGGGAATGTAAACTGATACAGCGTCTATGGAAGACAATATGGAGATTCCTTAAAAAACTAAAAATAGAAGCACCCTATGACCCAGCAATCCCACTATTAAGCTTATACCCTGATGAAATCAAAACTGAAAGAAGCACCTGTACCCCAATGTTCATTGCCGCTCTCTATACAATAGCCAGAACATGGAAGCAACCTAGATGTCCATCGACAAATGAATGGATACAGAAGCCCTGGTACATATATACAATGGAATACTACTCAGCTGTTAAAAGAAATGCAGAAGACTCAGTCCTAATGAAGTGGCTGCCTCTAGAACCTATCATAAAAAGTGAAGTAAGTCAAAAAGAGAAAGACAAATACAGCATACTAACACACATATATGGAATCTAGCAGGACGGTCTTGATAACACACGCAGAAAACTCATGGAAAAACAAACAGAACATAGATATAGGGGCATTGTGGGGAAGAAACAGGGAGGGGGAGGCATGGAGGGAGTAACATGGAAACCTATACTGTCATGTGTGGAAAGGATAGCTATTGTCATTGTGCTAAGGGAATAGGAGTACCTACAATCACTTGGGGTGATGGTCTGGAGGGGTGGGAGGGGGGAACTGACTGGGGGGAGGGTCCAGGGATATGCATATGAATGATCTGGGAACATACATGTTGGTGAACAACAAAACTCTGTAAAATCTTAAAACAAAGAATTTTTTAAAATAATAAAAAATAAGCAACAGTATGGTACTGGCACAAAGACAATATAGATCAATGGAACAGAATAGAAAGCCCAGAGGTATTCCTATGTACCTCAGGTCAATTTACCTATAACAAAGGAAGAAAGACTATATATTGGAGAAAAGACAGTCTTTTTCATAAACAGTGCTGGGAACATTGGACAGCTACATGTAAAAAAATGAAATTAGAACGTTATTTAACATCATACACAAAGTAAACTCAAAATAGATTAAAGACCTAAATGTAAGACTCAATAGTATAAAACTCTTAGAGGAAAACATAGGCAAAACAGTCTCTGACATAAATCACAGCAGTATCTTTTTTTGATCTACTTCCTAACATGATGGAAATAAAAACAAAAATAAGCAAATGGGACCTAATTAAACTCAAGAGCATTTACACAGCAAAGAAAATTATAAGAAAAATGAAAAGACAATCCACACAATGGGAGAAAATATTTGCCAATGATGTGAATGACAAGGAATTAATCTCCAAAATAAACAAACAGCTCATGTAGCTCAATATTAAAAAAAAAAAAAAACAGGAACAATGGGCAGAAAACCTAGAGATATTTCTTCAAGGAAGACAAACAGATGACCAACAAGCACGTGAAAAGATGCTCATCATCACTAACTATTAGAGAAACATAAATCAAAACTATAGTAATGTACCACTTCACAATGGTCATCATTAAAAAGTCTACAAATAACAAATACTAGAGGGTGTATGAAGAACAGGGAGTCCTCTTACACTCTTGGTGGGAATGTAAATTGGCACAGCTACTAGGACAGCAGTACAGAAGTTCCTTTTAAAACTAAAAATAGAGCTACCCTATGATTCAGTAATCCCACTCCTGAGTATACACCTGGAGGAAATCATGGTTAAAAGGATATGTTCATTACAATGCTCATTACAGCACTGCTTGCAATAGCCAAGACATGGAAGCAACTTAAATGTCCCTGGATCGATGAATGGATAACGAAGATGCAGTACACAAACAACAAAGGCTGGAGAGAGTGCACCCCAATGTTTATTACAGCGTAGTTTGCCATAGCCAAGACATGGATACAATGTAAATGCCCATCGACAGAGGAATGGATAAAAATTTGGTACATATATACAATGGAATATTGTTATTGTTATTCAGTCCCAAAGTCATGTCTGACTCTTTGCAATCCCCTGGACTGCAGCACACCAGCTTCGCTGTCCATCACTATCTCCCAGAGTCTACTCAAATTCATGTCCACTGATGCTATCTAACCATTACTGAGCCCTTAAAAAGAATAAAATAATGCCATTTACAGCAGCATGGATGGATCTACAGAGTGTCATACTGAGTGAAGTAAGTCAGAGAAGGAGAAATATCATATGACATCCCTTATATATGGAACCTAAAAAGAAATGCTACAAATGAACTTACTTACAAAACAGAAAGAGACTCACAGACTTAGAAAACTAGCTTATGAATGACAGGAGGAAAGGATAGTTAGGGACCTTGGGAAGGTCATGTACACACTGCTGTATCTAAAATGGATAACTGTAGGTTCTCTTTGAGCTGACCCACTGTTCTGATAGCGTCGGTTCTCCTTTGAGCCAATCAGCTGTTCTAGCAGCATCTTTCTTGCCGATTCTCCCTTAAACCAGCCCGCTGTACTGGCAGCGACTCTCTCTTCCCCAACTCTAATAAACTTTACTTTTCCCTCACTCTGCCTCGTGTCTGGAAATTCTTTTCCAACCTGCACATGGACCTCGACATTATGGTGGCCCATATGGGGAAGCCTGGTGTTTCTTCCCCTACCTCCTCGCTTCTCTTTTCTCACAGGAACCCTCTGCGAACAAGCCAGTGGCTATGGAAGCAACTGAGGAACTCTGGCCAGTGTTACTCTCTGATGTGTTCCAAAGGCCCCACTGCTCACTGTGTCCCAGTAGCTGCCACCCAATTGGGTGAGGGTCTCTCCTTTTGACTTCTTTCTAACTGAGGACTAGGCCAAGTAATATTGTGTGGATACGGGTCAGGCATTTAAAAACCACTAGGGTGCCTGCCACTTAAGACTCCCGTGTGAGGATAAGGGGGTCACAGAAGGGATCAAGCCACAAAGGCATCCGCCCCCAGCAAGAAAACTTCAGTGCATCGTGGTAGGCACATAGTGGTTGAAGCAAAACAAAGAGCCCATCTTTCCCTGGCCACTGCCTGCCTGATAGGATTTTAGGCAGAATCCTCAGTTTTGTTTCTGCTTACGATCTCGTTTCCTCTTCCTCAGCCCTGATTACCCTCAAGGACCTCGCAGACCCCAAATCGTCATAAGAACCGCCTCCATGTTCCTGAGGATCTTCTAATGGTGAGTCATCCCCTGGCAGGTGCCTTGGCTGCATAGTTTAGGTTTCCTGGTGCCTTTGTCACACGGTTCCCTGGTGCCTGTGTCGCTCAGTCCCCTGGTGCCTTAGTTGCATGGGTGCCTTGGCCATATGGTTGAAACCACTAAGTCAGTTTGTGCCTCTCAGTACCTGATTCTACAGCATGCAGGCTAAGAATAGGTTCTAATATGTCTCGGCCTCCATCAGGTTCACCCCTTGGCTGTATCCTCAGGAACTGGAAAAAGTTTGACCCAGATAACCTCAAGAAATTCTGTAACTCATCCTGGCCACAATATAAATTAGAGAACCAAGAATATTGACCTCTTAATGGGACACTAAACTATCATACGATCCTTGAACTTGACCTTTATTGTTGGAGACGGGGAAAGGATTCTGAGGTTCCTTACATTCAGGCCTTCATGGCCCTCAGTCAGGATCCATGCCTAAGAAAGATGTGTCATATGTACCTCTCCACTACAGCTCTATTGCCTCACCTCTAACCAACTCTTCCTCCACCAGATATTCTGGATGACCCTTCCTCTTCCTTCCTTCTGATAGTCAACTATCAGAAACAGGAGCCAGATCATCCTCCTCCTTCTCAACCTTCAACCCCACAGACTCTGCCTCCTTATCCAGTAGCAGAGCCTCTTTCTCCTCCCGATACTCAATCCCGGGCAGCTCAATGCTTGGATTCAAGTCCCAATATGCTCCCCTTAAGGGAAGTAGCTAACGGAGACTTAGGTACTATAAAAGTACAGAAGTTACAAAAACTAGAAAAGTGCCCACAAACTGCATCCTCTGAGTTGCTTGATATGGCCTTTAAAGTGTTTAACAACAGGGAGGAGGCTTCTAGGAATAGGTGGGAACAAGAGGAGGAAGAAAAATTAAAACAACAAGCTCAATATATGGCTCTTGCCATTATTCGGTCCCTGTCACAGCAGGAAGCACTGGGTGTTAAACCTCCATTGACCTGCTTCCAGTGGTCAGCCAGGGCAAACTGTTAGGAACTGCCTCACTCTGCCACCCGATACCCCTTGCCTTATCTGCCACCAGAAGGGCCACTGGAGGAGGAGTTGTCCCTCCCGCCCTCAAGAGGGAAGGCCAACACCACTGCAGCCCAATACCAGGGGTACTTCTAAACTGGGCAATGAGAGCCAAAATCGGAGTCAGACTCCACCATCGGTGGTAGTCGACTATCAGAAACAGGAGCAAGATCATGTTTTGGGTCTTGAGTCCCTTGATGCAGATGACTGAAGGTGCCTGGAGCTTAATCTACAGGCTTTTATAAGGCTCCCTATAAAACCGAAGGAGCCCCGGGTGACCCTGGATGTGGTGGGGGCCATCATAGATTTTCTGACTGACACATGGGTTACTTGTTCTGCCCTAACTTCCTTCTCTGGTCGCACTTACTATTCCTCAATCTTCCTAAAAGGAAAAATATACGAACAAGCTAAATGGTTACATTCTTTTGGGAAAGAGGCTCCTGATGCAAATACTATCCGGCAAAATGCGTTATTAATGCACTGTTTAAGTTCATCTCCGAACAGGTACAAAAAGATTCAATTCCAGGTGGTCTTACAACAAGGATACCAGCCGGTTGATACTCGGATTATGTTAGAACAAGCTGCCATATCGTTCTGTGGAGCCGCACCTTCCTCCCTAAATGTACCCTGACAGAGAGCAGGGAACCCAGAGCCCCATAATGCCCCCTCTTCAACCTGAAGAAGCCAGAGCGGTCATCGCCCCCTTTCCCTTGAGACTGGGTACCCAAATGCCTGAGAAAGGAAATAGGTAGATAATTATCCAAAGGGGCCAAAGAATTGGCCCTGAAAATAAAGAGAGGGAGGAATGTGGTGCCCAAGGATGAAAGAACAAGAAAAACTAGAAGGGTCCTGGAATGCAAGACCCTTACTGTCTTCCTCTCTCCTGGGCTATAGTACACCACCCTATCCTTAAGACCCCTGTGCTTCTCCTTGGGCCCTACTGCATGCTGTAGTCATCACTTTACCCACCCAGTACATCGACCAATCAGCAATGATCCTTAAGACCCCTATGCCACTCCTTAGACCCTATCTATAAAAGGAATCAAAGCCCCCTGCTTAATGTCGGTTCTCCTTTGAGTTGACCAGCTGTTCTAGCAGCATCTTCCATGCTGATTCTCTCTTCAGCCAGGGCAAACTGTTAGGAACTGCCTCACTCTGCCACCCGATACCCCTTGCCTTATCTGCCACCAGAAGGGCCACTGGAGGAGGAGTTGTCCCTCCCGCCCTCAAGAGGGAAGGCCAACACCACTGCAGCCCAATACCAGGGGTACTTCTAAACTGGGCAATGAGAGCCAAAATCGGAGTCAGACTCCACCATCGGTGGTAGTCGACTATCAGAAACAGGAGCAAGATCATGTTTTGGGTCTTGAGTCCCTTGATGCAGATGACTGAAGGTGCCTGGAGCTTAATCTACAGGCTTTTATAAGGCTCCCTATAAAACCGAAGGAGCCCCGGGTGACCCTGGATGTGGTGGGGGCCATCATAGATTTTCTGACTGACACATGGGTTACTTGTTCTGCCCTAACTTCCTTCTCTGGTCGCACTTACTATTCCTCAATCTTCCTAAAAGGAAAAATATACGAACAAGCTAAATGGTTACATTCTTTTGGGAAAGAGGCTCCTGATGCAAATACTATCCGGCAAAATGCGTTATTAATGCACTGTTTAAGTTCATCTCCGAACAGGTACAAAAAGATTCAATTCCAGGTGGTCTTACAACAAGGATACCAGCCGGTTGATACTCGGATTATGTTAGAACAAGCTGCCATATCGTTCTGTGGAGCCGCACCTTCCTCCCTAAATGTACCCTGACAGAGAGCAGGGAACCCAGAGCCCCATAATGCCCCCTCTTCAACCTGAAGAAGCCAGAGCGGTCATCGCCCCCTTTCCCTTGAGACTGGGTACCCAAATGCCTGAGAAAGGAAATAGGTAGATAATTATCCAAAGGGGCCAAAGAATTGGCCCTGAAAATAAAGAGAGGGAGGAATGTGGTGCCCAAGGATGAAAGAACAAGAAAAACTAGAAGGGTCCTGGAATGCAAGACCCTTACTGTCTTCCTCTCTCCTGGGCTATAGTACACCACCCTATCCTTAAGACCCCTGTGCTTCTCCTTGGGCCCTACTGCATGCTGTAGTCATCACTTTACCCACCCAGTACATCGACCAATCAGCAATGATCCTTAAGACCCCTATGCCACTCCTTAGACCCTATCTATAAAAGGAATCAAAGCCCCCTGCTTAATGTCGGTTCTCCTTTGAGTTGACCAGCTGTTCTAGCAGCATCTTCCATGCTGATTCTCTCTTAAACTGGCTCGCTGTACTTGCAGCGACTCTCCCTTCCCCCACTCTAATAAACTTTACTTTCCCCTGAAAAAATAAATAAATAAAATAAAATAAAATGGATAACCAACAAAGATCTATTGTATAGCACATGGAACTCTGCTCAAAGTTATGTGCCAACCTGGCTTGGGTAGGAGGAGGGCTCGGGGGAATGGATATAGGCATACATACTGCTTAGTTCTTTTGCTTTTCATCTGAGACTACCATAACATTTTCATCAGCTATACCCCAATACAAAATAAAATGTTTAAGGTTTGATTAAAAAAAAGAAAAGACTTGGTGCCAATACACAATGGATTGCCACTCATCCATTAAAAAGAATGAAACAATACCATTTGCAGCGACATGGATAAAGCTGGAGACTCTCATACTAAGTAAAGTAAGTCAGAGAAAGACATATATCATATGATATTGCTTATATGTGGAATGTAAAAATTAAATTATTTACAAAACAGAAGCAGACACATGCAATTAAAAAACAAACTTCGTTACCAAAGGGGAAAGGTGGTGGGGGAGGGATAAATTGGGAGTTTGACATTGATATATACACTACTATGTATAAAATAGATAACCAACAAGGATATACTGTATAGCACAAGGAACTCTGCTCAATATTTTGTAATGATCTGAATGGGTAAAGAATTTGGAAAAGAATAGATAAAGGTATATGTATATATTCTAGAGCTTCCCTATAATGAGGCAGTTATGACTCAGATGGTAAAGAATATGCCTGCAATGCAGGAGACCTGGGTTTGATCCCTGGGTTGGGAATATACCCTGGAGAAGGAAATGCAACTCACTCCAGTATTATTGCCTGGAGAATTCCATGGATAAAGGAGCCTGGTGGGCTATAGTCCATAGGGTCACCAAACATCAGATATGACTGAGCAACTAACACACACACAGAGGTATTCCTGGCTAGCACTAGTGTAAAGAACTCATCTCAATGCAGGAGACGGTAAGAAATGCGGGTTCAGTCCTTGAGTTGGGAAGATCCTCTGGAGGAGAGTAGGGCATCACACTCCACTTTTCTTGCCTGGAGAGTCCCATGGACTAGGAGCCAGGTGGGCTATAGTCCATAGGGTTGCAAAGAGTTGGACACGACTGAAGTGACTTAGCATGCACACATGCATGTATATTATATAATAATGATGTGGATAAGAAAAAAAATTTAATAATTTAACTCAGTTAAAAAAAACAACCAAAAATGCCCGTTAGGAAACTGGTCCCAAGGAAGATATTAGAATCTGCTCAAATAATCGGGGTGATGTTCCATCACTTGGTGCCACTAAGGAGACAATTATGGGAACTTGCTCACAAATCTCTAAGAGCCCAGAAAATAGCTCCCCAAACAGAGAGTGTGATGGCTCTACAGTCCAATCTGTATACAGCGTGAATTCTGGAGATGGAGTGGCTTCAGGGTGCTCTGAGCATGAATCCTGATGGGTATAGGAGTTAAATTCCTTGGACTCACAGACCTCTATGAGAATATTAAGAAGCTCTGGTACCACATCCAGCACAATGCACTTTGTGCACACCCAAGTGCATACACATAGACTCTCATAACAGCATCAAGCCCAGTCATGAATTCCCCTTACACTGAGGACCAGGAGCACCTTCACAGGTGAGGCAATGATAGGTAGAGGAGTGGCACTGGAAGAAATACCCCTTCACATGAGAAGATGATGAACAACAGGGTTGCAGAAGGCACAGCAATATGAAATACCACATCCCAGGACATGCAGGTAGCACTGAGGGCCCACTGTAATTGAAGTAGGCACCATAAGTGGAATAGTGGATGCTCTTTAGGAATTTGGGCCCCAAATTAGGAAGCCCAGATCTAAGCTATCCTGCACCCTGACCCTGCTATTGGCCCCAAATGAAAATGGCCACACAATGTCTCAAAATCAATGGGACACAGCAAAATCAGTTTTAAGAGGGAAGTTTACAGCATTCCAGGCCTACCTCAGGAAATAAGTAAAATCTCCAACTATCTAAATTTATGTCTAAAGAAACTAGAGAAAGAAGAATAAACAAATTTCAAAGTTAGAAGAAAGAAAGTAATCATAAAGATGGAAACAAATAAATGAAATAGAGAATTTAAAATCAGTGGAAAAGATCAATGAAATTTAAGGCCTATTTTTTGAAAAGATGAATAAAACTGACAACCTCTGGTCAGCCTCATCAAGAAAAAATGGAGAGGATCCTAATCAATAAAATCAGAAATGAAAAAAGTTATGACAGACACCAAAGAAATACAAAAGATCTTAAGAGATTCCTATGAACAACTATACAAAGAAAAATATTGCATTGGAACCTGGAATGTTAGGTCCATGAATCAAAGTAAACTGGAAGTGGTCAAACAGGAAATGGCAAGAATAAACATTGACACTTTAGGAATCAGTGAATTCAAACGGACAGGGTGAACTAAATTCAATGACCATTATATCTTCTACTGTGAACATGAATTTCTTAGAGAAAATGGAGTAGCCTTCATAGTCAACAAAGGGAATCAAAATGCAGTACTTGGATGCAATCTCAAAAATGATAGAATGGTCTCAGTTCATTTGCAAGGCAAACCATTCAATACCACATTAATCCAAGTCTATGCCCCAACCACTAATTCTGAAGAAGCTGAGGTTTAATGGTTCCATGAAGACCTACAGGCCTAAAAGATCTTATAGAACTAATACCAAAAGAAGATGTCCTTTTCATCACTGGGGATTGGAATACAGAGTAGGAAGTTAAGAGATACCTGGAGTAACAGGAAGGTTTGGCCTTGGAGTACAAAGCAAAGTAGGCCAAAGGCTAACAGAATTTTGCCAAGAGAATTCACTGGTCATAATGAACACTCTCTTTGAACAACACAAGATATGATTCTACACATGGTCATCACCAGATGGTAAATGCCCGAATCAGATTGATTATATTCTCTGCAGCTGAAGATGGAGAAACTATACAGTCAGAAAAACACGACCTGACTGTATAGATGACTGTAGCTTAGATCATGAACTCCTTATTGCAAAATTCAGACTTAAACTGAAGAAAGTAGGGAAAATTGCTAGGTCATTCAGGTATGACCTAAATTAAATCCCTTACAATTATATAGTGGAAGGGACAAATAGATTCAAGGCATGAGATCTATTAGAGTCCCTGAATAACTACGGACAGAGGTTCATAACTTTGTACAGGAGGCAGTGATTGAAACCATCCCCAAGAAAAAGAAAGGCCAAAAAGAGAAATGGTTGTCTGAGGAGATCCTACAAACAGCTAAGAAAAGAAGAGATGTGAAAGGCAAAGGAGAAAAGGAAAAATATATCCATCTGAATGCAGAGTTCCAGAGAACAGCAAGGAGAGATAAGAAAGCTTTCTTAAGTGAACAATGCAAAGAAATAGAGGAAAACAATAGAATGGGAAAGACTAGAGATCTCTACAAGAAAATTCTCTAATTTTCCTGCAAAGAAACATTTCCTGCAAAGATAGGCACAATAAAGGACAGAAACGGTATGGACCTAACTGAAACAGAAGATATGAAGAAGAGGTGGAAAGAGTATGCAAAGAACTGTACAAAAAAGATCTTAATGAACAAGATGACCACAATGCTATGATCACTTACCTGGAGCCAGACATCTTAAAGTGTGAAGTAAAGTGGGTTTTAGGAAGCATTACTATGAACAAAGCTAGTGGAAGTGATGGAATTCTAGCTGAGCTAGTTCAAATATTAAGAGATGCTGCTGCTAAAGTGCTTCACTTGATATGCCAGCAAATTTAGAAAATTTAGCAGTGACCTCAATACTGGAAAGGCTCAGTTTTCATTCCAATCCCAAAGAAGAGCAATGCCAAAGAATGTTCAAACTGCTGCATAATTGCACTCGTTTCAGATGTCACCAGGTAGTGCTCAAAATCCATTAAGCTATGCTTCTACAGTATGTGAACTGAGAACTTTCAGGTGTACAAGCAGGATTTATAAAAGGCAGAGGAACCAGAGACCAAATTGCCAGCATCCATTAGATCACAGAAAAAAACAAGGGAATTCCAGAAAAACATCTACTTCTCCTTCATTGACTATGCTAAAGCTTTTGACTGTGTGGTTCTACACATGGTCATCACCAGATGGTAAATGCCCGAATCAGATTGATTATATTCTCTGCAGCTGAAGATGGAGAAACTATACAGTCAGAAAAACACGACCTGACTGTATAGATGACTGTAGCTTAGATCATGAACTCCTTATTGCAAAATTCAGACTTAAACTGAAGAAAGTAGGGAAAATTGCTAGGTCATTCAGGTATGACCTAAATTAAATCCCTTACAATTATATAGTGGAAGGGACAAATAGATTCAAGGCATGAGATCTATTAGAGTCCCTGAATAACTACGGACAGAGGTTCATAACTTTGTACAGGAGGCAGTGATTGAAACCATCCCCAAGAAAAAGAAAGGCCAAAAAGAGAAATGGTTGTCTGAGGAGATCCTACAAACAGCTAAGAAAAGAAGAGATGTGAAAGGCAAAGGAGAAAAGGAAAAATATATCCATCTGAATGCAGAGTTCCAGAGAACAGCAAGGAGAGATAAGAAAGCTTTCTTAAGTGAACAATGCAAAGAAATAGAGGAAAACAATAGAATGGGAAAGACTAGAGATCTCTACAAGAAAATTCTCTAATTTTCCTGCAAAGAAACATTTCCTGCAAAGATAGGCACAATAAAGGACAGAAACGGTATGGACCTAACTGAAACAGAAGATATGAAGAAGAGGTGGAAAGAGTATGCAAAGAACTGTACAAAAAAGATCTTAATGAACAAGATGACCACAATGCTATGATCACTTACCTGGAGCCAGACATCTTAAAGTGTGAAGTAAAGTGGGTTTTAGGAAGCATTACTATGAACAAAGCTAGTGGAAGTGATGGAATTCTAGCTGAGCTAGTTCAAATATTAAGAGATGCTGCTGCTAAAGTGCTTCACTTGATATGCCAGCAAATTTAGAAAATTTAGCAGTGACCTCAATACTGGAAAGGCTCAGTTTTCATTCCAATCCCAAAGAAGAGCAATGCCAAAGAATGTTCAAACTGCTGCATAATTGCACTCGTTTCAGATGTCACCAGGTAGTGCTCAAAATCCATTAAGCTATGCTTCTACAGTATGTGAACTGAGAACTTTCAGGTGTACAAGCAGGATTTATAAAAGGCAGAGGAACCAGAGACCAAATTGCCAGCATCCATTAGATCACAGAAAAAAACAAGGGAATTCCAGAAAAACATCTACTTCTCCTTCATTGACTATGCTAAAGCTTTTGACTGTGTGGATCACAACAAACTGTGGAAAATTCTGAAAGACCATGGGAATACCAGACCACCTTACCTGCCTCCTATGAAACCTGCATGCATGACAAGGAGTAACAGTTAGAACTGAACATGGAACAGTGGACTGGTTCCAAATTAGGAAAGGAGTATGTCAAGGCTGTATACAGTAACCCTGCTTATCTAATCTATATGTAGAGTGCATCGTGCAAAATGCTGGTATGGATGAAGCATAAACTGGAGAAATATCAATAACCTCAGGTATGCAGATGGCATCACCCTTATAGCAGAAAGTGAAGAGAAACTAGAGAGTCTCTTGATGAAGGTGAAAGAGGAGAGTGAAAAAGCAAGCCTAAAATTCAACATTCAAAATCAATAAGATCATGGCATTCAATCAAAGAATGACAGACTTTATTTTCTTGGACTCCAAAATCATTGAGGGTGATTACTGCAGCCATAAAATTAAAGGATGCTTGGCCCGTGGAAGAAAAGCTATGACAAATCTAGACAGCATATTCAAAAACAGAGACATGACTTTGCCAACCAAGGACTGTACAGTCAAAGCTATAGTTTTCCCAGTAGTCATGTATGGATGTGATAGTTGGACCATAAAGAAGGCTGAGTGCTGAAGAACTGATGTCTTTGAACTGTGGAATTGGCAAAGACTCTTGAGAGTCCTTTGGACAGTAAGGTGATCAAACCAGTCAATCCTAAAGGAAATCAGTCCTGAATATTCATTGAACGGCATGATGCTGAAGCTGAAGCTCCAATACTTTGGCCACCTGATTTGAAAAGATGACGCATTGGAAGAGACCCTGATGTTGGAAAAATAGAAGGCAGAGGAGAAGGGGATGACAGGATGAGATGGTTGGATGACATCACTGAGTCAATGGGCATGAGCTGAACAATCTCCAGGGCAGAAGGAGAAGGGGATGACAGAATGAGATGGTTGGATGACATCACTGAGTCAATGGGCATGAGCTGAACAATCTCCAGGAGATGGAGATGGACAGGGAAGCTTCATGTGCTGCATTTTATGGGGTTGCGAAGAGTTAGACATGACTGAGCAACTGAACTGAACTGAACTGATGAACAACTATATGCCAATAAAATGGATAATCTAAAAGAAACAGACAGATTCTTAGAAATGTACTATTTCCCAAGAATAAGCCAGGAAGAAATTGAAAACATGAATGGACCAATTACCAACAATGATGTTGAATTAGTAATTTTAAAGCTCCCAGCAAACAAAATTCCAGGACCAGAGGCTTCGCTGGTGAATTCTAACAAACATTTAGAGAATAATTAATACATATCTCTCTGAAACTATTCCAAAACACTCCAGAGGAAGGAATATTTCCAAATTCTTTCTGTGAGACCATCATCCCCTGACATCAGGCAAAGATATCACACAGAAAATCACTGATAGATATATTTGCAGAAACCCTCAACAAAACATTAGTAAACTGAATACAATAATGCATTAGAAGGACCATAAGCCATGATCAAGTGAGATTTATCTGCTAAACAATCAATGTGATTGTTGTTCAGTTGCTCAGGCATGCCCAATTCTTTGAAATCCCATGCACTGCAGCATGCCAGGCTTCCCTATCTTTCACTATATCCTGCAGTTTGCTCAAATTCCTGTCCATTGAATCAATGATGCCATCCAACGATCTCATCCTCTGTCACCCCCTTCTCCTCCTGCCTTCAAGCATTCCTAGCATGAGAGTCCTTTCCAGTGAGTCAGTTCTTTGGATCAGGTGGCCAAAGTATTGGAGTTTCAGCTTCAGCAGTCCTTCCAATGAATATTCAAGGTTAATTTCCTTTAGAGTTGACTGCTTTGATCTCCTTGCAGTCCAAGGGACTCTCTCAAGAGTCTTCTCCGACACCACAATTTAAAGGCATTAATTCTCCAGGGCCCAACCTTCTTTATGGTCCAAATCTCATATCCATACATGATTACTGGAAAACTGTAGCTTTAAATGGATGAATCTTTGTTTTTGCAAAGTGAAGTCTCTGTTTTCAAATATGCTGTCTAGTTTTGTCATATCTCTTTTTCCAAGGACCAAGTTTCTTTTACTTTCATAGCAGCAGTCACCATCCACAGTGATCTTGGAGTTCAGGAAAATAAAATCTGTAATTGTTTCCATTGTTTCCCCATCAATTTGCCATCATACATGGGGAACTGACGGAACTGGATGCCATGATCTTAGGTTTTTGAATGCTGAGTTTTAGGCTTGCTTTTTCACTCTCCTCTTTCACCTTCATTAAGAGTCTCTTTAGTTCCTCTTCGCTTTCTGCCATAAGGATGGTGTCATCTGCATACTTGAGGTTATTGACATTCCTCCCAACAATCTTGATTCCAACCTGTGCTTTATCCATCTGAGCTTTTTGCAAGATTTGCTCTGCATATAAGTTAAACAAGTAGAGTGACAATATACAGCCTTGAAGAACTCCTTTCCCAGTTGGAAACCAGGCTGTTGTTCCATGTCTGGTTGTAACTTTTCTTCTTGGCCTGCATACGGGTTTCTCAGGAGGCAAGGTAAAGTGGTCTGGTATTCCCATCTCTTTCAGAATTTTCCACAGTTTTCCATGATTCACACAGTCAAAGGCTTTAGCATAGCCAATGATGCAGAAGTAGATGGTTTTTTTGGAATTCCCTTGCTTTCTCTATGATCTGATCAAATCTGGCAATTTGATCTCTGATTCCTCTGCCCTTTCTAAACCCAGCCTGTAGATCTGAGAGTTCTCAATTCAATAATGCTGAAGTCTAGCTTGGGGGACTTTGAACATAATCTTATTAGAATGGAAAGTGATTGTCATCAGTAGTTCAAAAATGGAAGGTGCATTGCCTGCCCCCCCCCCAAAGCATGAGAGTCCTTTCCAGTGAGTCAGTTCTTTGGATCAGGTGGCCAAATTTTTCAGCAGTCCTTCCAATGAATATTCAAGGTTAATTTCCTTTAGAGTTGACTGCTTTGATCTCCTTGCAGTCCAAGGGACTCTCTCAAGAGTCTTCTCCGACACCACAATTTAAAGGCATTAATTCTCCAGGGCCCAACCTTCTTTATGGTCCAAATCTCATATCCATACATGATTACTGGAAAACTGTAGCTTTAAATGGATGAATCTTTGTTTTTGCAAAGTGAAGTCTCTGTTTTCAAATATGCTGTCTAGTTTTGTCATATCTCTTTTTCCAAGGACCAAGTTTCTTTTACTTTCATAGCAGCAGTCACCATCCACAGTGATCTTGGAGTTCAGGAAAATAAAATCTGTAATTGTTTCCATTGTTTCCCCATCAATTTGCCATCATACATGGGGAACTGACGGAACTGGATGCCATGATCTTAGGTTTTTGAATGCTGAGTTTTAGGCTTGCTTTTTCACTCTCCTCTTTCACCTTCATTAAGAGTCTCTTTAGTTCCTCTTCGCTTTCTGCCATAAGGATGGTGTCATCTGCATACTTGAGGTTATTGACATTCCTCCCAACAATCTTGATTCCAACCTGTGCTTTATCCATCTGAGCTTTTTGCAAGATTTGCTCTGCATATAAGTTAAACAAGTAGAGTGACAATATACAGCCTTGAAGAACTCCTTTCCCAGTTGGAAACCAGGCTGTTGTTCCATGTCTGGTTGTAACTTTTCTTCTTGGCCTGCATACGGGTTTCTCAGGAGGCAAGGTAAAGTGGTCTGGTATTCCCATCTCTTTCAGAATTTTCCACAGTTTTCCATGATTCACACAGTCAAAGGCTTTAGCATAGCCAATGATGCAGAAGTAGATGGTTTTTTTGGAATTCCCTTGCTTTCTCTATGATCTGATCAAATCTGGCAATTTGATCTCTGATTCCTCTGCCCTTTCTAAACCCAGCCTGTAGATCTGAGAGTTCTCAATTCAATAATGCTGAAGTCTAGCTTGGGGGACTTTGAACATAATCTTATTAGAATGGAAAGTGATTGTCATCAGTAGTTCAAACATTCTTTAGGGCTGCCCTTCTTGGAAATTGGCATGAAGATTGACCATTTTGACTCCTTGGGCCACTGCTGAGTTTTCCAAATTTGCTGACATATTGAGTGCAGCACGTTAATAGTATCATCTTTTAGGATTTTAAGTAGCTCAGCTGGAATTCCATCACCTCCCCTAGTCTTTGTGGCCACAAAGTTTCCTAAAGCCCACTTGATGTCACATTCCAGCTCTAGATTAGTGACCACACCATTGTGGTTGTCCAGGTCATTAAGATCTTTTTGTACAGTTCTTCTGTGTATTCTTGCCACCTTGCCCATGAGGGAACATATACTTCAACACAATAAAGGTCATATATGACAAACCCTCAATGAACACCATACTTTGTGGTAAAAAGTTGAATGCTTTGCTCTAAGGACAAGACAAGGATACCTACTAAAGCCACTTTTATTCAACATAGTAGTGGTAAGTTATAACCAGATAAATTAGACAGGAAAAAGATAAAAATCACCCAAATTAGAAAGGAACACTGCAAACTGTCACTATTTGCAGAAGAAATGATTTTATATAGAGAAATACTAAAGACTCCATCAATAAGTCATCAGAACTAATAAATTAAGTAATGCTGGGGTATACAAAAAACAATACTCATGAGTTGGTTGCATTTCTATGCACTAATAATTGACTTGTAAGAAAGAGAAATTTAGAAAAAAAGGAAACTATCTGATTTCTAATTGCATCAAAAATAATTAAATCTCTAGGAATAAATTTAACTAAGGAAATGAAAAACCTATGCTCTGATAACCATAAGACACTGATGAAAGAAACTGAGGACAACACAAATGAAAGAATACCACGCTCACGGATTGGAAGGATTACTGATAAAATGTCCATACTATCCAAAGTCACCTGTAGATTCAATGCAATTACAGTAAAAATAGCAATAACATGTTTTAAAGAACTAGAATAAATAATCCTAAAGTTTTTATGAAATCACAAAAGAACCCAAGTCTTTAAAGAACTAGACATCTTGGAAATTGGCTTTTGAAGAAAGTTGACCATTTTGAGCTCTGGGGACTTTGAACATAATCTTATTAGAATGGAAAGTGATTGTCATCAGTAGTTCAAACATTCTTTAGGGCTGCCCTTCTTGGAAATTGGCATGAAGATTGACCATTTTGACTCCTTGGGCCACTGCTGAGTTTTCCAAATTTGCTGACATATTGAGTGCAGCACGTTAATAGTATCATCTTTTAGGATTTTAAGTAGCTCAGCTGGAATTCCATCACCTCCCCTAGTCTTTGTGGCCACAAAGTTTCCTAAAGCCCACTTGATGTCACATTCCAGCTCTAGATTAGTGACCACACCATTGTGGTTGTCCAGGTCATTAAGATCTTTTTGTACAGTTCTTCTGTGTATTCTTGCCACCTTGCCCATGAGGGAACATATACTTCAACATAATAAAGGTCATATATGACAAACCCTCAATGAACACCATACTTTGTGGTAAAAAGTTGAATGCTTTGCTCTAAGGACAAGACAAGGATACCTACTAAAGCCACTTTTATTCAACATAGTAGTGGTAAGTTATAACCAGATAAATTAGACAGGAAAAAGATAAAAATCACCCAAATTAGAAAGGAACACTGCAAACTGTCACTATTTGCAGAAGAAATGATTTTATATAGAGAAATACTAAAGACTCCATCAATAAGTCATCAGAACTAATAAATTAAGTAATGCTGGGGTATACAAAAAACAATACTCATGAGTTGGTTGCATTTCTATGCACTAATAATTGACTTGTAAGAAAGAGAAATTTAGAAAAAAAGGAAACTATCTGATTTCTAATTGCATCAAAAATAATTAAATCTCTAGGAATAAATTTAACTAAGGAAATGAAAAACCTATGCTCTGATAACCATAAGACACTGATGAAAGAAACTGAGGACAACACAAATGAAAGAATACCACGCTCACGGATTGGAAGGATTACTGATAAAATGTCCATACTATCCAAAGTCACCTGTAGATTCAATGCAATTACAGTAAAAATAGCAATAACATGTTTTAAAGAACTAGAATAAATAATCCTAAAGTTTTTATGAAATCACAAAAGAACCCAAGTCACCAAAACCATCTTAAGGTAAAAGAACAAAATTGGAGCTATCATGTACCCTGGTTTCAAACTATACTACAAATCTACAATATTCAAAACGGTATGATACTGGCACAAAAATAGACAAGGGAATAGAATAGAAAGCCCATAAGCAAATCCGCACTTGTGTGGCCAATTAATTTATGACAAAGGAGACAAGAATAAAAGGTTAGGAAAAGAGAATCACTTCAATAAATGATGTTGTTATCTTTGCTACATGAAGATAATGTGGGCCACTTTCTTACACCATATATAAAAATAAAACCAAAATGGATTAAAGATCTAAATGTAAGATCTGAAACCATAAAACTGCTAGAAGAAAACCTAAGCACGGGCTTCCTTGGTGGTCCAGTGGGTAAGGACACCACCTTGCACTGCAAGGGGCTCCAGTTTGATCCCTGGCCTGGAAAGATCCCATGTGCCGCAGAGCAGCTGGACCAATGTGTCCAATTACCAAGCCAGAGCTCTGGAGCGCATGTGCCCAGAGCCAGTGCTCTGTGACAACAGAGGCCACCACGATGGGAGGCCCACACGGGCCAAAGAACAAAAAAAGATGCATGAAAATAGATAAATGAAAGACCAATAGAAGTGGCCCGCCCGTCCCTCTCCCTTCCCACACCACCCCACCCACCACCACCCCCAAAAAAACCCTAAGCACTACACACTTTGACTTTGATCTTAGCAGTATTTGGCAGGTGGGGTGGGGCGGGGAGGGGGGGGAGTGGCAGACAGCAGATCTCTTTCTTCAGACAAAAACAACATAAGCAAAAATAAACAAATGTGACTATATCAACCTAAAGTCAGATCATTATGTTGTTCTTGAAACTAATATAATATTGTATGTCATCTCTTTGTGTGTGTGTGTGTGTGTGTGTGTGCTTAGTCATATCTGACTCTTAGCGACCCTAAGGACTGTAGCCCACCAGGCTCCTCTATCTATGGGATTTTGCAGGCAAGAATACCGGAGTGGGCTACTATTTCCTTCTCCAAAGGATCTTCCCCACCCAGGGATCAAATCACATCCCTACATCTTCTGCATTAGCAGGCAGATTTTTTTTTTTTTTTTTAAGATTTATTTATTCATTTATTTTGGGTGGGGGTCAGGTTGGGGAGGGAGGGGAGCGGGAGGGCCACTTCTATTGGTCTTTCATTTCTCCATTTTCATCTGTCTTTGTTCTTTGGCTCTTGTGGGCCTCCCATTGCGGTGGCGTCTGTCGCTCCAGAGCTCCGGCTCATTGATTGGACACATCGGTCCAGCTGCTCCGCGGCACGTGGGATCTTCCCAGGCCAGGGATCGAACCAGCGCCCCTTGCACTGCAAGGCATTGTCCTTACCCACTGGACCACCAGGGGAAGCCCTAGCAGGCAGATTCTTGACCACTGAGCCACCTGGGAAGCCCCTGTATGTCATTTTTTCTTCACTAACGAAACAATGAACATGCTACTGACAATTCTAGTCAGAGATATTAGGCAAGGAAAAGAAATAAATGGTATCCAAATAGAAAGAAAGAAGTAAAATTATTTCTGTTCAAATATGACATGATATTACATGCAGAGAACACTAAAGAATCTGCACACAAATGCGGCTGTCAGAGCTAATACATAAATTCCAAAAAATTGCATGATAGCAAATGATTAGGTCCAAATCAGTTGTATTGCACTAACAATGAAAAGGGAATTACAATAACATCAAGAAAAAATAAAAATACCTAGGAATAAATTTAACAAAGTATACAAAAGGTTTATACATTGAAAACTGCAAAATGTTGCTGAAAGAGATCAAAGAATACATAGACTTAAAGATATCCCATGCTCATTAATTGGAAGATTTAGTATTGTCAAGATAACCATGCTATTGAAATAAACCTACAGATTCAATGCAATCTCTACAAAAATATCTACAGCATTTTTTGTTGAAATAGAACAACTCTCTCTAAAATTTATATGGAATCTCAGAAACCAAATAGCCAAAAGAATATTTAAAAAGAGCAAAGTTGGAGAATTCATGCTTTCTAGTTTCAAAACTTTCTTTAAAAACTAAAGTATTCAAAATAATGTGATCTGGGCTTCCCTGGTGGCTCCATGGTAAAAAAATCTGCCTGCCAATGCAGGAGACAGTGGTTCTATACCTGGATCTGGAAGCTCCCACATGCCATGAAGCAACTAAGTCCACATGCCACAACTATTGAGCCTGTGCTCTGCGACAAGAGACACCATTGCAATGAGAAGCCCATGCATGGCTAGAGAGCAGGCCCCGCTCTCTACCACTAGAGAAAAGCCAGAGCAGAAATAAAGACTCATAACAGGGCTTCCCTGGTGGTCCAGTGGGTAAGGACACCACCTTGCACTGCAAGGGGTGCTAGTTTGATGCCTGGCCTGGGAAGATTCCACGTGCCACGGAGTGGCTGGACCAATGTGTCCAACTGCCGAGCCGGAGCTCTGGAGCTCAAGTGCCCAGAGCTGGTGCTCTGCAACGACAGAGGCTACTGCAATGGGAGGCCCCCACATGCCAAAGAATAAAAAGATCAATGAAAATAAATATAAATAAAAGAGGCATGATGGGGGAAAAGAAAAAAATGTGTCAATACCTAAACACAAAGAGTTAAAACTATAAAGCTCTTAGTGGGAAACAGCAAATAATCTTCACAGCATTGGATTTGCCAATGATTCCTCAGCTGTGACACCAAAAACAGAAGTGACAAAAGAGAAAAGAGCACTGAAATATATGGGAGTTAGATGTATGATGACAGGAATCCAAACCCAGTGTTCTGTGGCAACCTAGAGAGATGTAATAGGGAGGGAGGTGGGAGTAGGGGTTCAAGAAAGAGGGGACATGTGTATACTGGTGCCAATTCATGTTGATGTATGACAAAAGCCATCACAATATTATAAAATAACTACTCTCTAATTAAAAAATAAAATATAAAAAAGAAAAATAGATACATTGGATTCATAAAAATTAAAAACTTTTGTGTATCAAAGAACACAATCAGGAGAGTGAAAAGAAGACAACTCAGAAAATGGGAGAAAATATTTGTAAATCAGATATCTGATTAGGGCTTAATATTCAAAATATATAAGGAACTCCTACCACTCAATAACAATAAATGATAAAAGGAAAATAACAAGTTTGATCAGGACATGCAGAAGTTGCAAATACCACACGTTGCTGATAGGAATGTAAAATGACCTAGCCATACTTGAAAACAGCATAGCGGTTCTTCAGAAAGTTATACAGAATTACTATATGATGCAGCATTCCCATTTCTAAGCATATAGCCAAAAGAATTGAAAACAAAGACTGAAACACTGAACACCCATGTTTATAGAAGCAAGCCCAAAAAGAAACAACTCAAGTGTTCACCAACACAGCAACTAAAGACTCATAACAGGGCTTCCTGGTGGTCCAGTGGGTAAGGACACCACCTTGCACTGCAAGGTGCTAGTTTGATGCCTGGCCTGGGAAGATTCCACGTGCCACGGAGTGGCTGGACCAATGTGTCCAACTGCCGAGCCGGAGCTCTGGAGCTCAAGTGCCCAGAGCTGGTGCTCTGCAACGACAGAGGCTACTGCAATGGGAGGCCCCCACATGCCAAAGAATAAAAAGATCAATGAAAATAAATATAAATAAAAGAGGCATGATGGGGGAAAAGAAAAAAATGTGTCAATACCTAAACACAAAGAGTTAAAACTATAAAGCTCTTAGTGGGAAACAGCAAATAATCTTCACAGCATTGGATTTGCCAATGATTCCTCAGCTGTGACACCAAAAACAGAAGTGACAAAAGAGAAAAGAGCACTGAAATATATGGGAGTTAGATGTATGATGACAGGAATCCAAACCCAGTGTTCTGTGGCAACCTAGAGAGATGTAATAGGGAGGGAGGTGGGAGTAGGGGTTCAAGAAAGAGGGGACATGTGTATACTGGTGCCAATTCATGTTGATGTATGACAAAAGCCATCACAATATTATAAAATAACTACTCTCTAATTAAAAAATAAAATATAAAAAAGAAAAATAGATACATTGGATTCATAAAAATTAAAAACTTTTGTGTATCAAAGAACACAATCAGGAGAGTGAAAAGAAGACAACTCAGAAAATGGGAGAAAATATTTGTAAATCAGATATCTGATTAGGGCTTAATATTCAAAATATATAAGGAACTCCTACCACTCAATAACAATAAATGATAAAAGGAAAATAACAAGTTTGATCAGGACATGCAGAAGTTGCAAATACCACACGTTGCTGATAGGAATGTAAAATGACCTAGCCATACTTGAAAACAGCATAGCGGTTCTTCAGAAAGTTATACAGAATTACTATATGATGCAGCATTCCCATTTCTAAGCATATAGCCAAAAGAATTGAAAACAAAGACTGAAACACTGAACACCCATGTTTATAGAAGCAATGTTCACAATACCTAAAAAAATGGAAGCAACTCAAGTGTTCACCAACACAGCAAGTGTTGTGCTGTTCAACACAACAAGTGTAACATGATATGTACATATATTGGAATATTATTCAGCTATTAAAAGGAGTGAAATTCTAATAATGCTACAACAAGAAGGAAACTTGAAGTGAAATAAGCCAGATATAAAAGGGTGTATATTGTATAATAATACTTATATCAGATACTCAGAGTGGACAAATTTAGACAGAGACTAGAAATGTGTTCACCAGGAGCTGATAGAGTTGGAAATGGGGAGTTATTGCTTAGAAGCTATGGAGCTTCTGTTTGGGACAATTTTTTTAAAGTTCTTGAGACACACAGTAGTGACAGTCATACAACACTGTGAATGCACTTAGCTCCATCACTTCAAAATGATGTATATTTTAAAATTAGTAAAATGGTAAACTTTATGTGTATTTTGTCTAATAAAATATAACCAGGAAAGGGAAGGGAGGGAGGGAAGGAGGGAAA
This sequence comes from Tragulus kanchil, assembly GCA_022376925.1. NCBI lineage: Eukaryota > Metazoa > Chordata > Mammalia > Artiodactyla > Tragulidae > Tragulus > Tragulus kanchil. The sequence continues at coordinate 89,629,532 of JAIOJX010000023.1, read as the reverse complement.
AAGAGGAAGAAGGAGAGGAGGAAGAAGAAAGAAAGGAAAGATGGCAGAGTCTGGCTGTTATCTGTGCCTGACAGTGCCAGTTGATTGCGTTTCCTGATCCAGCCTCCATACAGATTGTCTTCTTAGGCTGCGTATGTATACTTCCAAAGTAAACAGAGGATAATTTAATCCCCGAAGAAAACAGTGGAAAGAAGAAAGAAATTTCTCCTATTTTTGAAGTCTTAATTTTTCAGGTGAAGAGGAAATGCTTGTTTTGTTTCCAGATGGAAATTTCACAAAGGGGACTCTGCGTTCCAAGTGAGTCGTTCTAGAAATATCCCAAAGTGACTGGATAGAACTAATCACACATGAATCTCACACAGTCAGAACAAATCCTCCCACTTCATGAATGAAGAGCTTGTTCCATGTTATTAACAAAGACTCCCAGACTCAGAGAGGAATTTGTCCAGGTCTCACAGTTGTAGTACATGGAAGAGTCTATAATAAAATCCATGCTTGAATCTTTTCTCATGATTTCTAGAAATAGAAGGAAAATTTATCAGGCCAGAAGTGGAGAAATGAGGATTTAGAAGCAGAGGGTTTAAGTCCAGTCTTTGTCCCTAACTCATTGCACATCTTTGGTCCAGTCGTTCCATCTTTCTGTGCCTTGTTTCCCTCATCAATAAAAGAAGGATCAGAATCTCTGCTTCAATGGGCTTGTAGCTGAGTTTTGTTGAGTTGCTGTGATGTATAGCTTATAAACTTCTTTGGGGGAGATTGACTTACTGGTGACTGGCCTGATCCTTCAGTGTGCTCCAGCTGTACTTTTTTTTTTTTTTTTTACTTTTACAGAGTTTTATTGCTTACAGCTATACATAAATCTAAATCAGTCATAGGTGTACCCTTGACCCCTCCTACCTGAACACCCCTTCCCAGTCTCTCCTCACCCCACCCCTCCAGGTTGTCACATAGCCCCCATATAAGTTCCCTTCATCTTGCAGCACATCCACAATGATTGTCTCTTTTATATATGGTAGTGTAGGTTTCCGTATTACTTTTTCTAAACTTCTCATCCATTCCTCCCACCTCTCAATGACCACGAGTCTATTCTCTATGTTTGTTACTCCATTGATCCTCTACAAATGCATTTATCAGTCTCAGGTGGACATTTTGAAAGAGGCGTATTCTCTTGGTCTGATATAGTTTTCTTCCAGAAATGCTAAGATGGAAGTGTAAGAAAGTAGGCTATCAATGTGAAATGATCACTCATGAGGGAAAGTGACAGATCACTCATAGCTGGACAAGCAGCCTCTTGGTGGCATGTGCAGAGGGGATTTCTCCTCTGGAAAGGAGTAAGACTAAGTATCTTTTGGAGACTTTCCAAAGCCCAATGACCTTTAAGGAAGGTAGGTAGAGAAGCAGGAGCACTTTCAATTCTCATGGGGAGCTGCACAAGGAAATCCTATGAGCACAGGTAAGCACTGGTTTGGGGCCATCCACACCATCCCTGCATTAACTGTGTGACTTTGATCAGGTCATCTGGGAGCCTCTTATTCCCAGTGCCTACCATCTTCTTCTGAGCCCTTAGACTAGAGTCTGCGCCATCTGACAAACAGTAGAATAGATGGCCATGAATATGGTCAGATTTTCATGTGAGGGCATTTCCTCTGATTGTTTCATTTCTTAAGCATGGTAGGGGCTTGTTAGTAGCAAACATGGTATGAGCACCTACCATCCCAAGCTGCCAAGAACTGGATGCAAAGGTCCCTAGAGGGCACCTTTCCCTCACATATCAGGGTGACTGAGCTCAGAGCATCTCCTTGGAGCAAGGGTTCACAACAGTGAAAGACTCAGAGTGACAGAGGCCTCTAGGGGTAGCAAATCCCCGTACCACAGTGCTAGCATGAGTGAGTGAATGGGAAACAGAGGCAGATTGGGATAGTCTGACCCCCAAATAAAGCTGCCAGTCAACCCATATGCTCATGGCCACGTGGGAAACTGAGCCTCATGTGGCCAGGACTCCCAACTTTTTCTAGAAAAATCAGACATCCAGATAATTATGTTAAATATCTGTACCAGTCAAGACTGTTTTGGTTTTGCTGTTGTAGCAAACAACCTCAAATCCCAGTGCCTGGAAACAACAGAATTGTTTGGTTTTTTGTTTGTTTGTTTGTTTGCTAACTCATTGTCTGTGTTCCACGAAATCTACCAGTGCACCTCGTCACCATCGTTTACCATGATTTTTGTCCTGTGTGACTCATTGAGAGGATTTAGGGCACTGGGCCAATTCAGTGCTAGGTAGAGGAGCAGGCTCCATCCCAGACATCTCTACACCAAGGAGAGAGCGCTACAAGATGTCCCCTTATAGTTAAATGCTCAAATCCAGAAGAGACACATCACCTCTGCTCACCCACAGAGCCCATGTGGCATGGGATACAAGCTAGCTACAACCTTTGGAGCAAGTCCCTGCCAACCTCACAGCTAACCACCCTATCTCTTGATTAGTCCAGGTTGACATAAGTCAGCAGGCCATGCAGAACCCATCTCAGGTAGGATCTGGGCCAGGCACCCAGGGCTGACTCCTGGAACTATGAGGTAGTAAGGAAAGATGTTGGAGGCCAGACATGACAGATAGCCAAACATAGAGCATGCCCATCAGGTCTGTGCAAACCCATTGCCCCCTGCCCTGGCCATTCCTCCTCTCCCCTCAGGATCCTCTGTCCTTCAGGCATGGGCATACATAACCTCAACAGACTCCCTTCTTCCCTTTAAACTTTTTGTCTGGGATCATCTCACTGTACCTGTCCCTGTACCTGGACGGCAGCCTGCAAGAAGGCTCAGGCCTGTCCCAGTTCTAGACCCACAGGACCAGTATACAGTTGCTTGGAAGAAACAACAAATGAACACATGGTATCCCCATTTTTCAGATAAAAATTGTGTCAGCCAATATTGTTGCTCATTTGCACATGTTGGATACTGCGGCAAGTACTAGCCTAATAACCCAGCACTGTATGCTTCCTGTGTAGCAAAACCTATTGTCATTTACTCCTCACAGCAGTCCCTGAAGTTGGTATCATCTTTCCGATCTACAGATGGGGAGACTGAGGCATGCAGCTTGCCTTTAGCCACTGCTTCCACCAACTCCCAACAGCCACTCAAGGGCCCTGGAGGGAGGAGGAGACTTGGCTGGCCTGCCCACCATGGGCTGTGTCTACCTCTGGGGCCATGCCCCTCCCACCTTAAGGCTCAGAATCCAACCCTGGGTTTCATCTCCTTTGCCCTGCCTAGAAAGCTTTTGATGCCCTGGGTATCAACAGGAGGAGCCCAGATCCTGGAAGCCAGGCCAGTCCAGAGACAGTATCCACTCAGTTCAGTTCCTAGTGCCTCAATGTTGGCCCTGGGCACCTGCTATTTGACAATTGAGCAGCACTAAATGCTTTCAGTGTATTGTGCAAACATCTCCACCATCCATCTCCAGAACATTTTCAACTGGCAAAAATGAAGTTCAGTCGTTATTAAACACTAACTCCCCTTTCCCTTCTCCTCAGCCCCTGGCACCCACCTTTCTTTTTCTGTCTCTGTGAGTCTAACTACTCTAGGAACCTTATATAAGTGGAATCATAAAGTATTTATCCTTTTGTAACTGCATTATTTCACTTAGCATAATGTCCTCAAGTTTCATCCATGTTTTAACTGGTGTCAGAATTTCCTTTTTTAAATTTGAGTAGTATTCCATTGTATGGATATATCACATTTTGTTTATGCATGCATATGTCAGTGGATTGCTTCCCCTTTGGCTTTGTGAATAATATTGCTTTGGACACGGGTGTGCAAATATCTCTTCAAGATCCTGCTTTTAATTCTTTGGGATATATATATCCAGACGTAGAATAATCAGATCATATGACGATCTTATATACACTGTTTGAGAAAGAGAGAGATTTTACAGACACCTTTAGTAATTTATATTGATTGTAAGAAAGTGGGAAAAATATAGAAACAATAAAAAATGTTTTTGTTTTTCAGATTTTTCAGAAGAAACCCACTATTAACATATGTGTATGAGTCCCACCAGAGGTGTCAATGTGCTTTCAATCCATCCCTTGGTTTACCTCCTGTAGGCGTTGTTCACAGCTAATTGCCCAGGGCTCAGGTGGCCTGGGTGGGGCTCCTACCTCATGGGTGGATATTGGGAAGAGCACTTCAGCCTTGAGACTCCATACCAGGCCTTCTTTCAGCAGAGGCCAGTATTCCTCGAGGTCACACACCCACACCCACAGGACCTTGGGTCCCCGGAGCCTCCCCCTCTGCCCATAGCAGGCCAGGCATCAGGCCCCGAGTGCCTCGCAGGTGCTGAGGGCTCAGTCTGCCTGGCCTCCCAGCGGCTCCAGAGTCATCTATAGAGTATATTTGAGCTGTTGTGTGGAGTTGAGTTTCTTTTCCAGAGAAAAATCAATGCACCAATGCTTCTCCAATGTTGGCCCTGGGCACCTGCTATTTGACAATTGAGCAGCACTAAATGCTTTCAGTGTATTGTGCAAACATCTCCACCATCCATCTCCAGAACATTTTCAACTGGCAAAAATGAAGTTCAGTCGTTATTAAACACTAACTCCCCTTTCCCTTCTCCTCAGCCCCTGGCACCCACCTTTCTTTTTCTGTCTCTGTGAGTCTAACTACTCTAGGAACCTTATATAAGTGGAATCATAAAGTATTTATCCTTTTGTAACTGCATTATTTCACTTAGCATAATGTCCTCAAGTTTCATCCATGTTTTAACTGGTGTCAGAATTTCCTTTTTTAAATTTGAGTAGTATTCCATTGTATGGATATATCACATTTTGTTTATGCATGCATATGTCAGTGGATTGCTTCCCCTTTGGCTTTGTGAATAATATTGCTTTGGACACGGGTGTGCAAATATCTCTTCAAGATCCTGCTTTTAATTCTTTGGGATATATATATCCAGACGTAGAATAATCAGATCATATGACGATCTTATATACACTGTTTGAGAAAGAGAGAGATTTTACAGACACCTTTAGTAATTTATATTGATTGTAAGAAAGTGGGAAAAATATAGAAACAATAAAAAATGTTTTTGTTTTTCAGATTTTTCAGAAGAAACCCACTATTAACATATGTGTATGAGTCCCACCAGAGGTGTCAATGTGCTTTCAATCCATCCCTTGGTTTACCTCCTGTAGGCGTTGTTCACAGCTAATTGCCCAGGGCTCAGGTGGCCTGGGTGGGGCTCCTACCTCATGGGTGGATATTGGGAAGAGCACTTCAGCCTTGAGACTCCATACCAGGCCTTCTTTCAGCAGAGGCCAGTATTCCTCGAGGTCACACACCCACACCCACAGGACCTTGGGTCCCCGGAGCCTCCCCCTCTGCCCATAGCAGGCCAGGCATCAGGCCCCGAGTGCCTCGCAGGTGCTGAGGGCTCAGTCTGCCTGGCCTCCCAGCGGCTCCAGAGTCATCTATAGAGTATATTTGAGCTGTTGTGTGGAGTTGAGTTTCTTTTGGCAAACGCTGGAGACTGACAAAAATATTCACGTCAAAACATTTCTGGTGCAAAATTTATGAAAGCATTTGAATTTGGCTTGGGCATTTTTTCCTTTTTCCTTCTCCCCCTCCCCCGCCTTGTCCTGAGTTGGGGGTAGGGAGAAGAGATAGAGTCCAGATGTTGGTGGGAATTAACTTCTCTATTCTCCCTCCCCCCAACCCCTCTGGCCAAAGGGACAGTGGAATCAATGGCTGCTGTGTGTCCACACAGTACAAAAGGCCATGCGGCTGAGCCCTGGGCTCTCCCTGCCTTGTGAGCACCGAGGAAGTGCCCAGGCCTGGAGTTTGCCCCCTAACCCCAGGGTCTGGGGTAATTGTCTGCAGAGGCAGCCTGGGGCTGGGCAGGCCATAATGATTTAGGCAGGATCTATTTCACTTCAAGCTTTTTCTACTCCGAAGAGGCCTAATCGAAAGTAATCTGAAAATTAGGGAAAATAAAAACCATGCCCACCGTTACATAAATACCCATTTCCTCGCATCGGCTGTTCGAAATCTCCTCATTCCAGAGCAATGTGATGTTTCCCTGATGGGCAAGGCCAAGCCCCCGGGAGCTTTTGATCCACACTGCCTGTGCCCTGCTTCCTGACAGGGATCCCAGAATAGAGGGTGAGAGTGGGAGACGGAGGAGAGCGGCAGGCCATACGGTTGGCCCAGTCCCCAGAAGGCCACTCCTGCAGACCTTCAATGTGGCCTGTGGGTAAAGAGGGTTTGGGTTTGAGGTGACCACATGGACTGTTCATTTATTCCTCCAACCCATTTCCTCCTCAAGACTTTGCAAGGGCATCATGACAGCCCCCTACCTTGGCATGCAGACCCTTTCCCTCTCTTCCTGACTCATTCCTTTCAGTCCTCAGATACTCCCATCTCAGCTGCACTCCAAGGCCTTTGTACAAGCTGTTCCCAAAACCTAGAGACCCCTTACCCAGGTTTGCACTCACCTCAGGCTTTCTTTGCTTTGCCATTTTGGAAGGAAAGTCGCTTTCTCAGAGTCACCTTCTCAGGCTCTCTTGCCCCAGGATCCTTTCTCACAGTAACGCCAACTCACCCAAACCTTGTTTTCTGAGCCCTGTGCTTGAGCTCCAGGAAACAGGGGCCACATCCAGCTTGGTTACCTTGACTGGAACTCAGTAAACATTTTTTGACAGAATAGAGAAGTTTTTTCATGGAACTAAGTTCAGTGGCTTACAGAAGTGGAGTAGGGGGAGGGGTCTGGAGCCTAGCAGGAAACCAGGTTAAATTCCACCCACACTACCCACCTCCTTACCATCTGGCTGGAGACAACAGCTCCCAGACCAGCATCTGACACACTAAATGGTGGTGTTCAACATGGCTACCAATCCTCTGGCATTCATCAAAGAGTGAGGTCTTCTCTCTGATGTGCTGTACCTGTGATGAAGAAGCTTCCAGATGGTTCCAGAGATCCCCAAGCCATTCGACTCTTCCAAAGTATGCTCCACTTGGAATGTACAGGCTCCTTCTCTGGGCCAAGCCAAGTTCTAGACATGGAGATGTGATAGGGAGTCAGATTCTCTGTATCTTTAAGAGATGGACCAGAATCAAGTGCCCTTTACTGACCACAGTGGCAGTAGATGTGCCCCAACTCACTCAGGTGGGGAAACTGAGGTTGGAGTTGTAGATGGACTCCCACAAGGGGCAGATGGCCAGGAGCCACATGCTTTGCTGGGGTCTTTCCTCCCTCTTCCAGCTGTTTCCCGAGGCTCCTTCCACTCACTGTTGCACTCAGACCCTTGTTTTGCGCTTGACAACATTTATAACAAGAATAAGGTGCCTGGGACTTCCCTATAATGGAGTCAAATCTGTTCTCTAAGGCCTTGTCTGCCCTGGACTCCAGAGGCTCCAGAACACTAGGCTGTCAGGAGCTCCTAGAATGAAGGTCACCCAGGGACACCAGGTGGGTCAGAGTCTCTGAGTCCCTGAAAATGAAGATGAGTCCCTCAGGGACAGAGTCACCCAGACCAGTGCCAACAGTCAACTGTACCCGTGATTTTTCAAGAAGGCCTTCAGTCCCAGGTACCTGATAGGTGGAACCCTGGCTCGAGAGTGAGGAAGGTATTTCTAGAATCAATAATCGTGCCAATAATTCACGTCCATTACATACCCAAAGAAGGATTTCATGCATCACTATAGTTAATACTCATTACAGTCCTACAAGTTTGAGACAAACAGACCCATCTTTTTACATATGAGGAAACTGAGGTACAATGAGGTTGAGTGGCTGAATCCATTGTGACCTCTGAAGTCACAGAGAAACCTGACTCCCAAATGCTGGAGCCTAGCAGGAAACCAGGTTAAATTCCACCCACACTACCCACCTCCTTACCATCTGGCTGGAGACAACAGCTCCCAGACCAGCATCTGACACACTAAATGGTGGTGTTCAACATGGCTACCAATCCTCTGGCATTCATCAAAGAGTGAGGTCTTCTCTCTGATGTGCTGTACCTGTGATGAAGAAGCTTCCAGATGGTTCCAGAGATCCCCAAGCCATTCGACTCTTCCAAAGTATGCTCCACTTGGAATGTACAGGCTCCTTCTCTGGGCCAAGCCAAGTTCTAGACATGGAGATGTGATAGGGAGTCAGATTCTCTGTATCTTTAAGAGATGGACCAGAATCAAGTGCCCTTTACTGACCACAGTGGCAGTAGATGTGCCCCAACTCACTCAGGTGGGGAAACTGAGGTTGGAGTTGTAGATGGACTCCCACAAGGGGCAGATGGCCAGGAGCCACATGCTTTGCTGGGGTCTTTCCTCCCTCTTCCAGCTGTTTCCCGAGGCTCCTTCCACTCACTGTTGCACTCAGACCCTTGTTTTGCGCTTGACAACATTTATAACAAGAATAAGGTGCCTGGGACTTCCCTATAATGGAGTCAAATCTGTTCTCTAAGGCCTTGTCTGCCCTGGACTCCAGAGGCTCCAGAACACTAGGCTGTCAGGAGCTCCTAGAATGAAGGTCACCCAGGGACACCAGGTGGGTCAGAGTCTCTGAGTCCCTGAAAATGAAGATGAGTCCCTCAGGGACAGAGTCACCCAGACCAGTGCCAACAGTCAACTGTACCCGTGATTTTTCAAGAAGGCCTTCAGTCCCAGGTACCTGATAGGTGGAACCCTGGCTCGAGAGTGAGGAAGGTATTTCTAGAATCAATAATCGTGCCAATAATTCACGTCCATTACATACCCAAAGAAGGATTTCATGCATCACTATAGTTAATACTCATTACAGTCCTACAAGTTTGAGACAAACAGACCCATCTTTTTACATATGAGGAAACTGAGGTACAATGAGGTTGAGTGGCTGAATCCATTGTGACCTCTGAAGTCACAGAGAAACCTGACTCCCAAATGCTGGAAGCTCCTTTTTTACCCCACAAAGACCCACCTCTGCAATGCCCCCGTCTCCATTTCTGCCCAGTTCAGATCCCAGTGGTACTGTAGGAGGCACATTCCCCCCAGCTCAGCCAGGGCGGAGAAAGATGCCCAGGAAGGGGCAGGACCCATTGCTGGCATGTGAGCAGAGGCAGGCCACACTGCGACAGTCTTGGGTGGATGTTGGACTAGGGAGTCTTCAAGCCCTCTAACCCCCAACTTCCACGGGAGTTCCATGGGCCTGTGTGCCACAGGAAGAAGAGGCTCCTCTCCTGACCACAGGCAGCTTCCACCTGCACTTCTGTCATTCCTAGGCCTTTGTGTTGTCCCCTACCTGGAACACATTGTCACCACCACACCATCCCCCACCTGGCCATCCCCCTCTGGGCCTCACTGTGCTGAGCCAGAGGCTCCTCTCCTGCAGTAGCTTCCCCTCAAAGACTCACATTGGATCAGAGCAATGCCCAGCAGACGACCCAGTGGCCAGCAGCTATTGGTGGAGGAGGCAGAGGCAGGGGGTGATTAGTGAACGAATGAGTGGAGAGAAGGACCCTTCTCTGGGTACTGGGGTCCAGTTCCTCACAATGTATGTGGGGATATAAACATGTAGCACCCTGAAGTTGTCTCATTCCAGCATGCTTGCCCCCTCTATCCCTTTACATGTGTCTAGTGCACCCCCATGCCTCCCTGGGATGGACACCACCCTATCCAGACTTCTCCAGGTCCCAGAGGGTGAGCCATTTTACAGTAACTCTCATTTCTACTCTGGAAAATGATGTTTCATCCAGCTCAGCAAATAGAACGTGTGGCAGGGACAGCCATCAGACCCACCCAGAGGGTGACCTGAGCTCCAGGAGATGGAAAGGGGTTCTCATACCGGTTGTCATCCCAGGCCTGGAGATAAGGCTTTGTCCAGCAACTCTTGGTGACCCTCTCTGCTCCTACAAACTAGGGGTCTCTCAACAGGAGAGACAAGCCCCTTGCAGGTCCCACAGGACCCTGACCCTTTTCCCTGGATCTTGCTGGTCAGAGTGGCAGGAATTCCAAATCTCCCTCAGGAATGTCCCATCTACTGCATCAGGGGAATTTGACTGCAACTTCCATTTAACAATCCTACACCCTGGCTAAGGTCTCCCAGGCAGGCATGGGCCCCAACCCAGGGCCCGGATATGCAGGCAAAGGCCACACACATGGCCCTGAGAAGGTTTGAGAAGTTTGTGAAGCAAGAGGAAGTCATGCGACTGGGAATTCTGGAAGGGCTGCTCTGAGTTGTAGCAGGAGATGAGCACTGAATAGAATTGCAAATGCCCAGTTTCAGGTAAAGGCCTCCTCAGGAGTTGGGCAACATGAGCCAAGCAGGCTGGGGGCAAATTATGGGAGCACCAGACTGGAGTGGCCTCCAAGCTGAGGCCCAGCTGGGTGAGTCTGCAAGATAGTCCTGCAGGAGTGGGCCTGGGGGCTGGACACCATCTGGAAGCTGGGCAAGAGCTGTTCAGACCTGATCCAAGGCAGGAAAGGATCCCCAGGACTAGGCTTTGTGAATCACAATTGAGAGGTGAATACAGCTAACCAGCAGAGGTGGGGGTCACTGCTTCCCAAGGTCAGAAGTCCCAGGAAGCTGGAAGTCTCCTTTCCTCACAGAGAGAACCCTTCTAGAAGCCCTGCCTCTCAAAGACGTTGTGGGCCCAATTTTTTTCGTTTTCAATTTTTGAAGCTTTTGGGGGGTGGGTGCTTTGGGAGCAGGCAGGGGCTCCCAAGGGTAATGTATGTTTACCCGCAGTAGTCGGGGAAGGGTGGCCATGTGAACGCTCCCGGAGTGGAGCCGGTGCTCTGTTGCAATTACCCGTAAGCCTGGTGTTTACATGGGGGTTTTACAGAGAATTCAAAGCATATCTTCCTGTTGCTTTGGCAGCAAAGGCGTATCAAGTGAGTGTTCAAAAGGGCCGAACTGCGTTTGCAAAAATAAAAACCAAATGGCTGAGTAATTTCCACCAGAAAAGGACTTACTCTCGCAATTGCACGGTCTATTTAGCATGCTTTCATAAAACTTTTTTAACGAATCAGCCCCTGAACTCGAGTGCCAGCCCAACCCACCTGTCAGGATTGCATTTCCAAACACAGGTATGGTGCTCAAGAGATTGGATGCAGGTTTCCGTTCCTGGAGCAGGAGACAGGCCCCGTGTGCCCAGCAGCAAGAATGTGAAGACCCTGTGCCAATCAGGGATGGAGATCCTAATCCAGAAGGAATCCCAGAGCTGAGGGGAGCAAGGCAGTGCTGTGACACCACAGGGACACTGGGGGACCCACAGGAGGCCTAATTCAGCCTGGGGAATAAGGAGTAGCTTCCGGAAGAAGGAGCTGCCTGAATCAGACACTGGAAGGATAAAGCAAGAGAGGACAGACCAGGAATGATGGAAGACCCTGTAAGAGGAGAGTGCCCAGAGAGGAAGCCAATCTGCATCAAGGAGGGTCAGTGCCTTGTGCGTAGTTACCAAAGGGACACAAGAAGAAAAATGCTTTCACATGGAAGATTCCATTACGGAAGTACATGGTGAACCATTCAACCAAGATGGGCTTTTAGGGCTTGTTAAAGGAGCAGAATTTCAGCCTCAAATGAAGGGAGACATGTAAGATATTAGGTATTGGGTCTTAGGGTAACTATGTGTTTAACTTAGCAAGAAACTACCAAAATGTTTCACTCAGAGAGACCCATTTGATTTGCTACCTGCAGTGTACAGGAGATCCAACATGCTCCACATTTTCTTCAACACGTGGTATTGTCAATCAAAGTAATCTCATTACAGTTGTAATTTGCATTTCTCCAGTGACTCAACAGTAAAGAATCTGCCTGGAATGCAGAAAATATAAGCTGGAGACACAGGTTCAATCCCTGGGTCGGGCAGATCCCCTAGAGAAAGAAAATGTCAACCCACTCCAACATTCTAGAACATTCCATGTGCTTACTAGTTATCTGAATACCTTCTTTTGAAAAAGATCTTTCAACTTTTCTGTCTGTTTTTGATGTCTGTGCTATTACTGCTGTGTAAGAGTTCTTTGTGTGTTTTGGTTATTCAAATTCTATTTAGATGTTTTTCCCTTCTGAATTTTGACTTGCCTTTCATTTAGAACTTTTTGTTTTGAAATAATTATACATTTAAAGCAAATTATAAAAAGAATGTATGAGGAGTTCTATACACCCTTCAGCTCGCCTCCCCCAAACTTAAGGTATTACATGACAGTAGTGCAAAATCAAAACGAGGAGATTCATATTGATATGATCCATGGAGCTTATTCAGATGCCTCCAGTTATAGGTACACTCATGCATGTGTATGTGTGTGTGTTTGTGTAGCTCTATGAGATTTTATCACATATAGCTTAATGTCACTGTCACCAAGATCAAGACAGTCCACAGGACTCCCTCTTGCCACTCTGATCCCATCCCTTCCACACAACAACTAGTAATCAGTTCTCCATCTCTATAATTATGTTATTTAATAAATGTTATCTAAAAGGAATCCACAGCATGTGTCCTTTCGAAACTGGCTTTTCTTTACTTAACCTAGTTCCCTGGAGATTCATCCAGATTTCTGTGTGTGACAATATTCATTCCTTTTTCTTGCCAAACAGTGTATTTCATGGTATGGATGCACCAGTGTTTCCACATTCACTCACTGAGGGTCACTGGATCCTCTCCAGGTTTCAGTTATTACAAACAAATATTTCTGTCCAAATTTCTGTGTGAAAATACATTTTTATTTTCTGGGATAAATGCCCAAGAGTACATACAATTGCTATATCTTCTAGTAATTCCATTAATCAGTTTAAAAGGAACTGCCCAAGGATTTTACAAACCACATCCCCTTCAACACGTGGTATTGTCAATCAAAGTAATCTCATTACAGTTGTAATTTGCATTTCTCCAGTGACTCAACAGTAAAGAATCTGCCTGGAATGCAGAAAATATAAGCTGGAGACACAGGTTCAATCCCTGGGTCGGGCAGATCCCCTAGAGAAAGAAAATGTCAACCCACTCCAACATTCTAGAACATTCCATGTGCTTACTAGTTATCTGAATACCTTCTTTTGAAAAAGATCTTTCAACTTTTCTGTCTGTTTTTGATGTCTGTGCTATTACTGCTGTGTAAGAGTTCTTTGTGTGTTTTGGTTATTCAAATTCTATTTAGATGTTTTTCCCTTCTGAATTTTGACTTGCCTTTCATTTAGAACTTTTTGTTTTGAAATAATTATACATTTAAAGCAAATTATAAAAAGAATGTATGAGGAGTTCTATACACCCTTCAGCTCGCCTCCCCCAAACTTAAGGTATTACATGACAGTAGTGCAAAATCAAAACGAGGAGATTCATATTGATATGATCCATGGAGCTTATTCAGATGCCTCCAGTTATAGGTACACTCATGCATGTGTATGTGTGTGTGTTTGTGTAGCTCTATGAGATTTTATCACATATAGCTTAATGTCACTGTCACCAAGATCAAGACAGTCCACAGGACTCCCTCTTGCCACTCTGATCCCATCCCTTCCACACAACAACTAGTAATCAGTTCTCCATCTCTATAATTATGTTATTTAATAAATGTTATCTAAAAGGAATCCACAGCATGTGTCCTTTCGAAACTGGCTTTTCTTTACTTAACCTAGTTCCCTGGAGATTCATCCAGATTTCTGTGTGTGACAATATTCATTCCTTTTTCTTGCCAAACAGTGTATTTCATGGTATGGATGCACCAGTGTTTCCACATTCACTCACTGAGGGTCACTGGATCCTCTCCAGGTTTCAGTTATTACAAACAAATATTTCTGTCCAAATTTCTGTGTGAAAATACATTTTTATTTTCTGGGATAAATGCCCAAGAGTACATACAATTGCTATATCTTCTAGTAATTCCATTAATCAGTTTAAAAGGAACTGCCCAAGGATTTTACAAAGTGGCTGCACCATTGTACATTTCAACCAGGACTGCACGAGGGATCCAGTTTCTCTGCATGCCCACAGGATGTGGTGTTGTCACACTTCTTGTTTTAGCTGTTCTGATAGGCATGTAATAAAGTCACAGTTCCCTAGTGATTACTGCTTTTGAGTGTCTTTCCACAAGCTTATTTGCCATCTGTGAATCATCCCTGGAGATACGCCTCTTTATGTGTTTTGCCCATTTCCTAATGGAATAGTTTGTCTCTTACGTTAGATTTTGAGAGGGCTGTCTATGCAGGCATTAGTATTTTGTCATAGATGTGGTTTGCAAACATTTTTCTCCCAATCTGTAGTTTATCTCTTCATCCTGTCCATAAGAATCTTTAACAGAGAGCAAGAATTTTTACTTTTGATTTATTTTACTTTTCTGGATCATTCTTTTGATGTCAAGTCTAAGTACTCTGCCTAATCTAGGTCCCAAAGACTTTTTCCTATTTTTCTCTAAAGTTTATTTAGTTTTACATTTAAATCTATAATCTGGTTGGAGTTCATATTTGCACAAGGTGCTACATTTAGACTGAGGTTCTTTGCTTTGAATGATGGCCCAACCTAATCACCTTATTTTGACTTGATTACTTCAGTAAAAACTCTGCCTCCACTGAGACTTGATTCCTGAGGTAACTGAACAAGCCACTTGGCACAAAAAGGTGGCTCTTTCAATGAGGTCTTTCTTTCACTTATTTGATTTTGATTGGTTGAGTCTTGCAGACCATGACTATGAAGTAGTCTCCAGTTTCTCTTGACTCTCTAGATGAGATGCTGCCTGATTCATAAGTTGTTCAATAAAGGCAATTAGATCTTTAAAATTAAAAAAAAAAAAGATTCATCACCAAATAAGGCCACAGATCTCCAAATAAGAGTAAAACTGACTTCTTTACCATATAAAATCATCCAATTCATGAATATGGTATGGGTCTGCATTTGTTTAGGTCTCCTTTGATTTCTTTCATCAACATTTTATAATTGCCCACTTTCCAGATCCTATACATGTTTTGTTACACTTGCACTTAAGTGTTTTATTTTCTTTGGAGTGGGTATTAAATGGTATTATGTTTTTAATGTTAATTTTCAAATGTTCATTGCTAGTATATAGAAATAAAAGGAACTTTTGATTTTTGATCCTTTAGCTTTCAACCTTGCTGAACACACTTATTACCTTTAAGAGTTTATTCTTATATTTTATAGATTCTTTTGGATTTTCTACATATACTATCATGTATCATGCCTTCTGCAAATAGGGACAGTTTAATTTCTTCCTTTATAATCTGTGTGCCCTTTTTTCCTTTCTGTATCACAGTGACCAGAACTACCAGCACTATGTGAAATATCAGTGGTGAGAATAAACATCTCTCCCTTGTTCCCAAACTCAGAGAGAAAGCATCTAGCCTTTATATGGGAAAAGAATTCAAAGAAGAGTGGATATATGAATATGATAATAAATTCACTTTATTGTACACCTGAAACTAACAGAAAATTATAAATCAACTATGTGCTGTGTGTGCTAAGTCACTTCAGTTTTACCTTGTCTCTTTGCGATCCCATGAAATATTGCCCATCAGACTCATCTGTCCATGGGTTTCTCCAGGCAATAAAACTGGACTGGATTGCTGTGCTCTCCTCCAGGGTTTCTTCCTGACCCAGGGATGGAACGCATGTCTCTTATGTCTTCTGCATTGGCAGGCAGGTCCTTTACCTGGCACCACCTGAGAAACCCGAATCAACTATACCCCAATAAAAATTTTAAAAAAGAAAGCATTTAGCTTTTCAACACTACATATAATATAATATTAACTATAGGAATTTTGATAGATTTTCTTCAGCAAGTTGAGGGAATTCACCTCTCTTTTCCAAGTTTCAGCAAAAAGTTTCTCTTGACTCTCTAGATGAGATGCTGCCTGATTCATAAGTTGTTCAATAAAGGCAATTAGATCTTTAAAATTAAAAAAAAAAAAGATTCATCACCAAATAAGGCCACAGATCTCCAAATAAGAGTAAAACTGACTTCTTTACCATATAAAATCATCCAATTCATGAATATGGTATGGGTCTGCATTTGTTTAGGTCTCCTTTGATTTCTTTCATCAACATTTTATAATTGCCCACTTTCCAGATCCTATACATGTTTTGTTACACTTGCACTTAAGTGTTTTATTTTCTTTGGAGTGGGTATTAAATGGTATTATGTTTTTAATGTTAATTTTCAAATGTTCATTGCTAGTATATAGAAATAAAAGGAACTTTTGATTTTTGATCCTTTAGCTTTCAACCTTGCTGAACACACTTATTACCTTTAAGAGTTTATTCTTATATTTTATAGATTCTTTTGGATTTTCTACATATACTATCATGTATCATGCCTTCTGCAAATAGGGACAGTTTAATTTCTTCCTTTATAATCTGTGTGCCCTTTTTTCCTTTCTGTATCACAGTGACCAGAACTACCAGCACTATGTGAAATATCAGTGGTGAGAATAAACATCTCTCCCTTGTTCCCAAACTCAGAGAGAAAGCATCTAGCCTTTATATGGGAAAAGAATTCAAAGAAGAGTGGATATATGAATATGATAATAAATTCACTTTATTGTACACCTGAAACTAACAGAAAATTATAAATCAACTATGTGCTGTGTGTGCTAAGTCACTTCAGTTTTACCTTGTCTCTTTGCGATCCCATGAAATATTGCCCATCAGACTCATCTGTCCATGGGTTTCTCCAGGCAATAAAACTGGACTGGATTGCTGTGCTCTCCTCCAGGGTTTCTTCCTGACCCAGGGATGGAACGCATGTCTCTTATGTCTTCTGCATTGGCAGGCAGGTCCTTTACCTGGCACCACCTGAGAAACCCGAATCAACTATACCCCAATAAAAATTTTAAAAAAGAAAGCATTTAGCTTTTCAACATTACATATAATATAATATTAACTATAGGAATTTTGATAGATTTTCTTCAGCAAGTTGAGGGAATTCACCTCTCTATTCCAAGTTTGCTTATGCTTGCTAAAATAATAAATGACTATTGAATTTATCAAATTCTTTTTCTGCATCCATATACAATCATATTTTTTGTCTTTGACCAGTTGATGCTAATGGTATTGAACGATTTTAAAATATTAAACCAGCCTTGAATTTCTGAAATAAATCTCACTATAAGTGTATATTTTTGCTTCATACTCCTAGATTTGATTTGCTCTTATTTTGTTGAAGACTTTTGTTTTCTAGGTTCACAATAGATATTAATCTTTAATTCCACATCTCCCTCTTTGTATTTTCTCCCTGGTTTTGGTATCAAAATAATGCTGATATCAAATAAGTTGACAAGTGTTCCCTTTTTTATTTTTTGTACTTTCTGAGATAAATTTTGAAGAAGTGGTGCTAATTCTGTTTTCCAGTAAAGTAATTTTGGCCTGCAGATTTCTTTCTCAGGGATTTTAAAACTACCAATCAGGTTCATTTAACAGTTATACTACTACTCAGTTTGTCTCATTCATCTTGGTTGAATTTTGGTTGTAGTATTTGAGGAATTTGTCAATTGTCTTCTTCTAAGTTGTCAAATTTATTCTCATAGAATTTATTGTATATTTTAAATGGCTTATTATACCTTACTATATTTTAAATGGCTGCAGGCTCTCTTGTAATACCTCCTGTTTCATTCTTCATATTAATGATTCAGGTCTTTTGTTTATCTTAGTCTTGCTAAAAGATTGTCAATTTTATTGATATTTTTCATTAATTTTCTGTATTTTAACTCATCAATGTCATAAATTTCTGCTCTTTATTACTTCTTCCTTTAAATTGCTTTGGGAATATTTTGTTCTTTTTCTAATTTCTTGAAGTATGAACATATATTATTGTTTTGAGAACTTTTCTAATTTCTAATATAAACATTTAGGACTAAACTAAGATCATGGCATCTAATCCCATGGCAAATAGATGGGGAGAAAATGGAAACAGTGACAGACTTTATTTTCTTTGGCGCCAAGATCACTTGGATGGTGACTGCAGCCATGAAATTAAAAGATTCTTGCTCTCTGGAAGAAAAGCTATGACAAACCTAGACAACATATTTTTAAAAAGAAACATCACTTTGCCAACAAAGGTTCAACCAGTTAAAGCAATGGCTTTTCCAGTAGTCATGTATGGATGTGAGATTTGGACCATAAAGAAGCCTTAATGCCAAAGAATTGATCCTTTTGAATTGTGGTGCTGGAGAAGACTCTTGAGAGTCCCTTGAACAGCAAGCTTAAACTAGTCAGTCCTAAAGGGAATCAACCCTGAATATTCATTGGAAGGACGAATGCTGAAGCTGACGCTCCAATACTTTGGCCACCTGATGAGAAGAGCTGACTCATTGGAAAAGACCCTGATGCTGGGAAAGATTGGGGGGGGGACAAAGGATGAGTTGGTTGGATGGCATCATCAACTCAATGGACATGAGTTGAGCAAAGGATGAGTTGGTTGGTGCTAATTCTGTTTTCCAGTAAAGTAATTTTGGCCTGCAGATTTCTTTCTCAGGGATTTTAAAACTACCAATCAGGTTCATTTAACAGTTATACTACTACTCAGTTTGTCTCATTCATCTTGGTTGAATTTTGGTTGTAGTATTTGAGGAATTTGTCAATTGTCTTCTTCTAAGTTGTCAAATTTATTCTCATAGAATTTATTGTATATTTTAAATGGCTTATTATACCTTACTATATTTTAAATGGCTGCAGGCTCTCTTGTAATACCTCCTGTTTCATTCTTCATATTAATGATTCAGGTCTTTTGTTTATCTTAGTCTTGCTAAAAGATTGTCAATTTTATTGATATTTTTCATTAATTTTCTGTATTTTAACTCATCAATGTCATAAATTTCTGCTCTTTATTACTTCTTCCTTTAAATTGCTTTGGGAATATTTTGTTCTTTTTCTAATTTCTTGAAGTATGAACATATATTATTGTTTTGAGAACTTTTCTAATTTCTAATATAAACATTTAGGACTAAACTAAGATCATGGCATCTAATCCCATGGCAAATAGATGGGGAGAAAATGGAAACAGTGACAGACTTTATTTTCTTTGGCGCCAAGATCACTTGGATGGTGACTGCAGCCATGAAATTAAAAGATTCTTGCTCTCTGGAAGAAAAGCTATGACAAACCTAGACAACATATTTTTAAAAAGAAACATCACTTTGCCAACAAAGGTTCAACCAGTTAAAGCAATGGCTTTTCCAGTAGTCATGTATGGATGTGAGATTTGGACCATAAAGAAGCCTTAATGCCAAAGAATTGATCCTTTTGAATTGTGGTGCTGGAGAAGACTCTTGAGAGTCCCTTGAACAGCAAGCTTAAACTAGTCAGTCCTAAAGGGAATCAACCCTGAATATTCATTGGAAGGACGAATGCTGAAGCTGACGCTCCAATACTTTGGCCACCTGATGAGAAGAGCTGACTCATTGGAAAAGACCCTGATGCTGGGAAAGATTGAGGGCAGGAGAAGGGAGTGACAAAGGATGAGTTGGTTGGATGGCATCATCAACTCAATGGACATGAGTTTGAGCAAGCTCTGGGAGATAGTGGAGGTCAGGGAAGCTTGGCATGCTGCAGTCCATACGGTCACAGAGAGTTGGACACCATTGAGTGACTGCAGAACAATAACAAGGACTATAAATTTTCTTCTTAGTATGACTTTTGCTGTATCCCACAATTTTTGATATTCTGTGTTTTCATTTTTATCCAGTTCTATTTATTATTGTATTTTCATTAAAGCTACTTTTTTGCCCCATGAATTATTTAGAAATATGTTTATGATTACTTCCCAAGTGTTTAGAGATGTTCCTTTCATCTTTGCCTTATTGATTTTTCTGTATGATTTCAATTATTTTAAATATGTTGAAGATTGTTTATGGCCTAGATTTTCACTTATCTTGATAAATATTTGATGGCTGTTTGAAAGGAATGTGTATTCTGTTGTAGCTTGGTGATATGTTCTGTGTTTTCTCAGTGACTGAGAGTGAGATGTTGAATTCCCAAGCATAATATGGCTTTATCTATTTCTCCTTTCAGCTCTATCAATTCATGTGAAAGAACTCTTATTTCACGCATAAGATCTAGGATTGCCATATCTTCTTAGTGGATTGGTGCTTCTATCTTTATGTGATGTTCCTCTTTGTTCCTAGGAATTTTCTTTGCTCTAAATTCTACTTTTTGCAATAGTAACATAACCACTCACCCTTCTTAAAAGTGGTGCTTGGAATGTACATATATTCTTTCATTCTTTCACTTTCAAGTGAATTTTTTTCAATTCATGAGACTAGTTTTATTCTATGTTTGCCATGAGAAAAATAAATCAACTTCTCTGAAACCTAAATCATCATGATAGACAGATTATACCAAATATGTTATTTGCAGGGATGACCCTATAGGAGGTCAGTGTGTGTATAGTTCCCATTAACCTGAAAAACACATTATTTAAATATGATGTTTCAAAGAGATTTAGTCTTTCCTGTTTTTCTTTTTATGGTTCTGATCAATAGTTAATGGTATTTGCAGCCTGTCCTCCAGTGCAGACAAATACATAACAGTCATTTGTACATTTACTTTACATTTTATTTATTTTTTTATTTTTGGCTATTTTAAGTTTTCACTGCAGCTGAGTTGCAGGGACTAGGGGCTACTCTCTAGCTGAGATGAGCAGGCTTTTTGCTCCAGTGACTTCTCTTGCTGTGGAGCTCAGGCTCTAGACACATGGGCTTCAGTAGTTGAGGCACACAAGCTCAATAGCTGCAAGGCTCTAGAGTGCAGGCTCAATATTCTTGCCTCACAGGCTTAGTTGATCTGCAGCATGTGGGATCTTCCCAGATCAGGTATTAGAATCCATGTTTCCTGCACTGGTAGGCTAACTTTTTACCACTGGGCTACCAGGGAAGCCCAGTCAATTGTACATTTAATGTGATAAACTCAGAAGGATTTTCTGAACAAAACTTTGTCCCTGCTTCCATGTGTTTCATCTACCAGAGTGACGTGGTCTTCTATTCAAGGAGGTATCTTTAGTTGTGATATTTATGAATATTTGATGGCTGTTTGAAAGGAATGTGTATTCTGTTGTAGCTTGGTGATATGTTCTGTGTTTTCTCAGTGACTGAGAGTGAGATGTTGAATTCCCACGCATAATATGGCTTTATCTATTTCTCCTTTCAGCTCTATCAATTCATGTGAAAGAACTCTTATTTCACGCATAAGATCTAGGATTGCCATATCTTCTTAGTGGATTGGTGCTTCTATCTTTATGTGATGTTCCTCTTTGTTCCTAGGAATTTTCTTTGCTCTAAATTCTACTTTTTGCAATAGTAACATAACCACTCACCCTTCTTAAAAGTGGTGCTTGGAATGTACATATATTCTTTCATTCTTTCACTTTCAAGTGAATTTTTTTCAATTCATGAGACTAGTTTTATTCTATGTTTGCCATGAGAAAAAAAAATCAACTTCTCTGAAACCTAAATCATCATGATAGACAGATTATACCAAATATGTTATTTGCAGGGATGACCCTATAGGAGGTCAGTGTGTGTATAGTTCCCATTAACCTGAAAAACACATTATTTAAATATGATGTTTCAAAGAGATTTAGTCTTTCCTGTTTTTCTTTTTATGGTTCTGATCAATAGTTAATGGTATTTGCAGCCTGTCCTCCAGTGCAGACAAATACATAACAGTCATTTGTACATTTACTTTACATTTTATTTATTTTTTTATTTTTGGCTATTTTAAGTTTTCACTGCAGCTGAGTTGCAGGGACTAGGGGCTACTCTCTAGCTGAGATGAGCAGGCTTTTTGCTCCAGTGACTTCTCTTGCTGTGGAGCTCAGGCTCTAGACACATGGGCTTCAGTAGTTGAGGCACACAAGCTCAATAGCTGCAAGGCTCTAGAGTGCAGGCTCAATATTCTTGCCTCACAGGCTTAGTTGATCTGCAGCATGTGGGATCTTCCCAGATCAGGTATTAGAATCCATGTTTCCTGCACTGGTAGGCTAACTTTTTACCACTGGGCTACCAGGGAAGCCCAGTCAATTGTACATTTAATGTGATAAACTCAGAAGGATTTTCTGAACAAAACTTTGTCCCTGCTTCCATGTGTTTCATCTACCAGAGTGACGTGGTCTTCTATTCAAGGAGGTATCTTATTTAGCTTGCTTAATTTCATAAATTGCCCCATCCCTACCTTCTAATGTTTATGGTCTGCCTTTCACCAGAAACATATATAAAGTGAATTTCTTGATGACAGCCTATAATTGGAGCATTTCTTATCGCTTTATCAATCTCTATCTCTTAATACATGTATTTATACCATTCGCATTGAAAGCAATTATTAACTTGTTAGGGCTTAAATCTGCCATTTTTTTGTTATTTTCTATTTGTTCCTTTTGCATCTATCCCTCTATTTTTTTCTTGGTTTCCTATAGGTTATTTGAATATTTCTGAGATAGTTATTTTAAGTAATAAGGCTGATTATTTACAATAGTTTTAAATAACTTTACAGGCTGTTCTAGGTACTACCACATACAGACACTGCTTATTACGGCCTAGTGGTATAGCTATTTCACTAGTTTGACTGATGTGCAGAAGCCTTTCTTCCATATAGACGTTTTTAAATATTTATTTGGCTATGTCAGGTCTTAACTGTGGTATTTATGGTATTTCATTGTGGTTCATAGACTCTCTAGTTGTGGTGCACAGTCTCAGAAGATGTGGTGTGTGGGCTCCAGCACACACAGACTTCAGTGGTTGCAGCACGTGGGCTCTCTAGTTGTGACTCATGGGCTTAGTTGCTCTGCAACACGTGGGATCTTAGTTCCCCGGCCAGGATTAAACCTGCATTCCTTGGATTGGAAGTCAAGTTCTTAACCAATGGACCACCAGAGAAGTCCTTAGACTTTCTTTATTCTACTTGTTTTTCTGAATTTAAAAAATACTTTTCCTTTAGGTAATTCCCTAAGGATTCAGTGGTTAAGATTCAGCACTTTCTTTTGCTGAGGACCTGGGTTCAATCCCTGATCAGGGAACTAGGATCCCACAAGCTATGTGGTGTGACCAAAGAAAAAACATTTTTTAATAAATACAATTTTTAAAATAAAAGTTTGTCTTTGCTTTTCACAAATTTAACTCTGACGTATCATGGTTGGTATGGATTTATTTGGATCCATCTTGTTTGGAGACACTCTGCTTGAACTTTTTTTGTGTTTCATCTACCAGAGTGACGTGGTCTTCTATTCAAGGAGGTATCTTATTTAGCTTGCTTAATTTCATAAATTGCCCCATCCCTACCTTCTAATGTTTATGGTCTGCCTTTCACCAGAAACATATATAAAGTGAATTTCTTGATGACAGCCTATAATTGGAGCATTTCTTATCGCTTTATCAATCTCTATCTCTTAATACATGTATTTATACCATTCGCATTGAAAGCAATTATTAACTTGTTAGGGCTTAAATCTGCCATTTTTTTGTTATTTTCTATTTGTTCCTTTTGCATCTATCCCTCTATTTTTTTCTTGGTTTCCTATAGGTTATTTGAATATTTCTGAGATAGTTATTTTAAGTAATAAGGCTGATTATTTACAATAGTTTTAAATAACTTTACAGGCTGTTCTAGGTACTACCACATACAGACACTGCTTATTACGGCCTAGTGGTATAGCTATTTCACTAGTTTGACTGATGTGCAGAAGCCTTTCTTCCATATAGACGTTTTTAAATATTTATTTGGCTATGTCAGGTCTTAACTGTGGTATTTATGGTATTTCATTGTGGTTCATAGACTCTCTAGTTGTGGTGCACAGTCTCAGAAGATGTGGTGTGTGGGCTCCAGCACACACAGACTTCAGTGGTTGCAGCACGTGGGCTCTCTAGTTGTGACTCATGGGCTTAGTTGCTCTGCAACACGTGGGATCTTAGTTCCCTGGCCAGGGATTAAACCTGCATTCCTTGAATTGGAAGGCAAGTTCTTAACCAATGGACCACCAGAGAAGTCCTTAGACTTTCTTTATTCTACTTGTTTTTCTGAATTTAAAAAATACTTTTCCTTTAGGTAATTCCCTAAGGATTCAGTGGTTAAGATTCAGCACTTTCTTTTGCTGAGGACCTGGGTTCAATCCCTGATCAGGGAACTAGGATCCCACAAGCTATGTGGTGTGACCAAAGAAAAAACATTTTTTAATAAATACAATTTTTAAAATAAAAGTTTGTCTTTGCTTTTCACAAATTTAACTCTGACGTATCATGGTTGGTATGGATTTATTTGGATCCATCTTGTTTGGAAACACTCAACTGCTTGAATCTGAATGTTTGTGTCTTTCACGTGGCTTTTTTTTTTTTTTTAATTTTTTAATGGAAACTTACAGAAAGCAAAATATTTTTATTTTGACCGAATTCAATTTGCCAAGTTTTAATTTATTTTTTGTCCATTCTAAGAAATCTTTACTTATACAAGATCATGAAGGCTTTTGCCTATGTTTTCTTAGGTATAGTTTTATGTTTTTAGGATCTCTAATCCTTTTGACTTTGGTTTTTGAGTATGAACGAGGTACATACTCCAAGCCAAAGTCCTTTTTTTCCTGGTAGATACCTAGTTTTTTCAGTACCATTTGTTAATAGTGGATTGCCTTAGTACCTTGGTTAGAAATCAATACATATGAATATACATATACACATATGGATAAATTTCTGGACATTAGAATTCACTAGTAAAGCAATCGAATTTGCCTGGATTTTTTTTTTGGCTGAGTTTTTTAAATTATTAATTCAAAAATTTTTATACACAGAAGGTTAACCATATTTTTTCTTCTTATATCAATTCTGGTTATTTGTGCCTTTCAAGGAATTTGTCTATGTTATGACAGTTGTCAAACATTTACATAAAGTTGATCATAATATTTTTTGTTTGTTTGTTTGTTTTTTAATGACTGCAAGATCAGCAGTAATGACCACCCTTTCACTCCTATATTGGAAATGTGTTTCTTCTCCAGCTAGACGTTTATCAATGTTATTGATCTTTACAAATAACTAAATTTGGAGTTCATTGATTTTCTTTATTATTTTTCCATTTTCTATTTCATTGTTTCACACAGCCATTTAAATTTAAACTTAAAAGTAAATAAAATTAAGAATTCAAAATTTAGTCTCACAAGCCATGTTTCAAGTGCTCAACTATATTATAGGAACATTTTCTTTATAGCAAATAGTTAATTGATCAGCACTGTTCCAGAGTGTGGTAGGTCTTTTTCTCAATTATTCTCATCTCTCTTACCTAGACATTTTCTCTAAGCTTCTTAGGGGTCTTGGGAGAACCGGGTGACTCTTAAACTCTGTCTTCCTGATGACTCTGGTCTTGGTCCCATCTCAGGCTCTGTGGCCATTTCCCTTCTTTCTGATCTCTTTGTTCTTTTCAGTCCCAACTGTCTGTTCTCCACCTTTGCTTCCAGAGGGAGACTCTAACACAGTGATACCTCCCTACACCACTTTTCTCAAATCACAGTGCTCCCATTACCTGAGACCCACAGAACTTCTCTGTTTCCCCCATGGGCCTGAGTCATGGATGCTAGGAGCAGTCCCCACTTTTAAATGGGCCACCCAGAACATCTGTGTCACTTGCACCACTTGGCTTCAGTCACCCAGTGGACTACCAGAAAATAGAGACAGAAAAAAAATGGCTCAGGGCTACAGGGCCCCTTCTCTTGGACCTGGTTTGTGGCATAAGCCCCAGAGGCAAGCCCCAGAGAGACTCCTCTCCAGGCCTTCCTAGGAAAGAGGTTCCAGATCTCAGAGTACAGCCAAACTTAAGAGTGAGACAGAGAATCCAACAGGATGTGAGGGTCCCACAAGAGGTATTGGCGGTGTGGGGTTGAAGGCCAGATAGCACTTGTCTGAAGTGATTTCCCATCCTATGTCTGGTGGATCTTGCACTCTGCCACTCAGGCTCCCAGGAGCCTGGTCCTGCCTGCACAGGTCAGCCCAGCCCACAACAATAGGAATGGCCATGACCCTTCCCTGCTGGCCTAGCCATGTTCCTGACCACCTGCCCATCAGCCCTCAGGCCATGAATCACCAGTTGCTCCATGAGAGGAAGCAGTGATGACCCCAGGCTCCAGAAGGGCTGCCCTGGATGTTTGTCTGTCCTAATCCACCCCTGCAGGCAGGAATTAATAGCTCCTGCTCCACACACACCATGAGTCCCTCTCTCAAGAATTCCCTTCCTTACAGATTCCCTCCCCTCAACTTGAACATCCTTCTTTTCAAAGTCCCCTTTTGTCCCTCTCCCACCTTCTTGTTTCCTCCCTTCTCTGGCATCCCTGGTCCTTCAGTTGACTTAGCTTTCCGACCAGCCACCAGGCACTGGTGCCCTTGCCTGCCATGGGCGCGGTTCCAGGGCCCACATCAAGGACATAAATCATCTTTTGGAGCAAAATAGGCATGAGGAGTCCATTTGACCACACAGACAACCCTTACTGGGGCTTCAGGAGTTGAGACATGAAAGAGTGGAAGGTCTGGACTATGGGGATCTTGCAGGCAGTTAATGGGGAGCCACAGAAGGCGACCGAGCTAAATAGCCAGAGGAGGTAGTGTTTGGGGCTGAATTTGGGGATCATGAAGAAGGGAATCAAGGGGAAAAAATCAGGGCAGGACCGGTATAAGGTGTTCTGGGAAAGGCTAAGGTCGGTCCGGTGCGATCATGCAACCTGATGAAGCCCAAGCCTCCCCACCTAAGGCATTGGTGTAAGGACAGATAAGAAGGAGCCCTAAAGCCCAAGGCAGTGAGAAACAAGAGCTGGGAGCAGCTGAGTGAGCCCAGTTGAGGGCTCCTCCAGAAGACTGCAAGAAGGGACCTGGGGTGCTAAGCCCAGAGAATGTCTGCATCCGGGAAGAGGAGGAAAGAGGGTTGAACAGATAGGAGGGAGCCCCTTCTTCCTGACTGAAGAGGTATTGGCGGTGTGGGGTTGAAGGCCAGATAGCACTTGTCTGAAGTGATTTCCCATCCTATGTCTGGTGGATCTTGCACTCTGCCACTCAGGCTCCCAGGAGCCTGGTCCTGCCTGCACAGGTCAGCCCAGCCCACAACAATAGGAATGGCCATGACCCTTCCCTGCTGGCCTAGCCATGTTCCTGACCACCTGCCCATCAGCCCTCAGGCCATGAATCACCAGTTGCTCCATGAGAGGAAGCAGTGATGACCCCAGGCTCCAGAAGGGCTGCCCTGGATGTTTGTCTGTCCTAATCCACCCCTGCAGGCAGGAATTAATAGCTCCTGCTCCACACACACCATGAGTCCCTCTCTCAAGAATTCCCTTCCTTACAGATTCCCTCCCCTCAACTTGAACATCCTTCTTTTCAAAGTCCCCTTTTGTCCCTCTCCCACCTTCTTGTTTCCTCCCTTCTCTGGCATCCCTGGTCCTTCAGTTGACTTAGCTTTCCGACCAGCCACCAGGCACTGGTGCCCTTGCCTGCCATGGGCGCGGTTCCAGGGCCCACATCAAGGACATAAATCATCTTTTGGAGCAAAATAGGCATGAGGAGTCCATTTGACCACACAGACAACCCTTACTGGGGCTTCAGGAGTTGAGACATGAAAGAGTGGAAGGTCTGGACTATGGGGATCTTGCAGGCAGTTAATGGGGAGCCACAGAAGGCGACCGAGCTAAATAGCCAGAGGAGGTAGTGTTTGGGGCTGAATTTGGGGATCATGAAGAAGGGAATCAATGGGAAAAAATCAGGGCAGGACCGGTATAAGGTGTTCTGGGAAAGGCTAAGGTAGGTCCCGTGGGATCATGCAACCTGATGAAGCCAAAGCCAACCCACCTAAGGCATTGGTGTAAGGACAGATAAGAAGGAGCCCTAAAGCCCAAGGCAGTGAGAAACAAGAGCTGGGAGCAGCTGAGTGAGCCCAGTTGAGGGGCTCCTCTCCAGAAGACTGCAAGAAGGGACCTGGGGTGCTAAGCCCAGAGAATGTCTGCATCCGGGAAGAGGAGGAAAGAGGGTTGAACAGATAGGGAGGGAGCCCCTTCTTCCTGACTGAAGACTGGAGCACAAGCCGCCTTCCCCCACCTTCAAAACTGCTTCAGAGAGTAGAGCACAACAATTCAAGAAGCACAGGGAAGGTCTGATAGATTGGAAATGTACCCTAAAGCCGCAGTCAGGAAAACAACATGGTCTGTGTCTAGAACAGATGAAACCAGAAAAAATTGCCTAGAAATATCCTTAGTCACGTCTGCCACTAGCTTTCAGATGCCTCCTTCTCAAGGAACCCCCACTACATACACCCTAACCCTGGCACTGCTCCTGGTAACCCCCTCGGAAGAGCAGAGTATAGACATTACTGAACTTTGCCAGAGCTTAATCCACAGCCACTGAGAGAAAGCCACCAACGGATGTCTATGTGGTATGGGACACAAGTGCGTGGATGTCGATGGAGGTTGAACTCAGGGTCCTGGCCCTTGGTCACTACAGTTCACCCCAGGGGCTCACAATCAAGTGGTCTAAAAAAAAAAGAATAAGCAAATAGGACTGGGTTTCCCCACCCCCACTCCAGATTTAAAGGTAAAATAAATGACATTTGGGCAAAGATACTGACCCCAGAACACATTACAGAGACCCATCTGTGAGCCTGGCATTGGTTTATCCCTGTAACTCCATCAAAGGTAAGGTAACTGTCCCCATGTTACAGCTCACAGAGGTGGCATCTCCATCAGCTGCTGGTGCAGAGCAAGGAGTCCCCTGATGGCCCACCCCAGGCAAAGTCATGCAGTTTTCCTAAACTCTAAGAGAAATGAACCCAAAAGGAAGAAAGGGAGGCAATGTATATGTGGCAGACTGAAGCCTACTCTACAAAATGTGCAAAAGACTGTATGTGATACTTCCATGATATTTATATATTTCTCATTTATATGATATTTATATGAGATTTCTCTTTGATAAGTAGAAGAGATATTAGTGGTGTACACATACACACTGATTGTAGACCACATTCTAGAACAGTATCTTACAAAAATCCTCCCTCTTCAGAGTAAAAGGGCACACGTTGCAATACATGGTGGCCTTACCCACTTACTAGATCAGCCAAAATGAGTAGAAAAGGTAAGCTGCAGTGTCAGCTGAGTTGAGCGCATATCCAGGATATGAAGGAGACCCCAATGACCCTAGGAGGCTGCGCTCTCTCAGCACCTGGTCCATTCGGGGCAGGCATCCCAAGACAGCGTGTGGGTATGTGGATTCTGTGACCCAATCTGAGCATGGCACATGGGCCCCATTCCCCTGACCATCAGGGAGGCCAGGACAACACCTCCATTTTATGGGGAGGAAGCTGAGGCCTGAGAGCCAAGACCATCTCTGTGTTCCTTCCTACAAGCTCCAGCATATCTGCCATTTGGTGAAAGCAGTTCAGGATGGGGGGAAGGGCAGGAGAAATTGAAATAGCACTGGCTGGAGTGTGGGTTCAGGCCGGTGGGCCAGCAGGCGGACAATTAATTACGAGGATCCCGCTTTGAGCCGGACGAGGGCCCAGCTAGGCCGGGTGTTTACATGCACGCTCATCTGTTTGGGGCCTGCAAATCCGTGTCAGATGTTAATGGAACAGCATCATTTTTCTGCCGAGGTGGCATCCCCTGGGATGTTTGGATGAGGCGGCCGATGCGACTCAGCCTGGGAAAGGCAGGCTGGCGGCTAAACAGGGAGGATATTTGTCAGGCTCCCCGACAGCCCATAGCTTCCCCCTCCCCAGCCCTGCAGCCTCGCCCAGCATCCCTTCATCCAAAGTGCTCTGGGGACACAGAATCCTGAGCCACAACAAGTAAGGATCCATGAAAATATGGGCAGTAGACTGCAGGCTGGAACTGAGTAAACATTTAACTGAGCATCGACCTAACGACCTGGGTTCACACCCAGCCCAGTGTGCAGCCTCTGCTCCACACACCTCTGCAAGTCGGGTGCGCATGGCGTGCCCATCTGCAGACCTCCCAGGCCAGGCCTGGTCACCAAAGGCCTACCTGTGTCTTGTGTTCTGCTGCAGCTTGCCTCCTGAGTGGGCTATAGCAGAAATGATGGGGAGAAGACCAGGAAGGGACATGCCACCCCCTCATCTTTAGCTCCCCACTCAAACCCCTCCTCATCACCAGGAAGGCTGATGGAAGAAGAGGCCCAGAGAGGGGAACCAACCTGCCTGAGAGAACACAGTAAACAGGCTGTCAGGTCAGGCAGGTGGAAGAGAGGGCCATATTGCAACAGAGGGCCAGGTGGGGATGTGGGGATCACAGGGAGAAGTCAGCCCCATAGCACCTCTGTGTGGGTTAGAGCTATCAGTCACTCTGAAGGTGTAGTGGCTGAGGCCAGCCCTGAGTTTCCACAGCGAGGCTAGGTGAGGCCTTCCACAGGCTCCCTGGGCCAGAAATTTGGCCTTGTGTAAGGGAATACCGCCTGGACCAAGGCCTGGGGCAAACGAAGCCTTGTGGGAACCCTGACCCTGCCAAGCTCTCCACTCACACTGCCCTCGCTGCTCCTCACAAAGCTTGAGCCTGCACCTGGAGAATTGGCTCTACTGTTTCCGTGGTCTCAACTCCTCCCCCACACTCTCTGGGCTCTGCTCAAAGGTCACCTCCTCAGAAAGGCCTCCCAGCCACAGGACCCAAACCTGAGCTGTCGGCGCCGTGGTAAGTGATCAGCCTTGGGAAACCTCATGGCACTCTGCCCAGCATACAAGAGACGCTCAGGAACGGGGACCACACTGGCAGCATAACTCCTGCAGAAAATCCATGGAATTTAACACCGGTACTGAATGTCTTTGACATGAATTTTATGCACCATTATCATTACTGCTAAGGACAATTCTTTCCCAGGGCCGCGAACACAGTCTTAAGTTTTATATCAGCAGCATCTTTTTCTTTAAGCCTTGGATGGTGAGTGCTCTTCACTCAGTCTCCCACACACTGTGCAGCCCCTCAGAACCATGGACAAGGAAGCAGAGACTCCCAGTAGCCATGTGTTCAACACAGTAGAGGCCCCTTGTTTAGGGCTGTGCACAGAGGTAGGGTGGCTCCAGCGGGGGGAAGTGGGGTTGGGAGAGGGAAATTCAAAAGTCTCTAGGCTACCTGGGAAAGAGAGAGACCCCCGTGATGGGAGGGAGAATCAAGTGAGAGGACGGCCTATCCTGCTGCCCTGCCCAACCTTCTACCGCTTCCCCTAGGCTCAGCCCCTACTCCAGACATCCTCAAAGATGGCACCTCACCTTGTCCCCATCTCAGGGCCTTTGAACGGTAGCTCCTTTCTGCTCTGGCACAGCTCTTTCTCCTGGGCCTTGGGGTGTCTGCAGCAGGGTGCCTCTTATAAGCTCAAGGATCCTGTAACTGTCCTGCCTGGACCTGGTTTGAACCCTAACTCCACCAGCTGTGAGACTCTGTGCCTCAGTTTCCTCACTGGTATGACAGAGACAGTTGTAGGACCTTCGTCAGAGGGCAGCGGTGAGTTGTGAAGGTAGTAATATATGCCAGATATTTAAATAGGTCCCGGCACACCCTGCACTTAACTAGTTCAGGACCAGGGTGAACTGATTATTATCATCTCCCTCCCTACCCTCATAGCATAGCATGCAAATAGCTTTACCCCTCTTTGCCCACTTCTGTCTCTTCAGTCACTAGCCCCATGGTCTTGCCAGCTGGACACCACTCACTAAAGGAACTCAAGTTGCTATTGCCAGAGGACTGTTCGTTCCTGGCCCTCCCCTGCCCCCTCGTGGTCACTCTCGGTATTGCCCCAAGGCACCATAGGGGACCCTTTCCTGCAAGTTTGGGGACTGGCCCTGGGTCCATTTAAGGCTCTGAGCATCTAGTCAGCACCATGGAAAGCAAACTGGGCTTCTGGCGGTGCTGAGCTCCCCACTTGCATATAGACAATGGTAACATGTGCCTGGTGGGCACAAGGGGTAGAAGGGATCCCTGGGGGACAAGTAGAGGGTGTCAGAGGGAAGGGAGCCCTAGAAGAAGGAGGACCCTAGAGGGACAGGCACCCAGGTGGAATATAAACCCCTTTTCCGGGCTTCCCCTGGTGGTCCAGTGGATAAGGACACCGCCTTGCAGTGCAAGGGGCGCCGGTTCGATCCCTGGCCTGGGAAGATCCCATGTGCCGCGGAGCGGCTGGACTGATATGTCCAATTGCCGAGCAGGAGCTCTGGAGCACATGTGCCCAGAGCCAGCGCTCTGCGACGACAGACGCCACCGCGATGGGAGGCCCACCGGAGCCAAAGAACAAAGACGAATGAAAACAGATAAATGAAAGACCAATAGAAGTGGCCTGCCAGCTTCCCTCCCTCCCCAACCCGACCCCCACCCAAAATAAATAAATAAATAAATCTTTAAAAAAATATAATAAATAAACCCCTTTTCCTCAGCCTACCCTGCAGCAGGCTGCTCACCTACAGGGCTCCCCAGGGCCTTCAACATCCCCACTGTATGGACACCCTCCGCTGCCCTGAGCCAGCTGCAGCACCTCTTCCCACCATCTGATCACCCTAAGGTTCAGTCATCTTCCCTGAGACCATGGTTTGTGTTGCTGAAGACAACAGCATCTCATGGGCTGCTCCAGGGAACCTCCATGCCCAGACTCCCTTCTTTCACCTGGAGTATTTGACGACACCATGGGCATCTCATCAAAGCCTGTCCTGCTGTACAAGGAAGCAGGTGACAGTGTGAGTCCCAGGTGAGGCAAAACTCTCCCTTAGCAAAATCAGCCCTGATGCCTTTGGAAGGTTCTCAGTGTGGAGTCTGGAACTCAGTAGTTACTCAGGAAAATGACTGTAAAATTGAGCTGAACTTTGGAAGCCGAGTTGAGGCAATTTATTTATGCCTTGTTCAGGACACCAGCCACTCATGAGTCTCAGGCAGAGCTAGGGCAGCCTACAACGACAAACAGCTCCAGTCTCAGAGGCTTAACATGCAACCCTTCATGCTTCCTCTTGCAGAGGTTATTGCTGGTTAGGTTGATGCCCAGGACCCTGCTGCTGGCATTTTATGGCCTTCAGAAGCTACCTCAATACAATGGTGCCATTCCACTTAGAGTCAGCCACCTGCTGCCAGGGATAAATAATGACAAGCAAGGGACGATCCTGGAGCACTCAAGTCTTGTCCATGGAAGGCTTCAGTCTGAGCCTCAGTTTATCTGCCAAGTGAGGAGCTGGGTCCTTAGGGCCAAGGAAGGGAGCTTTCTCAGCTCCTCCCCTCCCAGTTCACTGTCACAGGGCTGGTGGCCCTGTTTGAAAATGAGAAGACCCCGGAAGGGCCACAGTCAGCACCAAGCATGGAGCAACACAGGCCTCTTACTGCCCCTCTGCAGACATACCGAGAAATGCACATCCCGGGGCCACGCAGAGTCATTTTTGGACACGTGGGCTGTGGGGGTCACAGTGAGGGCCCAGGGCACAACCAGGCCAGGCTGCACCAGGATGATGTGAGTACAGCATAGGATAGGACCTAGGGCCAGGAAAGAGACTCTGGGAAATTTCTGGGAGCCCTCCCTACTAAGTCCAGGGTCCCAGGTCCCAGGTGGCCCTCTGAAGATACATCCCTAGTCATGCTGGGGTGGGGAGACCCAAGGACCACCCAGATAGCTCAGCCTCAAGGACTCCAGCTCTGAGTCTGAGCAGCCAGAGCCATGCCTGGGGGGCAGGGCGCACAGAGCAGCCCAGGATTCAGCAGAGTCCCTCAGTGGCTCTGGGGTGAGGGTGTAGGGACCCCTGGGGGATCTACAGGGCAGAATCTGGCTGGATCTGGGCGAGGACAGGAGAGCTGCCAGGCAGGGTGAGTGCCCGACCTAGTGCTGTGCAGAGGCTACAGTTGGGGAACCCAGCAGAGCAGATTCAGGCTGCGCGGCTGAACACTGCGTCCCAGGGCCTAGCAATGTCTGAGCTGCCTGGCAGCTGGGCAGCCCATCTCCTCTGTGGCAGGCCCCTCTGGCTAGCTGGTCTTTCTCTCTAACTGTTGATCTGCACTGTGCCCTGCACTGTGCATCTGTTGGGGTGGGGTGGGGGCATCTGCTTTTGTTCATTTGTTGTGAATAACATCAGATTTAGACTGAAACCCTGTACACACCCTCAGGCACCTGTCACTGGATTCGGCTAGACTGCATGCCTGTGAGTACTAAGACACTACGATGGTACTGGAGGCTCCTGAGGATGCTCAGGGCTGGGGCTGAGATATCCAGGGTCTCATAGGCTGCCCACTCTGACCAAGGGTCTCTTCTGCCTGCTCCTGCAGGCTGGTTCAGGGTGCTGTAGCTTTGGGGTACAGGGCAGTGCAGATGCCCTGTGGGCAATCCAAGGGCTTTCCAAAGGTAATGTTGGCAGCCAGGGCCCGGGCCTGGGTAGGGGCCTGGCCTGACTGCCCACCCTCACGCCCAGTCCACACCCTGGCCCACTCCTCTCCCCAAGGTCGAGGACCCCCACCATCCTCACTGCAGAGTGGACAACAGCAAACGAGGCAGAAATGACACAGACATGGTTCTGTACAAAACCGGAAATATTTTTACTCTTTTAAAACTTTGATCTAAGTTACCTTAGACCTCATGGACTCGATACAAGAGTAATATGAATTGGGAAATAAAACACTTTAATAGCCACAATAAACTTTGTTAGAAATGTACATGTTGCCAAAATAATAATAATAAAATTAAAAAAATAAAAGAGAGGAAGAGAGAGAACAACTTGATGGCCAGGTTAGATTATATAAATGTTCAACAAGGACAGGAAAGGAAACCTTCAAGCGCTGGGTCAGAATAGTCGGGGCCCCGGGAGGCTCACTCCTCCCAGCCTCTGGGCCCTGGGGCTGCGTCCCCCAAACAGGACGGGCAAGGATGGCAAGGCCCACGTGAAGCTGCCTCTCCTCGTGGACAGAACACCCAGGGATGGGCATATAAACAAAGCTCATAAGAAATGTACAAATATAAAAAGCTACAAACATTAATAAATTACAGCATCACAAAACACAGAAACACTTCACAAGGTGCTAGTAAAATAACTGTACCCCGACCCCCTTCGTCAACAAGAAGGAAAGAAACAGCTGGTATTTAAATTGAAGATTCCTCTTCAAATGTGTCTGAAATAGGTCTTTTGTGTACTGTTTGCTTCTGTAAAGACAGATATAAGGCTGCACACACATCACTTGTTTTTCAGGCAATACCTTAGTTCCTAAAAGAAAACACAATAATAATAATCATAATAATACAAAGAAAGAGGAAAAGGAAAAGCATCGGAAACCCAACTGTTCATCATACTCAGCAAAAAACTCGTATAAATGTTAATGAAGGACTCTATAGAAAGAAATTCCTAAAGATACTTTTACTCTTATAAAAAAGAAGTTATTTAAAAAGCTATTTACACGCTACATTCTATGAAAAATATGCTTCCGGAAATACATTTAAAATTAAAATACAGGATTGCCTGAGAAACAAATCCAGCCCCTCCGTGTCGATGGGCAGACACGTGGTCCAGGAGCCACCCACGCACTCGACACCAAACGTCAACAAGTGACAAGATGGAAGTGCCTGCCCCAGCCCCCGGGCCACCCGGCCACCGCCTGCCACTCCAGGCATGTGGCGGAGTGCTTTGGCTGGGAAGTGCTTCTCGGAATACAGGCGGTCAGGCTGGATGAGGCCCACCCACGTGGCTTAGCCTGGGCCCTTGGGCCCCATACTGTGGCTGGGCCCGAGCCCTTCCCCGGGGACTCCATGATGGCTCCAGTTCCCCCCTACTGACACATTGACCCTGCTTCCGGCCCCAGCTGGCCCCAAGAAATGCCCCAGGCACTCAGGGCGCACCACCCACCATCCGGCCCACCACCACTTTCGGGGAAGCACAGAGGCTCCTCTCCTAGTCGGACCGAACACTCTCTGGATGTGTCTGAGAATCACTTGGGAAGAGAAGGGGGGCACATACACACCCCAATTTCTCCTCCTCTTCCTCTCTAGTGTTCTTTGCCTTTTTTTAAGCCTCTGGAGGCTACCAGTCTGTGGCCAGCTCAGACACTGGGCCTGGTGAGCACTGGCTCACTCCTCCTTCCAGAAGGACTCATGCTCCCAGCAGGGTTGCAGAGGCCCTGCCATCACACCCATGCTCAGGGATGCCTGAGAGGCTGTCCTGAAACTGGAATGGTCCTCCAACAGGCAGGGCCATGTTTCGGGAACTGATCACTCTAAGCAACTTGAGAAAGGACGTCTGTCCACACTGGCGAGCTCCGCCTGCTGAAGCAACAGATGCTCATGTGAGGGGGGTGGTTGCTGGGAGGAGGACAGGCCCTCCCTGGGGTGAGGCAGCAAAGCCACCCTCCTGGGGGCTGATGTTCTAGCAGGGCTCCAGGGGTCCTGAGTGGAGCAGAAGGATCCTGGCTTTCCAAACTTTAAAGGAGCAGTTTTCCGTTCCGATGAATTTTCAAAATTTTCCCAAGCCTCTGTTTGGCAGTGGCCATGCCCTTTTTTGTACGTTTTCCTGGGGGAGGCGGAGACACAAAAATGACAGATGAGAGAAAGAAGCAGCATATGGGATGGGCGTGGTCATCCTTCCCCGAGCCCTTACCCTTTCTGTAAAATGGGTACCCTTTCTGCATCCCTCTAAAACCACCAGCTGTCAATAAAGCAGCCCACACAGAGGCCATGGTGACCATGGTGAGGGGAGCAGGGACAGGCCAGGGATGACATTGGGGTCACCTAGAGCTACACTGCCCATGGCTGACTCCCATGGCTGACTCACAGCCAGGGCGCAGGGGCCTGGGCTGACAGTGAGGATACCACGGCCCCAGCCAGCTGTCCCACAACTAATTCACACAGAGAAGCCTGGGTCACCTTGGGCTCTTTCCAATAAACCCTCGGCAAACCATCAACCACACTCTGACTCCAAGCCAGGCCCCAAAGCCGAGGCCCTGGGAGTCTGGAGGACAAACCTAGCTCCGAGGTACCCAGGACCTCCCAGGTGTGTAACCAGAGGCCTCCGTCTGGAAACGAGCTGCTCTTGTCTCACACAATGACCAAGGGCCTGGACAGAGGCACTCATGACTGCAGGGACCAAGGAGACCTGTGGTCACTCACAGGCGACTCAGGGTCGGCAGGCAAGGTACCTTTGGCAGCAGTGTTGTTGGGAGATGACGAGGAGGGCCTCCTCTGTGTGAGGAAGACCCCGGGGGCCATGGGCTGAGAGGTACGGCCAGCTTGGGCCCCAGCGACGGTGCCAGCTGCTGTGTACTCATGGTCGACCAGGCTGCTGCTGTGGGACTCTGGCGGGGGCTCAGGTGAGCTGCCCTCCTGTGAGGCCTGGCTGCTGGCTGTGCTGGTGGAGGCCGGGGTGGTGGAGGCTGGGGTGGTGCTGGCCGAGGCGGTGCTGGCCGAGGCGGCGCTGGCAGAGGTGGAGGCGGAGGGGGAGGTGGTATTGGGAGCCAGCTTCCTTTTGGTGTTCTTTTTCTTTTTGCTTTTCTGTTCCTCCTTTGAACAAAACATGTAGCTGTGTCACCCAACAGGGCTGTCCAGACCTCAGACACTGGGGAGCAGCCTGAAGCCTGGGAGCAGCCTGGTCTGCTGTGCACAGGCTTCTTCCAAGTTGCTGAGCAAGCCAGAGGAGAAAGGGCTAAACCATACCTGAGCCCACCTCCAGCCACCACAAGCCCCCTAGAGCAGTCCTGGGGTCTGTGAGAGGACCACCAGGTCCCCTTCTGAGAGGCAGGCTGTCCTGGACATGAGGACGTGTGGGAGGCCTCGAGTGGACAGCCCTGCTCAGGCTGTTCCCTACTGGTGGACACGTGGCATGACCCTCCGCCATCGCTCTAACCCCCCATCCCCACCAACCTGTGGGCTGCCACTGGGCTGCTGACACCAGTTCCCAGCCTCTCTGCCTCCCACTAGCAGGAACTTGGGAGCCGGGAGGAACCAGGGGCATCTGGGGAGCCTGGGACCATATAGGGGCGCTCTCCTCACCTGCTGAGACAGTTTGGCTGCGGCAGCTGCCAGCCCAGTCTCAATAGAAGCCACTCTGGTCCCCTCGCGCACAGGCCTGTCCTGCCTTGGCACCGATGGGCCGACCCGAGCTGCAGGAGAGAAAATCAGCCTGCCTCACGGAGCCACCCACTGCCCGCATGCCCTCCTGAGGCCCCCAGCCCACCCGTTTTGGCCCTGAATCCTAGGGACAAGTCGTCCATCGGGGAAGGTCAGCGTGAGGCCCAACCTGGAGTGGGGTGGTTGTCCTGCCACCAGCAAGAGGGGAGAGGTCAGGAAGGAAGTCTTGTGTTAAGTGGAACCCACTCTACTGGCTGCCATGATGGGGGCCAGGTGCAACTGTGGCTGCTCCCTGAGGACAAACTAGGCGGAGGGCCAGCACACCGCACGGACGCTGCTCTGCCCTGCCGGCAGGAGCTGGGACACCTTAGGTGAGCTTGCGAAAGCACTGAGGCTGACGTCCTGAGAGTGAAGTGGAACCCAGTCAGGTTCCTGTAGGCAAGCGACAGAGCTGGTGGGTGTGCAGCACAGCGGCTGGCATTCAGTGTGGACGGAGCCACGCCCCCCAGCCCCCAGCACTACCTGTCGGGCTGTAGGGGGCGTCATCAGAACCTTTCCTCTTCTTGGACCGGGACTTGAAAACAGGACTGTCTTCATCCGACTCCAGAGAAGGGTAAACTAGAGTGAAAAAGGGAAGAAGGTCTGAGCTGCCAGTGTGGCCCCAGGAGAGTGGGTGCGGCGGGCCGTGGCAGACCTTGTGACTGTCATGCCCTGGGCTGTCCTCAAGCTGCACAGCAACAGTCCTTCTGGAGTGGCTGCCACAGGCACAGGTGGCCTCTGAAACTGTCCAGCCCAGGCACCCCTGGGTCCAGAGAGGGCCAGACACGGGGCTCCATCCAGTCCCCATGGCCACCGGACCAGCCAACGCCTACCCTAATTTGGCCACCACACTTTGTGAACGCTCAAAGTCATCTCTTCTGTTGCTATCAGAGAAAAAGCATCTGATGTCCACGGACCTTGCTGGCTCCACGGAGAGTCTGAACGACCCAGACTCTCCTGGGAAAGAGGAGGGAGACCCACACAGCAGCCCTGGGTGACTCACTGTGTGCCTCCTCCCATTATAAACAGGGTTCACTCCCAGGGCCTGTGACCCTTGAACCCCCAGAACTTGCCCCATGCCCCAAGGTGCCCCTAAAAGGGAGTACACTCCACTTTTTGTCAGTCTGTCAGACCATGGCAGGAATTCCCAGTGAGGCTCAAAGTGTCCACCAGATAGGGCAGGACTAGCCTCACCACGGGAGGGCACTCCAGGACAAAGACACCGCTCACATCATCAGGCCTGCCCTGCAGACAGGCCCTGCGTGAGGAGGCCATTGCCGCCCTGGCCCTGAGAGGCACATTGCACTCTGTGGGAACTGGAACAAGCATGGAGGCAGGTTCCTGCTCCAGGCCTCCTTCCAGGTTCCTAGCCATACCATGGGATGCAAGCCCACTACGGCTCTGCCCTGCCGGCAGGAGCTGGGACACCTTAGGTGAGCTTGCGAAAGCACTGAGGCTGACGTCCTGAGAGTGAAGTGGAACCCAGTCAGGTTCCTGTAGGCAAGCGACAGAGCTGGTGGGTGTGCAGCACAGCGGCTGGCATTCAGTGTGGACGGAGCCACGCCCCCCAGCCCCCAGCACTACCTGTCGGGCTGTAGGGGGCGTCATCAGAACCTTTCCTCTTCTTGGACCGGGACTTGAAAACAGGACTGTCTTCATCCGACTCCAGAGAAGGGTAAACTAGAGTGAAAAAGGGAAGAAGGTCTGAGCTGCCAGTGTGGCCCCAGGAGAGTGGGTGCGGCGGGCCGTGGCAGACCTTGTGACTGTCATGCCCTGGGCTGTCCTCAAGCTGCACAGCAACAGTCCTCCTGGAGTGGCTGCCACAGGCACAGGTGGCCTCTGAAACTGTCCAGCCCAGGCACCCCTGGGTCCAGAGAGGGCCAGACACGGGGCTCCATCCAGTCCCCATGGCCACCGGACCAGCCAACGCCTACCCTAATTTGGCCACCACACTTTGTGAACGCTCAAAGTCATCTCTTCTGTTGCTATCAGAGAAAAAGCATCTGATGTCCACGGACCTTGCTGGCTCCACGGAGAGTCTGAACGACCCAGACTCTCCTGGGAAAGAGGAGGGAGACCCACACAGCAGCCCTGGGTGACTCACTGTGTGCCTCCTCCCATTATAAACAGGGTTCACTCCCAGGGCCTGTGACCCTTGAACCCCCAGAACTTGCCCCATGCCCCAAGGTGCCCCTAAAAGGGAGTACACTCCACTTTTTGTCAGTCTGTCAGACCATGGCAGGAATTCCCAGTGAGGCTCAAAGTGTCCACCAGATAGGGCAGGACTAGCCTCACCACGGGAGGGCACTCCAGGACAAAGACACCGCTCACATCATCAGGCCTGCCCTGCAGACAGGCCCTGCGTGAGGAGGCCATTGCCGCCCTGGCCCTGAGAGGCACATTGCACTCTGTGGGAACTGGAACAAGCATGGAGGCAGGTTCCTGCTCCAGGCCTCCTTCCAGGCAGCCAACAATTCCCTCAGAGCCCAGTGGAACCTGAAGCGCTGGGCCTGGATGGACTGCAGTGAGAGGTGAGGGGCCATGCCCCTGGGCAGAGGCCACAGCTATGGCCCAGCCACCAACTTACTGCCCACCTCAGACTCAGGCCACAGAGCCACTCCAGGCCTTGGTTCTCTGTCTACACAGACAGAACGGGTGTGGTCTCAACATGTCTATGAAATGGTATGGCCATGTGGAGGACAGTCAGGCAGATTCTCAGAAGGTGCCACAGGCAGAGACCTAGGTATACACCACAGACACAGGCCACACAGAGCCCCTGCACACCAAGGGGCACAGCAGCACTCTTCAGAACTGCCATCCAAGCGCCTGTGGATGGAGGAAGGGACAAACAAATGCAGTGTGTCCACACAGTGGATAAAAAGCTGACATGTTCCACAGTGTGGGTAAAGCCTAAAGAGCGTGTTAATGAGGACTTCCCTGGTGGTACCGAGGCTAAGAATCCACCTGCCAGTAGAGGGGACACAGATTCAGTCCCTGGTCCAGGAAGATTCCACAAGCTGTGGAGCAATGAAGCCTGTGCATGCTAAAGCCCACACACCGCAGCTACCGAGCTTGTGTGCTGCAACTGCGGAAGCCTGTGTGCCAAGAGCCTGTGCTCCACAGCAAGAGAGGCCAGTGCAATGAGAAGCCCATGCGCCACAAAAAGAGTAGATCCCATTCACCCCTAACTACTGGTTGCCTCCTCCCATTATAAACAGGGTTCACTCCCGGGGACCCTTGAACCCCAGAACTTGCCCCATGCCCCAAGGTGCCCCTAAAAGGGAGTACACTCCACTTTTTGTCAGTCTGTCAGACCATGGCAGGAATTCCCAGTGAGGCTCAAAGTGTCCACCAGATAGGGCAGGACTAGCCTCACCACGGGAGGGCACTCCAGGACAAAGACACCGCTCACATCATCAGGCCTGCCCTGCAGACAGGCCCTGCGTGAGGAGGCCATTGCCGCCCTGGCCCTGAGAGGCACATTGCACTCTGTGGGAACTGGAACAAGCATGGAGGCAGGTTCCTGCTCCAGGCCTCCTTCCAGGCAGCCAACAATTCCCTCAGAGCCCAGTGGAACCTGAAGCGCTGGGCCTGGATGGACTGCAGTGAGAGGTGAGGGGCCATGCCCCTGGGCAGAGGCCACAGCTATGGCCCAGCCACCAACTTACTGCCCACCTCAGACTCAGGCCACAGAGCCACTCCAGGCCTTGGTTCTCTGTCTGCACAGACAGAACGGTGTGGTCTCAACATGTCTATGAAATGGTATGGCCATGTGGAGGACAGTCAGGCAGATTCTCAGAAGGTGCCACAGGCAGAGACCTAGGTATACACCACAGACACAGGCCACACAGAGCCCCTGCACACCAAGGGGCACAGCAGCACTCTTCAGAACTGCCATCCAAGCGCCTGTGGATGGAGGAAGGGACAAACAAATGCAGTGTGTCCACACAGTGGATAAAAAGCTGACATGTTCCACAGTGTGGGTAAAGCCTAAAGAGCGTGTTAATGAGGACTTCCCTGGTGGTACCGAGGCTAAGAATCCACCTGCCAGTAGAGGGGACACAGATTCAGTCCCTGGTCCAGGAAGATTCCACAAGCTGTGGAGCAATGAAGCCTGTGCATGCTAAAGCCCACACACCGCAGCTACCGAGCTTGTGTGCTGCAACTGCGGAAGCCTGTGTGCCAAGAGCCTGTGCTCCACAGCAAGAGAGGCCAGTGCAATGAGAAGCCCATGCGCCACAAAAAGAGTAGATCCCATTCACCGCAACTACTTTTTCATGTGGAGAAAGCCCACATACAGCAACAAAGACCCAGCACAGCCAAAAATAAGCAAATAAATAAAAGAATAATGAATTACTGCAAGCTTAAAAAAAAAAAAGAGTATGGCTAATGAAGAGGCCAGGCACCCAAGACCAAGTACGGAACAATTCTGTTCACGTGACACATCCAGATTAGGAAAATTTAGGAGGCAGCACAAATCAGGGGAGGCATACTGAATTTCAATGGTACAGGACAAGGTTTCCTTTCCAGGTGATAAGATGTTCTCACACCAGGGATGACGACAGTGCCACTGCCATCCCTCAGAATACATGAAGTGCCACTGAGTAGCATGATATTTTTAAAGGGAAACCTCTCCGGTCTGTGGATTATATCCGTAAATCGGGTCTGGCTCCCGGCCCCCAGGACTGGCACCTCCCCCGCCCAGCTGCGCTCACCGTAGTCAGAGTCCTTGAAGCAGGCGTCCAGGTGGTCCTGCTCCTCCTCATAATCATCCAGGTCCACACTGTTCTTGGCCGCCCTCTTCAGCAACCGCTTGCCTGTACTCTTACCACCAGCCCCGTTCTTCCGGGCCCCATGGGCGGCCAGCGAGCTCCCCTTGGCCTGGCCAGCACCCCACGTGGTCTGCAGGCAGGAGTCGGAAGCCTGCAGGTTGGCCATGGACAGCATTCCCTGAATGGCTTCCTGTGTGCTGGGGGAGGCGGGGGGCTGGCTGGAGGCACAGAGAGACAGGCATTCAGCCCACGGCCCACACATCCTCCCACTCAGCAGCAAGCAGAGCGCGTCGGGGAGGGCAGGGGTGGCTGATAATTTCCCCGTGGGAAGGACCAGCTACCCACTCGCTCTACCATCTGACCCGCACCCCCAACACCAAAGGGAGGGCTGAAGGCCTTGAGGCAGAGAGGGGCATAAAGAAAGAACAGAGGGAGGAAGGGGAGGGAGTGGATGAAGAGGGGGAGCGGGAGAGAAGGTGGCAGACAAAGGTGCTCCTGATCTCTCCCATCATAAAGTCAACAAGCAGATCCCCCAAGGACCCAGGCCACTTCCCCCTCCCCCTCCCTCTTCCATTCTCCATGTGCCCCCCT
Organism: Tragulus kanchil; assembly: GCA_022376925.1. Taxonomy (NCBI): domain Eukaryota; kingdom Metazoa; phylum Chordata; class Mammalia; order Artiodactyla; family Tragulidae; genus Tragulus; species Tragulus kanchil. The sequence goes on along the minus strand of JAIOJX010000023.1, from coordinate 89,586,155 downwards.
GCCCACCATGGACTCCTGTACTCAGCCCCAGCCTTGGGCGCTTCTTTCCCCATATCATAAAGGGCATCCTCACATCCAGCACCTAAGATGGGCCAGCACAGTCCCCTTCCGCCCATGACACTCCATCTCCCCAGGTGACTCACACCATCTTTTCATGACTGCACCTGCACCTGCACCCAGACCTTCACCCTGGCCCACCACCCTAAGCTTTGGTCCACCTGGGTCAGGACAGCCTGGCCCAGTCTCTGGGCAGCCTGGGACCTGAGGAAACAGGGCCTGGAGTGGGACACTGCTTATTCTCTACCCTGGTCATAGACTCAGGAGACCCAAGAGTCCCAGCAGTAGGCCTGTCCTGCGTGTCTGACACCCAGGCCCCCTCCGGTCTGCCCCATGTGCCCCCAGGGGATGGACCTACCCACAGGACCACCAGAACACACAAGCAGCACCCAAAGGAGCAGCCACAGAGCTGCCCTGGTGGTTCCACATGGTTCCTGCCCCCTCCCTGACTCTCAAGAAGTGTTTAAAGGATCGTTAGTAAGATATTAAAACTAGAAGAAGCCCTTGCTCAGCAATAAGGGTCCCAATACTGAGGCTGGAGGGTGCAGGGAGATGGAGCTGGCCCCAGGAAGCACAGGACACAGCGGGTGGTCTGCCGAGGTCCTGGGGGCCCACCGAGGCAAACTTGGACAAAAGTCATCCTGCAAGGGGTACTGCTGGGCTCCAGGCCAGGGACTCTGTCCCAAGCCAGGAGGCGGCGATGGGCAGGCGCCTCTCTGGGCAGTCCTCCACGAACGCTGCTTCCCCCGGCCCTTCCCGAGACGCACTGGACCACAGTGTTTTGGGGTTTTGCTAGAAGTGGATGGATTATGGTTTCAAAGCCACAAACAATGGGAAAAATCAAGTATGGTCAGACCGCCATGGAGAGCAGGAGCCTCCACCAGACCTTCCACCTGCCCCAGTGTCATCCCGACCCCACTCTCCCGTGCCACAAGGATAATGGGCTATCCAGACAGAACCAGGAGCACATGGCATTTGGTAGTGGTAGTATCATTGCTATACCATCACCACTAATGCTTTCCGAGCAGGGACAGACCCCCAAGCCAGGAGGAGAGCCAGAAAGAGCTGATAGCTGGGCCCCATGTTCTGCGCCAGGCTCTCCAGTGCTCTGTGTGTGAGGCCCTTCCAGGCTGGCCATGAAGGTCTCAGCCATTTTCTCCCAGCCTCATGGCCTGTACAAGCATCAGGCTCCCTGCCGGGATGAGAGTGTGGGGGCTGGGACACCCACCACAAAGGTCCTCCGGGAGCCAGTATGGAAGCCAGCCGCCTGCCTGTGCCATCTGGACATCGTGGTCCCAGCCCAGCTCGGCCGCAACTAAGAAGGAGGGGTCTTGGAGCCCAGGGCTGCAGTCTGTCCACGTGGGCCGGTGAATCAAGGAGCAAAGTCTAACCAGTGCGCATGGAAAATAATACCTTAATCCTCCAATTATCATACCAAAATCTTCTCCTTTCCCTGGGGCGGTAAAACTAAGCAAACGATCCACAAGAAATTAACATATTTTCCTCCATTTTCTTCAGCTGTTTTTTTTTTCCAAAAAGCAAATACTTAAAACAGAGCAAATGGACCATCAAACACTGACCTATACTCCAAATGGGAGACCTGAGAAAGGAAGTGCCTGCGGCGGCTGAGGGGGCCAGCCGCGGAAGGCACACGTGCATGTGTGCTGGTGTGTGTGTGCACACACGTGTACTAAAAGGTCAGTTCATAGTACACCCACAGACTGGCTGCCCTCCTCCCAGCAGGCTGTGCTCAGGTTCAGTCAGGAGCCCAAGCCACAGCACCTGTGGCCCAGCTCCACACAGAGTTCTGGCATCAGCCCCATCTGCCCTCACCCGGTTTCACTGCGGAAGGGGAGCTCCCTATGGACCTCATGGGGGACCGAGGGTGAGCTTCAACTTGTCACTTAAGTGCCAGCTAGCCAGAGTATTCTCAGGAGAAAGGGACCTCCAAAGAGGTAAGGGGCCAGCCCAGGCACCAGCACCCTCTAGGAAAAGGGGGCTCACAGCCAGGTTTCTCCCCTAAGCAAAGGGGCCTTAGGCCAGGGTCCTTCTTGCCACCGCAAGGGCCACATGGCATCTCTGCAGTTGAGGGGCTTAGGTTTGCTCATCTATAGAAACCACTTAATGCTGAATAGGAAATCTGTACCCCATAGCTCTGTAGAAGCCTCCAGACATACTCCACTCCCCTGAGAGAATGCACCTATGGCTGTGGGTGAACGTAACACTGCACAAAAATGGTAATTTGTGAAAAGAAATACAACCATCTGATTTAGGAAGAACACTTTTTAGTCAAGCCTTAATCTGCCTGCTGGGGCCCTGCTGTCTAAGATGAGGCTCACATATGCCTCCACGGACTCAGATAGCCCTCAGACCTCAATCCTAGTAGCACAGACTGAAAGACAGAGGGGAAGGGTGGAGGGCAGATCTGCAGGACCAAAGGAACTCCGAGCAGACCACATGAGCCCTGGTTTCCTCAGGCCAAAGTCACTCTTGATTGGATGACACCGTCTAACATCAAGAATCCCTATGCTTTCAGGACTCCTATGCTTGGGTCCCGTTATTAGCAGATGGATCCTGCCTCTGCTGTCTTCTAGCTGTGAGGCCTTGAGCAAGTTACCTGAGCTCTATGAGTTTCCCCATCAAGCAGCAGGAATCTCGTGATGATTCGAGGACTGGGCGGAGGAGCTAGCCCTCACCATGGTGAAACATGTCTCCAGAGTGGGGAGGGTGCAGGGGGCACTGGCCCTCATCCCTCCACTGTCTGTCTGTGGTACTTGTAGAAATTCCATGTGGAAAAAAAGCCCCATGATACTTAAAAGCAATAGTTAATTGGGACAAAAGAGAATTTAACTGGCACCATCATGAGAAAAGGGGTTTCCCTGGTGGCTCAAGGGTAAAGAAACCACCTGTAATGCAGGAGACTTGGGTTTGATCCCTGGTTTGGGAAGATCCCTTGGAGAAGGGAATGGCAACTTGCTCCAGTATTCCTGCCTGGGAAATCCCTATGGACTCCAGAGTATTCTCAGGAGAAAGGGACCTCCAAAGAGGTAAGGCCAGCCCAGGCACCAGCACCCTCTAGGAAAAGGGGGCTCACAGCCAGGTTTCTCCCCTAAGCAAAGGGGCCTTAGGCCAGGGTCCTTCTTGCCACCGCAAGGGCCACATGGCATCTCTGCAGTTGAGGGGCTTAGGTTTGCTCATCTATAGAAACCACTTAATGCTGAATAGGAAATCTGTACCCCATAGCTCTGTAGAAGCCTCCAGACATACTCCACTCCCCTGAGAGAATGCACCTATGGCTGTGGGTGAACGTAACACTGCACAAAAATGGTAATTTGTGAAAAGAAATACAACCATCTGATTTAGGAAGAACACTTTTTAGTCAAGCCTTAATCTGCCTGCTGGGGCCCTGCTGTCTAAGATGAGGCTCACATATGCCTCCACGGACTCAGATAGCCCTCAGACCTCAATCCTAGTAGCACAGACTGAAAGACAGAGGGGAAGGGTGGAGGGCAGATCTGCAGGACCAAAGGAACTCCGAGCAGACCACATGAGCCCTGGTTTCCTCAGGCCAAAGTCACTCTTGATTGGATGACACCGTCTAACATCAAGAATCCCTATGCTTTCAGGACTCCTATGCTTGGGTCCCGTTATTAGCAGATGGATCCTGCCTCTGCTGTCTTCTAGCTGTGAGGCCTTGAGCAAGTTACCTGAGCTCTATGAGTTTCCCCATCAAGCAGCAGGAATCTCGTGATGATTCGAGGACTGGGCGGAGGAGCTAGCCCTCACCATGGTGAAACATGTCTCCAGAGTGGGGAGGGTGCAGGGGGCACTGGCCCTCATCCCTCCACTGTCTGTCTGTGGTACTTGTAGAAATTCCATGTGGAAAAAAAAAGCCCCATGATACTTAAAAGCAATAGTTAATTGGGACAAAAGAGAATTTAACTGGCACCATCATGAGAAAAGGGGTTTCCCTGGTGGCTCAAGGGTAAAGAAACCACCTGTAATGCAGGAGACTTGGGTTTGATCCCTGGTTTGGGAAGATCCCTTGGAGAAGGGAATGGCAACTTGCTCCAGTATTCCTGCCTGGGAAATCCCATGGACTGAGGAGCCTGGCGGGCTACAGGGCATGACTTGAGACTAAATAACAACAACAATCATGAGAAAAACAGGGCCATGGCCTTCCATCCAGGGCAAAACCCAAACAGAATTAATCCATTTCTCTCAAATCAGGACTGAAACTGGGCAGGTCTAGGCAAGGAGGACTGCCTGAGCTGAGTGGACACATGTCCTGGCCTGCCTGACCACTGGAACCTCAGGGGCTCTGGGAAAGAACAGCATCTACACCAGCAGGGAGTGGGCTCCTAAGGCCTCAGGTCTGGGCTCAAGCAGGTCTCTAGGACAACCTGGTTTAGCTCCCACACACTCCCAACTGGGGTGGGAATCTGAGACCCTGGCTAATTCAGCTTTCCTCAGGGGCTCTGCAGGCAGTGTGCCACCCTGAAAGGGAACCTGGCTTCCTGGGAGATGGCCACTGGCCTCTGGGGTGGACACACGTGGCACTCACAGCCTGAGCTTGGAAGCCATCATGTCCCTTGCTGTGAACGATGGCTCTGCAGTGGGGCCAGCCTGGGGTCCCAAAGAGGCTGACAAATGCCCTTGACCCTGACACTGAACGCACACTGCGGAATTTTCTTTGTTATTTTTATGGCATCTGGGAAATTATGAGACAGAGCTGGGCATCCAAGCCTGGAAGAACCCCGATCCCCTCCAGGTACCCAGCCTGTCCCTATCCCTGCAGGCACCCACAGGTACGGTGGCCCCACAGACTGCTCATACAGGAACTCTGATGATTCGAGGACTGGGCGGACCCTCACCATGGTGAAACATGTCTCCAGAGTGGGGAGGGTGCAGGGGGCACTGGCCCTCATCCCTCCACTGTCTGTCTGTGGTACTTGTAGAAATTCCATGTGGAAAAAAGCCCCATGATACTTAAAAGCAATAGTTAATTGGGACAAAAGAGAATTTAACTGGCACCATCATGAGAAAAGGGGTTTCCCTGGTGGCTCAAGGGTAAAGAAACCACCTGTAATGCAGGAGACTTGGGTTTGATCCCTGGTTTGGGAAGATCCCTTGGAGAAGGGAATGGCAACTTGCTCCAGTATTCCTGCCTGGGAAATCCCATGGACCGAGGAGCCTGGCGGGCTACAGGGCATGACTTGAGACTAAATAACAACAACAATCATGAGAAAAACAGGGCCATGGCCTTCCATCCAGGGCAAAACCCAAACAGAATTAATCCATTTCTCTCAAATCAGGACTGAAACTGGGCAGGTCTAGGCAAGGAGGACTGCCTGAGCTGAGTGGACACATGTCCTGGCCTGCCTGACCACTGGAACCTCAGGGGCTCTGGGAAAGAACAGCATCTACACCAGCAGGGAGTGGGCTCCTAAGGCCTCAGGTCTGGGCTCAAGCAGGTCTCCAGGACAACCTGGTTTAGCTCCCACACACTCCCAACTGGGGTGGGAATCTGAGACCCTGGCTAATTCAGCTTTCCTCAGGGGCTCTGCAGGCAGTGTGCCACCCTGAAAGGGAACCTGGCTTCCTGGGAGATGGCCACTGGCCTCTGGGGTGGACACACGTGGCACTCACAGCCTGAGCTTGGAAGCCATCATGTCCCTTGCTGTGAACGATGGCTCTGCAGTGGGGCCAGCCTGGGGTCCCAAAGAGGCTGACAAATGCCCTTGACCCTGACACTGAACGCACACTGCGGAATTTTCTTTGTTATTTTTATGGCATCTGGGAAATTATGAGACAGAGCTGGGCATCCAAGCCTGGAAGAACCCCGATCCCCTCCAGGTACCCAGCCTGTCCCTATCCCTGCAGGCACCCACAGGTACGGTGGCCCCACAGACTGCTCATACAGGAACTCTGCAACACGCGGGACCTGCAGAGCCAGCCTCTGCTCACCTCCCTGGGCCCCTGGTACCACCTCTGTCAGCAGGGGTCCCGCTCTGGCTGCCTGGCCTCCAGGACATGGGCTGATGGAGTCCTGTTTGGCCCCCGTCTGGGGAAGCACCCACTCCCCCAAGCTGTCCATAGGCCCTGGGCCTACCTGTTGGGGTTGTACTCAAGTGCGCCGACCTCCTCACTGGCCTGCAGCAGGTCCAGGATGCCTGCAGCAGAACCTCCACCGTCCTTTTTCACTTTGGCATTGCGGGCAGGCTTGGTGTCCGTGTCTATGTGCAGGGAACCCTCGTCAGAGGAGCCATCGCTCTGCTGTAGGGAAAGAGCAGCCAGTCAGAAAAGGACTTAGGGTTAGGGATGGGGACTACTGTTTCCCTTCGATGAGAAAAGGAGATTGATAAAGAGTCTGTCCTTGTGCTGAGCGCCATGAGGCTGGCTGACCAGACACACAGCACAGCATGGGTGCCAGAGCTTTGTGCTCGACCCTGGAGCCCCGCCTGCACTGGAGCTGAACCGGATGAACCCTGGTTCATGGGATCTTATGTAAGAGCCCCCAAACTGAACAGATACAAGAGGCATCGGCATGGCTGGAGAGGGAGCAGGTGGGTGTGCCTGTACCTGAAGGACACCAGTGAACAGTCCCTGGCAGGTGGCTCTGCAGGGATACCCTGCAGGCTGGCTGTCACTCTGAAAAGGAACCTGCCTTCCTGGAAGATGGCTACTGCATCCTGGGTTGGACATGTGTGGTCAAACTTAACCACTACACCTTAGAGCAAGATCCAACCTGCAGCAGGCCTGGCCCGCTACCCTGTGTACCGAAATCCTCAGGCATCAAGGCATTATCTTCAGGGCAGATGTGACTGAGAAGCACAGCTCCCGAGGCCCCACTACTCACCACTGTAGATCTTCCACAAGTCCCACGGCTGCCTTTTGTGCCTTTGTTCAGGGTCCTGGGGCACAAAGCCCCACATCTGGAGCCTAGTCAGCTTCCCCAGGAAAATATCCCCCTCTGCACACTACCCAGAAAGCTCAGTCAGAGATGTCCCAAGTGGCCAGCAGGCCACAACCTTGAGAACAGCCAGAGGGAGGGATGGACATTTTGCTCATCCTGTGCCCAGCGTCCCAGAAGGCACTTGCTTACCTTATAGAGCGCCGAGTCCAGCTTTGGCTTCGTAACAGGTGTGGGCAGTGGCTCCTTCTTGTCCAGTAAGACTGAAAGCAGAGCAGATGGGAGTCCATAGCAGCTTCAGGGGAGCCGAGGGGACCCTGGTGCCACCGACGCCCATTCCACATGACTGGGATGGCCCCACGGGGCTGGGCCTGCCCCCTCCCCATGTCCCCCCAACTCACAGGACAAGTCCCTCTTTGGAGCATTTTTCTTCCTCCTAATAGGAAACTCGTCGATCTTGAGCTCCCCATCATCCGACACGTACTCATACTCGTCCCGCACCGGCTGGGGCTTGTCCTCCTTGAAGTTCTGCAAGGCCCCAAACACCCCCGGGCCAGGCTGTGGCTTGAGGGCCTTGGAGCTGGGGCAGCCGAACAGAGTCGGTCAGTGGGCATCCACACACTCTGGCCAGTGCTCCCCGCACTCCACCCTCCAACAGGTCTTGGAGGACCAACCGTGAGAGCTGGATCCCCAAAAACCACAGCCTCATCTCTAATGCCATGACCTCAGTGAGGAGAGCATACCATCCATGGGGTATATGTCTGGCTCTTCCTCAGGCTGTGTAAGGTTGTACTCCTCCCTGCTCCCCTGCCCCAACCACTGGACAAGCACAGACCTCTGTCAGCCTTCTCTGGGGCCTGATACAAGCCAAGAGTTAGACACAGCCAGTACCAACTGGCTGGGTTTTTTACATAGCTATTACGGAAAAATAACTTCAGGGCTGAGGTGTCGCTACAACATAACGCATCTCCCTCCTAGGGCCAGGACTACTGCAAATGAGGAGTCCCATGCTCTAGCCGCTGCCCCGGGGTCAGTTGAGGGCACAAGTGCACACTCAGCAGTGGGACACAGGCATCTGCAGTTCCCAGTGGGGACAGTTCTGATTCCCAACAATGGAAACACCAAGGACAGCTGGCAGTGAGCCCTGCTGGTGTGAGCCTGAGCTACACAATGCAATACACACACATGCACATACAACATACCCATATATACACCTCGGTAAAGAATCATGCCCCCCCATAAAACACTTTACATGCCACTTGCTTACCTTATAGAGCGCCGAGTCCAGCTTTGGCTTCGTAACAGGTGTGGGCAGTGGCTCCTTCTTGTCCAGTAAGACTGAAAGCAGAGCAGATGGGAGTCCATAGCAGCTTCAGGGGAGCCGAGGGGACCCTGGTGCCACCGACGCCCATTCCACATGACTGGGATGGCCCCACGGGGCTGGGCCTGCCCCCTCCCCATGTCCCCCCAACTCACAGGACAAGTCCCTCTTTGGAGCATTTTTCTTCCTCCTAATAGGAAACTCGTCGATCTTGAGCTCCCCATCATCCGACACGTACTCATACTCGTCCCGCACCGGCTGGGGCTTGTCCTCCTTGAAGTTCTGCAAGGCCCCAAACACCCCCGGGCCAGGCTGTGGCTTGAGGGCCTTGGAGCTGGGGCAGCCGAACAGAGTCGGTCAGTGGGCATCCACACACTCTGGCCAGTGCTCCCCGCACTCCACCCTCCAACAGGTCTTGGAGGACCAACCGTGAGAGCTGGATCCCCCAAACCCACAGCCTCCTCTCTAATGCCATGACCTCAGTGAGGAGAGCATACCATCCATGGGGTATATGTCTGGCTCTTCCTCAGGCTGTGTAAGGTTGTACCCCTCCCTGCTCCCCTGCCCCAACCACTGGACAAGCACAGACCTCTGTCAGCCTTCTCTGGGGCCTGATACAAGCCAAGAGTTAGACACAGCCAGTACCAACTGGCTGGGTTTTTTACATAGCTATTACGGAAAAATAACTTCAGGGCTGAGGTGTCGCTACAACATAACGCATCTCCCTCCTAGGGCCAGGACTACTGCAAATGAGGAGTCCCATGCTCTAGCCGCTGCCCCGGGGTCAGTTGAGGGCACAAGTGCACACTCAGCAGTGGGACACAGGCATCTGCAGTTCCCAGTGGGGACAGTTCTGATTCCCAACAATGGAAACACCAAGGACAGCTGGCAGTGAGCCCTGCTGGGTGTGAGCCTGAGCTACACAATGCAATACACACACATGCACATACAACATACCCATATATACACCTCGGTAAAGAATCATGTCCCCTTTTCTCCCTTCCATTTCTAAACCCTGAAGCACAGTCAGTCATAGAGTTAATGCCGTCAAAAGCTCCCCAGGACGAACCAGTTGAGCTTCAGATAAATCAAGGACATGCTCAGGGCCATTAAGTCATGGCAACAAACCCATCCCACCTGCTTGCCGAGTGGCCTTGGCTCACTGCCGTGAGCTCTTGGGAATAATGGGCCCACCTGTGCCAGGCTCTGGAAAAGCACCAGACAGTTTCCCCACCATCTGAAAATAGCCTTCTCCCACTTTGCAGATGAGAAAACTGAGGTCCATAGCAGTGGCCCCATTCCCACTGGGATGTGTCTACTCCCTGATTGCTGGACACCCACCCTGAGTTTTGGATGCAACATACAACTGTGTGTGGGACCAAGGCCAGCAAGGGGCTTCTTGGTGGGTGAAGGGTGCCTGGCCCACCACCCTCCATCTCGCCAGCCCACTGGTCAGTCGACTGAGATCTCTCATACAGTTTGGAACCCAGACACACTAGCTCACACACAGACCCACCCAGGCTGGGTGCCCCATCTCAGCTGACTGCCATCTCCTCCAGGAAGCCCTTCTACCAATTTCCTTGGGCACCCGAGGACTCCACAGCACCCCAGGCCCCACAGATACCCTTCTTCCATGGCCCCAGTCACAGCCATAATTTTAGGTGGATTTGAGAGTACTGAGTTCCTATCAGCCCCTCCCCATTTTCCTCTGGACTCCCTGGTCAAAATCCTGACCCTCACTATGTCCTCTAGGACAGCCCAGGACAGCCACTCAGCTAGTATCTGCCCAGTCATACCCCTCCCTCCCTGCTGCACACACCACTGCCCCCACCTGCCTCCCCGAGCTCTATGGTTTAGAAAGCAGGAAAGGAGTCTGCCTTGTGAGGCCCTCAAGAGGGGTATGCCTGGCCACAACCCCTAGCTTAGAAGGGGGGCTCACCTGCAGAGTCCTCCAGGAGATTTGGGAAACACCAAGGACAGCTGGCAGTGAGCCCTGCTGGGTGTGAGCCTGAGCTACACAATGCAATACACACACATGCACATACAACATACCCATATATACACCTCGGTAAAGAATCATGTCCCCTTTTCTCCCTTCCATTTCTAAACCCTGAAGCACAGTCAGTCATAGAGTTAATGCTGTCAAAAGCTCCCCAGGACGAACCAGTTGAGCTTCAGATAAATCAAGGACATGCTCAGGGCCATTAAGTCATGGCAATAAACCCATCCCACCTGCTTGCCGAGTGGCCTTGGCTCACTGCCGTGAGCTCTTGGGAATAATGGGCCCACCTGTGCCAGGCTCTGGAAAAGCACCAGACAGTTTCCCCACCATCTGAAAATAGCCTTCTCCCACTTTGCAGATGAGAAAACTGAGGTCCATAGCAGTGGCCCCATTCCCACTGGGATGTGTCTACTCCCTGATTGCTGGACACCCACCCTGAGTTTTGGATGCAACATACAACTGTGTGTGGGACCAAGGCCAGCAAGGGGCTTCTTGGTGGGTGAAGGGTGCCTGGCCCACCACCCTCCATCTCGCCAGCCCACTGGTCAGTCGACTGAGATCTCTCATACAGTTTGGAACCCAGACACACTAGCTCACACACAGACCCACCCAGGCTGGGTGCCCCATCTCAGCTGACTGCCATCTCCTCCAGGAAGCCCTTCTACCAATTTCCTTGGGCACCCGAGGACTCCACAGCACCCCAGGCCCCACAGATACCCTTCTTCCATGGCCCCAGTCACAGCCATAATTTTAGGTGGATTTGAGAGTACTGAGTTCCTATCAGCCCCTCCCCATTTTCCTCTGGACTCCCTGGTCAAAATCCTGACCCTCACTATGTCCTCTAGGACAGCCCAGGACAGCCACTCAGCTAGTATCTGCCCAGTCATACCCCTCCCTCCCTGCTGCACACACCACTGCCCCCACCTGCCTCCCCGAGCTCTATGGTTTAGAAAGCAGGAAAGGAGTCTGCCTTGTGAGGCCCTCAAGAGGGGTATGCCTGGCCACAACCCCTAGCTTAGAAGGGGGGCTCACCTGCAGAGTCCTCCAGGAGGTATGTGTGTGTGCTGTGGGCACAAGCAGAGAATGTGTGTGTGTGATGTAGAGAGGGGATGTTGAGGATGTGTGTGAGTGACATGCAGCACACATGCAACCAACCCCTCCTGGCATGAGCACTCACATACCCGAGCAGTTTCTTGTTGGAGAAGGAAAAGGAGAACTTGGTATCCTTGTTTCCTGACAAAGGAGACTTCTCCAACTTCTGCTCTTCCTCCATCCTCAGTAGAGAGTCAGGTTTGCTGTTCTGAAAAAACAAACCAGGACCATCCCTGAGCCCCACCCACGTGGCCAGTGGGCAGAGGCAGCAAGACTGGCCAGCCGTCTCTCTCTGGCATGTCACCTGAGGAACCATGCCCCTGCAGCCTCAGGCCCACAGGACCTGCCCTTGGATGCTGACCAGCTCCAGGGAGTGCCAGCTTGAACCACAACAGGTCACAAAGTGCAACACTATCCATACTCTTTGGCTAAGACATGCCCACACCAGTTCCCCAGAAGGCAGCTCCAAGAGGCCACGTGCTCACCCCGACCCTCAAAGACCTTCACAGCACCGCCCACCTGGAGACAGCCTACAGGCACATACCACCAAGCCCACTCCTGCCCCCCACCCTACCCCACACAGCTCTCGCTGAGGGTACTCACCAGTACACTGCACACACACACCTCACCTTGTACTTCCACTTGGCCTCTGACTTGCTCTTAGTTTGCTCTCGGATTTCCAACCGCTCCACGTCATTCTGCGGGTTGATCACCTCCTTGTTGGGCACGCTCAGGACATTCTTTGTGGCCTAAAAAATACTAGCCGTGATCTAGTAGCAGGCATGGGTGGGCAGCAGGGCTCCATCAGGCTACAGTACAGTGAGAATCACACAGCAGAGTCCCTGCCTCCTCTTGGCTTGCACACATCAGCTCATTCATCTATCGGTCTACCCAACCACCCATCCAACTAGTCATCCATCCACCCACCCATCCATCTACCAGCCAGCCAGCCACCCACTCACCCACTCATCACACCATTTATCCACCCATTCATTCATCTACTCTTCCTCCTCCCTCCCTTTCTTCCACCCTCTTTCTTTCCTTCCTTCCATCCATCCATCCACCCATTTATTCATTCACACATTCATCTACCCTCTTTGCTTTGAGAAAAGGAAAACCAACATGCCCCACTTAAGCCCTGAAACACTGACTCCAGTGGTCACCAAGACCCTGGGAAGTGAGTAATAATCTCCCACTAGTAGGAAGTCACTCAATGTGGCCTTGTTCGAGAGATGCATGGTCTCCGAAATCCATACCTAGGACACTCCATGTACACTGCTGGGTAAGCAGAGCCAGATCTGCTTCTCTCATTGCCACAGGGGCTCAGGGCCCCAAGGAAATCTGGCCCCATCACCAGCTCCCCTCCCGTCTCTCCCCTGCCCTCCTCTAGGTGCCTCACCCCACCTTCAGGTCTCAGTCAGCATCTAGGCCACAGGGAAGACTCAAGTCAGCTTGTCCCACTGAGGTGACCCCTCTAAACCACAACAGGTCACAAAGTGCAACACTATCCATACTCTTTGGCTAAGACATGCCCACACCAGTTCCCCAGAAGGCACTAAGAGGCCACGTGCTCACCCCGACCCTCAAAGACCTTCACAGCACCGCCCACCTGGAGACAGCCTACAGGCACATACCACCAAGCCCACTCCTGCCCCCCACCCTACCCCACACAGCTCTCGCTGAGGGTACTCACCAGTACACTGCACACACACACCTCACCTTGTACTTCCACTTGGCCTCTGACTTGCTCTTAGTTTGCTCTCGGATTTCCAACCGCTCCACGTCATTCTGCGGGTTGATCACCTCCTTGTTGGGCACGCTCAGGACATTCTTTGTGGCCTAAAAAATACTAGCCGTGATCTAGTAGCAGGCATGGGTGGGCAGCAGGGCTCCATCAGGCTACAGTACAGTGAGAATCACACAGCAGAGTCCCTGCCTCCTCTTGGCTTGCACACATCAGCTCATTCATCTATCGGTCTACCCAACCACCCATCCAACTAGTCATCCATCCACCCACCCATCCATCTACCAGCCAGCCAGCCACCCACTCACCCACTCATCACACCATTTATCCACCCATTCATTCATCTACTCTTCCTCCTCCCTCCCTTTCTTCCACCCTCTTTCTTTCCTTCCTTCCATCCATCCATCCACCCATTTATTCATTCACACATTCATCTACCCTCTTTGCTTTGAGAAAAGGAAAACCAACATGCCCCACTTAAGCCCTGAAACACTGACTCCAGTGGTCACCAAGACCCTGGGAAGTGAGTAATAATCTCCCACTAGTAGGAAGTCACTCAATGTGGCCTTGTTCGAGAGATGCATGGTCTCCGAAATCCATACCTAGGACACTCCATGTACACTGCTGGGTAAGCAGAGCCAGATCTGCTTCTCTCATTGCCACAGGGGCTCAGGGCCCCAAGGAAATCTGGCCCCATCACCAGCTCCACTCCCGTCTCTCCCCTGCCCTCCTCTAGGTGCCTCACCCCACCTTCAGGTCTCAGTCAGCATCTAGGCCACAGGGAAGACTCAAGTCAGCTTGTCCCACTGATGACCTTCAGTGGTACCACCCTAATCTAGCACAGACTCCACTGCCTTTATCATGAGGGTCCCTCCCCAGATGCTCACTATACCAAACCTATTGGGGCAGAGCCCAGCTGCCCTGGGTCTCCAATACATAACAGGTCCAGGAAAAGCCCACAGGCCTGGTCCCCAGAAGGGTCTGTAGGCCTGCTGACTATAGGTGGGGAGGGCAAGGCCACCCACCTTGCCCTTCTTAGGAGGCTCGATCTTGGTCAGCGCCTCCTTGGTGTGGGCCTCCAGCAGGTCCAGGTTGGGGATGGTGGGCGACACTGAGCCCCTGCACTTCTTCCCTTTCTTCTTGCTCCCATCCTTGAGCTTCAGTGATTTGGGGGGCTTTGGGGGCTTGGGAGGCTTGGGAACTTTGGACGGCTTGGGCATCTTCATGGTTTTGGGAGTCTTTTTTTTGGACACTTTCTCCAGGAAGGACCGTGGAGGGCTGGCCTCAATGGGGGATGGGGGCTCCTCCTTTTCCCGGTCCCCAAAACAGACCTCGTCCGAGGAGACAGCTGCAGTCACTTCAGGTCGGCAGGCCTTGGAGGCATTCTGGGAACAGGACAGGGCGAGGTGACCAAGACACCCCACCAGGAGGGTCTCACAGCCCCAGGCCACGGGACACATGCAGGTAGAAAAGGAGCATCTGTCTGCATCACTGGTGACATGCTTACACGTATCCTCCATCTGTATGACAGCCTCACACTGATACCACCTCTGAACAGAGGCTACACCGTCCATGTGACCACTGCACATCTGTCTCAGTGTCCATGAGACAGGGTGCCACCCATCCACATCAGCAGTCCCTTGACCCTTCAACCTCCTGGGTGGGCACAGAAGCTGGGGGCTAGACAGGCTCGCCCAAGCTGGGTCTCAAGCGGCTGAAGTAGGCCTCACTGCAGTCCTTCCCTGCCCCCAGAGCGGCTACATGAAGTTCCCTCACTCTCTCATTCCCAAGGATCCCACCAGGAGACTGCAAGTCTGCATCAGGGCCTAGGAGTCCAGAGCCACTAGGGGTGAGCCTGTGTGAGAGGCTAGGGGAGGGGCTGCCCCACACCCCAAAAGCCTCAGCCTTGTCCCACTGATGACCTGCAGTGGGACCACCCTAATCTAGCACAGACTCCACTGCCTTTATCATGAGGGTCCCTCCCCAGATGCTCACTATACCAAACCTATTGGGGCAGAGCCCAGCTGCCCTGGGTCTCCAATACATAACAGGTCCAGGAAAAGCCCACAGGCCTGGTCCCCAGAAGGGTCTGTAGGCCTGCTGACTATAGGTGGGGAGGGCAAGGCCACCCACCTTGCCCTTCTTAGGAGGCTCGATCTTGGTCAGCGCCTCCTTGGTGTGGGCCTCCAGCAGGTCCAGGTTGGGGATGGTGGGCGACACTGAGCCCCTGCACTTCTTCCCTTTCTTCTTGCTCCCATCCTTGAGCTTCAGTGATTTGGGGGGCTTTGGGGGCTTGGGAGGCTTGGGAACTTTGGACGGCTTGGGCATCTTCATGGTTTTGGGAGTCTTTTTTTTGGACACTTTCTCCAGGAAGGACCGTGGAGGGCTGGCCTCAATGGGGGATGGGGGCTCCTCCTTTTCCCGGTCCCCAAAACAGACCTCGTCCGAGGAGACAGCTGCAGTCACTTCAGGTCGGCAGGCCTTGGAGGCATTCTGGGAAAAGGACAGGGAGAGGTGACCAAGACACCCCACCAGGAGGGTCTCACAGCCCCAGGCCACGGGACACATGCAGGTAGAAAAGGAGCATCTGTCTGCATCACTGGTGACATGCTTACACGTATCCTCCATCTGTATGACAGCCTCACACTGATACCACCTCTGAACAGAGGCTACACCGTCCATGTGACCACTGCACATCTGTCTCAGTGTCCATGAGACAGGGTGCCACCCATCCACATCAGCAGTCCCTTGACCCTTCAACCTCCTGGGTGGGCACAGAAGCTGGGGGCTAGACAGGCTCGCCCAAGCTGGGTCTCAAGCGGCTGAAGTAGGCCTCACTGCAGTCCTTCCCTGCCCCCAGAGCGGCTACATGAAGTTCCCTCACTCTCTCATTCCCAAGGATCCCACCAGGAGACTGCAAGTCTGCATCAGGGCCTAGGAGTCCAGAGCCACTAGGGGTGAGCCTGTGTGAGAGGCTAGGGGAGGGGCTGCCCCACACATGCCTGGCCCTCGCAAGATAGCCAGGGAAGACAGGCAGACATCTTTCAACAACGGTCAGCAGGCCACCAGCATCAGCCCTACCTCACTGAGCCGGATCTCTTTGGCGAGGTCTTTGATGAGCTGCGAGGGCTTGAAGTGCTCTGGGAGCTCGTCCTCATGCTCCGCCAAAGCCTGTAGGACAGCCACACACAGGTCAGTGGGTCAGCTGCCGAGTCTGGGCACAGATGCCCACCCACCCCCAGGGGACCCAAGCAGAGCTCTGTGGCTCCTGACTCATGCCCTCTATCCCTCCAGGTTGTCCCCACCTACCCAGCCAGGACCTTGGGCCTACTGCCACCCAGACAGGCAGAAGGGCAGGCATGGCCACAGGAGTGGATTGCCTGCTACGGGCCATAAGGGAGCTAGCCCACTCTAGCCACACACTGCTGCGATGGGGATGCGCTGCCATGACCCCACTCTTACAGATGGACAAATAAGTCCGAGAGAGGAGGGGTACCCGAGGCCGCTGCCAGCTGTGATGTGAAGGTAGGCCATCCCCTCTTCCGGGCATGAGGCCACCTCACCTGGCCATATAACGAGTTTAAGTCTGGGGACACCCTGCACCACTCCAGGCTTTAAGAACTGAAGGAGGGCCCCAGAAGGGCAGCTGCTGCCCTATGCCCCAGCTCACCCATGAGAGATGCATGGTGCTCCTCTCTTGGGCTCCCCACTTCCTCAAGATCTTCTGCGGGCCTTGGGGGACCTGCTCAGACTATGCTGGCACTCCTGATGGGGAGGGATTCCTGAGACCTTGGACAGGGAACCCCAAGGTTGACCAGGCCTCTTCCCACCCTCTGTACCAACAATCCAGGCAGGATACCAAGGAAGTTGGAAGTTGCTTTTCTGGAGCCTCCACTAGGAGAAGTAGCTACTGCATGGACACTAGTGAGGGTGTGAATGCTTTTAAGTGGGAGCCCAGTAATGCCGCTACAAGCAAGCCATGAGGGCCACAGGGAAGTGCTCCTGGTGGGCGGAAGGAGGGGCATGGGGCAAAGGGACTGTCCTAGTCACAGAGCAAAGCCAGCTCCTGAGGTGACGCCTGTGCTAGTCAGTAGGACACCTCCACCCTCCAATTCAGAACCCTGGACCTCCAGCCAGTCCCAGACTCAAATCCTCCCCACTCCCTGTCCTTCAGGGTTCGCACAGTGCTATCTCTACCACCTGATTTCCTCCCAATGGATTTTCTCCCACTGGATCTCCCTGCCATCAGCCCCACCCCTCGGGCCAGGTCCCTAGATGGAGACCTCTCTCCTGCCTCTGCCCCCACCAACAGGTATGTGACCTGGCCTGGTGGCCCCCACCTGCTTTTCACAAGTTAGTTCCCACCGAAGGAAGGACAAGCCCAAGAGATGACTCACTACCTGCCACCCTCCCTTCTGCCCTGGGTCACACCTAGCACATTTCCCTACCTGCTTTTTCGTCCATGATCTGAAAGCACCATTGAGAATTTTAGCTCCTTGGACTAAATGAGGGGGCAGCTGCTTCCCAGATTTGTGAGAACCTGGAGGAAGATAGACAGGTTTGCTCAGGAGGGTGCCCACTCTCACCTGCCACCTGCAGGTGACTTCAAGCCCCAGTGGTGGGAGGTGCTCAGGGCTGGACCTTTCAGAGGCATGTGCCCACCACCACCTGCCCAACTGCCAACGGTTCCTCTTGGAATCTGGAGGACACCAATCTAAGATGCTCTGTGAGGGGCAGGACTGGTCTTCCATTGTCCACCCACCAGGCCCCTCAGACAGGTAGCCTGGCCTCCCCTCCACTGGTCCCCAGCCAGCCTCAGTGAGGGGCCACAGGCATGCCCCAAAGCAAGCACCCCAGATGGTTTATGCTTCCCACCCTCACACAGCCCCCTGCAGAGCTTGAGGTCCAGTTCCCAGTGCCCAGGGCAAGCACCCCCTCAATCTCACTCTTGCGGGGCTTCCCTGGTGGTCCAGTGTTTAAGGACACCGCTTTGCAGTGCAAGGGGCGCCGGTCTGATGCCTGGCCTGGGAAGATCCCACGTGCCGCAGAGCGGCTGGCCTGATGTGTCCAATTACCGAGCCGGAGCTCTGGAGTGCATGTGCCCAGAGCTGGCGCTCTGTGACAACTGAGGCCACCATGATGGGAGGCCCACAAGAGCCAAAAGAA
Organism: Tragulus kanchil; assembly: GCA_022376925.1. NCBI lineage: Eukaryota > Metazoa > Chordata > Mammalia > Artiodactyla > Tragulidae > Tragulus > Tragulus kanchil. The sequence continues at coordinate 89,567,860 of JAIOJX010000023.1, read as the reverse complement.
CAAAGATGGATGAAAATAGAGAAATGAAAGACCAATAGAAGTGGCCCGCCCATCCCCCTCCCTCCCCACCCCACCCTGCAATAAATAAATAAAAATAAATGTTAAAAAAAAAAAAAATCACACCCTTGGGAGCTGGAGCCAACCCCAAACATATGGGACAGAGTGTTCCCCCTTCAGGCAGAGTTCACCATGGTGGCAGAGCAGCCCTGCGCTCTGACGCCACCAGGTGACCATGTCTGGCCTATGGCATATCCCTGGGCCCTCTCAGCTCTGAGGCGGCTGAGCCCCTCAGCCCCTTCATAGAGGAAGGCCCGAGGCAGAGGGGCGAGGGCAGCCCAGCAAGGCTCAGCTAGTTAGCAGTCACCCTGGTCAAGCAGTCCCAGTTTATCAGGGTGTGGCTTCCACCCACACTACCCCTCTGCCATCTCCCCAGCAAGGCCCATAGGAAAGGGCCTCTGCCTGGGTGCAGCACAAGCTTTGAATTTAGAGAGTGATAGGTGAATTTCACTGAAACCTAACCAGCCCAGGTTAAGAAACATTTTCAGCTTTCTGATCTCAAACTAGAGTCAAAGTACCAAGGAGTACTGATAAGGAGGTCTTCACTCATGGCTCTTATCGAAACACAAAAGAGCACCTCCCTGGAAGGCACGTTCTACTGAAAAAGGAAGCTCTCCATGAAAAAATAATGCTGCTTCTGCATCCCTGACATGGATGCAAAAAGTCTGGAGACTTGAGCAAAGGCTGGCCATCAGGAAACCTGATCTGAAGGCAATGCCTGGCAGGATATGGGATGGAGGGTCACGTCCGTGGAGGGCAGGGGCCCAGCAGAGCCCACTCGTCCCCATAGCCTTCCACAAGGGACTGTGGCATGCACCTTCCAACCCATGGTATAGGGATCCCTCGGCTGGTGGCCAGGCAGACACCCAGGCCTCTCGATGTCCCAACTGAGCCCTGTCAGTAACCATACAAGGGTCACGGGTATAGAGCAGAACACACACCAGGCCTGGAAACATGTGGCCAGAGTTCTTTGTACAACACCAGACAACTCTGCCAGGCAGGAGTCCAGTCCAGCCCCACAGCTCACAGACAGGGAGAGCAAGACCTGGCAGCTGGTGGGACTTGTTCAGGCCCAATGAAGGTTGTGCTCAGCCTGTCCCCTGGGGGCCAGCCGCCCTGCTACCTGATGGCAGAACTGTGATCACTTGCCAGCGTCACCGAGCTCCGCCCACAAACAAACTGTTCAGTGCCGCAAGCCAAGGCGCCAACAGTGGCGGACATACTTTTGAACGCCTCCAGCAGGTGCTTCCCCATGTACCAGCAGGCAGTTTCAAAGTTGGGAAACTGAGTCAGGCTGCCCAGTTTCAACCTTCTTTCCACTTCATATGCTCTGGAAACAATAGCAAAGAACTATTCAGTGTATGAAGCCCTGAGCAGGCAGTGCTAAGGAAGGTGAACCCACACCATGACCAGAGGCCACACTGTGGCCATGCCCTCTCAGGCCTCTCTCCTGGGCCTGGCAGCAAGGTGAAGCAGGGAACCACTGCAAGAGGAGGACTTGGCATGAGGGTGAGCCCCATGGGCCATGGCTTCTAGAGCACTGGGTCAGTGCCCAAGAAGAAGGTGGCTTGACCTTTTACCTCCCCCCAAGTCTACTTCAGGCATGAGGCTGTCCAGCAGCCAGGTACCTCAGGCGCCCTGGTAAATCACAGTTCATCTCGTCTTCTTCTCCAACATGCAGAGGCCTACTGAAAAGGAAGCTCTCCATGAAAAAATAATGCTGCTTCTGCATCCCTGACATGGATGCAAAAAGTCTGGAGACTTGAGCAAAGGCTGGCCATCAGGAAACCTGATCTGAAGGCAATGCCTGGCAGGATATGGGACGGAGGGTCACGTCCGTGGAGGGCAGGGGCCCAGCAGAGCCCACTCGTCCCCATAGCCTTCCACAAGGGACTGTGGCATGCACCTTCCAACCCATGGTATAGGGATCCCTCGGCTGGTGGCCAGGCAGACACCCAGGCCTCTCGATGTCCCAACTGAGCCCTGTCAGTAACCATACAAGGGTCACGGGTATAGAGCAGAACACACACCAGGCCTGGAAACATGTGGCCAGAGTTCTTTGTACAATACCAGACAACTCTGCCAGGCAGGAGTCCAGTCCAGCCCCACAGCTCACAGACAGGGAGAGCAAGACCTGGCAGCTGGTGGGACTTGTTCAGGCCCAATGAAGGTTGTGCTCAGCCTGTCCCCTGGGGGCCAGCCGCCCTGCTACCTGATGGCAGAACTGTGATCACTTGCCAGCGTCACCGAGCTCCGCCCACAAACAAACTGTTCAGTGCCGCAAGCCAAGGCGCCAACAGTGGCGGACATACTTTTGAACGCCTCCAGCAGGTGCTTCCCCCATGTACCAGCAGGCAGTTTCAAAGTTGGGAAACTGAGTCAGGCTGCCCAGTTTCAACCTTCTTTCCACTTCATATGCTCTGGAAACAATAGCAAAGAACTATTCAGTGTATGAAGCCCTGAGCAGGCAGTGCTAAGGAAGGTGAACCCACACCATGACCAGAGGCCACACTGTGGCCATGCCCTCTCAGGCCTCTCTCCTGGGCCTGGCAGCAAGGTGAAGCAGGGAACCACTGCAAGAGGAGGACTTGGCATGAGGGTGAGCCCCATGGGCCATGGCTTCTAGAGCACTGGGTCAGTGCCCAAGAAGAAGGTGGCTTGACCTTTTACCTCCCCCCAAGTCTACTTCAGGCATGAGGCTGTCCAGCAGCCAGGTACCTCAGGCGCCCTGGTAAATCACAGTTCATCTACGTCTTCTTCTCCAACATGCAGAGGCCCAGCTAGGCAAACAGCCATGCCCAGGGCCACCCACAGGCTGGGCCCAGCCAGGAGGCAGGAGAGGTATCATCATACCATGGTGGGGACTCTGTTAAGTGGAGCCCAGGGGTCAGGTGTGGCCCTACCTCATCTGCATCTCCACACTCAGGCTGTGGAGAAAATGTCCCGCGAAGGCCAGGCAGTCCACAGGCGTCAACGTGGCATAAATCCAGCCTTTGGAGACAGAGATGTGGCCACCTCTTCACAGGGTTCTCTTGCCAGGCTCTTAGCATACCTGGCCTGACTCCAGGCAGCATGAGCTTAGGCTCCTGACAGCCCTTCCTCTGTGTCCCCATCCACCTGGGGCCCCAGAAGGTGCTCTGGCCCTGGCTTCTGTGTATGAGTGGGTGGATCCTCCCAAAAGGACAGCCTGTGTTCGAGCTGGCTCAGTCTGTTCTCTCCAGCCCTGTATGGTATAGACAGGGAAACCCAAGGCCAGGAGTCCAGGGGACTTGCTCAGGCCCACCCCAAGGGCCGGCTGCCTGGCATTCCTGATCTCCACATGCAGGGAAGACAGACAGACAGAGCTGCCACACTTCTAGGAGAGCTGAATTAGTCCCTCCAGCCTCTGAGAAATAACTTGGTTGTAGGAAACGGGTAGTTTCCTACGGGATCTATACATGTATACTTCCTATATATGGTTACAGGATCAGGAGGGACTGAGAGGCACATAAGTCAGTGGAAAGGTGAAGGCCTCCATGCATGACAACTAGAAAATCTGAACGCTGATTGGCCATTTGGTGATACTAGAATTGTTAACTATTTGTTTTTAAAGTATCACGATAGTATTGTAATTGTGTTATTTTTAAAGGAAACCTTACAGATATTTTCACCTTAAAAGGTGCAGTATTTATGGCGGTGAAGCAAAATGACTCTGTAAAGGGCATTTATCTGCTCATGTCCTGCTTTCCCCTTCTGTATGTTTGAAATGTTGAGATCAGCAAACACCATCTCTGACAGCATAACTGGGCTCTCTGGGCTCTCAGGGCCCCATGCAATCCCACAGGCCTGGCCTCCATGAGCACAGCAGGCTGGAGGCTGCAGGGACTCATGGCCCTGAGGTGCCCCAGAAGTGACCACAGAGCAGGACTGACCCCAAGGCAAGGTAGCGCACAACCAGGGCAAGACCTCCCCAGCAAATATCAGAGTTTAGGGACACAACACAGGGACAGGGCACTCACCCGAGGGAATGAAGAGGGTCTGGCCCTGTTTGAGAGTACACTTGTAGCATTTGTCCACCTGGTCAGCAAAGAACATCTCACTGTGGTTTGATGCTGACTGCCAGCGCTCATACAGGGAGATGTTGGCTGAAGCTGGCTTGATGAGATAGAAGATCTTCTCTCCCTGCCAACAAGAGGCCATGGGCAGAACCTGTCAGATGCCGAAGATGCTGGGGGTGGGCGATGACCCGTGTCCTGGGCGGGTCCCTGCCTCCACACCATCCTCCCAGGCCCACTGCTCCTCCCCTGAAACACTGTGACACTTGTGCCTTGCAATTCAGAAGTCTGCCTGTCAGGAATATTCTAGACATAGGTGCCTCCAGCATGTTCGGGGCACCCCTGCCACTCCACACACCATATCTCTGCAGCACTATGCATGCTGAGCATCCCAAAGAGGACAAAGTTGTGACCTGCTATTTGACGAGTTATAAGAAAGCTCTGCTCTTGAGAGTAGCTTGGGTCCAGCTGAAGATAGAAGGATGGTACCCCCTGGCAGCTACAGTCCAACTCTGCGCATGGTCTAGGGACATATACACACTCACAGGACAGGCAGGCTGAAGGCAAGGGATGCACAGAGCAGGGCAGGAGTGGGCGGCAGGGCTTGCTCAGGGCCTCGAAGGGCTGGGATCAGAAGTTGAGCCGCCTACCCTAGCACGGGCTCCAGCAGGTCTGGGAGACCTGGGATGGGGCGGCGAGCCCAATGCGGAGGGTCTCTTTTTCTGTTTGTTTTCACATCTCCCTTTTCCTCTAGCTTTCCATCTATTCCCAGGCAGAAGTCTCCCAGCTCTCTCTGCTGCTCAGACGCCGCTGCAGCCTTGCTCCCTGGCCCTCCCTATGAGGGTGGGGCATGTTCCCTCACCCTCTCTTCCAGGAAGGCTTCTCAGGGCCCCATGCAATCCCACAGGCCTGGCCTCCATGAGCACAGCAGGCTGGAGGCTGCAGGGACTCATGGCCCTGAGGTGCCCCAGAAGTGACCACAGAGCAGGACTGACCCCAAGGCAAGGTAGCGCACAACCAGGGCAAGACCTCCCCAGCAAATATCAGAGTTTAGGGACACAACACAGGGACAGGGCACTCACCCGAGGGAATGAAGAGGGTCTGGCCCTGTTTGAGAGTACACTTGTAGCATTTGTCCACCTGGTCAGCAAAGAACATCTCACTGTGGTTTGATGCTGACTGCCAGCGCTCATACAGGGAGATGTTGGCTGAAGCTGGCTTGATGAGATAGAAGATCTTCTCTCCCTGCCAACAAGAGGCCATGGGCAGAACCTGTCAGATGCCGAAGATGCTGGGGGTGGGCGATGACCCGTGTCCTGGGCGGGTCCCTGCCTCCACACCATCCTCCCAGGCCCACTGCTCCTCCCCTGAAACACTGTGACACTTGTGCCTTGCAATTCAGAAGTCTGCCTGTCAGGAATATTCTAGACATAGGTGCCTCCAGCATGTTCGGGGCACCCCTGCCACTCCACACACCATATCTCTGCAGCACTATGCATGCTGAGCATCCCAAAGAGGACAAAGTTGTGACCTGCTATTTGACGAGTTATAAGAAAGCTCTGCTCTTGAGAGTAGCTTGGGTCCAGCTGAAGATAGAAGGATGGTACCCCCTGGCAGCTACAGTCCAACTCTGCGCATGGTCTAGGGACATATACACACTCACAGGACAGGCAGGCTGAAGGCAAGGGATGCACAGAGCAGGGCAGGAGTGGGTGGCAGGGCTTGCTCAGGGCCTCGAAGGGCTGGGATCAGAAGTTGAGCCGCCTACCCTAGCACGGGCTCCAGCAGGTCTGGGAGACCTGGGATGGGGCGGCGAGCCCAATGCGGAGGGTCTCTTTTTCTGTTTGTTTTCACATCTCCCTTTTCCTCTAGCTTTCCATCTATTCCCAGGCAGAAGTCTCCCAGCTCTCTCTGCTGCTCAGATGCCGCTGCAGCCTTGCTCCCTGGCCCTCCCTATGAGGGTGGGGCATGTTCCCTCACCCTCTCTTCCAGGAAGGCTTCTCAGTACTGCTGTCCCTTCTCCACACATGACCACCTGGCCGTCACTTCACTAGGCCTCCTCCAATTGCTTCAGGAGCCTCAAGCTTTAGAAAAAGCAACATACGTGTGCTGCTCTGGTCCTGAGGTGCTCCCCAAGGGTCCAACATCCATGTCCTTTCTGTGAAAACCATCCTGTCCCTCCTCCCACCTGAAGCTGGACACTGTTATGGTCTGTGGGGACTACAGACGATCCTGCAGTCTGATAGTGGCCTGGTCAAGAGCAGGTCTTGCCTTCAAGGCCCAGGTAGAGCCCGCGTAGAGAGCAGAGGCCAGGGCTCACCTTGAGCACATGGTACCAGGCAGAGGCACCACCGGAGTCAATGTGAAAGTCAGTGTAGCTATCCTTAACACAGATCAGGCAGTACTTGGTCACCTTCGGCTTGGCCAGCAGTGCATCATCAGGCCAGTAGTTTTCTACCCAGGACAGTTTCTTCACGATGTCAGGAGGTTCCACGAAGCTGGACATTCTGGTGGCAGGGACAAGAAAGGTGGTCAACAGTGATGGGAATCATGAATACATGTGTTACCCCCCTGGGTGGGGACAGAAAGGTGCTAGGCAATATGAGTCCCACGCCTGATTCTTCACCTCAGGTTATATGGCACTGCACCCATTCAATAGGCGAGCAAACCAAGGTTTACAGAGGGCAGAATAAACCCAGCTGCTGGGTGTGACTGTGGCAGGCGTCTAACACTTGGCTCTCTATCCAAAGAGAAGGCAGAAACAGCCTCCTTCTTGGAGAACTGAAAAGACTTTTCAGGTGGGCTCACGCTAGTGTCACTGGGCACAAGAGAGCCTTGAGAGTCAGTGTCATTGCTCGTGAACAGCCCAGGCAGAAGAAAAGTCGCTGCTCTCCAGAAGAGACAACAGAGTGCAGCAACTCCTTGCCATGCTGGGCCATGTCAGACCAGATAACTTATCTCCAGGGAAGATGAGAAAAGGCAAAGGCAGCCTTTGATTCTATGAAATGTCACTGTCCTGGATAGAACACAAAATACTGCACTGAAAATGTCCAGCTCAGCAGCACCTGAGTGGTGACACTTCAGCCAAGTTGAGAACACGGTCTCAGTGTTCCTGCTGCCTGGGGCACATCTCCGCCTTCAAGGCCAGGCCTGCTCAGACAAGACAGTCATGAGTCATAAGCTAGGCTACCCTGAGCTGAACAGCCTCAGGCACAGGCCCTCCTCTTAAATCTTCAGCGTGCTCCAATCCAGTAGCCCTCACCATCCCTCTGCCCTGGCCCTACTCACCTGGTGTCAGAAAACTCAAGGTTGGTGAGGTTAAGGACCCGCTTGCGGTTGGTGCTGTAGTAATAGTCCACAAACTCCTTCAGCTTCATCTTGCAGTCCTTCTGCTTGGTGACGTCTGTCACGTCCACACTCCGCTCTGGGCCTGGGGAGGCAGCAGAGGAGGGTGAGTGCACCCAGGGAGGGGATGTGGCCCCCTGTGAGGTTGAGATCAGGGGCTTAGATGTGCAGAGGGAATGCTCACTCACCCTCAGAAGACAACTAGTGGGAGGGCAAAAAGCTGAGACTCTAGGCTCTAAGGTCTGATCCTCCCCAACCTGCCCTGCCCACTCCTTCCCTTGGGTGGCTGTGAAGATCCCCTGGTCCAACAGAGTGGCACAATCATGAGCTTCAGCTAAGGTGGAAGACAGAATTGTGAGCAAGACAACACTAGCTCCTGTGTGGAAATAGCTTAGAAAAATGCCTGACGCCTGACAGGCACTCACTAGATGTTACCTGTTACCATAGGTGCTACGACATGGCAGAAACTGCCCTGAATGGTAGTCATCGCCAGGCTGAAAACGTGAGTCCCTTCACCTCCCTGTCACAAGCTGGTCAGCCTCAGGGCCTCCCCTGGTAGGCTTCAGCTTCGGAGAAAGGGTGCTCCCCACCCCATCTCCATTCTCCAGAATGCTCCTGGCTTCCTGAGTGGTTGAAAAGATGATCTCATTTCATTCTCACACCCATATGGCCCCCTACCCCCAACTCACAGCCTTACAGATGCAGAGGGTCAAGAGCTCAGCGACATAACAACTTGTCTGAGGGCCTCAAGCACCAGTGCTCTCCTTTACAGCATGTGGCCAGAGCTGGCCTGGGCATTTGCCTTTTCAGGGTCTATCCTCTGTCCTCTCCACACTGGCCACCCAGGTATCCCTGCGAACACCTCAAGCCCCAGTAACCATGAGAGCCTCAGAGCCAGGGCTGTGCCGCCACCAGCCCTGCCGAGGTCACTGCAAGCACATGCTAGCATCTCTGGGCCAGATGACACTCTGGCCCATACAAGCTCCTCCACCCATCGCTGTCCCAACCGAGTGTGTCCAAAGCACTGACAGCTACCAGGGAACACGAGACTGAGCACCAATAGCACCAGTGAGAACCCACAGGGATCCAGAAGGACAGATGTCCTAGGGCCGTGGGAAGTCAGCTGAGACTGGCCCCAGAAGAGGCTGAGGAGGACCTGGCACAAACCTCAGCAACGGAAGACCATACAGCCAAGGCTCTCCCAGGCATGACTATCATAATGAAATCGGTAGCTGGCAGAAGCTAGGGGTCTCCACGCAGCCCCTATTCTGTAGGCTGAGTAACCAAGAACGGAAGAGCCCTGGGTCACACATCATTTGTGGAGCATGGTGTCTCATTCTAAGACGAGCACCCTGAATGGAGTATGGGGACCCTGTCACACTGGCTCACAATGTGCACAGGGACTCCTGGCTCAGGGAACCACAATTCGCTTGTGGGAGAGGGCACTTACCCACGTAGTTCTCGACGTCACTGACGTAGAAGGTAGGGGCTGGGACCGCCAGTCCCAGTCCATCTTTCTTGGGGACAAGGATGGGTTCAGTGAAGCCATGCTCTTCCATGTAGCCCAGCGTGAGCTGGCTGCCTGACACACGGGCTACCACATCTTCTGCGCTGCAGGGAAGTACAAGTCAGAGGTCAGGTCAAGCCCAGGTCCCAGCCTCCATAACAGGCCTGGACAGGGCCTCAGGGCTGGAGACATGGAGCCTGAGCTCTGGCCACACATACTCCTAAACCCCAGAAGGAGGACCTGCCACAGTGGCATGCTCAGGGGTCACCGGGTAGATATGGCAGGTCCCACAATCTCCTCACAAGACTCCTGAGGTCTGGGAGGTCCAGTGCTGAGCTGAGTGGAGAGTGGGGATACACTACACCCATCCCTCTTACTACAGCAGAGGGAGGCCTGAGGGTGTGAGCGAGACCCATCCTTGAGCTCCCTGCTCTCCACTCACCCCTCATTCAATATTTCTCTCAAGTGCTCAGAAATCAGACCCCTGTACAGGGGTAGATCCAGGACCTAAGGACACAGCAGATGGAGATTAAACCCCTTTTCAGAGAGAACCTACCCCTTGAACAAGCTAAGTACAGGACCCAGAGCTGGGCTAGGATGGTTAGCAGTTCTCCTATTTCCATATGTGCCAGGCACTCCATGGGTGCCAGGGACCTGAAGGGATCCACTGCAAAGACCCCTGTGTGGTGATGCTGGAGGAGGGCTCTCATCAGATGAGCATGCAAGGCCACTAACCCATAGCTGAGAGTAGTGCTATGGTGGAGACAGCAGAAAGCAGTGTCAGACTGGGCCCGCTGAAGGCTGCGGGAACAGGAGTGAAGGGTCAGGGCTCTAAGTTGAAGGAATTTACTAGCAAAGGCCTTGGGGGAGGCAGATGTGACCAGTGTGAGGAATGAGAAGAACCTGGGGGTCTGGGATGGGGAAAAGTGGGAGCACCCAAGTCAGTGAGGCCACCTATACCAAGAGCACTGGGAGCCACTGGGCAGCCTGAGCAGGGCCAAGGCAATTAGAGGTACATCTGGCTGCTGCATGGACATACAGTGGACAAGAGCAGAATGAGGGTGGGGCGGGGCAGCCACGGAGAAGGAGACTCAGCATGTGGTGCCTGGACCAAAACATGAAGTGAGAAGGAGGTGGTAGACTTAGGAATCAGATGGGAGTAGGGGCAAAAGTGAACGGCTGAGGGACCAGCCATTATGATCAAGGGACTGGAGCCACTTAATGAGGCCTGGTGACAGAGGAGGAGTTGGGTTGGGACAGAACTAGAACTGAGTGGGGACACGTGTTTGGACTGGCCAGTGAATGCACCAGTCGGAAAGACAGGTCAGGAGCTCAGAAGGACTAGTGGCTGGAGAAAGAAGTTGAGGAGCTGCTGGCCAAGGGACAATTGAAGAGGCCAAAGAAACAGACGGTGGGGAGTGAGCTGAGTTCCCAGAATCCTTCAGGAAGAGCCAATGAGCAAGGGTGGAGGCCAGGCAGGGGAGGATAGCCAGCACAGCATAGTGTCTTGGTCTCCAGAGAGGACATGACTCCAGGAAAGGAGGTCTAAAGTGTTAATGTATTAACAGGGGTCAGTTAAAGGGAGGACTGAAGAATGATTCTGGGGTTTGACCAGAGTGTTAGGGATAAACCAGAAGGAGTGAGTGGAGGGTGAGGAGGAAGAAGGAGTGTGCTGGCCAACTGCTGTGAGAGGCTCTGGGAACACTGGGACAACACAGCCAGCCATGAAAGCCACAAGGTAGAAAGTGGGAGGTAGAAGGCTGCCCTTGATAAACTGGAATCTCAGGCTCTTGTCTAGTCACTAGTGAGAGTTCTAAATTCACATGATACCCATGGATCGGGTCTGGAACTATGAAACACAGGCTGCCTCCCCACCAAGAGGCAAACACGAAACCATCAGGTAGGGACACCTCAGAGCCCAGGACAGACTGGTTGCAAGGGGAATCCTCTCCTCTGGAGATCATGCCTTGCAGAAGGAGGTGAACTCCCAGGAAGAACAGCCAGCAGCCTCATCTGTTCAGAGAAGTACAGCCCAAAGGCTGAAGATAATAGGATAAAAGGGATTTTAAGACAAATACATTAAACCCATTCAAAGGGATAAAGAGAGGATAAAAGCCTGAGCAGGGCCAAGGCAATTAGAGGTACATCTGGCTGCTGCATGGACATACAGTGGACAAGAGCAGAATGAGGGTGGGCGGGGCAGCCACGGAGAAGGAGACTCAGCATGTGGTGCCTGGACCAAAACATGAAGTGAGAAGGAGGTGGTAGACTTAGGAATCAGATGGGAGTAGGGGCAAAAGTGAACGGCTGAGGGACCAGCCATTATGATCAAGGGACTGGAGCCACTTAATGAGGCCTGGTGACAGAGGAGGAGTTGGGTTGGGACAGAACTAGAACTGAGTGGGGACACGTGTTTGGACTGGCCAGTGAATGCACCAGTCGGAAAGACAGGTCAGGAGCTCAGAAGGACTAGTGGCTGGAGAAAGAAGTTGAGGAGCTGCTGGCCAAGGGACAATTGAAGAGGCCAAAGAAACAGACGGTGGGGAGTGAGCTGAGTTCCCAGAATCCTTCAGGAAGAGCCAATGAGCAAGGGTGGAGGCCAGGCAGGGGAGGATAGCCAGCACAGCATAGTGTCTTGGTCTCCAGAGAGGACATGACTCCAGGAAAGGAGGTCTAAAGTGTTAATGTATTAACAGGGGTCAGTTAAAGGGAGGACTGAAGAATGATTCTGGGGTTTGACCAGAGTGTTAGGGATAAACCAGAAGGAGTGAGTGGAGGGTGAGGAGGAAGAAGGAGTGTGCTGGCCAACTGCTGTGAGAGGCTCTGGGAACACTGGGACAACACAGCCAGCCATGAAAGCCACAAGGTAGAAAGTGGGAGGTAGAAGGCTGCCCTTGATAAACTGGAATCTCAGGCTCTTGTCTAGTCACTAGTGAGAGTTCTAAATTCACATGATACCCATGGATCGGGTCTGGAACTATGAAACACAGGCTGCCTCCCCACCAAGAGGCAAACACGAAACCATCAGGTAGGGACACCTCAGAGCCCAGGACAGACTGGTTGCAAGGGGAATCCTCTCCTCTGGAGATCATGCCTTGCAGAAGGAGGTGAACTCCCAGGAAGAACAGCCAGCAGCCTCATCTGTTCAGAGAAGTACAGCCCAAAGGCTGAAGATAATAGGATAAAAGGGGATTTTAAGACAAATACATTAAACCCATTCAAAGGGATAAAGAGAGGATAAGGCAAAGAACAGAGGAGGGAAAAGAACAGGCAACAATGAAAAGGACAAGGAATTGTCGGAAAGAAAAATATGATGATTGAAATTTTTACAACTCAGCAGACGCATTAGTTAACTGGCTAAAAAACACTGAATTTGATGAAGATATCTGAAAAATTAACAGAGAATGGGGAAAAAGTGCTATTAAAAGAGAAAACAGGACATGTTTCAGAACTGAGATAAAAATATGACATCCCTAATTAAAGGTGCTTAACACTAGGCTAAACCACTAAACCACCACCAAAAGCTTCTACGTACATTTACAGATGTGTTTAGGCCTTCCCCTGTAGCTCAGTTGGTAAAGAACATGCCCTTCAAAGCAGGAGACCTGGGTTTGATTCCTGGGTCAAGTAGGAAATAGCAACCCACTCCAGTATTCTTGTTTGGAGAATCTCATGGACAGAGGAGCCAGGCAGGCTACGGTCCATGGGGTCCCAAAAGCCAGAAACAACTTAGTGACTAAACCACCACCATCACCAGGTCATTCAGGTATGACCTAAATCAAATCTTTTACAATTATACAGTGGAAGTAACAAATAGTCGAGGAATTAGATCCAATAGACAGATTGCCTGAAGAACTATGAATGGAGGTTTGTAACACTATACAAGATACAGTGATCAAAACCATCCACAAGAAAAAGAAATGCAAAAAGGCAAAACAGTTGTCTGAAGAGCTGAGAAAAGAAGAGATGCAAAGGCAAAGGAGAAAAGAAAGATACACCCATCTGAATACAGAGTTCCAGGGAATAACAAAGAGAGATAAGAAAGTCTTCCTAACTGAACAATGAAAAGAAATAAAGGAACACAATTGAATGGGAAAGACTAGTAATCTCTTCAAGAAAATCAGAGATACTGAGGGAACATTTCCTGCAAAGATAGGCACAATAAAGGACAGAAACAGTATGGACATAACTGAAGCAGAAGACATTGAGAAGAAGAGGCAAGAAGATTTTAATGACTCAGATAACCATGATGGTGTGATCCTCACCTACAGTCAAACATCCGAGAGTGCGAAATCAAGTGGGACTTAGGATATATCACTATGAACAAAGCTAGTGGAGGTGATGGAATTCCAGCTGAACTATTTCAAATATTAAAAGATGATGCTAATAAAGTGCTACACTCAATATAACAGCAATTAAAAATATAAATTTTACAACTCAGCAGACGCATTAGTTAACTGGCTAAAAACACTGAATTTGATGAAGATATCTGAAAAATTAACAGAGAATGGGGAAAAAGTGCTATATAAAAAGAAAACAGGACATGTTTCAGAACTGAGATAAAAATATGACATCCCTAATTAAAGGTGCTTAACACTAGGCTAAACCACTAAACCACCACCAAAAGCTTCTACGTACATTTACAGATGTGTTTAGGCCTTCCCCTGTAGCTCAGTTGGTAAAGAACATGCCCTTCAAAGCAGGAGACCTGGGTTTGATTCCTGGGTCAAGTAGGAAATAGCAACCCACTCCAGTATTCTTGTTTGGAGAATCTCATGGACAGAGGAGCCAGGCAGGCTACGGTCCATGGGGTCCCAAAAGCCAGAAACAACTTAGTGACTAAACCACCACCATCACCAGGTCATTCAGGTATGACCTAAATCAAATCTTTTACAATTATACAGTGGAAGTAACAAATAGTCGAGGAATTAGATCCAATAGACAGATTGCCTGAAGAACTATGAATGGAGGTTTGTAACACTATACAAGATACAGTGATCAAAACCATCCACAAGAAAAAGAAATGCAAAAAGGCAAAACAGTTGTCTGAAGAGCTGAGAAAAGAAGAGATGCAAAGGCAAAGGAGAAAAGAAAGATACACCCATCTGAATACAGAGTTCCAGGGAATAACAAAGAGAGATAAGAAAGTCTTCCTAACTGAACAATGAAAAGAAATAAAGGAACACAATTGAATGGGAAAGACTAGTAATCTCTTCAAGAAAATCAGAGATACTGAGGGAACATTTCCTGCAAAGATAGGCACAATAAAGGACAGAAACAGTATGGACATAACTGAAGCAGAAGACATTGAGAAGAAGAGGCAAGAAGATTTTAATGACTCAGATAACCATGATGGTGTGATCCTCACCTACAGTCAAACATCCGAGAGTGCGAAATCAAGTGGGACTTAGGATATATCACTATGAACAAAGCTAGTGGAGGTGATGGAATTCCAGCTGAACTATTTCAAATATTAAAAGATGATGCTAATAAAGTGCTACACTCAATATAACAGCAAATTTGGAAAAATGAGCAGTGGCCACAAGACTGGAAAATGTCAATTTTCATTCCAATCCCAAAGAAGGGCAATGCCAAAGAATATTCAAACTACCACACCATTGCACTCACTTCACATGCCAGCAAGGTCATCCTCAAAATTTCCCAAGCTAGGCTTCAACAGTACACGAACCAAGAACTTCCAGATGTACAAGCTGGATTTAGAAAAGGCAGAGGAACCAGAGACCAAACTGCCAATATCTACCAGACCAAAGAAAAAGCAAGAGAATTCCAGAAAAACACCTACTTCTGCTTCATTGACTACACTAAAACCTTTGACTGTGTGGATCACAACAGACTGTGGAAAATTCTTAAAGAGGTGGGAATACCAGCCCATCTTACGTGCATCCTGAGAAACTTGTAAGCATGTCAAGAAGCAACAGTTAGAACCGGACATGGAACAACGAACTGATTTCAAATTGGGAAAGGAGTACGTCAAGGCTGTATATTGTCATCCTGCTTATTTAACTTATATGCAGAGTACATCATGCGAAATGCCAGTATGAATGACGCACAAGCTGGAATCAAGATTGCTGGAAGAAGTATCAATAACCGTGGGTATGCAGATGACACCACCCTTAAGGCAGAAAGTCAAGAGAAACTAAAGAGCCTCTTGATGAATGTGAAAGAGGAGAGTGAAAAAGCTGGCTTAAAACTCAACAGTCAAAAAATGAAGATCATGGCATCTGGTCCCATCACTTCATGGCAAATAGATGGGCAAAAAACAAAAACAGTGACAGACTTTATTTTCTTTGGCTCCAAAATCACTATGGACTGTGACTGCAGCCATGAAATTAAAAGATGCTTGTTCCTTGAAAGAAAAGCTATGACAAACCTAGACAGACTATTAAAAATCAGAGACATCACTTTCCTGATAAAGGTCCACATAGTCCAAGTTACGGTTTTCCCAGTAGTCATGTACAGATGTGAGATCTGGACCATAAAGAAGACTAAGCACCAAAGAATTGATACCTTCGAACTGTAGTATTTGAGAGGACTCTTGAGAGTCCCTTGGACAGTAAGGAGACCAAACCAGTCAATCCTGAAGGAAGTCATTGGAAGGACTGATGCTGAAGCTGAAACTCAATACTTTGGCCCCCTGATACGAAGAAAGGCTCATTGGAAAAGACTCTGATGCTGGAAAAATAGAAGGCAGAAGGAAAGGGGACAACAGAGGATGAGATGGTTGGACGGCATCACTGACTCAGTGTTCATGGGTTTGAGCAAGCTCCAGGAGATGGTGAAAGGCAGGGAAGCCTAGCGTGCTGTAGTCCATGGGGTTGCAAAGAGTTGGACACAATTGAGTGACTGGACTGAACTGAACTGAACTGAGTCCTACAAAGGATCCCTAAGAAGGACAAATAAAAGCAAATGCACATTAGAGGCATTGCAGTATATCTATAGTATATCAAAACAAACAAACAAAAAAAACACCCTCAGAAGTTTTCAAGACAAAAAAAAACCAGATTATTCACCAAAAATGAAAATGAAGCAAAACAAATGCTCCAGCAACTAGGCTGATATCAGTAACAAGAAATATGGGGAAAAAAGATTATTATATCTGCAAAGAGTTCAAGGAAAAAAACTTTCAACTAGAATTTTAGATCAATTTTAGAAAATTAGAATTATGCAAAAATAAAGATGAAATGAAAATATATTCAGACACAGAGAATATTTTCATAGGCCTTTTTGAAAGAATCATTAAAGGATGTAATTCAACAAGAAGGAAATCAAATCTAGAAGGAAGGAGTGGGATTCAATAAATAATGGAATACTATGTACAGATTCTATACGATGCCTCTCATAATGCCAGCTGACTACTTTGCAGAAACCGACATGATGAACTTTGAATGTTGAATGAAATACAGGGTACCCAGATGACCAAAACAATTTTAAAAAAGAACAAGTTGGAGGGTACTTCCCAATTCAAAATTCACAACAAAGCTACAGTAATCAAGATTGTGTGGTACTGGCATAATACAAGATGCATGGATCACTGGAGCAGAATTAAGTGTCCAGAAATAAACCCAAACATCTATGATCAACTGCTTTTCCTCAAGGGGTGCCAAGATAATTTAATGGCAAAAGAACAGACATTTTAACAAATGATACATGGGAGAATTGGATATGCACATGCAAAAGCATGAAGTTGGTCCCTTGCCTCATAGCACGTACAAAAATGAACTCAAAATGAGTTAAAGTCCTAAATATAAAAGCTGAAACTACAAAATTTTTAGAAGAAAACATAGGCATAAGTCTTCCTGACCTTAAGGCAATAGTTTCTTTTTCCTTTAGTCTAAAACAAAAGTACAAGCAACAACAGAAAAAATAACTTTGACTTAAAATTTTAAACTTTTGTGCTTCAAAAGGCACCTAAAAAAATGAAAAGACAGGGCTTCCCTGGTAGCACAGTGGGTAAGGACACCACCTTGCAGGGCAAGGGGCGCCGGTTCGATCCTTGGCCTGGGAAGATCCCATGTGCCGCAGAGCAGCTGGACCCATGTGTCCAATTACAGAGCCGGAGCTCTAGAGTGCGTGCACCCAGAGCCGGTGCTCTGCGACAACAGAGGCCACTGCAATGGGAGGCCCACACGGGCCAAAGAACAAACATGGATGAAAATAGAGAAATGAAAGACCAATAGAAGTGACCCGCCCCTCTCCCTCCCCAACCCACCCCACCCCCCAAAAAAAAATTATATAAAAAAAAAAAATGAAAAGACAACCCACAAAATTGGAAAAAATATTTATACATCATATATCTCATAAAGGATTTGTACCTAAAATACATAAAGAACTTTTACAACTCTATATTAAAAAGACAAAGAAAAACTTTAAATAGGCAAATGACAAATAGACAACAAAGGGGACTTCCTTCGTGATCCAGTGGCTCTAAGACTCCATGCTCCCAATGCAGGGGGCCCATGTTTAGTCCCTGGTCAGGGAACTAGATCTCAATGCTGCAACTAAGACCTAGTACAGTCAAATAAATAAATAAGGATAAATATTATTTAAAAAACCATATAGCCAACAAGAACATGAAAAGATGCTCAGCATCACTTGTCATCAGGGAAATTCAAATCAGTACCACAGTGAAAGAGACCACTTCACACCTATAAGGATAGTTAGACTCAGAAAGTCAGATAATAGCAAATTCTAGTGAGGACATGGAGAACTGAAACCCTCAGACACTGCTGGTGGGAATGGAAAGTGGTGTCAATACAAACACTTTAGAAAACAGTCTGACAATTCCTCAAACAATTAAATATTGAGTTACTCCAGAAAAGTGAAAATAAATGTCCAAACAAAATATTTTATAAGAACATTTATAGTAGAATTCTTTATAGTAGTCAAAAATCAAAAATAAGGCAAATGTCCATCAGCTGATGCATGGATAAACCAAATGTGGTCTACCCATACAATAGAACATTATCCAGCCAGAAAAAAGAAGCACAGACACTTGCTACGCCCTGATGATCCTTGAGGACATCACACTAAGTGAAACGTGTCAGTCACAAAGGCCACATATTATATGATTTCATTTAGATGAAATGCTCAGAACAGGCAAATCTACAATGACAGAAAGCATGGTCAGTGGCGGGACTTTTGGGGGAAACGGGGGAGGAATATGCATGATAAATTTCTTTTTGAGGTGATGGAAACCTTCCAAAATTAACTGGTGGGGGTGTACAGAACTGTGAATACCATGAACTGTATCCTTTAAATGGATGTATTGTATGGTATATGAATTATATCTCAATAAAGATGGGAAAAAAGAAAATAAGAAAGAAGTCAGAGAGGAAAAACACCTTATCCATAGAGGAACAAAGGTAAGAGTTACACTGAATTTCTAACCAGAAACCAAGCACTCAAGTGGAGAATGGGATGAGTCATTTAAAATGTCAAAAGAAAAAACCCATCAACTTAGAATTCTGTGTTCATCAAATTATTCTTCAAAAGAGAAAACTTTCTCAGACAAACAGAAACTGCCTACCAGCTGTGAAGGACCAAGGTGGTTCAGAGCAGCGGTCTGTTCAAACACATGTCCATGCAGTCAGGGTGCTCCCTGACCAGAAGTCATTCCCCGTGACCCTGATCCTGCCCTATGCCCTCCTACTGGACAAGGGTCTACAGGGGGAAGGGCACTCTAATAAGAACTAGGGACACCCTACCAGGCTGTGGGTACAGAGGAAAGCCCACAGCTACATGACAATAGGACCTGCCACATCCAGAGGGTGGTCTCAGGCTGGACACCAGTCCCCACCCATGGGCCATAAAGTGAGGACAGAGGTTTCTCCCTCAGAAAGGTGCCATGGGAAGGGCTATACCAGGTGGGGGAGACTGGATCCTTCTCTCCCGGGCTGTGAAGAGGGTCACCATCACCTATCCGTGAATGTACTGAGAGGGAGAGATCAGCCCCCATGTTGAGAGCACCTGGAGTTGCTGGGACTATTTCCTGAAGAGAGGCCCATGGCCCTGGAGCCCCAGGGCAGGGTGTGTATCCAGACCTCTGGCTAGAGGGGAAAAGACTGCCCCTGCTGACCTGGGAAAGGTCCGACTCCGCAACTCCTTGATGAAAAGTTGGCTGCCATTCTGCACGGGCTTCACTTCTGGCGTCTGCCCTGGGCCATGTTTGTGCCAGGTTCGCTTCTTCTTCACTGTGGGGGAAACAGGAGGCAGGTGATCACCAGAAGCGCCTCCCAATGCCTGCGGAGACCCGGCCAGGAGGGCAGCCACCATGAATGCTACAAAATTGAGACCCTCAGAGGCAAAGAAGCCCGCCCTCGTCCATCCAGTCACATGGTGGGGGTGTACAGAACTGTGAATACCATGAACTGTATCCTTTAAATGGATGTATTGTATGGTATATGAATTATATCTCAATAAAGATGGGAAAAAAGAAAATAAGAAAGAAGTCAGAGAGGAAAAACACCTTATCCATAGAGGAACAAAGGTAAGAGTTACACTGAATTTCTAACCAGAAACCAAGCACTCAAGTGGAGAATGGGATGAGTCATTTAAAATGTCAAAAGAAAAAACCCATCAACTTAGAATTCTGTGTTCATCAAATTATTCTTCAAAAGAGAAAACTTTCTCAGACAAACAGAAACTGCCTACCAGCTGTGAAGGACCAAGGTGGTTCAGAGCAGCGGTCTGTTCAAACACATGTCCATGCAGTCAGGGTGCTCCCTGACCAGAAGTCATTCCCCGTGACCCTGATCCTGCCCTATGCCCTCCTACTGGACAAGGGTCTACAGGGGGAAGGGCACTCTAATAAGAACTAGGGACACCCTACCAGGCTGTGGGTACAGAGGAAAGCCCACAGCTACATGACAATAGGACCTGCCACATCCAGAGGGTGGTCTCAGGCTGGACACCAGTCCCCACCCATGGGCCATAAAGTGAGGACAGAGATTTCTCCCTCAGAAAGGTGCCATGGGAAGGGCTATACCAGGTGGGGGAGACTGGATCCTTCTCTCCCGGGCTGTGAAGAGGGTCACCATCACCTATCCGTGAATGTACTGAGAGGGAGAGATCAGCCCCCATGTTGAGAGCACCTGGAGTTTCTGGGACTTTTTCCTGAAGAGAGGCCCATGGCCCTGGAGCCCCAGGGCAGGGTGTGTATCCAGACCTCTGGCTAGAGGGGAAAAGACTGCCCCTGCTGACCTGGGAAAGGTCCGACTCCGCAACTCCTTGATGAAAAGTTGGCTGCCATTCTGCACGGGCTTCACTTCTGGCGTCTGCCCTGGGCCATGTTTGTGCCAGGTTCGCTTCTTCTTCACTGTGGGGGAAACAGGAGGCAGGTGATCACCAGAAGCGCCCTCCCAATGCCTGCGGAGACCCGGCCAGGAGGGCAGCCACCATGAATGCTACAAAATTGAGACCCTCAGAGGCAAAGAAGTTGGAGCTCCCTGCCCTCGTCCATCCAGTCACATGGTGAGGAACTCCCATCCCCCACATCCTCAGTCACAGCCCCACATCACTCCATACTTCCAACTACTGGCTCAGACATGGTATCCCAAAGCTAGGGATTCTTAGGACCCCACCACACTCAGCACTTGGTCTACTGAGAACTCATCAGAGGTGCCTCCTGAGAAGGTCCCACCAAGACTCCCTGCTCAGGACCCCTCTGGCCTGGCCCACCCTCAGACTTGGCCTCAAATAGCACAGATGCTGCCCTCTCCTGCTGGGATCTTTGCTGCCATGACAGCCCACCCACTCACAGGCAGGGCATCCCAGCGCCATCTACTGTGCCCACTGCCCTCCTCACCCCTGCCCACCACCGCCTGCCCATCCCTCAGGCTATTCTGTTGTCACACCTGCTCCCAGGGCACTGGACACACACATCTTGGACTTTTACACATGAGCATGCACACCTGTCCATACTGGGCTACGACACATGCCCACGCATGTACACATGCATGCATGCACATCCACATGCAAGCACACATTCTTATTGGACTAGGACAAGCACGTGCACATCAGCACACACATACACACATATAAGGACAAACATGTGCACACATGCACACACACACATCACACACTAACATACTCCGCCACTGGACGTCAAGCACCCAGAGGGAAGAACTCTGTTTCCCTGATACCTGCGCCCCCATTCAGGGTACCCATGGATAATTAGGTGAGTGAGGAGGGGCCAGGCACGGAGACCCATCCCTAGGGACTGCCTGGCAGGTTTGAAAAATGTTGATCCTCAGGCAGAAATGTGACTGCAGGTGAGTGAGAGAGAGCTGGCGGGGCCCTCACAGTGCCTGTCCTTTATAGATAGGGACAGTCGGGTGGCGAATGCCGCTCGGGGGGGACTCCGCAACTCCTTGATGAAAAGTTGGCTGCCATTCTGCACGGGCTTCACTTCTGGCGTCTGCCCTGGGCCATGTTTGTGCCAGGTTCGCTTCTTCTTCACTGTGGGGGAAACAGGAGGCAGGTGATCACCAGAAGCGCCCTCCCAATGCCTGCGGAGACCCGGCCAGGAGGGCAGCCACCATGAATGCTACAAAATTGAGACCCTCAGAGGCAAAGAAGTTGGAGCTCCCTGCCCTCGTCCATCCAGTCACATGGTGAGGAACTCCCATCCCCCACATCCTCAGTCACAGCCCCACATCACTCCATACTTCCAACTACTGGCTCAGACATGGTATCCCAAAGCTAGGGATTCTTAGGACCCCACCACACTCAGCACTTGGTCTACTGAGAACTCATCAGAGGTGCCTCCTGAGAAGGTCCCACCAAGACTCCCTGCTCAGGACCCCTCTGGCCTGGCCCACCCTCAGACTTGGCCTCAAATAGCACAGATGCTGCCCTCTCCTGCTGGGATCTTTGCTGCCATGACAGCCCACCCACTCACAGGCAGGGCATCCCAGCGCCATCTACTGTGCCCACTGCCCTCCTCACCCCTGCCCACCACCGCCTGCCCATCCCTCAGGCTATTCTGTTGTCACACCTGCTCCCAGGGCACTGGACACACACATCTTGGACTTTTACACATGAGCATGCACACCTGTCCATACTGGGCTACGACACATGCCCATGCATGTACACATGCATGCATGCACATCCACATGCAAGCACACATTCTTATTGGACTAGGACAAGCACGTGCACATCAGCACACACATACACACATATAAGGACAAACATGTGCACACATGCACACACACACACATACACACACTAACATACACCTCCACTGGACTTCAAGCTCCCAGAGGGAAGAAATCTGTTTCCCTGATACCCTCGCCCCCATTCAGGGTACCCATGGATAATTAGGTGAGTGAGGAGGGGCCAGGCACGGAGACCCATCCCTAGGGACTGCCTGGCAGGTTTGAAAAATGTTGATCCTCAGGCAGAAATGTGACTGCAGGTGAGTGAGAGAGAGCTGGCGGGGCCCTCACAGTGCCTGTCCTTTATAGATAGGGACAGTCGGGTGGGGACTGCCGTTCGGTGTTGGGTGGTTGTGCTATGGGGACGAAGGAAGCTGACCACTGCTCCTGGGTAGGACCTGCCTAAAGCAGGAAGAGAAAGGCACTGGGTGGGGGTGGTTGAGCTGACCTCTGGTCAAATTGCCTCCCCTTTCCTGTGTCATCAAGTCATAGTTCCTTGAAACTGTCTCCTACAGTCGGTGATACTTACATCATGCTTGGTCTTTAAGGCGAAGGTGTGAGTGCCTATTATGGAAATCTGGCAAGATCCTACAAGGGAGGGGCTCGAGCTAGAACTTCTGGTGGCAGCACCAGACATAGACAGGAGTCCAAATCTTTCCTGCCCACCTATCCTGTAGCTGTGTGGCTATAGACAATCCTGTAGCTGTGTGACTCTAGGCAAGTTACTAGGTTTCTTGGTGCCTCATCTTTAATGCTAGTCTTGGCTTCCTGGACTCCTTGTGCCATGGAGCACCCTGTGCCAGGAGGCAAGTGGGAATATTGAGTCTTGGCGGCACATACAGCCCAATGGCAGCAGACATGCAGAGAGGCATTGGACAGCAGGGGTGGGCTTCCACCCTATGCCAGTGGCTCCACAGGACTCTATGCCTCTATGCCCAATGGATTCACAGGATTACCCACAAGGGCTACAGGGGTCCATCCCCAGCAGACCATGGCTCTTCCCCAACACAGACCTAGCCTTGGAACTTGCCTCCCAGCCTTGATCTGGGGTCCCACAGAGCCTCCGTGGATGAGCCCCGGCCTTGGGTAGCCCAAGTTCGGCCCCCTACATTCCCCGAAGGACCAGTGGAAGGGCAGGGTGATAAAGTCTTTGTGAGATACAAATAGCATGCAAGAATGGGAATTCTTCTGCATTTCAAAAATACAAATTTTCTTGGCTATATAATTCAATTAAGATTTTTAAAAACTATTAACTTTCCTCTCTGTACTCTTACTTAATAATATAGAAATGACAGGAAGTAAGATGGCATTCATTGCTGAAAAATGAGAAAGGGGAATCACCTAAGATTCCACGCAAGGGATGCTACAGAAGGGAAGGAGAGCAGATTCCCAACAATGCTTATTCCTGGACCCCTGCATAGATGATGCATAGTGGTGGCCAGCTGGGCAGAGCTGGGCAGGGCTGGGATGAACGGCCCTTGGACATGTGCCAGTCTATGTCCCTATCGCACACCGCCTGGTCACTGTAAATGCTAGCACTTGCAACCCCCGTCCAGGCCTCTGAAGGCTGGTGGGCTCTCTGCAAAGGCCATGAAGGGCCCCAGCTGCATCTTCAGGCTGCAGTTGATCAGGAGGGGCCACAGCAGGCCCAGTAAGGACATGAGGGGCAATAGATGAGGCAGGAGGTGGTCCCTAGGAACCAGAGGCCCCTGGTTGCAACTATACAGAGCAGTTCATTCCAACAAGGCAGGGTCCAGTTGGGGTGGGGTCAATATCAAGCAGAGACCCTATCCCCATGGTCAGGTTCAAAGGGCAGCAATGTGGTAATATACTTACAGGTGGACTTCCCATGGGTTTTCTCACAGTTTGGGCAGTGATATATGTCAATGTCTGGGGCCTCCTCCTCCTCCACTCCAACACAGCTGAAAAGGAGGAGAAACAGATTATTACCAGCAGCTAGAAACTCCTTAAGTGCTTCCCCTGCAAAGCCCTGCAGCACTGAGGAAGGGCAGGGGCAGAGTATGTGTGAGGACAGAAGACCACAGGGATGAGATGGGGGCCTCAAAATGGACAGGAAGGGTCAAGGAGGGCCTCATCATGTGTGACTGAGAGAGAGGGAACTGGCCATCCTTTGGGCTTGCCAGGAGGCTAAGGCGGGAGGTGAGGGAGTGTGTCTCAGAGCCAGAGCACCCCCATCATTTCACCATAGGCAGTCTGCAGCCATGGGCGGGGCCCCTGCGGACCCCATGAAGAGGACTGCTGTCAGTCACCTTCTCCAGGGAGGTGCACGATGCTGCTGGGATAACTAGACACGAGAAGTTGAATCAAAGGTGAAGTTGAACCCTTACCCACACCATACACAAAAGGTTAATTGAAAATAGATTAACAATATCTAAAACTAAAACACTCTTGGAAGAAAACACAGGGGTGAATCTTCACGACCTTGGATTTGGACATGGATTCCTAGGTACAACATCAAAAGCACAAGCGACAAAAGGAAAAAGAGATCAATTGGACATCATCGAAATTTAAAATTTCTCTATGTTAAAGGACATCAAGAAAGTGAAAAGCACTGTACAGAAAAAGGGAGAAAAAACACTCAACAACTAGTGGTGGCCAGCTGGGCAGAGCTGGGCAGGGCTGGGATGAACGGCCCTTGGACATGTGCCAGTCTATGTCCCTATCGCACACCGCCTGGTCACTGTAAATGCTAGCACTTGCAACCCCCGTCCAGGCCTCTGAAGGCTGGTGGGCTCTCTGCAAAGGCCATGAAGGGCCCCAGCTGCATCTTCAGGCTGCAGTTGATCAGGAGGGGCCACAGCAGGCCCAGTAAGGACATGAGGGGCAATAGATGAGGCAGGAGGTGGTCCCTAGGAACCAGAGGCCCCTGGTTGCAACTATACAGAGCAGTTCATTCCAACAAGGCAGGGTCCAGTTGGGGTGGGGTCAATATCAAGCAGAGACCCTATCCCCATGGTCAGGTTCAAAGGGCAGCAATGTGGTAATATACTTACAGGTGGACTTCCCATGGGTTTTCTCACAGTTTGGGCAGTGATATATGTCAATGTCTGGGGCCTCCTCCTCCTCCACTCCAACACAGCTGAAAAGGAGGAGAAACAGATTATTACCAGCAGCTAGAAACTCCTTAAGTGCTTCCCCTGCAAAGCCCTGCAGCACTGAGGAAGGGCAGGGGCAGAGTATGTGTGAGGACAGAAGACCACAGGGATGAGATGGGGGCCTCAAAATGGACAGGAAGGGTCAAGGAGGGCCTCATCGTGTGTGACTGAGAGAGAGGGAACTGGCCATCCTTTGGGCTTGCCAGGAGGCTAAGGCGGGAGGTGAGGGAGTGTGTCTCAGAGCCAGAGCACCCCCATCATTTCACCATAGGCAGTCTGCAGCCATGGGCGGGGCCCCTGCGGACCCCATGAAGAGGACTGCTGTCAGTCACCTTCTCCAGGGAGGTGCACGATGCTGCTGGGATAACTAGACACGAGAAGTTGAATCAAAGGTGAAGTTGAACCCTTACCCACACCATACACAAAAGGTTAATTGAAAATAGATTAACAATATCTAAAACTAAAACACTCTTGGAAGAAAACACAGGGGTGAATCTTCACGACCTTGGATTTGGACATGGATTCCTAGGTACAACATCAAAAGCACAAGCGACAAAAGGAAAAAGAGATCAATTGGACATCATCGAAATTTAAAATTTCTCTATGTTAAAGGACATCAAGAAAGTGAAAAGCACTGTACAGAATGGGAGAAAACATCTGCAAATCATCACCTAATAAGGGCCTATCACTGAAATACATAAAGAAGTTTACAACTCAACAACAAAAAAGAGAAATCAACTTAAAAATGGTTCAAGGATCTGAACAGACATTTCTCCAAAAAAGAAATACAAATGGTCAACAAGCTCATGAAGAGATGCTCAACGTCACTGGTCATCTGGATGCCACTGAAATGCAAATCAAAACCATGAAATATGTAACAGCATGCTCACTAGGATGGCTATAGTTGAAAAAAAGAAAATAGGAAGATACCAAGGGCTGGTGAGGATGCACAGAACCCTCTCACAGCACAGGTAGGAATGTAAAACGGTCTAATTTCTATGTAAAAACAGTATGGCAGGGCTTCCAAGTTGGTAAAGAGTCAGCCTTGCAGTGCAAGGGGCACTGGTTCGATCCCAGGAAGATCCCCGGAAGATCCCACGTGCCACGGAGCGACTGGGCCGGTGTGTCCAATTACAAGCCAGAGCTCTGGAGCACATGCCTCAGATCCAGTGCTCTGCGAAGAGAGAGGCCACTGCAATGGGAGGCCAGTACAGTCCAAAGAATTTAGACGGATGAAAATAAATGAATGACCAATAAAAGAGGCCCAAAAAATTTACAAAATATATATATATATATATATAGCTTTATTTAATAAAAAAAAAAACAAAAACAGTATGGCCATTTCTCCAAAAATTACATATAAAGTTATCATAGGATCCAGCAATTCCATGCTGAGGTATAGACCCAAAAGACTAAGAACAGTTTCTCAAACAAATCCTTGCACACAAATATTCAATCTTTTACCTGACAAATGGATAAACAAATTGTGATGCTGCCATACAACAAAGTAGAATTCAGCCTTAAAAGGGAATGAAGTGCTGCTGCACACTACAGCATAGGTGAGCCTGAAAAGCATTGTGCTGAGTGAAGGAAGGCAGACACAGAAGGCCACCGACTGTGGTTCCATTCATGCGGTCACGCCAGAACAGGTGAAAGCAGAGACAGAGACCTCCTGGCAGCACCACTACACTTCAATTCCCAGTTTCCTCCAGTGAACTCTGTTTACAACTTTGTTCTCCCTATAAAAGAATGTTCCTCTCCTTTGTTCCCTAGACTTGCCTGTGGCTCACCAGAGACTGCATGTCCTAAATTTTAATTCTTTGCTGTGCCTGAATAAGCCCATTTTGCCAGTTAAGTAGCTGGCTGGGCTATTACTTTAGATCAACAGTGCATACTGCCTGTCCACACTGGCAGTGGCTCTAGGCTATTCTCACTGGCAGCTCCTGGAGCTCTCAAACACTGAGGATGGTGACCTCCCTCCAAGAGTCTGCTTCTGTCCAGCTGAGGGCATGCAGCCCACAGCCCATTGTGAACCCCCACCTGCCTGGGACCCAGGGACAAACAAGGAGGGCTGCAGCAGTTCTGCTGTGAGATCTCTGTGTGCCAGCACTGACTACTGGCAGGCAGAACGTCTCAGGTCAGATGGCACAGGGCCCACTAAACGAGTCAGGAGTGAGGTGTATCTTGAAGGCCTGAGGAGCCTCTCTGACATAGGCTCTAAGGGCACAGAGAGGACCACCCCTACCCAAAGGCCTCATAAAGGTTGAGTTTCAAGTCAATCAAAGGGAAGGAAACCAATGTGCCTTAAAATACAAACCCCCCAGTTGATGTTTCCCAGGCCTAGTTACTGGGACTGACTCCCCCAAATACCACCTGCTGGTCCCACAATCCCTGAAGCCTCATCATGCTCTGGAAGGCCCATGGCAGGGGGCCTCTGTGACAAGATGAATGTTTAAAATAAAGTTATCATAACAGAATCAGCTGAGGTATAGACCCAAAAGACTAAGAACAGTTTCTCAAACAAATCCTTGCACACAAATATTCAATCTTTTACCTGACAAATGGATAAACAAATTGTGATGCTGCCATACAACAAAGTAGAATTCAGCCTTAAAAGGGAATGAAGTGCTGCTGCACACTACAGCATAGGTGAGCCTGAAAAGCATTGTGCTGAGTGAAGGAAGGCAGACACAGAAGGCCATCGACTGTGGTTCCATTCATGCGGTCACGCCAGAACAGGTGAAAGCAGAGACAGAGACCTCCTGGCAGCACCACTACACTTCAATTCCCAGTTTCCTCCAGTGAACTCTGTTTACAACTTTGTTCTCCCTATAAAAGAATGTTCCTCTCCTTTGTTCCCTAGACTTGCCTGTGGCTCACCAGAGACTGCATGTCCTAAATTTTAATTCTTTGCTGTGCCTGAATAAGCCCATTTTGCCAGTTAAGTAGCTGGCTGGGCTATTACTTTAGATCAACAGTGCATACTGCCTGTCCACACTGGCAGTGGCTCTAGGCTATTCTCACTGGCAGCTCCTGGAGCTCTCAAACACTGAGGATGGTGACCTCCCTCCAAGAGTCTGCTTCTGTCCAGCTGAGGGCATGCAGCCCACAGCCCATTGTGAACCCCCACCTGCCTGGGACCCAGGGACAAACAAGGAGGGCTGCAGCAGTTCTGCTGTGAGATCTCTGTGTGCCAGCACTGACTACTGGCAGGCAGAACGTCTCAGGTCAGATGGCACAGGGCCCACTAAACGAGTCAGGAGTGAGGTGTATCTTGAAGGCCTGAGGAGCCTCTCTGACATAGGCTCTAAGGGCACAGAGAGGACCACCCCTACCCAAAGGCCTCATAAAGGTTGAGTTTCAAGTCAATCAAAGGGAAGGAAACCAATGTGCCTTAAAATACAAACCCCCCAGTTGATGTTTCCCAGGCCTAGTTACTGGGACTGACTCCCCCAAATACCACCTGCTGGTCCCACAATCCCTGAAGCCTCATCATGCTCTGGAAGGCCCATGGCAGGGGGCCTCTGTGACAGGTGGGGAAACTGCGACTCAGGCGTCACAACCATGTGCACTGTGCATGCGGAACCTCTGCCCCACCACTGGGGGTTCCCTCTTCAGAACACCACCACCTAGAGGCACAGGTCTCACCTGGGCCAGGCGGGTGTGGTTGTTCGCTGTGTTATGCAGGAAGGCCCTGGGACTGAAAGGGAAAGTGAGAGGCAGGGACAGTAGGCCCTGTTCTGCTGGGAACACCTTAGGGCGGTCCCTCACCTAGGAGAGCCACCCAGGGCTTGGGCCACCCAGGGGGTGACTCCAGGCAAGCCTACCCTCTCCTGATGGGGGGTACCAGCAGCACCCCAACACAGCTATGCATTGCCACCCTGCCTACCTGGGCCCACAACCCTAACAAGGCCACCCGAACTGTGGAAATGAAGGCCCCAGGTCCAGCCCACTGGCTGTCCTGTGTGCAGAGGGGACAGCCCTTGATCCTGTTTCAAGGGTCTAGGGAGCCCCTGTGCAGAGACCACTAGACCACACGGTGCTCACCGCCGCGCTGTCAGGGTTGTCTACTGAAACAGCTTGTTTATCTTATTATCCCAAAGTTAAGGCTTTTGGAATGTTCCTAAGAACTTATTTGAGAAATTATCAAAAATCTGAGAACAACAGTAGCCCCCCAAGTAACCCATAGCCCCATGCTTTTCTAAAGGACAGGAAGCTGTGGAGGCCCAATCCAGCCTGCCCAAGGCCAGTGCCCAGGGTAGAAAGCCATGGTCCACCCAAGTGATGGACAGATTGTCAGGGCCACCTAAGACATCCGCATGGACTCTGCTGACCCCACATTCCATTCTTCGAAGAGAACCCAGGTCACCAGAACCCAGGACTGCAGGTACCTAGGAGAAGGCTGAAATGAATGATGTTTCCATCAACTTGTAGACTTCCCAGGGATCCAGGGATTGATCTGTCCAAGTAACAGTTGAGAGAGAGAGGGTGAGACATGGAGAGAGGCTGGGCCTAGGTCTCACAGCATAAAGGAAACCTGGAAACCACCTGCTTGGCACAGACCGATGGGAATGCAGAAGGCTCTGCACAGCCAGGATGCTGCTAAGCTAACTCTAACATCAAAAGAATGAGGTGGACTTTTACATCCTGACGTGGAATGATATCTATAGTAATTGCAAAGAGAAAAACCATAGGTAACAGGAGAATGTGCACTGCATAATTTGTTTTGGTGGAAAACCCAAAACAAAATTATGGGGGTATGTGAATGGGCTTGTGTGCATGAATGTATGTTCCCTGCATGCATGTGTACAGACAGGTATGCATATTTGTATTTGCATGTGTCAGGGGCCCGTGTGTTCCTATGTGCCGATTCAGGCCACCCCGCTCACCTTGCCACTGAGGGAGCAGGTGGTGGGAAACAAGGAGTGATGCAGCTGCATTTGCTCACGACCCAGTGAGGCTAGGGACTGGTTTGACCTGAGCTCCCAGTGACTCCAGCATGCCAGAAAGTCAATCCCCAAACATGTGTTAAAGTTCGTTCAGTGCCCAGAGCCCGGTAAGTAGAAAGCCAGCAGACTTTTCAAAGGCAGAGATAAGGGATAAGATACTGAAAATGACTGAAAGAGAACTGAGGAGTTTAGCCTGCAGGTTTCTGACACTTGCAAAGGTGGCAAAATCACAGCAAAATTGCCAGGGTAGCCATCTGCCTTCCTGAAGTCCTGCTTCCAAGGAAACCTGTGTTCCCTGTTCTTTGTGCAAAATTCAGAACTATCCTTTGGACATGTTCTGGTTGTGAGACCCTTGTGACATCTCTTCTGCAGTTGCCCCACAGGAATCCCTGCTCTGCCCTTCAGTAGGGTGACTTCCAGTAGCACTTTCTAGAATCCTACCCCCAAGCACGCAGGGTATGACCTTGTGGTAATGGGCCCTGCCAGAGAAGCTCCCCAGGGCACAGGCTCCTGGTCCAGCCTGGGCACCACACCACTCTCCTCTGCTCAGTCTTTGAGAATTAAGCCTGAAATTTCCTCATGAATCCAAAATTAGACTGTATTGTGGTTTTTCCTTATTGTATTGTCAAGAATGTTGATTTAACGCAAACCACAACTTCTGTAACACTGCTTTGATATTTTTAAGTTAGATGAGGAGCCTCAAAAAAGGAGGTGGCCCCATTTAATTCCCGAGGGGAGGTAGACAGGCTGAACTCCCCTCACATTCCAGCCCCTGCAGTGTGAAGCTCCAAGGAGCTCAGAAGCGGCACAGCTGACGTGTCAATAATGGTCCTGACGCCACGGGCCACAGAGACCAGGTACTCACCCTGTGCATGGAGAAACTAACATGGGAAGGAGCCTCCCTGAATACAGTGTGTGTCCATAGCTTTAAAAACGTTTTTATCCTTCAGGCCAGTTATTCCACAACTACAAATCTATTAAAAGGCAGAAAGTAGAAATGCACATGAGAGTCACATGGAAGATGGTCCACCCCATGATTATTCACAACAGTGAAAAATTAGGAGCAGTAAACCTTTCCAGCTAGGAGGTCAGATACCCGGTTCATGCTATGCTCATAGCAGAATATTACACAGTAGGCATAAGGGATTTTAAGATACTGAAGAATCCCCGGAACTCAGTGCCCAGAGCCGTAAGTAGAAAGCCAGCAGACTTTTCAAAGGCAGAGATAAGGGATAAGATACTGAAAATGACTGAAAGAGAACTGAGGAGTTTAGCCTGCAGGTTTCTGACACTTGCAAAGGTGGCAAAATCACAGCAAAATTGCCAGGGTAGCCATCTGCCATCCTGAAGTCCTGCTTCCAAGGAAACCTGTGTTCCCTGTTCTTTGTGCAAAATTCAGAACTATCCTTTGGACATGTTCTGGTTGTGAGACCCTTGTGACATCTCTTCTGCAGTTGCCCCACAGGAATCCCTGCTCTGCCCTTCAGTAGGGTGACTTCCAGTAGCACTTTCTAGAATCCTACCCCCAAGCACGCAGGGTATGACCTTGTGGTAATGGGCCCTGCCAGAGAAGCTCCCCAGGGCACAGGCTCCTGGTCCAGCCTGGGCACCACACCACTCTCCTCTGCTCAGTCTTTGAGAATTAAGCCTGAAATTTCCTCATGAATCCAAAATTAGACTGTATTGTGGTTTTTCCTTATTGTATTGTCAAGAATGTTGATTTAACGCAAACCACAACTTCTGTAACACTGCTTTGATATTTTTAAGTTAGATGAGGAGCCTCAAAAAAGGAGGTGGCCCCATTTAATTCCCGAGGGGAGGTAGACAGGCTGAACTCCCCTCACATTCCAGCCCCTGCAGTGTGAAGCTCCAAGGAGCTCAGAAGCGGCACAGCTGACGTGTCAATAATGGTCCTGACGCACACGGGGCCACAGAGACCAGGTACTCACCCTGTGCATGGAGAAACTAACATGGGAAGGAGCCTCCCTGAATACAGTGTGTGTCCATAGCTTTAAAAACGTTTTTATCCTTCAGGCCAGTTATTCCACAACTACAAATCTATTAAAAGGCAGAAAGTAGAAATGCACATGAGAGTCACATGGAAGATGGTCCACCCCATGATTATTCACAACAGTGAAAAATTAGGAGCAGTAAACCTTTCCAGCTAGGAGGTCAGATACCCGGGTCATGCTATGCTCATAGCAGAATATTACACAGTCATCAAAACTCAGGTCATTTTTGAGTTGACATGCTTATTATCCGCAGACACTAAAACTAAAGCCTTGGCACGCAGTAACACAAGAGGGCTCCACACTGGTACCAAACAATGGCATGCATGCTTTCTCTTTACACTTTTTGGTACTATCCTAAATAACTGAAATGAGTGTGTATTCCTCTTATAACAAGCAGCAAAAGTCTTGCTTTATTCAGAAGGTCAGAACAGTGCCCCTTCCCAGCTCACCTGCTTCCACATTTCTCAGGTCTGGTACCCAGCTGAGGAGGCTTCCTGAACTGTCCACCCTGAAGCAAGGCTGGGACACCTATCTCAGGGCCTGGGAGCCTGGTGGAGGGAAGAGTCCATGCCGCAGACAGTAGGGAGAGGCAAGGCAGGTAGACACCTGCATGGAGGCCTGGGCTGTCCAGGGAGCCCTAGAAGACCTGGGGGTGCTCAGTGATTCCCCTCATGATGACCTCATCCCACGTCAAGCCAGTTCAACTTCAGGGCCATACCCTTCTTCCCACATCCTCCCCGATTCCTGCCTGCAACCTCCAGAAGGTGCCCAGAGACTAGTCACTGGCACATTTCCACATGACACAACTCAGTCACCACTCTGATTCAAGGTAGTCATCAGCCACATATTGAACTTAAGGTGCTCCTTTAGACCTAATCATGTGAGCCACCACTAGCTCACACAGTGCCTGGCCACTAGTTTCGGAGCCACATAACCTGGGGGGAAAACCTCTCGAAGGTGGCCCCATTTAATTCCCGAGGGAGGTAGACAGGCTGAACTCCCTCACATTCCAGCCCCTGCAGTGTGAAGCTCAAGGAGCTCAGAAGCGGCACAGCTGACGTGTCAATAATGGTCCTGACGCACACGGGGCCACAGAGACCAGGTACTCACCCTGTGCATGGAGAAACTAACATGGGAAGGAGCCTCCCTGAATACAGTGTGTGTCCATAGCTTTAAAAACGTTTTTATCCTTCAGGCCAGTTATTCCACAACTACAAATCTATTAAAAGGCAGAAAGTAGAAATGCACATGAGAGTCACATGGAAGATGGTCCACCCCATGATTATTCACAACAGTGAAAAATTAGGAGCAGTAAACCTTTCCAGCTAGGAGGTCAGATACCCGGGTCATGCTATGCTCATAGCAGAATATTACACAGTCATCAAAACTCAGGTCATTTTTGAGTTGACATGCTTATTATCCGCAGACACTAAAACTAAAGCCTTGCACGCAGTAACACAAGAGGGCTCCACACTGGTACCAAGCATTGCCGTGCATGCTTTCTCTTTACACTTTTTGGTACTATCCTAAATAACTGAAATGAGTGTGTATTCCTCTTATAACAAGCAGCAAAAGTCTTGCTTTATTCAGAAGGTCAGAACAGTGCCCTTCCCAGCTCACCTGCTTCCACATTTCTCAGGTCTGGTACCCAGCTGAGGAGGCTTCCTGAACTGTCCACCCTGAAGCAAGGCTGGGACACCTATCTCAGGGCCTGGGAGCCTGGTGGAGGGAAGAGTCCATGCCGCAGACAGTAGGGAGAGGCAAGGCAGGTAGACACCTGCATGGAGGCCTGGGCTGTCCAGGGAGCCCTAGAAGACCTGGGGGTGCTCAGTGATTCCCCTCATGATGACCTCATCCCACGTCAAGCCAGTTCAACTTCAGGGCCATCCCCTTCTTCCCACATCCTCCCCGATTCCTGCCTGCAACCTCCAGAAGGTGCCCAGAGACTAGTCACTGGCACATTTCCACATGACACAACTCAGTCACCACTCTGATTCAAGGTAGTCATCAGCCACATATTGAACTTAAGGTGCTCCTTTAGACCTAATCATGTGAGCCACCACTAGCTCACACAGTGCCTGGCCACTAGTTTCGGAGCCACATAACCTCCCCAAGAGAGCGGAGAAATTACAGTGGGGGAAGGGACTCAACATCCTCAGAGCCGCACAGTGTTGTCTGGGTCCCATTTTAAGAAGCACCCAGGAACACAGGCGGAGCCAAGATGGCGGAGGAATGAGGGGAAGATTTCACCAGCTCCCCAACAGAATCACCAGAACTAATCAAGAAATGAAACACCACCAACAAACCAGCCGCTAGACGACAGAAGAACTCGTTAGGTCTGCGAGGGTCGAAGAGGGAACAGCCAGAACTTTCCCAGAGCTACTGTTCTGAGAACCCTGTATCCTAAGCCCCACGCCGGACCGGACCGACAGAGAGGGCGCTAGCAAGTGCCCTAAAAGGCGGCTTGAGTGGAGCGTCGGGGGAGAGAGGGCAGCGATCAGCGCGATAACTCCAAGAATCCGCACGGATCGCTGGCAGAAATTAAGACACTACGAAGACAGGATACTGGAGCAGGGCCGGGCGGAACACAATTAGGAAGTTCCTGGAGTGCTGCCTAGAGACCTGGAGCTGGAAGGGAGCGCCAAGCGCGAAAATCGCGCAGCTTGGCCGGGCGAAAATCGCGACTTTCCACCTGGCACTGGGTAAGTTCAAACACTCTTAGTGGGGGGCTTGCTGAACGGAGAGGAGAAGTCGCCCACGATTGCTGACCAGGGACCGGGCTCGAGCCAGACGGGAAAGCTCGTGCCTGCCTTTGGGACTTGGACGCTGTAACTCGCAGTGCGCGC
Organism: Tragulus kanchil; assembly: GCA_022376925.1. NCBI lineage: Eukaryota > Metazoa > Chordata > Mammalia > Artiodactyla > Tragulidae > Tragulus > Tragulus kanchil. The sequence goes on along the minus strand of JAIOJX010000023.1, from coordinate 89,532,819 downwards.
GTGCCAGTGGCGGAGGAGCCCATGCACGCCCATAGCTACACCTGCAGCGGAGGAAGCCGGGAGTAGGGCAGGTATTGGAGGCTACCGGCAGGTGCGTGGTAGAGCCGGGGCACCCCCCGCTCCAACATGGGACTGTGCGTGCAGCGGCCCCCCTACCCGACGGACTGGGATCAACCCACCGCCCCGGCCAGCACCTGAGCTTGCAGCAAAGCCATTGTTTTGCTGAAAACAAACCATAGCAACCGGTGCCATAAGGGAAAGGCTACATCATGAAGACAACACCATCAAGACCAGATTGGCTTCCACCAGACAGATGAGAAAATAAAAACCGGGGACAGTATTTAGCTTTTTTTGTTTGTTTATTTGTTGTGGACGGTTCTGTTTATTTGATTGATCTCATTTGGCTTTGTTCACTCTTGTGTTTGTTTCTCTATTAAGTTCTCTTAATATTTCTACTTCCTTTGATTTTTTCATTAAAAATAAACCTAATTTCTTACCCTTAAACTTCCGCATCGTTCTTTATACTCCTTCACCCTATCCCCAAAATTTTTAAATTGTTTCATATCCAAGCAGCTGCCCGGATCTATTTTTCCAGGCGGAGGAATGAGGGGAAGATTTCACCAGCTCCCCAACAGAATCACCAGAACTAATCAAGAAATGAAACACCACCAACAAACCAGCCGCTAGACGACAGAAGAACTCGTTAGGTCTGCGAGGGTCGAAGAGGGAACAGCCAGAACTTTCCCAGAGCTACTGTTCTGAGAACCCTGTATCCTAAGCCCCACGCCGGACCGGACCGACAGAGAGGGCGCTAGCAAGTGCCCTAAAAGGCGGCTTGAGTGGAGCGTCGGGGGAGAGAGGGCAGCGATCAGCGCGATAACTCCAAGAATCCGCACGGATCGCTGGCAGAAATTAAGACACTACGAAGACAGGATACTGGAGCAGGGCCGGGCGGAACACAATTAGGAAGTTCCCTGCGGAGTGCTGCCTAGAGACCTGGAGCTGGAAGGGAGCGCCAAGCGCGAAAATCGCGCAGCTTGGCCGGGCGAAAATCGCGACTTTCCACCTGGCACTGGGTAAGTTCAAACACTCTTAGTGGGGGGCTTGCTGAACGGAGAGGAGAAGTCGCCCACGATTGCTGACCAGGGACCGGGCTCGAGCCAGACGGGAAAGCTCGTGCCTGCCTTTGGGACTTGGACGCTGTAACTCGCAGTGCGCGCGTGCCAGTGGCGGAGGAGCCCAGTGCACCCCCATAGCTACACCCGCAGCAGAGGAAGCCAGGAGAAGGGCAGGTATTGGAGGCTACCGGCAGGTGCGCGGCAGAGCCGCGGCGCCCCTCTCCAACACGGGACTGCGCGCGCAGCGGGCCCCGCCCGACAGACTGGGATCAGCCCGCCGCCCCGGCCAGAACCTGAGCTTGCAGCAAAGCCAGTGTTTGGCTGAAAACAAACCATAGCAACCGGTGCCATAAGGGAAAGGCTACATCATGAAGACAACACCATCAAGACCAGATTGGCTTCCACCAGACAGATGAGAGAATAAAAACCGGGGACAGTATTTAGCTTTTTTTGTTTGTTTATTTGTTGTGGACGGTTCTGTTTATTTGATTGATCAGTCAGGTTTGGGTTTTGTTCACTTTTTGTGTCTGTGTGTGTGTGTGTGTGTGTCTTCTTATTAAGTTTTTCTTCCCTTTCTAATTTTAATTTCTTTTTTTTGATTTTTAATTTTTAATTTTTTTAAAAATTTTAATTCTTGGAAACTTCTAATTTTCTTTCCTCTTTGCCACTGCTTCCTCCCTCTATGTTCTAAATGTAAAACTTTCTCCTATCTACCACTATCCTCTAGATAAATATTTCCTACCTTCCTGTCTCCACTATTCTCTTCCAGCTGCACTAAACAATACAACACACTAATCTTGGCTACGTAACCCTATAAAATCCTTCCAAGACGAATCGTTTCCTTCTCATTACCCATACACTCTCCACCTCCTCATCCCCAACACATGTCTTAGTTAAAAATTGCTTTCAATGAAATAGACCAAGACAGGACCTTGCCCCGGATCTATTTTTCCAGGCAATATTTTAATTAATTCAGAGCTTAACGGGCAAGTATCACCTTTGATTGCATCATTTGCCAGAAAAATTTCCTATGCTTTATCTCTGTAAGACTGGTTAGATGTGGTTATTGCTGTGTATGTATGTATATCTTATGACTAAGTCAGAAAACATCTGCATGCTTTTATGACTGTCACCCATCAGGGACATGCCTCTTGTTCTTCAGATGCTGGTATCTGAACTAATATCATGGAACACCATAGCAAACCAGACATTGAGCCTACACCCCATGACCAATCATCAAACCAAGGATCCTCGGAGGGGAAGCCCTGATTCCAAGACCCCACACTATCAAAGAACATACAACACTAGAGATTATTCACCTGTAAGCAAGGCCTAACACCACCCAAGACACAAACCACTGAACCCTTCTACAAGGACAGAAACCCAAAGGAAGGGAGAATTCAGCCAAGAAGCCTGGTGGGAGAAAGAACTCCATACACACAGACACACACAAAGAAACAAAAACAAACCTAATAATGAAATGATAGAGAAACACTGCACAAATGAAGGACCAAGCTAGAGAAACACAGCTTCAAATGACAGAGGAGGAGAGAGACAAATTATCTGAAAGAGAATTCAGAAAAGCTATACTAATGAGGATGCAAAACACCGAAAACAGAATATTAGAGGAAATTAGTGCATTGAGAAGAGACATGCAGGAAATGAAAAATAAGCAAATGGAGACAACCAACTCCATTGAGAACTCAAAAATACTATAGACGGTCTGAACAGTAGAGTCTTGGAGGCACAAGAACAGATAAGCGAGCTGGAAGACAGAATGGTGGAAATAAGTGCTGAAGAACAGAACAAAGCCGAAAGAATTAAAAGAACTGAGAATAGCCTCAGAGACCTATGGGACAATATCAAACGCGCCAACATTAGAAATATAGGAGTTCCAAAGGAAGAAGAAGGGAAGAAAGGCTATGAAAAAATTCTTGAAGAGGTTATGGTGGAAAACTTCCCCAGCAAGGGAAAGGAAATAGTCCACCAAGTCCAAGAATCACAAAGAGTTCCATACAGCAGAAACCCCAGAAGAAACACACCAAGGCACATTCTAATCAAACTAATGCAAACCAAATATAAAGACAGATTACTAAAAGCAGCTAGGAGCAAATAACAAATAACATATAAAAGAAACGCCACACATCTAACTGCGGATCTTTCAACAGAAACCGTAGGCTAAAAGAGAATGGCAAGACACATTTAAACAGCTAAAAGAGAATAATCTCCAACCAAGAATTCTCTACCCAGCAAAAATCTCATTCAGAATTGATGGAGAAGTCAAAAGCTGCACAGACAAACAAAAACTTAAAGAATTCTGTACCACAAAACCAGCCCTACAACAAGTGTTAAAGAACCTGATATAGCCAAGAAATACAAGAGTAGGAGAAGTCCTACAAATCAAACCCCAAAATTCAAAGAAGATGACAATAGGAACATTCGTATCAACAATTACTTTGAATGTAAATGGACTAAATGCTCCAACCAAACAACAAAGGCTGGCTGAATGGATTCAGAAACATGACCCATATATATGCTGTTTACAAGAGACCCACTTCAGACCTAGAGACACTCATAGACTGAAAGTGAAAGGCTGGAAAAAGATATTCCATGCAAATGGAAATCAAAAGAAAGCTGGAGTAGCAATCCTCACATCAGACAAAATAGATTTTAAAGGAAAGAAGATTCTAAGAGACAAATTATCTGAAAGAGAATTCAGAAAAGCTATACTAATGAGGATGCAAAACACCGAAAACAGAATATTAGAGGAAATTAGTGCATTGAGAAGAGACATGCAGGAAATGAAAAATAAGCAAATGGAGACAACCAACTCCATTGAGAACTCAAAAATACTATAGACGGTCTGAACAGTAGAGTCTTGGAGGCACAAGAACAGATAAGCGAGCTGGAAGACAGAATGGTGGAAATAAGTGCTGAAGAACAGAACAAAGCCGAAAGAATTAAAAGAACTGAGAATAGCCTCAGAGACCTATGGGACAATATCAAACGCGCCAACATTAGAAATATAGGAGTTCCAAAGGAAGAAGAAGGGAAGAAAGGCTATGAAAAAATTCTTGAAGAGGTTATGGTGGAAAACTTCCCCAGCAAGGGAAAGGAAATAGTCCACCAAGTCCAAGAATCACAAAGAGTTCCATACAGCAGAAACCCCAGAAGAAACACACCAAGGCACATTCTAATCAAACTAATGCAAACCAAATATAAAGACAGATTACTAAAAGCAGCTAGGAGCAAATAACAAATAACATATAAAAGAAACGCCACACATCTAACTGCGGATCTTTCAACAGAAACCGTAGGCTAAAAGAGAATGGCAAGACACATTTAAACAGCTAAAAGAGAATAATCTCCAACCAAGAATTCTCTACCCAGCAAAAATCTCATTCAGAATTGATGGAGAAGTCAAAAGCTGCACAGACAAACAAAAACTTAAAGAATTCTGTACCACAAAACCAGCCCTACAACAAGTGTTAAAGGACCTGATATAGTCAATAAATGCAAGAGTAAGAGAACTCCTACAAATCAAACCCCAAAATTCTAAGAAGATGACAATAGGAACATTCATATCAACAATTACTTTGAATGTAAATGGACTAAATGCTCCAACCAAACAACAAAGGCTGACTGAATGGATTCAGAAACATGACCCATATATATGCTGTTTACAAGAGACCCACTTCAGACCTAGAGACACTCATAGACTGAAAGTGAAAGGCTGGAAAAAGATATTCCATGCAAATGGAAATCAAAAGAAAGCTGGAGTAGCAATCCTCACATCAGACAAAATAGATTTTAAAGGAAAGAAGATTCTAAGAGACAAGGCAGGTCATGATTAAGGGATCTATCCAAGAAGGAGACATAACAGTCATGAATATCTACGCACTCAACACAGGCGCACCTCAATACATAAGACAGGTACTATCAGACATAAAAGAAGAAATCTACAATAACACAGTAATAGTAGGAGACTTTAACACTCCTCTCACACCAATGGACAGATCATCCAAACAGAAAATTAATAAAGAAACACAAGCCTTACATGCCACACTAGAAAAGATGGACCTCATCGATATCTTTAGGACGTTCCATCCAAAAGCAGAAGAATACACTTTCCTCTCAAGTGCTCATGGAACATTCTCCAGGATAGACTACATCTTGGGCCACAAATATAACCTCAGTCAATTCAAGGAAACTAAAATTATATCAGCCACCTTCTCGGACCAAAATGCAATGAGACTAGAGATCAACTACAGGGGGAAAAACCGCTAAAAACACAAACACATGGAGATTAAACAACACATACCTAAAAAACCAACTGGTCACTGAGGAAATCAGAGGAGAAATTTAAAAATTCCTAGAAGAAAATGACAATGAACAGACGACCGTGCAAAACTATGGGATACCACAAAAGCAGTTCTAAGAGGGAAATTTATAGCAATACAATCCCACCTCAAGAAACTAGGAAAATATGAAGCAGATGACCTAACCCTCCGCTTAAAACAATTGGAGAAAGAAGAACAAAAACATCCCAAAGCCAGCAGAAGAAGAGAAATTATAAAGACTAGAGCAGAAATAAATGAGAAAGAAATGAAAGAAACTATAGTATGGATAAGTAAAGCAAAAAGCTGGTTCTTTGAAAAGGTAAACAAAATTGACACGCCACTGGCCAGACTCATCAAGAGAAAGAGAGAGAAGAACCAGATCAACAACATCAAAAACGGAAAAAGAGAGATTACAACAGATAATGCAGAAATCCAAAGGATTCTAAGAGACTATTATGAACAACTCTATGGCAACAAACTGGACAACCTAGAAGAAATGGACAGTTTCTTGGGGAAGATCAATCTCCCAAGACTGAGCCAGGAAGAAACAGAAACTTTGAACAACCCAATCACAAGCTCAGAAATCGAATTTGTCATTAAAAATCTACCCAAAAATAAAAGCTCAGGGCCAGATGGCTTCACAGCCGAATTCTACCAAACATTTAAAGAAGAGCTAATGCCTGTGCTTCTAAAACTTTTCCAAAAAATTGCACGGGAAGAAAAACTTCCACACACATTCTACGAGGCCACCATCACCCTGATACCCAAACCAGGCAAAGACAACACAAAAAGGAAAATTACAGACCAATTTCTCCGATGAACTTAGATGCCAAGATCCTCAACAAAATCCTAGCAAACAGAATTCAACGACACATCAAAAAACTCATACATCATGATCAAGTCGGGTTCATCCCAGGCATGCAAGGATTCTTCAATATCCGCAAATCCATCAATGTGATACACCATATCAACAAACTGAGAGACAAAAATGACATGATCATCTCAACAGATGCAGAAAAAGGCTTTGACAAAGTACAACATCCATTTACGATAGAAACTCTTCAGAAAATGGGCATAGAAGGAACCTATCTCAACATAATAAAAGCCATCTATGAGAAGCCCACAGAGAACATTATCCTCAACGGTGAAAAACTGAAAGCATTCCCTCTAAGATCAGGAACAAGATAGGGGTGCCCACTTTCACCACTACTATTCAACATAGTCCTGGAAGTGCTAGCCACAGCAATAAGAGAAGAGAAAGAAGTCAAAGGAATCCAGATTGGAAAGGAAGGAGTCAAGCTCTCTGTTTTTGCGGATGACATGATATTATACATAGAAAATCCCAAAGACACGGTTACAAAGCTACTAGAGCTAATCAAGGAATTCAGCAAAGTCTCAGGATACAAAGTCAACACACAGAAATCACTGGCATTCCTATACACAAACAATGAAAAATCAGAAAACAAAATCAAAGAGGCAATCCCCTTCAGCACTGCAACCAAAAGAATCAAATACCTAGGAATAAACCTACCCAAAGAAACAAAAGAACTGTACACAGAAAACTGCAAGACACTCAAAAAAAAGAAACAGATAGAGATATTCCATGTCCTACACAGAACTGAAACAGAAACTTTGAACAACCCAATCACAAGCTCAGAAATCGAATTTGTCATTAAAAATCTACCCAAAAATAAAAGCTCAGGGCCAGATGGCTTCACAGCCGAATTCTACCAAACATTTAAAGAAGAGCTAATGCCTGTGCTTCTAAAACTTTTCCAAAAAATTGCACGGGAAGAAAAACTTCCACACACATTCTACGAGGCCACCATCACCCTGATACCCAAACCAGGCAAAGACAACACAAAAAGGAAAATTACAGACCAATTTCTCCGATGAACTTAGATGCCAAGATCCTCAACAAAATCCTAGCAAACAGAATTCAACGACACATCAAAAAACTCATACATCATGATCAAGTCGGGTTCATCCCAGGCATGCAAGGATTCTTCAATATCCGCAAATCCATCAATGTGATACACCATATCAACAAACTGAGAGACAAAAATGACATGATCATCTCAACAGATGCAGAAAAGGCTTTGACAAAGTACAACATCCATTTACGATAGAAACTCTTCAGAAAATGGGCATAGAAGGAACCTATCTCAACATAATAAAAGCCATCTATGAGAAGCCCACAGAGAACATTATCCTCAACGGTGAAAACTGAAAGCATTCCCTCTAAGATCAGGAACAAGATAGGGGTGCCCACTTTCACCACTACTATTCAACATAGTCCTGGAAGTGCTAGCCACAGCAATAAGAGAAGAGAAAGAAGTCAAAGGAATCCAGATTGGAAAGGAAGGAGTCAAGCTCTCTGTTTTTGCGGATGACATGATATTATACATAGAAAATCCCAAAGACACGGTTACAAAGCTACTAGAGCTAATCAAGGAATTCAGCAAAGTCTCAGGATACAAAGTCAACACACAGAAATCACTGGCATTCCTATACACAAACAATGAAAAATCAGAAAACAAAATCAAAGAGGCAATCCCCTTCAGCACTGCAACCAAAAGAATCAAATACCTAGGAATAAACCTACCCAAAGAAACAAAAGAACTGTACACAGAAAACTGCAAGACACTCATGAAAGAAATTAAAGAAGACTTAAACAGATGGAGAGATATTCCATGTTCCTAGGTCGGAAGAATCAATATTGTGAAAATGATCATACGACCAAATATCATCTACAGATTCAATGCAATATCTATCCAGCTACCATTGACATTTCTCACAGAACTAGACCAAAGAATCACACAGTTCATATGGAAACACAAAAGACCTCGAATAGCCAAAGCAATCCTTAGAAAGAAAAACGGAGCTGGAGGGATCAGCCTCCCTAACTTCAGACTCTACTACAAAGCAACAGTCATCAAGACAGTATGCTACTGGCACAAAAACAGAACTATAGACCAATGGAACAAGATCCAGAGCCCAGAGATAAACCTACACGCCTATGGGTACCTTATTTTTGACAAAGGAGGCAAAACTATAAAATGGGAGAAAGACAGCCTCTTCAACAAATGGTGCTGGAAAAATTGGACAGCTACATGCAAAAAAATGAAGTTGGAACATTCCCTGACACCATACACAAAGATCAACTCAAAATGGATTAAAGACCTAAACGGAAGACCAGAAAGCATCAAACTCTTAGAGGAGAATATAGGCAAAACACTCAAGGACATCAATCAAAGCAAGATCTTCTCTGACCCACCTACTACAATAGTGGAACTGAAAAGAAAAGTGAACACGTGGGACCTCATGAAACTTCAAAGCTTTTGTACAGCAAAAGAAATTACAAAAAAGCTCAACAGACACCCCCACAGAGTGGGAGAATATCATAGCAAATGAAACAACAGACAAAGAACTAATCTTCAAAATCTACAACAACTCAGACAACTCAGCACGGGAAAAACGAACAACTCAATCAAAAAATGGGAAAAAGATCTAGAGATGCCTCTCCAAAGAGGACATACAGATGGCCCAAAAGCACATGAAACAATGCTCAACCTAGCTTATTATTAGAGAAATGCAAATTAAAACTACAATGAGATATCACCTCACACCCGTCAGAATGGCCATCATCAAAAAATCTGCAGACAGTAAATGCCGGAGGGGGTGCGGAGGAAAGGGAACACTCCTGCATTGCTGGTGGGAATGTGAATTGGTACAGCCTCTATGGAAGACAATAGGGAGATTCCCTAAAAAACTAAAAATAGAAGCACCCTATGACCCAGCAATCCCACTATTAGGCTTATATCCTAATTAAATCAAATCTGAACGAAGCACCTGTACCCCAATGTTCATTGCCACTCTCTATACAATAGCCAGAACATGGAAGCAACCTAGATGTCCATCGATGAATGAATGGATACAGAAGCCCTGGTACATATATACAATGGAATACTACTCAGCTGTTAAAAGAAATGCAGAAGACTCAGTCCTAATGAAGTGGCTAGCTCTAGAACCTATCATAAAAAGTGAAGTAAGTCAAAAAGAGAAAGACAAATACAGTATACTAACACACATATATGGAATCTAGTAGGACGGCCTTGATAACACTCGCAGGGACCTCATGGAAAAACAGACAGAGCATAGACATAGGGACATTGTGGGGAAGAAATAGGGAGGGGGAGGCATGGAGGGAGTAACATGGAAACCTATACTGTCATGTGTGGAAAGGATAGCTATTGTCATTGTGCTAAGGGAATGGGAGTGCTTACAATGGCATGGGGCGATGGTCTGGAGGGGTGGGTACCAGGGATATGCATATGACTGATCTGGGAACATACATGTCTGTGAACAACAAAACTCTGTAAAACCTTTAAAATAAAGAATTAAAAAAGAAAAAAAATAATAATCACATTATCCAGCAATTTCCTATACAATTGAAGACAGGTCTTCAAACAAGTCTTTGTACACAAATGTTTATAGCATCATTACTGACAATAGCGGTAGGTGGAAGAAGCCCAAATATCCATAAACAGATGAATATTTACACAAACAGTGGCATGTCCTTACAATGGAGTAGTATTCAGCCGTTAAAAAAAATCAGTGAAGTTCTGATGCACACCACAATGTGGATAATCCTAAAAAGAACATTATGGTAAGTGAAAGAAGACAGATACAGAAGGTTATATATAGTATCATCCCATTTATATGAAAGGTTCAGAATAGATAAATCCATAGGGACAGAACACAGATGGGTGGTTGCCCAGGACTGAGAGGAGGAGGGATGGGGAAGTTGTTCAATGGGTTTTCCTTTGAGGTGATGAAAACGTTTACGACCTAGATAGAGGTGATGGCAGCAGAACACTCTGAATGTACTAAACGCTATTAACTGTGCACTTTAAAATGGTTAACTTCATGGTATGTGAATTTCACCCAAATTTTTTTACAAAAGGATGAAAGGCTGGTGTCTCCAATTGCCTGGACAAATACCACAAGGCCCTTCAGTTCTTCTGCACAGAGGTCACTGGCTGGAATTCTAACTACATTTTTCCACTGATGTTTTTCCACAGATGACCCGTCTTTGCGGGAAAGTGAAGAGGCCCTGCACCCTAAAGCACAACGCTAGCCCCATTCCCAGAGCACAGTTAGGCTCACCACCAAGCCAGAAACCTGAGAACTGAGGCAGCCAAGAGGAGGCGATGGAATTGGTCACGGGGTCCTGAGACACAGGAAAACAGACAGAGCATAGACATAGGGACATTGTGGGGAAGAAATAGGGAGGGGGAGGCATGGAGGGAGTAACATGGAAACCTATACTGTCATGTGTGGAAAGGATAGCTATTGTCATTGTGCTAAGGGAATGGGAGTGCTTACAATGGCATGGGGCGATGGTCTGGAGGGGTGGGTACCAGGGATATGCATATGACTGATCTGGGAACATACATGTCTGTGAACAACAAAACTCTGTAAAACCTTTAAAATAAAGAATTAAAAAAGAAAAAAAATAATAATCACATTATCCAGCAATTTCCTATACAATTGAAGACAGGTCTTCAAACAAGTCTTTGTACACAAATGTTTATAGCATCATTACTGACAATAGCGGTAGGTGGAAGAAGCCCAAATATCCATAAACAGATGAATATTTACACAAACAGTGGCATGTCCTTACAATGGAGTAGTATTCAGCCGTTAAAAAAAATCAGTGAAGTTCTGATGCACACCACAATGTGGATAATCCTAAAAAGAACATTATGGTAAGTGAAAGAAGACAGATACAGAAGGTTATATATAGTATCATCCCATTTATATGAAAGGTTCAGAATAGATAAATCCATAGGGACAGAACACAGATGGGTGGTTGCCCAGGACTGAGAGGAGGAGGGATGGGGAAGTTGTTCAATGGGTTTTCCTTTGAGGTGATGAAAACGTCTACGACCTAGAGAGAGGTGATGGCAGCAGAACACTCTGAATGTACTAAACGCTATTAACTGTGCACTTTAAAATGGTTAACTTCATGGTATGTGAATTTCACCCAAATTTTTTTACAAAAGGATGAAAGGCTGGTGTCTCCAATTGCCTGGACAAATACCACAAGGCCCTTCAGTTCTTCTGCACAGAGGTCACTGGCTGGAATTCTAACTACATTTTTCCACTGATGTTTTTCCACAGATGACCCGTACTTTGCGGGAAAGTGAAGAGGCCCTGCACCCTAAAGCACAACGCTAGCCCCATTCCCAGAGCACAGTTAGGCTCACCACCAAGCCAGAAACCTGAGAACTGAGGCAGCCAAGAGGAGGCGATGGAATTGGAGTGAGACACGGAGGAGAGGTGCAGGCATGGAGACACAGCTCGAAATGGGAGGCCAGGGGACACTGAGACACAAAGGGTGCTGCAGAGAGCCCAGATTCCCAACCTGGCCCCAGCTATGGCCTTTCTGCTGAGGTGTTTGCATCCACACTGCATTTTCAAAACCATCCACAGGTATGGAGTTTTCAGCACCCTTGAGTCACAATATGCCAAATGCCTCATCTGCCCCTGCCCTGGCAGAGGTGTGTACACCTGCTGTGGGTGAGGAGACAAGGCCCTCCCCTCTGCCAGAAGTCGGAGGGCCAGCTACACTGTCTGGCCCACTACCCAGGTAGCTGTGAGAACCAATAAAAAAAGGATGACTGTGAACTAAGACTAGCCTGACGCCATAAAGGCCAGCCAGAGCATGAGGCTCAACGCCCTGCGTGCTGATGATCACATCAGTCACCTAGAAGTCAACTGACGGCTTGGCATTACCCACACCAGAATCTTAGGAATTAGATTCTGTGAGCATACGTTGTTGTGGAACATTATTTTCTGGTCAATACACCCTTCCAAGAGCAAAACTTCTCATTCTTTTGGAAGAAGGCCCTCCACATGGCCAGGTGCCATGAACACAGGCATAAGGGTATAGACTCACAGGACTGGGTACTTGGGAATGGCAGGGTTCACATCAAGCGGCTCAAATCTTTGTCTGATCTCAGGCCATCTGTAGCCACCCCTGAGCCTAAATGGCCCCAAACAAATACTGAATGTACTAACGCTATTAACTGTGCACTTTAAAATGGTTAACTTCATGGTATGTGAATTTCACCCAAATTTTTACAAAAGGATGAAAGGCTGGTGTCTCCAATTGCCTGGACAAATACCACAAGGCCCTTCAGTTCTTCTGCACAGAGGTCACTGGCTGGAATTCTAACTACATTTTTCCACTGATGTTTTTCCACAGATGACCCGTACTTTGCGGGAAAGTGAAGAGGCCCTGCACCCTAAAGCACAACGCTAGCCCCATTCCCAGAGCACAGTTAGGCTCACCACCAAGCCAGAAACCTGAGAACTGAGGCAGCCAAGAGGAGGCGATGGAATTGGAGTGAGACACGGAGGAGAGGTGCAGGCATGGAGACACAGCTCGAAATGGGAGGCCAGGGGACACTGAGACACAAAGGGTGCTGCAGAGAGCCCAGATTCCCAACCTGGCCCCAGCTATGGCCTTTCTGCTGAGGTGTTTGCATCCACACTGCATTTTCAAAACCATCCACAGGTATGGAGTTTTCAGCACCCTTGAGTCACAATATGCCAAATGCCTCATCTGCCCCTGCCCTGGCAGAGGTGTGTACACCTGCTGTGGGTGAGGAGACAAGGCCCCTCCCCCTCTGCCAGAAGTCGGAGGGCCAGCTACACTGTCTGGCCCACTACCCAGGTAGCTGTGAGAACCAATAAAAAAAGGATGACTGTGAACTAAGACTAGCCTGACGCCATAAAGGCCAGCCAGAGCATGAGGCTCAACGCCCTGCGTGCTGATGATCACATCAGTCACCTAGAAGTCAACTGACGGCTTGGCATTACCCACACCAGAATCTTAGGAATTAGATTCTGTGAGCATACGTTGTTGTGGAACATTATTTTCTGGTCAATACTCCCTTCCAAGAGCAAAACTTCTCATTCTTTTGGAAGAAGGCCCTCCACATGGCCAGGTGCCATGAACACAGGCATAAGGGTATAGACTCACAGGACTGGGTACTTGGGAATGGCAGGGTTCACATCAAGCGGCTCAAATCTTTGTCTGATCTCAGGCCATCTGTAGCCACCCCTGAGCCTAAATGGCCCCAAACAAATACAGGGTGTAGTGGGCAGGCTCACACCTAGCATGTTCCCAGGCCAGTATTTTCAACAAAAGCAAACATTCTGGTGATTACCATGAGCTCCAAGCAGCTTCCTTTGAGGTTCACCTCATTTGGAAAGGGTCGATGAACAGGGGACATCTGCTCTGCCCTCTGTAATTGGGCAGGACATTCCCCCAACCTCCTCTGGAACTTCCTAAACTCATATAGTGACAATTCCTCATATTAAAATAACAAATCGTTATTCCTAGCCATGTTAAACAGGTCACAATTCCATCGCCATGTGAGTGGCACTTCTCCCTGTATTCAGGGATCTCAGGTTAAAAGATGTAATTGTCTGCTCTGATCTTCCAGACAGCAACACTGAGGCCTGATCCCTGGCAAGCCTTCCTTCCCCTCCAAGTGCACATACTTCACTGGCCAACAGAGCCAGCCATCATCCCACTCTGTGGTACTGAGCAATCATGATGCTGAGGACCCAGAAAGAGGCTCTGCCCCTAAAAGCTTAAGGCTGGGTGGGGTGAAGGACACAGTCAAAGCCCACAAAGGCCAACCAGTCCTGGGGAAGCTGGGTACAGAGATAGGACCCTGATAAGGAGGGCAGGTGGAGCCCAGATGGCGGGACAAACGCCCAGGAATCTCTGCCAGGCAAGTCTAGTCAGCCCACCTTTGAGTGCTTGCAGAATTCAATCCCTCCTCTCCACCCTGTCCTCACCTCCAGGTCCTGCCTGTTACCTTTCACCTGGGCAGGGACTCCTACCCCTGTTCCCTTCCTCATCTGTGCAGACAGAGCCAGAGGAACCCTGTCACATCCTCAGTACCCTCGAACCACTACTCTGCCCAGAGCCCCAAAGTGGCTCCCGCCTCCAGCCCTGACACAGCCTCCCTGCCCCACACAGTGTTTCCTCAGGGCTCCAAAACAGCTCCCCAGGCTGGTATGGAATTCCCAGTCCACAAGTTTGGATCCCACAGAAGAAACCCTTTAAGAGGCAAAGGGATATACCTTATTACCCCACCAAACCACAAAACCGGCACAGCACCCCACACAGACCATGCACCCCATAGTACTTGCTGAGAACTAAGTGGAACTTCTGTCTCTAAAGGACTTGCACAGCACCTTCAGCTTTCAAACCCGTTAAAATCAACTTTACAGCTTATGCTTCCAAAAACCATTCGTGCACAGTAACAAGAGGAACTCAAAGAAGGTCAGGAAGCTTCAGGATACCTGATACTTTAACAGAATCCTTTCTTTCCCACAGACAGAGTCTTTTCACATCAAGATGGTTGAAAAGGTGAGATGCCCAGGTCACTTCTTAGAGCGACTGGTCCACGGTCAGATGCCTTGCCAAAGGCAGAGTCACACACAGGGTCTGGCAAGAGACACAAGCATGAGAAGCCACCCTGCCCCCCAACACAGTTAGTGGCCTAAGTGACTTTGTGGCACCCTGAGGAGGAAGGTTCCCCATGCCTGAGCAGAGTCGTACTTCCTTATCAAACACACAGATAAGATAGCTCTGAAGACACCCAGCCACAAAATCCATCCCTTCCTAGCCAAAGTCAATTCCCAGGAGACACTGCAGTTAGGCCAAGGAAAGCAGACTGGGCTGACCAGGTAGCTTAGCCACAGAAGTGACCAGCCATGGTCAAGACAGGGTGAAACACGAGCTCCTGCCTTCCTGGCTGCCCAAGTACCAGCACAGTCCAGAGAGACGGCCCCAGGGAACGCTGGGAGGGGTGGTCAGGGTTCTCGAGGCTTCCTGCCAAAGTGGACACAGCCTGGAAGAACAGATTCTTCCCTTACAGAAGGAGATTGCCCCAACCTAGAGTCCTGTCAGCAAAGAGTTAGCCACGGTGAGTGAAAGTAACTTCAGAAACCCCCTTCAAAACCACCCAAAGCAGGACGCATTGGAGGGATGGGAAGGGTCACAGGTGGAACAAGAGGGAGCCTGTTACTCTCACAGTTCTGTTTATTTTTACAAGTACTGTCTACTGCAAGTTCTACTAATGTTCTATTTCAGGGAATGATACAAAGTTTCCTTGAACAGAAAAATTCAGGAGAGTAAAGAAATACCAAGGAGAAATGGAATGTGGGGTCCTGGAACTAAATAAACCTGCCCAAGGCCTGAAATGTGATAAGCAGTACTGCCCCAGTGATTCTGCCTGTTTCCATCCTTAGGACATAATTAGACAAGATACTAACTTCAGGGGAGGCAATGTGTAGGGTATAGGAAAACTACCTTTTTTGTAACTCTTTTGTAGATCTAAAATTCTCTCAGAATAAAAAGTTACAAAGTATTGAAACTTTGAGAAACTGAGTTGAGATGTTGAATAAAAGTAATCAATAGTACAGATGGTACCTGGATCTGGAAAAAGTGAAGGCTCATCCATCCAGGAATACCTGGAGATGTGGAAACATGTGCATCATGCCACACACCCTCCTGGCATGTAGCTTTGTCCAGCCTCACCCACTCTGGCCCCAAACCCTGACCCTGTGTTCCCCCATCGCAGCACCTCCCCTGAGCCACTCAGGGGATTAAGGACGAAAGCAGGTGGTCTGCCTCAGGGCTCACTCACTTGTGTAAGGGACCCTTGATTACACTCAGAAGTGTGCCCCACCGCACAGGCAGGCACAGCTCCTTTCAGAGGTGACCCCACA
The DNA here is from genome assembly GCA_022376925.1 of Tragulus kanchil. Taxonomy (NCBI): domain Eukaryota; kingdom Metazoa; phylum Chordata; class Mammalia; order Artiodactyla; family Tragulidae; genus Tragulus; species Tragulus kanchil. Next base: position 89,516,540 of record JAIOJX010000023.1, on the reverse strand, counting down.
TCGGTGGAAATGAATTTGTGCTGATCAAATGTTCTTTTGTGTTTATCAGATCAAATCAAGACCTCATCTGAGAAATAAGAAATAAAGAGATAAGGCCTCCCTGAAACATCCCCTTTAAGGTGTCAGGATGCGTCTTCCTCCCTGTCGCTGGCTAAGTCAACCTAGTAACTGCCAGCAGCCCCTCAGGCCAGCCCTCAGCCCCTTTCCCTCCCTGCCACTCATTCCTGGGTCTTTCTCTACCTCCTCCACGCCTCCCACTCATTCCCTCCCTTCTCAAAGCCTAACTCAGAACTGGCCTTGCCTTCCCAACTCAAAGGAGAGCAGCCAGTCAACGCTCCCTCCCCCCTCCAGGCCCACCCGCTCCTCCAGCCTGGGCACCCTGGGAGCTCTGCAGGCCCTGGGTGGGGGTGGGGAGGAGGGAGAGGCCCCACCACTTTCAAGCCACCCATGGCCAGCTTCTCAGCATCTCTGGACCTAAGGAGCCATGAAGGATCATAGGGCAGCTCTCACCCCTGATCCAGCTATAAACTCTGCGAGGATGACAGCTGGTGGGTGTGCATAACAGTCCGTCCTGGGCAAAGTCCACTGCTCACACTCCAGCCTCCGCTGCTCTGCGGGGTCTCCACAGCCCTGGACACTCTCAGGAAGGCAGCCCGGAAGGTCCATGATTTCAGTGGGAGTTCCTATCCCAGGGAGTCCCAGCCCTCCTCACTAGAGTCCCTGTCACAGGCGCTGAGCTGGGACTCAGGCCTGGCACTGACCAGCCTGAGCAAGCCTTGTCCCATCTGACTGCCTCGCTCCTCACATGAAAACTGTCAGAACTAGATAACATAGCCCACGTTCAGGGCCACTGGCCCGTCCACAGTTAAACAGCTGGCGGGGCGGAGCGCCTAACTGTGCATCATGCCACACACCCTCCTGGCATGTAGCTTTGTCCCCATCCCCCAACCCCCCCACCCTCCCTGAGCCACTCAGGGATTAAGGACAAGCAGGTGGTTTGCCTCAGGGCTCACTCACTTGTGTAAGGGACCCTTGATTACACTCAGAAGTGTGCCCCACCGCACAGGCAGGCACAGCTCCTTTCAGAGGTGACCCCACATCGGTGGAAATGAATTTGTGCTGATCAAATGTTCTTTTGTGTTTATCAGATCAAATCAAGACCTCATCTGAGAAATAAGAAATAAAGAGATAAGGCCTCCCTGAAACATCCCCTTTAAGGTGTCAGGATGCGTCTTCCTCCCTGTCGCTGGCTAAGTCAACCTAGTAACTGCCAGCAGCCCCTCAGGCCAGCCCTCAGCCCCTTTCCCTCCCTGCCACTCATTCCTGGGTCTTTCTCTACCTCCTCCGCGCCTCCCACTCATTACCTCCCTTCTCAAAGCCTAACTCAGAACTGGCCTTGCCTTCCCAACTCAAAGGAGAGCAGCCAGTCAACGCTCCCTCCCCCCTCCAGGCCCACCCGCTCCTCCAGCCTGGGCACCCTGGGAGCTCTGCAGGCCCTGGGTGGGGGTGGGGAGGAGGGAGAGGCCCCACCACTTTCAAGCCACCCATGGCCAGCTTCTCAGCATCTCTGGACCTAAGGAGCCATGAAGGATCATAGGGCAGCTCTCACCCCTGATCCAGCTATAAACTCTGCGAGGATGACAGCTGGTGGGTGTGCATAACAGTCCGTCCTGGGCATAGTCCACTGCTCACACTCCAGCCTCCGCTGCTCTGCGGGGTCTCCACAGCCCTGGACACTCTCAGGAAGGCAGCCCGGAAGGTCCATGATTTCAGTGGGAGTTCCTATCCCAGGGAGTCCCAGCCCTCCTCACTAGAGTCCCTGTCACAGGCGCTGAGCTGGGACTCAGGCCTGGCACTGACCAGCCTGAGCAAGCCTTGTCCCATCTGACTGCCTCGCTCCTCACATGAAAACTGTCAGAACTAGATAACATAGCCCACGTTCAGGGCCACTGGCCCGTCCACAGTTAAAACCGGAGCGATGGCGGGGCAGTCCTCTCTGGGGGCTGAGGGGCCACTAACCACTACACGCCCGTCTCTTGCCCCCTCAACCCTGCTGCTGCTGGGTCTAAGGCGGGAGTCTAGGAGGGCACACTACCCGAACCAGCCTCTGGCAGGTTCTACCGAGGCCCAAACACATGAGAACCTGTTGGAGCAGTTCGGGCAGCAGTATCACCTCCGCTTCCTCCTCCTCCACTTACTTCTGGGTGGGAAGGGGCCTCTGGCTCTCGGCACAGGGCCAGGTCATGGTCACGGGCAAAGGCCAGGCTTCACCTCCCCCCTCCCCACCCGCCCCATCTTCCTCTGAGAGCAGAAGGTCAAGTCAAAAGCAGGGTGGGCCTGCGTCTGGATCCCAGAGAAGGGGAACGGGGAAACGTGACGGCCAAGGAGGAGGCGGCAAAGCCACAGCACCCACACACAGACACCATTCTGTCACCCACACTCTTGCCGGGGATGTGCAGGCCGGCCGGGTCCAGGAGCCCCGCGGGGGCCGGACAGGGGTCCCTCCCGCCCGGACGGGGTGCCGGCGCTCCGGGCTGCGGCGGAGGGTGGGCGCGCCGCCGCCACCTGGCCGGGCCCCGCGTCCGTCACAGCCCCGCCGGCGTCCGAGCCCGCCACTCGCGCGTCTCCGGGGCCCGCGCGGGGAAAGTTCCTGCAACTTCGCGGGGGAGGCGGCGGGCGCCGGGCCTGGGCCTCGGGAGCCCGGCCTCCGCGGCCCCGCTGTCAGGCTGCCCGGCCGGCTCGGCGGGTGTGCATAACAGTCCGTCCTGGGCAAAGTCCACTGCTCACACTCCAGCCTCCGCTGCTCTGCGGGGTCTCCACAGCCCTGGACACTCTCAGGAAGGCAGCCCGGAAGGTCCATGATTTCAGTGGGAGTTCCTATCCCAGGGAGTCCCAGCCCTCCTCACTAGAGTCCCTGTCACAGGCGCTGAGCTGGGACTCAGGCCTGGCACTGACCAGCCTGAGCAAGCCTTGTCCCATCTGACTGCCTCGCTCCTCACATGAAAACTGTCAGAACTAGATAACATAGCCCACGTTCAGGGCCACTGGCCCGTCCACAGTTAAAACCGGAGCGATGGCGGGGCAGTCCTCTGGGGATGAGGGGCCACTAACCACTACACGCCCGTCTCTTGCCCCCTCAACCCTGCTGCTGCTGGGTCTAAGGCGGGAGTCTAGGAGGGCACACTACCCGAACCAGCCTCTGGCAGGTTCTACCGAGGCCCAAACACATGAGAACCTGTTGGAGCAGTTCGGGCAGCAGTATCACCTCCGCTTCCTCCTCCTCCACTTACTTCTGGGTGGGAAGGGGCCTCTGGCTCTCGGCACAGGGCCAGGTCATGGTCACGGGCAAAGGCCAGGCTTCACCTCCCCCCTCCCCACCCGCCCCATCTTCCTCTGAGAGCAGAAGGTCAAGTCAAAAGCAGGGTGGGCCTGCGTCTGGATCCCAGAGGAGGGGAACGGGGAAACGTGACGGCCAAGGAGGAGGCGGCAAAGCCACAGCACCCACACACAGACACCATTCTGTCACCCACACTCTTGCCGGGGATGTGCAGGCCGGCCGGGTCCAGGAGCCCCGCGGGGGCCGGACAGGGGTCCCTCCCGCCCGGACGGGGTGCCGGCGCTCCGGGCTGCGGCGGAGGGTGGGCGCGCCGCCGCCACCTGGCCGGGCCCCGCGTCCGTCACAGCCCCGCCGGCGTCCGAGCCCGCCACTCGCGCGTCTCCGGGGCCCGCGCGGGGAAAGTTCCTGCAACTTCGCGGGGGAGGCGGCGGGCGCCGGGCCTGGGCCTCGGGAGCCCGGCCTCCGCGGCCCCGCTGTCAGGCTGCCCGGCCGGCTCGGCGCCCCAACTTCCCGGCCCGGCCCCCGCCCGCCGCCCCCCGCGGGCCCGCTTTGTGCGCGGCGGCTGCGAGGGGCGCCCGCCCGGCCCCGGCCCCCGCCCCGGGCACAAAAGGGCGCGCGGCCGGCGGGAGGCGGCGGGCGGGGGCCTGCGGGGCGCTCGCCGGACCGGGCTGGGGCCCGGGGCCCGGGGCCGGGGGCCGCGATCGGGGCCGGGGCCGGGCGGCTGCGCGCTCACCTGCCGTGGAACCAGTCCTTGCAAGCGTCGCACTCGATCATGAAGCGGGTAACGTCGTAGGGGAGCCGGCAGACGCAGTACACGGGCACCGTCGCCATGTTCGCCGCGCCGCCCGCCCGCCCCTCGGCCCGCGCTGCGCTCCCGGGTCGGGCCGGGCGGGCCGGGCCGGGCGGGGGCCGGGGCCGGGGCCGGGCCCGGGGACGGGGACGGGGCCGGGGGCGCACGACAGCCCGCGCGCACCCGGCCGGCGCGTCCACACAAAGCGGGGCGCGCGGTGCAGGGCCGCGCCGGGAGCCGCCCGCCGGCCCGCGGGGCGCAGGGCGCGAGTGTGCGCGGGGAACGGGCCGCGCGCGGGACACAAAAGGGAATGGACGCGCGGGGGCGGCGGGCGGGGAGCCGCGGCCCCACCGAAGGGACCCCCGGCCGCCGAGCGGCCTCTACGTCAGCGCCCCGGGTGGCGCCGCCTACGCCGCCAGCCTGGGCCGCCGCTCCTGCCGCGGGAAGGCGGGCCGGGGACCGGGGGAAGGCGGGCCGGGGACCCAGCCAGGGGAGAAAGTGGTCGGGGGAACCGTGCTGGGGGAGAAGAGGGCCCAGGAGACCCTGCCGGGAGAAGGTGGGCTGGAGAGACCCTGCTAAGGGAGGAAGTGGATGAGGAGACCCCTCCAGGGGAGAAGGTGAGCTGGGAGACCGTCACCTGGAAGACGGTGGGTCAGGGGATTCCCCGGGAAGAAGGCGGCCTGAGGGTCCCAGGGGCAGTCAGGTCTGGGAGACCCCCTGGGTGTGGGGGCGAGACTCTAGAGAAGGAGGAGGACGCCGTGCTTCCTGATTAGGAAGGCCGCTAGAAGAGCGACTCCTTGACTCTTAAGTTTCTTCTGATAAGCAGCAGAGCAGAGGGGCAGCCTGGGGATTGTTCCTCCTATTCCCACTTTACTCCTCACTTCCCAACAGAGTTTCTGGCTGTAATACAACTTTCTTTCCCCCTTATTCCTGGCTGGGGACAGCCCTCTCTCCTGGGCAAGATCTGTGGACTTCCTTGATGTTCCCTCCTCAGAGGAGGACAGAATTCCAGGGGCCCAAGAAGCATGCTGGCAGGGGTCAGCTCTGTAAAGAGGAAGAGGTTTCCTGGAATCTGAGCTGCCCAGGAGCCTTGGCGGGAACCCCCAGGCCTGGGAGAGGAGAGGAGAGGTGCAGGAACAGTGCCCCAGGCCTCCTGTCTGTGCCCCACATTGCTGAGTTCTGCGAGTGGCAACAAGGAGGTAGGAGGACTAGAAACTGAGAGGTGCTGCTGTGGTGTTCTGGGCGAGTGGTCATCCCTATGGTGCTCAGGGCCTTTGGTGAGTGTGAGAGGGAAGGGGGCCTGGCTCTGAGGAATCTTTTCCCAAGGCATTCAATAGCACGCTCTCCCCTGCCCCCTACACGGCTGCTGCATCCTTTGGGCATCCATGATCATTTTAGGATCCTAGAGCAGAGCTGGCTCCTATTTCAGAGGAAGGAGACAGTCTGTGCTCCTTCACTCTGTTGGTCTTCTCAGCCCTCCCTGCGTGGTGCTGGGAAATGCTGGTCACCACAAGCACAGAATTCCACACACTGGGCAGGAAACCTGGTTCAGCTTACCTCACGGAAGCAAGCCTGACAGGTACCCAGCCAAAGCCCACAGCTCCTAAGGGTCACTTGCTCCACTTGTAGGCAGCTCAGTTGAAATTCTCCCTCCTGTTGAGTCAAAATCTGCTTTCATATTGTTGCCCACCTTCCCTCTACAGGTAACCATGAGTGCAGCCTGAGCAGAGCAGACCCAGAGCAGGGCCGTAGCTGGGAGGGACAAGGTGAGAGTGGAGACAAGAAGCAGGGAAAGTGAGGAGAAAGAGATGATCTCCCTCTCTCCCCTTCTCACACATTGCTGAACTGCCCAGGATCTGGACTAGCTTCCTACCTGAATTCCAGATGTCATCCTTCCTTCCAGAGTCCTTCCTTCTGGTGACAGCCTGGATGGCCCTGGAAAGGGGAGTAACTATTAAGCATTGTCCACCATTAACACCCTGATGTGAACTGGTGCAAATAAACAATGCTCAGCCTGTAGATCAAAGTCTGCAAGGAGCCCAAAGAACCCGGCCTGGGCACTGCTGAGTTACCTTCCCCCGTGGCAGTACTGAATGGGCTCAGATGGAAAGAATCTGCCTGCATTTCAGGAGACCCAGGTTCGATCCCTGGGTTGGGAAGATCCCCTGGAGAAGGAAATGGCAGCCCACTCCAGTATTCTTGCCTGGAAAATCCCATGGACAGAGGGGCCTGGCAAGCTACAGTCCATGGGGTCACAGGGAATGGGACACAATTGAGTGACTGACCCTTTCACTACTTCTCACTTTTTTTTTTTTTAAACATTTATTTATTTATTTTGGCGGGGGTGGGGAGGGAAGGGGGGTGGGCGGGCCACTTCCACTGGTCTTTCATTTGTCTAGTTTCATCCATCTTTGTTCTTTGGCCCGTGTGGGCCTCCCATCGCGGTGGCCTCTATTGTCGCAGAGCACCGTCTCTGGGCGCACGCGTGCCAGAGCTCCGGCTTGGTAATTGGACACATCGGTCCAGCCGCTCTGCGGCACGTGGGATCTTCCCAGGCCAGGGATCGAACCGGCAACCCTTGCAATGCATGGCGGTGTCCTTACCCACTGGACCACCAGGGAAGCCCTACTTCTCACTTTTTCATGGCAGTACTGAAACACTTAAACCAGCTGAGTCCCTATCCCCCAACGTGTCACTGATTGAAGCCAGAAACTTCTGGAGACACACTTGACAGTGGTGCAGGGTTGGCCAACCTGACTGTTGGCAGTGCTCATCTCTGACACTTCCATTTCCTGCTTCACAAATAATGATAATAGGTACTCAGCATTTATCACATGCTTACCAGGTGCAGTGCGCAGTGCTTAGTTCTTCAGACATGGACCAGAACTCCCCAAGCTGCTCGAAGCACTTAGCATATCCCCTGGGCAGTGAATATTACATACTCAGCACTCACACTGACACCTTAGGTGTTAACACTGCCACTTTAAAGATAGGTGTATAAACAGGTGTTGTAGAGAGGTCTAGTATTGATACCATTTTCCAAAAGTGAAAACTGAAGCTCAAAGCAGTTTGAGTGGAGAAAGTCAACTGACTAGTGAGAGAAAGGAGCAAGGCAGGAACCCAGACTTGTCCAGGGCCTGAACCTGCACTACCCCTTGGTCACCTCCCAGGGCACCCTGAGCACATGCACAAGGTATGTCCTCCACCCTGAGTCTTTCACTGCAGACCTCTGGGATCTCCAGTCCCTGCCCTCCAGACTCCCCTGACTACAGCCGTGTCCTCATGCATCTGGAAGTGTCTACTGAGATACTTTCTGATTACTTAAAGCTCTTCCAAGCCTGCCTCCCAATTACAGACTGAAATAGGTCTCACTATGGGTCTCAGACTTGCTGTCTTTGGAAGAGACTTTCCCTATGATTTCTCTCTTATCCTCCATCAGAAATCCTGCCATATCTTGCTGTCTTTCCTCTTTGTCATTTGTTCGTATCAACATATATTGAACAGTGTGCTGAGCAGTGTTGCAGCCAGAAAGTACTCAGCAGCCCCAAGTGCTGTGGAGCTCATATGGCAATAAAGGAGGACAACACATAGTGGGCTGGCCACCACAGTGCCCTGGGGAAATTGACACTCCTGAGGTGACTTGAAAGCAGAGGCCTGGAAGAGGTGAGTCAGGAAAAAAAGGGAACTTACTTGTAAGGACCTAGAAAGAAATGAGGCTGGCCTTGGCACTCTGCCACCCTAAGGTCAGTGTCCCTCCGTGTGGTCTGCCCCTTGCCTCAATTCCTGTCCCTCATGTATGCTCCATCCCTCAGGACACATCACCCATGAGTCTGTGCAGGCATCAAACCCTCACCACTCACCCCAAGCACCCTGTAGGGGTGAGGGGGGTGGGCTGCCAAACTCCATGGCCCATGCACTGCCTCTCCATCCTGGCTCTCTGATGAAACATGGCCACAATGCTGCATTCCCTGCAGAAAGCATCTGAGGACTGCATGTACTTTATTCGCCATATTACCCACTGGAAAAGCAACATCTTCTAGTATGTGTTTATTCACTCACCTGCTACTCAACAAAGTTGACTGAATGCAGGTGCAGACTTTTTATGTGTTTTTTCCTTCCCACTGTGGTAATGTACACAAAATTATTACCCATGACACTCTGTTGGTAGGTAGCTCAAAGCAGTTTGAGTGGAAAGTCAACTGACTAGTGAGAGAAAGGAGCAAGGCAGGAACCCAGACTTGTCCAGGGCCTGAACCTGCACTACCCCTTGGTCACCTCCCAGGGCACCCTGAGCACATGCACAAGGTATGTCCTCCACCCTGAGTCTTTCACTGCAGACCTCTGGGATCTCCAGTCCCTGCCCTCCAGACTCCCCTGACTACAGCCGTGTCCTCATGCATCTGGAAGTGTCTACTGAGATACTTTCTGATTACTTAAAGCTCTTCCAAGCCTGCCTCCCAATTACAGACTGAAATAGGTCTCACTATGGGTCTCAGACTTGCTGTCTTTGGAAGAGACTTTCCCTATGATTTCTCTCTTATCCTCCATCAGAAATCCTGCCATATCTTGCTGTCTTTCCTCTTTGTCATTTGTTCGTATCAACATATATTGAACAGTGTGCTGAGCAGTGTTGCAGCCAGAAAGTACTCAGCAGCCCCAAGTGCTGTGGAGCTCATATGGCAATAAAGGAGGACAACACATAGTGGGCTGGCCACCACAGTGCCCTGGGGAAATTGACACTCCTGAGGTGACTTGAAAGCAGAGGCCTGGAAGAGGTGAGTCAGGAAAAAAAGGGAACTTACTTGTAAGGACCTAGAAAGAAATGAGGCTGGCCTTGGCACTCTGCCACCCTAAGGTCAGTGTCCCTTCGTGTGGTCTGCCCCTTGCCTCAATTCCTGTCCCTCATGTATGCTCCATCCCTCAGGACACATCACCCATGAGTCTGTGCAGGCATCAAACCCTCACCACTCACCCCAAGCACCCTGTAGGGGTGAGGGGGGTGGGCTGCCAAACTCCATGGCCCATGCACTGCCTCTCCATCCTGGCTCTCTGATGAAACATGGCCACAATGCTGCATTCCCTGCAGAAAGCATCTGAGGACTGCATGTACTTTATTCGCCATATTACCCACTGGAAAAGCAACATCTTCTAGTATGTGTTTATTCACTCACCTGCTACTCAACAAAGTTGACTGAATGCAGGTGCAGACTTTTTATGTGTTTTTTTTTCCTTCCCACTGTGGTAATGTACACAATATAAAATTTACCAGTTTAACCATTTTTCAGTGTACAGCTCTGTTGTGTTAGGTACACTTACAGTATTGTACATCTATCACCTTTTCCACCTTCACAACTATTTTATTTTTCTAAACTGGAATTCTGACCCTAGCTCCCCAATGCCCCTTACCTTCAGTCCCTGGTAACTAGCATTCTACTTTCTGTCTTTATGAATTGAACACTCTAGGGAACTCATTTAAGTAGCATCATACATTATTTGTCCTTTTGTGATGCTTATTTCACTTAGCAGAATGTCCTCAAGGTTCATCCATGATGTAGCATGTGTCAGAATTTCCTTGCTTTTTAAGATACTTCATTTTATGTATATGCCACATTTGGTTCATCTGCTCACTATTGTTGGACACAGATTGTTCCTGCCATTTGGCTATGAGTATGGGTATGTCTGGTCAAGTCCCTGCTTTCACTTCTATGGGGAGTATACCCAGAAGTGAAATTGCTGAATCATGTGGTAATTCTATTTTTAACTTTTTTGAGGAACTACCACACTGTTTTTTACAGCAGCTACAGCATTTTAAATTTTCACAAACCATGCACAAGCATTCTAATTTCTCCACATCTTCATCAACATGTTATTTCTGGTTTGGGGTTTCTTTTTTTTATTATTGAAGTAATTTTTTTCTTATTTTGATCGATTTCTCAATGTATAGTTCAATATATTACCAGAGGGGTTTTTTGGTAATATTTATTTGTTTATTTCATTTTACTGTGCCAGGTCTTAGTTGTGGCATGCAGGATCTTCAGTCGCTGTATGGGGGATCTAGTTTAAATTTCAATTTTACTGGCCACTCAGATGAGTCTTGCCATATCTACCCACCTGGGAAAGGCCCATGCACTGCCTCTCCATCCTGGCTCTCTGATGAAACATGGCCACAATGCTGCATTCCCTGCAGAAAGCATCTGAGGACTGCATGTACTTTATTCGCCATATTACCCACTGGAAAAGCAACATCTTCTAGTATGTGTTTATTCACTCACCTGCTACTCAACAAAGTTGACTGAATGCAGGTGCAGACTTTTTATGTGTTTTTTTTTCCTTCCCACTGTGGTAATGTACACAATATAAAATTTACCAGTTTAACCATTTTTCAGTGTACAGCTCTGTTGTGTTAGGTACACTTACAGTATTGTACATCTATCACCTTTTCCACCTTCACAACTATTTTATTTTTCTAAACTGGAATTCTGACCCTAGCTCCCCAATGCCCCTTACCTTCAGTCCCTGGTAACTAGCATTCTACTTTCTGTCTTTATGAATTGAACACTCTAGGGAACTCATTTAAGTAGCATCATACATTATTTGTCCTTTTGTGATGCTTATTTCACTTAGCAGAATGTCCTCAAGGTTCATCCATGATGTAGCATGTGTCAGAATTTCCTTGCTTTTTAAGATACTTCATTTTATGTATATGCCACATTTGGTTCATCTGCTCACTATTGTTGGACACAGATTGTTCCTGCCATTTGGCTATGAGTATGGGTATGTCTGGTCAAGTCCCTGCTTTCACTTCTATGGGGAGTATACCCAGAAGTGAAATTGCTGAATCATGTGGTAATTCTATTTTTAACTTTTTTGAGGAACTACCACACTGTTTTTTACAGCAGCTACAGCATTTTAAATTTTCACAAACCATGCACAAGCATTCTAATTTCTCCACATCTTCATCAACATGTTATTTCTGGTTTGGGGTTTCTTTTTTTTATTATTGAAGTAATTTTTTTCTTATTTTGATCGATTTCTCAATGTATAGTTCAATATATTACCAGAGGGGTTTTTTGGTAATATTTATTTGTTTATTTCATTTTACTGTGCCAGGTCTTAGTTGTGGCATGCAGGATCTTCAGTCGCTGTATGGGGGATCTAGTTCCCTCACCAAGGGTCCAACCCAGGCCACTTGCATTGGGGACATAGAGTTTTAGCCACTGGACTAACAGGGAAGTCCCCAATGCTAGTTTTTAATGGCAGAATTTAGTTACACTGAAATTCCATGGTCATTGTGGTCTTGATTTGCAATTCCTTAAGTGACGTTGAGCATCTTTTTGTGTGCTTTGTGGCTATTTATGTATATTCTTTGGAGAAATTCTTTGGGTCTATATATTCTTTGGGTCTATTCTAACCCTTTCCTCATTTTTGATTTGAGTTAGTTGCTTTTTTTGTTAAGTTGTAGAATTTTTTAAAATATATTCTGGATATTAATCCCCTATCAGATATATGATTTGCAAGTATCTTCTCCCATTTCATGCACATAAAGTTTTTAATTTTGATGAAACTCAAATCATTTTTTCTTTTGTTGTCTATGCATTAGATGTAAAAAATCTTTGCTAAATCCAACGTCATGAAGATTTCCCCCAGAAATTTTCTTCTAAGACTTTTGTATTTTTAACAAGGAATTTTTTTTTTTTTGCCTCTAAGTAAGTCATCATTTATTTTCATCCATCTTTATTCTTTGGCATGTGTAGGCCTCCCATTGCAGAGCACTGGCTCTGGGCGCATGCATTCCAGAGGGCTAGCTTGTAATTGGACATGCTGGCCCAGCCGCTCTGCCACACGTGGGATATTCCCGGGCCAGGGATTGAGCTGGTGCCCCTTGCTGGACTTTTACCCACTGGACCACCAGGGAAGCCCAGAGTTTTGTACTTTTACACAGATGGACCTTGAAAGGATTATCTTTAGTAAAATAGGTAAGACAGAGAAAAAAAAAAATACAGTGTGTTATTCCTTATATATGCACTCTAAAGAATAAACTAAGAATATTAAGTTTTAAGACTTTGATACATTTTCAATTAATTTTTGCATAGAATATGTGAAGTAAGGGTTCATCTTAATTCTTTCATATGTGAATATCAAGTTTTCCCAGCACCACTTGGTGAAAGGGCTGTCCTTTTCTTTCCCACTGAATGGTCATCACGCTCTATCAGAAATCATTTGACTATATGGACCAGGGTTTATTTATGTGTTTTCTATTGTATTTCATCAGTTTCTATGTGCATCTTCATGCCAGTAACACACTATTTTGATTACTGTGGCTTTGTAATAAACTTTGAAATTTGGTAGTGTGAGACATCCAGCTTGGTTCTTCTTTTTTGAGATTGTTTTATCTTTTCTGGACCGCATTCAATTCTGTATTAATTTGAGGATTGGCCTATCCTTTCTGCAGAAAAGCTATTGTAATTTTGACAAAGATTGTGTTGAATCTGTAGAATGCTTTGGGTAGTATCTACATAACAACAGTAAGTCCTCTTGTTCATGAACATAATATGTCTTTCTTATTATCTGTGTCTTTTTAAATCGCTTTCAGCAATGTCTTATAGCTTTCAGTGTACAAATATTTTGTCTCCTTGGCTAAGTTTATTCCTAGGTATTTTATTTCTTGGACACCATTGTAAATAGAATTGCATTTCTAATTTCCTTTTTGGATTGTGCATTCTTAGTATATGGAAACAAACTGATTTTTGATCAGTATTTTGTAAGCTTGCTGAATTTGTTTTTTAGCTATGTTATTTATAGAATCTTTAAAGTTCCTAAATCTTGCTGATTTTATGTGATATAAAATCTATGAACAGAAATAATTTTACACTTTCCTTTCTAATTTGAATGCTTTTTATTTCTTTTCCTTGCCCTAGCTAAAACTACCAATAGCACATTGAACAGAAGATGAAAGTGGTTTGGGCTTTTCATATACAGCCTTTACTATATTGAAGATGTTTCTTTCTATTCCTAGTCTGTAGATTTTTGTTTGTTTATCATTAAAGGGTATTGAATTTTATCATATACTTTTTCTTGCATCAGTTGAGATGATCATATGGTTGTTTTTCTCCCCTTTATTCTGTTAATGTGGTCTGTAATACATTGATTTTTTAGAACTGATTTTAAAGATGTTGAACCATTCTTGCATACCAAGAGTAAATCCCATTTAGTTAGGGTGTATGATCCTTTTAATATGCTGTTGAATTTGGTTACCTAGTATTTTGTTGAGGAGTCTGCATCAGTGTTTATAAGGGATATTGTTTTGTAGTCTTGCAGAGTTTTTGTCAGGCTTTGGTCAGGGTAATCCAGGCTTCACAGAAAGGATTAGGAAATATTCTGCCCTCTTCAGTTTTGGGGAAGAATTTAAGAAAGATTGGTGTTAATTTTTCTTTAAATGCATGGTAGAATTTTGTGGAAGCTAAATTCTGGGCTTGATCTATTGAAATGTTCTATTTCTTCATGATTCAGTTTTGGTAGTCTGTGTGTTTCTAGGAATTTGTTCATTTAATCTAGATTAACCAGTGTATATGTTACAGCGGTGGACAAGGCATACACCATTCCTACCTCCAAGGAGCTCATATGTAAGAGAAAGAAACAGACAACTTATAGTTATCTTGGGAAAAGATGTCAGAAAGGAGATACTAATTCAAGGTTGGGTGTGTGCTTTTGTATCAGATAGATTCATCTGATCAATGCAAAGACAATTCTAAGAGCAGGCTCTTTTGGGGTTACTCGGACAATGGTGATCTAAATCAGAACCAGTTGAAATGAACAGGGAGACATGGCAACTTTGGAAGTGTCGGTTTTTCTGATAGGTATGAAAGTGTGTCCTGTGATGTTTGGAAGTAGTGAGTTTGTAGACCAAAACCCCTCAGCTAGATGACCATATAATTTACTATCCAAAATGGTGCTGGTAATAAAACACCAGAACAGGGGCACACAAGGCTATTCTTGTCAGACTTGTCTGGATAATTCTTACCTGGCTTCCAGGTCATTCCTCAGAGGACTCCCTGACTCCTTCCTCCATCATATTAGGTTTCTCCTTTCCTCCATATTTTCCTTCATAGAGTGTATTATCATTGCTGTTCCATTTTCACATGGGTTTAATTTTTCATTTCATTTCCACACGATTGTCCAATCAGATGAAGTGACACAGCATGGAGAGGTCTCTATTCTGCTCATGGCTGAGTCCTCAGCAGTCAGATGACCAACAGGTGAGTAAAAGAGTCCAATGGAGATCCAGGAATCTCTCTAAGCAAGGAAGATCTAAGATCTTCAACTTGAAATCAGCTTCCACCTGTCTGAAAGGCAGGGCCTTAGTTCTTGTTACCAAGCAGGTTCATTCCAGGTGGAACCATCTGCATTTAGGTCTGCCTGTGCCATTTCTGATCACTGTTCTGGGTGTCAAGAAAAAAGAAACACATGCAGTCAGAGCTAAGTCACACCGGCTAAGGGTCTAGGATGGTGGTGATACCCTGGTGGTTTCAGAGGCCCTTGGGCAGAGCCCAGTCTGTACTTCCCAGGACAGCAGCACGTAGAGTGTATTAACTTCCTGTGGCTGCCATGGCAAAGTACCATATTGGGTGACTTAGGACCACAGAAATGTGTTGTCTCAGGGTTCCAGAGGCCAGAAGTCTGAGATCAAGGTGCCAATAGCCATGTTGCCTCTGAAGGCCCCAGGAAGAGTCTGTTCTAGGCTTCTCTCCTGCTGCTTGTAGTTCCTTGGCTTCCGTCCAGTCTTCACATGACCATTTTTTTCCTTTGTGGGTATCTGTTTCTGTGTCCAAATTTCCCCCTTTTTAAAAGAGACACCAGATTTGCTGGGTTAGGGCCCACCTGCCTCCAGCATGATGCCATGATGTAACCTAACTCTATTTGCAACAACTCTATTTCCAAATAATGCCCCACTCTGAGGGACCAGGGTTAGGGCTCCAACATATGAATTAGGGGAACACAGTCCAGCCCACAGCACACACAGGATGAAGCATCTAGTGCAGAACTATTTTGGCTCCAACTATTAGGACTATCCAAAATGTGCTGGAATAAGGGGCTATTCTTGTCAGACTTGTCTGGATAATTCTTACCTGGCTTCCAGGTCATTCCTCAGAGGACTCCCTGACTCCTTCCTCCATCATATTAGGTTTCTCCTTTCCTCCATATTTTCCTTCATAGAGTGTATTATCATTGCTGTTCCATTTTCACATGGGTTTAATTTTTCATTTCATTTCCACACGATTGTCCAATCAGATGAAGTGACACAGCATGGAGAGGTCTCTATTCTGCTCATGGCTGAGTCCTCAGCAGTCAGATGACCAACAGGTGAGTAAAAGAGTCCAATGGAGATCCAGGAATCTCTCTAAGCAAGGAAGATCTAAGATCTTCAACTTGAAATCAGCTTCCACCTGTCTGAAAGGCAGGGCCTTAGTTCTTGTTACCAAGCAGGTTCATTCCAGGTGGAACCATCTGCATTTAGGTCTGCCTGTGCCATTTCTGATCACTGTTCTGGGTGTCAAGAAAAAAGAAACACATGCAGTCAGAGCTAAGTCACACCGGCTAAGGGTCTAGGATGGTGGTGATACCCTGGTGGTTTCAGAGGCCCTTGGGCAGAGCCCAGTCTGTACTTCCCAGGACAGCAGCACGTAGAGTGTATTAACTTCCTGTGGCTGCCATGGCAAAGTACCATATTGGGTGACTTAGGACCACAGAAATGTGTTGTCTCAGGGTTCCAGAGGCCAGAAGTCTGAGATCAAGGTGCCAATAGCCATGTTGCCTCTGAAGGCCCCAGGAAGAGTCTGTTCTAGGCTTCTCTCCTGCTGCTTGTAGTTCCTTGGCTTCCGTCCAGTCTTCACATGACCATTTTTTTCCTTTGTGGGTATCTGTTTCTGTGTCCAAATTTCCCCTTTTAATAGAGACACCAGATTTGCTGGGTTAGGGCCCACCTGCCTCCAGCATGATGCCATGATGTAACCTAACTCTATTTGCAACAACTCTATTTCCAAATAATGCCCCACTCTGAGGGACCAGGGTTAGGGCTCCAACATATGAATTAGGGGAACACAGTCCAGCCCACAGCACACACAGGATGAAGCATCTAGTGCAGAACTATTTTGGTCTTATCTACAGGTCCACCGGTCACCTGTGGCCCAGGCTGTCTAGGACAGCTAACAGGACAAGGAACAGAGGACAAACATTCAACAGCCTAAGGCCACTTGGGGAAGGCAAAGACAGACTCCAGGCAAAGTGGCCCCTGGAAGGGTCCCTCTACTAAGTGGGGATTAAGGAGTAAACAAAGGTAATAAATTTAGTTATTCTCAGGAAATTTGAGGGTAGAATAAGTTCCCTGGAAGCAAGAGCTACATAAAGAACTGGCACGTAGTGCACCAACAGGCTCCCTCTAAGGCCAAGTATGAGAGGAAAGGTGAGGAGGGGCATGTCCGAAACTCCCTTTGTCCTTATAGGCCATCGTATGGATGAGGGTACAAATGGTGAATTATTTCTTACCATTCTTGCCTTGGCCTGGCATTTTGAAATCATAAAAGAGCTGAGACATTAGACATTCTTTGTCAATCAGAAAATGGTAAACTGAAGGCACAGTAAACCTAAGAAAGGATATATCACCCTCACTGGCAATCGAAGCAATGCAGATGAAAACCAGAAACCCATTTTCTGTGTCATTCTAGTGAGGAATCAAGGTCTGGTCAGCACCAAGGACCTAAACAACCTGCCCTCACATCCCACCCTTAGGCAGTCCTTTTGGTAAAATGCTAATCACCTGTAGGGTTTGTATGGCTCCCAGGCTGTGACCACCTGGAGACTGGTCACAGCCTCCAAAGGGCCACTTGCATGCCCAGAACTCTCACTCTGCAGCACTGGCTTTCCCTCTCACTCATGAATTCTCTGCATCCATTACTTCCTGTCCGGTGCCTAAGCCTGACCCCATTCTGCACAATCCACTATCCTTTCTTATCCCCCTGCCCAGAGGCCAAATGTGGCAGAATGTGAAATGGCAAGGAGACATAAAATGATTTCTAGGTGGAGAGAAAATCTTATAAAAAATATATGACAATTTGATTATTTTCTGTAAAAAAATATGTTGCACAGAAAAAGGAAAGATAAAGGCTGAATATTAACAGTATGATAATTAATATTAACAGTACTTTGGCCACCTGCTGCAAAGATCCAACTCATTGGAAAAGACCCTGATGCTGGGAAAGATTAAAGGCAAAAGGAGAAGGGAACAGCAGAGGATGAAATGGTTAGATATCATCTCTAGCTCAATGGACATGAAACCCAGGGAGATAGTGGAGGACAGAGGAGCCTGGAGTGCCGCGGTGCAAGGGGTCGCAGAGTCGGACACAATTTAGGGACTGAACAACAATAAACATACCACTTTTTTTTTTTTTGAAATTAGGTTGAGTGCTATTACAAACATCATTATGTTTATTTATCTCTGCTGGGTCTTAGTTGTAGCACACAGAATCTTTTTATTTGCAGCATGTGGGATCTAGTTCCCTGACCAGGGATCAAACCCAGGACCCCTGCATTGGGACTGCAGAGTCTTAACCACTCAGCCAACAGGAAATCCCAACATACTACTTTTGAAACAAGAAAATAAAAAGCAGTAGAAGCTATTTTTTCAAAAATGAAGGGAAAAGTAACCGTCGTCTCAGGAGTATGGATTGTCATAGGATCAACGCCAGGGTTAGAATCCAGTCCCCTTGTCCCAGCGTGCCACATAGAGCTGTTGGCCCTTTACCTATCTCCAGGTGCCACTCAGGCCGACCCTTGTGATCCTAGAGATGCGGAACAGAGGACCAACCTATCCCCAAGCAAGCACGGGGTCCTCAGTGTCCCTTTGCTTCCTGCCCAGGCCTGTGCCTCTGTCCCTTTCCCTTCTGCTAAACACAGAGTTCTTCTTCAGCGGGGAGGACCTGCTCCAGACAGGAGGAACGGAGCGGGTAGGGGTGGGGAGAGAACGGTTGCAGTTGTCATGGTGGGGAGGTACTGCTGGCATCTGCGGGTAGAGGCCACTGGCGCTGAGACTACAGTCCTCCATGAAGAGAACCACGCCAGGCTTTTGCAATGGACACCGGATTAAAAGTGCTCTGGCTACAAGTCAGGTCAGCCGTATAAGGAGTGCTCACTGAAAACTGTGGTTTCTGTAAGGCGGAAACCCTCCCTACTCCCTAGTAGCTCACAGAACGAGGGCAAGCAAGGGCAGTGACCCTTGGTACAATGGAAGAGAGAATGATACGAACGCAGAGGAGCTTAAATCTGAGTCCCCGAGGAACAGTGGGGCCAATACGACTGACCAGACAAGAGTCGAAGTAGTGTGGTGGTTTCCTTTATTTCCTCCAAATCCCAAAGCCAGTCTGGAGGAGCAAGGTTAACGTAACGGCATTTGGAGTCTGTACACCTGTCAGGACCAGGAGAACTCTCAGGGCTTGCTTGGAGCGGACTAGCTCAGGACAGCGCCTGGTCAGTCCCGGGGACCAGGGGCCACGGTGGGTTTCACAGCGGCGCAGAGCCCAGGGAAAAGTAGGGCCAGCGCCAAACCCCAGAACAGGCGAGTTTTCTTTTTCTAATAATTTATTTTATTTCACGTTTACAGAGTTTTGTTGTTTACAGCTATACATAGACCCAAATCAGTCATAGGTATACTTCTGACCCCCTCCCACCTGACAGTCGGGGTTTTATGTGATTGGGTTCCAGGAACGAAATTAAGTGCTGACCGTGTGGGGAACCCCGGCCCAGACCTCTCGGTCCCCGAGGATCCGGTTGATACATGGCGCACGGAATTCGGCCCCAGTGCCCGCGGTGTGGATCCCAAACCGTTCTTCGCCGGCCTGTGGCAGTCGCCTCGGCCCTGGCCTAGGAAGCAACGAACCGCCGCACCGGAACGCGGGCCTCAGGCAAGGGAGGGAAGAGGTGCGCGCGCAGTCAGCGCAGGGCGCGAGCCGGCCTACCCAGCCTAAGACCCCGCCCTACGCACAGCCCCACCCCGCTCACGTAAGGCCGGAAGCGCACATCCCCGGAGCGTCTTTCTCCGATACGGAGGGCGGGCAGGACCCTGAGGAAGCCCTCCTCTCTCCGCCTCCGGGCTTCGCGCGGTCGGTAGAGAGCGCGCCCCCGCAGTTCCTGTATCTCTGATAGGAAGTCTTCTGACACCGCCCTTCTTCCCCAGCTCCTCCTCTCCCCGGTAGCACCACCCGGAGGCGGGGAGAGAGCCGCACCGCCCGAAGAAAGGATTCCCTAGGAGCGCAGCAGAGCGGACTGACAGACGAAAGGCGCCTCCAAGGCTCTGAGCTTGAGCTCGAAAGGACAGGGACACGGCTCCTGTTTCCACCGCTCACTAGCAGTGTGGCCTCCAAGAAGTTAAAAATCATCTTTGGTGGTGATAGTAATGTCATCTTGATAGCACTGCTGTGGGCATTAAGCTAAAAAAAACAAAAACAAAAAAACCAAAAAACTAGAATAGTGCTTCTAAAAATGCATGTCCTATTTTAGTAACATCATTTAAGGTGTTGTTAGAATCTGAAAGATTTGCAATGGATGGTCACTAGAAGGACTTGCTGTCACCCCTGCCCTGTACTAACCACTCAGAACTTGATAAAGTAAAAACTTACGCGGAAATGAGAAAGGACAAACGTGTCACGTACAATTCCAAATAATTTACTAGATAACTCAAGCATGACTCCCCACGCTGTGGGCTGCACGCGGTGGCTCTTCCTCAGAGCACAGTACGGAAAGGAGTGCTTGACGACTCAGTCACTTCAGTCGCGTCCGACTCTGACCCTGTGGGTGGTAGCCCACCAGGCTCCTCTGTCCACGGGCTTCTCCAGCAAGAATACTGGGGTGGACGGCCACGCCCTCCTACAGGGGAAATTTCTGACCCAGGGATCAAACTCGAATTTCTAGACTCCTGCATTGGCAGGCGGATTCTTTACCACCAGTGCCACCTGGAAGCCCATGCAAAGGAGTGGGGGCCGGTCAGCTTCACAGTGAGGAGATCTGACAGCACTAGCTTAGATGATTAAATGGTGGTAAGGAGTATTAGTTGTATGTAGCCTGACCCCAGTCCACTCATGAAAAAAAATCAAATAACAGTTAAGGTACATTCGATAAAGTATTTTACTACTCAAGGCTGTCACAAGGTCACCAAAAACAAAAAAGTCTCCAACTGTCAAAATTAAGAGCTTAAGGAGACATGACTACTAAACGTAATGTGGTACATCCTAGAACAAAAAAGGACATTAATAACTAAACAAATACAGTATGGATCTGGCTTTTCAAAATGTGGTTTAATCAAGATCAAATGTATTTATTCCCTGGGTTTTTTTTTTTAATTAAATTTATATTTATTTTTATTTCTAAAATAAACTTAAATTTCTATTTCTAATTAAATTTCTATCAGAGAATGGCTCTTTTGTAACTATAAATTCAGACATCAGCATCAACATAACTTGCATTTGACCACATATGTTCCTTTAGAGTAAGAAACGGAATTACTTGCATAAGGGCAAAATATTTCTAAATTTTGGATATCTGACTAAGCTCTTCAGTCACTGTTGCAATTTGAATTAAACCTCAGTGAAATATATGTTCTTACAAAGAATGTAAAGCCACACTATTTTTATACTAAAAGAATAAAGATTTTTATTAAGCATTGTAAGTTGCATTCAATAGCCTTCAGATACACCACACCACAACCCATCTACAATCAGTCAAACCCAACAGCAGTTCATTCTTGCACAATCCATGAGTTAGGGCAAAACTCCCTTCAACTTACAGTAAGATCCTACTCAGGTCTTGCGGGCAGGGATTGGGGAATTACATCTCATTTCTGATCACTAATGTGTGATGAAGAGCATCAGGAGAATTATATGAAAACGAATAAGAAGTGATTCTGATTTCAAAGTACATTGTTTGGAAACATTAACAAAAACATCAAAATGATATAAGTATACCTGCTTCTACTAAATTCTTGATGGGAAAGTTCTCAAGAACAAGCAATTTGTTTCCTGCTACAGAAGGGGGGTTGTTTTTTTTTTTGTTTTTTTTTTTTAAAGATCAAAGGGATTTTTTTTTGTTTTTCACAGAATTTCAT
Source organism: Tragulus kanchil (assembly GCA_022376925.1). Lineage (NCBI taxonomy): Eukaryota > Metazoa > Chordata > Mammalia > Artiodactyla > Tragulidae > Tragulus > Tragulus kanchil. The sequence goes on along the minus strand of JAIOJX010000023.1, from coordinate 89,495,264 downwards.
AGTTTGCTAATATGAAGGCATAAAACAGCAACAAAGAACAATAATGCATACAGCAGTGAATACACCAGGGTAATGCTGATATTCGAAACAGCTAGATAATTTGGGGGGTTTTAGAATAAATGCAACAGAGGTCAATAATCACAAAATTTTAAGGTTAGAGCAAGATCAGTCAATGACTAAACAGAGTTAACATCTTTTATAGGACTATTACTGATTATTAGCATTTTTGTTTTGCAAATGGGCACATACTGGTAAGAATGGAAGAAAGGACAATAACATGCATAATATTAACTACACACTTTAAAAATTATGAACCATGCAGAAGTTTAGCTCAAGTAAGTAGCACTAATGGTCTACATCTGATTCAAAACCACATAGTTCATTGATCACAGATGCATGGTATTAAGTCACGAAAAGTTTCAGAACACATTGTGTTGATTTTGAAAGGTCATTTGCATCTTCTATGATTTCAACTTTATCTCCATGTAACTTGCTTGTAAAGTATGTATGATGTACTGTATATTTAAAATCAGCAGAACGGCAATATTACTCTATAATTTTTTGTTTTGATAGTTGCACTTTTTTTCTTAACACAAAAGAACCACATCAACAGTGATGAATTTTAAGAAAGAAAAACTGTGGTTGTGCCTTATTTCTTTCATAATCATAAAATCAAAGCCTTAGACAAAGCTTTCTTGTGAACAGTAATGCAAAAATCAAAGATAATGGCATACATATGGTGCCAAATGCTAAAAATGATATTTTAAGCTATATATACTTAAAGACTGCCAAAATTTGTTTTCTTTATAGTTCAAGAAACACAACTATAGGCTTTTGTCATTAACCAGTTTAAACTGTGTGTACTTCATTTTAAGTGTGGGAGTCAAATGCTCTTCATTTTCTTTCTCTCCTTTTGTTTTATTGTAGCATTTTGACTACAACTGGTTAAAACTAAAACTGTGTTGTTTAAATCTCTGATATCAAAGAGGGATCCGAATTTCCAAAGTCCTCATTTTTCTCTTACGGAAAGGAAAAAATGTACATAACTGTAGGCTCTCTTTCTCTCCAGATATTCCTAAATCCTTACCCTTCCAGCATCCTTCACCCTCTATAAAAAATAAGTTTACTCTTCTTTCTTTAAGACAGCTGCCTCCAGAGCCTCAGCTCTACGGCAAGCACTGTCTGTACTTAGTGCATTTAAGTGAGGATTTGTATTGCACGTCTTAGAGTCATTGTTCAAGGCACTTTCCAAGTGGCTGGGGGTCCTGGTGTCGCCTGCGGTCCCATTCATCTGGGAAGCCGGCTTCTCCTCAGCCACCGCTCCATTTTCAGCCAGGGACCCGTCTGAAGACATAGCGGAGGATTTAGATTCTCCAGATCTCGACTTCAGTTCTTTGGCCACTTCTTCTGCTGAAGCAGCATAAGGAGGCTTGCCCTATTTAAAAGGAAGGACAGCAAGCAATAAGACAGTGTCTGATAAATAGGGAGAGAGGAGAAACAAGTGAGGCCTGGTACCACTCACTGCAGATTCAAGAACAGAATACAGTGACTGCATGGCCGTGTCTCTCACTGTTATGTACTCTCTACCCTATGCATTCTATACTCTATAATAAATTCTATGCACTTTATTATTATATACTCTGTATGTTCTCTATACAGTTGACCCTTGATCAACATGGATTTGAACTGCACAAGTCCACCATTATATGGGTTTTTGTCAATCATTATGCACTATATTACAACACGAATCTGTGAATGTGCAACAGTAGAAACGGAGGAAGGCTGACTATAAAGTTATAGGTGGATTTCTGAATGCAAGTCATCCAAGGGTCAACTGTACTCTCTATACTTCACAGTTCATATACATTCTATAATCTATCCACTCTGTCCATTAGATTATATACTCTACCCACTGTGTAGTCTATATACAGAGTGGAACTGAAGGTACCTATCACCCTTGCTTTAGAAACACCCTCTTGTACACCAGAGATGATCTGCTCGTTTAATACTTTAATTGTAGCATTTTGACTACAACTGGTTAAAACTAAAACTGTGTTGTTTAAATCTCTGATATCAAAGAGGGATCCGAATTTCCAAAGTCCTCATTTTTCTCTTACGGAAAGGAAAAAATGTACATAACTGTAGGCTCTCTTTCTCTCCAGATATTCCTAAATCCTTACCCTTCCAGCATCCTTCACCCTCTATAAAAAATAAGTTTACTCTTCTTTCTTTAAGACAGCTGCCTCCAGAGCCTCAGCTCTACGGCAAGCACTGTCTGTACTTAGTGCATTTAAGTGAGGATTTGTATTGCACGTCTTAGAGTCATTGTTCAAGGCACTTTCCAAGTGGCTGGGGGTCCTGGTGTCGCCTGCGGTCCCATTCATCTGGGAAGCCGGCTTCTCCTCAGCCACCGCTCCATTTTCAGCCAGGGACCCGTCTGAAGACATAGCGGAGGATTTAGATTCTCCAGATCTCGACTTCAGTTCTTTGGCCACTTCTTCTGCTGAAGCAGCATAAGGAGGCTTGCCCTATTTAAAAGGAAGGACAGCAAGCAATAAGACAGTGTCTGATAAATAGGGAGAGAGGAGAAACAAGTGAGGCCTGGTACCACTCACTGCAGATTCAAGAACAGAATACAGTGACTGCATGGCCGTGTCTCTCACTGTTATGTACTCTCTACCCTATGCATTCTATACTCTATAATAAATTCTATGCACTTTATTATTATATACTCTGTATGTTCTCTATACAGTTGACCCTTGATCAACATGGATTTGAACTGCACAAGTCCACCATTATATGGGTTTTTGTCAATCATTATGCACTATATTACAACACGAATCTGTGAATGTGCAACAGTAGAAACGGAGGAAGGCTGACTATAAAGTTATAGGTGGATTTCTGAATGCAAGTCATCCAAGGGTCAACTGTACTCTCTATACTTCACAGTTCATATACATTCTATAATCTATCCACTCTGTCCATTAGATTATATACTCTACCCACTGTGTAGTCTATATACAGAGTGGAACTGAAGGTACCTATCACCCTTGCTTTAGAAACACCCTCTTGTACACCAGAGATGATCATGTTTCCCATTTGGGCTCAATTTCACACAGTGTCTTTCTTCTCATTTTAGTTTTCAATCCTATAGTTCAGAAACATTCGTGTACATTTTTCTGTAAGTCAATACTTCTGTCATTCTCTTGGAACCTTGAAGAAAGGAATTAATATAAAAACACAGGAGGGCCAGAAGGAGAGAAAAATAATACCAAAGACTTCAAGTATATGCTTTCCAGTCTCAGAGCTCACTCTCTTGAGGAAAAGTTCACTTTCAGACTAAATACACACTTGGTGCAGTATTTCCAGGGGTGATGAAGCAGTCCCCCCATGGATGGCTACTATAGGAAATGCGTTGAGAGATCTGCTAATTAAGGAACCTCCATATAGTTAGAAAGGATGCAGGAAGATTAAGAAGAAAAGCCAAAAAAAAGAAGGAAAGCCAGTCTGTAGTGTCTGGAAACAGACACTCCCTCTCTCTGCAGCCAGTTCTTCCTGTAAGCCTGGACACTGCAAGGGGTCACCCACCACTATCTGCACCACAAGCATGGGGCACGGACACAGCTTCTCAGAACTGCCCCATCAGGATGGCAATAACGGAGAGGAAGGCCAGAGGCTCTTGGGAGACCAGCTGCCCTTTATCATCTGTCCTTCTCAAGGTGTTAAGAATCCTACTTTCACTTAAAAATGAGCAACAGGAAGTACCAAGGTGAATTCACACATTATGCCAATAAAGGATGGAACAGCATCCCTATGGACAATGAAATACATCAGAAAGGCATGCCAATAAAAGACTAAGATTTATTCCTTTGATTTTAAAACAAGCTGTGACAGGAAAGGATGAGGAAGGGGGCCACATATCAAACAAGGAAAAGCCATGAAGTGAGGTGAAAAGCTTAGGAAAGAACTTAAAAGAAAAAGTAATTCTAAAAACAAACACTAAACTAGAAGAAATACCACCAAATAAACATCATGTAATACCAGAAGGGTAAAGAAGAAAATTTTAAAAATGAGAGATGAAGAAAGGGAAACACAGATCAAGACCACAATGAGATACCATTTTATTCCCATTAGGATGGCTAAATTCAACAACAGATAGTAGCAAGTGTTGACAAGGACTTACAGAATCAGAATCCTCATACACTGCTAATAGGAATGGAAAATGGTACAGTCATTTTGAAAACTTTGTGGCTCCTCAAATGCTTAAACATAGAGTTACCATGTGATTCAGAAATTCACCCCACTCAAGAGAACTGAAAACATATCCACACAAAAACTTGCACACAATGAATAAAGTTAACAATATTCTATTACATATTTAAAAGTTGCTAAGAGAGTATATCTTTCTTTTTTTCCTTGCAGTAAAAGGCTTCTTAAAGAAAGAGATACAGAAAGCTTCCAGCAAAGGCATTGGAAGTGGGATAGAAAAGAACCCCCAGCAGCTAGTTGAGGTGAGGGGTTTTGTACTTTTCCATTGGTTATTAAGAATTTAACAATAGATCGAAAGAATATTTTAAGGTGATAAAGGTCTTACCAGACCCACAACCACAACACACATCTTTAGATAACATAGGTACAAGTTAAGAAGGAGCAACATGTCCTCCAACAAGATACATTGCTGTTATAAACATCAGCTCTGGGCTTAAAGAAAGTCTTAGGCAAAACAGATTATTGTCATAGGTGTGGCAACCAAGGTGAAGGCACCTTGGCTAGAAATGTTTGTTCCTCCTCCTCCTCCTCTTTGGAAACCACTTGCCTCCTAACCAAGTCTGCCTATTCACCCCTTTCATTCCCCACTTTTTCTTTTAGGAGAATTATGTTGCCAGGGCTCGGGTGATGTAAGTTGTTCAGGAAACATATTCTCCTCACTCTTTCATTTAGGGTTGTTAAGAGAGCATATCTTACAAGATATACTCATCACTTAAAAGATTTCTCAGCACAAGAAAATGAAATCTGTAATTATGTGTGGTGATGGATGATAACTATACTTACTGTGATCACTTTGCAATAAATATCAAATCATTACACTTATACATGAAACTAATATAATAATGTATCAGTTAAATCTCAGTACAACTGGGCAGGGGAGGCTTCCCTGGTGGTCCAGTGGGTAGAGTCTGCCTTGCAATGCAAGGGGCACCAGTTTGCTCCTTGGCCCGGCAAGATCCCACATGCCGAAGAGCAGCTGGGATGGTGTGTCCAATTTGGAGTCAATGCTCTGGAGCACATGCGCCCAGAGTCAGTGCTTTGCAACAAGAGGCAACTGTGATGGGAGGCCCACACATGCCAAAGAATAAAGGGAGATGAAAATAAATGATGACTTACGGCAAAAAAACACCTGGGAAATTCACCCCACTCAAGAGAACGGAAAACATATCCACACAAAAACTTGCACACAATGAATAAAGTTAACAATATTCTATTACATATTTAAAAGTTGCTAAGAGAGTATATCTTTCTTTTTTTCCTTGCAGTAAAAGGCTTCTTAAAGAAAGAGATACAGAAAGCTTCCAGCAAAGGCATTGGAAGTGGGATAGAAAAGAACCCCCAGCAGCTAGTTGAGGTGAGGGGTTTTGTACTTTTCCATTGGTTATTAAGAATTTAACAATAGATCGAAAGAATATTTTAAGGTGATAAAGGTCTTACCAGACCCACAACCACAACACACATCTTTAGATAACATAGGTACAAGTTAAGAAGGAGCAACATGTCCTCCAACAAGATACATTGCTGTTATAAACATCAGCTCTGGGCTTAAAGAAAGTCTTAGGCAAAACAGATTATTGTCATAGGTGTGGCAACCAAGGTGAAGGCACCTTGGCTAGAAATGTTTGTTCCTCCTCCTCCTCCTCTTTGGAAACCACTTGCCTCCTAACCAAGTCTGCCTATTCACCCCTTTCATTCCCCATTTTTTCTTTTAGGAGAATTATGTTGCCAGGGCTCGGGTGATGTAAGTTGTTCAGGAAACATATTCTCCTCACTCTTTCATTTAGGGTTGTTAAGAGAGCATATCTTACAAGATATACTCATCACTTAAAAGATTTCTCAGCACAAGAAAATGAAATCTGTAATTATGTGTGGTGATGGATGATAACTATACTTACTGTGATCACTTTGCAATAAATATCAAATCATTACACTTATACATGAAACTAATATAATAATGTATCAGTTAAATCTCAGTACAACTGGGCAGGGGAGGCTTCCCTGGTGGTCCAGTGGGTAGAGTCTGCCTTGCAATGCAAGGGGCACCAGTTTGCTCCTTGGCCCGGCAAGATCCCACATGCCGAAGAGCAGCTGGGATGGTGTGTCCAATTCGGAGTCAATGCTCTGGAGCACATGCGCCCAGAGTCAGTGCTTTGCAACAAGAGGCAACTGTGATGGGAGGCCCACACATGCCAAAGAATAAAGGTGGATGAAAAATAAATGATGACTTACGGGCAAAAAAAGAAAAAAACACCTGGGAAATAAAAACCTCAAATCTTTACATATGTGTTCAAAGCCACATTATTTGTAATAGCAAAAAACTGGAAATGATCTGAATGTCCATTGACTGATGAACAAGTAAACAAAATGCAGTTTATCTATACAGTGGGGCATCACTCAGCAGGAGTAAAGACTGAAGTCCTGGCTTGGGGCACAAGCGCATTTACATGAGATGCACAGAGGGCAAGTCCAGAAAAAAAGCAGATCCATCAGAGTCTATGAGGGTGGGGTATGACTGCTCATGAGTATACGGTTTCTTTTGGGGTGATGAATGTTCTGGAATTAATGGTGACTGTTATATGACCTTGAGAACAGACTGAATTGTACATATTACACAGGTGAGCTGCATAGTGTATGAGTTACATCTTAAGACAAAAAGAGCATGCCAAACACTAAACACAGACCCAGAAAGACTAGTACAACAGCAGCACCAGAGATGAAATGAATGCAAAGCAAAAGAACTGAAATGAAAAAGCACTGTTTCAAGAAAATTTTCTGACATAAAATAAAATTTGAAAGTGCACTTAGAAAGAAAGCAATGCATACCTTGCACAATGACCAAGAACAACCAGTGGCAGGGCATGTCATTAAACTTTGACAGGAAAAAATTGAAAATAATTTAGGCCAAAACAGCAAATAACTTCAAAGGGAAAGACAAGTCAATTATTATTAGTCTTTGAGAGCAAAGCTTTAATGCAGGAGAAAATCCTATAACACGTGTTAAAGTCTCTTGAAAAGATGTGAACCAATATTTCTAATTACTGGGACAACAAACTATTCTCAAATTAAATACTATTATCCTAAGTCCTCCCTAGGAACCCTCTAAAGAAAGAGCCTCAAATAGACAGAATGGACCAACAGACTCAAGGCTGACGTTGGGGCACAGGACATAGTTATCTACAGACCCTGGACTAGTGTAGCTAAAGGATAACCCACCTTGGACAATGTAAACAGTAGTGGCATAGCTACTTTTTAAAATGTGAGGACGGTGAGCGGAAATGGGGGAAGCATATACCAACATTTTCTTCTAATTGTTCCCTGTGATTGTGCTGCTGATGGAAGTATTAGCTATTCCTAGCAGACTGTATATGCAATGTGGGATGAAATAAATTACGAGTTCTGGGATGTTCGGATTTAATCATTCACTGAGATCTTAGAAACCAAGATTCTCGGGAGGGAAGAAAAGACATGTTGACATAAGTAGTAAAGGTTAAATCAAATTCCTGAAATTCTGAATCTGAATTTAACTGTGGGTGGGGGGAGGGTAGCAGATTATATGTACATGTTTGTGCATGCATAGTATACACGAGTGTGCATGGGTACACCTTTTTCCTCTAACTCTATTCATAAGAAAAGCCCAGAAATGGTGACTTGATCTAGAAGAAGGAACATACAGATGCAATGAGACGAGACTGAATAAAAGCATTATAGTTCTCACTTTGAACTGGAAACATCAGTGTCAATTCAAGAGCAACATGACTGTGTGTCTCTGTACACAGAATACTAGAACAGTGACAGACCTAATGGCAGCCAGCATCCATCAGAGCCTTTTACTGTAGTCTTGAAACACCATTTCCCACTAAAGAAACCAAGAAACTAAGAGAAATGACTGTCACTGGGTGATGCCTGACAGGAAGCTACTGAAGACTAGAGGTCACAGCAACGGCCCTCAGCGGCCAAGGACAGGTGAGCTGAGCCACAGAACCATGTGTTGACCTATAGTTTTCCTGAAGGGCTATAATACTGAAGCAATGAAGAGACAGTGATGGGAAGCATCTCTTTATAAATATATCCTAATAAAGAAAAAAAAATGACAGAATGAAAATATCTTCATTTTGCAATCTGCAGTACATGAACAAATCAACAGGTCCTAACACATTAAAAATAGATAAGCAGACATGAAAGCACACAACTCTACCTCAGTCTTGCCACAGGGACAAACCCAAGTCCAGTGCAGCATCCAGATCCAGCTACCAGTGGGCAAGAAAGGCCAGAGCCACATGAGGAACAGCACCATGAGTGTGCACTCAGCCAAGGTCAGAAGTCTGACGGTGAAATAGCCTGGGTTGTCCTTCAATTGATAAATGAAGGAAAAAGAAAGGGAGGGGGGGAAACCTGATGATTCAGAGACTGAGAAGATAGCATACTAAAAGAAATGAACACAATTCAACAAGTATCTAGGAAGGCACATATGAGTGATAACCAGGAAGAGAGAAGGGGGAAATAACTGAGTGTAAAATTTCATGGTGGTGGTTATGTTCTGCAGAGGGAGGCAGGAAGGTAGTGTTGCGAACGGGCCTGGGAGGCTCTTGGTATGGCTGGGAAAATGCTATTCATCACGTGGGTGATGGCTACATGGCTAGTCACTTCATACCTCATTAAGGTACATTTTGGTATCTGTGTGTGTGGTTTTCTGGTATCTAGGTTTTATGATTAAAATAAAAATGTCTAAGCAATATAGGGATACATATTTCCCATTACTAGCTCAGGAAAGGCCCTTGTACCCAACAAGGATGACCATAAAGCACAACCAGAGGCATTTTTATAGGACAAGCTCCAGGCTGGAGAACAGTAAGAATGAAGTTCTCCCTCTCATAAACCTGCCGAGAGGCCGGGGAGAGTACTTCTGGCTCAAAAGGGCATTTTGATGAAGGCTGAGGACGGCAAGTGTGGGGCTACAGGGGAGCTGGAATGAGGTGAGCACCTGCCGCCTCTTGCTGGATACTGTGCTGCAAAGAGGGGCTGCCTGGGCCTGCTTTCAGGCAAGAGGCTGTTTCTGTACAAGACTTACTGTATTGCATCAAAACAGAAGCTATCAAGATGCGACGATGACTTGGCAAACTGTTTCCAAATATGGATTATTAATTAATAAATAAGTCACAAGAGTGTACTCCTCAATGTTTACAAGGATGCTATGAGGAAAAACCGTGTACTGTGATTAAAGGCCATAATCCAATAAGTGAAATAACATAATGCAGTGTTAGGGTTGTCTGGTATTTTTAAAAGACTATTCTCAAGGAAATCCATCGAATCCAAGTCCTAAGATGGAATATCCAAAGCGGAAGAAAGTTCCAGCTCTTTCATGTGACTTTATTTTCTCATGGCCAGAGCCACATGAGGAACAGCACCATGAGCGTGCACTCAGCCAAGGGCAGAAGTCTGACGGGGAAATGGCCTGGGTTGTCCTTCAATTGATAAATGAAGGAAAAAGAAAGGGAGGGGGGGAAACCTGATGATTCAGAGACTGAGAAGATAGCATACTAAAAGAAATGAACACAATTCAACAAGTATCTAGGAAGGCACATATGAGTGATAACCAGGAAGAGAGAAGGGGGAAATAACTGAGTGTAAAATTTCATGGTGGTGGTTATGTTCTGCAGAGGGAGGCAGGAAGGTAGTGTTGCGAACGGGCCTGGGAGGCTCTTGGTATGGCTGGGAAAATGCTATTCATCACGTGGGTGATGGCTACATGGCTAGTCACTTCATACCTCATTAAGGTACATTTTGGTATCTGTGTGTGTGGTTTTCTGGTATCTAGGTTTTATGATTAAAATAAAAATGTCTAAGCAATATAGGGATACATATTTCCCATTACTAGCTCAGGAAAGGCCCTTGTACCCAACAAGGATGACCATAAAGCACAACCAGAGGCATTTTTATAGGACAAGCTCCAGGCTGGAGAACAGTAAGAATGAAGTTCTCCCTCTCATAAACCTGCCGAGAGGCCGAGAGAGAGTACTTCTGGCTCAAAAGGGCATTTTGATGAAGGCTGAGGACGGCAAGTGTGGGGCTACAGGGGAGCTGGAATGAGGTGAGCACCTGCCGCCTCTTGCTGGATACTGTGCTGCAAAGAGGGGCTGCCTGGGCCTGCTTTCAGGCAAGAGGCTGTTTCTGTACAAGACTTACTGTATTGCATCAAAACAGAAGCTATCAAGATGCGACGATGACTTGGCAAACTGTTTCCAAATATGGATTATTAATTAATAAATAAGTCACAAGAGTGTACTCCTCAATGTTTACAAGGATGCTATGAGGAAAAACCGTGTACTGTGATTAAAGGCCATAATCCAATAAGTGAAATAACATAATGCAGTGTTAGGGTTGTCTGGTATTTTTAAAAGACTATTCTCAAGGGGAAATCCATCGGAATCCAAGTCCTAAGATGGAATATCCAAAGCGGAAGAAAGTTCCAGCTCTTTCTTGAAGACAGATCTGTGACTTTATTTTCTCATGAGACGATCCTTCCAGGGAAGAACTAGTCAAGATGGCTCAAGAGGAAAAAAAGATGCACTGTTCTAGCACTTACAGTCACAACTTCCTTCTAAATCCTAAATGTGATGTACCTAAATAATGTTTTATAATATAGACAGCATTAGTAGCTTATGGATTATTCTCAGCTAAATTCCTAGGTATAGCATGTGAACACGAGATCACACTCTCTTTACCACAAACAATACTAAAATGGTCTGGGTTTGAGGGAATGTACATTTGACAAGCCGCATGTGCCACGACTGAGTTAGAAGCTCACTAGCTACAGAAACATTCCAGCACCCCTCCTGTCTGAACACAGGCACTGAAACCCTGACCTGGGAAGGCGAAACCTCGGAACTGGCACTAGCACTACGCTGTGTTATTACCTGAATCGCACCCTGGTTTTTATAGCCTCTGCCGTAGTACCTTCCACCTCTTCCAAATGTTCGGATCACTGGAGTGGAAATAACTCCTCTTGGACGTCTAAACACATAAAAGAGGACAAAAACAGACTTGTATCTGTTAAAGATAACATTTAAACATTTATATGATATCAACTGGATTTAAAGGTGTCTGGTCTATGCTATAGGAAGCACAGACTTTAATTCTTGAATAATTATTTAATAATGGTTTAAACAATTACATAATGTAATCCTATATGACCACTAAGGATGTATTTAATGATTTAAAGATGTTACTAGTTAAGTTAATGATTAAAGTAACAGGTAAGGAGGCAGTTGTGGTTTTTTTGGTACAAATACATTTTCATTGTTCAGAACTCACCCTCTTGCTGGTCCTCCAACAGAAACTACCTGTAGGGGGAAAGGCCCACGGCCTCCTCGGCCCCGTCTGCTCCCAGCCCAGTGGCCAACCACGGTGCCAGCTATTTCTAGCTTCCCTCCCTGAGAAGGTATAGGTTGGATTCCTGCACAAGAGTAGATGAAAAAACTCCTTACACAGAAATAGCTAAGAGTAACAAGCACGCAATTTCTTTTCAAATGTGGTTTCTATTTCATGAGGCCCGTTCTCTTACTCTTTGAAGACTTCTTGTTTATTGTGTGAACTATCTATGCACAGTTTGACTTTAATGATTTTGAACTGTCGTTGAAAATACACCTGAAAGTAAGACAACTGTGTTGGCTACTGGAAGAGCCCATGACAGCTGAAAAATGAGCATGGCTGTTAGCAAGAAACAGATTCAATAAAGTACTGGGTGTATATGGCACATCTTCTCCATTATCAAGACAGAAAAATGCAAACTCAAATGTTTTTCTCTGTGGGTAATTACTTACAAGTTTACTACCTTAACCAATTACTGAATTTAATCAGTAAAGCTAGCCTGTTAATTCTTACTGTATTATTAAATGATAATTTCCTTAGGCAGGGTTACAAATATTCATTGTATTCACTAATTTCTATTAATTATTGGTAACCTGAATATGCCAAGGTTTTCTAACTTAGAAAATTCTGAAACAACTGATACTAAAATTTCTGATAAAATAAAATAAGACAAAACAGAATCTCAAGCATCTTCTTTTCTGATAGATGGAAAGGATTATAATAAACTCTCCATCATCCTGTTGATAGCCATGATCATTAACAGCCAGGCAGTGCTGTCCAACAAAACCTCCAAGTCTTATATTTTCTAGTAGCCACATTAAAAACACATGAAATAAATATTAATAATATATATTTTATTTAACCCACTATATCAAAAATAATAATTTCAACATGTAATCAATATAAAAAACTACAAATAAGACACTCTGAATTCTATTTTTCTGTATTAGGTCTGTAAAACTGCGTATGTACTTAGGATACAGCTCAGTTTGGACGTGTCACAGTGCTCGAAAGCCACATGTGGTCAGTGGTTACTATACTGGACAGCACAGATCTGAATTCCAGACACAATTTGCTAGAAGTTAAGAAGCAGGCCCCTCTTGTCATTTCAGACTAAAAAACCACTTCGGATAGAGCAACGTCCACAGTCAGGAGTCCTCCCCGCTCCCCGCCAGTATTCTATCACAACTGCAGGCGAGCATGAGTTTCTGGGCGAGGGTTGCGAGAAGCTGAAGCCAATTGTGAAGCGGAGAACACACGTTACTGTGCACTGTGTGATGCGCAGTGACAGGAGGAAAGCACCCTGACAGCCAGAACTAAGGGGAGGCAGGAGAGGGGCATGCAAGTCCAGGAGAAGGGAAGTGGCTCCTGCAGCTACAGAGAGAGGGCAGCATTCATCTGTAAGAGTGGTACTGCTACAAAAGATGCCTCTAGTAGCTTCTGTAAGCACCCCAGGTTAAGTTATCAATTGGAAAAATATTCCTGATCAAGAAGGAAAGGCTTGCCTGTCCTAAAAGCTCTTCTGTATTTGAGTAATCTGGCAACACAGACTGGATAGCCAGGTTTAGATCTGCAGTCCCCCAAAGCAGCATTTATGACAAAGTCACAGTCATGGGCTTCAAAGTATAGCAAAATCACAAGATAATATTTCAAAACTGAATGTTAAGACTTTTTCTCTCCCTCACAAGCCTAATACAAATGCGAAGAGAAGCAATGGGAATTTAAAACAGACCATTTATATACCTGATATTAGATTTTTCTTTACCAGTTTCTATGAAACAAACTGTGAAAAACTTTTATGCCAAGACTGTATAATGCCCTTAGACTCTTATACAAGCATGATCCTCTTTACCTAGAGAGGGCTGTTAGGGAATATGACAGGAAAAAAAAAATCACTAGGAATTAACGGGCAGGGTGTTCTATCATAGGAGACAATGATTAGGGAGGCGGGTGCACAGAAGGACTGTGTGTGGACACACGGGCCCCACTGGAAGGCAGAGATGGGTCAGAGCAAAGCTGCTGCAGAGACCTGGGGCAGACAGAGGCTGGCAGATGAGCAGCAGCAGATACCAGAGAGGGGACCTATCAGGAAAGATGTGGTGCTGGAGTCAGGACAGACAAGGAGAAGAAGAGCCAGAAGGAGCAGGAAGCTGCTGGCGGGCAGAAGCTCTAGGAGATGTGGCATAATTACCGCCCTGTGACTTGCTAGTCCTGCTGCTGTCACTGCCTGAGAAGGCTCCACAGTGTCCTGTTGCTGTCGCCACTCGGAAGGCACGGTAAGCGCCTGTCGCTACAGTTTCCCCATAGGGGCCTCCAAAGCCACAGACTCCTGTGGGACCCGGGTGGAGAGAGACGGGAGAAGCCATGAGGAACTGGTTTCTGGGAAAGCCACCTGTGGGCTTTTGGGCAGAGACCCCCATATCCTTCAGTTGTTCTTATACCACCAGCAGCTAAGGAAGAGACCCCTGACCCTTTTTCTCACCAGCAACATGGAAATGTCACCTTGCCTGTTCTTGGAGAAGCCTCTGGAGACCAGACACTACTTACTGCCACGGGCTCTGCCACAGGCTTGGGAGGTGTCCTTAATGGAGGAGTGCACTGCTGACCCCACACATGAACAAATCTTAAACCACAGGTGTGAGCAGTTTTCAGCTACACTGACCAGTCTTAAAATCTAATCTCTGCGATAGCTTCTGTAGCTCCCTCTCCCCTTCCCATACTTAATCTCTTCCAGGATCAAGCTACTTTCAAATGTGAAGAGTTGTTGCTGCAAACTTCATAACTAAGCCTGAGAATTCTTTACAACGTCTCAACACAGCAAGACATGGCTCACTGAGAAGGCTGCATGCTATGTATGTGTCTGTTTCCCCACACTAGCGAGTCTCTACATGTAGTGGTGGACACACTCACCTGCAAATCCCCGCCCTCGGCCCTGGGCTGGGGGGACAGGTCCGAAGTGCCGTGGGTACACAGAGGTGGGGTAGAAAGGCAGCGCCGCTGGCGGTGGGAAGGGGAGTGGGTGGCTCTGCCGGGAGAAGTTCAGCCCTTCCAGGATGCTCTGGCGCATCTTTTCTACCTTGGCAGCTTGCTCAGCCTGGAAGTCAAGGACTGGTATGTGAAAACTTCATTCACAAGGTTTCGATTGAATTGGAATGAACGGAAAAGAAATAAGACATGCTGACCACTATGCTATGCCTATTTATTTACCCATAAATAACAGTCACATCTGACTCTGTGACCCCATGGAGTATGGCCCACTCAGCTCCTCTGTGCATGGGATTTCCCAGGCAAGAATACTGGAGTGGGTTGCCATTTTCTTTTCCAGAGGATCCTCCCAATCCAGAGATCAATCCTGTGTCTTCTACATCTCCTGCATTGGCAGGAGGACTCTTTACCACTGAGCCACCAGGGAAGGCCACAGAATGCAAACATGACCGCAAAAGTAAAAAATGCCAAAAAATTAAGTGATATTTCTTCATCTCATAATCTTAATCTTATAAAACAAGAATTTAAATTTCTATTCTCTTAGCATATCTTTAGATGAGAACCATTTACTATAAAATTTATTAACTGAAAATAAATTTGGTTCTCAAAATCCGTGACTATGTCCAGACAGATCATGCTCACAGCCTGTCTTCCGCTCATGGACCAGAGAACAGCTGATGCCTAGTTCACATCTTTAAAATTTACTTCCCTGTCAATTTGATTTTAGGTGAAGTATTCATAGGGAAAGAACTAAGACAAAGAGTAGAAGATGCTTCTTAAGGGAAGCCTGGAGCTCTACAATGGAGGATGGGACAACAGCCCAGCTGACCTGTCTGCGGGGCTACCTGTGAGGCGACTGTTCAGTAACCTGCACAAATGTGAACAATACAACTTGTGTATGTCAAAGCCCACTGCAATAAAACATCAAAAACATTCACCTTGAGTGTCTTTTGTTAATAAATACATAAATATGTATGTGCTAAGTTGCTTTACCAGCAACCAATCTTTAATCAGAGAACTTGAAAACCTGCTTGCTCTGTATATCTGTCTTTAAACTGACCTTAACTTAAGTGGCATGCGGGAGAATACACGACTTGTAGTCTAACATTAAAAAGCAAATAGCCTGCTGCACAAGTGAGTTTCTTTTATACAAAGGGATGAGATAACCTAATAACCTACTTTATTTTTAAATTAGGATTTTTGAAAGTACAGTCAATCCTAATTATTCATGAGTTCTACACTTGCAAACTCACTAGCTTGTTAAAATTTATTTGTAACCTCAAAATCAATGCTCCTAGCATTTTTGTAGTCATTTGAAGACATTTACCCATAAATAACAGTCACATCTGACTCTGTGCCCCATGGGATTTCCCAGGCCAAGAATACTGGAGTGGGTTGCCATTTTCTTTTCCAGAGGATCCTCCCAATCCAGAGATCAATCCTGTGTCTTCTACATCTCCTGCATTGGCAGGAGGACTCTTTACCACTGAGCCACCAGGGAAGGCCACAGAATGCAAACATGACCGCAAAAGTAAAAAATGCCAAAAAATTAAGTGATACTTCTTCATCTCATAATCTTAATCTTATAAAACAAGAATTTAAATTTCTATTCTCTTAGCATATCTTTAGATGAGAACCATTTACTATAAAATTTATTAACTGAAAATAAATTTGGTTCTCAAAATCCGTGACTATGTCCAGACAGATCATGCTCACAGCCTGTCTTCCGCTCATGGACCAGAGAACAGCTGATGCCTAGTTCACATCTTTAAAATTTACTTCCCTGTCAATTTGATTTTAGGTGAAGTATTCATAGGGAAAGAACTAAGACAAAGAGTAGAAGATGCTTCTTAAGGGAAGCCTGGAGCTCTACAATGGAGGATGGGACAACAGCCCAGCTGACCTGTCTGCGGGGCTACCTGTGAGGCGACTGTTCAGTAACCTGCACAAATGTGAACAATACAACTTGTGTATGTCAAAGCCCACTGCAATAAAACATCAAAAACATTCACCTTGAGTGTCTTTTGTTAATAAATACATAAATATGTATGTGCTAAGTTGCTTTACCAGCAACCAATCTTTAATCAGAGAACTTGAAAACCTGCTTGCTCTGTATATCTGTCTTTAAACTGACCTTAACTTAAGTGGCATGCGGGAGAATACACGACTTGTAGTCTAACATTAAAAAGCAAATAGCCTGCTGCACAAGTGAGTTTCTTTTATACAAAGGGATGAGATAACCTAATAACCTACTTTATTTTTAAATTAGGATTTTTGAAAGTACAGTCAATCCTAATTATTCATGAGTTCTACACTTGCAAACTCACTAGCTTGTTAAAATTTATTTGTAACCTCAAAATCAATGCTCCTAGCATTTTTGTAGTCATTTGAAGACATTTACTGAGTGAAATAAAGTTTGAGTTGCCACTTGAGGTCAGAGAAAGCACAGCATTGCCTTCATGTTTCAGCTTCTATACTGTAAACGTATGCTTGGTTACAGTCTCCTGAGTGCCACACTTTCTGTGTTTTTGTGAATGACTTTGCTGTTAGACATGGCCCCAGGCACAGTGCTGAGTACTGACCAGTGTTCCCAAGTGCCAGGCGGTGATATGCCTTACAGAGAAAATGTATGTGTTAGTTAAATGAGCTTTGTTGAGGCTGAGCTATAGTGCTGCCGGTCATAAATTCCATGTGAGTGAATCAATCAATCAATAATATACACACATTAGGAAGTATTTAAACAGAAACACACATAAGACAAGGTTATTGACTTATGGACTGACTGATGAAGACAATGTGACCCGAGGCTTGCACAACCCTAACCCTGTATTTCCCCTAAGAGCAAAGATGCAATTTTTGCTAATTCAGGGTGCAAGATGAATTCATAGAATAAAATGACTGTGAATAATGAGAATCAAGTGCATGTCCTGGTCTCAGCACAGTTGGGCACTGAACTGGCATTTAGTTACACACTAGCCTGGGCTCACTCTAAATCAAATTCCAATTGCACAGGCTCATTACAAATTCAGCAAGAAAGACAACATATTAGCCAGTAAGTGCTGTTTCATTCTGGCTGGAAATGGCTACCCCCCCCCTGCCCCGCCCAGCCGGCTTTCCTGCAACTGACCTGACCATCACCGAGGTCGATGAGTGGAGGCTTTTCCGGCTTGCTTTGAGGAGCTTGGACTGGAAGAGTTTCCCATCAAAATACATCCAAGGACAGCAGTGTTCCCAGGGCACTGGCTGGCCACATGCATCGTTGGCAAACAGGGCCATATCCACGCCACTCATGAAGAGAGCTGACAGCTGAATGCCTCGGGGGTCGAGGTTCTCAATCTTTAAATGGAAAAGAATGATTTCTATGGAGTAAGAGTACTACAGCATGCAATTCTTGCAACGTGTGTTTTAAACAGTCAATCCTAATTATTCATGAGTTCTACACTTGCAAACTCACTAGCTTGTTAAAATTTATTTGTAACCTCAAAATCAATGCTCCTAGCATTTTTGTAGTCATTTGAAGACATTTACTGAGTGAAATAAAGTTTGAGTTGCCACTTGAGGTCAGAGAAAGCACAGCATTGCCTTCATGTTTCAGCTTCTATACTGTAAACGTATGCTTGGTTACAGTCTCCTGAGTGCCACACTTTCTGTGTTTTTGTGAATGACTTTGCTGTTAGACATGGCCCCAGGCACAGTGCTGAGTACTGACCAGTGTTCCCAAGTGCCAGGCGGTGATATGCCTTACAGAGAAAATGTATGTGTTAGTTAAATGAGCTTTGTTGAGGCTGAGCTATAGTGCTGCCGGTCATAAATTCCATGTGAGTGAATCAATCAATCAATAATATACACACATTAGGAAGTATTTAAACAGAAACACACATAAGACAAGGTTATTGACTTATGGACTGACTGATGAAGACAATGTGACCCGAGGCTTGCACAACCCTAACCCTGTATTTCCCCTAAGAGCAAAGATGCAATTTTTGCTAATTCAGGGTGCAAGATGAATTCATAGAATAAAATGACTGTGAATAATGAGAATCAAGTGCATGTCCTGGTCTCAGCACAGTTGGGCACTGAACTGGCATTTAGTTACACACTAGCCTGGGCTCACTCTAAATCAAATTCCAATTGCACAGGCTCATTACAAATTCAGCAAGAAAGACAACATATTAGCCAGTAAGTGCTGTTTCATTCTGGCTGGAAATGGCTACCCCCCCCCTGCCCCGCCCAGCCGGCTTTCCTGCAACTGACCTGACCATCACAGAGGTCGATGAGTGGAGTCTTTTCCCGGCTTGCTTTGAGGAGCTTGGACTGGAAGAGTTTCCCATCAAAATACATCCAAGGACAGCAGTGTTCCCAGGGCACTGGCTGGCCACATGCATCGTTGGCAAACAGGGCCATATCCACGCCACTCATGAAGAGAGCTGACAGCTGAATGCCTCGGGGGTCGAGGTTCTCAATCTTTAAATGGAAAAGAATGATTTCTATGGAGTAAGAGTACTACAGCATGCAATTCTTGCAACGTGTGACTATGACTCTCCATGGGTTATAAGAACATCCCTCGATCAAATGACCCTAGGTAGCTCTATTGCTATCTTGCAGTGACTTAACACTGACTGACCTGTCTGCACAGAAAGACTTTTCATGTTATTTAATGAGTTTAAGTTTAAGAGACTGTTTTAAAAACATACTAAAATATTTCAATTTGGAATTTACAAAGACTTAAGACAAGTGTAAAGCAATACTGTATTTAAGATGGTCACATGACAAAGTCACAAATCATTCATAGTCTACTTAGCAGTTAAGAAGCCCACAACTGATTTATGAAATAAAATTTTACACTGAAGATTCTAAACACAGGTACTACATTAACAGAAATGTGGTAAAATGGAGTATTCTATTAAGATTCTGCATTTTTCAAGTAGTTATCTTAAAAAAAATTGCTTAGTATAGTTTCATTCTAAAGTGTATCTTTTATGTTTACATCATTTTATATGTTAATGTTTTAGATAGTGATTTATTAATGAGACTGTCAAAATGTTTTAGGAGAAATGGATAGCTTATAAATGAAAGAACACAACGGCAAAAACACTGTATCTGAACCATGCAGACTATCAGAATCTGGAGACTCGAATCTCTGGGTTCTTCTCACTCAATCACTGGTGCTATGAGCCTTCCTTAGTACACACAGCCATTTCTTCCAGCATCTAATGTGTAGATAAGAAACACTGACAAACACAGTCAACTCTTGATTATCTGTGAAGGACCTTAGTTTGTGGATTATCCAGGACTAAGTTTTAACTGTCCCGGTTTCCGTCTTCCCATCTTGCATGTTTATAATTCCAAAGTGCTGTTATCTCGAGAATGCAGTCCTCATGAATTCTAGTCTTACCAAACTAAGTAATGCCTAACTGTGGCAGGTAAACTTGCTTTTCATTAAAGAGAAAAAGATGACTCCAGCGCCAAACGCTAATGAATTTATGATTATCTGATGCTTTCTGCTGACAGTGTCAGCATTCCCCATTATCAGCTAACACTGTGTTTCTCAACTTAAAAAACAAACAAAACAAAAACAAAAACAATAACCAAGCAAAAACTTGAAGTCAATGCAGTAAAGAACTTCCTGAACCTGGAGAAGTCTGTCCACCCTTCCCAACCCACCCATGCTGGCTTCTACTTCTGCAGTGCAGTGTTGGAAAGAGGAACTAATAAGCAGGTTCAGTTGAGGACAGGTGGTGGTGGGATGAAAGATGAATTTTTACATTTATGAGCAGAAAGGAGGGGAGTGTGCAAAATGGAATAAAAAAGTCACCTAAGTTAGCTCCCCAATGGCCCTGTCTTTCTCTGCACTGCCGAAAGGAAGTGGAAACTCCCTTCTTCTGAGTCTCGAGGCAGAAAGAAGGGTTCCTCCTTCCTAAACACTGACACTGTGGCAAAGCGCAATGCCTGCCCAAGCTTAAGGGCTGCCTGTGGAGGTAACCATCTCCTGGCCCCTCTGCAGGGATGTTGGCCTTTAGCTGCCATCTCACTGCCAGTCCACAGCCTTCTAGGCCAGAGGAGGGAGGGCCTGGTCATGGCTGAGGGGACGGCAACACTGGTGCTGATGCTTCTCTGAAGACAACAAAGCACCAGCAGCATCCTTCTGGGCAAGTAAAATATTACTGTCATTTCTTACTCACTGGTGGAGTTGGCCATATCCACCCTCAGGCCTTACTTAACTAATATAACTCAAAGTCTCTCTGACAGATGGCCATATGAGTGCTGAGGCTAAGAAATAAGAGCCAGAACACAGAAGCAGCCTACTTAAAACAAGCAGCCTCCCAGTGAGCCAATGGGAGGAATGCGTAAGTTTCCACAATCCACACACAGATACGTTTATTTTAAAAGGCCTCATTATCAGTTGATGAAATGTGTTTTTATGGGTTTAAAAAATGATTTTCAAGTCAATTAATTTCGGAAATAACTACTATTAATCCAATAGATGAAAATTCTTTAAAACTGTCTAAATAAAGTGAAGAAAATCTCAACTGCTGTGTGGATTCACTTTATTCAAAAAAAATTTTAATAACTTTACATGGTATTTTATATTCCATTCCTTAAATGTTAATTCTACACATAATACCATCTAATATGTATGGGGCGCTTAAATATGTATCAGATATCACGCTAAGCATTTTTTCATATATTGTTTCATTAATATCTCAACAATTTTATGTATGATACTGCTGTTAGTACTCCATTTCACAGATGGAGAAACTGAGTCACAGAGAACTCAAGGTCACAAAACTGGCAGCACCACAATCCAAACCCTTGATCATAGAAATGGTTGTAATAGTCACATTCCAACCTCATTCTCTTACACCACATATGATGAAATATTCACCATTATTCAAAGTTCCTCAACCAGAAAAACAGTGACAAGATTTTCTGATTTTATAAGAAATACACATATGGAATGTATCTCAAAGGACAAAATTCCAGTGAGGCTACTCTGTCCAACATCTAATTACTGAGAAACAGACTCTTACTTTGATCTGTCATATTTACCTATATGCACAACAAGTCTTACAGGTATCACAGACATGCTGCATGTCCCTAATACTGTCTTAAAAGCTCTGCATTTTCCATCTTTTAACTCTGCACTTGGCATGTGAAACTGTTAAAAGAATTTACGGCAATTATAGGGATGTCAAGAGCAAGGGAGAAAGAAACTGGATAAATATTAAAATGGCACAAAGATCCTTCTCTTCATCCTTGACCTGCCCTCCTCCAAATACAGCATCAGTGTGGATTTTACCTGAGTCATTATGTCTATGCTGGTAACCTAGGACAAGCACCAAAAAAATGTAACAGGGGGAAAGCGAGGGCCATCAAAACTGCCATGGATCCTCAAAGAGCCATGCAGAACACTCAACTGTTCACAGTTGTGGCAGGAGGACAGAGAATGGACAAGATGAAACTCTTGAGGATTCACTTAGACTTATACCAATGGTTTCAACACCTTTTCCTACCAAACCTGCCATCAGAATAGCCATCAAGAGGCCAGACTGTCAAATTAGGTCTTTTCTTTCTCTTCTCCTCTTTATTCTCAAAGCACATAATGGACAGAAATAGGAGAAGAAAAACAGGATCTGGGCAATCCACAAACTAGATAATGGCCTCTAAAACAACAACAAAAATCAAGAGTTGACTATATCCTAAACAGCAGAATCGTGCTTTATAGAAAAGCAACGTCGCTGCTTTTGAAATATCAAAACAACTGTAATGGTTAAGTGAAAAAGCAATTTTGAAATTCACTTTTCTATCACTGAATTTTGGGACTCTCAGTCTCTACACAGAGATTTTTGCTTATTTAAATAATGATTATGCCTATTAGTTCTCAATCTGATAACTGAGAGGATCACTGATCTCAAAAACAAAACAAATCTAAACAATCCCCAACTATTTCTCCCCCAAGTAAATGCTATAATTTTCCCTTCCAGCTCTTTCAGAATTTATGGTGCTGGTGAATGAAGCACTAATGATGCAGGCTGTTCTTGGTGAAGGGAACACAGACCTCCAGACCAGCAAGACCCAAAGGGCTTCAAGTAACTGAACATAAAATGGGTCTTTCTAAACACAGCTCTAGAAACATCTGCCTTTAGATGAAGAATCAGCAGAAAATCATGAAAGCACTAAGACCTCAAAAGAACCAAAATGAAAGCTTAGAGTGTGACTGTCTTTCAAAAGTTATATCCTATGTGTTGATCTGAAAATGAAAAGGATATGGGAGAAGATGAACTTTGAGTAAAAGCAAGTTGATGGTGAATAAGGCTTGGTGGGCATACCTGATACCTGGCGGTCTGATTTTCAGAACTGGGATGTCAATACTGATGTAATAATCTAAATAAGAGAAACAGGAAGTAGAGGTAGAGGGATGGCACCACACTCTAGTAAAAGTATTTACAACACCCCTGAGCACAGTCTGCTGATGAAGACGGCGGTGATGGCACCACACTCTAGGACATGGGAGGGAGAGCCTGCACTTAGCACAGCCTCTCAGGGAACACCCAGCCAAATATTCTAGAACGAAAACTTAAAAGTCAAAACCATAAAAAAAAAAATTCAAACAAACAGAAAAGCTTAAACTACAAAGCAAAGAATATCATTTGAGCATATATCTCCTAAATTTGGCTGTCTTTAGTTTAGTTTGTTTCAAAGTCATCCGAAGCCTAAGGCGACCACAAATGACATGGGCTTCGCACCGTTGAGGGTCAACATTGGATTACTGAGTTTAACTCAATAATTTATAGGAAATCAGATTTATTGAGCCCCAACAGTAGAATATTGAAAACCCTTCAAATGAGCCTAAAACTATTCTGTAGGGAAAGAACACCTTCATAAAGAATGGCAAAAAAATCCAAAAATGAAGGCAATTCTGTTGAAAGAGATTACTGATCTCAAAAACAAAACAAATCTAAACAATCCCCAACTATTTCTCCCCCAAGTAAATGCTATAATTTTCCCTTCCAGCTCTTTCAGAATTTATGGTGCTGGTGAATGAAGCACTAATGATGCAGGCTGTTCTTGGTGAAGGGAACACAGACCTCCAGACCAGCAAGACCCAAAGGGCTTCAAGTAACTGAACATAAAATGGGTCTTTCTAAACACAGCTCTAGAAACATCTGCCTTTAGATGAAGAATCAGCAGAAAATCATGAAAGCACTAAGACCTCAAAAGAACCAAAATGAAAGCTTAGAGTGTGACTGTCTTTCAAAAGTTATATCCTATGTGTTGATCTGAAAATGAAAAGGATATGGGAGAAGATGAACTTTGAGTAAAAGCAAGTTGATGGTGAATAAGGCTTGGTGGGCATACCTGATACCTGGCGGTCTGATTTTCAGAACTGGGATGTCAATACTGATGTAATAATCTAAATAAGAGAAACAGGAAGTAGAGGTAGAGGGATGGCACCACACTCTAGTAAAAGTATTTACAACACCCCTGAGCACAGTCTGCTGATGAAGACGGCGGTGATGGCACCACACTCTAGGACATGGGAGGGAGAGCCTGCACTTAGCACAGCCTCTCAGGGAACACCCAGCCAAATATTCTAGAACGAAAACTTAAAAGTCAAAACCATAAAAAAAAAATTCAAACAAACAGAAAAGCTTAAACTACAAAGCAAAGAATATCATTTGAGCATATATCTCCTAAATTTGGCTGTCTTTAGTTTAGTTTGTTTCAAAGTCATCCGAAGCCTAAGGCGACCACAAATGACATGGGCTTCGCACCGTTGAGGGTCAACATTGGATTACTGAGTTTAACTCAATAATTTATAGGAAATCAGATTTATTGAGCCCCAACAGTAGAATATTGAAAACCCTTCAAATGAGCCTAAAACTATTCTGTAGGGAAAGAACACCTTCATAAAGAATGGCAAAAAAATCCAAAAATGAAGGCAATTCTGTTGAAAGAGATTACTTGATTACAAATCAAATTCTGTGAAAAAACGAAAATAATACAAACCACAACAAAAAATCAAACCAATGGTAAAGAAAAACCAAAACCCTGTACGTTAAAAAGAAAAAAGCAGATCCACTAATTTAGCTAACTCTGAAAAGTCTTGAACTTTCTAAAATTTCATGTAGGATTAGAAAGCAAGTACAGCCATGTGGACACAGGGACTAATAATAAAAGTGCACTGAAAAGATAAGCACACCAAAAAAACCAAGCGACAAAATGGAGAAAATTAATACTGCTAAAACAACCAAAGAAAAAAAGGAATACTAGAAGGGAAAATTAAAAGGAATACGATGTTAAATGCTGACTCACAAGGGCACAGGAATGATGATATAACATTGTTCTTCAAGTGGGTTTTAAAAGGGATTTACAATACTAGGAGGGCAAAGATTATTTTTTAGAGAAAACGAATGTTGCATTTAGGAACAATAGAACGAAATAAGAAAAAGAATCCTGGGTCAGATGTTGATAAACTCTTAGGACCAAGCCCTCCCAGGGTTTGGGATCCCCACCTGAAAATAAAAGGCAAGTTTATTTCCTGATGTGAAAAACAAGAACAAACACCCACTGGTAAACAAGGGAAAAATCTTTATCTAATAAAAGTACACTTCACTGTTTCTATAACTGGGAAGGAAATTCCTTCTGCCCTGAAGGCTCTCAAGTTCACATCATCAGTATTTCTAGTTTAGTGCACTGAGTGACTGCTTGGTGAGCTTTGTCTCCAAACAAGACTTCCCAAAACGAGGAATGAGGCTTGTCAATTACCTTGAGCTCCTGCAGCTGGTCAGGCTCATAGAGTTTGGGGGAGAGTGCCTGAGCCAGGAAGGCATCCAGCTCCTGGCGACGCAGTATCCGTGCTCCAGGCCACTGCACCATATACCTACAGGGGTGGACAAGAGGGTCTGACGTCAGGATGGGTGGACAAGAGGGTCTGACCAGTCACACACACTACCTGGTGTTCAGGTTGTAAGGAGATTCAGGACGACATAAACCAAGGAGGCCTATATGGATTTCTTTCTTTCTTATTTTTTTTAAACAGGGTTTTGTTGTTTACTGTCACACATCGACCTGAATCTGCCATAGGTATATGCATGTTCCCCAAACCCAACCCGCCCTACTTCCCTTCTCATCCCACCCCTCCAGGTCATCAGAGTCAGTCTGAGATTCCCTAGTCCCACAGCATATTCCCCTCCCTCACATCAATGTCCATAAGATTATTCTCCCTATATGGATTTCTTACCCCGCCTGTCTGTTTTCACTGGATGATGCCAATCACAAATGGAAACCCAACTGTCAGCTGGGCTGATTAGAATGTTTGATTTTGGAGTAATTAAAAACTGCACACTAAATTTGAACACTGCGAACTAGCTGGTGATTTTTTTTTTTTTACATATATAACTTTATTTCTGTGAGGTATTTAAACTATGAAAATATGTTAAGCATCAGTTTATATGATTTATCTATTTGAATTCAACACAGGATATCTGGGAGGCAGGCCCTAGGTCCAAACAAGCAAGGTTCACCTCTTAATGAAGAGTTAAGTCTTACGTGAACCATCTGCTCAGAAGGGGCTCTGGTGGTGGCAGATGAATGCTGTGGGGTGGACAGGAAGGGACAACAGTGACAATAACTAAAACTTCAGGCTTTAGAACTGGTGCCTGCAATCCCTGGGGACATGTAGACTTGCTAGGGCAACCCTAGTTGAGTACCTAAAGGGAAACTGATTTATAAATCTTCTATTTGTACTATTTGCCTGAGCACTGCCAGGTGTTCACAGTCCCTGTTCTCTACCAATCATCTCTCCTTTACTCTCCCCTTTACTCACCTTGCCACTGGGCACTTAGTGCCCCCAGGGCACTAAGCAAAGGCACAATTCCAAACAGTATTTGGGTGTGAGAGAGTGAGTGGCTAACCACTAAGAACTTCATCATAAAAGTCTCACTGCATGGCCAGTGGTTCCTACGTTTCTGTATTCAGCAAACTTGAAAGATGACTTAAGTCAAGCTGCCAGCTGATCCTGCCAAATAACTTCTGGTGATCCCTATGTGATCTTTGGCAAACAGCTTAAAAAGAGTCTGGAGAACTGTGATATGCCTAACAAAGTTCTTTTCCAGTACTGTCTGTTAAGAAAGTTTTCTTAGTGTTTAAAATTTAGGTCAACAAAAATCAGGATCAGAGCTAGTGCAGAACCTTCTCTCATTTCTGTAATAATAAATATTCATCCCCAGGAATGTACACATAAAAGATGAAGGAGGAAGTTCTATCCAGATGATCGAGAGGAGTATTTTCAGTAACAATCCCAACAGAAAAATCAAAGTGCTCGCTGCTGCCAGGCGCTAGTCTGAGTATTCACACACCAATTCCTTCAGTGGTCACAGCCACTCGGAGGCAGGAGCCGTTACTATCCCATTCTAGAGATGGTGAAGTGCAGGCGCAGAGCTTACTGCGTACTTCATGGTCAAATTATGCACCAGAAGTAGAAAGGAAACACAATTTTAAGGCAAACAAATAGTGGGTCTCCATGGTATTTAGATTCGATCAGAAATATTTAGAAGAGTGATATTAAGTGATACTAAAGCCTTACTTCATTAAAATGTCGGCATTTACGAAGATAAAAATAACACCCCATGTAATTGGTTGGTTGCCAAACATCGGAAAGAAACCAGTCTTACTGAGTTTTAACCAGCACTTGGTGTGAGAAACACCAAATCTGAAGGAAGTCTCCCTACTTTTCTCTGAAAAAAATTATTGTAGAATGATTACACTCAATATAAAATGCTCTTTGCCTCAGTACCCATATTATGCATCTCTTTTATTTTTTTTATTTTTTAAAAACTGTGGTAAAATACACATAACATAAAAGCTGCCATTTGGATCACTTTGAAACGGACAGTCAAGGGCACTCGGCACTTCCACTGTTTTGCCACAGCCAACCCCTCACCACCCCTCACCACAACTCTTTCATCCTGCAAACCTACGGAACACGACTTCCCATCTGCACCTCCTAGCCCTGGGCTAGGTGTAAAATTATGACTCAGGAAAACACTATTTTGTGGATAGGCTGGTTTTCTTAAGATCTTTCCTGGTTCTCCTGGCAGCAAAGACTCTCAACACTCAGTTTAGCTGCAACAAAAGTATTTTGGGTTAGGATACCTACCATTTCCTCCATTTGACTTTCTATTCACATTTTCCAGTACTGTCTGTTAAGAAAGTTTTCTTAGTGTTTAAAATTTAGGTCAACAAAAATCAGGATCAGAGCTAGTGCAGAACCTTCTCTCATTTCTGTAATAATAAATATTCATCCCCAGGAATGTACACATAAAAGATGAAGGAGGAAGTTCTATCCAGATGATCGAGAGGAGTATTTTCAGTAACAATCCCAACAGAAAAATCAAAGTGCTCGCTGCTGCCAGGCGCTAGTCTGAGTATTCACACACCAATTCCTTCAGTGGTCACAGCCACTCGGAGGCAGGAGCCGTTACTATCCCATTCTAGAGATGGTGAAGTGCAGGCGCAGAGCTTACTGCGTACTTCATGGTCAAATTATGCACCAGAAGTAGAAAGGAAACACAATTTTAAGGCAAACAAATAGTGGGTCTCCATGGTATTTAGATTCGATCAGAAATATTTAGAAGAGTGATATTAAGTGATACTAAAGCCTTACTTCATTAAAATGTCGGCATTTACGAAGATAAAAATAACACCCCATGTAATTGGTTGGTTGCCAAACATCGGAAAGAAACCAGTCTTACTGAGTTTTAACCAGCACTTGGTGTGAGAAACACCAAATCTGAAGGAAGTCTCCCTACTTTTCTCTGAAAAAAATTATTGTAGAATGATTACACTCAATATAAAATGCTCTTTGCCTCAGTACCCATATTATGCATCTCTTTTATTTTTTTTATTTTTTAAAAACTGTGGTAAAATACACATAACATAAAAGCTGCCATTTGGATCACTTTGAAACGGACAGTCAAGGGCACTCGGCACTTCCACTGTTTTGCCACAGCCAACCCCTCACCACCCCTCACCACAACTCTTTCATCCTGCAAACCTACGGAACACGACTTCCCATCTGCACCTCCTAGCCCTGGGCTAGGTGTAAAATTATGACTCAGGAAAACACTATTTTGTGGATAGGCTGGTTTTCTTAAGATCTTTCCTGGTTCTCCTGGCAGCAAAGACTCTCAACACTCAGTTTAGCTGCAACAAAAGTATTTTGGGTTAGGATACCTACCATTTCCTCCATTTGACTTTCTATTCACATTTCAACAAAAGCTAACCTTTACCTCTTTTTCAATATACTGAAAGACTTTCTGTGCATAGAAAGACTATGATGTGTGTTCATGAAGCTGTGCACATATACAGACAGCTTTAATACCACAGAATGCGGACGGATGGCACTAATGGCACTGCAGTGAACAGAGGCAAGAGCAGCAAAAAATGACCCTTGGCTATCTCCTGTGGCCACACTGTCCTTATCTGTGCACTGACAGTGTCTCCGATCCCTTTACGTTTCTGTTTTCTGCAGACATTTTTCCTATGACTTCCTTCTGGGTCGGCCTTAAGTTTTCTCCTATGGGAGTGTGCAGGTCCCTCTTAGTCACCTCTCTTCTCGCTGTCCCTTAGGAGCATGAACAGAAGCTGGTCATCAAGTCACTTGGGGGATGGGACCAAGGTGGTCTGCCTTTGACCAGCACAACTGGGGAGCTGAACCCTGGCTATGCTCCTCGGGTGCTGCAACAGGCTATACTTGTTAGGGGGCTCAAGCCCTCTAGCTGCCTCTAATCCCATCCTTGTCTTCACTACAAGGATTCTAGAGATTTGGCTGCCATTCTCTCTCTCCCCTTCTGACTGTTCATATTTATTCATTCATTCACTTATTTATGCTATGCTGGGTCTTCATTGCTGCACACAGGCTTTCTCTAGTTGCAGAGCACTGGCTCTAAGGCACGCAGGTTTCAGAAGCTGTTTCGCACAGGTTCAGTAGTTGTGAACAGGATTAGTTGTCCCATGGCATGTGGGATCTTCCCAGACCAGAGACAGAACCTGTGTCCCCTGCACTGGAAGGCAAATTCTTAACCACTGGGCACTAGTGACCTCCTAATACTCTTATAATGCCATGTGTAGAACATATGTAACATATGGGTGCTGCCATCACTGGGAAAAGCATGGAGACGACCACCACCTCCTGGCTGGGTTAGGCCTGCCCCAAAGGCAGAAGTGGAATCTCATGACCAAGGAACATCAGCAAATCTAGACTGAGAAACAGTCCACCCCGAGATTGACAAACTGCACCCTCTCAACACTCAGTTTAGCTGCAACAAAAGTATTTTGGGTTAGGATACCTACCATTTCCTCCATTTGACTTTCTATTCACATTTCAACAAAAGCTAACCTTTACCTCTTTTCAATATACTGAAAGACTTTCTGTGCATAGAAAGACTATGATGTGTGTTCATGAAGCTGTGCACATATACAGACAGCTTTAATACCACAGAATGCGGACGGATGGCACTAATGGCACTGCAGTGAACAGAGGCAAGAGCAGCAAAAAATGACCCTTGGCTATCTCCTGTGGCCACACTGTCCTTATCTGTGCACTGACAGTGTCTCCGATCCCTTTACGTTTCTGTTTTCTGCAGACATTTTTCCTATGACTTCCTTCTGGGTCGGCCTTAAGTTTTCTCCTATGGGAGTGTGCAGGTCCCTCTTAGTCACCTCTCTTCTCGCTGTCCCTTAGGAGCATGAACAGAAGCTGGTCATCAAGTCACTTGGGGGATGGGACCAAGGTGGTCTGCCTTTGACCAGCACAACTGGGGAGCTGAACCCTGGCTATGCTCCTCGGGTGCTGCAACAGGCTATACTTGTTAGGGGGCTCAAGCCCTCTAGCTGCCTCTAATCCCATCCTTGTCTTCACTACAAGGATTCTAGAGATTTGGCTGCCATTCTCTCTCTCCCCTTCTGACTGTTCATATTTATTCATTCATTCACTTATTTATGCTATGCTGGGTCTTCATTGCTGCACACAGGCTTTCTCTAGTTGCAGAGCACTGGCTCTAAGGCACGCAGGTTTCAGAAGCTGTTTCGCACAGGTTCAGTAGTTGTGAACAGGATTAGTTGTCCCATGGCATGTGGGATCTTCCCAGACCAGAGACAGAACCTGTGTCCCCTGCACTGGAAGGCAAATTCTTAACCACTGGGCACTAGTGACCTCCTAATACTCTTATAATGCCATGTGTAGAACATATGTAACATATGGGTGCTGCCATCACTGGGAAAAGCATGGAGACGACCACCACCTCCTGGCTGGGTTAGGCCTGCCCCAAAGGCAGAAGTGGAATCTCATGACCAAGGAACATCAGCAAATCTAGACTGAGAAACAGTCCACCCCGAGATTGACAAACTGCACCCAAGGGCTGGCTGACTGTTTTTAAACACATTTCCTGGGGCAATGCACCCATTAGCTCACATGAGGTCTAAAAGACATGATTTGTAGATCCCTGGTCTACAAAAAATAAAAAAGTGGTTTACTCTTTAGAAACATCTGTGTATCAACCCAAAGAAACATAAGAAGCTTGGAGGAGACAAGGCACCTGAACTCAAGAACAAGGCAAGATTTTGTTGCTAATAAAGGATGTTATTGGGATAACAAGAGAAATGTGAGTATTTATAGATGACATTTATCAGTATTATTTTTCTGATTGTGCAGATGTTCTTGTTTGTTTGTCTGTTTTTAGGAAACAAAGAGTTTAGGGATAAAGGGGCATCATACTCATAACTTCCATTCAATGCATTCAGGGAAAAGAACCAGGAGAGAAGAGGAGAAAGACACTGCAGTAAAATTTTAATATGTGGGGAATCTGGGTGAGGAATAGCCACTAATTCTTTGTATTAATCTTGCAATTTCTTCAAGTTCGAAATTATGTTAAAAAAAATAAAAATATTAAAGGAAGGGGAGATCCTTTGGAATAACAGCTCAACTTTGTGGCTGCTGACACTTACCTGGCCCAGCCATCAAGGCCAAAAGTCACACTGTGTGGCCTCCAACAGGGCCTTACCATTATCTGGGACATAGAAGCTGCCCTTTGGTGCCCTTCCCCCAACCTCAGCAGACCATTGTTACACAGCTGCAATTTCTCCAGAGAAAGACCACTGTGCCATTGGCCCTGGATAACAGCCTGTCACTGGCATGCTCTTGGAGATACATACACCCTTCTTAGTCATTTGCCCTGCCATTCATCCCATATTCTTAGCAGGCCATACCCATCAATCAAGCAGGCCATGCATCCTGCTTTATCTGCTCATCCCTGAGAGTGGCCAGCAAGGTGAAGAAGTCTTCATGAGCCCAGACGGAAAACCCCCATAAAAAAGGCAATGACCTCCAAAAAGAGGACATATGTAACATATGGGTGCTGCCATCACTGGAAAAAGCATGGAGACGACCACCACCTCCTGGCTGGGTTAGGCCTGCCCCAAAGGCAGAAGTGGAATCTCATGACCAAGGAACATCAGCAAATCTAGACTGAGAAACAGTCCACCCCGAGATTGACAAACTGCACCCAAGGGCTGGCTGACTGTTTTTAAACACATTTCCTGGGGCAATGCACCCATTAGCTCACATGAGGTCTAAAAGACATGATTTGTAGATCCCTGGTCTACAAAAAATAAAAAAGTGGTTTACTCTTTAGAAACATCTGTGTATCAACCCAAAGAAACATAAGAAGCTTGGAGGAGACAAGGCACCTGAACTCAAGAACAAGGCAAGATTTTGTTGCTAATAAAGGATGTTATTGGGATAACAAGAGAAATGTGAGTATTTATAGATGACATTTATCAGTATTATTTTTCTGATTGTGCAGATGTTCTTGTTTGTTTGTCTGTTTTTAGGAAACAAAGAGTTTAGGGATAAAGGGGCATCATACTCATAACTTCCATTCAATGCATTCAGGGAAAAGAACCAGGAGAGAAGAGGAGAAAGACACTGCAGTAAAATTTTAATATGTGGGGAATCTGGGTGAGGAATAGCCACTAATTCTTTGTATTAATCTTGCAATTTCTTCAAGTTCGAAATTATGTTAAAAAAAATAAAAATATTAAAGGAAGGGGAGATCCTTTGGAATAACAGCTCAACTTTGTGGCTGCTGACACTTACCTGGCCCAGCCATCAAGGCCAAAAGTCACACTGTGTGGCCTCCAACAGGGCCTTACCATTATCTGGGACATAGAAGCTGCCCTTTGGTGCCCTTCCCCCAACCTCAGCAGACCATTGTTACACAGCTGCAATTTCTCCAGAGAAAGACCACTGTGCCATTGGCCCTGGATAACAGCCTGTCACTGGCATGCTCTTGGAGATACATACACCCTTCTTAGTCATTTGCCCCTGCCATTCATCCCATATTCTTAGCAGGCCATACCCATCAATCAAGCAGGCCATGCAGGGTATCCTGCTTTATCTGCTCATCCCTGTGGCCCAAAACACTGGTGAAGGTAGAACAAATTCTTACCAGAAGTAGACCAACTCATTTTCTAATGTCCTGGAACCAAACCCTGGGACTTGTCCCACAAGCCACTTTCATCTCTCCTAAACCAGTCCCTCCTCCTCAGGATCTGAAACTGTGCGAGTCATCTTTCCAAGTGGGAAACCCCATGGCTTCAAGTCCACCCTGCACACAACAATCCCTGTACAACCAAGTATGTCTTCTGGCTTCCACCCAAGTAGCAAGTACGAGGAACCTATGCTGTACTCTGCAGCTTCTTGACACCACAGAGATGAGCATAAGAGGAGATCCAATCAAACTTAAAGATTACTAGCTGCATTTATTAACCTTTTCAAGTTCTAAAACAAGTATGCTTTTTTATAAACAAACCCCAAAAAAAAAAAAAAAACACCTGGAATCAAGACAATCCTGAAATCATGACTTCAAAGGTCATATGAACAGTGCCTATAAGAGACAGAGCTATTTCCAGAGTAATGGCCAAGGAAGTCACAAGGACTGAGACAAAGAATGGGGCCTGATCACTGTCCAGTCTGCACTCACTAGGTATTGCAGTACACCATGAGGCCTAGTGCATGGACAGACAAGATGTGAGAGCACCACCATCTCAAAAAGCATCAAACAGTCTGAGCGTTATACTTCAATCAACAGCGGCTTGTCCTGCACTAACATGCGGCAGCTTCTGGCCAAGGTGCAGCCAAAGAAGCCTCAGGTGCAGCACGCATGATTCTTACTCAGGGCCCATATATTTTTAATGGGAAGGGAGATCCTTTGGAATAACAGCCTTGGCTCCCCTTTGGCCCAGCCATCAAGGCCAAAAGTCACACTGTGTGGCCTCCAACAGGGCCTTACCATTATCTGGGACATAGAAGCTGCCCTTTGGTGCCCTTCCCCCAACCTCAGCAGACCATTGTTACACAGCTGCAATTTCTCCAGAGAAAGACCACTGTGCCATTGGCCCTGGATAACAGCCTGTCACTGGCATGCTCTTGGAGATACATACACCCTTCTTAGTCATTTGCCCATGCCATTCATCCCATATTCTTAGCAGGCCATACCCATCAATCAAGCAGGCCATGCAGGGTATCCTGCTTTATCTGCTCATCCCTGTGGCCCAAAACACTGGTGAAGGTAGAACAAATTCTTACCAGAAGTAGACCAACTCATTTTCTAATGTCCTGGAACCAAACCCTGGGACTTGTCCCACAAGCCACTTTCATCTCTCCTAAACCAGTCCCTCCTCCTCAGGATCTGAAACTGTGCGAGTCATCTTTCCAAGTGGGAAACCCCATGGCTTCAAGTCCACCCTGCACACAACAATCCCTGCACAACCAAGTATGTCTTCTGGCTTCCACCCAAGTAGCAAGTACGAGGAACCTATGCTGTACTCTGCAGCTTCTTGACACCACAGAGATGAGCATAAGAGGAGATCCAATCAAACTTAAAGATTACTAGCTGCATTTATTAACCTTTTCAAGTTCTAAAACAAGTATGCTTTTTTATAAACAACCACTAAAAAAGAAAAAAAACACCTGGAATCAAGACAATCCTGAAATCATGACTTTTCAAAGGTCATATGAACAGTGCCTATAAGAGACAGAGCTATTTCCAGAGTAATGGCCAAGGAAGTCACAAGGACTGAGACAAAGAATGGGGCCTGATCACTGTCCAGTCTGCACTCACTAGGTATTGCAGTACACCATGAGGCCTAGTGCATGGACAGACAAGATGTGAGAGCACCACCATCCCAAAAAGCATCAAACAGTCTGAGCGTTATACTTCAATCAACAGCGGCTTGTCCTGCACTAACATGCGGCAGCTTCTGGCCAAGGTGCAGCCAAAGAAGCCTCAGGTGCAGCACGCATGATTCTTACTCAGGGCCCAATGGGACTTGCAAGTCAGGCACCGGGCAGTTAGTTGTCTACCCACTAGATTAAAGGCAGGCCACACTTCATTTTAAACTTGCAAGAGAAACACAAAGTAACAAAATTCACTATGCTGTTTGATCTTCAAGCACCCAAAATCTTAATGTTTTGGCTGATACAAAATGAACTCCATCAGAGGAAATCAGGAGATTCTAAAACCAAAACAAAAAAAAAAAACCCAGTCTTTCCCACTAGCTAATCCTCAACGAAGACAAAGATAAGAAACTGATATACTATGCTAATTTTGTTGTTTAATCACTAAGTCATGTCTGACTTTTTTATGACCCCCATAGACTGAATCTGGCCAGGTTCCTCTGTTCAGGGAATTTTCCAGGCAAGAATACTGGAGCAGTTGCCTCTTCCCATTCTAAGGGATCCTCCTAACCCAGAGACTGAACCTGCATCTCTGCATCTACTGCATTGGCAGATGGACCACTAGTACTGCCTGGGAAGCCCAACAGAGGTGCTTTTGCATTGGCTGGGAAACGAACTCAGGCCTCCCGCATGGCAGGAGAAATCTACCACTGAACTACGTCAAAAACCAACATTTTCAGGCTTCCCTGGTGGTCGAGTGGGTAAGGACACCGCCTTGCACGGCAAGGGGCGCTGGCGATCCCTGGCCTGGGAAGATCCCACATGCTGGAGTGGCTGGACCAATGTGTCCAATTACTGAGCTGGAGCCCTGGAGCACATGCGCCCAGAGCCAGTGCTCTGCGACTAGGCTACTGTGATGGGAGGCCCACACAGACCAAAGAACATAGATAAATAAATGAAAGATCAATAGAAGTGGCCAAAAAAAAAAAAGATAAAAAACAAAAACAAAAAACAACAACTGTTTCCACCCAAACATTTGTGGCTATTGGTTGATAGGGTCTGGAAGAACACATTGCCAATATCTGGGGTTTTAACCCTTCTCTCCAACGCAGGAGCCAGCCCCTAGAGATGGCAGGTTCCAGGGCAGGGCAGACACAAGACGAGCCCGGGCAGCCCGGGCAGGGGGGCCTAGTACTTCAATCAACAGCGGCTTGTCCTGCACTAACATGCGGCAGCTTCTGGCCAAGGTGCAGCCAAAGAAGCCTCAGGTGCAGCACGCATGATTCTTACTCAGGGCCCAATGGGACTTGCAAGTCAGGCACCGGGCAGTTAGTTGTCTACCCACTAGATTAAAGGCAGGCCACACTTCATTTTAAACTTGCAAGAGAAACACAAAGTAACAAAATTCACTATGCTGTTTGATCTTCAAGCACCCAAAATCTTAATGTTTTGGCTGATACAAAATGAACTCCATCAGAGGAAATCAGGAGATTCTAAAACCAAAACAAAAAAAAAAAACCCAGTCTTTCCCACTAGCTAATCCTCAACGAAGACAAAGATAAGAAACTGATATACTATGCTAATTTTGTTGTTTAATCACTAAGTCATGTCTGACTTTTTTATGACCCCCATAGACTGAATCTGGCCAGGTTCCTCTGTTCAGGGAATTTTCCAGGCAAGAATACTGGAGCAGTTGCCTCTTCCCATTCTAAGGGATCCTCCTAACCCAGAGACTGAACCTGCATCTCTGCATCTACTGCATTGGCAGATGGACCACTAGCACTGCCTGGGAAGCCCAACAGAGGTGCTTTTGCATTGGCTGGGAAACGAACTCAGGCCTCCCGCATGGCAGGAGAAATCTACCACTGAACTACGTCAAAAACCAACATTTTCAGGCTTCCCTGGTGGTCGAGTGGGTAAGGACACCGCCTTGCACGGCAAGGGGCGCTGGCGATCCCTGGCCTGGGAAGATCCCACATGCTGGAGTGGCTGGACCAATGTGTCCAATTACTGAGCTGGAGCCCTGGAGCACATGCGCCCAGAGCCAGTGCTCTGCGACTAGGCTACTGTGATGGGAGGCCCACACAGACCAAAGAACATAGATAAATAAATGAAAGATCAATAGAAGTGGCCAAAAAAAAAAAAGATAAAAAACAAAAACAAAAAACAACAACTGTTTCCACCCAAACATTTGTGGCTATTGGTTGATAGGGTCTGGAAGAACACATTGCCAATATCTGGGGTTTTAACCCTTCTCTCCAACGCAGGAGCCAGCCCCTAGAGATGGCAGGTTCCAGGGCAGGGCAGACACAAGACGAGCCCGGGCAGCCTGTGATGCCAGAAAGCAAGGACATGCTGGGGGGACAAGGCATAGGAGCCACTTAACGAGCTCTCAAGGCCTGAGCTGGAACAAAGTAAACAACCAAATAACAAGGTTGTATCAGGTTATAACCTTAAAAAGAAAGAGAATCACATTGATCTACGTATGATTAAATAAATGAAGCAGGAAGA
Organism: Tragulus kanchil; assembly: GCA_022376925.1. Lineage (NCBI taxonomy): Eukaryota > Metazoa > Chordata > Mammalia > Artiodactyla > Tragulidae > Tragulus > Tragulus kanchil. The sequence goes on along the minus strand of JAIOJX010000023.1, from coordinate 89,457,889 downwards.
AGAGACACATTTTCCCTAAAGAAAAATTGCAAATAATATGTAAACATATAATACAGTCCCCCAAGTCTTTAAAAGCTTTACCATTTAAAGGATAAACTAGGTTTAGAAACATATGGTATCTACATAAAATATAGGTTCATCAAATATTACCTATTCTATAAACATACTATATAGTACCAACTCAAACTCATGTTGTCTTTACATGATCTGTTATTTCTACAATATATGAAAATATGAGATGAGGGTAAATTTCAATTGACAACATGATTCATCTGGAACAACCCCCATGTACTTTATACAGTACACTCTTCTGAGAGGCATTTGTACAAGCACCTGCTGGAGAACACTCAGTGGCTGAAGAGGTGGCCAGCCACACCTACCGAAGGACGCAGCACAGCACCGTGAGATGAGTGGGCACACTGGCTGGGTTGAGCATGGCTGGTGTGTCTGACCTCATACAGGCCAGGAAGGCCCTCATTCTGCGGTTCTTGTCCTCCACCGCCTTCCCCAGCCAGAGTCTCTTCAGGTTGGGGCAGGTCCATTCCCTGAAGGCAAGAGCTTCCACCAATTCCGGGGTTTGTGGCGATTTCCCTTTGTAAGCTGCCCACTCTTTAATGATCACTGGTGAAACTACGGAAAAGAAAATGAGAACCATTTATACCCTATGTCAGCTACTTTAGGCCCAACAAAAACTAACAGCTCTAGTAATTACAGTATGACAATATCACTTCTTGTTTAACAATGCGTTCTCTCATTAGTCATCAATCACTAACTCTAAGATACTTTGTTTTCTACTCCGTGCACTTAGGTGACTCACTCAGATTTTCTGTCAGGCCATCAATAGATTTCTTCTCAATCAAAGACTGAGATTTCTCCATATAACTAGTATGTATAAATCAAGGGTATTAGACAATATTTGCTTGAATATTATAAGTCCATTAATAGCTTTAGTAGTAACAATGGGTACAACTTACAGAAATATGTAATTATCACACAAGTCATGGAAAATCCAATTTAGACAGCCAATCCTTTTCTACATGTTTTTACTAATTAGAAAGATAATTTGCACTCGGCAGTCACTTTACTTAAGGATTTCCTACTGTAACAAATACAACTGTTAAATTCTATAAAATGAACTTTTATCCACAGTAGTATTACCACTATTAGCATGAATTAATTCTGGAAACACACAAACATGCACATTTCCCCACATAATTTTCAAATAACTTATGGGAAAAACTGTGATGGGGAAAAGAGAACAATGGAGATAAAGCACACTGCACGGAGTGTGATAAAACTACTCCCCAAAATGCACTGATATTAAACAGGCTGATGGTAAAATATGGGTATACATTTTGTAACAAATAGCTCACTTTGGTCAATAAACATTGAGAGCTGACGCAGGGCTGCATGGAAACCCCACCCTTCCCTCACATGGTTGACAGTGTGTATAGAAACCAGGATGGTGCTAGGATTTTAATGCGATCTTGGATACATCGATTCTAGCCAAATAACCATACCCCCTTCCTGTGCTCATTTTTCCTAAAGAAAACACCTGAGGCAAACTGAGACTATAAAGAACCCAAATACTGAAAAAATTAAATGATTAACTAGCTCATCTCCTGTTCCATACCAAGTCTGGACAATCATCTCTTCCAATGTCACCAAGAACTTTAGGAGTTAAATATGCACTTGGATATGCACAGTTGTCAGCAATAGGAAAAGCAAGCTCTGCACAATCAACTCCAGTCAAGTCAGGTGGTAGTGTGCTGCAGAGGAGCGCCATGACCAGCCATTCTGTAAGGACCCCAACTCACAGGAGCAGGCTGCCTGAGCAGAAGCGCAAGTCAAGGCAGTTTCTGAAAATTCTTTTACAAAAAAGTAACTGTTTGTCATTGGGAAAATTCAATTTACTTTTGAATATCTCAGTGTTTAAATGTTAAAAAAAATTCTAAACTTAAAAGGTTTATTTTAAAGTTCATCAAGTGAGAACACAGATATACATGTATATACACATGCATATTCAAATTTATCTACATTTTAGGTGCCAAACTCGTAAGGTCCCTAACTGTCCAGGAGACCCTGTCCTTGGACTCACAATCTAGCCACCTACCCCCATTCCTGCTGAACTCCAGTGCACACAGCTCCACAAATCGCCCGCCTGTATGCAGAGGTGGGTGTCACCACCCCAGGGCTCTCCCAGGTGCAGTACACCCCACCTCCCTTTATTCCAACTACAGTCAGACACTGGCAACGTTGTCAGCCCCAAGAAAACAAGTGAAAGGAGGTTACAAGATAAGCCATTGACCAATATACCGTGTTTCCATTAGGTCAGTCCACAAGGTTCCATTTTCGTGCCCCATTCCCCAAGTAAAAATGAGTAAATCTATTTTTTCTAAGTAGCACCTTCATTTTGGTGGCAAAATTTTAATGGAACTAATTAGATTTTATATTTGATTGTTAACCTGGGCTAATAACCTAGTTAATCTAAGATTTCTCATATTCTTCCCGCAAAACACACACACACACACACGTGCGCGCGAACGCGTGCATGCAAACAAAGCCTAAGTTTACTGTGTCTTAAAAAACTCAGGTTATAATGCCAGGGCCTCCCTTGAGTTTTCTCAACAGAAGCATTGTTAGTAAAGTTGTCTTCATCTATTTCTTTCCCCTTTGTCAGTTCTGCTCATGGCTCTCTTTAATAATATTTAGCAGTCATTTTACTTTATATTGCTTTCATTCTAGAAATAAATTTTTGGTAGAGGATTCTCATTCTAAAGGCTTAGGCCTGTATATACTTTATGTTCCAAACACTACAATGAAGTGAAGTGGTCAGAGATGCCAACAGTCCCTTCACCAGTTCACAGCAGTGTTCCCTGAAGCTGCCCTAGACAGCTGTCTACACTGGTGGGGGCTCTGAGGGACTCAAGTATGCCTAAAATTACCTGGCATGAAGCTGTGTGCTCAGACCCTATTCAGCCTGCAGGGGCTACAGATGAGCACACACCTGTGTCTGAGGACCACCACCTAAGGCTCACTTCACCACTACACTCCCATGTCCTGGAAAAAGGACTCCCAGCACAAGCAGGGGAGACTGCAGCTATAAAGGAAGTATCAGATACAGTGGCTTCCTCTTCTAGTCTAAGCATTTTGGTTCCTTATCTGCACTATTCATGACTAGAATGGTTCAAATCTAATTTGGGAAATACATGTTCTCAGAGAAATGTTCAGTAACAAAAGGCTTTGTTCCAAAAGCAAAGATGATTCGATTTGCTTTATTTTATTTTATTTATTTTTTTGGAGAGGGGGTGGGCGGGTTGGGGGGCAGGCGGGCAACTTCTATTATTCTTTCATTTATCTATTTTTTCATCCATCTTTGTTCTTTGGCCCGTGTGGGCCTCCCATCGCAGTGGCCTCTCTGGTCGCAGAGCAACAGCTCTGGTCGCATGTGCTCCAGAGTTCTGGCTCGGTAATTGGACACATCAGTCCAGCCGCTCCGCGGCACGTGGGATCTTCGCAGGCCAGGGATCGAACCGGCGCCCCTTGTACTGCAAGGTGGTGTCCTTACCCACTGGACCACCAGGGAAGCCCTTATTTTATTTTTAACACGCATCCGTTTTTAAACAACTGCAATACTCAGAGATGTTTTGTATGGATCTTGAGAGCTGTGGAACCTTTGGCCAATCACCCAACAGGTATTTATTGAGCACCTAATATGTACTGGGTGAGGCAGGTAAGGCACCCGAGGCTCAGGTACCTGTGTGAGAGTAAGGGTCTCTTTAAATTCTGAGGCCTGAGGCCTGGGTCCCTCACTTACCTTGCCCCAGCCCAGCCCTAGAACTAGGAACTAAAAAAGGGGCCAATGACTCACTCTGTGGCACAATCCAGTGGAGGAAACACAGAGGTATCCTGCACCCATTATGTGCTTAGAACTATGTGAGGTCAACTTATGTTTATAGACTCATAACAATAGATTAAGGTTAGTGTTTTATAAATTAATGGATTCCAAGGGACATCCCATGGCAGCCTTTGTTTTATAAGCTTGCTCAACAAGGTGGCTGGTGCACACACAGTACCTTCTCTCCCTCTGGCCCTGTGCTTCTTCCCAAGTCGCTGCTGCCTAAGAGAGAAAGCTTGGTCTCTGATTCAGCTCACAGGAGTGAGCAGATGTAAAATAGTCAGCTAACAGCAAGTAATCTGGGTTCTTATCATTTCTGCAAAAACCGTGGTTATACAGGAATCATCCAGGTGGTACAGGGCAGTTGGATTATGGGAATACTCTGTATGCACACAAGAGCCCTGGGTGGGGGTGGGTGTAGAATTCTCTCTGCGAAGGCACCATTTTAGAAAGACATGTTTGTTCGTGCTGCCTTGTTAAAACAAGAATAAGAGAATCTCAGAGGTCAGCTAATCCAGATAGTGTCCATGAACAAATCTTAACATCAATGAATAATTTATCTTGTTTTTTTCTACCTTAGATTCAGTCAATTTAAATGAATTTCACTCTATGAACTTCTATTATTCTTTCATTTATCTATTTTTCATCCATCTTTGTTCTTTGGCCCGTGTGGGCCTCCCATCGCAGTGGCCTCTCTGGTCGCAGAGCAACAGCTCTGCATTCTGGGTTTGGTGTTCCTTAGCGCCCGCACGTGGGATCTTCGCAGGCCAGGATCGAACCGCGCCTTGTACTGCAAGGTGGTGTCCTTACCCACTGGACCACCAGGGAAGCCCTTATTTTATTTTTAACACGCATCCGTTTTTAAACAACTGCAATACTCAGAGATGTTTTGTATGGATCTTGAGAGCTGTGGAACCTTTGGCCAATCACCCAACAGGTATTTATTGAGCACCTAATATGTACTGGGTGAGGCAGGTAAGGCACCCGAGGCTCAGGTACCTGTGTGAGAGTAAGGGTCTCTTTAAATTCTGAGGCCTGAGGCCTGGGTCCCTCACTTACCTTGCCCCAGCCCAGCCCTAGAACTAGGAACTAAAAAAGGGGCCAATGACTCACTCTGTGGCACAATCCAGTGGAGGAAACACAGAGGTATCCTGCACCCATTATGTGCTTAGAACTATGTGAGGTCAACTTATGTTTATAGACTCATAACAATAGATTAAGGTTAGTGTTTTATAAATTAATGGATTCCAAGGGACATCCCATGGCAGCCTTTGTTTTATAAGCTTGCTCAACAAGGTGGCTGGTGCACACACAGTACCTTCTCTCCCTCTGGCCCTGTGCTTCTTCCCAAGTCGCTGCTGCCTAAGAGAGAAAGCTTGGTCTCTGATTCAGCTCACAGGAGTGAGCAGATGTAAAATAGTCAGCTAACAGCAAGTAATCTGGGTTCTTATCATTTCTGCAAAAACCGTGGTTATACAGGAATCATCCAGGTGGTACAGGGCAGTTGGATTATGGGAATACTCTGTATGCACACAAGAGCCCTGGGTGGGGGTGGGTGTAGAATTCTCTCTGCGAAGGCACCATTTTAGAAAGACATGTTTGTTCGTGCTGCCTTGTTAAAACAAGAATAAGAGAATCTCAGAGGTCAGCTAATCCAGATAGTGTCCATGAACAAATCTTAACATCAATGAATAATTTATCTTGTTTTTTTCTACTGACAGGAAAAACTCATGATTTCAAGTGCATTACTTTGAAAAATCTGAATTATCAGGTCGTCTTCCTCACCTGAAACTAAACTTAATTTCTACACGGGTACAAACAACTCCAGGGTACCAGTTTTTGTATTACCAGAAGCTAAATTTATAATGCAGTTTCTTTACTGGAAGCACCTCTTGAAAATACAATTTCAGAACATAAAACACTATATTCAGACTTAAGCTGTCAGTAAAAACCCAATGTTTTCCATCAGTCATTAATCATCTTCTATTTTCACACTTATACATACACATGAAAACCAGCTATCTTAGAAATCTGTTATAATACTGATTTGGGGATCCATCCCAGACCAGGAATAATGAACATGTTTCACTTTGTAAGCCTATTTCAACAGACTGGTAGTGGCTGTCTAGAATGTCATACAGTGAATTATGTCTCTAAGCTCAGTGCCAGAACACCAGGAGCAGCAGTTCCTGCTATATGGGCTTAGGGGTGAGTTACAGCACACACAGTATGGTTACAGGGTAAGGAAAAAGGTGAAGACACACAACTTCCAAAACTATGGCCAACTGGACCTTTGGTCTGTGTGCAAGTGTTGAGTATTTGGGGAGAAGCCAAATACTTCCTGAGCTCTCCTGAAGTTAGAGGACACACACACACACACACACACAAATAAATAAAAACAGAACTCAAGCTCCTTTCTATCAGAGCAGAAACATAAAAATGGGCACAATGACAGGTGGTCTATCTTTATGGGAAAACTGCCAGGTTTTACTTCCAAGCAGCTCTGTGTGCAGGCTGGGGTTCCAACTAGCCCCTCATTGTCTCCTGCTGACACTTCTGCAAGCACCCTCCATGATTCTAAAAAGTAAAAGTCTGCGAATTTTGTCCTTAAACTTTTTTATATCTGAGGCTGGGAGTATCCCACTGTCCACAAACATATCCACGCTTGGTAGGCCACAGGTACGTAGAACAAGATGTTACGTGGTGTTATAGACACGTAGTAAGTACTATTCCTCGTCTTTGGTTTCCTCATTTATGTCATTCCTACTATATCAGAAATTCCGAGTTCAAGGACCTAGGACATAAACATTAATCCAAATGAGTACCATCAAACAATTCCTGTCATACCACACTGCTTTCCCCAACAGCTGTCTCTTGAGCTCAGCTGCTCAAAGTTCTATGGGGGAAGGTCAGTTTACTAATGCTACTCCTGAAAGGCTTTGAAGAATAAAGAAATTCAAATTAATATACAGCTTTCATAAAATCATCAGAAAATGTTTATGATAACCAATTTTCACATATATTAAAACAGCACACTAATATTAGCCATGTTAAAATATTGTTTTATAATGTGATTCACAATGAACAAATATATTTTCAATTAGCAGCCCCAATTATTTGGCACTATGAAAATTTCTAAAGCAAACTGGACTGGTGGCGGGCAGAGGGAGCGGAAATCAATGTCCCTTTTTGCTTTTCTTGAGAGCTTAAAAAGTAGACAGTAAATATGGTGAGATACAAATAGAATATTTTCTGCTTAGTCACTCAGTCATATCCAACCCTCTGTGACCCACTGGACTATACTGCTGGGTTCCTTCCTGCAAAAATACTGGGGTTAGGGTCAGCACACACAGTGCAAAAAAACACACAACTTCCAAAACTATGGCCAACTGGACCTTTGGTCTGTGTGCAAGTGTTGAGTATTTGGGGAGAAGCCAAATACTTCCTGAGCTCTCCTGAAGTTAGAGGACACACACACACACACACACACAAATAAATAAAAACAGAACTCAAGCTCCTTTCTATCAGAGCAGAAACATAAAAATGGGCACAATGACAGGTGGTCTATCTTTATGGGAAAACTGCCAGGTTTTACTTCCAAGCAGCTCTGTGTGCAGGCTGGGGTTCCAACTAGCCCCTCATTGTCTCCTGCTGACACTTCTGCAAGCACCCTCCATGATTCTAAAAAGTAAAAGTCTGCGAATTTTGTCCTTAAACTTTTTTATATCTGAGGCTGGGAGTATCCCACTGTCCACAAACATATCCACGCTTGGTAGGCCACAGGTACGTAGAACAAGATGTTACGTGGTGTTATAGACACGTAGTAAGTACTATTCCTCGTCTTTGGTTTCCTCATTTATGTCATTCCTACTATATCAGAAATTCCGAGTTCAAGGACCTAGGACATAAACATTAATCCAAATGAGTACCATCAAACAATTCCTGTCATACCACACTGCTTTCCCCAACAGCTGTCTCTTGAGCTCAGCTGCTCAAAGTTCTATGGGGGAAGGTCAGTTTACTAATGCTACTCCTGAAAGGCTTTGAAGAATAAAGAAATTCAAATTAATATACAGCTTTCATAAAATCATCAGAAAATGTTTATGATAACCAATTTTCACATATATTAAAACAGCACACTAATATTAGCCATGTTAAAATATTGTTTTATAATGTGATTTACAATGAACAAATATATTTTCAATTAGCAGCCCCAATTATTTGGCACTATGAAAATTTCTAAAGCAAACTGGACTGGTGGCGGGGCAGAGGGGAGCGGAAATCAATGTCCCTTTTTGCTTTTCTTGAGAGCTTAAAAAGTAGACAGTAAATATGGTGAGATACAAATAGAATATTTTCTGCTTAGTCACTCAGTCATATCCAACCCTCTGTGACCCACTGGACTATACTCGCTGGGTTCCCCTGTCCATGGAATTTTTCAGGCAAAAATACTGGAGTGGTTGTCCTTTCCTTCCCTAGGGGATCTTCCTGACCCAGGGATCAAACCAGCATATCCTGTGTCCTACAGGCAGACTCTTTACCTGCTGAGCCATTGAGGAAACCCTAAATGTAGTGTAGTGCATAGCATAAAAACTCGCTATTGTTTTTTGGCCTCACTGTACTGCTTGTGGGAGCTTAGTTCCCTGACTAGGGGTCAAACCCTTGCTCCTGCTGTAGTGGAAATTTAACCCCTGAACTTCCAAGAAACTCCCAAACCTGATTTTTTTCTCTTCAACTGAAGGAGAGGTGACTCATCAGAACAATATCCCTTTCTTCTGGTCCTCCCCATTCATCACTGGGGAGTACCCAGGTGGCTGAGGAGCACCCCCAGGGAGAAGAGTCACTAGGGTACTAAAGCTCAGAGCTGCGTCCAGTTCCACAAGTGCCTCTGAGAAGCAGCCACACCACCTGGATTTCACACACAAAGGCCTGGAGACCAGGGTCAGCTCAGACCAGGTGCCTGTCTCTAGGCCCAGCCTCTGTTCCAGCAGCTGTAGAGACAGCTAGCTCCCGAGTTCCATCTCTCCCCAAAGCAACCACCACCATCACCAACTAGCACATCTTGGTGAGACTGCTTGTGCGGGGTCAGCAGTCTTCTGTTTGACCCATTGTAGGGACTGGGAATTCCACAACAGTGCCACACAAGAGTAGCATTCTCTCTCAATAAAACAAGTATCCTTATTAATTTCCTAAAAGGAAAATGATAGAACCCAGAAATGGACAGAAAAGAACAGAAAAATAAACTGCCAGCATGTAATCAAAGGCTGGATTTTTTTGTCCTTTACGTTTTTATTTCTTCTAAATTACTTTTGAAGTGGTCTGTCACATAACTTTTTTTTAACTTATTCTTTAAAAGGAGGAAAACTGTTTTACAATGCCGTGCCCGTTTCTGCCATACAACACAATTCAGACATAATTATTCATGTATCACCTCCCTCCTGAGCCTCCTTAAAAAGTAGACAGTAAATATGGTGAGATACAAATAGAATATTTTCTGCTTAGTCACTCAGTCATATCCAACCCTCTGTGACCCACTGGACTATACTCGCTGGGTTCCCTGTCCATGGAATTTTTCAGGCAAAAATACTGGAGTGGTTGTCCTTTCCTTCCCTAGGGGATCTTCCTGACCCAGGGATCAAACCAGCATATCCTGTGTCCTACAGGCAGACTCTTTACCTGCTGAGCCATTGAGGAAACCCTAAATGTAGTGTAGTGCATAGCATAAAAACTCGCTATTGTTTTTTGGCCTCACTGTACTGCTTGTGGGAGCTTAGTTCCCTGACTAGGGGTCAAACCCTTGCTCCTGCTGTAGTGGAAATTTAACCCCTGAACTTCCAAGAAACTCCCAAACCTGATTTTTCTCTTCAACTGAAGGAGAGGTGACTCATCAGAACAATATCCTTTCTTCTGGTCCTCCCCATTCATCACTGGGGAGTACCCAGGTGGCTGAGGAGCACCCCCAGGGAGAAGAGTCACTAGGGTACTAAAGCTCAGAGCTGCGTCCAGTTCCACAAGTGCCTCTGAGAAGCAGCCACACCACCTGGATTTCACACACAAAGGCCTGGAGACCAGGGTCAGCTCAGACCAGGTGCCTGTCTCTAGGCCCAGCCTCTGTTCCAGCAGCTGTAGAGACAGCTAGCTCCCGAGTTCCATCTCTCCCCAAAGCAACCACCACCATCACCAACTAGCACATCTTGGTGAGACTGCTTGTGCGGGGTCAGCAGTCTTCTGTTTGACCCATTGTAGGGACTGGGAATTCCACAACAGTGCCACACAAGAGTAGCATTCTCTCTCAATAAAACAAGTATCCTTATTAATTTCCTAAAAGGAAAATGATAGAACCCAGAAATGGACAGAAAAGAACAGAAAAATAAACTGCCAGCATGTAATCAAAGGCTGGATTTTTTTGTCCTTTACGTTTTTATTTCTTCTAAATTACTTTTGAAGTGGTCTGTCACATAACTTTTTTTTAACTTATTCTTTAAAAGGAGGAAAACTGTTTTACAATGCCGTGCCCGTTTCTGCCATACAACACAATTCAGCCATAATTATTCATGTATCACCTCCCTCCTGAGCCTCCCTTCCCCCTCCTCACCCTACCCCTCTAGGTCATCGCAGAGCGTAAGGCTGGGCTCCCTGTGGCATAGAGCAACTTCTCAGCAGCTATTATACATGTGATAGTGTATATATGTTGAAGCTACTTTTCCCATTCGTCCCACTCTCTCCTTTCCCCACTGTGTCCGCAAGTCTGTACTCTATAAAAGGCTGGAATTTTTTAAGGATTTGATTACAAATACCCTATTTTACCCATATGACTTTAAAAAACAAAACTTTGGTTAAGCCATAGGAACATTCATTGCAGATTATGAATTTTATCATATGCCTTAATCAAGAGAAATATTTCCAAATGGATACATGGCTTACATCTAAAGAGAGCAAAGTACTTCTGAACGACCCTATAGGCTTCAATATGCCCTTTGACTAGTGCTGACAACAAAACTCTCTTGGGAATTCTTGATTGTCATGGTTATCACACCAGGAACATGAATCTGGATGCCCAGCATTTTGAAGCCGTGTTAGATCAAAATCCTCACATTCAGAAGCAGCTGCATCACCCATGGGAGTAAGAGGCTTTACCTGGAACCCACATAGCTCGGTTTTGGTAACCAGCCTACCAGAGTGGAAGGCAAAGGCAGATGAAATGTGGAGGACAAACTTGTCCTAAGGACCTTATGGTAGACTTTCATGTAATTTATGAATCTCCTGCAAAATACCATTGATTTCATCTAAACTATGAGTAAGTGTAGGTAAAAAAAGATTTCAAACTGTATCTACCAAAAACTCCTCAAGATCAGCCTCTTTGGCATGACCAGACATTGTTACTTTCCCATCTCATCCCAATCATGAAGAAGCTACAACATTTCCAGCATAAGAATAGTAAAATAGTCACTTGGCAGATGTTTCAGGTATGGAAACCTAAACCAGTGGCATCTTAAGAGCCAGCATCTTCCATTGGTCAAAAGGAACAGAGCAATGACAAGCAACTGTGTCCTTCCTTAAAAAGACGCCAGAGGACCAGGGCAGGGAGTGGAGGCTAAAGGAAAACTGTTTTACAATGCCGTGCGTTTCTGCCATACAACACAATTCAGACATAATTATTCATGTATCACCTCCTCCTGAGCCTCCTTCCCCTCCTCACCCTACCCTCTAGGTCATCGAGAGCGTAAGGCTGGGCTCCTGTGGCATAGAGCAACTTCTCAGCAGCTATTATACATGTGATAGTGTATATATGTTGAAGCTACTTTTCCCATTCGTCCCATCTCTCCTTTCCCCACTGTGTCCGCAAGTCTGTACTCTATAAAAGGCTGGAATTTTTTAAGGATTTGATTACAAATACCCTATTTTACCCATATGACTTTAAAAAACAAAACTTTGGTTAAGCCATAGGAACATTCATTGCAGATTATGAATTTTATCATATGCCTTAATCAAGAGAAATATTTCCAAATGGATACATGGCTTACATCTAAAGAGAGCAAAGTACTTCTAAACGACCCTATAGGCTTCAATATGCCCGTTGACTAGTGCTGACAACAAAACTCTCTTGGGAATTCTTGATTGTCATGGTTATCACACCAGGAACATGAATCTGGATGCCCAGCATTTTGAAGCCGTGTTAGATCAAAATCCTCACATTCAGAAGCAGCTGCATCACCCATGGGAGTAAGAGGCTTTACCTGGAACCCACATAGCTCGGTTTTGGTAACCAGCCTACCAGAGTGGAAGGCAAAGGCAGATGAAATGTGGAGGACAAACTTGTCCTAAGGACCTTATGGTAGACTTTCATGTAATTTATGAATCTCCTGCAAAATACCATTGATTTCATCTAAACTATGAGTAAGTGTAGGTAAAAAAAGATTTCAAACTGTATCTACCAAAAACTCCTCAAGATCAGCCTCTTTGGCATGACCAGACATTGTTACTTTCCCATCTCATCCCAATCATGAAGAAGCTACAACATTTCCAGCATAAGAATAGTAAAATAGTCACTTGGCAGATGTTTCAGGTATGGAAACCTAAACCAGTGGCATCTTAAGAGCCAGCATCTTCCATTGGTCAAAAGGAACAGAGCAATGACAAGCAACTGTGTCCCTTCCTTAAAAAGACGCCAGAGGACCAGGGCAGGGAGTGGAGGCTAAAGGAAAGAGACAGGACTGCCAAATGCTCTCTGACGTTATCTTTTTCTCTCTCACCCACCCTTCTCCCACCTACCTCACACTGTTACACCTTCTTCCTTTCTTTTGTATTCTCTATGCCTCCCAGACTCCAAATGAAGCTAAGGCACCTCCATCCAGAGCCTGGAAGAGCTCATCTGAGTCACCCAGACCTCACCACCCTCTTTCTCCTTCCCTTGATCATGCCCTTCCCCATGTGCTCCAGCCCCGGCCAGAACTGGCCTGCCACGGGCAGGCTGATCCTGTCGCATTTCTCTGTGAGAGCAACACTGGTCCCTATGGTGTGGTCTGCACACAGCTATTTGCCTCCCTCTTGCTTCTGTTCAGAGGATGCTGGTCTACTTAGTCAATACTCTGCCCTGGTTTTTGCTTCCCTTATTGTCTAATAGGGCAGCCTCTCCTAGGTCAATAGGACACTTGTTGTATATTACCCAGGCTGATGAGGGAGTGAAACTGTGTGTTCCACAGTGTTTTAAAGTCACAGTCGAGCCTCAGGGCAGAAGAGATCAAGACTCTTACTTCCCGAGAATACCTGGCACCTGCAGCTCACCTGTGACACAGACGACTCCCTAAAACAAATGAGGGATGCACACTGCCCCCTGCTGAGGACATGAACAGAGTACACCAGCCATATTCAGGCTGCTCCATGAAGCGATGGATACTGCTAAGGGGAGCCCGACCTGGGATACATCTAAGGGTCCCCAGGTTGTGATCACTGAAAACTCCTGAGGATTTTCTGCATAAAGACAACTGTGCTTCTGGTACACACAAGTAAATGAAGGATAGTCTTTCATCATGAAAGCCAATGTGATGCTATGGAGCTGAGGAGGGCTGCAGGTGGGGCTGCATGGGATCCTTCAGCACTCAGAATTCTAGGCCCAACAGAAACCTGAGAGGCTACAGAGACTAAGGTGCTCTGGGTTGGCCATGAACTGGGGCCAGAGTGACCTGGGCAGGCCAGCACAGAGAACTGACTAATCCTGTGCAAGGTTAAAAAGGTCCTTTTTTTTCTGACAAATAAATCACCCAGTGGACGAAAAGGAAGAGTACGTCTGGAATGTACCAGGCCTTTGAAAAAGAGTGTCCACTGACACACCTGGTGTTTCATAGAGCATCTCCACCCCGATCAAGGTGGTAGCATCATCACCACGATCAAGGTGGCAGCACCACCGAGAGAAGGCCCACTGGGGCCAGCGTAACCTTCACGCAGTCGCACAAACAGCTCAGGAGCCACTCTCAGTACGACTATCTTCAAGTGACAGATAGCTTCATTTTAAAGGTTTACAGAATCGCAGTTTTGTCACAGCAATCAGAAACAGAAACTTTAACAATTTTTCAGAACTTCTAGAATCTCTCTCTAGTTTTGAGTTCCAAAGGTAAGACCCACTCCCGCAACTTGTCCTTGAACTGGTCAGCTTCACCCATGTCTCCAGGCCTACACTGACCTGCTATATAAGCAGGTGATTTGTCATTAGACACAGTTTAGAGGATGACTTAGTAATCCACAATTTCCACACTTCATAATACTCTTCTTTTAGACTGCATGTTTTTGGGAGATGTGTTTGTACTTCCTACTAAATATACAGTGATTTTTATATTCCCTACATTAGTAGATAAAATTACCTAGAGCAGAAAGGCATGATTTTCCCCTCCAAAATTACACTGGCCCACTGCAAGATTTCAAAAACAGTTTCTGTCTTCCCACTTTCCCCTCCACCCCCAGAGTCGATCAGCTGGAGCTATCTAAGGGGAATTGTTAGGAGCCCCCACTCAGCTTCAGGGAGGTGTGCAGCAGTTGCACAGAAGCAGTCCAGTGGACGGCTAGGGGAACCTTCCCAGGAACACTGATGTCTGGAAAGAGTAAGCCACATCCTGCGGACACCAGAGCAAATACCTGTCATTCTGCTTAAGACATGCTAACCTACACAGGAGGAGGGCGACAATCAGGACTGTTTTCAGATTAACATTCAGTTTAAAGTGTAAACTTGTCATGTCATCATTTGACTGAATAAAACACCACTGCTGGGATGTTACTGAGGAAAACAACCCATGGCTTGTCCTTTCTTAAGATGGGCAGGCCAGCACAGAGAACTGACTAATCCTGTGCAAGGTTAAAAGGTCCTTTTTTCTGACAAATAAATCACCCAGTGGACGAAAAGGAAGAGTACGTCTGGAATGTACCAGGCCTTTGAAAAAGAGTGTCCACTGACACACCTGGTGTTTCATAGAGCATCTCCACCCCGATCAAGGTGGTAGCATCATCACCACGATCAAGGTGGCAGCACCACCGAGAGAAGGCCCACTGGGGCCAGCGTAACCTTCACGCAGTCGCACAAACAGCTCAGGAGCCACTCTCAGTACGACTATCTTCAAGTGACAGATAGCTTCATTTTAAAGGTTTACAGAATCGCAGTTTTGTCACAGCAATCAGAAACAGAAACTTTAACAATTTTTCAGAACTTCTAGAATCTCTCTCTAGTTTTGAGTTCCAAAGGTAAGACCCACTCCCGCAACTTGTCCTTGAACTGGTCAGCTTCACCCATGTCTCCAGGCCTACACTGACCTGCTATATAAGCAGGTGATTTGTCATTAGACACAGTTTAGAGGATGACTTAGTAATCCACAATTTCCACACTTCATAATACTCTTCTTTTAGACTGCATGTTTTTGGGAGACGTGTTTGTACTTCCTACTAAATATACAGTGATTTTTATATTCCCTACATTAGTAGATAAAATTACCTAGAGCAGAAAGGCATGATTTTCCCCTCCAAAATTACACTGGCCCACTGCAAGATTTCAAAAACAGTTTCTGTCTTCCCACTTTCCCCTCCACCCCCAGAGTCGATCAGCTGGAGCTATCTAAGGGGAATTGTTAGGAGCCCCCACTCAGCTTCAGGAGGTGTGCAGCAGTTGCACAGAAGCAGTCCAGTGGACGGCTAGGGGAACCTTCCCAGGAACACTGATGTCTGGAAAGAGTAAGCCACATCCTGCGGACACCAGAGCAAATACCTGTCATTCTGCTTAAGACATGCTAACCTACACAGGAGGAGGGCGACAATCAGGACTGTTTTCAGATTAACATTCAGTTTAAAGTGTAAACTTGTCATGTCATCATTTGACTGAATAAAACACCACTGCTGGGATGTTACTGAGGAAAACAACCCATGGCTTGTCCTTTCTTAAGAGCCCCGAAGAAGCCCATCTCCTTTATGTGAGGAGTCTCAAGGTGAACTCAGTCACGATCCTTCTAATGCTTTAAAAATGCACAAGATATTAAGAGGTACCGAGGAAAACAAACAATGGATTTTACAGTACATACATTCTGGTGGAAGTCTGTTCTTTCTAAAAGCAAGTCTCTCAGTTTTCTTTCTGCTTTCTGCCAAGCTAAACAGGACTCCGTAAACATACTGACGAACTGGCCTATAGAGCAGGGCGGCGGGAGGCAGGTCTTTGCTGGCTTCATCTTCAATAGAAACAGCAATTTTGATTTCACCCTTTGCATGGAAGAAAGCAGAATAATATTGCATGTTTTTCATGTTGAATTTACAATAATCTCACAGAAATATACTGTATTATCTCCAGTTAATGAAATTGCAATTCTATTCCAAATCAATTGCTTAACAAGTTGCCTATATTGAGATGTTTAGGGAGGGTTAAAGAGTCTAAATAAAATCTCTATTGCTTTATTTTTAATCTGGAACCAAGAACAAAAGAAAACCATGTAGACGATCCCAAAGTCTTCAAAAACAATCTAGATATGTAATATCAGACAACAAACAGATCAGAAAATGCTGAGAACTGGCAAATCTTATGCATGAGTCAAGATGGTCATATGCAATGTAATTCATAATTTTCAATGACCTATATTATATGAAATCCAAGAAAGGGGTACCCTATTTAAAAATAAAATGGTCACGAATTTCCTTTACCAAGCTCTTCCATAAAAAATAACCACAGAAAAAAATGTCTTACCTAAGAGAACTCTTTTAAGTGCTATTCATTTTTGAAGTGTTCAGTATGTATCAGGCTTCTGCCCCAGTACACCACGTAACTCAACAGACACATCCCACTGAATGAGACAGCCACTGGGGATTGAAAACGAACGAAGCCCTGTTCTGTTTACACATCACCCCCATGACATCCCTCTCCGCCAATGTAGCAGGGGCTTTCTGTGGCTCCAGGAGACAAATGACAACTGCAACAACCTGCACCTGAGATCAGTCCAAAAATTCTGTGGCCCCATCTTGAATATTTTATGTTACCAAAGTATATCTCAAGGGATTTCACAAGGAATTTTATTGATGCATAGTCATAATGTAAAAATATATTTATGACCTCCAGTGTCTATTAACTTTATTGATAAGTACTCTTTTAACCATGTCACATTTATTCTTTCTTTCACATAAATGTAATTTCAAAACAGATCTTTTCTCTTATCAAAACTTCTATATCCATTAATGTAGCAGTTGCACATGTGGTTCACACTCTAGTGAGTATTCACTTTTCCAATGTTATGAGACTAATGATTCTCTACATTCTTACTATGAAGCTTCAATTCACTGCAGATGTCTCAGCCTGGAAATTTTAACACCAGAGCCATTCAGCTTGCAGGCAACAGCACATACTGTGGTCTAAATCTTCCCCAAATACACTGAAAAATTTAAGGCGGCACCTTATAATCTGAAAATAGTCAAGTTCACTTTTCTCAAACACAGTTATTTTATCAATATTTGCCTTTGAAATCAGTGAGTACTGAAGAGGAGAGCAGGTTTTGCATGACACAGACGGATTCAACCAACAGTCCCCAAGTCAGACCCACCAGCACGGCAGGACACAAACAGTAGGGTGTCCAGGAACCTTATATCCCAAACAACCCAACAGTGAAAGGGCACAGTCTTCCCAAAGCTTAGTCCCTTTAAACTTGGCAAAAAAGTTTTCCCGCAATAGTAACTTTCACTTACCCTTATAATTTATGTTGGACCTGAAAAATAAAATTTTTACTTTATAACCATAATCTAAGAATTGATACCACACATGCATATCCATATTAAGTAGCAGATGAGACTTGGAGGCAATTACAATTCAAAACTACATTAAAGAATCCAAATAAATTGCACTGGTCTTCCTGTCCTTTATTCTATAAATATAAAATTAAGTAGTTCAAATTGGTCAATTAACGGTAAAAGTGCGGCTTGATAGTGCTGTGGAATGGGAGTGACTTATATTTACTGACTCTATTCTACAAACCATAGATGGATTGTAGAAAACAGAAAGAAAAATGTTTGATTACATATGGTGGTATAGATACCGATGAAAACATGATAAAATACATATAGTAATGAACCAACTCTGCACAAGAAATCTGGTCACCAACTTAACTTATTAAATTGTGGATCTATGATTATAAGCATAAATACTTAAAAGTCACTGAAGAAATTTAAATACACAGGGCCCTATTCAAGACACCAAGATTCAGAAACAATTAATGCCACACTATATATCTATTTAAGCATACATTTAGTAAGATACTAACAAAATGACTAAGTCCTGTATTCCATCTTTTGCTGTTAAGTGTTCAATGAGGCAGAGGAATAAGTCAGAGTACATGAAGTGCTATCAGCCACTCAGAAGTTGGGCCTTTCTAGGACAGATGATAAACCAGATATTGCATGTGACATCACAATTATACTTGACACTATAGTATAAACACATAGGAAATTTTGAAATTAGAAATAAAAATGAGATTACAAACCAAAAAATAATATGATGTGCCATTAATTAGAAGTTTCAAAAGTATTCTGTCTTAAAGAGAAAAACAAGACTTTTCCCAAGTTCTAATCTTATTGTATTTATAGGTATAAAATATCTATCCTTTTTTCTCCAAGTTTAGAAAGAGGAAAATGAACTTTGTTTCAAGTAGCTTGTAAAAGAAAAAGCCGTTCCAAGAGGAACAAGGACACACCCCGCAGGGGTGACCCTAGTGATGTGATGGCCACACCCACAGTCCCAGAGCATACCTTTGTCAGGATGTGGAAGATGTAGGGGTACATGAGCCCCTTCTTGTGCCGGTGCTCGGCCACTCTCAGCACCTCGGGCGCGACGGGAGGCAGGGGCGGGGTGGTGATGTCCATGTGGTTCCTGGTGGGCATGGACAAGAGGCACGGAATTGGCTGAACAGTGCCAATCTGGCTCCCCTTTCCTTCAGCAAGTTGGCTGCCTGAAGAGGCAGTGGATGAGCCTTCTGCCTATAGAGCAACGGGTGAGAGGCAAAAATGCATTCATGACACACTTCCACTCCTTTAACCTGTCCGTCCACTTGCAACAGAGCCTTATTCAGAGAAATGGGATTAACAACTTCACCAATGTGAACAAGGGCACTCCTCCTTGGAGAGAGGAAGTGTGAATGGATGCCCACTGTGCCTGGTTGGGGCGGGGAGCAGGGACAGGAGCCTAGAGGACTGCTGCAGATTCTGCTGGGTGATCCCTACCCATGGCTCCTCCAAGGGGATCTCCAGGAGATGAATGGCCTTCTGGGGTTACTAATCCAAATCCCAACTGGCTTTCCCATGTGGCCAACTCTTGTGTTTCTGCTTTCCTGAGAGAGCCTTCCTCAATTCAACAGGTATTCATCCTCTCTATGGATGCAACAACTAATGCTTCAAGAGGGTATGTCTCTAGTCCACGGTAATGAGCCCAGTAAGTAACTCATGGAACTGGAACTAAAAACAAGGTTTGAGTCAGGACTGCTCTTTACCACCACCAGTTATTAAAGAAATAAAAGCCAAACCTCAAGCATTCTCTTGGGTTATTTAAAGCACCAACTTAAGTATACATAGGGAACTGTCCGCCAAAAATTAAAACCAAAGAATAAGCTAAAACCATTAAAAATGATGAGTCAGAACTACATAAACTGACACAGAAGTATGTGCACAGTAAATTGTTAGGTGAAAAAGATCCACTCAGTACAACAAATCACCAGAATACAGAATACATGTACACAAACAGGAAAGAGTATGGACACCAAATGATTACCTCAGTGCTGGAAGGAGATTCTTAAGTTTTCTCTTTACAAATTTTAGCAAAGTCTGAATTGTTTACCAAGAGCAATTATTATTTTTGCAGTAAACATTTTTCCCCTCACAATAAATCCTACCAATAATAATTGCTTATTGAATGATTTTGTGGGATGCTAAAAATATACAAAGAAAGGCAATGCCACAGAATGTTCAAACTATCACATTCATGTCAACAAGATTATGCTCAAAAATTTTCAAACTAGGCTTCAGCAGTACATGAACTGGAAACTTCCAGGATGTATAAGCTGGATTTAGAAAAGGAGACAAACCAGAAATCAGATTGCCAACATTCACAAGATCATAGAAAAACCTGGAGAATTAAAAAAAAAAAAAATCTACTTCTGCTTCATTGACTACACCAAAGTCTTTAACTGTGTGGATCACAACAAACTGTGGAAAACTCTTAAAGAAATGGGAATACCAGACCATCTTACCCGTCACCTGAGAAGCCTATATGCAGGACAACAAGCAACAGTTAGAACTGGACACAGAGCAAATGAGTGGTTCAAAATTGAGAAAGTACATCAAGTCTGCATATTGTTACCCTGCTTATTTAACTTAGATGCAGAATACGTCATGAAAATACTGGTCTGGACGACTCACAAGACAGAATCAACATTGCCAGGAGAAATATAACAGCCTCAGATATGGAGATGACTCCACCCTTATGGCAGAAAGTTGAAGAGGAACTAAAAAGTCTCTCGATGAAGACGAAGAGAGTTGAAAGCCTGGCTTAAATCTCAACATTCAAAAAACTAAGATCATGGCATCCAGACCCTTCACTTCATGGAAAATAGATGGGCAAACAATGGAAACAGTGACAGATTTTATTTTCTTGGGCTCCAAAATCACTACAGATGGTGACTGCAGCCGTGAAATTAAAAGACACTTGCTCCTTGGAAGAAAAGCTATGACAAACCTGGACAGTGTATTTAAAAGCAGAAACATCACTTTGCCAACAAAGGTTAGAATAACTAAAACTATGGTTTTTCCAGTAGCCATGTACAGATGTGGGAGCTGAACCATAGCACTGAAGAACTGATGCTTTTGAACTATGGTGCTGGAGAAGACTCTTGAGAGTGCCTCGGAAAGCAAGGAGATCAAATCAGTCAATCCTGAAGGAAACCATATTCATTAGAAGGAGTGATGCTGAAGCTGAAGCTTCAGTCCTTTTGCCACTTGATGTGAAGAGCTGACTCACTGGAAAGATCCTGATGCTGGGAAATATTGAGGTCAAGAGGAGAAGAGGGCAACAAAAAGGGAAAGATTATGCTCAAAAATTTTCAAACTAGGCTTCAGCAGTACATGAACTGGAAACTTCCAGGATGTATAAGCTGGATTTAGAAAAGGAGACAAACCAGAAATCAGATTGCCAACATTCACAAGATCATAGAAAAACCTGGAGAATTAAAAAAAAAAAAAATCTACTTCTGCTTCATTGACTACACCAAAGTCTTTAACTGTGTGGATCACAACAAACTGTGGAAAACTCTTAAAGAAATGGGAATACCAGACCATCTTACCCGTCACCTGAGAAGCCTATATGCAGGACAACAAGCAACAGTTAGAACTGGACACAGAGCAAATGAGTGGTTCAAAATTGAGAAAGTACATCAAGTCTGCATATTGTTACCCTGCTTATTTAACTTAGATGCAGAATACGTCATGAAAATACTGGTCTGGACGACTCACAAGACAGAATCAACATTGCCAGGAGAAATATAACAGCCTCAGATATGGAGATGACTCCACCCTTATGGCAGAAAGTTGAAGAGGAACTAAAAAGTCTCTCGATGAAGACGAAAGAGAGTTGAAAGCCTGGCTTAAATCTCAACATTCAAAAAACTAAGATCATGGCATCCAGACCCTTCACTTCATGGAAAATAGATGGGCAAACAATGGAAACAGTGACAGATTTTATTTTCTTGGGCTCCAAAATCACTACAGATGGTGACTGCAGCCGTGAAATTAAAAGACACTTGCTCCTTGGAAGAAAAGCTATGACAAACCTGGACAGTGTATTTAAAAGCAGAAACATCACTTTGCCAACAAAGGTTAGAATAACTAAAACTATGGTTTTTCCAGTAGCCATGTACAGATGTGGGAGCTGAACCATAGCACTGAAGAACTGATGCTTTTGAACTATGGTGCTGGAGAAGACTCTTGAGAGTGCCTCGGAAAGCAAGGAGATCAAATCAGTCAATCCTGAAGGAAACCATATTCATTAGAAGGAGTGATGCTGAAGCTGAAGCTTCAGTCCTTTTGCCACTTGATGTGAAGAGCTGACTCACTGGAAAAGATCCTGATGCTGGGAAATATTGAGGTCAAGAGGAGAAGAGGGCAACAGAAGATGAGATAGTTGGATGCCATCACTGACAACAAATGAGTCTGAGCAAACTCAGGGAGATAGTGAAAGACAGGAAAGCCCGGTGTACTGCAGTTCATGAGGCTGCAAACAGTCAGATATGACTTAGAAACTAAACAACAACAGAAAAAACCTATACATTAGAAAACCAGAAAGTTCTAAAACAAAATGCATTCTTTATAGTGGTACACAGCAAGTGCTTTATCCTTTAAGACACAAAGTGCCAAAATGAGTCTTAAGAAGAATAATTCATGGATAACTCATGACTGTTCTCTACACTTTTCATTTCACAGAATGTAGACACAAACAACTGAAAATGCTTTGAGAGGTACTTTGCAAATAGTATCCAGAATGCATTTCTGTTATTTATTGAAGGATAATCATTGAAAAGTGAGAATACTTCAGAGTTTTAAACAGATTTTTCATATTTCATCATCTTGTATAAAAACAAGCCCTAATCCAGCAAGAGACCAGTATATTCTAAGTGATCAAGTGTGAGGACAGATGTGGCTTTGTAAGTAAAAAGATATTTCTAGAGATGAATATTAACAGGTAGAAACAGAAAAAAGGGGGGCAAATAAAATTTACTATTTTTTTCATTTTTGATGTACACATCCCAAATTTTTCTCACTTAATCACAAAACTGTACAAGAAATGAGGATTCTGGAAGGTTATGCAGTGAGCAGATAGACCTCTATCAGGTCACCACTCTAACCTATGAAAGAAATCAGGTCAGGGGTAGCAGAGACCTGGGGTTCCTCCTTTTCCCACTAACCCTCACCAATGTATTACTCATAAATAACATGCTTAAAAAGAGAGCATTTTACTTTAAATTAATCCCTGGCACTACATG
Source organism: Tragulus kanchil (assembly GCA_022376925.1). Classification (NCBI taxonomy): domain Eukaryota; kingdom Metazoa; phylum Chordata; class Mammalia; order Artiodactyla; family Tragulidae; genus Tragulus; species Tragulus kanchil. The sequence continues at coordinate 89,434,960 of JAIOJX010000023.1, read as the reverse complement.
CTGAGAGAATGAGACTCTGAAAGAATAAAAGGCACACACTTACCTTTGTTTGGTCTCCTGGGTCTCCCCGTGCTTGAGGTTCTGAATGGCTTCCTGTCTTCTCCCAGCCAATTTTGTTCCCACTGATATGGCTGAACATAAAATGAACAAAAATACTGGTCAGTGCTGACCACTGTCCACACACGCTCACAATGATAAGAAGGGCCTGCACTGAGCAGGATACCTTATGCTTCATGGATCTCAACTCCTCCAACAACCTATGACCAGAGAAAGTCCTAGCACAAGAACACTTTCCATCTACTACAACAGTAACCACCTACAGAGGAAGAGAAATCAAGCACCTAACCTATGTCTAACACTTTCCATCTACTTCAACAGTAACCACCTACAGAGGAAGAGAAATCAAGCACCTAACCTATGTCTCAAGGCTCGGCTTAACAATGGTCTAGGATGTGCTAGTGCTGTGGGGTACCAGAGACAATGCAGGCCTTGCCTTTGGGAGCTCATCATCTTGGAGAAATAAAAAGTCAGATTCGATTGACAATTGTCAGGCAGCAGATTAAATGTTATCTGGGACACATTACTCATAACTTCTAAATAAACGTAACATGTCATGTGCCAATGACAATTCATGGCGGTGGGGGGTGGATTCCCAGTCATGGCAGGAGGCATGGGAGCTAAGGCTAGTGATGAACAAGTCAGAAGTGGCAGGGTGCCTCCCAGGCCCAAGGAGATGCAATACATTTGTGAGCTCAGAGAACCAGGAGTTAACTTACTTGGGGAATGACTTTCTTTGGCAAAGTAAAAGTAGGAAAAAAGATGGGGAGGATTTCAAAGTATCTTAAATACCAGAATGAGGTATTTCAATCAGTGGGTTTTTTTTACAGTTCTGTTGTTTACTGCCACACATCGACCTGAATCCACCATAGGTGTACATATGTCCCCACCCCTCCTGAACCTCCCCCAATCTCCCTCTCCATTCCCTCCCTCCCAGTCACAACAGAGCCCATTTTAGATCCCTGAACATCAGGTAGCTGAAAGAATAAAAGGCAAAACCCCCACTAACCCTCACCAATGTATTACTCATAAATAACATGCTTAAAAAGAGAGCATTTTACTTTAAATTAATCCCTGGCACTACATGCTGAGAGAATGAGACTCTGAAAGAATAAAAGGCACACACTTACCTTTGTTTGGTCTCCTGGGTCTCCCCGTGCTTGAGGTTCTGAATGGCTTCCTGTCTTCTCCCAGCCAATTTTGTTCCCACTGATATGGCTGAACATAAAATGAACAAAAATACTGGTCAGTGCTGACCACTGTCCACACACGCTCACAATGATAAGAAGGGCCTGCACTGAGCAGGATACCTTATGCTTCATGGATCTCAACTCCTCCAACAACCTATGACCAGAGAAAGTCCTAGCACAAGAACACTTTCCATCTACTACAACAGTAACCACCTACAGAGGAAGAGAAATCAAGCACCTAACCTATGTCTAACACTTTCCATCTACTTCAACAGTAACCACCTACAGAGGAAGAGAAATCAAGCACCTAACCTATGTCTCAAGGCTCGGCTTAACAATGGTCTAGGATGTGCTAGTGCTGTGGGGTACCAGAGACAATGCAGGCCTTGCCTTTGGGAGCTCATCATCTTGGAGAAATAAAAAGTCAGATTCGATTGACAATTGTCAGGCAGCAGATTAAATGTTATCTGGGACACATTACTCATAACTTCTAAATAAACGTAACATGTCATGTGCCAATGACAATTCATGGCGGTGGGGGGTGGATTCCCAGTCATGGCAGGAGGCATGGGAGCTAAGGCTAGTGATGAACAAGTCAGAAGTGGCAGGGTGCCTCCCAGGCCCAAGGAGATGCAATACATTTGTGAGCTCAGAGAACCAGGAGTTAACTTACTTGGGGAATGACTTTCTTTGGCAAAGTAAAAGTAGGAAAAAAGATGGGGAGGATTTCAAAGTATCTTAAATACCAGAATGAGGTATTTCAATCAGTGGGTTTTTTTTACAGTTCTGTTGTTTACTGCCACACATCGACCTGAATCCACCATAGGTGTACATATGTCCCCACCCCTCCTGAACCTCCCCCAATCTCCCTCTCCATTCCATCCCTCCAAGTCACAACAGAGCCCATTTTAGATCCCCTAATCCCACAGCATATTCAACTCCCTCACCCCAATGTCTGTAAGACTCTTCTCAATGGCCACCTCTCCACTGTTGCTCTATATATTCATGTATCAGCACCATCTTTCTAGATTCCATATATACGTGTCAGTATGCAGTATTTATCTTTATACTTCACTCTGTATAATATTTATAATATTCATATTTATACTTCACTCTGCATAATAGGTTCTACATTCATCCACCTCATTAGAACTGATTCAAATGCATTTCTTCTTATGGCTGAGTAATAGTCCATTGTATATATGTACCACAGCTTCTTTATTCATTCATCTGTTGCTTCCATGTTCTAGCTATTGTAGATAGCGTTGAAATAAACAATGGGATACATGCGTCTCTTTCAATTTTGTCAATCAATGTTCTTAAAAACTGTGGGTTGTAACCCATTAGTAGCCTGAGAAAACAATGTAGGGGATTTAACCAGCATTTTTTTTTTTAAGCATTTTTTTAAAAAGGAAATGGAAACTTCCCTGGCAGTCCAGCAGTTAAGACTACTTGTTTTCACTGCAGGGGGCAGGGGTTTGATCCCTGGTCAGGGAATTAAGTATTCCACATGCTGCAGTGGATGGTGAGAGGGAGGGGCAGGGGGAAAGAAACAGAACAGACCAGATGCAGCAAATGTGATGTGAACAGTATTATTTTAAGAACTCTTTCTACATTTGTGTATTATGTGCCACAACGTAAAATAAAATTTACTTTGGTACCCAGGCAAATTTTGTGAAAAGCAGTATCTTGGAGGGAGTATGGACTCTAGACGGGCTTGAGCAGGGACTAGCTGCTGGCAAACTATGGGGATCACGTATGCTACGAGGTGCACCCACCTTTCACTTGGTCCTCTTCTCTGCAAGCTCCAAGCCAAACCTGTCTTCTAAAGCTAGTGCTGGCCACGAGACAAGCCAAAAGAGAGATCTTTTATTCAGCCTGCCTTTCTAACTGACTTGTGTGATAGAGGTTTTAAAACCTGGTAATTCTATCTTCCATTCAACTTCATTTAAATTCTATTTAAAAAGAAAAACATTACCAAAAAGGTGAGAAGGTTGACCATCCTAAACCAAGAGTCGTGTCCCAAGTTGTGATACTTTGGAGCCTAATTCTAGTTCTTTGATGCCAGTTACCCGACCACCTCCACATGAAACAAGGTAGTCCAGATGCCCAGTTATCTAGCATCCAGACTCCCAGCCTTCAATGAGAACTCAGAGAAATCACTGCCCTGTCCAAGTTTGCTACTCACGTGTGTAACCTCAGGCTACAACTCTGCAAAACAAGAGGAAACTCTAGTGATAAGAAGGCATAAAAATAAATGTATTTTAAGAGCATAGTGATCTGATCTATCCAAAATCTAACAGAAGAGTCAGCTACTATGTGAATGAGTAGATAAGAAGCTGGACAAGCTGATTCATCAGTCAACTATTCACTGAGTATCTGCTGGTCAGGACATGTTACGTAGTAAGTGTCAGGACCTGTGAAACAGGGAAACAGAGGGTAGACAATCTTGCCATATGCACGTCCAAAGTGAGTATTTCAAGCAAAAGGGACGAAAGGTGAGCAGCTGTGAAGTGTTAGAAGGTGGTATAAACAGAACTGCTTAAAAGGTCAGTAACAGGGCTTCCCCTGGTGGTCCAGTGGATAAGGACACCGCCTTGCAGTGCAAGGGGCGCCGGTTCAAGCCCTGGCCTGGGAAGATCCCATGTGCCGCGGAGCGGCTGGACTGATGTGTCCAATTACCGAGCCAGAGCTCTGGAGCGCATGAGCCCAGAGCCGGCGCTCTGCATCGGCAGACGCCACCGCAATGGGAGGCCCACAGGAGCCAAAGAATAAAGACGGATCAACATAGAGAAACGAAAGACCAATAGAAGTATCCCACCTGCTCCCGTCCCTCCCCAACTCGACCCCCGCCCAAAATAAATAAATAAATAAATCTTAAAAAAAAAAAAAAAGGTCAGTAATATTTATTGCGTGAAATTTTAGAACAAATAACTTGGATACTTAGATGTTTTATACAGAAATCACATTTATTACCTACAATTTTATATAGTTAAGAATATCGTATCTACAAAACACACACGTGAATACCTTAATGAATGTCTACAAACACACCCCGTAAGCAACACACGGCTGACATCCCAGAACTTCTTGACCTGCTCCAGAGACTTCCTCAAGAATAAGGATTATTCTGCCCCTGATGGAGATCAGGGTGGGGTTGAGGCACTCTGTGCTCCAAAGTGGGGCAGGTTTTTAGATAGGTGGACGCCTTTTAGGAATGTCCTTTATTATTTCAATCCTTGCATCTCCTCACATCTAGCATAGAACTCAGAGAAATCACTGCCCTGTCCAAGTTTGCTACTCACGTGTGTAACCTCAGGCTACAACTCTGCAAAACAAGAGGAAACTCTAGTGATAAGAAGGCATAAAAATAAATGTATTTTAAGAGCATAGTGATCTGATCTATCCAAAATCTAACAGAAGAGTCAGCTACTATGTGAATGAGTAGATAAGAAGCTGGACAAGCTGATTCATCAGTCAACTATTCACTGAGTATCTGCTGGTCAGGACATGTTACGTAGTAAGTGTCAGGACCTGTGAAACAGGGAAACAGAGGGTAGACAATCTTGCCATATGCACGTCCAAAGTGAGTATTTCAAGCAAAAGGGACGAAAGGTGAGCAGCTGTGAAGTGTTAGAAGGTGGTATAAACAGAACTGCTTAAAAGGTCAGTAACAGGGCTTCCCCTGGTGGTCCAGTGGATAAGGACACCGCCTTGCAGTGCAAGGGGCGCCGGTTCAAGCCCTGGCCTGGGAAGATCCCATGTGCCGCGGAGCGGCTGGACTGATGTGTCCAATTACCGAGCCAGAGCTCTGGAGCGCATGAGCCCAGAGCCGGCGCTCTGCATCGGCAGACGCCACCGCAATGGGAGGCCCACAGGAGCCAAAGAATAAAGACGGATCAACATAGAGAAACGAAAGACCAATAGAAGTATCCCACCTGCTCCCGTCCCTCCCCAACTCGACCCCCGCCCAAAATAAATAAATAAATAAATCTTAAAAAAAAAAAAAAGGTCAGTAATATTTATTGCGTGAAATTTTAGAACAAATAACTTGGATACTTAGATGTTTTATACAGAAATCACATTTATTACCTACAATTTTATATAGTTAAGAATATCGTATCTACAAAACACACACGTGAATACCTTAATGAATGTCTACAAACACACCCCGTAAGCAACACACGGCTGACATCCCAGAACTTCTTGACCTGCTCCAGAGACTTCCTCAAGAATAAGGATTATTCTGCCCCTGATGGAGATCAGGGTGGGGTTGAGGCACTCTGTGCTCCAAAGTGGGGCAGGTTTTTAGATAGGTGGACGCCTTTTAGGAATGTCCTTTATTATTTCAATCCTTGCATCTCCTCACATCTAGAAAAGCACTAAATTCCTTCATGATGAAGTTAGATCCTAATGATTAACCAGAAACCCTTTGTAAAATGACTGTTTATTGGTATGGAATTGCCCCCTCCTAAAAATCTTATATACTGGTCCTCCTCCTGCTGCCCCTTTGGAGCAGTCTCTCAGACCTATCTGGGATGCTGCCTCCTGGGCTGCAGTCCTAATTAGGCCCCCAAATAAAACAACCCACAACTCAAAAAAAAGAAGAAAAAAAAAAAGAATAAGGGTTATTCTGACTTCTAACAGCAAAGAATGCATTTGTATGCCATGAAAACAGAATCATGCAATTGTTCACTTTTTATGTCCAGGAGTTTTAACTCAACAATATTACTGTACACAGTACCAGTACGGTCTCAGTGCAGAATGCACTCAACACTGTGGGGTATGCCACAGTTGGATCTACAAACTAGTCCTGCAGGAGATCCCTGCCCCTGATGCAGTCAGTATTTTCTGTCATTCTTGTGTTAGCCTTTCGGGAGAAAATGCAGTGAATCTCAGCATAGTGTACTTTCTGCACTTCTCTGATAATGATGAAGATGAGCATTTCTCCAATGTGTGATGTCTTCTTTTGTGGCATGCCTGTTCAAATGTTCCACAATAAGTGGAGAATGTGCAGAATGTTCTTATGGATATACACAAAGTCGGCATATATTCTGTATACAAGTTCTTGGCCAGGTGTATGGACTGCCACCCCTCCCTCTCTGTGACAGATTTAAGCTTTCACATGTGATGCCTCATCTTGTACAAGTTGGCTGCACTGGGTGCAGCCTTCCCTGACCATCCCCATCCTTGCCTATTCTCATTTTTGTGTTATCTTCATGGTATGCATCATATTCAGCACTATTTCTAATTATTGCCTATTTTCATCTCTCAGTCATAAACTCCATGAAGATAATAAACCACATAGTCACTAAAGAACAAGTGTGCAATAGCTGCTCCAGAGACTTCCTCAAGAATAAGGATTATTCTGCCCCTGATGGAGATCAGGGTGGGGTTGAGGCACTCTGTGCTCCAAAGTGGGGCAGGTTTTAGATAGGTGGACGCCTTTTAGGAATGTCCTTTATTATTTCAATCCTTGCATCTCCTCACATCTAGAAAAGCACTAAATTCCTTCATGATGAAGTTAGATCTTAATGATTAACCAGAAACCCTTTGTAAAATGACTGTTTATTGGTATGGAATTGCCCCCTCCTAAAAATCTTATATACTGGTCCTCCTCCTGCTGCCCCTTTGGAGCAGTCTCTCAGACCTATCTGGGATGCTGCCTCCTGGGCTGCAGTCCTAATTAGGCCCCCAAATAAAACAACCCACAACTCAAAAAAAAGAAGAAAAAAAAAAAGAATAAGGGTTATTCTGACTTCTAACAGCAAAGAATGCATTTGTATGCCATGAAAACAGAATCATGCAATTGTTCACTTTTTATGTCCAGGAGTTTTAACTCAACAATATTACTGTACACAGTACCAGTACGGTCTCAGTGCAGAATGCACTCAACACTGTGGGGTATGCCACAGTTGGATCTACAAACTAGTCCTGCAGGAGATCCCTGCCCCTGATGCAGTCAGTATTTTCTGTCATTCTTGTGTTAGCCTTCGGGAGAAAATGCAGTGAATCTCAGCATAGTGTACTTTCTGCACTTCTCTGATAATGATGAAGATGAGCATTTCTCCAATGTGTGATGTCTTCTTTTGTGGCATGCCTGTTCAAATGTTCCACAATAAGTGGAGAATGTGCAGAATGTTCTTATGGATATACACAAAGTCGGCATATATTCTGTATACAAGTTCTTGGCCAGGTGTATGGACTGCCACCCTCCCTCTCTGTGACAGATTTAAGCTTTCACATGTGATGCCTCATCTTGTACAAGTTGGCTGCACTGGGTGCAGCCTTCCCTGACCATCCCCATCCTTGCCTATTCTCATTTTTGTGTTATCTTCATGGTATGCATCATATTCAGCACTATTTCTAATTATTGCCTATTTTCATCTCTCAGTCATAAACTCCATGAAGATAATAAACCACATAGTCACTAAAGAACAAGTGTGCAATAGCTGAATGAATGAATCACATAACTGTAGACTAAAGGTGCATGGCAAAAAAGGTATAAAACCTGGGTTTTATACGTACAGTGCAGTGGGGAGATTCGGGCATGCGACTAATGTGGAAAGTTTGCTCTGCTTAAGATCACATACAATTTTTATTTATAAATCTTAGTTTTGTTTTATAAAGATTATCAAACCAAAAATAGTATCATAATCTAAATGCTCATAAGACCTTTCAATACTGTACTGTAAAACCTAATATTCTACCTAAAAATCACCTTGACAATGGCCAATCTTTTAAAGTCCAGAGTATTTCAACAGGATAACTTATTACTTTATAACTTAAGAAAAGACCCTGAGGCTGGTAAAAATAGGAGAAGGGGATGACAGATGACGAGATGGTTGGATGGCATGACCAAGTCAATGGACATGAGTTTGAGCAAGCTCCAGGAGATGGTGAAGGACAGGGGAGCCTGGTGTACTGCAGTCCATGGGGTCACGAAGAGTCGGACACTGAAGTGAACTGTGGTTACTCATCAACTAATTTAAATCATATACAATCCAGAGACCTCGAGTTCACAGTGGATGCAGTGGGCCAAGGGAGCTCCAGGTCACATAACCACAAATGGCAACTAGTCCCTGGTAAGACCAGTCATTGGAGGCTGGAGAACTGGGTCTTGACAGCACTGGGTCTCTGTGATGGCCAACAGTACCTCGGGCACCAATAGCAGCCTTTTATAGGTTGTACAAAGACCAAGGACCTGTCAGGATAGTCTAAACCTCATACCCCACCAACTCCACTGATGTCCCCCATTAAACTTGTCTTTAAAAACCAATGTGTGACTTCTCTGCTGGTCCAGTGGCTAAGCCTCTGGGCTCCCAATACAGGAGGCCTTGGTCCAGTCCTTGGTCAGGGAACCTGAACCCACCTGCCACAACTAAGAGTTTGGGAACCCAACCTGCCACAACAAAAAAAAAAACTTGGGACCATCACCATCATTGCTTATTCTCATTTTTGTGTTATCTTCATGGTATGCATCATATTCAGCACTATTTCTAATTATTGCCTATTTTCATCTCTCAGTCATAAACTCCATGAAGATAATAAACCACATAGTCACTAAAGAACAAGTGTGCAATAGTTGAATGAATGAATCACATAACTGTAGACTAAAGGTGCATGGCAAAAAAGGTATAAAACCTGGGTTTTATACGTACAGTGCAGTGGGGAGATTCGGGCATGCGACTAATGTGGAAAGTTTGCTCTGCTTAAGATCACATACAATTTTTATTTATAAATCTTAGTTTTGTTTTATAAAGATTATCAAACCAAAAATAGTATCATAATCTAAATGCTCATAAGACCTTTCAATACTGTACTGTAAAACCTAATATTCTACCTAAAAATCACCTTGACAATGGCCAATCTTTTAAAGTCCAGAGTATTTCAACAGGATAACTTATTACTTTATAACTTAAGAAAAGACCCTGAGGCTGGTAAAAATAGGAGAAGGGGATGACAGATGACGAGATGGTTGGATGGCATGACCAAGTCAATGGACATGAGTTTGAGCAAGCTCCAGGAGATGGTGAAGGACAGGGGAGCCTGGTGTACTGCAGTCCATGGGGTCACGAAGAGTCGGACACTGAAGTGAACTGTGGTTACTCATCAACTAATTTAAATCATATACAATCCAGAGACCTCGAGTTCACAGTGGATGCAGTGGGCCAAGGGAGCTCCAGGTCACATAACCACAAATGGCAACTAGTCCCTGGTAAGACCAGTCATTGGAGGCTGGAGAACTGGGTCTTGACAGCACTGGGTCTCTGTGATGGCCAACAGTACCTCGGGCACCAATAGCAGCCTTTTATAGGTTGTACAAAGACCAAGGACCTGTCAGGATAGTCTAAACCTCATACCCCACCAACTCCACTGATGTCCCCCATTAAACTTGTCTTTAAAAACCAATGTGTGACTTCTCTGCTGGTCCAGTGGCTAAGCCTCTGGGCTCCCAATACAGGAGGCCTTGGTCCAGTCCTTGGTCAGGGAACCTGAACCCACCTGCCACAACTAAGAGTTTGCACACCGCAACTAAAGACCAAAGATCTCGTATGTTACAACTAAGACTCGGTACAGCCAAATAAATAAATGAAGATGAATGTTAAAAGAAAAAAACACTAATATTTGCCAATTTCATAGGTTAAAAAAAAGGTACCTCATTAGGTTTTAAATTTCATTCCTTTTTTCTAAGTGAAAGTAAACAACATCCTTTCATGTTATTGATCATCTGTGTTTTCTCTGTAAATGGCATATTTATATTTTTTAATTTGTAGGAAGCTGGGTGCTTTGGGCAGAGGGGGGCTTATTAGGGGTTTAAATTTGGGGTGGTATTTTGGGGAGGGTTATTCTTAGTTCCCATAACTCATTCACAACATCCTTTTGGGGACATGAGGTCACTTATTTTATGATTTCCCATGTTCAAGATTATTGCCCAGTATGAGGAGGAACTGAGGGAATCGAACAGGAGAGGGCACCCCAGCCAGGGGCAGCACAGGCCCTTCTCTTCTCCACTGTATAAGCCAGTGTCGTGGGGAAGGGCAAGTACACATGCTTCTACTACACTTAATCTGCAGAAGCAGGTATGAACAAAGGCACTTCAGCTCAAAGGTGAAGTAACTTCCCCAGCAAGTGACCGTTCACCCTTTTCATACCTAGGGCAAACAGCACCTAGATCAGAGCAAATTCATTTCCCAGGAAGCACTGGGATCTTTACAGCCCCAGCATCATTCCAAGCAAATACTGTGGATGTCTTCAGTCACACTGAGAACAGAAATCAGACTTCACATCATCCAGCCTCCGCCTCATTGACCAGCCACACAGGCCTCCCCTTCTTCCACCCTGCACTTTCATCCAGCTTTCTCCCCTCTCTATCCTGGCTCAAATCCTGTCTCTTTGAAGCACTCCCTCATTCAGTCGCACTCATCTGGTGTTTGCTTCACATGCTCATCACTTGGGTTGATCTGCTTGTTGGTCTATTCACTTCTTTGTAGACCTCCCATGTCTGTGCTGCCTACTACCAAACTCACTGGTAGACAGCAAGTGCTCAAGTGTTGCTTAGCTAAATGAATTGATGATCGAAATTTTCCCTCGAGACCATCCTGAGAGCACAGTGTAGCTCTAGGAGTTCCAATCTAAGTTCAAAGCAAAGGTAAACCAAATCTTGACTGACTTATTACTACTCTCTTTCTAAACCAGGAAATCAATCCTTTGTCCTGTGCATGGCCTCAAAAGTGCACACACACAACCTATTCAGCCAGAATCCTCACCTTGAAATCATGAACACTACTCTTCTTAGCATCCTGCCACAAGCAAGGGATGCTCATAATGAGGGCTGACCCTAGGTCCTACTCTGCCTGGCTTATGATCCTAAAGCCTCTGGTACAAGTTCCTTATCCCCCTTTCCCTCCCTCATTTCTCTAAATTTTAACATGTCTACCTCTTGTGTGAGTTAGGCCCTCAGTCATGTCTGACTCTTTGCGAACCCATGGACTGTAACCTGCCAGGCTCTTCTGTCCATGGCAAGAATACTGGAGTGGGTTGCCATTCCCTTCTCCAGGGCAATCTTCCCAGTCCAGGGATTGAACCTGAGTCTTCACACTGCAGGTAGATTCTTTACTGTCTAAGCCATGTCTACCTCTTATTTATTACAATAAATGGAAAAACAGATTCAAGGAAATGAAAGCATTGCTAAGGCACCTAACTTGATCTAAGCCTAGCAAGCTTTCAATTCCAGATTGTGGATGTGCTCAGCCTTTTTTCACCACAATTCACACCATGAGAGGGTGAGATGCCCAGGCCACTCCCACATATGGAGACCTTCTAGAGGCATCTCCAGAAAAACGCAATAAAAATGCTCTGAGTTGGGAGAACAAACAGTTAAGTGCTATAGAGCTCAGAGGTAAGAGACAAGACTAAGATTCAGAAAAAGCTTCAGGGAAGGCAACTAATCAGAACCACTGGGAACAGAGTAGAGATGAGTATGCACAAAAAAAGGGAGTTGCTCTCATTCAATCTTATGCACTCAAGTTCAACTCCTAACCTAACAGGGCAGCTTGCCAAATTAAGTAGACAACTCACATTACCTCTGAATCCCTACCCAAAGCAATTAGGATAGCCACTGGACCTTCCCAGATCAGGGCCTCTCCTTGCTCACAATGCTTGTCATCTGTACAGGACTCTGAGCCACAAAGAGTGGCTTTGGGTCTTACTTCTACCTGTGTTTCAGATTCTAGAAGGAATTTGCTGTTGTTGCTTAGTCACCCAGTCATGTCCGACTCTTTGTGACTCCATGGACCGTAGACTACTAGGCTCTTCTGTCCTTAGAATTTTGCAGGCAAAAATACTGGAATCAGTTGCCATTCCCTTTCTGACCCAGGGATCAAACCTGTCTCCTGCATGTCTCCTGCACTGCAGGCAGATTCTTAACCATGATATACTATAGATATCTTGGTCTTGCTGACATGGGTCAATTTTTAAAACAAAACTCATATTTCCTTAGAGAGTGAAAGGGTTCCTGAGATATCAGCTGTTCTCAAACTTTCTGTGCTGAAGAGTGACATGGTCTCATTTACACATGCAGATTTCTAAGCCCCAACACAGCAATTCTCATTCGGTAGGTCTTCAACGTTATCTTTCTAGAAAGCTAATTTAGAAGTCTGAATCATAAATTATAACTTTTACTTCTTTTTAGAATTTCCAGATAGCACATACAGGAAATAAACATTATGCATTTTATGCTTCTCTGCTGCACAACAGCAACACCTGTGGATGGCAGCCAACTCCTCAGTAACTGCCACCCAGGGCCAGGAGACTTAATGTCCACTCTACAAATGGATAAAAAAAGCACACAAGAGGAAAAGTCTCTGGCTTCAGGTGACATGTCCATAAGAATTTGCAGGAAGATTAGAAATTGTGTCTCAGATTTTCTTACAGAAGAAACTGACATAGCAATAACTAGCCCTGGGCACCTACTGTGAATCAGAGTTCAAACCGAGGAAGGGAGATTCAGATGTAAAGAACAGAAAGACTTTCCTTGTCTTCTTTCTTTTTTGGAACCAAGTTTCTTAGAAACATAAGGTTATGTAAGGGGAGGAGGACGACTATGCATTTCAAGACTTTCTTGATCAGATTCTAACAAATCAGGTACTTAAAAATTCATCTATTCAGGGCCACACAGTGCTAAAAATATCCCTCTCTACAGGGAGAATTTGAATCTGGGTTTGGCAGCTTTCTATGGTTTTGGTTAGGTGAACAGTGTTATTATAAGAATAGTCCTATGATCTGCTGCGTTGGGACAAGTTGTTGAATTCAAGACAAAAGGAAATTCTGAGTTCCCTCCCATCTAAGACCAAAGAGACTGAAAACCACAGGAGTCTAACTTAAAATGCTTTCTGTGGACAGGAGTAGGGAGTCACAGCCCCAGAAGAGTTAAGGGTCGAGCTGAACTTGATCAGACAACCTTACCACGTTGGTGGTCACACAAACTTGTTTTCCTGAAATTACAGTCCAAAGGAGGAGGTCCCAAGGCTTTGGGTTGGCACAGTACACATTTTCAACCCTGGAAGCCCAGAGGAAAACAGCTAACCTTTCCTCTTGGTCTGAGAAATCCAGGCCAAGCACAGAGAAACAGTCACCTACCTACAGCAAACAGCATCTTTGAGCACAACCATCAGTGCCGTTGCTGGCCAGCCAGAAGGCAGCTTCTCTGGGAACTACAAGTTACTTAAGCAACCCAATGCAGCTGTTACCCTTGGAAAGCACCAGCTACACTACACCACTCACTTTGCAGCTCCTCCACTGCCTTCATCATTGTCTGAAGATGATGACGTAGAAGAACCAGGAAAGTATGCTGAGTCCACGTGATTCGGACTGCCGCTTGGAGCTGGGTTGATTGGGGAGGACCGTTCATACAGTGGGGTATGTTTTCCTTCATGAGGAATGTTACTGTAGTTCTGCTCAGTCAGATTCTTTCCGCTGGTTTCCAAGGTGAGAGCCGGCTCAGCGAGGTTGTACGGGTGTGGACCCTGGCCCGGAGCACCTGGGCTGGGCACCTGGGGGGCCTAAAACAGAGCAGACAGATCATACATGCATACATACTGCATGGCCCAGGACACATTAGCATTAACCAGTCTTGGCTAAGTTTTATTTCAACGAATTCTGGCACCTGCTTGACATACCATGAGTTGAAGAAATTATTGTAGCATTCATTAAGATTTGATCCATATGTAGCTTTAATGGCAGCTGTCCCCGATACCAAGGCTGGGCAGACCAGCTGCGGATGGAAAGGAAAGACCTTACCACAGGCTTTGCTTGCAGAGGGGTCTGTGGAATGTTGAGCATCTGGGGGGGAACATACGGTGGCACTATCCCAGGCATTCCAAATGGATTTGGTCTGGCTGTTGCATCAAGATGGAAAGAAAACAATAAACAACTGTGAACAGAGGACATTCCCCAAGACACAGCATCGACAAGCACACTTCTTCATCTGACTCACACCTCCCAGGTGCCAGCACACATCACTGGCCCCTCTTCACAGAAACTTTTAGAAATTCACATTTACTACCTAAAAATATTGGGCTTCTCTGGTGGTCCAGTGAGTAAAGAGTATGCCTTGCAGTGCAAGGGGCACTAGTTTGATCCCTGGCCTGGGAAGATCATACATGCTGCAGAACAGCTGGACTGGTGTGTCCAATTACGAGCCAGTACTCTCAAGCAAAGGCGCCCAAAGCCGGTGCTCTGCAACAAGAGAGGCCACTGTGATGGGAGGCCCACACAGGCCAAAGAACAAAATAAATAAATAAATAACCAATAAAAGAGGCCAAAATTTTTTAAAAATTAATCTTATGATGATTAATTTTATACTCTGGGACTAGAATTCTAACTTTCAAGAATTTTCAATTACTGCCTCATAGTGTTTCTGCTTTTGTTCACTTCCTTCAAATGCCTGGTTTGTCTCTGTCTTTAGTATGCTGAGTCCACGTGATTCGGACTGCCGCTTGGAGCTGGATTTATTGGAGAAGATCGTTCATACAATGGTGTATGTTTTCCTTCATGAGGAATGTTACTGTAGTTCTGCTCAGTCAGATTCTTTCCGCTGGTTTCCAAGGTGAGAGCCGGCTCAGCGAGGTTGTACGGTGTGGACCCTGGCCCGGAGCACCTGGGCTGGGCACCTGGGGGCCTAAAACAGAGCAGACAGATCATACATGCATACATACTGCATGGCCCAGGACACATTAGCATTAACCAGTCTTGGCTAAGTTTTATTTCAACGAATTCTGGCACCTGCTTGACATACCATGAGTTGAAGAAATTATTGTAGCATTCATTAAGATTTGATCCATATGTAGCTTTAATGGCAGCTGTCCCCGATACCAAGGCTGGGCAGACCAGCTGCGGATGGAAAGGAAAGACCTTACCACAGGCTTTGCTTGCAGAGGGGTCTGTGGAATGTTGAGCATCTGGGGGGGAACATACGGTGGCACTATCCCAGGCATTCCAAATGGATTTGGTCTGGCTGTTGCATCAAGATGGAAAGAAAACAATAAACAACTGTGAACAGAGGACATTCCCCAAGACACAGCATCGACAAGCACACTTCTTCATCTGACTCACACCTCCCAGGTGCCAGCACACATCACTGGCCCCTCTTCACAGAAACTTTTAGAAATTCACATTTACTACCTAAAAATATTGGGCTTCTCTGGTGGTCCAGTGAGTAAAGAGTATGCCTTGCAGGGCAAGGGGCACTAGTTTGATCCCTGGCCTGGGAAGATCATACATGCTGCAGAACAGCTGGACTGGTGTGTCCAATTACGAGCCAGTACTCTCAAGCAAAGGCGCCCAAAGCCGGTGCTCTGCAACAAGAGAGGCCACTGTGATGGGAGGCCCACACAGGCCAAAGAACAAAATAAATAAATAAATAACCAATAAAAGAGGCCAAAATTTTTTAAAAATTAATCTTATGATGATTAATTTTATACTCTGGGACTAGAATTCTAACTTTCAAGAATTTTCAATTACTGCCTCATAGTGTTTCTGCTTTTGTTCACTTCCTTCAAATGCCTGGTTTGTCTCTGTCTTTAACCTGACGGGTCTTCTCATTCTCTCTCTGCTCAATGCTGCCAAAGATGGAAGCCCTGTAGTAGTACTCTGGGTATGAAAGGAACAAAAGAAGGACACAGTACATCTCCTACCATATACAAAGCAATGGAATTTTTCAATTTAAAGTAAAATTATGTTCTAAGCCACTAGCATGCTTTTAAGTATAAAATTGTTAAGGAAACCATGATCAGGTTACACAGGCATTATACATGCATAGCAAGGTGAGTAACTTGGGATTTTGTGTTCCCTTAGAAAATGACTTTATCTGTTCTGATGTACGTGGACATTTGCTTTTCATGATCCTTGTGCTAACCTGTAACACTGAGGCACTGAATGGAAACTGCATAAAGAAGCAGTCCCAAACACAACATCAGGCAGGAATGGGTTCCATGTTAGCTTAAAACATGACATAAAGGAACCAACCCAGCCCAAGGTCTAGAAACCTCCACATTCACAACATTGTCTTCTTGAGGGTCTAAGGAGAGGTAGGGGCCAGCATGAGCAAGATTAGCAGGCCAGTGCCTGAGCATGCAATGCTGGGGGATGAGCCAAACATACTTCAAAATATCAGTCTACCAGTGCAATAAAAATGAGGAGACTTCTCAGGCCTTTGTGGGGCACATGAGAGGACAGGCTGCAAGGGATATTGGGGATACTATGAGACCCAAGGGTGTCATCAGGACTCAGACTGCAGGAGACAAAGAAAACACACCAGGAGAGAACACACAATAGATGCTCCTTAAACCTCTGTGGCCAATCTCTTCCTTAGGTTTCACTTAGAACAAAACCTAGCCTTGAGCTACCACAACACTAATGTTATTTATCAGGAACACTGTTTTTCTTACTTCAAAATCTCAGTGTCACGAGGTGAAAAATATATAGCCCACAGCTCACTACCTGATTCTCAGGAAAAATGAGCATACATTTAATTTACCTCAAAAAAAAAAATAATTGCTCAGTTGCTATGTCAAGTCTGACTCTGGGACTCCATGGACCGCAGCACGCCAGGTTTTCCTGTCCTTCACCATCTCCCAGAGTTTACTCAAATTCATTATCCACTGAGATGGTGATGCTATCTATCACCTCTTCTTCACCCCCCCTCTCTTCCTGCCCTCAGTCTTTCGCAATATTAGAATTTTTTCCAGTGAGCTGGCTCTTCGCATCAGGTGGCCAAAGTAAAGGAGCTTCAGCTTCAGCATCAATCCTCCCAATGAATATTCAGGGTGGATTTCCTTTAGGACTGACAGGTTTGATCTCCTTACTGTCCAAGCGACTCTCAAGAGTTCTTTAAAACCACAATTCAAAAGCATCAATTCTTCGGTGATTGGCCATCTTTATGGTTCAATTTTCATATCCAATACATTACTACTAGAAAAATCGTAGCTTTGACTATATGAGCCTTTGTTGCCAAAGTCATGTCTCTGCCTTTTTTTTTTGTAATTTTTATTTTACTTTTTACTTTACAGAGTTTTGTTGTTTACAGGTATGTACGATCCCAGATTAGTCACATGTATATCGCCCCCATCCCACCCCTCCAGGCTGTCACAGAGCACCCCTGCAAGATCCCCTTTTCTCACAGCGCAATGACAATAGCTATTTTTTTTCACATATGATAGTATAGATTTCCATGCTACTTCCTTTATGCCTCCCACCCACTGTTCATTCCCCACAATGTCCATATGTCTACTGTCCTGAGGAGACTTCTCAGGCCTTTGTGGGGCACATGAGAGGACAGGCTGCAAGGGATATTGGGGATACTATGAGACCCAAGGGTGTCATCAGGACTCAGACTGCAGGAGACAAAGAAAACACACCAGGAGAGAACACACAATAGATGCTCCTTAAACCTCTGTGGCCAATCTCTTCCTTAGGTTTCACTTAGAACAAAACCTAGCCTTGAGCTACCACAACACTAATGTTATTTATCAGGAACACTGTTTTTCTTACTTCAAAATCTCAGTGTCACGAGGTGAAAAATATATAGCCCACAGCTCACTACCTGATTCTCAGGAAAAATGAGCATACATTTAATTTACCTCAAAAAAAAAAATAATTGCTCAGTTGCTATGTCAAGTCTGACTCTGGGACTCCATGGACCGCAGCACGCCAGGTTTTCCTGTCCTTCACCATCTCCCAGAGTTTACTCAAATTCATTATCCACTGAGATGGTGATGCTATCTATCACCTCTTCTTCACCCCCCTCTCTTCCTGCCCTCAGTCTTTCGCAATATTAGAATTTTTTCCAGTGAGCTGGCTCTTCGCATCAGGTGGCCAAAGTAAAGGAGCTTCAGCTTCAGCATCAATCCTCCCAATGAATATTCAGGGTGGATTTCCTTTAGGACTGACAGGTTTGATCTCCTTACTGTCCAAGCGACTCTCAAGAGTTCTTTAAAACCACAATTCAAAAGCATCAATTCTTCGGTGATTGGCCATCTTTATGGTTCAATTTTCATATCCAATACATTACTACTAGAAAAATCGTAGCTTTGACTATATGAGCCTTTGTTGCCAAAGTCATGTCTCTGCCTTTTTTTTTTGTAATTTTTATTTTACTTTTTACTTTACAGAGTTTTGTTGTTTACAGGTATGTACGATCCCAGATTAGTCACATGTATATCGCCCCCATCCCACCCCTCCAGGCTGTCACAGAGCACCCCTGCAAGATCCCCTTTTCTCACAGCGCAATGACAATAGCTATTTTTTTCACATATGATAGTATAGATTTCCATGCTACTTCCTTTATGCCTCCCACCCACTGTTCATTCCCCACAATGTCCATATGTCTACTGTCCATGTCTGTTTTTCAATCGTTTCACTGCATGTGTTATCATTACCATCCTACTAGATTCCATATATGTGTGTTAGTATATTGTACTTGTCTTTCTCTTTTTGACTTGCTTCACTTTTTATGATAGGTTCTAGATCCAACAACCTCAAATCCTCGACAAAATCCTAGCAAACAGAATTCAACAACGCATCAAAAAACTCATACATTATGACCAAGTCGGGTTCATCCCAGGCATGCAAGGATTCTTCAATATCTGCAAATCAATCAATGTGATACACCATATCAACAAATTGAGAGACAAAAACCACATGATCATCTCAATAGATGCAGAAAAAGCCTTTGACAAAATCCAATACCCATTTATGAGAAAAACTTCAAAAAATGGGCATAGAAGGAACCTATCTCAACATAATGAAAGCCATGTACAAAAAGCCCACAGCAAACATTATCCTCAATGGTGAAAAACTGAAAGCACTCCCTCTAAGATCAGGAACAAGAGAGGGGTGTCCACTTTCACCACTATTATTCAACATAGTTCTGGAAGTTCTAGCCACAGCAATAAGAGATGAAAAAGAAACAAAAGGTATCCAGATCAAAAAAGAAAAGTAAAACTCTTCCTATTTGCAGACGACATGATATATTATATATAGAAAACCCCAAAGACACTATTAGAAAACTACTAGAGTTAATCAACGAATTCAGCAAAGTCGTGGGATGTCTCTGCTTTTTAACATGCTGTCTATGTTTGTCATAGCTTTTCTTCAAAGGAGTAAGCATCTTCTGATTTCATAGTTGCAGTCACTATCCACAGTGATTTTGGAGCCCAGGAAAATCTGCCACTGTTTACATTTTTTCCCAATCTATCTGCCATGAAGTGACAAGACCAGATGTCATAACCTAGTTTTTTGAATGTTGAGTTTTAAGCCAGTCTTTTCACTCTCCTCTTTCACCTTCAAGAGGTTCCTTAGTGGGCTTCCCTGGTGGTCCAGTGGGTAAGGACACTGCCTTGCAGTGCAAGGGGTGACAGTTCAATCCCTGGCCTGGGAAGATCCCACATGCCACGGAGCAGCTGGACCCATGTGTCCAACTACTGAGCCGGAGCTCTGCAGCACATGCGTCCAGAGTCAGTGCTCTGCAGCAACACAGACCACTGCAATGGAAGGCCCACACGAGCCAAAGAACAAAGATGGATGAAAATAGATAAATGAAAGACCAATAGAAGTGACCCACACACAAAAAAGAGGCTCCTTAGTTCCTCATCACTTTCTGCCATGAGGGTGGAATCAATTGCATATTTGAGGTTGTTGATATTTCTCCCAACAATTTTGATTCCAGCTTATGATTCATCTAGCCTGGTATTTTGCATGATGCATCCCGCATAGAAGTTAAATAAGCAGGGTGACAAAATACACCTTGATGTACTCCTTTCCCAACATCGAACCAGTCCACTGTTCATGTAAAGTTCTAACTGTTGCTTTGTGACCTGCATCCAGGTTTCTCAGAAGAGACATAAGGTGGTCTGGTATTCCCAGTTCTTTAAGAATTTTCTAGCTTGTTGTAATCCACACAGTCAAAGACATTAGTGTAGTCAATGAAGTATTAGTTGTTCTGGAATTCACTTGCTTTTTCAATGATCCAATGGATTTTAGCAATTCGACCTCTGGTTCCTCTGCCTTTTCTAAATTCAGCTTATACATATGGAACTTCTCAGTTTACCTACTGTGGAAGTGTAGCTTGAAGGCTTTGATTTTGAGCACGACTCCACTAGCATGTGAAATGAGTGCAACTGTGCACTACTTTGAACATTCTGCTGAGTTTTCCAAATCTGCTGACACACTGAGTACGTCACTTTAACAGCATCACCTTTTAGGATTTGAAACAGGTCAGCTAGAATTTCATCAACTCCACTTTGTTCGCAGTCATGCTTCCTAAGGCCCACTTGATTTCACACTCCAGGATGTCTGGCTCTAGGTGAGTGACCACACCATCTTGGTTATCCAGGTCATTAAGATCTTTTTATATAGTTCTGTATTTTTGCCACCTCTTTTAAATTTTTTCTACTTCTATTAGGTCCTTTATCGTGCCCATCTTTGCATGAAATGTTCCCTTGGTATCTCTTATTTTCCTGAAGAGATCTCTACTCTTTCCCATTGTATTTTTCCTCTATATCCTTGCATTGTTCACATAAGAAGGCTTTGTTCTCTCTCCTTGCTATTCTTTGTAACTCTACATTCAGTTGGCTCTATCTTCCTCTTCCTCCTTTGCTTTTCACTTCTCCTCTTTTCTCAGCTATTTGTAAGGCCTGCTCAGGCAACAACCTCACCTTCTTGCATTTCTTTTTCTTTGGGACAGTTTTGATCGCTACCTTCTGTAAATGTCACAAACCTCTGCCCATCATTCTTCGGGCACTCTGTCTATCAGATCTAGTCCCCTGAGTCTATTTGTCACTTGAACTGTATAGGCATTTGGTTTTGGTCATATATGAATGGTCTAGTGGTTTTTCCTACTTTCTTCAATCTAAGTCTGAATTTTGCAATAAGGAGCTGATGATCTGAGCCAGTCAGCTCCAGATATTGTATTTGCTGACTATATACAGCTCTCCATCTTCAGCTACAAATAAAATCAATCTGATTCTGGTATTGACAATCTGGTGATGTCCATGTGATATCCCCTCAAAATAATAACATGCCCCACATGCCTCTTCTCATTCACTAGAAGGACACTGGGAGCACGGAGGCTTGGACAACTGCTCACTTCTTACTACCCTAGGAGATTCATGAGCCTCAGAAACCATCATCTGTTGGGATATCCCATCTCCAAGTGCCTGGAGCTCAAGTTGGGAAATGCCACAACTCTCTGTTTCTAGCTCACATGAACAGAAAGGTTGGTCCAGCTTTCACCTTCCACTGAACAGAGATGGCTGCAGGATGAATAGCTGGGAATGGTAATGTTGGCACACGTGCATGTGGGGCTGATGGCCCATCTGCACACTTATCCAAATAACTCAAATGTTCACCTCACACACGTTCAGCACACATTTGAAAGCACGTGAACACACAGAAAGACTCCTGATCAAACTCATGTGAGTTACAAACCTCCTAGAATGAGACACGTGATGCTGTAACTGTTCCTTATGAGGTGATTTTGAATTTTAGCCAGATTTTGGGTGAGAGTATTATGAAATCCACTCAAGCTCTAATACGGTAACTTAAATCACTGTAAAAAAGTCTAGTTTACAATCCCTTGTAGCTGCCCTGCCATACTTAACTTCAGAGTAATAAGAATGAGAGACTTCCAATCATGTGGCAGTATTCAAGTGAGGATGAACACTTATGTTTCACTCTATTTTTGGCCATATGTTACAATCTTCCTGAAAGCATAAACTTTCCTTTAAAAAAGAAATAGAAACCCACCCAAAACAAACAAACAAACAAAACTGTTGAAAGCAAAGATTTCTAAGGAGAGAACATTTTCTAAAGTTATATTTCAATCACTGACCTCAAATAAACTTTTGAGGACCCACAGAAGCTGTTACTATTCTGTGCTAACCTAGCCTACTAAGTGAATTAATGTTTCTACATGTCTTTGACGGTTGCAGAAATACCTAATAAGCTAATAAGCGAGGGCCTGCCTCTGCGTACTGCATGTCTTCTTGTAAATCAGTTCTTGTTCTCAATGCCCTCGTGCAGCTAAGCAGAATCACTGTCTGTCTTCTGTGTAACAGAACATCTTTCTCAAAATCGACACCAGTTCACAGGATGGAGATTAACACCACCAGTTTCTCATTCTCTTCCTTTCATTTCTTACTAAGAGGGGTAAAGTATGCAAAATGAAGACAGATGAAAGGAGAAAAAAGTGTTTAATTACTATATGAAAATATTTTCACAATTAAAAGCATGCAAGTATTAAAGACTTGAGAATAAGAGAAACAAAGTGTCTACTGCAGTCCTTATAGCTGTTCTTAGCAAGCTGGGAACTCTCACAGGTAAGACACGATGTGTAATATCCAGTCCCTTGAATTACTCACTGTGCCTGTATGAAACTAACCAGCTTTTCTCTAAGTTAAAGTAAGACTTATTCATCTATTACTGGAAATGTTGCTGTGAAGATGTTACACTAAATGGATAGTAACAAAGTATTTTAAAAGTTCCCCCGTGAAAAAACACAAAGAAAGACTCCTGATCAAACTCATGTGAGTTACAAACCTCCTAGAATGAGACACGTGATGCTGTAACTGTTCCTTATGAGGTGATTTTGAATTTTAGCCAGATTTTGGGTGAGAGTATTATGAAATCCACTCAAGCTCTAATACGGTAACTTAAATCACTGTAAAAAAGTCTAGTTTACAATCCCTTGTAGCTGCCCTGCCATACTTAACTTCAGAGTAATAAGAATGAGAGACTTCCAATCATGTGGCAGTATTCAAGTGAGGATGAACACTTATGTTTCACTCTATTTTTGGCCATATGTTACAATCTTCCTGAAAGCATAAACTTTCCTTTAAAAAAGAAATAGAAACCCACCCAAAACAAACAAACAAACAAAACTGTTGAAAGCAAAGATTTCTAAGGAGAGAACATTTTCTAAAGTTATATTTCAATCACTGACCTCAAATAAACTTTTGAGGACCCACAGAAGCTGTTACTATTCTGTGCTAACCTAGCCTACTAAGTGAATTAATGTTTCTACATGTCTTTGACGGTTGCAGAAATACCTAATAAGCTAATAAGCGAGGGCCTGCCTCTGCGTACTGCATGTCTTCTTGTAAATCAGTTCTTGTTCTCAATGCCCTCGTGCAGCTAAGCAGAATCACTGTCTGTCTTCTGTGTAACAGAACATCTTTCTCAAAATCGACACCAGTTCACAGGATGGAGATTAACACCACCAGTTTCTCATTCTCTTCCTTTCATTTCTTACTAAGAGGGGTAAAGTATGCAAAATGAAGACAGATGAAAGGAGAAAAAAGTGTTTAATTACTATATGAAAATATTTTCACAATTAAAAGCATGCAAGTATTAAAGACTTGAGAATAAGAGAAACAAAGTGTCTACTGCAGTCCTTATAGCTGTTCTTAGCAAGCTGGGAACTCTCACAGGTAAGACACGATGTGTAATATCCAGTCCCTTGAATTACTCACTGTGCCTGTATGAAACTAACCAGCTTTTCTCTAAGTTAAAGTAAGACTTATTCATCTATTACTGGAAATGTTGCTGTGAAGATGTTACACTAAATGGATAGTAACAAAGTATTTTTTAAAAATTTTATAATTTATGGGGCTGCCATGGTGGTCCAGTGGGTAAGGACACCGCCTTGCAGTGCAAGGGGCGCCGGTTCGATCCCTGGCCTGGGAAGATCCCACGTGCCGCGGAGCGGCTGGACCCATGTGTCCAATTACCAAGCCGGAGCTCTGGAGCGCATGCGCCCAGAGCCAGTGCTCTGCGACAACAGAGGCCACTGCGATGGGAGGCCCACGTGGGCCAAAGAACAAAGATGGACGAAAACAGATGAAAAGACCAATAGAAGTGGCCCGCCCGCCCCTATCCCTCCCCAACCCACACCCCCCCCAAGCAAAAGAAAAAAAATTTATCATTTAGATGGGTGCTGATACTTGATTTTCAAGTGTTATAACAAAAAAAAATTAAAGATGAAATAAATCAGTATATTCCCTACCACCAACATTAGCTTTCGATGAAAAAAAAACAATATAAAATTTTCAATATGGTAACCATGTTGACACATTTACTCAGCACCAATATTCTATAGAACTTAAGGCACAAAGTTATATGAAGGAGAATTTTACATGATTTGTTTTCATCCTCTCCCAAATGAGTAACTTCTGAAGGCAAGCTCGGGCAGGGGATAGTGAGCACCAACAGGATAATGGAGTGGCCTATGAGGCCTGGTAGTTCAGGCTGGACTGAAGACTAGGTGCAAGGGTGTGGCCAAGGGAAGCATTGGGCTTTTTGAGAAAGAGAAGACAGAAATTATCATGGCTTTTAAAAGATCAAACTTAGTTTCTAATGATCACTAACTCCCAAGAGCTAAGCTGCGGCAGCTGACGCCCACCTAGAGAACCAGCTGGCAAGGCCACAGAGGAAGCACCAGAGGCCACTGTTTAGGAGAGAAGCCCTCACAATGGAAGCTTAAGTAGGAGGCCAAGAAAAGTAAGACCATGAATAAAGAAGTAAGTACCTGAAAGAATCAGGAGCAATGAAAAAACAACCTGGGAAGCACATTTCAGGTCAATATAAATAAGACCTTTCTGAGAACTACAGGACGTTGATTGGTTGCTTTGACTGCTTGACTATTGTAGTATTATGGTTGGGAGGTAGCCTGGTGCTTACACAGCATCTCTGGCTATCCAAATTTCTTCTGTCCCTGAGTTTGAACAGTACATACATGGACCTCAAAGGATAAACCATGATTCAAATTCATATGGTACCTAAGTCTTATAGAGCAAGAATCTGAGCAGTGATTAGTTTATCCCAAATTTTACTCAAATCATTAAATTCCCAGATTCACTAAATCAGGTTTGAAATCTTAGGCATTATACAGCAAAAGAAAAGGACTCTTAAATCTTATTTAGTCACCTGTATCATTTATAATAATTCAAGACAAAGAAGTTTCTATCCATTTGTGAATTCTAAAAAGCACAGCCTCAAAACTCTATAAAGGCCTTTATTTGGAAGTCACTGCCAAACTGAACTGGTAGTCCCCTTTCATCATTGAATACTGAGAAGCTATCAAGAGACCTGACGACAAGCTGTGTCCACCTCAGGAAGACACGCTTGCAGTCTATAAACCAGGCAGCAACTGAAAGATATATTCTCAGTTCTTCCAAAATGACTGATTTTTAGGTTTTTTCTTTTTTAATGACCTTTCAAAAAACCACAAGAGGAGACAGCCTATAGCACTCTCATACCACATCAATTGAAATAAACTCACTAAGAATTGAATGAAAGGTCACAGAAACTGACTGAAGGCAAGCTCGGGCAGGATAGTGAGCACCAACAGGATAATGGAGTGGCCTATGAGGCCTGGTAGTTCAGGCTGGACTGAAGACTAGGTGCAAGGGTGTGGCCAAGGGAAGCATTGGGCTTTTTGAGAAAGAGAAGACAGAAATTATCATGGCTTTTAAAAGATCAAACTTAGTTTCTAATGATCACTAACTCCCAAGAGCTAAGCTGCGGCAGCTGACGCCCACCTAGAGAACCAGCTGGCAAGGCCACAGAGGAAGCACCAGAGGCCACTGTTTAGGAGAGAAGCCCTCACAATGGAAGCTTAAGTAGGAGGCCAAGAAAAGTAAGACCATGAATAAAGAAGTAAGTACCTGAAAGAATCAGGAGCAATGAAAAAACAACCTGGGAAGCACATTTCAGGTCAATATAAATAAGACCTTTCTGAGAACTACAGACGTTGATTGGTTGCTTTGACTGCTTGACTATTGTAGTATTATGGTTGGGAGGTAGCCTGGTGCTTACACAGCATCTCTGGCTATCCAAATTTCTTCTGTCCCTGAGTTTGAACAGTACATACATGGACCTCAAAGGATAAACCATGATTCAAATTCATATGGTACCTAAGTCTTATAGAGCAAGAATCTGAGCAGTGATTAGTTTATCCCAAATTTTACTCAAATCATTAAATTCCCAGATTCACTAAATCAGGTTTGAAATCTTAGGCATTATACAGCAAAAGAAAAGGACTCTTAAATCTTATTTAGTCACCTGTATCATTTATAATAATTCAAGACAAAGAAGTTTCTATCCATTTGTGAATTCTAAAAAGCACAGCCTCAAAACTCTATAAAGGCCTTTATTTGGAAGTCACTGCCAAACTGAACTGGTAGTCCCCTTTCATCATTGAATACTGAGAAGCTATCAAGAGACCTGACGACAAGCTGTGTCCACCTCAGGAAGACACGCTTGCAGTCTATAAACCAGGCAGCAACTGAAAGATATATTCTCAGTTCTTCCAAAATGACTGATTTTTAGGTTTTTTCTTTTTTAATGACCTTTCAAAAAACCACAAGAGGAGACAGCCTATAGCACTCTCATACCACATCAATTGAAATAAACTCACTAAGAATTGAATGAAAGGTCACAGAAACTGACTGAGAGAATCCAGTGATCTGCATGAGAATTAACAAGAAAGAAAGAGAAAGAATAAATGGACTTTCTGTTTAACACGATAGCATCTTAGCTTCTCTCTGGCAGCATCTATTCTGTCAGACCTCCGGGGGCTTGACATCAATGCCATTTGTATTTGCTTTAAAAAGATAAACACTGAAAAAAGATGAGCACTCACACATCTCAAAAAAAAAAAAAAAAGGGCAAATAAAAATAACAGGTACAATACAGCATTTAATTGACAATCAAAACACTATGATTTACTATTCCATATTTGTGGCAAAGAAATATAAAAACCTTAAGAGGGGGACAGGCATGACTTTTAGAAAAGCCTAAGTATTTCTTTAAAGACTTTTTCACATTTTTTATTATTTTTTAAATTTATTTTTTAATTGAAGGATAATTGCTTTACACTTTAAAGACATTTGTTACACCTGTTTAATGGGTAGCCTAATGTTCATGATACCATCCTCTGTATTTTTCAGTTACATTTAAAGCTCTCCATAAGAAAATTTAAGCAAAAACCTTAGAAAGAGCAGATCTGGTAAACACAGCTCTAAAAATGAATACTAGCTGACTTTTTAAAGAATGCCAAATCTCAAGAACTAATTAGTGATGTATAACAACAGTATAATATCAAATACTTCATGACAATAAAAACAGTTTTTTAAACAATCACTGTAACATTAAAAAAAAAAAAGAAAGTAAACTTGAAAATATTCTAGATGATTATAGGACATGGTAAAGTAGATTACTGCACTTCCCCACTGTGAAGCATTAGACAAGCTTTAAAAATACTAAGGCAGAAAATCTTTGAAGTCATACGAAGTCCCAAAGGTACACTGCTGGGTGGGAACAGGACAAGTTGCCTTATTCAGGTCCTGTGGCCTGGCTACAGCCAGTGCTTGCAGCAGGAGGTCCTGCATAGTATAGTGAGCCTGGGCGCATGGGCAATGGCAGCAGGTGGATGAAATTCTGAGGGCAATGTCACCTGGTGTAGGGTGACAGTGACAGCTGAGGAGCTCAACAGAGCCACAGGAGCAATGCCATCACCTTCTGTTCTGGGCAGGTTACACAGTGAACCTAAACAGGCAACCCTGGGTCCTGGGGACTGAAAAGCTGCTTCTTATCAGCTGAGGAAGCCCAGTGGGCACCACATCTTTCTTCACAGACTGTGTCTTCATGTTCAGGGGGAACATTTCCTGACTATTCCCTCTCAAGCTGAGAGTACATGTTGTTGGCCAGGTAGAGCTATATTTTCAAAAAGATTGTCAACAGAACCTAGAAAGCCCAGCAACAATCAACAGAACAATTTGGTGAGCACTGTGCAGACTGTGCACCCACAGGAACTCACCCTCTCAAGACATCAGAAATGATGCCTCCCAACAAAGCCATTGTCCAGGAAGAGAGCCCACTGACTGCTCCTTCCTTTTCATTATACATGAACCTGCACCCTTCCTGAGTCCTGGTCCCAAGAGCTGGGGTCCAGGAGTACCAGCTACAGTGTCTATTTGTTCCTGTTAAGACAGGAGGCATTTTTGTTCTCCTGCAGATGAGTCACTAGTGTCTGGCACTGAAGTCTACCATTTAGTTTTGTAAGTCAGGATCTTCTGACCCAGTCTGGTAGAATGTGGCCAGTCTTGAAGGCCTGTCAGGACACAGGCTGATGCAGGCCCCCCACCTGGGCAAGCCTGTCCAGATAAAATGCCCATAGGGCCTCTCTGCCAGCACCTAAGAAGTTTCTATAACCAGATGTTCTTTCTTGTGGTCACTATGTAGAATCTGGTCTTTGCTTTAATGATGATAGTTCCTATTTCAATGTGGTTCTCTTTGCACAATTCTCTATTATTTGCACATTTCCTGCTGCCCTGAGGGATCCCTTGGTCCCCACCAGACCCCCATGTTTGTGCTCCAAGGGACCTGGGCCTACTATCACCTCCCAACTTCCATCTTCTTTCCCAGCCCCTCTCAGACTTCACCATCCACCTAAAAGTTTACACATGTTCAAACCTCCCTCCCATTTCCAGTTCCACCCTTTATGGAAACAATTTGAGGTAGATTTGGGGGACTGGTGCTAGCCGCCTGTCCTACTGTCTTCCATATTTCACAGTGTAGAAGAAGCTGCACAGTTAAAACACTATTTTTCCTAGGATTCCATGCATCTTCCCCCTACCTCCATCATGCCTCTTTTGTATATATGTATTTATTTTCGTCCATCTTTATTTTTTGGCATGTGTGGGCCTCCCACTGCAGTGGCCTCTCTCACTGCAGAGCACCAGCTCTGGGCGCCTGAGCTCCAGAGCTCTGGCTTGTAATGGACACACTAGTCCAGCTGCTCCACGCCACGTGGGATCTTCTCTGGTCAGGGATTGAACCAGTGCCCCCTGCACTGTAAAGAGGACTCTTTATCCACTGGACCACCAGGTAAGCCCTCCCTTTCACCTTGTTAAGAACAAGGCAGCCACCTGCATGGGGTCTGGGAGCTATGAATGCCACAGACGCCTCCTCCGCACCTCTTCTGACAACTGTTCTTGCCACGACTCTTGCTTTGGCTGCTGCACTGCTCTCCCTGTGTCCCCAGCTTCACATCCTTTCCCTGACCTGAGGCACACCATCTCAAGACCTCCCTACAGTGTCCTCCACAGAAAACCTCCCCAACGAGTCCCACCTATTTCCATGGCTCCAATTAGTACTCAGGGCACGCATGCAATAAAGAAAAGCAAGGGGACCTTTAATACAAAATTCAGGGTACTGGAGTAAAGGCGAATGTGACCAGGGAGAGACAAGGATAGGGCTCTGATACTAGTTAACACGCCACTAATATCTGTTTTATTTACTGTACAAAACCATTGTGCGTGTGATAGTTTCAAAACAAGTTTAAGTTTCTACAATGAAAAAGCCTTTGGTGAGCTTTCGTGGTCCAAAGAGTAAACCTAAAAACTAAGATCATGCATGGCCACTGCACTCCAGGCCAACAAGCACCATCTGACCACATTTCCTCTCTATCATCACCTTGATAAATTCCTACTTTACACTCAAACCTCATCTAAATATTAATTTAATTGAGTAGAACCAAACATTGGTTTAATCAAGTATTTTCTCTTTTTTTTTGCTGGCACATATATATTTTTTAATTATTTTTATTTTACAGAGTTTTATTTTCACCTGTCCGTTCCATATTTCACAGTGTAGAAGAAGCTGCACAGTTAAAACACTATTTTTCCTAGGATTCCATGCATCTTCCCCCTACCTCCATCATGCCTCTTTTGTATATATGTATTTATTTTCGTCCATCTTTATTTTTTGGCATGTGTGGGCCTCCCACTGCAGTGGCCTCTCTCACTGCAGAGCACCAGCTCTGGGCGCCTGAGCTCCAGAGCTCTGGCTTGTAATGGACACACTAGTCCAGCTGCTCCACGCCACGTGGGATCTTCTCTGGTCAGGGATTGAACCAGTGCCCCCTGCACTGTAAAGAGGACTCTTTATCCACTGGACCACCAGGTAAGCCCTCCCTTTCACCTTGTTAAGAACAAGGCAGCCACCTGCATGGGGTCTGGGAGCTATGAATGCCACGGGCGCCTCCTCCGCCCCTCTTCTGACAACTGTTCTTGCCACGACTCTTGCTTTGGCTGCTGCACTGCTCTCCCTGTGTCCCCAGCTTCACATCCTTTCCCTGACCTGAGGCACACCATCTCAAGACCTCCCTACAGTGTCCTCCACAGAAAACCTCCCCAACGAGTCCCACCTATTTCCATGGCTCCAATTAGTACTCAGGGCACGCATGCAATAAAGAAAAGCAAGGGGACCTTTAATACAAAATTCAGGGTACTGGAGTAAAGGCGAATGTGACCAGGGAGAGACAAGGATAGGGCTCTGATACTAGTTAACACGCCACTAATATCTGTTTTATTTACTGTACAAAACCATTGTGCGTGTGATAGTTTCAAAACAAGTTTAAGTTTCTACAATGAAAAAGCCTTTGGTGAGCTTTCGTGGTCCAAAGAGTAAACCTAAAAACTAAGATCATGCATGGCCACTGCACTCCAGGCCAACAAGCACCATCTGACCACATTTCCTCTCTATCATCACCTTGATAAATTCCTACTTTACACTCAAACCTCATCTAAATATTAATTTAATTGAGTAGAACCAAACATTGGTTTAATCAAGTATTTTCTCTTTTTTTTTGCTGGCACATATATATTTTTATAATTATTTTTATTTTACTTTTACAGAGTTTTATTGTTTACAGATATGTGTAATCCCAGATTAGTCATATGTATATCCCTGGACCCCTCCCTCCTCCACCCCCTCCCTGTCTTCCCCATCCCACCCCCTCAGGCAGTTGCACAGCGCCCCTGCAGGATCCCCTATTCCCACAGCACAATGACAACAGCTATCTTTTTCACATATGATTCAAGTATATTGGTTTTTTTTTTAAACTTTTATTTTACTTTTAACTTTTACAGAGTTTTGTTGTTTATAGATATGTATGTTCCCAGATTAGTCATATGTATATCCCTGGCCCTCTCCCTCCTCCACCCCTCCCAGTCTCCCCCATCCCACCTCCAGGCCGTTGCACAGCGCCCTGCAGGATCCCCTATTCCCACAGCACAATGACAACAGCTATCTTTTTCACATATGATTCAAGTATATTGGTTTTTTTTTTAAACTTTTATTTTACTTTTAACTTTTACAGAGTTTTGTTGTTTATAGATATGTATGTTCCCAGATTAGTCATATGTATATCCCTGGCCCTCTCCCTCCTCCACCCCCTCCCAGTCTCCCCCATCCCACCCCCTCCAGGCCGTTGCACAGCGCCCCTGCAGGATCCCCTATTCCTGGAGCGCAATGACAACAGCTATCTTTTTCACATATGATTCAAGTATATTGTTTTAACCAGGCTGGTCTTCCTTGACATTTTTGTTACATTTCTGTATGATTCCTATCATCTGCAAGGGCAATAATGACATCTGTCGTGTCTACCACCTTGTTCAACACTCAGCATATCAAGGAGCTCCTTTACTCTTTTTAAAAAATGAATGGACTATTTTTGAGCAGTTGCTCTTTATAGAAAACATAAGCACAAAGTATACATCTTGCATTGTCACAACTGATAATCCAATGTTGATATACCACTATTAACTCAAGTCTACAGTTTACATTAGGATTCCCTCTTTGTGATGTGCATTCTTACAGGTTTGGACAAATTTAAAAGGACATAAATCCAGCATTACTGTATCATAAGTAATATTTTCACTGCTCTAAAAATCCCATGCTTTACCTACTCACTCCTCTCTCACCCTCCAACACTAGAACCCTTGATCATCTTACTGTCTCCATAGTTTTGTCTTCCCCAGAATGTCACAGTTGGAATGTTACAGTATGTACCCTTTCAGATTGGCTTCTTTCAATGTATATTTAAGGGCTTTCCGTGTCTTTTCTCATGGCTAAACAGCCAATCTCTTTTCAGCACTGAATAGTATTTCATTGTCTAGATTTAGCAGTTCATTAATCCATTCACCCAGTGAAGGATATCCTAGTTACTTCAATGTTTTGGCAATTACAAATAAAGCTGCTATAAACATCCACATGCAGGTTTCTGTGTGAACATAAGCATTCAACTCTTTCAGGTAAATATCAAGGAGCAGGTCTACTGGATTTTATGGTAAGAGTATATTTGGTTTTGTAAGAAACTGCCCAAATCTCTCTGGAGTGTCTGTACCATCCATCCTGTATTCCCACGGGCAAGGTATGAGAATGTCTGTGTTCCATATCCTCAGCAGCATTTGGTAGTGACAGTGTTTCGAATTTTGGCTATTCTAGTAGGTGTGCAGTGAGATCTCATCTACTGTTCATTCAGGAAGGCCAAGATGACACACTGCATGCTTCTGCAGATTCACTGGGTCTCTGTTTCATTTGCATGGCCTTCCACAAATATGCTAGGATTAGCTCACACCTACAGAGTCCACATGCCCGGAGCTGAGGTGGCCCCTCACATCTCTGTGTTATTTGCTTAACTCTTAAATTCTGCCAATGATTTTGGAGCACAATTAAGGTTTAAGAACTACTTGTTCAACCAAGGAGCCAAATATTGCTGACAACTCAATTCTGACATGTTACTTCTGTTTACATTCAGACTGAGGATTCTCTGGCAATGGTGGACATTAAGCACTATGACGGAAAGAAAAAACAAGTGTTTCTAATACAGTAAATGCTTAAAAATATTAACCTCATCCATAACTTACTTTTAAAAATCTATCTAGTAGATAATTCATAAATATACAAATATAGATAGCATTATATACATCTATTGTTATATATATCCATAATCTATAATATATCATACAATGTACATATATCATCTGGAAGTCCACAGTATAAAAATAGTATGGGCTGGAAAATACTCTTTTTCCACCCTGAAAAAGACCACACGCTATGCAGACCTTCAAGCGCAGGGACAGGGAGTATGTGCACTTCCTTCTATAAATTCCACACCATCCAATAATGGTATGGAAGTCTAAAGGTTTTTTTCAGTCCTGCAAAGAATCCCCTAGACTCAGAAGAAAAAGCACGGAAGACAGCAGTCCCCTCCAGGGCCAGTTCACATGGATCTAGGCAGGGAGGTTTTTCTTTTGAAAACAGAATCCTAAAGCCAATTTTAAGATTCTGAAAACTGTTCTGTGGTAGAATCTAAAATTCTAGCCAGGAAACTCTGGGTAGAATCAACTCTCTCCACTTTTATTCTCAGTAGCCATACTCTGAGTTTCTACAGTGATTTTCAAAACTCTGCACACAGTCTAGTTTCTAAGATGTTCAATGCCCAAATCTCTCTGGAGTGTCTGTACCATCCATCCTGTATTCCCACGGGCAAGTTTGAGAATGTCTGTGTTCCATATCCTCAGCAGCATTTGGTAGTGACAGTGTTTAATTTTGGCTATTCTAGTAGGTGTGCAGTGAGATCTCATCTACTGTTCATTCAGGAAGGCCAAGATGACACACTGCATGCTTCTGCAGATTCACTGGGTCTCTGTTTCATTTGCATGGCCTTCCACAAATATGCTAGGATTAGCTCACACCTACAGAGTCCACATGCCCGGAGCTGAGGTGGCCCCTCACATCTCTGTGTTATTTGCTTAACTCTTAAATTCTGCCAATGATTTTGGAGCACAATTAAGGTTTAAGAACTACTTGTTCAACCAAGGAGCCAAATATTGCTGACAACTCAATTCTGACATGTTACTTCTGTTTACATTCAGACTGAGGATTCTCTGGCAATGGTGGACATTAAGCACTATGACGGAAAGGAAAAACAAGTGTTTCTAATACAGTAAATGCTTAAAAATATTAACCTCATCCATAACTTACTTTTAAAAATCTATCTAGTAGATAATTCATAAATATACAAATATAGATAGCATTATATACATCTATTGTTATATATATCCATAATCTATAATATATCATACAATGTACATATATCATCTGGAAGTCCACAGTATAAAAATAGTATGGGCTGGAAAATACTCTTTTTCCACCCTGAAAAAGACCACACGCTATGCAGACCTTCAAGCGCAGGGACAGGGAGTATGTGCACTTCCTTCTATAAACTCCACACCATCCAATAATGGTATGGAAGTCTAAAGGTTTTTTTCAGTCCTGCAAAGAATCCCCTAGACTCACAAGAAAAAGCACGGAAGACAGCAGTCCCCTCCAGGGCCAGTTCACATGGATCTAGGCAGGGAGGTTTTTCTTTTGAAAACAGAATCCTAAAGCCAATTTTAAGATTCTGAAAACTGTTCTGTGGTAGAATCTAAAATTCTAGCCAGGAAACTCTGGGTAGAATCAACTCTCTCCACTTTTATTCTCAGTAGCCATACTCTGAGTTTCTACAATGATTTTCAAAAACTCTGCACACAGTCTAGTTTCTAAGATGATCAATAGAGACAGGTTCTAATGAACAAGAAAGTTATGTTCCAATTTTGGTTGTTCAACATTCTTTTTTTTTTTTTTTTTTTTAAATTTTGGGCACTTCTATTGCTCTTTCATTTATTTCCATCCATCGTTGTTCTTCGGCCCGTGTGGGCCTCCCATCTCAGTGGCCTCTGTTGCCGCAGAGCACCAGCTCTAGGCACATGCACTCCAGAGCTCCAGTTCAGTAGGTGGACACATCCGTCCAGCCGCTCCACAGCACGTGGGATCTTTCCAGGCCAGGGATCGAACCGGCGCCCCTTGCACTGCAAGGCAGTGTCCTTACCCACTGGAACACCTGGGAAGCCCTGTTCAACATTCTGTATGCTTTCTTGTAGAATAACATAATGAAATATGATTGGAAAAGACCACTTATCATCTACCTACTACTTATAGGACTATTTCTTTGGAAAATATGTTTTAGGTTCTCATTTGGGGTGCTAAGAAAGAATTTTCCTCACTCTCCTAGGCTCTTGATTTTCATTTCAGTCATCATCTTCTATTTAGGAGGTCCCTCACAGCACCTACAGACAAAACCAATGAGCACTATCTCTATCTACTTTTGTTTCTTTATACTTATCAGAGAAAAAATTAGACAAAAGTGATTTTTACATTTATCTGTTTCTGCTGGTTCCAACTTTCTATATACAACTTGAAGTAAACTTTCCTTTCCAATCTTGCCTCGACTTCTCTCCATTTCTGCCCAATATCCCAGGCTATATTCTACATGCCCCAAACTACCTGTCCTATTGTCCAACCGTGGTTCTGTGCCTATGCTTTGTTAAGCCCCTTGCTGTACAATTCAGAAGAAAAGCACGGAAGACAGCAGTCCCCTCCAGGGCCAGTTCACATGGATCTAGGCAGGGAGGTTTTTCTTTTGAAAACAGAATCCTAAAGCCAATTTTAAGATTCTGAAAACTGTTCTGTGGTAGAATCTAAAATTCTAGCCAGGAAACTCTGGGTAGAATCAACTCTCTCCACTTTTATTCTCAGTAGCCATACTCTGAGTTTCTACAATGATTTTCAAAAACTCTGCACACAGTCTAGTTTCTAAGATGATCAATAGAGACAGGTTCTAATGAACAAGAAAGTTATGTTCCAATTTTGGTTGTTCAACATTCTTTTTTTTTTTTTTTTTTTTTAAATTTTGGGCACTTCTATTGCTCTTTCATTTATTTCCATCCATCGTTGTTCTTCGGCCCGTGTGGGCCTCCCATCTCAGTGGCCTCTGTTGCCGCAGAGCACCAGCTCTAGGCACATGCACTCCAGAGCTCCAGTTCAGTAGGTGGACACATCCGTCCAGCCGCTCCACAGCACGTGGGATCTTTCCAGGCCAGGGATCGAACCGGCGCCCCTTGCACTGCAAGGCAGTGTCCTTACCCACTGGAACACCTGGGAAGCCCTGTTCAACATTCTGTATGCTTTCTTGTAGAATAACATAATGAAATATGATTGGAAAAGACCACTTATCATCTACCTACTACTTATAGGACTATTTCTTTGGAAAATATGTTTTAGGTTCTCATTTGGGGTGCTAAGAAAGAATTTTCCTCACTCTCCTAGGCTCTTGATTTTCATTTCAGTCATCATCTTCTATTTAGGAGGTCCCTCACAGCACCTACAGACAAAACCAATGAGCACTATCTCTATCTACTTTTGTTTCTTTATACTTATCAGAGAAAAAATTAGACAAAAGTGATTTTTACATTTATCTGTTTCTGCTGGTTCCAACTTTCTATATACAACTTGAAGTAAACTTTCCTTTCCAATCTTGCCTCGACTTCTCTCCATTTCTGCCCAATATCCCAGGCTATATTCTACATGCCCCAAACTACCTGTCCTATTGTCCAACCGTGGTTCTGTGCCTATGCTTTGTTAAGCCCCTTGCTGTACAATTCAGATTACTGCAATAGTCAGAAGCAACAGGAAATGTTCCAATAGGACATAAAGAAGGATGTTGTAGGTAGTTACATTAACCTGCTTGAAAACATCACTCTAAATATCTCCATTTCTTCACCAATTACACCACTGTTCTCCATAAACCACTGAGTGAAAGTGAAAGAGAATTCTAAGAGTATTAACTTCTTTTATAAAACACTTACCTGATAATGTCCTTTGATGACTTAATAAGAACACTGAAGCAGGGTTTCTCTGGTAGCTCAGTGGTAAAGAATTTGCCTGCCCATGTGGGAGACACAGGTTCGATTGCTGATCCGGGAAGATTCCACATGCTGCGGAGCAACTAAGTCCATGAGCCACAACTACTGAGCCTGTACTAGTAGCCTCAATTACTGAGCCCATGTGCCCTAGAGCCTGAGTTTCACAACAAAAGAAGTCACCAAAACAAGAACCCTGCTCTCCTCAACTAGAGAGTAGCCCCCACTCTCTGCAACTAGAGAAGAGCCTGCAGCAGCAGTGAAAATCACCAAAAATAAATAAAAACCTAAAATAAAGTTCTTAAAAACAAAAAAAAAACACGAAAGCACTTTTAGAACAGTAAATATTTTTAAGAAGTTCAAATTGAAACCTAATTTAAAACTCATCTTGCTCATCAGAACATCGTTCAAATTATTATCAGCTCAGATCAATGCCAAATATTAAGTGTATTTCTCTATCCTTTTCCCCACTATTTTTTTTAATCTTAGTCCCAAGTATGGCATTCAAAAATCCTCTTAGGCTCTTGATTTTCATTTCAGTCATCATCTTCTATTTAGGAGGTCCCTCACAGCACCTACAGACAAAACCAATGAGCACTATCTCTATCTACTTTTGTTTCTTTATACTTATCAGAGAAAAAATTAGACAAAAGTGATTTTTACATTTATCTGTTTCTGCTGGTTCCAACTTTCTATATACAACTTGAAGTAAACTTTCCTTTCCAATCTTGCCTCGACTTCTCTCCATTTCTGCCCAATATCCCAGGCTATATTCTACATGCCCCAAACTACCTGTCCTATTGTCCAACCGTGGTTCTGTGCCTATGCTTTGTTAAGCCCCTTGCTGTACAATTCAGATTACTGCAATAGTCAGAAGCAACAGGAAATGTTCCAATAGGACATAAAGAAGGATGTTGTAGGTAGTTACATTAACCTGCTTGAAAACATCACTCTAAATATCTCCATTTCTTCACCAATTACACCACTGTTCTCCATAAACCACTGAGTGAAAGTGAAAGAGAATTCTAAGAGTATTAACTTCTTTTATAAAACACTTACCTGATAATGTCCTTTGATGACTTAATAAGAACACTGAAGCAGGGTTTCTCTGGTAGCTCAGTGGTAAAGAATTTGCCTGCCCATGTGGGAGACACAGGTTCGATTGCTGATCCGGGAAGATTCCACATGCTGCGGAGCAACTAAGTCCATGAGCCACAACTACTGAGCCTGTACTAGTAGCCTCAATTACTGAGCCCATGTGCCCTAGAGCCTGAGTTTCACAACAAAAGAAGTCACCAAAACAAGAACCCTGCTCTCCTCAACTAGAGAGTAGCCCCCACTCTCTGCAACTAGAGAAGAGCCTGCAGCAGCAGTGAAAATCACCAAAAATAAATAAAAACCTAAAATAAAGTTCTTAAAAACAAAAAAAAAACACGAAAGCACTTTTAGAACAGTAAATATTTTTAAGAAGTTCAAATTGAAACCTAATTTAAAACTCATCTTGCTCATCAGAACATCGTTCAAATTATTATCAGCTCAGATCAATGCCAAATATTAAGTGTATTTCTCTATCCTTTTCCCCACTATTTTCCTTCTCTTTAATGAATGCTCTAGTCCCAAGTATACTACGCATGCATGCATGTTAAATCACTTCAGTCGTGTCCAGCTCTTTGGACTGTAGCCCACCAGGCTCCTCTGTCCATGGGCTTCTCCTGGCAATAATATTGGAGCAGATTGCTATTTCCTTCTCCAGGGGATCTTTCCGACCCAGGAATTGAATCTGCGTCTCCTGCGTCTCTTGCACTGGAGACAGATTCTTTACCCAATGAACCACCTGGAAAGCCCAGTCCCAAGCATGCTATAATGAATGTTTAAAGTACAACTGTTATATGAGGACTAGAACATCACTACAGATATACGAGGTACCATGTATATTCTTGTGTGAACCTCTTTCAGGCTATTTGATCATTCAACATTCAGTGTTTTTTCCAGTCATCCTTCCTTATAAGAATAACAATGACAGTATCTGTCATGTAACAAGCACCCATTAATAAAGCACTTTATACATATACTTGCCCTCTTAATGTTCATTAAGTATCCCATTTTAATAAAACAGAAAAAAAGAGGCTAGAAGGCAGTGGAAATGAGATGTCCACAACCTGGCACCAACACCCCACCTTTCACCCGTCAACAGCATCGACTCTTGTGCCAGGAGTAAAACTCAGCCGCCACAACCTGCCCCTATTCCACCTCACCTTAACTGAAGAAACATGTGGTAGCAAGTGCCTCCCCACCCCCAGCACTTCCTGTCCCTTTCCAAGAGTAACCTTAAGTTACGTCTAATCATTTCACTCTCTGATTCAACAACTCTTCATGGATTACATCATGTGGGCAAATACCTGCCCACTATTGTAAAGGTATGAAGGCAGCTAAGACTGTCCATCCCTGGACTCCGGAATGTTCACCCCTGACACTCTTGGGGGTTAGGAGGGCAAGTGTGAGGACATTTGACAGGATGGCCTAGTGGGACCAAGAAAGGCCCCACAGCCAGAGCCAGTATGGCACATTTCATACAGGAAAGAAGCCAGGGCCTGGAGGGTGAGAGGCAGAGGCCAGCAAGAGAAGGAGCCAGCTCACAGTGGGGAAGCAGGTACGCAGCTAGGAGTTTCTTACAAGCATGACAGGAATGGAATAGGCTGACTGACATTTTTAGACACTACTCTGGTTACTGGGAAGAAAACAAACGGCTAGGGACGGCGGAAGGGTACCCCAGTTACAAGGGGGACTGGGCCAGCAGATGAATGGCCTATACCCTCCCTGATCACACAGCATCAGGACCATCCATGTTCACTTGTTTTTTACCCACTCACAGAGACAGCCATCAAAAGCCAGCACTCACATGTATCTCTGTGCCTCATCCCCTTCCACGTGCACAGCACAGTGGCACTATGCTTAAATAAGTGAGTGAATACTGTCATGTAAAGGACACTGCTAGGAACATTTTCAATCACAGGATTAATGTGAAATCAGTTAGAAGTCTAATTCCTCTGACAGTTTCAGAAACAGGCCTTCTTTCATTATATGAAATAAGCACAACTGAAACAACAGTTGGCAGTATTTCTCATAGCTCTACTACTCTAGACCCTAAGAAACACAAACTGACTCAGAAAGAGCTTTGGTACCTAGAGTTAGTGCTTTACAAGATATTTGTGCTTTATGAGATATTCACTATCAAGCAGCCTTCAGACAGTTTACAATGGCTTTTTATCCCCCAGTTTCAAATCTGAGTGAAAGCTGATCTTTTGCCAAAAAGGCAACAAAGAAGAGACATAAATCCACTGCACTGAAGGTTCTCAGAGATCCAGTGGGTCTCCTGTGTCCCTGGTACTCTCTATAAGAGAATACCTCAAGCGTCCCCATTACTGCTAGCCTTAGTCCTCATGGCTGCCTGTTTTTCTCTTCCAATCTCTTAAGTCTCATTAAGTTTTCTCTTGCTCTTCAATACTTCCAGGAATTACTACTGAGTCTGCCCAAGAAGTTCTGTTAGTACTTACTTGTATGACAGAAATCTCATTTCAAAAGAATAAACCCACAAGATTATTGGGTGAATATTTAAATTTCCTTGGTTACTGCATGATCAGCATCACAGAGGCCTCGATTTACTTACCTAAGTAATGTGGTGGGTGAAATGCCATAGGTTTGCTAGTCGCTGAATAATATCCAATTGCTCTCTTAAATCGAATAACTTTGTCATCTGTTCTAGACTGAAACAAATGGATGAACACCTTTGTAAATTATTATGCCACTAATCATGTGTGTATTAATAAATTTTTATAATTCAAAATAGTCCTTAGCCTTTAAAGCTAGATGAGAGTTTAGAATAACATTAAAATCTTTAAGGAAAATCAACAGCTGGTCATAAAAGATACAAATAAACACTAATTTTCTGAGAACAATGTGCTTATTAGAGTCTGATACAGCAGTCAGAAGACCTGAGTTCTAGGATGCAGTCTTCCAACTCCTCCTTGGCAAGGTCTCTGATGCTCGCTGGAAAGGTTTTACCTACCCCCTCCAGCAAAGCGGCAGTAGAATTTTAGCTCTTTAGAGAGCAAACAGGAAGTCACGCAAACTTCACCTCTTCTACTATAGCCTGACCGCCCTTGCATTCCTTACTTTCCAAAAAAGGAAGAAGAAATCCCTGATCATCACCTGAAGGGATGGATAAATCAGAGCTCCACAATTCTGCTTGCCCATGATACATCTTAGTAGAAATCCTATTGGATTACCATGGAGGATCTAGGGTCAGCAGAGACCTTACCATTTGTCTACTTCAACTCCTCCTCTTTGCAAGCGCTCCTGGGCCCAACTGGTGTGCGGCCCTCAAGCCCCCTCCAAACTCAGCATACACCAGAGCACAAAGCGCAACTCAGAAGCTTGCATTTTACCTGAGAATGCTGGAAAACATCTTTAGCATGATCCAAGTCCTGGTACTCTCTATAAGAGAATACCTCAAGCGTCCCCATTACTGCTAGCCTTAGTCCTCATGGCTGCCTGTTTTCTCTTCCAATCTCTTAAGTCTCATTAAGTTTTCTCTGCTCTTCAATACTTCCAGGAATTACTACTGAGTCTGCCCAAGAAGTTCTGTTAGTACTTACTTGTATGACAGAAATCTCATTTCAAAAGAATAAACCCACAAGATTATTGGGTGAATATTTAAATTTCCTTGGTTACTGCATGATCAGCATCACAGAGGCCTCGATTTACTTACCTAAGTAATGTGGTGGGTGAAATGCCATAGGTTTGCTAGTCGCTGAATAATATCCAATTGCTCTCTTAAATCGAATAACTTTGTCATCTGTTCTAGACTGAAACAAATGGATGAACACCTTTGTAAATTATTATGCCACTAATCATGTGTGTATTAATAAATTTTTATAATTCAAAATAGTCCTTAGCCTTTAAAGCTAGATGAGAGTTTAGAATAACATTAAAATCTTTAAGGAAAATCAACAGCTGGTCATAAAAGATACAAATAAACACTAATTTTCTGAGAACAATGTGCTTATTAGAGTCTGATACAGCAGTCAGAAGACCTGAGTTCTAGGATGCAGTCTTCCAACTCCTCCTTGGCAAGGTCTCTGATGCTCGCTGGAAAGGTTTTACCTACCCCCTCCAGCAAAGCGGCAGTAGAATTTTAGCTCTTTAGAGAGCAAACAGGAAGTCACGCAAACTTCACCTCTTCTACTATAGCCTGACCGCCCTTGCATTCCTTACTTTCCAAAAAAGGAAGAAGAAATCCCTGATCATCACCTGAAGGGATGGATAAATCAGAGCTCCACAATTCTGCTTGCCCATGATACATCTTAGTAGAAATCCTATTGGATTACCATGGAGGATCTAGGGTCAGCAGAGACCTTACCATTTGTCTACTTCAACTCCTCCTCTTTGCAAGCGCTCCTGGGCCCAACTGGTGTGCGGCCCTCAAGCCCCCTCCAAACTCAGCATACACCAGAGCACAAAGCGCAACTCAGAAGCTTGCATTTTACCTGAGAATGCTGGAAAACATCTTTAGCTATGGCATCCAAGTCCGAGGTATCCTGGATGTTGCGGACATAGTCAGCCACAGCCTTGATGACCACATCACACGGTGGCAAGACCAGCTGGTGGGCCCGGACCTAAGAAAACAAGCACACATGTCAATACACTAATTCCAAACATAGGGACCAGAAACTACAGCCATGTGTCCCCGTGAAGGGCCTGATTATGGTCCATTTGTGAGTGCTTGGCCCCAAGACTTTGGTGCCCTGAGAGTCAAGCCCTGGATCTCTGGTTCAGCTGTCAAAATACAACTCAGCTGTTTCAACCTGATTAGGTTAAAGAGCGTCTGACAGCCTTCCATCACTGCTGAGATGTCTACAACCTGCTCACACAAGAACAGCACAGAAGCCCTGAGCTACACGTGCTCCTCTTTTTCCAACACTAGCCACCAGGAGGCTATGCCGGATGAACGCCCCTTGACCCGAGTCTACTACAAAAAGCCAAGGTCAGCGTGAAATGGATGGAAAATGGTATTCCTGACTGCTGAGGGACATGTCTGGTGAAAGACACATGAAAATTTTCCTATCCAAGAACACTTGATACCAGGAAAAGGGTTAAGTAAGGAAATCTTATTTTTTCATGAAAACTAAAAAAACACATGAAGAGAGACACCTTAATTTAACAAAAGTAAGATATGCCCATATTCTTAGAAACAAAGATGAATCACACATGAACTCTGTTTATAAAATTTTTTAACTTAATGGTAATATGAAATGACACTATTTCCTATTCAGTCACAAAGATCATAAAGATAAAGAAGATGGCAAAAACATCTAAAGGCACTGTGGTTCCAGAGC
This sequence comes from Tragulus kanchil, assembly GCA_022376925.1. Lineage (NCBI taxonomy): Eukaryota > Metazoa > Chordata > Mammalia > Artiodactyla > Tragulidae > Tragulus > Tragulus kanchil. The sequence goes on along the minus strand of JAIOJX010000023.1, from coordinate 89,391,670 downwards.
TGTGCGCTCCTGCCCATCACACCGAAGAATGTGGTATGTTACACAGCAAGGGAGGTAGGCTTGGGCCAAGCAGTTACCCCAGATCATGCAGATGGACCCAATGTCATCACAGGATCCTCTAAAGGAGAAAGGAAGGCAGAGAAGCAGGTTTCATACTAAGGTAGAGCAGGACTCCACTGGCCATTGATGGCTCTGACAATGGAGGGAGGGCCATGAGCCATGGAATGCAGCACCAACAGAAGCTTGGGAAGGCAGGAAACACTCTCTCTGGAGCCTCTAGAAGAAATGTGGTCCTCTCACACCTTGCTCTTAGCCCTATTGAGACCCACTTTGGTTGCGACCTCTATAAAATACTAATTTTGTGATATTTAAGACACCAAATACACTAATTCCAAACATAGGGACCAGAAACTACAGCCATGTGTCCCCGTGAAGGGCCTGATTATGGTCCATTTGTGAGTGCTTGGCCCCAAGACTTTGGTGCCCTGAGAGTCAAGCCCTGGATCTCTGGTTCAGCTGTCAAAATACAACTCAGCTGTTTCAACCTGATTAGGTTAAAGAGCGTCTGACAGCCTTCCATCACTGCTGAGATGTCTACAACCTGCTCACACAAGAACAGCACAGAAGCCCTGAGCTACACGTGCTCCTCTTTTTCCAACACTAGCCACCAGGAGGCTATGCCGGATGAACGCCCCTTGACCCGAGTCTACTACAAAAAGCCAAGGTCAGCGTGAAATGGATGGAAAATGGTATTCCTGACTGCTGAGGGACATGTCTGGTGAAAGACACATGAAAATTTTCCTATCCAAGAACACTTGATACCAGGAAAAGGGTTAAGTAAGGAAATCTTATTTTTTCATGAAAACTAAAAAAACACATGAAGAGAGACACCTTAATTTAACAAAAGTAAGATATGCCCATATTCTTAGAAACAAAGATGAATCACACATGAACTCTGTTTATAAAATTTTTTAACTTAATGGTAATATGAAATGACACTATTTCCTATTCAGTCACAAAGATCATAAAGATAAAGAAGATGGCAAAAACATCTAAAGGCACTGTGGTTCCAGAGCTGTGCGCTCCTGCCCATCACACCGAAGAATGTGGTATGTTACACAGCAAGGGAGGTAGGCTTGGGCCAAGCAGTTACCCCAGATCATGCAGATGGACCCAATGTCATCACAGGATCCTCTAAAGGAGAAAGGAAGGCAGAGAAGCAGGTTTCATACTAAGGTAGAGCAGGACTCCACTGGCCATTGATGGCTCTGACAATGGAGGGAGGGCCATGAGCCATGGAATGCAGCACCAACAGAAGCTTGGGAAGGCAGGAAACACTCTCTCTGGAGCCTCTAGAAGAAATGTGGTCCTCTCACACCTTGCTCTTAGCCCTATTGAGACCCACTTTGGTTGCGACCTCTATAAAATACTAATTTTGTGATATTTAAGACACCAAATGGGCTTCCCTGGTGGCTCAGATGGTAAAGAATTCACCTGCAATGCAGGTGACCCAGGCTTAATCCCTGGGCTGGGAAAATCCCCTGGAGAAGAAAATGGCAACCCACTCCAGTATTGTTGCCTGGAGAATCCCATGGAATTCCTGAAGAATCCCCAGAGGAAGCTGGTGGGCTACAGTTCACAGGGTCTACAGTCCTCACAAAGATTTGGACATGAATGAAGTGACAGAGTCACTTCAAGACAGTAAACATAAATAAGAAGATACAGGGAGGAAAAAGCAAAAGCAAAAGAAGAATTAGAGAAACAACATAAACAGAACCTCTGGAAAAACATGACATTCACACTATTATGGTATCAACACACAAATTTCCAGATGCACAAGAGTATATTTCAATTTCTTTTTGGAAAAGCAATTTTTTTTTTTTTGAAATAATGTTTCTCATGTTTGAAAAATGTCAGCTGGTCTGTCTCCTACAGGAGGATTTGTTTCCTTGTTCTGATCAGTGTTTGATGAAGGTAAATCCCATCATAATGAACTCCAGGGAACTAGTAAGATGTCTGTGGCTGCAGATCACAAGCACATTCCTAGAAACCCAATTCACCCCTCTGTAAAATGAAAAACTATTGACACAGAGGCTCCATTGTGAAGAGGTCCCTGGAACAGTGTATTCCAGTCAATTTAGGAGAAGTGGAAGCTCTGTCCACTCCTTGCCTTTTGAGATGTTTAACAGTTCCATAACCAATCCTATCAGGAGGCCCCAAGAATGAGAAGCCAGGACAGAAACCTTCAGCCATCCTACAGTTGACACTTTGCCCTTGGTGAGCACACACCACAGGGAAGGGGACAGCCTGAAATGGCCAGCAGGCTCAAGGCCCCTGGATGACTCCCTCTCAGGGATCTGATCTTCTGTCTCTAACTACAGTTTGAGTCTACTTGGTCACAGAATACCCCTTGGCAGTTGGATAGCCTAGGATTACCTCACTATGCAGCATACAGTATTGGGAAGGCCATACAAAGAGTTTATATAGAGAACAAATGACAACATGGTAAGAACAAAATTTATTGGAAATAAAAATATCCACGATATGAAAAGGGCTTTTCTCCAGGAGTTGGGAGCTAATGGGGTGGTGCAGGCACCTCTCCCAGGGGGTACACCACAGACTTACAGTCACATACTATGCCATTCCACCTCAAATGAAAATGACAGTCTCCCACTTTTGTTTCTATGGATCTCCTTGTCTTCTCTACTCCCACCCTCTACAACACTAGGCTATAAAATCCTTGAAGCAAACAGATCCTATCGTAAGAGGCCTCCTGAATCCTTCTGACAGGCTTATCAACACCATGTCAAACTATACCCTTTATAATTTACCCATGGCCGAGACGCTTCCCTCACACTCTCCCCACTCTCTACTCCCCCAGCTTCATTCCTAATCCAGCCTTCCCAACCTAGCTCAGGATGAGCACCCATATCTTCCTCTGAGACTGCTGGTGATACTGCTCCCAAAGGATCTCCTGACTGGTCTTTAAATGCAAGTCAACATGAACACAAGCTGCATATAGCATCATTGCTGAAGCAGATGAGCCTGACCCACTTCCCTGCCATTTGGAAAACAACAAAGTGGAAATGATTACAAATACTCTGAATCTTGGCAATTTTCACAAAGAAAACTGGAAACCCAATTTGGTCAACATTCACTTATGGGTAAGGTATTATTCTAGAAACAAGAATATGGAACATCTCCCCAGTAATCGACTTAAAGAAGCTCACGTTCTTATTGGAGTAAAAAATGCTGACCAGACTCCACAGAGCCCTCGGAGAGCATCCTACAGGAAAACCAGGCCCAGCTGAAGAGGAAGAAAGGCTTCTGCATCCTCTGTGATTCTCCAAGTGCAGGCTCTGAGATCCAACTCAGTGTAGTCTTGGCGCCCCGCAATCAATTAGAAGAGTTACCCTAAGGGGGCTCTGGCAGTTTGTTTGGAGAAGCCCTCCAACCACTGCATCACTGAACACACTCTGAGGCCCTGTATTTTCTAAAAGAGTCAAGAGTAAGGGAAATATTTAAACACTGTAACTGTTAGGTAACTACCAGTAGCTATGCCTTGAGATTCTTGCAAAGTTATGACATGTATCAGTATCTTTTTTTTTTTTTTTTTAAGAGATCTGCAAAATTTTTTTTTTTTTAGTTTTTTTTATTTTTTTTTTTGGGGCGGGGGTCGGGTTGGGGAGGGAGGGGAGCGGGCGGGCCACTTCTATTGGTCTTTCATTTCTCTGTTTTCATCCGTCTTTGTTCTTTGGCTCCTGTGGGCCTCCCATTGCGGTGGCATCTGTTGTTGCAGAGCGCCAGCTCGGGCATGACAGTCTCCCACTTTTGTTTCTATGGATCTCCTTGTCTTCTCTACTCCCACCCTCTACAACACTAGGCTATAAAATCCTTGAAGCAAACAGATCCTATCGTAAGAGGCCTCCTGAATCCTTCTGACAGGCTTATCAACACCATGTCAAACTATACCCTTTATAATTTACCCATGGCCGAGACGTCCTCACACTCTCCCACTCTCTACTCCCCCAGCTTCATTCCTAATCCAGCCTTCCCAACCTAGCTCAGGATGAGCACCCATATCTTCCTCTGAGACTGCTGGTGATACTGCTCCCAAAGGATCTCCTGACTGGTCTTTAAATGCAAGTCAACATGAACACAAGCTGCATATAGCATCATTGCTGAAGCAGATGAGCCTGACCCACTTCCCTGCCATTTGGAAAACAACAAAGTGGAAATGATTACAAATACTCTGAATCTTGGCAATTTTCACAAAGAAAACTGGAAACCCAATTTGGTCAACATTCACTTATGGGTAAGGTATTATTCTAGAAACAAGAATATGGAACATCTCCCCAGTAATCGACTTAAAGAAGCTCACGTTCTTATTGGAGTAAAAAATGCTGACCAGACTCCACAGAGCCCTCGGAGAGCATCCTACAGGAAAACCAGGCCCAGCTGAAGAGGAAGAAAGGCTTCTGCATCCTCTGTGATTCTCCAAGTGCAGGCTCTGAGATCCAACTCAGTGTAGTCTTGGCGCCCCGCAATCAATTAGAAGAGTTACCCTAAGGGGGCTCTGGCAGTTTGTTTGGAGAAGCCCTCCAACCACTGCATCACTGAACACACTCTGAGGCCCTGTATTTTCTAAAAGAGTCAAGAGTAAGGGAAATATTTAAACACTGTAACTGTTAGGTAACTACCAGTAGCTATGCCTTGAGATTCTTGCAAAGTTATGACATGTATCAGTATCTTTTTTTTTTTTTTTTAAAGAGATCTGCAAGATTTTTTTTTTTTAAGATTTATTTATTTGTTTATTTTTGGGGGGCGGGGGTCGGGTTGGGGAGGGAGGGGAGCGGGCGGGCCACTTCTATTGGTCTTTCATTTCTCTGTTTTCATCCGTCTTTGTTCTTTGGCTCCTACGGGCCTCCCATTGCGGTGGCATCTGTTGTTGCAGAGCGCCAGCTCCGGGCACATGCACTCCAGAGCTCCGGCTCGGTGATTGGACACATCAGTCCAGCCGCTCCGCGGCACGTGGGATCTTACCAGGCCAGGGATTGAACCGGCGCCCCTTGCACTGCAAGGTGGTGTCCTTATCCACTGGACCACCAGGGGAAGCCCCATGTATCAGTATCTTGTATGTGATTCTCACACTCTCTTTCTGGCAGGTCTCATTTGTCCCTAAGGTTTTAAGTACATCTTTATGTTGATGACTCTCCAGTATACTTCTCCCAATGAGACCTCTTTCCCGAACTGCAGGGTGTATCCTACTGACTACTAAGTCATTTCCACTCGGGTACTCCACCTCTGCACCAAAATTGATGCTTCTAATTTAGGAAAGGCTGTGGAAATAAAGGATACAGAACAAAGTTGGGGTTTGAATCAAGGCAGGAATTTCCCCAAGGGGTGAAGAGAACAGGATGACTGATGTGCCAAGTGCTCCAGAGAAGCTGAAAATCGTTTTGACACATCCACAGCCCTGGACATACTCTTGTCTACCAGAAATCAGTGAGGAGGGGCACAGGGGACAGTGAGGGTGGGTTAGGCTGTTGGGGACATTATGGAAAACCACCCTTTGGAGATTTGAGGATGAAAAAGAGACTGAAGAAAACATGGGCAACTAGACCATGTTTACAAACTGAGGATCGAGGACCAAAAGAGGGGTTGTCTACATAGGAGTGAGGTGGTGACTAGATGAGGTGAGGCAGGACTTCCCCAAGAATGCCAGGTTAGTCTGGTCTCAGAATGGAAAAGGGAAGTAAATTGGCCTGGATGAAGAAGAATGCAAACAGGGGAATGAGAAGCTGAGGACTCTCATCATCCTTGGATAAAGGGCTTCTCTGAGAGAGAAAGCAGTGTGAAGCTGAGAGAGGCCCGAAGAGATGATGAATGTTTAAGATAAATATTAAGGAGAATAAAGGATTAACTGTCAAGATTGATAGCTTCATTGAAGTTGGAGACCATAATTTTAAAAACCAGTTTTACTGAGATATTTTACTTAAGGCAAAATTTACCAACTTTCAGTACATAATTCATTGAGCTCTGACAAACACATATATTACTGTAGTGCATGCTCAGTTGCTCAGTTATGTTCGACTCTGTGATACCATGGACTGCAGCATGCCAGGCCCCTCCTCAGTACATAATTCATTGAGCTCTGACAAACACATATATTACTGTAGTGCATGCTCAGTTGCTCAGTCATGTTCGACTCTGTGATACCATGGACTGCAGCGTGCCAGGCCCCTCTGTCCATGGGATTATCTCAGGTTGCCATTTCCATCTCCAATTACTGTAGCCACTACCACAATTATGAAATATATTTTTTCCATCACATCAGCTTCCTGTTCTCCTTCCCAAGGCAACCACTAACCTGCTTTCTATCACTATACTTTTGCTTTTGCTAGGGTTTTACATAAAAGCAATCTCATATATTTCCCTTGTTTTTCATTTTTACTTAAGATAATGTTTTGAAGATTCATACATATTGTAAGAAAGTAACTGGTCCCTTTCACTGCTACCAGCATTCCACTGTATGATTGTGCCACAATTTATTCATCCATTCACCAACTAACTGCTGCTTGGTGTGTTTGAGACTACAATAGATAAAGCTGTCCAGCACTAAGGCTGAATCATTTGTGTGAGCAGAGGATTTCATTCCCAGGAGTGAATGTCTAGCAGTGGGATAGCTGGGGTATATGGCAGGTGGATGCTTAACTTTGTATGAAACTGTAAGACTGTTTTCAAAGTGACCATTCTGGATTCTGCTTCCCAACAGCCATATCTACAGGTGCTGACACGCACAGATACTGCATCCTCTCTGTCTCCATTCACCCATCCTAGTGTTAGCAATACAGCTCATAGTGGCTTTAATCTGCATTTCCTAATGGCATGGAGCATCTCCCTGTGTGCCTACTGAATATGCTGTAAAATGGCTGTTCAAAGTTTTCTGGGTCTCCAGAATGGAAAAAGGAAGTAAATTGGCCTGGATGAAGAAGAATGCAAACAGGGGAATGAGAAGCTGAGGACTCTCATCATCCTTGGATAAAGGGCTTCTCTGAGAGAGAAAGCAGTGTGAAGCTGAGAGAGGCCCGAAGAGATGATGAATGTTTAAGATAAATATTAAGGAGAATAAAGGATTAACTGTCAAGATTGATAGCTTCATTGAAGTTGGAGACCATAATTTTAAAAACCAGTTTTACTGAGATATTTTACTTAAGGCAAAATTTACCAACTTTCAGTACATAATTCATTGAGCTCTGACAAACACATATATTACTGTAGTGCATGCTCAGTTGCTCAGTTATGTTCGACTCTGTGATACCATGGACTGCAGCATGCCAGGCCCCTCCTCAGTACATAATTCATTGAGCTCTGACAAACACATATATTACTGTAGTGCATGCTCAGTTGCTCAGTCATGTTCGACTCTGTGATACCATGGACTGCAGCGTGCCAGGCCCCTCTGTCCATGGGATTATCTCAGGTTGCCATTTCCATCTCCAATTACTGTAGCCACTACCACAATTATGAAATATATTTTTTCCATCACATCAGCTTCCTGTTCTCCTTCCCAAGGCAACCACTAACCTGCTTTCTATCACTATACTTTTGCTTTTGCTAGGGTTTTACATAAAAGCAATCTCATATATTTCCCTTGTTTTTCATTTTTACTTAAGATAATGTTTTGAAGATTCATACATATTGTAAGAAAGTAACTGGTCCCTTTCACTGCTACCAGCATTCCACTGTATGATTGTGCCACAATTTATTCATCCATTCACCAACTAACTGCTGCTTGGTGTGTTTGAGACTACAATAGATAAAGCTGTCCAGCACTAAGGCTGAATCATTTGTGTGAGCAGAGGATTTCATTCCCAGGAGTGAATGTCTAGCAGTGGGATAGCTGGGGTATATGGCAGGTGGATGCTTAACTTTGTATGAAACTGTAAGACTGTTTTCAAAGTGACCATTCTGGATTCTGCTTCCCAACAGCCATATCTACAGGTGCTGACACGCACAGATACTGCATCCTCTCTGTCTCCATTCACCCATCCTAGTGTTAGCAATACAGCTCATAGTGGCTTTAATCTGCATTTCCTAATGGCATGGAGCATCTCCCTGTGTGCCTACTGAATATGCTGTAAAATGGCTGTTCAAAGTTTTGCCCATTTGTTTGTAGTTATTGTTGGGTTCTATATCTTTTTATAGTGCTATTCTCTACATATTCTGGATATAAGTTCTGTGGTAAGAGATACAGTCTGTAAATAGCTCCTCTCACTGTTGTTGCCTGCTTTTCATTGTTTTAACCAAGAAATTTTGGACTAGAGAAAGACAAGTACAGTATACTAACACATACATATGGAATGTAGTAAGATGGTAATAATACACGCAGTGAAGCGATGGAAAAACAGACATAGAAAACAGACATATGGACATTGTGGGGAATGAACAGTGGGTAGGAGGCATAGAGGCAGTAACACGGAAACCTATCATGCTGTGGGAATAGGGGATCCTGCAGAGGCACTGTGCAACAGCCTGAAGGGGTGGGATGGGGGGACTAGGAGGAGTGTGGAGGAGGGAGGGGGCCAAGGATATCCATAGGACTAATCTGGGATTATACATATTTGTAAAGAACAAAACTCTGTTGTCTTGTTGTCTTGTAAAAGCAAAAAGTAAAATAAAAATAATTATTAAAAAAAAAAAAGAAATTTTTGACTAACTCCAGGTCATATAGATCTTTTATATTTTCTTCTAATTTTTATATTTTTAATTTTGCATATGAACTTCCAGATATTATAAAGACTAACCTTCCCCCATTTATTTATACACTTCTGCTAAAAGTAACTAACATGTATATTTAGGTTTATTTCTGAACTCTGTTCTGTTCCATTGATCTATCCAACACCCTGAGGTCAGTACCACACTGAGTTGATTATTTTAGCTTTAAAGTACATACTGAAATTAGGTAATACTAAGTCCTTCAAATCTGTTCTTCCTTTTCAGCATCTCTGCTGCTCTTCCAGGTCCTTTGCATCCTGTTTTTTAGTTTCAACGTTAAAAAGTTCAGTGGATTTTGATAAGGATGTAGTATATCTATATAACAATCTTTTGAACCATAACACACATTTTCTCATTTACTTAGATTCTTCTTCCCAACAGCCATATCTACAGGTGCTGACACGCACAGATACTGCATCCTCTCTGTCTCCATTCACCCATCCTAGTGTTAGCAATACAGCTCATAGTGGCTTTAATCTGCATTTCCTAATGGCATGGAGCATCTCCCTGTGTGCCTACTGAATATGCTGTAAAATGGCTGTTCAAAGTTTTGCCCATTTGTTTGTAGTTATTGTTGGGTTCTATATCTTTTTATAGTGCTATTCTCTACATATTCTGGATATAAGTTCTGTGGTAAGAGATACAGTCTGTAAATAGCTCCTCTCACTGTTGTTGCCTGCTTTTCATTGTTTTAACCAAGAAATTTTGGACTAGAGAAAGACAAGTACAGTATACTAACACATACATATGGAATGTAGTAAGATGGTAATAATACACGCAGTGAAGCGATGGAAAAACAGACATAGAAAACAGACATATGGACATTGTGGGGAATGAACAGTGGGTAGGAGGCATAGAGGCAGTAACACGGAAACCTATCGTGCTGTGGGAATAGGGGATCCTGCAGAGGCACTGTGCAACAGCCTGAAGGGGTGGGATGGGGGGACTAGGAGGAGTGTGGAGGAGGGAGGGGGCCAAGGATATCCATAGGACTAATCTGGGATTATACATATTTGTAAAGAACAAAACTCTGTTGTCTTGTTGTCTTGTAAAAGCAAAAAGTAAAATAAAAATAATTATTAAAAAAAAAAAAGAAATTTTTGACTAACTCCAGGTCATATAGATCTTTTATATTTTCTTCTAATTTTTATATTTTTAATTTTGCATATGAACTTCCAGATATTATAAAGACTAACCTTCCCCCATTTATTTATACACTTCTGCTAAAAGTAACTAACATGTATATTTAGGTTTATTTCTGAACTCTGTTCTGTTCCATTGATCTATCCAACACCCTGAGGTCAGTACCACACTGAGTTGATTATTTTAGCTTTAAAGTACATACTGAAATTAGGTAATACTAAGTCCTTCAAATCTGTTCTTCCTTTTCAGCATCTCTGCTGCTCTTCCAGGTCCTTTGCAGTTCCACATGAATTTTAAAACCACATTTTCAGTTTCAACGTTAAAAAAAGTTCAGTGGATTTTGATAAGGATGTAGTATATCTATATAACAATCTTTTGAACCATAACCACACACATTTTCTCATTTACTTAGATTCTTCTTTAACTTAGAACATACATTTGCAGTGGCATCCATCAGCTGTGGGGTTCTTAAGACCTTCTCTACAGACAGTAGCTATCTAGGGTGAAGGGGTCTGCTGAGCAGGTGAGCTGGCAGAAGGAGAAATAGAAGGGTGATGCTGGTACACCTAGTTCAAGATGATCCACCAAGAGGTCCAGGCTGGCCAGGCAAGACAGAAACAGTGAAGAAATGGGCAGACGGCCAGGGTGGGTGAAAGAGCGAGGCAACTAATATGTAAGACAGGAAACAAAACTCCTCTGGGAGAAGACCCTGTGTATGACTCTGGGCCTAGAAGGCTGCAGTACAGAGGACACTACTGGAGATAAAGAAAGAATATTCAGCCAAGTTATGCGTGGGTAAACTTCAGTACATGACCTTGCTTGAGTCTCAAAAGAGTTATCACAAGGACACCATCACAAAAGTAAAAACACAATCCACAAAACAGGAGAAAGGGTCTGTAAATCAAATATCTAGTAAGCAACTTGTAAGGAGAATATATTTTTTTAAAAAACTCATATACCTCAATAATAGAAAAAGACAAAAGATATGAATAGATATTTAACCAAAGAAGGTATACAAATGGCCAGTGAGACAACAGAAAGGTGTCCAACATCATTAGTCATCTGAGAAAAAAAACCATATCACACCCACTGAGACAATTAGAAATAAAACAGACAATAACAAGTGTCAGTGAGGCTGGGGAAAATCACACATCGCTGGTAAGAGTATAAACTCTGATAGCCGCAGTGGAAAACAGTGGAGTAGTGCCTCAAAAAGTTAAGCATAGTAAGCCAAAAAAGAAAAGGACAAATACAGTATACTAACACATATATATATGGAATCCAGTAAGATGGTACTGATAAATACATATGCAGAGCAGAAATGGAGAAACATAGAGAAAAGACTTATGGATATTGGGGGGCAAGAGGTATGGAAAGAGCAACATGGAAACCTATACTATCATATGTAAAAGAGATAATGATTGTGATTAAGCTGTAAGACTAAGGGAACTTATATGGGGGCTATGCATCAACCTGGGGGTGGGACAGAGGAAAAAGGAGGGGGGCTTCAGGTGGGAGGGGTCAGGGATTACTTATGACTGTTTGGGGATTATATATTGCTATAAACAAGAAAACTCTGTAAAAGACATATACCAATAACCTCGCTGGACACCTGAAACTAATGCAACATTGTAAAACAAATATACCCCAATTGAACACACACACACACACACACACACACACAGAGTTAAGCACAGAATTACCAAATGACTAGCAATTCCAGTCCTAGGTACACACTGAAGAGAAATGAAAACATGTCCATACAATTTACTTGAATATTCACAGCAGTATTACAGCTTTGTTTCCATAGTGTACAGGTTACCATGTTCGCCTAACATAGCAGTATTCTAATAACCAAAATGTGGCTAACAATCTTAATGTCCACTGACTGATGAACAGATTAAATGCAGGTATACCCACACAACAAATATTATTGGCCATTAAAAAGAATGAAGTATTAATACATGCTACAACGTGACTGAAATTTCAAAAAAAATTATGCTTAATGAAAGAAGTCAGACACAAGAGGTCATATCATTCCACTTATATGAAATGTACAGAAGAGGCAAATTCATAGAGAAAAAAGTAAATATGTGGTTGTCAAGGGGAAGAGGAGGGGGAGAAGTAGGAAATGAGATAACAGGTAACATACATTAGTCATCTGAGAAGAACCATATCACACCCACTGAGACAATTAGAAATAAAACAGACAATAACAAGTGTCAGTGAGGCTGGGGAAAATCACACATCGCTGGTAAGAGTATAAACTCTGATAGCCGCAGTGGAAAACAGTGGAGTAGTGCCTCAAAAAGTTAAGCATAGTAAGCCAAAAAAGAAAAGGACAAATACAGTATACTAACACATATATATATGGAATCCAGTAAGATGGTACTGATAAATACATATGCAGAGCAGAAATGGAGAAACATAGAGAAAAGACTTATGGATATTGGGGGGCAAGAGGTATGGAAAGAGCAACATGGAAACCTATACTATCATATGTAAAAGAGATAATGATTGTGATTAAGCTGTAAGACTAAGGGAACTTATATGGGGGCTATGCATCAACCTGGGGGTGGGACAGAGGGAAAAAGGAGGGGGGCTTCAGGTGGGAGGGGTCAGGGATTACTTATGACTGTTTGGGGATTATATATTGCTATAAACAAGAAAACTCTGTAAAAGACATATACCAATAACCTCGCTGGACACCTGAAACTAATGCAACATTGTAAAACAAATATACCCCAATTGAACACACACACACACACACACACACACACAGAGTTAAGCACAGAATTACCAAATGACTAGCAATTCCAGTCCTAGGTACACACTGAAGAGAAATGAAAACATGTCCATACAATTTACTTGAATATTCACAGCAGTATTACAGCTTTGTTTCCATAGTGTACAGGTTACCATGTTCGCCTAACATAGCAGTATTCTAATAACCAAAATGTGGCTAACAATCTTAATGTCCACTGACTGATGAACAGATTAAATGCGGCAGGTATACCCACACAACAAATATTATTGGCCATTAAAAAGAATGAAGTATTAATACATGCTACAACGTGACTGAAATTTCAAAAAAAATTATGCTTAATGAAAGAAGTCAGACACAAGAGGTCATATCATTCCACTTATATGAAATGTACAGAAGAGGCAAATTCATAGAGAAAAAAGTAAATATGTGGTTGTCAAGGGGAAGAGGAGGGGGAGAAGTAGGAAATGACTGATAACAGGTAACATACAGGGTTTTTTTACACAGTGATGAAAATATTTTAAAGTTAGACAGTGATGATAGATGCATAAATGTTGTTAAAGCTAAAAACCACTGCATTATACATACATTTTGCGTACATGTTCAGTCACTCAGTTGTGCCCGACTTTTTGCAACCTCATGGACTGTAGCCTGCCAAGCTTCTCTGTTCATGGAAAGTTCCAGGCAAGAATACTGGAGTGGGATGCTATTTCCTTCTCCTTTTCTTCAACCCATGGATAGAACCCACATCTCTTGCATCTTCTGCATTGACAGATGGATTTTTTACCACTGAGCTACCTCAAAAGCCCCAAACTGTTATTTTAAAGAGATAAATTTTATGACATGTGACTGTATTTCAATAAAACTGTTATTAAAAGAAAATCTTAAAAACATTTTAATCAAGAATGGCAGATTGGAAGTAAACTGCCAACAAATCCCAATTTTGTCCATGTCTCCCTGGTCCCAGACCGGGCTAGTCTCAAGAAGAGTGACATCTCTGAGTTGCCTAGGAGTGCTCAGAGCAGAGATCACTGGGCAAGGTGAGGGGTGTGTGTGTTCACCGAAGAAACAGGGTCAGAAAGCTGCCCAAAGAGCCACACTTCCAACAGAAGTGATTTCTTCCTGTAGAGAGATGGAGAAGGCCTAGTTAGGAACAACACTAAGGTTCTGGATCTGGAGGGGAGGAAATATGCTTCAAAGTGCCTGCATTTTAAAAACTGAGAATATGCCACTTATTTAACATAAACCTAAAAGATTACAGGTCATGAGAAGAAACAGAGAAAACAAAAAGCTTACTAATCCCAGTAAGCTTCCTTCCACTCACCACCCCAGGCATGAAAAATCAGATGCCATTTTGATCTTTCAGATACTGTCTGGACCATGAATCTCTCTCTGCTTCTGACGACGTTATGCATTTCAGCTCACTCAGGAAGAATTCTGCGGGCAGACCCATCCCCCGAGAAAGGAGCTAAGCTAAAAGCAATCCTGTAACAACCAGGGAACACAAACTCCTCCCATGACTCTGTCGATCTTTCCCAAAGTGACTTGTGATCCACCCACAATCTGTAAACAAAGACAAAAAAGCTATTCTTGACTCCCAGTGATTCCATCAGATTCCTCAGAGCACTAAGATCCATCTTCAGTCTAAAACCAACTGGGAACAGGAAAAGTAGCTCTGACAAGGTATAAAGAAACACAAATCTTTTGAATTTAGTCTTGTATTTTCCACCTAAGAATTCCTTATATGAATATTAAAGGAGTAAATAAAACTTCCCTAAGCTTCCACGACCTAAAAGCTTACATTCACTCCCACGAATCTGTGTACTGAAACTCCGTAGACTGTTAATAATGTGAAGTTGACTGAGTGCATCAGGATGATGACATTACAATAATCCTATTAGTAGGATATACATTTTAAAACAATTTCAGAGTACCAAATATCAATCTTTTAAAAGTGATTCTCTTCCAGGAATGAAATTATAAATAGCTCTCACTTCCACACTGCATAATATTTTTCTAGCTTTCAGGCTCCTAACATTATCTTCTCTAGAGCCCCCAAAGTTCACGGATTTTAGGAAGTACTTCTTAGCCCTTATGATAGGATGAGCTTTTGAGGAAAAAAAAGGTACAAGCTAACGTCAATTAACACTACAATGCAAGCAGGAATTCTTTCTTTGGAATGTCCTAGAAGTACCCACATTGCCACCTCTTGCAAATGTATTAAAAAACTGAAAAAATATCTGGACGGAGGAAATATGCTTCAAAGTGCCTGCATTTTAAAAACTGAGAATATGCCACTTATTTAACATAAACCTAAAAGATTACAGGTCATGAGAAGAAACAGAGAAAACAAAAAGCTTACTAATCCCAGTAAGCTTCCTTCCACTCACCACCCCAGGCATGAAAAATCAGATGCCATTTTGATCTTTCAGATACTGTCTGGACCATGAATCTCTCTCTGCTTCTGACGACGTTATGCATTTCAGCTCACTCAGGAAGAATTCTGCGGGCAGACCCATCCCCCGAGAAAGGAGCTAAGCTAAAAGCAATCCTGTAACAACCAGGGAACACAAACTCCTCCCATGACTCTGTCGATCTTTCCCAAAGTGACTTGTGATCCACCCACAATCTGTAAACAAAGACAAAAAAGCTATTCTTGACTCCCAGTGATTCCATCAGATTCCTCAGAGCACTAAGATCCATCTTCAGTCTAAAACCAACTGGGAACAGGAAAAGTAGCTCTGACAAGGTATAAAGAAACACAAATCTTTTGAATTTAGTCTTGTATTTTCCACCTAAGAATTCCTTATATGAATATTAAAGGAGTAAATAAAACTTCCCTAAGCTTCCACGACCTAAAAGCTTACATTCACTCCCACGAATCTGTGTACTGAAACTCCGTAGACTGTTAATAATGTGAAGTTGACTGAGTGCATCAGGATGATGACATTACAATAATCCTATTAGTAGGATATACATTTTAAAACAATTTCAGAGTACCAAATATCAATCTTTTAAAAGTGATTCTCTTCCAGGAATGAAATTATAAATAGCTCTCACTTCCACACTGCATAATATTTTTCTAGCTTTCAGGCTCCTAACATTATCTTCTCTAGAGCCCCCAAAGTTCACGGATTTTAGGAAGTACTTCTTAGCCCTTATGATAGGATGAGCTTTTGAGGAAAAAAAAGGTACAAGCTAACGTCAATTAACACTACAATGCAAGCAGGAATTCTTTCTTTGGAATGTCCTAGAAGTACCCACATTGCCACCTCTTGCAAATGTATTAAAAGGCGGAACTCTCAGAATAAATGAAGCCCATCTTTCTATTCAGGCACAATTTATATCCAACTTTCGAAAAAGATTCCAGAAAGTCTGATCACCAACCACACTCCAGTAAGGTTGCACAGTCTGTTAGATGCACCTTGAAACCTGTCTGGAATCCTGCTGCTCTTCTCTCTGGAAGCTGGTTCCCCAGTGTGAAACCCAGAGAGGGGCCACGAGGAAGTGAATATGAAAATCACTGGTTGCCTAGACACTGGTCAGCAGGTGCAGGTGCTGCCCAGGGAGCCCCTCTGGGGCCACGAGAGAGGAGATCCTTCATTCCAGGCTTCACTCTGAGGGCCCACTGTGGGCCATGCCATTTGCCCTGACTAGGAATGCTGAGGTCACACAACTGCATAGACAGCTCTTCTGTGGACCTCCCTACTCCTGAGCACCCTGACACGCTACTCTCCCAGAACCAGACTCCCTCCTCCCCAGGGTCAACCGTCACATCCTATCCCTAAAGACATCTGTGAAAAGGATTACTCTGGCTTTTGGTGGCAGACAGTAAGATGTAAAACATACAAAGTTAGAGGTAACTTTCCGTAAAATTCTACATAAATTTAAAACAAAATGTCCCTGAGGTGACCTGACAGTGTGGCCCCGGTATGCAGCTGCCTCAGGGAAAAGATTGCCTAATGCTGGTAAAGGAAGGGGACTAAAAATAAGTGAATCCAAAGGTAGAGGCATAAACACTACTACTTAAATCAGAAAGAGAAATGTACAAGAGCTAGGACTTAGATTTTGCAGAAGGCCGGAAGCAAGCAAGGAAGTTTTCCAGGAAGACATTTTAACTAGACACACACACACAGAGAATGAATTCAAGAGAAACCAGCACCTAGTTGGCCTGTGGCCTCGTGATGGTGTTGTGGGCAGTGCGTCCAGGGGAAGGTCTCCTCTGCCGCTTGTCACAGCTGGGGTAGTAGCACAGAGAGATCAAAGCATAACCTGAGTAACAACATTTGTAGGAGGCCTAGGGTGAGGAAAGTTGAGCATAAACCTTGCAAAGTGGCTTGTCCAATATAAAGGAAATGGCCAAGGGACTTGGGCAGGAAATACTGCAGGGGTGGGGGACCATGAATGACTGATGGGGATAAAACTCAATACATGAAACTGAGTATGAAGCTTAGGAACACAAAAACCATTAAAATGAATACAAAGACCTGCAACTAACGATTCAACTTAAGAAAACACTTGGGCTTCCCCGGTGGTCCAGTGGGCGAAGAATCTGCCTTGCAGTGCAGGGGGCACCGGTTAGATCACTGGCCCGGGAGGATCCCATGTGCCGCAGAGCAGCTGGATACATGTGTCTAATTATGAGCCAGCACTCTGGAGCACATGCGCCCAAAGCCGGTGCTCTGAAATGAAAGAGGCCACTGCAATGGGAGGCCTACACAGGCCAAGAATAAAGATGGATGAAAATAAATAAATAAAAAACCAATAAAAAGAGGCCAAACTTAAAAATAACAACAATATTAAATTAAAAAACTAAATGCACACCCCAAATAAAATATTCTGTAACTTTCAAGGACTCAAAATCCTAAAACAATTTTTAAAAACTCAAAAGGCACATACAAAAAGGGCATTCATTTGGCACATGCTTATGGCCAGGAGGTACTCCCACCAAGCTGACCACATCATATCCCAAAGGACCCCCACCACTGCTTCTAGAATTTTCTATTACTTTACATGGCCTCCTGCTGTCCTGAACACAAACAAAATATACTTTACTTCCAAATCTAAGAAACTTGATGACAGATGACTGTAAGTTCTTAACACAGAAACAAGTACCAAAAATCTTAAAACCTGACAGGTTGCCTTACTTCCTTTTTTCTACTGCCCTAATCTGATTTTAGGTTTTAAGTATTTTAGCACTGCATTCCTACTCTAGTGAGCATTGACCCTGATAAATAAGGCAGCACAAAACAGAACTTTGTTCCCTTCCTAGCCTTCTCCATGGGTATCATCCATGATCCAACTGCCTCAAACTGTTTATCACCAACCACTCCAGGTTCTACTAGTGCTTCCGAAGCCACAGAGCCCAGTCTAGACATGCTTTCCTACTGGCCCAATAAGCACTGTTGGATGGTGAGGCTGAAATGTTGACAGTGATAAGACGATTATTACCTGTTAATGCGTGATTTGAATTTATTAGAGAATAAGTTCATGGTATACCAATCCTCTGTGAACAATAACAAGTAGATATGACTTTGGTGAAACACTTTGGCAAAATAAAGTAAAATAAAAGGAATGCTTGAACTTAGCAATGTAAAATCCGGTATCCTTAGAAACTATATACAACATACTGTGTTGAAAAGGAAAAAAATCGTCAGAAAGTTTTATAATCAACAACTAACCAAATTTTCAAAGGATGTATTTATAGTTTTATTACTGGGAAAAAGAAGCAACTGAAAAAGCAGATGGGTACAGATAATTAATGTGAGTTTGAGCAAGCTCCGGGAGATGGTGAAGGACAGGGAAGCCTTGCACGCCACAGTTCATGGGGTCACAAGGAGCCGGACATGACTGAGTAACTGAAATGAACAGAAGTGATAATTCTATACAGTAGTAATGCTATGAAAAAGAAAAAAATTCAATATCCCACAGGCCTGTTTTACAGGATGAAGTCAGAAAAAGAAAAACAAATATTGTATATTAACAATATATACCTAGAAATTTAGAAAATTGGTACTGATGAACCTATTTGCAGGGCAGGAATAGAGATGCAGACATGGAGAACAGACATGTGGACACAGTGGGGGAAGGAGAGGGCAGAAGGAACTGAGAGAGCAGCATGGAAACATACACATTACCATCTGGAGAACAGCTAGCGGGAAGCAGATGCGTAACACAGGGAGCTCAACCTGTCACTATGACATGGCAGTGGGACGGGGTAGGGGCAGGGGGGAGATTCGAGAGGGAGAGGATATATATGCATGCTTATGGCTGATTCACCTTTTCGCATGGCAGAAGCTGACACAACATTGTAAAACAGCTCTCCTCCAATTAAAAAGAAAAAAAAATCCCAGTCTTTGTTAAAATGATTAAAATGATACTACACACAAAAAATTATGTATAAGGTCAAAACATAAGTTTTGCAATTTTTGAACTCAAAGTCAGACGTTTTGCTTTTCAGAACTTGACTTTAAAACTCCTACAACTTATAAATCACTGAAAAACTATGTTGGACTGCTTCAATATTATGCTTGGTGGCCCAGGGTGAGGAGTCCGCCTTGCAGTGCAAGGGGCACCAGTTCAATCCCTGGCCCAGGAAGATCCCACATGCCGCGGATCGACTGGATAGGTGTGTTCAATTACCAGCCAGCACTCTGGAGCACAGGCACCCAGAGCCAGTACTCTGCAGTGAAAGAGGCCACTGCGATGGAAGGCCCACACAGGCCAAAGAATAAAGATGGATGAAAATAAATTAATAAAAAAACAATAAAAGGGAGAAAATTTAAAAAGAAACTCAGCTAATATTTAAAATATACACATTGATAATGTAAAAAAATTGATTTTTTAAAAAAAAATCCAAACAGTACAGTAGATAGGAAACTGCTGCCAATGCAGGAATCATGGCTTCAATCCCTAGTCTGGGAAGATTCCATGTACCACAGGGCAACTAAGCTCATGTGCCACAACTACTGAGCCACACTCTATAAAGTGTGCAAGATTCAACTACTGAACTCTCATGCCCTTTTCCTACAGCGGTCCAAAACCTAGAAGCTTTCATGCAATAAGGCCCCCTACCACATCTAGAAGCCCTTCAAATATTGTATATTAACAATATATACCTAGAAATTTAGAAAATTAGTACTGATGAACCTATTTGCAGGGCAGGAATAGAGATGCAGACATGGAGAACAGACATGTGGACACAGTGGGGGAAGGAGAGGGCAGAAGGAACTGAGAGAGCAGCATGGAAACATACACATTACCATCTGGAGAACAGCTAGCGGGAAGCAGATGCGTAACACAGGGAGCTCAACCTGTCACTATGACATGGCAGTGGGACGGGGTAGGGGCAGGGGGGAGATTCGAGAGGGAGAGGATATATATGCATGCTTATGGCTGATTCACCTTTTCGCATGGCAGAAGCTGACACAACATTGTAAAACAGCTCTCCTCCAATTAAAAAGAAAAAAAAAAAATCCCAGTCTTTGTTAAAATGATTAAAATGATACTACACACAAAAAATTATGTATAAGGTCAAAACATAAGTTTTGCAATTTTTGAACTCAAAGTCAGACGTTTTGCTTTTCAGAACTTGACTTTAAAACTCCTACAACTTATAAATCACTGAAAAACTATGTTGGACTGCTTCAATATTATGCTTGGTGGCCCAGGGTGAGGAGTCCGCCTTGCAGTGCAAGGGGCACCAGTTCAATCCCTGGCCCAGGAAGATCCCACATGCCGCGGATCGACTGGATAGGTGTGTTCAATTACCAGCCAGCACTCTGGAGCACAGGCACCCAGAGCCAGTGCTCTGCAGTGAAAGAGGCCACTGCGATGGAAGGCCCACACAGGCCAAAGAATAAAGATGGATGAAAATAAATTAATAAAAAAACAATAAAAGGGAGAAAATTTAAAAAGAAACTCAGCTAATATTTAAAATATACACATTGATAATGTAAAAAAATTGATTTTTTAAAAAAAAATCCAAACAGTACAGTAGATAGGAAACTGCTGCCAATGCAGGAATCATGGCTTCAATCCCTAGTCTGGGAAGATTCCATGTACCACAGGGCAACTAAGCTCATGTGCCACAACTACTGAGCCCACACTCTATAAAGTGTGCAAGATTCAACTACTGAACTCTCATGCTCTAACTACTGAGGCCTGTGAGCGTAGAGCCTGTGCTCCACAAGAAAAGCTGCCATAGTGAGAAGCTTATGCACTGCAATAAGGAGCTCCCACTTACCACATCTAGAGAAAGCCCTTGCACAGCAATGAAGACCCAGAGCAACCAAAAAATAAAATACATGAATCATTTAAACACACACAATCCTACACACAACTTAGAAAGAACAACAGAAAAATGCCAACATGGGCTTAATATTAAGTGTCATTAATTTAGTTGATATGGTAACAGCAACATAATTAAGAGATTATCCTTATTTTTAGACGGTGATGATATAAACCAAGGACTTCCCAGGTGGTTAAGTGCTAAAGAACCTGCCTGCCAATTCAGGAGATGAAGGGTCAATCCCTGGGTCAGAAAGATCCCCTAGAATAGGAAATGGCAACCAATTTCAGTATTCTTGCCTGGAAAATTCGATGTATAGAGGTGGCTGGCAGGCTACAGACTATGAGGTCACAAAAAGTCAAATATGGGGGCTTCCCTGGTGGTCCAGTGGGTAAAGAGTCCACCTTGCAGTGTAAGGGGCGTCGGTTCAATCCCTGGCCCGGGAAGATCCCATGTGCTGCGAAGTGGCTGGACAGGTGTGTCCAAGACACCAGCCGACGCTCTGGAGCGCATGCGCCCAGAGCTGGTGCTCTGCAATGAGAGAGGCCACTGCGATGGGAGGCCCACAGAGACCAAAGAATAAAGATGGATGAAAAATAAATAAACAAAAAATCAATAAAAGAGGGCCAAATTAAAAAAAAAAAAAAAAGCCAAATACGATGGAACAGTAGCAGCAGCAGACAGCTAAGTTAAAAAACAAATAGATACAGCTTCCCTGGTGGTCCAGTGAGTACAGAGTCCACCTTGCAGTGCAAGGGGCACTGGTTCGATCCCTGGCCCGCAAGCCGTGGAGTGGCTGAACAGGTGTGTAATGTTACAAGCTGGTACTCTGGAGAGCATGTGCCTGGAACCTGTGCTCTGCGGCCACTGCAATGGGAGACCCACACATGCCAAAGAATGAACAAGATCGATGAAAATAAATATACATAAAAGAGTCCTGATGGGGAAAAAGAAAAAAAAAGTTTTCAAAAAACAAACACATAGATACAAATACACTTTTTAGCAAACTGTTAACAATAGGTGAACCAAGATGAATATATGCATAGGTATTTTCTTTCAACTTTTTACATATTTTTATTTTTCTTAACAAACTATTAGGGAAAACACATGATAATGATGTTTGCTACCTATCAATAGATTGAGCTGGTTTTCCAAAAATCCTTCAGACAGCTCCTCACTCCTAACCACTGACACACGAAATAAGGCTAGTTCAGTTTAATATATGTATATGGTCTGTGGATTCTGGGAGCCTCCCACCCCTGCAACTCAAAACTATACAAACCTTGTAAAAAAACAAGCTTTCATTTTGCCTCAACTCATAAAAGTGTACTGTTTACTGAACCTAATGAGCATAACACTTCTGAGTCTACCTGATTTCAGACTGTACTTTTCCCATTCTGCAAGCCATTAATGATATTACCAGAAGCTTGGAATCAGGATTACAAATTGTAGCACTTTGTAAATCAAAACACACATGAAAAACACTCCAGCCAATAGCAAATAGAAACGTGTTTTCAACTTCAAGGACAAAAAAGCAAAAGAAAACAAGTAATTTCAAACAAGAGGAGAAAAACTGACTTTTCAACAGAAGCTTAAAAGCCACATACCAAGAACTGTTAGGATAAAAAAGATAACATCAGGAACCCATCAATAAGAAACAGAAAATAAAAGGGCTCTAAGCACCAAGGAACAAAATGAAAGAGTCAGGAAAGGAAGGCCACCTAAACTTCCAAGTATCACAAAAGCTCACTGTAAGCTAAACACCGAGATTCTAATTCTTCCTTCCTGACAGAAGGAAAAAGTGCATTCAGAAACCACCCATGCAACCTCTCCATTACTATGAGGAACTGAGGCCCAGGCTGCCAGTCAGTCTAGGTTCAGACTTCCCAGCTCCCTAACTAACAAGTGGCAGCTATGACCACAACACTAACAGCAGAGAACACCACAGTCAATTTAACCAGCAAAGGGAATTTTGAAAATCATAGGAAGCCACTCGCAACTCCACTCTTATGTTCCCATCAAACTGTAAACCTTCCCACTTTAGAAAATCTAAGTGTAGCTTTTTGGATGTTCAGTACTTTCACAAACAGGAAAGGAAGAAAAAGAAGAAAATAAATATTAACAAAATAGTACAAATGGACCATTTCTCTAATGAACTTGGGTCTCCATCACTCAAGAAGCATTAAAACTACAGATTTTTATAACATTAGAAAATTAGTAATAAAATTATGAAATTTATCAAACTATGCTATGATACTTATGCAAGTAACAGAAGATATTATCTATCGTAAAAATTAATATTTATAAGAAAATAAAATTAATTCATAAAAATTTTGGCTAAAAAATTTCCACCTATCTAGCCACATGGCATGAAGAATTTTCTCAGAGAGAACTTTTAAAGACATTTTTGTATTTCCCTAAAATATAGGTGCTAGGAACAATATAGCTTATATGCAGACTACATCATGCAAAATGCTGGCCTAGATTAAGCACAGCTGGAGTCAAGATCACCGGGAGAAATACCAGTAACCTCCGGTATGTAGGTGACACCACCCTTATGACAGAAAGTGAAGAACTAAAGAACCTCTTGATGAAGGCGAAAGAGAGTGGAAAAAGCTGGCTTAAAACTAACTCAACATTCAAAAAACTAAGATCATGGTATCTGGTCCCATCACTTCATGCCAAATAGATGCGCAAACAATGGAAAGAGCTGACACAACTTTATTTTCCTGGGCTCCAAAATCATTGTGGACGGTGACTGCAGTCATGAAATTAAAAGACATTTGCTCCTTGCAAGAAAAGCTATGACAAACCTAGACAGCAAATTAAAAAGCAGAGACATCACTTTGTTGACAAAAGTCTGTATAGTCAAAGCTATGGTTTTCCCAGTAGTCCTATGCGGATGTGAGAGTTGGACCATAAAGAAGGCTGAGTGCTAAAGAACTGATGCCTTTGAACTGTGGTGTTGGAAAAGACTCCTCAGAATCCCTTGGACTGCAAGAAGTCGGTCCTGGAGGAGGTCAACCCTGAATATTCATTGGAAGGTATGATGATGAACCTGAAGATCCAATACTTTCCCATCTGATGCAAAGAGAGGACTCACTGGAAAAGAGTCTGGTGTTGGGAAAATAGAAGGCAAAAGGAGAAGGGGATGACAGAAGACGAGATGTTTGGATGGCATCACTGATTCAATGGACATGAGTTTAAGCAAGTTCCAGGAGATGGTGAAGGACAGGAAAGCCCCTCATGCTGTAGTCCATGGGGTCACAAAAGAGCTGGACACAACTGAGCGACTGAATTTAACTGAACTGAACTGAAATGAAGTGAGAAACAATATAAGTAGGTTGTTTTTTTTGTTTTTTTGAGGAAGCACAGATTCTGAAGTTAGGGAGAAGCATGATACTGCTACTTCTGTGGTACATTTCTACAATAAAGGAACATTACTTAGACTATGAAAGTAATACCAAAATCAACAAATGTTGGAGATAAAATGAATTTGTACCTTAAGTGAAGCTAGTGGATGTTCTGGACCAAGTAAACTCCAATGAAAGGAAGCCAGATCTTCATCAGGTAGAATGTGATTTCCTGGAATACAAACAAGGATACCATAAAAGCCATTCCTGACACAGAAGAAACTTAATATCACTGTATGTTGTAATTTGTAGATTATCTTTGTTAGTTTTGGACTTTGCAATATGACTCCTTAGGACCACCTCATTTGACACATCACATTAAACTTCCACACAGAAACTGACAATATTTCTTCATCTTTTAATACAAAGCAACATATAGCAGGCTGACTTCTTGAAGCTGCCTCAAGTATATTTCCAGTACAGAGTCAGCAGCATTTAAACTGAGTAAAATGCATAAAAACCTAAGCAACTCCCAGCACATTAATAAGATCAGTCTGATAATGCCAGATGTCAAACACCAATTTGATACAGGTTTACATTTGCTTATGAGAGACTATGGCTCAAACTGTATTCTGTGAAGTAGGTTCAACTGCAGAGGCAGAATCTACAGTTATAACATATAAGGTAAAGCGACAATGTTTGCTGTTTATGACACAGGTCAGCACTCTCCTCCTCTAATTTCTAGCACCACCCACAAGTAGATATACAAAGCAAATATGCCACCACCAAGAAGTGTCAATCAGGACGAGTTTTTGATGCAAAGAGAGGACTCACTGGAAAAGAGTCTGGTGTTGGGAAAATAGAAGGCAAAAGGAGAAGGGGATGACAGAAGACGAGATGTTTGGATGGCATCACTGATTCAATGGACATGAGTTTAAGCAAGTTCCAGGAGATGGTGAAGGACAGGAAAGCCCCTCATGCTGTAGTCCATGGGGTCACAAAAGAGCTGGACACAACTGAGCGACTGAATTTAACTGAACTGAACTGAAATGAAGTGAGAAACAATATAAGTAGGTTGTTTTTTGTTTTTGAGGAAGCACAGATTCTGAAGTTAGGGAGAAGCATGATACTGCTACTTCTGTGGTACATTTCTACAATAAAGGAACATTACTTAGACTATGAAAGTAATACCAAAATCAACAAATGTTGGAGATAAAATGAATTTGTACCTTAAGTGAAGCTAGTGGATGTTCTGGACCAAGTAAACTCCAATGAAAGGAAGCCAGATCTTCATCAGGTAGAATGTGATTTCCTGGAATACAAACAAGGATACCATAAAAGCCATTCCTGACACAGAAGAAACTTAATATCACTGTATGTTGTAATTTGTAGATTATCTTTGTTAGTTTTGGACTTTGCAATATGACTCCTTAGGACCACCTCATTTGACACATCACATTAAACTTCCACACAGAAACTGACAATATTTCTTCATCTTTTAATACAAAGCAACATATAGCAGGCTGACTTCTTGAAGCTGCCTCAAGTATATTTCCAGTACAGAGTCAGCAGCATTTAAACTGAGTAAAATGCATAAAAACCTAAGCAACTCCCCAGCACATTAATAAGATCAGTCTGATAATGCCAGATGTCAAACACCAATTTGATACAGGTTTACATTTGCTTATGAGAGACTATGGCTCAAACTGTATTCTGTGAAGTAGGTTCAACTGCAGAGGCAGAATCTACAGTTATAACATATAAGGTAAAGCGACAATGTTTGCTGTTTATGACACAGGTCAGCACTCTCCTCCTCTAATTTCTAGCACCACCCACAAGTAGATATACAAAGCACAGACTATGCCACCACCAAGAAGTGTCAATCAGCTCTTACACTATTACCACAGCAATGTCACAAATAAGAACTGGAGTCAGCTGAGAAGCTACATTTTGTGGTGAACATTGTCCCTTCAGTATAATGCTTGGATGCCTGATATACTAACATATCTGTTAGTTGTCTTGATACAATTTAAAAGCAGTAATTTCCTAAATAATTTTGTGATTTTTGTATTATGATTTAGTCCCCTCCACACTAAGCAGATTCATTAATCACCTGCTAAAGGAAAGCAAAACACACTGGGTCCATTTGCAACACTGCTAATCATAATACTCCAACCATATACAAACACATGATACAGATGTACCAAACTATAATGATATCCAAAAGAGCAACGTCCTAACTGTCCAGTTCCTGAGTACTGTATTGTTTTCTTCTGCTCATAGATTGTACAGAACTGTACTGCAAAGTATCTGAAATACGTTCTTTACGCTTCTACCTGAAAAAATATTAAGCCAATTCCAACATCAAATATAGTCTGTTAAAACTTGCATCAGATACTTAAATGAGCATTTCATTCAACTTTTCTAAAACAAAACATCTTACATAGCTATGCTTTCTATTACAAAAAGGAGAAATTATAACTTCTAATAAAAAAAGAAAAATTATCTTTGTCATTTGAAAACACTGAAATTTTTAAACAAAATATCAACTAAAAATGCTCACTAAATTAAAGTTTATCTATAATTGACCTAAATTTTTCAAGAAATTTCAAGCCTTAAATTCATTCACTACTAAATACCTACAATGTTATTATACCCTCAAGTATATTTCAGTACAGAGTCAGCAGCATTTAAACTGAGTAAAATGCATAAAAACCTAAGCAACTCCCAGCACATTAATAAGATCAGTCTGATAATGCCAGATGTCAAACACCAATTTGATACAGGTTTACATTTGCTTATGAGAGACTATGGCTCAAACTGTATTCTGTGAAGTAGGTTCAACTGCAGAGGCAGAATCTACAGTTATAACATATAAGGTAAAGCGACAATGTTTGCTGTTTATGACACAGGTCAGCACTCTCCTCCTCTAATTTCTAGCACCACCCACAAGTAGATATACAAAGCACAGACTATGCCACCACCAAGAAGTGTCAATCAGCTCTTACACTATTACCACAGCAATGTCACAAATAAGAACTGGAGTCAGCTGAGAAGCTACATTTTGTGGTGAACATTGTCCCTTCAGTATAATGCTTGGATGCCTGATATACTAACATATCTGTTAGTTGTCTTGATACAATTTAAAAGCAGTAATTTCCTAAATAATTTTGTGATTTTTGTATTATGATTTAGTCCCCTCCACACTAAGCAGATTCATTAATCACCTGCTAAAGGAAAGCAAAACACACTGGGTCCATTTGCAACACTGCTAATCATAATACTCCAACCATATACAAACACATGATACAGATGTACCAAACTATAATGATATCCAAAAGAGCAACGTCCTAACTGTCCAGTTCCTGAGTACTGTATTGTTTTCTTCTGCTCATAGATTGTACAGAACTGTACTGCAAAGTATCTGAAATACGTTTTTGAAGCTTCTATCTGAAAAAATATTAAGCCAATTCCAACATCAAATATAGTCTGTTAAAACTTGCATCAGATACTTAAATGAGCATTTCATTCAACTTTTCTAAAACAAAACATCTTACATAGCTATGCTTTCTATTACAAAAAGGAGAAATTATAACTTCTAATAAAAAAAGAAAAATTATCTTTGTCATTTGAAAACACTGAAATTTTTAAACAAAATATCAACTAAAAATGCTCACTAAATTAAAGTTTATCTATAATTGACCTAAATTTTTCAAGAAATTTCAAGCCTTAAATTCATTCACTACTAAATACCTCACAATGTTATTATTTTTTACTTCTTTTAATATTTCACAAAATGTTAGTTGGTATTATCTCCCCAAAAATTTACTCAGTATTTCTTATATAAGATAAACAAATATCCTTCCCAGGTTAGCTAAAGTATCCATATTCTAAAAGTATACAATATTCTCATTCATTTAAAGTCAATTAATATGCCCAAGTCATTACGTATAGGATTTAGTAAATACGAAACTTTTTCATAATGTACTCATCTACTTCATCAATTTTTAACATTTGAGGAAATATCCTCTTATACTTTTTATATCTGAAAATATAAAAGTACTATATGCAGTTAGAAATTATATTTTAATCCTCTTAATCCAAAATTACAAGAGTTCACTAAGAAAATGGACAGAAAATAGACAAGTATTAACTTCAAGATATGTATCTGAGACTGAATCCAAGTAAAGACAACTTGTAAAATCAGAATTTTGGCTGATTTGTAGTTATAAAATTTGAAATGTTATTACCAAACAACATATGAGAAATTATGGCTCCTCACTATAATTTCTAGTTATATAAAACTTTTTTGGAATGCTTATTTAAAAATTTGATAATTAGGAATTTCTAAAAATAGCCCACAATATAGTCCCCCTCTTAAGTACGATCATATCCTGGGGCTAGTAAACACTGCAGAATAGAAACAGAGTGTACAGTAAGATCTCACTTTTCTGGAGACCACATACCTCTCAAAGAGGGCCTGAGTATCCCAAACTGCTCTTAATGCCATCACTACAGCTCATAGATTTTCCTCATAGAAGGGCCTTGCTCAGAACACATTTACTTACACTGTGGATACAACGTCTACAGACTCTCGGCAAACTAGAGCCAGATGCTCAAGGAGCTAGAGACATGTACATTCCAAGCACAAGAAGGAGAAGCTGACAGAAAAGACAAGACAGAAAAAACTATAAACCATAGACATAAAGTGATAAATGGATTACCTACTGCCAAGTTGTTTCTAAGAGAAAAATTTACATATAAAATCTTAGTAAAAATAAGATTTCATCCTTTCTAGGTATTTAGCATAAGGAATTCCTACAAGGTAATTTTTTAAAGATATTCATACGTTTACTTGAGATGCAGCCTTTGGAAACAAGGTAAGATAGTTTGTTTTTGTTGTTTTCCTTTTAAACTAGTGAGAATCCTGAAAATGAGGGGCACATAGGACAGTGCCAACTTCATAGTAAATATTATTCTATAACAAACATCGTTTCTGCCAAAGGTTTAAATGTTTTTCATACTGAGAATGTATTAACATTTGTGAATTTTAAATGTTATTTTCCCTGACCTTAAGTGCATTTTTTTCACAAAATTAGTTTATCGGTCTAGATGAACAATACATAAACACTTAAGAACACATCAGCAGCAAAAATAATGAGTAAAGAATACTATTGAAGAGAAGCCCAGTCCCTTTTTTTTTTTTTTAAGTGCAAGACACAACCCAAAATGTTCCAGCACTGAAACTAAAAAAAAAAAAAAATCAATATGTTCCCGACATAAAACTCCTTCATAAAATGAAAGAGTTGTCATACTGCCCACCTACCTAACAGAGCGGCAAAGATAGGGAAGCGGTTTGGGTTCAGGTCCAGCTGCTTGGCAACCTCGCATTAGATATTGGCTTGTGGTGAGACTTTTCCGTTCGGCTCAGTTTCAGGGCATGGGCACTGAAAGGGGTTGTCATACTGCCCACCTACCTAACAGAAAATAGCCCACAATATAGGCCCCCTCTTAAGTACGATCATATCCTGGGGCTAGTAAACACTGCAGAATAGAAACAGAGTGTACAGTAAGATCTCACTTTTCTGGAGACCACATACCTCTCAAAGAGGGCCTGAGTATCCCAAACTGCTCTTAATGCCATCACTACAGCTCATAGATTTTCCTCATAGAAGGGCCTTGCTCAGAACACATTTACTTACACTGTGGATACAACGTCTACAGACTCTCGGCAAACTAGAGCCAGATGCTCAAGGAGCTAGAGACATGTACATTCCAAGCACAAGAAGGAGAAGCTGACAGAAAAGACAAGACAGAAAAAACTATAAACCATAGACATAAAGTGATAAATGGATTACCTACTGCCAAGTTGTTTCTAAGAGAAAAATTTACATATAAAATCTTAGTAAAAATAAGATTTCATCCTTTCTAGGTATTTAGCATAAGGAATTCCTACAAGGTAATTTTTAAAGATATTCATACGTTTACTTGAGATGCAGCCTTTGGAAACAAGGTAAGATAGTTTGTTTTTGTTGTTTTCCTTTTAAACTAGTGAGAATCCTGAAAATGAGGGGCACATAGGACAGTGCCAACTTCATAGTAAATATTATTCTATAACAAACATCGTTTCTGCCAAAGGTTTAAATGTTTTTCATACTGAGAATGTATTAACATTTGTGAATTTTAAATGTTATTTTCCCTGACCTTAAGTGCATTTTTTTCACAAAATTAGTTTATCGGTCTAGATGAACAATACATAAACACTTAAGAACACATCAGCAGCAAAAATAATGAGTAAAGAATACTATTGAAGAGAAGCCCAGTCCCTTTTTTTTTTTTTAAGTGCAAGACACAACCCAAAATGTTCCAGCACTGAAACTAAAAAAAAAAAAAAATCAATATGTTCCCGACATAAAACTCCTTCATAAAATGAAAGAGTTGTCATACTGCCCACCTACCTAACAGAGCGGCAAAGATAGGGAAGCGGTTTGGGTTCAGGTCCAGCTGCTTGGCAACCTCGTGCATTAGATATTGGCTTGTGGTGAGACTTTTCCCGTTCCGGCTCAGTTTCAGGGCATGGGCACTGAAATAGTAGGGGATGTTGCACAGTGCATAATCAGAATCATATGCAACCAAGCCATGGAAGCCGTTTTCTCTGCAGAAACCAATCACTTCTTGATGGTGGTCCTCGATGCTCTGCGCCACCTGTGCAAGTGAGAAGAGCACTCCATCAGACCCAGTACCACTATAAAACGTGCTCAACATGCAAACATATTTGTACAGAACCTGCAGCTTCCAGATATGGTAGATATGTAAGAGCCAGTCAAAACTGCCATAATAAAGTATGAGGCACATTGCTCAGATAAGAATTTCAGAGGGAAATAATCTCCTGGTCAGTAATTTATGATCCCAACCATACTGTAAATTAATCTTCAATTCTCATAAGTTCAAAGATCACCCTATTTAAACATATACAATGCCAGGCAGCCCCTGTGATAGTATTTTGAAGGAAATGAGGGAGAGGTGGGGGGAACAGAGAGGAATATGAAGTGTTAAGGGAAGGAGACAAAAGAGAGAAGCCAGCCACTCTCAGTGAAACCAAAATAATTTCTTCAAAGCAAGTAGGTGAAATAATCAGAAGGATTTTTTTAAACAATAATAAAAGTATTATCCATCAACTATCTGTCTACTAGTTAATAAAGACCCTGAAGCATTAAGAGTATGGGATGGTAAGAACGAACGTGTGTACCCTCAAGTAATACACTGTCACATGTTTGTTCTGTGCAAAGGACTAGGTTTGCTGATAAGGTACCAGCTTCAGGACAACTGTGAAGACTGGGTCGAAACTTACCGCCTTTTTAGTGATGAAAACTACAAGTCGAAGCTTCTTTATTTCTACTGGCTTCTCCATCATGAAAGGTCAACCCCATGTATCTCAAGTGTCTGCGACACACTAGTAAGAAGGGCAGAGAAGCAACACCCACAGCAAAGTAAAATGTCCCTGGAATTTCTCTATTCCAAAAAACATACCAAAAGGCATTGAAAAACATTTTCCTAAAATATATAAAGTCAAAGACAATCAGTCCCTCTCCTGCTGCTGCCCACATTCATTTATTCGACTAAAATTTGACAAGTTTTTCTCTCCCTCTACAATGGATAAAGGTTTTTCAGAAAACAGAATTTTAAATATAATCAAGTGATTCAAAAGTGGAAAATTAACTCTCCACAGATCCCTAAAGGTAAAAAAAACAAGTGCACCTAAAGCATAAATTTCTAAAAGTACACTGCCCAATCTGTGGCTATACTGAATTAAAATTTAAAATACATTAAAAAGTAAGTTCAAATTTTCAATGGGCACTTACTAGATGAGCATCACTGTGAAGTTTCTCTCATTTCTCACTGACTTTCACCAAATTTTGTTGGAAACTTACTTATGATAATCTCCCAAGTTCATGTTCTTTACTTCAAATAACTTTATTACATAGAATTTTATATATACAAGCAAGGTCTTAAGGCATTCAAAAATCACCAGTAATTCCTGTTTTCCAGACATCTTTATCATTAAGTCTGCACAGTCTCTTAAGAGGCCAAGGTCTTAAGGCATTCAAATCATCCATGATAGTATTTTGAAGGAAATGAGGGAGAGGTGGGGGGAACAGAGAGGAATATGAAGTGTTAAGGGAAGGAGACAAAAGAGAGAAGCCAGCCACTCTCAGTGAAACCAAAATAATTTCTTCAAAGCAAGTAGGTGAAATAATCAGAAGGATTTTTTTAAACAATAATAAAAGTATTATCCATCAACTATCTGTCTACTAGTTAATAAAGACCCTGAAGCATTAAGAGTATGGGATGGTAAGAACGAACGTGTGTACCCTCAAGTAATACACTGTCACATGTTTGTTCTGTGCAAAGGACTAGGTTTGCTGATAAGGTACCAGCTTCAGGACAACTGTGAAGACTGGGTCGAAACTTACCGCCTTTTTAGTGATGAAAACTACAAGTCGAAGCTTCTTTATTTCTACTGGCTTCTCCATCATGAAAGGTCAACCCCATGTATCTCAAGTGTCTGCGACACACTAGTAAGAAGGGCAGAGAAGCAACACCCACAGCAAAGTAAAATGTCCCTGGAATTTCTCTATTCCAAAAAACATACCAAAAGGCATTGAAAAACATTTTCCTAAAATATATAAAGTCAAAGACAATCAGTCCCTCTCCTGCTGCTGCCCACATTCATTTATTCGACTAAAATTTGACAAGTTTTTCTCTCCCTCTACAATGGATAAAGGTTTTTCAGAAAACAGAATTTTAAATATAATCAAGTGATTCAAAAGTGGAAAATTAACTCTCCACAGATCCCTAAAGGTAAAAAAAACAAGTGCACCTAAAGCATAAATTTCTAAAAGTACACTGCCCAATCTGTGGCTATACTGAATTAAAATTTAAAATACATTAAAAAGTAAGTTCAAATTTTCAATGGGCACTTACTAGATGAGCATCACTGTGAAGTTTCTCTCATTTCTCACTGACTTTCACCAAATTTTGTTGGAAACTTACTTATGATAATCTCCCAAGTTCATGTTCTTTACTTCAAATAACTTTATTACATAGAATTTTATATATACAAGCAAGGTCTTAAGGCATTCAAAAATCACCAGTAATTCCTGTTTTCCAGACATCTTTATCATTAAGTCTGCACAGTCTCTTAAGAGGCCTTGAAATGAAGAGAGACTGTGAAGTTACCACTCCCTCAACCCACTTCCCTCAGAGGAGACCTAGAAAATTAGCATGACTGCTTGCTTCAGAGAATCAAATCTCCTATAAAGGAGATTGTTGTTATGTAGTCGCTAAGCCTTGTCCGATTCTTTGCAACCCCATGGACTGAGCGCGCTGGTCTCCTGTGTCCATGGGATTTCCCAGGGGATCCTCCCAACCCAGGGATCAAACCTGTGTCTCCTGCATTGGCAGGCAGATTCTTTACCACTGAGCCATGAAATGGGGCAGAATTAAAGGTATGAATTAAGTATTGTACAATCTAAGTTTTGTAGGAGAATTTATTAACTTATTCTGGGAAAATGAGGCTGAGAGCAGTTCAAAAGTTAGCTCTGCCCAGCTCTAGTATAAAAGCAGTCCAGAGACATCCTCCCTGAACACCATTCTCTACATGCTTCACAGCGTATTACCTCCTTACCCTCACAATAACCCTGCAAGGGGAAAGAAGCCAGCTCTTTGTGGTCACTCAGAAGGGTATTCAGGGACGCGGAGAGCAGGTGTATTGGCTCAGAGGTGAGTGTGGTATCTGCAGCCCCATCTGATGGAGAAGAGCAGGTGGGACAGGTCTAATCTGGCAGACATTCAGGAAGGCTATTGACACTATAAAACAACGGGCAATATATTTCCAAAGCTGTAAAGCACTCATACTCTTTGACACTGGAGCAATCTTACTCCAGGAAAATAGAGCCTAAGAAACCAACCTATCAGATAAAACATGTTGGGAGCATAAAAAGGGTGAAAGCAGCCTTCTATAGGAAAAATAACATTAAGGAGTTGGGTAAATGCAGAAACTACACAATGCTATGAAGAGGATCCTTAGAACAAAATATTAAACAAAACCATTTCAGAATAGAATATTCGGTACATACAACCACAAAGGAGTAAGCCAAAAACTGACAGTTGTTCAGGGTGGTGCAATTAAGCTTTTTAAAGAAAAAAACTTTTTTTAAAGAAAAAAACTTTTTTTAAAGAAAAAGTTCTCCATGTCACCATGCTGGGGTCAAATACTCCTCCTTTCACATCCATCTCTCACCAGACAAGGCATACAACTTGCTCATCTAGTTTGGTGCCTGGCACACAGTAAAGACCATTTATGAAATGAAAAACTCTGGGGATCCCAGTTTAGAGGCCCCCAAACAGTCTTTAAATTATCTATAAAGGTTAATAAGATAAACTCTAATTAGTAGAAACAAACATCCAGTAGATCCTAAAGGAAATCAACTGGAAGGACTGATGCTTAAGTTTAAGCTCCAACACTATGGCCACTTAATGCTAAGAGACAACTCTGGAAAAGACAGTGATGCTGGGGAAAACAGAAGGCAGAAGAAGAAGGGGATGACAGAGGATGAGAAGACTGGATGGCACCACTGACGACATAAGTTTGAGCAAGCTCTTGGAGATGAAGCCTGGCATGCTACAGTCCATGGAATCACAAAGAGTCAGACATGACTGAGCAACTGGACTGTACTAAACAACCAGTAGAGCCTTACAGAGTGTTTCATCTATCTCGAGAGAGTGGGATGCAGAGCTTTTCAGTAATTTCCTTTCACGGATCCTTGCCCAAACACCATTCAGAACATCTGATTTCAGACTGGCATTAAAAAGCAAAGTGAACAAACTATTAATCATTTACTACAAGACTAATTTGCAAATGATTATCAATATTCTTCTTTTTTAACTTTTTATTTTATATTGGAGCATAGCCAATTAACAAACAGTGCTGTGACAGTTTTAGGAGAAACAGCTAAAAGACTCAGCCATACATACACTCCATTCTCCCCAAACTCCCCTCCCATCCAGGCTGCCACAATACACTGAGCTGAATTCCACGTGCTAAAAAGTAGGACCTTGTTGGCTATCCATTTAAATACAGCAGTGTGTACATGTCCATCCCAAACTTCCTAAGTATCCTTTCCCGTCATCCTCCCTCTTTCCCCTACAACCATAAATTGGTTCTCTAAGTCTGTGACTCTGTTTCTGTTTTATAAATTCACCTGATTAACAATATCTTAATCCTCCCCCAAAGCACACCTAACATGAAACAAATAGTTTAGAATCAATCTCCTGAAACAAAAAATAAAACTTGAGTCCGACTCTTTGCAACTCCATGGACCACAGCCTGCCAGGCTCCTCTGTCCTTAGAATTCTCCAGCCATTCCCTTCTTCAGGGGATCTTCCTGACCCAGGGATAGAACCCAGGTCTCCTGCATTGCAAGCAAATTCTTTACTATCTGAGCCACCAGGAAGTCCAATTAATCTCCTAAAAGAAAAGATAAAGGAAACCTACCCTTAAGTAAGCCCAGATTTCAAATCTAAAGCAAAGTGCATAACTGAATCATGTTGCTGTACACCAGAAACTAATACAACATTGTAAATCAACTATAATTCTATAAACAATAATAAAGCAAGGTGGAGCAATCTGTGCCCCTTGCTTATCTTTCATCCTGCTCAACTTTCCTCTTTCCTGAGTAATGGGGAGGAGAGCCAAAATGTCCAGGTTCCAGCTGTGGCTTGACGCCCAATCTATCCAGTGAGGAATGTAAAATTAATGAATCTTCAAGGTCCTTTCAACTTCTAAAATTCCAGTATTCTTCCCTACTGATTAAAATCTATTACGCATTTATCTGAGGAAAAGCTACATGGCATTAAAAGCCACAGGATAACAGACATGCAACTTCCTTTATGGCTCAGTGGTAAAGTATCCGCCTGCCAATGCAGGAGACACATATTCAATCCCTAGTTGGGAATATCCCCTGGAGTAGGAAATGGCAACCCACTCCAGTATTCTTGCCTGGAGAATTTCATGGACAGAGGAGTCCGTGGGGTTGCAGAAAGTCAAACACGACTGAGCACAGCATATTAAACATTAAATCCTTTCCAGTAAGTGAACAATGAAAGTATGATATAACAGTTACTCAGATAGGAAAATAAAAACTGCACAGAACACCCAAATGAAGACTCTGGGTGATGAATATAATGTGAGTCTGCATTTGTACAAGCTCACATCATTGTACACCTCACACAGAGAATAAACTTTGTATGACAACATAAAAAAAAATTTTGCCAGTAGTCAGGAATGCTAGGCCAGAATGCAAACTAACAAATGTACTGAACTATATTATAAACTTTCTATCACAGAGATGCCAGTGAACAACTCTGAAATCATTTTCACATGTATAGGGCTGAGATAAATAGATGGTAGACGACTTCAGTGTCTCCCTGTCAGAGAATGGAGTTACAAATGTGCAAAGGAAAGAGGCCAGCATGACCCTGTGGTGTCAGGTTAGCCATGGTGATGTCCACAGACGGCAACACAGTCACAGAAATCTTTAGAGGTAAGCTTGCGCACGTGGGCTGGTCTATAAACACATACATCTCCTAGCTGTCAGCAGAGCCTAGAAGCAGCAACACTCCAGGAGAAAAACATCTGTACTCCAATATCTAAATACCATTCTTTACTAAAAGGGACCAGAGCCTTTGGGGAAAAAATGGGTAATGCCAGGGCAGGAAATTAAAAATTCAGTCCTGCCCTTGCTTATCTTTCATCCTGCTCAACTTTCCTCTTTCCTGAGTAATGGGGAGGAGAGCCAAAATGTCCAGGTTCCAGCTGTGGCTTGACGCCCAATCTATCCAGTGAGGAATGTAAAATTAATGAATCTTCAAGGTCCTTTCAACTTCTAAAATTCCAGTATTCTTCCCTACTGATTAAAATCTATTACGCATTTATCTGAGGAAAAGCTACATGGCATTAAAAGCCACAGGATAACAGACATGCAACTTCCTTTATGGCTCAGTGGTAAAGTATCCGCCTGCCAATGCAGGAGACACATATTCAATCCCTAGTTGGGAATATCCCCTGGAGTAGGAAATGGCAACCCACTCCAGTATTCTTGCCTGGAGAATTTCATGGACAGAGGAGTCCGTGGGGTTGCAGAAAGTCAAACACGACTGAGCACAGCATATTAAACATTAAATCCTTTCCAGTAAGTGAACAATGAAAGTATGATATAACAGTTACTCAGATAGGAAAATAAAAACTGCACAGAACACCCAAATGAAGACTCTGGGTGATGAATATAATGTGAGTCTGCATTTGTACAAGCTCACATCATTGTACACCTCACACAGAGAATAAACTTTGTATGACAACATAAAAAAAAATTTTGCCAGTAGTCAGGAATGCTAGGCCAGAATGCAAACTAACAAATGTACTGAACTATATTATAAACTTTCTATCACAGAGATGCCAGTGAACAACTCTGAAATCATTTTCACATGTATAGGGCTGAGATAAATAGATGGTAGACGACTTCAGTGTCTCCCTGTCAGAGAATGGAGTTACAAATGTGCAAAGGAAAGAGGCCAGCATGACCCTGTGGTGTCAGGTTAGCCATGGTGATGTCCACAGACGGCAACACAGTCACAGAAATCTTTAGAGGTAAGCTTGCGCACGTGGGCTGGTCTATAAACACATACATCTCCTAGCTGTCAGCAGAGCCTAGAAGCAGCAACACTCCAGGAGAAAAACATCTGTACTCCAATATCTAAATACCATTCTTTACTAAAAGGGACCAGAGCCTTTGGGGAAAAAATGGGTAATGCCAGGGCAGGAAATCCAAGATGAGCCTGTAATTTCTACCTTGTGGTGCCAGAAAGGAAAGTAGTATTCACAAAACAAACTTTAGGATGTGTCAGAGACACACAAGAGCCCACCTGAAAGATGCCCAATGACCAAAAGTTGAAACAATCTGTTCTATAAAATAAGTATCATAGTGTTGAGTGTAACCAAAGTACATAGTGAACATATGAGTCCATACAGATAAATCTTCACCATAGAAGAATTCAAACAGTAATGTAAAACCCCTCTTCAATAGGTAGCATTTAACCCCCACCCTTCCTTTTGAATGTTGCTGCACTTCATGATAGCCTTGAAGAATCAAGAAGCAAAGGGGACAACAGACATGACACTGAGCAGATGCCAGTAGATACCACTGTATAGAAGGAGGGCACTGCACCCCTGAAGCATTCTCCCCAAATCACAAGAGAACATCAGACAGTTCAAACAGGACGCCAATCTACAAAATGCCTCTCTCTAAAGTGCTGAGGTCACACAGAGACAAGCAGAGGCGAGAGGTCACTAAAGAGACGAAATGCCTAAAGAAAACAGGGAATCCAAAATGGATGCAGGTAGAAAATGGAAGAAATCTGAATGACATACACAATGCAGTTAATGGTACATTTGTTGTTTTTCAGTTACTAAGTGATGTCCAACTCTATGTGATACCATGAACCGTAGCATACCAGGCTTCCCCGACCCTCACAATATGCTAGAGTTTGCTTAAACTCATGTCCATTGAGTCTGTGATGCTATCCTCCCATCTCATCCTCTGTCACTCCTTTCCCCTCCAACCTTCAACCTCTGCCTGTAAAAGGGTTTTTTCCAGTGATTTGGCTCTTCCCATCAGGTGGCCAAAGTACTGGAGCTTCAGCTTCAGCATCATTCATATTCAGGGTTGATTTCCTTTAGAAGTGACTGGTTTGATCTCCTTGTTGTCCAGAAGACTCATCAGAGTCTTCTCCAGCACCACAATTTGCAAGTATCAATTCTTTGGTGCTCAGCCTTATTTACTGTCCAACTCTCACATCCGTACATGACTACTGGAAAAACCAGAGCTTTGACCGTACGGACTTTTGTCAGCAAAGTGATGTCTCTGCTTTTGAATACACTGTCTAGGTTTGTCATAGCTTTCCTTGCAAGGAGCAAATGCCTTTTAATTTCATGGCTACAGTTATTGTCCACAGTGATTCTGGAGCCCACAAAAATAAAATCTGTCACTGTTTCCACCTTCCGCCCATCTATTTGGCATGAAGTGATGGGACCCGATGCTATGATCTTAGTTTTTTCAATGTTGAGTTTTAAGCCAGCTTTTAAGCCAGCTTTTAAGCCAGTTTTAAGCCACTCTTCTCTTTCACCTTCATCAAGAGGCTCTTTAGTACCTCTTCACTTCGCCATTAGAGTGGTATCATCTGCATATCTGAGGTATCAATGCTAATTTTTAGTTTTAATAGTTGTACTAGTTCATAGGATATTTAGGAGTTGCTGCAGCCTTGAAGAATCAAGAAGCAAAGGGACAACAGACATGACACTGAGCAGATGCCAGATACCACTGTATAGAAGGAGGGCACTGCACCCCTGAAGCATTCTCCCCAAATCACAAGAGAACATCAGACAGTTCAAACAGGACGCCAATCTACAAAATGCCTCTCTCTAAAGTGCTGAGGTCACACAGAGACAAGCAGAGGCGAGAGGTCACTAAAGAGACGAAATGCCTAAAGAAAACAGGGAATCCAAAATGGATGCAGGTAGAAAATGGAAGAAATCTGAATGACATACACAATGCAGTTAATGGTACATTTGTTGTTTTTCAGTTACTAAGTGATGTCCAACTCTATGTGATACCATGAACCGTAGCATACCAGGCTTCCCTGTCCTTCACTATATGCTAGAGTTTGCTTAAACTCATGTCCATTGAGTCTGTGATGCTATCCTCCCATCTCATCCTCTGTCACTCCTTTCCCCTCCAACCTTCAAC
Source organism: Tragulus kanchil (assembly GCA_022376925.1). NCBI lineage: Eukaryota > Metazoa > Chordata > Mammalia > Artiodactyla > Tragulidae > Tragulus > Tragulus kanchil. The sequence goes on along the minus strand of JAIOJX010000023.1, from coordinate 89,351,479 downwards.
CTCTGCCTGTAAAAGGGTTTTTTCCAGTGATTTGGCTCTTCCCATCAGGTGGCCAAAGTACTGGAGCTTCAGCTTCAGCATCATTCATATTCAGGGTTGATTTCCTTTAGAAGTGACTGGTTTGATCTCCTTGTTGTCCAGAAGACTCATCAGAGTCTTCTCCAGCACCACAATTTGCAAGTATCAATTCTTTGGTGCTCAGCCTTATTTACTGTCCAACTCTCACATCCGTACATGACTACTGGAAAAACCAGAGCTTTGACCGTACGGACTTTTGTCAGCAAAGTGATGTCTCTGCTTTTGAATACACTGTCTAGGTTTGTCATAGCTTTCCTTGCAAGGAGCAAATGCCTTTTAATTTCATGGCTACAGTTATTGTCCACAGTGATTCTGGAGCCCACAAAAATAAAATCTGTCACTGTTTCCACCTTCCGCCCATCTATTTGGCATGAAGTGATGGGACCCGATGCTATGATCTTAGTTTTTTCAATGTTGAGTTTTAAGCCAGCTTTTAAGCCAGCTTTTAAGCCAGTTTTAAGCCACTCTTCTCTTTCACCTTCATCAAGAGGCTCTTTAGTTCCTCTTCACTTTCGGCCATTAGAGTGGTATCATCTGCATATCTGAGGTATCAATGCTAATTTTTTAGTTTTAATAGTTGTACTAGTTCATAGGATATTTAGGACTCTCTGAACCATTTTTGCAACTTTCCTATACACCAAAATCATTCCCAAGTAAAAAAAAAAAAAAGTCTACAAGACACGGGGAGGCTGTTTTAAACTATTTCATCCAGTGAGCAAAGCAATGAAAACCAGTCTCCAAGAATCTATCAAACGAAAACACAACTCTGCCCAGACAGTCCAACTGAGGGGAGTAGGAAGGCCCAACACAGATGGCATAAACCTATGAATGAATGAATAAAATCCAACAACCAAGAATACCTGTAAGACGCCCAGTAAACAATTCTTCAAGACTCACATCAAAGAGTCTGGTAAAGAGTCCAGAGCAGAGAACAGGATGGAGTGAAAAGACGACATAATGCAAGGTTGGGTGGGAATAGGAAAGCACCTGGCCTGTGAGAGGTAGCAATTTAATTAAAAATAAAAATTAGGGTTTCCCTGGTGGTCCAGTGGGTAAAGAGTCTGCCCTGCAGTGCAAGGCTGTTTGATCCCTGGCCCTGGAAGATCCCACATGCCATGGAACAGTTGGACCAATGTGTCCAGTTACAAGCCAGCACTCTGGAGCACATGAGCCCAGAGCCAGTGCTCCACAGAGAGAGGCCACTGCAATGGGAGACCCACACATGCCAAAGAAAAAAAAGATCAATGAAAATAAATATAAATGAAAAAGAAAAAAATAAAAATTAAATTCTAGAGGTTAAGCTTCCAAGAATCAGGGTCTAACAGGTATCAGCTGTTCTTTTCTCCTTTGAGTATGTCTTCTGGTTTGAATGCCTCCCACTCTTGTTTCATGTTCTGTTTCTCCAATTTCCTGGCCTTCCAGCTCCTGGCTCAGACTGGGCACATTATGCTTAATGAAAATGTTATGTCTAGCTCTTAATTCTTATTTTAGAAATGAAACACAATGCTGGGAAGATTATTTCAATTTGAACTCCTAAAGAGTATAAAGCTGAAAGATCAAACCCTGAGACCTATTTACTTTCAGGTGATAAAGGGGCTTCCAAAGAGAGTTAGCCAGACTTGGAATTATGCACAGCCTTCTCACTGAAAACGCCAGACTAGGAATCAAAGACCACCTACCAGCTTAAAGGAACTAGGGCTTGACTGATTTTTGCCATGGCTGCCATCGCCACTTCATCAAAATGCAACTCCAGATCAAGGACATGAAACCCTGGAGCTCCTGTGTACAATGAACAGAGCATTCAACGCTGACTCTTGATATGTGCTTTGGTATCCCAACCAGGCTGGGAACCACCACACATCTTGCCTCATCTCTCCACCCAGAAAGACAGTGTTACCAAGAAACACAGTATATACAATCAGTGTAAAAAATCTTCAGTAGTTGGCAAAGTGCTCTATTTTTGGTCCCAATGAAGTATTTTATATTTAGGTAGGGGTAATTTTATACTTTATGCCATAAAGAAGGCAAAGCACCTTCAAATTGTGGCGCTAGAGAAGACTCCTGAAAGTCCCTTGAACTGCAAGGAGATCAAACCAGTTCAATCTCAAGAGAAATCAATCCAGAATACTCACTGGAAGGACCGATGCTGAAGCTGAAGCTCCAGTATTTTGGTCCTCTGATGTGAATGGCCAACTCAATGAAAAAGACCCAAATGCTGGGGAAGGTTGAGGGCAGGAGAAGAGGACATCAGAGGATGAGATGGCTGGATGGAATCACTCATGCAATGGACATGAACTTGGGGAGATGAGGAAGGATAAGGGAGGCCTGGTTTGCTACAATCCACAGGGGAGCAAAGAGTTGGACACGACCGGGTAACCAAACAACAAATTTTATGCTACTATCCTTTTGCACAGAATCTTATGTAAATCTTTTTATTGCAATAGTTTTAAGTTTCATTTTCAAAAGGCAGCGATTTCAAAATTCAGTGCTTCTTACAAAGAATATGACTAAAAAATTCTCTAGCTTAGTCTGCAAATGTATTTATTTATTAATGCTGAAGGCAGCTATGGGGAAAGTCCCATAAGGATGAAAATATAACATCATTACTAGCTCCTATCTCCAGTGCAGAAGCACTTTTACAGTGAGGTTCTGTATGTCTGGCACCAGGTAGATGACCTCCACTGACTACTTTAATACTACCTGTAGTTTCATTTCTTCATCTGCAAAAAAATTATAGTATTGCCTTATCTCACAGGGTAGCTGTGATGATTAAATGAGTTACTACATATATAAAGCTCAGGATCACTCATAAATAATAAGCACTGGACAAATGTCAGCTACTATTTACTTTTAGTAAGCTATGTGAGAAAGGATATACTTCTTTGTACTTTTCACGTAGGACCTAAAACATTATAAGTTCTTAGAGATTTTCTGACACAAAGAAAAAAATATCCTATGTGGGTTTTCTTTAGAATAATTTTAAAGACACTCAGTGAATAATGTGACACATCCTCTAACCAAATGCCAGATTTAAAAGATGTAAGTTAACGTGAACAGAAGAAGACAGAAGTTGACCTAAATTCTTTTGCTTAAAAAAAAAAAAAAGTTAGGCTCTAAACATTAGACAACAGAATTCTAGACAAGAGGTATCAGATAGATAAGACTTACTCAGGCTACTTACTACCTACTCAAGAAGAGCATCAATGCCAATTTGGTGGAATACTTTTACTGCTGTTTAAAAGAGCAATTTTAGTGTCATGACATACATTAGCAATGTCTCTAAAAGTAAATTTCTCCTCCTTAGGAAATCTGAAATTGTGGCTGATCAGTCTTTTACCTTATATGGTTCTCTGATATTCTGTAAGAATTGGTTACAATGGTCATAAAAGCACGGAAAAATAGTTTTTAAAAAAATAAGAGAAAGCATGGAAAAATAATTTTTTAAAAAATAAGAGAAGCAGTACACAAAAAGATTCTCAACTTCATTAATCATAGGGAAATGTAAATCAAAACCACAATGAGACACCATTTCATGCCAATTTAGATGGCTACTATTAAAGAAAAGAGAAGTAAGCCAAGTGTTGGTGAGGATTTGGAAAAACTGGAACCCTCACACATTATTGGTGAAAATGTAAAATGGTATAGTTGCTACAGAAAATGGTGTAACAGTTCTCAAAATATAAAATCACCACATGACCAGCAATTTCATTTGCAGGCATACATTCAAAAGAATTAAAGGTAAGGACTCAAACAGATATTTGCACCCCCATTTTCCCAGTAAAAGCAACATAAGTATCCACTGACAGACGGACAAGCAAAATGGGGTCTATCCACACACAAGAGTATTATCATTCAGCCACAAAAAGGAAGGAAATTCTGACACATGCCACAATACCAGGAACCTCAAGGACATGATGCTCAGTGAAATAAACCAGCTAAAAAAATTAATTCTGTGTGATCCCATTCGTATGAAGTGTTCATGTCAAATCTTCAATAAAGCACTGGACAAATGTCAGCTACTATTTACTTTTAGTAAGCTATGTGAGAAAGGATATACTTGTACTTTTCACGTGGACCTAAAACATTATAAGTTCTTAGAGATTTTCTGACACAAAGAAAAAATATCCTATGTGGGTTTTCTTTAGAATAATTTTAAAGACACTCAGTGAATAATGTGACACATCCTCTAACCAAATGCCAGATTTAAAAGATGTAAGTTAACGTGAACAGAAGAAGACAGAAGTTGACCTAAATTCTTTTGCTTAAAAAAAAAAAGTTAGGCTCTAAACATTAGACAACAGAATTCTAGACAAGAGGTATCAGATAGATAAGACTTACTCAGGCTACTTACTACCTACTCAAGAAGAGCATCAATGCCAATTTGGTGGAATACTTTTACTGCTGTTTAAAAGAGCAATTTTAGTGTCATGACATACATTAGCAATGTCTCTAAAAGTAAATTTCTCCTCCTTAGGAAATCTGAAATTGTGGCTGATCAGTCTTTTACCTTATATGGTTCTCTGATATTCTGTAAGAATTGGTTACAATGGTCATAAAAGCACGGAAAAATAGTTTTTAAAAAAATAAGAGAAAGCATGGAAAAATAATTTTTTAAAAAATAAGAGAAGCAGTACACGAAAAGATTCTCAACTTCATTAATCATAGGGAAATGTAAATCAAAACCACAATGAGACACCATTTCATGCCAATTTAGATGGCTACTATTAAAGAAAAGAGAAGTAAGCCAAGTGTTGGTGAGGATTTGGAAAAACTGGAACCCTCACACATTATTGGTGAAAATGTAAAATGGTATAGTTGCTACAGAAAATGGTGTAACAGTTCTCAAAATATAAAATCACCACATGACCAGCAATTTCATTTGCAGGCATACATTCAAAAGAATTAAAGGTAAGGACTCAAACAGATATTTGCACCCCCATTTTCCCAGTAAAAGCAACATAAGTATCCACTGACAGACGGACAAGCAAAATGGGGTCTATCCACACACAAGAGTATTATCATTCAGCCACAAAAAGGAAGGAAATTCTGACACATGCCACAATACCAGGAACCTCAAGGACATGATGCTCAGTGAAATAAACCAGCTAAAAAAATTAATTCTGTGTGATCCCATTCGTATGAAGTGTTCTGAGTAGTCAGATTCTTAGAGACAAGGAAGTAAAATCGTGGCTGCCAGAGGGAATGGGGAGATAGTGATAAATGAGGACAGTGTCATTTTGGGAAGATAAGAAAGTTCTGGAATTGATGGTAGTGACGGTTGCATGACAGGAAGAAAGTGGTTTTGCACTTGCTGATATGGAGGGCTGACTTCCCATATACCCAAGGGAAGACTGTACTTAATTCCATTAAACTTAATTCCATTTAAAAGTAGTTAAAACAGTAAAACTTTTGTTATAGTTTACCACAATTTAAAAAATAAAGACAAAAATATATAATAAGGGCTTCCCCTGGTGGTCCAGTGGATAAGGACACCGCCTTGCAGTGCAAGGGGCGCCAGTTCGATCCCTGCCCTGGGAGGATCCCACGTGCTGCGGAGCGGCTGGACTGATGTGTCCAATCACCGAGCCGGAGCTCTGGAGCGCATGTGCCCAGAGCCGGTGCTCTGCGACAACAGATGCCACCGCGATGGGAGGCCCGCAGGAGCCAAAGAACAAAGACGGATGAAAACAGAGAAATGAAAGACCAATAGAAGTGGCCCGCCCGCTCCCCGCCCTCCCCAACCCGACCCCCGCCCAAAATAAATAAATAAATCTTTTAAAAAAATAAAAAAAAAAATATATATATATAAGAAGAAGAAGAGAGTGGCACCCTGTTCCCCTGTTTTCTCAGGAATTCTAGGCACTTGGTGTGAAGACACAACTTCCTGTCAAAAGAAATGTTTTATTTTTCCTTTGAATAATAACAGTATATCTGTCAGCTTATATAAAAGGGTGAGATTTCTTCTTTGCAATCTCTTTAGCATGCTGTCTGTGATGCAACTGCAATCTGATTCAATACTAAAACCATTTTCCTTCGCTGCTAAAAAAATTAGAGCATGAATGTCATAAAATAAATGCAAGTTAAACTACATAAATTTTTAAAATAAAAAATAGAATGATAAAAGGAGTGTGGAAACACCAACATCATTGGTATTCAGTGTTTATTCACCTTACTATGTTAATCTAATAATTCAGGAAACTTGTAGCTATACTATTCTTTCTAAAAATGCTATTTGAATATACATCAAAATTTAAGTTTGGGAATTTAGAAAAATGAATCTCAGATTGATGCAATTTATTTCAAGGGGGTGATATTTGCAACTCAGAGAACGGTTGGGGAGATAGTGATAAATGAGGACAGTGTCATTTTGGGAAGATAAGAAAGTTCTGGAATTGATGGTAGTGACGGTTGCATGACAGGAAGAAAGTGGTTTTGCACTTGCTGATATGGAGGGCTGACTTCCCATATACCCAAGGGAAGACTGTACTTAATTCCATTAAACTTAATTCCATTTAAAAGTAGTTAAAACAGTAAAACTTTTGTTATAGTTTACCACAATTTAAAAAATAAAGACAAAAATATATAATAAGGGCTTCCCCTGGTGGTCCAGTGGATAAGGACACCGCCTTGCAGTGCAAGGGGCGCCAGTTCGATCCCTGCCCTGGGAGGATCCCACGTGCTGCGGAGCGGCTGGACTGATGTGTCCAATCACCGAGCCGGAGCTCTGGAGCGCATGTGCCCAGAGCCGGTGCTCTGCGACAACAGATGCCACCGCGATGGGAGGCCCGCAGGAGCCAAAGAACAAAGACGGATGAAAACAGAGAAATGAAAGACCAATAGAAGTGGCCCGCCCGCTCCCCGCCCTCCCCAACCCCACCCCCGCCCAAAATAAATAAATAAATCTTTTAAAAAAGTTAAAAAAAAAATATATATATATAAGAAGAAGAAGAGAGTGGCACCCTGTTCCCCTGTTTTCTCAGGAATTCTAGGCACTTGGTGTGAAGACACAACTTCCTGTCAAAAGAAATGTTTTATTTTTCCTTTGAATAATAACAGTATATCTGTCAGCTTATATAAAAGGGTGAGATTTCTTCTTTGCAATCTCTTTAGCATGCTGTCTGTGATGCAACTGCAATCTGATTCAATACTAAAACCATTTTCCTTCGCTGCTAAAAAAATTAGAGCATGAATGTCATAAAATAAATGCAAGTTAAACTACATAAATTTTTAAAATAAAAAATAGAATGATAAAAGGAGTGTGGAAACACCAACATCATTGGTATTCAGTGTTTATTCACCTTACTATGTTAATCTAATAATTCAGGAAACTTGTAGCTATACTATTCTTTCTAAAAATGCTATTTGAATATACATCAAAATTTAAGTTTGGGAATTTAGAAAAATGAATCTCAGATTGATGCAATTTATTTCAAGGGGGTGATATTTGCAACTCTTTTATTTAAATATTTTACAGCTCACACAGGTACACAGGCATGGCTCACACGAGTGCAAGTGAAAGTGTTAGTCACTCAGTCGTGTCCGATTCTTTGACAAGAGCCTGCCAGGCTTCCCTGTCCATGGAATTCTCCAGGCAAGAATACTGGAGTGAGTAGCCATTGCCTTCTACTGGGTAATCTTCTGGACCCAGGCATCGAACCTGGGTGTCCTGCATTGCAGGCAGATTCTTCACCTTCTGAGCTGCTACGAAAGCCCCCACATAGATAGGAGATTGAAAAACTATGGTGCCTCTGCTTATCCAAGCAGTCCAGTGACGCCCTCCGTGTCTGGACTGGTTTGGCACTGCTGCTCATGAAGATGAACAATACATTCCTGAGCTCTGAAAACTTAACCCTCCCAAGAATATCCCTTCTGGTATATCTTTCTACACTATTTGGCAAAATACAAGGTAACTTCAATTTTTCCAAAGAAATAAATTTATTCCAGAGACAAGTGAGAGGCAAGTAACCAGGTTACAAAAAAGTTAACATTTCTAGATCACAGATCCTTAATTCACAGATTTACCATCACCTTTGTAGATAAATCAGTGTGCCAAATTCAATTTATACTAAGAATTCTATACTATCCTAAGACGACAAGAAACAATGTTTGACAGAAGCCAGGTATAAGAAGGGAGAAATGATGGCTAACTTCCTGAAGCAGTCACTCATTCCTTGTCTGTCTTCAACATGACTCAAAAACTAAATTAAGGGAAGCAAATAATCAGTGGAATTGACCAGACTCTGGGTTTGAACACAAACTTTCCACCATCTTTCTGCTAACACAAATACTAAAACCATTTTTTCCTTTAAAGCATGCTGTCTGTGATGCAACTGAAAATTTAAAAAGAGCATGAATGTCATAAAATAAATGCAAGTTAAACTACATAAATTTTTAAAATAAAAAATAGAATGATAAAAGGAGTGTGGAAACACCAACATCATTGGTATTCAGTGTTTATTCACCTTACTATGTTAATCTAATAATTCAGGAAACTTGTAGCTATACTATTCTTTCTAAAAATGCTATTTGAATATACATCAAAATTTAAGTTTGGGAATTTAGAAAAATGAATCTCAGATTGATGCAATTTATTTCAAGGGGGTGATATTTGCAACTCTTTTATTTAAATATTTTACAGCTCACACAGGTACACAGGCATGGCTCACACGAGTGCAAGTGAAAGTGTTAGTCACTCAGTCGTGTCCGATTCTTTGACAAGAGCCTGCCAGGCTTCCCTGTCCATGGAATTCTCCAGGCAAGAATACTGGAGTGAGTAGCCATTGCCTTCTACTGGGTAATCTTCTGGACCCAGGCATCGAACCTGGGTGTCCTGCATTGCAGGCAGATTCTTCACCTTCTGAGCTGCTACGAAAGCCCCCACATAGATAGGAGATTGAAAAACTATGGTGCCTCTGCTTATCCAAGCAGTCCAGTGACGCCCTCCGTGTCTGGACTGGTTTGGCACTGCTGCTCATGAAGATGAACAATACATTCCTGAGCTCTGAAAACTTAACCCTCCCAAGAATATCCCTTCTGGTATATCTTTCTACACTATTTGGCAAAATACAAGGTAACTTCAATTTTTCCAAAGAAATAAATTTATTCCAGAGACAAGTGAGAGGCAAGTAACCAGGTTACAAAAAAGTTAACATTTCTAGATCACAGATCCTTAATTCACAGATTTACCATCACCTTTGTAGATAAATCAGTGTGCCAAATTCAATTTATACTAAGAATTCTATACTATCCTAAGACGACAAGAAACAATGTTTGACAGAAGCCAGGTATAAGAAGGGAGAAATGATGGCTAACTTCCTGAAGCAGTCACTCATTCCTTGTCTGTCTTCAACATGACTCCTAAATTAAGAAGCATAAAGGGCTTACTCAAAGCTAAAGCCTCTGCGCTAGGTGGCCAAGCTGAAACTACTTATCAGTGGAATTGACCAGACTCTGGGTTTGAACACAAACTTTCCACCATCTTTCTGCTAACACTGCCTTGCAAAGGGAAGTGCATAATGGTGGTTATTCCCCATAGGACTTACTTTCTAGAGAAAACACTGCTGTTGTTCAGTCACTCAGTTGTGTCCAACTCTTTGAGAAAACATAAGTAATAAGTAAACAATGCCAGCTATATAGAGACATCTGGAGAATTTTAGAGCATTTCTTGGAGAAGGGAATGGGCAAACTACTCCAGTATTCCTGTCTGGAGAACTCCAGGGACAGAAGGACCTGGTGGGCTGCAGTCCATGGAGGTCACAGAATAGGACACGACTGAGCGACTAACATACACTGAGCATTTCTATTTGAACTCTGATTCATTTACATTTAATTGTTCTATTGTATCACTTCCTTAGGGGGAAGGTGAAGAAAATGGATAAAGAAGGTCAAAAGGTACAAACTTCTAGTTACAGTTGATCCTGAACCACCAAGAGGGAGGTAAGGGCACCAATTCTGCATGCAGTCAAAAAATTGTGTATAACTTTGTAATCAGTCCTCCATCCATGATTCTAAATCCACTGATTCAAACAACCACAGATATGTGTAGGACTGTGCAAATACTTGCAGTAATATTTACTATTGAAAACAAAAAATCCACATATGTGAACCCCCACTGTTCAGATTCATGCTATTCAAGGGGGTCATCTGTATAAAATAAGAAAATCACATCGATGCAATGTAAACCATGGAAAGTATAATTAACACTGTACTGTATACTTGAAAGGTGCTAGGAGAGAGCTTAAAAATTCTCATCATAAGAGAAAAAAGTATAACTATGTATGACGTCGAATGTTAACTAATTTAATGCGATGATCATTTCACAATATATAAATATATTGAATCATTACACTGTGCACCTGAAACTAACATAATGTTGTATGTCCACCATATCTCAATTTTTTAAAGAAGTAATTCTTTTTCATATTATGAGGTATCTATTCCTATGGTCAATTTGGAATGTGTAGTATGTTTTAATTAATTTCTGTCCATTGTAAGAATTCTCATTGTATAAAACAAATGAAGAGCACTGTGCATCTAGAAATACATTAGAAAGAAGGTATACATATATTTATGTATCTTACTTAGAAATCTAAGTTGTATATTTTATTTGATTACCTCTCTTCCTAGTATACTTAGAAATCTCCATTTCAAACATTTGTATAGCTTTAACTAAGGCCCAAAGCCTAAAACTCTTTGACTTGTTCATACCAGGCTTTCCTAGTCCTGGCACTGCTGATAATTTGGGAATGGGTAATTCCTCACTGTGGGGCTGTCCTGTGCATTGCAGGACATCCAGCAGCATCCCTAGCCTCTGTCTCTAAGATGCCTGCAGCCGGAATGCCCTCAATTGTGACAATCAAAAATGTCTATAGACATTGTCAAAACCACCAGCCCAGCCCTGGTTGAGAACCATCAAAAATGTCTCATAAATGACAATACACTGAGCATTTCTATTTGAACTCTGATTCATTTACATTTAATTGTTCTATTGTATCACTTCCTTAGGGGGAAGGTGAAGAAAATGGATAAAGAAGGTCAAAAGGTACAAACTTCTAGTTACAGTTGATCCTGAACCACCAAGAGGGAGGTAAGGGCACCAATTCTGCATGCAGTCAAAAAATTGTGTATAACTTTGTAATCAGTCCTCCATCCATGATTCTAAATCCACTGATTCAAACAACCACAGATATGTGTAGGACTGTGCAAATACTTGCAGTAATATTTACTATTGAAAACAAAAAATCCACATATGTGAACCCCCACTGTTCAGATTCATGCTATTCAAGGGGGTCATCTGTATAAAATAAGAAAATCACATCGATGCAATGTAAACCATGGAAAGTATAATTAACACTGTACTGTATACTTGAAAGGTGCTAGGAGAGAGCTTAAAAATTCTCATCATAAGAGAAAAAAGTATAACTATGTATGACGTCGAATGTTAACTAATTTAATGCGATGATCATTTCACAATATATAAATATATTGAATCATTACACTGTGCACCTGAAACTAACATAATGTTGTATGTCCACCATATCTCAATTTTTTAAAGAAGTAATTCTTTTTCATATTATGAGGTATCTATTCCTATGGTCAATTTGGAATGTGTAGTATGTTTTAATTAATTTCTGTCCATTGTAAGAATTCTCATTGTATAAAACAAATGAAGAGCACTGTGCATCTAGAAATACATTAGAAAGAAGGTATACATATATTTATGTATCTTACTTAGAAATCTAAGTTGTATATTTTATTTGATTACCTCTCTTCCTAGTATACTTAGAAATCTCCATTTCAAACATTTGTATAGCTTTAACTAAGGCCCAAAGCCTAAAACTCTTTGACTTGTTCATACCAGGCTTTCCTAGTCCTGGCACTGCTGATAATTTGGGAATGGGTAATTCCTCACTGTGGGGCTGTCCTGTGCATTGCAGGACATCCAGCAGCATCCCTAGCCTCTGTCTCTAAGATGCCTGCAGCCGGAATGCCCTCAATTGTGACAATCAAAAATGTCTATAGACATTGTCAAAACCACCAGCCCCCAGCCCTGGTTGAGAACCACTGACTAAACAGATTGTCCTATGGCATCAAAGAAAGTTCCAGACATTGACGGGGAAAATGATGTAAACTAGTCTCAGCTTCGACTAAACTCCTAAAGGATTCCATTATTTTCTATTATATTCACTTCTCCATGCCTGGCCAATAACAAGCACTCAATATTTGCTCAAGCGAGAACCATTAGGGCTTCCCTTGTGGTCCAGTGGGTAAGGACACCACCTTGCAGGGCAAGGGGTGCCGGTTTGATCCCTGGCCTGGGAAGATCCCACATGCCGCGGAGCAGCTAGACCCATGTGTCCAATTACCAAGCCGGAGCTCTGGAGCGCATAAGCCCAGAGCTGGTGCTCTGCGACAACAGAGGCCACTGCGATGGGAGGCCCACCCAGGTCAAACAACAAAGATAGATGAAAATAAATAAATGAAAGACCAATAGAAGTTGCCCGCCCGCCCCTCCCTCCCCACCCCCCAAAAAAAGTAAAAAAAAAAAAAGAGAGAGAGAGAGAATCATTAGGAACCAGTCAGAAAAGAAATAAGAAATTCAAGGTGAGAAAATAAATCTTACTTAATGGCCACTGATTCAGGTGTTAAAAGAAGAATAATTAAATGTGTCTGTCTATATAAATAGAAAAAGGCAAATATATGATTAAAAAGTTGAATGCCTGTACTAAACATACAGGAGGAGTAAAATAAGTCCCTAGTCTCAAGTAGTTTATAGTTAGTGGGAGAGATACACACGCAGGTAGCTATAATAAAGCTTTTGAGATGGGCTTTGCAGTAGAAGTAAAATTCTAACAAGTATAAGTGCGGTAGACAGAGGGAGCAACATTAGCAAAGCTGGGAAACAGTGAACAGTTTGGCTGGGAACATTTTAAAAGTATAATAGAAGAATTGTGAATTTGCAGGAAGGTGGAATGAATTCAGACTGCAAGAGGGTCTAAAAGCCTGAATAATAAGTTTGGATTAACAAATTTGCTCTAGTCGTTCTAGTCGTTGCCAGGAGAGTGACTCACCTGACCACCCTGCAGACTGCTCTGACACTGTGTGCAAGACAAATTCCCCTGCTGACACCAGGTGTGGGGGCCCAGCCAGATCCAGAGGCAACCCAGACTACCACCCCACAGTATGACACAATTGAACATAATCATATTTACCCTTAATACATGTCTTGCATTCTACTTTTTCTTTTTTTTGCCTTTATACAGTTTTGTTGTTTACAGCTATGTATAATCTCAAATCTGTCATAGGCATTCTACTTTTTATTCTATTTTATTTGGTGTCTAAATGCTGAAAAACACTTGTTAAACCTTTTCAGTAAACTTGGTGAGTTCACATGTTGGGCATACTAGAAATGAGGAAGAGAAGTGTGAGAGACTTCTGGGCTAGAAGTGATGTGTCACATTGTAGGGACTGGCAGGATGGAATGCTAAAAATGCCAAAGATGATTCTAGCGTGGTTAACCTTTGAAGTGGGTAACCATGAGGCTCCAACCAGTTAGCGCCAAAAGTGAAACCAGAATAGACTGGGAAAAGAGAGAATTGTGGAAAGTGAAGAGAGAATGAGGGGATACATCAGTAGTGGTCAGGTTCTAGGGGGGGACGTTCAGTTTGAAGACTTATCATTCTTCCTGCTAATTATAGGGAACGAACTCCAGGATAGCTAAAGTAATTATAATAGTTGCTAGAGGTGAGTAATCTGAGGTCAGATTAGAGATGAGAATAGTCAGTTTATGTGCTGGATGGGATATGGTAGAAATAATCTCTTAAGTACATAAAACTAGCTGCTCAAGTCTTTGAGAACAGTAATAATGTTGAAAGAAAATATGCACAGTTTTGTTTTGTCTGCTAAATTGCATCCAACTCTTTTACTCCCATGGACTGCAGCCCACCAGGCTCCCCTGTCCATGGAATTTCCCATTCAAGAATACTGGAGTGCGTTGTCATTTCCTTCTTCAGGGGATCTTCCCAACTCAGGGACAGAACCTGCATCTCCTGCACTGCAGGTGGATTCTTTGCCACTGAGCCACCATGGAGGCCCTCTGTTATACATTCTTCTCATAATCCCCAATATTATCTCTTTTGAGGTTGACACTATGAACATACAGGCTTCCCTGGTGGCTCAGTGGTAGAGAACTAACCTATAATGCAGAATCCCCGGGCTGGGACAATCCCCTGGAGAAGAAAATGGCAATCCACCTCAGTATTCTCGCCTGGGAAATCTCATGGAAAGAGCAGTCTGGCCGCTACAGTCCATGGGGTTGAAAAGAGTTGGACATGACTTAGAAACTAAATAATAATCTAACAGAGAAGGTCCAGAGAATTATGGCATTTATGTAAAGTTATATTTCAGTAACTCCAGGAAATAGAAGTGCTTTGATAAACAAAAAGGGTTCAACAAGTCAGATGACAGGAGGCAGTGAGCTTTGATAAGGCTAACTTTAAACATAGAAAAATCTACCCAGAGGGGGGTAGATTTAGAAATGGCTGATAACTGTTGATAAATACCAGTGCCTAAGTCACAAACTAGTAGACTAAGACCTGATTCTAGCCTGGAGTCCATTTTGCCTGGCTTAAAGGTGTTTTTTAAATGGGATAATTAAAAATAAAAATCTGAATTTCTGACTTTCTTGAAAAAATCTGAAGGTCTGTCAATGTTGGCTCTATAGGGGCCAACATCCCCATCTGTTGGGGATGGATAAATTGTAACTGGCACACTTGAAGAAAATAAATACTTTCAAATGAGTACTTTAAATGGATGGCTGATTGGAGTTATACTGCGGTCAACTTAGAATTGTTAAGTATTCCTTGATCAATTAGTGACCTTGAAGAATAAAAGTACATTGCTAAGATCTTCTCTGACCCACCAACTAAAATAGCAGAGCTGAAAAGAAAAATGAACATATGGGACCTTATGAAACTTAAAAGCTTTTGTACAGCAAAAGAAATTACAAAAAAGTTCAACAGACACCCCACAGAGTGGGAGAAAATCATAGCAAATGAAACAACAGACAAAGAATTAATCTCCAAAATCTACAAGCAACTCAGACAACTCAGCACAGGGAAAATGAGCAGCCCAATCAAAAAATGGGAAAAAGATCTAAAGAGACGCCTCTCCAAAGAGGACATACAGATGGCCCAAAAATACATGAAACGATGCTCAACCTCGCTTATTATCAGAGAAATGCAAATTAAAACCACAATGAGATACCACCTCACACCTGTCAGAATGGCCATCATCAACAAATCGACAGACAACAAATGCTGGAGAGGGTGTGGAGAAAAGGGAACCCTCTTGCATTGCTGGTGGGAATGTAAATTAGTACAACCTCTATGGAAGACAATATGGAGATTCCTTAAAAAACTAAAAATAGAAGCACCCTATGACCCAGCAATCCCACTATTAGGCCTATATCCTGATGAAATCAAAACTGAAAGAGGCACCTGTACCCCAATGTTCATTGCAGCTCTCTATACAATAGCCAGAACATGGAAGCAACCTAGATGTCCATCGACAAATGAATGGATCCAGAAGCTCTGGTACATATATACAATGGAATACTACTCAGCTGTTAAAAGAAATGCAGAAGACTCAGTCCTAATGAGGTGGCTGGCTCTAGAACCTATCATAAAAGTGAAGTAAGTCAAAAAGAGAAAGACAAGTATAGTATACTAACTCATATATATGGGATCTAGTAAGATGGTCATGATAACACACGCAGTGAACTCATGAAAAAACAGAGAATAGACATAAAGACATTGTGGAGACCGAACAGTGGGCGGGAGTAACATGGAAACCTATACTGTCATGTGTAGAAAAGATAGCTATTGTCATTGTGCTAGGGGAATAGGAGTACCTACAACCACTTGGAGCGATGGTCTGGAGGGATGGGAGGGGAACTGGGTGGGGCTTTAAATGGATGGCTGATTGGAGTTATACTGCGGTCAACTTAGAATTGTTAAGTATTCCTTGATCAATTAGTGACCTTGAAGAATAAAAGTACATTGCTAAGATCTTCTCTGACCCACCAACTAAAATAGCAGAGCTGAAAAGAAAAATGAACATATGGGACCTTATGAAACTTAAAAGCTTTTGTACAGCAAAAGAAATTACAAAAAAGTTCAACAGACACCCCACAGAGTGGGAGAAAATCATAGCAAATGAAACAACAGACAAAGAATTAATCTCCAAAATCTACAAGCAACTCAGACAACTCAGCACGGGAAAAATGAGCAGCCCAATCAAAAAATGGGAAAAAGATCTAAAGAGACGCCTCTCCAAAGAGGACATACAGATGGCCCAAAAATACATGAAACGATGCTCAACCTCGCTTATTATCAGAGAAATGCAAATTAAAACCACAATGAGATACCACCTCACACCTGTCAGAATGGCCATCATCAACAAATCGACAGACAACAAATGCTGGAGAGGGTGTGGAGAAAAGGGAACCCTCTTGCATTGCTGGTGGGAATGTAAATTAGTACAACCTCTATGGAAGACAATATGGAGATTCCTTAAAAAACTAAAAATAGAAGCACCCTATGACCCAGCAATCCCACTATTAGGCCTATATCCTGATGAAATCAAAACTGAAAGAGGCACCTGTACCCCAATGTTCATTGCAGCTCTCTATACAATAGCCAGAACATGGAAGCAACCTAGATGTCCATCGACAAATGAATGGATCCAGAAGCTCTGGTACATATATACAATGGAATACTACTCAGCTGTTAAAAGAAATGCAGAAGACTCAGTCCTAATGAGGTGGCTGGCTCTAGAACCTATCATAAAAGTGAAGTAAGTCAAAAAGAGAAAGACAAGTATAGTATACTAACTCATATATATGGGATCTAGTAAGATGGTCATGATAACACACGCAGTGAACTCATGAAAAAACAGAGAATAGACATAAAGACATTGTGGAGACCGAACAGTGGGCGGGAGTAACATGGAAACCTATACTGTCATGTGTAGAAAAGATAGCTATTGTCATTGTGCTAGGGGAATAGGAGTACCTACAACCACTTGGAGCGATGGTCTGGAGGGATGGGAGGGGGGGAACTGGGTGGGGGGAGGGTCAAGGGATATGCATATGAATGATCTGGGAACATACATGTACAAAAATAAATAATAAATAAATAAATAAATAAAGTTAAAAAAAAAAAAAAAAAGTACATTGCTAGTTTTCAGTATCTCCTGGATAGAAACTATGCTACCTATCAAAAGTGTTTTTGCTATCAGATCTGACCTGAGAGTGAACTGCAGGTAGGCACATCCCTAGAGCATTCTTACACAATGAGACTCAACTTTGACTTCAGCACACTACTTTCCTCTTGAAGAGGTTACTGGTTACCTGTCCCCAGACATTGCTCAATCAGCAATCCCATTTCTTCCCATATAAAATCGATAACTGAGGGCTAAGTGAGGCAGCACCATGAGAGAGAACCTAGCATGGGACGGGCAGCCTAGCATAGTCTCCCTACCCCCATCAGGTACACAAAGAAAGAGATCATCACCACAAGATCTCAGGCCACTGTCTAATCTCACATTCTTCTGATGACTTGAAACATGAGCTCTGCTTTCTGTAAGATCTAAGTGAATACGCAAGGACTTCTTTATAAACCTGCACACCAACACCACAAGTCTTGAGGCAGAAACATTTAGGAAAGTTCCAGGGATTTAATGCCACCAAGATTTTTAAATAAACACCAGTCCTCATCAAGTTTCAAAGGTTACGATGACTCAAGGCACACAAGAGGAAATGCTCGTAGTAATTAACAGAAGCCAAGTTCAGGCCAGGCAGTTTAATGACCTGAACAAAATTAACTTATGTGTGGGCCAACTTCTAATGGTTAAAGAAATATAAGTATCACTCTAACAAAGACATACTCTTCTAATGACTGCAATAGAAAAAAAACAAGTATAGTATACTAACTCATATATATGGGATCTAGTAAGATGGTCATGATAACACACGCAGTGAACTCATGAAAAAACAGAGAATAGACATAAAGACATTGTGGAGACCGAACAGTGGGCGGGAGTAACATGGAAACCTATACTGTCATGTGTAGAAAAGATAGCTATTGTCATTGTGCTAGGGGAATAGGAGTACCTACAACCACTTGGAGCGATGGTCTGGAGGGATGGGGGGGGGGAACTGGGTGGGGGGAGGGTCAAGGGATATGCATATGAATGATCTGGGAACATACATGTACAAAAATAAATAATAAATAAATAAATAAATAAAGTTAAAAAAAAAAAAGTACATTGCTAGTTTTCAGTATCTCCTGGATAGAAACTATGCTACCTATCAAAAGTGTTTTTGCTATCAGATCTGACCTGAGAGTGAACTGCAGGTAGGCACATCCCTAGAGCATTCTTACACAATGAGACTCAACTTTGACTTCAGCACACTACTTTCCTCTTGAAGAGGTTACTGGTTACCTGTCCCCAGACATTGCTCAATCAGCAATCCCATTTCTTCCCATATAAAATCGATAACTGAGGGCTAAGTGAGGCAGCACCATGAGAGAGAACCTAGCATGGGACGGGCAGCCTAGCATAGTCTCCCTACCCCCATCAGGTACACAAAGAAAGAGATCATCACCACAAGATCTCAGGCCACTGTCTAATCTCACATTCTTCTGATGACTTGAAACATGAGCTCTGCTTTCTGTAAGATCTAAGTGAATACGCAAGGACTTCTTTATAAACCTGCACACCAACACCACAAGTCTTGAGGCAGAAACATTTAGGAAAGTTCCAGGGATTTAATGCCACCAAGATTTTTAAATAAACACCAGTCCTCATCAAGTTTCAAAGGTTACGATGACTCAAGGCACACAAGAGGAAATGCTCGTAGTAATTAACAGAAGCCAAGTTCAGGCCAGGCAGTTTAATGACCTGAACAAAATTAACTTATGTGTGGGCCAACTTCTAATGGTTAAAGAAATATAAGTATCACTCTAACAAAGACATACTCTTCTAAGCCAAAAAGCTTTCTCTAAGCAAAGCTGATGGGAAATTAGGTCTTTTTGCCAGCTTAAAGAACCTTGGAAAAGACCAATACAATGGTAGATCTTTATAAGAAAAATGCTTCATATATGCCCAACATTATATATGGGATGTTTGTGTCAACTGCTTTGTGAATTTTTATTTAACCTTTTTTTATTTAAAAAAATACAAATTACTATACAATAAAATTAACTTTAATTTACTTATGATGTATAGTTCTATGATTTTAAAACATGCTACCACCACTACCATCAGGCTATAGAACAATTTTATTACCTCAAAAATCTCCCTCCTACTGTACCTTTACATCCACACCTTTAGGTAACCTGTCATCTGGTCCCCATCATTACAGCCTTATCGTCAAGAGAATGTCATAAATAGAATTAAGTCTTTTGAGCCTGGCTTCTAGGTGTGTAGCAGTAGTTTCTCCCTTTTTACTGCTAAGTAGTATTGCATGGTACCACAGCTTAACTATTTATCTATTAAAGGATGTTTTGGTTGCTTCCAGTTTTGGTTATTATGAACAAAACAACTATGAACATTCAAGTATAGCTTTTCTGTGAATAACGGTTTCATTAGGAAAATACCCAGGAGTACAACTGCTGGATCACATGGTGAACACATCTTATAAGAAAACTAAGGGAGCTATTTTTCAGGGTGGCATGCCATCTTGCATTCCCACCAGCCGTGGGGGATGATTCCAGTTGCTCAGCATTCTTGCCAGAATAATTTATTTTTGCCATTCTAACAAGTATGTAGTGACATGCCATCATGGTTTTAATTTGCTTAGCCATTTTAATAGGTATTTAAAACAAAATAAAACAAAACAGTATGTACTGCTTCACTTCCTTAGAGAATGTTGAACATAAATTTTTCCGGCCCCAAACCATCCTCACAGAGCAAACCATACTACCCTCAGGGGCTACTGAAATACAGAGGGTTGTTTTCTTTCTTTCTAAAGAAGACCCAAAATTATGCGTGCTTTTTATAGCATTTTCTATCCTCTCCCTTGTAAAGTCTCACTTCTAGCTATTAATGGTGCACTTGCCTCTGGCAGACTTTCTTCTGCACCCTTTTTCAAGCTGAGTTTAGAAACAGGTAACTAGGCTTACCAGAATTACATCTGAAAAGGAGACGGCAGTCTACAGGAGAGAAAAGTTGATTCTTCAATGAGGAAACAAAAAAGCTTTTTTTTTCCTGGATCGCTATACCAAAACTTTCTGACCTCTCATTTGGCTACTGAGAAACTTATAGTAGCTAAATTTCTTAGGCGTTTTCCAAAAAGGTGAGGCTGCCATCAGGGAATTGAGTCATTACTATATTAAACTGTACAATTAACATTATATTGTAATCCTGTATCAGGAGTTAAAAGACTAAAGCAAAATAATTATAGACTCAATTACATCTTGAATCCAGAAACCTAAATGGAAGAAATGATCTTAAATCTAAGCTTCTTACTCACACATTGGTCAAAATTCTGAGCACCTAGCGGGTAAGTCAGACAGTTATACAGGTGCAAAGAAAAATGTCAAGAAATTTTACAACTAAAAAAAGTACACAGTTTTTTCAAAAGATAGAGACCATGTAAAAACACTGAATCTAATCCTAAGCAAAATTTATGATGTTCCTTTGAAAGCCATTTGACTAGAAAGCTGCTTGTCTTTTCAGTAGTAAGCAGTTTCCATCTCTACACAAGACAAAACTGTTAACAACCGAAGCATCTTCTGGAAGTGGATCAGACCGAGCAATTACATCGTCTTCTCGGAGAGCCCAGGCTCCAGGGCAGAAAATGCCAGCAGCAGTCCCTGGCTCTCACCCGAACTTCCCCTGGGACTCTGGCTAGGTCTCTGCCATATTCACAGACCAATCGCCGCTCTTCAGCAGCCTCTACCCGCAGACTTAGAAACCCTGTCACCAATTGCATCAGGATCGGGGTGGGACTTCCGCTATCACTTTCGGCTTAACCACCACCATCTCAGCACAGGCAGGAACAGTCAGGAAGTTCGAATTTCACAAACTTTGGGATCAAGCACAGTTCGAAATAAAGGAGAGGCAAACTCGTTGGAAGGCAGAGCGGCAAAAGTCAGACACATCAAAGAGCACCCCCTAAGAATTTTAAACGAAAAATAATGAAAAAAGGAACAAAAGTCAAGGGACATTTGATTTGCATGTTATCTGTGCCCTCCCTTCTGGGTCCTGAAGCACTCCTTGGCCGTGGTTCAGGGAGGAGCCCTCTGCCAAAGGACAGCAGAATGCCGGACGGCCAAAGCTCTAATTACCTGAGTGCACAGCCCAGAGTCGTGGAGTCCTCATCGTGCAGAGAGGCATAAATCTTGGAAACTCTGATTCACATTCTCTTCGCCCTGACTCTGAACTACTCTTTACACATCAGAAACACAAAACCAAAGACTTTCTCACGTAGACTAAATTCATAGCACTGACAACATTCCATCATGTCAAACTTTATGATTCTTTGAAATCTAACACACACAAAAACCCGACAATTTCTCCAAAAACTATTAGTTTACAAGGTACCTGGACCCAGCCCTGCGTTGTCAAGAGGAGGCCAACGCCACAGGCCTTGCCCAGGTCAAGCCGGGGTGACGGCGAAAGGCCTATCTTCCAGCCGCCCTCAGTGGCTGGAGACCCCTTCCTGTCGCCATCTAGCCCACTTGCTCCCACTAAAAAACCTGTTGCTGTCCACGTCCTGCTAAATTCGGAAAGTTCAGGTTAGTAATCTGCCTGCTTCGAGGCGGGGAGGCATACTCGGGATCTCAGCGAGAGCGGCACTGCACCTTTCAAGCCTGCAGCTATCCACTGGTCCTAAGGTTCTCGGACGGCCTGGTGCAACCAAGGTCCCCAGAGCCCGGGCACTCGCAGCCCGCCGGGCTCCAGGCGGCGCGTCCATTTTACAACAGGTCAGACCTGGAAAGGAGAGGCGCCGGCGGTCCCCGGGGCCCAGACCCCAAACCCAGCCCAGCTCCAACTCCAGACGCTGGCCTGCCCTGAGCCCTGACCCTGACGCCAACCCCTGACCCGTCTCCGGTCCCCCAAACTCCGGTCCAACCCCGGCCTCAGACTCCAGACTCCGACACACCCTCAGCCTAAATTCAAGCGACCCCAGCCCACGCCCACGCAGACCTGTGCCCGACCCTGCTCTCCAACCCCGCCCCCGGCCCACGCGGACCCCAGCCAGCCTGCCCGCCCGGCTGGCCGCACCTTGACGTGGAAGCGGATGAGCGCCAGGCGGATGCAGTGCGCCATGCAGACGGGTGGCAGGAACCAGACCTTGGGCGGCGGGGTGCCCTTGTTCTGGACATGGCTGACGATCTGCTGCGCCGTCTGGCGCTCGTTGCCCTGCCGCTTGACCCACTCGTGCAGCCGCGCCTTCTCGAGCGCGCCGTTGAAGAAGACGAAGAGCTCGATGTTGCCGCCGAAGCAGGCCTTGGCTAGCGCGGCCAGGTAGCCGAGCATGTGGTTCCACTGGCCGCCGCTCACCCAGTCGGTGTAGAAGCCGCCGTAGAGGCGATGCAGGCAGTTGTCGGCGTCCACCAGCAGGCGCAGCGGCGTGTGCGGGGGCCGCTGCCGCCCGCCGCCCACCAGGCTGCCCCGGGCCAGTTTCTGCAGCTCCACCGGCACCACGGCGCTCGGGCAGTGCTTCTCGATGTAGTCCTGGAAGCCCTGCACGCCCATGGCGGCGGCGGCGGCGGGCGCTGGGCGACGGGGCGGTGGAGCCGGGGGCGGCGGGGCCGTGGCGCGGGCCGGGGCCGGGGCCGGGGCCGGGGCGGCGGGCTCTAGGGGGGGCCGGGCCGGGCCGCGGGCGCGCTCATGGCCGCTGCGGCCGCCATGTGCTGCCGCCTCCCAGGGCCATGGCGGGGGGGTACCTGCGCCGTGCGCCGCTCCAGGCCCAGGCCAGGCTGAGGCGGCCTCGCGCGGGCGGGCGGCGGCGGCGGCGGGGCGGGGCGACGCTAGCTGACGTCCGCGGGCCGGCGGAAGAGGCGGCGCTGCGAACCCAGGGGCCGGTCCTCAGGAGAGTGCCGAGAGTCCCGGCCCGGGGCTGCGACGCGGACCGCGGCCCCGGGCCGGGAGAGTCCGCGAGGCCCAGCCCAGGGCAGGCCGCTCCGGGGCCCAAGCGGCGCCGCTGTGCCCGCGCGAGGTGCCAGGTGGTCTCGGGCCGATGGCCTCATCTCGTCCCCTTCCTGGTCTCCGAGAGCTGGTCACCGAGGAGGCCACATCTCCAGCTCAAGGATCTGGGCACTCCGAGACGGCCTTATCCCCAGAAGCCGGTTAGGCAGCCCTGTCCCTGTCCACGTCCGAGCCGGTCGCCAGGCGGATGCAGTGCGCCATGCAGACGGGTGGCAGGAACCAGACCTTGGGCGGCGGGGTGCCCTTGTTCTGGACATGGCTGACGATCTGCTGCGCCGTCTGGCGCTCGTTGCCCTGCCGCTTGACCCACTCGTGCAGCCGCGCCTTCTCGAGCGCGCCGTTGAAGAAGACGAAGAGCTCGATGTTGCCGCCGAAGCAGGCCTTGGCTAGCGCGGCCAGGTAGCCGAGCATGTGGTTCCACTGGCCGCCGCTCACCCAGTCGGTGTAGAAGCCGCCGTAGAGGCGATGCAGGCAGTTGTCGGCGTCCACCAGCAGGCGCAGCGGCGTGTGCGGGGGCCGCTGCCGCCCGCCGCCCACCAGGCTGCCCCGGGCCAGTTTCTGCAGCTCCACCGGCACCACGGCGCTCGGGCAGTGCTTCTCGATGTAGTCCTGGAAGCCCTGCACGCCCATGGCGGCGGCGGCGGCGGGCGCTGGGCGACGGGGCGGTGGAGCCGGGGGCGGCGGGGCCGTGGCGCGGGCCGGGGCCGGGGCCGGGGCCGGGGCGGCGGGCTCTAGGGGGGGCCGGGCCGGGCCGCGGGCGCGCTCATGGCCGCTGCGGCCGCCATGTGCTGCCGCCTCCCAGGGCCATGGCGGGGGGGGACCTGCGCCGTGCGCCGCTCCAGGCCCAGGCCAGGCTGAGGCGGCCTCGCGCGGGCGGGCGGCGGCGGCGGCGGGGCGGGGCGACGCTAGCTGACGTCCGCGGGCCGGCGGAAGAGGCGGCGCTGCGAACCCAGGGGCCGGTCCTCAGGAGAGTGCCGAGAGTCCCGGCCCGGGGCTGCGACGCGGACCGCGGCCCCGGGCCGGGAGAGTCCGCGAGGCCCAGCCCAGGGCAGGCCGCTCCGGGGCCCAAGCGGCGCCGCTGTGCCCGCGCGAGGTGCCAGGTGGTCTCGGGCCGATGGCCTCATCTCGTCCCCTTCCTGGTCTCCGAGAGCTGGTCACCGAGGAGGCCACATCTCCAGCTCAAGGATCTGGGCACTCCGAGACGGCCTTATCCCCAGAAGCCGGTTAGGCAGCCCTGTCCCTGTCCACGTCCGGAGCCGGTCACCCCGAGGAGGCCGCGTTCGGACCTCGGGATCTGGTTACCCTGAGAGAGGCCTCATTCTGGAAGCCAGTCACCCTAAGGAGGCCCCGTCTTCCTTCCCGGGTCCACTTATTGCGAGGAGGCCCTGTTTTGCCCCGAGGACCGGCCAACCCAAAGGAGGCCCTTTGCTGTGCCCATGTCCAGTCACCCCGAGAAGGCTTCCTTCCCGGGAGCCGGCCACGTGAGGAGTCCAAGTTCCATCCCTGGAGCTGGTCACCCCGAGGCGGCCTCAACCCAA
The DNA here is from genome assembly GCA_022376925.1 of Tragulus kanchil. Taxonomy (NCBI): domain Eukaryota; kingdom Metazoa; phylum Chordata; class Mammalia; order Artiodactyla; family Tragulidae; genus Tragulus; species Tragulus kanchil. The sequence goes on along the minus strand of JAIOJX010000023.1, from coordinate 89,326,643 downwards.
TCTTGGGATCTCGTCAACCCAGGAGGGCCGCGTCCGGTCCTTGAGAGCCAGTCATCTGAGAAGACCTAATGCCTGGGGTCTCGTCACCCCAGAGAGACCCCGCCCACATCCTAGGGGGCAGTCACCCCTGGGGAGGGACCAGTGCCCGGCAGAGGTGGCTGCAGAGGGAAAGGTGGGCAGGCTGGTCAGGAACTGGAAGTCGGGAGGAAAGAATGCACAGAAGTCCCTGATGGAGAAAAGAATGAGTTTCTGCGCTGTGTGCCCAAGTGTAGTTACTGAGTTTTAGAAATGATCACCTGCTCTCTCAACCTTAATTGCATCGATATCTTTCATTAACATGTGAGATAACTCTCCAGACTTCCGGTTGTTCACAAGGAATAAAGTGGCAATTCTGAGCAAGTTGGAAAAGTGGCTGATTGACCGCACTGGCTTGCTAGGTTTACTGCTTTTCTGGGAAAACCAGAAGGGTGATGTGAGCAGGCACCTCATTGGCCTTCCCTTAGGTAACAGATCTTCCTACAGATGGATCTGACTCAGTCCACTCAAAGTGCTTTCACTTGGGTGGAGCCAAAGGTCATGGCCCCCAATACCGCGGCCCCGGGCCGGGAGAGTCCGCGAGGCCCAGCCCAGGGCAGGCCGCTCCGGGGCCCAAGCGGCGCCGCTGTGCCCGCGCGAGGTGCCAGGTGGTCTCGGGCCGATGGCCTCATCTCGTCCCCTTCCTGGTCTCCGAGAGCTGGTCACCGAGGAGGCCACATCTCCAGCTCAAGGATCTGGGCACTCCGAGACGGCCTTATCCCCAGAAGCCGGTTAGGCAGCCCTGTCCCTGTCCACGTCCGGAGCCGGTCACCCCGAGGAGGCCGCGTTCGGACCTCGGGATCTGGTTACCCTGAGAGAGGCCTCATTCTGGAAGCCAGTCACCCTAAGGAGGCCCCGTCTTCCTTCCCGGGTCCACTTATTGCGAGGAGGCCCTGTTTTGCCCCGAGGACCGGCCAACCCAAAGGAGGCCCTTTGCTGTGCCCATGTCCAGTCACCCCGAGAAGGCTTCCTTCCCGGGAGCCGGCCACGTGAGGAGTCCAAGTTCCATCCCCTGGAGCTGGTCACCCCGAGGAGGCCTCAACCCAATCTTGGGATCTCGTCAACCCAGGAGGGCCGCGTCCGGTCCTTGAGAGCCAGTCATCTGAGAAGACCTAATGCCTGGGGTCTCGTCACCCCAGAGAGACCCCGCCCACATCCGAGGGGGCAGTCACCCCTGGGGAGGGACCAGTGCCCGGCAGAGGTGGCTGCAGAGGGAAAGGTGGGCAGGCTGGTCAGGAACTGGAAGTCGGGAGGAAAGAATGCACAGAAGTCCCTGATGGAGAAAAGAATGAGTTTCTGCGCTGTGTGCCCAAGTGTAGTTACTGAGTTTTAGAAATGATCACCTGCTCTCTCAACCTTAATTGCATCGATATCTTTCATTAACATGTGAGATAACTCTCCAGACTTCCGGTTGTTCACAAGGAATAAAGTGGCAATTCTGAGCAAGTTGGAAAAGTGGCTGATTGACCGCACTGGCTTGCTAGGTTTACTGCTTTTCTGGGAAAACCAGAAGGGTGATGTGAGCAGGCACCCTCATTGGCCTTCCCTTTTAGGTAACAGATCTTCCTACAGATGGATCTGACTCAGTCCACTCAAAGTGCTTTCACTGTCTGAAGGAGCCTGAGGCTTCACGTTTTTGTTTTCACACTAGTGATAGATGTCATGGCCCAGACACAAATCTGTAATGTAGTATACAAGTAGCCTTGGTGTCAATTAAAACCAAAGCGACTTTGAAAACAGTAGATCTGTTGCAGCAGGTAAAGTGCGTCCTTCCTATCTAGTTTCAACTGTGAAATACATATCTTCCCTAACTCTCGCTTTCCTGAGACTGTGCAGCCCCTCCTAAGGGAAATGATTTAAATCCTTCTTGCTCTAGCAGCATCTTCTGGAAGGAGACCCTTTCATGACTTCTGTCCCAGAGCTCTAATTGTTTTTTAAATAAGATTAATAATACTGTAAGTAAATTATCCTTCAATAAAATGGTTTTTTAAAAAAACAGATTAATGTCTTACAGAATAAAGCATTTATAAACAGAACTCTTAGGAGTCTGGAAGTGGTGTTTTTGCTTACCTCCAATGCGCCTGTCTGTTCCTTTTTATCTGGAGAAACCTCTGTAGAGGAGCAGGCCCAGATAGCAGGTGCAGAGCAGATGGAGCCTGCATTCATGCAGGTTCCAAGAAGCCTCCATACGCTGTCCCAGAAAAGGCAAGTTGAATTTTTCCATTTCTTATAACTTCACTTCAAATATAGGCCAGCATGATATATACATAAGTAAAATGTTCTTTGCATTTTGATAAGAATGTACAATTTTTAAAATGAAACAAGCTACTTAACTCATACACAGATTTAGTGATGAAGCCAGGATCATATGTTATTTAGAAATACAGTTAGCCATTTAAAGCCACATTAAATACTGACACCCCAAATATTCAAATGTCCTGCTGTAATCCACTATAGGTTCACAAGATAAGGAGTAGTAGTTTTAATCAGTCATTGTAATTTGTACCACTATGGTCCATATTCACTTTTGCTGTGTACTGTTCTTATTTCTTTTAAATATGCTTGCTTTTAAATACATTGGTGCCAGTTTCTGGGATTCTGAGAATAAATTTATTTTCACCTTGTGAAATGCAAGTTGTGTCCAACTCTTTGTGACCCATGGACAAGCCATGGAATTTTCTGGGCAAGAATACTGGAGTAGGTAGCCTTTCCCTTCTCCAGGGGATACTCCCAACCCAGGGATCGAACCCAGGTCTCCCACATTGCAGGAGTATTCTCTACGTTTGAACCACCGGGCAAGCCCAAATATACGGGAGAGGGTAGACTATCCCTTCTCCAGGGAGTTTTCCTGACCCAGGAATTGAACTGGGGTCTCCTGCATTGCAGGTGGATTGTTTACCTGCTGAAACTCCTATTTTCACCTTACGGCAGTATAAAGAATTAAGGTTCTGGAATCAGATGACCACATCCGTCTGAGCCCTTACATAAATTATTTAAACTTTTAAAACCTTGGTTTCTATCAACTATACATTGAGAATATTAATAGTTACTTACCTTCCAGATTTTTATAAGGATTAAATGACATAACTTCTGTGCTTCCCATACAGCAAATTTTCAATGAATGTTGGCTTTTTTAAACTATTGCTTCCACATCCTATAATTATATAAAGTTTATCTTTGAGAACATGTATCAGTTATCTTAATTTTTGAAACCTTAAAATAAATTTTCATAAGTATGAATTCATTTATGCTTATTTTCCCTATTTAAGTATATGTTCAAATTAAAATAAACTAATTCTCTTGTTTTGAGTAACATTATTGGTGGCTGGCAAAATGTTTGACTGACCCATATTTTATATAATCTTAAAATTCAGAAGTTGGTTGAAGTTATATTTTTGAAGTATCAAGGTAAAAGCAAACATCTGGATTTTAAATTTAATTAAATTATAATATCTTGGATGCACCATATATGGTAACTAGGGCTTCCCTGGTGGCTCAGATGGTAAAGAATATGCCTGCAATGCAGGGGACCTGAGTTTGATCCCTGGGTTGGGAAGATTCCATGGAGAAGGGAAAGGCAACCTTCTCCGGTGTTCTTACCTAAGAACTCCATGGCTCCTCCATGGATCGCAGTCAGACACCATTGAGCAACTTCACTTTCACTTCCAGTGTTTGGGTACTTTCCTAGTTCCAACCACCTGTATCTTTGGACATTCTGAGAATAAATTTATTTTCACCTTGTGAAATGCAAGTTGTGTCCAACTCTTTGTGACCCATGGACAAGCCATGGAATTTTCTGGGCAAGAATACTGGAGTAGGTAGCCTTTCCCTTCTCCAGGGGATACTCCCAACCCAGGGATCGAACCCAGGTCTCCCACATTGCAGGAGTATTCTCTACGTTTGAACCACCGGGCAAGCCCAAATATACGGGAGAGGGTAGACTATCCCTTCTCCAGGGAGTTTTCCTGACCCAGGAATTGAACTGGGGTCTCCTGCATTGCAGGTGGATTGTTTACCTGCTGAAACTCCTATTTTCACCTTACGGCAGTATAAAGAATTAAGGTTCTGGAATCAGATGACCACATCCGTCTGAGCCCTTACATAAATTATTTAAACTTTTAAAACCTTGGTTTCTATCAACTATACATTGAGAATATTAATAGTTACTTACCTTCCAGATTTTTATAAGGATTAAATGACATAACTTCTGTGCTTCCCATACAGCAAATTTTCAATGAATGTTGGCTTTTTTAAACTATTGCTTCCACATCCTATAATTATATAAAGTTTATCTTTGAGAACATGTATCAGTTATCTTAATTTTTGAAACCTTAAAATAAATTTTCATAAGTATGAATTCATTTATGCTTATTTTCCCTATTTAAGTATATGTTCAAATTAAAATAAACTAATTCTCTTGTTTTGAGTAACATTATTGGTGGCTGGCAAAATGTTTGACTGACCCATATTTTATATAATCTTAAAATTCAGAAGTTGGTTGAAGTTATATTTTTGAAGTATCAAGGTAAAAGCAAACATCTGGATTTTAAATTTAATTAAATTATAATATCTTGGATGCACCATATATGGTAACTAGGGCTTCCCTGGTGGCTCAGATGGTAAAGAATATGCCTGCAATGCAGGGGACCTGAGTTTGATCCCTGGGTTGGGAAGATTCCATGGAGAAGGGAAAGGCAACCTTCTCCGGTGTTCTTACCTAAGAACTCCATGGCTCCTCCATGGATCGCAGTCAGACACCATTGAGCAACTTCACTTTCACTTCCAGTGTTTGGGTACTTTCCTAGTTCCAACCACCTGTATCTTTGGACATTTCACTTAGAGCATATGAGAAAACCTTTAATTTCACCAAGAGATTGCCCTACAAGCAAGAAAAAAATCTGAAAAATAAACAAAATCTGAAAAATAAAAATGAATAGCCCCCATGCTTGATAAAAATTACAAAAAGAAATTTCAGAAAAAGTTATGATTAATAGAAAAGAGAGCTAGCCCATGGTGTGCAAAACTTACCAATATGTGGAAAACTAATGACAGAAATACTTATTTTCAGCTCTTTCACATTTCAGCCAATTTAGTTTTGATCACTTCATCTACAGCCCAATGCAGTAGAATATTTATAAATTTTTATATGATTCTTTCCTAATATTCTACTTAGTTGAGACTTCTATTCAATAGTAAAAGACTAAACTCTTAGTGTTTCAATTAAGGTGATTGAGACCCATCTAGTTATTAGCATATATTAGGAGAACAGCAGGTTGAGGCTAAGCCTGCAATCTGTGACCCTGGAAGAGAGCAAATTAATCCCTGCTTGGGATTTGAATGTGTAATGTTTACCCAGCTGTAGGCTCTAATCTGTTAATTGTCAATTTAAATTACCTGGAAGAGCACATAGGTATCTTTTCTGTCTTGAGCATTTTGCTGTTGTTTTTGTTTTGGTGTTCTGGAATTAAAAAGTGCTTTTTGCCTTTAGTTATATGGATGAAAAGTCCTGTTCTCTTCAGAAATATGAATTCATTTTCTCTTTCAACCGTAACTTTTAAAACAGGTATATGTTATGGTTTTAAATTATACATCAATGGGAAAGTATAAGCAAATTTCATTAAATGCAGATTTCTCAAGCTTGTCAAGAATAAAGGGAGTTTCCACGTTCCTGCATTGTTGGTGGGAAATGTAAACTGATATAACCACTATGGAAGACAGTATGGAGATACCTTAAAAGAACTAAAAATAGAAGCACCATATGACCCAGCAATCCCATTATTAGGCATAATCCCATGAGTTTGATCCGGGAAGATTCCATGGAGAAGGGAAAGGCAACCTTCTCCGGTGTTCTTACCTAAGAACTCCATGGCTCCTCCATGGATCGCAGTCAGACACCATTGAGCAACTTCACTTTCACTTCCAGTGTTTGGGTACTTTCCTAGTTCCAACCACCTGTATCTTTGGACATTTCACTTAGAGCATATGAGAAAACCTTTAATTTCACCAAGAGATTGCCCTACAAGCAAGAAAAAAATCTGAAAAATAAACAAAATCTGAAAAATAAAAATGAATAGCCCCCATGCTTGATAAAAATTACAAAAAGAAATTTCAGAAAAAGTTATGATTAATAGAAAAGAGAGCTAGCCCATGGTGTGCAAAACTTACCAATATGTGGAAAACTAATGACAGAAATACTTATTTTCAGCTCTTTCACATTTCAGCCAATTTAGTTTTGATCACTTCATCTACAGCCCAATGCAGTAGAATATTTATAAATTTTTATATGATTCTTTCCTAATATTCTACTTAGTTGAGACTTCTATTCAATAGTAAAAGACTAAACTCTTAGTGTTTCAATTAAGGTGATTGAGACCCATCTAGTTATTAGCATATATTAGGAGAACAGCAGGTTGAGGCTAAGCCTGCAATCTGTGACCCTGGAAGAGAGCAAATTAATCCCTGCTTGGGATTTGAATGTGTAATGTTTACCCAGCTGTAGGCTCTAATCTGTTAATTGTCAATTTAAATTACCTGGAAGAGCACATAGGTATCTTTTCTGTCTTGAGCATTTTGCTGTTGTTTTTGTTTTGGTGTTCTGGAATTAAAAAGTGCTTTTTGCCTTTAGTTATATGGATGAAAAGTCCTGTTCTCTTCAGAAATATGAATTCATTTTCTCTTTCAACCGTAACTTTTAAAACAGGTATATGTTATGGTTTTAAATTATACATCAATGGGAAAGTATAAGCAAATTTCATTAAATGCAGATTTCTCAAGCTTGTCAAGAATAAAGGGAGTTTCCACGTTCCTGCATTGTTGGTGGGAAATGTAAACTGATATAACCACTATGGAAGACAGTATGGAGATACCTTAAAAGAACTAAAAATAGAAGCACCATATGACCCAGCAATCCCATTATTAGGCATATATCCTGATGAAATCAAAATTGAAAGAAACATCTGTATCCCAATGTTCATCGCAGCACTCTATACAATAGCTAGAACATGGAAGCAACCCAGATGTCCATCGACAAACGAATGGATAAAGAAACTCTGGTACATATATACAATAGAATACGTCTCAGCCATAAAAAGAAATGCAGAAGAATCAGTCCTAGTGAGGTGGATAAATCTAGAACCTATTATACCAAGTGAAGTAAGTCAAAAAGAAAAGGACAAATACAGTATACTGACACATATATATATGGAATCTAGTAATATGGTACCAATAAATGCACACATAGAATGGCAATGGAGAAACAGATTTAGAGAACAGACCTATGGTCATTGTGGGGAGGGTAGATCAGACGGAGGTGTGGAAAGAGCAACAAGGAAACCTACACTATCATATATAATAAAGATTACCACTGTGATTAAGCTGTAAGACTAACGGAACCTACATGGGACTAAGCATCAACCTGAAGGGGTGCGAAGGGGGAAAAGGGAGGGAGGGCTCAGGGGAGAAGGGTCAGGGATATGCCTATGACTGGAGATTATATATACCTGAAAACAAGAAAACTGTAAAAACGTATAACAATAACTTCCTTGTACACCTGAAGCTAACATGACATTGTGAAATAAATATACCCCAATAAAAATAAAAATAAAAAGAATAAAAGGCATTTCCAAATGGTGGTTGACAAACCTTTGATATAATCATTTGGTTACCATCTCAGCTGAAGGTCATTGTACTGTTTTTTTTAAAAAACAGGGAAAACGTAAATAACAAAAATAAGCTTCCCCTTGTACACCCCACTCAGCCATTAGAAATATGAATTCATTTTCTCTTTCAACCGTAACTTTTAAAACAGGTATATGTTATGGTTTTAAATTATACATCAATGGGAAAGTATAAGCAAATTTCATTAAATGCAGATTTCTCAAGCTTGTCAAGAATAAAGGGAGTTTCCACGTTCCTGCATTGTTGGTGGGAAATGTAAACTGATATAACCACTATGGAAGACAGTATGGAGATACCTTAAAAGAACTAAAAATAGAAGCACCATATGACCCAGCAATCCCATTATTAGGCATATATCCTGATGAAATCAAAATTGAAAGAAACATCTGTATCCCAATGTTCATCGCAGCACTCTATACAATAGCTAGAACATGGAAGCAACCCAGATGTCCATCGACAAACGAATGGATAAAGAAACTCTGGTACATATATACAATAGAATACGTCTCAGCCATAAAAAGAAATGCAGAAGAATCAGTCCTAGTGAGGTGGATAAATCTAGAACCTATTATACCAAGTGAAGTAAGTCAAAAAGAAAAGGACAAATACAGTATACTGACACATATATATATGGAATCTAGTAATATGGTACCAATAAATGCACACATAGAATGGCAATGGAGAAACAGATTTAGAGAACAGACCTATGGTCATTGTGGGGAGGGTAGATCAGACGGAGGTGTGGAAAGAGCAACAAGGAAACCTACACTATCATATATAATAAAGATTACCACTGTGATTAAGCTGTAAGACTAACGGAACCTACATGGGACTAAGCATCAACCTGAAGGGGTGCGAAGGGGGAAAAGGGAGGGAGGGCTCAGGGGAGAAGGGTCAGGGATATGCCTATGACTGGAGATTATATATACCTGAAAACAAGAAAACTGTAAAAACGTATAACAATAACTTCCTTGTACACCTGAAGCTAACATGACATTGTGAAATAAATATACCCCAATAAAAATAAAAATAAAAAGAATAAAAGGCATTTCCAAATGGTGGTTGACAAACCTTTGATATAATCATTTGGTTACCATCTCAGCTGAAGGTCATTGTACTCGTTCATTACTCATTTTCCCTTTCCTACCTCACAACAATCAGGAGCTCTTTGGTGTCTATTCTTACTGTAATCTGTAAAGAATTGTCTGTTTCCTTCGCTACCACTTGTGAAAATATACAGAGGCCTTCCCACCACTTCTTGGCTATCCAAGACCTCTTCCTCTCCACATCAGCCATTACCGACATGAGAGACACAGGCATCAGTCTGCCTTGACCCCCACCCTCACCTCCTGGAGGTCTTGAAGATTAAGTAGACAAACATCCACACAGATGATTTGGAAGACAATACTCAGTTGGGCAAATATCTTCTCATTTGAATAGAAGCACTTTACAGTCATCTTTTACATACTGCCTTATGAAATTTTTTAAAAAAAAAAGATTTTTTTTTTTTTTTTTTGCCATACTGCACAATATACAGGGTCTTAGTTCACTTACCAGGGACCAAACCCATGCTTCCTGTGATGGAAGCTTACAGTCCTGACCACAGGACTGTTAGGGAATTCCTCACTCTCCCCCACCTGCCATTTGTTTAATTAAACTTTATTTTTAAACATGATATAAATCAAATGAAAATTTTATTTATTTAAACCAAGAATTTCCATTCATGAGTACAAACCATTTTAAGTTTTATTATTTAGGGACGAGTTATCATTAAATTGTCTATTGCATTTAATAAAAGCCATAAAAATGTTTCTGGAAGGAGCAGTTCTCTCACACCAGAATATGAAAAACATCCAGGCCTGACAAGGCTGGACCACATGAATCCGACTTCCTCCAGGGAGTCTGGGGCTTCAGACAGGTGGGAACACATAGTCATTCTCTGGAAACTGAGCTGAGGCTCACCACAAAAACTCTACTGCCAAAGGAAAAGATCAGCTTCCCTTTGGAACTATAGGAATGCAAGTGCCACTGGAAGAAAGGGGAAAGTTTTGCCTTAAATGCAGATGCCCTCAGGGTGGAGTAGTAGCCTGAGCTTGGGAAAGAGCTGAAGGCAAGAAACAGTCCCTTCTCTGCTGCTCACCACTGCCTGCTCCCCTTTCCTTGCTCCTTGCAGGTCCCAGGTAGGTGGTAAAGGCAGCACTGACCCAAGATGAGGGACTGGGGCCTTGAACGCCATCTTCCGTATCAGTGCAATCCAAGACAAGAATTTTAGCACAGTAGTGAGACAGTGCCTGTTATTCTATCTTATATTAGATATCTCTAGTTTTGTCAAACCGAGAAGCACTCTAAATGTAATATTTTGAAATAAAAATGTCCATGTTGGGCTTCCCTGGTAGCTCAGTGGTGAAGAGTTTGCCTGCCAAGGCAAGAGACACGGGTTCGATCTCTGATCCAGGAAGATCCCACATGCTGTGGAGCAACTAAGCCCGTGAGCCACAACTATTGAGCCTGTACTCTAGGCTCTTGGAGCCGCAACTATTGAGCCCTTCCTTGTGCCACAACTACTGAAGGCTGTGTGCCCTAGAACCCGAGTTTCCCAACAAGAGAAGTCACCACAACAAGAAGCCTGCTCACCTCAGCTAGAGAGCAGCCCTCACTTCCTGCAAGTAGAAAAGAACCTGCAGCAGCAGTGAAAACCCAGAACAACCATAAAGAAAGAAAGAAAAATAATTGTTTTATTTTAAAAAAGTCCATATCACTAGAAAAGATTATATACTTAATAATCTCATCCTAATATGTATGTTCCTTGAGTTATACTAATAGAACTTTCTGTGATGAAGGAAGTGAGCTCTACTGTCTAACATGGTAGCCATTAGTCATACGTGGCTATTGATTATTTGATGTATATAACTAAGGAACTGCATTTTAAATTTTATTTCACCGCAATTTAAATAGTCATAGTGACTAGTGCATACTATAGCAAAAGAGCTTAATTCCTAATAAAATGAGCTGTTCTATCAGTCTGGCTCCATATCAGATTATATCTAATGTAATTTGTCTCCAATTTGATGGTGAAAAGAATATGGCTCCTTTGGTCTCAATATGGGGAAGCAAGTACTTGAATTGACCATTTCACCAAAACTATATACAACTTCTTAGATATCTGGGTATCTTTAGGAAGGGAAAGGGAATGCTAAATGTCCAAAACAGATTTATGTTCATGACATACATGATAGCACCCTTCCTACATCCTGTCCTTAAAAGATAAATACTGTAAAGCAATGCCTTCTAAATCTTAAGCCACTGATTATATACTGTATCACTGGTGAGCTATGTGTCTAAAGGACAGGTCCTATTTTTATTTGATCCATTTTTCTTTTTTTGTATTTATTTAACTCAATGCAAATTCACTTAACTGCTATAAGAAATCAATATCTACATTTCTCATAAGAAACATCATGGGACTCCTCACAGTACACCATGACATTTCCATGACTAGCAAGTCTACAAATCTCTGCCAAGTAAAATTAATTTTTAATACTTTAACCTACTAGTTAAATGCTTGTTAAGCATTCATATTTTCAATTTTAAAATGAAAGATGGTATTTTGAAAATATGATATTTTGAGTGCATAGTGTGACTCAAACTTATGTCTGATTCTCCACAAACTCACAAACTACTAAGAAAAGAAAATAATTGCATATATAACTTGTATTACTGAGAAAGATATTAATTAGTACCAGTGGATAAGAGATAGCCAAAGGGAATATATGCTAATAGGTCATATAAGAAAGAAACTCATTTTATCTTAATATGTCTTATTTTATATTAGGCTATAGCCAGTTAACAATTTTGTTACCATTTCAGGTAAACAGCAAAGGAACTCAGCCATACATATACATGTATACATTCTCCCCTAAATTCCTCTCCCACCCAGGATGCCATGTAACACTGAGCAGAGTTCTGTATGCTATACAGGAGGTCCTTGTTGGTTATTCATTTCATATATAACACTGTGTACATGTCCATCCAATTTTAAGTTGAAGCTTCTAACTGTTACTTTCAGCCAAGATGAAGTAAAGGAACTGACTACCCTCTCACCTGACACAATAATAACAACCAAAAATAAAAAACCCAGATAGCAATGTGAAACGATCACTGTCAAAACATTGAACATAAGTCAATGAAGGACAGAGATCCTTTAGAGATGGAAAACAAAGAAGGTGATCCCTACAAGTGACCCACATCACTGCCTGGTAAAAGTTTCCAGGCCGTGATGTGAGGAAAGGAATCCACAAAACCTGGCAGCCTTCCTCTGCTCAGTAAAGTTGGGAATCTGGGTTAGGCAAGATGGCTATAACTCACAGGGTAGACTACTGGAAACAGGAGTGATGTACAGAAAGAAGACCCCAGATGTCTGCAGAGACTCCTCCACAAATATTCAGCTGAGAATCAGTTAATGTACATGTGAGCAAGCTACCTGAGGCAGAGGAAAAAGCCACTGGGAAGGATGAAAGGGTATAGTGCCTGAAGTTCATATGTGGCCAGAAGTAGTGTCTGTCCCAATAGATAGGAAAATCACATCATTCAAAAGCCATCAGCTAAACAAAACAAAACAAAAGCATCATCAGCTAAAGTAATAAAAAGGGCCTTCCTTAGTAGTGAGGTAAAATTAACTCTTGAGAAGGATTCTGGGAAGATAGGCGTAGGCAGCACCAGAAATCTGCCTTCTACCTAGAGAACAATGACACTGACTGATTCTGTCTGATGTAGATAATTTGGAACTATTGCATCTGTTGAAAACTTGCAACTTCTGGGGAAGACTTGGATGATAAATTTTGGTTAATTTTAGTTGTCTTCACCTCTTAATGGGCAATAGTTGCTACACATCCCCATCTCCAACCACCTGGTAGACACTGAGAAGTTTGCATGCAGCTTGAAAAAGTTAGGGTAAGCAAAAAGCGATATCTCTGTTCCGGTCACTAATTACTGCTTCTGATCACAGAGATGCAGAAAAAAAGGCAGTGGCCATTGTTGCCGCACCTCCCCTCACACACCCCCAGTCTCATCGCACGTCTCTCCCCTTAAGCTGAACAACCTTCTAGGGAATTCACAGGGCCAGTGCCCTTTTCTGCTACCTTATTTATTTATTTATTTATTTATTTCCCCCATTTTGGGAGTCAGACATTAAAAAGTAGTACATTCTAAAAGAAGAACTGCACATATGGAGGAAATTTGAAAGTGACTAAATGTGCTCAAGGAAAGGCTTATAAAGACCTAAGAAGACATTATTTTCACACCTTAGCTTGATTCTTGGCACAGAGACAGCCTACAACAATTAAAAAAAAAAATCAATTCCTGTGGAACAGTGAGAATCTGATTTCCAGAGTTACTATATTATTATATTCAAATATCCAGTGTTCATTCAACAAAAACTCAGACAAGGCATACAAAGAATGAGCAAAGTATGGTCAATTCAAAAGAAAAATCTAATTAAACAGTCTGTCCCTGAAACAGACCTAATGGAATATATATTAAACAAAGACTGAAAAACGACTGTCCTAAGTACAATATACTAACACATATATATGTAATCTAGTAGGATGATAATGATAACACGCAGTGAAGTGATGGAAAAACAGACATGGACAGTAGACATATGGACATTGTGGGGAATGAAGAGTGGATAGGAGGCATAAAGGAAATAGCATGAAAACCTGTACTATCGTATGTGAAGAAAATAGCTATAGTCATTGCTATGTGAGAAAAGGGGATCCTGCAGGGGTACTGTGTGATGGTCTGGAGGGGTGGGATGGGGGGGATATATATATGACTAATCTGGGATCATACATATCTGTAAACAACAAAACTCTATAAAAGTTAAAAGTAAAATAAAAGTTTTTTTTAAAAAATGACTGTCCTAAGATGCTCAAAGAAATATAAGGTGTGGAAGAAATATAGAAAATAGGTGCAAAGAAAATAAAAGTATAAAGAGAAAATCTAAAAAGAAAAATTCTGGAGCTGAAAGGTGAAATATCTGAAATGAAAAATTCACTACAGAGATTCAAAGCCATTTGAACAAGCAAAAGAAATAATCGACGTACTTGAAAATAAGTCAGTGGAAATGATCTAGATTGAAGAACAGAAAAAAGATTGAAGAAAGGAATGGAGCCTAAGGGAACTGTGAGATATCATAAAATATACCAACACTTTCATCACTGGAATCCCAGAAGGAGGAGAGAGAAAGACACAGAGAGAACACTGAAGAAACAATGGCCGAAGACTTCCCAAATACGGTGAAAAGATATGAATATAAACATCCAAGAAACTCAACAAACTCTAAATAAGATGAACTCAAAGAGACCCACACATAATCAAATTTTCAAAGACAAAGAATGAATCTTGAAAGCAGTTAAAGAGAAGCAAATCATTATATACACAAGGGATTTTCAATAAGATTATGTGCTGATTTCTCGTCAGAAACTTTAGAGTCCAGCGACTTTCCTAGGTGGTCCAGTGGTTAAGAATCCACCCTGCAATGCAGGGGACATGGGTTTAATCCCTGATCAGGAAACAGAGGTCCTACATGCTGTTGAGCGTCTAAGCTTCCATACTGCAACTACTAAGGCCACACGCACTGGAGTCTGTGTGCCACAATAAAAGATTCTACATGATGTAGCAAAGATCCCACATGCTGCAACCAAGACCTAAGGTAGTCAAATAAATAAATATATTTTAAACTATTATTTAAAAGAAACTTTAGAGCCAGAGACAGTGAGCTGATATATTTAAAGTGGCTAGGAAAACACCCATCAGCCAAGAATCCTCTATCTAGCAAAACTGATTTTCAAAAGTGAGGGAGATATCAAGACACTCCCAGATAAACAAATGCTGGGAGTGTCACCACTAGACCTGCTTTGGAAGAAATGCTCTCCAAAATGATACGGAGGAACACTCAACAGTACCTCAGAACTGTACAGAAAAATAAAGATCACAAGAAAGGTAAATATATGAGTAATTATTAAAGCTAATTGTATTATAATAATGGTTTGTAATTATACTCTTTGCATTCCACATGATTCAAGAGACTGGTAGATTTAAAGGGAAAAAATATTAATGTAAAAGTTAGTATTACTGAAACATTTGTAACCTCAAATGAATGCATTTAAAAGAATTACTAGTTTTTGTTTTGGACACGTAATGTATAAACATGTAATTTTGTGGCATCAACAACTAAAAGAGGCAGAATGAAGTTATGAAGGAGCAAATATTTGATATGTTATTGAAGTTAAGATGCTAAAATTCAAATTAGAATGTTATAACTTTAGTATGTTAAATATAATCTTCATCGTAACCACAAAGAAAATAGCTATAGAATATATACAGAAAGAAATTATGAAGGAATTTCAGCATTTTACTACAAACAAATCAACAAAATACAAAAGAAGTCAGGGATGTGGAAAATGACAACCTTCCACCAAATATATACTTTTTTTTCTATTTGCCCTATATGTGTATGTATGTATATCACAATGACAGAAATGAGTACCTCCTTATCAGTAACTATTTTAAATGTAAATTGGTTAAACTCTTCATTCAAAAGATGAAGATTGCAAGAATGGATAAAAACACAAGGTCCAACTATACCAACTAGAAGAGAATCACTTGAGACACAAACAGACTGAAAGTGAAAGGATGGGAGATTCTATGAAAATAGTAACCCAAAGACAACATCAGAAAAAATACACTTAAAAATTACAGTATTGGATGGAATGATCATAAAGAAGATAAATAAGAGAATAGAAGACTTAAATAACACTGTAAACCAACTATATGAAAAAAAAAAAAGAAACTTTAGAGCCAGAGTCAGTGAGCTGATATATTTAAAGTGGCTAGGAAAACACCCATCAGCCAAGAATCCTCTATCTAGCAAAACTGATTTTCAAAAGTGAGGGAGATATCAAGACACTCCCAGATAAACAAATGCTGGGAGTGTCACCACTAGACCTGCTTTGGAAGAAATGCTCTCCAAAATGATACGGAGGAACACTCAACAGTACCTCAGAACTGTACAGAAAAATAAAGATCACAAGAAAGGTAAATATATGAGTAATTATTAAAGCTAATTGTATTATAATAATGGTTTGTAATTATACTCTTTGCATTCCACATGATTCAAGAGACTGGTAGATTTAAAGGGAAAAAATATTAATGTAAAAGTTAGTATTACTGAAACATTTGTAACCTCAAATGAATGCATTTAAAAGAATTACTAGTTTTTGTTTTGGACACGTAATGTATAAACATGTAATTTTGTGGCATCAACAACTAAAAGAGGCAGAATGAAGTTATGAAGGAGCAAATATTTGATATGTTATTGAAGTTAAGATGCTAAAATTCAAATTAGAATGTTATAACTTTAGTATGTTAAATATAATCTTCATCGTAACCACAAAGAAAATAGCTATAGAATATATACAGAAAGAAATTATGAAGGAATTTCAGCATTTTACTACAAACAAATCAACAAAATACAAAAGAAGTCAGGGATGTGGAAAATGACAACCTTCCACCAAATATATACTTTTTTTTCTATTTGCCCTATATGTGTATGTATGTATATCACAATGACAGAAATGAGTACCTCCTTATCAGTAACTATTTTAAATGTAAATTGGTTAAACTCTTCATTCAAAAGATGAAGATTGCAAGAATGGATAAAAACACAAGGTCCAACTATACCAACTAGAAGAGAATCACTTGAGACACAAACAGACTGAAAGTGAAAGGATGGGAGATTCTATGAAAATAGTAACCCAAAGACAACATCAGAAAAAATACACTTAAAAATTACAGTATTGGATGGAATGATCATAAAGAAGATAAATAAGAGAATAGAAGACTTAAATAACACTGTAAACCAACTATATGTAACATACATAAACATATAGCTAACAGAACACTTCACCCAAAAGCAACAGCATACTTATTCTTCTCAAGTATACATGGAACACGTTCCAGGCCAGACCATATATTAACTAAGTCTCAATAGATTTTAAAGGATGGATACCATATAAAACATCTCTGACCACAACTGGATGAAGTTAGGAATCTAATATAAGCAAAACATGAAAATTCACAGAGTTGTGGTTATCACAATTTTAAGCACCCAACAGGCCAAAGAAGAAATTACAAAGGAGATAAGAAAATAATTAGAGATAAATAAAAATTAAAACACAGCACACGAAAACTTATGGAATGCAGGGAAAGCATTGCTGAGGGGAAAATGGATAGCTATAAATGTTGACATAAGAAAGGAAAGGAGAAGGAAAGAAAGAAGAGTGTCAAATCAATAACCTAACATTATAACTTATAGAAATAGAAAAGATGAACAACCTAAGCCAAAAGCTTGCAAAAGGAAGGAAATAATATTCAAGCAAGGATAACTGAAAATATTAAGACCAATATCTTTCTTTAATATTGATGCAAAACTCCTCACCAAAAAGCTAATAAGTAATCCAGCATCATATTAAAAGAATTATACACCATGATCAAGTGAATTTACTCTTGGAATGCAAAGGTGAGTCAGCATATGAAAACTAATCAAAGTAATAAGCTACATCAACAAAATGTAGGGAAAAACTCACATGATCATCTCAGTTGATATAGAGAAAGCACTTGATAACTGCAGCACCCTTTTCTAATTAAAAAAAACAACAATAACAAAATAGAGGTGAAACTACTTCTATATAATAACGTTGGAAAAACTACCAGCAAAGGTGACAGAGTTGCAGCAGACTTATTTAAAATCCTAAAAGAGGATGCTGTTGAACACAAGGTCCAACTATACCAACTAGAAGAGAATCACTTGAGACACAAACAGACTGAAAGTGAAAGGATGGGAGATTCTATGAAAATAGTAACCCAAAGACAACATCAGAAAAAATACACTTAAAAATTACAGTATTGGATGGAATGATCATAAAGAAGATAAATAAGAGAATAGAAGACTTAAATAACACTGTAAACCAACTATATGTAACATACATAAACATATAGCTAACAGAACACTTCACCCAAAAGCAACAGCATACTTATTCTTCTCAAGTATACATGGAACACGTTCCAGGCCAGACCATATATTAACTAAGTCTCAATAGATTTTAAAGGATGGATACCATATAAAACATCTCTGACCACAACTGGATGAAGTTAGGAATCTAATATAAGCAAAACATGAAAATTCACAGAGTTGTGGTTATCACAATTTTAAGCACCCAACAGGCCAAAGAAGAAATTACAAAGGAGATAAGAAAATAATTAGAGATAAATAAAAATTAAAACACAGCACACGAAAACTTATGGAATGCAGGGAAAGCATTGCTGAGGGGAAAATGGATAGCTATAAATGTTGACATAAGAAAGGAAAGGAGAAGGAAAGAAAGAAGAGTGTCAAATCAATAACCTAACATTATAACTTATAGAAATAGAAAAGATGAACAACCTAAGCCAAAAGCTTGCAAAAGGAAGGAAATAATATTCAAGCAAGGATAACTGAAAATATTAAGACCAATATCTTTCTTTAATATTGATGCAAAACTCCTCACCAAAAAGCTAATAAGTAATCCAGCATCATATTAAAAGAATTATACACCATGATCAAGTGAATTTACTCTTGGAATGCAAAGGTGAGTCAGCATATGAAAACTAATCAAAGTAATAAGCTACATCAACAAAATGTAGGGAAAAACTCACATGATCATCTCAGTTGATATAGAGAAAGCACTTGATAACTGCAGCACCCTTTTCTAATTAAAAAAAACAACAATAACAAAATAGAGGTGGGAAACTACTTCTATATAATAACAGCCATATATGAAGGAAGCATTACTATGAACAAAGCTAGCAAAGGTGACAGAGTTGCAGCAGACTTATTTAAAATCCTAAAAGAGGATGCTGTTGAAGTTCTGCATTTCAATATGGCAGCAAATTTGGTAAACTCATCAGTGGTCACAGGACTGGAAAAAGACAGCTTTCATTTCAATACCAAAAATAGGCAATGACAAAGAATATTCAAACTACTGTACAATTGTATTCATTTCACATTCTAGCAAGGTTATGCTTTAAATCCTCCAAACTACACTTCAGCAGTAAGTGAGCTGAGGACTTGTAGATGTGCAAGCTAGTTTTCAAAGAGACAGAGGAACCAGAGATCAAATTGCCAACATCTGTTGGATCATAAAGCAAGGGAATTCCAGGAAAACATCTGCTTTGTGAACTATGCTAAAACTTTTTTTTTTTTTAATTTGGCCTCTTTTATTGATTTTTTACTTCTTTATTTTCATCCATCCCTACTCTCCAGCCTGTGTGGGTCTCCCATACTGTGGCCTCTCTCCTTGGAGATCACTGCTCCCGGCGCATGTGCTCCAGAGTTCTGGCTCGCAACTGGACACACTGGTCCAGCCACCCCATGGCACGTGGGCTTCTCCTGGGCCAGGGATTCAGCTGGTGCCCTCTGCACTGCAAGGCAAACCCTCCACCCCCTGGACCCCCAAGGAAGCCCCTATGTTTTTTTAAAAAAATCAATAAAGTCAAGAGCTGGGTTCCTTCAAATGTACATAAAATTGACAAACTTCTGACCATGCTCACTTAAGAAAAGACCAAAATAAACAAAATAAGACATGAAAGAGGAAAAATCACAACTGATAGAAAAGAAATTCTGAGAAAACCATCAGAGAAGACTACAATTATATGCCAACAAATTTGACAACTTGGAAGAATTGGACAAGTTTCTAGAAAGTACTGCCCACCAAAAAGTGAAGCAAGAAGAAATAAAAAGGGTCAACAGGATGGCAAAGAATTAAGAAGCCAAGATCACCTCCCTCCTCACAAATAAATTAAAACTTCATCTGAATATAGAATAAATCTTATAGAACAATTTCTGAATGCTAGGCAAAGACACCAAACTTCTGAAAAGGCAAGCCAATCTACTTAGAATGAGATAGGGCAAAAGATAAGGATTAAAAAAAGAGATAAAGATTTCCAAAATTGAAAGAGACACCTGTACACCAATGTTCATTGCAGCACTCTACAGAATAGCTAGATCATGGAAGCAACCTAGATGTCCATTGACAAATGAATGGATAAAGAAGCTCTGGTACATATATACAATGGAATACTTCTCAGTCGCAAAAAGAAATGCAAAAGATTCAGTCCTAATGAGATGGATGACTCTAGGACCTATTATACAAAGTGAAGTAAGTCATAAAGAGGACAAATACAGTATACTAGCATATATATATATGGAATCTGTAAGTTTGTACTGATAAATATACATACAGAGCATTAATGGAAAAATGGTCATAGAGAACAGATTTACAGATATTGGGGAGAGGGAAAAGTTGGGTAAGAGGTATGGAAAGAGTAACACAGAACCCTATACCATCTTATGTAAAAGAGAGAACTATTGTCAATGCACTGTAGGTCTAAGGGATTGTACATGGGGGCTATGCGACAGCCTCAAGGGGTGGGATGGGGGTAATGGGATATACATATGATTAATCTGGAATCATACATATCTGTAAACCACAAAACTCTGTAAAATCAAAAAAGCAAAATAAAAAAACCTTGTGATTGTGGGGAGAAAAAAAAAAAGAGAGAGACAAAGATTTCAGTACAGGGACCTATGCCCCAGAGAGGGACTTGTGAAGGAGTAAGTTTCTACATCTTGCAAATCCTCTCACAGGCCAGGGGGGCTCTTTGAACCCCCAGAAGAGAGTTCCACAATGGGTGCTTGGAAGGCAAAATATAGAGAATTCGCCACAGAGATCTTGCTGAACAGCACTTCTCAGCCAAGTAGTGGCTTGTACACCTCTGTCTGCAGCAGAGGGTGGGGTCAGGGTGCTGAGGCTCAGGTGTGGGTATGGGACCCCAGGGAGAGGAGGCAGCTAGTGCAACAGCTGAGGGAGTCCCAGGGAATAGACTGGCCATCCCAGAGTGGCAAAGAGGTCATTGTCATCAGGGACCCTCTAATTCAGCGCATTTGCAGACAGCAGCCAAGTGCCCACCAGCAGCCTCGAAAACTATCAACAGCAGTGGGAACCCTGGCAGCTGGAATTAGATGAAATTGGAGACTGCAGTTTACAAACCCAGACGGGGAAGCATAAGGCACAGCTACTGCCAAAGCCTGGGAAAGTGCCTGAAGCAGCAGATAAAGCATCACTGATGTGACCCCAACAGTGGCAGCTACCTCCAGATTGTGACCAGGCACAGGTTAATTCCCACACCTTGCTGGGAACCTAAGCAGCGTGTCTATTCCTTGTGACCCATGACCTAGGGCCAATTCCTCTGGGAGAGCACATGGCCCACCTCAGACTGCAACATCATCCATCAGGTTTCTATCACCACAGCATCCTAATTGTGTCTGCCAACCTGTCCATCTCCCCAGGTGGGCTGAGCAACTGAACTCTAATAAGCCTTGACCTTCACCCCCTTCTATCTAGGCAAGGAACAGTCAGTGGAATGCAGCATACAAGCAGAATTGGGCCCCAAACCAAATCAGAATGCCAGGTGCTGTGTGACCTAAAAGAGAAAGGGAATTAGCTGCAGCAGCCCCAGGTGCAGTGGATTAAATACCCACAATTAGCCCAAGACCATGCACATTTGGGGCAACTGTGAACTTTGAGAGCAAGTACAAGCAGGCGTAAGGCTACACTTGAGACTGAATAGACACAACATTGCCCACAGCGGGTTGAGGAACTGTCTAGAAATATTGGAGGACACTGGTGTTTTTAGTATCTTGGAGAGACAAAGATTTCAGTACAGGGACAGCCAAGGGCTTTTTCTACATCTTGCAAATCCTCTCACAGGCCAGGGGGGCTCTTTGAACCCCCAGAAGAGAGTTCCACAATGGGTGCTTGGAAGGCAAAATATAGAGAATTCGCCACAGAGATCTTGCTGAACAGCACTTCTCAGCCAAGTAGTGGCTTGTACACCTCTGTCTGCAGCAGAGGGTGGGGTCAGGGTGCTGAGGCTCAGGTGTGGGTATGGGACCCCGGGGAGAGGAGGCAGCTAGTGCAACAGCTGAGGGAGTCCCAGGAATAGACTGGCCATCCCAGAGTGGCAAAGAGGTCATTGTCATCAGGGACCCTCTAATTCAGCGCATTTGCAGACAGCAGCCAAGTGCCCACCAGCAGCCTCGAAAACTATCAACAGCAGTGGGAACCCTGGCAGCTGGAATTAGATGAAATTGGAGACTGCAGTTTACAAACCCAGACGGGGAAGCATAAGGCACAGCTACTGCCAAAGCCTGGGAAAGTGCCTGAAGCAGCAGATAAAGCATCACTGATGTGACCCCAACAGTGGCAGCTACCTCCAGATTGTGACCAGGCACAGGTTAATTCCCACACCTTGCTGGGAACCTAAGCAGCGTGTCTATTCCTTGTGACCCATGACCTAGGGCCAATTCCTCTGGGAGAGCACATGGCCCACCTCAGACTGCAACATCATCCATCAGGTTTCTATCACCACAGCATCCTAATTGTGTCTGCCAACCTGTCCATCTCCCCAGGTGGGCTGAGCAACTGAACTCTAATAAGCCTTGACCTTCACCCCCTTCTATCTAGGCAAGGAACAGTCAGTGGAATGCAGCATACAAGCAGAATTGGGCCCCAAACCAAATCAGAATGCCAGGTGCTGTGTGACCTAAAAGAGAAAGGGAATTAGCTGCAGCAGCCCCAGGTGCAGTGGATTAAATACCCACAATTAGCCCAAGACCATGCACATTTGGGGCAACTGTGAACTTTGAGAGCAAGTACAAGCAGGCGTAAGGCTACACTTGAGACTGAATAGACACAACATTGCCCACAGCGGGTTGAGGAACTGTCTAGAAATATTGGAGGACACTGGTGTGAGTTTCTCGGGCTGTTGTCTTCATCAGTAGTCTTGGATATTTGTCTTTTGTTCTGTGTGGCTTATGAGGTTTTGGTTCTACAGTAAGGGCTTGGGCCAGAACCCTTGAGGTGGGAGGCCCAAATACAGGACTTTGAACCACAACTAACTCTTTACCCCAGGGAATATAAGTCAGTGAGAGCTCTCCCAAAGGCCTCCATCTCAACACTAAGACCGAGCTCCACCCAAAGGCCAGCAAACTCCAGTGCCAGATGCCCCATGACAGTACATTAGCAAAACAAGAATATAACTCTGCACATTAGCAGAAGGCCACCCAAAGCCATACTAAATATAGACTCCTCAAAACACACTATTGGACATAGTACTGCCCTTCAGAGAGACACAATCCAGCTCCATCCAAGAGAACACAGGAAAAAATCCTACCAACCAGGAAACCTTCACAAGGCACTTGTCCAACCACGTGCAGTTGAACCACTGGGCACTGGTCCTACAGTGTGCAGAATTTACAGTTAAGAGGAATTATGATCTTCCAGCATGCAGAAAGAAGGTGTCAAACATAATGAACTAAACAAAATGAAGAGACAGAGATACATGCAACAGATGAAAGAATAAGATAAAAACCCACAAGACCAAAGAAATGAACAGGAAATAAAAATATACTAGAGGGAACCAGTGTAACTGAGGCAGATAATACTGGATAAGTGAGCTGAAAGATAGAATGGTGGAAATAATTGAAGCAGAGCAGAATAAAGAAAAAAGACTAAAAATAAATAAGGATGGTCTCAGAGACTTCTGGGACAACAGTAAGTGTAACAACATTACAATCATAGGGGTCCCAGAAGAAGAAGACCAAAGGAAAGATCATGAGTAAATATTTCAGATTATAGTTGACAATATCCCTAAAATGGAAAAGGAAATAGCTACCCAAATCCAAAAGTCCTTTAAGGAAAAACATGCCTAAGAAATAGTAACTAACAAAATTAAACAAGCAGGCGTAAGGCTACACTTGAGACTGAATAGACACAACATTGCCCACAGCGGGTTGAGGAACTGTCTAGAAATATTGGAGGACACTGGTGTGAGTTTCTCGGGCTGTTGTCTTCATCAGTAGTCTTGGATATTTGTCTTTTGTTCTGTGTGGCTTATGAGGTTTTGGTTCTACAGTAAGGGCTTGGGCCAGAACCCTTGAGGTGGGAGGCCCAAATACAGGACTTTGAACCACAACTAACTCTTTACCCCAGGGAATATAAGTCAGTGAGAGCTCTCCCAAAGGCCTCCATCTCAACACTAAGACCGAGCTCCACCCAAAGGCCAGCAAACTCCAGTGCCAGATGCCCCATGACAGTACATTAGCAAAACAAGAATATAACTCTGCACATTAGCAGAAGGCCACCCAAAGCCATACTAAATATAGACTCCTCAAAACACACTATTGGACATAGTACTGCCCTTCAGAGAGACACAATCCAGCTCCATCCAAGAGAACACAGGAAAAAATCCTACCAACCAGGAAACCTTCACAAGGCACTTGTCCAACCACGTGCAGTTGAACCACTGGGCACTGGTCCTACAGTGTGCAGAATTTACAATTAAGAGGAATTATGATCTTCCAGCATGCAGAAAGAAGGTGTCAAACATAATGAACTAAACAAAATGAAGAGACAGAGATACATGCAACAGATGAAAGAATAAGATAAAAACCCACAAGACCAAAGAAATGAACAGGAAATAAAAATATACTAGAGGGAACCAGTGTAACTGAGGCAGATAATACTGGATAAGTGAGCTGAAAGATAGAATGGTGGAAATAATTGAAGCAGAGCAGAATAAAGAAAAAAGACTAAAAATAAATAAGGATGGTCTCAGAGACTTCTGGGACAACAGTAAGTGTAACAACATTACAATCATAGGGGTCCCAGAAGAAGAAGACCAAAGGAAAGATCATGAGTAAATATTTCAGATTATAGTTGACAATATCCCTAAAATGGAAAAGGAAATAGCTACCCAAATCCAGGAAGCCCAGAAGTCCTTTACAGGATAAACTTAAGGAAAAACATGCCTAAGACACATAGTAATTAAACTAACAAAAATTAAACACAAAGAACAACTATTAGGAGCAGCAAGGGAAAAGGAACAAATAACATACAAGGAGGGATTGCAACTAGCTGCTAAAAAATTATCAACAGGAGGAGGTTGAACCCAACCACAAAAAAAGATACCCCACATCCAAGAACAAAGGAGAAGCCACAACAAGATGCCATGAAATCTCCATTCCCTGGTCAGGTATCAAGCCCAGGGGTTTCAGAGAGGGAGCACAGACCCCCAAGACCCTACGCTACTAGAGAAAGCCTAATACTAGAGAACATTAAACAGCCAGAACTCCCACAAAGGCAAGCACTTGTGTGCAAATCTAGCATCACCCAACCACCAACAGCACCCTGAATAAGATGCCTCATCCCAACAAACAAGACAAAAATACAGAACCAATCACCCACAGACTTAACTCAAAGTCTGGGAAAAGGAAACCTCAAACATAGTTAGTTAAAAAATTAATAATGATGATGATGGAAAGGCAAAGAAATACTGCACAAATGAAGGAACAATCTACAAACACACAAGTCCAAATAAACAAAGAGGAATTAGACAAACTTTCTGACAGTGAATTCAGAAGAATGATAGCAACAATGATCCAAAACTCCAAACACAGAATATTAGAGAAAATGCAAGAATCAACTAACACACTGAACAAAGAAATGCAAGAACTTAAAAACATCATACAGAGATAAACAACTCAAGTGCTGAACTTAAAAATACTATAGAAGGAATCAAGAGCAGAGTATCTGAGGCAGAAGACCAGATAAGTGAACTGGAAGATAGAATGGTGGAAGTAACTGCTGAAGAACAGAATCAAGCTCAAAGAATAAAAAGAACTGAGGATATTCTCAGAGACTTCTTGAATAATATCAAATGCACCAACATTTGAATTATAGAGGTTCCGGAAGAAGAAGAAGAAAAAAAGAAAGGATATGAGAAAATTTTTGAAGAGATTATAGTTGAAAATTTCCCCAACATGGGAAAAGAAATAGTCAATCAAGTCCAAGAAGCACAAAGAGTACCATAGAAATAAACCTGCGAAGAAACACACCAAGATGCATATTACTAAAGCTAACACAAATTAAACACAAAGACAGAATACTTAAAGCAGCAAGGGAAAAGCAACTAGTGACATACAAGGGAAACCCCATATGTTTAACAGCTGATCTTTCAACAGAAACTCTGAAGGGCGGAAGGGAATGGCAAGACACATTTAAAGCATTGAAAGAGAAAAATCTGCAACCAAGAATACTCTCCCCTTCAAGGATCTCATTCAGAATTGATGGAGATGGGTTTCCCTGGTGGTCCAGTGGGTAAGGACATCGCCTTGCAGTGCAAGGGGCGCCGCTTCGATCCCTGGCCTGGGAAGATCCCTGTGCCACGGAGCGGCTGGACTGATGTGTCCAATGACCAAGCTGGAGCTCTGGAGCACATGCGCCCGGAGCCAGTGCTCTGCGACAACAGAGGCCACTGTGATGGGAGGCCCACACTGGCCAAAGAACAAAGACGGATGAAAATAGATAAATGAAAGACCAATAGAAGTGGCCCACCAGCTCCCCTCCCTCCCCAACCCGCCCTTATCCTCTCCCGCCTCCCACCCCCAAAAGAATTGAAAGGCAAAGAAATACTGCACAAATGAAGGAACAATCTACAAACACACAAGTCCAAATAAACAAAGAGGAATTAGACAAACTTTCTGACAGTGAATTCAGAAGAATGATAGCAACAATGATCCAAAACTCCAAACACAGAATATTAGAGAAAATGCAAGAATCAACTAACACACTGAACAAAGAAATGCAAGAACTTAAAAACATCATACAGAGATAAACAACTCAAGTGCTGAACTTAAAAATACTATAGAAGGAATCAAGAGCAGAGTATCTGAGGCAGAAGACCAGATAAGTGAACTGGAAGATAGAATGGTGGAAGTAACTGCTGAAGAACAGAATCAAGCTCAAAGAATAAAAAGAACTGAGGATATTCTCAGAGACTTCTTGAATAATATCAAATGCACCAACATTTGAATTATAGAGGTTCCGGAAGAAGAAGAAGAAAAAAAGAAAGGATATGAGAAAATTTTTGAAGAGATTATAGTTGAAAATTTCCCCAACATGGGAAAAGAAATAGTCAATCAAGTCCAAGAAGCACAAAGAGTACCATAGAAATAAACCTGCGAAGAAACACACCAAGATGCATATTACTAAAGCTAACACAAATTAAACACAAAGACAGAATACTTAAAGCAGCAAGGGAAAAGCAACTAGTGACATACAAGGGAAACCCCATATGTTTAACAGCTGATCTTTCAACAGAAACTCTGAAGGGCGGAAGGGAATGGCAAGACACATTTAAAGCATTGAAAGAGAAAAATCTGCAACCAAGAATACTCTCCCCTTCAAGGATCTCATTCAGAATTGATGGAGATGGGTTTCCCTGGTGGTCCAGTGGGTAAGGACACCGCCTTGCAGTGCAAGGGGCGCCGCTTCGATCCCTGGCCTGGGAAGATCCCTGTGCCACGGAGCGGCTGGACTGATGTGTCCAATGACCAAGCTGGAGCTCTGGAGCACATGCGCCCGGAGCCAGTGCTCTGCGACAACAGAGGCCACTGTGATGGGAGGCCCACACTGGCCAAAGAACAAAGACGGATGAAAATAGATAAATGAAAGACCAATAGAAGTGGCCCACCTGCCCACCTCCCTCCCCAACCCGCCCCTTATCCTCTCCCGCCCCTCCCCACCCCCAAAAGAATTGATGGAGAAATCAAAAGCTTTATACACAGCAAAAATTAAGAGAATTTAGTACTACCAAACTAGCCTTACAACAAGTGTTAAAGGGACTTATATAGACAACAAATACAAGAGAATAAGAAAAAGATCTAAAAAATAAACCTATCATAACATCTAAGAAGATGACAATAAAATCATTTGTATCAATAATTACTTTATTATTTTTTAAACCTTTATTTTACTTTTAACTTTTGCACAGGGCTTCCCCTGGTGGTCCAGTGGGTAAGGACACTGCCTTGCAGTGCAAGGGGTGCCGGTTCGATCCCTGGCCTGGGAAGATCCCACGTGCTGTGGAGTGGCTGGACCAATGTGTCCAATTACCGAGCCGGAACTCTGGAGCACACGCGCCCAGAGCCGGAGCTCTGCAGCTACAGACGCCACCACGATGGGAGGCCCACAGGAGACAAAGAACAAAGACGGATAAAAACGGAGAAATGAAAGACCAATAGAAGTGGCCCGCGTGCTCCCCTCCCTCCCCAACCAGACCCCCATCCAAAATAAATAAATATATAAATCTTTAAAAAAAAAAAAAAACAACTTTTACACAGTTTTGTTGTTTACAGATATATACGTTCCCAAATTAGTCATATGTATATTCCCCCCTTCCCACCCCTCCCGACCATCACACAGCACCCCTGAAGGATCCCCTTTTCTCACAGAGCAATGACTATAGCTATTTTCTTCACTTATGATAGTACAGGCCTTCATGCTACTTCCTTTATGCCTCCCACCCTCTGTTCCTTCCCCACAATGTCCATATGTCCACTGTCCATGTCTGTCTTTCCGTCGCTTCACTGTGTGTGCCATCAGCACCATCCTACTAGAGTCCATACATATGTGTTAATATACTGTATTTGTCTTTCTCTTTTTGACTTACTTCACTTTTTATGAGAGGTTCTAGAGCTAGCCATTTCATTAGGACTGAGTCTTCTGCATTTCTTTTAACAGCTGAGTAGTATTCCATTGTATATATGTACCAGGGCTTCTGGATCCATTCATTCGTTGATGGACATCTAGGTTGCTTCCAAGTTCTGGCTATTGTATAGAGAGCTGCAATGAACATTGGGGTACAGGTGCTTCTTTCAGTTTTCATTTCATCAGGATATAAGCCTAATAGTGGGATTGCTGGGTCGTAGGGTGCTTCTATTTTTAGTTTTTTAAGGAATCTCCATACTGTCTTCCATAGGGACTGTATCAATTGACATTCCCACCAGCAATGCAGGAGTGTTCCCTTTTCTCCACACCCTCTCCAGCATTTATTGCCTGCAGATTTTTTGATGATGGTGATTCTGACGGGTGTGAGGTGATATCTCATTGTAGTTTTGATTTGCATTTCTCTAATTATAAGTGAGGTTGAGCATCGTTTCATGTGCTTTTGGGCCATCTGTATGTCGTCTTTGGAGAGGCAATAATTACTTTAAATGTAAATGGACTAAATGCCCCAACCAAAAGACACAGACTGGATGAATGGATACAAAACCAAGATCCATATATATGTTGCCTACAAGAAATTCATGTCAGACCTAAAGACACACATAGGCTGAAAGTGAGAGGATGGAAAAACATTCCATGCAAATGGAAATCAAAAGAAAGCTGGAGTAGCAATCCTCATATCAGATAAAATAGACCTCAAAATAAAGATTATAAGAGACAAGGCAGGACACTACATAAAGAGCAAGGGATCAATCCAAGAGGAAGACATAACAATCATAAATATCTCTGTGCCCAATGCAGAAGCACCCCAATACATAAGGTAAACACTTTCAGACATAAAAGATGAAATTGACAGTAGCACAATAATAGTTGCAGACTTTGACACCCTCTTACACCAATGGACAGATCATCAAAACAGAAAATCAATAAGGAAATACAAGCCTTAGGGCCTTAGGACCTTCCACCCCAAAGCAGAAGAATACAGTTTCTTCTCACATGCTCATGGAACATTCACCAGGATAGACCACATCTTGGGCCACAAATCAAACCTCAGTAAATTCAAGAAAATTGAAATTATATCAACTGTCTTTTCTGACCACAATGCTATGAGACTAGATATCAATTACAAGAAATAAAACAGCCAAAACCACAAACACATGTCCATTTCACAAGGTATTTCACACAAGTGCTTGCCTTTGTGGGAGTTCCAGCTGTTTACTCTAGTATTAGGCCTATTTCATTAGTGACCAATGAACCATTGGGGCTTCTGGATCCATTCATTCGTTGATGGACATCTAGGTTGCTGCATGTTCTGGCTATTGTATAGAGAGCTGCAATGAACATTGGGGTACAGGTGCTTCTTTCAGTTTTCATTTCATCAGGATATAAGCCTAATAGTGGGATTGCTGGGTCGTAGAGTGCTTCTATTTTTAGTTTTTTAAGGAATCTCCATACTGTCTTCCATAGGGACTGTATCAATTGACATTCCCACCAGCAATGCAGGAGTGTTCCCTTTTCTCCACACCCTCTCCAGCATTTATTGCCTGCAGATTTTTTGATGATGGTGATTCTGACGGGTGTGAGGTGATATCTCATTGTAGTTTTGATTTGCATTTCTCTAATTATAAGTGAGGTTGAGCATCGTTTCATGTGCTTTTGGGCCATCTGTATGTCGTCTTTGGAGAGGCAATAATTACTTTAAATGTAAATGGACTAAATGCCCCAACCAAAAGACACAGACTGGATGAATGGATACAAAACCAAGATCCATATATATGTTGCCTACAAGAAATTCATGTCAGACCTAAAGACACACATAGGCTGAAAGTGAGAGGATGGAAAAACATTCCATGCAAATGGAAATCAAAAGAAAGCTGGAGTAGCAATCCTCATATCAGATAAAATAGACCTCAAAATAAAGATTATAAGAGACAAGGCAGGACACTACATAAAGAGCAAGGGATCAATCCAAGAGGAAGACATAACAATCATAAATATCTCTGTGCCCAATGCAGAAGCACCCCAATACATAAGGTAAACACTTTCAGACATAAAAGATGAAATTGACAGTAGCACAATAATAGTTGCAGACTTTGACACCCCTCTTACACCAATGGACAGATCATCAAAACAGAAAATCAATAAGGAAATACAAGCCTTAGGGCCTTAGGACCTTCCACCCCAAAGCAGAAGAATACAGTTTCTTCTCACATGCTCATGGAACATTCACCAGGATAGACCACATCTTGGGCCACAAATCAAACCTCAGTAAATTCAAGAAAATTGAAATTATATCAACTGTCTTTTCTGACCACAATGCTATGAGACTAGATATCAATTACAAGAAATAAAACAGCCAAAACCACAAACACATGTCCATTTACAGGACATGAGGCCCTGATTTGCACACAAGTGCTTGCCTTTGTGGGAGTTCCAGCTGTTTATTGTTCTCTAGTATTAGGCTTTCTCTGGTAGTGTAGGGTCTTGGAGTCAGTGCTCCCTCTCCAAAGCCCCTAGGCTTGATGCCTGACCACAGAATGCAGATTCCATGATTGATTTGTCATGGCATTAAATGGTATTAAAACATATATACACAAATGAGAAACAGAAACTGTACCTTTGACAAATGGCAATTAAAGTATTATGCAAATACTATCTAACATACTGGAATATACACACAAACATACACAGCCATAACGTAACCCAAACAGTCCAAAACAAATACAGTATAATATGTTAACATAGCAAATAGAGGAATCAAAGAATGATATCTCCCAGTTAAGAACCAAACTAACTAAAGTGCAAATTAGAGAACAATGTTACAGCAAGTTCCCAATTGGGGATACAGCAATGAAAACAAAACCGTCTAAGAAATATGGTAGGGAAAAGAAAGAAGAGAAAGGAAGGATAGAAAACAAATATAGAATAGTAATGCAAAGTTAAATATAGGAAGATAAAGATTTGTATGTATATGAATTTAGGTCTATAGGAAAAGAACATCAGAGAAATAATAATAATACCTACAGAAAAGATAATATATATAAAAATTTTAAAATTAAAGAAAGAGAAAAATATAGAAAAAAAATACAAAGCAAACATAATTAAAAACAAAATCCCCACAAAACCTCGACCAGTGCAGAATCAGAAGTATATAACCTTTTAAAATAAAATGTGTGGCTTGAAAGAAAGGAAAATATAAAAAATTTTGTAAACTTGATATTCCCTGGTGGTCCAGTGGCTAAGACACTGAGCTCCCAACGCAGGCGGCCTGGGTTCGATCACTGGTCAGGGAACTAGATCCCACATGTTGCAACTAAAACCTGGGACAGCCAAATGAAAATAAATAAATAAAATTTTTGTGAACTTGAATGTAGTCTATCATACTGATAAGATTGGTAGATAAAACAGCAGAGTGCAATGGAGGAACAACAACAAAAAAGTTGGGGAAGGGGGGAAAAATAATGGGGGAATAAAAGGAAACAAATCCAGAGGCAAATCCAGCACCAACCAAAACGTTAAAATAGCGAATGTTTCTATTCTGGGAACTCTTCTGTCCCTTGCTGACTATTCAGGAATTATGGCCCTATCAGTTTTTTTCTTGCCTCTGGCAGCAGTTGGATCTGAAGGCCTCTTTTACTGTTTTTCTATATTTCTGCCTGTTCCAGTGCTAGCTGAGGTGGGTCAGGCTCTTAATCATTAGTCCAGCTACCTTTGTTGCTGGGTGGAGCTAAGTTTCCTCCCTATAGTTTGACCTGCAGCCAAACTGTGGTAGAGGTACTGACGTCTCTCTGAAAAAGGATCTATTCCTGCATGCTCTTCAGAAGTACTGCACAGTGTCCCTGACCCCGCTGCCGGCCACCCATTGACCTCTGCCACTGCTGGAGATCAGAATACTCAGAGGTGAGTTCGGCTCAGTGTCATGTGGGGGTCACTGTTCCTTTCTCCCATATCTCAGTGCGCAGAGTCCCCAGCCCTGCTCAGAGGTTCTGTGATTCGGTTAATGATAAAGAGCAATTAAGTGCAACGCTGTCCTTCCGAGGACTGCTCTAGGGCACTTCTAACCCAAGGGGGTACTTGGACCCTCAAAAGCAGGTCTGGCTCAGTCTCTGGTGGGAGTCTCTGCTCATTTCCTGGAACTTGGCATGTTAAAGGCTTTGCGTGCTTGGCCCACCCAGTCTCTCTGGCCAATTTGAAGTTTGATTTTTAAAGGCGCGATCACGCCCCTCCTACAGTCTTGTTGCGGCTTCTCCTTAGTTCTTGGATATGGAGTATCTTTTTTGTGGTCGGATACAACCTCCTCCTGTCGATGGTTTTTCAGCAGCTAGTTGCAATTCTGGCGTTTTCGCAGGAGCAGATGAGTGCACATCTTTCTGTTCCTCCATCTTAGCTGTACCCTACTATTTTCCCCTATGTAAAAAAAAATTTTTTTGCATTGTTCACATAATAAGGGTTTCTTTTCTCTCCTTGCTATTCTCTGGAACTCTGCATTCAGATGGATTTTTTTTTTTTTTCTGTTTTGCCTTTTTACCTCCTTTTCTCAGCTATTTGTAAGGCCCCCTCAGGCAACCACTTTGCATTCTTGCATTTCTTTTTCTTGAGTATGGTTTTGGTCACCACCTCTGGTACAATATTACAGACCTCCTTCCCGCAGTTCTTACCGTTAAAATAGCGAATGTTTCTATTCTGGGAACTCTTCTGTCCCTTGCTGACTATTCAGGCACTATGGTCCTATCAGTTTTTTTTCTTGTCTCTGGCAGCAGTTGGATCTGAAGGCCTCTTTTACTGTTTTCTATATTTCTGCCTGTTCCAGTGCTAGCTGAGGTGGGTCAGGCTCTTAATCATTAGTCCAGCTACCTTTGTTGCTGGGTGGAGCTAAGTTTCCTCCCTATAGTTTGACCTGCAGCCAAACTGTGGTAGAGGTACTGACGTCTCTCTGAAAAAGGATCTATTCCTGCATGCTCTTCAGAAGTACTGCACAGTGTCCCTGACCCCGCTGCCGGCCACCCATTGACCTCTGCCACTGCTGGAGATCAGAATACTCAGAGGTGAGTTCGGCTCAGTGTCATGTGGGGGTCACTGTTCCTTTCTCCCATATCTCAGTGCGCAGAGTCCCCAGCCCTGCTCAGAGGTTCTGTGATTCGGTTAATGATAAAGAGCAATTAAGTGCAACGCTGTCCTTCCGAGGACTGCTCTAGGGCACTTCTAACCCAAGGGGGTACTTGGACCCTCAAAAGCAGGTCTGGCTCAGTCTCTGGTGGGAGTCTCTGCTCATTTCCTGGAACTTGGCATGTTAAAGGCTTTGCGTGCTTGGCCCACCCAGTCTCTCTGGCCAATTTGAAGTTTGATTTTTAAAGGCGCGATCACGCCCCTCCTACAGTCTTGTTGCGGCTTCTCCTTAGTTCTTGGATATGGAGTATCTTTTGTGGTCGGATACAACCTCCTCCTGTCGATGGTTTTTTCAGCAGCTAGTTGCAATTCTGGCGTTTTCGCAGGAGCAGATGAGTGCACATCTTTCTGTTCCTCCATCTTAGCTGTACCCTACTATTTTCCCCTATGTAAAAAAAAATTTTTTTGCATTGTTCACATAATAAGGGTTTCTTTTCTCTCCTTGCTATTCTCTGGAACTCTGCATTCAGATGGATTTTTTTTTTTTTTCTGTTTTGCCTTTTTACCTCCTTTTCTCAGCTATTTGTAAGGCCCCCTCAGGCAACCACTTTGCATTCTTGCATTTCTTTTTCTTGAGTATGGTTTTGGTCACCACCTCTGGTACAATATTACAGACCTCCCTTCACAGTTCTTCAGGCATTCTACCTACCAAGTTTAATCCCTTGAATCTATTCATCACCTCCACTGTTTAATCATAAGCATTTTGATTTAGGTCATACTGAATTGCCTAGTGGTTAGCCCTACTTTCTTCAACTTGAATCTGCATTTTGCAGTAGGAGCTGATGATCTGAGCCACAGTCAGCTGCCAGTGTTGTTTTTGCTGTGTAGAGCGTCTCCATCTTCAGCTGCAAAGAATATAATCAATCTGATTTCAGTATTAACCACATGTAGCGCTATATCTTGTGTTGTTGGAAGATGATATGATTTGCTATGACCAGTTCCTTCTCTTGGCAAAATTCTGTTAAACTTTGCCCTGCTTCATTTTGTACTATTAGGCCAAACTTGCCTGGACTCTTGACTTCCTACACCAGACAGCTCATGACTTCCTGTGGGGAAACAAACTAGTGAAGGTTTTTCCAGCCTTGGTTGAGCCAGGAGAAAAACATCTTAGAAATTAAAAAACTAAGACAAAAACAAGCTGATTCAATTCACATGAGCTCATTAGCTGGGGTCATACTGAATAGCAACAGGTAGGAGATCTGCTATGGACTTTGGAAGGCCGGGTCTGTGCAGACTCCTTAACTTCTTGCTGGTACTGTTGCCCCCCAGCTGTACTGCACTCTGTCCATTGGGAAGATAATGTAAACGACTTAGAGTCACAAATGGTGCTTATTGAATAGAGCTGTGACTGATTCCCAGCCCGTGCTAATATCATTCGCTGTAAACACCTGGAGGCTTCAGCACTGAGTATAAACGGGTTGGTGAATGTGTTAGGG
This sequence comes from Tragulus kanchil, assembly GCA_022376925.1. Taxonomy (NCBI): domain Eukaryota; kingdom Metazoa; phylum Chordata; class Mammalia; order Artiodactyla; family Tragulidae; genus Tragulus; species Tragulus kanchil. Next base: position 89,291,563 of record JAIOJX010000023.1, on the reverse strand, counting down.
AACTTGACCCAAGAGGTCTTGAGCCCCTGTTCTCGTCCTTTCTCTCTGTCTGTATGTCTGTGTGTATTTCTTAAAGTCTCAGCACACCCCCTATTCTCTTTGCACCAGGCTGCAGCAACTTCCTACTTTTGCGTTCCAGTCTCCTATGATGAAAATGGCATCCTCTTTTTTTTTTTTAATTTTTGGTGTTGGTTCTAGAAGATATTGTAGGTCTTCATAGAACTGATAAACTTCAGCATTAGTGATTAGGACATAGGCTTTGATTACACTGATTTTAAATGGTTTGCCTTGGAAAGGAGATCATTGCAGAGATCTCAGCAACTGAGATCATTCTTTTGTTTTTGAGGTTGCATCCAAGTACCACATTTCAGACTATTTTGTGGACTATGAGAGCTACTTCATTCCTTCTAAAGGATTCTTACCCACAGGAGTAGAATTAAATTCACCCATTCCTGTTCATTTTAGTTCACTGATACATAAAATATTGATGTTCTCTCTTGTCATCTCCTGTTTGACTACATCCAAATTACCTTGATTCATGGACCTAACATTCCAGGTTCTTATTCAATATTGTTCTTTACAGCATCAGACTTTACTTTCACCACCAGACATATCTGCAATTGTGCATACTTTCCATTTTGGCTCAGCCTCTTCAGTTTTTCTGGAGCTATTTCTCAGCTCTTGCCCTACTGGGCATATTGGACACCTATCTACCAGGCAGTTCTCATCATTCATTGTCATATCTTTTTGCCTTTTCATACTGTTCATGGAGTTCTCCAGGCAAGAATAATGAAGTAATTTCCATTCCCTTGTCCAGTGGATCAATTTATTTTCAGGTCCTGACTAAGCAGGGACATGCCCTTCAGCTGCTGTATGTAGCTGGAGGACATGCCTTGTGCCTTGGCTGTCCCAGGGCTCATCCTTTTGACTGTGCAAACCTTCACAAGCCTCTTGGCATTGGTCATTGTACCTCCTGGGGGCCTGGGCAAAGGCCCTGCTGGAGAGGTTGACTGGAACCAATCAATGTTGGAGGATGACCAGAAGCACTGTGTGTTTTATGCTAATGAATTATTACTTTCTGTCTATTTTATATGTATTTTAGACTATGGAAATGATGTTAGATTAAAGAAAATTTGAGTGATATTCTTATTCTTTCAAATGATAAAGCAGTGGAGACAGCTCAACATCAACAATGCATTTGCACCAGGCTGCAGCAACTTCCTACTTTTGCGTTCCAGTCTCCTATGATGAAAATGGCATCCTCTTTTTTTTTTTTTTAATTTTTGGTGTTGGTTCTAGAAGATATTGTAGGTCTTCATAGAACTGATAAACTTCAGCATTAGTGATTAGGACATAGGCTTTGATTACACTGATTTTAAATGGTTTGCCTTGGAAAGGAGATCATTGCAGAGATCTCAGCAACTGAGATCATTCTTTTGTTTTTGAGGTTGCATCCAAGTACCACATTTCAGACTATTTTGTGGACTATGAGAGCTACTTCATTCCTTCTAAAGGATTCTTACCCACAGGAGTAGAATTAAATTCACCCATTCCTGTTCATTTTAGTTCACTGATACATAAAATATTGATGTTCTCTCTTGTCATCTCCTGTTTGACTACATCCAAATTACCTTGATTCATGGACCTAACATTCCAGGTTCTTATTCAATATTGTTCTTTACAGCATCAGACTTTACTTTCACCACCAGACATATCTGCAATTGTGCATACTTTCCATTTTGGCTCAGCCTCTTCAGTTTTTCTGGAGCTATTTCTCAGCTCTTGCCCTACTGGGCATATTGGACACCTATCTACCAGGCAGTTCTCATCATTCATTGTCATATCGTTTTGCCTTTTCATACTGTTCATGGAGTTCTCCAGGCAAGAATAATGAAGTAATTTCCATTCCCTTGTCCAGTGGATCAATTTATTTTCAGGTCCTGACTAAGCAGGGACATGCCCTTCAGCTGCTGTATGTAGCTGGAGGACATGCCTTGTGCCTTGGCTGTCCCAGGGCTCATCCTTTTGACTGTGCAAACCTTCACAAGCCTCTTGGCATTGGTCATTGTACCTCCTGGGGGCCTGGGCAAAGGCCCTGCTGGAGAGGTTGACTGGAACCAATCAATGTTGGAGGATGACCAGAAGCACTGTGTGTTTTATGCTAATGAATTATTACTTTCTGTCTATTTTATATGTATTTTAGACTATGGAAATGATGTTAGATTAAAGAAAATTTGAGTGATATTCTTATTCTTTCAAAATGTGTCATAAAGCAGTGGAGACAGCTCGCAACATCAACAATGCATTTGGCCCAGGAACTGCTAATGAATATACAGTGCAGTAGTGGTTCCATAAGAGTTATAAAGGAGACCAAAGCTTTGAAGATGAGGAGGTAGTGCTCGGCCATTGGAAGTTGATAATGACCAATTTAGAGCAAGCAGTGAAGCTGATCCTCTTACAACCACACAAGAAGCTGCCCACCAACTCAACATCAACGATTCTACAGGTATGTGGCATTTGAAGCAAATTAGAAAGGTAAAAAATCTCTTTTAAGTGGGTGCCTCATGAGCTGATGAGAAATAAAAAAAATCATCCTCTTGAAGTGTCATCTTCTCTTATTTTATTTAACAACAGTGAACCATTTATCAATCAGATTGTGATGTGTGATGCAAAGTGGATTTTATATGACAACCAGAGATGACCAGCTCAGTGGTTGGACTGAGAAGAAGTTCCAAAGCATTTCCCAAGTTAAACTTACACCAAACAAAGGGTCATGGTCATTGTTTGGTGGCCTTCTGGCTGTCTGGTCCACTACAGCTTTCTAAATCCCGAGAAACCATTACCTCTGAGCAGTATGCTCAGCACATCAGTGAGATTTACCAAAAACTGCAATGGCTAAAACCAGCATTGAAAGGGACCAATTCTTCTCCTTAACAGTGCCCAACCTCACATTGCACAACAAACACTTCAAAAGTTGAATCAGTTGGGCTGTGAAGTTTTGTCTCATCTATCATATTCACTTGACCTCTGGTCAACCAACTACTACGTCTTCAAGTTTCTTGACAATTTTTTGTAGGAAAATGCTTCCACAACCAGCAGGATGCAAAACTGCTTTCAAGAGTTCAATTCAGATCCTGAAGCATGGAAATTTTTTAAAGTTACAGGAATAAAAACTCATCCTTTTGACTGTGCAAACCTTCACAAGCCTCTTGGCATTGGTCATTGTACCTCCTGGGGGCCTGGGCAAAGGCCCTGCTGGAGAGGTTGACTGGAACCAATCAATGTTGGAGGATGACCAGAAGCACTGTGTGTTTTATGCTAATGAATTATTACTTTCTGTCTATTTTATATGTATTTTAGACTATGGAAATGATGTTAGATTAAAGAAAATTTGAGTGATATTCTTATTCTTTCAAAATGTGTCATAAAGCAGTGGAGACAGCTCGCAACATCAACAATGCATTTGGCCCAGGAACTGCTAATGAATATACAGTGCAGTAGTGGTTCCATAAGAGTTATAAAGGAGACCAAAGCTTTGAAGATGAGGAGGTAGTGCTCGGCCATTGGAAGTTGATAATGACCAATTTAGAGCAAGCAGTGAAGCTGATCCTCTTACAACCACACAAGAAGCTGCCCACCAACTCAACATCAACGATTCTACAGGTATGTGGCATTTGAAGCAAATTAGAAAGGTAAAAAATCTCTTTTAAGTGGGTGCCTCATGAGCTGATGAGAAATAAAAAAAATCATCCTCTTGAAGTGTCATCTTCTCTTATTTTATTTAACAACAGTGAACCATTTATCAATCAGATTGTGATGTGTGATGCAAAGTGGATTTTATATGACAACCAGAGATGACCAGCTCAGTGGTTGGACTGAGAAGAAGTTCCAAAGCATTTCCCAAGTTAAACTTACACCAAACAAAGGGTCATGGTCATTGTTTGGTGGCCTTCTGGCTGTCTGGTCCACTACAGCTTTCTAAATCCCGAGAAACCATTACCTCTGAGCAGTATGCTCAGCACATCAGTGAGATTTACCAAAAACTGCAATGGCTAAAACCAGCATTGAAAGGGACCAATTCTTCTCCTTAACAGTGCCCAACCTCACATTGCACAACAAACACTTCAAAAGTTGAATCAGTTGGGCTGTGAAGTTTTGTCTCATCTATCATATTCACTTGACCTCTGGTCAACCAACTACTACGTCTTCAAGTTTCTTGACAATTTTTTGTAGGAAAATGCTTCCACAACCAGCAGGATGCAAAAACTGCTTTCCAAGAGTTCATCAGATCCTGAAGCATGGATTTTTATGTTACAGGAATAAACAAACTTATTTCTCATTGGCAAAAATATGTTGATTGTAATGGTTCATATTTTAATTAGTAAGAATATGTTCAAGCCTAGTTATAATGATTTAAAATTCAGGGTTCAAAACCACATTTACTTTTGCACTAATCTAATAATAATAGTTGCAGAATTCAATATACTACTTTTAATAATGTATTTACTGACAGAATATAAATAAGAAACTGTAGGACTTGTATAAACACTTTATAGCAACTAGACATAACAGACATATGCAGAACATTCCACCCACCTACAGCAGATTACACATTTTTCTTTAACTGCACATGGAACCTTCTCTAGTCATATACCATATGTGTGTTAAATTGTTTCATTGTGTCTGACTCTTTGCATCCTATGTAACCCACCAGGCCTCCTCTGTACATGGGATTCTCCAGGCAAGAATACTGGAGAGTGTTGCCATGCCTTCCTCCAGGGGATCTGCCTGATCTAAGGATTGAACCCACATCTCTAATACCTCCTACATTGGCAGGAGGGTTCTTTACTACTAGCACCATCTGGGAAGCCCATATACATCACTTACTGGCCACAAAATAGCTCTTAATAAATTTTTAAAACATTAAAATCATCCAAAGTATGTCTTTTCATCATAATAGAATGAAATTAGACATGAATAACAGGCAAACTGGAAAATTCACAAATATGAGGAAATTAAAGCAATGCAGTCTTATAGAAACAATAGGTCAAAGAAGAGACAACAAGGAAAATTAGACATACCTTGAGATAAATGAAAATAAAAATACAATGTAAAAAACTCATGGGATTCATCAAAAGTAATATTAAAGTGTCAATTTATAATTGTAATTATATATGTTAAAAAAGGAGAAATGAATCAGTAACTGTACATCTTAAAGTGAAAGTAAAAGTTGCTCAGTCATGTCTGATTCTATGCAACTCCATGGACTATAGCCTGCCAAGCTCCTCGGTTCATGGAATCCTCCAGGCAAGAATACTAAAGTGGGTAGCCTATCCCTTATCAGGGGATCGACCCAACCCAGGAACTGAATCGCGACCTCTGCATTGCAGTCAGATTCTTTACTTGCTGAGCTACCAGAGAAGCCTGTACACCTTAAGAAACTGTAAATAGAAAAGCAAATTAAACCCAAAAGCCAGCATAATGTAGGGAATAATAAAGGTCAGAGCAAAGATAAATAAATAGAAAGCAGAAAATTAATAGAGAAATTTAAAAATCAGAAGTTGGTTCTTCAAAAAGATCAAGAAAATTGGTAAAGACTCAGTAAGAAAAAAAAAGACTAAACATTAAAGTCAGAAATGAAAGTGGAGATGTTGTTACCAGTTTTACATAAATAAAAAGAAGTGTAAATGAATAGTATGAACGTTTGTATGCCAACAAACTGGATAACCTAGATGAACTGAACAAATTTGTAGAGACACACAATCTACCAAAACTGAACCACAAAGAAACAGAAAACCTTAATAAATACATCAAGCAAGGCAATTAATTCAGTAATCAAAAACTGTCCAACAAAGAAAGCCCAGTACCAGACGGTGAGTTCTATCCAACGTTTAAAGAATTTAACACCAATCTTTCTTAAAGTCTTCAAAAAGGTTGAAAAGAAAGAAAAACTTTAAAACTCATTTTAAAAGGTAAGAATTACCCTGATGCCATAACCAGATAGGACAATACAAGAAAAGAAAATTATAGACCAATTTTCCTTATGAATATAAGTGGAAAATTCTTGATAAATTACTAACAAACTGAATTCAGCAACGTATTAAAAGGATTATGCATCATAACCACACGAGATTTATTCTCAGGATTATTCAAGGATGATTCAACACAAAAAACAATCAATGTAATATACTATATTGGTATTCATAGGTGGCGCTAGTGTAAAGAACCTGTCTACCAATGCAGGAAAGGTAAGAGATGCAGGTTTGATCCTTGGATCAGGATGTACTCCTGGAGAAGGGTATGGCAACCCACACAAGTATTCTTGCCTAGAGATTCTCATGGATAGAAGAGCCTAACAGACTATAGTTCATAGGGTCACACAGTCATGTCTGATTCTATGTCCAGGGAAGCTCCTCGGTTCATGGAATCCTCCAGGCAAGAATACTAAAGTGGGTAGCCTATCCCTTATCAGGGGATCGACCCAACCCAGGAACTGAATCGCGACCTCTGCATTGCAGTCAGATTCTTTACTTGCTGAGCTACCAGAGAAGCCTGTACACCTTAAGAAACTGTAAATAGAAAAGCAAATTAAACCCAAAAGCCAGCATAATGTAGGGAATAATAAAGGTCAGAGCAAAGATAAATAAATAGAAAGCAGAAAATTAATAGAGAAATTTAAAAATCAGAAGTTGGTTCTTCAAAAAGATCAAGAAAATTGGTAAAGACTCAGTAAGAAAAAAAAAGACTAAACATTAAAGTCAGAAATGAAAGTGGAGATGTTGTTACCAGTTTTACATAAATAAAAAGAAGTGTAAATGAATAGTATGAACGTTTGTATGCCAACAAACTGGATAACCTAGATGAACTGAACAAATTTGTAGAGACACACAATCTACCAAAACTGAACCACAAAGAAACAGAAAACCTTAATAAATACATCAAGCAAGGCAATTAATTCAGTAATCAAAAACTGTCCAACAAAGAAAGCCCAGTACCAGACGGTGAGTTCTATCCAACGTTTAAAGAATTTAACACCAATCTTTCTTAAAGTCTTCAAAAAGGTTGAAAAGAAAGAAAAACTTTAAAACTCATTTTAAAAGGTAAGAATTACCCTGATGCCATAACCAGATAGGACAATACAAGAAAAGAAAATTATAGACCAATTTTCCTTATGAATATAAGTGGAAAATTCTTGATAAATTACTAACAAACTGAATTCAGCAACGTATTAAAAGGATTATGCATCATAACCACACGAGATTTATTCTCAGGATTATTCAAGGATGATTCAACACAAAAAACAATCAATGTAATATACTATATTGGTATTCATAGGTGGCGCTAGTGTAAAGAACCTGTCTACCAATGCAGGAAAGGTAAGAGATGCAGGTTTGATCCTTGGATCAGGATGTACTCCTGGAGAAGGGTATGGCAACCCACACAAGTATTCTTGCCTAGAGATTCTCATGGATAGAAGAGCCTAACAGACTATAGTTCATAGGGTCACACAGAGTCAGACACAACTGAAGTGACACAGGCATGCACACATGTAATATACCATGTTAATAGAATGAATTAATAAGAAAAAATTCCACATGATTATTGTAATTGGTGCAGAAAAATTAGAAAAATTTGACACACTTTCTTAATAAAAATAGTCAAACACCTGTGACTAAAAGAGAACTTTCTAAATATGATAAAGACCATAGATGAAAAGCCCACAGCGAGCATCATACTCAATGGTAACAAATGGAAGGCTTTTTGTCTAATATCAGGAACAAGACAATGGTGCCCACTTTCATCATTTCTATTCAACATTGTACTGAAAGTCTTAGCTATAGCAAACAAACAAGAAAAAGATAAAACACATTCAAACTGGAAAGGAAGAAATTAAATTCTTTACATAAATAGCATGATCTGATATAGAGAAAATCCTAAAGAATCCACAAAAATATTGTTGGAGGTGATAAGTGAATTTGGTTAGGTTGTGAAATACAAAATCAATGTGCAAAAATCAGTTACACATGTATATACTTGCCATTAACAATCCATGGATTTTTAAAAATTGCACTTACAATAGTATCAAAGAGAATAAAATACTTAGGAATAAATTTAACTTGAGAAGCAAAGCACACTAAATACGACAAAACATTGCTGAAAGAAAATTTAAAAATCTAAATTTTGATACATGGGAAGATACGCCATTCTCATGGATTAGAGGGTTTAGAATTTAATATTATTAAGAAGACAATACTACCCAAAGGGATCTACAGATTTAATGCAATCTGTGTCAAAAATCCAACAATTTTTACAGAAATGGCAAACCCATCCTAAAATTCAAATGGAATCTCAAGGAACCCTAAACAGATATGATTTTTAAATGTTATTTATTTATTTGGCCATGCTATGTAGGGTGTGATGGGTGTTCCTAAGGTGGAAAGTGTAGAGTCTTAACTATTGCACCACCAGGAAAGTCCAAAAACATTCTTGAAAAAGAAAGCAAAGTTGGAGAACTCTTATTTGTCAATTTCAAAACTTACTTAGTGCTACAGTAATCAAAACAGTGTGGTACTGCAATAAACATAAATATATGGACCAATTAAATATAAAAGAGAGCCCAGGTACATAATCTCACATAAGTAGACAATTTTTGGTAAGGGTACCTAGATCATTCAACAGGAAACGGGACATCTTCTCAACAAATGGTGCCTGGAAAACTGAATAGCAGAAGAATTAAGTTGGACCATTACTTCATACCAGGGCTTCCCTGTTGGGTCAGTGGTAAAGAATTCACCTGCCAACAGCAGGAGACATGAGTTAATCCCTGGGTCAGAAAGATCCCCTAGAGAAAGAGATGGCAACCCGGTCTAATATTCTTGCCTGGGAAATCCCATGGATAGAGGAACCTGGTGGGCTACAGTCCATGTGGTCACAAAAGAGTCAGACATGACTTAGCAACTAAACAATAGCAAATTACCTCACACCATTTACAAAAATTCATTCAAAATGGATCAAAGACCTAAGCTTAAGAATTAAAAATACAAAATTCTTAGAAGAAAGCTCTTGGTTCTAAAATTATAAAACTCTAAGTAAAAATCTATCTCACTGAATTTGGCAATGATTTAAGTATTTCATCAAAACCACAAACAATAAAAGAAAAAGATGGATAAATTGGAGTTCGTCAAAATTTAAAACTTTTGTATATCAAAGGTCAGTATTGGGGAGTGTATAGAAACCCATGAAATGGGAAAAAGTACTTGCAAATCATTTCTGATAAGGATTTAATTTTCAAAGCATATGAAAGCTCCTACAATTTAACAACCAAAAAAGAAGCCATAATGATATTTCTCTATACACCTATTTAGAATGGCTAAAATTAGAAGTGCTTGTTACTATATGTTGATGAAGATGCACTGGAACTCTCACATTCCAGATGGGAAAAGCAGTCTGGAACTTCCTTTAAAAGCTCAATAATGGAGGGCCCGCAAGTCAGAGTATGGCAGTATCCCTCTTTTGCTTTTGTTTTCTTCCTAATTTTTCACTCTTTCTTCAGACTTGACTTGAATTTGACCCTAGTCATTTGGAGAAGCACTGCAGAGGCTAAGGGATAGCAATCAACTCAGACCCAAGAGAAAGCCTGTCTTTCCAGCCAAGGAGGCAGGGAGAAGTAACCCTTTGAAGAACATGGATGGAATTATTTTCTTTTTTTCCTCCACTGATTTTCTTTTCTCTGCCTGAGGTTAGTTCCTTTTGATGATCATGGGGCATTTTGGCAGGTAACAGTCAGAGAGAAACCCCGTCTTTCTACCCAGAGCACTAGGAAAGGGTGCTGAGAACCAGAGAGCCTAGAGGACATCTTAGAGAGAAGACACCTGGAGAGGGGGCTCCCCAGTTCTGAGTATGAACATATATAGGTCTGTGCTCAGTACAGAGCTGCAGAACCAGCACTTTGAAAGGGAACTGACATTGGAACCACCACTAACAGAGGGCAAGACAGGATTTTTCAGTCAGAATAAACTGAGTAATTGCCTACTAAAACAAACAAACAAAAAATCAACTTCCTCCAAAATAATATTTTTAGAATTAGCACATTGAACTTCCCAACGTAAAACAGATGGTTTTTGTTTTGTCCAACAGTATGGGACTATAAAAATGACTGTACAAGCTGAAACAGTGGCATATGATCCCAGTAATGAAGAGGTACAATTATGACTTTCCTTGACTTCTAGAAATTTTCATCAAAACATTAAAACTCATATGACCATTTATATATGTATAAGGAAATGAGTAGAACAGTAAAGTCAATATTTATTGTGTATACTGTGAAAACACACTAGCAACATTGAGAATTAAATTGCTTTTAGTCTTTGTAAAAATGTATCTAGAGTCCTTTGAACAGTGCTTGTCCTCTTCATATAGCTTATTTGACAGCTTGTAATACTTCTTTCTAAGCTTGAATTATCTTTCAACATTTTCTCCTTTATGCTTTTAATGTCAGGGAATATCTCCAAGTCTCTTTAACATGACATTTTGCTGGTGTCCCTTCTTCTGGAACATCTTCATTCCTTTTGTCACAAATATTTTCCCTATGTATTTGATAAATTTATCTTTATTAAGTTTCTCTGGCTGCACATCTGAGTGTCTGGAATGACAGCAATACTGACATCCCCACAGTCAGCTACTTCTTGGATAACACCATTTATGCTGGATTTAAGTTTCGCTTTTAGCATGTCCAGTTTTCATTTCCTCATTGCACTTTCATCATTGGATGATACATTTTTGTAAATCGTCACATGAGTTTATCACTGAAAGACAAGGAGACAACACAACCACATGTGTTACTGTCTGTGAATGAATGAGCTCCTTAGTTGGACTATTGGTGATCACTCACTGGACAAATGAAGTGATGTCATTTGTCACTGAACATGATATCGGGAGCCATTTATGTAATAGCTGGTGGAGTGAGCTAGCAGCTCAGTTGATTTTTTGAAAGGGAACTGAGCATTGGAAACCACCCACTAAAAAAGAGGGCTGCAGAACCAGCACTTTGAAAGGGAACTGACATTGGAACCACCACTAACAGAGGGCAAGACAGGATTTTTCAGTCAGAATAAACTGAGTAATTGCCTACTAAAACAAACAAACAAAAAATCAACTTCCTCCAAAATAATATTTTTAGAATTAGCACATTGAACTTCCCAACGTAAAACAGATGGTTTTTGTTTTGTCCAACAGTATGGGACTATAAAAATGACTGTACAAGCTGAAACAGTGGCATATGATCCCAGTAATGAAGAGGTACAATTATGACTTTCCTTGACTTCTAGAAATTTTCATCAAAACATTAAAAACTCATATGACCATTTATATATGTATAAGGAAATGAGTAGAACAGTAAAGTCAATATTTATTGTGTATACTGTGAAAACACACTAGCAACATTGAGAATTAAATTGCTTTTAGTCTTTGTAAAAATGTATCTAGAGTCCTTTGAACAGTGCTTGTCCTCTTCATATAGCTTATTTGACAGCTTGTAATACTTCTTTCTAAGCTTGAATTATCTTTCAACATTTTCTCCTTTATGCTTTTAATGTCAGGGAATATCTCCAAGTCTCTTTAACATGACATTTTGCTGGTGTCCCTTCTTCTGGAACATCTTCATTCCTTTTGTCACAAATATTTTCCCTATGTATTTGATAAATTTATCTTTATTAAGTTTCTCTGGCTGCACATCTGAGTGTCTGGAATGACAGCAATACTGACATCCCCACAGTCAGCTACTTCTTGGATAACACCATTTATGCTGGATTTAAGTTTCGCTTTTAGCATGTCCAGTTTTCATTTCCTCATTGCACTTTCATCATTGGATGATACATTTTTGTAAATCGTCACATGAGTTTATCACTGAAAGACAAGGAGACAACACAACCACATGTGTTACTGTCTGTGAATGAATGAGCTCCTTAGTTGGACTATTGGTGATCACTCACTGGACAAATGAAGTGATGTCATTTGTCACTGAACATGATATCGGGAGCCATTTATGTAATAGCTGGTGGAGTGTGGAGCTAGCAGCTCAGTTTATAGCAAGTTTGTACTTTATGCATTTACTCACAGTTAAGATACTGTGATAACTAAAACTTGAACCATCATGTTGGGGGCACTGGTGTCAACCAAACTGTGGTCATTGCAATTTCAGAATCATAAAATGTCACTTCTACTATACTCTATTCATTAGAAATGTATCACCAATTCTGACTCACCTTCAAAAGGAGGGGAATTAGGCTCCAGCTTCTGAATGGAAGATAAGTATGGACTGTGGACATGTTTTAGAGCTACCACATTCCTGGAGAATATTTTCACTGAATATAGAATTCTGGGTTGATGGTCCTTTTTCATTAATACTTTAAAGGTGTTGTTTCACTGTTTTATGGCTTACACAATTTTTATTGGGTATTTGTGGCTATCTGTCATTCAAATTGTTCTTTGTATTGAATGAGCTCTTTTTTTCTGATTACTTTCAAGATTTTTTATCTTTGGTTTTCAGCAGTTTGATTATGATATACTGGGCATTTCGTTCAGGTTTTACTAAGTTTCTTGAACCTGCAAATTTATATTGTCCACCAGATTCAGAGTTTTCAGCAATTATTTTGTCACAACATTTTTCTTATGAATAAATTTTTTTCCTCTTTACAAGCCTCCAATGACAAAAATATTAGGCCTTCTGATATTGTCTCACAGATTCCCGAGACTGTTCATTTTCCTTATCCTTTTTCTCCTCATATTGGTTAATTTCTACTGTTTTGTCTCCAATTACCAATTCTTTGTTCTGTTCCACTCTGCTATTCCACTTCCTGATTTGATAAATTTTTTTCTTTATTAAGTTTCTCTGGCTGCACATCTGAGTGTCTGGAATGACAGCAATACTGACATCCCCACAGTCAGCTACTTCTTGGATAACACCATTTATGCTGGATTTAAGTTTCGCTTTTAGCATGTCCAGTTTTCATTTCCTCATTGCACTTTCATCATTGGATGATACATTTTTGTAAATCGTCACATGAGTTTATCACTGAAAGACAAGGAGACAACACAACCACATGTGTTACTGTCTGTGAATGAATGAGCTCCTTAGTTGGACTATTGGTGATCACTCACTGGACAAATGAAGTGATGTCATTTGTCACTGAACATGATATCGGGAGCCATTTATGTAATAGCTGGTGGAGTGTGGAGCTAGCAGCTCAGTTTATAGCAAGTTTGTACTTTATGCATTTACTCACAGTTAAGATACTGTGATAACTAAAACTTGAACCATCATGTTGGGGGCACTGGTGTCAACCAAACTGTGGTCATTGCAATTTCAGAATCATAAAATGTCACTTCTACTATACTCTATTCATTAGAAATGTATCACCAATTCTGACTCACCTTCAAAAGGAGGGGAATTAGGCTCCAGCTTCTGAATGGAAGATAAGTATGGACTGTGGACATGTTTTAGAGCTACCACATTCCTGGAGAATATTTTCACTGAATATAGAATTCTGGGTTGATGGTCCTTTTTCATTAATACTTTAAAGGTGTTGTTTCACTGTTTTATGGCTTACACAATTTTTATTGGGTATTTGTGGCTATCTGTCATTCAAATTGTTCTTTGTATTGAATGAGCTCTTTTTTTCTGATTACTTTCAAGATTTTTTATCTTTGGTTTTCAGCAGTTTGATTATGATATACTGGGCATTTCGTTCAGGTTTTACTAAGTTTCTTGAACCTGCAAATTTATATTGTCCACCAGATTCAGAGTTTTCAGCAATTATTTTGTCACAACATTTTTCTTATGAATAAATTTTTTTCCTCTTTACAAGCCTCCAATGACAAAAATATTAGGCCTTCTGATATTGTCTCACAGATTCCCGAGACTGTGTTCATTTTCCTTATCCTTTTTCTCCTCATATTGGTTAATTTCTACTGTTTTGTCTCCAATTACCAATTCTTTGTTCTGTCATTTCCACTCTGCTATTCCATCTGTTACTTTTTTTTAATTTCAGAAATTGTATTTTTTCAGTTATAAAATTCCCCTTTAGAATTTTGATAGTGTCCGTGTCTCTGTCCAAGATTTGTTTTTCTGTTTATCTTAAGAGTAGGATTATAGTAGCTGATTTCAAGTTTTTGTCTGATGACCCGACATCTGGGTCTTTTTTTTTTTTTTCCCCCTAAGTCATTGTTTATTTTTCATCCAGCTTTATTCTTTAGCATGTGTAGGCCTCCCATCGCAGTGGCCTCTGTTGTTGCAGAGCACTGGCTCTGGGCACATGCACTCCAGAGCACTGGCTAGTAATTGGACATACCAATCCAGTTGCTCTGCAGCATGTGGGATCTTCCCGGTCAGGGATACAACCGGTGCCCCTTGCACTGCAAGGCAGACTCTTTACCCACTGGACCACCAGGGAAGCCCTCTGGGTCATTTTTGTCTGAACATTTTTTGATTGTCTTTTCCCTTGTGAAGAGGTCATATGTCCCTGGTTCCTGTATGCCCAGAAATCTCGCATTGGACATTTTGATTATTTGCAAGATTCTGCAACCTATGAAAATCCTCCAGAGACAACTGAGTTCAAGCAGGCAATTAACTGAGTTAAGTTCAGGCTGCAAATTCTGTCTTTCTTCCTGTAGGTGGTGATTCCAATGCCAGTTCAGGTTTCAAATATTTTGTTCACTTTTTTGAGTCTATATCCGTGATGCAGAGTCAGGGGTTCCACTTCTCTAGGATTTCCCAATAATCTGTTGGCTGATAGAAAATTTTTAGAGTGTTTTTTTGCCCATTCTGCCTTTTCATAGTATCAGGACTGGAGTCTTGTTCAAGCAGGGCTGAAAGAGAAAAAGAAGGAAGATATAACCATATTCATATCTGTATCTGTATCTATATCACCTATATCTATCAAGAGCCAGCAATGATGCAACACAGGGATTTCCCCCTGCAATCTCTCTGGCTCACCAACCTCTTTCCTGGTCTTTAGACAGAAAGACAGGGCTTCTGTCAGAGTTTTTGTTTTGTGTGCTAACTGGGGACTGGGGCTACTTTCATGTCAAAGCTGGAATTGTTAATAGAATGAAAAACTAGGAAACTCACTCCTGTACATGTTGCTTTTTCAGATTTTGAACCCCTACCCCACAAAGTGCCTACCATTATTTACTTTACAAAATTTACAGGTGGTTGCTACATAATTTTGTTCATAAAGTTTAGATATAACAGAGTGGGAAAGATAGGTTGTAGTGTGCCTACTCTATTTTAACCAGCATGAGAAGTGCAAAACTTTGAAATCTGGTCTTCTCTGGTGGTCCAGTGGTTTAAATCTTCCTTGCAGTGCAAGGGGGCACCAGTTCGATCACTGGCTGGGGAAGATCACATATGCCGCAGAGTGGCTGGACTGGTGTGTCCAATTATGAGTCAGTGCTCTGGAGTGCATGCGTCCAGAGCTGGTGCTCTGCAACGAGAGAGGCCACTGCAATGGGAGGCCCACACAGGCCGAAGAATAAAGATAGATGAAAAATTAATAAATAAAAAATCAACAGGGGCTTCCCTGGTGGTCCAATGGGTAAGGACACTGCCTTGCAGTGCAAGAGGCGCTGGTTCGATCCCTGGCCTGGGAAGATCCCACGTGCAGCGGAGCAGCTGGACCGATGTGTCCAATTATGGAGCCAGAGCTCTGGAGCACATGTGCCCAGAGCCGGTGCTCTGCGACAACAGAGGTCACTGCGATGGGAGACCCACACAGCCAAAGAACAAAGACGAAAGACCAATTGAAGTGGCCCACCCGCCCCCACCCTCCACACCCCCCCCCCCAAAAATCAACAAAAAGAGGCCAGAATTTTTTTTTTAATTTGAAATCATAAAATGTAAACTTGAGTTTATCTATTTTAGATAATTGAATGTTTCTTTTCCAAGAGGTTTTTAGCATTCTTCTCTTTTTTTATCCCTTTCCCTAGCAACAGAGACTTTTAGAACAGTTTGTTTGACAGGTGAAGAATCTGACATGTTATGATTGTTTATGACTAAATGACAAACTACCAAACTGTACCTTCTCTACACTTGTTCCTTGGTTCAATATTTAGACAGAAACAGGGCCTCTTTTGGCTCACCAACCTCTTTCCTGGTCTTTAGACAGAAAGACAGGGCTTCTGTCAGAGTTTTTGTTTTGTGTGCTAACTGGGGACTGGGGCTACTTTCATGTCAAAGCTGGAATTGTTAATAGAATGAAAAACTAGGAAACTCACTCCTGTACATGTTGCTTTTTCAGATTTTGAACCCCTACCCCACAAAGTGCCTACCATTATTTACTTTACAAAATTTACAGGTGGTTGCTACATAATTTTGTTCATAAAGTTTAGATATAACAGAGTGGGAAAGATAGGTTGTAGTGTGCCTACTCTATTTTAACCAGCATGAGAAGTGCAAAACTTTGAAATCTGGTCTTCTCTGGTGGTCCAGTGGTTTAAATCTTCCTTGCAGTGCAAGGGGGCACCAGTTCGATCACTGGCTGGGGAAGATCACATATGCCGCAGAGTGGCTGGACTGGTGTGTCCAATTATGAGTCAGTGCTCTGGAGTGCATGCGTCCAGAGCTGGTGCTCTGCAACGAGAGAGGCCACTGCAATGGGAGGCCCACACAGGCCGAAGAATAAAGATAGATGAAAAATTAATAAATAAAAAATCAACAGGGGCTTCCCTGGTGGTCCAATGGGTAAGGACACTGCCTTGCAGTGCAAGAGGCGCTGGTTCGATCCCTGGCCTGGGAAGATCCCACGTGCAGCGGAGCAGCTGGACCGATGTGTCCAATTATGGAGCCAGAGCTCTGGAGCACATGCGCCCAGAGCCGGTGCTCTGCGACAACAGAGGTCACTGCGATGGGAGACCCACACAGCCAAAGAACAAAGACGAAAGACCAATTGAAGTGGCCCACCCGCCCCCACCCTCCACACCCCAAAATCAACAAAAAGAGGCCAGAATTTTTTTTTTAATTTGAAATCATAAAATGTAAACTTGAGTTTATCTATTTTAGATAATTGAATGTTTCTTTTCCAAGAGGTTTTTAGCATTCTTCTCTTTTTTTATCCCTTTCCCTAGCAACAGAGACTTTTAGAACAGTTTGACAGGTGAAGAATCTGACATGTTATGATTGTTTATGACTAAATGACAAACTACCAAACTGTACCTTCTCTACACTTGTTCCTTGGTTCAATAGACCTTAAATTTAGAATTTCTTAAGTATTTATTTTAAGATTTTTATTTCTCAAAGTACTGTGCTTTTGAATCGCAAATTGGCTTCAACTATATATTTAAATCTGATATAATATGAAGATTAATTTGTTAGTACGCTATTCAAAACACTATTTATATGAAGCACACTTAAATAAGAAAAATCATTTTTAAAAAGTTCATGATCAGGTTAAAATAATGTCTGTATATTTGGTTTAAATGTAGGGGGGAGAAAATTTAGCTAATTTCAATGGAAAGGAATCTTTTTAAGCAAAATATTGTTCTAAAATCAAGTCAAATACCGAGGCAAATTTTAATTAGAAATGTTTGATTTTAAAACACTTTAAATAATCTGTCACAGTTCAGAGACAGACAAAATTATATAGTCCTTCAGTTCTACAACATAAGAAACTGTGTCTGTAGTCATTTGATGAGTAAGAGTGTGTGAAGGTTCTGATCAGCTCTTTTGCAGTATGCCATAGAAAGGAGTTAGTTAACCTGTTGCTAAGCAACAACGTTTCATAGACCAGAACTCTGAAAACCAAATAGAGGGTAGGGGTTTGAATTGTCCAGATTTACAAAGAGAAAGAGACTGTGCAGTGTACAAATGAATAGAGATCTGGGAAACTACCTTTTGAAAGCTAAGCAAAGGCAATTTAAGTGAGTATTTGAGAAGTAAACCAAAGGCCCAATTCTTAAGTTATTCCATGAACATAACACACTCTGAACTCTAAGGAGTTTTGCATCTGTAAGAGCCAAAAGATTAATCCCCAAATAGCTCAATGAAATCAAAGTAAAAAATTATAAAGTGAATTTTTATTAACATATGCAATGTGTTTTGCTAAAATTGCTGCCCTTTTGTAGGTACCAAAAAAAATTTACTGAGATTACTAAATTTCAAATTTGAAGCACAAAAATTTAGCAAAATCAAATGAGAACGTTAGCATTATTATAGATGTGAAAATTGTATTTTCCCTTAAGGTGCTAATGTCACAGAGAGAAAATGTTTAAAAGAAAAATAAGAACATTTATCTTTTAATGCTGTGAAGATGTGAAGATTTCCATCTGTCTTTAGATCTTAAAAATGAAAATATAGAGTCCTTTCAAGCAAAACCAGTTTAGTCCTGGACCTTTAGCCTTACTAAACCTAGGAAAAAAACTAAACTGAAAGTATAGAGGTTAGTTGGAATGGGAGATACCATTATCCCAAGTGCTATACTTACCAGATTTTCTTTTTTTATTTAATTATTTTTTTCCAGTTTTTTTTTTTACGTAAAATGACTAATAAAATTATATTTAAAGCATACATTGCGACACTTTGTTATATGTGTACATTATAACAGTCTTCCCGGGGTTCCCTGGTGATCCAGCGAGTAAGGACACCGCCTTGTAGTGCAAGGGGCGCCTCTTCGATCCCTGGCCTGGGAAGATACCACGTGCCGCGAAGCGGCTGGACCAATGTGTCCAATTACCGAGCCGGAGCTCTGGAGTGCATGCGCCCAGAGCCGGTGCTTTGTGACAACAGAGGCCACCGTGATGGGAGGCCCACATGGGCCAAAGAACAAAGATGGCTGAAAATAGATAAATGAAAGACCAATAGAAGTGGCCCGCCTCCCCTCTCCCCCACCACCCCTCCCCCAAAATAAAATAAAAGTATTCCCATAATCACATTCATAACTTCACATGGTTACCTTTTTTTTGGTGAAAATGCTTAAGATCTACTATCTTAGTAAGTTTCAATTATACAGGACAATATTGTTAGCTATAGTCACCATGCTTTTTAAAATTTACTTTTTAATTGGGGTATAAACAAAAACCTTTTGAAAGCTAAGCAAAGGCAATTTAAGTGAGTATTTGAGAAGTAAACCAAAGGCCCAATTCTTAAGTTATTCCATGAACATAACACACTCTGAACTCTAAGGAGTTTTGCATCTGTAAGAGCCAAAAGATTAACCCCCAAATAGCTCAATGAAATCAAAGTAAAAAATTATAAAGTGAATTTTTATTAACATATGCAATGTGTTTTGCTAAAATTGCTTCCCTTTTGTAGGTACCAAAAAATTTACTGAGATTACTAAATTTCAAATTTGAAGCACAAAAATTTAGCAAAATCAAATGAGAACGTTAGCATTATTATAGATGTGAAAATTGTATTTTCCCTTAAGGTGCTAATGTCACAGAGAGAAAATGTTTAAAAGAAAAATAAGAACATTTATCTTTTAATGCTGTGAAGATGTGAAGATTTCCATCTGTCTTTAGATCTTAAAAATGAAAATATAGAGTCCTTTCAAGCAAAACCAGTTTAGTCCTGGACCTTTAGCCTTTCTAAACCTAGGAAAAATACTAAACTGAAAGTATAGAGGTTAGTTGGAATGGGAGATACCATTATCCCAAGTGCTATACTTACCAGATTTTCTTTTTTTATTTAATTATTTTTTTCCAGTTTTTTTTTTTTTTTTGACGTAAAATGACTAATAAAATTATATTTAAAGCATACAATGCGACAATTTGATATATGTATACATTATAAAAGTATTCCCGGGGTTCCCTGGTGATCCAGCGAGTAAGGACACCGCCTTGTAGTGCAAGGGGCGCCTCTTCGATCCCTGGCCTGGGAAGATACCACGTGCCGCGAAGCGGCTGGACCAATGTGTCCAATTACCGAGCCGGAGCTCTGGAGCGCATGCGCCCAGAGCCGGTGCTTTGTGACAACAGAGGCCACCGTGATGGGAGGCCCACATGGGCCAAAGAACAAAGATGGCTGAAAATAGATAAATGAAAGACCAATAGAAGTGGCCCGCCTCCCCTCTCCCCACCACCCTCCCCAAAATAAAATAAAAGTATTCCCATAATCACATTCATAACTTCACATGGTTACCTTTTTTTTGGTGAAAATGCTTAAGATCTACTATTTTAGTAAGTTTCAATTATACAGGACAATATTGTTAGCTATAGTCACCATGCTTTTTAAAATTTACTTTTTAATTGGGGTATAATTGCTTTATAATGTTGTGTTAACCTTTGACGTACAGCAATGTAAATCAGCTATATGCATGCAAATATTCCCTTTCTCCTGAGCCTCCTTTTCACCCTCCCCACCACAATGCCTTACTTCTAGTCCTCAGAACTTGTTTTTCTTATAAGTGAAAGTTTGTATCCTTATACCAAAGTCTGATTTCCTCCACTTCTCATACTCTGACAACCATCATTCTACTCTCTAGGTGTTCTAATTTTTTTTTCTTTTTTAAAATTTCACATATTAGTGATACCATGTAGGACTTCCCTGGTTGTCCAGTGGTTAAGAATCCACCTGCCAATGCAGGGGACATGGGTTCAAACCCTGGTCTGGAAAGATTCCACGTGGCATGGGGCAAATAAGGCCATGCACCACAATTGAGACTGTGTGCTACCACTGCTAAAGCCTGCATGCCTAGAGCCCATGTTCCACAACAAGAGAAGCCACTACAGTGAGAAGTCCATGCAGCTCAACAAAGAGTAGCCCCTGCTCTTTCTAGGGAAAGCTTGCATGCAGCAATGAAGACCCAGGGTAGCCAAGAAAACAAACACACAAAAAAGTTATACCACAAAGCATTTATCTTTCTCTCTCTGACTTATTTCATTTAGTATAATGCCCTCTGGTTTCATCTACATTGTTGCAAACAGCAGTTTTTTCTTTTATAAGGCTGAATAATATTCCATTGTATATATACAATATAATATTCCATTATATATATCTGATTTTTTTGTCCATTCATATTGATGGACTTTTTTCCCCACACCTTGAACTATTATAAATAATTCTATACTAAACATTCATTCAGTCCCTCAGTCATGTCCACTCTTTGTGACCCTATGGACTGCAGTACGCCAGGCTTCTCTGTCCTTCACTGTCTCCTGGAGCCTGCACAAACTCATGTCCATTGACTCAGTGATGCCATCCAACCATCTTGTCCTCTATCGTTCCCTTCTCCTCTGCCTTCTATTTTCCCCAATAACAGGGTCTTTTCCAGTGAGTCATCTCTTTGCATTACATGGCCGAAGTATTGGAGCTTCAGCTTCAGCATCAGTCCATCCAATGAATATTCAGAGTTGATTTCCTTCGGATCGACTGGCTTGATCTTGCAGTCCAATGGACTCTCCAAAAACCTTCTCCAACACCACAGTTCAAACGCATCAATTCTTTGGTGCTCAGTCTTTTTCATGGTCCAACTCTCACATCCACACATGACTACTGGAAAAATCTTAGCTTTGACTATACAGACTTTACCGGCAAAGTGATGTCTCTGTTTTTGAATACACTGTCTATGTTTGTCACAGTTTTTCGCCCAAGGAACAAACGTCTTTTAATTTCATGGCTGCAGTCACCAGCCACTGTGCTTTTGAGCCCAAGCAAACAAAGTCTGTCACTGTTTCAATATATTCCCATATCTGTTTGCCATGAAGTGGTGGGACTGGATGCCATAATCTTCACTCTTTGAATGCTGAGTTTTAGACCAGTTTTTTCACTCCCCTTTTTTACCTTCATCAAGAGGCTGTTTAGTTCCTCTTCACTTTCTGCCATAATGGTGGTGTCATCTGCACACCTGAAGTTATTGATATTTCTCCCTGTAATCTTGATTCCAGCTTGTGCTTCATCCAGACCAGCATTTTGCATATATGTGCTCTGCATATAAATTAAATATGCAGGGTGACAATGTACAGTCTTGACATACTTCTTTCCAAATTTGGAACAAGTCCCTTCTTCCATGTCCAATTCTAATTGTTGCTTCTTGTCCTGCATACAGGTTTCTCAGGAGACAGGTTACGTGGTCTGGTATTCCCATCTCTTTCAGAATTTTCCAGCTTGTTGTGATCCACACAGTCAAAGGCTTTGGCATAGTCAATGAAGCAGAAGTTTTTCTGGGATTCCCTAACTCTTTCTGTGATCCAACAGATGCGGGCAATTTGCTCTCTGGTTCCTCTTCTAAATCAAGCTTGTACATCTGGAAGTTCTCGGTTCACATACTGTTGAAACCTAACTTGGAAGATTTTAGCACACATGGGAGAACTAAAAACAAAAAAGTCCAGGTGGCACAGTGGTAAGGAATCTACATGCCAATTCAGGAGATGCAAGAGAAATGGGTTTGATTCCTGCATCAGGAAGATCTCCTGGAGTAAGAAATGGCAACCTGCTCCAGTATTCTCACCTAGAAAATTCCATGGACAGAGGATCCTGGTGGGCTACAGCCCATAGGGTCACACAAATTCAGATATGACTGAGCACAGCACAGCAGCAAACATGGAAGTACTGATATCTTTTAAAGGTAGTGGTTTTATTTCTTTTACATATGTATCTAGAAGTGAGGTTGCTGGAAAATATGATAGTTCTATTTTGATTTTCTTGAGGAAACTTTATACTGTTTTCTGCAGTGACTGTGCCAGTTTACATATCACCAAGCGTGTACAAGTGTTCCCTTTTCCTGGCATCCTCCCCAGAATTTATCTCCTGTCTTTTCAATAACATTAGACAGACTAACAGTTGTGAGATGATATCTCATTGTGTGTGTGTGTGTGTGTTTTTTTTTAACAGGTATGCCACTTTTTTTTTTTTAAGATTTATTTATTTATTTATTTTGGGCGGGGGTCGGGTTGGGGAGGGAGGGGAGCACGCGGGCCACTTCTATTGGTCTTTCATTTCTCTATTTTCATCCGTCTTTGTTCTTCAGCTCCTGTGGACCTCCCATCGCGGTGGCCTCTGTCGTCGCAGAGCACCGGCTCTGGGCGCATGCGCTCCAGAGCTCCAGCTCGGTAATTGGACACATGGATCCAGTCGCTCCATGGCACGTGGGATCTTCCCAGGCCAGGGATCGAACGGGCGCCCCTTGCACTGTAAGGCAGTGTCCTTACCCACTGGACCACCAGGGGAAGCCCTCATTGTGGTTTTGATTTACATTTCCCTGATGATTAGTGATAGTGAGCACCTTTTCATGTACCTGTTGTCTTTGAAAAAATGTCTTTCTGGTCCTTTGCACATTAAAAGCTCTGTTTTTTAAAATGAGGTCAAATTATACAAATTCTCGGTTCACATACTGTTGAAACCTAACTTGGAAGATTTTAGCACACATGGGAGAACTAAAAACAAAAAAGTCCAGGTGGCACAGTGGTAAGGAATCTACATGCCAATTCAGGAGATGCAAGAGAAATGGGTTTGATTCCTGCATCAGGAAGATCTCCTGGAGTAAGAAATGGCAACCTGCTCCAGTATTCTCACCTAGAAAATTCCATGGACAGAGGATCCTGGTGGGCTACAGCCCATAGGGTCACACAAATTCAGATATGACTGAGCACAGCACAGCAGCAAACATGGAAGTACTGATATCTTTTAAAGGTAGTGGTTTTATTTCTTTTACATATGTATCTAGAAGTGAGGTTGCTGGAAAATATGATAGTTCTATTTTGATTTTCTTGAGGAAACTTTATACTGTTTTCTGCAGTGACTGTGCCAGTTTACATATCACCAAGCGTGTACAAGTGTTCCCTTTTCCTGGCATCCTCCCCAGAATTTATCTCCTGTCTTTTCAATAACATTAGACAGACTAACAGTTGTGAGATGATATCTCATTGTGTGTGTGTGTGTGTGTTTTTTTTTAACAGGTATGCCACTTTTTTTTTTTTAAGATTTATTTATTTATTTATTTTGGGCGGGGGTCGGGTTGGGGAGGGAGGGGAGCACGCGGGCCACTTCTATTGGTCTTTCATTTCTCTATTTTCATCCGTCTTTGTTCTTCAGCTCCTGTGGACCTCCCATCGCGGTGGCCTCTGTCGTCGCAGAGCACCGGCTCTGGGCGCATGCGCTCCAGAGCTCCAGCTCGGTAATTGGACACATGGATCCAGTCGCTCCATGGCACGTGGGATCTTCCCAGGCCAGGGATCGAACGGGCGCCCCTTGCACTGTAAGGCAGTGTCCTTACCCACTGGACCACCAGGGGAAGCCCTCATTGTGGTTTTGATTTACATTTCCCTGATGATTAGTGATAGTGAGCACCTTTTCATGTACCTGTTGTCTTTGAAAAAATGTCTTTCTGGTCCTTTGCACATTAAAAGCTCTGTTTTTTAAAATGATATCAAATTATACAAATTCCTTATATATTTTGGACATTATATTGGATACGTGGTTTTTTTATTTTTTAATTTTTATTTTACATTTTACTTGTACAGGGTTTTGTTGTTTACAGATATGTATGATCCCAGATTAGTCATATGCGTGGTTTGCAAGTATTATCTTTCATTCCATTGCCTTTTAATTTTGTTGATGGTTTCACTTGTTGTACAGAAGCTTTTTGGTTGGATGTATCCCACTTGTTTCTTTTTGCTTTCATTGCCTGTGCTTTTGTTGTCAAATCCAGAAACTCATTGCCAAGACCAATGTAAAGGAGCTTATCCCTTATAAACTAAGAGTGACATCGTTTCAGCTATTACATTCGAGTTTTTAATCTATTTGAGTTCATTTTTGTGTATGGTATAAGACAGGAGTCCAATTTCATTTGCTTGTAGGTATTCTGTTTCCTCAGCGCCATTCCTTTTCTTTTTTTAATTTTAATTTTTATTGGGGTATATTTGTTTTACAATGTTGCATTAGCTTCAGGTGTACAGGAAAGTTACTGTTATACATTTTTACAGAGTTTTCTTGTTCTCAGGTATACACAATTCTCAAACAGTCATAGGTATATCTCTGACCCCTCTCCCCTGAGTCTTCCCTTGCTTTTCCCCCTTCCCACCCCTCCAGGTTAATGCTTAGTCCCCATGTAGTTTCCCTTAGTCTTACAGCTTAATCACAGTGGTCATCTTTGTTACATATGATAGTGTAGGTTTCCTTGTTGCTCTTTCCATACCTCTCGTCCAATCTTCTCTCCCTGCAATGATATAGGTCTGTTCTCTAAATCTGTTGCTCCATTGCCGCTCTGCGTGTGCATTTATTGGTACCATCTTACTAGATTCCAGATATATGTGTTAGTATACTGTATTTGTCCTTCTCTTTTGACTTACTTCACTTTGTATAATAGGTTCTAGATTTATCCACCTCACTAGGACTGATTCTTCTGCATTTCTTTTTATGGCTGAGACGTATTCTATTGTATATATGTACCAGAGTTTCTTTATCCATTTGTTTGTCGATGAACATCTAGGTTGCTTCCATGTTCTAGCTATTGTATAGAGTGTTGCAATGAACATTGGGATACAGATGTTTCTTTCAATTTTGATTTCATCAGGATATATGCCTAATAATGGGATTGCTGGGTCATATGGTGCTTCTAATTTTAGTTTTTTTAAAGTATCTCTGTACTGTTTTTCATAGTGGTTATATCAATTTACATTTCCACCAGCAATGCAGGAGTGTTCCCTTTTCTTTGCACCCTCTCCAGCATTTATTATCTGTAGTTTCTTTAATGGTGGCCATTCTGACTGGTCCTCAGCACCATTTCTTAAGGAGGCTACCTTTTGCCCATGTGCATTCTTGGCACCTTTGGTGAAAACTGTTGCTCAGTTGCCAGATTGTGTTTGACTCTTTGCAATACCATTGACTCCAGGCTTCCCTGTCCTTCACTAACTCCCAGAGCTTGCTCAAACTCACATACACAGAGTTACAATTTTATCCTCCCTCACCAGCTTTTCCTCTTGCCCTCAATCTTTCCCAGCATTAGGGTTTTTCCAGCGAGCTGACTTTTCACATCAGGTGACCAAAGTATTGAAGCTTCAGCTTCAGCATCAATATTCCAATGCATATTCAAGGTTGATTTCCACAGTTCAAATGCATCAATTATTTGGCACTCAATTCTTTGGTGGTTTAATGCTCACATCCATGTAAGACTAATGGTGGAATTATGTGACATCAAACAGTCATTTCCCCCACCCTTGCTTTTCCCCTTCCCACCCTCCAGGTTAATGCTTAGTCCCCATGTAGTTTCCCTTAGTCTTACAGCTTAATCACAGTGGTCATCTTTGTTACATATGATAGTGTAGGTTTCCTTGTTGCTCTTTCCATACCTCTCGTCCAATCTTCTCTCCCTGCAATGATATAGGTCTGTTCTCTAAATCTGTTGCTCCATTGCCGCTCTGCGTGTGCATTTATTGGTACCATCTTACTAGATTCCAGATATATGTGTTAGTATACTGTATTTGTCCTTCTCTTTTGACTTACTTCACTTTGTATAATAGGTTCTAGATTTATCCACCTCACTAGGACTGATTCTTCTGCATTTCTTTTTATGGCTGAGACGTATTCTATTGTATATATGTACCAGAGTTTCTTTATCCATTTGTTTGTCGATGAACATCTAGGTTGCTTCCATGTTCTAGCTATTGTATAGAGTGTTGCAATGAACATTGGGATACAGATGTTTCTTTCAATTTTGATTTCATCAGGATATATGCCTAATAATGGGATTGCTGGGTCATATGGTGCTTCTAATTTTAGTTTTTTTAAAGTATCTCTGTACTGTTTTTCATAGTGGTTATATCAATTTACATTTCCACCAGCAATGCAGGAGTGTTCCCTTTTCTTTGCACCCTCTCCAGCATTTATTATCTGTAGTTTCTTTAATGGTGGCCATTCTGACTGGTCCTCAGCACCATTTCTTAAGGAGGCTACCTTTTGCCCATGTGCATTCTTGGCACCTTTGGTGAAAACTGTTGCTCAGTTGCCAGATTGTGTTTGACTCTTTGCAATACCATTGACTCCAGGCTTCCCTGTCCTTCACTAACTCCCAGAGCTTGCTCAAACTCACATACACAGAGTTACAATTTTATCCTCCCTCACCAGCTTTTCCTCTTGCCCTCAATCTTTCCCAGCATTAGGGTTTTTCCAGCGAGCTGACTTTTCACATCAGGTGACCAAAGTATTGAAGCTTCAGCTTCAGCATCAATATTCCAATGCATATTCAAGGTTGATTTCCACAGTTCAAATGCATCAATTATTTGGCACTCAATTCTTTGGTGGTTTAATGCTCACATCCATGTAAGACTAATGGAAAAACCATAGGTTTGACTCTATAAACCTTAATTGACCATATACATGTGGGTTAATATCTGGATTTTCTATTCTGTTTCATTGATCTATTGTCTGTTTTAATTACTATAGCATTATAGTATAGTTTGAAATCAGGAAAAAAGATGCCTCCAGACTTCCTCTTCTTGTTTAGATTGCTTTGGCTATGTGAGTGTCTTTTGTTTTTTAAAAAACTTCTATGGGTGGGAAGGAGAATCAAGAGGGCAGGGAAATATGTATACCTATGGTTGACTCATGTTGATGTATGACAGAGGCCAATGTTATATTGTGAAGCAATTATCCTTAAATTGAAAATAAATAAATTTATTTTAAAATTTTCTGTGGAAACTGTCATTGGAATTTTGACAGGAGTTGCTTTGATAAGATTCTATTACTTTCATTAAGGATCTGTAGATTGCTTTCTTTAGGATGAATATTTTAACAATATTAATTCTTCTAATCCACAAACACAGACTATCTTTCCACTTGCTGTATTTTCTCCAATTTCTTTTATCAATGCTTTGTAATTTTCAGTGTACAGATTTTTCACCTCCTTGGTTAAATTTATTCCTAAGATTCTGTTTTGTTACATTACTATAAATTAGATCATTTGCTTAATTTGTTTTTCCAATAGTTTGTTATTAATGTAGAGAAATGCAACTGATTTTTGTGTATTGATTTTATATCCTGCAATTTTACTGAGTTTACCTATTAGTCGTAATAGTTTGTGTGTGTGTGTGTGTGTGTGTGTGTGTGTGTGTGTGTGTGGTCTTTACAGTTTTCTATATACAATATCACGTCATGTACAAGCAGGGACATTTTACTTCTTTTCAATTTGGATGAATTTTATTTTTCCTTCCATAATTATTCTGCCTGAGACTTCCAGTACTATTGAAGAGAAGTGGCAAAAATGAACTTCCCTGTCTTATCCTAGTCTTAGAGGATAAAACTTTTAGCTTTTTATCATTGAGTAGCATTAGCTCTGAACTTGTCCTATATGACCTTTATTATGTTGAGGTACATTTATACTTATTTTGTTGAGGTTTTTATCATTTAAGGATGTTGAATTTTGAATTATTGTCAAATGCTTTTCTACATCTATTGAGTTGATAATAAGACTTTATTCTTCATCTTGTTAATATATCAATAGTGTATCACATTTTGTATATGTTTATCATACGTTGAACCATTCTTATATCCCAAGGTTGAATCTCACATAATTCATGGTGTGTAATCCTTTTAATGTATTGATGGATTTGGTTTGCTAGATTGTTTTTTGTTGTTGTTGAAGATTTTGACATCTATATTTATCAGAGACATTGGCCTGTAACTTTCTTTCTTGTAGTGTCCTTAACTGTCTTTGTTATCAGAGTAATGCCAGCCTCATAAAATGTGGTTAGAAGTGTTCCCTACTAAACTTTTGAAAGAGTTTAAGAAGGATTAGTAGTGGAGCCAAGATGGCGAAGGAATGAGGGGAAGATTTCACCAGCTCCCCAACAGAATCACCAGAACTAATCAAGAAATGAAACACCACCAACAAATCAGCCGCTAGACGACAGAAGAACTCCATAGGTCTGTGAGAGTAGAAGAGTGAACAGCCAGAACTTTCCCAGAGCTACTGTTCTGAGAACCCTCTATCCTAACCCCCAAGCTGGACCGCACCAACAGAGAGCACGCCAGCAAGTGCCCTAAAAGGGGGCCTGAGTGGAGTGTCGGCAGAGAGAGGGCAGCGCTCAGCGCAAAAATTCCAAGAATCCGCATGGATCACAGACAGAAATTAAGACACTGCGAAGATAGGATACTGGAGCAGGGCCGGGCAGAACGCAACTGCGAAGTTCCCCGTGGAGTGCTGCCTAGAGACCTGGAGCCAGAAGGGAATGCCCAGTGCGAAAATCACGCCACTTGGCCAGGCGAAAATCATGACTTTTCGCCTGGCACCGGGTAAGTTTGAACACTCCTAGTGGGGGACTTGCTGAACGTAGAGGGGAAGTCGCCCACGGATTGCTGACCAGGGACCGGGCTTGAGCCAGACAGGGAAGCTTGTGCCTGCCTTTGGGACTTGGATGCGTAACTGGCAGTGCGCGCGTGCCAGTGGCGGAGGAGCCCGTGCACCCCCATAGCTACACCCGCAGCGGAGTAAGCTAGGATAAGGGCAACTATTGGAGGCTACTAGCGGGTGCGCAGCAGAGCCGGGGTGCCCCCCCCTCCAACAGGGGACTGCGTGTGCCGCATCCCCCCGCCCAGACAGACTGGGATCAGCCCGCCGCCCCGGCCAGAGCCTGAGATTGCAGCAAAGCCAGTATTTTGCTGAAAACAAACCATAGCAACCAGTGCCATAAGGGAAAGGCTACATCATCAAAACAACACCATCGAGAGCAGATTGACTTCCACCAGACAGATGAGAGGATAAAAACCAAGGACAGGAGACCCAGGCTAAGATGGCGGCGTAGAAGGACGTGCACTCATCTCTCCTGCAAAATCGCCTGAATTGCGATGAGTTCCTGGGAAACCATCGACAAAAGGAAGTTGGATCTGATCACAGAGAGGACACCCCACATCGAAGAACAAAGGAGAAGCCACATCAAGACGGTAGGAGGGACACAATCGCACTTTTAAAAGTCAAACCTCATACCCGCCAGAGAGGCTGGGCGGGCCAAAGGCGCAAAGCCTGTTGCAGATCAAAACCCAGGAGAGGAGCACTGACACCCACAAGGGACTGAGCCAGACCTGCTTTGGAGTGTCCAGGTGCCCCCTTGTGCTAGAAGTGCCCTTGAGCAGGCCTCGGAAGGGCGGCACTCAGTTCCCTTTGGAGGAGGTTACCATTAACCCGATCACAGAGTCCCCGAAGAGGACTGGAAAGTCTCTGCGCACTGTGATCCGGGAGAGAGGAATAGCGATCCTGCATGAGACTGAGCCAGACTCTCCTCTGAGTAACCTGACGTCTCCCGCAGTGGCGGGGGTCGACGGTGGCCTGCAGCAGGGTCCAGGTCACTGCAGAGGTGCTTCCCATAGAGCGTGTGGGAATAAATCCTCTGTGAGACAGACGCCATTTTCCCTACTGTAGTTTGGCTGCTGGTCAAACTGCAGGGCTGCTGGTCAAGCTACAGGGAGGGAATTTAGCTCCACCCAGCAAGAAAAGGGATTTGGATTAAGAAACTCCCAGGGCCAGCCTGGGCGGGCCTTTTAATTCTGGAATAGGCGGAAACAAACAAGCAGTCAAAGAGGTCTTCAGATCCAACCACTGCCAGAGGCAAGAAAAAGGCTGATAATTCCTGAATAGTCAGCAAGAGACAGAAGAACATAAACACTATTTTCACATTTTCTCTGAAGCTGGAGTTACTGCTGGACTTTAAAATTTCATTTTTTGTATTGTATTACTTTGTTTCAATTTTTTTTTTCTCTCTTTTTTCCAAACCCACTCAGTGCACCCACCGCTTTTTTTTTCTTTTCTTTTCTTGGGGGTGTGTGTGAGAGAGAGAGTGGGTGTGTTCATTTCCTTCACTGAATTCTATTGAAGCTACTAATCTTATCAGTAAGACTGAATATATTCAAGTTTACAAAAATTTTTTTTTTCTTTTTCCTTTTAAACCACACATTTTATTTTGGCATAAACTTCTGGTTCCCCATTGGCCTTTTAAGGTTCTGTGGGGGTTTTGTTTGTTTTTATTGTTTTTGCTTTGTTTTTCTATATTTTTCTATATACTTATCTCTGTTTTAATTTTTAAATTTTTTCATTTGTACTACTACTTCCTCTATAATTCTTTGCTTTCTCTGAAGCTCCTTTCCTATAGCATTAAATTCTAATACATACAAATCTTTATTTCCCTATATTTAACTTTGCAATATTATTCTATATTTCTCTTCTATCCTCCCTTTCTCTTTTTCCCTTTCCCCACCATATTTCTTAGTCTGTTCTGTCCTCATTGCCTTATCCCCAATGGGGATCCTGCTCTAGCATTATTCTCCAATTGGTGCTCTACTTAGTTTGCTTATTAACTGGTGGATATCATTGTTGGATTTCTCTATTTGCCGTGCTAACGTATTGTACTGTATTTTTGATTGGAATGCTTGGGTTATGTTATAGCTGTATACGTTTGTGTGTATAATTCAATATGCTAGATAGTACTTGCATAATTTTTAAATTGCCATTTGTCAAAGGTATACCTTCTGTTTCTCAATTGCATATATATGTTTTAGTATCATTTTATGCCATAACAAACCAGCCATGAAATCTTCATTCCCTGGTCAGGCAACAAGACCTCGGGGTTTTAAGGAGGGTGCACTGACTCCAAAACTCTACAATACTAGAGAACACCTAACACTAAAGAGCAGTATACAATTGAGAACGCCAACAAAGGTAATCACTTGTATGCAAGTCCTGGCATCACCCAAACACCAGCATCACCCAGAATAGAAGCCCCATCCAAACAACAAACACCAACAGACGTAACTCAAAGTCTGGGAAAAGGAAATCCCAAACAGAGTCAGTTAAAACATTAATAATAACAATGAAATGGCAGAGAAATACCACACAAGCAAAGGAACAATCCACAAACACACAAGATCAAATTAATGAAGAGAATTTGGACAAACTTTCTGAAAGTGATTTCAGAAGAATGATATTAAAGATGATCAAAGACACTGAAAACAGAATTTCAGAGAAATTGCAAGATACAACTAACACACTGAATAAAGAAATAGAAGAACTTACCAAAAAAGTAACAGAGACAATCAACTCAATTGCTGAACTGAAAAACACTGTAGAAGGAATCAAGTGCAGAGTATCTGAGACAGAAGACCGGATAAGTGAGCTGGAAGATAAAATGGTGGAAGTAACTGCTGAAAAACAGACTCTAGCTCAAAGAATGAAAAGAGCAGAGGACAGCCTCAGAGACCTCTGGGATAATATCAAACGTACCAATATTCAAATTATAGGGTTCCAGAAGAAGAAGAAAAAAAGAAAGGCTATGAGAAATTTTTTGAAGAGATTCTAGTTGAAAATTTCCCCAACATGGGAAAAGAAATAGCCAGTCAAGTTCAAGAAGCACAAAGAGTACCATACAGAATCAATCCGAAAAGAAACAAACCAAGACATATTAATGAAGTTAACACAAATTAAACACAAAGATAGAATTCTCAAAGCAGCAAGGGAAAAGCAACTAGTGACATACAAGGGAAAGCCCATCCGTTTAAAAATGTTTGTGTATAATTCAATATGCTAGATAGTACTTGCATAATTTTTAAATTGCCATTTGTCAAAGGTATACCTTCTGTTTCTCAATTGCATATATATGTTTTAGTATCATTTTATGCCATAACAAACCAGCCATGAAATCTTCATTCCCTGGTCAGGCAACAAGACCTCGGGGTTTTAAGGAGGGTGCACTGACTCCAAAACTCTACAATACTAGAGAACACCTAACACTAAAGAGCAGTATACAATTGAGAACGCCAACAAAGGTAATCACTTGTATGCAAGTCCTGGCATCACCCAAACACCAGCATCACCCAGAATAGAAGCCCCATCCAAACAACAAACACCAACAGACGTAACTCAAAGTCTGGGAAAAGGAAATCCCAAACAGAGTCAGTTAAAACATTAATAATAACAATGAAATGGCAGAGAAATACCACACAAGCAAAGGAACAATCCACAAACACACAAGATCAAATTAATGAAGAGAATTTGGACAAACTTTCTGAAAGTGATTTCAGAAGAATGATATTAAAGATGATCAAAGACACTGAAAACAGAATTTCAGAGAAATTGCAAGATACAACTAACACACTGAATAAAGAAATAGAAGAACTTACCAAAAAAGTAACAGAGACAATCAACTCAATTGCTGAACTGAAAAACACTGTAGAAGGAATCAAGTGCAGAGTATCTGAGACAGAAGACCGGATAAGTGAGCTGGAAGATAAAATGGTGGAAGTAACTGCTGAAAAACAGACTCTAGCTCAAAGAATGAAAAGAGCAGAGGACAGCCTCAGAGACCTCTGGGATAATATCAAACGTACCAATATTCAAATTATAGGGGTTCCAGAAGAAGAAGAAAAAAAGAAAGGCTATGAGAAATTTTTTGAAGAGATTCTAGTTGAAAATTTCCCCAACATGGGAAAAGAAATAGCCAGTCAAGTTCAAGAAGCACAAAGAGTACCATACAGAATCAATCCGAAAAGAAACAAACCAAGACATATTAATGAAGTTAACACAAATTAAACACAAAGATAGAATTCTCAAAGCAGCAAGGGAAAAGCAACTAGTGACATACAAGGGAAAGCCCATCCGTTTAACAGCTGATCTTTCAACAGAAGCTCTGCAGGCCAGAAGGGAATGGCAGGACACATTTAAACGGCTAAAAGAGAATAATCTGCAACCAAGAATCCTCTACCCTGCAAGGATCTCATTCAAAATTGATGGAGAAATCAAAAGCTTTACAGACAAGCAAAAATTAAAAAGAATTTAGTAACACCAAACCAGCCTTACAACAAGTGTTAAAGGGACCTATATATAAAAAAAGGAGAAGATCCACGAAACAAACCCATCACAACATCTAAGAAGATGACAATAGGGTCATTTGTATCAATAATCACTTTGAATGTCAATGGACTAAATGCCCCAACCAAAAGACACAGAGTGGCTGAATGGATCCAAAAACACGACCCATACATATGCTGCCTCCAGGAAACTCATTTCAGACCTAGAGACACTCATAGACTGAAAGTGAGAGGCTGGAAAAAGATCTTCCACGCAAATGGAAATCAAACGAAAGCTGGAGTAGCAATCCTCATATCAGACAAAATAGATTTTAAAGGAAAGAAGATTCTAAGAGACAAGGCAGGTCACTACATCATGATTAAGGGATCCATCCAAGAGGAAGACATAACAGTCATGAATATCTACACACCCAACACAGGAGCACCCCAGTACATAAGACAAACACTTTCAGACATAAAAGAAGACATTGACAGCAACACAATCATAGTAGGAGACTTTAACACTCCTCTCACACCAATGGACAGATCATCCAAACAGAAAATTAAGAAAGAAACACAAGCCTTAAATGCCACACTAGAAGAAATGGACCTCATTGATATCTTTAGGACGTTCCATCCAAAAGCAGAAGAATACACTTTCTTCTCAAGTGCTCACAGAACATTCTCCAGGATGGACCACATCTTGGGCCGCAAATCTAACCTCAGTCAATTCAAGAAAACTGAAATCATATTAACCATCTTATCAGACCACAATGCAATGAGACTAGAGATCAACTACGGGAAAAAAACTGCTAAAAACACAAACACATGGAGATCAAACAACACATGCCTAAAAAATCAACTGATCATTTAGGAAATCAAAGGGGAAATTTAAAAATGCCTGGAAGAAAATGACAATGAACACACGACAGTGCAAAACCTATGGGATACTGCAAAAGCAGTTCTAAGAGGGAAGTTTATAGCAATTCAATCCTCTACCCTGCAAGGATCTCATTCAAAATTGATGGAGAAATCAAAAGCTTTACAGACAAGCAAAAATTAAAAAGAATTTAGTAACACCAAACCAGCCTTACAACAAGTGTTAAAGGGACCTATATATAAAAAAAGGAGAAGATCCACGAAACAAACCCATCACAACATCTAAGAAGATGACAATAGGGTCATTTGTATCAATAATCACTTTGAATGTCAATGGACTAAATGCCCCAACCAAAAGACACAGAGTGGCTGAATGGATCCAAAAACACGACCCATACATATGCTGCCTCCAGGAAACTCATTTCAGACCTAGAGACACTCATAGACTGAAAGTGAGAGGCTGGAAAAAGATCTTCCACGCAAATGGAAATCAAACGAAAGCTGGAGTAGCAATCCTCATATCAGACAAAATAGATTTTAAAGGAAAGAAGATTCTAAGAGACAAGGCAGGTCACTACATCATGATTAAGGGATCCATCCAAGAGGAAGACATAACAGTCATGAATATCTACACACCCAACACAGGAGCACCCCAGTACATAAGACAAACACTTTCAGACATAAAAGAAGACATTGACAGCAACACAATCATAGTAGGAGACTTTAACACTCCTCTCACACCAATGGACAGATCATCCAAACAGAAAATTAAGAAAGAAACACAAGCCTTAAATGCCACACTAGAAGAAATGGACCTCATTGATATCTTTAGGACGTTCCATCCAAAAGCAGAAGAATACACTTTCTTCTCAAGTGCTCACAGAACATTCTCCAGGATGGACCACATCTTGGGCCGCAAATCTAACCTCAGTCAATTCAAGAAAACTGAAATCATATTAACCATCTTATCAGACCACAATGCAATGAGACTAGAGATCAACTACGGGAAAAAAACTGCTAAAAACACAAACACATGGAGATCAAACAACACATGCCTAAAAAATCAACTGATCATTTAGGAAATCAAAGGGGAAATTTAAAAATGCCTGGAAGAAAATGACAATGAACACACGACAGTGCAAAACCTATGGGATACTGCAAAAGCAGTTCTAAGAGGGAAGTTTATAGCAATTCAATCCCACCTCAAGAAACTAGGAAAATCTCATACAGACGACCTTACCTTATGCTTAAAACAACTGGAGAAAGAAGAACAAAAACACCCCAAAGCCAGCAGAAGAAGGGAAATCATAAAGATCAGAGCAGAAATAAATGAAAAAGAAACAAAAGAAACAATAGTAAAGATAAACAAAACAAAAGCTGGTTCTTTGAAAAGGTCAATAAAATCGACACACCACTAGCCAGACTCATCAAGAGAAAGAGAGAGAAGAACCAGATCAACAAAATCAAAAATGAAAAAGGAGCAATTACAACAGATAATGCAGAAATCCAAAGGCTTCTAAGAGACTATTATGAACAACTCTATGGCAACAAACTGGACAACCTGGAAGAAATGGACAGTTTCTTAGAGAAGATTAATCTCCCAAGACTCAACCAGGAAGAAATAGAAACTATGAACAAGCCAACCACAAGCACAGAAATCGACCTTGTGATCAAAAATCTACCCAAAAATAAAAGCCCAGGGCCAGATGGTTTCACAAGTGAATTCTACCAAACATTTAAAGAAGAGCTAATGCCTGTCCTTCTAAAACTCTTCCCAAAAATTGCCCAGGAAGGAACACTTCCGAACACATTCTACGAGGCCACCATCACCCTGATACCAAAGCCAAGCAAAGACATCACAAAAAATGAAAATTATAGGCCAGTTTCACTGATGAATCTAGATGCCAAAATCCTCAACAAAATCCTAGCAAACAGAATTCAGCAACACATCAAAAGGCTCATTCATCACGATCAAGTTGGGTCATCCCAGGCATGCAAGGATTCTGCAACATCCGCAAATCAATCAATGTGATACACCATATCAACAAATTGAAAGACAAAAATCACATGATCATCTCAATAGATGCAGAAAAGGCCTTTGACAAAATGCAACATCCATTTATGATAAAAACTCTTCAAAAAACGGGCATAGAAGGAACTTATCTTAACATAGTGAAAGCCATATATGAGAAGCCCACAGAGAACATTATCCTCAACAGTGAAAAACTGAAAGCATTCCCTCTAAGATCAGGAACAAGACAAGGGTGTCCACTTTCACCACTACTATTCAACATAGTCCTGGAAGTTCTAGCAACAGCAATAAGAGAAGAGAAAGAAATCAAAGGAATCCAGACTGGAAAAGAAGAAGTCAAACTCTCTCTATTTGCAGATGACATGATATTATACATAGAAAATCCCAAAGAGACTATTACAAAACTACTAGAGTTAATCCGCGAATTCAGCAAAGTCGCAGGATACAAAATCAATATACAGAAATCACTGGCATTCCTATACACAAACAATGAAAAATCAGAAAATGAAAAAAAAGAGGCAATCCCCTTCACCATTGCAACCAAAAGAATCAAATATCTAGGAATAAACCTACCCAAAGAAACAAAAGAACTGTACACAAAAATTGTACACAGAAAATGTCTCAAGACACTCATGAAAGAAATTAAAGAAGACTTAATCAGATGGAGAGATATTCCACGTTCCTGGGTCGGAAGAATCAATATTGTGAAAATGATCATACTACCAAATGTCATCTATAGATTCAATGCGATCTCTATCAAACTTCCAATAACATTCTTCACAGAACTAGACCAAAGAATCACACAGTTCATATGGAAACACAAAAGACCTCGAATAGCCAAAGCAATCCTGAGGAAGAAGAATGGAGCTGGGGGGATCAGCCTCCCCAACTTCAGACTCTACTACAAAGCAACAGTCATCAAGACAGTATGGTACTGGCACAAAAACAGAAATACCGACCAATGGAACAAGATCGAGAACCCAGAGATAAATCCACGCACCTATGGGTACCTTATCTTTGACAAAGGAGGCGAACATATAAAATGGGACAAAGACAGCCTCTTCAACAAATGGTGCTGGGAAAATTGGACAGCTACATGCAAGAAAATGAAGTTGGAACATACCCTGACACCATTCACAAAGATCAACTCAAAATGGATTAAAGCCTTAAATGTAAGGCCAGAAACCATCAAACTCTTAGAGGAGAATATAGGCAAAACCCTCAAGGACATCAATCAAAGCAAGATCTTCTCTGACCCACCTACTAGAATAGTGGAACTAAAAAGACAAATGAACATGTGGGACCTAATGAAACTTAAAAGCTTTTGTACAGCTAAAGAAATTACAAAAAAGCTGAACAGACAGCCCACAGAGTGGGAGAAAATCATAGTAAATGAAACAACAGACAAAGAATTAATCTCCAAAATCTACAAGCAACTCAGACAACTCAGCACAGGAAAAACGAACAACCCAATCAAAAAATGGGAAAAGGACCTAAACAGACACCTCTCCAACGATGACATACAGATGGCCCAAAAACACACGAAACGATGCTCAACTTCACTAATAGTTAGAGAAGTGCAAATCAAAACTACAATGAGATATCACCTCACACCCGTCAGAATGGCCGTCATCCACAAATCGACAGACAATAAATGTTGGAGAGGCTGCGGAGAAAAGGGAACACTCCTGCATTGCTGGTGGGAGTGTAAATTGATACAGCCTCTATGGAAGACAGTCTGGAGATTTCTTAAAAAACTAAAAATAGAAGCACCCTATGACCCAGCAATCCCACTCTTAGGCTTATACCCTGACGAAATCAAAACTGAAAGAAGCACCTGTACCCCAATGTTCATTGCAGCTCTCTATACAATAGCTAGAACATGGAAGGAACCTAGATGCCCATCAACGAACGAATGGATCCAAAAGCTCTGGTACATTTACACAATGGAATACTACACAGCTGTAAAGAGAAATGCAGAAGAATCAACCCTAATGAGGTGGCTGGATCTAGAACGTATCCTAAAAAGTGAAGTCAGTCAGAAAGAGAAGGACAAATACAGTATATTAACACATATATATGGAATCTAGTAGGATGGTGATGATGGCACACGCAGTGAAGCGACAGAAAGACAGACATGGACAGTGGACATATGGACATTGTGGGGAAGGAACAGTGGGTGAGAGGCGTAAAGGAAGTAGCATGAAGGCCTGTACTATCATAAGTGAAGAAAATAGCTCTAGTCATTGCTCTGTGAGAAAAGGGGATCCTTCAGGGGTGCTGTGTGATGGTCGGGAGGGGAGGGAAGGGGGGGATATACATATGACTAATCTGAGAACATACATATCTGTAAACAACAAAACTCTGTAAAAGTTAAAAGTAAAATAAAGGTTTAAAAAAAAAAAAACAAGGACAGTATTTAGCTTTTTTTGATGTTTATTTGTTGTGGACGGTTCTGCTTATTTGATTGATCAGTCAGGTTTGGGGTTTTTTTTTGTTTTTTTTTTGGTCTCATTAAGTTTTTCTTCCCTTTTTAATTTTTAATTTTTTTAAAAATTTTAATTCTTGGAAACTTCTAATTTTCTTTCCTCTTTGCCACTGCTTCCTCCCTCTATGTTCTAAATGTAAAACTTTCTCCTATCCACCACTATCCTCTAGATAAATATTTCCTACCTTCCTGTCTCCACTATTCTCTTCCAGCTGCACTAAACAATACAACACACTAATCTTCCCTACATAACCCTATAAAATCCTTCCAAGACGAATCGTTTCCTTCTCATTACCCATACACTCTCCTCCTCCTTGCCCCCAACACATGTCTTAGCTAAAATTGACCTTTGAACGGGAAAAACTAAAAATAGAAGCACCCTATGACCCAGCAATCCCACTCTTAGGCTTATACCCTGACGAAATCAAAACTGAAAGAAGCACCTGTACCCCAATGTTCATTGCAGCTCTCTATACAATAGCTAGAACATGGAAGGAACCTAGATGCCCATCAACGAACGAATGGATCCAAAAGCTCTGGTACATTTACACAATGGAATACTACACAGCTGTAAAGAGAAATGCAGAAGAATCAACCCTAATGAGGTGGCTGGATCTAGAACGTATCCTAAAAAGTGAAGTCAGTCAGAAAGAGAAGGACAAATACAGTATATTAACACATATATATGGAATCTAGTAGGATGGTGATGATGGCACACGCAGTGAAGCGACAGAAAGACAGACATGGACAGTGGACATATGGACATTGTGGGGAAGGAACAGTGGGTGAGAGGCGTAAAGGAAGTAGCATGAAGGCCTGTACTATCATAAGTGAAGAAAATAGCTCTAGTCATTGCTCTGTGAGAAAAGGGGATCCTTCAGGGGTGCTGTGTGATGGTCGGGAGGGGAGGGAAGGGGGGGATATACATATGACTAATCTGAGAACATACATATCTGTAAACAACAAAACTCTGTAAAAGTTAAAAGTAAAATAAAGGTTTAAAAAAAAAAAACAAGGACAGTATTTAGCTTTTTTTGATGTTTATTTGTTGTGGACGGTTCTGCTTATTTGATTGATCAGTCAGGTTTGGGGTTTTTTTTTGTTTTTTTTTTGGTCTCATTAAGTTTTTCTTCCCTTTTTAATTTTTAATTTTTTTAAAAATTTTAATTCTTGGAAACTTCTAATTTTCTTTCCTCTTTGCCACTGCTTCCTCCCTCTATGTTCTAAATGTAAAACTTTCTCCTATCCACCACTATCCTCTAGATAAATATTTCCTACCTTCCTGTCTCCACTATTCTCTTCCAGCTGCACTAAACAATACAACACACTAATCTTCCCTACATAACCCTATAAAATCCTTCCAAGACGAATCGTTTCCTTCTCATTACCCATACACTCTCCTCCTCCTCGCCCCCAACACATGTCTTAGCTAAAAATTGCTTTCAATGAAATAGTCCAAGCCAGGACCTTGCCTCGGATCTATTTTTCCAGGCACTATTTTAATTAATTCAGAGCTTAACGGACAAGTATCATCTTTGATTGCGTCGTTTGGCAGAAAAATTTCCTATGCTTTATGTCTGTAAGACTGCTTAGATGTGGTTATTGCTGTATATGTGTGTATATCTTATGACTATGTTAGAAAACATTTGCATGCTTTTATGACTGTCACCCATCAGGGACATACCTCTTGTTCTTCAGATGCTGGTATCTGAACTAATATCATGGAACACCATAGCAAACCAGACATTGAGCCTACACCCCATGACCAATCATCAAACCAAGGATCCTTGGAGTGGAAGCCCTGCTTCCAAGACCCCACACTATCAAAGAACATACAACACTAGAGATTATTCACCTGTAAACAAGGCCTAACACCACCCAAGACACAAACCACTGAACCCTTCTACAAGGACAGAAACCCAAAGGAAGGGAGAATTCAACCAAGAAGCCTGGTGGAAAAAAGACCTCCATACACACAGACACACACAAAGAAACAAAAACAAACCTAATAATGAAACAACAGAGAAACACTGCACAAATGAAGGACCAAGCTAGAGAATCACAGCTTCAAATGACAGAGGAGGAGAGAGACAAATTATCTGAAAGAGAATTCAGAAAAACTATACTAATGAGGATGCAAAACGCCGAAACCAGAATATTAGAGGAAATTAGTGCATTGAGAAGAGACATGCAGGAAATGAAAAATAAGCAAATAGAGACCACCAACTCCATTGCTGAACTCAAAAATACTATAGACGGTCTCAACAGTAGAGTATCAGAGGCAGAAGAACGGATAAGCGAGCTGGAAGATAGAATGGTGGAAATAAATGCTGAAGAAGAGAACAAAGCCCAAAGAATTAAAAGAACTGAGGATAGCATTAGAGACCTATGGGACAATATCAAATGCACCAACATTAGAAATATAGGAGTTCCAGAGGAAGAAGAGTGGAAGAAAGGCTATGAAAAAATTCTTGAAGAGGTTATAGTTGAAAACGTCCCCAGCATGAGAAAGGAAATAGTCAACCAAGTCCAAGAAGCACAAAGAATTCCATTCAGGATAAACCCCAGAAGAAACACACCAAGACACATTCTAATCAAACTAACACAGACTAAATATAAAGACAGATTACTAAAAGCAGTTAGGAGCAAACAACAAATAACATATAAAGGAAACTCCATACATCTAACTGCGGATCTTTCAACAGAAACCCTGCAGGCCAGAAGAGAATGGCAAGATACATTTAAATGGCTAAAAGAGAATAACCTCTAACCAAGAATTCTCTACCCAGCAAGAATCTCATTCAGAATTGACGGTGAAGTCAAAAGCTTCACAGACAGACAAAAACTAAAAGAATTCTGTACCACAAAACCAGCCCTACAGCAAGTGTTAAAGGGCCTGATATAGTCAATAAATACAAGAGTAGAATACATCCTACAAATCAAACCCCAAACTTCTAAGAAGATGAGAATAGGAACATTTGTATTATTAATTACTCTGGGGGTTTCCCCCGGTGGTCCAGTGGGTAAGGACACCATTTTGCAGTGCAAGGGGCGCCGGTTCAATCCCTGGCCTGGGAAGATCCCTCGTGCCGTGGAGCAGCTGGATCCATGTGTCCAATTACCGAGCTGGAGCTCTGGCGCACATGCGCCCAGAGCCGGTGCTCTGTGACGACAGAGGCCACCGCAATGGGAGGTCCACAAGAGCTGAAGAACAAAGACGGATGAAAATAGAGAAATGAAAGACCAATAGAAGTGGCCGGCCCACCCCGTCCCTCCCCACCCCACCCCCACAAGAAGATAAAAAAATAATGATAATAATTACTCTGAATGTCAATGGATTAAATGCTCCAACCAAACGGCACAGGCTGGCTGAATGGATCCAGAAACATGGCCCACATATATGCTGTTTACAAGGGACCCACTTCAGACCTAGAGACACTCAGAGACTGAAAGTGAGAGGCTGGAA
Organism: Tragulus kanchil; assembly: GCA_022376925.1. NCBI lineage: Eukaryota > Metazoa > Chordata > Mammalia > Artiodactyla > Tragulidae > Tragulus > Tragulus kanchil. Next base: position 89,248,941 of record JAIOJX010000023.1, on the reverse strand, counting down.
AAAGATATTCCATGCAAATGGAAATCAAAAGAAAGCTGGAGTAGCAATCCTTATATCAGACAAAATAAATTTTAAAGGAAAGAAGATTCTGAGAGACAAGGCAGGTCACTACATCATGATCAAGGGATCTATCCAAGAGCAAGACATAACAGTTATGAATATCTACACACCCAACACATGGGCACCTCAATACATAAGACAGATACTTTCAGACTTAAAAGAAGAAATCAATAATAACACAATAATAGTAGGAAACTTTAACACTCCTCTCACACCAATGGACAGATCATCCAAACTGAAAATTAAGAAAGAAACAGAAGCCTTAAATGCGGGGACCTTCCACAGAAAGGGAAGGCAGCGGATTGCCCCTGCCGAACCGAGAAACAGCCAGAGAGAATGGCAAGATACATTTAAATGGCTAAAAGAGAATAACCTCTAACCAAGAATTCTCTACCCAGCAAGAATCTCATTCAGAATTGACGGTGAAGTCAAAAGCTTCACAGACAGACAAAAACTAAAAGAATTCTGTACCACAAAACCAGCCCTACAGCAAGTGTTAAAGGGCCTGATATAGTCAATAAATACAAGAGTAGAATACATCCTACAAATCAAACCCCAAACTTCTAAGAAGATGAGAATAGGAACATTTGTATTATTAATTACTCTGGGGGTTTCCCCCGGTGGTCCAGTGGGTAAGGACACCATTTTGCAGTGCAAGGGGCGCCGGTTCAATCCCTGGCCTGGGAAGATCCCTCGTGCCGTGGAGCAGCTGGATCCATGTGTCCAATTACCGAGCTGGAGCTCTGGCGCACATGCGCCCAGAGCCGGTGCTCTGTGACGACAGAGGCCACCGCAATGGGAGGTCCACAAGAGCTGAAGAACAAAGACGGATGAAAATAGAGAAATGAAAGACCAATAGAAGTGGCCGGCCCACCCCGTCCCTCCCCACCCCACCCCCACAAGAAGATAAAAAAATAATGATAATAATTACTCTGAATGTCAATGGATTAAATGCTCCAACCAAACGGCACAGGCTGGCTGAATGGATCCAGAAACATGGCCCACATATATGCTGTTTACAAGGGACCCACTTCAGACCTAGAGACACTCAGAGACTGAAAGTGAGAGGCTGGAAAAAGATATTCCATGCAAATGGAAATCAAAAGAAAGCTGGAGTAGCAATCCTTATATCAGACAAAATAAATTTTAAAGGAAAGAAGATTCTGAGAGACAAGGCAGGTCACTACATCATGATCAAGGGATCTATCCAAGAGCAAGACATAACAGTTATGAATATCTACACACCCAACACATGGGCACCTCAATACATAAGACAGATACTTTCAGACTTAAAAGAAGAAATCAATAATAACACAATAATAGTAGGAAACTTTAACACTCCTCTCACACCAATGGACAGATCATCCAAACTGAAAATTAAGAAAGAAACAGAAGCCTTAAATGCGGGGACCTTCCACAGAAAGGGAAGGCAGCGGGATTGCCCCCTGCCGAACCGGGAGATCTCGGAGAGAGATGGGCCTTGCTGCCGTGCCCCCTCCAGCCTGCTGGTGCATGCCAGGGACAATTAGACACGGCAGGGTTTCTGTCAGAGCAGTTCCGCTTTATTAGAGTAAACTAACAGTTTTTATAGGCAAACAAGGGAGGTTTGCAAGGAACTTCCTATAGTTACACCAATCAAGCCAAAGATCTAGCAGCTGTGTACCTACATTGCAATAGGAACTCACGGTGAGTCTGCATTGACCAGAGCATGGAAACCAGGGGGATCAATCAGAAGTTTTGACAAGGGACCTTAGATCATGCCCTGTCTCTTCCTGTAGGCATCCTTTTAGCACCAAACTGCAAATATGTGCTTAAGCTTCCCTATGCTTGCAAAGGCACTCTTTCCTTCAGGGCCCCACACTTAAATGCCACACTAGAAAATATGGACCTCATCAATATCTTTAGGACGTTCCATCCAAAAGCAGAAGAATACACTTTCTTCTCAAGTGCTCACAGAACATTCTCCAGGATGGACCACATCTTGGGCCGCAAATCTAACCTCAGTCAATTCAAGAAAACTGAAATCATATTAACCATCTTATCAGACCACAATGCAATGAGACTAGAGATCAACTACGGGAAAAAAACTGCTAAAAACACAAACACATGGAGATTAAACAACACATGCCTAAAAAAATCAACTGATCATTTAGGAAATCAAAGGGGAAATTTAAAAATGCCTGGAAGAAAATGACAATGAACACACGACAGTGCAAAACCTATGGGATACTGCAAAAGCAGTTCTAAGAGGGAAGTTTATAGCAATTCAATCCCACCTCAAGAAACTAGGAAAATCTCATACAGACGACCTTACCTTATGCTTAAAACAACTGGAGAAAGAAGAACAAAAACACCCCAAAGCCAGCAGAAGAAGGGAAATCATAAAGATCAGAGCAGAAATAAATGAAAAAGAAACAAAAGAAACAATAGTAAAGATAAATAAAACAAAAAGCTGGTTCTTTGAAAAGGTCAATAAAATCGACACACCACTGGCCAGACTCATCAAGAAAGAGAGAAGAACCAGATCAACAAAATCAAAAATGAAAAAGGAGAGATTACAACGGATAATGCAGAAATCCAAAGGATTATAAGAGACTATTATGAACAACTCTATGGCAACAAACTGGACAACCTGGAAGAAATGGACAGTTTCTTGGGGAAGATTAATCTCCCAAGAATGAACTGGTAAGAAACAGAAACTTTGAACAACCCAATCACAAGCTCAGAAATCGAATTTGTCATTAAAAATCTACCCAAAAATAAAAGCCCAGGGCCAGATGGCTTCACAGCCGAATTCTACCAAACATTCAAAGAAGAGCTAATGCCTGTCCTTCTAAAGCTCTTCCAAAAAACTGCCCAGGAAGGAACACTTCCAAACACCTTCTACGAGGCCACCATCACCCTGATACCCAAACCAGACAAAGACAACACAAAAAAGGAAAATTACAGACCAATTTCTCTGATGAACTTAGATGCCAAGATCCTCAACAAAATCCTAGCAAACAGAATTCAACAACACATCAAAAACTCAAATATCACGCTCAAGTCAGGTTTATCCCAGGCATGCAAGGATTCTTCAATATCTGCAAATCAATCAATGTGATACACCATATCAACAAACTGGGAGACAAAAATCACATGATCATCTCAATAGATGCAGAAAAAGCCCTTGACAAAGTACAACATCCATTTATGATAAAAACTCTTTAGAAAATGGGCATAGAAGGAACCTATCTCAACATAGTGAAAGCCATCTATGAGAAGCCCACAGAGAACATTATCCTCAACGGTGAAAAACTGAAAGCATTCCCTCTAAGATCAGGAACAAGACAAGGGTGTCCACTTTCACCACTACTATTCAACATAGTCCTGGAAGTTCTAGCCACAGCAATAAGAGAAGAGAAAGAAATCAAAGGAATCCAGATTGGAAAGGAAGAAGTCAAGCTCTCTGTTTTTGCGGATGACACGATATTATACATAGAAAATCCCAAAGACACTATTACAAAGCTACTAGAGCTAATCAACGAATTCAGCAAAGTCGCAGGATACAAAATCAACACACAGAAATCACTGGCATTCCTATACACAAACAATGAAAAATCAGAAAACAAAATCAAAGAGGCAATCCCCTTCAGCACTGCAACCAAAAGAATCAAATACCTAGGAATAAACCTACCCAAAGAAAAGAACTGTACACAGAAAATGTCTCAAGACACTCATGAAAGAAATTAAAGAAGACTTAATCAGATGGAGAGATATTCCATGTTCCTTGGTCGGAAGAATCAATATTGTGAAAATGACCATACTACCAAATATCATCCACAGATTCAATGCAATCCCTATCAAACTACCAATGACATTCTTCGCAGAACTAGACCAAAGAATCACACAGTTCATATGGAAACACAAAAGACCTCGAATAGCCAAAGCAATCCTGATAAAGAAAAACAGAGCAGGAGGAATCAGCCATCCTCACTTCAGACTCTACTACAAAGCAACAGTCATTAAGACAGTATGGTACTGGCACAAAAACAGAACTATAGACCAATGGAACAAAATCGAGAACCTAGAGATAAAACCACATATCTATGGCTACCTTATTTTTGACAAAGGAGGGGAAACTATAAAATGGGACAAAGACGGCCTCTTCAACAAGTGATGCTGGGAAAATTGGACAGCTACATGCAAAAAAATGAAGTTGGAACATTCCCTGACACCATACACAAAGATCAGCTCAAAATGGATTAAAGACCTAAATGTAAGACCAGAAAGCATCAAACTCTTAGAGGAGAATATAGGCAAAACCCTCAAGGACGTAAATCAAAGCAAGATCTTCTCTGACCCACCTACTAAAATAGCAGAACTGAAAAGGATAATGAACATATGGGACCTCATGAAACTTAAAAGCTTTTGTACAGCTAAAGAAATTACAAAAAAGCTGAACAGACACACAACAGAGTGGGAGAAAATCATAGTAAATGAAACAACAGACAAAGAACTAATCTGCAAAATCTACAACAACTCAGACAACTCAGCACTGGAAAAACGAACAACCCAATCAAAAAACGGGAAAAAGATCTAGAGATGCCTCTCCAAAGAGGACATACAGATGGCCCAAAAGCACATGAAACAATGCTCAACCTCACTTCTTATTAGAGAAATGCAAATTAAAACTACAATGAGATATCACCTCACACCTGTCAGAATGGCCATCTTCTGAAAATTTGCAGACAATAAATGCTGCAGAGGCTGCGGAGAAAAGGGAACCCTCTTGCATTGCTGGTGGGAATGTCAATTGATACAGCCTCTATGGAAGACAGTATGGAGATTCCTTAAAAAACTAAAAATAGAAGCACCCTATGACCCAGCAATCCCACTCTTAGGCTTATATCCTGATGAAATCAAAACTGAAAGAAGCACCTGTACCCCAATGTTCGTTGCAGCTCTCTATACAATAGCTAGAACATGGAAACAACCTAGATGTCCATTGACGAATGAATGGATCCAGAAGCCCTGGTACATATATACAATGGAATACTACTCAGCTGTTAAAAGATATACAGAAGACTCAGTCCTAATGAAGTGGCTGGCTCTAGAACCTATCATAAAAAGTGAAGTAAGTCAAAAAGAGAAGGACAAATACAGAACTATAGACCAATGGAACAAAATCGAGAACCTAGAGATAAAACCACATATCTATGGCTACCTTATTTTTGACAAAGGAGGGGAAACTATAAAATGGGACAAAGACGGCCTCTTCAACAAGTGATGCTGGGAAAATTGGACAGCTACATGCAAAAAAATGAAGTTGGAACATTCCCTGACACCATACACAAAGATCAGCTCAAAATGGATTAAAGACCTAAATGTAAGACCAGAAAGCATCAAACTCTTAGAGGAGAATATAGGCAAAACCCTCAAGGACGTAAATCAAAGCAAGATCTTCTCTGACCCACCTACTAAAATAGCAGAACTGAAAAGGATAATGAACATATGGGACCTCATGAAACTTAAAAGCTTTTGTACAGCTAAAGAAATTACAAAAAAGCTGAACAGACACACAACAGAGTGGGAGAAAATCATAGTAAATGAAACAACAGACAAAGAACTAATCTGCAAAATCTACAACAACTCAGACAACTCAGCACTGGATAAACGAACAACCCAATCAAAAAACGGGAAAAAGATCTAGAGATGCCTCTCCAAAGAGGACATACAGATGGCCCAAAAGCACATGAAACAATGCTCAACCTCACTTCTTATTAGAGAAATGCAAATTAAAACTACAATGAGATATCACCTCACACCTGTCAGAATGGCCATCTTCTGAAAATTTGCAGACAATAAATGCTGCAGAGGCTGCGGAGAAAAGGGAACCCTCTTGCATTGCTGGTGGGAATGTCAATTGATACAGCCTCTATGGAAGACAGTATGGAGATTCCTTAAAAAACTAAAAATAGAAGCACCCTATGACCCAGCAATCCCACTCTTAGGCTTATATCCTGATGAAATCAAAACTGAAAGAAGCACCTGTACCCCAATGTTCGTTGCAGCTCTCTATACAATAGCTAGAACATGGAAACAACCTAGATGTCCATTGACGAATGAATGGATCCAGAAGCCCTGGTACATATATACAATGGAATACTACTCAGCTGTTAAAAGATATACAGAAGACTCAGTCCTAATGAAGTGGCTGGCTCTAGAACCTATCATAAAAAGTGAAGTAAGTCAAAAAGAGAAAGACAAATACAGTATACTAACACACATATATGGAAACTAGTAAGACGGCCTTGATAACACACGCAGGGAACTCATGGAAAAACAGACAGAGCATAGACATAGGGACATTGTGGGGAAGAAATAGGGAGGGGGAGGCATGGAAGGAGTAACATGGAAACCTATACTGTCATGTGTGGAAATGATAGCTATTGTCATTGTGCTAAGGGAATAGGAGTGCTTACAATGGCATGGGGCAATGGTCCGGAGGGGTGGGTTGGGGAACTCGGGGGTGGGGACCAGGGATATGCATATGACTGATCTGGGAACATACATGTCTGTGAACAACAAAACTCTGTAAAACCTTTAAAATAAAGAGTAAAAAATTAATTAATTCATTAATTAATTACTTTTAAAAAAAAAGAAGTATTAGTAGTTAATCTTTCTTTAAATTTTTGGCAACATTTTCCAGTTAAGAGATCTGATCCTGGACTTTTCCATGTTGGGAGTGATTTCGTTCGTTTTAATTTTTGCTAATTTAAACTCGTTACTCAAAATTGGTCTGTTTAGATTTTCTTTTCTTCATGACTCAGTATTGACAGGTCGTATATCTCTAGGAATTTATTCATTTCTTTTAGGTTATCTAGTTCCTTGTATACCATTGTATATAACTGTTCCATATTACTTCTGTGGTGTGAATTGCAACCTCTTCTTTTGCATTTATGATTTTGAGCATCGAAAATTTGCAGACAATAAATGCTGCAGAGGCTGCGGAGAAAAGGGAACCCTCTTGCATTGCTGGTGGGAATGTCAATTGATACAGCCTCTATGGAAGACAGTATGGAGATTCCTTAAAAAACTAAAAATAGAAGCACCCTATGACCCAGCAATCCCACTCTTAGGCTTATATCCTGATGAAATCAAAACTGAAAGAAGCACCTGTACCCCAATGTTCGTTGCAGCTCTCTATACAATAGCTAGAACATGGAAACAACCTAGATGTCCATTGACGAATGAATGGATCCAGAAGCCCTGGTACATATATACAATGGAATACTACTCAGCTGTTAAAAGATATACAGAAGACTCAGTCCTAATGAAGTGGCTGGCTCTAGAACCTATCATAAAAAGTGAAGTAAGTCAAAAAGAGAAAGACAAATACAGTATACTAACACACATATATGGAAACTAGTAAGACGGCCTTGATAACACACGCAGGGAACTCATGGAAAAACAGACAGAGCATAGACATAGGGACATTGTGGGGAAGAAATAGGGAGGGGGAGGCATGGAAGGAGTAACATGGAAACCTATACTGTCATGTGTGGAAATGATAGCTATTGTCATTGTGCTAAGGGAATAGGAGTGCTTACAATGGCATGGGGCAATGGTCCGGAGGGGTGGGTTGGGGGGAACTGGGCGGGGGGTGGGGACCAGGGATATGCATATGACTGATCTGGGAACATACATGTCTGTGAACAACAAAACTCTGTAAAACCTTTAAAATAAAGAGTAAAAAATTAATTAATTCATTAATTAATTACTTTTAAAAAAAAAGAAGTATTAGTAGTTAATCTTTCTTTAAATTTTTGGCAACATTTTCCAGTTAAGAGATCTGATCCTGGACTTTTCCATGTTGGGAGTGATTTCGTTCGTTTTAATTTTTGCTAATTTAAACTCGTTACTCAAAATTGGTCTGTTTAGATTTTCTTTTTCTTCATGACTCAGTATTGACAGGTCGTATATCTCTAGGAATTTATTCATTTCTTTTAGGTTATCTAGTTCCTTGTATACCATTGTATATAACTGTTCCATATTACTTCTGTGGTGTGAATTGCAACCTCTTCTTTTGCATTTATGATTTTGAGTCATCTCTCTTTTGTATTTGTCTAGCTAAAAGTTTGTGACTTTTTGGTCTCTTAAGAAACAGCTCTTAATTTTATTGTTCTTTATTCTTTCTAGTTTCTATTTCATTTATTTCTGCTCTGATCTTTGTTATGTCTTTCCTACTACTTATTCGGGGCTTAGTTTTGTCTTCTTTTTCTAGTTTCTTGGCATGTAAAGTTATCTTATTTATTTGAATTTTTTCTTAATATAGATATTTATCTCTATAAATTTCCCTATTAGAGCCATTTTTGTTGCATCTAATAAGCAGAGGAATAAGATGGGAAGATCTCCAGCTCCCCAACAAATACATCAAAAACTCATAAAGATATGAAACAACTCCTACAAGTCAGCCTCTAGGCAATAAGAAGACCGCAGACCTCCGGGGGTAGGCTGGGCTTCCTGGAATGAGGGAGGGAAAGAATAGAGACATAATAAGGAAAAAGAAGAGATAAAGGATTACAGGACAGAAGCCTGTGCTTCAAGGGAGGAGGGGAGTTGTGAAGCAGGAAAAGACCCCAAGCCCCGGGAAGGTCCTTCACAGGTGGGTCCAATGGGAGAGCCACGGAATCTTGGAGAGTCAAGCAAAGCAGCTTTACAGAGAGAGCTGCACTTCGCAGCCCATAAGCAGCTTGCAGATGGGTGCTGAGAGTGAATCGCATAAGCCCAGTAGCAAAGAGTGCTGAAAAAAGTTGCACAAACCAGGCATTGCAATGGGCCACACAGAATACTGAGAGCAGCCTGGAGAAAATTGACCACAAACTCACTAGCCCTGCCTTTGAATGTCTCCTGAGCGTCTCCTGTGGAGGCACTTATCAGCAGGGGCCTGCAGCAGTCCTGGGAAGTGCATATGTCCTCTTGAAGAAAGCCCCCATTAGCCAGACTATAGAGCTGCTGAGCAGATCTGGGAAACAGACTCTGGAGGGCACAAAAAAACCCTTGTGCACATGAGGACCCAGGGAAAGGAGCAGTGACCTCCACAAAAGACTGAACCAGACCTACCTTGAGTGTATGTCTCCTGTGGAGGTACAGCTCAGCAGTGACTTGCATCCTGGGAGGTGTGGTGTGTGGCATAAGTCCTCTTGAAAGAGGCCGCCAATAACCAGACTATAGAGCCACCAAACAGGACTGAGGAAACAGACTCTGGTGAGCTCAAACGAAACCTTGTGTACATTAGGACACAGGAGAAAGGAGCAGTGACCCTCACATGAGACTCTAAGTGTTCCAGAGTCTCTGGGGGAAGCTTGGGTCCACAGTGGCCTGCAATGGGCTCAGGGACACTGAAACAGCAGTCCTGGTGCAGCATGCTGGTGTAAATCCTCTTAGAGAAGGTCATCATTACCCCACCATAGTTGGCCAAACAACAGGGAGGAAACACATTTCCACCCATAAGTAGATAATCAGAATAAAGAGTTACTGAACATGGCCTTGCCCACCAGAGCAAAATACAGTTTCCCCCCCCCCCCCCCAGCCAGTTCCTCCCATCAGGAAGCTTCCACAAGACTCTTAACCTCATTTATCAGAGGGCAGATAGAATGAAAAGCACAATCACAGAAAACTAACTAAACTGATCACATGGACTACAGCCATGTCTAACTCAATGAAACCATGAGACATACCATGTAGTTTCACCTGAGATGGACAGGTCATGGTGGAGAGTTCTGACAAAACATGGTCCACTGAAGAAGTGGATGGCAACCCACTTCCGTATTCTTGCTTTGAGAACCCCATGAACACTATGAAAAGGCAAAGAGAGAGGACACTGAAAGATGAACTCCCCAGGTAAGTAGGTACCCAAATTATACTGGAGAAGAGCAGAAAAATAACTCCAGATGGAATGAAAAAGCTGTGCCAAAGCAGAAATAACCCCCAGTTGTGGATATGTCTGGTAGTGAAAGTAAAGTCCAGTGCTGCAAAGAACAATATTGCGTTGGAACCTGGAATGTTAGGTCCATGCATCAAGGTAAATTGGGAGCGGCCAAATGGGAGTTGGCAAGAATGAACATTGACATTCTAGGAACCAGTGAACTAAAATGGACAGGAATGAGCAATTTTAATTCAGGTGACCATTGTATTACTACCGTGTGCAAAAATCCCTTAGAAGAAACAGAGTAACCCTCATAGCCAACAAAAGAGCTCAAAATGAAGTACTTGGCTGCAGTCTCAAAAATGATAGAATGATCCCAGCTTATTTCCAAGGCAAACCACTCAGTTTTATAGTAATCCAAGTCTATGCCCCAACATTAATGCTGAAAAAGCTGAAGTTGAACCATTCTATGAAGACCTATAAGATCTTTTAGGATTAGCACCAAAAAAAAAAAAAGAAAAATGTTCTTTTCATCATTGGGAACTAGAATGCGAAAGTAGGAAGTCAATAGATACTTGGATAAACAGGCAAGTTTGGCTTTGGAGTGAAAAATGAAGCAGGGCCAAGGCTAACAGAGATTTGCCATGAGGATGTGCTGTCATAGCAAGCACCCTCTTCCAACAACACAAGACATGACTCTACACATGTACATCACCAGATGGCCAATACCAAATTCAGGCTGATTATATTCTTTGCAGCTGACAATAGAGAAGCTCTATGCAGGCAACAAAAACAGGACTGGGAGCTGACTGTGGCTCAGATCATGAACTCCTCATTGTAAAATTCAGGCTTAAATTTAAGATAGTAGGGAAAACCATTAGTCCATTCAGGTATGACCTAAATCAAATCCCTTACAATTATACGGTGGAAGTGACAAATAGATTCCAGGGATTAGATCTGATAGAGAGAGTGCCTGAAGAACTATGGAAGGAGGTTTGTAACATTGTACAGCAGGCAGTGATCAAAACCATCTCCAATAGAAAGAAATGCAAAAAGGCAAAATGGGGGCTTCCCTGGTAGCTTAGTGGAAAGGAGTTCATTTTCCAATGCAGGGGACATGGGTTCAATCCCTGATCTGGAAGGATCCCACATGCTATGGAGCAACTCAGGCCGTGAGCCACAACTATTAAGACTGTGCTCTAGAGCCTCAGGGCCTCAACTATTGAGTCCATGTGCTGCAAACTGCTGAACCTCGTGAGCCCTAGAGCCTGAGTTCCACAACAAGAAAAGTCACCACAACTAGAAGCCTGCTCACCTCACTGGAGAGTAGCGCCACTCCATGCAACTGGAGAAGAGCCTGTGGCAGCAGTGAAAACCCAGAATAGCCACACAAAAAAAAAAAAAAAGAAAGAAAAAGGCAAAATGGCTGTCTGAGGAGGACTACAAATTGCTGAGAAAGGTGAAAGGCAAAGGAGAAATGAAAGATATACCCATCTGAATGCAGAGTTCCAGACAAGGAGAGATAAGAATGTCTTCTTAAGTGAACAATGCAAAGAGATAGAGGGAAACAACAGAATGGCAAAGACTAGAGATCTCTTCGAGGAAATTAGAGATACCAAGGGAACATTTCATGCAAAGATAGGCACAGTAAAGGACAGAAACTGTATAGACCTAACAGATGCAGAAGACATTAAGAAGAGATGGAAAGAATACACAGAAGAACTATATAATTAAGACCTTAATGAGCCAGATGACCATGATGGTGTGATCACTTACATAGAGTCAGACATCTTAGGGTGTGAAATCAAGTGGATCCTAGGTAGCATTAGTATGAACAAAGTTATTGGATGTGATGGAATTCCAGCTAAGCTATTTCAAGAATTGATAGATGATGCTGTTAAAGTGCTGCACTCAATATCACAGAAAATTTGAAAAACTCAGCAGTGGACATAGGACTGGAAAAACCCAGCTTTCATTCCAATCCCAAAGAAAGACAATGCCAAGGAATATTCAAACTATCACACCATTGCCCTCATTTCACATGCTAGCAAAGTAATGCTCAAAATCCTCCAAGCTAGACTTCAATAGTACATGAACTAAGAACTTCCAGATGTACAAGCTAGATATATAAAAGGAAGAGGAACCAGAGGTCAAATTGCCAACATTCATTGGATCATAGATCAAGCAAGAGAATTCCAGATAAATGTCTACTTCTGCTTCACTGACTATGCTAAAGCCTTTGACTGTGTGGATCACAACAAGCTGGAAAATTCTGAAAGAGATGGGAATACCAGACCACCTTACCTGCTACCGATATACCTGTATGCAGGACAAAAAGCAAGAGTTAGAAATGAACATGAGACCTGTTCCAAATTTGGAAAGGAGTATGTCAAGATTGTACATTGTCACCCTGCATATTTAATTTATATGCAGAGCACATATATGCAAAATGCTGGTCTGGATGAAGCACAAGCTGGAATCAAGATTACAGGGAGAAATATCAATAACTTCAGGTGTGCAGATGACACCACCATTATGGCAGAAAGTGAAGAGGAACTAAACAGCCTCTTGATGAAGGTAAAAAAGGGGAGTGAAAAAACTGGTCTAAAACTCAGCATTCAAAGAGTGAAGATTATGGCATCCAGTCCCACCACTTCATGGCAAACAGATATGGGAATATATTGAAACAGTGACAGACTTTGTTTGCTTGGGCTCAAAAGCACAGTGGCTGGTGACTGCAGCCATGAAATTAAAAGACGTTTGTTCCTTGGGCGAAAAACTGTGACAAACATAGACAGTGTATTCAAAAACAGAGACATCACTTTGCCGGTAAAGTCTGTATAGTCAAAGCTAAGATTTTTCCAGTAGTCATGTGTGGATGTGAGAGTTGGACCATAAAGAAGATTGAGCACCAAAGAAATGATGGTGCAGCTGTGGTGTTGGAGAAGGTTCTTGGAGAGTCCCTTGGACTGCAAGGAGATCAAACCAGTCAATCTGAAGGAAATCAACCTTGAATACTCATTGGATGGACTGATGCTGAAGCTAAAGCTCCAATACTTTGGCCACCTGATTTGAAGACTCATTGGTAAAGACCCTGATGTTGGGAAAAATAGAAGGCAGAAGGAAAAGGGGATCACAGAGGACAGATGGTGGATGGCATCACAGAAAAAAACATCCAAGGATATCAATCAATGCCCTCATTTCACATGCTAGCAAAGTAATGCTCAAAATCCTCCAAGCTAGACTTCAATAGTACATGAACTAAGAACTTCCAGATGTACAAGCTAGATATATAAAAGGAAGAGGAACCAGAGGTCAAATTGCCAACATTCATTGGATCATAGATCAAGCAAGAGAATTCCAGATAAATGTCTACTTCTGCTTCACTGACTATGCTAAAGCCTTTGACTGTGTGGATCACAACAAGCTGGAAAATTCTGAAAGAGATGGGAATACCAGACCACCTTACCTGCTACCGATATACCTGTATGCAGGACAAAAAGCAAGAGTTAGAAATGAACATGAGACCTGTTCCAAATTTGGAAAGGAGTATGTCAAGATTGTACATTGTCACCCTGCATATTTAATTTATATGCAGAGCACATATATGCAAAATGCTGGTCTGGATGAAGCACAAGCTGGAATCAAGATTACAGGGAGAAATATCAATAACTTCAGGTGTGCAGATGACACCACCATTATGGCAGAAAGTGAAGAGGAACTAAACAGCCTCTTGATGAAGGTAAAAAAGGGGAGTGAAAAAACTGGTCTAAAACTCAGCATTCAAAGAGTGAAGATTATGGCATCCAGTCCCACCACTTCATGGCAAACAGATATGGGAATATATTGAAACAGTGACAGACTTTATTTGCTTGGGCTCAAAATCACAGTGGCTGGTGACTGCAGCCATGAAATTAAAAGACGTTTGTTCCTTGGGCGAAAAACTGTGACAAACATAGACAGTGTATTCAAAAACAGAGACATCACTTTGCCGGTAAAGTCTGTATAGTCAAAGCTAAGATTTTTCCAGTAGTCATGTGTGGATGTGAGAGTTGGACCATAAAGAAGATTGAGCACCAAAGAAATGATGGTGCAGCTGTGGTGTTGGAGAAGGTTCTTGGAGAGTCCCTTGGACTGCAAGGAGATCAAACCAGTCAATCTGAAGGAAATCAACCTTGAATACTCATTGGATGGACTGATGCTGAAGCTAAAGCTCCAATACTTTGGCCACCTGATTTGAAGACTCATTGGTAAAGACCCTGATGTTGGGAAAAATAGAAGGCAGAAGGAAAAGGGGATGACAGAGGACAGATGGTTGGATGGCATCACAGAGTCAAGGACATGAGTTTGTGCAGGCTCCAGGAGACAGTGAAGGACAGAGAAGCCTGGCGTGCTGTAGTCCATGGGTCACAGAGTTGGACATGGCTGAGCGACCGAACTGAACTTAATAAACTGTAATATGTTATTTTTCCATTTCTTCAAGATATATTTTGATTTCTCTTCAATTACCTTTTTACCCATTTGTTGCTTTGGACCACGTTGCTTAATTTCATGTATTTGTGAATCGTCCAGTTTTCCTCTTGTTATTGATTTCTAGTTCCATAGTATTGTAGTTAGAAAAAATTCTTTTTAAAAATAAGAGCCTTTTTTTTTTTTTAAAGATTTACTCATTTATGGCTCCACTGGGTCTTTATTACTTTATGTGGGCTTTCTATAGTTGTAGAAAGCAGAGATTTTTCTCTAGTTGCAGTGTGTGGACTTCTCATTACAGTGGCTTTTCTTATTGTGTTGCATGGGCTTAGTTGTCCCATGGCACATGAAATGTTCCAGGACCAGGTTTCAAACTCTTGTCTCCTGCACTGGCATGTGGATTCTTAACCAATGGACCACCATTGAAGTGAAGTCCTAGAAAAGACCATTGTTAACGTTTAAGAGAAACATTGTTAACGTTCCTCTTAAATTTGTTAATACTTGATTCACAGCCTATCATTTGCTCCATCCTTGAGAATGTTCTATGTGCACTTGAGAAGAATGTACGTTCAATTTCTGTTGGATGAAATTCTCTGTATATGTCTGTTAAGCTCATTTAATTTAGGTATAGTTAACTCTGACTTCATGAATGAGTTTCTGTCTGGATGATCTATACACGGTTGAAAGTGAGGGTGTTGGCATGCCTTACTATTACTGAATTGTTGTTTATTTACCCCTTCAGGTCTGTCAATATTCGCTTTACACACATAAGTGTTCTAATGTTGGGTGAATAAATATAATTGCTACACCCTCTTGATGAAATGATCTCTTTATCATCCTATAGTGACCATTTTGTCTCTTATTACAGTTTTTGGCTTAAAGTTTATTCTGTCTGGTGTAAATATAGCTACACTCACTCTCTGGATTTCCATTTACATCAAATGATGGCATCACAGAGTCAAGGACATGAGTTTGTGCAGGCTCCAGGAGACAGTGAAGGACAGAGAAGCCTGGCGTGCTGTAGTCCATGGGTCACAGAGTTGGACATGGCTGAGCGACCGAACTGAACTTAATAAACTGTAATATGTTATTTTTCCATTTCTTCAAGATATATTTTGATTTCTCTTCAATTACCTTTTTACCCATTTGTTGCTTTGGACCACGTTGCTTAATTTCATGTATTTGTGAATCGTCCAGTTTTCCTCTTGTTATTGATTTCTAGTTCCATAGTATTGTAGTTAGAAAAAATTCTTTTTAAAAATAAGAGCCTTTTTTTTTTTTAAAGATTTACTCATTTATGGCTCCACTGGGTCTTTATTACTTTATGTGGGCTTTCTATAGTTGTAGAAAGCAGAGATTTTTCTCTAGTTGCAGTGTGTGGACTTCTCATTACAGTGGCTTTTCTTATTGTGTTGCATGGGCTTAGTTGTCCCATGGCACATGAAATGTTCCAGGACCAGGTTTCAAACTCTTGTCTCCTGCACTGGCATGTGGATTCTTAACCAATGGACCACCATTGAAGTGAAGTCCTAGAAAAGACCATTGTTAACGTTTAAGAGAAACATTGTTAACGTTCCTCTTAAATTTGTTAATACTTGATTCACAGCCTATCATTTGCTCCATCCTTGAGAATGTTCTATGTGCACTTGAGAAGAATGTACGTTCAATTTCTGTTGGATGAAATTCTCTGTATATGTCTGTTAAGCTCATTTAATTTAGGTATAGTTAACTCTGACTTCATGAATGAGTTTCTGTCTGGATGATCTATACACGGTTGAAAGTGAGGGTGTTGGCATGCCTTACTATTACTGAATTGTTGTTTATTTACCCCTTCAGGTCTGTCAATATTCGCTTTACACACATAAGTGTTCTAATGTTGGGTGAATAAATATAATTGCTACACCCTCTTGATGAAATGATCTCTTTATCATCCTATAGTGACCATTTTGTCTCTTATTACAGTTTTTGGCTTAAAGTTTATTCTGTCTGGTGTAAATATAGCTACACTCACTCTCTGGATTTCCATTTACATCAAATGTCCTTTTTACATCCCTTTGCTGTCAGTTTAAGTGTGTCCTTAAAGCTGAAGTGAATCCCTTTACACAGCCTATAGCTGGGTCTTATGCTTTGTTTGTTTGTTTTTATTTGTTTTTAAATCAATTTAGCTACTCTGTCTTTTGGTTGGAGAATTTTGTCCATATGCCTTTATGTAATTATTTTTAGGTATGGATATGTTATTTTCATTTTGTTAATTGTTTGATGTTTTGTAGTTCCTTTGCTTCTTTCTTCTAATGTGCTACTCCTTTGTGATTTTTTTCTGTAGTGGTATGCTTAGATTCCTTTAATTTTTAATTTGTAATTACCATGAGATTTACATAAAAGACCCTTATAGTCTAATTTGTTAATCTTTGCTTTGAATGCATATGCATACAAAAGTTCTACATTTTTTGGTGGGGAGGGGGCGAGTTGGGGAGGGAGGGGGGCAGGCGGGTCACTTCTATTGGTCTTTCATTTATCTGTTTTCATCCATCTTTGTTCTTTGGCCCGTGTGGGCCTCCCATCAGAGTGGCCTCTGTTGTCACAGAGCACTGGCTCTGGGTGCATGTATTTCAGAGCTCTGGCTCAGTAGTTGGGACACATCAGTCCAGCTGCTCCACAGCAAATGCTGTCTTCCCAGGTCAGAGATCAAACTGGTGCCCCTTGCACTGCAAGGCGGGGGTGTCCTTACTCACTGGACCACCAGGGAGACCCTATCCTCCCCTTCTTTTATGTTTTTTGGGTTATGTTCAGTATTTTTGTCTTTTAACTTTAGTATAGACATTATTTACATATCACCATTATAATGTTAGAGTTCTGAATTTAACTCTATATTTGCCTTTAACAATGAGTTTTATTCTTTCATATGTTGTCTTATTTTTAGTATTCTCCATTTCAACCTGAAGAACTGCCTTTAACACTTTTACAAGGCATTGTCATTCGCTTTACACATAAGTGTTCTAATGTTGGGTGAATAAATATAATTGCTACACCCTCTTGATGAAATGATCTCTTTATCATCCTATAGTGACCATTTTGTCTCTTATTACAGTTTTTGGCTTAAAGTTTATTTTGTCTGGTGTAAATATAGCTACACTCACTCTCTGGATTTCCATTTACATCAAATGTCCTTTTTACATCCCTTTGCTGTCAGTTTAAGTGTGTCCTTAAAGCTGAAGTGAATCCCTTTACACAGCCTATAGCTGGGTCTTATGCTTTGTTTGTTTGTTTTTATTTGTTTTTAAATCAATTTAGCTACTCTGTCTTTTGGTTGGAGAATTTTGTCCATATGCCTTTATGTAATTATTTTTAGGTATGGATATGTTATTTTCATTTTGTTAATTGTTTGATGTTTTGTAGTTCCTTTGCTTCTTTCTTCTAATGTGCTACTCCTTTGTGATTTTTTTCTGTAGTGGTATGCTTAGATTCCTTTAATTTTTAATTTGTAATTACCATGAGATTTACATAAAAGACCCTTATAGTCTAATTTGTTAATCTTTGCTTTGAATGCATATGCATACAAAAGTTCTACATTTTTTGGTGGGGAGGGGGCGAGTTGGGGAGGGAGGGGGGCAGGCG
This sequence comes from Tragulus kanchil, assembly GCA_022376925.1. Classification (NCBI taxonomy): domain Eukaryota; kingdom Metazoa; phylum Chordata; class Mammalia; order Artiodactyla; family Tragulidae; genus Tragulus; species Tragulus kanchil. The sequence continues at coordinate 89,230,886 of JAIOJX010000023.1, read as the reverse complement.
GGTCACTTCTATTGGTCTTTCATTTATCTGTTTTCATCCATCTTTGTTCTTTGGCCCGTGTGGGCCTCCCATCAGAGTGGCCTCTGTTGTCACAGAGCACCGGCTCTGGGTGCATGTATTTCAGAGCTCTGGCTCAGTAGTTGGGACACATCAGTCCAGCTGCTCCACAGCAAATGCTGTCTTCCCAGGTCAGAGATCAAACTGGTGCCCCTTGCACTGCAAGGCGGGGGTGTCCTTACTCACTGGACCACCAGGGAGACCCTATCCTCCCCTTCTTTTATGTTTTTTGGGTTATGTTCAGTATTTTTGTCTTTTAACTTTAGTATAGACATTATTTACATATCACCATTATAATGTTAGAGTTCTGAATTTAACTCTATATTTGCCTTTAACAATGAGTTTTATTCTTTCATATGTTGTCTTATTTTTAGTATTCTCCATTTCAACCTGAAGAACTGCCTTTAACACTTTTTACAAGGCATTTCTAGTGGTGATGAACTCTTTCAGCTTGGTTTGTCTAGGAAACTTTTATATCTATTATCTGGGGTTTTAATTCTTGCTCACCTCTTCTGGCCTGCCAGATTTTGGTTGAGAAAAAAATCCACTGATAGTTTTATGAGGGGTTGCTTGCATGTAACAAGTTGCTTTTCTCTGCTGCTTTTAAGATTTTCTCTTTACCTTTAACTTTAGACAGCTTAATTGTAATGTGTCTTGATGTGGACCTCTTTGAATTCATCTTTATTCATTTGGGGGCTTTGTGGGTCTGGATGTCTGTTTCTTTCTCCTGGATTTGAAAGGTTTCATCCTTTCTTTTTTCTTTTTTTTTTTTTTAATGTATTAACATCTTTATTTAATATAGCTAAAAAGGGAGCATGAAGAAAAACTACTTTGGTATTACTTTTTTTGCGGGGGGAGGAGGGGGGCGGATTGGAGAGGGAGGGGGCAGGTGGGTCACTTGTATTGGTCTTTCATTCATCTATTTTCATCCATCTTTGTTCTTTTGGCCCATGTGGGTCTCCCATCACGGTGGCCTCTGTTGTCGCAGGGCACCGGCTCTGGGCGCAGGCGCTCCAGAGCTCTGGCTTGGTAATTGGACACATTGGTCCAGCCGCTCCGCTTGGCATGTGGGATCTTCCCAGGCCAGGGATGGAACCAGCGCCCCTTGCACTGCAAGGCGGTGTCCTTACCCACTGGACCACCAGGGAAGCCCTGGTATTACTTTTAACACAAAACAAAATCTAGTTCTATATTATAATCAACATATTATTAATCTATTTATGCCAAGGATTTAAAAGTAACTTTATGTGCCTTCTAATAAATCAATATCTATGCTACTCAAGCACTTAGGATCCTTAACATTTTCCAGGACCTCATTCTCAGTATAACTCCAAGTTGCCATTTCTATGTTGTTGTTCCATTGCTAAGTTCTGTCCATCTCTTTGCGACCCAATGGACTGCAGCATGCCAGGCTTTGCTGTCCTTCATTACCTCCTGGAGTTTGCTCAAATTCAAGTTCATCGAGTCGGTGATGCCATTTAGCCATCTCATAATCTGTCATCCCCCTTTCCTCTTTCCCTCAATCTTTTCAGCATCAAGGTCTTTTCTAATGAGTCATCAGCCTTTGTTTCTTTAAATTAGCTTCCTGTCTCTTTATTTTTCTCATCTCATTCTAGGACACCTGTAATGCATATATTGGTCCATTTAATGGTATTCTATAAATTCTTTATGCTACCTTCACTGCTTTTCATTCCTTTTTCTTTTTACTCCTCTGATAGATGATTTCCATCGACTTCTCTTTAAGTTAATTGATCGTTTCTTCAACTTGATCTAGTCTAATATTGAACCCACTATTGAAAATTTCAACTTATTTATTGTTACTCAGTTCTATAATTTCTGTTAGTACTTTTTGGTATTTTCTATGTGTTAAAATTCTCGTTTTATTCATGCATTGCTCTTCTTACCTTGGTGAGCATCTTTATGACTATTATTTTGAACTCTCTGGCAGGTAAATAACATCTCCATTTCATTAATATTGGTTTTAAATATTTTTATTGTTCTTTTGTTTGTAATAGTTCCCTCTGTTTCTTCATTTTTCTTAACTTTCTATATTGGTTTCTTCACATTAAATAAAACAAACACCTATCCCAATCTTGAGAGATTGGTTTTGTGGGAGATTAACTTTGTCAATACACATTGCCTAGGTTCCTGGTTGCCTCTCAGAAATCTGTGGTTCTCTATACTGACTCCCAATATATTAAGATGAGCCAAGACTCATCAGTGTCTTAAAGGTGTTGCAAATGCCCACATGTTTGTTCAGCCTCCTGGAGGACTAATAACTGCCTGCCCAGTTTAGCTCCTGGATACAGGTTAATTGGAAGTCCAATCTTCAGGAAGGACTTAGGAAAATTGGGATATTAATATGTGGTAAGGAACCAGATATTGAAGTTTTTGCCTACTCACTCTCTGTTGAGTCAGAGGGAAGAGTCATTGGAGTGCTTGTGTGCCCACATGCAACTATTTCTTTGCTTTTCCCGTGGCCCTGTGGCAAGCAATTCCATCTCTTTGCGACCCAATGGACTGCAGCATGCCAGGCTTTGCTGTCCTTCATTACCTCCTGAGTTTGCTCAAATTCAAGTTCATCGAGTCGGTGATGCCATTTAGCCATCTCATAATCTGTCATCCCCCTTTCCTCTTTCCCTCAATCTTTTCAGCATCAAGGTCTTTTCTAATGAGTCATCAGCCTTTGTTTCTTTAAATTAGCTTCCTGTCTCTTTATTTTTCTCATCTCATTCTAGGACACCTGTAATGCATATATTGGTCCATTTAATGGTATTCTATAAATTCTTTATGCTACCTTCACTGCTTTTCATTCCTTTTTCTTTTTACTCCTCTGATAGATGATTTCCATCGACTTCTCTTTAAGTTAATTGATCGTTTCTTCAACTTGATCTAGTCTAATATTGAACCCACTATTGAAAATTTCAACTTATTTATTGTTACTCAGTTCTATAATTTCTGTTAGTACTTTTTGGTATTTTCTATGTGTTAAAATTCTCGTTTTATTCATGCATTGCTCTTCTTACCTTGGTGAGCATCTTTATGACTATTATTTTGAACTCTCTGGCAGGTAAATAACATCTCCATTTCATTAATATTGGTTTTAAATATTTTTATTGTTCTTTTGTTTGTAATAGTTCCCTCTGTTTCTTCATTTTTCTTAACTTTCTATATTGGTTTCTTCACATTAAATAAAACAAACACCTATCCCAATCTTGAGAGATTGGTTTTGTGTGGGAGATTAACTTTGTCAATACACATTGCCTAGGTTCCTGGTTGCCTCTCAGAAATCTGTGGTTCTCTATACTGACTCCCAATATATTAAGATGAGCCAAGACTCATCAGTGTCTTAAAGGTGTTGCAAATGCCCACATGTTTGTTCAGCCTCCTGGAGGACTAATAACTGCCTGCCCAGTTTAGCTCCTGGATACAGGTTAATTGGAAGTCCAATCTTCAGGAAGGACTTAGGAAAATTGGGATATTAATATGTGGTAAGGAACCAGATATTGAAGTTTTTGCCTACTCACTCTCTGTTGAGTCAGAGGGAAGAGTCATTGGAGTGCTTGTGTGCCCACATGCAACTATTTCTTTGCTTTTCTGTGGCCCTGTGGAACTCATGAATGCTGAGCTGTGTTGGTTCACAGAGTGCAATGATTTGGGAGCCAGTCCCTTGGGTGGCATCCATAGCAGTTAAAGTGGTAGATGTGTGGACAAGCTTTTTTCAGTCATAAGTTGGAGACTTGGTATCACTGTTGGAAATGAGCCAGGGATAGGTGAGGATAGCTGTGCCCACCAGTTCTTTCAGGCTCCTGGGAGTATCCTAGTCAGTCACATGCAGGCAAATTAGAAGCAAAACCCTCAGGCAGCAACTGGGAAATGTGCTGCCAGTTCCTTTTCAGTGAGAAACTGGGAGATGGGTATTTTTGTCTGCTCCTTCTGTGGTGAGCTTGAAGGTATAAATGCAAGGGATGCTCACTCACTCATTTAAAAATTGCTTACTTATGTCTGAAACTAATATATGTTATATACCAATTACATCTCAATTAAAAAATGCTTCTTTGTTTTGTATGCTCCTGTGGGACTTAACGAATGCAAATCTTGTTGGTTCTCAAAACCAGGTGATTTGGGTGCTCATCCCTCAGGTGGTAGACTTTAAAAATGAGGTGTTATATGCGTACTCCAAATCCTTTACTCCTCAGGCAGGATGTGGTAGTCCAGGTTTCCCTCCTGATCATAAGACACTGTGTCAGGGATGGAGTTTATGGTGAGAGTATATCTCTCCATAATGGGTCAATAGTGAAGATAAGAAAGGAAGAGGAGATAAATATCAAAGCATTTCAACCCACACTCCCCACTCCTGTAGGTCAGCACACTGTGTCAGGGATGGAGTTTATGGTGAGAGTATATCTCTCCATAATGGGTCAATAGTGAAGATAAGAAAGGAAGAGGAGATAAATATCAAAGCATTTCAACCCACACTCCCCACTCCTGTAGGTCAGCACACTGTGTCAGGGATGGAGTTTATGGTGAGAGTATATCTCTCCATAATGGGTCAATAGTGAAGATAAGAAAGGAAGAGGAGATAAATATCAAAGCATTTCAACCCACACTCCCCACTCCTGTAGGTCAGAGATTTACTCGCACTAAGATAACAGTCCCCTCCCATAGTTCCAGTAACCCAGTTTGATTCCTGGGCTGGGAAGATGCCCTGGAGAAGAGAATGGCTACCCACTTCAATATTCTTGCCTGGAGAATTCCGTGGATGAGAAATCTGGTGGGCTACACTCCATGGCTCCATGGGGTCACATGAAGTCAGACGTGACTGAGTGATTTTTACTGTCAGGTAGAGTTAGCTTTAGAAAGGAGTGCTACAATTATTATTACTCAATCAAACATGGAACTCCTCATCCATATGCATTCAAGAAAATCTGCTGACATAGAGTTGAGACTTGGTATCACTGTTGGAAATGAGCCAGGGATAGGTGAGGATAGCTGTGCCCACCAGTTCTTTCAGGCTCCTGGGAGTATCCTAGTCAGTCACATGCAGGCAAATTAGAAGCAAAACCCTCAGGCAGCAACTGGGAAATGTGCTGCCAGTTCCTTTTCAGTGAGAAACTGGGAGATGGGTATTTTTGTCTGCTCCTTCTGTGGTGAGCTTGAAGGTATAAATGCAAGGGATGCTCACTCACTCATTTAAAAATTGCTTACTTATGTCTGAAACTAATATATGTTATATACCAATTACATCTCAATTAAAAAATGCTTCTTTGTTTTGTATGCTCCTGTGGGACTTAACGAATGCAAATCTTGTTGGTTCTCAAAACCAGGTGATTTGGGTGCTCATCCCTCAGGTGGTAGACTTTAAAAATGAGGTGTTATATGCGTACTCCAAATCCTTTACTCCTCAGGCAGGATGTGGTAGTCCAGGTTTCCCTCCTGATCATAAGACACTGTGTCAGGGATGGAGTTTATGGTGAGAGTATATCTCTCCATAATGGGTCAATAGTGAAGATAAGAAAGGAAGAGGAGATAAATATCAAAGCATTTCAACCCACACTCCCCACTCCTGTAGGTCAGCACACTGTGTCAGGGATGGAGTTTATGGTGAGAGTATATCTCTCCATAATGGGTCAATAGTGAAGATAAGAAAGGAAGAGGAGATAAATATCAAAGCATTTCAACCCACACTCCCCACTCCTGTAGGTCAGCACACTGTGTCAGGGATGGAGTTTATGGTGAGAGTATATCTCTCCATAATGGGTCAATAGTGAAGATAAGAAAGGAAGAGGAGATAAATATCAAAGCATTTCAACCCACACTCCCCACTCCTGTAGGTCAGAGATTTACTCGCACTAAGATAACAGTCCCCTCCCATAGTTCCAGTAACCCAGTTTGATTCCTGGGCTGGGAAGATGCCCTGGAGAAGAGAATGGCTACCCACTTCAATATTCTTGCCTGGAGAATTCCGTGGATGAGAAATCTGGTGGGCTACACTCCATGGCTCCATGGGGTCACATGAAGTCAGACGTGACTGAGTGATTTTTACTGTCAGGTAGAGTTAGCTTTAGAAAGGAGTGCTACAATTATTATTACTCAATCAAACATGGAACTCCTCATCCATATGCATTCAAGAAAATCTGCTGACACCAGTTTGTGGTTAAGAAAAAAAAAAAATACAGCATTTTTTGCAAGGTACCATTGTGTGGCAAGCAAGAACAAACAGATCATGCTCCAGAGATCTGAACTCTCTTATGGCTTTCAGGGAAGAATTTTAAATACAGTGTGATGGAGAGGGTCACAGGATGTGTGATCAGCTTATGCACAATTCCCTGACTGATTGGTAGTGAGATAACTGATTGGTAGTGAGGTAACAGTTTCTAGAGCCCAAATCATCAACCTTCTGGTTTGAACTGGTCTGGGTCTACTTGTCGGTGGTAAGCACTTGACTTCTTCCAACAGGTGGGGATTTTAGTATCTGCAAAACAACTCAAAGATATGGCTTAAAGATATTTATAATCCTCGAGAAATGAAGCATTCTTGACTTTGTTTTCTGGCTAAACAATTCTTAGTTTGTCTTGCTTAATTTTTCTCTTTGTTTCTGCATTTTCTCACTTCTCTGATTAAAGTTGCTCTTTGGAACTTGGAGAAGGACTAGGATGCTAAAGGTTTTCTATAAACAAGAGATAGGCATGGGACATGTTTGGGGGAATGTCCCTGGAAAGGCTCCAAGGGGTCTTGCTTAGTAACATTTTTTTTTTTCTGACCCAAATTTAAAAGCAAGTTATATACAAAGCCTATGATGGAATACTTTCAATTTCAGATGATAGAATAACAATATACATTTATTTCACCTCCTGAGACCTCAGTAAAACTAGACAAACAATAAACACCAGGAAACTACTAGAACTTATCAATGAATTTAGCAAAGTTCCAGGATACAAAATTAATACACAAAATTTGTTCCGTTTCTGTATACTAACAATAAAATATCAGAGAAATTAAGGAAACAATCCTGTTTATCATTGCATCAAAAAAGAATAAATACCTAGCAATAAACCTAATTAAGAATGCAAAAGACGTGTACTTGGAAAACTATGAGATGATGACGAAAGAAAATTGAATTGACACAAAGAGATGGAAAGATATCTTGAATTGAAAGAATCAATGACCATGCTATCCAAGGCAATCTACAGGTTCAGTGCAATCAATGTCTATCAAAATATCATTAACATTTTTCACAGAACTAAAACAAATAATTTTTTTCTTTATTTTATTTTATTTTACAATGTTTTGTTGTTTACAGATGTGTATGATCCCAGATTAGTCTTATGTACATCCCTGGCCCTCAACTCTCCTCCACCCTCCTCCCACTCACCCCATCCCAGCCCTCCAGGTCATCTCACAGTGCCCCTGCAGATCCCCTATTCCCACAGCATAATGACAGTAGCTATCTTTTCCACACATGATAGTATAGGTTTCCATGGTACTCCCTCTAAGCCTCCCACCCACTGTTCATTCCCCACAATGTCCATACATTAGTTCTCTATACCTGTTTTTTCCATCGCTTCACAGCATGTGTTATCATTACCATCTTATTAGATTCCTTATATATGTGTTAGTATACTGTATTTGTCTTTCTCTTTTTGACTTACTTCACTTTGTAAAGTAGGTTCTAGATCCATCCACCTCATCAGGATTGATTCTTCTGCATTTCTTTTGAGAACCTTTTAACAGCTTTTTGGAACTTGGAGAAGGACTAGGATGCTAAAGGTTTTCTATAAACAAGAGATAGGCATGGGACATGTTTGGGGAATGTCCTGGAAAGGCTCCAAGGGGTCTTGCTTAGTAACATTTTTCTTTTTCTGACCCAAATTTAAAAGCAAGTTATATACAAAGCCTATGATGGAATACTTTCAATTTCAGATGATAGAATAACAATATACATTTATTTCACCTCCTGAGACCTCAGTAAAACTAGACAAACAATAAACACCAGGAAACTACTAGAACTTATCAATGAATTTAGCAAAGTTCCAGGATACAAAATTAATACACAAAATTTGTTCCGTTTCTGTATACTAACAATAAAATATCAGAGAAATTAAGGAAACAATCCTGTTTATCATTGCATCAAAAAAGAATAAATACCTAGCAATAAACCTAATTAAGAATGCAAAAGACGTGTACTTGGAAAACTATGAGATGATGACGAAAGAAAATTGAATTGACACAAAGAGATGGAAAGATATCTTGAATTGAAAGAATCAATGACCATGCTATCCAAGGCAATCTACAGGTTCAGTGCAATCAATGTCTATCAAAATATCATTAACATTTTTCACAGAACTAAAACAAATAATTTTTTTCTTTATTTTATTTTATTTTACAATGTTTTGTTGTTTACAGATGTGTATGATCCCAGATTAGTCTTATGTACATCCCTGGCCCTCAACTCTCCTCCACCCTCCTCCCACTCACCCCATCCCAGCCCTCCAGGTCATCTCACAGTGCCCCTGCAGATCCCCTATTCCCACAGCATAATGACAGTAGCTATCTTTTCCACACATGATAGTATAGGTTTCCATGGTACTCCCTCTAAGCCTCCCACCCACTGTTCATTCCCCACAATGTCCATACATTAGTTCTCTATACCTGTTTTTTCCATCGCTTCACAGCATGTGTTATCATTACCATCTTATTAGATTCCTTATATATGTGTTAGTATACTGTATTTGTCTTTCTCTTTTTGACTTACTTCACTTTGTAAAGTAGGTTCTAGATCCATCCACCTCATCAGGATTGATTCTTCTGCATTTCTTTTTACAGCTGAGAAATACTCCATTGTATATATGTAACAGAGCTTTTTTATCCATTCATTCATCAATGACATCTAGGTTGCTTCCATGTTCTAGCTATTGTATAGAGTGCTGCAATGAACATTGGGGTACAGGCACCTCTTTCAATTTTGATTTCATCAGGGAATAAGCCTAATAATGGGATTGCTGGGTTGTATGGTACTTCTGTTTTTAATTTTTTTATAGCTTCTAATTTTATTTTATTTTTTTAAATTTTAATTTTCCTTTTTACAGAGTTTTGTTGTTTACAGGTATGTACTATCCCAGATTAGTCATATGTATATCCCTGACCCCTTCCCTCCTCCACCTTCCTCCTAGTTCCCTACACCCCACCCCTCCAGGCCATCACACAGCATCACTGCAGGATCCCCTTTTCCCACAGCACAACGACAATAGTTATCTTTTTCACATATGATAGTATAGGTTTTCATGCTACTTCCTTTATGCCTCCCACACACTGTTCATTTCTCACAGTGTCCATTCTAGATTTTTTGATGATGGGCATTCTGACTGGTGTGAGGTGATATCTCTTCGTAGTTTTGAGTTGCATTTCTCTAATAATAAGTGAGGTTGAGCATCGTTTCATGTGTTTTTTGGCCATCTGTGTGTCCTCTTTGAGAGATGTCTCTTAAGGTCCCTTTCCCATTTTTCAATTGGGTTGTTCACTTTTCTGGTGTCTGGTTGTCTGAGTTGCTTGTAGATTTTGGAGATTAATTCTTTTTTACGGGGGGGGGGTGGTTTGAGGAGGGAGGGGGGCAGGTGGGCCACTTCTATTGGTCTTTCATTTATCTGTTTTCATCCGTCTTTGTTCTTTGGCCTGTGTGGGCCTCCCATCACAGTGGCCTCTGTTGTTGCAGAGCACCGGCTCTGGGCGCACACGCTCCAGAGCTCCGACTTGGCAATTGGACACATCGGTCCAGCCGCTCCGCAGCACGTGGGATCTTCCCAGGCCAGGGATCGAAGCAGCGCCCCTTGCACTGCAAGGCAGTGTCCTTACCCACTGGGCCACCAGGGAAGCCCCAGTTCTTTTGTTTCTTTGGGTAGATTTATTCCTAGATATTTTATTCTTTTGGTTACAGTGGTGAAAGGGATTGCATCTTTGATTTTGTTTTCTGATTTTTCATTGTTTGTATATAGGAATGCAAGTGATTTCTGTGTATTGATTTTGTATCCTGCGACTTTGCTGAATTCATTGATTGGCTCTAGCAGCTTTGTAACAGTGTCTTTCAATTTTGATTTCATCAGGAATAAGCCTAATAATGGGATTGCTGGGTTGTATGGTACTTCTGTTTTAATTTTTTTATAGCTTCTAATTTTATTTTATTTTTTTAAATTTTAATTTTCCTTTTTACAGAGTTTTGTTGTTTACAGGTATGTACTATCCCAGATTAGTCATATGTATATCCCTGACCCCTTCCCTCCTCCACCTTCCTCCTAGTTCCCTACACCCCACCCCTCCAGGCCATCACACAGCATCACTGCAGGATCCCCTTTTCCCACAGCACAACGACAATAGTTATCTTTTTCACATATGATAGTATAGGTTTTCATGCTACTTCCTTTATGCCTCCCACACACTGTTCATTTCTCACAGTGTCCATTCTAGATTTTTTGATGATGGGCATTCTGACTGGTGTGAGGTGATATCTCTTCGTAGTTTTGAGTTGCATTTCTCTAATAATAAGTGAGGTTGAGCATCGTTTCATGTGTTTTTTGGCCATCTGTGTGTCCTCTTTGAGAGATGTCTCTTAAGGTCCCTTTCCCATTTTTCAATTGGGTTGTTCACTTTTCTGGTGTCTGGTTGTCTGAGTTGCTTGTAGATTTTGGAGATTAATTCTTTTTTACGGGGGGGGGGTGGTTTGAGGAGGGAGGGGGGCAGGTGGGCCACTTCTATTGGTCTTTCATTTATCTGTTTTCATCCGTCTTTGTTCTTTGGCCTGTGTGGGCCTCCCATCACAGTGGCCTCTGTTGTTGCAGAGCACCGGCTCTGGGCGCACACGCTCCAGAGCTCCGACTTGGCAATTGGACACATCGGTCCAGCCGCTCCGCAGCACGTGGGATCTTCCCAGGCCAGGGATCGAAGCAGTGCCCCTTGCACTGCAAGGCAGTGTCCTTACCCACTGGGCCACCAGGGAAGCCCCAGTTCTTTTGTTTCTTTGGGTAGATTTATTCCTAGATATTTTATTCTTTTGGTTACAGTGGTGAAAGGGATTGGATCTTTGATTTTGTTTTCTGATTTTTCATTGTTTGTATATAGGAATGCAAGTGATTTCTGTGTATTGATTTTGTATCCTGCGACTTTGCTGAATTCATTGATTGGCTCTAGCAGCTTTGTAACAGTGTCTTTGGGATTTTCTATGTATAATATCATGTGGTCTGTGAATAGAGAGAGTTTTACTTCTTATTTTCCAATCTGGATTCCTTTTATTTCTTTCTCTTCTCTTATTGCTGTGACTAGAACTTCCAGAACTATCTTGAATAATAGTGGTGAAAGTGGGTACCCTTGTATTATTCCTGATCTTAGAGGAAATGCTTTCAGTTTTTCACCATTGAGGATAATATTTGCTGTGGGCTTCTCATATATGGCTTTCACTATGTTGAGGTAGGTTCCTTCTCTGCCCGTTTTTTGAAGAGTTTTTATCATAAATGGATGTTGCATTTTGTCAAAGGCTTTTTCTGCATCGATTGAAATTATCATGTGATTTTTGTCTCTCAATTTGTTGATATGGTGTATCACATTGGATTTGTGGATACTGAAGAATCCTTGCATGCGGGGATGAACCTAACTTGATCATGATGTATGAGTTTTTCGATGTGTCGTTGAATTCTGTTTGCTAGGATTTTGTTGAGGATTTTGGCATCTAAATTCATCAGTGAAATTGGCCTATGACTTCCTTTTTTTGTGTTGTCTTTGCCTGGTTTTGGTATCAGGGTGATGGTGGCCTCGCAGAATGTGTTTGGAAATGTTCCTTCCTGTGCAATTTTTTGGAAGTATTTCAGAAGGACACGCATTATCTCTTCTTGAAATGTTTGGTAGAATTCACCTGTGAAGCCATCTGGTCCTGAGCTTTTTTTTTTTTGATAGATTTTTGGTCACAAATTCGATGTCTGAGCTTGTGTTTGGGTTGTTCATAGCTTCTGTTTCTTCCTGGTTCAGTCTTGGAAGATCTCTCCTCTCCAAGAAACTGTCCATTTCTTCCAGGTTGTCCAGTTTGTTGCCATAGAGTTGCTCATAATAGTCTCTTAGAATCCTTTGGATTTTTGCATTATCTTTTGTAATCTCTCCTTTTTCATTTTTTGATTTTGTTGATCTAGTTCTTCTCTCTTTTTTTTCTTGCTGAATCTGGCCAAAGGTTTGTCAATTTTGTTTATCTTTTCAAAAAACCAGCTTCTCATTTTATTTATCTTTACTACTGTTTCTTTCATTTCTTTTTCCTTTATATATGCTCTGATCTTTATGATTTCTCTTCTTCTGCTAACTTTGGGGTGTTTTTGTTCTTCTTTCTCCAGTTGTTTTAAATGTAGAGTTATGTTGTCTGTTTGATATTTTTCTTCTTTCTTGAGGTAGAATTGTATTACTGTAAACTTCCCTCTTAGAACTGCCTTTGCGGTATCCCATAGGTTTTGCACTGTTGTGTGTTCATTGTCCTTTTTCTCTATGAATTTTCTTATTTCACCTTTGATTTGTTTGGTAATCACTTTGTTTTTTAGGTACATGTTGTTTAATATCCATGTGTCTGTGTTTTTAGTGGTTCTTTTCTGGCAGTTGATGCCTAGTCTCATTGCATTGTGGTCAGAGAGAATGGTTGATATAATTTCAATTTTCTTGTAGTGACTGAGGTTTGATTTGTGGCCCAAGATGTAGTCTATCCTGGAGAATTTTCCATGAGCAATTGAGAAGAAAGTGTATTCTTCTGCTTTTGGATGGAAGGTCCTAAAGATATCCATGAGGTCCATCTCTTCTAGTGTGTCATTTAAAGCTTGTGTTTCTTTATTAATTTTCTGTACAACAAATAATTTTTAAAATTTGTTTCAAATTATTATAAATACTGGGCAATCAGGGCCATGGCATGTAAAAGAATGAATTTAGAACATTCTCTGACATCACATATAAAGAAGAATCCTCAAAATGGATTAAAGACTTACGTGTACGATTGAATACTATATAACTCCTAAAGAAAAATGTAGGCAGAACTTTTTGACATAATTCACAGCAATGCTTTTTTGATCTGTCTCCTGAAGCAAAGAAATGAAAACAAAAATCAACAAATTAGACCTAATTAAATGTAAAAGGTTTTGCACAGAAAAAGAAGCCATCAACAAAATGAAAGGACAACCTACTAAGTGGAAGAAGATATTTGCAAATGATATGACTCATAAGGCATTAAATATCTGATAATATATAAACAGCTCAACAACAAAAATGTTCTTTATCTAAAAATAGATAGAAGAATTGAATAGATATTTTCCCAAAGAATAACTGTAGATGGCCAGCAAGTACATAAAAAGACGCTCAACATTGCTAATTATCAGGTAAATGCAAATGTTAACCACCATGAGATATCATCTCACACTTATCAGAATGGCTATCATCAAAAAGACCACAAATAACATTGGCAAGCATGTGGAGAACAGGGAACCTTGATACTGTTGGTGGAAATTTATATAGGTGTAGCCACTATGGAAAGAATATGAAGGTTCCTCAAATCTAGAACTGCCATATGACCCAACAATTCCACCCTTAGGTGTATATCTGAAAAGAAACAAAAATACTAATTTGAAAAGATGCACCCCCATGTTTATAGCAGCATTATTTACAATAGCCGAGACATGGAAGCAACCTGTGTCCATCAACTGGTGAATGTATCAAGAAGATGTGGTGTTTATATGCAAAATATACTACTTAACCACAAAAAAAAAGAGTGAAATTTTGCCATCTGCAGCAGCATGAATAGACTTGGAGGGTATTATGCTAGTGAAAAAAGTCAAATATGAATCCTCTCACATATATATGGAATCTAAAAAATACATCAAATTAGTGAATAAAACAAGAAAAAAGTAGGCTCACAGACACAGAAAACAAATTAGTGATTACAAATTGCAAGAGCGAAAGGAGGGAAGAGAAGGTGATAGGGAATAAGAGGCAGAAACTCTTGTGTATAAAATAAGCTAAAAGAATATATTGTACAACATGAGGAATATAACCATTATTTTATAATAACTATAAATAGAGTATAACCTTTAAAAGTTGTGAATCACTCTATTGTACACCTGTAACACATAATATTGTATAGCAACTGTACCCCAATTTCAAATTTAAAAAACTGATGTGGTATGCATACATATAATGGAATGCAATTCAGCAAGCAAAGAAATGAAAAAATCAACAAATTGCAAAATGATTTAAAAAATAAAAGAACAAACTACTAAGTGGAAGAAGATATTTGCAAATGATATGACTCATAAGGCATTAAATATCTGATAATATATAAACAGCTCAACAACAAAAATGTTCTTTATCTAAAAATAGATAGAAGAATTGAATAGATATTTTCCCAAAGAATAACTGTAGATGGCCAGCAAGTACATAAAAAGACGCTCAACATTGCTAATTATCAGGTAAATGCAAATGTTAACCACCATGAGATATCATCTCACACTTATCAGAATGGCTATCATCAAAAAGACCACAAATAACATTGGCAAGCATGTGGAGAACAGGGAACCTTGATACTGTTGGTGGAAATTTATATAGGTGTAGCCACTATGGAAAGAATATGAAGGTTCCTCAAATCTAGAACTGCCATATGACCCAACAATTCCACCCTTAGGTGTATATCTGAAAAGAAACAAAAATACTAATTTGAAAAGATGCACCCCCATGTTTATAGCAGCATTATTTACAATAGCCGAGACATGGAAGCAACCTGTGTCCATCAACTGGTGAATGTATCAAGAAGATGTGGTGTTTATATGCAAAATATACTACTTAACCACAAAAAAAAAGAGTGAAATTTTGCCATCTGCAGCAGCATGAATAGACTTGGAGGGTATTATGCTAGTGAAAAAAGTCAAATATGAATCCTCTCACATATATATGGAATCTAAAAAATACATCAAATTAGTGAATAAAACAAGAAAAAAGTAGGCTCACAGACACAGAAAACAAATTAGTGATTACAAATTGCAAGAGCGAAAGGAGGGAAGAGAAGGTGATAGGGAATAAGAGGCAGAAACTCTTGTGTATAAAATAAGCTAAAAGAATATATTGTACAACATGAGGAATATAACCATTATTTTATAATAACTATAAATAGAGTATAACCTTTAAAAGTTGTGAATCACTCTATTGTACACCTGTAACACATAATATTGTATAGCAACTGTACCCCAATTTCAAATTTAAAAAACTGATGTGGTATGCATACATATAATGGAATGCAATTCAGCCATGAAGAATAATGAAAATTTGCCATTTGCAGTAACATATGTGGACTTGGAGATTATTGTTCTAAGTAAAAGTAGTCTAATAGAGAAAGAAAAATACTGTATGATATCATTTATATATGGGATCTAAATATAGCAAGCTAATGACTATAACAAAAAAGAAACAAATTCACAGATACAGAGAACAAACTACCAGTAAGCAGAGGGCAGAGGGGGACAAGATGGGGTAGAGTATTAAGAGGTACAAACTACTAAGTATAAAATAAACTACAAGGATGTACTGTACAACATAAACCGTAAACATGTGAATCACTACACTGTATACTCCAAACATATAGTATTATACACCCAACTATAATTTAAAGAAAAATATGCTGACAGGGACATTGCTGCTTGCCTTGCAGAACTCCTGAGTATTATCAGAACTGAAACATCAAATACTTCAGAGCACTGGTCCTAAAACAGGGTGATTGGTTGGAAGTCTACATGCAGAGAACTTGGCTGCATCTCATGTCCTCGTGACATTGCCCTATCCCTATCTTGTGCGGTCAGGTGGCTACCACTTCTCTTACCCCACTGGCTTTCCAATGAGTAGTGTCTATGTGACACGAAATAATACTGTGAACACAAACACTGTGGCATACTAATACAGAAGACATGAAGAAGGGAAAGCAAAAAAATGCACACAAGCTCCCTCTATGGCTATCAAAACAGGGACACAGAAGACAATGTCTAGAATAAGCAAATTAAGAAATAATTGCACATGAGCATTATTTAGAAACATGAAGGTAAATGATAGGAGAAATAGCTTAGCAAGTTGAATGTAGTTTTCTTTTTATGAGTTCTTATGACTATATAAGAGCAGAGAGTAATAGAGAGGGAAGGGCAGGGAATACTATTTTTGTTTCTATTACTATTTTGTTTTTAGCACTAAAACGAGAAACAGTAAAACTTTTTGAAACAAAGAACAAAACAAAGGCAAATGCAAAACAAACAGCAAGAAAATAACCCCATTGGATAACCACTTTGTTGATAGTACCATGTGAGGTCCTCTGGAAAGATAAAAAAATAAGTTAATAACCACCAAGCTTATAAACAATGTACTGAATTTGCAAGGTATCATTTAGAATATAATAAGAATTATATAGCTGTAGCAAAGTGTGCTTTTTTCTTTATTAATTTGCCTTATGATACCCACTAAGCTTTCAAGAAGAAAGTAGAGGGTCTGTCAGATTCCTAACTTAGCAGTTTACCACATACATTCTTATAAAACTGCATCTGTTAAGCCAGTGAATACCACATGTCCCCACAAAGGCATCTTTGAAAGGGGTTTCCTCTGACAGGACCTGGATAGGGATGCTTACCAATTGAACATATGATTTCGGTCCAGCTCATCCCTTGGATTTCAGATTCAACACCTATTAAATCCAAGGGTACACAAAGTATGTAAGAGTTTTTTGTAATTTTCCCTCAAGTCAACGTTTCTTCAGCCTCATTTATCTTTCTGATTATTTGTCTAGAGTCAGGTATTACTTTACTTTTCTGATTTAAAGGAAATATATGCTTATTGCCAAATTTCTGTAAGTAAAGATATAATTTTTAAAAATTGCCCCCAATGACGAGGGGCCCAAAGAGAAGCCACCTTGGTTGGGATGGCCTGGGCACAGCCTCGGAAGGGCTCAGTCCCGCGTCTGCTCTGGTGCCCTGGGGCGGACAGCAAGGCCGAGTGGTGCCACCGGGATGTGCTCTGCATGCAGAGCCCAGAGCTACCTGCCCCTGAGGGGGCCCTGTCCCCAGCTGAGCCCTGCACCCTGGAGGCCAGGAAGCACGTGCTGTCAAGGGCAGCCAGGATGAAGTCCCTGGAGCAGGACGCCCTCCAAGCACAGACGGCCACAGCAAGTGGGGGCCGCTGGAATGCCTGGCAGAGGCCCCCTCGTCTGCACCCACCCCCTTGAAAGACCTCAGCCTCTACACTGGCACCTCCCCAGGACGCTTGTCCACAGATTACACTGAGGAGCTGAGGTCCTTGGAACCATCTCCGAGCCCAGGTCCACCCGAGAAGGATGGAGAGGTGGCCATGGTGCTTCTGGACAGGCCCTTTCCAGGCGCCGTGGGTCCCGAGGAAGTGGTGCTGTGCAGAAGGCGCTGCACCATCTGGCCAGGGCGCCAGGGCTTGGGCCCTTGTAGAGAATCAGGGTGCCTCCTCGACTTGGGGTGGGGGACCCAGCCAGCCAGTTTCAGCACCACTATTGCCATCATTTCTCACAGCCAGTAACATTTTCAAGAGGTCCCCTGAGGAGTTCTGGCCACTCCTGGTGAGACTGTAACTAGTGATGTTTGTACAGCCAAAGACTCTCTGTTGTGGTTTAAGGAGAATAAAATTGACTAAACTGCACATGTAGCTCTGCTCTCTGGTGGTAACCATTGTTAATATTTTGAGTACAGATTTCACATTATGAGTATTTGGCAAATATTAGGTAGAATGGGCGGTAGTTATAAAAAGTCATGTTTTCAACAAATATTTCTAGTATGGAAACCGTTCATGCTTTCATGCTGAATATTACAAGTGCTTTTTTTCATCCGAGTGTAATGGCTACAGAATGTTCAGCCTAATGAATATACCATACTGTAGCCTATGAATGGACCAAACAAGGGTTTGTTTCGGATATATTTCTTTTCTTTCTGTTCTTATTATAAATGACATTGTAACAAACATCATTAAACACATTTCTACTCATTTTCTAAAGATAAATTACAAAGGCAAATAGTATAACTATTAGTCTTTTGATGTATGACCAAATAGCCAATGACCCCCTACAAAGATTGTATCGAGTCACCTATCTACTGCCATAGACAAATCTGCCTGTTTTACTGCCCCTGACCTGTCCCCAGCTGAGCCCTGCACCCTGGAGGCCAGGAAGCACGTGCTGTCAAGGGCAGCCAGGATGAAGTCCCTGGAGCAGGACGCCTCCAAGCACAGACGGCCACAGCAAGTGGGGGCCGCTGGAATGCCTGGCAGAGGCCCCCTCGTCTGCACCCACCCCCTTGAAAGACCTCAGCCTCTACACTGGCACCTCCCCAGGACGCTTGTCCACAGATTACACTGAGGAGCTGAGGTCCTTGGAACCATCTCCGAGCCCAGGTCCACCCGAGAAGGATGGAGAGGTGGCCATGGTGCTTCTGGACAGGCCCTTTCCAGGCGCCGTGGGTCCCGAGGAAGTGGTGCTGTGCAGAAGGCGCTGCACCATCTGGCCAGGGCGCCAGGGCTTGGGCCCTTGTAGAGAATCAGGGTGCCTCCTCGACTTGGGGTGGGGGACCCAGCCAGCCAGTTTCAGCACCACTATTGCCATCATTTCTCACAGCCAGTAACATTTTCAAGAGGTCCCCTGAGGAGTTCTGGCCACTCCTGGTGAGACTGTAACTAGTGATGTTTGTACAGCCAAAGACTCTCTGTTGTGGTTTAAGGAGAATAAAATTGACTAAACTGCACATGTAGCTCTGCTCTCTGGTGGTAACCATTGTTAATATTTTGAGTACAGATTTCACATTATGAGTATTTGGCAAATATTAGGTAGAATGGGCGGTAGTTATAAAAAGTCATGTTTTCAACAAATATTTCTAGTATGGAAACCGTTCATGCTTTCATGCTGAATATTACAAGTGCTTTTTTTCATCCGAGTGTAATGGCTACAGAATGTTCAGCCTAATGAATATACCATACTGTAGCCTATGAATGGACCAAACAAGGGTTTGTTTCGGATATATTTCTTTTCTTTCTGTTCTTATTATAAATGACATTGTAACAAACATCATTAAACACATTTCTACTCATTTTCTAAAGATAAATTACAAAGGCAAATAGTATAACTATTAGTCTTTTGATGTATGACCAAATAGCCAATGACCCCCTACAAAGATTGTATCGAGTCACCTATCTACTGCCATAGACAAATCTGCCTGTTTTACTGCCCCTGACCTTCAAAAGTTATCATTTTCGAAGACTTGCAAATTTCTGATAGGTACAAATTGTACTTTTTGTTTTTTACTGAGATAGAGCTTTTAAAATATATTTTGGCCACTTGTGTTTGAAAATAACTTTCATGGTTTTTGACATTTTTTATATTGATATGTTATTCTCTTATCTTTTATGTCAAATGTAATAAAGCTTTGCCAGATATATTACAAATACTTTTTTCAGTTTGTTTAAACCAATTAGAATTTTTTAAAATTTATTTTTAATTGGAGGATAATTGCTTTAAAATATTGTATTGACTTCTATTGTGAAACAACGTGAATCAGTCCATAAGTATACATATTGTATACATATTTTCCCTCCCTCTTGAATCTCCCCTATATCCTCACATGATCCTACCCATCTATGTCATCTCAGAGCACTGGGTTGAATTGTACTATTCAGCAACTTATCATTAGTTATCTATTTTACATATCCCACACCCTTTCCTCTCCCCACTGTGTCTCTATGTCTTTGTCTGTACTCCTGCCCTGAAAATAAGTTCATCAGTACCATTTTTCTAGATTCCATATATATGCATTAATATGCAAAATTTACTTTTCTCTTTCTGACTTCAATCTGTATGACAAACTCTAGGTTCATCCCCATCACAACAAATGACCCAATTTCATTCCTTTTTATGGCTGAGTAATGTTCCATTGCATACCACAGCTTGTTTATCCATTCATCTGTTGATAGACATCTAGGTTGCTTCTATGTCTTAACACCTGTAAATAGTGCTGGAATGAACATTGAGATACATGTATATTTTAGAATTGTGGTTTTCTCAAGATATGTGTCCAGTAGTGGAATTGCTGGGTCATACAGCAGTAGTCCCAAAACTTTCTAGCTTTTAAAGAAATCTCCATACTGTTTTTCATAGTGACTATACCAGGTTACATTCTTAAAATGTTTCTTTCTCAGTGAGGACCTCACTGACTACACCATCCAAAATTCTAACCCACATCCTCTACTTCCTTTCCTGCTTTTTCCATTCCATAGCATTGATTACATCTGACCTAGTATATGTTTTATTTTTTCATCCTATCCACCACCCTTAATATAAATTCTGAGAGGACAGGGGTTTAATTTTTTTTTTTTATTGGAGGATAATTGCTTTACAATAGTGTGTTGGTTTCTACCATACATCAATATAAATCAGCCACAGATATATCCATGTCCCCTCCCTCTAGGACCTCCCTCCCATCTTCCACCCCATCCCATCCCTCTAGGTTGTCATAGAGCACTATGTAAAGCCCCCTGTGTTGTGCAGAAAGCTCTCATTGACTATGTATTTTGCATATGGCTACTCTCTCAATTCATCACACTCTCTCCTTCCCACACTATGTTCACATGTCTGTTCTCTATGTCTGCATCTCCATTGCTGCCCTGTAAAGAGGTCCATCAGTGCCATCTTTCTAGACTTTATGTATGTGTTAATATAAAGGATTTGTTTTTCTCTTTCTTACTTCTCTATGTACAAATAGGCTTTAAGTTCATCCACCTCATTAGGACTGACTCAAATGTGTTCTTTTTTACAGCTAAGCAGTATTCCACTGCATATATGTACCACAATTTCTGTATCTATTCATCTTTTTATAGATATCTAGGTTGCTTCCATGTCCTAGCTATTGTAAAAAAAAAAAAAAAAAGTGCTGAAATGAACATTGGAGTACATGCATCTCTTTCGGTTATGGTTTTCTCAAGGTATATGTCCAATAGCGGTATTGCTGGATCATATGGTAGTTCTATTCCTAGGTTTTTAAGGAAGCTCCACACTGTTCTTAGTGGCTGTATCAATTTACATTCCTAACAATAGTCCAAGTGGCTCCTTTTTCTCCACACCCTCTCCAGCATTTATTGTTTGTCGATTTCTTTTGTTGATGGCTGTTCTGACTGGTGTAAGGTGATACCTCATTGTAGTTTTGATTTGCATTTCTCTAATAATGAGCAATATTGAGCACCTTTTCCTGTGCTTGTTGGCTATCTGTATGCATTCTTTGGAGAAATGTCTGTTAGGTCTTATGCCTACTTCTTTATTGGACTGTTTGTTTTTCTGGTAATCAAGCTGCTTGTATATTTTGAAGATTAATCCTTTATCAGTTTTTTCATTCGCAATTGTTTTCTCCCATTCTGAGGATTGTCTTTTAACCTTGTTTATTATTTCTTGCTATGTAAAGGGTCTTAAGTTTAGTTAAGTCATGTTTGTTTACTTTTGCTTTTATTTCCATTAATCTAGAAGGTGGGTCAAAGAAGATCTTGCTGTGATGCATGTCAAAGAGTGTACTGCCTATATTGTCCTCTAAGAGTTTTATAGTTCCTAGCTTTACATTTAAATGATTAGTTCATTTTGAGTTGATCTTTGTGTATAGTGTTACAAAGTGTTCTAATTTCATTCTTTTACATGTAACTGTCCAGTTTTCCTAGCACCACTTACTGAAGGGGCTGTCTTTTCTCCATTGTATATTCTGGCCTTCCTTTGTCAGAAATAAAGTGTCCATAGGTGTGTGGCTGACCCCTAGGTTTTCTATCTTGTTCTATTGGTCTATATTTATGCTTGTGTGCCAATATCATAGTGTTTTAATGACTGTAGCTTTGTAGTATAGTCTGAAGTCAGGAATGTTGATTCCTTCAGCTCCATTCTTCTTTCTCAAAATTGCTTTGGCTATTCAGGGACTCTTGTGTTTCAATACAAATTGTGAATTTCTTTTGCTCTAGTTCTGTGAAAAATACCATTGGTAGTTTGATAGAGATTGGATTGAATCTGTAAATTACTTTGGGTAGTATAGTTTCATTTGATCAGCATGGATTTATTGGATCTGAACTCTCAGTAAGTATATGTCCAATAGCGGTATTGCTGGATCATATGGTAGTTCTATTCCTAGGTTTTTAAGGAAGCTCCACACTGTTCTTAGTGGCTGTATCAATTTACATTCCTAACAATAGTCCAAGTGGCTCCTTTTCTCCACACCTCTCCAGCATTTATTGTTTGTCGATTTCTTTTGTTGATGGCTGTTCTGACTGGTGTAAGGTGATACCTCATTGTAGTTTTGATTTGCATTTCTCTAATAATGAGCAATATTGAGCACCTTTTCCTGTGCTTGTTGGCTATCTGTATGCATTCTTTGGAGAAATGTCTGTTAGGTCTTATGCCTACTTCTTTATTGGACTGTTTGTTTTTCTGGTAATCAAGCTGCTTGTATATTTTGAAGATTAATCCTTTATCAGTTTTTTCATTCGCAATTGTTTTCTCCCATTCTGAGGATTGTCTTTTAACCTTGTTTATTATTTCTTGCTATGTAAAGGGTCTTAAGTTTAGTTAAGTCATGTTTGTTTACTTTTGCTTTTATTTCCATTAATCTAGAAGGTGGGTCAAAGAAGATCTTGCTGTGATGCATGTCAAAGAGTGTACTGCCTATATTGTCCTCTAAGAGTTTTATAGTTCCTAGCTTTACATTTAAATGATTAGTTCATTTTGAGTTTATTTTTGTGTATAGTGTTACAAAGTGTTCTAATTTCATTCTTTTACATGTAACTGTCCAGTTTTCCTAGCACCACTTACTGAAGGGGCTGTCTTTTCTCCATTGTATATTCTGGCCTTCCTTTGTCAGAAATAAAGTGTCCATAGGTGTGTGGCTGACCCCTAGGTTTTCTATCTTGTTCTATTGGTCTATATTTATGCTTGTGTGCCAATATCATAGTGTTTTAATGACTGTAGCTTTGTAGTATAGTCTGAAGTCAGGAATGTTGATTCCTTCAGCTCCATTCTTCTTTCTCAAAATTGCTTTGGCTATTCAGGGACTCTTGTGTTTCAATACAAATTGTGAATTTCTTTTGCTCTAGTTCTGTGAAAAATACCATTGGTAGTTTGATAGAGATTGGATTGAATCTGTAAATTACTTTGGGTAGTATAGTCATTTTCACAATATTGATTCTTCAGTACAAGAACATGGTATATCTCTCCATTTATTTGTGTCATCTAGGAAGTCTTTCATCAGTAGAGGATATGGATTTTAATCTGTTTTATAAACTGCTCTATCCTTAATGCTTAAAACAGTATTTGGCATATAGTTTGTGATTATATACAACACAAACTATATGCCAAATATATCATAAGCATATGTATGTGTATATATATATATATATTTGTAATATTATATATATGTATATTTGTTGAATGAAATGAATGAATGAAAGTTGGGAGAAGTTGGTATGCAGGAGTGTTATCTGTTAGGTTCCCACAAAGCAAAAGATGGAACACACACATGGGGTAATTAGGCACAGTGGAGTAAAGTGTTGGTAGGTTTAAGGAATATGGGTAGCATTTCTACCCATAGACCTGAATAGCAAAATACATGAAAAGTTCCCAGAATCTTGAAGGAAGAGCTATAGAAAAGGGTCATTTGAAAGGCCTTTAGTTAAGGCATCAACACATTCTGACTCAGAATGGAGGGAGGCAGGGACATAAACACCTTTCTCACTCTATCGTTCTGCCAGTGCTTTCCATCAACAAGCCTAATAGGAAGCCTGAGGACAAAGAAACCCATGGTTGGCATATATAAAAATCAACAACATTCTGAGACACAGAGCAAGATGAAGAAAGATGGTGAGAGAGTCTGATGGAAAAAGAGGAAATACATGCAGCAAGTATTTAAAGATATCTATGTAGGTACAGCATTTTTGTTGTTCAGTTGCTCAGTCATGTCAGAGTCTTTGCAACCCTATGGACTGGAGCACACCAGACTTTCCTGTCCTTCACCATCTCCTGCAACTTGCTCAAACTCATGTCTGTTGACTTGGTCATGCCATCCAACCATCTCATCCTTTGCCATCCCCTTCTCCTTCTGCCTTCAATCTTTCCCAGCATCAGGATTTTTTCCAATCAGTTGGCTTTTCACATCAGGAAGCCAAAGTATTGGAGCTTTTTTTTTTTTTTTTTTTTTTTTTTACTTTTTATTTTTACAGAGTTTTGTTGTTTACAGATATGTATAATCCCAGATTAGTCATATGTATATCCCTGGCCCAACCCCCCACTCCCCTCCCAGTCCCCCCATCCCACCCCTCCAGGCCATTGCTAGTTTTTAAAGGAAGTATTAGAGCTTTTACCAATAAATATTCAGGATTGATTTCCTTTAGGACTGA
Organism: Tragulus kanchil; assembly: GCA_022376925.1. Classification (NCBI taxonomy): domain Eukaryota; kingdom Metazoa; phylum Chordata; class Mammalia; order Artiodactyla; family Tragulidae; genus Tragulus; species Tragulus kanchil. Next base: position 89,206,373 of record JAIOJX010000023.1, on the reverse strand, counting down.
GTGACTGGATCTCCTTGTAGTCAAAGGGACTCTCAAGAGTCTTCTCCAACATCACAGTTTGAAAGCATTAGCTCTTCAGTGCTCAGCCTTCTTTATGGTCCAGCTCTCACATCCATACATGACTACTGGGAAAACCGTAACTTTTACTGTAGAGGCCTTTGTCAGCAAAGTAATGTCTGATTTTTTTTGGGGGGGTCACTTCTATTGGTTGTTCATTTATTTATTTTCATCCATCTTTGTTCTCTGGCCTGTGTGGGCCTCCAATTGCAGTGGCCTCTTTCATTCCAGAGCACGAGCTCTGGGCACATATACTCCAGAGCTCCGACTAGGTAGTTGGACACATTGGTTCAGCTGCTCCACAGCATGTGGGACCTTCCCAGGCCAGGGATCGAGCCGGTGCCCCTTGCACTGCAAGGCGGTGTCCTTACCCACTGGACCACCAGGGGAGCCCATAATGTCTAATTTTTAATATGCTGTCTAGGTTTGTCATAGCTTTTCTTCCAAGGAGCAAGCGTCTTTTAATTTCATGGTTTCAGTCACCATCTGCAGTGATTCTGGAGCCCAAGAAAATAAAGTCTGTAACAGTTTTCATTGCTTGCTCATCTATTTGCCATGAAGTGATAGAACAAGATGCCATGATCTGAGCTTTTTGAATGTTGGCTTTTAAGCTAGCTTTTTCACTCTTCTCTTTCACCTTCATCAAGAGACTCTTTAGTTCCTCTTTGCTTTCCGTCATAAGGGTGGTGTTATCTGCATATCTGAGGTTATTGATAGTCTCTGGACAATTTCAATTCCAACTTGTGCTTCATCCAGATCAGCACCTTGCATCATGTGAAAAAAAGTGAAAGTGACTTAGTTGTGTCCGACTCCTTGTGAATCATTGACGAGTCATGTAATTTTCCAGGCAAGAATACTGGAGTGAGTAGCCTTTCCTTCCTCCAGGGGAGTCTTCCCAACCCAGGGGTCAGACCCAGGTCTCCCACATTACAGGCAGATTCTTTACCATCTAAGTCACCAGGGAAGCCCCAAAATACTGGAGTGGGTAGCCTATCTCTTCTCCAGGGGATCTTCCCAACCCAGGAATCGAACTGGGATCTCCTGCATTGTAGGTGGATTCTTTATCAGCTGAGCTACCAGGGAAGCCAGGAAGCTATAAAGGAAACTTAAATACACATTACTGAGAGAAAGCAGCCAATCTAAGAAGGTGATAGTCTGTATGAGTTCAAGTCTATGATATTCTGTGAAAGGTGGAACTATGGCAGATTAGTGGCTGTCAGGTGTTGGGGGCCCAGACTCACATCCATACATGACTACTGGGAAAACCGTAACTTTTACTGTAGAGGCCTTTGTCAGCAAAGTAATGTCTGATTTTTTTTGGGGGGGTCACTTCTATTGGTTGTTCATTTATTTATTTTCATCCATCTTTGTTCTCTGGCCTGTGTGGGCCTCCAATTGCAGTGGCCTCTTTCATACCAGAGCACGAGCTCTGGGCACATATACTCCAGAGCTCCGACTAGGTAGTTGGACACATTGGTTCAGCTGCTCCACAGCATGTGGGACCTTCCCAGGCCAGGGATCGAGCCGGTGCCCCTTGCACTGCAAGGCGGTGTCCTTACCCACTGGACCACCAGGGGAGCCCATAATGTCTAATTTTTAATATGCTGTCTAGGTTTGTCATAGCTTTTCTTCCAAGGAGCAAGCGTCTTTTAATTTCATGGTTTCAGTCACCATCTGCAGTGATTCTGGAGCCCAAGAAAATAAAGTCTGTAACAGTTTTCATTGCTTGCTCATCTATTTGCCATGAAGTGATAGAACAAGATGCCATGATCTGAGCTTTTTGAATGTTGGCTTTTAAGCTAGCTTTTTCACTCTTCTCTTTCACCTTCATCAAGAGACTCTTTAGTTCCTCTTTGCTTTCCGTCATAAGGGTGGTGTTATCTGCATATCTGAGGTTATTGATAGTCTCTGGACAATTTCAATTCCAACTTGTGCTTCATCCAGATCAGCACCTTGCATCATGTGAAAAAGTGAAAGTGACTTAGTTGTGTCCGACTCCTTGTGAATCATTGACGAGTCATGTAATTTTCCAGGCAAGAATACTGGAGTGAGTAGCCTTTCCTTCCTCCAGGGAGTCTTCCCAACCCAGGGGTCAGACCCAGGTCTCCCACATTACAGGCAGATTCTTTACCATCTAAGTCACCAGGGAAGCCCCAAAATACTGGAGTGGGTAGCCTATCTCTTCTCCAGGGGATCTTCCCAACCCAGGAATCGAACTGGGATCTCCTGCATTGTAGGTGGATTCTTTATCAGCTGAGCTACCAGGGAAGCCAGGAAGCTATAAAGGAAACTTAAATACACATTACTGAGAGAAAGCAGCCAATCTAAGAAGGTGATAGTCTGTATGAGTTCAAGTCTATGATATTCTGTGAAAGGTGGAACTATGGCAGATTAGTGGCTGTCAGGTGTTCAGGGAGGGAAGGATAAGTACCTTCAAATAAATCATATGAAAGGCCTACATCTATTAAACAAATTTAATCCATAATTTTGAAATTTCTAAAAAAGATCCCTAAATTCAGATGATTTCACTGGATAATTATGCCAAACGTTTAAAGAGAATTAATACCAATTACACATAATTTCTTTGTCTATAATTGTGTAAAACTATTTACAGAGTTCTGAAGTCAAAACAACACAGAAACACAATCAAAAATATGAAAAGAGATGGGAAGGAAGAATTGGCAATACGTGGCTATAGATATTGACACTATCAATGAAGCAATGTAGTGTTATTTGAAAGTAGATTGAATTCATTGTATATGTAGGAAACTAAAAATAATTAAAAGGAATTACAATTGGTATGTTAGAGAGGAGATGAAGTGGAATCATATAAAATGCTCAACTAAAAACCAGAGATTGCAGAGAAAGAATCAAAGATAAAAAAGAGACAAAGGACAAAGGCAACTTAGAGAAAATAGAAACAAGTATGATAGGTATCAGCCCAAAAGATTAATAATCAGTTCTTATATTACAGTCCAATTATGATTTAAAAAAAAGAGGCTGCCAGAATGCATCAAAATGAAAGATTCAACTATCTGTTGCCTGGGCAAAATCCACTTTAAATATAAAGACACACTTTGATTACAAGTTAGGGAATGGAGAAAGCTCCATCATGTTAACATTAATCAAAAGCTGCAGCAACTGTATTACCACCAAACACAGTAGCCTTCAAACAAGGACTATAGCAGGGTTCAGGGATCGGGTGGGAGAGGTTCAGAGGTGGAACACGGCATTTTCAGGGCAGTGAAACTATTCTGTATGATAGTCTTACGGTGGACAAAGACTTTATGCCTCTGTCAAAACTAACTGAACTGTGCTCACAAACAGTGAAACTTATTGTAAAACTATGCACTTTAGCAGGTAACAAGGTGATAGTCTGTATGAGTTCAAGTCTATGATATTCTGTGAAAGGTGGAACTATGGCAGATTAGTGGCTGTCAGGTGTTCAGGGAGGGAAGGATAAGTACCTTCAAATAAATCATATGAAAGGCCTACATCTATTAAACAAATTTAATCCATAATTTTGAAATTTCTAAAAAAGATCCCTAAATTCAGATGATTTCACTGGATAATTATGCCAAACGTTTAAAGAGAATTAATACCAATTACACATAATTTCTTTGTCTATAATTGTGTAAAACTATTTACAGAGTTCTGAAGTCAAAACAACACAGAAACACAATCAAAAATATGAAAAGAGATGGGAAGGAAGAATTGGCAATACGTGGCTATAGATATTGACACTATCAATGAAGCAATGTAGTGTTATTTGAAAGTAGATTGAATTCATTGTATATGTAGGAAACTAAAAATAATTAAAAGGAATTACAATTGGTATGTTAGAGAGGAGATGAAGTGGAATCATATAAAATGCTCAACTAAAAACCAGAGATTGCAGAGAAAGAATCAAAGATAAAAAAGAGACAAAGGACAAAGGCAACTTAGAGAAAATAGAAACAAGTATGATAGGTATCAGCCCAAAAGATTAATAATCAGTTCTTATATTACAGTCCAATTATGATTTAAAAAAAAGAGGCTGCCAGAATGCATCAAAATGAAAGATTCAACTATCTGTTGCCTGGGCAAAATCCACTTTAAATATAAAGACACACTTTGATTACAAGTTAGGGAATGGAGAAAGCTCCATCATGTTAACATTAATCAAAAGCTGCAGCAACTGTATTACCACCAAACACAGTAGCCTTCAAACAAGGACTATAGCAGGGTTCAGGGATCGGGTGGGAGAGGTTCAGAGGTGGAACACGGCATTTTCAGGGCAGTGAAACTATTCTGTATGATAGTCTTACGGTGGACAAAGACTTTATGCCTCTGTCAAAACTAACTGAACTGTGCTCACAAACAGTGAAACTTATTGTAAAACTATGCACTTTAGCAGGTAACAATGATTCAGTCATGATTTATCAATTATAGGATTGTATGACATTAAAGTGTGAGGATACATGAGAGCTTTGAACTTTCCACATGATTTTACTCTGAACCCAAAACTGCTCTTTAAAAATAAAATCTAAGCAGAAAAGGAGAAAAGGCCTCACTTTGGGCCTTCGCCCACCTCCTCTTCCACCTCTAAGCCTAATCAGAGCCACTTGTCTCTGTAATTAACTGACTCGAACTCACCACTTCACGATTCCCAGACTGGCCTCAGTTAACTCTTTTTTCATTTTCCCCTCCAGAGAAAGTTCTGGGACCAAGTCAATCATGGCAGAATCCAGGGGATGAACAGGAAGGCACTGAGTCTGGGTCTGCTGAGATAGTAGGAGAGTGAGGTGTAGTTAACAAAGTAAAAAAAAAGAACCAAAGTCAACCCAAAGAAGGACCTAGCCTTGCACAGAGACTCACTTCTAAGTTGACTTGGTGGATCGAGATGTCCCAGGGCCAAATTGGGAGGATGAGCTGTGGATGGGAGAGCCTCATGAAGGAAGGTTGTTGTTTCACCCCCTAGAGCTTGGTGTGACTCCCTTCCAGGGACACTTGAATGAGGAAAAACTGGATCCACTGAAAATTCATAAAGTTTTGAGACTCTCTGATTTCATTGTTTTCTCCTGAGTTGTTATTATTTGAACCTAGTCTCTAAGTTGGTATTTTGGGGAGGACCCTTCATCTGAGGCCTTAGGTGCCTGGCATTAACTAAACAGTAGGACAGAGGGAGCCTAGCATGGGAGACCTCTGGGACCTTTGTAGCAGGACCAGTCTTCCTTGCAAGAAGATGAACCTTACCCAGGGATTCTCCCCTACCACCTCACGTGCTATCTCCACCACCTCGTGCATGAATACGTGCTAAGAAAGGAACTGGTGTGGCATTGATTTTTCTCGGTTTGCTGTAGGGTTGGGTGGGCCAAAAAAGGCCCAAGCTTCTATACAGTCAACCTATTCCACTTCCCTTGTGCACTGTGTAATAACATAATTTTCTATCTCTGCAATGAGCAGAACAAAGGTAGGCAGGTCTGTTTTTCGAAAACCAACTGGCCTCCATCCCCCTAGGCCAGCTGTGATCAGCCATTGCTGCCTGTTACATATTTGCATTGAAGACAGAACATTCCATGGAGTTCTGAGTAGTCAGCTGTTCCTCGAAGGACATTGGCAATCAGAGTCAGAGCTTTGAAGCCCTTTCGAGACATGGAGGATTGGCTGGCAGTCACCAAAATGACTCAGCTGATCCTGGAGCAGCTGTGGGCTGCCCTGAAGGGAAGACTTGAGACACATACTAGGAAACTTTGGGTTTCCCTAAGAGATCCTGGTATGTGCTACTTTAGTGGCTTTTATAGTAGAGAGCTGGCATTATCTAAAAAGAAGAAAAGAGCTGCTGAGAAGTTCTGTCCAGGGTGAAGCCTATGGGAGAGACATGGAGGAGACTGCCCCAGCTACACAACCCAGGGCAGTCCTCACGTCACTTGTAGGAGACACCAGTTTTTCAACATTACAAACCTTCTTTCTGCACTGAATGGAAATCTGAGCTAGTCTTTTCCTCATACTGTAGAATTTCTTCAAGAAGGATGGACAAGGAAGTCTCCAAAACTTTCCCAGGTGACTGATGAAAAACTCGTCTTAGAAGAATTCCAGGGTGGTGGAAAACAGCTTGAGAAGAAAATAACAGATGGTTCAAACGACCAGAACTGCTTGCTTAAGAAATTTTTTATGAGATATAAGCAAAGTTTAAGAGAAGACAGCAGAGAAAGAAAGGTTGGAGCTCTTAAATGAACAAATGCAACAGGTCTTAAAAGATTAAAGATCACTGGGATGATGAGAACTCAAAAGTAGAGAGAAAGAGGGAAGCAGGAAATGGCAATCCCCTAGCTCAACCATCCGAAGTTGATCAGAAGGATACTTACTAATGGTTATTTAAACGGGCCCTTTGACAATCCTGAAGGTGAAAAAGGAGAATTCTCCAGACAACTGTTGGAAGGAAATCAGGGGATTGAAGATTTTAGAGAAGAAATAAATCTCCAAAATGGGGAAATGTCTCTGTAGCTTGAAAATTCACTACTTGATAGGGAGACTCCAAAGCTCCAACTGAAGCTTTCATGTATTGTCTGAAGTACATGAAGAGCATGCCTTGTAGCCTGGAGAGAAAAGCATCTGAGAGGAAACACACTATGTGGAAATTTGGAAGAAGGCTCCCAAAGTGTTCAGGAACATGAACTCCACCTGTCAGACCTGCAGCCTGTACAAGAAGATAGTCGAAGACATGGGCAGAGAATTGGGGAGAACCACGTCCTTCTAATCAAAAGGAGATCCTCTTGTGATAGAAGGGGGCTCAGAAAAGCTGGATGGCAGCTGTGCTGATGGGAAGGTAACTCCATGAGCTGAGGTAAGAAAACGCTCACCTCAGGTTAACACTGGCTTAGGTGATTTCAAGTTCCAGCCTGGCCCAAGTAGGCTTTGTGCTCCTTCTGCTCCACTTGAACCCCCAGAAACCAGAAGTACCAGGGGCTCCCCTGGGTGCCACATTTTCCCCAAAGAGAAGAAACTCATGCTAGGAGGGCTCTGGGGCCTGGAGTCACCTGCAGGTTTAGCTCAAATTCACAGTTGCTGGGCCTTTGGATATCTACGACCACAGCAGAGCATTTGTCTGTGCTTTCTCCCCTAACATAATTTTCATTTCTCTCATCTGAGCTTAGTAATTATTACCTAACTGATGCTGCATAGTTTCTATTAAAGTTTGTTATAGCATTGAAATTATAAGACAGTATCTTAAATTTTTTTATATTATTTTTAGTTGAAGGATAATTACTCTACAATATTGTGGTGATTTCTGCAATACATCAGTATGAATCACCCATAGGTATACATATGTCCCCTCCTTCTTAAGCCTCCCTCACACCTCCCTCCCCATTCTACTGCTTTAGGTTATCACAGAACCCTGGCTTTGGGTTCCCTGCATCATATAGGAAATTCCCCCTGACAATCAATTGTACATATGATAATGTATATGTTTCAATGCTACTCTCTCAAATCATCTCACCTTTTCCCTCCCCAGTTCCCCTATGTCTGCATCTCCATTGCTGCCCTGTAGATAAGTTCATCAGAGCCTTCCCTGATGTCTCAGTTGGTAAAGAATCCACCTGCACTGCAGGAAACCAGGGTTCAGTCTCTGGGTTGGGAAGATCCCTTGGGAGAAGGAAACGGCAGCCCATTCCAGTATTCTTGCTTGGAGAACTTCATGAACAAAAGCTTGTCAGGCTACAGTCCATGGGGTTGCAAAGAGTTGGACATGACTGAGAAACTAAACCATCACCACCATCTTTCTAGATTCCAAGTATATCTATTCATATATGATATTTGTCTTTTCTTTTCTGACTTACTTCATTCTGTATAATAGACTCTGGGTTCATCCACCTCATTAGAATCGAGTGGAATGCACTCCTTTTTATAGCTGAGTAATATTCCACTCTATATATATATACCACAACTTCCTTATCCATTCATCTGTCAGTGGTCATCTAGGTTGCTTCCATGTCCTAGCTATTGTAAATAGTGTTGCAATGAACATTAGGGTGTATATACCTTTTTCAATTATGATTGCCTCGGGGTATATGACCAGGAGTGGGATTTCTGGGTCATATGGTGGTTTTATTCCTAGCTTTTTGAAAGAATCTCCATACTGCTCTCCATAGTGGCTATATCAATTTACATTCCCATCAACAGTGCAAGAGGGTTCCCTTTTCTTCACATCCTCTCCAGCACTTATTGTTTGTAGACTTTTTTATGATGACCATTTGACTGGTATAAGGTGATACCTCATTTTGATTTGCGTTTCTCTAATAATGAGTGACATTGAGCATCTTTTCATGTGATTTTTGGCCTTCTGTATGTCTTCTTTGGAGAAATGTCTGTTTAAGTCTTCTGCTTACTTTTTGATTGGGTTGTTTTTCTGGTTTTAAGCTTCATGAGCTACTTGTATGTTTTGGAGATTAATTATTTGTCAGTATTTCATTTGCCTTATTTTCTCCCATTCTGAAAACTGTCTTTTCAATTTGCTTATAGTTTCCTTCATTGTGAAAAAGCTTTTAAGTTTAATTAGGTCTTATTTGTTTATTTTGTTTCTATTTCCATTATTCTAGGAGTGGGTCATAGAGGATCTTGCTGTTGTTTACATCAAAGAATGTTCTGTCTATGTTTTACTCTAGGAGTTTTAAGGTTTCTGGTCTTACATTTAAGTCTTTAATTCATTTCGAGTTTATTTTTGGTGTTAGGAAGTGTTCTAATTTCATTCATTTGCACATTGCTGCCCAGTTTTCCAAGCAGTATTTATTGAGGAGACTGACATTTCTCTATTGTACTTTTGCCTTCTTTGTCAAAGATAAGGTGCCATAGATGTGTGGCTTTATCTCTGGTCTTTCTACCCTGTTCTGTTTGTCTATGTTTCTGTTTTTGTGCCAGTACCATACTGTCATGTTGACTGTAGCTTTGTAGGATAGTCTGAAGTATAGTCAAAAAAGTTGAACACTCCAGTCCCATTCTTTTTATTCAAGATTGCTTTGGCTATTTAGGATCCTTTGCATTTCCATACCAACTGTGAAATTTACTTTAAGTCTGTGAAAAATACCATTGGTATTTTGATAAGAATTACATTGAATTTATACATCGCTTTGCATAATATAGTCATATTCACAATATTGAACATGGTATATCTCTCCATCTGTTTATGTTGTTTTCAACTTCTTTCATTGGTGTCTTATAGTTTTCTGAATACAGGTTGTTTATCTCTTTAAGTAGTTTTTTTTTTTTTTAACTTTTATTTTACTTTTAACTTTTACACAGTTTTGTTGTTTACAGATATGTATGATCCCAGATTAGTCATATGTATATCTCCCCATCCCACCCCTTCAGACCATCACACAGCACCCCTGAAAGATCCCCTTTTCTCACAGAGCAATGACTAGAGCTAATTTCTTCACTTATGATAGTACAGGCCTTCATGCTACTTCCTTTACACCTCCCACCCACTGTTCATTCCCCACAATGTCTGTATGTCCACTGACCATGTCTGTCTCTCAATCACTTCACTGCATGTGCCATCATCACCATCCTACTAGATTCCATATATATATGTGTTAGTATGTTGTACTTGTCCTTTTTTTGACTGACTTCACTTTGACTGTTTTATGATAGGTTCTAGATCCAGTCACCTCATTAGGACTGATTCTTCTGCATTTCTTTTTACAACTGTGTAGTATTCCACTGTATATATGTACCAGGGCTTCTTTATCCATTCATTCATCAGCGGGCATCTAGGTTGCTTCCATGTTCTAGCTATTGTAGAGAGAGCTGCAATGAACACTGAGGTACAGGTGCTTCTTTCAGATTTAATTTCATCAGGGTATAAGCCTAAGAGTGGGATTGCTGGGTCATAGGGTGCTTTTATTTTTAGTTGTTTAAGAAATCCCACACTGTCTTCCATAGAAGCTGTATCAATTGACATTCCCACCAGTAATGCAAGAGGGTTCCCTTTTCTCCACACCCTCTCCAGCATTTATTGTCTGTCAATTTCTTGATGATGGCCATTCTGACAGGTGTGAGGTGATATCTCATTGTAGTTTTGATTTGCATTTCTCTAATTATAAGTGAGGTTGAGCATTGTTTCATGTGTTTTTGGACCATCTATATGTCCTGTTTGGAGAGGTGTCTGTTTAGGTCCTTTTCCCATTTTGTGATTGGGTTGTTCATTTTTCTGATGAGTTGTCTGAGTTGCTTGTAGATTTTGGAGATTAATTCTTTGTCTGTTGTTTCATTTGCTATGATTTTCTCCCATTCTGTGGGTTGTCTGTTCAGCTTTATTGTAGTTTCTTTTGCTGTACAAAAGCTTTTAAGTTTCATTAGATCCCACATGTTCATTTTTGTTTTTAGTTCCACTATTCTAGTAGGTGGGTCAGAGAAGATCTTGCTTTGATTGATGTCCTTGAGGGTTTTGCCTATATTCTCCTCTAAGAGTTTGATGCTTTCTGGTCTTACGTTTAGGTCTTTAATCCATTTTGAGTTGATCTTTGTGAATAGTGTCAGGGAATGTTCCAACTTCACTGTTTTGCGTGTAGCTGTCCAATTTTCCAAGCATCATTTGTTGAAGAGGCTGTCTTTGTCCCATTTTATAGTTTCCCCTCCTTTGTCAAAGATAAGGTACCCATAGGTGCGTGGGTTTATCTCTGGGTTCTCGATCTTGTTCCATTGGTCTATAGTTCTGTTTTTGTGCCAGTACCATACTGTCTTGATGACTGTTGCTTTGTAGTAGAGTCTGAAGTTAGGGAGGCTGATCCCTCCAGCTCCATTCTTCTTCCTCAGGATTGCTTTGGCTATTCAAGGTCTTTTGTGTTTCCATATGAACTGTGTGATTCTTTGGTCTAGTTCTGTGAAGAATGTCATTGGTAGTTTGATAGGGATCACATTGAATCTATAGATAATATTTGGTAGTATGGTCATTTTCACAGTATTAATTCTCCCTACCCAGGAACAAAGAATATCTCTCCATCTGTTTAGGTCTTCTTTAGTCTTTCATTAGTGTCTTGTAATTTTCTGTGTATAGTTCTTTTGTTTCTTTGGGTAGGTTTATTCCTAGATATTTGATTCTTTTGGTTGCAATGGTGAAGGGGATTGCCTCTTTGATTTCATTTTCTGATTTTTCATTGTTTGTGTATAGGAATGCCAGTGATTTCTGTGTGTTGACTTTGTATCCTGCAATTTTGCTGAATTCATTAATTAGTTCTTGTAGTTTTTTAATAGTGTCTTTGGGATTTTCTATGTATAATATCATGTCATCTGCGAATAGAGAGAGTTTAACTTCTTCTTTTCCAGTCTGGATTCCTTCTATTTCTTTTTCCTCTCTGACTGCTGTGGCTAGGACTTCCAAAGCTAAGTTGAATAATAATGGTGAGAATGGGCACTCTTGTTGCTAATTTTAGAGGAAATGCTTTAAGTTTTTTTTCATTGAGAATAGCATTTTCTGTAGGTTTGTCATATATTGCCTTGATTATGTTGAGGTATATTCCTTCTATGCCTACTTTCTGGAGAGTTTTATCATAAATCTTGTTGAATTTTATTGAAAACTTTCTCTGCAACTATTGATGATGAGATGATCATATGGTTTTTATCTTTTAATGTGTTAGTACGGTGTAACATATTGGTTGATCTGAGTTTGAAGGGTATTTGCATCCCTGGGATAAGGCCCACTTGATCATGATGTGTCATCTTTTTAATGTGTTTTTGGATACTGTTTGCTAGAGTTTTGTTGAGGATATTTGCATTTATGTTCATCAGTTGATCAGTTCTTTGTAATTTTTTGGTGTGTGTGTGACATCTTTGATTTTGGTATGAGGGTAATAGTGGCCTTGTCATGAGTTTGGGAGTTTTCCTTTTGCAATTTTCTGGAAGAATTTGAACAGGATAGGTCTTAGCTCTTTTCTAAGTAGCTAAGGTCTTAATTCTCTTCTACTAAACACTTGGTAGAATTCTCCTGTGAAGCCATCTGGCCCTGGGCTTTCATTTGTTGGAAGATTTTTTATTTTAATTTTGATATCCATATTGGTGATTAGTCTGTTTATATTTTCTATTTCTTCCTGGTTCAGTTTCAGAAGGTTATACTTTTCTAAGAATTTGTCCATTTCTTCCACATTGTCCATTTTATTGGCATATAGTTGCTTGTAGTAGTCTCTTATTATCTTTTCTGTTTTTCTGTTGTCTCTTTTTCATTTCTATATTTTATTGATTTGAGTCTTCTCCCATTTTTTCTTGATGAGTCTGATTGACAGCTTGTCAATTTTGTTTATCTTCTCAAAGAGCCAAATTTTAATTTTACTTATTATTTTTCACTACTGTTTTCTTCATTTTTTTTCCACTTATTTGTTCTCTGATCTTTATGATTTCTTTCCTTCTACTAACTTTGGGATTTTTTCCTTCTTTTTCTAGTTGCTTTAGTTGTAAGGTTAGGTTGTTTATTTGATGTCTCTCTTGTTTCTAGTGGTAGGCTTGTATTGATATAAACTACCCTCTTAGCACTGCTTTTCTTGCATCCCATAGGATTTGAGTTGTCATGTTTTCATTTTAGTTTGTTTCTAGGTATATTTTGATTTCATTTTTTATTTCTTCAGTTACCTGTTGGTTATTCAGAAGCATGTTGTTTGGCCTCCATGTGTTTGTATTTTCATGAAATATCTTTTTTCTGCCCCTCACTTTTAACCTGTATGCATCCCTACGTCTGAAGAGGGTTTCTTCTAGACAGCATATATAGGGGTGCTGTTTTTTTATCCATTCAGCCAATCGGTGTGTAAAACTGTATTTTTTTTTAAAAAACTCTATTTTTAAAGAAGGTTTTGTTTAATATAATTCTTATGTTTGTTTAATGTAGTTATTATTTCCAGATCATGAGACCTTTTAGAATTATTTAGTATAAATATTGTATTTTAATTTTAATAAACAGTAATACTTCAATCATCAGTAATGTTTGGCTAGGGAAGAGATGTTTAAAACAGGAAGATCACATTGTATGCTATGAGCTGTTATTAGGAATATATGTATATAAATTTACCTGAATAAAATTTTGATACTTTTTTTTCTAAATGCATAAAAACATAAACAAAATCATAACTTTCAAACTTCATAATGCTTTATTGATTTAGCCTTTACTTTCATAGATTAATTTTTAAAAGTTTTGTAGCTGTAGCTTTATAACTACGAATATGATCCATCTTGGATTAATTTTTCTGTGTGGTATGAGATAGAGGTTAAGATGCTGTTCGTTTTTTTTCATATAGATGTTTAGTTATTTCCACATCACTTATAGAAAAAAATCTTTTGCCATTGAATGCCTTGATGTCTTCGTTGAAAATGTCACTTGAGCATATGTGTGTGAGCTTATATATGGAACCTCTATTTTCTATTGTTCTCTTTTGTCTATTTGTTACCAGATTAGTCCTCTGGATTACTATGCATGCATGTGTCCTAAATCACTTCAGTGTTGTCTGAGTCTTGGCAACACCATCGACTGTAGCCCACCAGGTTTCTCTGTTCATGGGATTTCCCAGGCAAGAATACTGGAACAGGTTGCCATTTCCTCCTATAGGGTATCTTACTGATCCAGGAATTGAATCCTCACTTCCTGCAGTTCCTGCATTGCAGGCAAATTCTTTTTTCTTTCTTTCTTTTTTTTTTTTTTATTATTTTACTTTTACTTTTACATCTATACATAAACCTGAATCAGTCATACGCATAACCTTCACCCCTCCTACCTGAACCCCTCCCACTCCTTCCCCATTCCACCTCCAGGTTGTTGCAAAGCCCCATGTAAGTTCTCCTAGTCTTACAGCAACCCCTTTTTTTCCAGGTTGTTAGCAAAGCCCCATATCCATTTACAGTACCATGTTTTAAAAACTCTATTTTTAAAGAAGGTTTTGTTTAATATAATTCTTATGTTTGTTTAATGTAGTTATTATTTCCAGATCATGAGACCTTTTAGAATTATTTAGTATAAATATTGTATTTTAATTTTAATAAACAGTAATACTTCAATCATCAGTAATGTTTGGCTAGGGAAGAGATGTTTAAAACAGGAAGATCACATTGTATGCTATGAGCTGTTATTAGGAATATATGTATATAAATTTACCTGAATAAAATTTTGATACTTTTTTTTCTAAATGCATAAAAACATAAACAAAATCATAACTTTCAAACTTCATAATGCTTTATTGATTTAGCCTTTACTTTCATAGATTAATTTTTAAAAGTTTTGTAGCTGTAGCTTTATAACTACGAATATGATCCATCTTGGATTAATTTTTCTGTGTGGTATGAGATAGAGGTTAAGATGCTGTTCGTTTTTTTTCATATAGATGTTTAGTTATTTCCACATCACTTATAGAAAAAAAAAAATCTTTTGCCATTGAATGCCTTGATGTCTTCGTTGAAAATGTCACTTGAGCATATGTGTGTGAGCTTATATATGGAACCTCTATTTTCTATTGTTCTCTTTTGTCTATTTGTTACCAGATTAGTCCTCTGGATTACTATGCATGCATGTGTCCTAAATCACTTCAGTGTTGTCTGAGTCTTGGCAACACCATCGACTGTAGCCCACCAGGTTTCTCTGTTCATGGGATTTCCCAGGCAAGAATACTGGAACAGGTTGCCATTTCCTCCTATAGGGTATCTTACTGATCCAGGAATTGAACCCTCACTTCCTGCAGTTCCTGCATTGCAGGCAAATTCTTTTTTCTTTCTTTCTTTTTTTTTTTTTTATTATTTTACTTTTACTTTTACATCTATACATAAACCTGAATCAGTCATACGCATAACCTTCACCCCTCCTACCTGAACCCCACTCCCACTCCTTCCCCATTCCACCCCTCCAGGTTGTTGCAAAGCCCCCATGTAAGTTCTCCTAGTCTTACAGCATATTCACAGTGGTTGTCTCTTTTATATATGGTACTGTAAGTTTCAATGTCACTCTTTCCATACCTCTCAGCTATTTGTCTCTCCCCTCAATGACCACAAGTTTATTCTCTATGAGTGTTTCTCCATTGCTGCTCTGCATATGCATTTATCAGTACCATCTTTCTAGATTCCATATATATGCATTACTATACTGTATTTGTTCTTCTCTTTTTGACTTACTTCATTTTGTATAGTAGGTTCTAGATTCATCCACCTCATTAGGACTGATTCAAATGTATTTCTTTTTACAACTG
Organism: Tragulus kanchil; assembly: GCA_022376925.1. Classification (NCBI taxonomy): domain Eukaryota; kingdom Metazoa; phylum Chordata; class Mammalia; order Artiodactyla; family Tragulidae; genus Tragulus; species Tragulus kanchil. The sequence continues at coordinate 89,191,125 of JAIOJX010000023.1, read as the reverse complement.
AATATTCTATTGTATATATGTACCATAGCTTCTTTATCCATTCACTTGTTGATGGACATCTAGGTTGTTTCCATGTTCTAGATAAAAACATTGCAGTAAATTCTTTACTGCTGAGTCATCGGGAAAGCCCCTGAATATATCGTAACTAGGAATAATTTTCTTTGTAAATTTTTTTTATTTAGGCATTTGCTTTTCTTCATATTCTCTGAGCCCTTGTTCATTTCCTTATCCTTGTCAACAGTAGAGAACATGTGCCTCAATTACTATCTCTTTCTGCATCATTTGGATGAAGTGCTTCTTGTTGGAATCTTGTCTAACACATCAGACAGCTCTCATTTATATATTTTGAGAACTTTTGCATACATATGAATAGCATGTATGCAATTATATCTTTATCCATTACTTATCTAATTTTTTTTTTCAAAATTTAGCTGACTTCAATTTTGCATTTTCCTCATATACAGATGTAAACAACTGAAGTGCCTTGTATCTGCATTGTGCTTTTGTGTGTGTGTGAATGAGTGAGTAACTGACTGTGTGTGTGTGTGTGTGTGTGTGTGTCTGTTTATATGAAATTGTCATCTATGGAAAACTGTTTTTTTAACTGGATAATATTTAGAAATACACAAATAATACCTTAAATAAATAAGATATTCATTTTTAAGATAAGAAACAATGATTGTAAAATACCTACTGCTACAAATTAATCTATGATTAAGTGTTATATAATAACAACATTATGCAGATGTAATGGAGTGCTTTGTTATGTTTCTGTTTTGTTTTTGTTTTGGCCATGCCATTGAAAGGGGTGAAATTGGCAGACTTGGTAAAGAGGCCAGTGGGTTCTAAGAAGGACTGGGCGGGGGGGGGAAACAAACATTTTCTAGTCTAAAATGTTTGCCATGATAAAGATCTAGTCTGGAACTAACTTTATTATCTTATGAATACAAACTATTTTGCATTGGAATGTGTCATCTAATTTTAATGGCTGAAACCATCCTGTGGCTAATCTTGTGTTAATCTTATGGATGCAGGTCTGGTAAATCCTTTGCAACCTTAAAATATTCTTTTGGTCAATTGTTAATAACCAGCTGGAAAAACGACTGGCATAAACTAGCTGCAGGGGAACTCTTCTATCCCCCTTCCAGTTCCTTTAGCTGGAAGTTTTCTCTAACCCATTTTTCTTAATAAAACTTCTCCTGCACATAGTTCTGAGTGACAAAAGCAAAGTCTTTTTGATCCCATTGTGAAATTTTTCCTTTTGGAGATCAAGAATCTGACACCATTCATGTCCACCATCATCTATTACCATGTGGCCTTGTGGGATCTTCTCAGTTAGCCTAACCAGGGATTGAATCTGGTCCAGCAGTGAAAGCTTGGGGTCCTAACCACTAGACCACCAGGAAATTCCTCTTTTCTCTTTTGAATTGCTTTTTAAAATAAATATTTTATGAATACATAGAGAATTCTAAAGATAACTTATAACATAATAAAATAGTTTTCTTGTTTTAAACTTCTCTGTTCATGTCAAGTATGTTAACTATTGAAATAGCAAATCTGTATTAAAATTTAAATGCAGTATGTACATTATATAATTCCACAGCATCTCGTGACCTAGAATAATAATTATACTGGGCAAATCTTCCTGTACAAAGTACTCTCTTATAATTACAACATTATGTCAGATTTGAATAAGAATTATGCAGCATCAATTAGGTAATAAGTACTAAACTCAAAAGAGAAAAATGAAAATGACCTTAGGGGAGAAAGCACGGTCTCAGCTGTGGCTCTACATGTGTCCCCAGCTGCTGTGAATTTGATTCAAATCTGTAGGTGACTCTGGGCCCCAGAGCCCTCCCAACATAAGTCTCTTCTCTCTTTGGAAATGTTGGAGGCTAGGGGAGCCCCTGGAACCTTTGGGCCTCTGTGGGCTGTAGGTATAGCAGCAGGAACACAAGAGCTCTGTGGGATAGGATGGAACTTGTACTCAACTTTAGCCAGTGCTTGCCTGAGGTGAGCATTTTCCTCCCCCCAGCCATTGGTGCTTTCTCTCCATGGACATAGCTGCCATCTAGCTTTCCTGAACTCCCTTCTCTTACAAGAGAATCTCTTTTTTATAGAAGGACATGGTTCTTTTCAATTCTCTGTCCATGTCCTCAACTATCCAGTTGTAGCGGTTGCAGGTCTGACAGGTGGAGTTTAGGCTCCTGGATGCTTTGAGAAGTTTCTTCCCAATTTCCAAACAGTGTGCTTCCTCTCAGATATTTTTCTCGCCAGTTGCATGTGTCATATTCTTCATGTAATTTGGATCTTATTTGAAACTTCAGTTGGAGCTTCTGAATCTCACTTTAAAGTTGTGAATTTCTGAACTGCAACTATGCTTACTTGGTTTGGAGGCTTGTTGTTTTTACTATAAGATATTTAACCCTATGATTTCCTTCAAACAATTCTCAAGGCAGTTGTTTTTCCCCCTCTGGATATTCAAAGGAGACATTTAGGTTACTATCTTCATGCATGGACTTCATTTTCTGGTGGACTTCTGACAGATGGACTGGTAAATCACTACTTTCTGCTTTCCTCTGTCTCTCTTTTCCCAATTACCATGATCCATGTGATATCTAACCAGGACAAGCAAATGAATCATCTTTAGCATATTCTGGCCCAGGGACTATAATTGGTTCCAGTCATCTCTCAGGGTCTATTGCATGTGTGCATTTGAGAACTCCAGACTTCCTTTCTCCTCTATATTCTCCAGCACTCTCTGATTCCATCTTGAAATTTCTTGAGTGAGTAGTTCTGGTCCTTTCTGAAGATCAGTGCTGTCATTCAAACTGTCTGTTATTTCCTTCCCAGCTTCCTCTCCATTGTCCTATGATATTTTTAATCAGGATTTTCATCAGTCACCTGGGAAAGTTTAGAAGTCTGGCTTTTCCACTCTTTAAGAAATTCTACAGTGTGTAGAAGTGAAGATCAACACAGATTTTCATTCAATGCAACCAGAGAGAGGAGAGAGGATTTTGTTTGTCCCTTGTTCTCACCACAAGGCAAATAAGAACATCATTGGCTTATACTACTTGTCTAGTCTCCTCCATGGCTTCCCCACTGAATTCACCTTGGACAGATCCCTTTCTGGGAAACCCTTTTCCTCTTTTAAACCATTTCAAATCTGTATTATAGACACCGTCACAGCAGGAATTCCCAAGGAAACACACAGACACCTGATCCATGTCTCAAGCTCTCAAACATCATTGGCTGGGCAGCCCATAGCTGCTTTAGCACGAGCTAGGGAAACATGTTGGTAGCCCCTTGGCCAGCTCTCCTTGTCTCTGAAGGGCCTGGCAGCTCTACCTCTAATTGCCAGTGTTCTGTGAGTCATAAATAACCAACTGGAAAATAACTTTTGGACAACCCTTTTCCTTTTCTTAAACTATGTGTACTTTCTACTGGGAAAGATTGAAGGCAAAAGGAGACCAGGTAGCAGAGGATGTGGTGGTTAGATAGCATTACTGATTCAATGAACATGAATTTAAGCAAATTCCAGGAGATAGTGAAGGACAGGGAAGCCTGGCATGCTGCAGTTCATGGGATCACAAAGAGTCAGACATGACTTAGTGACTGAACAACAACAACTTTTTATTGTAAACCACTGCAGCAGTATATTCCAAAGTCTCTCAGGAAAACACAAAGTTTCCTGGCACATATCTCAGGCTTTTAAATATTAACAGCAGAGCAGCTTACAACTGTTCCGGAACAGTTGTAACAACTGTTCCGGGGAGATATTTTCATTAGAATAAACCAATAAACCAGAGTCTCACCTCTCAGCTTTGATTTCCAGTCCTCTGGGCCAGAGCTGATGACATGGAACCCCATAGCATGTTCCATCCCCAACACAAACAAGTGCCCAGCAACCAATGGTGATCTCTGTTGTCTGTGGAAGGGTGACTAGCTGGGTTCTTGGAAACTATACCACTTACTTCTGCTCTGCTCACTACACAGTTAGAAAGTGATATTATTCCACAGTGTATGGGTGAAGTGGCTGGCTGACTATAGCCTGCAGCTTGGGCGTCTCAGCCTACCTAGTCCTATAGCATGCCGAAAGGGTCTTGTCAGTACCAGGTCATCTCCCTTCTCTTTATCAGTGTGTCATAGCATAGAAGGGCCCCTAACTGAGGGACTCAAGTTGTCTCAGTATTGATGTTGGCCTGCTGGTGATCAGGGCCAGGCTGCATGGGCTCCCAGGCTGGCTGGTGCTAGCCTGATGGGTGGAATGGATCCTGATACAGCAGACTGTAGGGCTGGGCTGGGTGGTCTTGGTGTGGTGCCTTTTTACTGATTAGCAGGACTGGGACCCAGGGTATCTCCAGGCTAGTGATTGCTGGCTAGGATGTATATCTGTTCCTGGGGATAGTGCCCATTGACAGGTCTCATGGTGTCTGGTTAAAAGGCTCTGGTTGTCCAGGGCTAGTGTGATGATACTAGTTTTGGGTTAGATACTTGGTTCTCTGATGGACAGAGACCCAGGGTGGTGACAGGCTCTGGGGGTTTAAGGCAGCAGGCCTTATTGGTGGGTGAAGCTGTGTTTTCTCATGAACAGTTGCTTGGCCTGAGGCATACCAGTACTGGTATCAATAAGCACTAATGAGCTAGGAGAAGAATTCCAAAATGGCACTTGCCAGCACCAGTGTTCTCATGGTAGAAGGAGCTTTCAACATTGGGTACTGCCTTTAGTGTCTATGTCCTTAGGATGACACTAGAGAGACACTAGTTACCTCCTGCCTCTTAGGGTGGCTCTTCAAAATCAGCAGGTTGATCTGATTCAGACTCCTTTCAAATTACTGCTCTGCCCCAGGCCCCAGAGCATGTGAGAGTGTATATGCTTCATTTAAGAGTGGAATCTCAAGACTGGTTCAGGACGACAGAGCAGAAGGGTGTGCACTCAACATTTCTAGTGAGAGCACCAGAATCACAACAGACTGCTAAACAACCATCAACAGGAGGATTCAGAACCCACTCAAAAAGACACCCTACAATCCAAAGACAAAAGATAAGCCACAATGAGATGGTAGGAGAGGCACGATCACAATAAAATTAAATCCCATACCCAACAGGTGAGTGACCCACACACTGGAGAACAATTAGAACATAGAAGTTCTCCCACTGGAGTGAAGATTGTGAGCCCCCATCAGGCTTCCCAAGTTGGGAGTCTGGCAACAGGAGGAGACATCCTCAGAGAATCTGACTTTGAAAGTCAGCAGGACTTGATTTCAGGACTTCCACAGGACTGGGGGAAATAAGAAGCACTTGGAGGGCACACACAAAGTCTTGTGTGGAACAAGACCCATAGAAAAGGAACAGTGACCCCAGTGAACCAGATCTACCTGCTAGTGTTGGAGAATCTTGGGCAGAAACAAGAGGTGGCTGTGACTCACCGTGGGGATAAGTATACTGGCAGAATCAGTTATTGAACTACTCATTGGTGTGAATGTTCCACCAAATAGTGTTTAGGCTGTATCATCTCACAACAACAACAAAATACAACAGAAAGGGAAAACACCCCACCATTAAAGTTTTGCTAAGCACAGTCATGACCACCAAAGCAGCTCTTCCCACCACCAGTCCCTCCCATCAGGATGCATGCACGAACTTCTTAGATAGCCCCATCACCAGAGAGAGGGCAGAAAGTAGAAGCAAGAACTATAATCCGCAGCCTGTAGAACAAAAAACACAATCACAGAAAGCTGCACAAAATGAAAAGGCAGATGATTATGTCCCAGATGAAGGAACAAGATGAACCCCTCCCCCGCTAAAAAAACAAAAAAGACAGCTAAATGAAGTGGACCCGCATTCATGGAGAGGGTTTTACATTGGTACTGCCTTTAGTGTCTATGTCCTTAGGATGACACTAGAGAGACACTAGTTACCTCCTGCCTCTTAGGGTGGCTCTTCAAAATCAGCAGGTTGATCTGATTCAGACTCCTTTCAAATTACTGCTCTGCCCCAGGCCCCAGAGCATGTGAGAGTGTATATGCTTCATTTAAGAGTGGAATCTCAAGACTGGTTCAGGACGACAGAGCAGAAGGGTGTGCACTCAACATTTCTAGTGAGAGCACCAGAATCACAACAGACTGCTAAACAACCATCAACAGGAGGATTCAGAACCCACTCAAAAAGACACCCTACAATCCAAAGACAAAAGATAAGCCACAATGAGATGGTAGGAGAGGCACGATCACAATAAAATTAAATCCCATACCCAACAGGTGAGTGACCCACACACTGGAGAACAATTAGAACATAGAAGTTCTCCCACTGGAGTGAAGATTGTGAGCCCCCATCAGGCTTCCCAAGTTGGGAGTCTGGCAACAGGAGGAGACATCCTCAGAGAATCTGACTTTGAAAGTCAGCAGGACTTGATTTCAGGACTTCCACAGGACTGGGGGAAATAAGAAGCACTTGGAGGGCACACACAAAGTCTTGTGTGGAACAAGACCCATAGAAAAGGAACAGTGACCCCAGTGAACCAGATCTACCTGCTAGTGTTGGAGAATCTTGGGCAGAAACAAGAGGTGGCTGTGACTCACCGTGGGGATAAGTATACTGGCAGAATCAGTTATTGGAACTACTCATTGGTGTGAATGTTCCACCAAATAGTGTTTAGGCTGTATCATCTCACAACAACAACAAAATACAACAGAAAGGGAAAACACCCCACCATTAAAGTTTTGCTAAGCACAGTCATGACCACCAAAGCAGCTCTTCCCACCACCAGTCCCTCCCATCAGGATGCATGCACGAACTTCTTAGATAGCCCCATCACCAGAGAGAGGGCAGAAAGTAGAAGCAAGAACTATAATCCCGCAGCCTGTAGAACAAAAAACACAATCACAGAAAGCTGCACAAAATGAAAAGGCAGATGATTATGTCCCAGATGAAGGAACAAGATGAACCCCTCCCCCGCTAAAAAAACAAAAAAGACAGCTAAATGAAGTGGAACAGGCAACCTTCCAGAAAAAGAATTCAGCATGAGAGTGAAGATGATCCAGGATCTTAGAAAAATAATGGAGGCAAGTATTAGAAATGCAAGAAATATTTAGCAAAGATCTAGAAGAACTAAAAAATAAACAGAGATGTACAATACAATAACTGAAATGAAAAATACACTAGAAGCTAGAGTCAATAGCAGAATAACCAAATCAGAAGAACAGGTAAGTGTTCTCCCTCTCCCTCTCCCTCTCTTCCATTGTTCTTAGCAGACAGAAAAATGGAAATCACTGCCATAGAATAGAATTAAAAAAAAAAAAGAAAGAAAGGAAATGATAGCCTAAGAGACCTCTGGGACAACATTAAACACACCAACATTCATATTATAGGGGTCCAAGAAGGAAAAGAGAGAGAGGACCCAAGAAAATATTTGAAGAGATAATAGTTGAAAATTTCCTTAACATGGGAAGGGAAAGAGTCATCCAAGTTCAGGAAGTGCAGAGAGTCTCAGAGAGGATAAAGTGAAGGATAAACGTGCCGAGAAACAATAATAAAATTGACACCAGTTAAAGACAAAGAAAAATTATTAAAATCAACAAGGGTAAAATAAGGGAACTCCCATAAGGTCATCAACTGATTTTTCAGCAGAAACTCTGCAAGCTAGAAGGGAATGGCAGTATATATTTGAAGTGATAAAAGGAAAGAACCACAACCAAGACTACTCTACCCAGCAAAGTTCTGACTCAGATTTTTTGAAGAAATCAAAAGCTTTACAGACAATTAAGGGCTAAGATAATTCAACACTACCAGAATAGTTTCACAACAAATGTTACACAAACTCTTTTAGGCAGGAAAGAGGCTAGCAACTTATAATCACGTTGTACATATACAGACTGCTATATCAAAATCTCATGGGAACAGCAAACCCAGAACTACAATAGACACACACACATAAAAGAAAAAGGAACCCAAACACAACACTAAAAATGGTCATTAAGTTACTAGAGAAGAAAACAAAAGAGGAAGAAAAGAAAAAAGGACTACTGATACAAATCCCATCTCTGGCTCAAGACTCCAGTCTGCCAGAAACCCTCAGAGATCAGAGCAGTCACAGGTGTAGCTGTCCTGGCTCTGAGGCCAGATCCATGGCATGGGGGAAGGAGGACAGGATAGGACCCCGCCTCGGGGTTCCACCCACACGGCCCATGTCAGCACAGGGTGGGAGTGGCCAGGCCTGTTCCGTGTTCATCCAGGTCATCCAGATCCCAGTCACCAAGCCCCCGTGTATCCTGGCGCCTCATCTTCCAGAGCACTTACAGCTGGAGGGCCTCCTAGGCCCTTCCCCTGGTTTGACAAACACCTGGGTCTCCCGCAGAACCAGGCAAGCCCACACCCCGTCCTGTCACTGCCGCCCTCCTGGTCTCCAATCTCCTGCTTGCTGTTTGATGTCTGCTTTTGCTGCCACCTTGGGAATGTTTAACCTTTAGACTGTTTCCTCTGGTGTCTTGTTTACCATCTTCACTGTTCTGCCTCCTGACTGGGGTTCTCAGCTTAGCCACCTTGGCCTGGGTTGCTTTTCAGACTTTCTGGTCTTCCCTCAGCTGCCTTCCCTCAGGCTGGCTGGCTCAGGAACCTCACCCTCAGCCTGCAGACACCACGTCCTGCCTAGAATACACTCAAGGAGGCGGTAATGGGGTGTGGGGAAAGTCCAGGTCTATCTACTGCTTCAGAAAGGATGTGACACCAGGAGCACATGGTGGGGGGTGGGGAGCTGCCGCCATGGGATTCCCACAGCGTCAGGACTGCCTACTCCCAGATGCACCTTCCCGCAGGGCTCCTGACTCTGGATGACAAGACTTTTGTAAGATCTCGGTGCAGCAAGAGATAGGCAAATCGGTCAAATTATAAGAAAAAAGTTAAGTTTTATTGGGATCCTGCTCCCGGGCGAGGTTCACGGGTAGTGAACAGGGCCGTGAAGTCGCACCCAGAGGCGGGGCAAGGGGCTTTTATCTGCTCAGGGTTAAAAAAACGTAAGTCAGGGGAGGGGTAAAGTCTTGAGCCTGAGCAGAGGCATTTTCTTTGTTTGAGCTCTACTTGGTCTGGGCGGGAAAATTCCAGATGCAGCTGGCACCAGTGATGAGTCAGCAGGCAATCTTTTGAGACCACTGCCTCCTGGAACGTCTAGGCCCCATGGGCGCCCATCGACCTAACAACTTTATCTGTAAATATGCTCCTAATATGCAACTTTGAGAATAAAATAGAAGCATCATGTATTTTAAAAGATAAAATGAACTGTGACACACCGTATTCAATTTAATATATATTTTTAAGATTTTGTTATTTAAGTAAATGGAATGTAATGGTACTTAACTTTTACAAAAGAGAGGAAAATGATATTTTTACCATCTGGAGAAAATAAATATTCTCATTGTTGTGAAAACCTCAAAAAAAAAAAACAAAAAAAAAAGAAAGAAAGAAAAAGAAACAAACCCCTGTTAACTAAAACAGATAAAACAACTTGAGAGTTGTGGGTTAAGTTTTATTTGGGGCATAATTAGGACTGAAGCCCAGGAGACAGCATCCCAGATAGCTCTGAGAGACTGCTCCAAAGAGATAGGGGAGGAAAGCCAATATAAGGGTTTCAGTGTGGGGGGGAAATTCAAATGCCATCAAGTAAAGGGTTTCCAAAGGGGTTTTTGTTTTACAAATGGTTTGGGTCTGACAGGCAGAAATTTAATGGTTTTGTTTTACAAATAGTTTGGGTCTGTCTAGCGCTTTTGGGTGTGAGGAGTCCAAACGGGGGGGGGTTCTTCACTGCTTCAAAGGATGTGACACCAGGAGCACATGGTGGGGGGTGGGGAGCTGCCGCCATGGGATTCCCACAGCGTCAGGACTGCCTACTCCCAGATGCACCTTCCCGCAGGGCTCCTGACTCTGGATGACAAGACTTTTGTAAGATCTCGGTGCAGCAAGAGATAGGCAAATCGGTCAAATTATAAGAAAAAAGTTAAGTTTTATTGGGATCCTGCTCCCGGGCGAGGTTCACGGGTAGTGAACAGGGCCGTGAAGTCGCACCCAGAGGCGGGGCAAGGGGCTTTTATCTGCTCAGGGTTAAAAAAACGTAAGTCAGGGGAGGGGTAAAGTCTTGAGCCTGAGCAGAGGCATTTTCTTTGTTTGAGCTCTACTTGGTCTGGGCGGGAAAATTCCAGATGCAGCTGGCACCAGTGATGAGTCAGCAGGAAATCTTTTGAGACCACTGCCTCCTGGAACGTCTAGGCCCCATGGGCGCCCATCGACCTAACAACTTTATCTGTAAATATGCTCCTAATATGCAACTTTGAGAATAAAATAGAAGCATCATGTATTTTAAAAGATAAAATGAACTGTGACACACCGTATTCAATTTAATATATATTTTTAAGATTTTGTTATTTAAGTAAATGGAATGTAATGGTACTTAACTTTTACAAAAGAGAGGAAAATGATATTTTTACCATCTGGAGAAAATAAATATTCTCATTGTTGTGAAAACCTCAAAAAAAAAAACAAAAAAAAAAGAAAGAAAGAAAAAGAAACAAACCCCTGTTAACTAAAACAGATAAAACAACTTGAGAGTTGTGGGTTAAGTTTTATTTGGGGCATAATTAGGACTGAAGCCCAGGAGACAGCATCCCAGATAGCTCTGAGAGACTGCTCCAAAGAGATAGGGGAGGAAAGCCAATATAAGGGTTTCAGTGTGGGGGGGAAATTCAAATGCCATCAAGTAAAGGGTTTCCAAAGGGGTTTTTGTTTTACAAATGGTTTGGGTCTGACAGGCAGAAATTTAATGGTTTTGTTTTACAAATAGTTTGGGTCTGTCTAGCGCTTTTGGGTGTGAGGAGATGCATGGATTGAGATGATAAAATCTATTCCTAGAAAGTCATTTACCTATCTAAAGACCTGCCCCACCAGATTCCTTGGAGCACAGAGTGCCTCTATCCAACCCTGATCTCCATCAGCGGGTATTGAAGGTCAGCACCTCTCAATAGCACAGGGTCTGGTCTCTGCAGAGGCAGAGGGCAAATGTCCTTGTTGTCCAGTCATTGGCAATGTAATTGGTAAATGCCAGATTGTAGTTGACACCCCAAACAAGAAAGTGGCAATAGGAATATTGATAATTATCTTCAATGTAAATAGATTAAGTTCTCCAACCAAAAGACACAGACTGGCTGAATGTATTATACAAAAACAAGACCTATGTGTATGCTCTTTATAGGAGACCCACTTCCGACCAGGGACACATACAGACTGAAAGTGAGGGGATGGAAGAAAGTTCTCCATGCAAATAGAAATTTAAAGAAAAAGCTATTGTAGCAGTAATATCAGACAGAATAGACCTTTTTTTTTTTTTCAAAATAGACTTTTAAATAAAGACTGTTACAAGAGACAAAGAAGGGGAATATATAACAATTTTAAATATATATGCTCCAACATAGGAGCACCTCAATATATAAAGCAAATACTAACAGTCATAAAGGGAGAAATCAAGAATAACACAATAATAGTGGGAATTTTAACACTCTATTTTCATCAATGAACAGATTATCCAAACAGAAGATAAATAAAGAAACATGGACCTTAAATGACACGTAAGAACAGAAGGATTTAACTAATATTTATAGAGAATTCCATCCAAAAGCAGCAGAATACACATTATTTTCAAGTGTGCTTGGAATATTCTTCAGGATTGGTGACATGCTGGACCACAAAGTGATTCTCAGTAAATTTAAGAGGTTTAGAATTCTATCAAGCATCTTTTCTTACCACAATGTTATGGGATTAGAAATAAACTATAAGAAAAAAGTATAAACAACACACACACCTAGATGCTAAACAATATGCTACTAAACAACCAATGGATCACTGAATAAATCAAAGAGGGGATTTAAAAATATCTAGACAAAAAAATGCATTCCCCAGTAAATTCTAAGGAGTTTGTAAACAAATTTAAGCAACACTATTAAAAAACTGCCCCACCAGATTCCTTGGAGCACAGAGTGCCTCTATCCAACCCTGATCTCCATCAGCGGGTATTGAAGGTCAGCACCTCTCAATAGCACAGGGTCTGGTCTCTGCAGAGGCAGAGGGCAAATGTCCTTGTTGTCCAGTCATTGGCAATGTAATTGGTAAATGCCAGATTGTAGTTGACACCCCAAACAAGAAAGTGGCAATAGGAATATTGATAATTATCTTCAATGTAAATAGATTAAGTTCTCCAACCAAAAGACACAGACTGGCTGAATGTATTATACAAAAACAAGACCTATGTGTATGCTCTTTATAGGAGACCCACTTCCGACCAGGGACACATACAGACTGAAAGTGAGGGGATGGAAGAAAGTTCTCCATGCAAATAGAAATTTAAAGAAAAAGCTATTGTAGCAGTAATATCAGACAGAATAGACCTTTTTTTTTTTTTCAAAATAGACTTTTAAATAAAGACTGTTACAAGAGACAAAGAAGGGGAATATATAACAATTTTAAATATATATGCTCCAACATAGGAGCACCTCAATATATAAAGCAAATACTAACAGTCATAAAGGGAGAAATCAAGAATAACACAATAATAGTGGGAATTTTAACACTCTATTTTCATCAATGAACAGATTATCCAAACAGAAGATAAATAAAGAAACATGGACCTTAAATGACACGTAAGAACAGAAGGATTTAACTAATATTTATAGAGAATTCCATCCAAAAGCAGCAGAATACACATTATTTTCAAGTGTGCTTGGAATATTCTTCAGGATTGGTGACATGCTGGACCACAAAGTGATTCTCAGTAAATTTAAGAGGTTTAGAATTCTATCAAGCATCTTTTCTTACCACAATGTTATGGGATTAGAAATAAACTATAAGAAAAAAGTATAAACAACACACACACCTAGATGCTAAACAATATGCTACTAAACAACCAATGGATCACTGAATAAATCAAAGAGGGGATTTAAAAAAATATCTAGAGACAAATGAAAATGAATGCACAATGATCCAAAACCTACGGGATGTAGGAGGGCAGTTCTAAGAGGGAAATTTATAGCAATACAATCTTACTACAGTAAACAAAAAAATTTCAAGCAAACCACCCTATCTTACACCTAAAGCAACTATAGAAAGAGGAACAAACAAAACCTAACGTTAGTAGGAGGGAAAAATCATAAAAGGAGACTTCCCTGATGGTTCAGTGGTTAACAATCCACCTTGCAATGCAGGAGACATGAGTTTGATCCCTCCTCGGGGAACTAAAATCCAGGGAGCAGCTAAGCCCTTGCACCACAACTACTGAAGCTCACATGCTCTAGAGCCCATGTGACACAAAGGGGAGAATTTATGCACTGAAAAGGAAGATCCCACATGATACAGAAAAGACTCCATGTACCCAATGAAGCCAAATAAAACAGATAAGAAATTATAAGATCAAAGGAAAAATAAATGAAACAGAGATGAAACAAATGAATTTGAAATTGAAACTTAGTTCTTTGAAAAGGTAAACAAAATTGATAAACTTTTAGTCAGACTCAACCAGAAAAAATGGAAGACTCTACTCAACAAAATTAGACATGAAAAAGAAAAAGTTAAAACTGACACTTCAGAAATAAAAAGGATCATAAAAGACTTTTACAAGCAGCTATAGGCCAAAATAAATGGACAATCTGGAAGAAATCGATAAATTTTTGGAAAGGTACGTTCCATCAAGCCTGAACCAGGAAGAAATAAAAAATATGAACAGACCAATCACAAGTACTAAAATTGAAATGGTGATTTTAAAACCTCCAATAAACAAAATCCAGGACATGATGACTTCACAGGTGGATTCTATCAAACGTTTAGAGAAGAGCTAACATCTATCTTTTTGAAGCTGTTCTGAAAATACTGCAGAGGCTAGAAAACTCCCAAACTCATTCTATGAGGCCACAATCACCCTGATACCAAAACCTGACAAAGATGCTACAATAAGAAAATTATAGGCCAACATCACTGCTGAACATAGATGCAAAAGTCCTCAATAAAATATTATCAATTTAAATCCAACAATACACTGTAATCAAAAGAGATTTATCCAAGGGACCAAGAATTCTTCAGTATGCAGAAAACAATTAGTATGATAGCCACACCAACAGCATGAAGGTAAAAACCATATGATCATCACAATAGATGGAGGAAAGGCTTTTGACAAAATTCAACACTTATTTATGATGAAAAAAAAAAAAAAAACTCTCCAGAAAGTGGACCTAGAGGATATCTACCTCAAAATTATAAAGGCAATTATGACAAACCTACAGCTAACATCATATTCAATGTTGAAGCTACAGCAATCAAAATTGGAAAAGAAGTAAAATTGTCACTGTGGGTGGAGCTAAGATGGTGGCGTAGAAGGACGTGCACACATCTCTCCTGCAAAATCGCCTGAATTGCAACGAGTTCCTGAAAAACCATCGACAGGAGGAGGTTGGATCTGATCACAGAGAGGATACTCCACATCGAAGAACAAAGGAGAAGCCGCATCAAGACGGTAGGAAGGGTGCAATCGCACTTTTAAAAGTTAAACCTCATACCCGCCAGAGAGACTGGGCGGGCCAAAGGCGCAAAGCCTGTTGCATATCAAGACCTGGGAAAGGAGTGGTGACGCCCACAAGGGAGTGAGCCAGACCTGCTTTGGAGGGTCCAGGTGCCCCCTTGAGCTAGAAGTGCCCTTGAGCAGTCCTCGGAAGGACGGCACTCAGTTTCCTTTGGAGGAAGTTACCATTAACCCGATCACAGAGCCCCCCGAAGAGGACCGGAAACTCTGTGCACACTGTGATCCTGCATGAGACTGAGCCAGACTCACCTCTGAGTAATCTGACGTCTCCTGCAGTGGCGGGGGTCGACAGTGGCCTGCAGCAGGGTCCAGGTCACTGCGGAAGTGCTTCCCATAGAGCGTGTGGGAATAAATCCTTTGTGAGACAGACGCTATTTTCCCTACTGTAGTTTGGCTGCTGGTCAAACTGCAGGGCTACTGGTCAAGCTACAGAGAGGGAACTTAGCTCCACCCAGCAAGAAAAGGGATTTGGATCAAGAAACTCCCAGGGCCAGCCTGAGCGGGCCTTTTAGTTCTGCAATAGGCCGAAATAAACAAGCAGTCAAAGAGGTCTTCAGATCCAACTACTGCCAGAGGCGAGAAAAAGACTGATCATTTCTGAATAGCCAGCAAGAGACAGAAGAACATAAACACTATTTTCACGTTTTGTCTGAAGCTGGAGTTACTGTTGGATTTTTAAAACTGTATTTTATTCCTTATTCTTTTTTATTGCTTTTTTTTTTTTGTATTGTATTGTTCTGTTTCAATTGTTTTTTTCCTTTTTTCCAAACCCCCTCAGTGCACTCCCCCTTTATTTTTTGTTTTTTTGAGTGTGTGAGAGTGGGTGTGTTTATTTCCTCCATTGAATTCTATTGAAGCTACTGATCTTACCAGTAAGACTGAATATATTCAAGTTTACATAATTTTTTTTTCTTCTTTTTCTTTTTAAACCACACATTTTATTTTGGTATAAACTTCTGGTTCCCCATTGGCCTTTTAAGGTTCTGTGGGGGTTTTGTTTGTTTTTATTGTTTTTGCTTTGTTTTTCTATATTTTTCTATATACTTATCTCTGTTTTAATTTTTAAATTTTTTCATTTGTACTACTACTTCCTCTATAATTCTTTGGTTTCTCCGATGCTCCTTTCCTATAGCAGTAAACTCTAATACATACAAATCTTTATCTCCCTATATTTAACTTTGCAATATTATTCTATATTTCGCTTCTATCCTCCCTTTCTCTTTTTCCCTTTTCCCACCACATTTCTTAGTCTGTTCTGTCCTCATTGCCTTATCCCCAATGGGGACCCTGCTCTAGCATTATTCTCCAATTGGTGCACTACTTAGTTTGGTTATTAACTGGTGGAGATCATTCTTGGTTTTCTGTATTCGCCGTGCTAACGTATTGTGCTGTATTTTTGGCTGGAATGCTTGGTTTATGTTACAGCTGTAATTTTTTTCTATGCAGCAGGGTCCAGGTCACTGGAAGTGCTTCCCATAGAGCGTGTGGAATAAATCCTTTGTGAGACAGACGTATTTTCCCTACTGTAGTTTGGCTGCTGGTCAAACTGCAGGGCTACTGGTCAAGCTACAGAGAGGGAACTTAGCTCCACCCAGCAAGAAAAGGGATTTGGATCAAGAAACTCCCAGGGCCAGCCTGAGCGGGCCTTTTAGTTCTGCAATAGGCCGAAATAAACAAGCAGTCAAAGAGGTCTTCAGATCCAACTACTGCCAGAGGCGAGAAAAAGACTGATCATTTCTGAATAGCCAGCAAGAGACAGAAGAACATAAACACTATTTTCACGTTTTGTCTGAAGCTGGAGTTACTGTTGGATTTTTAAAACTGTATTTTATTCCTTATTCTTTTTTATTGCTTTTTTTTTTTGTATTGTATTGTTCTGTTTCAATTGTTTTTTTCCTTTTTTCCAAACCCCCTCAGTGCACTTCCCCTTTATTTTTTGTTTTTTTGAGTGTGTGAGAGTGGGTGTGTTTATTTCCTCCATTGAATTCTATTGAAGCTACTGATCTTACCAGTAAGACTGAATATATTCAAGTTTACATAATTTTTTTTTCTTCTTTTTCTTTTTAAACCACACATTTTATTTTGGTATAAACTTCTGGTTCCCCATTGGCCTTTTAAGGTTCTGTGGGGGTTTTGTTTGTTTTTATTGTTTTTGCTTTGTTTTTCTATATTTTTCTATATACTTATCTCTTTTTTAATTTTCTCAATTTTTCATTTGTACTACTACTTCCTCTATAATTCTTTGGTTTCTCCGATGCTCCTTTCCTATAGCAGTAAACTCTAATACATACAAATCTTTATCTCCCTATATTTAACTTTGCAATATTATTCTATATTTCGCTTCTATCCTCCCTTTCTCTTTTTCCCTTTTCCCACCACATTTCTTAGTCTGTTCTGTCCTCATTGCCTTATCCCCAATGGGGACCCTGCTCTAGCATTATTCTCCAATTGGTGCACTACTTAGTTTGGTTATTAACTGGTGGAGATCATTCTTGGTTTTCTGTATTCGCCGTGCTAACGTATTGTGCTGTATTTTTGGCTGGAATGCTTGGTTTATGTTACAGCTGTATATGTTTGTGTGTATAATTCAATACACTAAATAGTATTTGCATAATATTTTAATTGCCATTTTTCAAAGGTATAACTTCTGTTTCTCACTCGCGTATATATGTTTTAATATCATTTAATGCCATAACAAACCAGCCGTCAAATCTTCATTCCCTGGTCAGGCAACAAGCCCCGGGGCTTTAGGGAGGGAGCACTGACTCCAAAACTCTACAATACTAGAGAACGCCTAACACTAAAGAGCAGTATACAAGTGAGAACGCCAACAAAGGTAATCACTTGTATGCAAGTACGGACATCACCCAACCACCAGCATCACCCAGAATAAGAAGCCCCATCCAAACAACAAACACCAACAGACATAACTCAAAGTCTGGGAAAAGGAAATCCCAAACAGAGTCAGTTAAAAAATTAATAACAATGAAACGGCAGAGAAATACCACACAAGTGAAGGAACAAGCTACAAACACACAAGATCAAATCAACGAAGAAGATTTGGACAAACTTTCTGAAAGTGATTTCAGAAGAATGATAGTAAAGATGATCAAAGACACTGAAAACAAAATGTTAGAGAAATTGCAAGACACAACTAACACACTGAATAAAGAAATACAAGAACTTACAGATAAAGTGACAGAGACAAACAACTCAATTGCTGAACTGAAAAACACTGTAGAAGGAATCAAGAGCAGAGTATCTGAGACAGAAGACCGGATAAGTGAGCTGGAAGATAAAATGGTGGAAGTAACTGCTGAAAAACAGACTCTAGCTCAAAGAATGAAAAGAGCAGAGGACAGCCTCAGAGACCTCTGGGATAATATCAAACACACCAATATTCAAATTATAGGGGTTCCAGAAGAAGAAGAAAAAAAGAAAGGTTATGAGAAATTTTTTGAAGAGATTCTAGTTGAAAATTTCCCCAACATGGGAAAAGAAATAGTCAATCAAGTCCAAGAAGCGCAAAGAGTACCATACAGAATCAATCCGAGAAGAAACACACCAAGACATATTAATGAAGCAAACACAAAGATAGAATTCTCAAAGCAGCAAGGGAAAAGCAACTAGTGACATACAAGGGAAAGCTCATACGTTTAAAAGCTGATCCTTCAACAGAAGCTCTGCAGGCCAGAAGGGAATGGCAGGACACATTTAAACGGCTAAAAGAGAATAATCTGCAACCAAGAATCCTCTACCCTTCTGTTTCTCACTCGGTATATATGTTTTAATATCATTTAATGCCATAACAAACCAGCTCAAATCATCATTCCCTGGTCAGGCAACAAGCCCCGGGGCTTTAGGGAGGGAGCACTGACTCCAAAACTCTACAATACTAGAGAACGCCTAACACTAAAGAGCAGTATACAAGTGAGAACGCCAACAAAGGTAATCACTTGTATGCAAGTACGGACATCACCCAACCACCAGCATCACCCAGAATAAGAAGCCCCATCCAAACAACAAACACCAACAGACATAACTCAAAGTCTGGGAAAAGGAAATCCCAAACAGAGTCAGTTAAAAAATTAATAACAATGAAACGGCAGAGAAATACCACACAAGTGAAGGAACAAGCTACAAACACACAAGATCAAATCAACGAAGAAGATTTGGACAAACTTTCTGAAAGTGATTTCAGAAGAATGATAGTAAAGATGATCAAAGACACTGAAAACAAAATGTTAGAGAAATTGCAAGACACAACTAACACACTGAATAAAGAAATACAAGAACTTACAGATAAAGTGACAGAGACAAACAACTCAATTGCTGAACTGAAAAACACTGTAGAAGGAATCAAGAGCAGAGTATCTGAGACAGAAGACCGGATAAGTGAGCTGGAAGATAAAATGGTGGAAGTAACTGCTGAAAAACAGACTCTAGCTCAAAGAATGAAAAGAGCAGAGGACAGCCTCAGAGACCTCTGGGATAATATCAAACACACCAATATTCAAATTATAGGGGTTCCAGAAGAAGAAGAAAAAAAGAAAGGTTATGAGAAATTTTTTGAAGAGATTCTAGTTGAAAATTTCCCCAACATGGGAAAAGAAATAGTCAATCAAGTCCAAGAAGCGCAAAGAGTACCATACAGAATCAATCCGAGAAGAAACACACCAAGACATATTAATGAAGCAAACACAAAGATAGAATTCTCAAAGCAGCAAGGGAAAAGCAACTAGTGACATACAAGGGAAAGCTCATACGTTTAAAAGCTGATCCTTCAACAGAAGCTCTGCAGGCCAGAAGGGAATGGCAGGACACATTTAAACGGCTAAAAGAGAATAATCTGCAACCAAGAATCCTCTACCCTGCAAGGATCTCATTCAAAATTGATGGAGAAATCAAAAGCTTTACAGATAAGTAAAAATTAAAAGAATTCAGTAACACCAAACCAGCCTTACAACAAGTGTTAAAGGGACTTATATAGACAACGAGTATAAAAGAAGGTGAAGATCCACAAAACAAACCCATCATAACATCTAAGAAGATGACAATAGGATCCTTTGTATCAATAATCGCTTTGAATGTAAATAGACTAAATGCTCCAACCAAACAACAAAGGCTGGCTGAATGGATTCAAAAACACGACCCATAGATATGCTGCCTCCAGGAAACTCACTTCAGACCTAGAGACACTCATAGACTGAAAGTGAGAGGCTGGAAAAAGATCTTCCATGCAAATGGAAATCAAACGAAAGCTGGAGTAGCAATCCTCATATCAGACAAAATAGATTTTAAAGGAAAGAAGATTCTAAGAGACAAGGCAGGTCACTACATCATGATTAAGGGATCTATCCAAGAAGGAGACATAACAGTCATGAATATCTACGAACCCAACACAGGCACACCTCAATACATAAGACAGATACTTTCAGACATAAAAGAAGAAATCAACAATAACACAGTAATAGTAGGAGACTATTAACACTCCTCTCACACCAATGGACAGATCATCCAAACAGAAAATTAAGAAAGAAACACAAGCCTTAAATGCCACACTAGAAGAAATGGACCTCATCAATATCTTTAGGACGTTCCATCCAAAAGCAGGAGAATACACTTTCTTCTCAAGTGCTCACAGAACATTCTCCAGGATGGACCACATCTTGGGCCGCAAATCTAACCTCAGTCAATTCAAGAAAACTGAAATCATATTAACCATCTTATCAGACCACAATGCAATGAGACTAGAGATCAACTACGGGAAAAAAACTGCTAAAAACACAAACACATGGAGATCAAACAACACATGCCTAAAAAATCAACTGATCGTTTAAGAAATCAAAGGGAACTCATACGTTTAAAAGCTGATCCTTCAACAGAAGCTCTGCAGGCCAGAAGGGAATGGCAGGACACATTTAAACGGCTAAAAGAGAATAATCTGCAACCAAGAATCCTCTACCCTGCAAGGATCTCATTCAAAATTGATGGAGAAATCAAAAGCTTTACAGATAAGTAAAAATTAAAAGAATTCAGTAACACCAAACCAGCCTTACAACAAGTGTTAAAGGGACTTATATAGACAACGAGTATAAAAGAAGGTGAAGATCCACAAAACAAACCCATCATAACATCTAAGAAGATGACAATAGGATCCTTTGTATCAATAATCGCTTTGAATGTAAATAGACTAAATGCTCCAACCAAACAACAAAGGCTGGCTGAATGGATTCAAAAACACGACCCATAGATATGCTGCCTCCAGGAAACTCACTTCAGACCTAGAGACACTCATAGACTGAAAGTGAGAGGCTGGAAAAAGATCTTCCATGCAAATGGAAATCAAACGAAAGCTGGAGTAGCAATCCTCATATCAGACAAAATAGATTTTAAAGGAAAGAAGATTCTAAGAGACAAGGCAGGTCACTACATCATGATTAAGGGATCTATCCAAGAAGGAGACATAACAGTCATGAATATCTACGAACCCAACACAGGCACACCTCAATACATAAGACAGATACTTTCAGACATAAAAGAAGAAATCAACAATAACACAGTAATAGTAGGAGACTATTAACACTCCTCTCACACCAATGGACAGATCATCCAAACAGAAAATTAAGAAAGAAACACAAGCCTTAAATGCCACACTAGAAGAAATGGACCTCATCAATATCTTTAGGACGTTCCATCCAAAAGCAGGAGAATACACTTTCTTCTCAAGTGCTCACAGAACATTCTCCAGGATGGACCACATCTTGGGCCGCAAATCTAACCTCAGTCAATTCAAGAAAACTGAAATCATATTAACCATCTTATCAGACCACAATGCAATGAGACTAGAGATCAACTACGGGAAAAAAACTGCTAAAAACACAAACACATGGAGATCAAACAACACATGCCTAAAAAATCAACTGATCGTTTAAGAAATCAAAGGGGAAATTTAAAAATGCCTGGAAGAAAATGACAATGAACACACGACAGTGCAAAACCTATGGGATACTGCAAAAGCAGTTCTAAGAGGGAAGTTTATAGCAATTCAATCCCACCTCAAGAAACTAGGAAAATCTCAAACAGATTTTGACCTAACCTTATGCTTAAAAACAACTGGAGAAAGAACAAAAACACCCCAAAGCCAGCAGAAGAAGGGAAATCATAAAGATCAAAGCAGAAATAAATGATAAAGAAATGAGAGGAACAATAGTAAAGATAAATAAAACAAAAAGATGGTTCTTCAAAAAGGTAAATAAAATCGACACACCACTGGCCAGATTCATCAAGCAAAAGGGAGAGAAGAACCAGATCAACAAAATCAAAAATGAAAAAGGAGCAATTACAACAGATAATGCAGAAATCCAAAGGCTTCTAAGAGACTATTATGAACAACTCTATGGCAACAAACTGGACAACCTGGAAGAAATGGACAGTTTCTTAGAGAAGATTAATCTCCCAAGACTCAACCAGGAAGAAATAGAAACTATGAACAAGCCAATCTCAAGCTCAGAAATTGACTTTGTGATCAAAAATCTACCCAAAAGTAAAAGCCCAGGGCCAGATGGTTTCACAAGTGAATTCTACCAAACATTTAAAGAAGAGCTAATGCCTATGCTTCTAAAACTCTTCCAAAAAATTGCACAGGAACGAAGACATCCAAACACATTCTATGAGGCCGCCATCACCCTGATACCAAAGCCAGGCAAAGACAACACAAAAAAGGAAAATTAAAGGCCAATTTTACTAATGAATTTAGACGCCAAAATCCCCAACAAAATCCTAGCAAACAGAATTCAACAACACATCAAAAAGCTCATGCATCATGATCAAGTTGGGTTCATCCCAGGCATGCAAGGATTCTTCAATATCCGCAAATCAATCAATGTGATACACCATATCAACAAATTCAGAGACAAAAATCACATGATAATCTCAATAGATGCAGAAAAAGCCTTTGACAAAGTACAGCATCCATTTATGTTTTTAAAAAAAAAAAACTCTTCAAAAAATGGGCATAGAAGGAACCTATCTCAACATAGTGAAAGCCATATATGAGAAGCCGAGAACATTATCCTCAATGGTGAAAAACTCAAAGCATTTCCTCTAAGATCAGGAACAAGACAAGGGTGTTCACTTTCAACACTCTTATTCAACATAGTCCTGGAAGTTCTAGAAACAGCAATAAGAGAAGAGAAAGAAATCAAAGGAATCCAATTGGAAAGGAAGAAGTCAAACTCTCTCTTTTTGCTGACGAGATGATATTATACATAGAAAATCCCAAAGACACTATTACAAAACTACTAGAGTTAATCAGCAAATTCAGCAAAGTCGCAGGATACAAAATCAATATACAGAAATCACTGGCATTCCTATACACAAACAATGAAAAATCAGAAAATGAAATCAAAGAGGCAATCCCCTTCACCCCTGCAACCAAAAGAATCAAATATCTAGGAATAAACCTACCCAAAGAAACAAAAGAACTGTACATTGAAAATTACAAGACACTCACGAGAGACATTAAAGAAGACTTAAACAGATGGAGAGATATTCCATGTTCCTGGGTCAGAAGAATCAATATTGTGAAAATGACCATACTACCAAATATCATCTATAGATTCAATGCAATCCCTGTCAAACTACCAATGACATTCTTCACAGAACTAGACTAAAGAATCACACAATTCATATGGAAACACAAAAGACCTCGAATAGCCAAAGCAATCCTAAGGAAGAAGAATGGAACTGGAGGGATCAGCCTCCCCAACTTCAGACTCTACTACAAAGCAACAGTCATTAAGACAGTATGGTACTGGCACAAAAACAGAACTATAGACCAATGGAACAAGATAGAGAACTCAGAGATAAACTCACGCACCTACGGTTACCTTATTTTTGACAAAGGAGGCGAAACTATAAAATGGGACAAAGACAGCCTCTTCAACAAATGGTGCTGGGAAAACTGAACAGCTACATGCAAAAAAATGAAGTTGGAACATTCCCTGACACCATTCACAAAGATCAACTCAAAATGGATTAAAGACCTAAACTTAAGACCAGAAAGCATCAAACTCTTAGAGGAGAATATAGGCAAAACCCTCAAGGACATAAATCAAAGTAAGATCTTCTCTGACCCACCTACTAGAATAGTGGAACTAAAAAGACAGAGGAACATGTGGGACCTCATGAAACTTAAAAGCTTTTGTACAGTCAAAGAAATCACAAAAAAGCTGAACAGACAGCCCACAGAATGGGAGAAAATCATAGCAAATGACACAACAGACAAAGAAATCAAAGGAATCCAATTGGAAAGGAAGAAGTCAAACTCTCTCTTTTTGCTGACGAGATGATATTATACATAGAAAATCCCAAAGACACTATTACAAAACTACTAGAGTTAATCAGCAAATTCAGCAAAGTCGCAGGATACAAAATCAATATACAGAAATCACTGGCATTCCTATACACAAACAATGAAAAATCAGAAAATGAAATCAAAGAGGCAATCCCCTTCACCCCTGCAACCAAAAGAATCAAATATCTAGGAATAAACCTACCCAAAGAAACAAAAGAACTGTACATTGAAAATTACAAGACACTCACGAGAGACATTAAAGAAGACTTAAACAGATGGAGAGATATTCCATGTTCCTGGGTCAGAAGAATCAATATTGTGAAAATGACCATACTACCAAATATCATCTATAGATTCAATGCAATCCCTGTCAAACTACCAATGACATTCTTCACAGAACTAGACTAAAGAATCACACAATTCATATGGAAACACAAAAGACCTCGAATAGCCAAAGCAATCCTAAGGAAGAAGAATGGAACTGGAGGGATCAGCCTCCCCAACTTCAGACTCTACTACAAAGCAACAGTCATTAAGACAGTATGGTACTGGCACAAAAACAGAACTATAGACCAATGGAACAAGATAGAGAACTCAGAGATAAACTCACGCACCTACGGTTACCTTATTTTTGACAAAGGAGGCGAAACTATAAAATGGGACAAAGACAGCCTCTTCAACAAATGGTGCTGGGAAAACTGAACAGCTACATGCAAAAAAATGAAGTTGGAACATTCCCTGACACCATTCACAAAGATCAACTCAAAATGGATTAAAGACCTAAACTTAAGACCAGAAAGCATCAAACTCTTAGAGGAGAATATAGGCAAAACCCTCAAGGACATAAATCAAAGTAAGATCTTCTCTGACCCACCTACTAGAATAGTGGAACTAAAAAGACAGAGGAACATGTGGGACCTCATGAAACTTAAAAGCTTTTGTACAGTCAAAGAAATCACAAAAAAGCTGAACAGACAGCCCACAGAATGGGAGAAAATCATAGCAAATGACACAACAGACAAAGAATTAATCTCCAAAATCTACAAGCAATTCAGACAGCTCAGCACAGGACCTAAACAGACACCTCTCCAAAGAGGATATACAGATGGCCCAAAAGTACATGAAACGATGCTCCACTTATAATTAGAGAAATGCTAATCTAAACTACAATGAGATATCACCTCACACCTGTCAGAATGGCCATCATCCACAAATCAACAGACAGTAAATGCTGGAGAGGCTGTGGAGAAAGGGAACACTCCTGCATTGCTGATGGGGATGTAAATAGATACAGCCTCTATGGAAGACAGTATGGGGATTCCTTAAAAAAACTAAAAATAGAAGCACCATACGACCCAGCAATTCCACTGTTAGGCTTATACCCTGATGAAATCAAATCTGAAAGAAGCACCTGACACCATTCACAAAGATCAACCCCAATGTTCATTTTAGCTCTCCATACAATAGCTAGAACATGGAAGCAACCTAGATGCCCACTGATGAAGGAATGGATACAGAAACTCTGGTACATATATACAATGGAATATTACTCATCTGTAAAGAGAAATGCAGAAGAATCAGCCCTAATGAGGTGGCTGGATCTAGAACGTATCATAAAAAGTGAAGTCAGTCAGAAAGAGAAGGACAAATACAGTATATTAACACATATATATGGAATCTAGTAGGATGGTGCTGATGGCACATGCAGTGAAGCGATGGAAAGACAGACATGGACAGTGGACATATGGACATTGTGGGGGAGGAACAGAGGGTGGGAGACATAAAGGAAGTAGCAGGAAGGCCTGTACTATCATAAGTGAAGAAAATAGCTCTAGTCATTGCTCTGTGAGAAAAGGGGATCCTTCAGGGGTGCTGTGTGATGGTCAGGAGGGGTGGGAATGGGGGGATATACATATGGCTAATCTGGGAACATGCATATCTGTAAACAACAAAACTCTGTAAATATTAAAAGTAAAATAAAGGTTTCAAAAAATAAATAATAAAATAAACTTGTCACTGTGTGCAGATGACGTGATACTATATCCTAAAGACACTACCAGAAAAGAAGAAAAATCTTTTTAAAAAAATCCTAAAGACACTACCAGGAGACTGCATCACTGAATTTGACAACGTTTCAGGTTACAAAATTAATGCACGGAAGTCTGTTATATTTCTATGCACTAACAGTGAAAGATCATAAAGAGAAATTCAAGAAATAACCTCATTGACAATCACATCAAAAAGAATAGTACCTAGGAATAAGGAGACAAAATACGCATATTTGGAAAACTATAAGATGCTGATGAAAGTAATAGAAGATATACGAACAGATGGAAAGATATACCATATTCTTGGATTGGAAGAATTGATATTGTCAAAATGACTATGCTACCCAAAGTAATCTAGATTCACTTCAATCCCTATTTAATTATGAATAGTATTTTTCACAAAACTAAAACAAATAAATAAAAATCTTAAAATTTCTATGGAAACACAAAGACCCTGAATAGCCAAAGCAATCTTGATTGCAGGAGGGGAGGGAAACAGAGCTGGAGAAATTGGACTCCCTGACTTCAGCCTATACTAGAAAACTACACATGAAAACAGTATGGTACTAGCAGAGAAAGAGAAATATAGATCAATGGAACAGGATAGATACCCCCCCAAATAAACCCACTCACCTAGGATCAATTCATTTATCAAACACAGTATGGAAATATAGTCTTTTAAGTCAGTCAGGAAGGGAAGGACAAGTACGGGATATTAACACATATATACGGAATCTAGTAGGATGGTGCTGATGGCACATGCAGTGAAGCGATGGAAAGACAGACATGGACAGTGGACATATGGACATTGTGGGGGAGGAACAGAGGGTGGGAGACATAAAGGAAGTAGCAGGAAGGCCTGTACTATCATAAGTGAAGAAAATAGCTCTAGTCATTGCTCTGTGAGAAAAGGGGATCCTTCAGGGGTGCTGTGTGATGGTCAGGAGGGGTGGGAATGGGGGGATATACATATGGCTAATCTGGGAACATGCATATCTGTAAACAACAAAACTCTGTAAATATTAAAAGTAAAATAAAGGTTTCAAAAAATAAATAATAAAATAAACTTGTCACTGTGTGCAGATGACGTGATACTATATCCTAAAGACACTACCAGAAAAGAAGAAAAATCTTTTTAAAAAAATCCTAAAGACACTACCAGGAGACTGCATCACTGAATTTGACAACGTTTCAGGTTACAAAATTAATGCACGGAAGTCTGTTATATTTCTATGCACTAACAGTGAAAGATCATAAAGAGAAATTCAAGAAACAACCTCATTGACAATCACATCAAAAAGAATAGTACCTAGGAATAAGGAGACAAAATACGCATATTTGGAAAACTATAAGATGCTGATGAAAGTAATAGAAGATATACGAACAGATGGAAAGATATACCATATTCTTGGATTGGAAGAATTGATATTGTCAAAATGACTATGCTACCCAAAGTAATCTAGATTCACTTCAATCCCTATTTAATTATGAATAGTATTTTTCACAAAACTAAAACAAATAAATAAAAATCTTAAAATTTCTATGGAAACACAAAGACCCTGAATAGCCAAAGCAATCTTGATTGCAGGAGGGGAGGGAAACAGAGCTGGAGAAATTGGACTCCCTGACTTCAGCCTATACTAGAAAACTACACATGAAAACAGTATGGTACTAGCAGAGAAAGAGAAATATAGATCAATGGAACAGGATAGATACCCCCCCAAATAAACCCACTCACCTAGGATCAATTCATTTATCACAAAGGACACAAGACTATACAGTGGTGGAAATATAGTCTTTTCAACAAATGGTGCTGGGAAAACTGGACTTGTAAAAAGATCAAACTACATCATTCTTTTACACCATACACAAAAATAAACTCCAAATGAATTAAAGATCTAAGTATAAGACTGGAAACTAAAACTCCTAGAGAATATCAGAGGGAGAACACTCTCTGACATAAATCACAGCAGCGTCTTTTTTCAGTCCATCTTCCAGGGTAATGGAAATAAAGACAAAAATAAATAAATAGGACCTAATTAAATACAAAAGCTTTTGCACAGCAAAGGAAACCATAAACAAAATGAAAAGACAACCCACAGATTGGGAGAAAACATTTGCAAATGATGTGACTAACAAGGGATTAGTCTTCAAAATTTACAGACAGCTTCTATGGCTTAATAGCCCTAAAAAAAAAAAAAAAAAGACAATAAAAAAATGAGCAAAAGATTTAAATAGACATTTCTTCAAAGAAGACATATGAATAAATGTTTGATATCACTAATTATTAGAGAAATGTAAGTCAAAACTACAATGAGTTGTCACCTCATATCAGTTAGAATCACTGTCATCGGAAATCAACAAACAAAAAATGTTGGAGAGAGGGTGGAGAAAAGGGAACTATTCTACGCTGTTGGTGAGAATGCAAGCTAGCACAGCCACTATGGAGAACAGTATAGAAATTCTTTAAAGAACTAAAAATAGAGCTACCATATGACCCTGCAATCCCACTCCTGGGCATATATCTGGAGAAGAACATGGTTCGAAAGGATATAAAAATCCCAGTGTTCATTGTAACACTGTTTACAATAGCCAGGACGTGGAAGAAACATAAATGTCCACTGACAGAGAAATAGATAGAGAAGATGTGGTACATATATAACATGGAATATTACTCAGCCATTAAAATGTGTGAAATAATGCCATTTGAGCAACATGGGCAGACATTGACATACTGAGTGAACTAAGTCAAACAGAAATATCATACGATATTGCTTATATGCAGAACCTAAAAAGAAATGATTCAAATGAACTTGCTTGCAAAACAGAAACAGATTCACAGACTTAGATAACAAGCTAATGGTTACCAGGGGGAAGAGTGAAAGGAAGGGCTAGTTAGGGAATTTGGGGGTTGAAATGTATACAGGGTTATATTTAAAATGAATATCGGGGGCTTCTGCTGGTGGTCCAGTGGGTAAGGACACCGCCTTGCAGTACAAGGGGCGCCAGTTCGATCCCTGGCCTGGGAAGATCTCATGTGCCGCGGAACAGCTGGATGGATGTTTCCAATTACCCAGCCAGAGCTCTGGGGCACATGCGCCCAGAGCCGGCACTCTGCAACGACAGAGGCCACCGCGATGGGAGGCCCACAGGAGCCAAAGAACAAAGACAGATGAAAATAGAGAAATGAAAGACCAATAGAAGTGGCCCGCCCATCCCCCCACTCCCCATCCCACCCTGCAAAAAGATAAAAAAAAAAAAAAAAGAATATCGAAAGACCCACTGTATAGCAGAGGGAGCTCTGCTCAATATTATTTGGCAGTCAGGATGAACGAGGAGTTCAGGGGACAATGGATACATGTATATGTATGGCTGAGTCACTTTGCTGTGTACCTAAAATTATCACAACATTGTTAATTGGCTCTAATATGATATAAAAGTGTTTTAAAAGAGTGGAGTCTCTATTTCTCACAGCCCTTGTATTCTCCCAAAGATAAACCCTGCTGGCTCTAAAGCCAAATTTTCTGGCAGATTATTGTTCCAGTGCAGGACATCCAGGCTGGGGAAACTGATGTGGAGCTTGGACCATTTACTCCTCTGCAATTCTAATTACCTTTCTGTTTGTGGGTCACTCATCTGGGCGTTTGGGAGCTTGACTGTACAGCGTACAGTACAGGAGTCTTCTCCTCCGTACGTGAACATAAATGTCCACTGACAGAGAAATAGATAGAGAAGATGTGGTACATATATAACATGGAATATTACTCAGCCATTAAAATGTGTGAAATAATGCCATTTGAGCAACATGGGCAGACATTGACATACTGAGTGAACTAAGTCAAACAGAAATATCATACGATATTGCTTATATGCAGAACCTAAAAAGAAATGATGCAAATGAACTTGCTTGCAAAACAGAAACAGATTCACAGACTTAGATAACAAGCTAATGGTTACCAGGGGGAAGAGTGAAAGGAAGGGCTAGTTAGGGAATTTGGGGGTTGAAATGTATACAGGGTTATATTTAAAATGAATATCGGGGGCTTCTGCTGGTGGTCCAGTGGGTAAGGACACCGCCTTGCAGTACAAGGGGCGCCAGTTCGATCCCTGGCCTGGGAAGATCTCATGTGCCGCGGAACAGCTGGATGGATGTTTCCAATTACCCAGCCAGAGCTCTGGGGCACATGCGCCCAGAGCCGGCACTCTGCAACGACAGAGGCCACCGCGATGGGAGGCCCACAGGAGCCAAAGAACAAAGACAGATGAAAATAGAGAAATGAAAGACCAATAGAAGTGGCCCGCCCATCCCCCTCCCTCCCCACCCCATCCCCCAAAAGATAAAAAAAAAAAAAAAAGAATATCGAAAGACCCACTGTATAGCAGAGGGAGCTCTGCTCAATATTATTTGGCAGTCAGGATGAACGAGGAGTTCAGGGGACAATGGATACATGTATATGTATGGCTGAGTCACTTTGCTGTGTACCTAAAATTATCACAACATTGTTAATTGGCTCTAATATGATATAAAAGTGTTTTAAAAGAGTGGAGTCTCTATTTCTCACAGCCCTTGTATTCTCCCAAAGATAAACCCTGCTGGCTCTAAAGCCAAATTTTCTGGCAGATTATTGTTCCAGTGCAGGACATCCAGGCTGGGGAAACTGATGTGGAGCTTGGACCATTTACTCCTCTGCAATTCTAATTACCTTTCTGTTTGTGGGTCACTCATCTGGGCGTTTGGGAGCTTGACTGTACAGCGTACAGTACAGGAGTCTTCTCCTCCGACTGATCTCATTGTGGTTCCTTCTTTATATCTTTAGTTGCAGAATTGTTTTTTCTACTGGTATGCCAATTTCTCATCAATAGTTGCTCTATGAATAGTTTGTACTTCTGGTGTGCACATGGGGGCAGGTGAGCTCAGGGTCCTTCTTCTCTGCCATTTTGGTCACGCTTTCTGAGATCCACTGTTTTGAAACTATTCTCTTTGATATTTGTGTAATAGAATCAGATCCTATCAGGGCTCCTCTGAGTATCTGACACCCTTGAAGGCCCACTATGGAGAGCAAAAGAATATTGAAGTAAGAGAGGCAGTCTTGGGTCAGACTATATGGTAGAGTTGAGTAATGGGGACTGCAGTTGACCAGCATTTGTGGTGGTCCGAATCAGCTAGGCACTGGCCATCACAGTCCTCTCTCACAGACCAACCATCCTTCAGTTTCCAGTGAGCTCAGGGGGGAGGAAGCTTCAAACAGTAGATGCTGGCTTTCTTTCCATTAAGGCAGGGAGACCTCAAGCAACCACTGGAACCATATGTGCTGGTTGTGAAGTCCAAGCCATGGCATGCTCACTACCCTGTAATAGAAGCTTGATTCCCAGTGGCCAAACAGCCTTCTTTTACCTAAATGTGGAATCCAACCTGAATACATAAAGATTCAATGTAATGGAATTCAGCTCCACTAAAGAATGGCACACACATCCTAAACCTCAATCCTCAGCTCTGAAGAGGAAGCACGAAATTTAATCTGCCACCCTAAAGATGAGA
This sequence comes from Tragulus kanchil, assembly GCA_022376925.1. Classification (NCBI taxonomy): domain Eukaryota; kingdom Metazoa; phylum Chordata; class Mammalia; order Artiodactyla; family Tragulidae; genus Tragulus; species Tragulus kanchil. Next base: position 89,159,575 of record JAIOJX010000023.1, on the reverse strand, counting down.
CTGTCTCTCTACTAAGTGCACATTCTCAATGATCTGCTTCTCCAGTACACATGGGCAAGCCTGGTGTATGTGTAGACAGAGAGAGAAGGCTTTGAAAAAAACAAGGGTGTGGGTTTGTGAATTGCATTCTAATTTTCTCAGCATATGGGAGGAGCACTAGCTATATGCCTACAAGCAGTAGAATAAAATATCCCTCATGCTAGGCTGTCTTAATGTGCAGAAAGTTCATAATTTTTTTGTTTGTGGGTCACTCATCTGGGCGTTTGGGAGCTTGACTGTACAGCGTACAGTACAGGAGTCTTCTCCTCCGACTGATCTCATTGTGGTTCCTTCTTTATATCTTTAGTTGCAGAATTGTTTTTTCTACTGGTATGCCAATTTCTCATCAATAGTTGCTCTATGAATAGTTTGTACTTCTGGTGTGCACATGGGGGCAGGTGAGCTCAGGGTCCTTCTTCTCTGCCATTTTGGTCACGCTTTCTGAGATCCACTGTTTTGAAACTATTCTCTTTGATATTTGTGTAATAGAATCAGATCCTATCAGGGCTCCTCTGAGTATCTGACACCCTTGAAGGCCCACTATGGAGAGCAAAAGAATATTGAAGTAAGAGAGGCAGTCTTGGGTCAGACTATATGGTAGAGTTGAGTAATGGGGACTGCAGTTGACCAGCATTTGTGGTGGTCCGAATCAGCTAGGCACTGGCCATCACAGTCCTCTCTCACAGACCAACCATCCTTCAGTTTCCAGTGAGCTCAGGGAGGAGGAAGCTTCAAACAGTAGATGCTGGCTTTCTTTCCATTAAGGCAGGGAGACCTCAAGCAACCACTGGAACCATATGTGCTGGTTGTGAAGTCCAAGCCATGGCATGCTCACTACCCTGTAATAGAAGCTTGATTCCCAGTGGCCAAACAGCCTTCTTTTACCTAAATGTGGAATCCAACCTGAATACATAAAGATTCAATGTAATGGAATTCAGCTCCACTAAAGAATGGCACACACATCCTAAACCTCAATCCTCAGCTCTGAAGAGGAAGCACGAAATTTAATCTGCCACCCTAAAGATGAGACTGTCTCTCTACTAAGTGCACATTCTCAATGATCTGCTTCTCCAGTACACATGGGCAAGCCTGGTGTATGTGTAGACAGAGAGAGAAGGCTTTGAAAAAAACAAGGGTGTGGGTTTGTGAATTGCATTCTAATTTTCTCAGCATATGGGAGGAGCACTAGCTATATGCCTACAAGCAGTAGAATAAAATATCCCTCATGCTAGGCTGTCTTAATGTGCAGAAAGTTCATAATCCCACTCTGGTGCTATATTACACATGTTTTTCAAATAGTACGCTTATTTTGAGTCCAGGTCAGCTCTCTGGGGTCCACTCAGCTACTGCAAATGAGCCCAACTGCTCCATTAGGGATGTCAACACTCGACAGCCTGAGTGAATGGTAACTTCAAGGCCACCACCTTCTAGTTCAGAGCCTGGTACAGGGTCTGCCAGCTGGCCCTGAATTTCCAAACTTTAGTTGTGCGTGCTTTGCAGCTTGCTTTGAACTGGGTGGTAAACTTGCCTCGTTTTCACAAGAGCCACCAACTGTGAAATTATATGTCAGCTACGCAGTCTTCACTTGGGAACGAATGGAGGGTTTAAGTGCCAAGGTTATCCCATGCAGGCCAAGGGCAGCTACCCAGGACCACCTGCCACATTCAAGGACCACCCGCCACATTCAAGGCCCTAAGTTCAACACAGAGAAGACCCAAGGAGATATCAAAACATATGTTTAAGAATTGAAGGAAGTCAGGCTTCCCTAGTGGTCCAGTGGATAAGGGGTCCACCTTGCAGTGCAAGGGGCACTGGTTTGGTCCCTGGCTGAGGAGAATCCCATGTGCGGCAGAGTGGCTGGAGCGGTGTGTCTGGTTATGAGCCAGCACTCCGGTGTGGGACCCTGAAGGAAAGACGGCTTTTGCAAGCATAAGGAAGCTTAAGCACATATTTGCAGTTTGGTACTAAAAGGACGCTGACAGGAAGAGACAGGGCATGATCTAAGGTCCATTGTCAAAACTTCTGATCGATCCCCCCGGTTTCCGCTCTGGGCAATGCCGGCTCACCGTGAGTTCCTATTGCAATGTAAATGCGTGGTTGCTCGACCTTTAGCTTGATTGGTGTAACTGAGTTGAAAACCCCTTTCCAGACTGTCTCTCTACTAAGTGCACATTCTCAATGATCTGCTTCTCCAGTACACATGGGCAAGCCTGGTGTATGTGTAGACAGAGAGAAGGCTTTGAAAAAACAAGGGTGTGGGTTTGTGAATTGCATTCTAATTTTCTCAGAATATGGGAGGAGCACTAGCTATATGCCTACAAGCAGTAGAATAAAATATCCCTCATGCTAGGCTGTCTTAATGTGCAGAAAGTTCATAATCCCACTCTGGTGCTATATTACACATGTTTTTCAAATAGTACGCTTATTTTGAGTCCAGGTCAGCTCTCTGGGGTCCACTCAGCTACTGCAAATGAGCCCAACTGCTCCATTAGGGATGTCAACACTCGACAGCCTGAGTGAATGGTAACTTCAAGGCCACCACCTTCTAGTTCAGAGCCTGGTACAGGGTCTGCCAGCTGGCCCTGAATTTCCAAACTTTAGTTGTGCGTGCTTTGCAGCTTGCTTTGAACTGGGTGGTAAACTTGCCTCGTTTTCACAAGAGCCACCAACTGTGAAATTATATGTCAGCTACGCAGTCTTCACTTGGGAACGAATGGAGGGTTTAAGTGCCAAGGTTATCCCATGCAGGCCAAGGGCAGCTACCCAGGACCACCTGCCACATTCAAGGACCACCCGCCACATTCAAGGCCCTAAGTTCAACACAGAGAAGACCCAAGGAGATATCAAAACATATGTTTAAGAATTGAAGGAAGTCAGGCTTCCCTAGTGGTCCAGTGGATAAGGGGTCCACCTTGCAGTGCAAGGGGCACTGGTTTGGTCCCTGGCTGAGGAGAATCCCATGTGCGGCAGAGTGGCTGGAGCGGTGTGTCTGGTTATGAGCCAGCACTCCGGTGTGGGACCCTGAAGGAAAGACGGCTTTTGCAAGCATAAGGAAGCTTAAGCACATATTTGCAGTTTGGTACTAAAAGGACGCCGACAGGAAGAGACAGGGCATGATCTAAGGTCCATTGTCAAAACTTCTGATCGATCCCCCTGGTTTCCGCGCTCTGGGCAATGCCGGCTCACCGTGAGTTCCTATTGCAATGTAAATGCGTGGTTGCTCGACCTTTAGCTTGATTGGTGTAACTATAGGAAGTCCCGTGCAAAACCCCCTTCACTTGCCTATAAAAGCTGTGGATCTTCTTCAATAAAGCGGAACTACTTCGATGGAACCCCTGTCGCGTCTGATTGTCCCTTGTCTCAGCCGAGGGGCTGCGGGGCGGACAGTTCAAGATTTGCCTCTCTCCGAGATCTCCCGGTTCTGCCGGGAGTAATCCCTGCTGCCTTCCCTTTCTGCGGAAGGTCCCCGCACTCCGGAGCACATGCACCCAGGGCTGGTGCTCTGTGTAAGAGAGGACACTGCAATGGGAGGTCCACACAGGCCAAAGAATAAAGATGGATGAAAATAAATGGATAAAGAATCAATAAAAGAGACCAGAATTTTAAAAAATTTTAAAAATACTTAAAAAAAATTGAAGGAAGTCACTAGTGAGAAGAAATAAAGGAATCATAACAAATTATACTGTCATATTTTAACTTTAAATGGATAAACATTTTACTGTTGCACTTTTACAGTTAAGTCATGTATGACTCTTCGCAAGCCCATGGAGGTTCCCCTGTCCATGGAGCTCTCCAGGCAAGAATATTCATGTGGGTTGTCATTTTCTTGTCCAGGGGAACTTCCCAGACCAAACCTGCATCTCTGGAGTGCTGTGTGACAGCCTGGAGAGGTGGGATGGGGGGATATACATATGACTAATCTAGGATCATACATATCCATAAACAAGAAAACTCCATAAAAGTAAAAAGTAAAATAAAAATTAAAAAAAACCCCACCAAAACCCCAAACCTGTGTCTCCTGCACTGGCAGGCAGATTCCTTACCACTGAGCCAACAGGAAAGTCAAGTAAACATTTAATCCAACTCAATAAACTTAATAAACACTTTAAAAGTTCCAGTTTTAAGGACAGATATTTTTCTCACCCTCCTCCCCCATTTTTCTGTTCATTACTATTGGTCAGAAAATTTACTTTCATATCATCTTGGTCCAGGAAGTACAGAGTCCAATAAAGGATAAACACAAGGAGGAAATGCCAAGATGCATATTAATCAAATAGACAGAAATTAGAGATGAAAACAAATATTAAGAGCAACAAGAGAAAAACAATGAATAACATACAAAGGAGCCCTCAAAAGGTTATCATTTTAATATTTAAAATGATGTAGAGGAAAAATCTATAACCAAGACTGTTCTACACAGCAACTCTCTCATTCAGATTTGGTGGAGAAATCGAAATCTTTATAGATAAGGAAAAGCTAAGAGAATTCAGCACCATCAAACCAGCTATACAACAAATGCTAAAGAAACTTCTCTAGGTGGAAAAGGCCACAGTGAGAAACAAGAAAACTTACAAACAGGAAAGCTCACTGGCAAAGGCAAACATTTAGTATTATAAAAGTAGGAGATTTTCCACACACAAATATGGTATCAAATCAGCAATTGTGAAAAGCGAAGAGTACAAAAGCAGGATGTTGGAAATGTATTTGAAGTTAAGAGATCAGAAACTTAAAACTGCTGTATCAAAATCTCATGACAACTGCAAATAAAAATCTACGTAGGGGCTTCCCTGGCAGCTCAGTGGGAAAGAGTTCACCTGCCGATGGATGAACATACATGCAAAATTCCTCAATAGAAGACTAGCAATTTAAATCCAGTAATACATTCAAAGACTCCCACATCTTGAGCATGTGAGATTTAAACCAGGGAGCAAGAATTCTTCAATATCCACATCAACAAACTGAAGAATAAAAACCATATGATCATCTCAACAGATGCAGAGAAGACTTTTGACAAAATTCAGCACCCACTTGTGTTAAAAAAGAAAAGGCCTCTGGAATGAGGGAGGAGGGTACCTACCTCAACATAATAAAGGTCATCTATGACAAACCCAAGGCTAACACCATACTCAATGGTGAAACGCTGAAAGCATTTCCTGTCAAATCAAGGATGTTCGCTCTCACCACTTTTGTTCAACATAGTTTTGGAAGTCCTAGGCACAGCAATCAGAGAAGAAAACGAAAGTTTAACAACTAAATTGGAGAAATAGAATTAAAACTGTCATTGTTTGCAGATATGATATTATGCATAGAAAACCCTAAAGTTGCTACCAGAAAACTACTAGAGCTCTTCAATTAATTTGATAAAGTTGTAGAATACAAAATTAAAATGCAGAAGTCTGTTGCATTTCTATAGACTAACAACAAAATATTAGAAAGAGAAATCAAAGGAACAATTCCATTTACCATCACATCAAAAAGAGGAAAATACCTAGGAATAAACCTACTGAAAGAGGCAAAAGACCTGTACTTGGAAAACTATGACACACTGATTAAAGAAATTGAAGATGACACAAACAGATGGAAAGATTTACTATGTTCTTGGATTGGAAGACTTGATATTGTCAAAATGACTATACTACCTAAAGCAATCTACAGATTCAATGCAATTCCTATTAAGATACCAATGACATTTTTCACAGAATGAGAACAAAAAATTTACAATTTGTACAATTTTTTTGAAACACAAAAAAGACTCAAATAAACAAAGCAATTCTGAGAAAGAAAAAGAGCTGCAGGAATTAGGCTCCTTGACTTTGGACTATAGTACAAAGCTAAAGTCATCAAAACAGTACGATACTGGCACAAAACTAACAGACAGATCAATGGAATAGGATAGAAAGTGCAAAAATAAACCACACACCTAGGGTCAATCTATGGCAATGGAGGCAAGGAGAAAAGACAGTCTTTCAATAAGTGGTGCCAGGTTAACTGAGCAGCTATGTGTAAAAGAGTGAAATCAGAACATTTTCTATTATCATGCACAAAGATAAACTCAAAATGGATTGAGATCTAAATGCAAGACTGTATACTATAAAACTCTAAGAGGAAAACTTAGGCCATTTTTTTGACATAAATTGCAGCAATATATTTTTGAATCCACCTCCTACACTAATGACAATAAAAGCAAAAATGAACAAATTAGACGTAATTAAGTTTAAAATCTTCTGCACAGCAAATGAAACCACAAATAAACCAAAAAGACAGCACACAGAATAGGAGAAAATATTTGCAAACAAAGCAACCACCAGGGGATTAGTATCTAGTATATACAAACAGCACATGCAGCTCAGTATCAGAAAAACAAACAGCCCAATCAAAAATGGGCAGAAAATCTAGACATTTCTTCACAGAAGTCATGCAAATAGCCACAAAGCACATGAAAAGATGCTCAACATCACTAATTATTAGAGAAATGCAAATCAAAGCTACAATGAGGTATCACCTCACTCCCATTAGAATGACCATCAATAAAATGTCTACAAATAAATCTTGGTTGGGGAGGGTGCAGTGAGAAAAGGGAATTGCTGGTGGAAATGTAAATTGGTACAATCACTATGGAGAATAGAATGGAGGTTCCTTAAAAACTAAAAATAGAACTATCATATGATCTAGCAATCTTACTCTTGGGTACATATTCCAAGAAAATCATAATTCAAAAAGATACATGCACCCCAATATTCGTTGTAGTGCTATTTATAATAGCCAAGCTAAATAGCTAAATTTCATTGACAGAGAAATTGAGAAAGGAGATGTAGTACATATATATATACAATGGAATATATATACATATACATACATATATATATATATACACACATATATATGCAATGGAATATTACTCAGCCTTTAAAAAGAACAAGATAATGACATTTGCAGCAACACTGATGGACCTAGAGAAATAAGTCAGAGAGAGAAACACAAATACTGTATGATATCACCTATATGTAAAATCTAAAAAGATGATGCAAACAAGTTTATTTTAAAATAGAAACAGGCTCACAGACTTAGAAAACAAATTTACGGTTACCAAAGGAGAAAGGTGAGGGAAAGGGATGAATTAGGAAGCTAGGATTAACATATATACACTATTAAATCAATAAGTACATACTGTATCACACAGCAAATTCTACTCAATATTCTGTAATAACTTATATAGGAAAAGAATCTGAAAAAGAATGGATATATACATACATATAACTGAAGCACTTTGTTGTGATTGGATGCCACTGATAATATTGTAAACCAATTATACCCAGTATAAAATAAAAATTAAATTAAATGTAAAAATAGAAACAGGAACATACTAATTTGAACACACAAATTTGTTTCTTTGACCATTTATTTATTTGTGTAAGACTTTTAAAAAAAATTTTGGGCCTCTTTTATTGTTTCGCTTATTTATTTATTTTCATCTACCTTTATTCTTTGTCCAGTGTGGGCCTCCCATTGCAGTGGCCTCTCTCCTTGCAGAGCACTGGCTCTGGGTGCATGTGACTGGACACACTCGCCCAGCTGCTCCACCATGCGTGGAATCATCCTGGGCCAGGGATCAAACTAGTGCCCCTTGCACTGCAAGACGGATTCTTTATCCACTGGACCACCAGGGAAGCCCAGTTTCTTTGACTATTTATTTATACCATTATTCTTCAACATAATCATCTCAATGACTACATCTTATTGGATTGTATGGTGTGCCATTATTTATATAGATTGCCTTTTTAAAACACATTACAAAACTACAATACACTTACAGAAAAGTTAGAAGCAGAATATAAATGTTTGTTTTTCCTGAACTATTTGAGAGTATGTTGAAAACTTGACACCTTATTACCACTGAATACTTTAATATATATTTCCTACAAATAATGTTTTCTTACATTATGCAAAACAATAATTTAAAGTAAATTCAAATTAACAGGTCACTACCATCTTGTCGTCATCTGACTCCATTCAGGTTTTGCAAATTGCTTCATAATGCCCTTTCCAGCAAAGCGATCAGGGTCAGAATCACATTTTGTGTTTAGTTGCCACTTCTTTTTGGTCTCCATTCATCTGGAACACACCTCAATGCCTTTGATGCCCTTGACACATCTAAGGAATACAGTCAGTTATTTGGGTTTTTAAATTGGTTTCCACTGTTTCCAATATCGAGCTAGGATTAACATATATACACTATTAAATCAATAAGTACATACTGTATCACACAGCAAATTCTACTCAATATTCTGTAATAACTTATATAGGAAAAGAATCTGAAAAAGAATGGATATATACATACATATAACTGAAGCACTTTGTTGTGATTGGATGCCACTGATAATATTGTAAACCAATTATACCCAGTATAAAATAAAAATTAAATTAAATGTAAAAATAGAAACAGGAACATACTAATTTGAACACACAAATTTGTTTCTTTGACCATTTATTTATTTGTGTAAGACTTTTAAAAAAAATTTTGGGCCTCTTTTATTGTTTCGCTTATTTATTTATTTTCATCTACCTTTATTCTTTGTCCAGTGTGGGCCTCCCATTGCAGTGGCCTCTCTCCTTGCAGAGCACTGGCTCTGGGTGCATGTGACTGGACACACTCGCCCAGCTGCTCCACCATGCGTGGAATCATCCTGGGCCAGGGATCAAACTAGTGCCCCTTGCACTGCAAGACGGATTCTTTATCCACTGGACCACCAGGGAAGCCCAGTTTCTTTGACTATTTATTTATACCATTATTCTTCAACATAATCATCTCAATGACTACATCTTATTGGATTGTATGGTGTGCCATTATTTATATAGATTGCCTTTTTAAAACACATTACAAAACTACAATACACTTACAGAAAAGTTAGAAGCAGAATATAAATGTTTGTTTTTCCTGAACTATTTGAGAGTATGTTGAAAACTTGACACCTTATTACCACTGAATACTTTAATATATATTTCCTACAAATAATGTTTTCTTACATTATGCAAAACAATAATTTAAAGTAAATTCAAATTAACAGGTCACTACCATCTTGTCGTCATCTGACTCCATTCAGGTTTTGCAAATTGCTTCATAATGCCCTTTCCAGCAAAGCGATCAGGGTCAGAATCACATTTTGTGTTTAGTTGCCACTTCTTTTTGGTCTCCATTCATCTGGAACACACCTCAATGCCTTTGATGCCCTTGACACATCTAAGGAATACAGTCAGTTATTTGTAGGATGATTTATTTGATTTGGTTTTTCCACTGTTTTTCCATGATTAATTCAGATCGTGCATCTTTACAGGAATTCACAGAAGTGTAGTATATATGGACGGTGTGTTCTCTTCACTCAGTCCTCTCAGGTGGTGCATTATTTTTGCTTGTCTCATTACTGAGGATGATCACTTGAAGGAAATGTCTTCCAGGTCTCTCCTTTTCCTGGAAGTAACTTGAAACGATAAATATCTAGTTCCACATTCCTCTTTATTTATCTTGGTCAAATTTTCTTCAGCAATTCTAGGACTTACTTTTTTTATATAAGTTTTTTAAAAGTTTTGCTGTTTTTCAGTCACTCAATCGTGTCCAACTGTTTGCAACCCCATGGACTGCAGCACCCCAGGCTTTCCTGTCCTTCACCATCTCCCAGAGTTTGCTCATACTCGTGTCCATTGATTCTGTGATGCCTTCTAACCATCTCATCCTCTGTCATCCTCTTCTTCTCCTGCCTTCAGTCTTTCCCAGCATCAGGGTCTTTTCCAAAGTATCAGCTCTTCACATCAGGTGGCCAAAGTATTGGAGCTTCAGCATCAGTCCTTCCAATAAATATTCAGGATTGAGTTTCTTTGGGATTGACTGGTTTGATCTCCTTGATGCCCAAGGGACTCTCCAGCACCACAGTTCAAAGGTATCAATTCTTCAGCACTCAGCTTTTTTTTAATCATCCAGCACTTCCATACATGACTACTGGAAAAACCATAGTATTGACTATATGGACTTTTGTTGGCAAAATAATGTCTCTGCTTTGGAATACACTGTCTAGGTTTGTCATAGAATTTCTTCCAAGGAGCAAGTGTTATTTAATTTTGTGGCTTTCTAAAAAAGACTTATACTCCATTTATAATGCCCTATGGATTTCACAGTAGTAAAGAATCCATCTGTTAGTGCAGTAGACACGGGAGATGTGGATTTGATCCCTGGGTCAGAAAGATCCCCTGGAAAAGGAAATGGCATCCACTCCAGTGTTCTTGTTTGGAAAATATCATGGACAGAGGAGTCTGGTGCACTACAGTCCACAAGGTCACAGAGAGTCGGACATGACTGAACACACACACACACAATACACACACTCCATTTATAGTTATTATAAAATACTGGCTATATTCTCTGTGCTGTACAGTATATCCTTGTAGTCTATTATTTTATACATATTAGTTTTTCCTCTGATTCACTACCCTTGTCTTGCCTCTTGTCTCTTCCTCTCCCACTAGTAACCACTTGTGTCTTCTCTATATCTGTTTATATTTCGTTATATTCATTTTTTTTATTTTTAGGTTTCACATTTAAAGTGATAACTAATATTCCAGGTCTCTCCTTTTCCTGGAAGTAACTTGAAACGATAAATATCTAGTTCCACATTCCTCTTTATTTATCTTGGTCAAATTTTCTTCAGCAATTCTAGGACTTACTTTTTTTATATAAGTTTTTTAAAAGTTTTGCTGTTTTTCAGTCACTCAATCGTGTCCAACTGTTTGCAACCCCATGGACTGCAGCACCCCAGGCTTTCCTGTCCTTCACCATCTCCCAGAGTTTGCTCATACTCGTGTCCATTGATTCTGTGATGCCTTCTAACCATCTCATCCTCTGTCATCCTCTTCTTCTCCTGCCTTCAGTCTTTCCCAGCATCAGGGTCTTTTCCAAAGTATCAGCTCTTCACATCAGGTGGCCAAAGTATTGGAGCTTCAGCATCAGTCCTTCCAATAAATATTCAGGATTGAGTTTCTTTGGGATTGACTGGTTTGATCTCCTTGATGCCCAAGGGACTCTCCAGCACCACAGTTCAAAGGTATCAATTCTTCAGCACTCAGCTTTTTTTTAATCATCCAGCACTTCCATACATGACTACTGGAAAAACCATAGTTTTGACTATATGGACTTTTGTTGGCAAAATAATGTCTCTGCTTTGGAATACACTGTCTAGGTTTGTCATAGAATTTCTTCCAAGGAGCAAGTGTTATTTAATTTTGTGGCTTTCTAAAAAAGACTTATACTCCATTTATAATGCCCTATGGATTTCACAGTAGTAAAGAATCCATCTGTTAGTGCAGTAGACACGGGAGATGTGGATTTGATCCCTGGGTCAGAAAGATCCCCTGGAAAAGGAAATGGCATCCACTCCAGTGTTCTTGTTTGGAAAATATCATGGACAGAGGAGTCTGGTGCACTACAGTCCACAAGGTCACAGAGAGTCGGACATGACTGAACACACACACACACAATACACACACTCCATTTATAGTTATTATAAAATACTGGCTATATTCTCTGTGCTGTACAGTATATCCTTGTAGTCTATTATTTTATACATATTAGTTTTTCCTCTGATTCACTACCCTTGTCTTGCCTCTTGTCTCTTCCTCTCCCCACTAGTAACCACTTGTGTCTTCTCTATATCTGTTTATATTTCGTTATATTCATTTTTTTTATTTTTTAGGTTTCACATTTAAAGTGATAACATACAGTATTTGTCTTTCAACAACTTCTTTCCCTAAATGTAATACCCTCTAGGTCAACCCATATTGGTGCAAATGGCAAAATCTCATTCTTCTTTATGGCTGAGAGTTTATAGCATGAATGGGTGGTGGGTTTTTTCAAATGTTTTTCCTCAACATATTGATATGATAATATAAATTTTCTTCTTTAACCTGTTGATGTGGTGGATTATAACAAATGATCCTGAAGTGTTGAACTAGCCTTGCATATAGACTTGTCATGGTATATAATTCTTTACATTGTCAGATTTAGGATTTATATTTAAGTTCATGATAGATATCAGATTATAGTTTTGGAAGTTTTGTCCAAAACTGTCTTTGGTTTCATTATAAAGATGATATTGGCCTCATAAAATGAATTGAGAAGTATTCATTCCTCTCTTATTTTCTAAAAAAGTGTGTAAAGTTGATGTTTATTCTTGTTAAAATGCTTGCTAAAATTCTCTGTGAAACCATTAAAGCCTGTGGATTTCTCTCTAGGAAACTTTATTTTTTAAATGGTTATAAGATTATTCTGGCTATCCTTTTCATCTTGGTTGAGTTTTGGTAATTTGTTGTTTAATTAATCCATTTAAAATTGTCCACTTCATTAGCACAAAGTTGTTTGCATTATTTCTTTATTATCTTTTCGTCAGTTGCAAGATTTACTATAGTGATATCATTTTTTCATTACTAATGGTGGTGGTCAGTGCTTTTTTTCTCTTTTCTTTGTCAGTCTTGCTGGAAGTTTAGCAATTTTAATGATTTTTTTCAAAGTATCAGCTTTTAAACCAAGACATTATTTTCTCTTGTTTTCTGTTTAGTCTTAATATTTTCTTCCTTCTGCTTGCTTTAGGTTTATTTTTCTTGTTCCCTTTCTAGTATAATTTTCTGGATTATTAATTTGAGATTTTTCCCTTTCCTAATATCAAACTTCAGTGCTACAAATTTCTAAGAAATGCTGCCACTGCATCATACATATTTTAATATGCTTTATTTTCATTTTTATTTAATCCAAGGTTTTCATTTTGGAGGTTTTTTGTTTTAACTACTTTGAAGACCTCTTCTTTAGCACATGGATTATTTAGGGGTACAGTTTCCTAACTTTCCAGGGTTTCCCTTGTGACTCAGATGCTTAAGAATTCACCTGCAATGTGGGAGATCTGAGTTCAATCCCTGGGTTGGGAAGATTCCTTGGAGGAGGGCATGACAACTCGCTCCAGTATTCTTGCCTGGAGAATCTTCATGGGCAGAGGAGCTTGGTGGGGTACAGTCCATGGGAGTCACAAAAATTCGGACATGACTGAGAAACTAACCACACACAAACTTCCAAGTATTGGAGATATTCCTATTGTATTTTTCCTGCTGATTTCTAGTTTTAATCCATTATGACTGGGAAACATGCTCTGGATGATGTCAGGTCTTTTAAATTTGTTGGGGTATTTTTCATGCCCGTGGATATGGTCTATCTTGGTGAGTGTGCCATGGGCACTTGAGAATATGCATTCTTCTATTGTTCAATTCAGTTCAGTTGCTCAGTCATGTCCAACTCTTTGCAACCCCAAGGACTGCAGCACTCCAGGCTTCCCCATCCTTCACTATCTCTTGGAGTTTGCTCAAACTTATGTCCATTGACTCAGTGATGCCATCCAATCATCTTGTCCTCTGTTTTCCCTTCTGTTTCTGTCTTCTATTTTCCCCAACATGTTTCCTCAATCATGCTATTGTCCCTTTCAATGAATACTCAGGATTGCAAGATTTACTATAGTGATATCATTTTTTCATTACTAATGGTGGTGGTCAGTGCTTTTTTTCTCTTTTCTTTGTCAGTCTTGCTGGAAGTTTAGCAATTTTAATGATTTTTTTCAAAGTATCAGCTTTTAAACCAAGACATTATTTTCTCTTGTTTTCTGTTTAGTCTTAATATTTTCTTCCTTCTGCTTGCTTTAGGTTTATTTTTCTTGTTCCCTTTCTAGTATAATTTTCTGGATTATTAATTTGAGATTTTTCCCTTTCCTAATATCAAACTTCAGTGCTACAAATTTCTAAGAAATGCTGCCACTGCATCATACATATTTTAATATGCTTTATTTTCATTTTTATTTAATCCAAGGTTTTCATTTTGGAGGTTTTTTGTTTTAACTACTTTGAAGACCTCTTCTTTAGCACATGGATTATTTAGGGGTACAGTTTCCTAACTTTCCGGGGTTTTCCCCTTGTGACTCAGATGCTTAAGAATTCACCTGCAATGTGGGAGATCTGAGTTCAATCCCTGGGTTGGGAAGATTCCTTGGAGGAGGGCATGACAACTCGCTCCAGTATTCTTGCCTGGAGAATCTTCATGGGCAGAGGAGCTTGGTGGGGTACAGTCCATGGAGTCACAAAAATTCGGACATGACTGAGAAACTAACCACACACAAACTTCCAAGTATTGGAGATATTCCTATTGTATTTTTCCTGCTGATTTCTAGTTTTAATCCATTATGACTGGGAAACATGCTCTGGATGATGTCAGGTCTTTTAAATTTGTTGGGGTATTTTTCATGCCCGTGGATATGGTCTATCTTGGTGAGTGTGCCATGGGCACTTGAGAATATGCATTCTTCTATTGTTCAATTCAGTTCAGTTGCTCAGTCATGTCCAACTCTTTGCAACCCCAAGGACTGCAGCACTCCAGGCTTCCCCATCCTTCACTATCTCTTGGAGTTTGCTCAAACTTATGTCCATTGACTCAGTGATGCCATCCAATCATCTTGTCCTCTGTTTTCCCTTCTGTTTCTGTCTTCTATTTTCCCCAACATCAGAGTTTTCTCCAATGAGTCATCTCTTTGCATCAGGTGGCCAAATTATTGGAACTTCAGTATCAGTCCTTCCAATGAATACTCAGGATTGATTTCCTTTGGGATTGACTGGTTTCATCTCCTTGCAGTCCAAAGGGACTCTCAAGAGTCTTCTCCAGCACCCCAGTTCAAAGGCATCAATTCTTAGGCACTCAGTCTTCTTTATGGTCCATCTCTCACATCCATACATGACTACTGGAAAACCTATAGCTTTGACTATATGGACTTCTGTCAGCAAAGTGATGTCTCTGCTTTGCACTGTCTAGGTTTGTCATAGCTTTTCTTCCAAGGTGCAAATGTCTTTTAATTTCATGTCACCATCTGCAGTTTTTGGAAACCAAGAAAATAAAGCTTGTCATTGTTGCCCATCTATTTGCCATGAAGTAATGGAACCAGATGCCATGATCTTAGTTTTTGTTTTGTTCTGTTTTTTACTTTTTACAGAGTTTTGTTGTTTATAGCTATACATAAAACCAAATCAGTCATAGGTATACCCTTGAATCCTCCCACCTGAGCCCTCCTCCTTCTCCCCTCCACCATCCCACCCCTCCAGGTTGTTGCCAGCCCAGCATTTTGCACAACATACTCTGCACATAATTTAAATAAACAGGGTGACAATATACAGCCTTGAGGTACTCCTTTCCCAATTTGGAACCAGTCTGTTGTTCTAACTGTTGCTTCTTGTCCTGCATACAGGTTTCTCAGGAGGCAGGTATGGTGGTCTAGTAATCCCTTCTCTTTCAGAATTTTCCACAGCTTGTTGTGATCCCGACAGTCAAAGGCTTTAGCATAGTCAATGGAGCAGAAGTAGATGTTTTTCTGGAACTCCCTTGCTCTTTCTATGACCCAGCAGATATTGGCAACTTGATCTCTGTTTCCTCTGCCATTTCTGAACCTAGCTTGTACATCTGAAAGTTTTCCATTCATGTACTGTTGAAGCTTTGCTTGGAGGATTTTTAGCATTACTTTGCTATCTTGTGAAATGAGTGCAATGGTGTTGTAATTTGAACATTCTTTGGTGTTGTCCTCTTTGGGACTGCCCTTTTCCTGTCCCGAGGCCACTGAGAGTTTTCCGAATTTGCTGCTCTTGTGAGGTGGAATATTTCACAGTTACCCTTTAGACTCTATTGATTGTATTGTTCATATCTTCTCTATCTTTGCCAATTTTTTGTCTAGTACCCTTTGGAAGGATGTGGAATTTACCGGTGTTTTTTTGGATTTGTCTTTTTCTCCTTTTAGTTCTATCAGTTTCTGTGCCATGCATTTTGAAGCTCCATTGTTTGTTTCATACGCTTTAAGAATCTCTGCATCCTGAACAGACACCTCTCCAAAGAGCACATATGGATGGCCAAAAAACATGTGAAACAATGCTCAACCTCACTTATAATCAGAGAAATGCTAATCAAAACTACAATGAGATATCACCTCACACCCGTCAGAATGGCCATCATCCACAAATCAACAGACAATAAATGCTGGAGAGGGTGTGGAGAAAAGGGAACCCTCTTGCATTGTTGGTGGGAATGTCAATTGATACAGCCTCTATGGAAGACAGTCTGGAGATTTCTTAAACAACTAAAAATAAAAGCACCCTATGACCCAGCAATCCCACTCTTAGGCTTATACCCTGATGAAATTAAATCTGAAAGAAGCACCTGTACCCCAATGTTCATCGCAGCTCTCTCTACAATAGCTAGAACATGGAAGCAACCTAGATGCCCATCGATGAATGAATGGATAAAGAAGCCCTGGTACATATATACAGTGGAATATTACACAGCTGTAAAAAGAAATGCAGAAGAATCAGCCCTAGTGAGGTGGCTGGATCTAGAATCTATCATAAAACATGAAGTCAGTCAAAAAAAGAAGGACAAGTACAATATACTAACACATATATATGGAATCTAGTAGGATGGTGATGATGGCACATGCAGTGAAGTGATGGAAAAACAGACATGGACAGTGGACATATGGACATTATGGGGAAGGAACAGTCAGTGAGAGGCATAAAGAAAGTAGCATGAAGGCCTGTACTATAATATATGAAGAAAATAGCTATAGTCATTGCTCTGTGAGAAAAGGGGATCCTTCAGGGGTGCTGTGTGATGGTCTGGAGGGGTGGGATGGGGGGGATATACATACGACTAATCTGGGATTATACAGATCTTTAAACAACAAAACTGTATAAAAGTTAAAAATAAAATGAAAGTTTAAAAAAAAAAAAAGAATCTCTGTATCTTATTGGTGACTGATACTTTTACCATTGTACACTGTCATTCTTTTTTCCTAGAAATTTTCTTTCTCCTAAAGCTTACTTCATATGATATTGTAACAGAATAGGACTCTATGGGACTTTGCCAGGACAATTCCCACCTCCTATGTCCTCTGTCTACTTTTCATCCACAGAAAAACTTTAGCAAAAGAACAAATCTAATCAGAGAAATTTTTAAAATGCCAAAGCAAAGGAAAGCAGCCAAGACAAAATAATGACATTTTGGTCATTAAACAAAGTCAAGGACCTTTAGTCCCTCCTCAAAATCTATAGCTAGATTGGCTCAAGATGGCAGAATAGAAGGATATGCGCCCATCTTCTCCTTCCAGAGCACCAAACTCACAACTAACTGTTTAACAATCATCGACAGGAGGACACTGGGAGCTACCAAAAAAATATACCCACATCCAAGGACAAAGGAGAAAGCCACAACAAAACAGTGAGAGGGGCACAATCATGATAAAATCAAATCCTATGCGTGCTGGGTGCCACAACTCACAAACTGGAGAATAATGCTGCCAAAGAAGTTCTCATACTGTTGTGAAGGTTCTAAGTCCCACATCAGGCTCCCCAGCCTAGGGATCTGGCCAAGAGACTAGAAATCCCCAGGAAATCTGATTTTGAAGGCCAGCAGGATTTGATTACAGAGCTTCCATAGGACTGGGGGAGACAGCGACTCTTGGAAGGTATCAACAAAATCTTGTTTGCACCAGGACTCTGGGGAAAGATGCAGTGACTCCACAGGAGACTGACCCAGACTTGCCTGTGAGTGCTCGAGGGTCTCCTGCTGAGGCCTGGGTCAGTGGTAACTTGTATGGGAACAGAGGCACTGGCAGCAACAGTTCTGGGAGAGGCATATTGGCCTAAGTCCTCTTGGAGGTCACCAATAGCCATACTATAGAAACCTACAGACTCCAGGACCAATTATTGATATGTTAGGACTTCAATATACCTCTGTATTATTTTTCTTTTTGTTTCTTCTTTTTCTCATTCCTTTGTTTTCCCTTGACTTCTTGTGGGCTTAAGCACATTAATATTATTAAGATTCCATATTGTTTTATTTATGCTCTTTTTAGTATAGAGTTTTGTGTAGTTTTATAGATACTTAAAAAAAAATCATAGCCTACAGATATCAGATTCTTACTATTTCGAGTATTGAAGTTTTCCTTTAAGTTAGGTTTTTTTGATCTTTCTACTTTTTGAATATAATTGTTCCCAGCACCAAAATTGATGTTATTATCTTGTGTCAACCATCAGAAATGATTTTAAAATTCATGGATACAAGTATATTAACTATATTCAATCCTATTTTTACTCATTCTATTGCTATTTCCTTTCTGAATCCTTCATTTGTTATCATTTCTTTTCTATTTGGAGAGTTTCCTTTATCATTCTTTTGGGGTGGATCTGCTAGCAATAAATTCTCTTCATTTTTACTCATCTGAGATTGTCTTTACTTGCCCTTCATTCTTGTAATATTACAGGAAGATAGTTTCACTGAGTATAGTGTTTCTTAGAACCCAGATTTAGATGTACATGAGATTAAAACTAAGATATAGGGAACTCATTGTGTTGTTCTTCAAGTGCTAAATTTCCTAACCACTCTACCCTTCTCTTTCTAATATTCTGAGTCCTCCTATTATTTCTGGGTTATTTCCAGATTATTTAGTTGTAGTGAAAGGGTAGGGACAGGGAAAAATGGGTCTATGGTATCTCTTCCTGGAATGGCAGGTCTAGAGTGCTGAGGACATCCTTCATCATAAACATGTCAGAGTGATCTCCGTGTATACTTGGGTTGTTGATATTTTTCCATCCTCCCATGCCTGGAGGCTCCCCAGCCTACTATCATTTTTACATTCCAATTCAAAAACTCCTGCATTCATAGCCAACCAAGTGATACAGAAACATACTAGTGGCATAAAATATAAAAATATAAAAAATTTGGGTTCCAATCAATGCAGATGCTGAATGAACTTGGTTAAAGCAGACACCTAATTCCTCTGTGTCTGTTTTGTTATCTTTAGAATAAAATGTTTGGATTGAATCAGTACCTTCCAAATTCCTAGAAGGTTCATGCAGGCAATAGAAATAAATGAAGCCTAACCAGGTCTAGAGCTTCCCTGGTGGCTCAGATGTTAAAGAATCTTCCTGTAATGCTGGAGACCAGGGTTTGATCCCTGGGTTGGGAAGATCCCCTGGAGAAGGGACCTGGAGAAGGGAGTGGCAACCCACTCCAGTATTCTTGCTTGGGAAATCCCAAGGATAAAGAAGCCTTGTGGGCTGCAGTCCATAGGCTTGCAACGAGTCAGACACAACTGAGCAACTATCAGGTCTAAGACACTACAAATTAATGGGGTCTGTGACAAACTGGAGAATTCTGTCTCCTGTGAATACATTCAGGCCAAATCTTTAAAATGCTCAATGAGGGCCAAATCAGTTTATAATTTCTCCTGCTTCTTTCAGAAGCTAGAGAGATAAGAATAGTCTTGGTGTTGACCCTAGTACCCAGTACCTCTCAGGAAGCTTTGATTTTTTTTATTATGATTTTTAACAAAACAGTACAATCCCAGGCATATTCAGTCACCAGGAGTGCTGTGTACCTTTCAGAAGATTGGGAGTATCTGTGTGCACTATTATGTTCCACTGCATGCTCCATAGTGGTCTCTGTCTCAAAGACTTGGTGACAACTCGTCAGGTTGTGACCCCTAAATGGAATGGAGACAGAATGTGGCATGTTAACTGGTACAGCACCGTGTTGGGGAGACGGAAGTAGACTGAGCCTGGGGAACACTTGGCTACTGCATGTCTTGCCATTCTGAAATACAGCAGCTGTTGGAGAAGGGCCTGCATGAGGTGTCCAAGCACTGGTGCAGGGCCCTGCTCTCCGAGGGTTGATTTATGAACTCCAGGCTGTGTAGCCAAGCTTGTAAATAGCCAAGGACTGGAAACAGCCTTACAGGTAAGTGAATAAACAAATTGTGGTTCACCAATAAGATGAAACTAAACTCCACAGTAAGAAGAGACAAACTATTTATACATAAAACAGAATAGATGACTCTCAAACATGCTAAGTGAAAGAAGCCAGATAAAACAAGTGTATATTCTGAAACAGAGAGGATCAACAAAAATGTTCTGGGTTTATTATCAATAATAATGCTACAAAGAGAATCTCTGTAAATCTACTACTAGCATCAATACACTATTATTTTCATGGAAAAGTTTATATGGTATGGTTGATTCCCTGTGCAGAACACTCTGGAAAATGCGAATGTATCAAATATTTGATAACAAAGGGCAGATCAATGGCTGCTGGGGAAGAGAATGAAAGATAAAAAAGAACACATTAGTCATTTTTGGAAATGACAAATTCACTGTCTTGATTGTGGTGATGTTTTCACAGGTATGTAAGTATTTCAAACTTATTAAATTGTATACTTTGAATACACGGATGTCAATTACATCTTTTTAATTTTTAATTAAAAAGATTAAAAGGTCACTCTTTGTTCTTGTCAAAGTTTTTCTTTTTAATCTTGAAAACAATATGGTGTCCTTGTTCCTGTAGTTCAATGTATACCCATCACAAGGCAAAACATGCTGATTTTATCTTCCTATGGATTGTTAGTCTGATTAGTTAACACCTCTTCCTTCAATCAGCATTTGGGTTTTCAGGGACCTCCCAGGACAACCCACAAGTCTATTAATAAACCTGAGAAGAAGACACATACATGATCCCAGGAGCCAAGATGCTCCATAGTGGTCTCTGGCTCAAAGACTTGGTGACAACTCGTCAGGTTGTGACCCCTAAATGGAATGGAAACAGAATGTGGCATGTTAACTGGTACAGCACCGTGTTGGGGAGACGGAAGTAGACTGAGCCTGGGGAACACTTGGCTACTGCATGTCTTGCCATTCTGAAATACAGCAGCTGTTGGAGAAGGGCCTGCATGAGGTGTCCAAGCACTGGTGCAGGGCCCTGCTCTCCGAGGGTTGATTTATGAACTCCAGGCTGTGTAGCCAAGCTTGTAAATAGCCAAGGACTGGAAACAGCCTTACAGGTAAGTGAATAAACAAATTGTGGTTCACCAATAAGATGAAACTAAACTCCACAGTAAGAAGAGACAAACTATTTATACATAAAACAGAATAGATGACTCTCAAACATGCTAAGTGAAAGAAGCCAGATAAAACAAGTGTATATTCTGAAACAGAGAGGATCAACAAAAATGTTCTGGGTTTATTATCAATAATAATGCTACAAAGAGAATCTCTGTAAATCTACTACTAGCATCAATACACTATTATTTTCATGGAAAAGTTTATATGGTATGGTTGATTCCCTGTGCAGAACACTCTGGAAAATGCGAATGTATCAAATATTTGATAACAAAGGGCAGATCAATGGCTGCTGGGGAAGAGAATGAAAGATAAAAAAGAACACATTAGTCATTTTTGGAAATGACAAATTCACTGTCTTGATTGTGGTGATGTTTTCACAGGTATGTAAGTATTTCAAACTTATTAAATTGTATACTTTGAATACACGGATGTCAATTACATCTTTTTAATTTTTAATTAAAAAAGATTAAAAGGTCACTCTTTGTTCTTGTCAAAGTTTTTCTTTTTAATCTTGAAAACAATATGGTGTCCTTGTTCCTGTAGTTCAATGTATACCCATCACAAGGCAAAACATGCTGATTTTATCTTCCTATGGATTGTTAGTCTGATTAGTTAACACCTCTTCCTTCAATCAGCATTTGGGTTTTCAGGGACCTCCCAGGACAACCCACAAGTCTATTAATAAACCTGAGAAGAAGACACATACATGATCCCAGGAGCCAAGACTGCTTTTTTGAGGAAGAGGCAGTTTCTGGCATACCCGGGGCTCTGAAGGCCCAAAGGGGAAGCTTGTCTGAGGAGCCCAGAAGAGGACAGAGCCCAGAGGAGGACAGAGCCCAGACCTCGCAGTGGCCTGACCATCATGCATATTCCGCTTGCTCTGTGTCTCAAATCTCCTGAGAGTATGCAACAGTCTCTAGGCCAGGCAAACTAAAATGTGTCCCTCAGGAGGACCATTACCCCTCCTATGGCTCAGATCTTGGGCTAAATCTCAAGTTACACCTCCTGGGCCTGGGTCTCCATATGGTGTATTCCTTGAGGTCACCACAAGCTGCAGTTAGTTACAAGTGCCTGAGCCTGCCTCTGCCAGGCTGGAGAGCAAGGACTCCACCTCAGCATACAGAACTAGGCCCTGTCTGGATACAGAAAAGAGCATTTTATGGCTGAGAATTGGACAAATTCAGAGACAAAGTCATGGGTCAGTCTCACAGCATGTGTGGGAGGAATGATGAGGAACATAGAGCTCTTGCCTTCCTGGTCAGTCTCTTTCACTGGTCAGTGATCCTTCATTGGGCAATCTTTCTCATAGAAGTCCTGCTCTTTTCACTTATCCTACAAATGGTATTTGAGTTCTTACCATGTTCTGGGAGCTTGGGATTTGATGGAGATACAGTCGGG
This sequence comes from Tragulus kanchil, assembly GCA_022376925.1. Lineage (NCBI taxonomy): Eukaryota > Metazoa > Chordata > Mammalia > Artiodactyla > Tragulidae > Tragulus > Tragulus kanchil. The sequence goes on along the minus strand of JAIOJX010000023.1, from coordinate 89,137,135 downwards.
GCTCATGTTGCCTTTCCATTGAATGTGCATCTGTGTAGCACACTTGAGCACAGATAACATGGGCCTTGCACTAGGGAGGACTATGCTGAGAACATCCTGCCATGCTGTGAGGGTTTGTCAAGTGGAACCCCTTGAGGCATTTATTTTGGACTGGCCCAGAACTGACAACTACATTTTTCCTTACACACCTCCAAAATATCCAGATTTATATTATCCTTTTCAATTCTGAATGTATGGATGTGTGTGTGTAGCAGGAAAAATGAGGAGACAGAGAGTCATCTTTGCACAGAAACAAAATAAATCCAATATTCAGCTTCTCAAATTAAGTAAGAAGCTAAGTCATTCCATACAGTCAGTCCCATGCAAGGTCAGGACATTTCCACACTGAGCACATGATTAACATCAAGACCACCAGACATAAGGGTGACCTTACAACCCAATACCATCAGCCTGCCAACAGTTAGACTCTCATGAGGGTCAGACACTCAGGGAAGCATGTTTGCATACTTTTAGGCACATGCAAATTCCACCTTCTGTTTATGACCATCATGCATATTCCGCTTGCTCTGTGTCTCAAATCTCCTGAGAGTATGCAACAGTCTCTAGGCCAGGCAAACTAAAATGTGTCCCTCAGGAGGACCATTACCCCTCCTATGGCTCAGATCTTGGGCTAAATCTCAAGTTACACCTCCTGGGCCTGGGTCTCCATATGGTGTATTCCTTGAGGTCACCACAAGCTGCAGTTAGTTACAAGTGCCTGAGCCTGCCTCTGCCAGGCTGGAGAGCAAGGACTCCACCTCAGCATACAGAACTAGGCCCTGTCTGGATACAGAAAAGAGCATTTTATGGCTGAGAATTGGACAAATTCAGAGACAAAGTCATGGGTCAGTCTCACAGCATGTGTGGGAGGAATGATGAGGAACATAGAGCTCTTGCCTTCCTGGTCAGTCTCTTTCACTGGTCAGTGATCCTTCATTGGGCAATCTTTCTCATAGAAGTCCTGCTCTTTTCACTTATCCTACAAATGGTATTTGAGTTCTTACCATGTTCTGGGAGCTTGGGATTTGATGGAGATACAGTCGGGGCTCATGTTGCCTTTCCATTGAATGTGCATCTGTGTAGCACACTTGAGCACAGATAACATGGGCCTTGCACTAGGGAGGACTATGCTGAGAACATCCTGCCATGCTGTGAGGGTTTGTCAAGTGGAACCCCTTGAGGCATTTATTTTGGACTGGCCCAGAACTGACAACTACATTTTTCCTTACACACCCTCCAAAATATCCAGATTTATATTATCCTTTTCAATTCTGAATGTATGGATGTGTGTGTGTAGCAGGAAAAATGAGGAGACAGAGAGTCATCTTTGCACAGAAACAAAATAAATCCAATATTCAGCTTCTCAAATTAAGTAAGAAGCTAAGTCATTCCATACAGTCAGTCCCATGCAAGGTCAGGACATTTCCACACTGAGCACATGATTAACATCAAGACCACCAGACATAAGGGTGACATTACAACCCAATACCATCAGCCTGCCAACAGTTAGACTCTCATGAGGGTCAGACACTCAGGGAAGCATGTTTGCATACTTTTAGGCCAGGGACATGCAAATTCCACCTTCTGTTTATGACCTGGGATAGGCTCCTAAAACTCTGAGCTTTTATGTCTTCACATGGGGACTCGTATTGGGCATTCCTGGACTAGAAAAGGCTCTACATGTAAGAGTTTCTACCCAGGAGCATTGTCTGGATGTGAGCATCCTTATAAAGTGGGGTCCATACATTCAGCCCCAGAGTGCACAGGTTAGCCATCAAAAGTCATTCTAAGAAGGGCAAACTTTTCACTTATGCTTCTCTTTAAACATAATCCAGGGCACACAAGAGTGGATTACAGTGCTTCCCTGGTGGTCCAGTGGATAAGGACACCGCGTTGCAGTGCAAGGGGCGCCGGTTCAATCCCTGGCCTGGGAAGATCCCACGTGCTGTGGAGAGGCTGAACCGATGTGTCTAACCACTGAGCCAGAGCTCTGGAGCGCATGCACCCAGAATGGGTGCTCTGCAGTGAGAGAGGCTACTGTGATGGGAGGCCCACACAGGTCAAAGAACAAAGATGGATGAAAATGAATAGACGAAAGACCAATAGAAGTGGCAAAAAAAAACAGGTTAAAAAAAAAAGGAGTGGATTACAAAGACCCCTGATAGTCCAAATATGCTAATAAAACCACATTTCACTACCAAGAAAGTGGACATATCTGTTTTAATTGTTATGTTTTTAATACAAATTAGACAAATAATAATTAAAACAAAAATCATGTTCTAAACTACATCCTACTAATACAATTTAGAACAAAGTTATGTTGAGAATGGCATGTTCTAAAACTGGGGAACCAATGTATGGATGTGTGTGTGTAGCAGGAAAAATGAGGAGACAGAGAGTCATCTTTGCACAGAAACAAAATAAATCCAATATTCAGCTTCTCAAATTAAGTAAGAAGCTAAGTCATTCCATACAGTCAGTCCCATGCAAGGTCAGGACATTTCCACACTGAGCACATGATTAACATCAAGACCACCAGACATAAGGGTGACATTACAACCCAATACCATCAGCCTGCCAACAGTTAGACTCTCATGAGGGTCAGACACTCAGGGAAGCATGTTTGCATACTTTTAGGCCAGGGACATGCAAATTCCACCTTCTGTTTATGACCTGGGATAGGCTCCTAAAACTCTGAGCTTTTATGTCTTCACATGGGGACTCAGATTGGGCATTCCTGGACTAGAAAAGGCTCTACATGTAAGAGTTTCTACCCAGGAGCATTGTCTGGATGTGAGCATCCTTATAAAGTGGGGTCCATACATTCAGCCCCAGAGTGCACAGGTTAGCCATCAAAAGTCATTCTAAGAAGGGCAAACTTTTCACTTATGCTTCTCTTTAAACATAATCCAGGGCACACAAGAGTGGATTACAGTGCTTCCCTGGTGGTCCAGTGGATAAGGACACCGCGTTGCAGTGCAAGGGGCGCCGGTTCAATCCCTGGCCTGGGAAGATCCCACGTGCTGTGGAGAGGCTGAACCGATGTGTCTAACCACTGAGCCAGAGCTCTGGAGCGCATGCACCCAGAATGGGTGCTCTGCAGTGAGAGAGGCTACTGTGATGGGAGGCCCACACAGGTCAAAGAACAAAGATGGATGAAAATGAATAGACGAAAGACCAATAGAAGTGGCAAAAAAAAACAGGTTAAAAAAAAAAGGAGTGGATTACAAAGACCCCTGATAGTCCAAATATGCTAATAAAACCACATTTCACTACCAAGAAAGTGGACATATCTGTTTTAATTGTTATGTTTTTAATACAAATTAGACAAATAATAATTAAAACAAAAATCATGTTCTAAACTACATCCTACTAATACAATTTAGAACAAAGTTATGTTGAGAATGAGGAACTGGTTTAATGAAAGCAGAAATTCATACCACCTAGACACAACAGAACGTTGTGAGGGAAGTACTGAATGACCATAGTTTGGGAAGTTTGACTTAATGCATGCATGATTTAAAACATTTACCTTTATTCCCCTGTTTCCTCATCCAGTGGTGCACCTTCAAACCTGCCCACAGTCTCACACAGGACTGCTGGAGCCAGAATTCTCCTCCAACTGTCAGAGAGGACTGATTAGACAAAGTCAGAATTCTGTTCAGGATGTGAGGAAAGGAGGTGAACACACTTAACATACTTTACTGTTCTCAGATAAATAATAATAATTCAAGACTCTTATAGACCAGCAAGTTCCAACAGAACTTCCAGCAATGATGTAAATACCCTGGGTTGTCCCAGATGGTTGCCACCATTCACATGTGGCTTTTTCAAACACTTAATGTTATGGAAAGTTATGGTACATTCCAATCAACAGGATACCACAGTGTGAGCAAAAAACCAACCGCCTGCTTGCTTGCAGGGTCTGACAATCTAGAGTAAACTTTGAAAGAAAAGCTATGATGGTGTACTAAAAAGCAGAGACATTGCTTTGTCAGCTAAGATACATATAGTCCAAGCTATGGTTTTTCCAGTAGTCATGTACGAATGTGAAAGTTGGACCATAAAGAAGGCTGAGTGCTGAAGATTTGGTGCTTTCAAACTGTGGTGCTGGAGAAGACTCTTGAGAGTCCCACGGACAGCAAGAAGATCAAACCAGTCAATCTTAAAGGAAATCAATCCTGAATATTCATTGGAAGGACTGATGCTGAACTGAAGCTCCAATACTTTGGCCACCTGATGTGAAGAGTCAATTCAATGGACAATCCCCTGATGTTGGGAAAGATTGAGGGCAGGAGGAGGAGGCAACAGTAGAGGAGATGAATGGCATCACAAAGTCAATGAACATGAGTCTGAGCAAACTCTGGCTGGTAGTGAAGGACAGGGAAGCCTGGCGTGTTGCAGTCTATTGGGTCGCAAAGAGTAGGACATGACTGAGTGACTGAACAAGAGAGTAACCTTTGCCTGATTACAGTATTTATGGATGATCTGTCTCCCTTTTTGATTTCAGAGAGGAAGTTGTGAGTGGTCCTGAAAAGAGATCTTAGTTCCCTGCCCAGGGATTGAGCCTGAATAACCTGGATGAAAACCCAGAAATCCTAGCTACCAGATCATCAGGTGTTAGAGGCTAGAAGCAAAATGGCCTGGGTCTTTCTCCCACTTGAAAGCAAGAATATTTCAAGAAGATGGAAACTATAAAATATGTACAAAGATTATTATTAGAGACACAGCACAACGTATGGGAGAGCACACGGTAAAACTGGTTACTTCAGGCAGGCCAGAAATACATCCCCAGAGAGAAAGGGTATGGGCATCATTTCTAATGAGTAATGAGTGAGTCAGAAACCAGGGAGAGATACACACCCAGAGAGGTGTGTAGGCGTCCTGAGTGAGGAGGAGCACAGTGAGGAGGTGATCTAAATCCCTTTTACAGGACAGTCCTTCTGGGTCTTTACCTTTGGCCAATTATCTTGCTTCTTTCTTCACACCTAACTGGTCCATGAACTCTCCCCAAATGTGTGTGCAGCTTGTTTCTAAAGTGGATCCCACTGCAGGGGCTTATAGGTGCATGTCCACACTTATTATGCAGTGGGGCCCTCTCCTTTTTGACCCCCAAGAAGCCCTTCCTGGGCATGTGCGGACAAGGAATCTTTCTTGACCTCAGGAGTAGGCACCTCATCTCTCTACTTCTGCAGAGCTCGGCTTTTCCCCTAGCTTTGTTCTTGGAGTGTCTGGGTGAGAGAAAAGCTTGAATTTTACTCCACTTGACAAACACCAGATGTCCAGCCCAGAGGCACACACTCTCTTACCTCACTGAATATGCACACTCCAGGCTTAACCATCCCCCCTTCCTCCCCCACTCTATCCAACCACACGGAGAGACAGTGCTTTGAGAGCTATCTCCCTGTCTCCTTAATTTTCACAAGTAATAAATCCTTCTGCTTTTATCTGCATTTGTATGTTCATTGACTGTACACCCCTAAGTAATGGACACATTGTATCTGGTAATAATAGCTTGGTCAGATCTAACTATCTATGTTTTATAGCAACAAAATGATCCATTGTTGGTTAACAGATACACACTACTGCTTATAAAAGAGTTAAACAACAAGATTTACTGTATAGCACAGGGAACTATATTAAATATCTTATAATAACTTTTATGGAAAAAATATATAACTGAATAACTTTGTTGTACACCTAATACTAACACAATATTCTAAATCAGCTATACTGAATTTTTAAAAAATAATAAACATTTTTTAAAAATCCATCATTAATTGAAGGTAAAACATTGGTCCCATAGCCAGAAGTCCCTGAATTTTGCTTTCTCCATCATGAATAACTTTACATCTGTTTCAGGAAGTAGCACCCTTTTTATCCTCTCTCTGTCAGGCAGCTCTGTCTCCCTCTCTCTCACCTTCTTTCATAAAAGAAAATCCCCATCATCAGTTCAGTTCTGTTTCCTGACCAACTCTCTTTTGTTCCTCTCTTAGGACTATACTTATTCTCATCTGTTTCTGTGTGGTCATGTTGGTTTATTATTCACTAAAATAATTAATGATTCAAGGGTCAGAATTTATTTTTGAAAGGCATTCTCTCAAGGCAGAGCTTTAGATCTGTACTCTTTCTGTGAAATTTTTGAAATTAGTTTTTCTAAATCTAGAGAATATCTGATGACACCTAGTGTTCTCTTTCTTGGTCACATAATTACCCACATACTATCATCCTCTGGCAGGAGACAGGTTACATGGGAGTGATTACAGGTTACTGGTTTACATGTAGGTGGTGGGCAGGGGGTTAACTTACAGGAGGGGAGGTGATTTACATTTGGGTGAATTAATGATTGACTTATGGGTAATTGATGTACAGGTGGGTGATTTACAAGTGAATTGTTTGCACTCTGAAGAAGTCTCAGTCCAAATCACAGGAAACAGTTTTCTCCATATCTAGCTGGTTTCAGAGGACAAAGCACTCAAATCTCTGCTAATCAACCATGAGAAGAGGAAGGTGTTAAACAGAAGCATGTGAGTTGTGTCTGTTCTGAGAGAAAGGAATCTCCTTGTCAACCATTTCAGCCAGAAAGGGAACGACTCCTGGAAGGTATGGCAAACTACTCCAGTATTCTTGCCTGGAGAATCCCCATGGAGAGGAACCTGGCGGGCTACAGTCCATGGGGTCTCAAAGAGTTGAGCATGACTGAGCAACTAAGCACATGGTCACAGGTGTAATTGTGAGTCTTGTGGTCATGGACAGCAAATGTAACCTGTCTCTTGGAGCAGGGTGGAACATAGTGGGGGGCAGGATTAATAAACTTCACTGTTTTCTGGCAGCATAGGGCTCAAGTAAATGTCAACAATCAAACCTAACAAATTACAGACTGGAGGCTCCTGGGCCTCACTGATCATGCAGACTTCTGTTCTGCTTTTTTGATATGGTTGATTTGGAAGAGTCCCCACATTTACAAATCAGGAGATTTTTGTATCAAAATCCATGGCCTGTTGTGTTTTCTCCTGGGCCCACCTGTTCATACCCAGAGCCAAGTCTCACTTGGCCCAGTTGCTCCAGCCTCCTGGTACTGTTCCTGGAGGTGCGTGGGTGGCCACCTCCTCCCTCAGTCTCCTTCAAAGTAAGGGTCCAGCTTCCCACTCATGTACAAAGTGCAGCTAGGTGCTGGGAGCCAGCAGGTGCCCCCTGTCCTCATGCAGCATGAGACCCTCCGGTCTCAGATCAGGAACGTCATTCAAGAGTCACATGAGCCTGTCTTGGGTCGTTCCTGTTGGGTCGATGAGACAGTGGGCTAACTTCACTGGCTGCAGAAGGCCAGCAATAAGGGACTTAGCAAGGCCAGTGGTAAAAAGCCCCCCTCCTGAGCCTTCTGCAAGGCCAGCGATAAGAAAGCCCCTCCCCGGGATGTGCCAGAGGAGCGGGGGACGTGCCAGACGAAGGACTCACCACACAACCCGGATGTGGGTGGTGCAAGACATTGTCTCACCAACCAGAGCAACCGACTTGGGCAACCAGGGTGGGATAAAAATCTCCCCACCCCACCTCTGGGCGCAACTTCACCGGCCCAATCTGTGGACCCGTGAACCTCACCTGGGAGCTTTCCAATAAATCTTTTGTTTGCCTCTAACCCCTGGTCTTGCCTGTCTCTTGCTGCACCAGAAACCCTTACAATGCCAAGTGCACCTCCGGGGCCTGTGGTGAGAATGCTGGGGCAGGCAGAACCCTGCACCCACAGCCCTCTCCTGACCACAGCAGCAGCCCCACTCAGCCCAGATTTTCTGTAAAAATAAACCCCAAGAGAACCTTTCTAAATGAATGTTTTAATAGCACATAACAGTGGAAGAGGGCCCTGGGTCGTGAAATGTGACTTGTGGTCATGGACAGCAAATGTAACCTGTCTCTTGGAGCAGGGTGGAACATAGTGGGGGGCAGGATTAATAAACTTCACTGTTTTCTGGCAGCATAGGGCTCAAGTAAATGTCAACAATCAAACCTAACAAATTACAGACTGGAGGCTCCTGGGCCTCACTGATCATGCAGACTTCTGTTCTGCTTTTTTGATATGGTTGATTTGGAAGAGTCCCCACATTTACAAATCAGGAGATTTTTGTATCAAAATCCATGGCCTGTTGTGTTTTCTCCCTGGGCCCACCTGTTCATACCCAGAGCCAAGTCTCACTTGGCCCAGTTGCTCCAGCCTCCTGGTACTGTTCCTGGAGGTGCGTGGGTGGCCACCTCCTCCCTCAGTCTCCTTCAAAGTAAGGGTCCAGCTTCCCACTCATGTACAAAGTGCAGCTAGGTGCTGGGAGCCAGCAGGTGCCCCCTGTCCTCATGCAGCATGAGACCCTCCGGTCTCAGATCAGGAACGTCATTCAAGAGTCACATGAGCCTGTCTTGGGTCGTTCCTGTTGGGTCGATGAGACAGTGGGCTAACTTCACTGGCTGCAGAAGGCCAGCAATAAGGGACTTAGCAAGGCCAGTGGTAAAAAGCCCCCCTCCTGAGCCTTCTGCAAGGCCAGCGATAAGAAAGCCCCTCCCCGGGATGTGCCAGAGGAGCGGGGGACGTGCCAGACGAAGGACTCACCACACAACCCGGATGTGGGTGGTGCAAGACATTGTCTCACCAACCAGAGCAACCGACTTGGGCAACCAGGGTGGGATAAAAATCTCCCCACCCCACCTCTGGGCGCAACTTCACCGGCCCAATCTGTGGACCCGTGAACCTCACCTGGGAGCTTTCCAATAAATCTTTTGTTTGCCTCTAACCCCTGGTCTTGCCTGTCTCTTGCTGCACCAGAAACCCTTACAATGCCAAGTGCACCTCCCGGGGCCTGTGGTGAGAATGCTGGGGGCAGGCAGAACCCTGCACCCACAGCCCTCTCCTGACCACAGCAGCAGCCCCACTCAGCCCAGATTTTCTGTAAAAATAAACCCCAAGAGAACCTTTCTAAATGAATGTTTTAATAGCACATAACAGTGGAAGAGGGCCCTGGGAGAAAGGCGGCTCCTGACTCGGTTTCCTCTCCTATGAAACAAACAGGTTACCCAGTAATCCAATCCCCTGCAGTGTTGGAGGTAACTTGTGCACTGAGATTCTGGGTGTTTTAAAGCCAATCCCAACTTTCAGATTTTACTAAGACTTCACATTGAGGGTCTGGGCTTGTTTTGAATAAGGGCCCTGTCAAACTCAGCACAAGTACATAATTTTCTTCTGATGTCTATTGACCACATAACTGCCCAGGAAGAGCATGGGCCTGTGAGAACAAGACAGTAACAGGCTCATTTTCATTTCTTTTCTTTTTTTTTTTTTTTGAGCTCAACACCAGAACTAGAGGATATTTTATTTACAGCTCTAGTAAGACCCTAAAAACAGAGCCCAGTCTCCCTGCATAGGTTCCTCACTCTTCAGGAGAGTTGAGAGCATGACTCTCCATCTGCTTGCACTCCTCGTTCCACCAAGCTGGGGGACAGGAGATGTGTGCATGCCAGTTACGACATGTTAGGGTGCACATCACTTAAAGGGAATAGAGACTTCTCGATTTTCTTATGTGGGAGAACTGTTTCCCTCAAAGGACAAGGAAGGCAAGCAACAGGACTCGATATATTTTTCTTCTAAAGGTTCAGCAGGCAACAGACTAGGCTGGCTTCTGCAGGGAGCATGGCGCCTTCTCTGTTGAGGCCACACAACTAGGCTTGTGGCCCGAGGCAGCCTGCAAGCAGGTGTGCTGTGGCTGGAACAAAATCTTGTATTATTTGGAGGAAAACTTCAAGAATCTGCAAACTGGAGAGTGTAATCTAATGTTGAGCCCCTTGGACCCATGGCCAACTCCACTATGACCAGCTGATGGCTCAGTTTAACCATGTTATGGGCTGAATGCTGTCCCTCACAAAATTCACATGCTGAAGTTCTAACTCCCGGAACCTCAGAGTGTGACTGTGTTTAGAAGTGGGGCTCTTCAATGAGGTGATTAAGATAAAATGTCATATGGGTGTGCCTTAATCCAATATAACTGATGTCCTTGTAAAAAGTGATTAGGAAACAACCCACACAGACAGGTGACGATTGAGGACACAGGAAAAAGACAGCCACTTACAAGTCAAAGAGAGAGGCCCCAGGAGAAACCAGCCTTACATGCACCTTGATCTCAGACTTCCAGACTCCAGAGCTATGAGGAAACAAGCTTTTGTTCTTTGAGCTGCCTAATCTGCAGTATTTGCGAGGGCGGCCCAACCTGCCTAGTATATGATCTCTACATTTATCCACTGCCCCTGCCCGTTGTCTGGCAACAGTTTTTTTTTTTAAGGATATCAGTTTTTTTAAGTACCAATAATTTTCTTCTGATGTCTATTGACCACATAACTGCCCAGGAAGAGCATGGGCCTGTGAGAACAAGACAGTAACAGGCTCATTTTCATTTCTTTTCTTTTTTTTTTTTTTTGAGCTCAACACCAGAACTAGAGGATATTTTATTTACAGCTCTAGTAAGACCCTAAAAACAGAGCCCAGTCTCCCTGCATAGGTTCCTCACTCTTCAGGAGAGTTGAGAGCATGACTCTCCATCTGCTTGCACTCCTCGTTCCACCAAGCTGGGGGACAGGAGATGTGTGCATGCCAGTTACGACATGTTAGGGTGCACATCACTTAAAGGGAATAGAGACTTCTCGATTTTCTTATGTGGGAGAACTGTTTCCCTCAAAGGACAAGGAAGGCAAGCAACAGGACTCGATATATTTTTCTTCTAAAGGTTCAGCAGGCAACAGACTAGGCTGGCTTCTGCAGGGAGCATGGCGCCTTCTCTGTTGAGGCCACACAACTAGGCTTGTGGCCCGAGGCAGCCTGCAAGCAGGTGTGCTGTGGCTGGAACAAAATCTTGTATTATTTGGAGGAAAACTTCAAGAATCTGCAAACTGGAGAGTGTAATCTAATGTTGAGCCCCTTGGACCCATGGCCAACTCCACTATGACCAGCTGATGGCTCAGTTTAACCATGTTATGGGCTGAATGCTGTCCCTCACAAAATTCACATGCTGAAGTTCTAACTCCCGGAACCTCAGAGTGTGACTGTGTTTAGAAGTGGGGCTCTTCAATGAGGTGATTAAGATAAAATGTCATATGGGTGGGCCTTAATCCAATATAACTGATGTCCTTGTAAAAAGTGATTAGGAAACAACCCACACAGACAGGTGACGATTGAGGACACAGGAAAAAGACAGCCACTTACAAGTCAAAGAGAGAGGCCCCAGGAGAAACCAGCCTTACATGCACCTTGATCTCAGACTTCCAGACTCCAGAGCTATGAGGAAACAAGCTTTTGTTCTTTGAGCTGCCTAATCTGCAGTATTTGCGAGGGCGGCCCAACCTGCCTAGTATATGATCTCTACATTTATCCACTGCCCCTGCCCTGGGTGACTTTGAAGCAAATTCCAGATATGTTCTGGCATACAGGTTTTTTTTTTTTTTTTAAGGAATTTATATCCAATTATATAAAAACTCAGTATTTGGGGTCCTTTTAGAAAAGGTGTCCTGGCCACAAGAAGCATTCTTTGGAGGACTGGTTGAAGCCAGAGTCCTGCATGCTCACGGATTCACCAGCAGTGTGAGAGTTCTGGTTCCTTTAATCCTTGTCAGCACTTGATGTGATTGGTGTTTAGGTTATTTCATTGAGTGCATAATGGCATCTCACTGAGGTCTTAATCTATATTTTTATAATGATTAATGACATTTAGAGTCTTTTCATGTGCTTGTTTGCCATCCATATTTTTCTCTTTTTAAAAAAATTTACTTATTTATTTATTATTTTTGGCTATTTTGGGTTTTCACTGCTGCCACAGGCTCCTCTCTAGTTGCAGGGAGTGGGGGTTATTCCCTAGTTGAGGCAAGCATACTTCTTGTTACAATGACTTCTCCCGTTGTGGAACTTGGGGCTCTAGGGCACACAGACTTCAGTAGTTGTGGCACATGGGCTCAATAGTTGCAGCTCTGAGGCTCTAGAGCACAGGGTATATAGTTGTGGCTCACAAGCTTAGTTGCTCCACAGCATGTGGGACCTTCCTGGATCAGGGATCCAACCTGTCCCCTGCATTAGCAGGCGAACTCTTTACCACTGAGCTACCAAGGAAGCCCCTGCATTTTTGTTTTTTAACTCTGCTCATTTAAAAACATTGGTTTATGTTATTATCACATTTTTAGAATTCTCTATATGTATACACAAGTTCTTTATCAGAAATTGGTTTGTGGCTTGTCTTCTCATTCTTTAAGAAACCCCAAAGATTGAGGACCCCCAAAAACTTACAAGTCAAAGAGAGAGGCCCCAGGAGAAACCAGCCTTACATGCACCTTGATCTCAGACTTCCAGACTCCAGAGCTATGAGGAAACAAGCTTTTGTTCTTTGAGCTGCCTAATCTGCAGTATTTGCGAGGGCGGCCCAACCTGCCTAGTATATGATCTCTACATTTATCCACTGCCCCTGCCCTGGGTGACTTTGAAGCAAATTCCAGATATGTTCTGGCATACAGGTTTTTTTTTTTTTTTTAAGGAATTTATATCCAATTATATAAAAACTCAGTATTTGGGGTCCTTTTAGAAAAGGTGTCCTGGCCACAAGAAGCATTCTTTGGAGGACTGGTTGAAGCCAGAGTCCTGCATGCTCACGGATTCACCAGCAGTGTGAGAGTTCTGGTTCCTTTAATCCTTGTCAGCACTTGATGTGATTGGTGTTTAGGTTATTTCATTGAGTGCATAATGGCATCTCACTGAGGTCTTAATCTATATTTTTATAATGATTAATGACATTTAGAGTCTTTTCATGTGCTTGTTTGCCATCCATATTTTTTTCTTTTTAAAAAAATTTTCTTATTTTTTTATTTTTTTTTGTTATTTTGGGTTTTCACTGCTGCCACAGGCTCCTCTCTAGTTGCGGGGAGTGGGGTTATTCCCTAGTTGAGGCAAGCATACTTCTTGTTACAATGACTTCTCCCGTTGTGGAACTTGGGGCTCTAGGGCACACAGACTTCAGTAGTTGTGGCACATGGGCTCAATAGTTGCAGCTCTGAGGCTCTAGAGCACAGGGTATATAGTTGTGGCTCACAAGCTTAGTTGCTCCACAGCATGTGGGACCTTCCTGGATCAGGGATCCAACCTGTCCCCTGCATTAGCAGGCGAACTCTTTACCACTGAGCTACCAAGGAAGCCCCTGCATTTTTGTTTTTTAACTCTGCTCATTTAAAAACATTGGTTTATGTTATTATCACATTTTTAGAATTCTCTATATGTATACACAAGTTCTTTATCAGAAATTGGTTTGTGGCTTGTCTTCTCATTCTTTAAGAGTAGGTCTAAGGGCTTACCCTGGTGGTCCAATGGGTACGGACACGGTCTAGCAGTGCAAGGGGCGCCGCTTCGATCCCTGGCCTGGGAAGATCCCACGTGCCGTGGAGCGGCTGGACCGATGTGTCCAATTACCGCACTGGAGCTCTGGAGCACATGCGCCCAGAGCCGGTGCTCTGCGACAACAGAGGCCACTGCAATGGGAGGCCCACACGGGCCAAAAGAACAAAGATGGATGAAAATAGATAAATGAAAGATCAATAGAAGTGGCCCGCCCGCCCCCATCCCTCCCCAATCCCCCCCCTAAAAAGAGTATGTTTCAAAGAGAAATTTTTGATTTTAACCAAGTTCAGTTCATCACTTTTTAAAAAATGTATTGTGAGTTGGTGTTATATTTAATAAATCTTTATATAGCTCAAGATCATAAACATTGAATTTTTTCTAATTTTTTTCCAAAAAGTTCTATACTTTCAGGTTCTATATTTGGGACTGTGATCCATTTTAATTGGATTTTTGTATATTGTAAATATGGATGAAAGTTTAATTTGTTTTGTACATGGATATCCAACTGTTGTGGCACAATTTGTTGGAGAGATTATCCTTTCTTCACTGATCTGCCTTGGTGCTTTTGTTAAAAATCAGGTGTTCATACATGAACAGGTCCATAATCACTGTGGATGGTGATTGCAGGCATGAAATTAAAGACACCTTTTTTTTTGACCTTTCAAAATAAAATGAAAATTTAATTCCCAAACTATAAAAATTTTCAGTCAAGATTTAAATTTCAAACTTTCCAAAATTTCATGAGTCAAAAATTCTAACAGTCATTTCCCGTATTTACAGTTGCAAAAACTAGATAAAAGGGTATCATTCTGAACAGCTGAAATCAGTACATGGGGTAATGGACTATACTGCAAACAGCTTTGGAGAATGACATGCAGGCGAACTCTTACCACTGAGCTACCAAGGAAGCCCCTGCATTTTTGTTTTTTAACTCTGCTCATTTAAAAACATTGGTTTATGTTATTATCACATTTTTAGAATTCTCTATATGTATACACAAGTTCTTTATCAGAAATTGGTTTGTGGCTTGTCTTCTCATTCTTTAAGAGTAGGTGTCAGGGCTTCCCCTGGTGGTCCAATGGGTAAGGACACCGTCTTGCAGTGCAAGGGGCGCCGCTTCGATCCCTGGCCTGGGAAGATCCCACGTGCCGTGGAGCGGCTGGACCGATGTGTCCAATTACCGCACTGGAGCTCTGGAGCACATGCGCCCAGAGCCGGTGCTCTGCGACAACAGAGGCCACTGCAATGGGAGGCCCACACGGGCCAAAAGAACAAAGATGGATGAAAATAGATAAATGAAAGATCAATAGAAGTGGCCCGCCCGCCCCCATCCCTCCCCAATCCCCCCCCTAAAAAGAGTATGTTTCAAAGAGAAATTTTTGATTTTAACCAAGTTCAGTTCATCACTTTTTAAAAAATGTATTGTGAGTTGGTGTTATATTTAATAAATCTTTATATAGCTCAAGATCATAAACATTGAATTTTTTCTAATTTTTTTCCAAAAAGTTCTATACTTTCAGGTTCTATATTTGGGACTGTGATCCATTTTAATTGGATTTTTGTATATTGTAAATATGGATGAAAGTTTAATTTGTTTTGTACATGGATATCCAACTGTTGTGGCACAATTTGTTGGAGAGATTATCCTTTCTTCACTGATCTGCCTTGGTGCTTTTGTTAAAAATCAGGTGTTCATACATGAACAGGTCCATAATCACTGTGGATGGTGATTGCAGGCATGAAATTAAAGACACCTTTTTTTTTGACCTTTCAAAATAAAATGAAAATTTAATTCCCAAACTATAAAAATTTTCAGTCAAGATTTAAATTTCAAACTTTCCAAAATTTCATGAGTCAAAAATTCTAACAGTCATTTCCCGTATTTACAGTTGCAAAAACTAGATAAAAGGGTATCATTCTGAACAGCTGAAATCAGTACATGGGGTAATGGACTATACTGCAAACAGCTTTGGAGAATGACATGCATGTGCATACATGAGCACTTGCACACACTTATACAGACCTCTTCCTTTGTCTTTTTTGATATCACCTGGAGCCAGTCTCCAATCATACTCAGGACATCAGCAAAGTAAGCAAGCCCAGCAAGGATCCAGAACCACACAACAGGCTTATAGTAGTGCAGGTATTCAGTATCTGATTCACCTGCAACATAGTCACCAAAGTCAATGGTTGAAAGTGATAACCATGAAATAAATGGCCCCCAGGGCACTCCAGCCTTCTTTGTGCTTGAATACGATTGCAGGCAGAGCAACAAAGAGTACACAGTCAAAAAGAATAAATATGATGGTTGAGATGTCGTATCTTGGTCTAACATTCCACTTAATAAATATATCTTCCACTTTTGCAATTCCTTTTCCAAATATGGTCCTTAGTTGATCTCCAACTCCAGCCAACAGAAAACCAAAGAGGGGAATTCCCAGTAAGGCAGATGATACAGAATATTTTCCCCCCTTCTGTGTGATGGCCTAGAGGGGTGGGATGAGGAGGAATGGGATATACATATGACTAATATGGAATTATACCTATCTGTAAATAACAAAACTCTGTAAAATCAAAAAAGCAAAATAAAAAAACTTGTGACTGTGAAAAAACAAAATAGGCCAAAAAAAAAGTGTGTAACTTGAATACAAATAAAGAAATAAATAAAAATAAAAAGACACTTCCTCTTTGAAAGAAAAGCTATGACAAACCTAGACAGCATACTAAAAAGATTATCCTTTCTTCACTGATCTGCCTTGGTGCTTTTGTTAAAAATCAGGTGTTCATACATGAACAGGTCCATAATCACTGTGGATGGTGATTGCAGGCATGAAATTAAAGACACCTTTTTTTTTGACCTTTCAAAATAAAATGAAAATTTAATTCCCAAACTATAAAAATTTTCAGTCAAGATTTAAATTTCAAACTTTCCAAAATTTCATGAGTCAAAAATTCTAACAGTCATTTCCCGTATTTACAGTTGCAAAAACTAGATAAAAGGGTATCATTCTGAACAGCTGAAATCAGTACATGGGGTAATGGACTATACTGCAAACAGCTTTGGAGAATGACATGCATGTGCATACATGAGCACTTGCACACACTTATACAGACCTCTTCCTTTGTCTTTTTTGATATCACCTGGAGCCAGTCTCCAATCATACTCAGGACATCAGCAAAGTAAGCAAGCCCAGCAAGGATCCAGAACCACACAACAGGCTTATAGTAGTGCAGGTATTCAGTATCTGATTCACCTGCAACATAGTCACCAAAGTCAATGGTTGAAAGTGATAACCATGAAATAAATGGCCCCCAGGGCACTCCAGCCTTCTTTGTGCTTGAATACGATTGCAGGCAGAGCAACAAAGAGTACACAGTCAAAAAGAATAAATATGATGGTTGAGATGTCGTATCTTGGTCTAACATTCCACTTAATAAATATATCTTCCACTTTTGCAATTCCTTTTCCAAATATGGTCCTTAGTTGATCTCCAACTCCAGCCAACAGAAAACCAAAGAGGGGAATTCCCAGTAAGGCAGATGATACAGAATATTTTCCCCCCTTCTGTGTGATGGCCTAGAGGGGTGGGATGAGGAGGAATGGGATATACATATGACTAATATGGAATTATACCTATCTGTAAATAACAAAACTCTGTAAAATCAAAAAAGCAAAATAAAAAAACTTGTGACTGTGAAAAAACAAAATAGGCCAAAAAAAAAGTGTGTAACTTGAATACAAATAAAGAAATAAATAAAAATAAAAAGACACTTCCTCTTTGAAAGAAAAGCTATGACAAACCTAGACAGCATACTAAAAAGCAGGGACATTACTTTGCCTAAAGGTCCATATAGTCACAGGTATGGTTTTTCCAGTAGTCACATATGGATGTGAGAGTTGAACCATAAAGAAGGCAGAGCACTGAAAAATTGATACCTTTGAACTGTGGTGAACAGCTGTGCCTTTGAACTGCCCTTGGACTGCAAGGAGATCAAACTAGTCAGTCCTGAAGGAAACCAACCCTGAATATTCATTGGAGGGGCTGATGTTGAAGCTGAAACTCCAATACTTTGGCCTCCTGATATGAAGGGACGACTCATATGAAAAGACTCTGATGCTGGGGAAAACTGAAGGCAGAAGAAGAGGATGACAGAGGCTGAAATGGTTGGATGGCATCACCAACTCAATGGATGTGAGTTTGAGCAAGCTCTGAGAGATGAGGAAAGACAAGGAAGTCTAGCATGCTGTGGTCCACGGGGTTGCAAACAATCAGACACGAATGATTGACTGAACTGAACTGTCTATGAACTCCCCAGTTTTGCTCCATTGATTTATTGTTCTATCTTGATGCTCTTAACACACAATCTTGTCACTATAGCTTCATTATATGCTTTAAAATTGGTATTGCTAACCCTGCAACTTTGTTTTTTCTCAAAGTTCCTTTGGCTGTTGTAGGCCCTCTGTGTTCCCACATATATTTTAGAAGCAGTTTGTCCATTTCTCCTGCCCACTCCCCCAAAAAAGCCAGTTGGGAGTTTGGTTGGAATTGCAACTTTGTAGATCAATTTAAACTTTGTAGATCAATTTGGAGGAGAATTGAATTTTAACATTTGGTCTTTCAACTCATGTCTCTCCATTTATTAGTCTTCTTTCATTTCTCTCAGCTTATGCTACACTCAATATGTCAGCCAATTTAGGAAAACTCAGCAGTGGGCATAAGACTGGAAAGGTCAGTTTTCACTCCAATACCAAAGAAAGGCAATGCCAAAGAATGTTCAAACTACTGCACCGTTGCACTCATTTCACACACTAGCAAAGTAATGCTCAAAATCCTCCAAGCGAGGCTTCAACAGCAGGTGAACCGAGAACTTCCAGATGTATAGGTTGGATTTAGGAAAGGCAGAGGAACCAGAGATCAAATCGCCAATATCCACTGGATCATAGAAAGAAATTCCAGAAAAACATCTACTTCTGCTTTATTGACTATGCTAAAGCTTTAGACTGTGTGGAACACAACAAACTGTGGATATTCTTACAGAGATGGGAATACCAGACCACCTTACCTGCCTCCTGAGAAACTCGTATGCAGGACAAAAAGCAACAGTCAGAACCAGACATGAAACAACAGACTGGTTTCAAATTGGGAAAAGAGTACATCAAGGCTATATATTGTCATCCTGCTTATTTAACTCGTATGCAGAGTATATCTTATGAAATGCTGGTCTGGATGAAGCACAAACTGGAATCAAGATTACTGGGAGAAATATCAAAAATCTCAGGTATGCAGACAATTACCACCCTTATGGCAGAAAGTGAAGAGGAACTAAAGCGCCTTTTGATGAAGGTAAAAGAGGAGAGTGAAAAAGTAGGTCTATAACTTAACATTCGAAAAACTAAGATTATGGCAGCCAGTTCCATCACTTTATGGCAAGTAGATGTGGGGAAATATAGAAACAGTGATTGACTTTGTTTTCTTGGGCTCAAAAATCACAGTGGCTGGTGCCTACAGCCATGAAATTAAAAGATGTTTGCTTCTTAGAAGAAAAAGCTATGACAAACCTGGACAGCATATTCAAAAGCAGAGACATCACTTTGCTGACAAAAGTCCATATAGTCAAAGCTATGGTTTTTCCAATAGTCATGTGTGGGTGTGAGAGCTGGACCGTAAAGAAGGCTGAGCACCAAAAAATTGATACCTTTAAACTGTGGTGTTGGAGAAGGCTCTTGAGAGTCCCTTGGACGGAAAGGACATCAAACCAGTCAGTCCTAAAGGAAATCAACCCTGAATATTCATTGGAAGGACTGATGCTGAAGCCAAAGCTCCAATACTTTGGTCACCTGATGCAAAGAGATGACTCATTGGAAAAGACCCTAATTTGGGGAAAAATAGAAGGCAGAGGGAGTTTGAGCAAGTTCCAGGAGATGGTAAAGAACAGGGAATCATAGCAAGCTGCAGTCCATGGGGTCACAGAGTCAGACTTCGCTGAGTGACTGATCTTACCTGAACTGAATGCAGGTTTTATACGTTTTTCACATCTTTGGTCAGATTTATTCCTAAGTATTTCATAGTGTGTGGTATTATCATAACTGATAATGTTATATTAATTGTTGAAAGTTGAACCATCCAAGAATTCTTAGAATAAACCCTAGTTACTTAGTCAAAAACCTACCCCAGTATTCTTGCCTAGAGAATCCCATGGACAGAGGATCCTGGAGGGCCATGGTCCATAGGGTCACAAAGAGTGAGACAGGACTGAAGTGACATAGCACACAATGCACTTAGTCAAAAAAGTGCTATTCTTTTCATATATTGATACATTCCACTTAATATTTTGTTTAGAATTTTTGCATTTTTGTTTATGAAGGAAATTTGTCTCCAGATTTTGTGAGCTTTTTTTTTTTTTATTAAACCTTTATTTTACTTTTAACTTTTACAGAGTTTTGCTGTTTACAGATATGTATGTTCTCAGATTAGTCATATGTATATCTCCCCCTTCCCTCCCCTCCCAATCATCACACAGCACCCCTGAAGGATCCCCTTTTCTCACAGAGCGATGACTATAGCTGTTTTCTTCACTTAGGATAGTACAGGCCTTCATGCTACTTCCTTTACGTCTCCCACCCTCTGCTCCTTCCCCACAATGTCCATATGTCCACTGTCCATGTCTGTCTTTCTGTCGCTTCACTGCATGTGCCATCATCACCATCCTACTAGATTCCATATATATGTGTTAATATACTGTATTTGTCCTTCTCTTTCTGACTGACTTCACTTTTTAGGATACGTTCTAGATCCAGCCACCTCATTAGGGTTGATTCTTCTGCATTTCTCTTTACAGCTGTGTAGTATTCCATTGTATATATGTACCAGGGCTTTTGGATCCATTCGTTCGTCGATGGGCATCTAGGTTCCTTCCATGTTCTAGCTATTGTATAGAGAGCTGCAATGAACATTGGGGTACAGGTGCTTCTTTCAGTTTTGATTTCGTCAGGGTATAAGCCTAAGAGTGGGATTGCTGGGTCATAGGGTGCTTCTATTTTTAGTTTTTTAAGAAATCTCCAGACTGTCTTCCATAGAGGCTGTATCAATTTACACTCCCACCAGCAATGCAGGAGTGTTCCCTTTTCTCCGCAGCCTCTCCAGCATTTATTGTCTGTCGATTTGTGGATGATGGCCATTCTGACGGGTGTGAGGTGATATGTCATTGCAATGTCACTGGTATAGAATGAAAGCAGCATAGAATTATCCGAAACAGTTTGTGTAGAATTGACAGTGTTTCACCCTTAACTATCTAGAGGAAGTCACCAATGAAGCCATCTGCACCTGGAGTTCTGTTTTTTTCGTGGGAAAGTTTTTTCAAAGATATAGGACTATTCAACTTCTCTATTTGTTCTTAAGTAAACTTTGGGAGAAACTCTGGTGGTTTGTACCTTTCAAGTAATTTGTCTGTTTCATCTAAGTTATCAAGTTTATTGGCATAAAGATGTTCATAATAGTTCTTTAAATCCTTTTAATATGTACAGAACCAGTTTTAATGTCCCCTCTCTCATTTGTAATATTGGTAACTATGTTTTCTTTTTTCAGTCTAGCTAGTGTTTTTCAGTGTTTTTTTAAAAAATTTTATTGGTGTATAATTGATTTACAATGTTGTGCTAGTTTTATGTGTACAGAAGAGTGAATCTGTTTTAAAATTACACATATCCACTCTTTTCCAAGATTCTTTTCCCATGTAGGCCATTACAGAGTATTGAGTTGTAAAATAGGTCTTTATTATCTATTTTATATATAACAGTGTGTATGGGTCAATCCCAATCTTCCAATTTATCCTGCCCACTGTATACCCCAGTAACCATAAAGTTGTTTTCTATATCTGTACCTCTATTTTGGTTTTATACAGAAGTTCATTTGTACCCCTCCTTTTTTTTAGATTCTGCATGTAAGTGATATCATATTTGTCTTTCTCTGTTAGACTTATTCAGTATGAAAATCTCTAGGTTCATCCACATTGCTACAAATGACAATACTTTGTTATTTTTTATGGATAGCCACATCTTTATCCATTCCTGTGTTGATGGACATTTAAGTTCTTTCATATTCTGCTATCGTGAACAGTGCTGCAGTGACTATGACAATGCACATATCTTTTAGAATGATGGCTTTTCCCAGATATAAGTCCAAGAGTGGGATTGCTGGGTTATATGGTAGCTACATTTTCAGTTAAGGAACCTTCATACTGTTCTCTGTAGTGGCTGTACCAGTTTGCAGGTCCACCAACAGTGTAGGAGCATTCCCTTTTCTCCACACCCTCTCCAGCATTTACTGTTTGTAGACTTTTTAAAAAAATTTTGTTTTCCCTTTACAGAGGTTTTGTTTGTTTACTGCTACAGGCATAGGTATACACTTGACCTCTCCCACTTGAACTTCCCTCCCATCTCCTTCTCCATCCTATCCCTCCAGGTTGTTGCAGAGCCCGTGTCATTCCCTTAGTCTTACAGCACATTCACACTGGTTGTCTTTTACATATGGTAATGTACATTTCCATGTTACTCTTTCCACACACCTCACCCACTCCTCCCTCCCCTCAATGTGTTTGTAGACTTTCTGACGATGGCCATTCTGACTGGTGTGAGGTGAGCCCTCACTGCAGTATTGATTTGTATTTCTAATAATAACCAATGTTAAGCACTTATCTTTTCATGTGTTCATTTGCCATTGTTGCTTATTCACTCAGTTGTGTCTGACTTTTGTGACCCCATGAGGCTTCTCTGTCCATGGAAATTTCCCAGGCTTGCTATTTGCTTACTTTGAATTTATTTTTTTCCTCTGGTAGTTTTTTAAGGTGGAAGACAAAGTCATTAAAATGATCATCTTTTCTAATATAGACTTAGTGCTATCAATTTCCTCCTAAGTATTGTTTTAGCAATATACTGCCAATTTTGACATGTTGTGATTTCATTTTTATTGTTTTACTTGCTTTCTAGTTTCTGACTTGATTTCCTTTTAATCCATAGGTTATTTAGGAGTGTGTTATCTCGTTTCCAAACATCCTGGGTGTTTTCCAGAGCTCTGTTCCCGATGTCTAATTTAATTCCATTGTGGTCAAAGAATGTCATTTATGTGACTTGAATCCTTTAAGAATTTAATGTCACTCATTTTTACAACCCAGAATCTGGCTTATCTTGGTATACAGACCATGTACACATAAAAAGAATGTGTGCTCTGCTGCAGGTGGAGTTTTAGAAATGTTAGTCAAGACAGTTGGCTGAGAGTGTTGTTCAAGCTTTATATATTCTTAGTGATCACTGCGGTCACTTCACAGAAACAGGAGGGACTCCACCCAAATTTTGGTTTGGATATTGAGACACACCCACCTACACACATGCACACCCATACACACATCGAAAGAGGGTAAAAAGGGATGTTACTCACATAATGAGGTGTTAAGATCCAAAACAGATTGAGCAGGAAAAGACGACTGGCAGGGAAAGGAGACTGGCTTGGGTTTTACGGTTATTAGGGAGTAGGGTCAGGATGAGGGCTTCCACTTATAGCATGAATTTCCCATGATGCCAAGGGATGGGGTACTAGGGCTTCTTATCAGCGTGACCGGAGGTGGAGAGAAGGAGAGGGGAGGTGATGCTTAAAAGTTGTTAGTATTCAGCCATCTAAAGTGGAGTCAGTCTCTTTTCCAATGGCTTTCTACTCATTTATTGAAACAGCTGACTGTGATTGTGAATTTGTCTATGTTTCTTTGCAGTTATCTGTTTTCTTCTGCATTTTGAAGAGGGGGATTACCTCTTCTGCATTCATTTACCTATTACTCAGAACCTTTGGGGATGCTTTCATTTGTTTATCTAAGTTTTCCTGGGTCATAGAAAATCAACTAGCCCTTTAATAAAAAACACATTACAGATCTGAAGCTGTTCAACCTGACCAGAGGCTACCACAGGAGACAACAGAGAATGGGCTGTGGGAAGCCCTCCAGTACAGCAAGAAGAAAAAGCAGGCTCCATAGGAGAAACTCAGGGCAAACCTAGATGCTGCTGCTGTCCCTGTCCTAGGAGGCCTGGGCTGGGCCTGGAAGCTGCTGGGGTGGGTGAGAGCACCAGGCATAGAGTGGGTCTTTTCTACTCCACAAATCCTGTAAGTAGCAACAAGTTACTTCAGACTTCTGCTCAATGAGAGTTTGACTTTGAGACACATTTTATTGTGCAGCAGCTGTGTTCATTGACAACGGCTTTGAAAGGTGTGGGTTACAGAAGATGCCCTTATGTTCTTCCCTCCATAAGTTCAAAACCAAGTGTGACACATGAGACACACGCCCAAGACCTCCTATGGGGGTCTGGTAAGATTTTCCTGCCAGCCGCATAACAAAGTTGAGTAGAGGGGCATTCCCAAGGGTATTGCAGGACTGTGAGCAGTTAGGGACAGAGCTGGAGGCGGTGTGCAAATCACGTCCCAGCAGCCAAATCTGAAGCTGAGAAACACATCTGGCAGGTGAGGCCAACCGCCAAGAGCTTTGGACTTCAACGTGGGGGACTAGTGTTGTCCTGGAGGCTCCAGAGAGCCATTGCGCATTCCTGAGCAGTGGGTGAAGTTGGGCATGAAGAGCCCCAGGAGAGCAATGTGCAGCATCTGCCCCCTGGGTAATGTCTTGATCAACATCACCAGCCTGTCCCTCTGCCTGTGCTGATCCATACAGCAACGGAGCTGCTTCCAGAGGGCCATCCCCATTTGCAGGGAGGACCTGGCTGCTCCTGCAGTTGGGGTGAGGCAGACATTGCTCCATGGGGTCCTAGGAGGGAAGGTACCCACTGGCTCCTGCTCCCAAGATGTGCTGAGGGAAATATGTGCTCAGGGATGTTGTGGCGGTAACAGGTATTCCATCTGTTCCATCTCAACCTCTCCCCCTGCCCCACCAGAAGCATACCCCCTTGTAAAGGAGTCTGACAGCTGCCTGCTCAAATTCTGGACATGAACCCTCGTAAGTGTTCATGTCCAAGGGCTGCTATAAGGACGTGTGAGCCTGTGCTGAATTTCCACACTTCAGCCATCTGCCATTGCGAGTTTGACCATTTTCTCATGTGCTGCTTTTACTTTTGATTACCATTATCTTACCACCAATTTCTACCATTAGCACCTGCACTCTGACTGGCTTAAAAGGAATGATTTAAATAAATTTGCTGTCTGAAAAAGTAAACTAGGCATTACTGCCATCAATAGAAAACCTGAGCAATAAGAGCTGTAGACAGACAGTACCGTAATGAACAGACTGAACACACACGATGCTGTCACATGCGCAGGGCATTTGCCTGCTCCGCTTCCTCACAGAGAGCACACTTGGGACACATCCACTTGGATGTGCCTGGGCAGCAGCTCCAAGAGCTGGCAAGGATGAGCTGGGGAGCCCCAGGTAGGTCCCCACACTTCACCTGCACCCTCTCTGGGAAGCTGTGGGGATGCAGGAAGCCTGTACTGTGCTGCTCTCATCAGCCAGTTGGGAAACTATTGAGTCTCAGGGGCTGGCAATTTGTGTGATGATCACAAGTGACATTTGGAGACACTTGTGACAACTACAACATTCTACAAATCATCTGTGGGCCCCAGCGGCAACACAACCCAGGCTCTGCTGCTCCTACCCCACAGTCCTCCCTGGTGGAAACACTAAACTACAGTCAGAGATGAATGAAAATCAAGATACAATTTTCTCATCCCAGTGAGTGTCCTGAATTCTACACCAAACCCCAGGCCCCTGCGTGATCCGCCTTTCCTGCTGGCCAGGCTGCAACTTTACTACCACATGCTACCCTATGAAGCCACTAGCCGGTTTCCTGGCTTTCACACTGTGGGCCAGTGGGTTTACCTGGCACCTACTGAAAGTCAGAGGTTTCAGACGTAAGGCTAGCCCCTCCCAGTGGTGCATGTGAAATCCGAAGGAAGGGTTATTTCAAGTGACTGGTTGTCTGTCCTGTGCCTGGGGATGGATGGTCATGAGTCTTCAAGTGACCCAGGGTAAAGCCCAAGGGGAAGCCCAATGAATGGAGCTCTGTGAGCACAGGCCTGAGCCTAGATGGGCCAAGGAGCCATCACCAGAGATGGGTGACGCTGTTCGGCCTCCAAGGGTGCAACGCCTCCAGGGATCTGCATAGAATGGGGGCTCCCTTGAGTGTAAAGGAGGAGAATGCCTGAAAACTGAGGCCAGGGCACCCAAGAGCCACAACCTCAAGCACTTCTCTAGAATGTTGGACTTTATCACACGTCTGACCCATCCCTGCTTCTCTCTGGATACAAGGACCTTGAGCTACCCAGTGCACTGTACAGTACCACAGAAAGCATTCATCACTACACTCCAGAGCCCCTTAGCTCAGAGTACCCATCCCCAGACCCATCTTGCTGTGTGACCCCAGGAGGTTCTCTAACACTTTCATTCACCTACCACCATCTCAGGTTACCTGCCTGTCTGGGACCACCAGAAAGGAGAGTTTGAAAAACCGAAGTCCTGTTTCCCCCAAAATATTTTTTATTCTTGCTTACATTTGTGTTTCCAATTGTGAATAAAAAATGCTTAGAAAGTGATTACAAAACATCGTGAACCGGACACGAGGCGTGGGCTCGCCTTCTCTGCGTGAGATGACAACAGGGCCCGGCGTCTGGGTCTGAGTCGGCCTGCCTGGGCTCAGTCGGGCTTCTCACTTTCAGAATCTAGAAAACAAAACCGCCACAGCTCATTACAGGCCTGCCGCGGTAACACAAAGCCCTGGAAGTTGGAATGGCGACACTAGAGCAGTCACGCTCTTTGGAGGGCTGGGCCGTCTGACCATGACCCAGGTACTGTAGACAGACTCCTGGCTGCCTCTGCCATCTGGCCGCTGTCCACAATGAGCAATAGCACAAAGCAGGCAGGGCCTCCCAGTGTCCACACACCTGCTGCTCTGGAGAGGGAGGGACCTCCAGCTCCTCGGGCACAGCAGCAGAGCAGACCCCCTAAGCTGCCCCAGCCTCTGCTCAGGGCCAGAGCCAAGGTGGAGCAGTGCAGGTGCCAGAGCATAGCGCCTGAGTGCACTTTGGTGGAAACACAGGATAAACAGACCATGGCAGCCACCCCAGCTGGGTGGTGTGGGAGGAACCACGATCCTCAGGTTGAGTGCAAGTAGTGAGCATGCAGGGGCACAGGGCCATCAGGGCCAGTGAGCCAGGAAAATAGGCTGAGCCCCGTAGTGGGCTCTCCCCAGACCTGAATCTGCCCCAAAGCCCTGAACCTATAGGACAGCAGAGCCCCCCAGGTGACCCGAGGGCAGGTGACCCAGTCCCCTACCCAGCTCTATCCAGAGTGAGTCACACTGGCTTTCTGTTAGACAACTTGGACAGGGGTCAGCCACACCATTCACTGGGCCTCATATCCTCCATAAGGCAGAGCCCACTGTACATCTAAATGCAGTTGAGGGGCTTCCCTGGTGGTCCAGTGGGTAAGGACACCGCCTTGCAGTGCAAGGGGCACCGGTTCGATCCCTGGCCTGGGAAGATCCCACGTGCCGTGGAGTGGCTGGACCAAAGTGTCCAGCTATCGAGCCGGAGCTCTGGAGCGCATGCGCCCAGAGCCGGTGTTCTGCAACAAGAGAGGCCACCGCAATGGGAGGCCCATAGGAGCCAAAGAACAAAGACGGATGAAAATGGACAAATGAAAGACCAATAGAAGTGGCCCGCCTGCTCCCCTCCCTCCCCACCCCTCCCCCACCAAAATAAATAAATAAATCTTTAAAAAAATAAATAAATAAATGCAGTTGAGATTCAGAGTCTGAAAGCCAAGTGAAAAGGCCAACTAGGCCCAGAGCCACTGAGCTGGCATACAAGCCCTGCCCAGCAGCCCATTTTCACCCTCCGAGTCAGGTCGGCTCAGCGTCAGTCACACCAGCTCCTGCCACTCAGCCCCCTGGCCCCTCATGGCCACCCCGGCTTCCTGGGCAAGCTGCTGACAGCCAGTGTGTTGTTGAGAGTGAAGCTGTGCCAGGCAGGGTGGTGCTGCCTTCCAGGGCCACCCACCCCACGCTCCCTATGAGATGGGCTGGTTCAGCTTTGATGTGGCCAGAAGTTAAGAAAAAGATGTTGTCCCACACCGTTTTCAAGCAAAAATGTTTATTTTTCTCCTTCAAATATACAATCTCTTGGAGAGTCTGTGCAACTGACCCATCCCTGTACACGCCAGGACTCCAAACCACATGTCTGGCACAGCATGGGGAGTGGGAACAGGCAGCTTCCACCGCCCATAGGAATTAGGTGCATGAGATTCTCAACCCAAGGACCCAGAGACACATTACAGAGAACAGAAATCTCTTACTGTAGAGTCATGCCCTGGCAGAAGATTCTGCATAACCACCTAGAAAATTCAATTCTAACTGAATTGATGGAGTAATACATTGAAACCAAAAGAATTCAGCCCATCCTAATGAAGTCCCAAAGTACAGCAGAACTATACAATTTACAACGGGGCAGCCCAACCAGCTGCCTCCCAGTGGGAAATGGGAAACATCTTGGCCAGTGAGGAGCAGGGCCTTCAGCTCCCACCCTGGGCTGTTTGGTCCCTGTCTGGGATAAGTCCCACCAAAATTTCCAGGAGAGGAACACACCTACCCCCTCAGCATGGTGGCCTCGGTGCCTGGAGAACAACCTAGAGGCCAGAGGTGGGCACAGCAGCCTGTGAACACATGTCAAAGATAGGCCCAGGTGACCACAGGCCTCAGTGCAAATGACAGAAAAGGAAGGCAGGCTGGGAGGGGGGTTGGTGGGCCCCCTGAGCCAAAGGGGCCATACTCTCTCTGCAGAGCAGGTGGCCCGCCTGTGCTCCCGTACCTCCAGACACACACACTTACCTCCACCACACCACACTCCCAGCAGCCCTGTGGGCTTTGGGTCATGTCTGCTTACCCAGCACTTTACAGCAGATTCCATGGGGCCAAACACAGATGCTAACATTCCTGACTAAGAGACCAACTACCATCTGCAATGCACTGCCCTAATAACCATGCATCCCTGGGCAGTTTGCTGGCAGTGCCCATGGCACTGTGACTGAGGGAGTGTGTCCATCTGTTTGCTATTGATGCCCATACAACTGGAGAGATCTCATTTTATGAGGACAAAGCAGAGCTCCTCTAGCATTTGTAACTCTTCAATATTGGAAGTTATTAGTTCAATTTTTTTAAAGCATGTACAACAGAAAAGCAAAGGTCAGACTTTAGCTTCAGATTTGTAAACCATTCATATCTTCTGCAACTTAAAATGGGAAATAGAGATACCAATGCATAAACCAACTATAAATGAAATACACCTTTTCTGATACATGACTTCTTAAAACATCTCTTTCCATCAGGGAATGGAAAAGCTGGAATTCAAGGCACTGTACTTCTGCAGGCTGATAACAATGACTTCAAACCATTCTCCAACCCAAGGACCCAGTTACAGAGAACAGAAATCTCTTACTGTAGAGTCATGCTCTGGCAGAAGATTCTGCATAACCACCTAGAAAATTCAATTCTAACTGAATTGATGGAGTAATACATTGAAACCAAAAGAATTCAGCCCATCCTAATGAAGTCCCAAAGTACAGCAGAACTATACAATTTACAACGGGGCAGCCCAACCAGCTGCCTCCCAGTGGGAAATGGGAAACATCTTGGCCAGTGAGGAGCAGGGCCTTCAGCTCCCACCCTGGGCTGTTTGGTCCCTGTCTGGGATAAGTCCCACCAAAATTTCCAGGAGAGGAACACACCTACCCCCTCAGCATGGTGGCCTCGGTGCCTGGAGAACAACCTAGAGGCCAGAGGTGGGCACAGCAGCCTGTGAACACATGTCAAAGATAGGCCCAGGTGACCACAGGCCTCAGTGCAAATGACAGAAAAGGAAGGCAGGCTGGGAGGGGGGTTGGTGGGCCCCCTGAGCCAAAGGGGCCATACTCTCTCTGCAGAGCAGGTGGCCCGCCTGTGCTCCCGTGCCTCCAGACACACACACTTACCTCCACCACACCACACTCCCAGCAGCCCTGTGGGCTTTGGGTCATGTCTGCTTACCCAGCACTTTACAGCAGATTCCATGGGGCCAAACACAGATGCTAACATTCCTGACTAAGAGACCAACTACCATCTGCAATGCACTGCCCTAATAACCATGCATCCCTGGGCAGTTTGCTGGCAGTGCCCATGGCACTGTGACTGAGGGAGTGTGTCCATCTGTTTGCTATTGATGCCCATACAACTGGAGAGATCTCATTTTATGAGGACAAAGCAGAGCTCCTCTAGCATTTGTAACTCTTCAATATTGGAAGTTATTAGTTCAATTTTTTTAAAGCATGTACAACAGAAAAGCAAAGGTCAGACTTTAGCTTCAGATTTGTAAACCATTCATATCTTCTGCAACTTAAAATGGGAAATAGAGATACCAATGCATAAACCAACTATAAATGAAATACACCTTTTCTGATACATGACTTCTTAAAACATCTCTTTCCATCAGGGAATGGAAAAGCTGGAATTCAAGGCACTGTACTTCTGCAGGCTGATAACAATATTCTAACCATTGATTCAAGTACAGAAAGTGAGTGCAAAGACAGCAAGTGTTGACCATGGGGACCTCAGAGGAAACAAGGACTGCAGCAATAAAGGAAGCAAGGACTGCTGCCCATGTGCCAGTCCCCTGGCTGGGCATCGATGAGCAGGTGGGGCAGAACTCGGAGGCCAAACCACAACCTGACTCCTCCAGGCTATTGAGTGTACTCCACCAAGCAAGTGGTGAGACTGAGAGCTACATGATCTGCAGCCTGGGGCCAGGCATGCTGACCACAGTCGGCCGGAAGAACACAGGGAGTGCTGGCGCACCTGTTGCACCCAAGCTTGGCCCCCCGTCGAGGCTCCAGCTGCCTGCCTGGGCTGCCCAGGGACCCCAGGACACTGGAGCTGGGATTAGGCTTCCATACTGGTCCAAAGGTGGGGCTGGGAGGCAGGAGAGGGCAGTACCTGGCATGGGCACAGGAAGGGCTGAGGCAGCTCCAGGAATGACCACGGTGGGTACAGGGCTGGGTACCGGGGCCAGACACGGCATCCCCACTGCTGTTCGAGACGTGTTCATCTACAAGAGAGGAAACATAGCTCCAGTAAGCTAGCCTCACTCATTAGCCCCATAGTTTCTCCATCCTCAAGAGGGTGAGCTCAGGCTCTGCCCTGGGGCACCTTTTAAAGGCTGATATCAGAGTGCAAGTGTGGGGTTAGAAGGCAGTCACTGCCCTTCCATTTCGCAAAGCTGCAGCTAGCCACCTCTGGGCCACATGCCCTGAATGTCCATGGGCCAGAGTGGGCTTCAAAGCAGACCCTGCAGGACCTGAGTCAGGGAACCACAGACTCTAACCCAAAGGCCTCCTGCTTGACTAGTCAGTGCCATTATGGGAGGTCCAGAAAAGCTGGGAGATCTGCAGGGCTGTGTGCCCAGAGATCCGGAGTCAGTGGTAGGGCAGCCCTCTGCTCTTGCATCTCAGGTACTGCCCCAGAAGGGAAGCAGTACAGGAAAAGCTGGAATTCAAGGCACTGTACTTCTGCAGGCTGATAACAATATTCTAACCATTGATTCAAGTACAGAAAGTGAGTGCAAAGACAGCAAGTGTTGACCATGGGGACCTCAGAGGAAACAAGGACTGCAGCAATAAAGGAAGCAAGGACTGCTGCCCATGTGCCAGTCCCCTGGCTGGGCATCGATGAGCAGGTGGGGCAGAACTCGGAGGCCAAACCACAACCTGACTCCTCCAGGCTATTGAGTGTACTCCACCAAGCAAGTGGTGAGACTGAGAGCTACATGATCTGCAGCCTGGGGCCAGGCATGCTGACCACAGTCGGCCGGAAGAACACAGGGAGTGCTGGCGCACCTGTTGCACCCAAGCTTGGCCCCCCGTCGAGGCTCCAGCTGCCTGCCTGGGCTGCCCAGGGACCCCAGGACACTGGAGCTGGGATTAGGCTTCCATACTGGTCCAAAGGTGGGGCTGGGAGGCAGGAGAGGGCAGTACCTGGCATGGGCACAGGAAGGGCTGAGGCAGCTCCAGGAATGACCACGGTGGGTACAGGGCTGGGTACCGGGGCCAGACACGGCATCCCCACTGCTGTTCGAGACGTGTTCATCTACAAGAGAGGAAACATAGCTCCAGTAAGCTAGCCTCACTCATTAGCCCCATAGTTTCTCCATCCTCAAGAGAGGGTGAGCTCAGGCTCTGCCCTGGGGCACCTTTTAAAGGCTGATATCAGAGTGCAAGTGTGGGGTTAGAAGGCAGTCACTGCCCTTCCATTTCGCAAAGCTGCAGCTAGCCACCTCTGGGCCACATGCCCTGAATGTCCATGGGCCAGAGTGGGCTTCAAAGCAGACCCTGCAGGACCTGAGTCAGGGAACCACAGACTCTAACCCAAAGGCCTCCTGCTTGACTAGTCAGTGCCATTATGGGAGGTCCAGAAAAGCTGGGAGATCTGCAGGGCTGTGTGCCCAGAGATCCGGAGTCAGTGGTAGGGCAGCCCTCTGCTCTTGCATCTCAGGTACTGCCCCAGAAGGGAAGCAGTACAGGACTGGGAACCGAGCTGTGATGACTGATGAGACAAGCTTGGTCACGATGCAGAAACCTGATAAGGCTACTGTAAGAAAAGAGATTACCAACCAACAGCCTTCAAACTCCCTAGACAAAATATTGACAGATACAATTAAGCAACTATAGGAAAAAAAAAAAAAAAAAGATAAACATCAGCACCAGGTGAGGTGAGGTTTTGTCCCATGAATGCAATGATGTTATCCAAGTAGAAATCAATGCATCTCACCACAGGTACATACCAAGGGAGAATTGCATGTGATGCTCCCCACAGATGCAGGAGGAGTGTCTGAGAAGTTCCACATCCCTTGACAGAAAGCACAGCTGCTGAAGCTGGAGGGTCCCTTGTTCATCTGGAAGGGCCTCTGTAGAACCCACAGCCAGCCTTGTGCCAATGGTGAAATGCCAAAAACTCTCCCCAAGGCTCCCCCTGCCCCGAGCCAACACTGTTTGCAAAGTGACAGCCAATAAACAAAAAGGAACCAGGGGCACAGACTGGAAAAGAAAAAGGAGAACCATTCTTATTTGCAGATGACAAGATGTGTATGGTGAAAGCCCAGAAGAGCAGACGAACCAATTTCTAGAACCAAGAAGCAAATATAGCAACATTGCAGGATACAAGGTACAAAACAACCCTGTATTCACATATGCTACCAACATATAACTGTAAAAGGATATTTTAAAGTAATAAAATTTATAAACACATTCCAGAATATTGACTGTCTCAGGGCAAATTTATTAAAAAATGTATAATACCTTTATACTGAAAATTACAAAACTTCGCTGAGAGAAAATTAGAAAGACATAAAGAAATGTCATATTTATAATAAAAAGATTCACTACTGTTAATGTGTAAAATCTGACCCAGATGATCAAAAGATTCGATACAATCAGAATCAAAATCCCATAAGGTTATTGTGTAGAAATATATAGGCTGTTTCTAAAATGCAGGTGGAACTATTAAAGACCTAAAAAAATCAAGAAATTCTTGGAGAAGGACAAATGAGAAGTATTACCTATACAAATAATACATAAAAAGATAAACATCAAGGGCTTTCCTGCTGGTCTAGTAGGTAAAGAGTCTGCCTTGTAGTGCAGGGGGCACCGGTTCCATCCCTGGCCTGGGAAGATCCCATATGCTGCAGAGCAACTAAGCCCATGAGCCACAACTATTGAGCCTGTGCTCTAGAGCCTCGGAGCTGCAACTATGGAGCCCATGTGCCGCAACTACTGAAGCCTGTGTGCCCTAGAGCCCAAGTTCCATGACAAGAGAAGTCACTGCAACAAGAAGCCTGCTCACCTCAACTAGAGAGTAGCCCCCACTTCCTGCAACTAGAGAAGAGCCTGTGGCAGCAGTGAAAACCCAGAAGAGCCCAAAATAAAATGAATGAATAAATAAAATGCATTTCTTAAAAAAAAAAAAAAAAATTAATTTAAAAAATAATAATAATAAAAGAATTTACTGTATAACACAGAATTACAACAATATCTTGAAATAACCTATAATGGAATATAATTTGAAAAAAAAAGTGACCACTAGCTAAGCCTTCAGCAAACAAAATCAGCAAATGTTGGGGAAAGCAAAATCTGTTTTCCAGAGTTATCACTTATAATATTCAGATGTCCAGTTTTCAACAAGAAAAAACAAATATTTATACATAGAAATGGAAAGTATGATTCATTCAAAGGGGAATGAATAGAATGGCTCACTAATAGAAACTGTGCTTGAAGAAGTCTAGAAATTAAACTTACAAAACAAAGACTTTAAATCAACTATTTTTAAACATGCTCAAAGAAATGAAATATGGACAAAAAGGAAACCAGGAAGTGATACGTGAACAACATGAAAATATTAATAAATTCAAAGAAGTTATAAAAGGAACCAACTATTAGAGCTAAAAAGTATAATAACTATTAAAATTAAAATCCTACTAGTAGGGCTCAAAAGCAGATTTTGAGCAGGCAGGAAAATAATCACCAAACTTGCGATCATACAACTGAAACAGTGAATTCTGAGAAACAGGGAAAAAAAAAAAAAAAAAGAATGAACAGAAGTGTACAGAGCCTATCAAGAAGAGAAAACGAAAGACAGGAATATACACTTGAAGTATAGAAAGAAAACACTGTCAGCCAAGAGTCTACATCCAGCAGGATGAATGAGAAATTAAGACTTCTGGATGAACAAAAGCAAAGGCAGGTTTCTACTAAACTATTCACTTCACAAGAAATGCCAAACAAAAACCTTTTATTTCAGATTGAAATGAAAGGATAATACCTCAAAAGCCATGAGAAGAAATAAAGGAAGCAACTACATAGCTAAATAGATAAGCCAATATGGTTGTAATTTTGGTTTTAATTCTTTTTTCCCCTATATGATTTAAAAGGCAAATGAATTATATAATAATTATAAATCTATGTGAATGGGCACACAGTGTATAAAGATGCAGTCTGTGGAAAAACAACACAAAGGAGTAGGGATGGAGACATACAGGAGCACAGTGTTCCTGCACTACTGAAACCAAAGTGGTATTATTCAAACAAGGTTGTTGCAAGGTTAAGATTTTAACTGGAAACTCCAAGGTAACCAATAAGAAAATAACAAAAACACATACAGAAAAGTAAAAAAAAAGGGGGGGGGGGGTCAAAAAGATATCCTACAAAAAAAAACCTAAAAATTTTTTAAAGGCAGTAATGAAGGAATTGAGGAATAAACCCTGTAAGACATACAGAAAAAAAAAAAAAAAAAGTTAAACCACCAGAAGTCCTTTGTTATCTATAATTACTTTTCATGTAAATGAACTGAAGTCTCCAAATAACAGATTGGCAGACTGGATCAAAACGCACAGGTGATCTATTCGCTGTCTACAAAATACTCACTTTAGATACAAACACACAAAGAGGTTGAAAGTAAAAGGACAGAGTAAGAGACAAAAAGCAGAAAAGCCTGATACGTGAACAACATGAAAATATTAATAAATTCAAAGAAGTTATAAAAGGAACCAACTATTAGAGCTAAAAAGTATAATAACTATTAAAATTAAAATCCTACTAGTAGGGCTCAAAAGCAGATTTTGAGCAGGCAGGAAAATAATCACCAAACTTGCGATCATACAACTGAAACAGTGAATTCTGAGAAACAGGGAAAAAAAAAAAAAAAAAAGAATGAACAGAAGTGTACAGAGCCTATCAAGAAGAGAAAACGAAAGACAGGAATATACACTTGAAG
This sequence comes from Tragulus kanchil, assembly GCA_022376925.1. NCBI lineage: Eukaryota > Metazoa > Chordata > Mammalia > Artiodactyla > Tragulidae > Tragulus > Tragulus kanchil. The sequence continues at coordinate 89,101,865 of JAIOJX010000023.1, read as the reverse complement.
TATAGAAAGAAAACACTGTCAGCCAAGAGTCTACATCCAGCAGGATGAATGAGAAATTAAGACTTCTGGATGAACAAAAGCAAAGGCAGGTTTCTACTAAACTATTCACTTCACAAGAAATGCCAAACAAAAACCTTTTATTTCAGATTGAAATGAAAGGATAATACCTCAAAAGCCATGAGAAGAAATAAAGGAAGCAACTACATAGCTAAATAGATAAGCCAATATGGTTGTAATTTTGGTTTTAATTCTTTTTTCCCCTATATGATTTAAAAGGCAAATGAATTATATAATAATTATAAATCTATGTGAATGGGCACACAGTGTATAAAGATGCAGTCTGTGGAAAAACAACACAAAGGAGTAGGGATGGAGACATACAGGAGCACAGTGTTCCTGCACTACTGAAACCAAAGTGGTATTATTCAAACAAGGTTGTTGCAAGGTTAAGATTTTAACTGGAAACTCCAAGGTAACCAATAAGAAAATAACAAAAACACATACAGAAAAGTAAAAAAAAAGGGGGGGGGGGTCAAAAAGATATCCTACAAAAAAAAACCTAAAAATTTTTTAAAGGCAGTAATGAAGGAATTGAGGAATAAACCCTGTAAGACATACAGAAAAAAAAAAAAAAAAAAAAGTTAAACCACCAGAAGTCCTTTGTTATCTATAATTACTTTTCATGTAAATGAACTGAAGTCTCCAAATAACAGATTGGCAGACTGGATCAAAAAGCACAGGTGATCTATTCGCTGTCTACAAAATACTCACTTTAGATACAAACACACAAAGAGGTTGAAAGTAAAAGGACAGAGTAGAGGAGACCAAAAAGGCAGAGTAGGAGGATAATGCCAAGCTCACTCTCTTTGATGAACACATCAAACATACATCCAATATGTGGAGCAGTTCTCTCTGAAAACAAACCGGAAATGGACAGAAAAATTCTTCTAAAACAAAAGCTGTAAAAGAAAGATCCACACAAGCCATGTAGGAAGGGGAATAGAGCCACGAGGTCGGGACCCGGGCCCACAGAAGAGTAAGGGGATATGACGACCAGGAGATCGCTCCTGGTGGCGATTCGAACTGGCTACTGGCCACCTCTCTCCAATATGCTGACATTTACATTATAGGGGTTTCAGAAGGGCCTAAGTCCTCTTCAGTGGTCTGAAAATCAACTGGACTTGGAGGAAGGCTGGAAACCTAGACCTCATTCATGACACAAGTTTGCTTACTCCAGGAATGAGGTACAGGAAGGAAATTAAAAGTGCCATAGAATTCCAGAGTTTCATGAAACTGCTTAGCATGTGCCCAGCCCCTCTATCTCTGGAGAGTTTCCCACTATGCTGAAAACTACCATTGCTGAGTAGTGTGTATGCAGTTTAGGGAGGAGCCAGCTCAGACCCAATCCTGCATATAAACAGGGCAAGTACAGTTGCTGCTGGCATTCCCAGGCAGAGATCAGGAGCTGTCTGGAGCTGGCTGGCATGCTGGTGTCACAGGCACCGTGCTGGAGCTTACCCTGATTACTATTCTTACTAGTTCTCACTAAGAGGCACTATACTAAATAGCTCAGAGACTTTTTCACAGACACAGTGTAGTCCCCTCAGGGTGTGAGCCTCAGACTTCGACAATAAAGTGTTGTGGTCTCGAGTAGTGTCAAACCAAGAGTGGGTTTATTAATCATCAAATAAAGGCAAGCACAAGTAATCAGAAATAATCAGGTCTCAATCAAATGCAAACAGATGTTCTTACCCCAGAGCTGGAGAGTCTCGATCTCACATTGGGCACAGGCGATCTCCGTGACTAAGCCTCCTGCACAATCTTCTTTTTCCCTTTTTATATTTTTCTAACTAGAAATTTCAAGCTAATTAATAAGCATGAAGAAGCTTTTTGTTTCTCTAGAGATGCAAAAGAGATCATCACTGAAGCCCTTTCTCCCCCACCAACACCTTTGCTCTTGAGGGGAAACATTCTTACAATTCTTAAGTTACAAAGGGCGCTCTGAGTTGTAAAGTGTTTCATTATCATTAAAAAGCAGGTAAGAGGAAGAACCTTTGTGCTCTGTATTGGTCTCAGAGAGGTGAGGCTTGCAGGCAGCGCTTATCATTTGTGTGAGGAGACATTTGTCTGCTCAGCCCCAACATCTTTCTTAATCTTGCCTGTGAGAAGCGAACATTTTCTAGCCCATGTGGTGAGGGATACTGACATTTACATTATAGGGGTTTCAGAAGGGCCTAAGTCCTCTTCAGTGGTCTGAAAATCAACTGGACTTGGAGGAAGGCTGGAAACCTAGACCTCATTCATGACACAAGTTTGCTTACTCCAGGAATGAGGTACAGGAAGGAAATTAAAAGTGCCATAGAATTCCAGAGTTTCATGAAACTGCTTAGCATGTGCCCAGCCCCTCTATCTCTGGAGAGTTTCCCACTATGCTGAAAACTACCATTGCTGAGTAGTGTGTATGCAGTTTAGGGAGGAGCCAGCTCAGACCCAATCCTGCATATAAACAGGGCAAGTACAGTTGCTGCTGGCATTCCCAGGCAGAGATCAGGAGCTGTCTGGAGCTGGCTGGCATGCTGGTGTCACAGGCACCGTGCTGGAGCTTACCCTGATTACTATTCTTACTAGTTCTCACTAAGAGGCACTATACTAAATAGCTCAGAGACTTTTTCACAGACACAGTGTAGTCCCCTCAGGGTGTGAGCCTCAGACTTCGACAATAAAGTGTTGTGGTCTCGAGTAGTGTCAAACCAAGAGTGGGTTTATTAATCATCAAATAAAGGCAAGCACAAGTAATCAGAAATAATCAGGTCTCAATCAAATGCAAACAGATGTTCTTACCCCAGAGCTGGAGAGTCTCGATCTCACATTGGGCACAGGCGATCTCCGTGAGTAAGCCTCCTGCACAATCTTCTTTTTCCCTTTTTATATTTTTTCTAACTAGAAATTTCAAGCTAATTAATAAGCATGAAGAAGCTTTTTGTTTCTCTAGAGATGCAAAAGAGATCATCACTGAAGCCCTTTCTCCCCCACCAACACCTTTGCTCTTGAGGGGAAACATTCTTACAATTCTTAAGTTACAAAGGGCGCTCTGAGTTGTAAAGTGTTTCATTATCATTAAAAAGCAGGTAAGAGGAAGAACCTTTGTGCTCTGTATTGGTCTCAGAGAGGTGAGGCTTGCAGGCAGCGCTTATCATTTGTGTGAGGAGACATTTGTCTGCTCAGCCCCAACATCTTTCTTAATCTTTCCTGTGAGAAGCGAACATGCCTTTACTAGCCCATGACACTGGGACTGTCCCAGAGTATACCTTGGCCCATACCAGGTGTCCACTGCAGTTCTTTTTGCTCCAGCACTGTGCCTCCTGGAGCAGAAGCATCATTTCTGGGAGGGGCTGGATCGCATACTCAGAGGGAAAGCAGCCAGCTTGGACACCACCCCTGCTCCAGCACCTGGGGGCAAGACCCGCTCCTGACAGGGTAGTGATGACCACTCTGCATAGAATAAGCTTCAGTTCACACTTTTCCAGGTGATACCAGACAGCATACCCTGCAGGAAGACACAACCCATTGCTCACATCAGATCTGTAGGGTCTGGCCCCAAGGCCTCTTCCCCCATCACCTTCCTCTCTAACGCAAGAAAGACCTTGGCTGGAAGGTCCCTCACGCCAGACTGCGCAAGGCCAATAAGGAACAGCCACGACACCAACGGATGACTACCCTGCCTCCACCAAAAGTGCCCACTGAAGAAATCAAACCATCCAATCTGCGAACGCCCTGACACCAGGTCCCAACCAATCCGACCGACAGTGCCCTAACCTGGCCATGTTCAGTTACAGATCCTGTCGATCACGTCACCCTGCCTATAAAGGGGGCCCTCCCAGCCCTTGTGCGCACCTTCCCTCACTCCCTCTCCTTTCCTGCCTGTGAAGGACGCCCGAGAGCACCCATCCAATAAAGTCTGCTCTGCCTCACCAATTCCGATCTTCCTCTTTCGTTTTAAAATACCTGGCAGAGACCAACCTTACATCTTGGCCCCCAACCTTACAAGATTCAGCTGTCATACCAAAACTACTGAGCACATGCAGACTGCACAGAGATGCTTCCACACAAGTACAATACATCAAGACCAGGACTGGTAACGATTTCACTTAATATTATAGCAAGAGAAAATGTTAAGCAAAGTGAGAAAACAAAGGCATGCCTTTCAAAGGAAAGAACAAGGGAAAAACCCTGAAAAAACAATCAATGAGAAGAGAGAAAATTTACCAGATAATGAGGTCTGTAATAAGGATAATAAGAATGTTACATAAAGCATTAGTAATAAGAATGCTACATAAACTAGGGAAAAGAATAGATGAACACAGTGAGAATTTTAACAAGGAGCTAGACATTAAAAAACCAGTCAGAACTGAAGAATGCAATAACTAAAATGAAAAACATACTAGAAGGAATTAACAGAAGACTAAGTAGCAGAGAAGAATGCATAAGTGATCTGGAAGATAGAATAATGCAAATCACATAACCAGAATGGTTAAAAGAGAAACAATTTTTTAAAATATTAGAACCATTTAAGAGACCTCTGAGACATCAAGTATGCTACCATTCACATTATAGGGCTCTAGAAGGAGGAGCAAGAGAGAAAAGACGGTTGAAAATGTATTTAATTAAATTATGGCTAGAAACTTTCTGAACCTGAAGAAGGAAACAGGTATTCAGTGTGTCCCAAATAAGATGAACTGAGAGACACATACCACAATATATGATAATTAAACTGGTAAAAGTTAAAGGTAGCAAGAGAAAAAGTCACATACAAAGGAAGTCTATCTGACTTTTCTTCAGAAACTTTGCAGGCCAAAAGGGTATGGCATGACATACTTAGAATGGTAAAAGCGAAAAACCTACAACTAGGATACTCTCCTAGAAAGATTAGCATTAAGAATTGAAATGGAAATAAAGAAATTTTTAGATAAGGAAAAACTAAAGGAGTTCATCAATACTAAACCAACCCTAAAAGTAGTCTTAAATGGTTTTACCCAAGTGTAAAAGAAAGAGCTACAACAGGATGTAAGAATTTATAGGAAAGGGGAAAACCTCACAAGCAAAGGCAAACATAAAGGCTGTGGATCAATTACTTAACATAGGTCAGTACAAAGATAAAAGACAAAGGTTAGAAAATCGACTATAACTACAATAAACAGTTAACATAGATACATAAAATATGACATCAAAACCACAAAACACAGGGGAGGGTAGTAAAGTATCCTTTACAATGTATTCAAACTTAAATGGCTTCCAGTTTAAAACAAGTAGATATATATGTCAACATATATAAACTTCATGGTAGCTACAAATTAAAATACTACAATAGATACACAAAAAATAGAGCAACACAAGCATACCCTGAAAGAAAATCATCAAACCAAAGAGAAGAAACTAAAGGAAGAAGAATATAGAATGACAAAAACAACCAGAAAACAAGTAACAAAACATCAGTTAAGAGCTCACACACTGGATTTTGGTGTTTCCAGCAATGCTGCGAGAGACTAGAGGCTGACACCCAAACACTTCAGTTAGCTTTAGCAGAAGAGTAATAGAGGAACCACAGAACATTAAGGATGAATTCAGGAAGACCCGAGACCATGGAGAACTTGCCTGCTCTCTACTCTATTTTCCAAGGAGAGGTTGCTATGATCACAGACTATGGAGTCTTTATCAAAATCCCAGGCTGTCGCAAGCAAGGTCTGGTCCATCAAACTCACATGTCATCCTGTCATGTGGATAAGCTCTTGGAGATAGTAGGTGTTGGAGATAAAGTGTGGGTGAAGCTTATTGGCTGAGATATGAAAAATGACAGGATAAATGTATCCCTCTCCATGAAGGTTGTCATCCAAGGGATTGGGAAGGACCTTGACCCCAACAACATTATCACTGAGCAAGAAGAGGGGTGGAGGTGGTCCTTCCAGGATTACACTGGGCAGAAGATCACCCTCAAGGCTGTTCTGAACACTACCTGCAAGAAGTGTGGCTGTAAAGGCCACTGTGCCAAGGACTGTTTCATGCAACCAGGTGGGACCAAGTACTCTCTGATACCCTATGAGGAAGAAGAGAAGGAAGAGGCAAAGTCAGCAGAGTCTGAAGAGCCTGACCCCCCAAGAAATTATTCTAGAAAAAGAAAGAAGGAAAAAGAAGAAAAAGAAGCAAAGAGACAGGAAGTCATCTGACTCTGAGAGTGATACTGGCAAGAGGGCACGGCACACGTCTAAGAACAGCAAGGCAGCCAAGAAAAAGAAGAAGCAGGAGCAGAGGAAGAAGCACAAGGAATGAGAGTGGTAAGAGTGGAGGGCAGGGTGTGAGGAGGAGCCAGGGGCTGTGGAGCCAGGGCTCTGAAGGCTCCTGGACAAACTCGGTAGTGAGAATATGGCCTCCCACCCCCTTCTCTCCAATGGGCAATGGGGTCCCCTCGTGCCATAGGCCGCTCTGGGAGTTAGATATCAAAAGCATCTGCATCAATGTTTCCTTATCACTCCTGGTTCCTTTGCAAGTTGATCCTTATCACTCTACAAGTAACAAAACATCAGTTAAGAGCTCACACACTGGATTTTGGTGTTTCCAGCAATGCTGCGAGAGACTAGAGGCTGACACCCAAACACTTCAGTTAGCTTTAGCAGAAGAGTAATAGAGGAACCACAGAACATTAAGGATGAATTCAGGAAGACCCGAGACCATGGAGAACTTGCCTGCTCTCTACTCTATTTTCCAAGGAGAGGTTGCTATGATCACAGACTATGGAGTCTTTATCAAAATCCCAGGCTGTCGCAAGCAAGGTCTGGTCCATCAAACTCACATGTCATCCTGTCATGTGGATAAGCTCTTGGAGATAGTAGGTGTTGGAGATAAAGTGTGGGTGAAGCTTATTGGCTGAGATATGAAAAATGACAGGATAAATGTATCCCTCTCCATGAAGGTTGTCATCCAAGGGATTGGGAAGGACCTTGACCCCAACAACATTATCACTGAGCAAGAAGAGGGGTGGAGGTGGTCCTTCCAGGATTACACTGGGCAGAAGATCACCCTCAAGGCTGTTCTGAACACTACCTGCAAGAAGTGTGGCTGTAAAGGCCACTGTGCCAAGGACTGTTTCATGCAACCAGGTGGGACCAAGTACTCTCTGATACCCTATGAGGAAGAAGAGAAGGAAGAGGCAAAGTCAGCAGAGTCTGAAGAGCCTGACCCCCCAAGAAATTATTCTAGAAAAAGAAAGAAGGAAAAAGAAGAAAAAGAAGCAAAGAGACAGGAAGTCATCTGACTCTGAGAGTGATACTGGCAAGAGGGCACGGCACACGTCTAAGAACAGCAAGGCAGCCAAGAAAAAGAAGAAGCAGGAGCAGAGGAAGAAGCACAAGGAATGAGAGTGGCAAGAGTGGAGGGCAGGGTGTGAGGAGGAGCCAGGGGCTGTGGAGCCAGGGCTCTGAAGGCTCCTGGACAAACTCGGTAGTGAGAATATGGCCTCCCACCCCCTTCTCTCCAATGGGCAATGGGGTCCCCTCGTGCCATAGGCCGCTCTGGGAGTTAGATATCAAAAGCATCTGCATCAATGTTTCCTTATCACTCCTGGTTCCTTTGCAAGTGACCCCTGCAGCTCACTCATCCATTCACCTGACTTCATTCAGCAGGAGATCCTATTACCCTCTCCAGCTGCCACTGTCAGAGCCAGATTCCTGTACAGGAGTCCAGGCTAGAGCCACAGGAACTGCGGTCGGGGTCAGTCTGGCTGTAGTTGCACAGCGTGATCAGCCCCTCCCTGTTGGCCTGCCCTGGGCTGATGGGTGGGTGGTCTTTGCTACATCTAGCCCACAGGCAGAGGGAGCCTGGCAGTACAAGGGAGAACATGGTGAGAAGAGGTGTTCACTTTCTCCATTCCGCCTAACAAGATTCTGCTATGTTAGAAGTTACAGCCAGTGGTCATGGCCAGAAAACCATAGTTTGCAGTGACTTAGCTTGCGTGTGACATTCCAGCAGACCACTGTGCCAGACCGCTTGAGCCAAGAGCGTTGCTTTACTTTGTATTTACTAGTATGAGTCAGTTGGTTCCATTTCAGGTTTCTGCTTAAATTCCTGGCACTAAACAGAAGTGTGTTCGGTTTAAAAAAAAAAAATCAGTTAAATATACACTTGTAATATAATCACTTTAAATGTCAGTGAACTATATGTTCCAATCAAAAGACATAGAACATATAACTGGATCCATGTGTGAGTAAGAGACTCTCTTTAAAGAAACACAGATTAGGACTTCCTTGGTAGTCTAGTCATTAATAATTAGGCTGCCAATGCAGGGGTCAAGGGTTTAATCACCGTTTTAGGAAGATTTCACATGCTGTGGGGCCACTAAACCTGCACAACTACTGAGCCCACGTGCTACAGCTATTGAAGATTGCAAGCCTAGAATGAGCTCCACAATGAGAGGAGCCACTGCAATGAAAAGCCCACACACTGCAACTAGAGAATAGCCCAGCTTGTCACAACTAGAGAAAGCCTATGTGGAGCAATGAAGACACAGTATAGGCAAAAAATACATTAAAATAAATAAAACTTTAAAAAGACACACAGATTATTTCTCATGCAAATGAAAATGATAAGTAAGCTAGTAGCAATACTTATTTCTTACAAATAAGACTTTAAAAGAAAGTCTATAGATTGTGCTGGGGAAGCTGTAGCAGCCGCTTCTCTGAGCCACCCCATTTCCTACGGACTTCTCTGGGTCAGCAGCTGCCCTAGCAGGGGCCCGGGGCCAGGGCTCAGCCAACTACCATGGGCTTTGTGTCAAACCAGCAGTTTGCAGGTGGCTGCACCTAAGCGCCGGAGGAGGCACAAGAGGATGCGGCCCACATGGCTGAGGAGTTAGTTGCAGCTGCTGCATTGTGCAGGCATCTGCAAGCAGTTAAATGTGTGCATGGGGTTTGGGTTCCTGTCCATGACTGCCCGCGAGGGGTCCCGCTATACTCCTCCCTCCCACCCCCCAACCTGACGGTGGATGTCTGTGCACCAAAGTAAGTTGCACATGGAGGATTTCCGGAGCCTGAACGAGGGTCAGGCTGTGGAATTCACCTTTAAGAAGTCTGCGAAGGGCCTGGAATCTATCTGAGTCACCTGGCCCTGATGGGGTGTCCTATATTGGTAGTGAAAGGTGGAGAAAAGGGAAGAATATGGTCAGTGGGAAGGGTGGCCCAAAGGAGAAAAAAAAAATCAGTTAAATATACACTTGTAATATAATCACTTTAAATGTCAGTGAACTATATGTTCCAATCAAAAGACATAGAACATATAACTGGATCCATGTGTGAGTAAGAGACTCTCTTTAAAGAAACACAGATTAGGACTTCCTTGGTAGTCTAGTCATTAATAATTAGGCTGCCAATGCAGGGGTCAAGGGTTTAATCACCGTTTTAGGAAGATTTCACATGCTGTGGGGCCACTAAACCTGCACAACTACTGAGCCCACGTGCTACAGCTATTGAAGATTGCAAGCCTAGAATGAGCTCCACAATGAGAGGAGCCACTGCAATGAAAAGCCCACACACTGCAACTAGAGAATAGCCCAGCTTGTCACAACTAGAGAAAGCCTATGTGGAGCAATGAAGACACAGTATAGGCAAAAAATACATTAAAATAAATAAAACTTTAAAAAGACACACAGATTATTTCTCATGCAAATGAAAATGATAAGTAAGCTAGTAGCAATACTTATTTCTTACAAATAAGACTTTAAAAGAAAGTCTATAGATTGTGCTGGGGAAGCTGTAGCAGCCGCTTCTCTGAGCCACCCCATTTCCTACGGACTTCTCTGGGTCAGCAGCTGCCCTAGCAGGGGCCCGGGGCCAGGGCTCAGCCAACTACCATGGGCTTTGTGTCAAACCAGCAGTTTGCAGGTGGCTGCACCTAAGCGCCGGAGGAGGCACAAGAGGATGCGGCCCACATGGCTGAGGAGTTAGTTGCAGCTGCTGCATTGTGCAGGCATCTGCAAGCAGTTAAATGTGTGCATGGGGTTTGGGTTCCTGTCCATGACTGCCCGCGCAGGGGTCCCGCTATACTCCTCCCTCCCACCCCCCAACCTGACGGTGGATGTCTGTGCACCAAAGTAAGTTGCACATGGAGGATTTCCGGAGCCTGAACGAGGGTCAGGCTGTGGAATTCACCTTTAAGAAGTCTGCGAAGGGCCTGGAATCTATCTGAGTCACCTGGCCCTGATGGGGTGTCCTATATTGGTAGTGAAAGGTGGCCCAAAGGGAAGAATATGCAGTAATGCAGATCAAAGGGAGATAGGTGCTACAACTGTGGAGATCTAGACCATCACACCAAGGAATGCAAACTGCCACCCCAGCCCAAGAAGTGCCACTTCTTCCAGAGCATCAACCACATGGCAACCTCGTGCCCACTGAAGGCCCAGCAAGCTCCCAGGGAAAGCTAGCCTACTTTCGGGAGGAGAGGAAGAGACCCATGGCCCTGCCATGCTCCCAGAGGTCCAGAATTGAGTCACAGTGGGCGGGCGCTAACCTTTTGTGATCAGAAAATTTTGAGGAGAAAGTATCAACTAGCAGAGTGGAGAAAGTGGGGACGGATGGGTAGTGGGCAGCTGGCACTGCCATATATCTCAGGCTTTTATCCACAGCATCACCCTCTCTTCAGAACTGGTAAGGTAAAGGAATTCCAATCACACTCTATTCAGATGCACATGAGGGCTTTGGGGGTTAACCCTCCCTGCATGCTTTATCTGAGTCTCCATCCCCAGAACCTCTAGTTTGTGAACACTATCCTGGGTAGGCAAGTGTTTTACTCTTAAAAAAGGATGTGGAATATTTCCCATGTCAGAGTGAAAAGATTAAGAAGTGATCAGACTGATGGACCCAACCTATAAGGCACCACATTCCATGGGAGGAAACATCTCAGGGGGAAGGCAGAGTTTTCCACATCTTGTCTCCTCATAACTCCCTCTTGGGACAGAATGCTGAGAACTGTCCTAAGCAGTGGGTTATGATGACAGGCAAAAGGGAAGGTCGAGGGAACAACTGCAGACCCGCTGCTTCTGAGCACACTCCCACCCAACTGTGGGCTAACACAGTTTATTTGCTCCTTTGGGTGACTGTACCTTGGGTCCCACTTTTTCCAGGATGCCAACTGCACTATCTGTGTGATAATGACCTATCTTGTGCACTTTTAACCTTTTATTCATAATATAAATATTCCGGTTTTGTATTTTGTGTATTTTCGTTGAAGGCCCTCATTTCTGCATTGTGTTCTCAGGCATGTGAGCAATCTCAGGGATAAGTCAGCAGCAGCTCCGGGTCTGCACGGCAGGAATGCTTTTGTTGCTGGATCACCAGAGAGCACAACTATTTGGAGTGTACAGCCCATTGAACTACCTCATTTTTGCCATTTAAAACTGTCTTTTCTGCCATAGGGTCCTCTTGAAACCCCTCCATCTTCAATGTTTCGTGAAAGACTAGGTTTTAACTTGATTGCCCCATCATGACTTGGTCTCCTAGTGAAAAGTAAGGAAATTGATCTGAACAGGAAAAGATGGTACAGAAAGGTTAGGAGAAGCTGGGCCAGGTAAAAGGCGCAGAGAGGAAAAACCAAGATCAGGCAAAGGCCATCTGTATGTGTGATAAAGGATTTCTGTTCCACACCTCTAATCCTAGGGCACAGGACTTGCCTTCTATATCAGATTCATCCTTCCCCTGACTGGGCTGGGCCAACCATGCACAACAGGATGTATGTATGTGTTTTTATTAAATGTGAGTTGGTAAGGATAGGTTTTAAGAACCATGACTCCATACCCATCTAGAGTCCAGGGATGGATATATGAAGCAAGGACCAGATCCTTAACCTTTAACAATTCTGGCGTTTCCTCCTTGGCTTCTGGAGAGACCATCAGCCACGGCATCTTTGTGGTTCCCAGAGCCAGCGTCCTGCACCACTGCAGCAGTGATTAGAATCATGGTAGCTAAAGGAGAAAAGGTGGGGCAGGTTCGTTTACGCGCTGTGAGATCACCGCACACCTACCTCACTGTGTTGTAATGGGGCAAATGCAACAGAACACATTGGGTGATGTGTGTCTGATCCTTGTCTCCCCCCAGTTGCTGCTCCTCTCTAGTTCTTATATTTGTCTGGGTACTTTAGGATTTCACAAGTAGCTGATTTGGTGATTGCTAGGTGGCCTAGTTTGTATAAATGTAATGTGTTGGTCTTCTCCACCTTCTTTTCAGGATTTAACTTCATGCTTACTGCTAGAAACCAAAGCTTTGTATGAAATCCTGAATTTATGGGGAAGGAAGGACGATAGAAAAGCATGTACCCATCTGTTATTTCCCTCACTCCTTCTCATTACTGAACTGAATGCGACACAGCCCCTTGGGCTTTGGCGATCCCATGTTGGAAGTGTTTATTTGATGGCTGATTTTGCTGTGCCAGGTATTTCCTTTCCCATTGCTACCATTATGTAACACATATGCTGACCCTTTCTCCTTCCCTTTCTTTTCCTTGGGAATATACAATGAATAAAGACTTACTGGTACTGAAAAGTAAGGAAATTGATCTGAACAGGAAAAGATGGTACAGAAAGGTTAGGAGAAGCTGGGCCAGGTAAAAGGCGCAGAGAGGAAAAACCAAGATCAGGCAAAGGCCATCTGTATGTGTGATAAAGGATTTCTGTTCCACACCTCTAATCCTAGGGCACAGGACTTGCCTTCTATATCAGATTCATCCTTCCCCTGACTGGGCTGGGCCAACCATGCACAACAGGATGTATGTATGTGTTTTTATTAAATGTGAGTTGGTAAGGATAGGTTTTAAGAACCATGACTCCATACCCATCTAGAGTCCAGGGATGGATATATGAAGCAAGGACCAGATCCTTAACCTTTAACAATTCTGGGCGTTTCCTCCTTGGCTTCTGGAGAGACCATCAGCCACGGCATCTTTGTGGTTCCCAGAGCCAGCGTCCTGCACCACTGCAGCAGTGATTAGAATCATGGTAGCTAAAGGAGAAAAGGTGGGGCAGGTTCGTTTACGCGCTGTGAGATCACCGCACACCTACCTCACTGTGTTGTAATGGGGCAAATGCAACAGAACACATTGGGTGATGTGTGTCTGATCCTTGTCTCCCCCCAGTTGCTGCTCCTCTCTAGTTCTTATATTTGTCTGGGTACTTTAGGATTTCACAAGTAGCTGATTTGGTGATTGCTAGGTGGCCTAGTTTGTATAAATGTAATGTGTTGGTCTTCTCCACCTTCTTTTCAGGATTTAACTTCATGCTTACTGCTAGAAACCAAAGCTTTGTATGAAATCCTGAATTTATGGGGAAGGAAGGACGATAGAAAAGCATGTACCCATCTGTTATTTCCCTCACTCCTTCTCATTACTGAACTGAATGCGACACAGCCCCTTGGGCTTTGGCGATCCCATGTTGGAAGTGTTTATTTGATGGCTGATTTTGCTGTGCCAGGTATTTCCTTTCCCATTGCTACCATTATGTAACACATATGCTGACCCTTTCTCCTTCCCTTTCTTTTCCTTGGGAATATACAATGAATAAAGACTTACTGGTACTGAAAAAAAGAGAAAATCTATAAAAAAGACAACAAGGGTATTATATAATGATACAGCGATCAATTAAAAAGAGAACATGACATTAATTAATATATGCACCCCATATAGGCGCAACTAAATATAGAAAGCCAATATTAACAGACATGAACAGTCACTGAAAGAACTGATACTGAAGATGAAGCTCCAACACTTTGTCCACCTGATGTGAAGAGACAACTCACTGGAAAAGACCCTGATGCTGGGAAAAACAGAAGACAGAAAGGAGTAGAGGACAACAGATGAAATGGATGGATAGCATCACTGAGTCAATGCACACGAGTTTGAGCAAGCTCTGGGAGATGATGAAGGACAGGGAAGCCTAGCTTGCCACAATCCATGGGATTGCAAGGAATCAACTGAACTGAACTGAAAAATGAGAAATGGACAATAATAGAATAATAGTAGGAGAGTAGCACACCCCATTTACATCAAGGACAGATTCATACAGGTGGAAAAATCAATAAGGAAACACTTATTGGTCTTAAATGACTCATTAGAGCAGCTGCACATAACAGATAATATATATAAGAGAGTCCATACAAAAACAGCAGAATGCACAATCTTCTAAAGTCCACATGAAAATATTCTCCAGACAGATCATATGCTAGGCCACAAAACAAGTCTCAAAAGCTATCAGAATACTGAAATTACGCTATGTACTTTTTTTTCCAACCACAACAGTGTGAAACTAGAAAGCAATTATTGGAAGAAAAATGGAAAAAACACAAACAGATGGAGCCTAAATAACATGTTTTTAAAAGTAACCATGGGTCAGTGAGGAAATCAAAGAGGAAATCACAAAAAAAATAAGACAAATGAAAACAAAAACACAACTTTGTACCAATGATGAGATGTAGCAAAAGTAGATGTAATAGGGAAGATTATGATACATGCCTATATGAGCATATAAGAAAAATCAAGCTGTCTTTCATGTAAATGAATCAGAAGAACAAGCACCAAGGCAGCACAAGTAAAATGATAAAGATATTATTTTAAAATAATATTTTTTTACTTATATTTATTTAAAAATAAAAAAGATCAGAGAGGAAATGAATAAAATGGAGACAGAAACCAGAAAAGATCAATGGAACCAAAAGCTGATTTTTTAAAAGGATAAGCAAAATTGACAAGCTTTTAGCTAGGCTCATTATGAAGAGAGATCTCAAATAAGCAAAATAAGATAGGAAAGACATGATTACAATCAATATCAGGGAAATACAAAAAGTTGTAAGAGAATATTACAGTTATATGCCAACAAACAGAACAGCCTAGAAGGAATGGATAAAAATTTGAGAAACACAAAATATTCAAAGACTGAATCAGAAAGAGATGGATAAACTGAATAGATCAATATGAAATGGAATTAGTTTCCAAAAAAAAAAAAACCTCCCAGCAAACAAAAGTCCAGGAACAGACGGCTTCAGAGGGAAATTCTACCAAATATATAAAGAAGAGCTAACACCTAGCACCACAAACAATTCAAATAAGTGAAGAGGAGGGAACACTCCCAAGTTCATTCTGTCAGTCTAGCATTCTCCTGACAGTAAATTTAGAAGACATTACCCCAAAAAAGAAAATTACTTCAGTATCTCTGATGAATGTAGATGTAAAAATGCTCAAAAATATTAGCAAACCAAATTCAACAATTATAAAAAAGATCATACACCATAATCAAGTGGGCTTTATTCCACAAATGGAAAGATAGTTAAAACTCAGTGTGATACACCAACATTAATAAAAGGAAGGATAAAAATCACATGATCATTTTAACAGACACAGAAAAAACATTTGACAAAATTCAACTTCCATTCACGATAAAGACTCATATCAAAGCTGGTATAGAGGGATTCCCTGGTGATCCAGTGGGTAAGGAGTCCACCTTGCAGTGCAAGGGGCACCGGTTTGATCCTGGCCTGGGATGATCCCTGGCCTAAGACAAATGAAAACAAAAACACAACTTTGTACATGATGAGATGTAGCAAAAGTAGATGTAATAGGAAGATTATGATACATGCCTATATGAGCATATAAGAAAAATCAAGCTGTCTTTCATGTAAATGAATCAGAAGAACAAGCACCAAGGCAGCACAAGTAAAATGATAAAGATATTATTTTAAAATAATATTTTTTTACTTATATTTATTTAAAAATAAAAAAGATCAGAGAGGAAATGAATAAAATGGAGACAGAAACCAGAAAAGATCAATGGAACCAAAAGCTGATTTTTTAAAAGGATAAGCAAAATTGACAAGCTTTTAGCTAGGCTCATTATGAAGAGAGATCTCAAATAAGCAAAATAAGATAGGAAAGACATGATTACAATCAATATCAGGGAAATACAAAAAGTTGTAAGAGAATATTACAGTTATATGCCAACAAACAGAACAGCCTAGAAGGAATGGATAAAAATTTGAGAAACACAAAATATTCAAAGACTGAATCAGAAAGAGATGGATAAACTGAATAGATCAATATGAAATGGAATTAGTTTCCAAAAAAAAAAAAACCTCCCAGCAAACAAAAGTCCAGGAACAGACGGCTTCAGAGGGAAATTCTACCAAATATATAAAGAAGAGCTAACACCTAGCACCACAAACAATTCAAATAAGTGAAGAGGAGGGAACACTCCCAAGTTCATTCTGTCAGTCTAGCATTCTCCTGACAGTAAATTTAGAAGACATTACCCCAAAAAAGAAAATTACTTCAGTATCTCTGATGAATGTAGATGTAAAAGTGCTCAAAAATATTAGCAAACCAAATTCAACAATTATAAAAAAGATCATACACCATAATCAAGTGGGCTTTATTCCACAAATGGAAAGATAGTTAAAACTCAGTGTGATACACCAACATTAATAAAAGGAAGGATAAAAATCACATGATCATTTTAACAGACACAGAAAAAACATTTGACAAAATTCAACTTCCATTCACGATAAAGACTCATATCAAAGCTGGTATAGAGGGATTCCCTGGTGATCCAGTGGGTAAGGAGTCCACCTTGCAGTGCAAGGGGCACCGGTTTGATCCCTGGCCTGGGATGATCCCATGTGCCACAGAGCGTCTGGACCCATGTGTCCCACTATGAGCCGGCACTCTGGAGCACATGTGCCTAGAGCTAGTGCTCGGCAACAAGAGAGGCCACTGCGATGGGAGGCCCACACAGGCCAAAGAGTAAAGATGGATGAAAATAAATAAATAAATAACCAGTAAAAGAAGCCAAAATTTTTTTTAAAAGTTGGTATAGAAGAAACATATTGCAACATAATAAAAGCCATTTATCATAAACCAACAGCTAACATACTCAGATTTTTCCTCTAAAATCAGGAATAAGATAAAGATGCCCACTCTTGCTATTTCCAACATAGTACTGGCAGTCCTAGCCACAGCAATCAGATAAGAAAAAGAAAAAGCACTCTAGTTGGAAAGGAAAAAATAAAAATACCACTATTTGCAGATGACATGATATTATATACAGAAAATTCTAAAGTCCCAACAAAAGAACTATCAGAACCAATAAATGAATCCAATAAAGTTGTAGGATACAAGATTCATATACAGAAATCTATTATTTTTCTAAACACTAACAACCAACTATCAGAAACTCAAAGCAATAAAATAATCTCATTTAAAATTGCATTAAAGAGAATAAAATACCTAGGAATAAACTTAACCAAGGAGGTAAAAGATCTTTAATCAAAAGGCTATAAAACATTGACAAAGGATGTTTAAAATGATAGAAACAAATAGAAAGATATTACACATTCTTGGACTGGAAGAGTTAATAGTGTTAAAATGGCAGTACTACCCAAAGCAAGCTACAGGAGACCCTGGTACAAGAGACCCTGGTTTGATTCCTAAGTTCAGATAGCCCCTGGAAATGGCAACCCGCTCCAGTATTCTTACCTAGGAAATCTCATGGATAGAGGAGCCTGGCAGGTTACAGTTTAGGAGGCTACAAAGAGTCAGACACAACTGAAGCAAATGAGCACATACACAGCACATATTATTAAATTACCCATGACATTTCCCACAAAACTAGAACAAATAATCCTAAAATTTATATAGAACCAAAAAGGTCCCAATCACCAAATCAATCTTGAGAAAAAAAGAATAAAGCTAGAAGTATCACAGTCACATTTTCACATTATACTACAAAATTAAAATAATCAAAACAGAAAGGCACTGGCACAAAAACAGAAACATAGATAAATGGTACAGAATGGAGAGACCCAAAATAAACCCATAAAATTATGGTCAATTAACCTGTAACAAAGGAGGCAAGAATAAACAATGGAGAAAAGGTAGTCTCTTCAATAAGTGGTCCTGGGAAAAGTGGACAGCTATATGTAAAAGAATGAAATTAGAACATTACCTAATACCATATTAAAAAATAAACTCAAATGAATTAATGACTTAAGTAAGACTGAAACCCACAGAACTCCTCAAGGGAAACATAGGCAGAACACTCTTTGACATGTATCACATGATAGTTTTTTGGATCTGTCTCCTAAGGCAAAGGAAAATAAAAGTAAAAATAAACAAGTAAGGATTAATTAAAGTTAAGAGGTAAGAGGTTTTGTTTGTAAGAGGTTAAGTTAAGAGGTTTTGCACAGGTAAAGAAACCTGTGAGAAACAGAAAAGACAACCTATTGAAAGTGAGAAAATATTTGCAAATTATATGACTGATAAAGGGGTTCATATCCAAAATAAATAAACAGCTCATATAACTCAATACAAAAAGAAACACCTTATTTTTAAAATGGGCAAAGGACTTGAATAAATATTTTTCAATGAAGATACACAGATGGCAAACAGGCACATGAAAAGATTTTCAACATTTGCAATCAAAGAAACATAAATCAATACCAGTATGAGGTATCACCTCAAGCCTGTCAGAATAGCTATAATCAAAAAAATAACCAATAATAAATGTTGTCAAGGATGTTAAGAAAAGGGTACCCTAGTACACTGTTGGTGTGAATGCAAATTGGTGAAGCCATTATGGAAAACATTATAGAAGGTCTTCAAAAAACTGAAAATAGAAGCCCTATATGACCCAGCAACTCCACTAGGGTATACAGCAACACAAAATGAAAACACTAATTTGAAAAGATACATGCACCTCAGTGTTCACAGTAGCATTATGTACAACGGCCAAAATATGGAAACGACCTAAGAAACAGATGAATGGATAAATATATGTGGTTTATAAATATAATGGAATATTACTCAGCCATAGAAAGAATGAAATTTTGCCATTTTCATCAATAAGATGGTACAGAATGGAGAGACCCAAAATAAACCCATAAAATTATGGTCAATTAACCTGTAACAAAGGAGGCAAGAATAAACAATGGAGAAAAGGTAGTCTCTTCAATAAGTGGTCCTGGGAAAAGTGGACAGCTATATGTAAAAGAATGAAATTAGAACATTACCTAATACCATATTAAAAAATAAACTCAAATGAATTAATGACTTAAGTAAGACTGAAACCCACAGAACTCCTCAAGGGAAACATAGGCAGAACACTCTTTGACATGTATCACATGATAGTTTTTTGGATCTGTCTCCTAAGGCAAAGGAAAATAAAAGTAAAAATAAACAAGTAAGGATTAATTAAAGTTAAGAGGTAAGAGGTTTTGTTTGTAAGAGGTTAAGTTAAGAGGTTTTGCACAGGTAAAGAAACCTGTGAGAAACAGAAAAGACAACCTATTGAAAGTGAGAAAATATTTGCAAATTATATGACTGATAAAGGGGTTCATATCCAAAATAAATAAACAGCTCATATAACTCAATACAAAAAGAAACACCTTATTTTTAAAATGGGCAAAGGACTTGAATAAATATTTTTCAATGAAGATACACAGATGGCAAACAGGCACATGAAAAGATTTTCAACATTTGCAATCAAAGAAACATAAATCAATACCAGTATGAGGTATCACCTCAAGCCTGTCAGAATAGCTATAATCAAAAAAATAACCAATAATAAATGTTGTCAAGGATGTTAAGAAAAGGGTACCCTAGTACACTGTTGGTGTGAATGCAAATTGGTGAAGCCATTATGGAAAACATTATAGAAGGTCTTCAAAAAACTGAAAATAGAAGCCCTATATGACCCAGCAACTCCACTAGGGTATACAGCAACACAAAATGAAAACACTAATTTGAAAAGATACATGCACCTCAGTGTTCACAGTAGCATTATGTACAACGGCCAAAATATGGAAACGACCTAAGAAACAGATGAATGGATAAATATATGTGGTTTATAAATATAATGGAATATTACTCAGCCATAGAAAGAATGAAATTTTGCCATTTTCATCAATATAGATGAACCTGGAGCATATTATACTTGGTGAAATAGGTCGGAGAGAGAAAGATAAATACTGCATCTGATCAGATATATGTGGAATCTAAAAATAAAGTAAATGAGTATAACAAGACAGATATAGAATCACAGATATGTAGAAAACAAACTAGTGGTTAACAGTGAGAAGCTGGAGGGAGGAAAGGGCAAGACAGTAGTAGAGGAGTAAGAGGTATAAACCAATCTGTATAAAATAAGTAAGCTCCAAGGATATATTGTACAGCACAGGGAATATAGCCAACATTCTATAATAATTTTAATGATGTACATCGAACAAATATTGAATCACTATGTTGTACATTTGAAACTAATGAAATAGTTTAAATCAATCATACTTCAATTAAAAAACATTTTATTTTATGAGAAAAAGAAAGTAAAATGATGTGAAATGAAACTCCTTAGAGCTCATCCAAGATGGTGTACAGCAGGAGGAGCTTGGCCTCACCTACTCTCAGGAGCACAACAAAAACACAACTGCTGAGGAGCCATAAATAAAAAGGACTGAAAGCTCCCCAAAAAGATATTCTACATCTAAGGATATAAAGAAGAAACCAAAACAAGATGGTAGGAAGGGTACACTTGCAATATAATCAAGTGCCATACACCCTAACTGTAGATTAATTAAATTGCATAAGTTCTCCCATGGGAATTTTGAGTCCCAGGTCAGGTTCCCCAGCATAGGGCTCTAATATCAGAGGAAGGAGCCCCAGATCTGACTTTGAAGGCCATCACGGCTTGACTACAAGAGCTCCATAGGACTGGGAGAAGTGCAGACTCTAGTCCTGGAGGGCACACACAAGGTTACACATGTCCAGGACCCAGGGCAAAAGCAGTGACACAGAAGCCTGGGTTGGACCTACCTGCTTGCCTCGGAGAATCTGTTGAGGAAAGGGTTGCGGCTGTGGCTCTCCCTGGCGTACGTGGACAAATTGGTAGGAGGGGATTTCAGGGGTGACAACGGCCAAAATATGGAAACGACCTAAGAAACAGATGAATGGATAAATATATGTGGTTTATAAATATAATGGAATATTACTCAGCCATAGAAAGAATGAAATTTTGCCATTTTCATCAATATAGATGAACCTGGAGCATATTATACTTGGTGAAATAGGTCGGAGAGAGAAAGATAAATACTGCATCTGATCAGATATATGTGGAATCTAAAAATAAAGTAAATGAGTATAACAAGACAGATATAGAATCACAGATATGTAGAAAACAAACTAGTGGTTAACAGTGAGAAGCTGGAGGGAGGAAAGGGCAAGACAGTAGTAGAGGAGTAAGAGGTATAAACCAATCTGTATAAAATAAGTAAGCTCCAAGGATATATTGTACAGCACAGGGAATATAGCCAACATTCTATAATAATTTTAATGATGTACATCGAACAAATATTGAATCACTATGTTGTACATTTGAAACTAATGAAATAGTTTAAATCAATCATACTTCAATTAAAAAACATTTTATTTTATGAGAAAAAGAAAGTAAAATGATGTGAAATGAAACTCCTTAGAGCTCATCCAAGATGGTGTACAGCAGGAGGAGCTTGGCCTCACCTACTCTCAGGAGCACAACAAAAACACAACTGCTGAGGAGCCATAAATAAAAAGGACTGAAAGCTGCCAAAAGAGATATTCTACATCTAAGGATATAAAGAAGAAACCAAAACAAGATGGTAGGAAGGGTACACTTGCAATATAATCAAGTGCCATACACCCTAACTGTAGATTAATTAAATTGCATAAGTTCTCCCATG
The DNA here is from genome assembly GCA_022376925.1 of Tragulus kanchil. Lineage (NCBI taxonomy): Eukaryota > Metazoa > Chordata > Mammalia > Artiodactyla > Tragulidae > Tragulus > Tragulus kanchil. The sequence goes on along the minus strand of JAIOJX010000023.1, from coordinate 89,080,083 downwards.
GGAATTTTGAGTCCCAGGTCAGGTTCCCCAGCATAGGGCTCTAATATCAGAGGAAGGAGCCCCAGATCTGACTTTGAAGGCCATCACGGCTTGACTACAAGAGCTCCATAGGACTGGGAGAAGTGCAGACTCTAGTCCTGGAGGGCACACACAAGGTTACACATGTCCAGGACCCAGGGCAAAAGCAGTGACACAGAAGCCTGGGTTGGACCTACCTGCTTGCCTCGGAGAATCTGTTGAGGAAAGGGTTGCGGCTGTGGCTCTCCCTGGGTACGTGGACATTGGTAGGAGGGGATTTCAGGGGGTGAGAACTTTCAAGGTTCTTGAGACATCCTGATTGGGTCATCAACACCAAGACCTGATCACAACCAACAGCTCTAATACTGGGATGCCTCAGGTCAAACATTAGCAGTATCCAGTAGCAGACAGGTTGTCTGAAGACTTCCTGAGCCCACAGCCACCTCTAGGCACGTTCCTTGACAAGCCCTGACCCACCAGGGGATCAAGACCTAGGACCCACCAGTAGTTAGGCCCCAGTTCCTCCCACCAGGAAGCCTGCAATAAGCATCTATACCAGCCTCACCCACCAGGGGGCAAGCATCAGACATAAGAACATTATAATCAGGCAGCCTGCAGAACTGAGTCTTCACATACAGAAATTTGTTCCAGAAAAACTAAGATAAAACCCAGAACAACAACTAAGTGAAACAGAGAGAGGCAATCTATGAGAGAAGGAATTCAGTGTAATAACAGTAAAGATGATCCAAGATCTTGGGGAAAAAATGGATACACAGTGTGAGAAGATATAAGAAATTTTAAATTAAGAATTAGAAAATAAATATAAAGGACAACTAAACATAGTTGAAGAATACAATCACTTAAGTGAAAAATATACCAGAAGGAATCAACAGCAGAATATATGAAGCAGAAGAATAAACAAGTGATCTGGAAGACAGGAAAGGGGAAATCACTGCTGTGGAACAGAATAAAGAAGACAGAATGAAAAGAAAAATAGTTTAAGAGACATCAGGGACAAATTTAAATGTACCAACATTCACATTATATGGAGTCCTAGAAGAAGAAGAGAGAAAGAACTCTAGAAAACATTTGAAGAGATAATAGTTGAATACTTCTCTAACATGAGAAAGACAACTGTCACCCAAGTCCAGGAAATGCAGAGTCCCAGGCAGGATAAACCCAAGGAGTAACATGTTGAGACACACAGCAATCACACTGACAAGAATTAAAGACAAAGAAAAAATACGAAAAGCAACAAGAGAAAAGCAACAAACATTGTACAAGGGAATTCCTATATAGTTATGAGTTGATTTTTGAGCAGAAACTGTAGATCAGAAGAGAGTGGGATAATATATTTACAGTGATGAGAGGGAAGAACCAAAAACAAAGAATGCTCTAACCAGCAAAGCTCTAATTCAGATTCGACGGAGAAATCAAAAGGTTTACAGACTAGAAAAAAACTAAAAAAATTCAGCACCACCAAACCCACTTCACAGCAAATATTAAAGGGACTTCTCTAGATGGAAAAGAAAAGGCCACAATTGGAAACAAGAAAATTACAAAATGGGACAACTCACCAGGAAAGGCAAAATAATCAACACATAAAGGTAGGAAATAATCAACACATAAATATGGTATCTAAACCAATAATCAGGAGAGGAAGAGAGTTCAAATGCAGGATATTTGAATACATTTGAAATTAAGAGCTCAATGAAAATAATCATATATATATGTATATATATATGTGAGTGTGTACATATATATACACATACGCATATGAGGTTTTGAGACCACAGTGTATATATATGGAAACCACAAACCAAAAAAAAAAAAATTTATAATAGATGTACACACACATAAGCAAAAGGAAACCAAATACAGTGCTAAATAGAGTCATCAAATCAGAAGAAAAGAGAACAAAGGAGAAAAGGAAGAAAAAAGACCACAAAAACAAATCTAAAACAATTAACAAAATGTCAATAAGAAAATGTGTGCTGTGCCCAGTTGTGTCTGACTCTTTGCAACTTTATGGATTGCAGCCCACCAGACTCTTCTGTCCATGGAATTTCCCAGGTAAGAATACTGGAGTGTGTTCCCGTTGATAATTATCTTAAATGTATATAGATTAAATGCTCCAACCAAAAGACACAGACTAAATGAATACAAAAAAATTTTAAAAACTTGTATATCTGCCATTTATAAGATATCCACTTCAGATAAAGACTGAAAGTGCTTGAAAAAGGTTTTCCATACAAATGTAAATCAAAAGAAAGCTGGAGTAGCAATGTCCATATTAGACAAAATATACTTTAAAATAAAGACTGTTACAAAAGATAAAGAAGGATACTACATAATAATCAACGGATCAATCCAAGAAGATATGACAATCATAAATGTATATGTACCTAACATATATGCACCTAACATACCTTAAATATATAAGGTAAACACTAACATCATAATAGGAGAAATCAACAGTAACACAATAATAGTGGGGGATTTTAAAACTTTATCAAGAGACATCCTGACAGATAATCAATAAGGAAAACAGGTCTTAAATGACCATTAGACTGAATGGAATTAATTGATATTTAGAGAACATTCCATCTAAAAGTAACAGAATATACATTCTTCTCAAGTACACACAGAACACTCGCCAGGACAGATTTTATGCTGTGTCACAAATCAACCCTTGGTAAATTTAAGAAAACGGAAATCACTTCAAGTATCATTTCCAACCACAATGCTATCAGACTAACCAACCAAAGAAAAAGCACAAAACCACAAACACATGGTGGCTAAACAATATGTTACTAAACAGCCAATGGATGACTGAGAAAAGCAAAGAGGAAATAAAAAAATACTAAGTGCCAAATGAAAACAATAAAAAGGATGATCTGAAACCTATGGGACGCAGCAAAAGTAGCTCTAAGTGGGAAGTTTATAGCAATACGAACTACTTCAAGAAACAAGAAAAGTCTCAAATAAAAAAAAATAAACATATCCAAAGCCACTAAAGAAAGGAGAACAAAGCCCAAAGTTAGTAGAAGGAAAGAAACCATAAAGAACAGAACAAAAACAAACGCACTGGGCTTCCCTGGTGGTCCAGTGGGTAAGGACACCGCCTTGCAGTGCAACAGGCGCTGGTTAGATCCCTGGCCTGGGAAGATCCCACATGCCACGGAGCGGCTGGACCCATGTGTCCAATTACCCAGCCAGAGCTCTGGAGCGCATGTGCCCAGAGCCGATGCTCTGCGACAACAGAGGCCACTGTGATGGGAGGCACACAGGGGCCAAAGAACAAAGATGGATGAAAATAGACAAATGAAAGACCAATAGAAATGGCCCGCCTACCCTCTCCCTCCCCAATCCACCCCCCTCCCCAAAATTAAAAAAACAAACAGACAACAAAAAACCGCAAATGCATTAGAGATTAAGAAAACAATAGAAAAGATAAAGAAGGATACTACATAATAATCAACGGATCAATCCAAGAAGATATGACAATCATAAATGTATATGTACCTAACATATATGCACCTAACATACCTTAAATATATAAGGTAAACACTAACATCATAATAGGAGAAATCAACAGTAACACAATAATAGTGGGGGATTTTAAAACTTTATCAAGAGACATCCTGACAGATAATCAATAAGGAAAACAGGTCTTAAATGACCATTAGACTGAATGGAATTAATTGATATTTAGAGAACATTCCATCTAAAAGTAACAGAATATACATTCTTCTCAAGTACACACAGAACACTCGCCAGGACAGATTTTATGCTGTGTCACAAATCAACCCTTGGTAAATTTAAGAAAACGGAAATCACTTCAAGTATCATTTCCAACCACAATGCTATCAGACTAACCAACCAAAGAAAAAGCACAAAACCACAAACACATGGTGGCTAAACAATATGTTACTAAACAGCCAATGGATGACTGAGAAAAGCAAAGAGGAAATAAAAAAATACTAAGTGCCAAATGAAAACAATAAAAAGGATGATCTGAAACCTATGGGACGCAGCAAAAGTAGCTCTAAGTGGGAAGTTTATAGCAATACGAACTACTTCAAGAAACAAGAAAAGTCTCAAATAAAAAAAAATAAACATATCCAAAGCCACTAAAGAAAGGAGAACAAAGCCCAAAGTTAGTAGAAGGAAAGAAACCATAAAGAACAGAACAAAAACAAACGCACTGGGCTTCCCTGGTGGTCCAGTGGGTAAGGACACCGCCTTGCAGTGCAACAGGCGCTGGTTAGATCCCTGGCCTGGGAAGATCCCACATGCCGCGGAGCGGCTGGACTGATGTGTCCAATTACCCAGCCAGAGCTCTGGAGCGCATGTGCCCAGAGCCGATGCTCTGCGACAACAGAGGCCACTGTGATGGGAGGCACACAGGGGCCAAAGAACAAAGATGGATGAAAATAGACAAATGAAAGACCAATAGAAATGGCCCGCCTACCCTCTCCCTCCCCAATCCACCCCCCTCCCCAAAATTAAAAAAACAAACAGACAACAAAAAACCGCAAATGCATTAGAGATTAAGAAAACAATAGAAAAGATAAATGAAACTAAAGGTTGGTTCTTTGAAAAGGTGAACAAAATTGGTAACCTGCTAGCAAGACATATTTGGAAAAAAAGGAAGAAAACCCCAAATCAATAAAATTAGAAATGAAAAAGAAGTTAGAACTGAAACCACAGAAATACAAAGGACTGTAACAGTCTACTAAAGACAATTACATGCCAATAAAATGGATAATCTAAAAGAAACAGACAAATTCTTAGGAAAGCACAGTCTTCCCCAGACTGAACCAGGAAGCAAATAAAAATATAAAGAGATCAATTCTGAATACTTTAATTGCATCTGTGATTAAAAAAAAAACCAAACAACTCCCAACAAACGTAAGTTCAGGACCAGATGGCTTCACAGGTGAATTCTACCAAACATTCAGAGAAGAGTTAATACCTATTCTTCTGAAAATACTCCAAAAAACTGCAAAGGAAGGAAACATTCCTTCCTCTAAACACATTCTATGGGGCCATCACCACCATGATACCAAAACCAAAGATACCACAAAAAAGAAAAAGAAAATTGCAGGCCAGTATTACAGAGATGCAAAAATTCTCAACAAAATACTAGCAAACTGTATCCAACAACACATTGAAGTGATCATTTACTATTTTCAAGTGGGATTTATCCCAGGGATACAAGATTTTTTCAATATCCACAAATCAGTGTGATATACCATATTAACAAATTAAAGAATAAAAACTACATGTTCATCTCAATAGATGCAGAAAAGGCAAAATTCAACACCCATTTATGATTTTTAAAAAGTACCTCTCCAGAAAGTAGGCATAGCAGGAGCCTACATCAATAACATAATAAAGGTCATATATGACAAATCCACAGCTAATATCATATTCAATGGTGAAAAACTAAAGGCATTTCCTGTAAGAATGCTACTATTATTCAACATAGTTTTAGAAGCCCTAGCTACAGCAATCAGAGAAGAAACAGAATCCAAATTTGAAAAGAAGTTAAACTGTCACTGTTTGCAGATGACATGAAAAATTTTTCTATACATAGAAAATCCTCAAGATACTACCAAGAAAACTACAGGAGTTCATCAATGAACTTGGTAAAGCTATAGGATACAGACTTAAAACACAGGAATCTGTTGCATTTCTATATATTAACAACAAAAGATCAGAAAGAGAAATTAAAGTTATAATCCCATTTACCACTCCATCAAAAACACCTAGGGGGGCTTCCCTGGTGGTCCAGTGGGTAAGGACATTGCCTTTCAGTGCAAGGGGTAACGGTTCTGTGGAAAGGCCAGATCGATGTGTCCAACTACTGAGCCAGAACTCTGGAGCGCATGCACCCAGAGCCGGTGCTCTGCAGTGAGAGAGGTCACTGTGATGGTAGGCCCACACAGGCCAAAGAACAAAGACGGATGAAAATGAACACATGAAAGACCAGTAGAAGTGGAAAAAAAAAAACAAAAAACCTAGGAATAAAGCTACCTAAGGAGACAAAATGCTTGTATCCAAAAACTGTAATAAGACAATGATGAAAGAAACCACCAATGACACAAACAGATGGGAAGTTATACCATGCTCATGGACTGGAAGACTTACTATTTTCAAAATGACTATACTGCTCAAGGTAATCTACATATTCAATGCAATTCCTATCAAATTACCAGAAGCATTTTTCACAGAACTAGAACAAAAAATTTTACAATTGGTATGGAGACACAAAAGACTCTGAATAGGCAAACCAATCTTTAGGAAAAAATACAGATTTCCTAACTTCAGGACAAAGTTACATTGCGCTGTGGGAATAGGGGATCCTGCAGGGGAACTGTGAGATGGCCTGGAAGGATGGGTCCAGGCGGGAGCGGTAGTAGTAGGCGGGTGGAGGAGTGATGGGGGCCAGGGATATACATATGACTAATCAGGGATTATACATATCTGTAAACAACAAAACTCTGTGAAAGTAAAAAATAAAATTTAAAAAAACCCAAAAAACAAAAACTCAGCATGGTGAGGACTTTCCTGGTGGTCCAGTGGCTAACACTCCGTGTTTCCAGTGTAGAGGGTCCAGATTCAATCCCTAGTCAGGGCACTAGATCCCATATGCTGCAACGAATCCCTAGTTAGGGCACTAAATCCCATATGCTGCAATGAATCCCTAGTCAGGGCACTAGATTCCATATGCTGCAACAAATCCCTAGTCAGGACACTAAATCCCATATGCTGCAATTAAGAGTTCCTTACAACCAAAGATCCCACATGCTGCAACTAAAATCAAATATCTTACATGGCACAACTAAGACTCAGCAAAACCAAACAGTTGAGTATTAAAAAAAAAAAAAAAAGCAAGTATAGTACTGGCATAAAAACAGAAATACAGATCAATGTAACAGGATAGAAAGCCCAGAAATAAACCCACACACCTATGTTAAATTAATCTAAGACAAAAGAGGTAAAAATATACCACAGATATAAGATAGTTTCTTCAATAACTGGACAGCTACCTGTAAAAAAATGAAATCAGAACATTCTCTAACACCATATACAAAAATAAACTCAAAATGAATTAATGACTTAAGACTGAAAACCATAAAATTTGAGTAAAACACTGGGAGAACACTCTTTGACATAAATCATAGCAGTACAGTTCCAGATTTTAATATTTCACTTTCAATAAAATATAGAAAAATGAGATAGAAGATAAATAAGGAGAGGATCTGAACACCACAAGTCAATTAGGCTTCACCAACATTTATAAAACATTACACCCAATAAGAACAGAATCCTGTAGTGTAAGCCTTAAGAAGAAACTTTTCTTTGCTTTTTTTGTTTTGTTTTGTAACGCAAGTGCCTGATCTAAGCTTTGACTCTCTGGGGCATTCACTTCAAAGAAGCCATCTAATATAAATACACTGTCAGCCACGCAACTAGATAAACCCAGCATCACCTTCACTCATCTCCATCCAAGTTCTTGTATTTCAAGATTGCTGGTTTATTTTAAATAACCAACCATTTGGCTATTTGCCTTTTTCTTTTCTTCTTGTGCTTATGCCCACTCTTATGGTTATTCTTTTAATGAAAGCTTTCATTGATTTTTAAAAATATATTCATTTATTTGTTTGGCTGTGCTGTGTCTTAGTTGTGGCATGCAAGATCTTTAGTTGGAGCATGCAAATTCTTAGTTGTGGCATGTGAGATCTAGTTCCCAGACCTGGGATTGAACTCAGGCCTCCTACTTTGTGAATGTAGAGTGTTAGCCACTGGATTATCAAGGAAGTTCTCCCTCTTATGTTTTAAGTTTACAAATAGAGTGAACTAACAAACTCCCAATAAAAGCAGAACCCCAGGCCTGCCTGTCTACCTTTCTCTCCCTCCTTTTTCTCTCTCTCCTTGCAATCTCATGTGTGGTTCCAGGTGAGTCATACAACCCTCCTCTCAAGACTTACCAGTAATAAATTTTGTCCTTTCCACAGTTTCCTGACGGTTATTCCTAAGGAAATATTACAATCATAGAACCACAAAGGTTGCCCCAGTCATGTCACTGGTTCTGAAGGAGAAGCTAGGCCCAGGTGAGTGTTCCAGGCATTTCTAGCTGAAGGTATGACTACTGATAGGCTGGAGTGGCAAAAAACCAAATATGCATCTTTCCAAGTACTCAGGGAACATTCTCTAAAACTGGACATATGTTAGGTCACAAAATAATTTTAAAAGATTTAAAATCATATCCTTTCTAACACAATGAATGGAATTAAAATTTTTTAAAAATGAGACAACTGGCATATATATGTATATATATGTATATATATATATATGTATTATATATATATGTAGAAAGTAAATAACACATACAAACAAATAGTCAAAGATGTAGTTACAAGAGAAACCAGAAAACATCTTAGAACAAATTAAAAGGAAAACACAATGTATCAAAATTTATTAGATATAGCAAAAGAAAGTATCCAAAGGAATATTTGTAACTCTAAAAGTATACATCAAAAAATAAGAAAGATCTTAACAATGTAACTGTATACCATGATAAAGATTACAACTAAGATACAGAATAAAAAATTGTAACTAAAAAAATTACAACTAAAATACAGAATAGAAAAACAATTTTAAAAAAATCAGTGAAACCAAAAGTTGGTGTTTTAAAAAGATGAAAATTGACGTTTTTTAGCTATCACATTGGATAAACTCAGACAAAATATACAAATTCCTAGAAACACATAAACTTCCAAAACTGACTCAAGAGGAAACAGAAAGATTCAAACAAACCTATAACAAGTATTGAGATTGAATTAATAATAATAAAAAAAAAATCTCACAAAGAAAAGCCCCAGAATAAGACAACTGCCCTGGTGGGTTGTACTATTTAAAGAATTAACACCAATATTTCTCAAATTCCTCCAAAGCAATGAAGAGATGGGAACAATTCCTGGATCATTCTATGTAGCCAGGAGACAGATAAAGACATCACAGTAAAAAAAAATTACAACTTACAACCTTTGATAAATGTTGATGCAGAAAGTAACAAACTGGATTGAACAGCACATAAGAAGCAGTATACATCATGACTAGGTAAAATTTATCGGAGGAATGCAAGGATCACTTAATACATGAAAATCAATCAACATAATATACCATTAATAAAATGAAAGGTTAAAAAAAAGATCATCTTAATTGATGCAGAAAAACCATTTGACAAAATCCAACATTCTTTTCATTGCAAAAGCACTCAACATAATAGAAATAAAACAGAATTTTCTCAGTATGATAAAGGTCATAAATGAAAAACCCATTTTAACATCATAATGGTGTGAAACTTTCAAACTTTTCCTCTAAGAACAAGATAAAGATGTCCACTTGTGCTATCTCTATTTAATATAGTACTTAGAGTTCTAGCCAGAGAAATTAGGCAAGAAAAGGAAAAAAAAGGTTGGAAAGAAAGAAGTAAAGTTACCTCTGTTCAGAGATAACATGCAGATTGCCCTAAAAACACACAAACACACAACTTGCTAGAACTAATGTATGAATTCAGCAAAGTTGCAGGGTACAATATAAACACACCACAATAAGCTGCATTTTTATACACTAGCAATGAACAATCTGAAAAGAAAATTAAGAAAACAATTACATTTAAGCATGGAGAATAAAATACTTAGGAATAATTAAGGAGTTGAAAGACTTACACACTGAAAACTGCAGAACACTTCCAAAAGAAATTATTGTTGTTCAGTAACCCAGTCCTGTCCAACTCTTTGTGACCCAAGGATTGCAGCACCTCAGGTCTCCCTGTCCCTTACCATCTCTCAGAGTTTGCTTAAAAGATGAAAATTGACGTTTTTTAGCTATCACATTGGATAAACTCAGACAAAATATACAAATTCCTAGAAACACATAAACTTCCAAAACTGACTCAAGAGGAAACAGAAAGATTCAAACAAACCTATAACAAGTATTGAGATTGAATTAATAATAATAAAAAAAAAATCTCACAAAGAAAAGCCCCAGAATAAGACAACTGCCCTGGTGGGTTGTACTATTTAAAGAATTAACACCAATATTTCTCAAATTCCTCCAAAGCAATGAAGAGATGGGAACAATTCCTGGATCATTCTATGTAGCCAGGAGACAGATAAAGACATCACAGTAAAAAAAAATTACAACTTACAACCTTTGATAAATGTTGATGCAGAAAGTAACAAACTGGATTGAACAGCACATAAGAAGCAGTATACATCATGACTAGGTAAAATTTATCGGAGGAATGCAAGGATCACTTAATACATGAAAATCAATCAACATAATATACCATTAATAAAATGAAAGGTTAAAAAAAAGATCATCTTAATTGATGCAGAAAAACCATTTGACAAAATCCAACATTCTTTTCATTGCAAAAGCACTCAACATAATAGAAATAAAACAGAATTTTCTCAGTATGATAAAGGTCATAAATGAAAAACCCATTTTAACATCATAATGGTGTGAAACTTTCAAACTTTTCCTCTAAGAACAAGATAAAGATGTCCACTTGTGCTATCTCTATTTAATATAGTACTTAGAGTTCTAGCCAGAGAAATTAGGCAAGAAAAGGAAAAAAAAGGTTGGAAAGAAAGAAGTAAAGTTACCTCTGTTCAGAGATAACATGCAGATTGCCCTAAAAACACACAAACACACAACTTGCTAGAACTAATGTATGAATTCAGCAAAGTTGCAGGGTACAATATAAACACACCACAATAAGCTGCATTTTTATACACTAGCAATGAACAATCTGAAAAGAAAATTAAGAAAACAATTACATTTAAGCATGGAGAATAAAATACTTAGGAATAATTAAGGAGTTGAAAGACTTACACACTGAAAACTGCAGAACACTTCCAAAAGAAATTATTGTTGTTCAGTAACCCAGTCCTGTCCAACTCTTTGTGACCCAAGGATTGCAGCACCTCAGGTCTCCCTGTCCCTTACCATCTCTCAGAGTTTGCTTAAATTCATGTCAGTTGTATCAGTGATGCCATCCAGCCATCTCATCCTCCGATGCCCTCTTTTCCTTCTGCCCTCAATCTTACCCAGCATCAGGGATTTTTCCAATGAGTCAGCTGTTTGCATCTGGTGACCAAAATACTGGAGCTTCAGCTTCAGCATCAGTCCTTCCAATGAGTATTCAGGGTTGATTTCTTTTAAGATTGACTGGTTTAATCCCCTTGCTATCCAAGGGACTTTCAAGAGTCTTCTCCGGCACTACAGTTCGAACTCATCAACTCTCTGATGCTCTGCTTTCTTTATGGTCCAGCTCTCACAACCAAATAGGACCACTGGGAAGGCCATAGCCTTGACTATATGGAATTTTATGGGCAGAGTGATGTCTCTACTTTTCAACACACTGTCTAAATTTGTCATAGCTTTCCTGCCAAGAATCAATTGTCTTGATTCATGGCTGCAGTCATCATGGCTGCAGTGATTTTGGAGCCCAAGAAGAGGAAATCTGTCACTGCTTCCACCTTTTTCCTTTCTATTTGCCATGAAGTAATGGGGCCAGCTAGATCCCATGATCATAGTTGTTGTTTTTTAATACTGAGCTGGCCTTTTCACTTTCCTCCTTTTCCTTCACAATGAGGTTCTTTAGTTCATCTTTGCTTTCTACCATTAGAGTGGTATCATCCACATATGTGAAGTTATTGATGTTTCTCCCTCCTATCTTGATTCTAGCTTGTAACTCATCCAGCCCGGCATTTCTCATGATGTGCTCAGTATATAAGTTAAACAAATGGGGTGACAACAGACAGTACCATCATACTCTTTGCTCAATTCTGAACCAATCAGTTGTTCCATACAGGGTGCTAATTTTTTTTGTTTCTTGACCAATCAGTCGGTATGACACTTTGTGACCAAAAGGCAGGGAGAATAAAATACTTAGGAATAATTAAGGAGTTGAAAGACTTACACACTGAAAACTGCAGAACACTTCCAAAAGAAATTATTGTTGTTCAGTAACCCAGTCCTGTCCAACTCTTTGTGACCCAAGGATTGCAGCACCTCAGGTCTCCCTGTCCCTTACCATCTCTCAGAGTTTGCTTAAATTCATGTCAGTTGTATCAGTGATGCCATCCAGCCATCTCATCCTCCGATGCCCTCTTTTCCTTCTGCCCTCAATCTTACCCAGCATCAGGGATTTTTCCAATGAGTCAGCTGTTTGCATCTGGTGACCAAAATACTGGAGCTTCAGCTTCAGCATCAGTCCTTCCAATGAGTATTCAGGGTTGATTTCTTTTAAGATTGACTGGTTTAATCCCCTTGCTATCCAAGGAACTTTCAAGAGTCTTCTCCGGCACTACAGTTCGAACTCATCAACTCTCTGATGCTCTGCTTTCTTTATGGTCCAGCTCTCACAACCAAATAGGACCACTGGGAAGGCCATAGCCTTGACTATATGGAATTTTATGGGCAGAGTGATGTCTCTACTTTTCAACACACTGTCTAAATTTGTCATAGCTTTCCTGCCAAGAATCAATTGTCTTGATTCATGGCTGCAGTCATCATGGCTGCAGTGATTTTGGAGCCCAAGAAGAGGAAATCTGTCACTGCTTCCACCTTTTTCCTTTCTATTTGCCATGAAGTAATGGGGCCAGCTAGATCCCATGATCATAGTTGTTGTTTTTTAATACTGAGCTGGCCTTTTCACTTTCCTCCTTTTCCTTCACAATGAGGTTCTTTAGTTCATCTTTGCTTTCTACCATTAGAGTGGTATCATCCACATATGTGAAGTTATTGATGTTTCTCCCTCCTATCTTGATTCTAGCTTGTAACTCATCCAGCCCGGCATTTCTCATGATGTGCTCAGTATATAAGTTAAACAAATGGGGTGACAACAGACAGTACCATCATACTCTTTGCTCAATTCTGAACCAATCAGTTGTTCCATACAGGGTGCTAATTGTTGTTTCTTGACTCACATACATGTTTCTCAGGAGACAGGTAAGATGGTCTGGTATTCCCATCTCATTAAGAGTTTTCCAGTTTGTTATGAATCCCACAGTCAAAGGCTTTAGGGTAGTCAATGCAACAGAGGCTGATGTTTTTCTGCAATTCCCTTGCTTTTTCTACGATCCATCCAACAGCTGCTTGGCAATTTGATCTCTGGTTCCTCTGCCTTTTCTTAATATTTGGATGTCTAAGAAGTCCTTGGTTCACATATGCTGAAGCCTAGCACACAAGATTTTAAGCATGACCTTACTAATATGGGATATGAGTGCAATTATCTGATGGTAGTACATTCTTTAGTACTACTCTTCTTGGAAGTTGGGATGAGGATTGACCTTTTTCAGTCCTGTGGCTACTTCTGGGTCTTCCAGATTTGCTGACCTGTTGAGTGTGATATTTTGAAAGGATTTTGAATAGCTTTACTGCAATTCCATCACATCCACTAGTTATTGGCAACAGTGCTTCTTGTGGCCCACCTGACTTCACATTCCAGAATGTCTGGCTCTGGGTGACTGACTATACCATCATGGTTATCTGGTTCCTTAAGATCTTTTTGTACAGTTCTTCCATGTATTCTTTCCATTTTTTCTTGATCTCTTCAGCTTCTACTAGGTCTCTACCATTTCTGTCCTTCATTGTGCTCATCTTTGAGAAAAAGTGTTCCTTTGATATTTTCAATTTTCCTGAAGAGACCTTTAGTCTTTCCCCTCGTGTTGTTTTCCTCTATTTTTAAGCATTGTTCACTGAAGAAGGTGTTCCTGTCTCTCCTTGCTCTTCTTTGGAACTCTGTGTTTAGTTGGATGTACCTTTCCCCTTCTCCCTTGCTTTTCACTTTTCTTTCTTCAGTCATTTGTAAAGTCTCCTCAGATAACCACTTTGCCTTCTTGTTTTTCTTTTTCTTTTGGACAGTTTTACTCACTGCCTCCTGTATGATATTACGAACCTCTGTCCATAGCTCTTCAGGTACACTCTTTCCTAGATCTAATTCCTTGAATCTATTCGTCACCTCCACTGCATATTTCTAAGGGATTTGATTTATGTTGTACCTGGCTGGTCTAGTGGGTTTTCCTTTTCTTTAGTTTAAGGTTGAATTTTGCTATGAGAAGCTGATGATCTGAGCCACAGTCAGCTCCAGGTCTTATTATTGTTGACTGTATATAGCTTCTCCATCTTCAACTACAAAGAATATAATTAATATGATTTCAGTATTGGCCATTTGGTGATGTCCATGTCTAAAGCCGTCCCTTGTGGTGTTGAAAAAGAGTGACTGCTATGACCAGAGCATTTTCTTTGCAGAATTCAGTTAGCTTTTGCACTGCTTCACTTTGTATTCCAAGGCCAAACTTGCCTATTAATTCAGATATCTCTCTCTTTTTTTTTCAACATTTATTTATTTATTTATTATTTTTGGGGGAGCGGGCTGGGGAGGGAGAGGGTGGGCGGGCCACTTCTATTGGCCTTTCATTTCTCTATTTTCATCCGTCTTTGTTCTTTGGCTCTTGTGGGCCTCCCATCGCGGTGGCCTCTGTTGTCGCAGAGCACCGGCTCTGGGCACATGCGCTCCAGAGCTCTGGCTGGGTAATTGGACACATGGGTCCAGCCGCTCCGTGGCATGTGGGATCTTCCCAGGCCAGGGATCAAACCGGCGCCCCTTGCCCTGCAAGGCAGTGTCCTTATCCACTGGGCCACCAGGGAAGCCCCAGATATCTCTTGATTTCCTACTTTTACCATTCCAATCTCCAATGATGAATAGAACATCTTTTTTTGGTGTTAATTCTAGGAGGTCTTCTAGGTCTTCATAGAATTGATTGACTTCAGCTTCTTCAGCACTGATGGTAGGAGCAAAGACTTGAATTACTGTGATGTTGAACTGCTTGACTTAGAAAAGAACCGAGATCATTCGTCCTTCTTGAGGTTGCACCCGAGTGCTGTATTTCATACTCTTTTTTTGATTATGAGGGCTACTCCATTTCTTCTATGGGATTCTTGACCACAGTAGTAGATATAATGGTCATCTGGGATTGCTTTGTTTATTCTTACCATCTCCTGCTTGACCACGCAATACCTCTTTCCTAGATCTAATTCCTTGAATCTATTGGGCCCCATGATTTCTAAGGGATTTGATTTATGTTGTACCTGGCTGGTCTAGTGGGTTTTCCTTTTCTTTAGTTTAAGGTTGAATTTTGCTATGAGAAGCTGATGATCTGAGCCACAGTCAGCTCCAGGTCTTATTATTGTTGACTGTATATAGCTTCTCCATCTTCAACTACAAAGAATATAATTAATATGATTTCAGTATTGGCCATTTGGTGATGTCCATGTCTAAAGCCGTCCCTTGTGGTGTTGAAAAAGAGTGACTGCTATGACCAGAGCATTTTCTTTGCAGAATTCAGTTAGCTTTTGCACTGCTTCACTTTGTATTCCAAGGCCAAACTTGCCTATTAATTCAGATATCTCTCTCTTTTTTTTTCAACATTTATTTATTTATTTATTATTTTTGGGGGAGCGGGCTGGGGAGGGAGAGGGTGGGCGGGCCACTTCTATTGGCCTTTCATTTCTCTATTTTCATCCGTCTTTGTTCTTTGGCTCTTGTGGGCCTCCCATCGCGGTGGCCTCTGTTGTCGCAGAGCACCGGCTCTGGGCACATGCGCTCCAGAGCTCTGGCTGGGTAATTGGACACATGGGTCCAGCCGCTCCGTGGCATGTGGGATCTTCCCAGGCCAGGGATCAAACTGGTGCCCCTTGCACTGCAAGGCAGTGTCCTTATCCACTGGGCCACCAGGGAAGCCCCAGATATCTCTTGATTTCCTACTTTTACCATTCCAATCTCCAATGATGAATAGAACATCTTTTTTTGGTGTTAATTCTAGGAGGTCTTCTAGGTCTTCATAGAATTGATTGACTTCAGCTTCTTCAGCACTGATGGTAGGAGCAAAGACTTGAATTACTGTGATGTTGAACTGCTTGACTTAGAAAAGAACCGAGATCATTCGTCCTTCTTGAGGTTGCACCCGAGTGCTGTATTTCATACTCTTTTTTTGATTATGAGGGCTACTCCATTTCTTCTATGGGATTCTTGACCACAGTAGTAGATATAATGGTCATCTGAGTTAAATTCAGTCATTCCCGTCCATTTTAGTTCACTGCTGAGATGTCGATGTTTATTCTTACCATCTCCTGCTTGACCACGTCAAATTTACCTTGATTCATGGACCTAACAGTCTTTTTGTTGTTGTTGTTAAGAAATTAGACATAAATAAATGGAAAGGCATCCCATGTTTGTGGATTTGAAGACTTAATGTTGTTCCTATGTTAATACAATCCAAAGTGAATCTATAGAGATTTAATTTATCACTATCAGTGTCTCAATAGCATTTTTTCAAGAAACAGAAAAACTCAACGGGGTTGTCAAGGGATCCCAATAATCAAAACAATTTTGCAAAAGAAGAACAAAATTGGGACTCTCACAGTTCTTGACTTCAAAACTTACTGCAAAGCCACAGAAATCAAAACAGTATAATATTAGCAATAGGGTAGACTTTAGACCAATGGAATAGAATAGAAAACCCAGAAATAAACTTTTCCATATATGGCCTGTTGATTTCCAACAAGGGCGCCAAAAACATTCAGTGGGAAAAGGACCTATTTTTTTGTTGTTGTTAACAAATATTGCTGGCACAACTCGATATAAACATGCAAAAGAATAAAGACAGTCCCTTCCCAAACACCATACATGAAAACTAACTCAAAGTGGATAACGTCTGAAAAGAACAGCTACAATTATTAAACTCGTAGCATCTTTAGAGACCTCTTAGAAGTAAACATAGAGAGAAACCTTTAAAATATTAGATTTGGCAATGATTTATTAGATACACAGGCAGCAAAAGAAAAAAGGCAGTGTCCTTATGGGCCACCAGGAAGCCCCAGATATCTCTTGATTTCCTACTTTTACCATTCCAATCTCCAATGATGAATAGAACATCTTTTGGTGTTAATTCTAGGAGGTCTTCTAGGTCTTCATAGAATTGATTGACTTCAGCTTCTTCAGCACTGATGGTAGGAGCAAAGACTTGAATTACTGTGATGTTGAACTGCTTGACTTAGAAAAGAACCGAGATCATTCGTCCTTCTTGAGGTTGCACCCGAGTGCTGTATTTCATACTCTTTTTTTGATTATGAGGGCTACTCCATTTCTTCTATGGGATTCTTGACCACAGTAGTAGATATAATGGTCATCTGAGTTAAATTCAGTCATTCCCGTCCATTTTAGTTCACTGCTGAGATGTCGATGTTTATTCTTACCATCTCCTGCTTGACCACGTCAAATTTACCTTGATTCATGGACCTAACAGTCTTTTTGTTGTTGTTGTTAAGAAATTAGACATAAATAAATGGAAAGGCATCCCATGTTTGTGGATTTGAAGACTTAATGTTGTTCCTATGTTAATACAATCCAAAGTGAATCTATAGAGATTTAATTTATCACTATCAGTGTCTCAATAGCATTTTTTCAAGAAACAGAAAAACTCAACGGGGTTGTCAAGGGATCCCAATAATCAAAACAATTTTGCAAAAGAAGAACAAAATTGGGACTCTCACAGTTCTTGACTTCAAAACTTACTGCAAAGCCACAGAAATCAAAACAGTATAATATTAGCAATAGGGTAGACTTTAGACCAATGGAATAGAATAGAAAACCCAGAAATAAACTTTTCCATATATGGCCTGTTGATTTCCAACAAGGGCGCCAAAAACATTCAGTGGGAAAAGGACCTATTTTTTTGTTGTTGTTAACAAATATTGCTGGCACAACTCGATATAAACATGCAAAAGAATAAAGACAGTCCCTTCCCAAACACCATACATGAAAACTAACTCAAAGTGGATAACGTCTGAAAAGAACAGCTACAATTATTAAACTCGTAGCATCTTTAGAGACCTCTTAGAAGTAAACATAGAGAGAAACCTTTAAAATATTAGATTTGGCAATGATTTATTAGATACACAGGCAGCAAAAGAAAAAAAAAATGAATAAACTGGACTTCATGAAAATTAAAAGCCTTTATGCATCAAAAGACATTATCAACAGAGTAAAAAGGCAATTCACAGAATAGGAGATAATTTCTATAAATCATATATCTGAAAAGGGATTAACATCCAGAGTATAGAAAGAACTCCTCCAACTCACTAAAAAATAACTCAATTTAAAATGGGCCCAAAAAATAAATTAAAAAAAAATTAAAAATGGGCAAAAGCCATTTCCACTATAGGAGGATACAATGAGAGGTCTGCAACCTGGAAGAAGGCCCTCATCCTAGCACACACTCTCATCTCAGACGTCCAGCATTCAGGACTGTGAGAAATAAATTTCTTTTGTTTATATTTTTAAAAATAAGCAAAACACCTGAATCAAGGAGACATACAAATGGCCAATAAGCACCTGAAAAGACATTCAGCTTCACCTATCATTAGACAAATGCAAATCAAAACTACAATACCTCACACCTATCAAGATGACTTCTATTTTTAAAAATCGGAAAAAAAAAAAAAAAAGGATTAGCAAGGATGTGGAGAAAGTGGAATCTTTACACACTCTTGCTGGGAAGGTAAAACGGTGCAACTGCTCTGGAAAGTAGTTTGGTGATGCCTCAGAAAATTAAAACTATAATTACCATAGGACTTGGTGATTCTACTTCTGGAATTCAAAAGAACTGAAAGCAAAGACTGAAAGAAATATCTATGTACCCACGTTCATAGTAGCATTGTTCACAATAGTTAAAGGTAGAAGCACCCCAAGTGCCCATCCACAGATGCATGGATAAACAAAGTGTATGTACATATAATGGACTATCACTCGGTGTTAAAAAATTATGACTTACGTTAACAAATATTGCTGGCACAACTCGATATAAACATGCAAAAGAATAAAGACAGTCCCTTCCCAAACACCATACATGAAAACTAACTCAAAGTGGATAACGTCTGAAAAGAACAGCTACAATTATTAAACTCGTAGCATCTTTAGAGACCTCTTAGAAGTAAACATAGAGAGAAACCTTTAAAATATTAGATTTGGCAATGATTTATTAGATACACAGGCAGCAAAAGAAAAAAAAAATGAATAAACTGGACTTCATGAAAATTAAAAGCCTTTATGCATCAAAAGACATTATCAACAGAGTAAAAAGGCAATTCACAGAATAGGAGATAATTTCTATAAATCATATATCTGAAAAGGGATTAACATCCAGAGTATAGAAAGAACTCCTCCAACTCACTAAAAAATAACTCAATTTAAAAATGGGCCCCCAAAAAATAAATTAAAAAAAAATAAAAATGGGCAAAAGCCATTTCCACTATAGGAGGATACAATGAGAGGTCTGCAACCTGGAAGAAGGCCCTCATCCTAGCACACACTCTCATCTCAGACGTCCAGCATTCAGGACTGTGAGAAATAAATTTCTTTTGTTTATATTTTTAAAAATAAGCAAAACACCTGAATCAAGGAGACATACAAATGGCCAATAAGCACCTGAAAAGACATTCAGCTTCACCTATCATTAGACAAATGCAAATCAAAACTACAATACCTCACACCTATCAAGATGACTTCTATTTTTAAAAATCGGAAAAAAAAAAAAAAAAGGATTAGCAAGGATGTGGAGAAAGTGGAATCTTTACACACTCTTGCTGGGAAGGTAAAACGGTGCAACTGCTCTGGAAAGTAGTTTGGTGATGCCTCAGAAAATTAAAACTATAATTACCATAGGACTTGGTGATTCTACTTCTGGAATTCAAAAGAACTGAAAGCAAAGACTGAAAGAAATATCTATGTACCCACGTTCATAGTAGCATTGTTCACAATAGTTAAAAGGTAGAAGCACCCCAAGTGCCCATCCACAGATGCATGGATAAACAAAGTGTATGTACATATAATGGACTATCACTCGGTGTTAAAAAATTATGACTTACGTTACAACATGGATGAACCTTGAAAACATTATGCTAACTGAAATAAGCCAGTTATAAAAATACAACTACTGCATGATTCTACTTACATTAGGTACTTAGAGAAGTCAAATTCATAGAGACAGATGGTAGTTGCCAAGCACTGCGGGGAAAGGGCGTATACAGGCAGTTATTTTTCACTGAGTGCAGAGTTTCAGTTCTGCAAAAAAAGAACACTTTGGGGATGGATGGTGGGGATGGCTGGACAACAATATGCATGTAATTAATACCACTGAACTGTATATATTTTAAAAAGGTTAAGATGTTAAATTTTATGTTATGTGTATTTGACCACAATTTAAAAAAAATAAACCTGGAGTGCATTATACTAAGTGAAATAAGCTAGTGACAAAGGGCAAATATTGCATGTTTCCATTTTCATGAGGTACCAAGGTAAGTCAAATTCATAGAGATTGAAAGCAGAATAGCAGTTATCAGTGCCTGGATAACCAGAGTTATCAGAGAGATGTATTGGAGAGTTATTTCTTACTGAATAGTTTCTGTTTGGGATAACAAAGAAGTTCTAGAAATGGATACTGGTGAACAGTTGCAAAAAACAAAAACAAAACCAAAAAACCACCTTATTAAGAACTGCAGACATCTGAAAAACACCATCAGCAGAGCTGACCGACCGGACCTGGAGCAGCACAGATACTGAGACTTTTATGTGGTGGAGTTTAGACAGAAGAGTAGAGACTAGCCTGCCCAGGGCTTGGGACACAGACCCCGCAGGGCCTTGGGGTCATGTTATGAGCTCTCAATTCTGTCCCAGAGTAATGGAGAATAGATTTGAGGAGTCAAACTAATAGAGGTGTGGTGTCATGGGGGTACTACAGAAGAGGCACAGAGGAAGTTCAGATGCGGAGTGTGGCTTTGAGAGGCAATGGATAAGGATGGTCTCAAGTACCTGCAGAGCTATGACCATGACTGACAACTTATGCCAAAAGTACAGTCCTGGCATCTTTTAAAGAAATGAAAACACACAAAGTGAAATTAAGTTTAAAAAATATATAATTATCACAGTGCAATTAGGTTAAAAAAAAACACTAAGAAAAAGATTAATAATTCTACTACCTGAATTAATTACTATATTACCTCAAATAACCATGGAAAATACAAAATATTTTGAATAGAAGGCTAAAGAAAGTGCTATATGTCAAAATCTTCGGAATGTAGCTAATACAAGTAGAAGGAATTTTATAGTCTGAATACCCATATTACTAAGGAAGAAAAACTCAAAATCACTGCGTTACACATCTCAGGAAATTTTCTAGAAAAAAGTAACCCAAAGATAAAAGAAACATAAAAGGAAGAAACGAACGAAACATACAATAAAGAATTATCAAAGACAAATAAGGGGCTCTTTGAAAAGGCTAATGAAATTTATAAACTCAGAGAAATCACCAATATCAGGAATGAAAAAATAAGACATCACTGCATTCTGCAAACCGTGAAGAGAGATGTCATAAACAACTTTATGCCAACTAATTGGAAAACTAAATATAGAGCTACCATATGACTCTGTAATCTCATAGAGATTGAAAGCAGAATAGCAGTTATCAGTGCCTGGATAACCAGAGTTATCAGAGAGATGTATTGGAGAGTTATTTCTTACTGAATAGTTTCTGTTTGGGATAACAAAGAAGTTCTAGAAATGGATACTGGTGAACAGTTGCAAAAAACAAAAACAAAACCAAAAAACCACCTTATTAAGAACTGCAGACATCTGAAAAACACCATCAGCAGAGCTGACCGACCGGACCTGGAGCAGCACAGATACTGAGACTTTTATGTGGTGGAGTTTAGACAGAAGAGTAGAGACTAGCCTGCCCAGGGCTTGGGACACAGACCCCGCAGGGCCTTGGGGTCATGTTATGAGCTCTCAATTCTGTCCCAGAGTAATGGAGAATAGATTTGAGGAGTCAAACTAATAGAGGTGTGGTGTCATGGGGGTACTACAGAAGAGGCACAGAGGAAGTTCAGATGCGGAGTGTGGCTTTGAGAGGCAATGGATAAGGATGGTCTCAAGTACCTGCAGAGCTATGACCATGACTGACAACTTATGCCAAAAGTACAGTCCTGGCATCTTTTAAAGAAATGAAAACACACAAAGTGAAATTAAGTTTAAAAAATATATAATTATCACAGTGCAATTAGGTTAAAAAAAAACACTAAGAAAAAGATTAATAATTCTACTACCTGAATTAATTACTATATTACCTCAAATAACCATGGAAAATACAAAATATTTTGAATAGAAGGCTAAAGAAAGTGCTATATGTCAAAATCTTCGGAATGTAGCTAATACAAGTAGAAGGAATTTTATAGTCTGAATACCCATATTACTAAGGAAGAAAAACTCAAAATCACTGCGTTACACATCTCAGGAAATTTTCTAGAAAAAAGTAACCCAAAGATAAAAGAAACATAAAAGGAAGAAACGAACGAAACATACAATAAAGAATTATCAAAGACAAATAAGGGGCTCTTTGAAAAGGCTAATGAAATTTATAAACTCAGAGAAATCACCAATATCAGGAATGAAAAAATAAGACATCACTGCATTCTGCAAACCGTGAAGAGAGATGTCATAAACAACTTTATGCCAACTAATTGGAAAACTAAATATAGAGCTACCATATGACTCTGTAATCTCACTCCTGGGCATATATATGGACAAAATCATAGTCTAAAAGGATATATGCATCCCAGTGTTCATCACAGCACTGTTTAAAACAGCCAAGACATGGAAGCAACCTACATGCATATGGACGGATGAACAGATAAAGCTATGGTACACATATACAACGGAACATCACTCAGCCATTAAAAAGAATGAGATAATGCCATTTGCAGCAACATGGATAGACCTAAAGATTGTCATACTGAGTGAAGTAAGTGAAGATGAATACCATAAAATATCACTACTTTATGCAAAATCTAAAAAAAGGTGATACAAATGAACTTATTTACAAAACAGGAACAGACTCACAGACTTGATGAGTGACCTTAGAGATACCTGGGGGGGAACGATGGAGGAAGGAACACTTAGGGAGCCTGGGACTAATATGTACACACTGCTATATTTAAAATGGACAGCGACTTCCCTTGCAGTTGGGTGGTTACAAATTCACCTTCTAATGCAGGGGACGTGGGTGTCCCTGGTTGGGGAAGTAAGACCCCACATGCTGCAGGGCAACTAAGCCTGCACATTGCAATTACTGAGTCCACACTTTCTAGTGCCTGCATGCCACAACTAGAGAGACTGTGCACAATAAGAGAAACCCATGTGCCATAATTAGAGAAAACCCCATGTGCCACATCTAGAGGAAGCCTGTGTGCAACAAAGAGTTCACGCCATGATGGAGACTCAGGGCAGACCCCACCAACCAAAAATGGATAACCAACAAGGACCTACTTAATATACAGCATAGGGAATTTTGCTCAATATTATGAATCAACCTCAATGGGAAAAGAATTTGAAAAAGAACAGATACATATATAGGTATAACTGAATCGCTTTGCTGTACAACCTGAAACTAAAACATTAGTCCACCATACTACAATATAAAATGAGAAGTTTAAACAGTAATAAAATAAAACTTCCTGGCCCATATGGCTTCACCAATAAACTCTTGATATACATTTCAGGAAGAAAAATACAATTTTGCACAAACTCCTCCAGGAGATTGAAAAAGAGGGAATACTCCTTCAAGTAGGTTTTAAAGTCAGCAGTCCTGAGACTGCAACAAACCACCCAGCAAAACCAAAGACAGCAGCTCCTCACTTCTGCCCTACGTGTTCTAGGTACACCTGATCTGAAACCCAACAGGAGATAGCCCCTGGGTATGTCAGGCAGACCCGCCCACTCTGCCAGCTTGGGTTCTGATGGAAGACATGTGGAGGTGGCCCACCAGGACAAGGCCACACCTGCAGCTGCTGATCAGTCCCACCTAGACACTGCCCGACAATGGGTTGGGGCCTGGTGCTCTGTTGAGATGTGGAGTGATGGCCTCACTTCCACTCTGTCCCTTCAACTCTGGGCAAATCTCCCCACTCACTGCCATGCCCCACTTACAGCCCGTGTCTCGCCAGAGGTGATACAAATGAACTTATTTACAAAACAGGAACAGACTCACAGACTTGATGAGTGACCTTAGAGATACCTGGGGGGGAACGATGGAGGAAGGAACACTTAGGGAGCCTGGGACTAATATGTACACACTGCTATATTTAAAATGGACAGCGACTTCCCTTGCAGTTGGGTGGTTACAAATTCACCTTCTAATGCAGGGGACGTGGGTGTCCCTGGTTGGGGAAGTAAGACCCCACATGCTGCAGGGCAACTAAGCCTGCACATTGCAATTACTGAGTCCACACTTTCTAGTGCCTGCATGCCACAACTAGAGAGACTGTGCACAATAAGAGAAACCCATGTGCCATAATTAGAGAAAACCCCATGTGCCACATCTAGAGGAAGCCTGTGTGCAACAAAGAGTTCACGCCATGATGGAGACTCAGGGCAGACCCCACCAACCAAAAATGGATAACCAACAAGGACCTACTTAATATACAGCATAGGGAATTTTGCTCAATATTATGAATCAACCTCAATGGGAAAAGAATTTGAAAAAGAACAGATACATATATAGGTATAACTGAATCGCTTTGCTGTACAACCTGAAACTAAAACATTAGTCCACCATACTACAATATAAAATGAGAAGTTTAAACAGTAATAAAATAAAACTTCCTGGCCCATATGGCTTCACCAATAAACTCTTGATATACATTTCAGGAAGAAAAATACAATTTTGCACAAACTCCTCCAGGAGATTGAAAAAGAGGGAATACTCCTTCAAGTAGGTTTTAAAGTCAGCAGTCCTGAGACTGCAACAAACCACCCAGCAAAACCAAAGACAGCAGCTCCTCACTTCTGCCCTACGTGTTCTAGGTACACCTGATCTGAAACCCAACAGGAGATAGCCCCTGGGTATGTCAGGCAGACCCGCCCACTCTGCCAGCTTGGGTTCTGATGGAAGACATGTGGAGGTGGCCCACCAGGACAAGGCCACACCTGCAGCTGCTGATCAGTCCCACCTAGACACTGCCCGACAATGGGTTGGGGCCTGGTGCTCTGTTGAGATGTGGAGTGATGGCCTCACTTCCACTCTGTCCCTTCAACTCTGGGCAAATCTCCCCACTCACTGCCATGCCCCACTTACAGCCCGTGTCTCGCCAGAGGCGGGGGGCCAGCCTGCTGTGGCTTCCATGTCATGCAGCTTCTGAGTCTGCTTCAGTTGGTTGAGTGATGGCTTTAGCTGTGTGGCCCCGACTGTCTTGCTCGTCCACTCGTCCACCAGCTTGTGCAGGTCATCCGTGAAGGTGCCTTTCTTGTTGTTGCTGTTGTTCGCCTGCGCCTGGATGTGCAGGGAAGGCTGGGGGGCCCCGGGTCAGGGCCGGGGACCAGGCTGCTGGTGGAGGACCCTGGGGAGCACACACAGGCCAGGGTTGGTGACACCGCCCGCCAGCACCACAGGCCGGCTGCAGTCATTTAAACAATGGTCTTGCTTAAGCCAGGCAACACCTTGCTTGAGGAGATGATCTGCATTTGGAGGTCCATGTGCTTTTAGACACAGTGGAGTGACCTCAGGGTACTGGGCTTTGTCAGGTGGCCATCACCCATATCAATAACTAGGCCAAGGGACAGGACCCCAGCTGCTGAATATCTCAATATCCACCCTCTGCCCACACTGCCCAGGACCACCAGACCTCCATGTGAGAGAGTTCAGAAGACTCCTGGTACAGTTGGACACAGACTAGGGCCAAAGTCCTCAGGTTTCTGCACTCTCAGCTCTAACATAAGGATTCAGAGGAGACTCAATGATACTTTGGGCAGAGTTCTTAGCAACTGCCACTATCCTTCTAGCAAAGGGAAAATGCTTTGCAGTGGGATGGACTACTGATGTTTCCGTAAATGATCATGACTTGGTGATCTGGAACTTAAGACACGGAAACCTTATGTCTTTCTCCTCACCAGAGTGTGCAAAATAATGTGTACAAACACCCAGAACCTTCCAATGTGGGCCTACAGGCTTGGTGTCATCTAAGGGTCTGCTGCCTGTGAAACCCAACAGGAGATAGCCCCTGGGTATGTCAGGCAGACCCGCCCACTCTGCCAGCTTGGGTTCTGATGGAAGACATGTGGAGGTGGCCCACCAGGACAAGGCCACACCTGCAGCTGCTGATCAGTCCCACCTAGACACTGCCCGACAATGGGTTGGGGCCTGGTGCTCTGTTGAGATGTGGAGTGATGGCCTCACTTCCACTCTGTCCCTTCAACTCTGGGCAAATCTCCCCACTCACTGCCATGCCCCACTTACAGCCCGTGTCTCGCCAGAGGCGGGGGGCCAGCCTGCTGTGGCTTCCATGTCATGCAGCTTCTGAGTCTGCTTCAGTTGGTTGAGTGATGGCTTTAGCTGTGTGGCCCCGACTGTCTTGCTCGTCCACTCGTCCACCAGCTTGTGCAGGTCATCCGTGAAGGTGCCTTTCTTGTTGTTGCTGTTGTTCGCCTGCGCCTGGATGTGCAGGGAAGGCTGGGGGCCCGGCTCAGGGCCGGGGACCAGGCTGCTGGTGGAGGACCCTGGGGAGCACACACAGGCCAGGGTTGGTGACACCGCCCGCCAGCACCACAGGCCGGCTGCAGTCATTTAAACAATGGTCTTGCTTAAGCCAGGCAACACCTTGCTTGAGGAGATGATCTGCATTTGGAGGTCCATGTGCTTTTAGACACAGTGGAGTGACCTCAGGGTACTGGGCTTTGTCAGGTGGCCATCACCCATATCAATAACTAGGCCAAGGGACAGGACCCCAGCTGCTGAATATCTCAATATCCACCCTCTGCCCACACTGCCCAGGACCACCAGACCTCCATGTGAGAGAGTTCAGAAGACTCCTGGTACAGTTGGACACAGACTAGGGCCAAAGTCCTCAGGTTTCTGCACTCTCAGCTCTAACATAAGGATTCAGAGGAGACTCAATGATACTTTGGGCAGAGTTCTTAGCAACTGCCACTATCCTTCTAGCAAAGGGAAAATGCTTTGCAGTGGGATGGACTACTGATGTTTCCGTAAATGATCATGACTTGGTGATCTGGAACTTAAGACACGGAAACCTTATGTCTTTCTCCTCACCAGAGTGTGCAAAATAATGTGTACAAACACCCAGAACCTTCCAATGTGGGCCTACAGGCTTGGTGTCATCTAAGGGTCTGCTGCCTGTAGGAGAAGGAACAGGAAGCCTGGATGCCCGAGGAAAAAGTCTGGGGCTATCGTCTAGGGTGAGGTCGACAAAGTTGAGCACACTTGGCTGCTTCACTCCAAGATCTAATGACCAAAATGCTGTTTTGAAACTTTTTTGAATTGTGTCCCTTTCCTCCCCCTGTGCATAATTTCTGGTGGGCAATTTTGGATAAGCTAATGTTTTAAATTTTCTGTGCTAAATAGACGACCTAATGACCATCTCTTCAAACAAGTCATTGCAAAATGTAGTTTACTTTAGAGGCTAGCAATGAAAAAGCACAGACACAAACAGTTAAACATTAGTGATGAGATTTTACACACACTATTTCTACATGAACATTTCAGCCAAAAAAGAAAAACAGAAAAAATTTAAAACTTAAAAAAGAGGCGTGAGATGAGAGCAGTGGGCGGCCCAGGTAAACTGATACCCATTTTGTCCTGGCATCTCTCCTCTGTGGGGCCATTCATCTTTAGCACTTCAAGGAAATACTCATTCCTACGGTTTTGGAAAAGGAGCCAATTAATGACTGGTAATACGTGGACGTTTCGGAGAAGGAGAGCCAGTTAGATGTGAACTGGCGAGAATGCACAAACTCTAGGAGCCACGGAGGGGGGAAAGGGTGCCTGAGGGTGGCTATCTCGCCAGGCCAAGCAGCACCCGCAGAGTGCGGCACAGAGCGGGCCCATGCCCGCCCACCTGCTGGGCCCTTGGCTCCGGTCCAGCCGTGGAAACCCTGATGCGCACTAGCCACAAGAAAGCCCATGCGATGGAAGCGGACAAGGGGGTAAATCCATGTGAGAGAGTTCAGAAGACTCCTGGTAGTGCAAGCTGCCAAACTCAGGTTTCTGCACTCTCAGCTCTAACATAAGGATTCAGAGGAGACTCAATGATACTTTGGGCAGAGTTCTTAGCAACTGCCACTATCCTTCTAGCAAAGGGAAAATGCTTTGCAGTGGGATGGACTACTGATGTTTCCGTAAATGATCATGACTTGGTGATCTGGAACTTAAGACACGGAAACCTTATGTCTTTCTCCTCACCAGAGTGTGCAAAATAATGTGTACAAACACCCAGAACCTTCCAATGTGGGCCTACAGGCTTGGTGTCATCTAAGGGTCTGCTGCCTGTAGGAGAAGGAACAGGGAAGCCTGGATGCCCGAGGAAAAAGTCTGGGGCTATCGTCTAGGGTGAGGTCGACAAAGTTGAGCACACTTGGCTGCTTCACTCCAAGATCTAATGACCAAAATGCTGTTTTGAAACTTTTTTGAATTGTGTCCCTTTCCTCCCCCTGTGCATAATTTCTGGTGGGCAATTTTGGATAAGCTAATGTTTTAAATTTTCTGTGCTAAATAGACGACCTAATGACCATCTCTTCAAACAAGTCATTGCAAAATGTAGTTTACTTTAGAGGCTAGCAATGAAAAAGCACAGACACAAACAGTTAAACATTAGTGATGAGATTTTACACACACTATTTCTACATGAACATTTCAGCCAAAAAAGAAAAACAGAAAAAATTTAAAACTTAAAAAAGAGGCGTGAGATGAGAGCAGTGGGCGGCCCAGGTAAACTGATACCCATTTTGTCCTGGCATCTCTCCTCTGTGGGGCCATTCATCTTTAGCACTTCAAGGAAATACTCATTCCTACGGTTTTGGAAAAGGAGCCAATTAATGACTGGTAATACGTGGACGTTTCGGAGAAGGAGAGCCAGTTAGATGTGAACTGGCGAGAATGCACAAACTCTAGGAGCCACGGAGGGGGGAAAGGGTGCCTGAGGGTGGCTATCTCGCCAGGCCAAGCAGCACCCGCAGAGTGCGGGCACAGAGCGGGCCCATGCCCGCCCACCTGCTGGGCCCTTGGCTCCGGTCCAGCCGTGGAAACCCTGATGCGCACTAGCCACAAGAAAGCCCATGCGATGGAAGCGGACAAGGGGTAAAAAACCCGATAATTACGACTGCTGTGCTCTTTGCCTAGACAGAGACGCTTCAAGGCAGACCCTGCAAGGGAAGAAGAAATGACACAAGACCACAGGGTTAGGCAGGACAGCACACAAGGGGGACAAGCCACCACACTCTAAGCAAAAGTCATCAGTGTGCGAGGAGGAGCAAAGGCCAGCAGTTCAGAGAGAAGGAACCAGCCTCCTGGGTTAACAGGGCGGCCCCCAAGTCAGTATGGAGGTTCACACGCGCTTCGCCGAGGGGCAGAGGTGCAGGGCCAAGCCCCAAGCTTCAGGTAGAAGTGTGTGTCTTTAGAAGCATATTCCAAAATAGAAAAAAAAAAAAAAAGGAGAGAGGAACAAAGAGAAAGAAAGCAAAAAAAAAAGCAAAGCACACTGCTTGGCTTTCAAATGTAAGGTTTTGGGGAGCCCTGCTGGTTGCGGCAGGACGTCCACTAAAAGTCAGCCAGGAGAGTTCTCAGTGGAGCACAGCCTGGCTCTGCCTGGTGTGAGGCTCATGGGCAGTTTTCCAAGTACAAAAAGATACATTGTTTTGCAGATTTGAGGCCAATCCCAGATCTTGGAAGGCTGCCTTGAACAGGCCAGTGGTGAGTGTGGAGGGGAAATATCTGGAGCCCTGTCTACAGAGGTGGGAGGCAGGGCTAACCCTCCTTCTCTGTAATGTTGCCTCATCTGATATTCCATGTCTATGGGGCAGGGTGAGGCCTCCTCACTGCACCATCACTAAGAGTTGCCAGACCCTGGCAGTACCCAGTTGGAGGGCAGAGCTGGCCAGGAGGGGCTGCCACACCTGGCTTAACCTGTGGCATTCAGGGGGTGAAGGCAAGGCTGGCTCGGGCGCTCCCAAGGTCACTCAGCAAGGTCACACTACTATGGAGGGTCTGTTTGTACTGCTGCCCACAGCCCCTCACCTGCAGTATGATTCCCTGAACACCCCATTTTACCGAGAGGGTGCCCACCATGGTGCCATTCCCAGCACCCTCGCTGCCTACTGTATTTGGGGATGGGGCAAGGCGAGAAGAACTAGCCACAAGAAAGCCCATGCGATGGAAGCGGACAAGGGGTAAAAAACCCGATAATTACGACTGCTGTGCTCTTTGCCTAGACAGAGACGCTTCAAGGCAGACCCTGCAAGGGAAGAAGAAATGACACAAGACCACAGGGTTAGGCAGGACAGCACACAAGGGGGACAAGCCACCACACTCTAAGCAAAAGTCATCAGTGTGCGAGGAGGAGCAAAGGCCAGCAGTTCAGAGAGAAGGAACCAGCCTCCTGGGTTAACAGGGCGGCCCCCAAGTCAGTATGGAGGTTCACACGCGCTTCGCCGAGGGGCAGAGGTGCAGGGCCAAGCCCCAAGCTTCAGGTAGAAGTGTGTGTCTTTAGAAGCATATTCCAAAATAGAAAAAAAAAAAAAAAAAGGAGAGAGGAACAAAGAGAAAGAAAGCAAAAAAAAAAGCAAAGCACACTGCTTGGCTTTCAAATGTAAGGTTTTGGGGAGCCCTGCTGGTTGCGGCAGGACGTCCACTAAAAGTCAGCCAGGAGAGTTCTCAGTGGAGCACAGCCTGGCTCTGCCTGGTGTGAGGCTCATGGGCAGTTTTCCAAGTACAAAAAGATACATTGTTTTGCAGATTTGAGGCCAATCCCAGATCTTGGAAGGCTGCCTTGAACAGGCCAGTGGTGAGTGTGGAGGGGAAATATCTGGAGCCCTGTCTACAGAGGTGGGAGGCAGGGCCAACCCTCCTTCTCTGTAATGTTGCCTCATCTGATATTCCATGTCTATGGGGCAGGGTGAGGCCTCCTCACTGCACCATCACTAAGAGTTGCCAGACCCTGGCAGTACCCAGTTGGAGGGCAGAGCTGGCCAGGAGGGGCTGCCACACCTGGCTTAACCTGTGGCATTCAGGGGGTGAAGGCAAGGCTGGCTCGGGCGCTCCCAAGGTCACTCAGCAAGGTCACACTACTATGGAGGGTCTGTTTGTACTGCTGCCCACAGCCCCTCACCTGCAGTATGATTCCCTGAACACCCCATTTTACCGAGAGGGTGCCCACCATGGTGCCATTCCCAGCACCCTCGCTGCCTACTGTATTTGGGGATGGGGCAAGGACTCACTGGGGAAAAACTGTGCTCATGGGCTCAGAAACCTAGCTCAAACTAAGTTGTACTTATTTAGTTCATCCTGTTCTGTTCGCTGAGACTGCCTTGGTAAAAAGGAAGGTGATACTCTGTTGGAGTCTCTAATGTGCGAATAAAACTCAAACGACCAGGCAGGCAGACTGACTGATTCTCAGTGGGAACTTTGAAAGGTTTTTGCTGGTCTGTGTCCTGAGATGGACCCCTACTGGAGCACAAAGCCCTTTAGGGGCTCCAAAGTACAAAGGGAGAAGGGTTCTGGGCTCTGTGACAGTGCAGGGCACCAAGTGAACACACACTTCCTACTCGAATTCCTGGGGTTGTAGCATCCTCTGGACCACAGTAGTACCCTACAGATGACCCTGGGACATGGGACTCATCACTCTGCCTGGACCCTGCAGCCTAATAGTAACAGGTTCTTTCAAAAGGCTGCTCTGTGCCTGCCTGGCAGCGCCTAGTGGAGCTAGGGCTATATATTCAGAGTTGCCTCCTGTTACCCTCATGGGAAAGAGGACACACCAACCAGCAACAGGAGCTGCCTGCCAGAGGAAACCTGGGCCTGCAATCAGACTGTGCTCAGGGTCCCAGACTGATCTTCCATGCTACTCAGGCAGGGTCAAAGCCATCAGCCACAAGGACGTGGTGCTCAGAGCCAGAGAGCAATACCAACCCACACCCTAACTGGACACAGCTGGAGGCACGAAGCACAGATAGCTTCTGGCCTTGAATGCCCTGGCTGAACACAGGCCCCGAGGTGACCAGACTACAGTCAGCTCCCAGCCCTTAGGGTGGACCTTTAAACACAAACAAACCAGGTTTAAGTCCCTCCATACAGATCATACTCTCCAGCTCTGCAAAACCACAGCTGAGCAGGCATCATGTGGCTAACCAGTCCACGCTCACGGCAGAAGCCTGTTCATTCTCAGGCAGCCCCCTTGAATCTCCTCCCCTGTGTCTGTGCCCTGGCCTGACTTCCGTCTTAAACACCCACCATGCAGACAGCGTCCGATGCAGCTGGTGCCCACCCTTTTGGGTGCCATTCCCAGCACCCTCGCTGCCTACTGTATTTGGGGATGGGGCAAGGACTCACTGGGGAAAAACTGTGCTCATGGGCTCAGAAACCTAGCTCAAACTAAGTTGTACTTATTTAGTTCATCCTGTTCTGTTCGCTGAGACTGCCTTGGTAAAAAGGAAGGTGATACTCTGTTGGAGTCTCTAATGTGCGAATAAAACTCAAACGACCAGGCAGGCAGACTGACTGATTCTCAGTGGGAACTTTGAAAGGTTTTTGCTGGTCTGTGTCCTGAGATGGACCCCTACTGGAGCACAAAGCCCTTTAGGGGCTCCAAAGTACAAAGGGAGAAGGGTTCTGGGCTCTGTGACAGTGCAGGGCACCAAGTGAACACACACTTCCTACTCGAATTCCTGGGGTTGTAGCATCCTCTGGACCACAGTAGTACCCTACAGATGACCCTGGGACATGGGACTCATCACTCTGCCTGGACCCTGCAGCCTAATAGTAACAGGTTCTTTCAAAAGGCTGCTCTGTGCCTGCCTGGCAGCGCCTAGTGGAGCTAGGGCTATATATTCAGAGTTGCCTCCTGTTACCCTCATGGGAAAGAGGACACACCAACCAGCAACAGGAGCTGCCTGCCAGAGGAAACCTGGGCCTGCAATCAGACTGTGCTCAGGGTCCCAGACTGATCTTCCATGCTACTCAGGCAGGGTCAAAGCCATCAGCCACAAGGACGTGGTGCTCAGAGCCAGAGAGCAATACCAACCCACACCCTAACTGGACACAGCTGGAGGCACGAAGCACAGATAGCTTCTGGCCTTGAATGCCCTGGCTGAACACAGGCCCCGAGGTGACCAGACTACAGTCAGCTCCCAGCCCTTAGGGTGGACCTTTAAACACAAACAAACCAGGTTTAAGTCCCTCCATACAGATCATACTCTCCAGCTCTGCAAAACCACAGCTGAGCAGGCATCATGTGGCTAACCAGTCCACGCTCACGGCAGAAGCCTGTTCATTCTCAGGCAGCCCCCTTGAATCTCCTCCCCTGTGTCTGTGCCCTGGCCTGACTTCCGTCTTAAACACCCACCATGCAGACAGTGTCCGATGAACAAGCCTCCACCCAGCGCTGTTCAACCCACACTGTTCGAGTTCCTGCCTACAGAGCCATTGGGCTACAGGGCAGCAATGCAAGGGATACAGAGCTGCACAGAACCCATGCAGGGGCCACAAGGGACACACAAGGGGCCCATGTATGGCCCACAGGATGCCTACGTGGTACCCACACAGGCCCACAGGAAGCCCAGATCAGGCCCACACAGGGAATAATGGTTTTAACCAGCCCTATCCCTGGTTTCTCATGAATAGTGTAACTATCCTCCCCATAGGATTTCCATCTTTAGCTAAGGCTTTGCAAGAGCGGCCTTAGAGACCCCAGAACTATTCAGACAAGCTTTCACAAAGGCAGATGCTCGGCATGTGGGGCTCGGCAGCCTCTCCCAGCTATTGCGAAAACCTGTTTTTCCCAGACTCTGAAGAAGCAACACACTGGATGTCCTAGCGTCTTGTCCTGGTGCAGCTTGTGTCTGCAGGAGCCCCCAGAGCCAGGCCAGGGGCTCAGGCAGGGTCCACGCCTGCATGCAGTGAGGGCCCCACCCCGTGTGCCCCTAAGTTCACTGTGCCAAAGAGGCTGCTCCTAGTCTGGACGGCCAGCCCTGTCAGGTACCCAATGCTGTTTAGACCCTTGGACAGCCTAAAAGACACCTCAAGTCCCAGCATGAGTGATGAGGGGAAACTGCTTAAGAGCTGGGCCAGGCCCCACAGCCACTACCACACCTGCTGTTTATCAAGGCTCGACCACTAACGAAGCTCACAAGAACTGCGGACAGCAACCTCAGTGCAGACCAGCTGGGCCCCCCCACTCCTCTATGGGAAGTGGTGTGACTCCACCAGCCATTCTCACCCCTGACAGCGGCATTAGACCCTCTTTTCTGGCACAAGAGGACAGGCAGGATGTAGGGGCAAAGTATCACCCAGAGTGTCTTGTCTCATGGCACCTGTCCCCAAGCCGAGAAAGTAGCTGAGACTTCTGAGAAGCACTGTAGAACCTCCACTCACACTGTTCTGAGTTGCCCTGGCCTGACTTCCGTCTTAAACACCCACCATGCAGACAGCGTCCGATGAACAAGCCTCCACCCAGCGCTGTTCAACCCACACTGTTCGAGTTCCTGCCTACAGAGCCATTGGGCTACAGGGCAGCAATGCAAGGGATACAGAGCTGCACAGAACCCATGCAGGGGCCACAAGGGACACACAAGGGGCCCATGTATGGCCCACAGGATGCCTACGTGGTACCCACACAGGCCCACAGGAAGCCCAGATCAGGCCCACACAGGGAATAATGGTTTTAACCAGCCCTATCCCTGGTTTCTCATGAATAGTGTAACTATCCTCCCCATAGGATTTCCATCTTTAGCTAAGGCTTTGCAAGAGCGGCCTTAGAGACCCCAGAACTATTCAGACAAGCTTTCACAAAGGCAGATGCTCGGCATGTGGGGCTCGGCAGCCTCTCCCAGCTATTGCGAAAACCTGTTTTTCCCAGACTCTGAAGAAGCAACACACTGGATGTCCTAGCGTCTTGTCCTGGTGCAGCTTGTGTCTGCAGGAGCCCCCAGAGCCAGGCCAGGGGCTCAGGCAGGGTCCACGCCTGCATGCAGTGAGGGCCCCACCCCGTGTGCCCCTAAGTTCACTGTGCCAAAGAGGCTGCTCCTAGTCTGGACGGCCAGCCCTGTCAGGTACCCAATGCTGTTTAGACCCTTGGACAGCCTAAAAGACACCTCAAGTCCCAGCATGAGTGATGAGGGGAAACTGCTTAAGAGCTGGGCCAGGCCCCACAGCCACTACCACACCTGCTGTTTATCAAGGCTCGACCACTAACGAAGCTCACAAGAACTGCGGACAGCAACCTCAGTGCAGACCAGCTGGGCCCCCCCACTCCTCTATGGGAAGTGGTGTGACTCCACCAGCCATTCTCACCCCTGACAGCGGCATTAGACCCTCTTTTCTGGCACAAGAGGACAGGCAGGATGTAGGGGCAAAGTATCACCCAGAGTGTCTTGTCTCATGGCACCTGTCCCCAAGCCGAGAAAGTAGCTGAGACTTCTGAGAAGCACAAACAGGGAGGAAGGAAGTGTCTCAGCTCCACCCTAGGGTGACTCCACCCTGAGCTTCATTCTGGAGTGGCCCATGGCCTGCCATTAGGACCGTTCGTCCTGAGGCATCGTAGTGTGGGGTGGGGCTTCGTGAATCCCCACAGGGAGGGATGAGAACACTCCAGGTGAGGGAAGAGCCTGGGGGGCTTAACAGTAGTACTTGGGGTCCCAGAGACAAATGTGCTACAGCGTGGACACCCGGCCTGCTGCTGACGGACATGAGAAAAACACAGAGCAGACCTCATGTTTCACGTGCACAGAGAAAGGCTTGGTTTGTGCCGGTCTCTATTCCAATGGGGGTGAGGGGAGGATCAATGGGTCTGACATCAGGTCCCATCAACAGGACACAAGCACTTTCTGAACGCGACCTGACTCTAACCTTCCCTGATCCCTCTACTGCCTTGAAGGCAAGGAGGGGTCTGTGCCCAGGGCCTCACCCCCACGTCTACCCTTCTCTGAGTGCCGGTCCACCTACTGCTCTGATGGCTGGCCTGTCCTGGCACCCACCCTACAGCAGCACCCAGGCTTCACCCTTCCCCGCTCACCATCCTGGGCATGTTGCTTTGCTCTGCCTCCAGTCACCTCCTCACCTAAAGCTGCCTGCAGCTCTATGCCAGGTGTGTCCGCCCATCTTCAGCCCCTCGCATCTCCTCTGAGCTTCATGGACACTGGGACCTTCTTGGTGTACTTCAAAGTTTCACATAGGCTTTATTTTCCTAGGGTCGTGCCTCCTGTTCAAATTGGAAACCTACTCTTGGCTTTACTTTTGAGTTCTGGGCCGGACCAGTTGCCCCCACAACCCCACAGCCATGGCCCTCAGCACCCAAGCTCAAGCTCCCTCCACCCCTTGTAGCCAACTCAAAGTCCCCCCAGCCTCTCAGCCTGAAGGGGCTGAAACCACCTGAAGTATTTCCCTCCAATCTCTTCACAGGTGTGTGCTCAGTCTCTTCTTTGAGCACAAAGCTCCCTGGTCATCCAGAAACCAGCAGACTGAAGCTCTGAGAGCACACCTGGAAGGCTTGGCAAAGCCAGGGCACGAGGGGCAGGATGGGGAGTCCTGGGGTATCCCACTCTGTTACAGCAGCGGTGGAAGGAGCTCACGGGGAGCTCACAGCCAGCCTTCACATGCCCCAGCTGAAGGCTGTAGTGAGAGGGCCTAGGGCAGGAACCCACAGCACACTCTCCCGACCAGCAACCTCAGCGTATGTGGGAGCCATGTTGTGGCCCAAAGACTAGGAACTCAGCCAAGGCCTGCCTAAAAGGGCCACTGTGTGCAAACAAGCAGT
Organism: Tragulus kanchil; assembly: GCA_022376925.1. NCBI lineage: Eukaryota > Metazoa > Chordata > Mammalia > Artiodactyla > Tragulidae > Tragulus > Tragulus kanchil. The sequence goes on along the minus strand of JAIOJX010000023.1, from coordinate 89,043,114 downwards.
ACTATTGAATTCACAGCATCAGAGAAAATAAGACCTTACAGGCCGGCAGGTAGCACGACCTAAAACTGCATAGGACAGGTCCTCGTCTGTCACCAAGCTGCGGCTCACACATTCCTTTCCTCCTAGCCGCAGGCACAGAAGTAAACCATAAATCCTCTGTCCCTACTGTGCCTCAAAAAATTTTTTATCTTGGAACAATAATCAATGATAGAAATTAAAACAGCGACCTGACTCTAACCTTCCTGATCCCTCTACTGCCTTGAAGGCAAGGAGGGGTCTGTGCCCAGGGCCTCACCCCCACGTCTACCCTTCTCTGAGTGCCGGTCCACCTACTGCTCTGATGGCTGGCCTGTCCTGGCACCCACCCTACAGCAGCACCCAGGCTTCACCCTTCCCCGCTCACCATCCTGGGCATGTTGCTTTGCTCTGCCTCCAGTCACCTCCTCACCTAAAGCTGCCTGCAGCTCTATGCCAGGTGTGTCCGCCCATCTTCAGCCCCTCGCATCTCCTCTGAGCTTCATGGACACTGGGACCTTCTTGGTGTACTTCAAAGTTTCACATAGGCTTTATTTTCCTAGGGTCGTGCCTCCTGTTCAAATTGGAAACCTACTCTTGGCTTTACTTTTGAGTTCTGGGCCGGACCAGTTGCCCCCACAACCCCACAGCCATGGCCCTCAGCACCCAAGCTCAAGCTCCCTCCACCCCTTGTAGCCAACTCAAAGTCCCCCCAGCCTCTCAGCCTGAAGGGGCTGAAACCACCTGAAGTATTTCCCTCCAATCTCTTCACAGGTGTGTGCTCAGTCTCTTCTTTGAGCACAAAGCTCCCTGGTCATCCAGAAACCAGCAGACTGAAGCTCTGAGAGCACACCTGGAGGGCTTGGCAAAGCCAGGGCACGAGGGGCAGGATGGGGAGTCCTGGGGTATCCCACTCTGTTACAGCAGCGGTGGAAGGAGCTCACGGGGAGCTCACAGCCAGCCTTCACATGCCCCAGCTGAAGGCTGTAGTGAGAGGGCCTAGGGCAGGAACCCACAGCACACTCTCCCGACCAGCAACCTCAGCGTATGTGGGAGCCATGTTGTGGCCCAAAGACTAGGAACTCAGCCAAGGCCTGCCTAAAAGGGCCACTGTGTGCAAACAAGCAGTACTATTGAATTCACAGCATCAGAGAAAATAAGACCTTACAGGCCGGCAGGTAGCACGACCTAAAACTGCATAGGACAGGTCCTCGTCTGTCACCAAGCTGCGGCTCACACATTCCTTTCCTCCTAGCCGCAGGCACAGAAGTAAACCATAAATCCTCTGTCCCTACTGTGCCTCAAAAAAAATTTTTTTTTATCTTGGAACAATAATCAATGATAGAAATTAAAACACCTGAAAAAAAACAAAAGTAGGGCTTCCCTGGTGGTCCAGTGGGTTAAGAGTTCACCTTGCAGTGTAAGGGGCACTGGTTCGATCCCTGGCCTGGGAAGATCCCACATGCCATAGAGAAGCTGGACTGGTGTGTCCAATTATGAGCTAGCTCTCTGGAGCGCATGCATCCAGAGCCAGTGCTCTGCAATGAGAGAGGCCACTGAAATGGGAGGCCCACACAGGCCAAAGAATAAAGATGGATGAAAATAGATAAATAAAAAGCAATAAAAGAGGCCAAAATTAAAAAGAAAGAAAGAAAGAAAAAACTAGAACCACCTGACTAGAAAGGTTGCATGGCAATGGCCTCAGGGATAACCCTATCACTCACTTTTACTCCAAAATCCCTGCTCTAATATGCTTCCCACGCCCGGCTGCCCACCCTCCCAGCAATGACACACATACGCGTCTTGACTATGAGATGCCTAGAGACCCAGGTGCCCTCACCTAGGGGCTTCCCACGCGAGCGCCAGGCACACACAGGCAGAAGGAAGAGGACCAGAGTGATGCGTGAGGTAAGCAGGAAGCCAGGATGCATGCAGGCCTCCCAGCTACCCCCAACTTGGCAGCTAACCACTAACCCCAAGGCACCTGAGCTGAAACGGGGCCCCACTGAGCAGACAAGGAGCACCAGGCATTTCCTGAGCATTTCTACATGGTCCTATGCCTCCAACTTGTCCCTCCCGGGGTGGTGGCGAAGTCGCTCTGACAGGGATGAACACTGAACTCTGATAGATGCCTGCCATGGATGTGGCCTCAGATCCCAACAAGCACAATGTATCTTTATTGTATCAGCAAAAGCCATATGCCCTAAACCAGCATGTACGATCCAATGGGTAAAAAGCTTAATTTTTCTGTTGAAAAACGAAAACCTGAAAACCTCACAGCTTCTGAATCATTGGCCAATTGATCTGAGGGATGAAAATGATTTTGGATAGCCTGAGCAGATGCGCCATTCCTGGACATGGAGTTCCTGGGTACTAGGAGCGTGTTCCAGGGAGGCTGAGAATGACTGGGTCTTGAGTTTGGGTTGAGCAGAGCTTTGAACTGAGTAACTGACTTCATCTCTGAGATCGGTGAGATGAGAGGGCAACACACCAAGTAAAATGCTCTAACTAGAGAAAGGACCAGGAGGGGCTGGGCCCACAAAGAGGGGCCCAGCAGGAGGCTGGGAGTCACATCTCTCAAGGTCAGAGACTCCTGACGTGACTGGATGGAGCAGGGCTGGGGCATCCTAGCTGGAGCACGTTCCGTCAGCATTTCCACATGCAGGGAGTGGGGCAGTGGGTTAACAGTACTGGATGCTGTGATACGGCCCTTGTACAGAAGTTACACCCTCCAGTGACCTTCTAGAACTGTCTTGGCTCGCTACATGCATGTCTTCAGAGTCCAGACACGTGTGAAACACACCATGCGTCTAGAGAAGGCCGGGGTTGTCTTTCTGTTGTCGCTGGAACTGGGGACAGCGGATGTGTAAATCTGCCACAATTGCAATAAAAATAAAACTACATCCAACACAAAAAAAGAAAGAAAAATAAACCCCACTAAACAAACGAGTGACAAAAGAAATGCAGAGCACCTTGGGGCCTGGGGGCAGAGCGCCCGCAGCAGGGAGTGGAAAAGGCACTGCACATGCTTTTGGGGTCCAGGCATGAGCCAGCCAAGAGCAGGCACTGGCGCTTTCTGGGGCCAGAAGGGTGGGTATGGACGGGGTTCCATTGTTTTATATTAAATACATGTGGGGTGGGGTAAGGTGTCCTACAAAACGTATGGAAGGTAATGAAGACAGGGAGGGGTAGGGGAGAAACCAAGGGCCAGGAGGTGATAAAATACAAAAGAACAAATACAGACAGATGGACACAGACACGGGTCCACTGAGGAATCGAGCGCGAGGTTTGCTACTAGACTTATAGGTCACTCTCTCAGACGTTGGGTGGTAAACCGTCCAGCCTGCAAATGAATATAGAGGGAAGAAAACAAAGAGACAGGCATCAAGTACAGTCTCTGGGATTCCTCCTACAACCACCAGCCACATCAGCCTCTTCACTTAGCATCCACGGCTCCACCTAGCCCAGCCCAGAGGACCACAGCCACTGATCACATAATGGAAAGGAGGCAATGTTGGAGCGGAAGAGAAGCAGACCCCAGGAGAGCGTGCGGGGCAGGGAGGGGTGGGCGCCGGCAGCGGTCCCCACGGCTTCTCTGGACAGAGATGGAGGGGGTGGAGCACCTCATCGCGCAGCTGCTGCATCCACGGCAGCGGTGACGAGCACTTCCTCCTCAAGGCCAATCTCCCAGCTCGAGAGCTGTGCCCTCGTCCCCCTAGCTGGCCCTCCTGACGGAAGGACCCATGTTTAGTGGGGGATGGGGTAGGGTGGGGTGGGCCAGTGCATGGGAACCGGCGCAGAGCACACAGCGGATGCCACCTCTGACCTCTCAGTGGTCCTGGTGCCTTCCCCAGGCCGGCTCTTGCAAAGCGCACCTCCCTCAGAGCCACTTACAGCAAGACTGGATGATGGGCAGGCCATCCATTTTTTCCATTCAAAATCTACCTCTAACCTCTTTTTCCTTCAAAGCTGTCGGCAGCCTTGGCCTCAGCTCATGTCCCCTCTACGCCGCATGGGCCCTATGAGGCTAGCACATGCTCAGAGATGGGCGAGCTGGGAATCACCTGGGCCGTGCGCTCCGCCTCCATCACTGGCCAAGCCGGAGCAGATGTCTGCAGACACGGAGGCCCGCACGGAGCAAGGCTGCTGAGTCTGAACTGCCTTCCCACATGGGTCTGAAGCTGCTGCAGGCCCTGCCCCAGCTTGGGCAGGGTCCTTAGCAGGAGGGGCTCTGCTGCAGTCTGACAAGTGACCTGGGTTGGGGGGAGAAGGGGTGACAGGCACGATGAGGCACCAAAGGACAGACCAGCCAGCTCAGGCCACGTCTATTCTCCCTGCTCTTTGCTGGGTGACCTTGGGGAAGCTGCGTCCCTACAGGCAACGGGTGCATTGCTGGATCACCCATGTGCGGTTGTCAGAAAGATCAAAGAAACTGACTACTATTTGCACTAATCACCAACACTGTGCTAGCCTGCAGTATGTCAGTGTAGCAAGGGGACCACGGCACATCTGGAGAGGCACATGTGGGCTCAAAGGGGACCTGTGGATTTTTTCACTCTCCTAAGTCTCCTGTTAGCTTTAGGAATTGGCATGGATTATGTAACCCTTGAAGGTCTTGGACGTGTATCCTGCAGGTTATCTGCAACACGGAGAGGGAGGGCTTAAGGTCAACTCACTGCTGGCTTCCCACCTGGCGCATTTGGGGCTTTCAGTTCACTGGGTCCCCAACCCAGAGTGCCTGCGGGCATTGTGATTAAGGACTAGGGGTGGGACGGTCTCTACCTTAAGGCAGCTGCTCAACTCCCACTGTCAGGGAGTGACATATGCCTGAGAAACGGGGTCAAAGGAAGCAGCCCCCGTCCAAGGCAACACTCTGCAAGGAGGAGCAAACTGCAACCCACAGGCAGCTGAGGACTCCACGAAAGCCTACCCTCAGTTCTTCCCTCCTGGCAGGAGGGGTGGAGGCCCTGGCTCTCTCAGGCCTGAAGACGCTTCCTTGTTCCAATGAAAGGAGATTCAAGAAGCGCTCTTTCACGGCCTAGTGCCTGCCTCCCGTCTGCCCCGCTCCCATGACTGAGGGTGCCAGGAGGGCCCTGGGCCAACCTGTGCTGGAGGCCACGACCTTGAGTTGCTGCACAAGTGGGTTCAGCAACTTCCCCGCCTTCAGCTTGCTCTTGCTGGTCTTTCTCCGGCGGCCGATTGGCGGGGCCGTGTGGAAGAGGCCCAGGTTGGGGGGCAGCGGCTTGCCTAGGCGGCGGTACAGGGCCTCAATCTCCTGCTTCTGCTGGCTCTGTAACTCCGAGATCTCCTTCAGATGCCTGCAGAAGGGAAAGGAAGCAAGCCAGGTGGGCATTCTGGCCATTTCCAACACGCGGCCCTTCTAGGAGAGCCCAGGGCTGGCAAGATGGGTGTGAGGATGGAGCCTGCAAGGTAGACTGGGCAGACGGGCCACGCACAGGGGACATAAGGGCAGTTATGCCCTTCTGTTTATATCTAAGCTGAATGGGAGTATCACTGAGGCCTCTGGCATCAACACAGCCAACAACAGAACTGCATGAAGGCCAAACTAAGAACATTCAAGTTTTCTGATATATCCAGACTTGTAACATCATTGTTGTTGTTGTTGTTTTAGGGGTAGGGATGAACAACTTCACACATATATGCTTATAATACAAACCTGACTCATACACATGGGTGAAGAAACAAATAATCAGGGCTCAGAATTGGAAGGCGCACACGAGGCCTCTCGGAGGAGAGGAAGCCTGCACAAGCAAGTCTATAGACAATGTGTTATTAGCTAGGGCCCTGAGGCCCCAGCTGTGGCCAGTAGTGCTTCCAGCTAAGGCTGACCCCATAAGCAATATCCTCCCTGGGAATGGAGCTGAGATGCCAGATCATGTGGGTGGGAAGCTGCTGTTAAGACTAGGGGGGAATCATTGTTGTGTGCAAGAGCAGTTTCTAGAACAGTCCAGGAAAGGGCTGGATGGCCCTTGCTGGGCTTCCTGAGGAAGCATGCAAGGAGGAGCAAACTGCAACCCACAGGCAGCTGAGGACTCCACGAAAGCCTACCCTCAGTTCTTCCCTCCTGGCAGGAGGGGTGGAGGCCCTGGCTCTCTCAGGCCTGAAGACGCTTCCTTGTTCCAATGAAAGGAGATTCAAGAAGCGCTCTTTCACGGCCTAGTGCCTGCCTCCCGTCTGCCCCGCTCCCATGACTGAGGGTGCCAGGAGGGCCCTGGGCCAACCTGTGCTGGAGGCCACGACCTTGAGTTGCTGCACAAGTGGGTTCAGCAACTTCCCCGCCTTCAGCTTGCTCTTGCTGGTCTTTCTCCGGCGGCCGATTGGCGGGGCCGTGTGGAAGAGGCCCAGGTTGGGGGGCAGCGGCTTGCCTAGGCGGCGGTACAGGGCCTCAATCTCCTGCTTCTGCTGGCTCTGTAACTCCGAGATCTCCTTCAGATGCCTGCAGAAGGGAAAGGAAGCAAGCCAGGTGGGCATTCTGGCCATTTCCAACACGCGGCCCTTCTAGGAGAGCCCAGGGCTGGCAAGATGGGTGTGAGGATGGAGCCTGCAAGGTAGACTGGGCAGACGGGCCACGCACAGGGGACATAAGGGCAGTTATGCCCTTCTGTTTATATCTAAGCTGAATGGGAGTATCACTGAGGCCTCTGGCATCAACACAGCCAACAACAGAACTGCATGAAGGCCAAACTAAGAACATTCAAGTTTTCTGATATATCCAGACTTGTAACATCATTGTTGTTGTTGTTGTTTTAGGGGTAGGGATGAACAACTTCACACATATATGCTTATAATACAAACCTGACTCATACACATGGGTGAAGAAACAAATAATCAGGGCTCAGAATTGGAAGGCGCACACGAGGCCTCTCGGAGGAGAGGAAGCCTGCACAAGCAAGTCTATAGACAATGTGTTATTAGCTAGGGCCCTGAGGCCCCAGCTGTGGCCAGTAGTGCTTCCAGCTAAGGCTGACCCCATAAGCAATATCCTCCCTGGGAATGGAGCTGAGATGCCAGATCATGTGGGTGGGAAGCTGCTGTTAAGACTAGGGGGGAATCATTGTTGTGTGCAAGAGCAGTTTCTAGAACAGTCCAGGAAAGGGCTGGATGGCCCTTGCTGGGCTTCCTGAGGAAGCATGCACCTAGGTCTGGGGCCCTCCCTGCACAGCCAGGAGTGGGCAAGGGGCACAGGCTCCTTCTGCCCATGTCTCCATTTCTGGGCCCAGTCCAAGAGCCCACGACCACTCCTTCTCAAGGTCACCAGCCTCTCCCCACCCTAGTAACTATAGTGTGGGGCCCTCTTGCCCAGAAGGAGACTTCGTGGCGTAGCTTTATCTCAATGACTCTGACTACAGGAGAGGCAGGTAAACTTGCAGGGGGAAAGAGCAAGGGTGAGCAAAGCCTGTGTGAGGCTGCAGGAGGAGGGGAGGTGTGGCTCCCAGACCAGGGGTCAGATCTGCTGGCAGGGACATTGCTTCTGCCTTGTCACCCAGCCCAAGCAGCTCAAAGTGCACACGGCAGGACCGGGACTTCAGCTGCCGACCCTTCCCTGATACCATAGCCCAGACCTGACCTGGTCCACAGGACCTACTTCTCTCGAAGACTCTGCAGCTCTTTCCTGATATCAGCATCCTCGATCTCTGAGTCGTTGTCACTGCTGATGTAGGATGACTGGGAGTGGAAGGAGGTCACGCTGATGGTGGGCACCTTCACGCCCATCCTACTAGGTGTCTCCAGGCCTGGGGAGCCAGCCCGAGAGGACCTGTGCAGGAAGGCAGCGGCCTTCTTCACAAAGTCACTGGCCACGCCACCACTGCTGCTGGGCAGGGAGGCATGTTTCTGCACAGAAGGCCTCCTGCGAGGGGACTCATCCCCAGAGTCACTGGACACAGGCTCTCCCATGCCGACCTCGATGGAGGAGGCCGTCTGGGCCCGCCGCACAGCCAGCTTCATGTCTGGGCTGCAGGGAGCCTCGTCCAGGTAAACCCTCAGGTGGGGCTGAGTATCGCAGGCTACTGGGGGAGGCCAGAGTCCACTCATCCTGGGTGCTGACCACTGAGAACCGGCCCACGGTTTTGGCTGGTGAGCTGCCATCCTGCTGCCCTGGCCACTTCGGAGGGGATCCCGATACCAGAGTGCTGTGTGTCTGGGGGCGGCTGTCCTGGCCGCCCTCAGTCAACGTCCCCAGGCAGCTCTGTGTGGGCTCGGCCAACGTCTCCCCAGGGACCCTGCTGTTCCGGTCTGTGGGCTCCAGATGTGCAGGGATGGCAGAAGCGGGGACATCCTTGGGAAACAGTGGAAAGGAAAAGATTCCATGCAAACACCATCAGAGAGCAAGCCTACCAACCCACTGAGCATCTCACTGAGAAAATGTCTTACCTGGGGGCACAGGGTGCTGCAAGCAGATCTGAGGCCACCTGTCCTCCCTCACAGCCCAGCGTCTGGCCCAAAGACAATTCAGCTGTAGGAATGTTAAAACCACTACTCAAAAACCTGCAGGAGGAGGGGAGGTGTGGCTCCCAGACCAGGGGTCAGATCTGCTGGCAGGGACATTGCTTCTGCCTTGTCACCCAGCCCAAGCAGCTCAAAGTGCACACGGCAGGACCGGGACTTCAGCTGCCGACCCTTCCCTGATACCATAGCCCAGACCTGACCTGGTCCACAGGACCTACTTCTCTCGAAGACTCTGCAGCTCTTTCCTGATATCAGCATCCTCGATCTCTGAGTCGTTGTCACTGCTGATGTAGGATGACTGGGAGTGGAAGGAGGTCACGCTGATGGTGGGCACCTTCACGCCCATCCTACTAGGTGTCTCCAGGCCTGGGGAGCCAGCCCGAGAGGACCTGTGCAGGAAGGCAGCGGCCTTCTTCACAAAGTCACTGGCCACGCCACCACTGCTGCTGGGCAGGGAGGCATGTTTCTGCACAGAAGGCCTCCTGCGAGGGGACTCATCCCCAGAGTCACTGGACACAGGCTCTCCCATGCCGACCTCGATGGAGGAGGCCGTCTGGGCCCGCCGCACAGCCAGCTTCATGTCTGGGCTGCAGGGAGCCTCGTCCAGGTAAACGTCAGGTGGGGCTGAGTATCGCAGGCTACTGGGGGAGGCCAGAGTCCACTCATCCTGGGTGCTGACCACTGAGAACCGGCCCACGGTTTTGGCTGGTGAGCTGCCATCCTGCTGCCCTGGCCACTTCGGAGGGGATCCCGATACCAGAGTGCTGTGTGTCTGGGGGCGGCTGTCCTGGCCGCCCTCAGTCAACGTCCCCAGGCAGCTCTGTGTGGGCTCGGCCAACGTCTCCCCAGGGACCCTGCTGTTCCGGTCTGTGGGCTCCAGATGTGCAGGGATGGCAGAAGCGGGGACATCCTTGGGAAACAGTGGAAAGGAAAAGATTCCATGCAAACACCATCAGAGAGCAAGCCTACCAACCCACTGAGCATCTCACTGGAGAAAATGTCTTACCTGGGGGGCACAGGGTGCTGCAAGCAGATCTGAGGCCACCTGTCCTCCCTCACAGCCCAGCGTCTGGCCCAAAGACAATTCAGCTGTAGGAATGTTAAAACCACTACTCAGGCCGTAGGAATGACCCAAAAGTAGCCATCCAAAAGAAAAAGGGAACGGCAGTGAGAATCTGTGTGTGCAGCAGGAAAACAAAAGCTACTGACGTCCTAACCCTGTTACTGAACAGGAGATGTCCTGGAATCCAGAAAAGGAGGATGGTATCAGCCCAATAGTACTCAGATCCCTGAAGACCCTGCTCCAGACCCCCAGGCACATGAAGCCAGGCCTTCCCCACACAAAATGACGCTCACCTGTCTCTCCTGTCCTCTCTACCCTGGATGTCACTCTGTCTCACATGCCATCTCTATCACCTGACAGCATCACCTTCTCTCTCGCTGACATGTTCTAATGATAAAAGGGTCTTATGAGGTCCTGGAAGATGAGAACAATAAGGCTGACTCCTAATCCTGCTGCTCCAAAGTCTACAGAAGGTCCCTTTCATCTGAGGCTGTCTCATCTACAGATGAAACGTCTGACCAGCCTTTCCAGGTTGCTAATGAAGAGTAAACAACAGAAGCAGTATGGAAGCCTGGCTTGAGTTGAGACCTGCACACAGCAAAGAAAGTCAGAGCTGTGTGTCAGCTGAGCAGAAGGACATGCTGCGGTGCGCATGGGGTTGTTGGGGACATGACAGGGGCTGACAAAGCAGGCAGCCAGGCTGGGGGTGCTGCCCCCCTCAGAGATTTCTGGGAATACCTAGACCCATCTGTCATGCAAGCCCAATTCTAAGGAATACACAACACACCTCCCTACAGGACTAGTGGTGAGGATCATCCAACCTTGCTTTGCACACCTCCAGGGACAGGAGGTTCATTACCAACTGCACTCTATTTCTGATCAGCTCTGACTGCCAGAAAAGTTCACCTTTTCCAAACTAGAATCTGCCTCCCTAGAGTTTCCCTATGAGTTTCATCCTCTGGAAGGCTTTGACACTTGAAGGCTCTGCTGCTGCAGAAGGCGGTACAGAGCACACAACTCACAGAATGAAGTCAGAAGGAGATAGAGTGGGCACTCGGGTGCAATCTCGGACCTTCTCCCTTCCCCAGTCCACTCCTGCTTCATCATATGACCCTTATCATCCCCAGGTAAATATCACGTGCTACAGCTCCTGACACCAGTCCCAGCAGCCTCACCCATTGAAGGTGTGGCATCTGAAAGAATGCAGCATCCTGGGATCCAGCCACAGAATCCAACACTCCACTCCTCTTACTGTGATCTTGGGGACCGTGCCTGCTGCTGAGGCACACCCACGGTACTATTACAAGGTCAGTTGGACCCTTATCTTGCCAATCTCCCAAGAAGAAGGAACCAACACCTTAGAAGGTCAGACCAACTCCCTTGCGCTGAAACATATGTGCTCAGGCAATGAATGAGAACTACAGCGAGAGCTCCTGCAGAGATGCATAACACTCAGGGGCCACGGAGGAGATCCTGCTTCCAAACTTCATGGCTGGGTCCAGCCTGGCAGCTTTCACAACCTGCGGGAACTCACCAACCCCAAGCCCTGCACTCTGTCCAAAACAATCATAGTCATCTTAAAACCCCCTAAAGAAATGGAAGCTGGGGGTGTCCACCAGAATATACTGAGAGCACTGGGGATCCAGACAGGCCCTGCTAACATACCAGTACCAAGTCAACAGGGCTTTCGCTCATTTCTATAGAGGACTTTCTCTCCTTGGTTTGTGCTAGAACTTAGTGGATTTAAACTAAGGTTTATTATGACAGGCTCCTGCCACACCTGGGTACCACCCAAGCTGCTGTGGGGATGAAGGGTAAAGAGAGAGAATGCTTCAAAGCAAAGAAGATTGGTAGCACCTATGACTTGTTACCTGTCACTGACAAGGGCACAGATTGCTCCAATGGGACCTCTAATCCAGGAGCCATTTCTGACTTCTCCAACTGAAGAAAGAAACAGAAAGGAAAGATCTGTGAGTCTCACTTGCTAACATCTCTGTAGCAAAACTTCAAATCCTCTCCTCCAGTCCAAAGGCTGGATCCCTCCTCCCTAGGCAACACAGGTAAAACTTGTGTGGGTGGGTCAGGCTTGAATTGTCAGGAACAGGACAGCTTAGGCTGGGGCAAGGCAGCTCTATGTGGCCAAGATGCCCATCCTGGGTTAGTCAGTCCCTGACCGCACCGCCATCTGGGGACAGTGCCTCGGGGTGAGATGGTACTCACCACAGGATGGGGCAGCAGGATCAGGTTGCCCCCAGAGGCCTCTGCACGGGGCTCATCCCCTCTTGGGGGTTCCAGGGTGAAGTCTCGGTCACCTGCCTCCACAGGGGTCCCGGCTGAGGCTGAGGATGTGGGCACGTGCTCCTGATATAGCAGAGTCCTCAGCTTCTCATCCAGGCTCTTGATGGTGCTATCCACAAAGCCCACCCTTGGTGGTGGCCCTTCTCCATCTGACTCCAAGGCTGAGGGTGGCTGAGGTGGGACGGTGGGTGCCAGTGGGGGGCTGGGGAGCTGGGGAGTGGCCAGGCTGATTGCTCCCACCACAGCGGGGAGTGGGGGAAGGGGCTGGCCCAGGGTGGGTTGAGGGGCCCCTCCAGTGGCACCAGACGTGGGGGCCAAAGCTGACAGGGCCTCCCCCTTGGTGCTGGGATCTCTGGCTAGGGCAGGATCTCCCAAACCCATGGGATGAAGTGGGGCCTCCAGAGGTGCAGCACAAGGCCCTCGGCCCATGCCAGGGGACTGTGCAGCCAGCTGAGCATCATGAGTCTCCACAAGTGGCCAGGGAGTCTTATGCTCACTAGCCAGCCCCTGAGGGGTTCCCGGTCCCCGTGCCTGCATGGCAGACCCTGTTGCTGGCTCTGGCTTAGGACTGGCAGCTGGTGGGGCCATGTCTTGGGGCACAGCGGTCACGGGATGGGATGATGGCACCAAAGGGGCTGGTGCACCAACAGGAAGATCCCTGGGGCCTGCTTGGCTCAGAAGCTGCAGATCAGCTGAGAAGCTGGGTTTCTCCTTGGAGGACAGCTGGTCTTTAGAGAGTGCTGGATCTAAAAGAAATAGGAAAAAATGCCTCCATACTAACCGTGTGTACATATGTACTCAGTTGTTTCAGTCATGTCCAACTCTGTGTGACCCTATAGACTGTAGCCTACCAGGCTTCTTTGTCCATGGGATTCTCCAGGCAAGAATACCAGGGTGGTTGCTGGGCCCTCCTCAAGGGCTATACTAATCCACTCTTGTCCTATTCACCTGGTACTTTGCTAGCCAAAAAGATGCCTTCTTTGAGCTGGTGGTGCTCCAAACACTTGTCCTCTCCTCCTTTTCTCCAACATACCAACTTAATACATGTGCTGGCTCCAGCCTGAGACTGCTTGCACAGGTCTTCCCGTGACCATGCTTCCCACCTCTAGTTGTGCTCCAGAAATGTCCCATTCAGCTGCACTAGCACACCCACACCTTCCTTCTGATGTTTCTGGAGCACTTAGGGACCAGGCCTAACTCATCCCATCCATAAGCCCATCTGTCGACTGTCAGTTCTCACTACAATCAAACTGAAGACTGACAGGAAGACTTCTGTACAAGCAAGGCTGTAGAGATCCACATGGAGTCGGGTAGGAAGTGATCAGGTCAGAACTGGTGTCCCTAGAAGGCGATACAAAGGTAGAGAGGATTACACGGGCTTGGAGATCCTCCCTGAGGAGTGAGCAGTATGAACCACATATTAGGCATCCCATGCCTGGGTTCAATACCAGGAAGATGAATCCTCTTGCTTGATTTGAAAACCAGTGAGACTAACAGGAGAGCTGTAGGAAACCTAGAATTTGCTTGTGAAGAGTATGATCACTCTTTGCTTATTCCTAGAACAAGACAAGGGAAGCAAACTGAAACTGTCTGGGACTCTGGTCAGTTTCCTACAATTGATCCAACATATGCCTTAGCCCACACTGAGCACCCATTCCGGCACAGCTCCAGCATGGCTTCCCACTAGGTCAAAGGCTAGTGGGGGGCTGACCAAGCAGGAAAGCATGCATCTGTGGGAGACAGAGCTGGCTCTGACCCAGCCCTGCCTCTGAACGGGGTGAGGGCAGTTCACAGAGGAGGCATATTAGGACAGACTGGAGCTCAGACTGGTGTGCAGGCATAGCACAAGCACACACACTGGTCTGTACCAGGTACCACTCAGATCCTCTCATGCAAGCACAGACCTCCATTGGAGCAAACATGCCATTGTCAGGAGAGTGGGCAGCACACACTTTGAGGGAAAGGAAGCAGCTTGAACTCCACCCTCACGGATTCTGCTCCAGACTTTGGAACCAGACCCTACCCCTGACAGGACAGTGATAACCACTGAGCATAGACAAAGCCCCAGATCAGCCCCTCCACCTCCAACCCTACCTACCACCAAGGTGATACCAGTCAGCACACTCTGGGAAAATACATGACGGGCTCACTTCAGATCTAGCTCTCCTACCAAAGCCACCAGGCAAAGAGAGACTGCATAGAGATACTCCCACACAAGTACAATTCTTCAAGACCAAGATAGGTAACTGTTTCACCCAATTTCATAGAGACAACAGACGTTAAGCAAAATGAGAAAACAGAGGGATCTGCTTTGAAGGAAAAAATGAGAAAAATAATAAAACAAAGATGAATAATTCACCCAGAAAAAGCTCAAAGCATTAGTTTAAAAAAAAAAAGCTGGGTGTCCCTGGTGGTCCAATGGGAAAAGAGTCTGCCTTGTAGTGCAAGGAGCACTGGTTCGATCCCCAGTCCAGGAAGATCCTATGTGCCATGGAGCAACTGGACCAGTGTGTCCAATTACGAGCCAGCACTCTGGAGTGCACGTGCCCAGCGTCAGTGCTCTGCAATGAGAGAGGCCACTACAATGGGAGGTCCACACAGGCCAAAGAATAAAGATGGATGAAAATAAATAAATAAATAAAACAATAAAAGAGGCCGAAATTAAGAAAAAATGCTAAATGAACAAAGAAAGAACAGATGAGCACAAAATTTTAACAAAAAAATAGAAAATATAAAAACTAGACAGAAAATACAACAACTGAAATGAAAACACACTAGAAAGATTTAACAGCATACTCAGTGGTGACACAGAAGGATACATGAGAGATCTGGAAGACAGAATAATCTCTAATCATAGAATACTAAAATGCAAGACCACTTTAAGGAACCTCTATGACAATGGCACAGACCTCCTGACCATCTGAACGGGTGAGGGCAGTTCACAGAGGAGGCATATTAGGACAGACTGGAGCTCAGACTGGTGTGCAGGCATAGCACAAGCACACACACTGGTCTGTACCAGGTACCACTCAGATCCTCTCATGCAAGCACAGACCTCCATTGGAGCAAACATGCCATTGTCAGGAGAGTGGGCAGCACACACTTTGAGGGAAAGGAAGCAGCTTGAACTCCACCCTCACGGATTCTGCTCCAGACTTTGGAACCAGACCCTACCCCTGACAGGACAGTGATAACCACTGAGCATAGACAAAGCCCCAGATCAGCCCCTCCACCTCCAACCCTACCTACCACCAAGGTGATACCAGTCAGCACACTCTGGGAAAATACATGACGGGCTCACTTCAGATCTAGCTCTCCTACCAAAGCCACCAGGCAAAGAGAGACTGCATAGAGATACTCCCACACAAGTACAATTCTTCAAGACCAAGATAGGTAACTGTTTCACCCAATTTCATAGAGACAACAGACGTTAAGCAAAATGAGAAAACAGAGGGATCTGCTTTGAAGGAAAAAATGAGAAAAATAATAAAACAAAGATGAATAATTCACCCAGAAAAAGCTCAAAGCATTAGTTTAAAAAAAAAAAGCTGGGTGTCCCTGGTGGTCCAATGGGAAAAGAGTCTGCCTTGTAGTGCAAGGAGCACTGGTTCGATCCCCAGTCCAGGAAGATCCTATGTGCCATGGAGCAACTGGACCAGTGTGTCCAATTACGAGCCAGCACTCTGGAGTGCACGTGCCCAGCGTCAGTGCTCTGCAATGAGAGAGGCCACTACAATGGGAGGTCCACACAGGCCAAAGAATAAAGATGGATGAAAATAAATAAATAAATAAAACAATAAAAGAGGCCGAAATTAAGAAAAAATGCTAAATGAACAAAGAAAGAACAGATGAGCACAAAATTTTAACAAAAAAATAGAAAATATAAAAACTAGACAGAAAATACAACAACTGAAATGAAAACACACTAGAAAGATTTAACAGCATACTCAGTGGTGACACAGAAGGATACATGAGAGATCTGGAAGACAGAATAATCTCTAATCATAGAATACTAAAATGCAAGACCACTTTAAGGAACCTCTATGACAATGGCAAGCCTACTAACATTTGCATTATTGGGGTTCCAAAGGAGAAAAGGGTCAAAATGTATTCGATAAAATTATGGCTGAAAACTTCCTGAACCTGAATAAAAATACATATCCAGGCATGGTAAGCATAGAGTGTCCCAAATTGAATGAAACACACACCAAGACATACCACAATTAAAATGGTAAATATTAGAGACAAGGAATTTGAAGGCATCAAGAGAAAAACAAAAAGTGACATATAAAGCCATATCCATAATTCTACCAGCTTATTTTTCTGTAGAAACTTTATAGGCCACAAGGGAATGGCATGACATACTCAAAGTGCTAAAAAGGAAAAATCTTCAACCTATGATACACTACTCACCAAGATTATCATTCAGATTTAAAGGAGAGATAAAGAACTCAGATACAGAAAAACTAAAAGTTCATAACACTTAAACCAACTCTGAAGGAACTGTTAGATGGTCTTCATCAAGTGGAATAAAAGGGGTAAAAAAATTTATAGGAAGGGAAAATCTCACTAGTAAAGGAAAATACAAGGTATAAAGGATCAAATGTTTATATAAGTTTGTATACGATTAAAAGACAAAGTTAATGGATATACATAAAGATGTAAAATATTTTTAAAAAGATATAAAATATGACATCGAAAAAAAAGGAAAAAAAAACACAGAATGTGGGGACTCTGTGGGTGGTTCAGTAGTTAAGACTCCATGCTTCCACTGCAGAAGACACAGACTCAATCCCTGGTTTGGGGAATTAAGATCCTGCTTGCCACATGGCACTGCCAAAAAACAAACAAACAAACAAAAAAAAACAAAAACAAAAACCAGACAAAATGTGAGGGAGAGGAACAACAAAATGGAGATTTTTACGAACCCCACAGTAACCACAAATCAGAATCCTACAATAGATACACAAAAACAGGAAGGAAGTAATACAAGCATACCACAAAAAAACTTATCAAACCACAAGGGAAGAAACTGAAAGATGAAAAGAACACAGAATTAAAAAAAAGAAAAAGAAACAGCAGAAAATAGGTAACAGAATAGCAATATGTACATACCTATATATAAGCACCTTTAATGTCAATGCACTAAATGTTCAAATCAAAAGACAGAGAGTAGATGACTGGATAGAAAAGCAAAATCCATTTATGTTCAACAGACTCTATAGTTAAAGATACCCAGACTTAAAAGTAAGGGAATGGAAGGAGATAATTCACGGAAATTAAAATGACAAGAAGGCTGGTAGCAATCCTCATATCTTACAAATTAAACTTTAGAATAAAGTCTATAAAAAAGACAAAGAAGGGCATGATATAATGATAAAGTGATCAATACCAGAAGAGAATATAACATTCATCAATATATATGCATCTAATATTGACTATACTAAAGCCTCTGATGTGTGGATCGTAACAAAAGTAAAAGTGAAAGTTGTAGAGTAGCGTCAGACACTTTGTGACCCATGGATAAGCCATGGGATTCTCCTGATAAGAATACTGGAATGGGGAGCCTTTCTCTTCTCCAGGGAATCTTCCCAATCTTAAGGATTAAACCCAGGTCTCTCACAGTGCAGGTGAATTCTTTAATGTCTGATCCACCAGGGAAGCCCAAGAATACTGGAGTGGGTAGCCTATACCTTCTCCAGGGGATGCTCCCAACCCAGGAACTGGGGTCTCCTACATTACAGGTGGATTCTTTATCATCGAGCTACAAAGGAAGTCCATAACAAACAGGAAATTCTTAAAGAAATGAGAATACCAGACCACCTTACCTATCTCCTGATTGGGAAAGGAGTATGTTGTCACCCTGCTTATTTAATTTATCTGCAATTATATCATGTGAAATGCCAGGCTGGATGAAGCACATCTGGAATCAGGATTGCTAGAAGACATATCAATAATCTCAGATATAAAGATGACACCCTTCTAATGGCAAAAAGTAAAGAGGAACGAAAGAGCCTCTTGATGAGAGTGAAAGAAAAGAGTGAAATAGCTGGCTTGAAACTCAACAATCAAATAACTAAGATACCCGGTCCCATCACGTTCTACCATTTCATGGCTCTATCAGTTCAGTTCAGTCTCTCAGTCATGTCTGACTCTTTACTACCCCATGGAGTGCAGCATGCCAGGCTTCCCTGTCCTTCACCATCTCCCAGAGCTTGCTCAAACTCATGTCCATTGACTCAGTGATACCATCCAACCATCTCATCATCCTCTGTCGTCCCCTTTTCTCTCTGCCTTCTATTATTCCCCAAATTAGGGTCTTTTCCAATGAGTCATCTCTTCGCATCTGGTGACCAAAGTATTGGAGCTTCAGCTTCAGTCCTTCCAATAAATATTCAGGGTTGATTTCCTTTAGGACTGACTAGTTCGATTTCCAGGCAGTCCAAGGAACTCTCAAGACTCTTCTCCAACACTGCAGTTCAAAGGCATCAATTCTTTGGTGCTCAGCCTTCTTTATGGTCCAACTCTCACATCCATATATGACTACTGGGAAAACCATAGCTTTGACTATATGGACTTTTGTTGGCAAAGTGATGTCTCTGCTTCTTAATCCAAGGAGCTTTTGTCATAGCTTTTCTTCCAAGGAGCAAGCGTCTTTTAATTTCATGGCTGCAGTAACCATCCACAGTGATTTTGGAGCCCAAGAAATTATATGTCACTGTTTCCATAGTTTGTCCATCTATTTGCCATGAGTGATGGGACAAGATGCCATGATCTTTGTTTCTTGACTATTGACTTTTAGGTTAGCTTTTACAGTCTCCTCTTTCATGTTTATCAAGAGGCTCTTTAGTTTCTCTTTGCTTTTTGCCACAAGAGTGGTGTCATCTGCATACCTGAGGTTATTGTTGTTTCTCTTGGCAATCCTGATTCCAGCTTGTGCTTCATTCAGCCTGGCACTTCACATGTGTATTCTGCACATAAGTTAAATATGCAGGGTGGACAATATACAGCCTCGACATACGCCTTTCCCAATGTGGAACCAGTCCATTGTTCTATGCCTGGTTCTAACTATTGCTTCTTGTCCTGCATACAGGTTTCACAGGGGGCAAGTAAGGAAGGCGGTCTGGTATTCCCCTCTCTGAAAAATTTTCCAGTTTGTTGTGATCCACACAGCCAGAGGTTTTAGCATAGTCAATGAAGCAGAAGTAGATGCTTTTCTGGAATTTTCTTGCTCTTCAAACAGCTGCTGGCAATTTGATCTCTGGTTCCTTCACCTTTTATAAATCCAGCTGGTACATCTGGAAGTTCTCAGTTCACATATTGTTGAAGCCTAGCTTGGAGGATTTTGAGCATTACTTTGCTAACGTGTGAAATGAGTGCAATGGTGTGGTAGTTTGAACATTCTTTGACATTGCCCTTCGTTGGTACTGGAATGAATACTGACCTCTTCCAGTCCTGAGGTCTCTGCTGAGCTTTCCAAATTTGCTGGCATATCGAGTATAGCACTTTAACAACGTCATCTTTTAGGATTTGAAATAGCTCAACTGAAATTTCATCACCTCCTCTTCCAAGGGCCCACTTGACTTCGCATTCTACAATGTTTGGCTCTAGGTGAGTGATCACACCATCATAGTAATCCAGGTCATTAAGATCTTTTTTGAATAGTTTTTCTGTGTTTTCTTGCCATGTCTTCTTAATATCTTCTGCTTCTGTTAGGTACATACCATTTCTGTCCTTTATTGTGCCTGTCTTTGCATGAAATGTTCCTCTGGTATCTCTAATTTTCTTGTAGAGATCTTTAGTCTTTCCCATTCTAGTGTTTTCCTCTACTTCACAGCAAGCAGAAGGAGGGAAACTGGAAACAGCAGCAAGTTTTATTTTCTTGGGCTCCAAAATCACTGTGAACAGTGGTTTCATCCACAAAATTAAAAGACACTTGCTCCTTGAAAGGAGAGATATGACAAACCTAGACAGAATATTAAAAAGCAGAGACATCATTTTCTGACAAAGGTCTTTATAGTCTAAGGTAATGGTTGTGTCAGTAGTGATGTATGGATGTGAGAGATGGACTATAAACAAGGCTGAGTGTCAAAGAATTGAAACTTCCAAATTGTGGTGTTGGAGAAAATGCCTTAGAATCCCTTGGACAGCAAAGAGATCAAATCATTCAATCCTAAAGGAAATCAACCCTGAATATTCATTGGAAGGACTGATGCTGAAGCTGAAGCTCCAATACTCTAGACACCTGATTCAAAGAGCCGACTCAGTGGAAAATATCCTGATGCTTGGAAAGACTGAAAGCAAAAGGAAAAGGGGATGGCAGAGGATGAAATGGTTAGACAGTATCATTGACTCAATGGACATGAATGTGAGAAAACTCTGGGAAACAGTGGAGGACAGAGGCGCCTGGTGTGCTACACTCCATGGGGTCACAAAGAGTCAGACACAACTTACCTACTGAACAAGAAATACAGGTGCACCTAAATATGGGAATCAAATATTAAAAAGCAGAAAAAGGGAAAATTAACAATAGAATAAGAGTAGAAGAACATCAAGGGAGAGATCATAGAGACAGAAAACCAATGAGGAAATAGTGGTCATAACATTAGACCAGTTGGACTTATTATATACCTATAGGATATTTCACCTAAAAACAACAGAACATACATTCTCTTCAAGTGCATATGGAGCATTCTCCAGGACAGATCATGCTAGGCCACAAAACAAGTCCCACTGAATTTAGAGGACAGAAATTACATCAAGCATTTTTTTCTGACAATGATAGTATGAAACTAGGGCTTCCCAGGAGACTCAGAAGAATCTGCCGGCAAAACAGGAGGCCTGGGTTGGGAAGATCCCCAGGAGGAGGAAATGGTAACCGACTCCAATACTCTTGCTTGGAGAATTTCACCGATAGAGGAATCTGACAGGCTACAGTCCGTGGGGGTGCAGAGTCAGACATGACAGAGTAAATAACACTTTCAGTTTTTAACTTTCCACTTGCGGGATTTGTTACAGGAAGAAAAATGGAATAAACGAAAATGTGGAGACTAAACAGTATGCTACTACAAAAACAATAGGTCAATGAAGACATCAAAGAGGAAGTCAGAAAACATCTGGAAAAATGAAAATAAATATCATTTCTCCAGATATTTTCTGATTTCCCTTTATCAAAAAGGGAAGTTCTAGGAAGGAAGCAATATAGGCCTACCTGAAAAGGGAAGAAAAATCTCAAATAAACCATGTAAGTTACTGTCTAAAGGAACTAAATAACAAAACCCAAAGTCAACAGATAAAAAAGAAATAATAAAGATCAGAAAAGAAATGAATAAAAATATAGAAACCCCTCCAAAAAAAAAAAAACACCAAAAATAGATAAATCAAGGAAAACAAGACCTGTTTTATATAACATAAAAAAAAAACCTGATAGGTCTGTATCCATGCTCATTAAGAATAAAACGAGGACTCACAATAAAACGTGAAAGAGGAAAAGCTACAACCAATATCAAAGAGATACAAAAATATCATACAGTAACAAACTGGACAGCCTAGAAGAAATGGATTAAAACCCTAGAAACATAGAATCTTCTAAGATTAAATAGGGAAGAAATAGACAATTTGTTCTGAGTAGACTGGTCAGTAATAGTGAAACTGAATTTGCAACCAAAAAACTCCCAACAAATCAAAGTCCAGGACCAGACAGATGATTTCACAGAGAAATTCTACCATATAAAGAAGAGTTAATACCTAGTCTTCCTAAACTATCCCCAAAACTGAAGAGGAGGGAACATTCCCAAATTCATTCTATAAGGCCACCATTACCCTGATAGCAAACTAAGAAAAATACACTTACAAAAGAAGAAAATTATGGGCCACAAACAGGCATATAAAAAGATGCTCATTATTACTAATTATCAGAGAAATGGAAATTAAAACTTCAATGAGGTACCACCTCATATCAGCCACTATTAAAAAGTCTACAAATAAATGCTGGAGAGGACACAGAGAATAGAGAACCCTCCTGCACTGTTGGTGAGAATGCAAGTTGGTGCAGCCACTATGAAAAACAGTATTGAGGCTCCTCAAAAAAACTAAAAACAGAGTTGCCGTATGATCCAGCAATCCCACTCCTGGACATATACCTAGAAAAAACTATAATTCAAAAAGATACATACACCCCTGTGTTCACAGCAGCACCATTCACCATCACCAACACATGGAAACAACTTAGATGTCCTCTGACACGTGAATGGATAAAGATGTGCTGTATATATACAACATAAATACATACATATGCAATGCCATTGGTAGCAACATGGACACCACTAGAGAGGGACAAAGGTTTGATCCTGGTCTGGGAAGATCCCACATGCTCCCACATTCTAGAGCCCACATGCCACAAGTACTGAAGCCCACATGCCTATGTCAAAGAGTAGCTTGCTGCAACTAAAGCTCACGCTCAGCAACAAAGACCCAGCACAGCCAAAGGCAAATAAGTAATTTAAAACATGTAACACAAATGAACTTATCTCCAAACAGAAATGAACTCACAGACATAGATAACATACTTGTAGTTGCCAAAGAGTAAGGAAAGTGAGGGAGGGATGGGCTGGGAGTTTGAGATTAGCCTATTCAAACTATTATATACAAAATGGATAAACAACAAGGTCCTACTATAGCACAGGGAACTATATTTAATTTCCTGTGATAGACCATAATGGAAACCATCACTGGATGATGCTTCATAGCTGTGTAGACCAGCTGAAGTTCATAGCAATGAAACTGAGACATTAATTGAGAACAATCAATATTATACCACACGGGGGAAAGCCAACATACTCAAAATATCCAAATCGAGCATTGAAAATCATTTGCACCACCTTGGTTATGTTAACAGCTCTAACATTTGGGTTCCAAAATATCAGAAGTTAAGCCAAAAAACAAAAAAAAAAACCCACCTTTTTACCATATATCTACATGCAATTCTCTATTGAAATGTAAGAAAAATGTTCCATTTTCAAAACAAATTATGAAGGGTTATGAAAAGTGGATACTGTACAATCATGTAAAATGGAAAAGATCCTAGGACAAGTGTAATCACTACCAACCACACCAAAGGCCAGTCTTCATCCAAAGAAGGTGATGCTGTGTATATGGCAGGACTGGAAGAGAGTCTTTTATTTATGAACTCCTTCAGGAAAACCAACAATTAGTTCCAAAAAGTACCATTCCCAATTAGAGCAACTGAAAGCAGCACTCAACGAATAGTGTCTGAAATCAGTCAACGGAAAACGGATCGTTTACCATCAGGATAATGCAAGACTGAATGGTTCTTTGAAGACCAGGTAAAAACTGTTACAGCTTGCCTGGGAAGTTCTGATGCATCTGCTGTATTGACCAGATACTGCACCTTTGGATTTCCATTTATTTTTGTTTTATAAAATTCTCTTAATGGAAAAAAATTCCAATTCCAAGACTGTAAAAGACACCTGAAAAAATTCTTTGCTCAAAAAGATAAAAAATTTTGGGAACGTGGAATTATAAAGTAGCCTAAAAAAAGTCAGAATGTAGTGGAACAAAAGAGGGAATACATTGTTCAATAAAGTTCGTGCTATAAATGAAAATGATGTGTCTTTTATTTTTACTTTAAAACCGAAGGAACTCTTTGGGCTATCCAATATACATACCCAATATTCATACACTGTGATCAAGTGGAATTGGACAGTACAATATCTACAAGTCAATCAGTTTGATATACCACATAAACAAAAGGATAAAAATCACATGATCATTTCGATACAGAAAAAACACTTGACAAAATTCAGCATACATTCATGATAAAAACTCTCATCAAAGCTGGTACGGAGGGAACATGTCTCAACATAATGAAGGCCATTCGTGACAAACCGACAGATAACATCATACTTAACACTGAAAAGCTAAAAGCTTTTCTTCTAAAATTGGGAACAAGGCAAGGATGCCCTCACCACTTCTATTTAATATAATACTGGAGGTTCTGGCCACAGCAGCTAGACAAGAAGAAGAAATAAGAGAAATAAATTGAAAGGAAAGAAGTAAAACAGTCACAATTTGCAGATGGCATACTGCATAAAGAAAACTCTAAAGTCACCACCAAAAACCTATGAGAACTGATAAATAGATTCAGTAAAGTTGTAGAATACAAGATTCACATACAGAAATATATTGCTTTTCTATACACTAATAATCAACTATTGGAAAGCAAGAAAACAATCCCATTTAAAGCTGCATTAAAAAGATTAAAATACCTAGGAATAAACTTAACTAAGGAGTGAAAGATCTATAGTCTGAAAACTATAAACACTGATAAAACACTTTAAGATGATACAAAGAAACAGAAAGGTATCCCATGTTCCTGAAGTGGAAGAATTAATAATGTTAAAATGGCCATACTGCCCAAAGCAGTCTACAGATTTAATTCAATCCCTATCAAATTACCCAGGAAACTTTTCACAAAACTAGAACAAATAATCCTAAAATTTATATGAAACCAGGAAAGACCCCAAATTATCAAACCAATCTTGAGGGAAAAACAAAGCTGGAGGTATCACATTCTCAGACTTCATATTATACTACAAAGCTACTGTAATCAAAACAGGATGGCACGGAAACAGACACATACATCAGTGAAACAGAACAGAGACCAGACATTCATGGTTAATTAATCTATGACAAAGGAGGCAAGAAAATAAAATGGAGAAAAGAGTCTCCAACAAGTGGTGCTGGTAAAACAGTAGTTACATGAAAGAATGAAAGCAGACCATTTTTCTCACACAATATACAAAAATGGACTCAAAATGGACAGTACAATATCTACAAGTCAATCAGTTTGATATACCACATAAACAAAAGGATAAAAATCACATGATCATTTCGATACAGAAAAAACACTTGACAAAATTCAGCATACATTCATGATAAAAACTCTCATCAAAGCTGGTACGGAGGGAACATGTCTCAACATAATGAAGGCCATTCGTGACAAACCGACAGATAACATCATACTTAACACTGAAAAGCTAAAAGCTTTTCTTCTAAAATTGGGAACAAGGCAAGGATGCCCTCACCACTTCTATTTAATATAATACTGGAGGTTCTGGCCACAGCAGCTAGACAAGAAGAAGAAATAAGAGAAATAAATTGAAAGGAAAGAAGTAAAACAGTCACAATTTGCAGATGGCATACTGCATAAAGAAAACTCTAAAGTCACCACCAAAAACCTATGAGAACTGATAAATAGATTCAGTAAAGTTGTAGAATACAAGATTCACATACAGAAATATATTGCTTTTCTATACACTAATAATCAACTATTGGAAAGCAAGAAAACAATCCCATTTAAAGCTGCATTAAAAAGATTAAAATACCTAGGAATAAACTTAACTAAGGAGTGAAAGATCTATAGTCTGAAAACTATAAACACTGATAAAACACTTTAAGATGATACAAAGAAACAGAAAGGTATCCCATGTTCCTGAAGTGGAAGAATTAATAATGTTAAAATGGCCATACTGCCCAAAGCAGTCTACAGATTTAATTCAATCCCTATCAAATTACCCAGGAAACTTTTCACAAAACTAGAACAAATAATCCTAAAATTTATATGAAACCAGGAAAGACCCCAAATTATCAAACCAATCTTGAGGGAAAAAAACAAAGCTGGAGGTATCACATTCTCAGACTTCATATTATACTACAAAGCTACTGTAATCAAAACAGGATGGCACGGAAACAGACACATACATCAGTGAAACAGAACAGAGACCAGACATTCATGGTTAATTAATCTATGACAAAGGAGGCAAGAAAATAAAATGGAGAAAAGAGTCTCCAACAAGTGGTGCTGGTAAAACAGTAGTTACATGAAAGAATGAAAGCAGACCATTTTTCTCACACAATATACAAAAATGGACTCAAAATGGACTGAAGACTGCAAAACATAAGACTCTTCAATTAAGCACATAAGCAGAATATTTTTAAAAATATTTTTATTTATTTATTGGGCTGTACTAGGTCTTAGGTTACAGCATGTGGGATCTAGTTCCTTGACCAGGAACTGAACACAGGTCACCTGAATTGGGAGCTCTGAGTCTAAGCCACTGGACCACCAGGGAAGTCCCAGCAGAATATTTTTATACAAATCATAGCAGTATTTTTTTGGTCTCCTAAGGCAAAGGAAACAGAAACAAAAATTTTAAAATGGGACCAAATTAAACTTAACAGCTTTAGAAGAACAAAGGAAACCATCAACTAAATGAAAAAAACAACCTACTGAATGGCAGAAAATAATTGTAAATGATATGATGGATAAGGGTTAATATCTAAAATATATAAATAGCTCATACAACTCAGTATCAAGAGACTTCATACCAAGAAACACAGACTGAAAGTAAAGGGATGGAAGAAATTATTTCATGCAAATGGAAATCATAAGAAAGCAGAAGTACCAATACTCATATCAGACAAAATAGACTTTAAAACAAAGACTGTTATAAGAGACAAAGAAGGACACCACATAATGATCAAGGGTTCAATCCAAGAAGATATAACAATTGTAAATATATATGCACTCAACATAGGAGCACCTCAATATGTAAAACAAATACTAACAAATATAAAAGGAGAAACTGACAGTAATACAATGATAGTAGAGGACTTTAATACCCTACTTGCATCAATGGACAGATCATCCAGACATAAAATCAATAAGGAAACCCAGGCCTTAAATGACACTTTGGATGAGTTCGACTTGGTTTATATTTATAGAGTATTCCATCCCAAAACAACAAAATACACTTTTTTCTCAAGTGCACATAGAACATTCTCCAGAACTGACCACATGCTGGGCCACAAGGCGAGCACTGGTATATTTAAGAAAATAAAAATAATATCAAACATCTTCTCTGATCAAATGCTATGAGATTAGAAATAAACTACAAGAGAAAAACTCTAAGAAACACAACCATGTGGTGGCTAAACAATATGCTACTAAACAACCATTGGATCACTGAAGAAATCACAAGAGAAATTAAAAAGAACCTAGAGACAAATGAAAATTAAAGCACAATAGTCCAAAATTTATGTGATGCAGCAAAAGCAGCTCTAAGAGGGAAGTTTACAGCAATACAATCTTAACTCAAGAAACAAGAAAAATCTCAAATAAACAAACTTTACACCTAGAACAACTAGAGGAGGAAGAACAAACAAAACCGAAGGTTGGTAGAAGGAAGGAAATCAAAAAGATCAGAGCAGAAATCAATGAAATTTAAGAAAACAATCACAAAAATCAATGAAACTACAGCTGGTTCTTTGAAAAGATAAAGCACAACCTGGAAGAAATGGACAATTTCTTAGAAACGTATAGTCTCCCTTGACTGAACCAGGAAGAAACAGAAAATATGAATACACCAATCACAAGCACTGAAATTGAAACCGTAAGGAAAAACCTCCCAACATACAAAAGTCCTGATGGCCTCACAGGTGAATTTTATCAAACATTTAGAGAAGAGTTAACCCTTGCATTAAACATCTATCTTGGAACTGTTCCCAAAAAGTCTTAGAGGAAGGAAAACTTCCCAACTCTTTTTATGAAACCACCACCACCTTGATACTAAAACCAGAAAGATCACACACACACACACAAAGAACATTACAGGCCAATATCACTAATGAACATAGATGCAAAAATCCTCACAAAATACTAGCAATCCGTATCCAACAGTACATTAAAAAAATCATATACCACAATCAAGTGGGATTCATCCCAGGGATGTGAGGTTTTTTCAACACCACAATCAATCAATATGATACACAATATAAACAAATTGAAGAATAAAAACCATATGATCGTGGGTGGAGCTAAGATGGCGGCGTAGAAGGACGTGCACTCATCTCTCCTGCAAAATCGCCTGAATTGCGACGAGTTCCTGGGAAACCATCGACGAAAGGAAGTTGGATCTGATCACAGAGAGGACACCCCACATCGAAGAACAAAGGAGAAGCCACATCAAGACGGTAGGAGGGACGCAATCGCACTTTTAAAAGTCAAACCTCATACCCACTGAAGAGGCTGGGCGGGCCTAAGGCGCAAAGCCTGTTGCAGATCAAAACCCGGGAGAGGAGCACTGACACCCACAAGGGACTGAGCCAGACCTGCTTTGGAGGGTCCAGGTGCCCCTTGAGCTAGAAGTGCCCTTGAGCAGGCCTCGGAAGGGCGGCACTCAGTTCCCTTTGGAGGAGGTTACCATTAACCCGATCACAGAGCCGCCGAGGAGGCCACAGAGGGACAAATTATCAAACAAAACTCTTAACTCAAGAAACAAGAAAAATCTCAAATAAACAAACTTTACACCTAAAAAGGAGGAAGAACAAACAAAACCGAAGGTTGGTAGAAGGAAGGAAATCAAAAAGATCAGAGCAGAAATCAATGAAATTTAAGAAAACAATCACAAAAATCAATGAAACTACAGCTGGTTCTTTGAAAAGATAAAGCACAACCTGGAAGAAATGGACAATTTCTTAGAAACGTATAGTCTCCCTTGACTGAACCAGGAAGAAACAGAAAATATGAATACACCAATCACAAGCACTGAAATTGAAACCGTAAGGAAAAACCTCCCAACATACAAAAGTCCTGATGGCCTCACAGGTGAATTTTATCAAACATTTAGAGAAGAGTTAACCCTTGCATTAAACATCTATCTTGGAACTGTTCCCAAAAAGTCTTAGAGGAAGGAAAACTTCCCAACTCTTTTTATGAAACCACCACCACCTTGATACTAAAACCAGAAAGATCACACACACACACACAAAGAACATTACAGGCCAATATCACTAATGAACATAGATGCAAAAATCCTCACAAAATACTAGCAATCCGTATCCAACAGTACATTAAAAAAATCATATACCACAATCAAGTGGGATTCATCCCAGGGATGTGAGGTTTTTTCAACACCACAATCAATCAATATGATACACAATATAAACAAATTGAAGAATAAAAACCATATGATCGTGGGTGGAGCTAAGATGGCGGCGTAGAAGGACGTGCACTCATCTCTCCTGCAAAATCGCCTGAATTGCGACGAGTTCCTGGGAAACCATCGACGAAAGGAAGTTGGATCTGATCACAGAGAGGACACCCCACATCGAAGAACAAAGGAGAAGCCACATCAAGACGGTAGGAGGGGCGCAATCGCACTTTTAAAAGTCAAACCTCATACCCACTGAAGAGGCTGGGCGGGCCTAAGGCGCAAAGCCTGTTGCAGATCAAAACCCGGGAGAGGAGCACTGACACCCACAAGGGACTGAGCCAGACCTGCTTTGGAGGGTCCAGGTGCCCCTTGAGCTAGAAGTGCCCTTGAGCAGGCCTCGGAAGGGCGGCACTCAGTTCCCTTTGGAGGAGGTTACCATTAACCCGATCACAGAGCCGCCGAGGAGGACTGGAAAGTCTCTGCTCACTGTGATCAGGGAGAGAGGAATAGTGATCCTGCATGTGACTGAGCCAGACTCACCTCTGAGTAACCTGACGTCTCCCGCGGTGGCGGGGGTCGACGGTGGCCTGCAGCAGGGTCGGGGGCACTGTGGAAATGCTTCCCATAGAGCGTGTGGGAATAAATCCTCTGTGAGACAGACGTCATTTTCCCTACTGTAGTTTGGCTGCTGGTCAAACTGCAGGGCTGCTGGTCAAGCTACAGGGAGGGAACTTAGCTCCACCCAGCAAGAAAAGGGATTTGGATTAAGAAACTCCCAGGGCCAGCCTGGGGGGGCCTTTTAATTCTGGAATAGGCGGAAACAAACAAGCAGTCAAAGAGGTCTTCAGATCCAACCACTGCCAGAGGCAAGAAAAAGGCTGATAATTCCTGAATAGTCAGCAAGAGACAGAAGAACATAAACACTATTTTCACGTTTTTTCTGAAGCTGGAGTTACTGCTGGACTTTAAAATTTCATTTTTTGTATTGTATTACTTTGTTTCAATTTTTTTTTTTTTTCTCTTTTTTCCAAACCCACTCAGTGCACCCACCGCTTTTTTTTTTATTTTTTCTTTTCTTGGGGGTGTGTGTGAGAGAGAGAGTGGGTGTATTCATTTCCTTCACTGAATTCTATTGAACCTACTAATCTTATCAGTAAGACTGAATATACTCAAGTTTACATAAATTTTTTTTTTTTTCTTCTTTTTCCTTTTAAACCACACATTTTATTTTGGTATAAACTTCTGGTTCCCCATTGGCCTCTTAAGGTTCTGTGGGGGTTTTGTTTGTTTTTATTATTTTTGCTTTGTTTTTCTATATTTTTCTATACAATTTAGATCTTTTAATTTTTAATAATCTTTTCATTTGTACTACTACCTCCTCTATAATTCTTTGCTTTCTCTGAAGCTCCTTTCCTATAGCACTAAATTCTAATACATACAAATCTTTATCTCCCTATATTTAACTTTGCAATATTATTCTATATTTCTCTTCTATCCTCCCTTTCTCTTTTTCCCTTTCCCCACTATATTTCTTAGTCTGTTCTGTCCTCATTGCCTTATCCCCAACGGGGATCCTGCTCTAGCATTATTCTCCAATTGGTACTCTACTTAGTTTGCTTATTAACTTGTGGATATCATTCTTGGATTTCTCTATTCGCCGTGCTAACGTATTGTACTGTATTTTTTATTGGAATGCTTGGGTTATGTTATAGCTGTATATGTTCATGTGTATAATTCAATACGCTAGATAGTACTTGCATAATTTTTAAATTGCCATTTGTCAAAGGTATACCTTCTGTTTCTCATTTGCATATATATGATTTAATATCATTTAATGCCATAACAAACCAGCCGTGAAATCTTCATTCCCTGGTCAGGCAACAAGCCCCGGGGTTTTGAGGGTGCACTGACTCCAAAACTACAATACTAGAGAACGCATAACACTAAAGAGCAGTATACAAGTGAGAACGCCAGCAAAGGTAATCACTTGTCATCACCCAATCACCAGCATCACTCAGAATAGAAGCCCCATCCAAACAACAAACACCAACAGATGTAACTCAAAGTCTGGGAAAAGGAAATCCCAAACAGAATCAGTTTTAAAAAATTAATAATAACAATGAAACGGCAGAGAAATACCACACAAGCGAAGGAACAATCCACAAACACACAAGATCAAATCAATGAAGAAAATTTGGACAAACTTTCTGAAAGTGATTTCAGAAGAATGATAGTAAAGATGATCAAAGACACTGAAAACAGAATTTCAGAGAAATTGCAAGATACAACTAACACACTGAATAAAGAAATAGAAGAACTTACCAAAAAAGTAACAGAGACAAACAACTCAATTGCTGAACTGAAAAACACGGTAGAAGGAATCAAGGGCAGAGTATCTGAGACAGAAGACCGGATAAGTGAGCTGGAAGATAAAATGGTGGAAGTAACTGCTGAAAAACAGACTCTAGCTCAAAGAATGAAAAGAGCAGAGGACAGCCTCAGAGACCTCTGGGATAATATCAAACACACCAATATTCAAATTATAGGGGTTCCAGAAGAAGAAGAAAAAAAGAAAGGCTATGAGAAATTTTTTGAAGAGATTATAGTTGAAAATTTCCCCACCATGGGAAAAGAAATAGTCAATCAAGCCCAAGAAGCACAAAGAGTATCATACAGAATCAATCCGAGAAGAAACACACCAAGACATATTAATGAAGCAAACACAAATTAAACACAAAGACAGAATTCTCAAAGCAGCAAGGGAAAAGCAACTAGTGACATACAAGGGAAAGCTCATACGTTTAAAAGCTGATCCTTCAACAGAATCTCTGCAGGCCAGAAGGGAATGGCAGGACACATTTAAACGGATAAAAGAGAATAATCTGCAGCCAAGAATCCTCTACCCTGCAAGGATCTCATTCAAAATTGATGGAGAAATCAAAAGCTTTACAGACAAGCAAAAATTAAAAGAATTTAGTCACACCAAACCAGCCTTACAACAAATGTTAAAGGGACTTATATAGACAACAAGTATAAAAGGAGAAGATCCACGAAACAAACCCATCATAACATCTAAGAAGATGACAATAGAATCATTTGTATCAATAATTACTTTGAATGTCAATGGACTAAACGCCCCAACCAAAAGACATGGAGTGGCTGAATGGATCCAAAAACATGACCCATACATATGCTGCCTCCAGGAAACTCATTTCAGACCTAGAGACACTCATAGACTGAAAGTGAGAGGCTGGAAAAAGATCTTCCATGCAAATGGAAATCAAAAGAAAGCTGGAGTAGCAATCCTCACATCAGACAAAATAGACTTTAAAGTAAAGAAGATTCTAAGAGACAAGGCAGGTCACTACATCATGATTAAGGGATCCATCCAAGAGGAAGACATAACAGTCATGAATATCTACACACCCAACACAGGGGCACCTCAATGCATAAGACACATACTTTTGACATAAAAGAAGAAATCAATAATAACACAGTAATAGTAGGAGACTTTAACACTCCTCTCACACCAATGGATAGATCATCCAAACAGAAAATTAATAAAGAAACACAAGCCTTAAATGCCACACTAGAAGAAATGGACCTCATTGATATCTTTAGGACTTTCCATCCAAAAGCAGAAGAATATACTTTCTTCTCAAGTGCTCACGGAACATTCTCCAGGATAGACCACATCTTGGGCCACAAATCAATCCTCAGTCAATTCAAGAAAACTGAAATTCTATCAACCATCTTCTCGGACCACAATGCAGTGAGACTAGAGATCAACTACAGGAAAAAAACCGCTAAAAACACAAACACATGGAGATTAAACAACACATACCTAAAAAACCAACTGATCATTGAGGAAATCAAAGGAGAAATAAAAAAATTCCTAGAAGAAAAGGACAATGAACACACGACAGTGCAAAACCTATGGGATACTGCAAAAGCAGTTCTAAGAGGGAAGTTTATAGCAATTCAATCCCACCTCAAGAAACTAGGAAAATCTCAAACAGATGACCTTACCTTATGCTTAAAACAACTCGAGAAAGAAGAACAAAAACACCCCAAAGCCAGCAGAAGAAGGGAAATCATAAAGATCAGAGCAGAAATAAATGAAAAAGAAACAAAAGAAACAATAGCAAAGATAAATAAAACAAAAAGCTGGTTCTTCGAAAAAGTCAATAAAATCGACACACCACTGGCCAGACTCATTAAGAAAAAGAGAGAGAAGAACCATATCAACAAAATCAAAAATGAAAAAGGAGAGATTACAACGGATAATGCAGAAATCCAAAGGATTATAAGAGACTATTATGAACAACTCTATGGCAACAAACTGGACAACCTGGAAGAAATGGACAGTTTCTTAGAGAAGATTAATCTCCCAAGACTCAACCAGGAAGAAATAGAAACTATGAACAAGCCAATCACAAGCTCACAAATCGACCTTGTGATCAAAAATCTACCCAGAAATAAAAGCCCAGGGCCAGATGGTTTCACAAGTGAATTCTACCAAACATTTAAAGAAGAGCTAATGCCTGTCCTTCTAAAACTCTTCCAAAAAATTGCCCAGGAAGGAACACTTCCAAACACATTCTACGAGGCCACCATCACCCTGATACCAAAGCCAGGCAAAGACATCACAAAAAAAGAAAATTATAGGCCAATTTCACTGATGAATCTAGATGCCAAAATCCTCAACAAAATCCTAGCAAACAGAATTCAGCAACACATCAAAAAGCTCATTCATCACGATCAAGTTGGGTTCATCCCAGGCATGCAAGGATTCTTCAACATCCTCAAATCAATCAATGTGATACACCATATCAACAAATTGAAAGACAAAAATCACATGATCATCTCAATAGATGCAGAAAAAGCCTTTGACAAGGTACAGCATCCATTTATGATAAAAACTCTTCAAAAAATGGGCATAGAAGGAACTTATCTTAACATAGTGAAAGCCATATATGAGAAGCCCACAGCGAACATTATCCTCAATGGTGAAAAACTCAAAGCATTCCCTCTAAGATCAGGAACAAGACAAGGGTGTCCACTTTCACCACTACTATTCAACATAGTCCTGGAAGTTCTAGCAATAGCAATAAGAGAAGAGAAAGAAATCAAAGGAATCCAGATTGGAAAAGAAGAAGTCAAACTCTCTCTGTTTGCAGATGACATGATATTATACATAGAAAATCCCAAAGACACTATTACAAAACTACTAGAGTTAATCAGCAAATTCAGCAAAGTTGCAGGATACAAAATCAATATACAGAAATCACTGGCATTCCTATACACAAACAATGAAAAATCAGAAAATGAAATCAAAGAGGCAATCCCCTTCACCATCGCAACCAAAAGAATCAAATATCTAGGAATAAACCTACCCAAAGAAACAAAAGAACTGTACACAGAAAATTACAAGTCACTCATGAGAGACATTAAAGAAGAGTTAAATAGATGGAGAAATATTCCGTGTTCCTGGGTCGGGAGAATCAATATTGTGAAAATGACCATACTACCAAATGTCATCTATAGATTCAATGCGATCCCTATCAAACTTCCAATAACATTCTTCACAGAACTAGACCAACGAATAACACAGTTCATATGGAAACACAAAAGACCTCGAATAGCCAAAGCAATCCTCAGGAAGAAGAATGGAGCTGGGGGGGTCAGCCTCGCCAACTTCAGACTCTACTACAAAGCAACAGTCCTCAAGACAGTATGGTACTGGCACAAAACAGAAATATAGACCAACGGAACAAGATAGAGAGCTCAGAGATAAACCCACGCACCTATGGGTACCTTATTTGTGACAAAGGAGAAACTATAAAAATGGACAAAGACAGCCTCTTCAACAAATGGTGCCGGGAAAATTACAGACCAATCTCACTGATGAATCTAGATGCCAAAATCCTCAACAAAATCCTAGCAAACAGAATTCAGCAACGCATCCAAAAGCTCATTCATCACGATCAAGTTGGGTTCATCCCAGGCATGCAAGGATTCTTCAACATCCTCAAATCAATCAATGTGATACACCATATCAACAAATTGAAAGACAAAAATCACATGATCATCTCAATAGATGCAGAAAAAGCCTTTGACAAGGTACAGCATCCATTTATGATAAAAACTCTTCAAAAAATGGGCATAGAAGGAACTTATCTTAACATAGTGAAAGCCATATATGAGAAGCCCACAGCGAACATTATCCTCAATGGTGAAAAACTCAAAGCATTCCCTCTAAGATCAGGAACAAGACAAGGGTGTCCACTTTCACCACTACTATTCAACATAGTCCTGGAAGTTCTAGCAATAGCAATAAGAGAAGAGAAAGAAATCAAAGGAATCCAGATTGGAAAAGAAGAAGTCAAACTCTCTCTGTTTGCAGATGACATGATATTATACATAGAAAATCCCAAAGACACTATTACAAAACTACTAGAGTTAATCAGCAAATTCAGCAAAGTTGCAGGATACAAAATCAATATACAGAAATCACTGGCATTCCTATACACAAACAATGAAAAATCAGAAAATGAAATCAAAGAGGCAATCCCCTTCACCATCGCAACCAAAAGAATCAAATATCTAGGAATAAACCTACCCAAAGAAACAAAAGAACTGTACACAGAAAATTACAAGTCACTCATGAGAGACATTAAAGAAGAGTTAAATAGATGGAGAAATATTCCGTGTTCCTGGGTCGGGAGAATCAATATTGTGAAAATGACCATACTACCAAATGTCATCTATAGATTCAATGCGATCCCTATCAAACTTCCAATAACATTCTTCACAGAACTAGACCAACGAATAACACAGTTCATATGGAAACACAAAAGACCTCGAATAGCCAAAGCAATCCTCAGGAAGAAGAATGGAGCTGGGGGGATCAGCCCCCCCAACTTCAGACTCTACTACAAAGCAACAGTCATCAAGACAGTATGGTACTGGCACAAAAACAGAAATATCGACCAATGGAACAAGATCGAGAACCCAGAGATAAACCCACGCACCTATGGGTACCTTATTTTTGACAAAGGAGGCGAACATATAAAATGGGACAAAGACAGCCTCTTCAACAAATGGTGCTGGGAAAATTGGACAGCTACATGCAAAAAATGAAGTTGGAACATACCCTGACACCATACACAAAGATCAACTCAAAATGGATTAAAGACTTAAATGTAAGGCCAGAAACCATCAAACTCTTAGAGGAGAATATAGGCAAAACCCTCAAGGACATCAATCAAAGCAAGATCTTCTCTGACCCACCTACTAGAATAGTGGAACTAAAAAGACAAATGAACATGTGGGACCTAATGAAACTTAAAAGCTTTTGCACAGCTAAAGAAATTACAAAAAAGCTGAACAGACAGCCCACAGAGTGGGAGAAAATCATAGCAAATGAAACAACAGACAAAGAATTAATCTCCAAAATCTACAAGCAACTCAGACAACTCAGCACTGGAAAAACGAACAACCCAATCAAAAAATGGGAAAAGGACCTAAACAGACACTTCTCCAACGATGACATACAGATGGCCCAAAAACACATGAAACGATGCTCAACTTCACTAATAATTAGAGAAATGCAAATCAAAACTACAATGAGATATCACCTCACACCCGTCAGAATGGCCATCATCCACAAATCGACAGACAATAAATGCTGGAGAGGCTGCGGAGAAAAGGGAACACTCCTGCATTGCTGGTGGGAGTGTAAATTGATACAGTCTCTATGGAAGACAGTCTGGAGATTTCTTAAAAAACTAAAAATAGAAGCACCCTATGACCCAGCAATCCCACTCTTAGGCTTATACCCTGACGAAATCAAAACTGAAAGAAGCACCTGTACCCCAATATTCATTGCAGCTCTCTATACAATAGCTAGAACATGGAAGGAACCTAGATGCCCATCGACGAACGAATGGATCCAAAAGCTCTGGTACATATATACAATGGAATACTACACAGCTGTAAAGAGAAATGCAGAAGAATCAGCCCTCATGAGGTGGCTGGATCTAGAACGGATCATCAAAAGTGAAGTCAGTCAGAAAGAGAAGGACAAATACAGTATATTAACACATATATATGGAATCTAGTAGGATGGTGATGATGGCACATGCAGTGAAGCGACAGAAAGACAGACATGGACAGTGGACATATGGACATTTTGGGGAAGGAACAGTGGGTGAGAGGCGTAAGGGAAGTAGCATGAAGGCCTGTACTATCATAAGTGAAGAAAATAGCTCTAGTCATTGCTCTGTGAGAAAAGGGGATCCTTCAGGGGTGCTGTGTGATGGTTGGGAGGGGAGGGAAGGGGGGGATATACATGTGACTAATCTGAGAACATGCATGTCTGTGAACAACAAAACTCTGTAAAAGTTAATAGTAAAATAAAGGTTTAAAAAAAAAAAAAACAAAACCATATGATCATCTCAATCGATGCAGAAAAGGCTTTTGACAAAATTCAGCACCCACTTATGATAAAAAAAAAAAAACTGGGCATAGAGGGCATGTACCTCAACATGATAAAGGCCATATATGACAAACTACAGCTAGTGTCATACTCAATGGCAAAAAGCTGAAAGCATTCCCTCTAAAAGAAGAAACAAGACAAGGATGTCCACTCTCACCACTTCTATTCAACATATTTCTAGAAGTTCTAGTTGCAGCAGTCAGAGAAGAAAAAGAAGTAAAGGGAATCCAAATTGGAAAAGAAGCTAAACTGTCACTGTTTGCAGATAACACGATACTATATATAGAATATCAGATGCTAAAGATGCTACCAGAAAACTACTAGAACTCATCAATGAATTTAGTAAGGTTGCAGGTTACAAACTTAATACACAGAAGTCTGTTGCATTTCTATGCACTAATAATGAAAGACTGGAAAGAGAAATTCAAGAAGCAATTCCATTTACCATTGCATCCAAAAGAATAAAATATCTAGGAATAAACCTCCCTAGGGAGACAAAAGACCTGTACTCTGAAAACTATAAGGTGCTGATGAAAGAAATCATAGAAGACATAAACAGATGGAAAGACATACCACATTCGTGGACTGGAAGAATCAATATTTCAAAATGACTATACTTTCCAAGGCGATCTATAGATCCAGCTCAATCCCTATAAAATTACCAATGGCATTTTTCACAGATCTAGAACAAAAGATCTCAAAATTTGTATGGAGACACAAAAAACCCCGAATAGCCAAAGCAATCTTGAAAAAGAAAAATGGAGCTGGAGGAAACTGGCTCCTTGATTTCAGACTATACTACAAAGTTACAGTCATCAAGACAGTGTAGTACTGGCACAAAAATAAAAATAGAACAATGGAACAGAATAGAAAACCTAGAAGTAAGCCCACGTACCTACAATCATTTCATCTATGATAAAAGAGGCAAGACTACACAATGTTGGAAAGACAACCTCTTCATCAAATGGTGCTGGGAAAACTGTATAGCCACATGTAAAAGAATGAAATTAGATCATTCATTAACTCCATACACAAAAATAAGCTTAAAATAGATTAGAGATCTAAATGGACCCTATAAAACTCTTAGAGGAAAACATAGGCAGAACACTCTCTGGTATCAATCACAGCAAAATCTTTTTTAATCCATCTCCCAGAATAATGGAAATAAAAGCAAAAATAAACAAATGAGACCCACTTAAACTCAAAAGCTTTTGCACAGGAAAGGAAATGATAGACAAAACAAAAAGACTATCCACAGACTGGGCGAAATTATTTGCAAATGATGTGACTGATAAGGGATTAGTCTCCAAAATTTACAAACAGCTTACTACACTCAAAAGCATCAAAACAAACAACCCACTCAAAAAGTGGGCAGAAGACATGAATAGATAGAACATTTCTCTAAAGAAGGCATACAGATGGCCAACAGGTACATGAAAAGATGTTCAAAATTGCTAGTTATTAGAGAAATGCAAATTAAAACTACAATGAGATGTCACTTCAAACCAGTCAAAATGGCTATCATCAAAAAATCCACAAACAACAAATGCTGGCGAGGATATGAAAAGACAGGAACCCTTCCACACTGTTGGTGGGAATGTAAATTGGTTCAGCCACTATGAAGAACTGTATGGATTTTAAACAAAAATCAGTATTACCACTTCCTAAAAGACCTGTACTCTGAAAACTATAAGGTGCTGAGAAAAACAAAATAAAAAACTACCACATTCGTGGACTGGAAGAATCAATATTTCAAAATGACTATACTTTCCAAGGCGATCTATAGATCCAGCTCAATCCCTATAAAATTACCAATGGCATTTTTCACAGATCTAGAACAAAAGATCTCAAAATTTGTATGGAGACACAAAAAACCCCGAATAGCCAAAGCAATCTTGAAAAAGAAAAATGGAGCTGGAGGAAACTGGCTCCTTGATTTCAGACTATACTACAAAGTTACAGTCATCAAGACAGTGTAGTACTGGCACAAAAATAAAAATAGAACAATGGAACAGAATAGAAAACCTAGAAGTAAGCCCACGTACCTACAATCATTTCATCTATGATAAAAGAGGCAAGACTACACAATGTTGGAAAGACAACCTCTTCATCAAATGGTGCTGGGAAAACTGTATAGCCACATGTAAAAGAATGAAATTAGATCATTCATTAACTCCATACACAAAAATAAGCTTAAAATAGATTAGAGATCTAAATGGACCCTATAAAACTCTTAGAGGAAAACATAGGCAGAACACTCTCTGGTATCAATCACAGCAAAATCTTTTTTAATCCATCTCCCAGAATAATGGAAATAAAAGCAAAAATAAACAAATGAGACCCACTTAAACTCAAAAGCTTTTGCACAGGAAAGGAAATGATAGACAAAACAAAAAGACTATCCACAGACTGGGCGAAATTATTTGCAAATGATGTGACTGATAAGGGATTAGTCTCCAAAATTTACAAACAGCTTACTACACTCAAAAGCATCAAAACAAACAACCCACTCAAAAAGTGGGCAGAAGACATGAATAGATAGAACATTTCTCTAAAGAAGGCATACAGATGGCCAACAGGTACATGAAAAGATGTTCAAAATTGCTAGTTATTAGAGAAATGCAAATTAAAACTACAATGAGATGTCACTTCAAACCAGTCAAAATGGCTATCATCAAAAAATCCACAAACAACAAATGCTGGCGAGGATATGAAAAGACAGGAACCCTTCCACACTGTTGGTGGGAATGTAAATTGGTTCAGCCACTATGAAGAACTGTATGGAGGTTCTTGAAAACACTAAATATAAAGTTACCTTATGATAGTGTAATCCCACTGTTGGGCCTATATATAGAGAAAAATATGGCCCAAAGAGATACATGCAACCCAATGTTCACTGCAGCACTTTTTACAATAGCTAAGACATGGAAACAACCTAAATGTCCATTGACAGAGGAATGGATAAAGAAGACATG
Organism: Tragulus kanchil; assembly: GCA_022376925.1. Taxonomy (NCBI): domain Eukaryota; kingdom Metazoa; phylum Chordata; class Mammalia; order Artiodactyla; family Tragulidae; genus Tragulus; species Tragulus kanchil. Next base: position 89,002,779 of record JAIOJX010000023.1, on the reverse strand, counting down.
GCATATATACACAGTGTAATATTACTCAGCCATTAAAAAGAATAAAATAAGGCCATTTGAAGCAATATGGATGGACCTAGAGAGTGTCATACTGAGTGAAGTAAGTCAGACACAGAACGAGAAATACATACAATATCCCTTTCATGTGGATTCTAAAAAGAAATGATACAAATAAACTTATTTACAAAACAGAAAGAAACAGAGAACAAACTCATGGTTGCAGGGGGGAGGGGATGGTTAGGGACTTTGGGGAATTCATGTACACACTGTAATGTTTGAAATGAATAACCAACAAAAACCTATTGTATAGCACGTGGAACTCTACTTAATGTTATGTACTATCCTGGATAGGAGCGGGGTTTGAGGGAGAATGGATACATGTATCTGTATGGCCAAGCCCCTTCACTGTTCTCCTGACACTATCACGAAATTGTTGATTAGCTATACCCCAATACAAAATGTTTTTCGTGTTAAAAAAAATCAAATAGGGACTTCCCTAGTAGCTCAGTGGTGAAGAGTTCACCTGCCAATACAGGAGACACAGGTTCGATCCCTGATCTGGGAAGATTCCACATGCTGCAGAGCAACTCAACTTGTGAGCCACAAGTATTGAGTCTGTGCTCTAGAGCCCCAGAACTGTATCTATTGAGCCCATATGCTGCAACTACTGAAGCCTGAGTGCCCTAGAGCCCGAGTTCCACAACAAGAGAAGTCACCAGATGGCCAACAGGCACATGAGAAGATTCTCAAAATCACTAATGATCACAAAAATGCAAATCAAAACCCACAAGGAGATATCATCTCACACCTGTCAGAATGGCTATCAACAAAGGCACCACAAATAACAAATTCCAAGGACGTGGAGAAAAGGGAACCAGTGTACACAGCTGGTAGGAATGTAAATTGGTGTAGCCACTGTGGAAAACAGCATAGAAGTTCCTTAAAGAGTTAATACTGATCCAGAATTCCACTCATAGGTCTGTATCTGAAAAAAAATGAAAACACTAATTTCATGTAAATGATGCATGCACTCCCAATGTTTATAGCAAGCATTATTAACAATAACCAAGATAAGGAAGTGACCAAAGTGTCCATCAACAGATAAATGGAAGATGCACTATACATATACAATAGAATACTACTCAGGCATTAAAAAGAATGAAATGTTGCCACTTGTAGCAACATGGATGGAACTGAAGGAATTATGATTAGTGAAGTAAGTATGACAGAGAAAGACAAATACTGTATATTATCACTTACATGGAACCTGAAAAATAACATAAAAAGACTCAAAGATATAGAGAATAAACTAGTTGTTACCAGAGAGGAGAGGGAAGATAGGGTTAGGGGGAGGGGCAAGAAGGGTTAGGGGATAAAGAGCAACAAAATACTATGTACAAAATAAATAAACTATAAAGCTATACAGTATGGCAGTGAGACTATAGCCAGTATTTATAGCTTTAAATGAAGTATAATCTAAAAAAATACTGAATCAGTATATTTTATGTCTGAAATTAATATTGCACATCAACTATACTTCAATAGAAATAGATACAGATATATAAAGTGGAGTTAATTTCTTAAAGAAGCTCAGACCACCAGCATCCTCTCAGGGGTTAGAAAGGGATGTTTGTAGGGAGGTACTCTATGAACCATGTGGTGGAACATGGCTTAGCAGTATCCTACCCGGGACCTCTCTGAGCCTCTCCGTTCTTATAGGAGTGAGAAAATCAAGAGGAATATGCAGGACGCAGAGTTTCCAATACTTATTGGGTCTTCAAGCTTATCTATCTTTTTTTTTTCTCCAAAAAACCCCCAAACTTTCTCCTTTTAATAACACAAATGCAATGAAAAATTTAAAAAGCTTATCTAAAGAAATGGTAATGGAGCAGAGGGCCAAGTTTCTAAGCCCCTACACTTGCACTGCCCCTTCCCAGCATATGTAATAGAATTTCCACATTTGTTTTTCTTTAAAGCACTGCCACGCAAGGCTGTGCTCTAAAACAAGGTAGCTGAGTTTTGCCTGATTTTGATTATTCGTGAACTCACACTGCATTTATCCTTTCCTATCTGGCTTCTCTCTCACCACTGTATCAGTGAGATGCATCCATGTTGGATGTCTATGAACGGTTTCATTCCAGGACTCTCCATGACTCACTAGTAATTGAATGGCTGACGTGCTTTGGCTTACTGCCCATTGGGACATGGCTAATCCAAACACACAAGAGTGACTTTGCCGGTGCCCCCTGCAAAGCCGTGCAAAGCTGCTGGGTCAGAGGAGCTTCAGCCTTTAGGAGAGGACACTAACTGGCTTCCCAAAGCAGGTCTGCCAGTCCCCCTCCCATGGCACCTCCGAGTGCCCCTGGTGCTTCCTATTCTTCACAAGCCATCTTGGAGGGTATAACCTGATCTCACTATGAATCTATCATTTGCTTTATTGGGATAAGTACACTTAATAGGATATCTACTCTTAACAGTTGAAGATATCTAACCATACTCTAACAATACAGCATGGTTGGTTCTATAGGTGCAATGTTGTATAGCACAACTCGAAAACATTCATCTTGCCTATGTGAAATGTTATACCCACTGAACAGCAGGTCCCCATCTCTGCCCCTATCCCAGGATCTGGCAAACACCCTTCTATTCCCTGCTTCTATGAGTCTGACCTCATATTAAGTGGAATCATGAAGTATTTGTCTTTCGTGACTGGCTTACTTCACTTACTATAATGTCCTTCAAGTTCACCCATATTCTCACAAATGGCAGGATCTTCTCTTTTAAAGCATAATGTGTGTGTTCTCAGTCACTCAGTAGTGTCCAACTCTGTGACCCTATGGACTGTAGCCCTCCAGGCTCCTCTGTCCATGGGACTCTCCAGGCAAGGATACTGGGAATGGGTTGCCATTTCTTCCTCCAGGGGATCTTCCCAAACGAGGGATCAAACCCATGTCTCCTGTGTCTCCTGCATTGGTAGGCAGGTTCTTTACCACTAGTGCCAGCTGGGAAGCCCTAAGTAAATACTACACTTCCTTTAGACATTTGTGTGGTCAGGTAAAGCAGGTGATGGTCAGGCAGAGGATATACAAGAGCTATTTTCTTGCTCTCTTTACAACACTGCCTGACCAGCGCCTGCTTTATCTATACTCTAGTCATATGACTGACCTTCCTACTTACTTGGTCCAAGCCCTACCTAGTGATATTTATCAAAGAGTGGTGAGGGGCATGCCCCACTGCTGGTTTTCCTAGTGACTATAAACCCCCTCCTCCCAGGGAGTGAAGACTGCCACAAAAACAAAATTATTACTCCAAAACCACAATAATTTCTCCCTCAAAATGGCAAACGTTTTAGCAAACATTCTTTAAAAAGTATCAGGGTGGTCAAAAAGCTCATTCAGGTCTGTTTGTACGATATTATGAAAAAACCTGAATGAACCTTTTGGTCAACCGGATACTATAATTTAGCCTAATACCATGATTCTATACCAAGTGCTTCCTAGTAAAAGATAGGTATCTGGTTCTGTCCAAGCTTTTAATAAAAAATAATAATGTCAAAAGAAATGAGGCAGCAGGCGAGAGGGGAGGCTGAGATAGAAGATAAGAGACCACGTATTTCTCATTCTCAAAGTCAGGAGACCCTATCCTCACCCCCACCAACTACACATACACAGACAGACTTCTTGGAGGTCAAAAGGGGAGTGATGTCAAGTGATGCTAACTATCCACAGGCCTTTTCAGGAGAACCCATCCTGGCTAAAAGCTGTGTGCACACACATGGGAGGATCCTGAGATATACCAAGTACAGACTCTGAACTAGGCAAATTCAAAAATTAGCCAAAGGGAATCCAGAAGAATATAAGCGATTTAAACTCCCACAAGGATGCGATTCTCTCTCAGAGTCTGCACGTGGGTCTATCCACATGCTCTGTACTTCTTCCTCCTAAAAAATAATTTACATGTTTTACTACTTTCTGTCTTTGTGGGAATTCTTTTTTCTATAAACTCAAAGAGCCAGGGCCTTGTCACTGACCCCTGATCCAGTCTAACATTCAGCGCTCTCACCACTGTGACCTGACCTCAATCTCTGGCCTGGAAGCAAAGCCCCACTTCAAGCCACTGTAGGCCAATAGCAGCACTTGGGCTTCTTCCGTGTGCTTTTCTTCCTCTCCTTTATTCTTTCCCCATTTTTTTCTCTTCTCCTTTCTCTCGCCCTCCCTTCCGGCTTATGTCTGCAATATTTGTGATTTATAAGAAAAATACGTATTTGGTGTTCATCGATACCTCCTGCCTCACAGCTCCCCAAAACCCTTGAGCAATGGCATATTTGGCCTCTTGCCCTCAGAAGGTGACTTTTGGGTCCCAACCCAAGGGCGCAGGCTGGTTGCCAAGAGAACCAACTATGTGATTAGAGGGTTAGAACTTTAAGTCCCACAACGAACCAGGAGAGGGAAGAGAGGCTAGAGGTTGAATTAATCAACAATGGCCAATGATTTAATCAGTTGTGCCTATGTAATGAAGCCTCTATAAAACCTCTAGAGGACAGGGCTCAGAGAGCTTCCAGGTTGAACATACGGAGACTAGAGAGAGTGGTGAGCCTGGAAAGGGCACAAAAGCTCCACACTCTTTCTCAATGCCTTGCCTTATACATCTCCTCATCTGGCTGCTAATTCATATACTTTAATATTCTTGTATAATAAGTTGGTGATCTAGTACATTACGTTTCCCTGAGTTTTGTGAGCAATTCAAGTAAATTAAGGGGTCATGGGAACCCCTGATTTATTCAGTCAGAAGTACAAGAAATAACCTTAACTTGCAATTTACATCCCGAGTTAGAGGGTATCATTGGAAACTCCAGTTTGTAGCCAGTTGCTCAGATGCACAGATAATAATCTGCGCTTGTGACCAGCATCTAAAGTGGAGGGTGGTAACAGAGCACATTATCTCTGGAATCTGACTCTATCTCCAGGTAGAAAGTGTCGGAATTGAGTTGAATTCTCAAGACACCTTGCTGGCATCTGTGACTAGATCACTTGTGTGGGGAAGCCTACATACACACACAAAGTTGAAACTGGGTCTGGGAACCCTTTTACAATGTCCTACTCTACACTAATGAGGGCCTCCAGTAGGATACTGAAAGTAAGTGGTGATAATAAGCAACCTAATATTGTGCTCTCCATCTCAAAAAAAAAAAAAAAAAAAAAGGCAACATATCACCATTAAGAATATTGGCTGTTGTTTTTAAAACAGACATCCTTTGTCAGATTAAATTCAGTTTTCTATTTATTTCTATTATTTAAAATCATGGATAGATGCTGACTTTTAGCAAATGTTTTCCTCTTCCATTGAAGTGATCATATGCTTCTTCAGTTTGTACCTGTGGAAAGTACCAGTCCACTCACTGGTTCTACGAGATCAATTTTTTCTTTTTTCCTAATTCCATAAATCAAAGAGTATTTGTCTTTCTCTGCTTGGCTTATTTTACTTAGCATAATGATCTTCGCTTCATCCATGGTGTCACAAATGGCAGGATTTCCTTCTTTCTACAGCTGAATATGCCATGTCACCCGTTCAATGAGTGACACAGATTATTTCCATATCTTGGCTACTAAGAACAATGCTGCATGAACATAGAGGAGCAGATATCTCTTAAGTTCCTTTAGATAAACACCCAGAAGTGGGATTGCTGAAGCATTTGGCAGTTCTATTTTTAAGGTATCAGGTCTTAAGTCTTTAACCCATTTTAAGCTGATTTTTGTGAGTGGTGACACAGATGTCCAATTTCATTTTTCTGCATTTGGATGTCCAATTTTCTCAGAACCATTTATTGAAGAGACAATCCTTTCCCTCAGCTGTGTATATGTGGTGCCCTTGTCATAGATTAGTTGACCATATATGCTTGAATATATTTCTGGGCCCTCTGTTCTGCTGGTCTACATCTATTTTTATGTTAATACCATATATTGGTTTGATTACTATAGTTTTATAATATAATTTGAAATCACAAAATGTTATATTTTGCTCTTTCTCAAAATGGCTTTGGTTATTTGGTGTCTTTTGTGATTCCTAGAAATTCTAGAATTTTTCTATTTCTGTGAAAAATGCCACTGGAATTTTGATGGGGATTGCATTGAATCTGTAGATGACTTTGGGTGGTATAGACATTTAATTCTTCCAATCAAAGAACATAAAATATGTTCCATTTATTTCTATCTCTTTCATCAATATCTCATAGTTTTCAGTGCACAGGGATTTCATCTCCTGGTGAAACTTCCTGAGTATGATGCTATTGAACTTTTCAGATAATTCACCACTGGTTTATAGAAATAAACTTTACTTTTGCATGTTGATGTTGTATTCTGCAACTTCACGGGGTTTATTAGTTCTAACAGTTTTTTGATGTAGCCTTTAAGGTTTTAATCTATATTAGATTACATCATCTGCAAACAGACACAATTTTACTTCTTCCTTTCTGATTTGGATGCCTTCTATTTCTTCTTCTTGACTAACTGCTCTGGCTAGGATTTCCAGAGAGATGTTGAATAGAAGCAGTGAGAATGTGAATCCCTGTCTTGTTCCTAAGCTAAGAGGAAAACTTTTAGCTTTTCATGATTGAGTATGATGTTAGTTGTAGGCTGATTATATATGGCCTTCATGAAGATTATTTCCATATCTTGGCTACTAAGAACAATGCTGCATGAACATAGAGGAGCAGATATCTCTTAAGTTCCTTTAGATAAACACCCAGAAGTGGGATTGCTGAAGCATTTGGCAGTTCTATTTTTAAGGTATCAGGTCTTAAGTCTTTAACCCATTTTAAGCTGATTTTTGTGAGTGGTGACACAGATGTCCAATTTCATTTTTCTGCATTTGGATGTCCAATTTTCTCAGAACCATTTATTGAAGAGACAATCCTTTCCCTCAGCTGTGTATATGTGGTGCCCTTGTCATAGATTAGTTGACCATATATGCTTGAATATATTTCTGGGCCCTCTGTTCTGCTGGTCTACATCTATTTTTATGTTAATACCATATATTGGTTTGATTACTATAGTTTTATAATATAATTTGAAATCACAAAATGTTATATTTTGCTCTTTCTCAAAATGGCTTTGGTTATTTGGTGTCTTTTGTGATTCCTAGAAATTCTAGAATTTTTCTATTTCTGTGAAAAATGCCACTGGAATTTTGATGGGGATTGCATTGAATCTGTAGATGACTTTGGGTGGTATAGACATTTAATTCTTCCAATCAAAGAACATAAAATATGTTCCATTTATTTCTATCTCTTTCATCAATATCTCATAGTTTTCAGTGCACAGGGATTTCATCTCCTGGTGAAACTTCCTGAGTATGATGCTATTGAACTTTTCAGATAATTCACCACTGGTTTATAGAAATAAACTTTACTTTTGCATGTTGATGTTGTATTCTGCAACTTCACGGGGTTTATTAGTTCTAACAGTTTTTTGATGTAGCCTTTAAGGTTTTAATCTATATTAGATTACATCATCTGCAAACAGACACAATTTTACTTCTTCCTTTCTGATTTGGATGCCTTCTATTTCTTCTTCTTGACTAACTGCTCTGGCTAGGATTTCCAGAGAGATGTTGAATAGAAGCAGTGAGAATGTGAATCCCTGTCTTGTTCCTAAGCTAAGAGGAAAAACTTTTAGCTTTTCATGATTGAGTATGATGTTAGTTGTAGGCTGATTATATATGGCCTTCATTACGTTGAAGTACATTCCTTTTACACTTTGAGTTTTTATCATAAATTTTTTCAAATGCCTTTTTTCTGCATCTATTGCAATTATCATATGACTTTCCTTTTCCTTCTGCTAATGTGTTGTATCACATTTATTGATTTACTTATGTTGAGCCATCTTTGCATCTCAGGAATAAATCCCACACGACTGTAGTGTAGGATTCTTTTAATGTGCTGTGGATTCAGTCTGATGTATTTTGCTGAGAGTTTTCATATATATAGATGTCATGTAGATACATCAAGGATACTGGCCTGTAATTCTGTTTTCATATAGTATCCTTGTCTAGCTTTGGTATCACGGTAATGCTGGCTTAGTAAAATGAGTTAGAAGTGTTACCTCCTTTTTGGTATTTTTTGGGAAGAGTTTAAGAAGGACTGGTGGTAATTCTTTAAATGTTTATTAGAACTCTTTAGTAGAATTACTCTTTTTGTTGGGAGATTTTTGATTATGGATTTAGTCTCCTCATTAGTTATAGGTCTAATTCAGATTTTCTATTTCTTCATGACTCAGTCACGATAGGCTGTATGTTTCTCGGAATTTATTCATTTTTCCAGGTTATTTAATTTTTTGGCACATATTTGTTCATGGCATTCTCTCATGAGTCTTTGTATTTCTGTATTATTAGTTGTAATGTCTCCCCATTCAATTCAGATTTCATTTTCTTATACTAGCTAATGATTTGCTGATTTTGTTTAACTTTTCAAAGAACTTGCTCTTAGTTTTGTTGATCTTTACTTTTCTTTTCTTTTTTTTTTCTTTTGAGCCTCTGTTTCTACTCGGAATTTTGTTGTTTCCTTCTTTCTGCTAACTTTGGGCTAAGTTTATCATTTTGTTAGTTCCTTAAGATAAGAAGCTAAATTGTTTTGAGATCTTTCTTATCTCTTAACATAACTTTTATTACTATAAATTACCTCCTCAATTGCTTTTGCTGGACTACATAAGTTCTGACATGCTGGGTCTCATTTTCATTTATATAAAGACATTTTTATTTCCTTTTTAATTTCTTCTTTGACTCATTTGTTATTCAGAAATGTGTTGCTTAATTTCCATGTATTTTTACATTTTCCATCTTTCCTTCTATTGATTTTTAGTTTCATGCCATTGTGGTTGGAAAAAGTAACCTGATTTACTTCAGTCTTCTTAAATTTGTGAAGACTTGTTTTGTAATCTAACAAATGATCCTCTTGGAGAATGTTTTGTGTGCACTTGAGAAGAATGTGTATTCCGCTGCTGTTGGGTGGAATGTTCTATATATGTCTGTTAATGTCCACTTGTTCTATGGTACATCTTTTCTATATTTTCTTATGGATTTTCTATCTGGAAGGTCTACCCATTATTAAAAGTTAAGTAGTTTAAGTCTCCCACTAATAGTGCACTGCTGTTTATTTACGCCTGTAGATCTGCTAATCTTTGCTTAATATACACAGCTGCTCAGATGTTGGGTACATACTTATTTACAATTGCTATATCCTCTTGATAAACTGATTCATTTATCATTGTATAATGACTTTCATTGTCTGTTGTTACAGATTTTGACCTACAACCATTTGTCTGATATAAATATAACTGCCCCTGCTCTCTTTTGGCTCCCATCATGCTGTAATACACATTTCCATCCTTCACTTTCAGGATATATATGCCACTCAAGTTGAAGTGTCTCTCCTGCAGACAGCATATAGTTCTTTTTTTTTACTCAGTCACTCCATATTTTAGCCACCTGAAGCGAAAAGCTGACTCACTGCAAAAGACCTTGATGCTGGGAAAGATTTAGGGCAGGAGGAGAAAGAGGCAACAGAGGATATGATAGTCGGCTTGCATTACCAACTCAATGGATATGAGTCTGGACTAAACTCCGGGATACAGTGAAGGACATGGAAACTGGGCATGCTAGAGTCCATGTGGTCGCAAAGTGTAGGACATGACTTAGCAACTGAACAACAACTCTATATTTTGATTAGAGACACTGGTTTATTTATATTTAAAGTAATTATGGATAAATACAGACTTACTATTGCCAACTTCTTATTTTCTATCTTGCAGTTCTTTTCTTCCTTTCCTTCTTCCTTTGTGATTTAATGATTTTCTGAATAGTGGTATGCTTTGTTTCCTTTATCTTTTATGTTCAGGTATTTACTTTGTGATTACCATAAGGCTTACAATAAAAATAGAGCTGTAACAGTCTAAATACTTACTTTTACCAATGAATTTTATATTTTCACATGTTTTCATGAGGCAAGTACAGTGGTGATGAACTACTTCAACTTTTATTTGTTTGGGAAAAGTATTTCTCCTTCATTTCTGAATCACAGCTTTGTTCATTAAAGTAGTTTTCTTGGTCATCAGGTTTTTTCTTTCAGAATTTTGAATATACCATTCCACCCTTTCCTGTCCCATAAGGTTTCTTCTGATAAATCTATTGAAAGTCTTTTTTCAAATAAAACAGGTTTGTTTGGTTTTGTTTCCCCATTTGTTGCTTTCAAAGTTCTTTGCCTGTGATTTTTGATAGCTTTACTATATCTTGGTAAAGTTTTCTTTGGGTTAAATCTGTATGGGGACTTAAGAGATTCATAGACCTGGATGTTCAAGATCTCTTCCTAGATTTGGGATTTTTTTTTTTTTTTAATTTATTTTTAACTGAAGGATAGTTGCTTTACTATCACACAAAAGATAAAGATAAAGGTGGGTTTGTTTGTTTGTTTGTTTTTGCCATACGTCAACATGATTCAGCCATAGGTATACATATGTACCCTCCAACCTCCCACTCCAGGAATTTCTTAAAATAAGCTTTCTGCCCTTTCTCTCTCTCTTCTCCAGGGACGCCCACAAAGCCAATATTAGTTACTAGATGGAGCCCCATAATTCACATAAGCTTTCTTCATTTTATTTCATTCGTTTTTCTTCTATGACTTGATAATTTCAAATGACTCATCTTCAAGTTCACAGATTCTGCCTGTTATACTGCAGACTTGATCTCTATTGCCTTTTTAAACTTCATTCACTATATTTCTTCAGCTCCAGGCTTTCTGTTTTGTTCTTCTTATGATTTCTATTTCTCTGTTGAGAAACAATTTCTCTATTGTTTTCCTGATTTTGTTGTGTTTTCTATATGTGTTCTCTTGGAGCTCACCAAGTTTCTTTAAAATAGTAAGTTTGGGGCTTCCCCAGTGGTCCACTGGGTAAAGACACAACCTTGCAGTGCAAGGGGTGCCGCTTCGATCCCTGGCCTGGGAAGATCCCATGTGCCACGGAGCAGTTGGACCAATGTGTCCAACTGCTGAGCCAGCGCTCTGGAGTGCATGCGCCCAGAGCCAGCACTCTGCAATGAGAGAGGCCACTGCAATGGGAGGCCCAAACAGGCCAAAGAACAAGGATGGATGAAAATGAATAGATGAAAGACCAATAGAAGTGGCCAAAAAAAACGCAGTAAGTTTGAATTCTATCTCCAATTCTTTGTGGCTTTTTACTGGAATATTATTCTGTTTCTTTTGGTGGTGTCATGTTTCCTTGTTTTTTCCTATGTTCCTTATAACAGTGTGTTGGTATCTGTGTATTCGATGCAGCAGTCATATCTTCCTAACCTTACAAACTGATTTTAGAGAAGACTTCCTGCCAGTGGGTGCAGGGACACAGGATGGGTGGGGTATGTTGATTCCAGGAACAGGGCAAGCCCAGTGGTGCAGTCTCTGTGCAGCTCACTAGCTGAGGTCAGCACTGGCAACGATGGTAGGGGCCCTCAGCTGCAGGGGAACACAGAGACTGCAGGGGTCCTGGGGTTTACAATGGTGAAAGTTTCTGGGCACTTCTGATCCCTTTTTCCCTATGGGGATGTTGTTGCTGAGGGGAAACCTCCAGTACTGGATTCAGCCTGTGGGCATCCTCCTGGCAGTGGTAACAATGGTGTCTGATGTATAGGTGCTAATGACACAAAGACACGGCAGAGGTCTGATTAAAATAAGCATTCTGCCCTTTCTCTCTCTCTTCTCCAGGGACGCCCACAAAGCCAATATTAGTTACTAGATGGAGCCCCATAATTCACATAAGCTTTCTTCATTTTATTTCATTCGTTTTTCTTCTATGACTTGATAATTTCAAATGACTCATCTTCAAGTTCACAGATTCTGCCTGTTATACTGCAGACTTGATCTCTATTGCCTTTTTAAACTTCATTCACTATATTTCTTCAGCTCCAGGCTTTCTGTTTTGTTCTTCTTATGATTTCTATTTCTCTGTTGAGAAACAATTTCTCTATTGTTTTCCTGATTTTGTTGTGTTTTCTATATGTGTTCTCTTGGAGCTCACCAAGTTTCTTTAAAATAGTAAGTTTGGGGCTTCCCCAGTGGTCCACTGGGTAAAGACACAACCTTGCAGTGCAAGGGGTGCCGCTTCGATCCCTGGCCTGGGAAGATCCCATGTGCCACGGAGCAGTTGGACCAATGTGTCCAACTGCTGAGCCAGCGCTCTGGAGTGCATGCGCCCAGAGCCAGCACTCTGCAATGAGAGAGGCCACTGCAATGGGAGGCCCAAACAGGCCAAAGAACAAGGATGGATGAAAATGAATAGATGAAAGACCAATAGAAGTGGCCAAAAAAAACGCAGTAAGTTTGAATTCTATCTCCAATTCTTTGTGGCTTTTTACTGGAATATTATTCTGTTTCTTTTGGTGGTGTCATGTTTCCTTGTTTTTTCCTATGTTCCTTATAACAGTGTGTTGGTATCTGTGTATTCGATGCAGCAGTCATATCTTCCTAACCTTACAAACTGATTTTAGAGAAGACTTCCTGCCAGTGGGTGCAGGGACACAGGATGGGTGGGGTATGTTGATTCCAGGAACAGGGCAAGCCCAGTGGTGCAGTCTCTGTGCAGCTCACTAGCTGAGGTCAGCACTGGCAACGATGGTAGGGGCCCTCAGCTGCAGGGGAACACAGAGACTGCAGGGGTCCTGGGGTTTACAATGGTGAAAGTTTCTGGGCACTTCTGATCCCTTTTTCCCTATGGGGATGTTGTTGCTGAGGGGAAACCTCCAGTACTGGATTCAGCCTGTGGGCATCCTCCTGGCAGTGGTAACAATGGTGTCTGATGTATAGGTGCTAATGACACAAAGACACGGCAGAGGTCTGGAGTGCAGGCACTCACCAAGGGATGATGGGTCCCAGGTTTTGGTATGCTGACTAGCCCACAATGGTGCTGGCTCCAGCATCTCATATGCATGAGGGTGGAGCTACCATGGAGCTGGGATCTGAACCGTAACAGATTGGGTTCTGGGGCCTAGGGTTGCACAGGGTTGAAGGAGGCAGCTGGCAGTCCTGGTCCCAGGGCAGCAGACCAGCAGCTCCTTGTAGGGAGCAGAGAATAAGGTGCAGCAGCATCTCCCTCCATAAGGGGTCCTGTGGTGGTGATGGCTGCGGGTTACCTCCATGGTGAAAGCGCCTCATGTCTTCTGTGGAGTAGGCCAGCCACCACTACAGGGTCCTCTGCTGGGAAAGCTGTGGGGAACCTGCCACTGCCATGGGGCTGTAGAGGTAAATCCTTAGCAGCAAAGGCTAGTGGGGCCCCTCACAGAGCTGACCAATGGGGACCACGATAGCACAAGCTGTGTGGCTGATACAGATACAGGTATCTTCCTCGTTCCTCGCCACCTTATCTACACTGATCCCCACCCCCCGATCCTTTCTGTTCAGTTATTCTTCATGTCTGCTCCACTGTGTTAGCCCCGGTTCTTAACTGGACTCCTGAGACATTCTACAGCCGCTTCTCTTTAGGAATAGATATCCAGTGTTATTTTTATGGGAAGACGAATGCTGATGCCTCCTTCTCTGCAATCTTGCTGATGTCACTCCACCCACACTGTCTTCCAAGGGTCTATTTCAATCTGATTTTTAAAAATCTGGGCAGAGTTCTCCATACCTCACACAAATGTTTTGTCCTTTTGCTCTTTCTTCAGTAATTATTACCTCTTTTTCAACATTTGAGTCCACTGTCACCATTATCATGAACATGTTTCAGGTTTGACCATGTAGCATTCATGCCCTTCCTCACGCAGCAGCACTCTTAAATTTCCTATAGGGAACAGCTGTCTCTGTTTTCAAGTCCAGGGACATACATATAACTGTGGCACAGGTCAGTCTATGCAGCCCAGCCACCCACTCACATGACTGCTTTAAGAGACAGATATTAATCCTAGTTCTGCATAGTGGAGTTAGGCACTTCTGGGTCCTTCTGAAAAGGGAAAACTCTCTTTTGTGCCTATACGTCAATCCGGAAGTCTATGCACTGAGCTGTTTCAGCAGTCTTGCCAGCACAAAGCATAAATGTAAGGTTTTAAATTAACATTCATGGCACTTGGCAGATTTTGTTTCTTCTTATGTTAAGTGTGGTAAGTTATATTTCTCCAGGACATAAGTTTGTCAAACTGTAGCAATGTCGCTCTTCCCTCTTTTCCATTCCTGGTATTGACTGTGCATTCTCTCCTTCCTACACTCACTCTCCCCAGGGGCTCACCAGTTTCATTTGCCATTTCAAAGAAGCAGTTTTAAGTTTTGCTGATGTCCTACTGTGCATTTATTTTACATTTCATTAATTCATGTTTTTATCTGTTTTATTTCATCCTTGTAATTTCACTCAATTTTTTCTTCTCTAACTTTTTACAGTGGCTATGTTTTGATTATTTTTAGTCTTTTCGCCTCTCTTAAAATGTGCATTTGAGGCTGCAAAGTTTCTACAAAATACAGATCTAGCTGCATCCCGCACATTTTGATAGGTAATGTTCCATTTGCATGGTTTTTCTATCATTATAATTCAGAATATTTTCTCAACTTACAATTTTTTGTTGCTTCATGAGATAAATGCATTTCCCAACTATCAAATGTGTGGAGAATTTATCTTCTTGTTTTCAAATTCTAGCTTACTGCCAACTGTAGTTATAGAACACGTACTGAATGATTTGATCCTTTTAAGATCGAGATTAGCTTTGTGTCCTGTATACGGCTAATTTTACTTCTTTTTTTTTTTTAATTTTTTTACAGCTAATTTTAAAATATTCTTTGCAGACGTGAAAAAATTTGCATTCTTCAGATACTGGGTATCCTACATATAGAACAAGACTGCTAAATTCTAATGTTGAAATCCTTTATATTCTTGATTCATTTTTGTCTTCCCATTCTAAAAGTTGTAACTCTCATGAAGAATTTTTTGTTTCTATTAATTTTTTTCTTTATATATTTTGAGGCTTTGTTATTAAAGACACATAAACATAGAGTTATTTGATCTTCCTAGAGAACTGGAGATTTTTCACCATTAGTTTTCTGTCTACTTGATATAAAAAGATCTACTCTATGAGACTTCCCTGGCAGTCTGTGATCAAGACTTTGTATTTCCACTGCAAGGGACATAAATCTGATCCTTGTTCAGGGAATTAAGGGGCTTCCCAGTGGCTCAGCAGTGAAGAATCACCTGCAGTCTAGGAGCCACAGGAGACTTGGGTTCAACCCCTGGGTTGGGAAGATCTCCTGGTGGAGGGAATGGTAACCCATTTGAGTCTCCAGGACATGTTTGCAAACTGTAGCAATGTCGTCTTCCTCTTTTCCATTCCTGGTATTGACTGTGCATTCTCTCCTTCCTACACTCACTCTCCCCAGGGGCTCACCAGTTTCATTTGCCATTTCAAAGAAGCAGTTTTAAGTTTTGCTGATGTCCTACTGTGCATTTATTTTACATTTCATTAATTCATGTTTTTATCTGTTTTATTTCATCCTTGTAATTTCACTCAATTTTTTCTTCTCTAACTTTTTACAGTGGCTATGTTTTGATTATTTTTAGTCTTTTCGCCTCTCTTAAAATGTGCATTTGAGGCTGCAAAGTTTCTACAAAATACAGATCTAGCTGCATCCCGCACATTTTGATAGGTAATGTTCCATTTGCATGGTTTTTCTATCATTATAATTCAGAATATTTTCTCAACTTACAATTTTTTGTTGCTTCATGAGATAAATGCATTTCCCAACTATCAAATGTGTGGAGAATTTATCTTCTTGTTTTCAAATTCTAGCTTACTGCCAACTGTAGTTATAGAACACGTACTGAATGATTTGATCCTTTTAAGATCGAGATTAGCTTTGTGTCCTGTATACGGCTAATTTTACTTCTTTTTTTTTTTTAATTTTTTTACAGCTAATTTTAAAATATTCTTTGCAGACGTGAAAAAATTTGCATTCTTCAGATACTGGGTATCCTACATATAGAACAAGACTGCTAAATTCTAATGTTGAAATCCTTTATATTCTTGATTCATTTTTGTCTTCCCATTCTAAAAGTTGTAACTCTCATGAAGAATTTTTTGTTTCTATTAATTTTTTTCTTTATATATTTTGAGGCTTTGTTATTAAAGACACATAAACATAGAGTTATTTGATCTTCCTAGAGAACTGGAGATTTTTCACCATTAGTTTTCTGTCTACTTGATATAAAAAGATCTACTCTATGAGACTTCCCTGGCAGTCTGTGATCAAGACTTTGTATTTCCACTGCAAGGGACATAAATCTGATCCTTGTTCAGGGAATTAAGGGGCTTCCCAGTGGCTCAGCAGTGAAGAATCACCTGCAGTCTAGGAGCCACAGGAGACTTGGGTTCAACCCCTGGGTTGGGAAGATCTCCTGGTGGAGGGAATGGTAACCCATTTGAGTATTCTTGCCTGGAGAATGCCCATGGACAGAGGAGCCAGTCGGACTACAGTCCACAGGGTCAAAGAGAATCAGACACAACTGAAACAACTTAGCATGATAGCACACAAGGAACTAAGATACTGCATGCCCCATGGCTCTGCCCAGACCAGAAAAGAAAAAAAAAAAATCTACTCTAGCTTTCTTTCGGTAAGTATAAGCATGCTTTTTCTTCATTTCTTTACTCTTTCCCATTTTTAATCTTATGTCTTAGTTTGATATTGATATGTTCTCTTTTTCTCACATTTGACAAGCTTTGATATTTATTTCATTTCCATTTAACTACTCATCTACTGGAGTTAAGACTACCATCTTATAAATGACTTCCTATATTTTCATCATGTTCAATGTTGTTTTTTCTCTTCTTGCCTTTTGTTTTTAAAAAATACTTCCCTACTCCTCCCCTCCCCTATGTGTGAGAAAGTTATCTATTATTTTACGATTCTCACAAAAGTATTACAGAGACTACAAAATACAGTCTTGATTTTGGTTGTCTTCTCCAACAATGCAAGAATGCAGGAGCCCTTTGAGTACAATTCCCTTCCCCTGATAATATACCCTTACTTTCATATATTTTAATGCAACAAATATAATTCAAATCTCAGAAGACATTATGTTTTTATACAGTCGACATTCCTTTTGACTTGTCCATATTTTATAATTCCATTACTTTTATTTCTTCCTGTATTACTGACTTTCATTGGCAGGTAGGTTCTTATCCACTGCATCTCCAGGGAAGTCCTTATTACTGACCTTCAGTCTGGCATCACTGTTTTAGCCTCAAAATATCCCCTTAGGTTTATATGAAATGTGCAGGTATTAAATCCTTTTCATCTTCATTTTATTTTGATGCATGTAGTATGCTACCAGCAGGCAGAGATTCAAGGCTCATGCTTATTTTCCTTGGCACTTTGAGGATAGTAGTTCCTTGGTCTATGGGCAAACTTATATCTAATGAGATGCAAAATGTCCAAATCCATCTTGCTGCTTTAAAGGTATCTGCTGTTTCCTCTCAGTTCTGTTTAGTCTCTAGGTCATGTCCAACTCTTTGCAACCACATGAATTGCAGTGTTCCAGGTTTCCCTGTCCTTCACCATCTGGCAGAACCTGCTCTAACTCACGTCCATTGACTCAGTGAAACCATCCAATCATCTCGTCCTGTTTTCCCCTTCTGCTTTCTATTTTACATAACATTAGGGTCTTTTCCAATGAGTCATCTCTTCACATCAGGTGCTGCAGCTTCAGCATCAGTTCTTCCAATGCATATTCAGGGTTGATTTCCTTTAGAATTGACTGGTTTGATCTCCCTATAGTCCAAGGAACTCTCAAGAGCCTTCTCCAAAGGCATTAATTCATTTCCATTTAACTACTCATCTACTGGAGTTAAGACTACCATCTTATAAATGACTTCCTATATTTTCATCATGTTCAATGTTGTTTTTTCTCTTCTTGCCTTTTGTTTTTAAAAAATACTTCCCTACTCCTCCCCTCCCCTATGTGTGAGAAAGTTATCTATTATTTTACGATTCTCACAAAAGTATTACAGAGACTACAAAATACAGTCTTGATTTTGGTTGTCTTCTCCAACAATGCAAGAATGCAGGAGCCCTTTGAGTACAATTCCCTTCCCCTGATAATATACCCTTACTTTCATATATTTTAATGCAACAAATATAATTCAAATCTCAGAAGACATTATGTTTTTATACAGTCGACATTCCTTTTGACTTGTCCATATTTTATAATTCCATTACTTTTATTTCTTCCTGTATTACTGACTTTCATTGGCAGGTAGGTTCTTATCCACTGCATCTCCAGGGAAGTCCTTATTACTGACCTTCAGTCTGGCATCACTGTTTTAGCCTCAAAATATCCCCTTAGGTTTATATGAAATGTGCAGGTATTAAATCCTTTTCATCTTCATTTTATTTTGATGCATGTAGTATGCTACCAGCAGGCAGAGATTCAAGGCTCATGCTTATTTTCCTTGGCACTTTGAGGATAGTAGTTCCTTGGTCTATGGGCAAACTTATATCTAATGAGATGCAAAATGTCCAAATCCATCTTGCTGCTTTAAAGGTATCTGCTGTTTCCTCTCAGTTCTGTTTAGTCTCTAGGTCATGTCCAACTCTTTGCAACCACATGAATTGCAGTGTTCCAGGTTTCCCTGTCCTTCACCATCTGGCAGAACCTGCTCTAACTCACGTCCATTGACTCAGTGAAACCATCCAATCATCTCGTCCTGTTTTCCCCTTCTGCTTTCTATTTTACATAACATTAGGGTCTTTTCCAATGAGTCATCTCTTCACATCAGGTGCTGCAGCTTCAGCATCAGTTCTTCCAATGCATATTCAGGGTTGATTTCCTTTAGAATTGACTGGTTTGATCTCCCTATAGTCCAAGGAACTCTCAAGAGCCTTCTCCAAAGGCATTAATTCTTGGGCACTCAGCCTTCTTTATGCTCCTGCTCTCACATCCATACACGACTACTGGGAATACCACAGCTTTGACTATATGGACTTTTGTCAGCAAAGTGATGTCTCTACTTTTTAATGTACTGTCTAGGTCTCTCAAGGAGCAAGTGTCTTTTAATTTCATGGCTGTACTCAGCATCCACAGTGATTTGGGAGCCCAAGAAAATAAAGGATGCTCTTACCTCTAGTATCCTTTAAATTCTTTGGTCTGACTTACAAATTCAATACTTTAACTAAGATATATTTAAGTGTAGTTTTCCTTGCTCTCAGAGTTTAGAGAACTTCTTGAATTTGTGGCTTAATGCCTTTCAATTCTCTGCATTATTTCCTAAAACTTAACTTTGTCTCCTTCTTCTTCTTTCTGGGACTCCAATTTAATGTTTAACTATCCCATGGTAACCTAACATTTCTTAGTTCCCTGTTTGTATTTTTCAACCGTTTTAATATTCTTATTCTACATTAAGTCTTTAAGTTACCTTTCAGATTGCTAATTCTCTCCTCAGCAGTGTACAAACCATCCAGTCTTAATCTTAACTACTGCATCTTTCACTCTAGAATTTCCGTTTGAGTTTTTTTTCAAGGGCAAGTTTTTTGTGTTTTGTTTTTTTACTATACTTTGCAAGTCTCTGCCAAAAGTTTCACTCCAGTCATTTATTTATTTTAACACTAGGTAGGCAATTATTTGCATAGTAACTCCACCACCTGGAGTCCCTAGAGCTTTCTTTGTTACTATGGTTTGGTTTTTAACCATTATGTTGAAGTATAAATGACATACAATGAATTGTACACATTTATAGTATGGAGTTCGTAAGTACTAACAGAGGCATATAACCAAAACTTACACCACAATCAATATAATGCGTAAGTCCACAATTCTCCCAACTACTTATTCATGAGCCTTGTAGTCTATCCCTCCCTTCCTTCCCTAACACACCCTCATTCCCAGACAACCATTGATCTGTTTTCTGTCCCTATAAACGAGTTTAATTATCTAGTCTTTTATATAAATGCAACGTGCTACACTCAAAATGTCAACAAATTTGCAATACTCAGCACTGGCTACAGGACTGGAAAAGGTCAGTTTTTATTCCAATACCAAAGAAGTGCAATACTAAAGAATGTTCAGGCCATTTCACAATTGCACTCATTTCATATGCTAGCAAGGTCATGTTCAAAATCCTCCAATCTTCAACAGTACATGAACAGAGAACTTCCAGATGTATAAGCTGGATTTAGAAAAGGCAGAAGAAACAGAAATCAAATTGCCAGCATACATTGGATCACAGAAAAAGCAAAGGAATTTCAGAAAAACATCTACTTCAGCTTCATTGACTATGCTAAAGTCTTTGACTGTGTGGATCACAATAAACTGTGGATATTCTCAAGAGATGGGAATACCGGACCACCTCACCTGCCTCTTGAGAAAGCTGTATGTAGCTCAAGAAGCAATAGTTAGAACCAGACATGGAACAATGGACTGGCTCCAAATCGGGAAAGGAATATGTCAAGACTGTATATTGTCACCCTGCTTATTTAACTTATAGCAGAGTACATCATGCAAAATGCCAAGCTGGATGAAGCACAAGCTGGAGTGAAGACTGCCAAGAGAAATATCAGCAACCTCAGATATGCAGATGGTACCACCCTTATGGCAGAAAGCAAGGGAAACTAAAGAGCCTCTTGATGAAGATGAAAGAGGAGAGTGAAAAGCTGGCTTAACACTCAACATTCAGAAAATGAAGATCATGGTATCCAGATCACTTCATGACAAATAGATGGGATAAACAATTGAAACTGTGACAGACTTTATTTTCTTGAACTCCAAAATCACTGTGGTGATCATCGATGAAGTTAAAAGAAAAGCTATGACAAACCTAGATGGCATATTAAAAAGCAGAGACATCACTTTGCCAACAAAAGTCTGTATACTCAAAGCTATGGTTTTCCCAGTAGTCATGTATGGATGTGAGAGTTGGACCATAAAGAAGGCTGAGAGCTAAAGAATTGCTACCTTTGAAATGTGGTATTGGAGAAGACTCTTGAGAGTTCCTTGGACTGCAAGGAGATCAAACCAGTCAATTCTAAAGGAAATCAATCCAGAATATGCATTGGAAGGCCTGATGCTGAAGCTGAAGCTCTAGTATTTTGGCCACCTGATGTGACGACCTGACTCAATGGAAAAGAACCTGATGCTGGGAAAAATAGAAGGCAGAAGGAGAAGGGGAAAACTGAAGACTAGATGGTTGGATGTCATCACTGTCTCAACAGATACGAGTTTGAGCAAGCTCTGGGACATGGTGAAGGACAGGAAAGCCTGGACTGCTATAGTTTATGGGGTTGCAAAGAGTTAGATATGACTGAGTGGCTGAACTGAATCATGAAGCATACATTTTGGGGGGTGGGGACTGGCTTCTTTTATGAGCATATTCTGAGAAGCAACCATACTATAATCAATATCTATTGTTCATTCCTTTTTCTTTTTTAATTGGACTTTCATCCATCTTTGTTCTTTGGCCTGTGTGGACCTCCCATTGCAGTGGCCTCTCTCATTGCAAAGCACTGGCTCCTGGCACATGGACTACAGAGCTCTGGCTCGGTAAATGGACACATTGGTCCAACCGTTCCATGGCACATGGGATCTTCCCAGGCCAGGGATTGAACCGGTGCCCCTTGCACTGCAAGGCGGAGTCCTTACCCCACTGGACCACCAAGGAAGTCCCTGTTCATTCCTTTTTACTGAAGAATATAGTGTTATACTGTATGGATAAATCAGAATGTGTTTTTCTGTTCCCCTGGGCTATTGCTGGGCTCTGGCTATTATAAATAAAGTTTTTATGAACATGCTGTATAAATCTTTGTATGGACATCTGCTTTTATTTCTCTTAGATACATACCAAGAAATAGAGTAATTAGATGCTATGGCAATGGTATGCTTATTTTTAGAAGACATTACCAAATTGCGTCCCAACATTTTCCTTTTTATATACAGAGTTTCAATGTATAAGAGTTTCAATTTCCCCACCTCTTCATATCTGGCATTTTAAATTTTAGCTGTTTTAATAGGTGTGTGGTAGTATCCCATTGTGGATTCAATTTGCATTTTCTTATTGAATAATTATCTTTGCATATACTATTTGGCCATCAGAAATGTTAGGTGAAATGTCTGTACAAATATTTTTGTTAGCTTATTTGTTTTCTTTTCACTGCATTTTGAAAGTTACTCATAGTAGTGCACGAGTCTTTTATTACAAATACTATTAACAAATATTTTCTCCTAGTCTCTGGATTCTCTTTTCATTTCTTTGGCTGTTCTTATAAATTTCATGAAATTTAACTTTTTCTTTTCTTCTGCTGATCATGCTTTGGTGTTGTATCTAGGAAATTTCTGTACACAGAAAGGTCACACAAGTTTTCTCCTGTGTTTCCTACTGGAAGTTTCACCACTTTCAGTTTTACATTTAGGGTTATATTCCATTTTGAATTGATTTTTGCATATGGTTTTAAGTATGGATTGATACTCACTTTTCACATATGAGTGATCAACTGTTCTAAGACTCAAGAAATTGTCCTCTCTTCACTGAATGTTCTTTGCATGTTTATAGAAAATTAAGTGCCTTCATGTGTTTGGGTCTATTTCTTAATTCTCTTTATTTCATTGACCTATTTACCTGTATTTACATGAATACCACCCCTTCATGGATCACAGCCTTACTGTGGAGAAGGGACTTGCATTCAATGAAGCTATAAGCCATATTACGTAGGGTCATCCAAGATGGGTCACAGTGAAGGCTTCTAAAAAAACGTGGTCCAGTGGAGAAGGTAATGGCAACTCACTTCAGTATTCTTGCCTGGAGAATCCCATGGACAGTATAAGAAGGCAAAAAGATACGACACCAGAAGATAAGCCCTTCCACCCAGGTCACAAGGCACCCAATCTGCTACTGGGGAAGAGTGGAGAGCAATTATTAACAGCTCCAGAAAGAATGAAGTGGTTGGGCCAAAGCAGAAATGAAGCCCAGTTGTGCCTGTGTCTGGCGGAGAAAGCAAAGTCTGATGCTGTAGACAACAATATTGCATAGGAACCTGAAATGTTAGGTCTGTGAATCAAGGTACATTGGACATAGTCAAGCAGGAGATAGCAAAAGTGAAAATCGACATCTTAGGAATCAGTGAACTAAAATGGACAGGAATGGGTGCATTTCATCTGGATGACCATTATATCTACTACTGTGGGCAAGAATTCCTTAGAAGGAATCAAGTAGCCTGTATAGTCAACAAAAGAATCTAAAGTGCAGTACTTGGGTGCAACCTCAAAAACAATAGAATGAGCTCAGTTTCTTTCAAGGCAAACCATTCAATATCAGAGTAATCAAAGTCTACATCCTAACCACTAATACTTGAGAAGCTTAAGTTGAACAGTTCCATGAAGACTTAAAAAAACTTCTACAGCTAACACCAAAAAAAGAGACGCCCTTTTCATCACAGGAATTGGAATTCAAGAGGAAGTCAAGAAAAAAACGGGTGGAGCTAAGATGGCGGCATAGAAGGACATGCACTCAGAAGGAAGTCTACTGTTTCACATTTTTTGGAAGTGTTTTCATATGGTTTTAAGTATGGATTGATACTCACTTTTCACATATGAGTGATCAACTGTTCTAAGACTCAAGAAATTGTCCTCTCTTCACTGAATGTTCTTTGCATGTTTATAGAAAATTAAGTGCCTTCATGTGTTTGGGTCTATTTCTTAATTCTCTTTATTTCATTGACCTATTTACCTGTATTTACATGAATACCACCCCTTCATGGATCACAGCCTTACTGTGGAGAAGGGACTTGCATTCAATGAAGCTATAAGCCATATTACGTAGGGTCATCCAAGATGGGTCACAGTGAAGGCTTCTAAAAAACGTGGTCCAGTGGAGAAGGTAATGGCAACTCACTTCAGTATTCTTGCCTGGAGAATCCCATGGACAGTATAAGAAGGCAAAAAGATACGACACCAGAAGATAAGCCCTTCCACCCAGGTCACAAGGCACCCAATCTGCTACTGGGGAAGAGTGGAGAGCAATTATTAACAGCTCCAGAAAGAATGAAGTGGTTGGGCCAAAGCAGAAATGAAGCCCAGTTGTGCCTGTGTCTGGCGGAGAAAGCAAAGTCTGATGCTGTAGACAACAATATTGCATAGGAACCTGAAATGTTAGGTCTGTGAATCAAGGTACATTGGACATAGTCAAGCAGGAGATAGCAAAAGTGAAAATCGACATCTTAGGAATCAGTGAACTAAAATGGACAGGAATGGGTGCATTTCATCTGGATGACCATTATATCTACTACTGTGGGCAAGAATTCCTTAGAAGGAATCAAGTAGCCTGTATAGTCAACAAAAGAATCTGAAGTGCAGTACTTGGGTGCAACCTCAAAAACAATAGAATGAGCTCAGTTTCTTTCAAGGCAAACCATTCAATATCAGAGTAATCAAAGTCTACATCCTAACCACTAATACTTGAGAAGCTTAAGTTGAACAGTTCCATGAAGACTTAAAAAAACTTCTACAGCTAACACCAAAAAAAGAGACGCCCTTTTCATCACAGGGAATTGGAATTCAAAAGAGGAAGTCAAGAAATACCAATAACGGGTGGAGCTAAGATGGCGGCATAGAAGGACATGCACTCATCTCTCCTGCAAAATCGCCTGAATTGCAACAAGTTCCTGAAAAACCATCTAAAGGAAGAGGTTGGATCCGATCACAAAAAAGATACCCCACATCCAAGAACAAAGGAGAAGCCACAACAAGATGTAGGAGGGGCACAATCACACTTTTAAAAGTCAAACCTCATGCCTGCCAGAGAGGCTGTGTGGGCCAAATATACAAAGCCTGTTGCAAATCAAGACCCAGGAAAGAAGCGGCGACCCTGACAAGGGACTGAGCCAGATCTGCTTTAGAGGGTCCAAGTGCCCCCTTAAGCTAGAAGTGCCCTTGAGCAGTTCTTGGAAAGATGGGACTCCATTCCCTTTGAAGGAGGCTACCAGTAACGCAATCATAGAGCCGCCAAGTAGGACTGGAAATTCTGTGCGCAATGAGATCCGGGAGAGGGGAATAGCGATCCTGCATGAGACTGAGCCAGACTCACCTCTGTCAATGGTGGCCTGCAGCAGGGTCAGGGTCACTGTGGAAGTGCTTCTCATAGAGCTTGTGGGAATAAATCCTTTGTGAGAGAGATGCCATTTTCCCTACTAAAGTTTGCCTGCTGGTCAAAGGACAGGGAAGGAATTTAGCTCCACCCAGCAAAAAAAGGGATCTGGATTAAGGATTAAACAAACTACCAGGGCCAGCCTGGGCGGGCCTTTTAGTTCTGGAATAGGCCGAAATAAACAAGCAGTAAAAGAGGTCTTCAGATCCAACCACTGCCAGAGGCAAGAAAAAGACTGATAATTCCTGAATAGTCAGCAAGAGACAGAAGAACATAAACATTCACTATTTTCCCCGTTTCCTCTGGAGCTGGATTTACCGCTGGATTTTTTAAATTTCATTTTATTTCTTATTCTTTTTTATTGCTTTTGTTTTGTTTTGTTCTTTTCACTTGTCTTTTTTTACCAAACCCCCTCAGCCACCCCCACCCTGCGTTTTTTGTCTGTTTATTTCCTCAATCGAATTCTACTGAAGCTACTAATCTTGTCAGTAAGACTGAATATATTCAAGTTTACATAAATTTTTTATCTCCTTTTAAATAGTACATTTTACTTTGGTATAAACTTCTGGTTCCACATTGGCCTTTTATGATTCTGTGGGGGTTTTGTTTGTTTTTATTGTTTTTGCTTTGTTTTTCTATATTATTCTATATACTTATCTGTTTTAATTATTAAATTTTTCGTATGTATTACTACTTCCTCTACAATTATTTCTTTGCTTTCTCTCTCTGATGCTCTTTTCCCACAGCACTAAACTCTAATAAATACAAATCTTTATCTCCCTATATTTAACTTTGCAGTATTATTCTATACTTCTCTTTATCTTTCCTTTCTATTTCTTCCTTTCTCCACCATATTTCTTAGTCTGTTCTGTCCTCATTGCCTTATCCCCAACTGGGACCCTGCTCTAGAATTATTCTCCAATTTGTGCTCTAGTTAGTTTGGTTATTAACTGGTGGATATCATTCTTGGATTTCTCTATTTGCCATGGTAACGTATTATACTGTATTTCTGGTTGGAATGTTTGGGTTATGTTATGGCAGTATATGTTTGTGTGTATAATTCAGTGCGCTAGATAGTATTTGCATAATATTTTAATTGCCATTTGCCAAAGGTTTACCTTCAGTTTCTCCTTTACATATATATGTTTTAATCTCATTTAATGCCAAAACAAACCAGCCGTGAAATCTTCATTCCCTGGTCAGGCAACAAGCCCAGGGGCTTTAGGGAGGGAGCAATGACTCCAAAACTCTACAATACCAAAGAACACCTAACACTAGAGAGCATTAAACAGTGAGAACTCCAACAAAGGTAAACACTTGTATGCAGGTCCTGACCTCAACCAACCACCAGCATCACCCAGAATAAGAAGCCTCATCCAAACAACGAATACCGACAGACGTAACTCAAAGTCTGGGAAATGGAAAGCCAAAACATAGTTCGTTCAAAAATTAAAAGTAACAATGAAATGGCAGAGAAATACCACGCAAGTGAAGGAACAATCTACAAACACACAAGTTCAAGTAAACGAAGAGGAATTAGACAAACTCTCTGAAAGCGAATTCAGAAGAATGGTAGTACAGATGATCCAAAACTCCAAAAGCAGAATTTTAGAGAAACTGCAAGAATCAACTAACACACAGAATAAAGAAATACCAAAACTTAAAAAACAATAAACAGAGACAAACAACTCAATTGTTGAACTTCAAAACACTGCA
Organism: Tragulus kanchil; assembly: GCA_022376925.1. Taxonomy (NCBI): domain Eukaryota; kingdom Metazoa; phylum Chordata; class Mammalia; order Artiodactyla; family Tragulidae; genus Tragulus; species Tragulus kanchil. The sequence goes on along the minus strand of JAIOJX010000023.1, from coordinate 88,975,920 downwards.
GAAGAGAAGGGAGCCAAGATGGTGGAGAAATGAGGGGAAGATTTCACCAGCTCCCCAACAGAATCACCAGAACTAATCAAGAAATGAAACACCACCAACAAACCAGCTGCTAGACAACAGAAGAACTCCTTAGGTCCGCGAGAGTAGAAGAGTGAACAGCCAGAACTTTCCTGGAGCTACTGTTCTGAGAACCCTCTATCCTAACCCCCACGCCAGACCAGACAGACAGAGAGCGCCCTAGCAAGTGCCCTAAAACGGGGCCTGAGTGGAGCATCCAGGGAGAGAGTGCAGCACTCTGCAAAAATTCCAAGAATCTAGCCGGACTGCCGGCAGAAATTAAGACACTGCGAAGATAAGGTACTGGAGCGGGGCAGGGCAGAACTCAGTTAGGAAGTTTCCCGCGGGGCGCTGCCTAGGGACCTGGAGAGAGGCGAATAGGGAGTGCCCACCGCGAAAATCGTGCAGATTGGCCGGGCGAAAATCGTGTAGATTGGCCCGGCGAAAATCGCAACTTTCCAACTGGCACCGGGTAAGTTCAGACACTCCTAGTGGGGGACTTGCTGAACGTAGAGGAGAAGTCGCTCACGGATTGCTGACCGGGGACCGGGCTTGAGCCGGGCGGGAAAGCTTGTGCCTGCCTTTGGGACTTGGACGCATAACTGGCAGTGCCCGCGTGCCAGCGGAGGAAGAGCCCACGCACCCCCATAGCTACACCCGCAGCGGAGGAAGCCCGGAGAAGAGCAGGTATTGAAGGCTACCGGCGGGTGCGCGGCGGAGCCGGGGTGCCCCCTTCCAACACGGGACTGCGTATGCAGAGGCCCCCCGCCCGACGGACTGGGATCAGCCCGCCACCCTTATTGTCTTGCTAAAAACAAACCATAGCAACCAGTGCTGTAAGGGAAAGGCTACATCATCAAGACAACACCATCCAGAACAAACTGGCTTCCACCAGACAGATGAGAGGATAAAAACCAGGGACAGTATTTAGCTTTTTCTGTTTGTTTATTTGTTGTGGAGGGTTCTGTTCATTTGATTGATCGGTCAGGTCTGAGTTTTTTTTATTATTATTATTTTGTCTCTTCTTATTAAGTTTTTCTTCCCTTTTTAATTTTTAATTTCTTTTTTATTTTTAATTTTTAATTTTTTTTAAAATTTTAATTTTAGGGAACTTCTAATTTTCTACTACAGGAAAAAAACTGCTAAAAAAACAAGCACATGGAGATTAAACAATACATACCTAAAAACCAACTGATTACTAAGGAAATCAAAGGAGAAATTTTAAAATTCCTAGAAGAAAATGATAATGAACATACGACCGTGCAAAACCTATGTGATACCGCAAAAGCAGTTCTAAGAGGGAAATTTATAGCAATACAATCACACCTCAAGAAACTAAGAAAATATGAAGCAGATGACCTAACCCTCCGCTTAAAAAAACTGGAGAAAGAAGAACAAAAACATCCCAAAGCCAGCAGAAGAAGAGAAATTATAAAGACTAGAGCAGAAATAAATGAGAAAGAAATGAAAGAAACTATAGTATGGATAAATAAAACAAAAAGCTGGTTCTTTGAAAAGGTAAACAAAATTGACAAGCCACTGGCCAGACTCATCAAGAGAAAGAGAGAGAAGAACCAGATCAACAAAATCAAAAACGAAAAAGGAGAGATTACAACAGATAATGCCAAAATCCAAAGGATTCTAAGAGACTATTATGAGCAACTCTATGGCAACAAACTAGACAGCCTGGAAGAAATGGACAGATTCTTGGGGAAGATTAATCTCCCAAGACTGAGCCAGGAAGAAGAAGAAACAGAAACTTTGAACAACCCAATCACAAGCTCAGAAATAGAATTTGTGATTAAAAATGTACCCAAAAATAAAAGCCCAGGGCCCGATGGCTTCACTGCTGAATTCTACCAAACATTTAAAGAAGAGCTAATGCCTGTCCTTCTAAAACTCTTCCAAAAAATTGCACAGGAAGGAAAACTTCCAAACACATTCTACGAGGCAACCATCCCCCTGATACCCAAACCAGGCAAAGACAACCCCAAAAAAGGAAAACTATAGTCCAATTTCACTGATGAACTTAGATGCCAAGATCCTCAACAAAATCCTAGCAAACAGAATTCAGCAACACATCAAAAAACTCATACATCATGATCAAGTCGGGTTCATTCCAGGCATGCAAGGATTCTTCAAAATCTGCAAATCAATCAATGTGATACACCATATCACCAAATTGAGAGACAAAAATCACATGATCATCTCAACAGATGCAGAAAAAGCCTTCGACAAAGTACAACATCCATTTATGATTAAAAACTCTTCAGAAAATGGGCATAGAAAGAACCTATCTCAACATAATAAAAGCCATCTATGAGAAGCCCACCGAGAACATTATCCTCAATGGTGAAAAACTCAAAGCATTCCCTCTAAGATCAGGAACAAGACAGGGCTGTCCACTTTCACCACTACTATTCAACATAGTCCTGGAAGTGCTAGCCACAGCAATAAGAGAAGAGAAAGAAATGAAAGGAATCCAGATTGGAAAGGAAGAAGTCAAGCTCTCTCTTTGCAGACGACATGATATTATAAATACAAAATCCCAAAAACACTATTACAAAACTACTAGAGTTAATCAGTGAATTCAGCAAAGTCACAGGATACAAAGTCAACACACAGAAATCACTGGCATTCCTATACACAAACAATGAAAAATCAGAAAATGAAATCAAAGACGCAATCCCCTTCACCATTGCAAGCAAAAGAATCAAATATCTAGGAATAAACCTACCCAAAGAAACAAAAGAACTGTACACAGAAAATTACAAGTCACTCATGAAAGAAATTAAAGAAGACTTACACAGATGGAGAGATATTCCATGTTCCTGAGTCAGAAGAATCAATGTTGTGAAAATGACCATACTACCAAATGTCATCTATAGATTCAATGGACCATCAAACTTCACAGAATAAGCCCAGGGCCCGATGGCTTCACTGCTGAATTCTACCAAACATTTAAAGAAGAGCTAATGCCTGTCCTTCTAAAACTCTTCCAAAAAATTGCACAGGAAGGAAAACTTCCAAACACATTCTACGAGGCAACCATCCCCCTGATACCCAAACCAGGCAAAGACAACCCCAAAAAAGGAAAACTATAGTCCAATTTCACTGATGAACTTAGATGCCAAGATCCTCAACAAAATCCTAGCAAACAGAATTCAGCAACACATCAAAAAACTCATACATCATGATCAAGTCGGGTTCATTCCAGGCATGCAAGGATTCTTCAAAATCTGCAAATCAATCAATGTGATACACCATATCACCAAATTGAGAGACAAAAATCACATGATCATCTCAACAGATGCAGAAAAAGCCTTCGACAAAGTACAACATCCATTTATGATTAAAAACTCTTCAGAAAATGGGCATAGAAAGAACCTATCTCAACATAATAAAAGCCATCTATGAGAAGCCCACCGAGAACATTATCCTCAATGGTGAAAAACTCAAAGCATTCCCTCTAAGATCAGGAACAAGACAGGGCTGTCCACTTTCACCACTACTATTCAACATAGTCCTGGAAGTGCTAGCCACAGCAATAAGAGAAGAGAAAGAAATGAAAGGAATCCAGATTGGAAAGGAAGAAGTCAAGCTCTCTCTTTGCAGACGACATGATATTATAAATACAAAATCCCAAAAACACTATTACAAAACTACTAGAGTTAATCAGTGAATTCAGCAAAGTCACAGGATACAAAGTCAACACACAGAAATCACTGGCATTCCTATACACAAACAATGAAAAATCAGAAAATGAAATCAAAGACGCAATCCCCTTCACCATTGCAAGCAAAAGAATCAAATATCTAGGAATAAACCTACCCAAAGAAACAAAAGAACTGTACACAGAAAATTACAAGTCACTCATGAAAGAAATTAAAGAAGACTTACACAGATGGAGAGATATTCCATGTTCCTGAGTCAGAAGAATCAATGTTGTGAAAATGACCATACTACCAAATGTCATCTATAGATTCAATGCGATCCCTATCAAACTTCCAATAACATTCTTCACAGAACTAGATCAAAGAATAACACAGTTCATATGGAAACACAAAAGACCTCGAATAGCCAAAGTAATCCTCAGGAAGAAGAATGGAGCTGGGGGGATCAGCCTCCCCAACTTCAGACTCTACTACAAAGCAACAGTCATCAAGACAGTATGGTACTGGCACAAAAACAGAAATATCGACCAATGGAACAAGATCAAGAACCCAGAGATAAACCCACGCACCTATGGGTACCTTATCTTTGACAAAGGAGGGAAAACTATAAAATGGGACAAAGACAGCCTCTTCAACAAATGGTGCTGGGAAAACTGAACAGCTACATGCAAAAAAATGAAGTTGGAACATTCCCTGACACCATACACAAAGATCAACTCAAAATGGATTAAAGACCTAAATGTAAGATCAGAAACCACAAAATGCTTAGAGGAGAATATAGGCAAAACCCTCAAGGACATCAATCAAAGCAAGATCTTCTCTGACCCACCTACTAGAATAGTGGAACTAAAACCAAAAATGAACATGTGGGTCCTAATGAAACCTAAAATCTTTTGTACAGCAAAAGAAACTACAAAAAGGCTGAACAGACAACCCACAGAATGGGAGAAAATCATAGCAAATGAAACAACAAAGAATTAATCTCCAAAATCTACAAGCAACTCAGACAACTCAGCATCAGAAAAATGAACAACCCAATCAAAAAATGGGAAAAGGACCTAAACAGACACCTCTGCAAAGAGGACATACAGAGGGCCAACAAACACATGAAACGATGGTCAATTTCGCTTATAATTAGAGAAATGCAAATTAAAACTACAATGAGATATCACCTCACACCCGTCAGAATGGCCATCATCAAGAAATTGACAGACAATAAATGCTGGAGAGGGTGCGGAGAAAAGGGAACCCTCTTGCACTGCTGGTGGGAATGTAAATTGATACAGCCACTACGGAAGACAGGATGGCAATTCCTTAAAGAACTAAAAATAGAAGCATCATCCAACCCAGCAATCCCACTCTTAGGTTTACACCCTGATGAAATGAAAACTGAAAGAAGCACCTGTAGCCCAATGTTCATTGCAGCTCTCTATACAATAGCTAGAACATGGAAGCAACCTAGATGTCCACTGACGAATGAATGGGTAAAGAAGCCCTGGTATATATATATTTAATGGAATACTACACAGCTGTAAAAAGAAATGCAGAAGAATCAGTCCTAATGAGGTGGCTGGCTCTAGAACCTATCATAAAAAGTGAAGTCAGTCAGAGAGAAGGACAAGTACAATATACTAACACATACATATGGAATCTAGTAGGATGGTAATGATAACATATGCAGTGAAATGATGGAAAAACAGATGTGCACAGTAGACATACGGACATTGAAGGGAATGGACAGTGAGTGGGAGGTGTAAAGGAAGCAGCATGAAAACCTATACTATCATATGTGAAAAAAACAGCTATTGTCATTGCTCTGTGAGAAAAGGGGATCCTGCAGGGGTGCTGTGTGATGGCCTGGAGGGGTGGCTAGAGGGGGATATACATATGACTAATCTGGGATCATACATATCTCTAAATAACAAAACTGTATAAAAGCAAAATAAAAATTAAAAAAGAAAAAAAAAGAAATAGCAAGAATAAGAGGCATATTTGGTCTTGGGGCACAAAATGCTGTGAGGCAAAAGCTAACAGTTTTCTCAAGAGAACATGCTGTTCATAGCAAACATCCTTTTGTAACAACCGAAAAGATGACATGGATATCACCGGATGGTCAATACCAAAATCAGACTGATTATATTCTTTATAATCAAAGATGGAGAAGCTCTCTACAATCATCAAAAACAAGACCTGCAGCTGACTGTGGCTCAGGTCACCAGCTCCTTATTGCAAAATTTAGGCTTACTAGGCCTAGGCCATTCAGTGAAGGCCTAAATCAAATCTCTTATGATTATATCCTGGAGGTCAATTTCGCTTATAATTAGAGAAATGCAAATTAAAACTACAATGAGATATCACCTCACACCCGTCAGAATGGCCATCATCAAGAAATTGACAGACAATAAATGCTGGAGAGGGTGCGGAGAAAAGGGAACCCTCTTGCACTGCTGGTGGGAATGTAAATTGATACAGCCACTACGGAAGACAGGATGGCAATTCCTTAAAGAACTAAAAATAGAAGCATCATCCAACCCAGCAATCCCACTCTTAGGTTTACACCCTGATGAAATGAAAACTGAAAGAAGCACCTGTAGCCCAATGTTCATTGCAGCTCTCTATACAATAGCTAGAACATGGAAGCAACCTAGATGTCCACTGACGAATGAATGGGTAAAGAAGCCCTGGTATATATATATTTAATGGAATACTACACAGCTGTAAAAAGAAATGCAGAAGAATCAGTCCTAATGAGGTGGCTGGCTCTAGAACCTATCATAAAAAGTGAAGTCAGTCAGAGAGAAGGACAAGTACAATATACTAACACATACATATGGAATCTAGTAGGATGGTAATGATAACATATGCAGTGAAATGATGGAAAAACAGATGTGCACAGTAGACATACGGACATTGAAGGGAATGGACAGTGAGTGGGAGGTGTAAAGGAAGCAGCATGAAAACCTATACTATCATATGTGAAAAAAACAGCTATTGTCATTGCTCTGTGAGAAAAGGGGATCCTGCAGGGGTGCTGTGTGATGGCCTGGAGGGGTGGCTAGAGGGGGATATACATATGACTAATCTGGGATCATACATATCTCTAAATAACAAAACTGTATAAAAGCAAAATAAAAATTAAAAAAAAAAAAAGAAATAGCAAGAATAAGAGGCATATTTGGTCTTGGGGCACAAAATGCTGTGAGGCAAAAGCTAACAGTTTTCTCAAGAGAACATGCTGTTCATAGCAAACATCCTTTTGTAACAACCGAAAAGATGACATGGATATCACCGGATGGTCAATACCAAAATCAGACTGATTATATTCTTTATAATCAAAGATGGAGAAGCTCTCTACAATCATCAAAAACAAGACCTGCAGCTGACTGTGGCTCAGGTCACCAGCTCCTTATTGCAAAATTTAGGCTTACTAGGCCTAGGCCATTCAGTGAAGGCCTAAATCAAATCTCTTATGATTATATCCTGGAGGTGAAGAATAGATTCAAGGGATTAGATTTAGTAAACAGATTGGCTAAAAAAACTCTGGACGAAGGTTAGTAACACTGTACAGGAGACAGTGACCAAATTCATCCCAAAGAAAAATAAATGCAAAAAGATAAACTGGTTGTCTGAGGAGACCTTAAAAATAGCTGAGGAAACAAGAGAAGCAAAAACCAAAGGAGAAAGGGAAATATATACCCAACTGAATTCAGAATTCCAGAGAACAGAAAAGGGCAGATAAGAATGCTTTCTTATGGAAACCTATACTATCATATGTGAAAAAGATAGCTATTGTCATCGCGCTGTGGGAATAGGGGATCCTGCAGGGGTGCTGTGCGAAGGCCTGGAGGGTGTAATGGGGGGACTGAGAGAGAGCCAGGGATATACATATGACTAATCTGGGAATATACATATCTGTAAACAACAAAACTTTGTAAAAATAAAAAGTAAAATACAAATAATAATTTTAAAAAAGGAATGCTTTCTTAATTGAACAAGGCTTTCTTCTTTAATAAAGGAAAGCAATAAGAATGGAAAACACTAGAGACCTCTTCAAGAAAAATAGATGGGGCTTCCCCTGGTGGTCCAGTGGGTAAGGACACCGCCTTGCAGTGCAAGGGGCGCCGGTTCGAGCCCTGGTCTGGGAAGATCCCACGTGCCGCGGAGGGGCTGGACTGATGTGTCCAATTACCGAGCCGGAGCTCTGGAGCACAAGCGCCCAGAGCCAGCGCTCTGCGACGACAGACGCCACCGCGATGGGAGGCCCACAGGAGCCAAAGAATAAAGACGGATGAAAATAGAGAAATCAAAGACCAATAGAAGTAGCCCGCCCGCTCCCCTCCCTCACCAACCCAACCCCCGTCCAAAATAAATATAAATAAATAAATCTTTAAAAAAAAAAAAAAGAAAGAAAAATAGATGTATCAAGGAAACATTTCACACAAGGATGGGCACAATAAAGCAAAGAAATGGTAAGGACCTAACAGAAGCAGAAGAGAATAGGAAGATGTGGCAAGAACACACAGAAGAACTACACAAAAAAAGGTCTTAATGACCCAGAGAACTACAATGGTGTGGTCACTCACCTAGAGCCAACATTCTGGAGTGTGAACTCAAGTAGGCCTTAGGAAGCATGACTACAAAGAAAAGTTAGTGGAGATATTTAAAATCCTAAAAGAGGTAGTTAACACTGTACAGGAGACAGTGACCAAATTCATCCCAAAGAAAAATAAATGCAAAAGATAAACTGGTTGTCTGAGGAGACCTTAAAAATAGCTGAGGAAACAAGAGAAGCAAAAACCAAAGGAGAAAGGGAAATATATACCCAACTGAATTCAGAATTCCAGAGAACAGAAAAGGGCAGATAAGAATGCTTTCTTATGGAAACCTATACTATCATATGTGAAAAAGATAGCTATTGTCATCGCGCTGTGGGAATAGGGGATCCTGCAGGGGTGCTGTGCGAAGGCCTGGAGGGTGTAATGGGGGGACTGAGAGAGAGCCAGGGATATACATATGACTAATCTGGGAATATACATATCTGTAAACAACAAAACTTTGTAAAAATAAAAAGTAAAATACAAATAATAATTTTAAAAAAGGAATGCTTTCTTAATTGAACAAGGCTTTCTTCTTTAATAAAGGAAAGCAATAAGAATGGAAAACACTAGAGACCTCTTCAAGAAAAATAGATGGGGCTTCCCCTGGTGGTCCAGTGGGTAAGGACACCGCCTTGCAGTGCAAGGGGCGCCGGTTCGAGCCCTGGTCTGGGAAGATCCCACGTGCCGCGGAGGGGCTGGACTGATGTGTCCAATTACCGAGCCGGAGCTCTGGAGCACAAGCGCCCAGAGCCAGCGCTCTGCGACGACAGACGCCACCGCAATGGGAGGCCCACAGGAGCCAAAGAATAAAGACGGATGAAAATAGAGAAATCAAAGACCAATAGAAGTAGCCCGCCCGCTCCCCTCCCTCACCAACCCAACCCCCGTCCAAAATAAATATAAATAAATAAATCTTTAAAAAAAAAAAAAAGAAAGAAAAATAGATGTATCAAGGAAACATTTCACACAAGGATGGGCACAATAAAGCAAAGAAATGGTAAGGACCTAACAGAAGCAGAAGAGAATAGGAAGATGTGGCAAGAACACACAGAAGAACTACACAAAAAAAGGTCTTAATGACCCAGAGAACTACAATGGTGTGGTCACTCACCTAGAGCCAACATTCTGGAGTGTGAACTCAAGTAGGCCTTAGGAAGCATGACTACAAAGAAAAGTTAGTGGAGATATTTAAAATCCTAAAAGAGGTAGTTAATGTGCTGCACTCAATATGTCAGCAAACTTGGAAAACTAAGCAGTGTCCACAAGACTGGAAACAGTCAGTTTTCATCTCAATCCCTAATAAGGGCAATTCCAAAGAATGTTCAAACTACTGTACAATTGCACTCATTTCACATGCTAGCAAGGTTATACTCAAAATCCTTTAATCTACACTTCAGCAGTACATGAACCAAGAACTTCCAGATGTACAAACTGTCTTAGAAGAGGCAGAGGAACCAGAGATCAAATAGCCAACCTTCACTGAATCATGGAGAAAGCAAGGGAGTTCCAGAAAAACATCTACTTCTGTTTCATTGACTATGTTAAAGCCTCTGACTGTGTGGTTCAGAACAAACTGTGGAGAATTCTTAAAGAAATGACAATACCAAACTACTTTACCTATCTGCTGAGAAACCTATATATAAGTCAAGAAGAAACAAGTTAGAACCAGACACAGAACTAACATGAGTGGTTCAAAATTGGGACAGGAGTACAAGGCTGTACATTGTCATCCTGCTTAGTTAAGTTCTATGCGTGGTACATCATGAAAAATGCAGAGCTGGATGAATCACAATCTGGAATCAAGATTGCCAATAGAAATATCAACAACTTCAGATAATCAGGTGATACCACTCACATGGAAGAAAGTAAAGAAGAACTAAAGAGCCTCTTGATGAAAGTGAAAGAGGAGAATGGAAAAGCTGGCTTGAAACTCAACATTCAAATAACTAAAATCATGGCATCTGCTTCCATCAATTCACAGTGAACAGAGGGGAAAAGGTTCCAGCAGTGACAGACTTTATTTTACTTGGGCTCCAAAATCATGGTGGACAGTGACTGCAGCCATGAAATTAAAAAACGCTTGCTCCTTGGAAGAAAAGCTATGACAAACCTGGATAGCATATTTTAAAAAGCAGGTATCACTTTGCTGGCAAAGGTCCAAGCTATGGCTTTTCCAGTAGTCACATACAGTTGTGAGAGTTGGACCATAAAGAGGGCTGAGCACCAAAGAATGGATGCTTTTGAATATGGTGCTGGAGAAGACCCTTGAGAATTCCTTGGCTTCAAGCAGATCAAATCAGTCAATTATAAAGGAAATAAACCCTGGATATTCATTGGAAGGTCTGATGCTGAAGCTCCAATACTTTGGTCACCTAATACAAAGAGCTTACTCAGTCAGTTTCATCTCAATCCCTAATAAGGGCAATTCCAAAGAATGTTCAACCTACTGTACAATTGCACTCATTTCACATGCTAGCAAGGTTATACTCAAAATCCTTTAATCTACACTTCAGCAGTACATGAACCAAGAACTTCCAGATGTACAAACTGTCTTAGAAGAGGCAGAGGAACCAGAGATCAAATAGCCAACCTTCACTGAATCATGGAGAAAGCAAGGAGTTCCAGAAAAACATCTACTTCTGTTTCATTGACTATGTTAAAGCCTCTGACTGTGTGGTTCAGAACAAACTGTGGAGAATTCTTAAAGAAATGACAATACCAAACTACTTTACCTATCTGCTGAGAAACCTATATATAAGTCAAGAAGAAACAAGTTAGAACCAGACACAGAACTAACATGAGTGGTTCAAAATTGGGACAGGAGTACAAGGCTGTACATTGTCATCCTGCTTAGTTAAGTTCTATGCGTGGTACATCATGAAAAATGCAGAGCTGGATGAATCACAATCTGGAATCAAGATTGCCAATAGAAATATCAACAACTTCAGATAATCAGGTGATACCACTCACATGGAAGAAAGTAAAGAAGAACTAAAGAGCCTCTTGATGAAAGTGAAAGAGGAGAATGGAAAAGCTGGCTTGAAACTCAACATTCAAATAACTAAAATCATGGCATCTGCTTCCATCAATTCACAGTGAACAGAGGGGAAAAGGTTCCAGCAGTGACAGACTTTATTTTACTTGGGCTCCAAAATCATGGTGGACAGTGACTGCAGCCATGAAATTAAAAAACGCTTGCTCCTTGGAAGAAAAGCTATGACAAACCTGGATAGCATATTTTAAAAAGCAGGTATCACTTTGCTGGCAAAGGTCCAAGCTATGGCTTTTCCAGTAGTCACATACAGTTGTGAGAGTTGGACCATAAAGAGGGCTGAGCACCAAAGAATGGATGCTTTTGAATATGGTGCTGGAGAAGACCCTTGAGAATTCCTTGGCTTCAAGCAGATCAAATCAGTCAATTATAAAGGAAATAAACCCTGGATATTCATTGGAAGGTCTGATGCTGAAGCTCCAATACTTTGGTCACCTAATACAAAGAGCTTACTCATTAGAAAGACCGTGATGCTGGAAAGGATCTAAGGAAAATGTTGACGAGGTTAAGATGGTTTGACAGCATCACCAACTCAATGGACCTGAATCTGAGACAACGCTGGGAGACAGTGGAGGACAAAGGAGCATGGCATGCGTACTACAGTCCATGGGGTCGCAAGGAGTTGGACACGACTCAGCGACCAAACAATAAGACCACCAACATCGCACCATCTGATCACTATGGTTTTATAAAAATTCTTGAAATCAACTAGTGTTAGCATTCCAATCTATTTCTGTTAATTCCAAATTCGAATGGCTTTTACATTTTCAGAGTCAGCTTTTCAACTGCTGGAAAAAAACTTCGGGGATTCTGGTGGCAGTTGCATAAAATCTACTGATCAACTGAAAGAGAATTAAAACTGTAACAATCTTGTATCTTCTGACCTGTGAATAGGGTCTTTAGTTTCCACTGGCATTATTTTGTAGTTCTTACTGAACAGGTCTTAACAAATACTTTATCAGATTTAACTCTACATAGTCCAAGCAGAGTTTGCTCGGGAATTTTGTTGTTGTTGAACTTTGTGAAATTCCTTTTCTGCATTTATTGAGATAGTCTTATGGACAGTTTCTTTCCCACTTTATCAATATGATAAATTATATCTCTCCTATTGTTTCTGGACATATGGAATACAGTTGTAATAACTATATTAGTGCGCCTGTCTGCTAACAGCATTGTCAGCTACGGGTTCATTAGAAAGAAGAATTTTTCTCATATTGTCCTGTCTGATAATTTCAATTGGATGTCAGATAATGTAAAACTTGCCTTCTTGGGTGTGGTATGATTTTGTATTTCTAATAACATTCTCTGTCATGGGATGCAGTTAAGCTACTCTGGCTTGATCTTTTGATATCTTGCTCTTAAGATCTGTTCAGCAGGACAAGGACATTCAGTTTAAGGTTAATTATTCTCCACAACTGAGGAAAGACCCTTAGTATCATACAGTTGTGAGAGTTGGACCATAAAGAGGGCTGAGCACCAAAGAATGGATGCGATATGGTTGAGAGACCCTGGTTCCTTGGCTTCAAGCAGATCAAATCAGTCAATTATAAAGGAAATAAACCCTGGATATTCATTGGAAGGTCTGATGCTGAAGCTCCAATACTTTGGTCACCTAATACAAAGAGCTTACTCATTAGAAAGACCGTGATGCTGGAAAGGATCTAAGGAAAATGTTGACGAGGTTAAGATGGTTTGACAGCATCACCAACTCAATGGACCTGAATCTGAGACAACGCTGGGAGACAGTGGAGGACAAAGGAGCATGGCATGCGTACTACAGTCCATGGGGTCGCAAGGAGTTGGACACGACTCAGCGACCAAACAATAAGACCACCAACATCGCACCATCTGATCACTATGGTTTTATAAAAATTCTTGAAATCAACTAGTGTTAGCATTCCAATCTATTTCTGTTAATTCCAAATTCGAATGGCTTTTACATTTTCAGAGTCAGCTTTTCAACTGCTGGAAAAAAACTTCGGGGATTCTGGTGGCAGTTGCATAAAATCTACTGATCAACTGAAAGAGAATTAAAACTGTAACAATCTTGTATCTTCTGACCTGTGAATAGGGTCTTTAGTTTCCACTGGCATTATTTTGTAGTTCTTACTGAACAGGTCTTAACAAATACTTTATCAGATTTAACTCTACATAGTCCAAGCAGAGTTTGCTCGGGAATTTTGTTGTTGTTGAACTTTGTGAAATTCCTTTTCTGCATTTATTGAGATAGTCTTATGGACAGTTTCTTTCCCACTTTATCAATATGATAAATTATATCTCTCCTATTGTTTCTGGACATATGGAATACAGTTGTAATAACTATATTAGTGCGCCTGTCTGCTAACAGCATTGTCAGCTACGGGTTCATTAGAAAGAAGAATTTTTCTCATATTGTCCTGTCTGATAATTTCAATTGGATGTCAGATAATGTAAAACTTGCCTTCTTGGGTGTGGTATGATTTTGTATTTCTAATAACATTCTCTGTCATGGGATGCAGTTAAGCTACTCTGGCTTGATCTTTTGATATCTTGCTCTTAAGATCTGTTCAGCAGGACAAGGACATTCAGTTTAAGGTTAATTATTCTCCACAACTGAGGAAAGACCCTTTTCAGTACTCTACCCAATGCCCCTTGAATTATAGGTCTTTCCAGCTAACTGGTAGGAATAGACATTCCTTGGTCCATATGAGTTATAGCAGCATTCTCTCTAATCCTTTGGAATGGTTCATTTCCTGGCATTGGCCAATTTCCTCACATAGGGTTCTCTGCAAAATAATCAAGGGGAGTCCTCTATCAATCTACAGACTTTTCTTTTCTTTTTTCACTGTTGAATCTTCTAATTCATAAACACAGTATGTTTCTCCATTTATTTAGGTCAATCCCTAATCCATTTCATCAGTACTTTATTGTTTTCACCATATGGATTCTGTATATGTTGTATGAAATTTATAGCTATGCATCTTTTTTGAGCTACTATAAATAGCACTTTTTCAAAATGTTAGCTTTTAATTGTTCACTGTCAGCATACAGAAACAGAGTTATTTTTGTTGTTGATTACATATCCTATGATCCTGCTAAATTCTCTTACTGGTTCTGAATTGTTTGTATTTTGAATGCTTGTGATTTTTTTTCCACATAAAATCATACTAGTTGCAAAGACAGTTTAATATCTTCCTTTTCATTCCACATACCTTTTTCATTTTATCTGTTTTGTTTTTTTCCTTTTGGATAGGCTAGGTATTTGTTGCTACAGCAAGTTTTCTCTAGCTGTGGCGAGTGGGGGCTGCTCTCTAGTTATAGTGCACGGGCTTCTCATTGAAGTGGCTTCTCTTGCTGCAGAGCAAGGGCTCTAGGTCATGCAGGCTTCAGTCACCCAGAACAGGGACTGAACCCGTGTCCCCTGCATCGGCAGGCAGATTTCCAACCACTGAACCACCAGGGAAGTCCTCAATCCATATGTCTTTTATTTTTGTTTCTTGTTCATCTGGAATCTAATATTTCTAGTGTGATGCTGAATATAGAGAAATTAAACATCTATGCCTTGATCACAATCTCAGAGAAAACCCATCTAGCTTTTCACCATTAAATATGATGTTAGTTATTAGCTCTCTGTAAATGCCCTATATTGAGTTGAGGATGTTCATTTTATCCCTAGGTTGCTGAGCATATTTATCATGAATGGGAACTTGTCAAATACTTTTTTTTGTATCAACTGATATGATCATGTATCTTCCCCTTTGTAGGGAAAGGAAATTCCCTTGGAGCTTAATATGGTGAACCAGATTATCTTTGAGTTTTACCTTCCCAGGATATACTCTGCTTTTTCATGGCATACTCTTCTTTTTATATATTGCTAGATTTAACCTTTTTTTTTTTTTTGCCTCTAAGTCATCATTCATTTCTTTTCATCCATCTTTTTCATTCTTCAGCCTGTGTGGGCCTCCCATTGCAGTGGCCTCTCTTGCTGCTGAACACCGGCTCGGGGCGCATGTGCTCTAGAGTGCGGACTTGTAATTGGACACACTAGCCCTGACGCTCTGTGGCACATGGGATCTTCCTGCCGGATCAAACTGGTGCCCCTTGCACTACAAGGCAGACTCTATCCACTGGACCACCAGAGAAGCCCTATATTTCACTTTTTAACACTTTACTGAGTTGTTTCCCCCCCACTATATCTTTGAAAGATTAGTGTCCGCCACTCTTTTGAGGATGCTGTCTTTATGTAGTTTTGAAATAAGGGCAATGCTGGCTTCAAAAAATGATTTGAGAAGTGTTCCTTTTTCTTCAATTTTCTGGATGAGATTCTACAGAATTTGTGTTGTTTCCTTTTAAAAATGTTTGACAGAATTCATTAGTGAAACTATCTGGGCCTAGAAAATTCCTTTAGAACATATTTTTGATGCAAATTCAATCCTGTTGATAGGTATAGGATTATCTGGGTTATCTAGTCCGTCTTGAAATTTTAGGGTTCTAGGTCATGCAGGCTTCAGTCACCCAGAACAGGGACTGAACCCGTGTCCCCTGCATCGGCAGGCAGATTTCCAACCACTGAACCACCAGGGAAGTCCTCAATCCATATGTCTTTTATTTTTGTTTCTTGTTCATCTGGAATCTAATATTTCTAGTGTGATGCTGAATATAGAGAAATTAAACATCTATGCCTTGATCACAATCTCAGAGAAAACCCATCTAGCTTTTCACCATTAAATATGATGTTAGTTATTAGCTCTCTGTAAATGCCCTATATTGAGTTGAGGATGTTCATTTTATCCCTAGGTTGCTGAGCATATTTATCATGAATGGGAACTTGTCAAATACTTTTTTTTGTATCAACTGATATGATCATGTATCTTCCCCTTTGTAGGGAAAGGAAATTCCCTTGGAGCTTAATATGGTGAACCAGATTATCTTTGAGTTTTACCTTCCCAGGATATACTCTGCTTTTTCATGGCATACTCTTCTTTTTATATATTGCTAGATTTAACCTTTTTTTTTTTTTTTGCCTCTAAGTCATCATTCATTTCTTTTCATCCATCTTTTTCATTCTTCAGCCTGTGTGGGCCTCCCATTGCAGTGGCCTCTCTTGCTGCTGAACACCGGCTCGGGGCGCATGTGCTCTAGAGTGCGGACTTGTAATTGGACACACTAGCCCTGACGCTCTGTGGCACATGGGATCTTCCTGCCGGATCAAACTGGTGCCCCTTGCACTACAAGGCAGACTCTATCCACTGGACCACCAGAGAAGCCCTATATTTCACTTTTTAACACTTTACTGAGTTGTTTCCCCCCCACTATATCTTTGAAAGATTAGTGTCCGCCACTCTTTTTTGAGGGGATGCTGTCTTTATGTAGTTTTGAAATAAGGGCAATGCTGGCTTCAAAAAATGATTTGAGAAGTGTTCCTTTTTCTTCAATTTTCTGGATGAGATTCTACAGAATTTGTGTTGTTTCCTTTTAAAAATGTTTGACAGAATTCATTAGTGAAACTATCTGGGCCTAGAAAATTCCTTTAGAACATATTTTTGATGCAAATTCAATCCTGTTGATAGGTATAGGATTATCTGGGTTATCTAGTCCGTCTTGAATAAGTTTTAGGAGTTCGTGTCTTCTGCAGAATTAATCTGTTTCATCTAAGTTGTAAAATGCATGTGTGTAGGTTTGTCAAAACAGTCCATGGCTATGATTTCCTGATTAGCATCTCCTTATGCAGGGTCTGTAATGATGTCTCCCTTTTTTTCCTGATACTGGATTTTGTGTGTTTTTTCTTTGTCAGTCTTACAACAGACTAATCATTTTAATTTTTTTCAAAGACTTAGTTTTTGGTTTCATCATTTTTTCTACTGTTTTCGTCTCAAATATCATTGATTTCTACTCTGACCTTCATTTCCCTGCTTGCTTTGGATTTTGTTCTAGTTTCCCTAACTTCTCAAGGTGAACGCCTGGGTTACTGATTTGAGACCTTGCTTCTCCTCTAAACATTTAGTGCTATAATTTCCCTTTAATTACTGTTTCAGCTGCAAGTCACACATTTGAACCTGTTGTATTTTCAGTCTTGTTCATATCAAAATGTGTTCTGATTTTCTTGAAACTTTTTCCTGCAACAATACTGGTAGGAAAGGGCGAGGGTAGAGCCCTTTTAGCATCGACCTGTGCAACCCATGTGCCTTACCTGCGCTGTGAAGGTAACTGGCAGGCCCAAGCCTGAGTGCCACCTTGACTTCGCTCAGTTGGTGGAAATCTAGGACAAGGACACAGCCCCACAAACTGTTCTGGGCTTGGGGCAACAGTGCAGGGTAAGCCCCTCACACTTTGCTGGGCACCCAGCACATGCTGGCAGAATGTGAGCACAAGTAAAGCCAGGCTGAAGACCATGAGGTGACGTGGTGCATTACTGAGTTGTTTCCCCACTATATCTTTGAAAGATTAGTGTCCGCCACTCTTTTGAGGGGATGCTGTCTTTATGTAGTTTTGAAATAAGGGCAATGCTGGCTTCAAAAAATGATTTGAGAAGTGTTCCTTTTTCTTCAATTTTCTGGATGAGATTCTACAGAATTTGTGTTGTTTCCTTTTAAAAATGTTTGACAGAATTCATTAGTGAAACTATCTGGGCCTAGAAAATTCCTTTAGAACATATTTTTGATGCAAATTCAATCCTGTTGATAGGTATAGGATTATCTGGGTTATCTAGTCCGTCTTGAATAAGTTTTAGGAGTTCGTGTCTTCTGCAGAATTAATCTGTTTCATCTAAGTTGTAAAATGCATGTGTGTAGGTTTGTCAAAACAGTCCATGGCTATGATTTCCTGATTAGCATCTCCTTATGCAGGGTCTGTAATGATGTCTCCCTTTTTTTCCTGATACTGGATTTTGTGTGTTTTTTCTTTGTCAGTCTTACAACAGACTAATCATTTTAATTTTTTTCAAAGACTTAGTTTTTGGTTTCATCATTTTTTCTACTGTTTTCGTCTCAAATATCATTGATTTCTACTCTGACCTTCATTTCCCTGCTTGCTTTGGATTTTGTTCTAGTTTCCCTAACTTCTCAAGGTGAACGCCTGGGTTACTGATTTGAGACCTTGCTTCTCCTCTAAACATTTAGTGCTATAATTTCCTTTAATTACTGTTTCAGCTGCAAGTCACACATTTGAACCTGTTGTATTTTCAGTCTTGTTCATATCAAAATGTGTTCTGATTTTCTTGAAACTTTTTCCTGCAACAATACTGGTAGGA
This sequence comes from Tragulus kanchil, assembly GCA_022376925.1. NCBI lineage: Eukaryota > Metazoa > Chordata > Mammalia > Artiodactyla > Tragulidae > Tragulus > Tragulus kanchil. The sequence continues at coordinate 88,957,311 of JAIOJX010000023.1, read as the reverse complement.
AAGGGCGAGGGTAGAGCCCTTTTAGCATCGACCTGTGCAACCCATGTGCCTTACCTGCGCTGTGAAGGTAACTGGCAGGCCCAAGCCTGAGTGCCACCTTGACTTCGCTCAGTTGGTGGAAATCTAGGACAAGGACACAGCCCCACAAACTGTTCTGGGCTTGGGGCAACAGTGCAGGGTAAGCCCCTCACACTTTGCTGGGCACCCAGCACATGCTGGCAGAATGTGAGCACAAGTAAAGCCAGGCTGAAGACCATGAGGTGACGTGGTGCATACACAGGAGACACATCAAATGATCAAGAGGAAAGGGTTAGGGATTCTGGCTGCTCATACCTTGGCTGGTGTCTGGCTGCAGGGAGCTCAGAGGAAGTGGAGGTGAAGACTCGGGGGCCTCTACTGCTGGATGCTCGGCCACTGGACAGATGATAAACCACCTCTTCCCAGTGTGCAGGACTAACAGGCAGAACAAAAACAGCTGGTGAGAGTGAGCCGGTTTCTTCTAAGGCTGGCATAACCCCTCCCCACCACCACCATATGGGGATGTGGGGAATTTGTCTCACACCGGTGGGGAGGACATGCAGTCCACTCAGGAGACTCTTCACTAGCTTTAGAGGCTATCACTAGTCTCCCCAGCACAGGGTAATTTTCAAGGTCATCTGAGGTACATCAGTGGAGTGGCAATGCTGCCTGGGAGATCAGCAGGGCAGTGAGTCCAAACCATGCTCAGTCCCCATCCACCCCAGACACGGCTCTTCAGACAGGGCAGCTGTCCCCAGACAGGGGCATGCTCACTCCAGCAACCTCCGCCCAAGGTGATGGCCAAAGCCCCTTAACAATATGCTCAGTGGGGGACTCTTATCAAATGCCTGCTGGAAGGACAATGGCAGACATGATTCCTCCAAGTGCATGTTTGACTGGCAGGGAGAGCCATGAAGGGAGACATACCATTTTGCTGGTACACTGGGGCGTTTGCTTGGGATTGGCGACTCTCCTAAAGGAGGTACCTTGCTTCCCTTTAATTTTAACTGTTTCAGCTGCAAGTCACACATTTGAACCTGTTGTATTTTCAGTCTTGTTCATATCAAAATGTGTTCTGATTTTCTTGAAACTTTTTCCTGCAACAATACTGGTAGGAAAGGGCGAGGGTAGAGCCCTTTTAGCATCGACCTGTGCAACCCATGTGCCTTACCTGCGCTGTGAAGGTAACTGGCAGGCCCAAGCCTGAGTGCCACCTTGACTTCGCTCAGTTGGTGGAAATCTAGGACAAGGACACAGCCCCACAAACTGTTCTGGGCTTGGGGCAACAGTGCAGGGTAAGCCCCTCACACTTTGCTGGGCACCCAGCACATGCTGGCAGAATGTGAGCACAAGTAAAGCCAGGCTGAAGACCATGAGGTGACGTGGTGCATACACAGGAGACACATCAAATGATCAAGAGGAAAGGGTTAGGGATTCTGGCTGCTCATACCTTGGCTGGTGTCTGGCTGCAGGGAGCTCAGAGGAAGTGGAGGTGAAGACTCGGGGGCCTCTACTGCTGGATGCTCGGCCACTGGACAGATGATAAACCACCTCTTCCCAGTGTGCAGGACTAACAGGCAGAACAAAAACAGCTGGTGAGAGTGAGCCGGTTTCTTCTAAGGCTGGCATAACCCCTCCCCACCACCACCATATGGGGATGTGGGGAATTTGTCTCACACCGGTGGGGAGGACATGCAGTCCACTCAGGAGACTCTTCACTAGCTTTAGAGGCTATCACTAGTCTCCCCAGCACAGGGTAATTTTCAAGGTCATCTGAGGTACATCAGTGGAGTGGCAATGCTGCCTGGGAGATCAGCAGGGCAGTGAGTCCAAACCATGCTCAGTCCCCATCCACCCCAGACACGGCTCTTCAGACAGGGCAGCTGTCCCCAGACAGGGGCATGCTCACTCCAGCAACCTCCGCCCAAGGTGATGGCCAAAGCCCCTTAACAATATGCTCAGTGGGGGACTCTTATCAAATGCCTGCTGGAAGGACAATGGCAGACATGATTCCTCCAAGTGCATGTTTGACTGGCAGGGAGAGCCATGAAGGGAGACATACCATTTTGCTGGTACACTGGGGCGTTTGCTTGGGATTGGCGACTCTCCTAAAGGAGGTAAAGGATCAGAGCTCAACAGACTGCATAGAACAAGAACTTTCTTCAGAGCACAATACTGCCTTCAAATCATCTGAGGGACCTCAAGAGCTCGGACATCTCTAACTGGACTGAAGGCACCCATCCTTCCAGCCCCTCACCCAACACTGCATGGCCTACAGGCTCCTCTAGCAGGTCACATCGCATCGTTGTACTCACAGAGCCTGTAGCTGGGAGAGAAGCAGGCCCAGACCCTCCCAGGACCTCGTAACCAGGACTCACCTCCCCAGCACCCAGGCCACAGGTGCTGAGGTGTGGTGGGCTAACCCCAGGGTCGGAGGCACGATCCACATCCGTATCCTCACTAAGCATGTCTTCTGCCTTGTCCATGACATCCTTCATCTGCTCGATGAAGGTCTCCCGCTCGGCCTGCAGGATGAAGTCGTGCTCTACCTGCAACAACATGTCAACCCTGGTAGAGGTATGCTTCAGGACACACTGAGTCTTCACTGATTATTTTGATTTCTACTCTGGACTAAGCCCAAGAGGACAGACACAGTCAAGGAGCCCAGTTCCCAACATCAGGGGCTGAGACAGTTCAGCCAGAAGCCACAGCTTGAGAAGCAGGCCTCAGGTGATGGGCCATTGGTATCCCCACAAGGCAGCCACTGGCTGAGGCAGAAGGATGGGGAAGGCTGGCAACCAATATTCCCCTCAATGGGGTTGGCCTGCATGTGCCCAACGACACAAGGAGACAGTCTCACAGTCCCGGGGAAGGGCCACTGACTGCTACAACCAGGCCCAACACAGAGCCTCACCATGTAGGTAGCGATCTCGTCAGGTGCATCCCCATCCAGGTCAAACTTGAATGTCACCATCTTGTGATTATGTGTCTCCAGCTGGCACTCCACCATCTTGTCACCTGTGTTGCACACCTAAAGGACACTTGGGCAATGAGACCAAGGAGGAAAACGAGCCCAGCCTGCCCTGTCTTGCCAGCCGGTTCTACCTGGCTACTCACATTCAGGATGGTCAGCCGAGGCCGACTGGCCCTCTCCTGGCGGGAGCGCACACGCGTGGACCTGCGGTGATGTTTGCGGGCAGCCTTCCCTTCCAGCTTCCCCCCACCAAATGCACCTTCACAGCTGTCACTCAGCTCTCTTCCAGAAGGGACATCAGAACCTCCATAGCTACAAGAAAACCAAAATGGCTGCAGCACCAGGGAAACACAACCAACAGAAGCCTTATGGTCTGGGTGTGCAAAACTGAAAACTTGGAGGGTCTAAAGCTGCCCATGTATGACAGAGGGACCCTGGGCCCACTGCCCCTCTTCTCCCTATAATACCTGTCCTGGGCAGTGCTGCGGTCATAGGGAACAAAGGATCTTTCTGACCTGGGACCTAGGTCCTCTCAGTGCCTGGCCTGTAAATCATGCTTAACTGGCTCACAGTGTGTATCAGGATTAAGACACAACCCACCCGTGTGCCTTGATTCCCTCTGTTCCCTGCTGTTGAACAGCAGTGGGAACAGATCAATAGGGTGGAGGTATTGTAGCATCTGAGGAGAGTTTGCAGAGCAACAAGCTCAGTGTTGGCATGCTTGATCACTCCCTGTAACCAGCTCCCTCCCCAAACACAACATTTTCCACGACTGAGGTGACTGGGGATGCGTGCTGGCCTCTGCCCTGCCTTCCCAGCCTCCTACAGTCCCCAGACCTGCTGACCCTCCATCCACAGCCTCTCCCTTCCCTCAGCACTGCAGACCAGCACCAGCACCCAGAATACCACTGGGAGCATCTGACTACCAAACAGCTAGTACTGACAAACACGCCGGACGAGTTCCCCGAGTCAGGCTTGAAAATGGGCGACGTTGTTAGAAGCCCTGACACAGGAGGGCAAAGTGCGTCATTACCTCTCACAGCTCTGAGGGAGGCTGGGCTGCTTGTCCTGCGAGGCCTGCTCCTGAAATAAACCCACGGAAAGGAGGCCAGGTCATCGTCATTCCCCCGCGACACAGCCGCGTGCAGTCTGCTGTCTCCCCACCTTCCCAGCCCAGCCTGCCACCCCGCTCCCTCCTGACTGCAGGAGCAAATCACATGCAGGTGGCAAGAGGAAGCATTTTAATGTTTAACGCATAGAGCCAAGCAGATTCCTGAAAGCTGGGGCCACATCCTTTCCAAACATGCTAACCCGCTTTGATCATCCCTATGAAGGAGCACATGGCCCAGGAAGAATTGTCACAGGTTCTTCCAATCGCCTCCAAAGAAAAGCACCCTGAATCCACATGTAAAAATCAGGTCTCCCGGATGTGTGATTAAGGAAGATGCAAATGCTAGCACCAGGAAACACAACCAACAGAAGCCTTACGGTCTGGGTGTGAAAAGTGGGGTCTAAAGCTGCCCATGTATGACAGAGGGACCCTGGGCCCACTGCCCCTCTTCTCCCTATAATACCTGTCCTGGGCAGTGCTGCGGTCATAGGGAACAAAGGATCTTTCTGACCTGGGACCTAGGTCCTCTCAGTGCCTGGCCTGTAAATCATGCTTAACTGGCTCACAGTGTGTATCAGGATTAAGACACAACCCACCCGTGTGCCTTGATTCCCTCTGTTCCCTGCTGTTGAACAGCAGTGGGAACAGATCAACAGGGTGGAGGTATTGTAGCATCTGAGGAGAGTTTGCAGAGCAACAAGCTCAGTGTTGGCATGCTTGATCACTCCCTGTAACCAGCTCCCTCCCCAAACACAACATTTTCCACGACTGAGGTGACTGGGGATGCGTGCTGGCCTCTGCCCTGCCTTCCCAGCCTCCTACAGTCCCCAGACCTGCTGACCCTCCATCCACAGCCTCTCCCTTCCCTCAGCACTGCAGACCAGCACCAGCACCCAGAATACCACTGGGAGCATCTGACTACCAAACAGCTAGTACTGACAAACACGCCGGACGAGTTCCCCGAGTCAGGCTTGAAAATGGGCGACGTTGTTAGAAGCCCTGACACAGGAGGGCAAAGTGCGTCATTACCTCTCACAGCTCTGAGGGAGGCTGGGCTGCTTGTCCTGCGAGGCCTGCTCCTGAAATAAACCCACGGAAAGGAGGCCAGGTCATCGTCATTCCCCCGCGACACAGCCGCGTGCAGTCTGCTGTCTCCCCACCTTCCCAGCCCAGCCTGCCACCCCGCTCCCTCCTGACTGCAGGGAGCAAATCACATGCAGGTGGCAAGAGGAAGCATTTTAATGTTTAACGCATAGAGCCAAGCAGATTCCTGAAAGCTGGGGCCACATCCTTTCCAAACATGCTAACCCGCTTTGATCATCCCTATGAAGGAGCACATGGCCCAGGAAGAATTGTCACAGGTTCTTCCAATCGCCTCCAAAGAAAAGCACCCTGAATCCACATGTAAAAATCAGGTCTCCTGCTGGATGTGTGATTAAGGAAGATGCAACATCCAAAGACAACAGAGGAAGAGAAGACCAGCACCTGTGGCTGTCCCTTCCACCTTCCCCAGGGCATCCCCGACTCCTAAGACTGAGGCGCAAGGTCATGGCACAGGAGGGCTGCAGTGATGCTGGGGTTAGGAATCAGGATGATGGACTCGGGGCTGAGCCTCTAGGAGAAGGCCACACACCTCTGGGGCTGGCTCCACTGTCAGCTGAACGGCCGGGCAAGGATCAGTGATCCCAGACACGCTCGGCAGAGGCAAGTTAGCAGGTGGCAGGAGCGCAGCAGTCTGGACAGGCAAGCTCTGAGGAGCCGCCACCACTGTGGGGGCCAGGGAGCCGGGGAGCTGAGGCAGGAGCTCGGGGGCAGCAGGAGGCAGAACTTCCGGCAGAGGTGGGGAGAGAACGGCAGCAGGCGCGGGCACCGTGGGGACCTGGGTGGTGACGTCCACGGCATATGGAGGCGGGTGGCCAAGCAGGATCTGAGGGCATAGGGGATAGGGAGGCAAGTTAGGGTGTGGGCCATCGCCTCCCCTGAGGGTCCTGGACCAAAGCAGGCACTTTCACCATCCAGGAGGGTGAGCAGGCAATGAGGGCATCCCTATCTGTCCACCCATATCCCACAGACAAGTCAACCACGGCTGTATACAGATTCAGCAAAACAAAGAACAAGACACTTTCATCTCGCCCTTTGTATAAAATCAAGCCAAAAGCAACACTTCACCCATGAACCTCCAGCTGAGTCAGGCTGAGAAGCTGTAAGTGCGCCTCATACTTAGTACCTATCTGCCTGGTTGCCACCACCCTGCAGGACCAGATCACCATGCCACTCCATCCCAGACCCCTGTCAGGTCAAAGCCTGCAGGTCCCAGCCATGAGCAAGAGGGCCTGTGGACCTCAGTCTTCTATGGGTGACTCAGGAGCTGGGCCAGATTCCCTCCTGTTGCCTTTTTATAAGCTCTTGGGTGAGAGGCTAAGACAGGGAGTAGGAGAGCCACGGCCTAAAATGGCCCCAGTTTGGGTTTGAGGTTGGGAATGATCTGCTACAGGACCTACAAGTATGAGACTGATCAGACATGTGGTATGTGCGGTGAGATGGGAAAGCTGCAGGCTAGTCATGGTACTTTTTCTCCTGGACAGATGCCTCAGCCTTCAGAGGAGTTTCTTTCCTTGGCACAGTGAAGCCTCCAGGCAGCCAGCCTAGCTCACCAGTGAGCTCCAGGCCCTTTGTCGGCCAGACCACAGGGAGGCCACCAGGCCTGGCCAGTGACCTATAAGCTGCAAGCACCTTCTCCAGCCACAGGCTGAGCAAACAGCCAGTGTCAGCAGTATGCCAGGTCAGCACAGAGTACATGACACAGCCCAGCAAAGAAATCCAGACTTCCAGGCCTCCACTCAGCCCCTGGTTTTCCCCAAAGGGCCCTAAGCCCTGAGTCAGGGTTACTCCAAGTAACAGATCAGGGAGGCACTCACTCAGTCAGGGCACTGGACTGATTGATGCTGCACCTCCTCACACTGGTTTTCAAACAAGCACCAGCCTACTGGTCAATGAAAATCACCCCCTCCTTCTCCGAAATCCCTTCTCGAAATCAAGGAGAAACATGTAGGAGAATCTGTGCATATGTATGACAATGCCTCATTATAAGAAAGATTCAGTGCCAAATAAGTTAGGGGCACCCCTGACCCCACAGCGTACTTTTAGGATGAATCTTTATGACAAAATCAAAAGGGCAGGGGTCTGAGCCTCAAAGGCGAAGCACGTTCCCACAGGTACACCTGCCACTGAGGCTTGGAGCCAGGGTGCGGCTAGGCGGGAGGGCCTCCGAGTAACAGGTTCCCTAGGTAAGGGAAGGCCGCCCAGGTGACAGCCTCCCCAGGGGAGAGCCCCAGGCCAGCTCCAAGGTTGGCTGACAGCCCTGGAGCTCCAAAACATGCTTGAGCTGTGTAGGCTGTAGAGCCACAGGGAGGTCCACACAGCTGTCAATGTGCGTGTCCCTCCACTGTCAGCCCAGCAAGCTACCCACGGCCCTCACCTGACTCTGAGACATCATCCTCGTCTGCTAAGACTGCCTTAGGACCAGTAGCCCGAGTACACCCAACACTGCCCAGGTCACAACCAACTGACCCTGTCAGAACCCCATTTTCCTTGTTTGCTGATTGCAGAGATGAGGGTTGTCCACCCACTTTAACAGACAACAAGACAGGCAGGCTGAGCTTCTCTAGCACCCATGGAAGGGCTGATCCGGCTGCACCGAGACTCTAATCTATCCAGGTGAGATGCCACAAAGCCCAGCACAGCCAAAGACCCTCCATCCCCAGAGACAGCTGCCACCAACACCTGGGAAGGAACCAACAGTGGAGTCACCCCAACCCCCAAGGCTCCTAACACATTCTGGGAAGTGAGAGGAAGCGGCAGGCACTCCCCACTGGAAGAGATGCTGCAGTCTCGGGACAGTGCTGCCTGCTTACCCATTCCCACTCTGCTACCCTGGTGAAGGTGCTGAGAAGGAACAGAGATCTGCGAACTCCTTCTCTGCTAAGAGGTCTCCCAGCACCTGGAGGGTGGGCCCTGGCCAGCAAATGGGTTACCTGGCTCCCAGCACTGGCAGCCGGAGCAGCCTGTTCCGGAAGGTGGGCAACACTTGGCTGGTGGGGCTGTGGCAGCACGGGGTGTGCCGGCTGGGGCTGAGCAGCCCGCACAGTCTGCGCCGTGTGGAGGGGGGAAGGCGGGACATCGCTGGGCACCATCTGCGGAAAGGCCGCCGGGTACACAGGCTGGGCTGGGAGCTGGGCCACAGTGGGATGAATGGACAGGGCAGCCACGCCCTGTGGGGCCACAGCCAGCAGAGGTATGGCGGTGGCCGTGGCCGCCACGTTTGGCACGATGGTCTGGCATGGCACGGCCAGCGGTGCCCCAGCAGGGTGGGGCAGCTTGACTGTCTGCAGAGGCAGAGCCGGCGAGGCGGGCAGGGGAGCAGTGGTGGCACGGAGTGGGAGGCTTGGCAAGATGACAGCCGGAGAGAAATACTGAGAGGGGGGAGGCGCGGTGGGCCCACTGGTGGCTGGGAGGTCAGAAAGGGCTGCAGGGAGGTTGTCGACCGTGGCCAGTGGAGTGACGGCGGGGACCACAGGGAGTGGAGGCATCTGAAAGAGAACAGGCACATCAGTCCTCTCCGCAGCTCGTCTCACTCGGTGAGAGGGTCCACGTCACTTCCAGCTTCTGCCCCCAAGACACTGCTGTAGCTATTATGGAAGGGAACCAAAACGCAAATTTAAGTGAAACCCAGTTTAAGTGAATCCAAGCATATACGACACCATCAAACGGAAGGAAAAGCAAGCGGGCCTCAGAAGGGTGTGGGGTACAGACATGACTTCCAGGAAAGCCCCCTCTTTCAGCCGCCTCAGAGAGCAGCAGGCTGGGCCACTCTGAGGTTACCACAAGGACCTTGGGAGTCATGACAGTGACCATCAGAGTCCTAGCTTTGGCATGTTCTAATTCAGAAGGACCAGGACAGTCCAGGCAATGAGACTGGCTCCAAACATCTGAACTGACTTCATCTAATTCCCTCCAATCTGTGTAAATTCACACAGAGGCCAAATTCTTCGACAAGTTATCTCCAGGAACAAATCTTCCAGTCCCTTCTTGCTGGGTGAATGCCCCTGTGCCAGCAGCCTGGGAGGGAGCGGCATCTCGCAACAGCAGAACTCCAGAACCTTCCATGTCTGGTCTTCTATCCTGGAGACCTCTCGTGGATTGCGCACTTCAAACATTTCAACAGATTCTCTGACAGTTCTAAAATAAAGCCTTTCTGGTTACAGGCACATGAGCATCACGTAACACGTGCCTTTGTGCAATTACAAGATGGGGAAAATGCAAGCTGATTTCTGTATGTTTGAAAAGCAACCAAAGCAACCAGATGCCACGACCACCTGGAGCAGGGTGGTGGGTTAACGAGAGGCTGAAAGTGACTCCAGTGTAGGAATGATGAGGACAAGGCAGGTGACAGGCAACAGCTGGCATGAAAGAACCTTCTGAGTGGTGCCTGTAAACCGTAGGAACCCTCACATACTCCCCATGAAGAAGCACTTCCCGTCCTAGCCCTACCAGCACATTGTAACAGGACCCACGGAATGAAAGCCATCCTGTGGGCAAGATCCACTGGAAACACAAGACCAGCGCTAAAAAACGGACTGGGAGGCAGGGAAGGTTGTCGCCCCAGTGGAGTGACGCGGGACCACAGGGAGTGGAGGCATCTGAAAGAGAACAGGCACATCAGTCCTCTCCGCAGCTCGTCTCACTCGGTGAGAGGGTCCACGTCACTTCCAGCTTCTGCCCCCAAGACACTGCTGTAGCTATTATGGAAGGGAACCAAAACGCAAATTTAAGTGAAACCCAGTTTAAGTGAATCCAAGCATATACGACACCATCAAACGGAAGGAAAAGCAAGCGGGCCTCAGAAGGGTGTGGGGTACAGACATGACTTCCAGGAAAGCCCCCTCTTTCAGCCGCCTCAGAGAGCAGCAGGCTGGGCCACTCTGAGGTTACCACAAGGACCTTGGGAGTCATGACAGTGACCATCAGAGTCCTAGCTTTGGCATGTTCTAATTCAGAAGGACCAGGACAGTCCAGGCAATGAGACTGGCTCCAAACATCTGAACTGACTTCATCTAATTCCCTCCAATCTGTGTAAATTCACACAGAGGCCAAATTCTTCGACAAGTTATCTCCAGGAACAAATCTTCCAGTCCCTTCTTGCTGGGTGAATGCCCCTGTGCCAGCAGCCTGGGAGGGAGCGGCATCTCGCAACAGCAGAACTCCAGAACCTTCCATGTCTGGTCTTCTATCCTGGAGACCTCTCGTGGATTGCGCACTTCAAACATTTCAACAGATTCTCTGACAGTTCTAAAATAAAGCCTTTCTGGTTACAGGCACATGAGCATCACGTAACACGTGCCTTTGTGCAATTACAAGATGGGGAAAATGCAAGCTGATTTCTGTATGTTTGAAAAGCAACCAAAGCAACCAGATGCCACGACCACCTGGAGCAGGGTGGTGGGTTAACGAGAGGCTGAAAGTGACTCCAGTGTAGGAATGATGAGGACAAGGCAGGTGACAGGCAACAGCTGGCATGAAAGAACCTTCTGAGTGGTGCCTGTAAACCGTAGGAACCCTCACATACTCCCCATGAAGAAGCACTTCCCGTCCTAGCCCTACCAGCACATTGTAACAGGACCCACGGAATGAAAGCCATCCTGTGGGCAAGATCCACTGGAAACACAAGACCAGCGCTAGCTTGAACAAGACCACCCAAGCACCAACCACGTGACATCACATGATACTGGTCATGTGATGCTCCCCCAAAGACAGTTAAACCTCTGGAGCTGGCAAGCTGCTCAGCTGCCTCCTGGACCCTAAGAATCCATGGTTTGCACAGCCTCCGGTGGCTCCATGGGGACAGTGACTACAGCTTTGTGCTCAGAGCACCATTGGGCTCCGCTGGCCTAACTCTGGACTAAACCTCTCTCCGTCTTGGATACATCTGGGGCAGAAGTCAAAGGCTGAGCACATCAGCCTGTCATCAGGGTGTGTTTCTCTCTTGAGGGACCCACATGCCCCGAGGACAAAGACCGGCCATCCAGGCTAGAAGGCAGGAGACAGAGAGGTACCTGTGGAGGAATTTGAGCAAGTGGCTGCAGGGCTGCCGGAGGCATCTGGAGGGGCTGCAGCTGAGCAGGGGCCACCACTTGGGAGGCTGGAGCCAGGTACGGAGGCAGGTGAGGGGGCACTGGTTGGAGAGAGCCCACAGGCTGTGAGGCCAGGACCTGCGGCAGGGGTACTGGCTGGGCCAGGAGAGGAGGCTAGAAAGAGAGAAGGGGCGTCTCTTAGGCCACTGCCCTCCTGAGATACACCCTAAGTACTTAGACATGACACACATTCACACATACACATAGTCACACACATGTTCAAACACCCAGCCTGGAGCCCAGGACACATGGATCTGAGAGAACCACTGTGTGTAATGGGGCCTTCTGAGTGCCACAGAAGCCTGAATTCTACAGACCCAAGAGATCAGCCCCACGTCCATCTACACCTCAGGCCCTGAGGAGAAGGAGCACAGGCGGCCTGGACCTGCCAGAAGACTCACAGACCCTGGGCTCAGGCTAGGCAAGATGGACAGGCAGGGCCTGGGGGAACCAAGGCACCCATGGTACACATAAGGAGAGCAGTCAGCACTCACCTGGTGGGCAGGGGCTGTGGGTTGGCCTGGGCCCGTCGGCACAGGGGTGCTGGGCGGCGGCAGCACAGGGGTGAAGCTCATGGCCGGCTCTGGGAAATGCTGCTGCGGGAGTGGAGGGCAGGCAGGGGCTGGGACGGTGCCCACCGACAGGCCAGGCTGCAAACAGCCCCCAGAGCCACACTCATCAGCTGCCCTAAAGACCCCCACCAAGCACACACTCACCATTTTCAGGGACCCATCTTTCACGCCATGTCTGCCATCCTGTCAGGGACACTTTCTTAGAAACATGACTCAGGAGAAGCAAGGTACAATGGCTCCTAAACCTCCCAGTCAGAGAATGTGCTAGAACATCAGCTCCACAGACTATCATGCAAACAAGAGATCTGTGGAACCTTGGAAAACGCTGGTTATGGTACTGAATGGGGGAAAAGTAAAAATGTGTACATCTCTCACTTATGCGACTACATAAAATATGTACATATTCACAGAATATGGAAATATGGGAATAAAGGGGAGAAGAGCTGGAGAGAGAGGTGCTCTACTGGACCGCGAGCCTCCCATGACTTGCCATCAGGAGAGAACCAGGGCCACAGACGGAAGCCTTCCCTACCAGGCACGGCATAGACGTAGACTGGGAAAGAGGCAAAAATACGAGTGCTGGATGTTCGAGACTGATAACTTGTTCATTTTTAGGCATGGTACTTTTTAAGGTATTTTTAGGTAAATGGTACTGGGTCTTGTTTTCAGAGTCTTGATCCTGCAGAGATATAGACTAAAATATCCTGGAGCAAACATCTTTCTGTATAGGATTTACTTCAAAATACTGGGAATGCGAGCAGGTGATAGCAACGGAAAAAAACCCTGAGATGACTTCTGAAGTCGAGAACACACTGACATCAGGATTTTCTCTCACTTGAGGTTTTCTAGACGAAGCAGGTGACCATAATTTCCAAAACCATTATCACTCACTTCATCTTCTACAGTAAGTGCTGTATGAAAAGCAGCAGGGGTTGGATGGAACTTTTCCTTTGCGTTTACTTGAAGCTGCAAGGCAGAATGAGTCACCTGCACACATGTTCCCAAAGCCACAGTCCCTAGCCTGGCAAGAGTCAGGAGCTCGGCAGCCTGGAAGCCTCCAAGGAGGAGCAGCTTGTACTCCCGACTCCACCGACTGTGCCTTTTCTTCCCTGGATCTCAGGGGCACATCACCATGACAACACTCCCCAGGAGCCCTCGGTGCACCCCAGGGACTCCTTCTGTCCAAGGTGTTTTTGTGTAAATAGGCAAGGGGTGGAAGAAATCACTCCAGCCAATGTCAGGTGCTTCCTGGCCAGGCCCTCGATTTCCCTATGCTCGGGCATGCTGGCCTGTGAACCAAAACCAGGACAGGCGCAGCACTGCAGGGCTGTGCGGAGAGCATACGGTGTGGCTGGGAAAGTACAACCCTGCCCTGGAGGGGATGAGGGCCAGTGGAAGGTTCCAGCTCAGCCCCAGCTTAGGCGACCTAGAGCCCAAAACACTGCTCTGAGAAGTGAACGCTTACTGCTGTAAAGTCAAAGTTCACTTAATTTCGTGAACGAGGCAAACTGCAAATGCAAATTGCAAGTGATTTCTGGGCTCCAGTCAGCTTCAACTGCTTTTCCAAAGGGGCTTTCTGAGCCTGAGCAGTTAGGAGGGGAGAGAAGAGGGATAGAGGCAACTGGAAAGGCTGGCACCCAGCACTCAGGTAAGCCCCCAAAAGGCAACCCCGGTGGGAGAGCAATTTATCAAAAGCACACGTGTGAGAGCATGAATGGAAGCCACTGTGACTGAGCACGAGGCGGGAGAGGCTCCCGGGGCAGAGGCACCAGCCTGGGCACTCCGGGCCTGAGAGGCATCTGAGTCTCCCCCGGACCTCTCTCTGCAGCCTGGCTCAAGGGCAACTTCTCTGGGACTGACTGACCTGGGACTGGGACTGGAGGCAAGCCACTGCTTTGCTTTCTTTGACATTAGAAAAAAATCAAAATAAAAAATAAATGAAATGTGACTCCCTCATCTAGCAATTTCCATCTCCTCTAACATCAGACTTTCCACATCTCACAAATTTTTCTACAGGCATAAGCATGAGGCCCTTTTGATCCTGCTTCTGAAACATCACTAGGAACATTTCCTGTGATTTGGTTGTTCAGCAGGGGTTGGAGGGTTTCACCTGCAAAAACATGTTCCCAAAGCCACAGTCCCTAGCCTGGCAAGAGTCAGGAGCTCGGCAGCCTGGAAGCCTCCAAGGAGGAGCAGCTTGTACTCCCGACTCCACCGACTGTGCCTTTTCTTCCCTGGATCTCAGGGGCACATCACCATGACAACACTCCCCAGGAGCCCTCGGTGCACCCCAGGGACTCCTTCTGTCCAAGGTGTTTTTGTGTAAATAGGCAAGGGGTGGAAGAAATCACTCCAGCCAATGTCAGGTGCTTCCTGGCCAGGCCCTCGATTTCCCTATGCTCGGGCATGCTGGCCTGTGAACCAAAACCAGGACAGGCGCAGCACTGCAGGGCTGTGCGGAGAGCATACGGTGTGGCTGGGAAAGTACAACCCTGCCCTGGAGGGGATGAGGGCCAGTGGAAGGTTCCAGCTCAGCCCCAGCTTAGGCGACCTAGAGCCCAAAACACTGCTCTGAGAAGTGAACGCTTACTGCTGTAAAGTCAAAGTTCACTTAATTTCGTGAACGAGGCAAACTGCAAATGCAAATTGCAAGTGATTTCTGGGCTCCAGTCAGCTTCAACTGCTTTTCCAAAGGGGCTTTCTGAGCCTGAGCAGTTAGGAGGGGAGAGAAGAGGGATAGAGGCAACTGGAAAGGCTGGCACCCAGCACTCAGGTAAGCCCCCAAAAGGCAACCCCGGTGGGAGAGCAATTTATCAAAAGCACACGTGTGAGAGCATGAATGGAAGCCACTGTAACTGAGCACGAGGCGGGAGAGGCTCCCGGGGCAGAGGCACCAGCCTGGGCACTCCGGGCCTGAGAGGCATCTGAGTCTCCCCCGGACCTCTCTCTGCAGCCTGGCTCAAGGGCAACTTCTCTGGGACTGACTGACCTGGGACTGGGACTGGAGGCAAGCCACTGCTTTGCTTTCTTTGACATTAGAAAAAAATCAAAATAAAAAATAAATGAAATGTGACTCCCTCATCTAGCAATTTCCATCTCCTCTAACATCAGACTTTCCACATCTCACAAATTTTTCTACAGGCATAAGCATGAGGCCCTTTTGATCCTGCTTCTGAAACATCACTAGGAACATTTCCTGTGATTTGGTTGTTCCCATATCTCTAACTTTTACTGGCAGCATAATAAGCCGAAGAGAAATGCTGGGAGATACTTAACACTCTCTCAGGGACACTGGATGCTGAGACAAACTCAAAGGTTTCATTGCTATAAATGATGCTTTTCTGTCACCTTTGCAACAGTCAGAAAAGCCCAGCATTAGCCACTGGGCAGGACCTTGTCAGCTTTATCACAGCTTTGCATGTATGGGTGTCACTGCACTGTTTTCAGGATTTTCTCACCTGGCAGGTCTTTCAGGGTCCATCGCAGGCTGCTCTAGCCTGCAACCCTGCAATTACTGGCAAGGATGGACCTCCCATGGGCCTACGTTAGCCTGGTGCAGAACTGACACCAGGCCAGCACGGGCTGGAGGGACCATCACAGACTCAAGGCCATGTGGACAGGAACACTGGCCAGAGGGCTGGGCTGACTCACCGTGGCAGGCTGCGGGTAGGCTCCCAGTGAGGGCAGGCTCTGTGGCAAGACAGGCCCATCACTCACGCTCACCGGGGGGCTGCACACACACTGGGCTGGGGGCGGTGCTCCATCGGCCAGCGAGCCCAGCACAACACTCTGCTGGCTGCTCTGCGAGTCTGAATACACTGTGGAGCCCTGGCCGCTGTCGAACGTGCTGTCCGCTGCGGAGGGAAGAGAGAAGCACGGCTCAAAGCAGGAACCTCCAAACATCACCCACGGCACTGCACACAAGTCTCAGGAAAGGTAAACGTGGGACAGCTTCTCTGTGTATTTTCTACTGTAAAACAAAGACTTGGCTGCATTTCCAGATCCCACACATAGTACATGTGCATTATTTTCAACCGTCAACTACAGGACAGTACAGGGCTGTAACTGCACCACCCAGAAACGGCCCTGGTGGCCTACACCCCACACTGCTGACACCTGCTGGTGCTCACGATGGATCCCAGGTGGGCACTTCACACCATCCTCTGTAGGCTGCATGGCCGTCTCCAGGCTTACAGATAGGGATCCCACCTGGCACCTGACCTGGCCTTGAAAGTGAGCGCTTTTAACTCCTCAAAGGTATAATGAGATGAAATGTCCAAGTCAGGAAAAGCTGCAGTCATGTGGAGGGGAATAATTGCCACCTGTGTTTTACAGTAGATGATGGCGGTCTCAAGACCCTGACTCACCTCCACTCACCATAGCAAAGAGCCTGAATTAGGAAGACATAGCTCCATATCTAGTCCCTCACTTCACAGGCTTGGGCCTACCATGGCTGGAAAACGGGGCTGACAAGGCCTCTGCCTCCCAGAGAGTCCAAAGACTCTGCAGCCTCAAGGTGGGCCCCCAAGAGGCCAGCTTCAACCAAGGTCAGCTCAGATTAGCCTGTCACACCCAGCCTGGATGGAAGGAGCTGTCGGACCATGGTGGCACACACAGGACTGCTGTGGCCCACAGGCTGGTCTCACCAAGACACTCCTGGGAAGAGAGGGACCCTGCATGGTCATGACAGACAAGAGTGAAAAGAAAAAACCTGTTTGAAGTGGCACTTTTGTTTTATTGCCTCCAGCTTCCAAAAACTATATAAGCATTAGGATTTGCCACCTATGAACACCAAGCTATTTCTACAGAACACCTTTCAGTTTTTATTTTAGACAAATAAAGCAAAAGAGGACTCTTGCTGGCTTTGTGACAAAACAATTTTTCACAAGAGCTAATCAAAACTTATCTTGACTCAGGAAGACTTAAGAATGCTGAGGTTTAATTGTGAAAAACCAATTAAACAAGTGGCTCTGCTTTCTGATGAGGTGGCTAGGAATCATGGCTACTTAGACACAGAGAGAGAGGCCGAAACAGAGAACACGTGCACATGAGAGGTGGAAAGCGTGTGTACATGAGACAAAGACAGAGTAAGTGCACGCACAAGACCAATTTCAAGTAGAATGACTTTAATTATATATGTGACATTTTACCTTTTTAAGTGAATGTTTATTGGTATAATAAAAATTATTTTTACAGTAACTGTGAACACAATTGGCAAACTGTTCGCACACTCACTGATGCCGGCCCAAGCTTGAGCTTGACCTGGACTATGGCGAGCCACTGACAGAACACAAAGTGGGACCTTATAACACATGATATGCAAGTCTGTATGTGTCCGTCTTGCTACCTAAGACCAGGTCCTCTACAGTGTCGTGAGTGCTGCCTGGGGTGTCCCCACTAGTTCATCTAAAGGAGGCACCATGTGGTCCAGCCAGCCACAGGCACTGCGGCCAGAGGGAGGGCTGAGCCAGGCTTTCTGCTCTGACCATATCAAGGTGCAGAAGCGTGCAGGCAGGGTGCTGTGGACTGTGGGTTACAGGGAGACACAATGCCCATGTGCACCATAGACGTGCATGTGCCCATGTCCAGATATGTCGAGAAGCATTTAATCTCTGGAAGTCCAAAGATGTCTAGCATCAGCAACTTTCAGGGAGGAAAATTAACTGGCTTTCGCTGTATTATCCTCTTGAATTTTCTGGATTTTGTATAACGTGACTATATCATCTACTTAAAAGATTATTATTCAACTGGCCAAAAAGTTCACTTGGGCTCTTCTGTTAAGACATCATGGAAAAACTCGAATAAACCTTGGGTCAACCCAATACAACAAACAGGTAAGAATGTTTGTGAGAGCTGTGGCATGACAGAAGCACAGTTCTCAGTCAGGAAGTGGATCTGTTTGCGGACACAACGTCCACCTAAACTCTTCTGTTAATTCACACCTGTGCAGCAGGTCAAGCCTGTATCAAAACTTCTTACCACAGCATCGCATATTTTAGGTCCCAAACTGTCTCTCTGCAAAGTTCAACAAAAGGAAATTTAGTAATTCCTGTCCTAAAAATGGTTCAACAAAAAATTGTGTTTTCAAAGTGTGTCCTGGTATGCTTTTATAGGAAAGCTTTTTCCTATAAAAAGTTTACACCTTTGAATTAATTTTTTGGTTTACCAGAAAATGGAGTGACAATGTAGCATGTCTATTCCTTAAAGCAAACTTGAGCAGGTAGGAGAGAAGTAAATGGGGGGCAACCTGTCTCAAAGAGAGGGCTAGTTACTGACTTGAATTTAAACAGTCTACTGTGAACAACATTTTACTATTTTACTGATAAAGAAAGGATGTAATTATTAAATAAACAGAGTATTCTGGTCTTTCCACTCAAGCAATCTAAAATGGTGTCTTGGACAGGTGGCTCCATGCTTACTCACAGAACAGACAGAAAAGACTACATCCTCCATCCTTGGCTCACTGCTGATTTTTAGGATACTGAGGGTAAGGGCAGAATTTCCACTTAGACAGGACAACAACACTCAGTTCTCCCTTCCAGAGGTCTGAGACGAAGCCAGGCACAAATTGACCCCCACCAATCCATTGGTGACTCTCCCTAGGAAACATACTAAAGGTCTCACAGACTCAGTCCCAAAAGGGAGAAAACCTTGCAAGTGTATAACCCAATAAAACTCACAACCGAGACCACAACACCTGGAGGCTGAAGCCACTGGCAGCCCCAGAACCACAGCATGGGGCTCCGACACCTTGGGTCACCCAATACAACAAACAGGTTAATTGAATGTTTGCTGAACTTTCAGAGCTGTTTGGTTTTCCTTTTTTGAAACGTGACTATATCATCTACTTAAAAGATTATTATTCAACTGGCCAAAAGTTCACTTGGGCTCTTCTGTTAAGACATCATGGAAAACTCGAATAAACCTTGGGTCAACCCAATACAACAAACAGGTAAGAATGTTTGTGAGAGCTGTGGCATGACAGAAGCACAGTTCTCAGTCAGGAAGTGGATCTGTTTGGACACAACGTCCACCTAAACTCTTCTGTTAATTCACACCTGTGCAGCAGGTCAAGCCTGTATCAAAACTTCTTACCACAGCATCGCATATTTTAGGTCCCAAACTGTCTCTCTGCAAAGTTCAACAAAAGGAAATTTAGTAATTCCTGTCCTAAAAATGGTTCAACAAAAAATTGTGTTTTCAAAGTGTGTCCTGGTATGCTTTTATAGGAAAGCTTTTTCCTATAAAAAGTTTACACCTTTGAATTAATTTTTTGGTTTACCAGAAAATGGAGTGACAATGTAGCATGTCTATTCCTTAAAGCAAACTTGAGCAGGTAGGAGAGAAGTAAATGGGGGGCAACCTGTCTCAAAGAGAGGGCTAGTTACTGACTTGAATTTAAACAGTCTACTGTGAACAACATTTTACTATTTTACTGATAAAGAAAGGATGTAATTATTAAATAAACAGAGTATTCTGGTCTTTCCACTCAAGCAATCTAAAATGGTGTCTTGGACAGGTGGCTCCATGCTTACTCACAGAACAGACAGAAAAGACTACATCCTCCATCCTTGGCTCACTGCTGATTTTTAGGATACTGAGGGTAAGGGCAGAATTTCCACTTAGACAGGACAACAACACTCAGTTCTCCCTTCCAGAGGTCTGAGACGAAGCCAGGCACAAATTGACCCCCACCAATCCATTGGTGACTCTCCCTAGGAAACATACTAAAGGTCTCACAGACTCAGTCCCAAAAGGGAGAAAACCTTGCAAGTGTATAACCCAATAAAACTCACAACCGAGACCACAACACCTGGAGGCTGAAGCCACTGGCAGCCCCAGAACCACAGCATGGGGCTCCGACACCTCCACTGGTCAGTAACTGCAGGGCTGAGGCATAGCCCTCAGGTGCCCTGGGAGGCCGGGCTGAGATTACCAGATGGGATGAGTAACTGAACTGATTCAGCCCCACCCCCGCTGGTTCGGTTCTGCGTCAGGAGGTTCTGCGTCTGTCTGGATGCTTGTCCCCATCTGTCCTGAGAAGCTCAACTTCAGGGAGCCTCTGGTCACAGATCTCTCTGCAACGCAGGGATGTCTCCTATGTCCTCCCTGGAAGAACACTAGTCCCACACACATCATCCACCCCTACAGATGGGTTAGGGGGAGGGGCAACAAGGGGAGAGGGCACCCGGGGGGGCAGCACTCACAGGCCAGGGAGGTGGCACTGGCCGGCAGCACAGGGGCGAGGAGGTGCTGGTCGGCTTCGGGCTCCTCACACTCAGGCAGCCCGGACTGTGAGTGGTAGGTCACCTGGACCTGCAAGGGTGTGGGTGGGCCCCTCATCTTGTCAGGGCTGCCGAGGTCCCGCTGCTCCTGGGGCTGCAGCGCCGGCCAGATCCGCTTCCGCCGCCACTGGATCAATGCCACGCGGTCACGGATGGACTTGGCCACAATCTTCACATCACTCTCATGGAAAAATCCTGACTCAATCTGCAAAGGAAATCACCATGTCATTACTGGGGCCAGCCCCACTTCCAGGGCAACCCTGCCATCTGCAATGCCACCTCCTGCCTAAGAAGTCTCTGCCCTAAGCCCCCTCCTCAGATCCCTCACCCTCCTCACCAAGCCCATTCCTGTCATGGACACTCTCCTTGTCCTGTATACACTCCCACCACTGACTGTAGATCCATTGGCTCACTCAAAGGGGTAAGGGCAGAATTTCCACTTAGACAGGACAACAACACTCAGTTCTCCCTTCCAGAGGTCTGAGACGAAGCCAGGCACAAATTGACCCCCACCAATCCATTGGTGACTCTCCCTAGGAAACATACTAAAGGTCTCACAGACTCAGTCCCAAAAGGGAGAAAACCTTGCAAGTGTATAACCCAATAAAACTCACAACCGAGACCACAACACCTGGAGGCTGAAGCCACTGGCAGCCCCAGAACCACAGCATGGGGCTCCGACACCTCCACTGGTCAGTAACTGCAGGGCTGAGGCATAGCCCTCAGGTGCCCTGGGAGGCCGGGCTGAGATTACCAGATGGGATGAGTAACTGAACTGATTCAGCCCCACCCCCGCTGGTTCGGTTCTGCGTCAGGAGGTTCTGCGTCTGTCTGGATGCTTGTCCCCATCTGTCCTGAGAAGCTCAACTTCAGGGAGCCTCTGGTCACAGATCTCTCTGCAACGCAGGGATGTCTCCTATGTCCTCCCTGGAAGAACACTAGTCCCACACACATCATCCACCCCTACAGATGGGTTAGGGGGAGGGGCAACAAGGGGAGAGGGCACCCGGGGGGGCAGCACTCACAGGCCAGGGAGGTGGCACTGGCCGGCAGCACAGGGGCGAGGAGGTGCTGGTCGGCTTCGGGCTCCTCACACTCAGGCAGCCCGGACTGTGAGTGGTAGGTCACCTGGACCTGCAAGGGTGTGGGTGGGCCCCTCATCTTGTCAGGGCTGCCGAGGTCCCGCTGCTCCTGGGGCTGCAGCGCCGGCCAGATCCGCTTCCGCCGCCACTGGATCAATGCCACGCGGTCACGGATGGACTTGGCCACAATCTTCACATCACTCTCATGGAAAAATCCTGACTCAATCTGCAAAGGAAATCACCATGTCATTACTGGGGCCAGCCCCACTTCCAGGGCAACCCTGCCATCTGCAATGCCACCTCCTGCCTAAGAAGTCTCTGCCCTAAGCCCCCTCCTCAGATCCCTCACCCTCCTCACCAAGCCCATTCCTGTCATGGACACTCTCCTTGTCCTGTATACACTCCCACCACTGACTGTAGATCCACACAGACAGTGACCAACTCACGCCAGTCTGACCCAGTTCCTGGGGCTGTGACAACCCAGCAGAAGATCGTCACCATGGGCCAGTTGTGCGAGGTAAGGGGAGATCCTAATCTGTCTCTGGCAGGGTCAAAACACAGGGCTGCCCCCATCGGCTGGGCCCCAGGTCTTTCCTGGAGCCCCTCACTCTAGCTGGCCAAGGGCAGGAAAGAGGTCCTGGCTGCATCTGGGTGCTCAGGGACAGGAGCCTCAGCCAACACTGTCCTCAGTGTTGTCCTGGGCACTCTCTGAGACATCACAGAGGCTGGAGAAAACACACATTTGGTAGCAAGAGACCAGGAAGGTGTGCACCCATGCCTAACAACACTCGGAGCCCAAATTCACCCAAGAGAGCACAGCAGGGCATCTGTAAAGGAGTCGAGGCTCTCAAGGAAACACCATGGTGCTGTCTGACAACGCTGTGGCAAAACCACTCTGCAGCAGACGCCAGGTTCCTCATCATCGCTGTGGGGTTCCCCAAGTGAGGAGAGAAAACCAGAAACAAACCTTGTGGCCCTAGATGGGAAGAGTGTGAATGCACAGTTTTCAAAGTACAACAGATACAAACACACTAGACGGAGGTGTGAGCACGTGCATGTGAGAAGTACAAGCGGCCATAGAGTGCAGGGCTCCCCATGAGACGGCAGCTTCAAGCTTGCAGGGAAAGGGTGAGAGGAGCTGGACACCTCACTGAGCCTGAAATCGAGGACATGCTCGCAAAATGACAGACAGCACGACAACACGGAAGCCAGCACCAGGGCCTCCTACTGGTTGAATCTGGGGCATTCTGAGCACCAGAATGAACAGTGATGCCATGAGGGTTTGAAGGACGTGTCCACAGATGCATACAGGAGACACAGCTGATCTGTGGTGGCAGGAGGGACGGGTCCGCCTCTATGAGGTCACACAAAGGACTGCCACAGGCACGCCATCTCTCTGCCCCTTCGGTCTCTCGGCCTCTGTCTCTGTGTCTCTCCTTTTGTCTCTGTCTCTGTCTTTCCCTTTCTCTGTCTGTCTCTCCGCCTCTCTATCTCTCCTGTCTCTCTCTCCCTCTTGTGGATCACTTTCTCCCATGAAGCCACATTATAAGCTCCCCTATGGAATGTTTGGTCACTGAGTCTCTCACCACCAGTCAGGTGAGCAAGCCAACCCTCAGCCCTGGTCAGCCCTGGTCAGCCCTGGCAGACACCTGGCTACGCCTCGTGAAGGGCCCTGAGCCAGAAGCATGTGCTAAGCTGCTCCTGGATTCCTGACCTCAGAGACTGTGCAAGGCCCTGTGAGTCCAGAGAGATATAAGTAAATGGGAAGTATAGTGAAGATGGAATATTTCTATAGTCTCAAGGCACCTCCCTACGAAATACTTATTAATTTAACTGCATGTGGAGACCTCTGGCAGACACCCTCGTGCACATGACCCTGAGATCACGATCCCTGAGGAGTGTCCTCCATGGGCTGGCTGCGGGGAACGACCCTGCTCTTGCACTCCTGCCCTGAAAGCATCACTGGACAGCCCCAGACCCTGGGTGGGGTGGGGCTGCTCTCCGAGTTGTGATAGCTGAGGCGGCTGTTAGGAAAGTCCCCATCTGTGACAAAGAGACACGGATAGATTCAGAGTTGAAGTCATCTCAAACACATCAGTCCCACAGCTGCAACTTTTCCGTACATTTGTGATTACTTCAGAAGACTCCTTTCAGAAGACATCTCCATTGGAGAGAATGAACTGTGCTGACATCGGCAGATGCCCACCCTGAGGCCCCCACGAGACCCAGCCCAGGACCGAGGTGCGAGCTGGGCTGTGCCCGTGGACATGACTTGCTGAAGAGGCCAAGAAGGAGTTCAGAGTCACCCGCCTGACCAGAGGCCACTGAAAAGAAGGCATCCCACAGACGCGCCTGTCTGCCATTTCTATTTTCTGCCCATGACCCACTTTTCCTTACATCTCCGTTTTCACAGTCACCCCCAGTGATCCTCTCCAAAGTGTTTCTTCTATTTTTTCCCAAACAGGAGAGAACTCGGCCCCACCGGGGCATCCTACTGTCTGGAGGCTGTGGAGGTAGAAGGGCTGGCACCACCAGCACGAGAACTCACCCTTCTCTCAGCCCTGGGGGATCTCTGTTCTGATCCACATCCACACAGGCCACCTCACTGCATCCTCTACCCACCCCCTGCACCCCCTGCCCCGTACCCCACTGGACCTGCAGGAGGTGATGGTAGATGGAGAGGAGAAAGCTCTCCATCAGCCCGCCCGCCCCCGGGAGCCTCAGGAAGCAGCCTTATCTTCAAGACTCAATGCTCGCTAATCTCAGGCGTTAACAAACTGGGTGCCAGGTCCTAGAATTGTGTTGAGTGAAAGCAATCAGCCAGTGAACACCCAGGAGAGCTGCCAGGGGACTGTGAGCTCTGGATGTCTCAGCTTAGGCTGTCTCCAGGGAGAGCCCAGGAGAGGCCCAGGCCGCTGCCATCAGGACCCAAGGGAGGAGAGCCTCAGACCCCAGTGTTGGCTCTCGTGTTTACAGGTGTGTGGGAAGGGGAAGAGAGTGGAGGGAGTCAGACCTCACCAAGGGCTGCAGGACCAGCACTGACGAGTAAGGCCCGCCAGGAAAAAACAGTAGGAGCCAGTAACAACCGGGGCACTTGTGCAGGAGGAAGACCTCACTGCGCAAATGCGGCCACTTTCAGCTCATCACAGGCACTCCAGGGTTCTGGGATCATTCTGTTTCTTAAGCAGAGTGTTGGGTATGTGTTTTTTATTATTCCTTAACAGAACACAGTGATATGCCTTCTTCCGTACATTTGTGATTACTTCAGAAGACTCCTTTCAGAAGACATCTCCATTGGAGAGAATGAACTGTGCTGACATCGGCAGATGCCCACCCTGAGGCCCCCACGAGACCCAGCCCAGGACCGAGGTGCGAGCTGGGCTGTGCCCGTGGACATGACTTGCTGAAGAGGCCAAGAAGGAGTTCAGAGCCACCCGCCTGACCAGAGGCCACTGAAAAGAAGGCATCCCACAGACGCGCCTGTCTGCCATTTCTATTTTCTGCCCATGACCCACTTTTCCTTACATCTCCGTTTTCACAGTCACCCCCAGTGATCCTCTCCAAAGTGTTTCTTCTATTTTTTCCCAAACAGGAGAGAACTCGGCCCCACCGGGGCATCCTACTGTCTGGAGGCTGTGGAGGTAGAAGGGCTGGCACCACCAGCACAAGAACTCACCCTTCTCTCAGCCCTGGGGGATCTCTGTTCTGATCCACATCCACACAGGCCACCTCACTGCATCCTCTACCCACCCCCTGCACCCCCTGCCCCGTACCCCACTGGACGTGCAGGAGGTGATGGTAGATGGAGAGGAGAAAGCTCTCCATCAGCCCGCCCCGCCCCAGGGAGCCTCAGGAAGCAGCCTTATCTTCAAGACTCAATGCTCGCTAATCTCAGGCGTTAACAAACTGGGTGCCAGGTCCTAGAATTGTGTTGAGTGAAAGCAATCAGCCAGTGAACACCCAGGAGAGCTGCCAGGGGACTGTGAGCTCTGGATGTCTCAGCTTAGGCTGTCTCCAGGGAGAGCCCAGGAGAGGCCCAGGCCGCTGCCATCAGGACCCAAGGGAGGAGAGCCTCAGACCCCAGTGTTGGCTCTCGTGTTTACAGGTGTGTGGGAAGGGGAAGAGAGTGGAGGGGAGTCAGACCCTCACCAAGGGCTGCAGGACCAGCACTGACGAGTAAGGCCCCGCCAGGAAAAAACAGTAGGAGCCAGTAACAACCGGGGCACTTGTGCAGGAGGAAGACCTCACTGCGCAAATGCGGCCACTTTCAGCTCATCACAGGCACTCCAGGGTTCTGGGATCATTCTGTTTCTTAAGCAGAGTGTTGGGTATGTGTTTTTTATTATTCCTTAACAGAACACAGTGATATGCCTTCTTCTGCATGGATGCCATACAGCACGGAGGATGTTCCCCAAGAAAAAGTGCTTTCAAAGGAAACACAGGAGAGAAAAGAGGAAGGGGCCGGGCCCAATGCCTGAGCTGTGAACTCCTAGAGACACCTCCTACCTATGAGTCCAGTCAGGTGCCCCACTTGGTGAGAATGGGGCCATGGCTATAGGCACGGGTATGCACACAAGGACCCAGAGGCGCATCTGTGATGTCGCAGGGGGTGGAGCGCGTAGCCAAGGTATTCTGAATGTTGAGTCAGAGGAGGAATGTGTCCTCTCAGGCATGTAGGAAGGTCCAGGGAAGGGGTCCAGGCCATGTTTGGGTACCACTGTCTTATAACTGAAAAGTGTCCAGAACAAAACCAAGAATGGAGCCAGAGCTGGAGGAAGTCCTTGGTCCAGTGGATTCACAGATGGCTCCAGCTCATCCAGGCCCCAGGGCCTCCAGGACACACCACCATGTGGATCTGTGCCCTCTGTCATCCTTATACCACCACTACGCAGTGCTCGTGGGGGAACAAGACCACTGCTCCTCACCTGTGCTTCCTGAGGGGCCTGCACATCAACCGACGCAAGCCCTCAAGGCCATCCAGGGACCTAGGTCATCTTCAGGCTGGGCAGTCCCACCTCTCCAGGCCTGCCTCCCTTCCTCCTGCCACCAGGACAGCTAGAGCTGCGGTTCAGATACCCCCAATCTCCACGGTCCCTCCAGGAGACTCTCCAAATGCAGCTCGCCCTCCTGAACCTCAGCTCACAGGATACCAGCCTATACACCAACTTTCTGGCCACTTATGCTTATGCTTTAGACTTCAGCAGAAAACATGGAGGGACCAGTGTCACAGCATGGAGAAAGAGAGGTCCTGAATTCATAGGACTGAGGGCTGGTAATTCTTTTTACTTTTTTAAATGTGGAGTCTAAAAAATAATATGTTTATATATAAATATTATATATATATATATATATATATATATATAAATAACAGAAATAGACTTAGAGCCATAAAAAATAAAAATAAACTATGATTATCAAAGGAGAAAGGGAGGAGGTAGGGACAAATTAGGTTTAGAGATTAACAGATACAAACTACTATACTAAAATAGATAAGCTGGTAATTACCTTAATGCACCTCTCAGCAATTCAACAGCACTATGCAAGGTCATAGAAAGATACTCTGGGAAACCATGAGCTAAACAACTCTATTCAATCCAATTATAGCAGAGGTGTCTGTTTCTGGGTCCAGAAATTTGACCAGCAGCTGGGAAGGAGTCCTGACATGAGCTCCATGCCATGAGCAGGACGTCACACCTCCACACATACCAGCAGGGGCACAGGCTGCTATCCACTGGAGGGCAGGGTCCTGGCTGGTCACTCACCTCCCACTCCTGTCATGCTCCAACCTGCTGTAACCACCTAAACCAAGCTCCATGGACCCCTCACCTGACATGTACCCAGTCCCCCTAGCTCCCCTTGGTTCATCGCTCCCACAACTTACATGGCATAGCCAGACTCAGCTTCTTCATCTAACCAGAGTTTCATGGTACACTGGTGAGCACAGGCTGGCCCCAAATATATCCTACCCACAGGAGCTTAAGCAGGAGTCTCCCCTCCACCTCTTGTAGCCCACCTTCCAGGGCCATGCCAGGGTCCTTCCCTATCAAATTACCAGTGGCCTTATTAACAGAAATAGGACAAAATAATTTTACAATTTCTATCAAACTACAAAAGACCCCAATAATAATCTTCAGAAAGAACAGCAGAGTTGGAGGAATCACACTCCCTACCTTCTGACTATACCAAAAAGCTAGTTATCAAAACAATAGGGTACTGGCACAAAAACAGAAGATATATACCAATGGAATAGACAAAAAGCCACACACTTTCAAAATAATAAAATCAAAAATAAACCCACACACTTACGGTCAATTAAACTATGCCAAAGAGGCAGGTATATACATTGGAGAAAAGAAAGTCTCTTCAATAAGTGGTGCTGGGAAAACTGGACAGCTACATGTAAAAGAATGAAATTAGAATATCCTCTAGCATCACATACAAAAATAAATTCAAAATGGATTAAAGACCTCAATGTAAGACTAGATACTATAAACTAGAGGAAAATACAGGCAGAACACTCTTTGACATAAATCACAGCAATATTCGTTTGGATATGTCTCCTAGAGTAATCAAAATAAAGGCAAAAATAAACAAATGGGATCTACTTAAATTTAAAAGCCTTTACAGAGTAAAGGAAACTACAAAGAAAACAAGAAGGCAAACTACAGAATGAGAGCAAATATTTGCAAATTATGCAAATGAAAACGGATTCATTTCCAAAATATGCAAACAGTTCATATATATGTGTGTGCGTGTGTGTGTGTGTATATATATGTATATATATATATCCTTATACAGCAATCAAAAAAATGGGCAGAAGACTTAACTAGACACTTGTCCAAAGAAGACATACAGATGGCCAACAGGTACATGAAAAGATGTTTAACACTGCTAATCATTGGACAAGTGCAAATCCAAACTGCAATGAGGTATCCCATCAAACTTGTCAGAATGGCCATCTTCAAAAGTCCACAAATAATAAATGCTGGCAAGCATGTGGAGAAACGGGAACTCTTCTACACTGTTGGGGTGAATGCGAACTGATGCAGCCAATATGGAGAACAGTATGGAGGCTGCTTAAGAAACAGAGTTACGATATGACCCAGCAATCCCACTCCTAGGTATATAACTGGAAAAGACAAAAACTCTATTTCAAAAAAAACCACATGCACCTCAGTGTTCACAGCAGCACTATTTACAATAGCCAAGACACAGAAACAAAATGTCACAGAAACTAAAAGTCACGGACAGATGAATGAACAAGAACAATGTGATATTGCATATATAAAGGAGTGCTATTTGAATAAAAAAGAAATATTACTCATCCATAAAAAAGAATGGAATGATTTTTTTGTTCTTCAAAAAGAATGAAATGATGTCAATTGCAGCAACATGGATGGACCTAAAGATTATCATACTAAGTGAAGTCAGAGAAAGAGAAATAATCATATAATATACATTGGAGAAAAGAAAGTCTCTTCAATAAGTGGTGCTGGGAAAACTGGACAGCTACATGTAAAAGAATGAAATTAGAATATCCTCTAGCATCACATACAAAAATAAATTCAAAATGGATTAAAGACCTCAATGTAAGACTAGATACTATAAACTAGAGGAAAATACAGGCAGAACACTCTTTGACATAAATCACAGCAATATTCGTTTGGATATGTCTCCTAGAGTAATCAAAATAAAGGCAAAAATAAACAAATGGGATCTACTTAAATTTAAAAGCCTTTACAGAGTAAAGGAAACTACAAAGAAAACAAGAAGGCAAACTACAGAATGAGAGCAAATATTTGCAAATTATGCAAATGAAAACGGATTCATTTCCAAAATATGCAAACAGTTCATATATATGTGTGTCGTGTGTGTGTGTATATATATGTATATATATATATCCTTATACAGCAATAAAAAAAATGGGCAGAAGACTTAACTAGACACTTGTCCAAAGAAGACATACAGATGGCCAACAGGTACATGAAAAGATGTTTAACACTGCTAATCATTGGACAAGTGCAAATCCAAACTGCAATGAGGTATCCCATCAAACTTGTCAGAATGGCCATCTTCAAAAGTCCACAAATAATAAATGCTGGCAAGCATGTGGAGAAACGGGAACTCTTCTACACTGTTGGGGTGAATGCGAACTGATGCAGCCAATATGGAGAACAGTATGGAGGCTGCTTAAGAAACAGAGTTACGATATGACCCAGCAATCCCACTCCTAGGTATATAACTGGAAAAGACAAAAACTCTATTTCAAAAAAAACCACATGCACCTCAGTGTTCACAGCAGCACTATTTACAATAGCCAAGACACAGAAACAAAATGTCACAGAAACTAAAAGTCACGGACAGATGAATGAACAAGAACAATGTGATATTGCATATATAAAGGAGTGCTATTTGAATAAAAAAGAAATATTACTCATCCATAAAAAAGAATGGAATGATTTTTTTGTTCTTCAAAAAGAATGAAATGATGTCAATTGCAGCAACATGGATGGACCTAAAGATTATCATACTAAGTGAAGTCAGAGAAAGAGAAATAATCATATAATATCACTTATATGTGGAATCTTAAAAACTGACACAAATGAATTTATTGACAAAACAGAAACAGACTCACAGGCACAGAAAACAAATTTATGGTTACCAAGGATAAACTTGGAGTTTGGGATTAACAGATACACAGTACTATATATAAAACAGGGAAACAATAGAACCTATTACATAGCCCAGGAAACTACATTCAATACGTTGTAATAACATATATTAAAAAAAAGAGTCTAACCTTTCCAACGATGACATACAGATGGCCCAAAAGCACATGAAACGATGCTCAACTTCACTAATAATTAGAGAAATGCAAATCAAAACTACAATGAGATATCACCTCACACCCGTCAGAATGGCCGTCATCCACGAATCGACAGACAATAAATGCTGGAGAAGCTGTGGAGAAAAGGGAACACTCCTGCATTGCTGGTGGGAGTGTAAATTGATACAGCCTCTATGGAAGACAGTCTGGAGATTTCTTAAAAAAACTAAAAATAGAAGCACCATATGACCCAGCAATCCCACTCTTAGGCTTATACCCTGATGAAATCAAAACTGAAAGAAGCACCTGTACCCCAATGTTCATTGCAGCTCTCTATACAATAGCTAGAACATGGAAGGAACCTAGATGCCCATCGACGAACGAATGGATCCAAAAGCTCTGGTACATATATACAATGGAATACTACACAGCTGTAAAGAGAAATACAGAAAAATCAGTCCTAATGAGGTGGCTGGATCTAGAACGTATCATCAAAAGTGAAGTCAGTCAGAAAGAGGACAAATACAGTACATTAACACATATATATGGAATCTAGTAGGATGGTGATGATAGCACACGCAGTGAAGCAACGGAAAGACAGACATGGACAGTGGACATATGGACATTGTGGGGAAGGAACAGAAGGTGGGAGGCGTAAAGGAAGTAGCATAAAGGCCTGTACTATCATAAGTGAAGAAAATAGCCCTAGTCATTGCTCTGTGAGAAAAGGGGATCCTTTAGGGGTGCTGTGTGATGATTGGGAGGGGTGGGAAGGTGGGGATATACATATGACTAATCTGAGAACATACATATCTGTAAACAACAAAACTCTGTAAAAGTTAAAAGCAAAATAAAGGTTTAAAAAAAAAAAAGAGTCTAAAAAAGAATACATATATATACATAAAAATATATAAACATACATAATTGAGTCACTTTGCTGTACACCTGAACATTGTAAATCAACTATACTTCAATTTTTAAAAATATATTTTATTGATTAAAAATAACCTATTGGGGTCCAGGGAATCCACTTGAAAACACTGGGCGAGGCTTATCTGGTGGTCCAGTGGGTAAAGAGTCCACCTTGCAGTGCAAGGGGCACCGGTTCAATCCCTGGTCCGGGAAGATCCCACATGTCGTGGAGTGGCTGGACTTGTGTGTCCAAATACAAGTCAGCGCTTTGGAGTGCATGCGCCCCGGGCCAGTACTCTGCAACGGGAGAGACCACTGCAATGGGAGGCCCACACAGGCCAAAGAATAAAGATGGATGAGACTAAATAATTTGGGTGGGGGCACTTCTATTGGTCTTTCATTTTATAAGACAGTCTGGAGATTTCTTAAAAAACTAAAAATAGAAGCACCATATGACCCAGCAATCCCACTCTTAGGCTTATACCCTGATGAAATCAAAACTGAAAGAAGCACCTGTACCCCAATGTTCATTGCAGCTCTCTATACAATAGCTAGAACATGGAAGGAACCTAGATGCCCATCGACGAACGAATGGATCCAAAAGCTCTGGTACATATATACAATGGAATACTACACAGCTGTAAAGAGAAATACAGAAAAATCAGTCCTAATGAGGTGGCTGGATCTAGAACGTATCATCAAAAGTGAAGTCAGTCAGAAAGAGGACAAATACAGTACATTAACACATATATATGGAATCTAGTAGGATGGTGATGATAGCACACGCAGTGAAGCAACGGAAAGACAGACATGGACAGTGGACATATGGACATTGTGGGGAAGGAACAGAAGGTGGGAGGCGTAAAGGAAGTAGCATAAAGGCCTGTACTATCATAAGTGAAGAAAATAGCCCTAGTCATTGCTCTGTGAGAAAAGGGGATCCTTTAGGGGTGCTGTGTGATGATTGGGAGGGGTGGGAAGGTGGGGATATACATATGACTAATCTGAGAACATACATATCTGTAAACAACAAAACTCTGTAAAAGTTAAAAGCAAAATAAAGGTCTAAAAAAAAAAAAAGAGTCTAAAAAAGAATACATATATATACATAAAAATATATAAACATACATAATTGAGTCACTTTGCTGTACACCTGAACATTGTAAATCAACTATACTTCAATTTTTAAAAATATATTTTATTGATTAAAAATAACCTATTGGGGTCCAGGGAATCCACTTGAAAACACTGGGCGAGGCTTATCTGGTGGTCCAGTGGGTAAAGAGTCCACCTTGCAGTGCAAGGGGCACCGGTTCAATCCCTGGTCCGGGAAGATCCCACATGTCGTGGAGTGGCTGGACTTGTGTGTCCAAATACAAGTCAGCGCTTTGGAGTGCATGCGTCCCGGGCCAGTACTCTGCAACGGGAGAGACCACTGCAATGGGAGGCCCACACAGGCCAAAGAATAAAGATGGATGAGACTAAATAATTTGGGTGGGGGGGCACTTCTATTGGTCTTTCATTTATCTGTTTTCATCCATCTTTGTTCTTTGGCCCGTGTGGGCCTCCTATCACAGTGGCATCTGTGACTGCAGAGGACTGCCTCTGGGTGCACGCACTCCAGAGCTCTGGCTCGGTAGTTGGACACATCAGTCCAGCCACTTCATGGCACGTGAGATCTTCCCAGGCCTGGGATCAAACCAGCATCCCTTACATTGCAAGGCAGTGTCCTTACCCACTGGACCATCAAGGAAGCCCCTAAATAAATTTTTTTTTTAAAAAATAAAACCATAAAAGAGGCCCCCCAAAATTAATTAAATAAAAAAAAAGAAAAAGAAAACACTGGCCATAACTTTGTGACTTAGAGCATTTCTGAAAGATGTGCTATTTTCAGTGACACATTTATTTTTCAGAAAAAGAGAAAAAAAGGACATGCACTTCTGGTACAGCCAAGTACTCACTCTCCTGCAATAAGCATGCAGATTCTTACTTTTGCTTTGATTTTCCAGTAAAAATTAGTGCCTAATTTATTTCTCACATATACTTCTTCTCCTCTCTGATATGAAACATCTCTCTACGCCTGTTCTCACCAGGCCCTCCAGATCACAATGTCCCTCAGAAATAAAATGAAATAAAGACCAAACTCTAAGGCTCACATCTGCACAGTTACAGCAAGCATCTGGCCAAAACACAGCTCTTCCTGATATGCTAAGGTAAAGTCGTCAGGGACCTCTCTGCACTGGTCCACAATATCTTTCACTGCACCATTTCCAAGATGATGTCCCACGTCTGTGCAGTAGGCCAATTCTGACCTACCGTGTCCTTCACAGCTGCATTTAACAAAAAGGAATCCTTGTTCCCAAAGCACACCCACTGAGGGCCACGCCCTTTTCTGGCACCGTTCAATCCCTGGTCCGGGAAGATCCCACATGTCGTGGAGTGGCTGGACTTGTGTGTCCAAATACAAGTCAGCGCTTTGGAGTGCATGCGCCCCGGGCCAGTACTCTGCAACGGGAGAGACCACTGCAATGGGAGGCCCACACAGGCCAAAGAATAAAGATGGATGAGACTAAATAATTTGGGTGGGGGGGCACTTCTATTGGTCTTTCATTTATCTGTTTTCATCCATCTTTGTTCTTTGGCCCGTGTGGGCCTCCTATCACAGTGGCATCTGTGACTGCAGAGGACTGCCTCTGGGTGCACGCACTCCAGAGCTCTGGCTCGGTAGTTGGACACATCAGTCCAGCCACTTCATGGCACGTGAGATCTTCCCAGGCCTGGGATCAAACCAGCATCCCTTACATTGCAAGGCAGTGTCCTTACCCACTGGACCATCAAGGAAGCCCCTAAATAAATTTTGTTGTGAAAAAATAAAACCATAAAAGAGGCCCCCCAAAATTAATTAAATAAAAAAAAAGAAAAAGAAAACACTGGCCATAACTTTGTGACTTAGAGCATTTCTGAAAGATGTGCTATTTTCAGTGACACATTTATTTTTCAGAAAAAGAGAAAAAAAGGACATGCACTTCTGGTACAGCCAAGTACTCACTCTCCTGCAATAAGCATGCAGATTCTTACTTTTGCTTTGATTTTCCAGTAAAAATTAGTGCCTAATTTATTTCTCACATATACTTCTTCTCCTCTCTGATATGAAACATCTCTCTACGCCTGTTCTCACCAGGCCCTCCAGATCACAATGTCCCTCAGAAATAAAATGAAATAAAGACCAAACTCTAAGGCTCACATCTGCACAGTTACAGCAAGCATCTGGCCAAAACACAGCTCTTCCTGATATGCTAAGGTAAAGTCGTCAGGGACCTCTCTGCACTGGTCCACAATATCTTTCACTGCACCATTTCCAAGATGATGTCCCACGTCTGTGCAGTAGGCCAATTCTGACCTACCGTGTCCTTCACAGCTGCATTTAACAAAAAGGAATCCTTGTTCCCAAAACTGCACACCCACTGAGGGCCACGCTCCTTTTCTGACTTCATTTTAATCTTTGGAAAGCACAGTCTTTGAAGGCATGTACCCATATTTGCCAAGGAACAAGCATACGTTACCATTTCCTGTGCCACGTCATCTGGTGTCTCCCTCTCCAGGTCAAAGGTGAATTCTATGGCCCCGTTGTCCTTGGGCTTCCCCTTCAGTTTCTTAGGGTCTTCAACCCAGAGCCGCAGGGCAATGGTGGACTTCCTGCCATGGTCCTCCTCGGCCAGCTCCACCCTCACACCTGTGTCTTCCGCGAAGAAAGCGTGGCTGAGCAGGTCCTTGATCTCATACCTGGGAAGGAGGTGGTTGTCAGGCAGGACATGGCCACAGTAGCTGAGAGGGTCCTGGCCATGGGGTACAGGAGCCACAACCTGTCCAGCTCCCTCTGGAAAGTCCTCTGACCATATTACCCACTGGGCATTTCTGTCCCGGAGGGCAGAACAAAACAGTACATCTGCATTCCCTAACTCCCAGGGGGAAAGGACAAAAATGCTACTGAACACATCTAACTGTACACTATGTAAGACTCTTTTTTTCCCTCTCGTTATAAAATTTAAACACCTCCATTATTAAGAGACTTAGGCAGTTTCTGAGAAGAATTTTTAAATCAGGCTCTGCACAGTGCAGACAAAGCCTGCTGAGATGCTGGGGAGTTCTCAGCTGTCACAGAATACCTGGATCCAGGTAAAACTGAACTGGACCTTGAAAAGGCAATCTCACACCTCCCCCAGCTCACCACCTGAGGGATCCTGACCTCCAAGAAACAAGGACATTTTTGGAGGCTCCACAGGATGAGAATGGGGGGTTGCTGTTGCTCTGCTAACCATTCTACCACCCCCAGGTCCACATCCCTAATTCCTTGCTTAAGTCTGATCTCTGGCACAAACAGATCCCAGAGCAGTCCTGGGCCTGGCTTCCACCCAGCTTCCTGTCTGTGTCACTGTGGGCTTTGAGTTCCAGTGGCCCATCCCTGATTGGTACTGACGGCAACACATTCCACAGGCGAGAAGAACCATGCCACCCGATAGCCATCATACCTGAAATGGGGAGAGTAGGGGGAGAGACCCTCAGACCGGCTGACAAAGGCCTGTGGGGACTCTGAGGAAGGAAGTTCAGAAGTTAGGGACTCTGGGGGCACAGAGGTCACAGTCCCTGGGGACTTTGTCCTGGTCTGGGAGGTAGTTTCTGTACTTTTCCGATGTGAGCTATAGTTCACAGATTTTTAGGATTTTTTCTTAAACAAAACATGGTAACTTGCAAGGGACTAAAGAGAAGGCTCAGGAGATCAGGACAGTCCCTGACATGAGAGATGAGAGAAAAGGACAGTGATCAATGCTGGGCACAGCAATGGGGGAGGGGGCATGAGCTAGGTGTGCAAGGGCAGGGAGGGCACACGAGAGGGTGAGGAAGAGGTGTGCAGGGAGAGAAGGAGGAATGGGGAAGGTGGGGAATGGGCCGGAGAAGGGGGCAGGGGAGGAGGACGAGAGACGGGGGAGGGAGATGGGAGAACAGAAGAGATCCAGAAAGAAGGGGAGCACAGAGAAGGAAGGAGAGAAAAGGGCAGTAAGGAGGGCTGAAGGGAGGGGAGAAAGGAGGAGCGAGGAGGGGGAGGGAGGAGAGAGTGGGGTGACAGAAGGAAGGAGGAAGGTTCAAAACAGGAACCCAGCTTTCTAGCTGACCAGCTGAGGAAGAAAGGGTCCTGATCTGAGGCAGGAGCTGGTCTGGGGGGCATCTCAAGGACTCTGACTTGAATGTGGGACTTTGAAATGGGTCAGAGAAACAGGCATATGAAAGACAGCCTGGAGTAGAGAGACAGGGGCAGGATGAGGCTCGATGGGAAGCCTGCTCCGGCGGTGTCTTCCAGGCCGAGGGGATGAATAAGCTTGCCAGGGACAACACAGGAAAAAAAGCAATGAGGGCAGAATGAGAGGCCCCAGCTGTCCCCCAGCGCCAGGCTGGGTGGGCGAGAAGCAGTCAGTAAAAGGAGATGGGGCTCTGGGACAGTACCCAAAGCCAGGGAGCATATTCCAGGCATCAGAGGTCAGGCAGGGGCTGCCCACCAACTGCCCTGCGGGCTTGTGGGGACCAGGTATGCCTGCGTCCTGAAGTGGCCTGTCTCCCAGTGCTCTTCTTCTTTGGGGGTGTGGTTTCGGCCAGAGCAGCAGCTCAGATCCAATGCCTGGGAACTCACCTTTCCTCCTTGTTTTTGCAGATACACTCCCCAATAATCTCCTTGATTTCAGGATCATGCACTTTCTCAAAGCTGGCCGGCTTGATGCCCTGAAGATGACATGAGCAGAGTCACCTGATACCAAATTGGGGTCCATTTCTTGCTCACCTCTCACTCACCCCAGCAGAAGAGACAGAGGGACGTGCATGAGGGTGGTCTGGGGTGGGGACGGGAGGTCACTTCATTCTAAGGCCCCACAGAAGGGTTATCAGGAGTAGTGAGGTCTGGGGAGGAGAACGAATCGGGGGACACCCACAGCAGACATCAAGGATGCTGGCTCTGCCCCACCCAGCTCCCCACAGGGACCATCTGCACTCTTACTGCCCAGAGCAGGTGACGGGAGTAGGCACACCTGCCTGAGGCCACACGCCAGTCAGCCAGGGCCTCCCAAGCCAGCTGCCCAGAGGTCTCAGAGGCTGGACAAGGAACCCTAAAGAGCTGGCCTTTCTCGCCACACCCTCCTGAAGGAGGCAGATGTCCCCTTGTGGTCACTGTTGCTGGCCAGGGGCCACCAGACACTCTGGCCACACTGTGCTCACAAGCGAGGCTGACTTCCAAGGCCTGGTGGCTTGAGGGGGTTGCAAGCAAGCATCTGTGCCATGGAGTTCCACAGCCAGCAGCCAGATCGGACGACTTTCAGGCAGCAGGAGCAGGAGGCGGCCGAGCACTCAAACTGACTGGAATCCCAGCAGGTGCTGGGGTGTGCAGCCAGATGCATGAGGGGTGCAGGGTGCCAATCCCACAAGCAGATGGGGTTCCAGGAGAAGCAGGGGCTGAACTGCAGGGTTCATTTGCCATCTGCCCAAGGAGGGGCATGCGGGGATGGGATCCTGGCTTTCAAAGATTTTGAACACAGTGAGACCATCATGTTCTTCCCCCTTCAAAAAGAGTTTGCCTTCAAAGGTCTCATCCAGGTCTCATAAGCGTATGTTTTCCCACAGAGGGGGATGAGGTGTGAGGGAGAGGGGAGGCACACCCTCAGCCCAGGGGCCAGCCTGGGAGTACAGGATCCCCTGGCTGAGGTCCCAGAGTGTCCACAAAACCCCTGCCCAGGACATCTGGCCATAAGCAATGGGGTCATGTTGGGTCTGACATGCAGTGGATAACAGACATGGCATCCTGGGTGTTAGAAACAGACAAGGGGTCCTCCTTGAAGATGAGAACCCTGTGCCACTGAAGCCAATAGAAAAGGAAATTTAAATATGCCAGAAAGAAAGGCCACAGTCCTAACGGGAGTGGGAGTGAGTGGCCTGAGAGACTATAAATATAGCCAAGTGTGCACATACACCACCGTTCCTACAGCTCCGGAAGGCTGGCAGAATGTGCCAGAACATGGTCCTGTTTTGACGGGGCTCACGTCTCTAGGCTTAGTAGCACAGAGCTGGGGCAGTTGAGCGCTAAGGGAACCAAGAACCCCAAGGTCTGGAGTGGGTGCTGGAGGCTGGACTAGTGCGTGGATGCGGCCCATGCTGCACAGCTCCAGAGCACGGGGTGTCATCACAAACAGGAAACACCAAGGATCAGGGAATGCACCTTGCATCTGCTTTCCTCAAGAAGGCAAGCTGGGGGCTTCCCCTGGTGGTCCAGTGGGTAAGGACACTGCCTTGCAGTGCAAGGGGCGCCGGTTCGATCCCTGGCCTGGGAAGATCCCACATGCCGCGGAGGGGCTGGACCGATGTGTCCAATTACCGAGCCGGAGCTCTGGAGCACATGCACCCAGAGCCAGCACTCTGCAGCGACAGACGCCACCGCAATGGGAGGCCCACAGGAGCCAAAGAACAAAGACGGATGAAGATAGAGGAATGAAAGACCAATAGAAGTGGCCCGCCCGCTCCCTTCCCTCCCCAGCCTGACCCCCGCCCAAAAATAAATAAACAAATAAATCTTTAAAAAAAAAAAAGAAGGCAAGCTGGGGTAGGGTCCTGCTTTACCCAAACCAATAATCGGTCCACGTAGGAGCTTTGGGACCCTGATCAGTGTTCTGTGTCCCAGGGCCCACATGGAGGGCAGCAGTGCTGCTGGAAGAACCAGCGGGACCAAAGACCACATGCCAGGGGACTCAGCCCCTTTCTCCCCAAGCCCATTCAGCCTTGCAACAGGAACCAAGGTCAGCAGCGCTCCACCTGCACCCCGGCACCCTTGAAGCCCTTCCTGTCCCCCTGGAAGACCACTACCTACGGCTGGTGGGCCCCCCTCTCTGGCCAGCACCACTGGGGAGCTGTATACCTCACTT
Organism: Tragulus kanchil; assembly: GCA_022376925.1. NCBI lineage: Eukaryota > Metazoa > Chordata > Mammalia > Artiodactyla > Tragulidae > Tragulus > Tragulus kanchil. Next base: position 88,918,385 of record JAIOJX010000023.1, on the reverse strand, counting down.
TGGGTCTCTGACCAATACCCAGAGTGCATCCAACCAAGGATTCTCTCTCCCCACCTCACACCCTCAGCAGCCCACGGGAGGGGCTTACAGTGAAAAACTGACAGATAAATAACTTAGAATTAAGACTCAAAGGAGAGAAACAAGCTGTGATCTGTGGGGAGGGCTCGAAGTGGAGGGCGGAATAAGGGCAGCTGCTCTGGGGTTCCAAGAGCCGCAGCTCCTCATGCTTCTGCAGAAGTGAGGAGGCTGCTTCTGGGGCAGGGGCTGGGGCAAGGGCAAGATGGCCAGCACTCGGGTGGTGGGGTCTGGGGCCCACAGGTGCAGACGCACAGGAAGGTATCAGGGCCCTGAAAAGCCACAGCCCCAGTGGCCCTGGCCTGGTGCTCCCACTGCGTTCCTCGCCCAGCAGGACAGCCACAGAGGGAGGACAGGATGCTGCCTTCAGAGCTGAAGCCATTTGGTTACAGTCGAGCGACATGCCAGAAGACGGGAGAGCCAGTGGCCCACAGACGGCACAGAGGAGAGGATCCATGGGCAGGGGGCCTGGGCACCTCCTGGAGAGGCCCCTAGGTGCTCCAGCCCCGCAGTGCTACCTGCCCCAGGGACAGCCTCCAGGAACCCCCACAGCCCAGATCATAACAGCTGCTACTCTAGCACAGCTAGGAGATCCCCCTCGTTCTCCACTTTCCCGCCTGTACAATGGCTTCCTTCCCCTCCCCATACGGCTTCCCTGAGGATTTCACAAAGCACACAGAGCTCAGCATGGGACGCAGGGCTGGCCCGTCCCCCTGGCCAGTGGACTCACACAGGTGACCTTCCTGTAGATCTGGGCGGCGTTCTGGCACTCTGAGTAGGGGTACTCCGAGGTGGCCATCTCCAGCATGCACATCCCGAAGGCGTAAACATCCACAGACTCATCATAGTGCTCCTCATACATCTCCGGGGCCATGAACTCGGGGGTACCTGCGCCAGGAGCGACAGAGGCAGGGACAGTGGGCACGGGGCCCAGGAGCCCCTTGGGCCTCTCAGAGGCCTGCTCCTCCTCCCCCATCCTCGAGCCAGGACTGGCCCTGCCCCCATGCTCCCTGCCACTGGTTCTAGAATTCAAGATTCACACAGAAGTCTGCTTTACTGACAGATGTTCCTCAAACTCCCAGACCCTCCCGATTCCAGGCTGGTCATCAGTTTACAGCATCGTCCCCTGACCACAGAACTGGGGGACCATGACTTCTCAGGAGACAGGATCTGTGCCAGAGACGATGGAGGTGCCTGTCTTTGAGGAGGCAGAAGTCTGAGAACAACCCTCCTGACTCAGGTCACCGCAGAATCACTTAAACTGTAAAACTCCAGAAAGATCCCCACGTCCCCAAACAGGCAGAGCATCAGGCAGCACCGTGACCCTTTTCACTAAAGATGGCTGCCTGGGGACAGCTGGGCAGGCGTCACTCACCTGGCATGTACCAGCCACATGTTACAGTGAGAACTGCCCGTCCATTCTAAGCACAAGAGATTTAAAATAATGCTTCCTCTGAATTTTAAGGACATGAGAGACTCACATAGGTTAAGTAAAGTAAACAAGATATATGATGGTACATGCATGCTCACCATCCCATACAAAATGATAAGCACAAAATGCCTCATCTAGGGCTTCCCTGATGGTCCAGTGGGTAAGGACACCGTCTTGCAGTGCAAGGGGCACTGGTTCCATCCCTGGCCTGGGAAGATCCCACGTGCCACGGAGCGGCTGGACCGATGTGTCCAACTACCGAACCAGAGCTCTGGAGTGCATGCGCCCAGAGTCAGTGCTCTGCAACGAGAAAGGCCACTGCAATGGGAGGCCCACACAGGCCAGAGAACAAAAATGGATGGAAATAAATAAGTGAAAGATCAATAGAAGTGGCCAAAAAAAAAAAAAAAACAGCCTCATCTAGAAGGTAGGGTATGGCTATCTCCTTTAAACTAGTGTTTTTAATTTTTCTGTAACAAATATCTGCTTTAAAAATCACAAACTCTTTTTATTAGGAAAAAAAAAAGGTCCAACTGAGCATCTGTCAAGATGGATGTAATGAAAGAGGGCCATTGATTTCAAGAAGACTGCTTTTAATTTTTTTTTTTTAAGTTTTATTTATTTATTTGGGTACATCTGGTTTTAGTTGCAGCACGCAAGATTCTTTTAGTTGTGGCATACAAACTGTTAGTTGCGGCATACGGGATCTAGTTCCTGACCAGGGACTGAACCCGGACCCTGCAATTGGGAACGTGAAGTCTTAGTTTACAGCATCGTCCCCTGACCACAGAACTGGGGGACCATGACTTCTCAGGAGACAGGATCTGTGCCAGAGACGATGGAGGTGCCTGTCTTTGAGGAGGCAGAAGTCTGAGAACAACCCTCCTGACTCAGGTCACCGCAGAATCACTTAAACTGTAAAACTCCAGAAAGATCCCCACGTCCCCAAACAGGCAGAGCATCAGGCAGCACCGTGACCCTTTTCACTAAAGATGGCTGCCTGGGGACAGCTGGGCAGGCGTCACTCACCTGGCATGTACCAGCCACATGTTACAGTGAGAACTGCCCGTCCATTCTAAGCACAAGAGATTTAAAATAATGCTTCCTCTGAATTTTAAGGACATGAGAGACTCACATAGGTTAAGTAAAGTAAACAAGATATATGATGGTACATGCATGCTCACCATCCCATACAAAATGATAAGCACAAAATGCCTCATCTAGGGCTTCCCTGATGGTCCAGTGGGTAAGGACACCGTCTTGCAGTGCAAGGGGCACTGGTTCCATCCCTGGCCTGGGAAGATCCCACGTGCCACGGAGCGGCTGGACCGATGTGTCCAACTACCGAACCAGAGCTCTGGAGTGCATGCACCCAGAGTCAGTGCTCTGCAACGAGAAAGGCCACTGCAATGGGAGGCCCACACAGGCCAGAGAACAAAAATGGATGGAAATAAATAAGTGAAAGATCAATAGAAGTGGCCAAAAAAAAAAAAAAACAGCCTCATCTAGAAGGTAGGGTATGGCTATCTCCTTTAAACTAGTGTTTTTAATTTTTCTGTAACAAATATCTGCTTTAAAAATCACAAACTCTTTTTATTAGGAAAAAAAAAAGGTCCAACTGAGCATCTGTCAAGATGGATGTAATGAAAGAGGGCCATTGATTTCAAGAAGACTGCTTTTAATTTTTTTTTTTTAAGTTTTATTTATTTATTTGGGTACATCTGGTTTTAGTTGCAGCACGCAAGATTCTTTTAGTTGTGGCATACAAACTGTTAGTTGCGGCATACGGGATCTAGTTCCCTGACCAGGGACTGAACCCGGACCCCCTGCAATTGGGAACGTGAAGTCTTAGCCACTGGTCCACCAGGGAAGTCCCAAGACTGCTTTTATTTAAAAAAACAAAAACAAAAAAAAACTTTTACTTTACTTTTAACTTTTACAGAGTTTTGTTGTTTACAGATATGTATGTACTCAGATTAGTCATATATATACCCCCCCATCCCACCCCTCCAGACTGTCACACAGCACCCCTGCAGGGTCCCCTTTTCTCACAGTGCAATGACTATAGCTATTTTCTTCACATGATAGTACAGGCCTTCATGCTACTTCCTTTACGCCTCTCACCCACTGTTCCTTCCCCACAATGTCCATATGTCCACTGTCCATGTCTGTCTTTCCAAGACTGCTTTTAACTTCTCTATCTTTGTTGACCTTGGAAGATGCACAGAATGTTCCAGTCTTTTCATTTTTTTAAAAGCAGATGTAGAATACTACAAACTATTGTGTTAAAAAGCATGAGAGCTGGGGGGATCTGGCATGCAGGTAGATTAAAGGTGATTATAATTTTTTCTCCTTTACCTGCAATTTCAACTTAAGATGTATTACATCTTTAACAACAACAACAACCAAAAAAAACCTAAAGTTTGGGTAAAAAATGGGAAAACCAAGACTCTATGTTAAGATTTACATACATGCATAAAGAATTCAGAAAGACTCCATCAGAAATAATAATGACTAGGGAGAGACACAGTGAAGCACAGGGAAGCCTGGTGTGCCACGTCCACAGGGCTGCAGAGTCCGACACGACTAAGTGACTGAACTGACAGTGAGAACAACAATTCAAGGGACCTTGAACTGGCAATGTTCATCCTTTTAGGTTTTTGAACCATATGATGGTACTGAAAATTTTTTGCACTGGGCCATGTCCATCTACAAGGATAAGACAGGAGCCTTGGGCCTGCTGGCAAGAAGCTAGGAGCAAGCCGGTCCAGAGAGGACCTCCACTCACCTGTTCAGGACTCCCAATCACCTAGTCTCTTCTGAGACCCTTGGAAACCAGAAATGCTGCTTTGCAAGATATACCTCCAAGGACCCCAGATGTCTTGACTTTGTGGGAGTAGAGTGAGCAGCATGTTGGCAGGGGGGATCCAGCTCCAAGCTGGGATGGTGGCAGATGTCAATTTTGCACATGTGCTTGGGCCACGGACACCAAAGCATTCTCTCCTTCCTTACAACATAGCCATTTAAATCTAAATGTTAAGTAGAATGTGTGGATGCTAGTCCTCATACACATGAGTGCCAGAGGGCTCTTGACACACCTTCTCGGCCCCACAACCCTACATCCCCCACCTCCCAGCCTCCATGGCTATGAACACCTGCAGGAAGGACTGTACCCACTTCACTTCTACCCACTCAGAGCCCAGCCAACATAAATGCAGTGAGGGAACACCATGAGAGCATTAGCTCCAAGTGGCCCTCAAGAACAAACCCCACAAGGGTCAGGGAGCCTCTGGGAGACCGCCATTGCCAGATATCTCAAACCACGTCTTATCGGCATAAAACCTGCCAGCTGCACCTAAAACTGGTTCACAGTATCAACTGCTCCCATAGGTACCCTACAGCACGGAGGTAAACGCGGATCTGGCATGCAGGTAGATTAAAGGTGATTATAATTTTTTCTCCTTTACCTGCAATTTCAACTTAAGATGTATTACATCTTTAACAACAACAACAACCAAAAAAAACCTAAAGTTTGGGTAAAAAATGGGAAAACCAAGACTCTATGTTAAGATTTACATACATGCATAAAGAATTCAGAAAGACTCCATCAGAAATAATAATGACTAGGAGAGACACAGTGAAGCACAGGGAAGCCTGGTGTGCCACGTCCACAGGGCTGCAGAGTCCGACACGACTAAGTGACTGAACTGACAGTGAGAACAACAATTCAAGGGACCTTGAACTGGCAATGTTCATCCTTTTAGGTTTTTGAACCATATGATGGTACTGAAAATTTTTTGCACTGGGCCATGTCCATCTACAAGGATAAGACAGGAGCCTTGGGCCTGCTGGCAAGAAGCTAGGAGCAAGCCGGTCCAGAGAGGACCTCCACTCACCTGTTCAGGACTCCCAATCACCTAGTCTCTTCTGAGACCCTTGGAAACCAGAAATGCTGCTTTGCAAGATATACCTCCAAGGACCCCAGATGTCTTGACTTTGTGGGAGTAGAGTGAGCAGCATGTTGGCAGGGGGGATCCAGCTCCAAGCTGGGATGGTGGCAGATGTCAATTTTGCACATGTGCTTGGGCCACGGACACCAAAGCATTCTCTCCTTCCTTACAACATAGCCATTTAAATCTAAATGTTAAGTAGAATGTGTGGATGCTAGTCCTCATACACATGAGTGCCAGAGGGCTCTTGACACACCTTCTCGGCCCCACAACCCTACATCCCCCACCTCCCAGCCTCCATGGCTATGAACACCTGCAGGAAGGACTGTACCCACTTCACTTCTACCCACTCAGAGCCCAGCCAACATAAATGCAGTGAGGGAACACCATGAGAGCATTAGCTCCAAGTGGCCCTCAAGAACAAACCCCACAAGGGTCAGGGAGCCTCTGGGAGACCGCCATTGCCAGATATCTCAAACCACGTCTTATCGGCATAAAACCTGCCAGCTGCACCTAAAACTGGTTCACAGTATCAACTGCTCCCATAGGTACCCTGGGCACAGCACGGAGGTAAACGTCTCATTCACAGGCCTGGTGGGTCCTTCACCTGAGCACAGAGGCCTACTCAGCTGAGGCCTTGCTGACCATCACCTGTTTAGATGTGCTGTTCGGCCTCCATCTGCAATGCGTGTGGAGTTTTGAGGGCTCCATTTGAGCAAAATGGCAGGGGCAGGAGGGGTGACCAGGGAGCCTCATGGAGCCAGGCACCATGTGGGGCCCACTGTGCTTCCAGAAATACCCAGCCTTCATCTCACCCCACAGCAACTGGAAAATTCACCCTGAGAGGGAAAAGAGCTGCCAAAGAAGCTCCCACTTCCAAGGGCAAATCTGCAAAGCCCGCCTGGATGCCTCCAGCAGCTCAGAGGCTTGGTGGTTTACCCCCACAGCCCTGGGTCCCACAGGGCGGCCCTCACCTGCCCCACCCATTTCACAGACTATGAACTGAGGCCTAGGTTAACCCTTGTGCCACCTGTTGACCCAGTTCTCCATTCAGTCAGAGGCCCCACATCCACTGGGCACCTGGTGGCCACCTGGTCCCAGACGTTGTCATGTTCCAAAACCACTACCCAGCCAGAGAAGTTTCCAGATTCCCAGCAGTCTCATTTTCCACAAACAGGTCAAGTTTTGTCTCCAACTATACAACAAAACCATGAACTTGCAAAGCCTAATCAACTTCTCATCCTGCTTATGTGGTAAGAAGCCCTCATCTCATGGCACGCAGGGCCTCTCCCAATATCACCTGGTCCCAGCTTCCAGAGCCACACCCTACAGCCACCTGACCCTGCAGCTCACTGGTACTTTCCAGATATCCTGAACCCTTTAACAACTGCCCCAAAGCCCTTCTAAACACATTCTTGGCAAAGTCAAGGAGGGGCTTCCTCAGCTCTGGTGGACACATGGTGCCCACTGTGTGCAGGACTTCCCAGGACCCACAAGGGGCTGGCATGAACTGCAGACCATCTCCTCATGGCAGCCACAGCCACAGAGGAGCTTTTTAGAGGAAGACAAGAAATGCAAAGGCAGCAAACTTCCATTCGCATGAAATCCTCTGCCCCATGCCCCTCACACTCATCCATGCCCCCAAACTACCCCAAAGACTCCCTTCTGTGGGTCTCGGAGCTTGGGGCACCTTCGCACCTTCCAGCCCACTGAGGGCAACCTAGCCCCACCGACCACCAAGCCCTCACATCCTCCTGTTCTCCAGACCTCTTTCCTGAGCCCAAATACCCACCATGTCCACAGCCTCCAGGGTGCCAGTCAGCCTCAGCATGGCTAAGCGACTCACACGCAGGGCACCTAGGCCTGCAGCCTGGCAGAGGAGCACAGGGAGGAGCAGCACCAGACTATCTCACTCCTGAAGGATGGTGATCCCAGGGGGTGGGGAGGAGCCCTGGAGCACGAAGGCATGAAGAGATGAGACGGGCTTACCTATCACACTTTTAGCAAAGGATGCTCTCTTGAGGGTGGCCAGGCCCAAATCACCAATCTTCACAGACCCTGTGGGCCCGGTGATAAAGATGTTGTCGCACTTGAGGTCCCGATGGATGATGGGGGGCGTTCTGGTGTGCAGGAACAGCAGGCCCTTCAGGATCTGCCGGCACCAGCTGCGCAGAACCTTGGGCTTCATCACCTTGAACCGCTTCAGATACCTGCACGTTGGGATGCGGCTCACCCTCAGCTCGTGTGAGGCAAGGGCCCCCAACTGCTGGGGACTATGTGCTTATTCCCCAAACAGGGGCACTTCTGACAGAGGGCGCTGGCCACACCAGCCAGGACCACTCCAAGCAAATAGGAAGCCCCGGGCCTCAGCCACTGTGGCTCAAGAGCCCCTGGCCATTCCCACCCCAAGTCCCTGACTGGTTTGGGCAGATGGTACCCCTCACTCCAGATATCCTGAACCCTTTAACAACTGCCCCAAAGCCCTTCTAAACACATTCTTGGCAAAGTCAAGGAGGGGCTTCCTCAGCTCTGGTGGACACATGGTGCCCACTGTGTGCAGGACTTCCCAGGACCCACAAGGGGCTGGCATGAACTGCAGACCATCTCCTCATGGCAGCCACAGCCACAGAGGAGCTTTTTAGAGGAAGACAAGAAATGCAAAGGCAGCAAACTTCCATTCGCATGAAATCCTCTGCCCCATGCCCCTCACACTCATCCATGCCCCCAAACTACCCCAAAGACTCCCTTCTGTGGGTCTCGGAGCTTGGGGCACCTTCGCACCTTCCAGCCCACTGAGGGCAACCTAGCCCCACCGACCACCAAGCCCTCACATCCTCCTGTTCTCCAGACCTCTTTCCTGAGCCCAAATACCCACCATGTCCACAGCCTCCAGGGTGCCAGTCAGCCTCAGCATGGCTAAGCGACTCACACGCAGGGCACCTAGGCCTGCAGCCTGGCAGAGGAGCACAGGGAGGAGCAGCACCAGACTATCTCACTCCTGAAGGATGGTGATCCCAGGGGGTGGGGAGGAGCCCTGGAGCACGAAGGCATGAAGAGATGAGACGGGCTTACCTATCACACTTTTAGCAAAGGATGCTCTCTTGAGGGTGGCCAGGCCCAAATCACCAATCTTCACAGACCCTGTGGGCCCGGTGATAAAGATGTTGTCGCACTTGAGGTCCCGATGGATGATGGGGGGCGTTCTGGTGTGCAGGAACAGCAGGCCCTTCAGGATCTGCCGGCACCAGCTGCGCAGAACCTTGGGCTTCATCACCTTGAACCGCTTCAGATACCTGCACGTTGGGATGCGGCTCACCCTCAGCTCGTGTGAGGCAAGGGCCCCCAACTGCTGGGGACTATGTGCTTATTCCCCAAACAGGGGCACTTCTGACAGAGGGCGCTGGCCACACCAGCCAGGACCACTCCAAGCAAATAGGAAGCCCCGGGCCTCAGCCACTGTGGCTCAAGAGCCCCTGGCCATTCCCACCCCAAGTCCCTGACTGGTTGGGCAGATGGTACACTCACGTCTTCAGCGTCCCCGAGGTCATCAGTTCGGTCACTAGCACGATGCACCGCTTCCCCCTGGCGCTCGACTCCCAGAAGTCATAGAAGCGCACAATGTTGGGGTGCTGCAGGCCCTTCAGCATCTCGGCCTCCTCCTTGAATCGCTGCCTCTCCAATTTGGTGAGCTTCCGGTCCTAGAGAGAAACACACATGGGCTGAGAAGGACACTCTATGCAGCCTCAGGCAGAGGCCTTCCAAGGAGCTGGGGCCAGGAACTTGCCAGGCTGCTCTCTCGGTTCCTCACACACAGAGCACAGCATGTGGAAAGAACTGGACACCTGAGATTGAGAGACATCTGACCCAGGCTCAAGTCTTTGCCCTCTTCAGCCACAGAGAGCAGGGCAGGCCTCTGACTCACAGACAAAGCCAGCACAGCTACTCATGAATATCAGACCCTGAAACCTCATCAACTTCAAATTAGCTTCTCTCTGCTCAAGAAGTTTAGCAAAAAGGTTCCAAGAACCAAAGACATCTTCAAACCCCACTCAAGTGCTTTTTCCTCAAAAACACCTCTAAGGAGTAGAGTCAAGATGGCTGAGTAGGAGGACATAGAGTTCATATCTGCTCACAACTAGGGCACCAACTAGGTGCTATGGGGATCCTGCACGCCTGAGGGGTGGGAGGAATCCCTGCATAACCAGCGAGGATGTGGCAGGGAGGGAGGGAGGGAGAGAAGAATGGAGATTGGACCAGACAGGCGCCACTGAGGGAGCCTGGGGGAGGGAAAGTTTTCCAACTTGGAGGGGCCCACTCACCACCAGGGGATCAACAAGGACAGAAAAGGACCCTTGGGGGGGTGGGGAATCAGAGGGGAACACATCCAGTGTCTCCTCCGCTCACTCAGCTCTGGTGAGCCTCCTGGGGTCCTGGGCTAGAAAGACCTTCCCCAGCAGCCTGGGGCCCCCTCCAGCACACAGATTTTGGCCCTACCCCTACCCCAGGCCTGTTCCACCTGCCTAGACCAGGCCTGAGTTGAGGCCCAGCCTCTTCCGGCTGCGTGGCTCCCCGGCCTGAGCCCTCATACCCACCAAGGCTTCTTCCAACTACACGGTACTGTTAGCCCAAGTGCCACACCTGACAGGGCATCCTCTGGCCAGCCAGTACAGGTGACCTGGACACCACCCACCTCCAAGGCCTCCCCGGGCTGCACCAGCCTCTGTGGGCAGCACACCAGTGGAGGCCTGAGCCCTGGCTGGCCTAGAGGGCACGTGTGCTCCAGGCCCACTTCAGGAGCAGATGCTGGTGAGGAGAACACAGGGAGCCATGGGGCTGACAAGGCAGTTCCAGAGACCTATCCAGAGGTCTCAGAGGGTCTACTGGGGAAGGAGGCTAGAGCTCACAGTAAAAAGAAGAACACTGGAAGAAGAGGCACAGACAATATTTTATTTTTTTATTGTGTTTTTCAATAGTCATTTTTATTTATTTATTTATTTGGCTGTGCTGGGTCTTAGCTGCATCATGTGAGATCTTTGACTTTCGTTGTGGCAAGCAGAATCTTTAGTTACGGCATGTAAGATCTAGCTCCCCAAACAGGGATCCCTGAACCTGCACTGGGAGCACAGATTCTTAGTCACTGGACCACCAAGGAAGCCCTATTTTTATGTTTTTATCTTTTATGTTTATTTTTTCAAATTAGTTTTTTTTTTTGGCCACTTCTATTGGTGTTTCATTTATTTATTTTCATCCATCTTTATTCTTCGGCCTGTGTGGGTCTCCCATTGCAGTGGCCCACCACCACCACTGCAGAGTGCTGGCTTGGTAGTTGGACACATCGGTCTAGCCGCTCCTCCCAGCATGTGGGATCCTCCCAGGCCAGGGATCGAACTGGCGTCCCCTGCATTGCAAAGCAGTGTCTACCCACTGGACCACCAGGGAAGCCCTCTAATTAGTTTTAAATTGTTTCATTTTCTTTATTTTACTCCTTTTTTGCTGTTATGGTTCTGTTTTATTTTCTTGTTTAATTTTTCTTGTTATTTCTCTAATTTTTTTTTTTTTTTTAATTTTGGCCTCTTTTTCAGTGATTATTTATTTATTTATTTCTCATCCAACTTTATCCTTTGGCCTGTGTGGGTCTCCCTTTGCAGTGGCGTCTCTCTTTGCAGAGCACCAGCTCTGGGTGCATGCGCCAGGGTGGCTCATAAATGGACACCACCCACCTCCAAGGCCTCCCGGGCTGCACCAGCCTCTGTGGGCAGCACACCAGTGGAGGCCTGAGCCCTGGCTGGCCTAGAGGGCACGTGTGCTCCAGGCCCACTTCAGGAGCAGATGCTGGTGAGGAGAACACAGGGAGCCATGGGGCTGACAAGGCAGTTCCAGAGACCTATCCAGAGGTCTCAGAGGGTCTACTGGGAAGGAGGCTAGAGCTCACAGTAAAAAGAAGAACACTGGAAGAAGAGGCACAGACAATATTTTATTTTTTTATTGTGTTTTTCAATAGTCATTTTTATTTATTTATTTATTTGGCTGTGCTGGGTCTTAGCTGCATCATGTGAGATCTTTGACTTTCGTTGTGGCAAGCAGAATCTTTAGTTACGGCATGTAAGATCTAGCTCCCCAAACAGGGATCCCTGAACCTGCACTGGGAGCACAGATTCTTAGTCACTGGACCACCAAGGAAGCCCTATTTTTATGTTTTTATCTTTTATGTTTATTTTTTCAAATTAGTTTTTTTTTTTGGCCACTTCTATTGGTGTTTCATTTATTTATTTTCATCCATCTTTATTCTTCGGCCTGTGTGGGTCTCCCATTGCAGTGGCCCACCACCACCACTGCAGAGTGCTGGCTTGGTAGTTGGACACATCGGTCTAGCCGCTCCTCCCAGCATGTGGGATCCTCCCAGGCCAGGGATCGAACTGGCGTCCCCTGCATTGCAAAGCAGTGTCTACCCACTGGACCACCAGGGAAGCCCTCTAATTAGTTTTAAATTGTTTCATTTTCTTTATTTTACTCCTTTTTTGCTGTTATGGTTCTGTTTTATTTTCTTGTTTAATTTTTCTTGTTATTTCTCTAATTTTTTTTTTTTTTTTAATTTTGGCCTCTTTTTCAGTGATTATTTATTTATTTATTTCTCATCCAACTTTATCCTTTGGCCTGTGTGGGTCTCCCTTTGCAGTGGCGTCTCTCTTTGCAGAGCACCAGCTCTGGGTGCATGCGCCCCAGAGCGCTGGCTCATAAATGGACACACCAGTCCAGTTGCTCTACAGCATGTGGGATCTTCCCAGGCCAGGGATCCAACCAGTGCCCCTTGCATTGCAAGGCAGACTCTTAACCCACCAGACTACCAGGGAAGCCCTAACATTTAATTTTTACTTTCCTAATTTTATCTTACTTTTATTCTTTGGTATTGTTCTGCTCTTTTCTGTTCGTTGCTTGCCCTGTTTCTTTTTGCTTCACTCTAAGGTTTACTGGGTCTTAGTTCCCAGGCCAGGCATTGGTCCTGAGCTCCCATGGTAGGAGTACCAAGTCTAAACTGCTGAATTAACAGAAGAATTTCAGGTCGTAGGCAGTATTACTCAGCGTGAGGTCTCCCAGAGGTTCTCCTCTCAGCACCAAGACGCAGCTCCACTCAACAGTCTGCCAGCTCCAGGGCCGGACGCATCAGGCCAAGCAACCAGCAAGACAGGAACACAGCCCCATTCGTCAAAAACCATGGGATGACAAAAATTACATCTTGCAGATGAGGGAGCGAGGTAAAAACCTACAAGACCAGGGCTTTTCTGGTGGTCTAGTGGGTAGAGAGTCCACCTTGCACTGAAAGGGGCACCAGTTCGAACCCTGGCCCAGGAAAATTCCATGTGCCAGGGAGCAGCTGGACCGGTGTGTCCAATTATGAGCCAGCATTCTGGAGCGCATGCACCCAGAGCCAGTACTCTTCAATGAGAGAGGCCACTGCAATGGGAGGCCCACATATGCCAAAGAATAAAAGATGGATAAAAATAAATATATATTAAAAAAAAAAAAAAGAGGCATGATGGGGGGTGAGGGGAAACCTACAAGACCAAATAAATGAAAAGGGAATAGGCAATCTACCTGAGAAGGACTTCAGAGTAATGATGGTAAAGATGATCCAAAATCTTGGAAACAGAATGGAGACGTGGATCAAGAAAATACAAGAAATGTTTAACAAGACCTAGGGGGCTTCCCTGGTAGCTCAGCTGATAAAGAAACTACCTGCAATACAGACCTAGAACTAAAGAATACATGGTGAATAACAACACAACAACTGAAATGAAAAACACACCGGAAGTAGTCAATGCAGAAAAACTGAGACAGAAGAACAAAGAAGTGAGCAAAAGATCAGATGCCGGAAATAACTGCCAAGGAGCAGAATAAAGAAAAAAGAATTAAAAAAAAAAAAGAAATGAGGACAGTCTCACAGACCTCTGGGAAATCACTGACCACAACGACATTTGAATTATACAGGTCCCAGATGAAGAGAAACATACAGGGACTGAGAAAATATTTGAAAAGATTAGTCAAAAACTTCCTTAACATGGGAAAGAAAATAGCCACACAAGTTCAGGAGACACAGAGAGCTCCATTCTCAAGGCAATAAACCCAAGGAGAATCACACTGAAACACATACCAATCAAACTAACAAAAACTGAATTCAAAGAAAATATCAAAAGCAGCAAGGGAACAGCAAAAAACAACACACAAGGGAATCCCCATGAGGTTATCAGCTGATTTTGCAGTAAAAACTCTGCAGGTCAGAAGGGAGTGGCAGGATATATTTAAATTGATGAAAAGGAAGAATGTACAAATAAAGATTAATCTAGCCAGCAATGATCTGACTCAGATTCAACAGAAAAATCAAAAGCTTTATAGACAAGCAAAAGCTAAGAGAATTCAACACTACCAAACCAACCTTACAACAAATGCTAAAGGAATTTCTTTAGGAAACACAGAAGATACAAAACAAATTCTGTCAAAAGAGGCATTCTGAGCATGCGCCCAGAGCCAGTACTCTGTAATGACAGAGGCCACTGCAATGGGAGACCCACACAGGCCAAAAGAATTAAAAAAAAGATGGATGGAAATAAATATATATTAAAAAAAAAAAACTAAAAAGAGGCATGATGGGGGGTGGGGAAACCTACAAGACCAAATAAATGAAAAGGGAATAGGCAATCTACCTGAGAAGGACTTCAGAGTAATGATGGTAAAGATGATCCAAAATCTTGGAAACAGAATGGAGACGTGGATCAAGAAAATACAAGAAATGTTTAACAAGACCTAGGGGGCTTCCCTGGTAGCTCAGCTGATAAAGAAACTACCTGCAATACAGACCTAGAACTAAAGAATACATGGTGAATAACAACACAACAACTGAAATGAAAAACACACCGGAAGTAGTCAATGCAGAAAAACTGAGACAGAAGAACAAAGAAGTGAGCAAAAGATCAGATGCCGGAAATAACTGCCAAGGAGCAGAATAAAGAAAAAAGAATTAAAAAAAAAAAAGAAATGAGGACAGTCTCACAGACCTCTGGGAAATCACTGACCACAACGACATTTGAATTATACAGGTCCCAGATGAAGAGAAACATACAGGGACTGAGAAAATATTTGAAAAGATTAGTCAAAAACTTCCTTAACATGGGAAAGAAAATAGCCACACAAGTTCAGGAGACACAGAGAGCTCCATTCTCAAGGCAATAAACCCAAGGAGAATCACACTGAAACACATACCAATCAAACTAACAAAAACTGAATTCAAAGAAAATATCAAAAGCAGCAAGGGAACAGCAAAAAACAACACACAAGGGAATCCCCATGAGGTTATCAGCTGATTTTGCAGTAAAAACTCTGCAGGTCAGAAGGGAGTGGCAGGATATATTTAAATTGATGAAAAGGAAGAATGTACAAATAAAGATTAATCTAGCCAGCAATGATCTGACTCAGATTCAACAGAAAAATCAAAAGCTTTATAGACAAGCAAAAGCTAAGAGAATTCAACACTACCAAACCAACCTTACAACAAATGCTAAAGGAATTTCTTTAGGAAACACAGAAGAAAAAGACCTACAAAAACAAACCCAAAACAATTAAGAAAATAGTGGTAGGAATATATACATCAATAATTGCCTTAAATGCGAAAGGATTAAATGCTCCAATCAAAAGGCTGGCTAAATGGATACAAAAACAAAGCCTATATATATGCTATCTACAAGAGACCCACTTCAGACCTAGAGACACATACAGACTGAAAGTGCTGTGATGGAAGAAGGTATCCCGTGCAAATAGATATCAAAAGAAAACTGGAGTAGCAATTAGATAGGCTAGACTTTAGAATAAAATAAAAACTATTACAAGAGATGGAGCTTCCCAGGTGGCGTTAGTGGTAAAGAACCCACTTGCCAGTGCAGGAGATGTAAAAGACATGGGTTTGATCTCTGGGTTAGGAAGAGCCACTGGAAAAGGAAATGGCAAACTACTCCAGTATTCTTGTCTGGAGAATCCCATGAAGAGAGGAAGGGCTACAGTCCATAGGGTCTCAAAGAATCAGATACGACTGAAGCAACTTAGTACATCACATTACAAGAGACAAAGAATGGTACCATGTAATGATCAAGGGATCAATTCAGGAAGAGGAAATAACAATTGTAAATACCTATGCACCAACATAGGAGCACCTCAATATATACAGCAGATGCCAACAGTCATTAAAGGGAAAATTGACAGTAAAACAATAATAGTGGCGGGAAGTTAACACCCCACTGGTATCAATGGACAGATCATCTAGACAGAAAATAAATTAGGAAACACAAGCTTTAAATGACACAACAGACCAGATAGACTTAATTGATACTTAGATGATATTCCATCCAAAAGCAACAGAATACATTTTCTTCTCAAGTGCACAACGGAAAATTCTACAGGATAGATCACATCTTACGTCATACATCAAGCCTCGGTAAATTTAAGAAAATTAAAACCACATCAAGGGCTTCCCTGGTAGTCCAGTGGGTAAGGACACCGCCTTGCAGTGCAAGGGGTGCCACTTCGATCCCTGGCCTGGGAATATCCCACGTGCCGCGGAGCGGCTGGACCGATGTGTCCAATTACCCAGCCGGAGCTCTGGAGCACATGCGCCCAGGCCGGTGCTCTGCGACAACAGATGCCACTGCGATGGGAGGCCCACACGGGTCAAAGAAAAAAGATGGATGAAACTAATCAAATGAAAGACCAGTGGAAGTGGCCCGCCCAACCCCCTTCCCTCCCCACTCCCGCCAAAATAAGTAAATAAATAAATGTTTAAAAAAAAAAAAAACACACACACATCAAGCATCTTTCCTGACCGCAATGCTTTGAGATTAGAAATCAATTATATGAAAAAACCTGTAAAAAGCACAAACACATGGAGGTTAAATAATATGCTACTAAATAACTAAGAGACCATTGAAGAAATCAAAGAGAAAAAAAAAAAAAAACTAGAAACAAATGACAATGAGGACATGACAACCCAAAACCTATGGGATGCAACAAAAGCAGTTCTAAGAGAAAAGTTTATAATTCAGTCCTATTTCAAGAAACAAGAAAAATCTCAAATATACAAACTTACACCGAAAGCAACTAGAGGGGAAAAAAAAAAAAAAACAAAAAACCAAAGTTAGGAGAAGGACAGAAATTAGAAAAAATCAGAGAAAAATAAATGAAATAGAAAGGAATGAAATAATAGCAAAAATCAATGACACAAAAATCTGGTTCTTTGAAAAGATAAACAAAATTGATAAACAGCCAAACTCATCAAGAAAAAAAAAGGGCGGGAGAGGATTCAAGTCAATAAAGTTAGAAATAAAAAGGAGAAATTATAGTAAATATCACAGAAATACAAAGGATCATAAGATACTATACAACCAACTATATCCCAATAAATTGGACAACCTTAAAGAAATGGGCAAATTCATAGAAAGGTACAGATCTCCTAAGACTGAACCTAGAAGAAACAGAACTTATAAACAGATCAATCACAAGTAATGAAACTGAAACTCTGATTAAAAATATTCTGACAAACAAAAGTCCGAGACCATATGGCTTCAGAGACAAATTCTATCAAACATTTAGAGAAGATCTAAAACCCATCCTACTCAAGCTCTTCCAAAAAACTGCACAGGAAGGAACACTCCCAAGCTTACTCTACAAGGTCACCATCACCCTGATACCAAAACCAAAGATGGCACAAAATAAGAAAAACACAGACCAATACCACTGATGAACATAGACACAAAAATCCTCAACAAAATACTAGCAAACAGAATCCAGGAACACACAAAAAGGACCATATTCTATGATCAGGTGGGATTTATCCCAGAGTTCTTCAATATACACGAATCAATCAGTTTCATACCACGTATTAACAAATGAAAGAATGAAAACCATATGATCATCTCAATAGAGACAGAAAAAGCTTTTAAAAAATTCGACACTCAGTCATGATAAAATCTCTCCAGAAAATAGGCATAATGGGAACCTACCTCAACATTAAAAAGGCTGTATATGACAAACCAAAAGCTAACATCATTTTCAATGGTGAAAATCTAAAAGCACTCCCTCTAAGATCAGGAACAAGACTGAATAAGAATGTCCACTCTCACCACTACTATTCAACATAGTTTTAGAAGTCCTGGCCATAACAATCTAAGAAGAAAAAGAAATAAAAGGAATCCAAATTGGAAGAGAAGTAAAACTATCACTGTATGCAGATGACATAATACTATACACAGAAAATCCTAAAAATATCAGCAGAAATTTAGCTAAATTTGGTAAAGTTGCAGGATACAAAATTAATGCACAGAAATCTCTTGCATTCCTATACTCTGACAACAAAAGGTCGGAAAACAATTCAAGGAAACAATCCCATTTATCACTGCATCGAAAAGAACAAAATACCTAAGAATAAACCTACCTAAGGAGGTAAAAGGCCTGTACTCTGAAATCCATTCAACATTGATGAAAGAAATCAAAGACGGCACAAACAGATGGAGAGATATACCATGTTCTCGGACTGGAACAATCAATATAGTGAATACAACTATACTACCCAAAGCAATCTATAGATTCAATACAATCCCTATCAAACAACCAATGACATTTTTTACAGAATTAGAACAAAAAAAAATTACAATTTATATAGAAATACAAAAGACCCCAAATAGCCAAAGGAATCTTGAGAAAAAGAAACAGAACTAAAGAAACCAGGCTCCTTGACTGTAGGCTATACTACAAAGCTCCAGTCATCAGGACAGTACGGTACTGATACAAAAACAGAAATACAGATTAATGGAACAGGACAGAAAACCCAGAGATAAACTCACATACCTACGGTCACCTAATCTATGAGAAAAGAGGCAAAAGTATACAGAGAATAAAAGATAGTCTCTACAATAAGTGGTGCTGAGAAAACTGGACAGCCTTGTGAAAACGAATGAAATTAGAACGCTTCCTAACACCATACACAAAAATAAACTCAACACAGATAAAAGACTTAAATTTAAAACTAGGTACTATAAAACTCTTGGAGGAAAACACAGGAAGAACACTCTTTGACATAAATCACAGAAACATCATTTTTGACCCACTTCCTTGACTAATGCAAATAGAAACAAAAATAAACAAATGGGACCTAATAAAACTTAAAAGCTTTTGCACAGCAAAGGAAAACATAAGACGTAAAGACAAGCCTCAGAATAAGAGAAAACATTTGCAAATGAAACAACTGACAAGGGATTAATCTCCAAAATATAGACATAGTTCAACATCAAGCAACAACCCAATCAAAAAACTGGAGACCTAAACAGACACTCCTTCAAAGAAAACATAGAGATGGCCCATAAAAAGATGGTCAACATCACTAATTATTAGAGAAAGGCAGATTGAAACTACAATAAGGTATCCCCTCACACCTGTCAGAATGGCCATCATCGAAAATCTGCAAACAGAGCACAGTCCAGGGGGCGGCCCGCTGGTTTAGGGCCATGGCGAGAGGGTGAGAGTTGACATTTTCCCAGCTAACTGCACCCACCTCAGCCCTTCTGGGTCCCACCACATCCAAGAGGATGGAGAGACTCCCAGGAGGCTTCAGCAGGGTCCGCAATCCCATGCTGACAGGTCTTCACTAGCTGCTCGAAATTTTCATTTTATTTGCCACCACCTAGGCCTTGTCTCTTAAGTCTCTGGAGTTGTGGTTCCAAAGAAATGGAAAAAAAGGAGCAATGTGACCGATTTCATTCAGTCTTCCTGCCTTGAGGCCCAGTTGGCATTGGAGGGGGTGAAAGAAGGAAAACAAGGTCTTTGATTTTACACGATTTTTTAAAACATCTGCACTTTGACAGTGGCAGTGAAATACACTAATCCAAAAGTTCTCTTTCCATTGAGAAGAGGGGGGCTGCTTCTCCTTTTGGGTCCAACCTTTTCTCCCTGTGACAAAGCATCAATCATGGGCACCAGAAAATAAGGTGGACCTCAGGAATTCTGAAAAGACAGAGAAGCTAACATTCCTCCTCAGGAGGAGGTGTTTTTAGTCCTCTCTGGAACCTAAAACGAAAAACATGAGTTGAGTGCCATGGAAAGGAGACAAGACCTAATCTGAATCATTGGCACTGCCCCAGGCGGCACCCCACAAATCTACCATGAGAAACAGCACAAGGAGCTCTGCTCTGCACACCCTCTTCCAGGACAGCAATGCCTTCACGCAGGAAATGCTGCAAGAGATTTCCCAGAGGTTGTCTCCAAACATGGTGATCCCTCCCACCAGAAGAGCATGCTGGGAAATGGGAACTACAATGTGAGCGTCATTGCAGCAGCACTTCAGACCTAAGGCTATGAGGCTGTTTGGTGGGACAAGTGCCGGGATGTCGGCACCACTGCTCTCACAAACATCCTGGGCTTCGTCATGAACCTGCCCTCCAGCCTGTGCTGGAGTCCCCTGAAGCTGCCACTCAAAAGGCAGCACTGGATCTGTGTTTGAGTGGTGGAAGGTGCCCATACAGCCTCGACTCCAAACTGAAGATGCCCAGACGGATTGGAGGCGAGAGCGAGCTCAGGAAACTTCTAAAACACTTTCGAGGAAAGAACTTTGAACTCCTTCTGGTGGTACCGGAAGAGGTGAAGGCCCATCAGAGTTGGAGGGCTAATGTGTGATGCAGCCGTGCCCAGCCTCTCCTCCCCTCAGCCCCGAAGTCCTCTGTGACGTGCTATGGCCTCGACAGTGGGTCTGTCCTTGCCACTTTCCCAAACATCTCATTGGGGTTTTCCCTCAGATTTGACTGTGCAATAGGACAGACACGTAGACTGTTACAAGAACCAATCAGAGTTACTTGCTTTTGGGGGAGGAAAGTAGGAGCTCTGTGTGCTTAGGGTGAGCTGTGGAGACCTGTGTTTTATTCAAAAGAGGAGAAGGAAGGGTGGGTCTTTGTTAATTTTCCCCATTTCTATGAGGACCTGACAGAGGCTCTGCTGGAGTTCACTGCTGCTCTGATGCACCTGGAGATGCTGCCTCCACTTCCGCTTTCCTGGCAGCCAGAGAGTCTGAACACACCATCCAGCCAAGGGCCGTGTGACTGCTTTGAAGGACTTAAGAGCAAAAAGGTCTCTCAGGAAACCATCTCCAAAACCACAGCAGCTGTACAACATGCTATCTCCAACCCTTAATGCCACTGCGACCCCACTTTTAAGAGTGGTATATGGCCATCCTTGAAGTTTTATCATTAAAAGTTCTCTAATACTCCATGCTGAGTGGATGAATCCTGCAATATTCTAGCAGGACAGGATGAGGTTAGATACCTAAGAGGATGTGGCCCAGCAAGGCTGGGGCGGGCGTGGGCAGCCTGTCTGCCTCACTCCCTGTCACTTCACTGCACTGGTTTAGGAGGTCTCAGAGCACAAGACAGGCAGAAGGGCAGTTATCCCAGCTGACCCACTCCAGCAAAACCAGGACAAAATAAGACTGCCTTTGACATCAAATTCTATTAGTTTAAGACAGTGTTGGGCAAGGAAAGTTTTGTGAAGCTAAGCCTACAGAGATTTGGAGAAGCTCAAGTCAGTAGAAGGCCTAGGCTTGGAATTGCAGTACTGACTGGAAGCAGAGCCCTTGAGTTGGGTGGACACATGCATTCTGCTGAGGACCTGGGTTTGTCATCTCTCTGTAGTTTCCTTTATAGATCAACTGTGAGCTGACCCACACCCTGCTCCCCACCTCTTTAGATAGCTGTAGGCCACTTTTCTCCTGTAACTTTGGAAAACAAAAGGAGTAGTAAGTATTGTACCACACCGCCTGTCACCAAAGTGGCTGTGGTTGTCTCAAGGCAGGTGGGCAGGCAGGGGTGGCCTGTCCAGCCCTTACAGATCAGGGGTCTTGGCGGGTCTGAAAGCTGTGCCACTGGCCAGCCTCCTCTCCAGCAGCAGAGCCAGCCTGGGGCTTGCAAGTCCTGCCTGAGCAAGCTTCACTGGATGAAGCTGAGGCTTTCTCCCCACTGTGACTGGAGTGCATGTTCACACCAGCACGTTTCTGCACATGTATCTTCAATCCAACAAGGCCAATTTTTACACTGAGTAACAACAAGGCTACTGCATTACACCCTCTCAACAAGCAGCCGCAGTCTCTTCTGCATCATTTTCTACACTAGGCCCGCTCGGCACCACAGGGAGCTCCTCACCCCTGCACAATGACTCCAGCCACTACCAGTCAGAAGTTACAGCCCATCTTGCTGTCATAAGCAGGACTTTGGGTCCATTGGCACTGTCAGTGATGTAAGCCATTTCCTTGGGAGGAGGAGAAAACTCCTCGCCACCAGTCTGCTTGGGCCCATGCAGACGGCAAGTCAAAGGAGCTCCCACACATTTGGAGCCCATGAGCCAATGGGATATGCAGAGATACTTAAACATTTCAGGGTTGGTTTCTCTGTTCATATTCAATTTTGATGCCTGGAAACATGCACCTATGATGACACCCATGGACAAAAAGCCCCACTTCTTTAAAGGAAGAGGGCAGGCCTAACTCTTATTCCCAGTAAAGGGCAACCTAGGCTTTTGTTTTTCTTGCTTTTATTCCTTTTTATTGACCTTGTGCTGGGTTTGTTTACAAAAGATTTATTTTGTTTAAATAAATATTAAAAATGAAAAACTCTGCACATTAAAAAAAAAAAATCTACAAATAATAAATGCTGGAGAGGGTATGGAGAAAAGGGAACCCTTTTGTACTGTTGGTGGAAATGTAAATTCCAGTGACTATGGAGAGCAGTATGGAGGATCCTTTAAAAAACTAAAAAAAGAACTACCATATGACTCAGCAGTCCCATTACTGGGCACATATCCTGAGAAAACCATAATTCAAAAAGACACACAGGGGCTTCCCTGGTGGTTCAGTGGTTAAGAATTCACCTTGCAATGCAAGGGACACCAGTTCCATCCCTGGTCTGGGAAGATCCACATGCGGCAGAGCAACTAAGCCCATGCACCACAAGGCCTGAGCCTGTGGTCTAGAGTCCGAGAGCCGCAATTGCTGAAGCCCACATGCCCTAAAGCTGATGCTCTGCAACAAGAGACACCACCACAATGAGAGGCCTGCGCACCATGACTAGGGAGTAGTCCCCGCTTGCTGCAACCAGAGAAAAAACCTGGGTAACCATGAAGACCCACCACAGCCAAAAAATAAATGAATCTTTAAAAAAAAAAAAAAAAGACACATGGTACCCCAATGTTCATTGCAGCACTATCAGCACTATTTATAATAGCCAGGACATGGTAGAAATCTAAGTGTCCATAGAGAGCATGGGTTCAATCCTTGCTTGGGGAACTAAAATTCTGCATGCCCCATGGTGTGGCCAAGAAAAAAAAGAAGATGTGGTATATATACAATGGAATAATACTCAGCCATAAAAAGGAACAAAATTGGGTCAATTGTAGAGTTGTGGATGGACCAAGAGTCTGTCATACAGAGCAAAGTCAGTCAGAAAGAGAAAAACAAATACTGTATACTAACATATGTATGTGAAATCTAGCAAAACAGGGCAGATGAACCTATCTGCAGGCAGGAATGGAGACAAAGATGTAGAAAATGGACATGTGGACATGGGTAAGGGGGATGGTAGGGAAGCAAGGGTGGGCTGAATTGGGAGATTGTGATTAACATATATATAGTTAGTGGGAACCTACTGTACAGCACAGGGAGCTCAGCTCAGTGCTCTGTGGTGACCTGGAGGGACGAGGGGAAGGCCAAGAGGGAGGAAATATATTTATACATATAATTGATTCACTTCATTGTACAGCAGAAACTAATACAACATTTTAAAGCAACTATATCCAAATTTAAAAAAACAAAAACAACTCTGAAACCGTGCTCCCTCCACACCGAGTATTATTAAAAGAAAGAAGCATCTGTTTACTTCTAATGTACACATAACTTTGAGGACATGTTCACAGTCACAGCAGATGACAACCAGAAGACAAAGGCCTGCAAGGCAGAGAAGAATAGCCAGCCAGGTCCATATCTATGCTAGAGGGGCCTAGGAACACCTGCATCTTAAGCACTGTGCTGGGACGACCCTCCCAGTACTGGGAGTCACCTCTGTGGTGTCACCCATTAGTGTGCTCCAGCCACATTTCTGGAGGAAGACCACAGACTCCCCCGGCACATTCCCACACTCCACAGCTCTTCCTAGTCCTTGCCCCATCTGCTCCAGCATTCCCAGACCCCCATCCACCACCAACTCTGCCCCCTGTCTCATCCTGCCTCTGCAGCCTAGATCCTGGCCCTTCCCTTCCTAAAACCTTCCTGTGGAATCCCACCACTGAGCATTAAGAACTACCACGGAGCTCCGTTGTTTTCAACTTCACCTCAAGGATGAATCTTACCCCTATGGGTCCCAGCAAAGCCTTCTCTCCAAGCCTGAGCATATGCCCCCAGTGTCCCCTCCATCAAAGCCCAGACTGGCCTACAAAGTCCACATCTTCACCCCACCCCCTACCAGGAAGACTCTCAGAAGGAAATATACATGCAAATGAACAGGAAACATCAAGTTCTGAGGAGTTCTAGGAAGATACAAATGGATACTTTTGGACAAATGGATAGAAAAGTCAGAGCTGAAAAAATAAACATAGGCCAGATCCCTCAGGTCTTTTGAAAGGCCCCAAAAGACATCAAGTCAGACTCCAATCAATCCAAACAAAATGAGAAAGACCTTGGGATCACCACACGATCAGCTAGTTAAGGAATTCTATCCCAAGTGGCACCCTTAGGCATTCTCCCTCCCGCCAGGCCCACCTCAACAAACCATCACCAGACACTCCATGCACAAGTGGGCCTGGACAGTATCATCACCAACACAGCGGATACACCAAAACTGACTCCAGAAAAGCGAGTAACTCGGGGACAAAAGCAACTTCAAAAACACTCTAGCTTATGTCCTCATAAAGATCCAAGAACCTGACACAAACAAATAAGAGCTGCTTCTACTTTAAAAAGGAACAATCAAGGAAGAGCTTTGCAAATGAAAGCTTCATGTTTTAAGAATAAGATATTCTGCAATCCAGTGAAACGTTAAATACAAAAAAGTTACCGTTTCATCAAGACCACAGCATGCAAAAATGTCCCACTCACCAAAAGGGATACTTGGTTTCAGAAAGCAAGTCAAGTCACCCACATATCCTCCCTATGTGTATTTGATACAGAGTTCCATCCGGACAGATAGAACTCCCCGACCTCAACAATAAAGACATGAACAGAGAAATCAGAGAAGATGGAGAAGTGGCCAATAAGTACATGAAAACATGTAAAGCATCATGACTCACCAGAAAAATGCCAATTACAAGCACAAGATAATCACTTCACACCCACCAGAAGGGCTAAAATGAAAAGATCATTCCAAAAGCCTTCCTCCAAGCCCCCTGCCCAGCCTAGTATCCTGCCCCCAAAGTGTCCCCCCCTGAGCATTAAGAACTACCACGGAGCTCCGTTGTTTTCAACTTCACCTCAAGGATGAATCTTACCCCTATGGGTCCCAGCAAAGCCTTCTCTCCAAGCCTGAGCATATGCCCCCAGTGTCCCCTCCATCAAAGCCCAGACTGGCCTACAAAGTCCACATCTTCACCCCACCCCCTACCAGGAAGACTCTCAGAAGGAAATATACATGCAAATGAACAGGAAACATCAAGTTCTGAGGAGTTCTAGGAAGATACAAATGGATACTTTTGGACAAATGGATAGAAAAGTCAGAGCTGAAAAAATAAACATAGGCCAGATCCCTCAGGTCTTTTGAAAGGCCCCAAAAGACATCAAGTCAGACTCCAATCAATCCAAACAAAATGAGAAAGACCTTGGGATCACCACACGATCAGCTAGTTAAGGAATTCTATCCCAAGTGGCACCCTTAGGCATTCTCCCTCCCGCCAGGCCCACCTCAACAAACCATCACCAGACACTCCATGCACAAGTGGGCCTGGACAGTATCATCACCAACACAGCGGATACACCAAAACTGACTCCAGAAAAGCGAGTAACTCGGGGACAAAAGCAACTTCAAAAACACTCTAGCTTATGTCCTCATAAAGATCCAAGAACCTGACACAAACAAATAAGAGCTGCTTCTACTTTAAAAAGGAACAATCAAGGAAGAGCTTTGCAAATGAAAGCTTCATGTTTTAAGAATAAGATATTCTGCAATCCAGTGAAACGTTAAATACAAAAAAGTTACCGTTTCATCAAGACCACAGCATGCAAAAATGTCCCACTCACCAAAAGGGATACTTGGTTTCAGAAAGCAAGTCAAGTCACCCACATATCCTCCCTATGTGTATTTGATACAGAGTTCCATCCGGACAGATAGAACTCCCCGACCTCAACAATAAAGACATGAACAGAGAAATCAGAGAAGATGGAGAAGTGGCCAATAAGTACATGAAAACATGTAAAGCATCATGACTCACCAGAAAAATGCCAATTACAAGCACAAGATAATCACTTCACACCCACCAGAAGGGCTAAAATGAAAAGATCATTCCAACCACTGGGCATTTGCAAGCAGCTGAGCCCTCTGGGCACACAGCTATGGAAATGCAAGCTGCTTCAAGCCTCAGAGAGCCCTTGGCAGGTCCACCCCACTCTAGGTCCAGTCACTCCCCTCCAAGGTTGTTGTCCAGCTGCTCAGTCATGTCCGACTCTTTGCAACCAAATGGACTATAGCCCATCAGGCTTCTCTGTCCATGAGATTTCTCAGGCAAAAATACTGGAATGGTTTGCCATTTCCTTCTCCAGAGAATCTTCCTGGACCAGGGATAGAACCTGTGCCTCCAGCATTGGCAAGTGAACTCTTTACCACTGAGTCAGCAGAAAAGCCCAGCTCCACTCATAATATCTCCTAAACTCTAGAAAAGGCAGAACTCACATGTGTTGTTGAAACCAGAACAAGTGCTTGCCTCTTGGATGGGAGGAGATGCAGAAGTTGAGAACCTGGCAAAGGGGGTGGGGTCACAACAGGAACATTCTACATTGCAATAGAAGACAAGGGTTACACCTTCGCACACATCTGTCAAAGTTCATCACGTACACACTTAGTCTCTGTGTTTCATTATATGTAAGTTGTACCTCAATTTTTCAAATGCAAAAAATAAAATGAAAGCAACAGAAAGCCAAATGAGAGAAAGAGAAGAAAGACATCAAGAGACATGGAAGAACCGGCTGGTGGTCCTAACAACACGGAACAGGAGTTACAGGAGGAGAGAACAGATATCAGGCAAGAGCAAGATAGCAGAAAAGCACTTCCCTAAGCTCAAACGAGAACTATTCAGAATAAACACATACACCGCGGCCAAGTCAGAGAAAATGAAAAATGACCCACCTCCAGCCTCATTCCAGCAAAAGTCAGATTCCCAAGGACTGAGAGCAAGTCTTACCTACTGATAGACACCCAGACACCCAGTCTCACTGGCAACATTGGCAACATTAACCCACCCAAAGTCTTTAAAATGGCAGACATTGGTAGAACTCCCGACTCAACAATAAAGACATGAACAGAGAAATCAGAGAAGATGGAGAAGTGGCCAATAAGTACATGAAAACATGTAAAGCATCATGACTCACCAGAAAAATGCCAATTACAAGCACAAGATAATCACTTCACACCCACCAGAAGGGCTAAAATGAAAAGATCATTCCAACCACTGGGCATTTGCAAGCAGCTGAGCCCTCTGGGCACACAGCTATGGAAATGCAAGCTGCTTCAAGCCTCAGAGAGCCCTTGGCAGGTCCACCCCACTCTAGGTCCAGTCACTCCCCTCCAAGGTTGTTGTCCAGCTGCTCAGTCATGTCCGACTCTTTGCAACCAAATGGACTATAGCCCATCAGGCTTCTCTGTCCATGAGATTTCTCAGGCAAAAATACTGGAATGGTTTGCCATTTCCTTCTCCAGAGAATCTTCCTGGACCAGGGATAGAACCTGTGCCTCCAGCATTGGCAAGTGAACTCTTTACCACTGAGTCAGCAGAAAAGCCCAGCTCCACTCATAATATCTCCTAAACTCTAGAAAAGGCAGAACTCACATGTGTTGTTGAAACCAGAACAAGTGCTTGCCTCTTGGATGGGAGGAGATGCAGAAGTTGAGAACCTGGCAAAGGGGGTGGGGTCACAACAGGAACATTCTACATTGCAATAGAAGACAAGGGTTACACCTTCGCACACATCTGTCAAAGTTCATCACGTACACACTTAGTCTCTGTGTTTCATTATATGTAAGTTGTACCTCAATTTTTCAAATGCAAAAAATAAAATGAAAGCAACAGAAAGCCAAATGAGAGAAAGAGAAGAAAGACATCAAGAGACATGGAAGAACCGGCTGGTGGTCCTAACAACACGGAACAGGAGTTACAGGAGGAGAGAACAGATATCAGGCAAGAGCAAGATAGCAGAAAAGCACTTCCCTAAGCTCAAACGAGAACTATTCAGAATAAACACATACACCGCGGCCAAGTCAGAGAAAATGAAAAATGACCCACCTCCAGCCTCATTCCAGCAAAAGTCAGATTCCCAAGGACTGAGAGCAAGTCTTACCTACTGATAGACACCCAGACACCCAGTCTCACTGGCAACATTGGCAACATTCTCAAAGTCCTGACCCAAATCTGCAATTCTATCAAAGGGACATCGAACCACGAAGCCCAAAGACTTATTCTCAGACACTTGATAACCCAAAGGCTACTTCATGGCACCCCAGGTGAAACAGCTGCTGGAAGTGTTTCTGTGAAACACAGAAAGGAACATGGTAAAGCCCCAGTGGTCCACAGTGGGCGACTGAACTTGGGCTATACCATGTGATGGAAGCCAGAAAGGGCATGAGCCCCTCCCCACCCCAGCAGCCATTTGGGCAATGGCACTTCCATTACAGTTCTGTTACTAGACCTTTCAAAGGTCTAGTCAGTGATTCCAGAGGAAACTCACAGGATTATTTATAGTTATAATAAAAATTATTTGGGCCAGTATTTCAGCATCAACCAATAGCAAATTAAAATATTTCATTATAGTTAAGAGCAAAAGGTTCATGTTATAAATAACTTAACGAACAACACTGAGAGGGAGAGGAAGGTGCCCTGGCATATGCCATGGTTTTCATTTCTAGAGGACAGCTAAACATGGTAAATGAAGACTCAACTATAGCAAAGAAGTCAGCTCTTTAACAACAGTACCTCTTGGAGCTGGACTGGGTGTGGAAGTGGGAGGGAGCAGACCTTATTTTATGTTCTAAGCCACTGGGCTATTTTTAACTAGGTGACACAGTGCTTGATAATTTAAAAGGTCAGCTGGCATGTCCTCAGAGCACTGCCCAGAGGAGACTGCAGTGTGCTGCCCAGTGTCCCCTTTTAGAGCTGGCTGGGGTCTTTTCCAGTTTGCTAATTGCTGGTTGGCCCCATCAGATCAGTAACTCCATGGAGGTAGGACCACCCTAGTGACTGATGCATTATCACTGTTTATGGAGTGAATTCAGTAATTAATGTGCTGGGGGCTCAAGTCATAAAATCAAGGCAGGGAGAGAGCGCCTGCTCCCTTTGAGATCCCCCGAATCCTGCCAGAGTCTGGTTGTTCTGGAAGCCTGATGTTGAGGAGGTGGGGCTCTGGCTGGTCATATAGTACTGCTTTGGGACAGTTCACCCCACCACACAAGGTGAGATCTCTTAGACCAACCTCCCTTTCACCAGATCCCTGGTGGTGGGTTAAATTATCGGCAAATTATTTATCGGACAAAAAATGATGAGTCAATCAGATTATAAAAGAGAAAAGCATTCTGGGACAATGCTGGCTCTTTTCTCTTACAGGATAAAGGACTGGTGAGTCACGGATGGCACCCTCTGAGTAGGGGCAGGGAGGACAGGTCGCCAAGGTGGTCAGAGGAAGAAAGCCCTGGGTCCAACAGGCCCTCCTACGGCACCCAGTGGTCACTAGCTCTGCCCAATATCACCACCATTGAGGGCTGAAGTCATCAGAGCCAGAGGCCACCCCTGGTGCTCTCAAGGGATCCTGCAACCATCTCCTTTCTCCAGGTAAAGTCAACCAACTCCATGAGGAGCAGAGATGCCTGGCAACCCAGCCAGGGAAAGGCAGGATCTACACACACAGCACAGAGAAGGGACGTGAGCAGCTGGGAGAGCACCTGGAACAGGCAGACAACCTGGACCTCTCTTCAATCCCATTTGGACATAAAACAAAGTCTCAAGCGTCTTTGTTGAGAACGGTCCCTGAAAAAAGAATCACCCCAGGACAGGGGATCCAGGCACAGAATGGGCCCTGCCCAATTTTTCTGCACACTCTAGGCCCCAGATATCATTGGTGGGAAGAGCCTTTCTAAAGTCCAGAGGATCAGACCCATGCCCAACCGGTGGTGAGGCTGGCCCATTCCTCACCACTCTTTCACCATAACACGGAGAGAAGGTGCAGGGTCTTGGGTCCAGGGAGGGGTGAGGCACACATGGGGTGGAGAGGAGCAGGATGCTCTGTCCCTGACTCCTGAGTGTCCCCTTTTAGCTGGCTGGGGTCTTTTCCAGTTTGCTAATTGCTGGTTGGCCCCATCAGATCAGTAACTCCATGGAGGTAGGACCACCCTAGTGACTGATGCATTATCACTGTTTATGGAGTGAATTCAGTAATTAATGTGCTGGGGGCTCAAGTCATAAAATCAAGGCAGGGAGAGAGCGCCTGCTCCCTTTGAGATCCCCCGAATCCTGCCAGAGTCTGGTTGTTCTGGAAGCCTGATGTTGAGGAGGTGGGGCTCTGGCTGGTCATATAGTACTGCTTTGGGACAGTTCACCCCACCACACAAGGTGAGATCTCTTAGACCAACCTCCCTTTCACCAGATCCCTGGTGGTGGGTTAAATTATCGGCAAATTATTTATCGGACAAAAAATGATGAGTCAATCAGATTATAAAAGAGAAAAGCATTCTGGGACAATGCTGGCTCTTTTCTCTTACAGGATAAAGGACTGGTGAGTCACGGATGGCACCCTCTGAGTAGGGGCAGGGAGGACAGGTCGCCAAGGTGGTCAGAGGAAGAAAGCCCTGGGTCCAACAGGCCCTCCTACGGCACCCAGTGGTCACTAGCTCTGCCCAATATCACCACCATTGAGGGCTGAAGTCATCAGAGCCAGAGGCCACCCCTGGTGCTCTCAAGGGATCCTGCAACCATCTCCTTTCTCCAGGTAAAGCCAACCAACTCCATGAGGAGCAGAGATGCCTGGCAACCCAGCCAGGGAAAGGCAGGATCTACACACACAGCACAGAGAAGGGACGTGAGCAGCTGGGAGAGCACCTGGAACAGGCAGACAACCTGGACCTCTCTTCAATCCCATTTGGACATAAAACAAAGTCTCAAGCGTCTTTGTTGAGAACGGTCCCTGAAAAAAGAATCACCCCAGGACAGGGGATCCAGGCACAGAATGGGCCCTGCCCAATGTCTCTGCACACTCTAGGCCCCAGATATCATTGGTGGGAAGAGCCTTTCTAAAGTCCAGAGGATCAGACCCATGCCCAACCGGTGGTGAGGCTGGCCCATTCCTCACCACTCTTTCACCATAACACGGAGAGAAGGTGCAGGGTCTTGGGTCCAGGGAGGGGTGAGGCACACATGGGGTGGAGAGGAGAAGGATGCTCTGTCCCTGACTCCTGCTTCAGGTGAGGACCCATGCAACTTGCTCACTCACCAGATGGTCACTGAGGCTCTGGACATGCAGGAAAAGGCTGTGGACAACCTCAGCGGGGTAGGGATGGAAGGCAGCAGCTAAAGACACAAATACACTGCACCAAAACAGAGCAAAGGGACAGGTGGGTGTATGAGCTGGAGGCACCCGTAAGCTGGAGAACACCCCCATGGCCTGGGGAGAAGGACTGCCCCCACCTAACCAGGGCACTGCCAGGGTAGGGATTCTAGGAGGAAGCATCCAGTATGAGGGTGGGAGGTCCTGGAAGAGTGGGCTGGTTGTGGTTTACATCAGCACAGGGGCTGTCAGCTGCAGGGACAGCAGCCAGGGGCTGGGCTTGCCCCAGGCACTCAAGAGCTGAGCTCCACCGGGGTAGCAAGGAGGGCTCTGGACAGAGGGTAATATCGCACACATTGGGCTGTGACCCGTTCCCTCTAAAATTTACTGCATTCACTTCTTTTGAACTCAAGTCCTCTCTTCAGCCGCATCAAAGCAATAAAATACATGAACTCACAGAAAAGGGAGGTATGCAGTTCCTAATTCATTTGAAAACAAAGTCATCAGAGGGTGGGTACTCTCAAGCATGAGCTAGCACCTTTCCATGCTCTGATCAAAGAATAAAGTTTTCCTTTGCTTCTGAAAAAATAAAAGATAAACTAAACTAAAATAGAGGCATCATTAACTGAAGTGAAAAGTCCTCTTGCTGCTACCATAAGATGGTATCCCCCCTCTCAGGAAGTGCAGACCCAACATAAAGGGTCCATGGGTCACAGAAAAAGGCAGATCCCTCTGGGCATGGGCTGAGAGTGAAATCTCAGTGGATAGACTTGTCAGGGAAGGCTGGACACTCCAATACTCACATTCCCTTTGACATGGGTGCCAACAAGCTTATGATTCCCTGAGGAGGAAGCATGAACATGACCATCCAGCCCCTCACTGATGGTATTCATAAACAATACTATCTTCTTTGAGGTGGAGGAAGGTTTAGGTACACAAATAGCTCAAAATTAGAGCCTGTCAGGGCCTTCGCTCTTTTAAGGCCACTCAGGACACTGCCCTTCCCACACAAAGCAGAGACACCCAGGGCCCTGTTCCTTCTGCCACCTACAGAAGGACCATGTAAACTAGGTGCCCTCACCACATGAGAGCTGAATACAGCTATGTCACAAGTTTAAGCAGCTGTAAAGGACCTCATCTGCAGCATACTGTAAATACTGTCTTTATTTTAATGCTCTATGAAACGGTTCCCATGGAACTTCATAGCTTCCCAGCTGTATTATAAAAATACGTAAGTAAAAGCATCTCTTAAAAAATAAAAAACATCTCTAACACAGTCCAGATTCTGATTTTCCCTCCACAGATCTAATATAATACAGGTTTTTCCTGAAAGTCTTTATTGATCAGCTGACCACACTTCTCTGTCATAAAAAGATGCACATTGGAATTTAAGGTTTTTATTTCCTATGGTCATACAGCTTTGAGGTTCAAACATTTTTCTTCTGCCCTGAGTTATTTTTATGAAATCACAGTGCACAGTTGATCAAACAGATAACAAGTGTGACTGAACACTCATCTCTTCCTGACCATGTGGAGCCTTCTCCCTATCACTTCACACATTCTCCACAGTGAATTTTCACTGTCACCAATTGAAGCCAGCCAGCCCCTTTTGCCTCTGGTTCTCATCAACCAGCAGATGGGGTGAGGGAGCAGTTATGGGCCCAGCACAGAGCAGTTCTTCAGGATCAGCTGGCAGCCCCATCAGGGCCTCTTCCATTTCTATGAACATAGCAGACTATGTCACCCCTTCTGTGGCAGCCCTATTCCCAGATGCTCACTGGGGCCTATGGTCACTTTTTACTCTAGGCAGGGTCAGAGGTGAGGTCCAGTGGGGCAGGAGAGTGGGGGGTCCCCTTCCTACTCTTTAGAAAGCCCCAATCCCAGGCATGAACACAGTGGATCAGTTTTATGACGGGCTGTTTATGTTGGGCACCCTGTGAGTGAAGGCCTCTGCCCCATGCCCCACCCCAGGCTCTGGGCAATGGGAAGGTGACAGCACCTGCCCATCCCAGGCCTGCTCACTCTCCTCATCACAGGGCACAAGACAGGGCTACAGTGAGAAGCAGGCAGGAGCTGCCACCACTTGGTATGGACAGGCAGAGGAAAGGAGCCAAACAGAGGAAGAGGACAGAACAGGGGATGGGAACATCTCAGACAGCAGACAGGCTGGGCTGGGGCATGGGGCCCACCAGTATCACCAAGGGCAGGAGCTCGCTGGGCAGGCAGCAGCCCCTTGCAGTAACCAATGCTCTATGAAACGGTTCCCATGGAACTTCATAGCTTCCCAGCTGTATTATAAAAAACGTAAGTAAAAGCATCTCTTAAAAAATAAAAAACATCTCTAACACAGTCCAGATTCTGATTTTCCCTCCACAGATCTAATATAATACAGGTTTTTCCTGAAAGTCTTTATTGATCAGCTGACCACACTTCTCTGTCATAAAAAGATGCACATTGGAATTTAAGGTTTTTATTTCCTATGGTCATACAGCTTTGAGGTTCAAACATTTTTCTTCTGCCCTGAGTTATTTTTATGAAATCACAGTGCACAGTTGATCAAACAGATAACAAGTGTGACTGAACACTCATCTCTTCCTGACCATGTGGAGCCTTCTCCCTATCACTTCACACATTCTCCACAGTGAATTTTCACTGTCACTCAATTGAAGCCAGCCAGCCCCTTTTTGCCTCTGGTTCTCATCAACCAGCAGATGGGGTGAGGGAGCAGTTATGGGCCCAGCACAGAGCAGTTCTTCAGGATCAGCTGGCAGCCCCATCAGGGCCTCTTCCATTTCTATGAACATAGCAGACTATGTCACCCCTTCTGTGGCAGCCCTATTCCCAGATGCTCACTGGGGCCTATGGTCACTTTTTACTCTAGGCAGGGTCAGAGGTGAGGTCCAGTGGGGCAGGAGAGTGGGGGGTCCCCTTCCTACTCTTTAGAAAGCCCCAATCCCAGGCATGAACACAGTGGATCAGTTTTATGACGGGCTGTTTATGTTGGGCACCCTGTGAGTGAAGGCCTCTGCCCCATGCCCCACCCCAGGCTCTGGGCAATGGGAAGGTGACAGCACCTGCCCATCCCAGGCCTGCTCACTCTCCTCATCACAGGGCACAAGACAGGGCTACAGTGAGAAGCAGGCAGGAGCTGCCACCACTTGGTATGGACAGGCAGAGGAAAGGAGCCAAACAGAGGAAGAGGACAGAACAGGGGATGGGAACATCTCAGACAGCAGACAGGCTGCGGGCTGGGGGAGGGGCACCTGCACCTGATCAGAGACACAGTCACAGCCCACCAGTATCACCAAGGGCAGGAGCTCGCTGGGCAGGCAGCAGCCCCCTTGCAGTAACCAACTCCAAGCTCTCTAGTTCATAAAACCTTACATGGGACCACAGGCTTCACACAGGGCACAAACAGACCTGAACCAACCTGTGGATAGTTCAGATTATGACAGATGGCCACAGCCAAGACATACTTCCTCCTATCACAGCGGCCTTGAGCAGGTCTTCCTGGCAAATACTGGGGAGTCAGCCCTCCAGGGTTCAGCTCGCCCCTCCTGGTCTAGCCATGGGGCCTTAACTATATGGCTGTGGTCTTGGCACACCTCATTCCTCTCCATATAATGGGAAAGGAATGGAAGTCTTATGGGTGCAGAACCAAACTCAGGGCTGTTCTCTCCTGGAAGCAGGTAGATGAGAGAGAACAGAGCAGTGGAGCAACCCTGGGACCCTGGACCAGAGCAGTGGATCATCCATGGTGGTGTGAAATGCAAACAGAAGGCTGAGGAGCATGGAAACCAGCAAGAAAAATCCATTGGCCACTCCCTGCTCCTGCCCTGGCTCCCCCTCTACCCCTCAACCAGGAGAACTCACCTGAGGTGGCCCCAAGGCCCAGCAAGCAGAGGCTGGGGAGCAGCCACCCACTGCACCTAACCACACCACGTGTCTGGTTTCTAGGAAGGGCCAGCCCCAGCCCAGGCCACTTCCCCACAGAGGCATCTAAAGATGAGCGTCCAACGCACTGTGGACACAGGTCAGCCTAGGTGAGAACCTCACCAAGGACAGTGCCTGCAGCGAAAAATGGGTCAGGACAGCAAACAGTGTCCAACACCAGGGCCAAGCTGTTGTTGGATCATTCCTTTGGGGCCTTCTCGTTGGCCCCACTTCCTATGAAGGGTCTCCTTGTATCTGGAGCAATCTTAGTATAACAGTGGGGTGCATCACTCCTTGGCCTTTTGGCTAAGATCAAGTGTAGTATCTATTCTTATCAGTTTAACAGTAGGCTGCATGGTATCAATCTGGCAGGAGCTGCCACCACTTGGTATGGACAGGCAGAGGAAAGGAGCCAAACAGAGGAAGAGGACAGAACAGGGATGGGAACATCTCAGACAGCAGACAGGCTGCGGGCTGGGGAGGCACCTGCACCTGATCAGAGACACAGTCACAGCCCACCAGTATCACCAAGGGCAGGAGCTCGCTGGGCAGGCAGCAGCCCCCTTGCAGTAACCAACTCCAAGCTCTCTAGTTCATAAAACCTTACATGGGACCACAGGCTTCACACAGGGCACAAACAGACCTGAACCAACCTGTGGATAGTTCAGATTATGACAGATGGCCACAGCCAAGACATACTTCCTCCTATCACAGCGGCCTTGAGCAGGTCTTCCTGGCAAATACTGGGGAGTCAGCCCTCCAGGGTTCAGCTCGCCCCTCCTGGTCTAGCCATGGGGCCTTAACTATATGGCTGTGGTCTTGGCACACCTCATTCCTCTCCATATAATGGGAAAGGAATGGAAGTCTTATGGGTGCAGAACCAAACTCAGGGCTGTTCTCTCCTGGAAGCAGGTAGATGAGAGAGAACAGAGCAGTGGAGCAACCCTGGGACCCTGGACCAGAGCAGTGGATCATCCATGGTGGTGTGAAATGCAAACAGAAGGCTGAGGAGCATGGAAACCAGCAAGAAAAATCCATTGGCCACTCCCTGCTCCTGCCCTGGCTCCCCCTCTACCCCTCAACCAGGAGAACTCACCTGAGGTGGCCCCAAGGCCCAGCAAGCAGAGGCTGGGGAGCAGCCACCCACTGCACCTAACCACACCACGTGTCTGGTTTCTAGGAAGGGCCAGCCCCAGCCCAGGCCACTTCCCCACAGAGGCATCTAAAGATAGACGTCAACGCACTGTGGACACAGGTCAGCCTAGGTGAGAACCTCACCAAGGACAGTGCCTGCAGCGAAAAATGGGTCAGGACAGCAAACAGTGTCCAACACCAGGGCCAAGCTGTTGATGGATCATTCCTTTGGGGCCTTCTCGTTGGCCCCACTTCCTATGAAGGGTCTCCTTGTATCTGGAGCAATCTTAGTATAACAGTGGGGTGCATCACTCCTTGGCCTTTTGGCTAAGATCAAGTGTAGTATCTATTCTTATCAGTTTAACAGTAGGCTGCATGGTCCTGTATCAATCTGCTGAATGCTATGGACATTCTCCCAGAAAACAGACCCTCCCCCAACATATCTCCAAGTCCATGAACACCCAGACCAGAGCAGCTCTGGCTGCTCATAGCAGCAGAAAGGACTGCAAGCCCAAAGTTTCCTACTATAGAAGGTCCCATCCAGCCAAGTCTTCTAAGCCTCATCCCAAAAAAAAGCGGGCCAGACTCACTCCATGCCTGTCCAGAGCCCTGGGCAGTCCAAGCAATCTAACTAACAGACGTAAGATGACCGCACAGTCCAGGTGGCAGACTATAGCCTCAGGCTAGTGCCTCAGACTGAGTGAACATGCTCCCAGGCCTGAATCATCCAGGGCTGGGAGGGGAGGTGGTGGGGGTTGGCGATGGGGGGGTTGGGATGGTGTCCCCTCTGGACCAGACGCTGCACCAGTATGCAGGACAGGAAGCTGGGGATGTACCTCTGGGTCAGGTGATGCACCAGAACGTAAGGCATGGGGAGGCATTAACAGATGCACAACTGCATGCAATCAAGGCCACAGAGGACCACAGACAGTTTCAGGGCTCTCTGGGGTGAAGGAAAGGCCAGTGACTCCCATCTGCCCGAGTCCTGTGAACCAACTTGGTTCCTACCCAAGATGGAAGCAAGACCCCTGGGGCCACAATCAAAACACGGCAGCAGGCACAGAGGGCACACACATGTGAAATGGGCAATAAGCTCTGGGTCTGACTCCTCTGAAGAGAGGGGAACTCCACATTCAGCCACATTCTCCCCTATATTTAGTTGTATGTCCTAAGACAATAGCTATGAGTCATATGTGGCTATAAACACTTGACATGAGGCTAGTCTAAACTGAGATGCAATCTAAATATAAGATACACGCTAGATTTCTAAGACAGCATTTTTTAAAGGAATTTTTAAGTCTTGTTAATAATCTTACATTACAGCTTGAACAATATGGGGGTTACGGGCAATGATCCTCTACACAATTGAAAATCCACACAAATCTACATTTGGCCCTCCATATTCATGGTTTTGCTATGAACAATATGGATTGTGTAATTACATGTATTTATTTACGGCCAAATGTATCTGGAGCAATCTTAGTATAACAGTGGGTGCATCACTCCTTGGCCTTTTGGCTAAGATCAAGTGTAGTATCTATTCTTATCAGTTTAACAGTAGGCTGCATGGTCCTGTATCAATCTGCTGAATGCTATGGACATTCTCCCAGAAAACAGACCCTCCCCCAACATATCTCCAAGTCCATGAACACCCAGACCAGAGCAGCTCTGGCTGCTCATAGCAGCAGAAAGGACTGCAAGCCCAAAGTTTCCTACTATAGAAGGTCCCATCCAGCCAAGTCTTCTAAGCCTCATCCCAAAAAAAAGCGGGCCAGACTCACTCCATGCCTGTCCAGAGCCCTGGGCAGTCCAAGCAATCTAACTAACAGACGTAAGATGACCGCACAGTCCAGGTGGCAGACTATAGCCTCAGGCTAGTGCCTCAGACTGAGTGAACATGCTCCCAGGCCTGAATCATCCAGGGCTGGGAGGGGGGGTGGTGGGGGTTGGCGTGGGGGGGGTTGGGATGGTGTCCCCTCTGGACCAGACGCTGCACCAGTATGCAGGACAGGAAGCTGGGGATGTACCTCTGGGTCAGGTGATGCACCAGAACGTAAGGCATGGGGAGGCATTAACAGATGCACAACTGCATGCAATCAAGGCCACAGAGGACCACAGACAGTTTCAGGGCTCTCTGGGGTGAAGGAAAGGCCAGTGACTCCCATCTGCCCGAGTCCTGTGAACCAACTTGGTTCCTACCCAAGATGGAAGCAAGACCCCTGGGGCCACAATCAAAACACGGCAGCAGGCACAGAGGGCACACACATGTGAAATGGGCAATAAGCTCTGGGTCTGACTCCTCTGAAGAGAGGGGAACTCCACATTCAGCCACATTCTCCCCTATATTTAGTTGTATGTCCTAAGACAATAGCTATGAGTCATATGTGGCTATAAACACTTGACATGAGGCTAGTCTAAACTGAGATGCAATCTAAATATAAGATACACGCTAGATTTCTAAGACAGCATTTTTTAAAGGAATTTTTAAGTCTTGTTAATAATCTTACATTACAGCTTGAACAATATGGGGGTTACGGGCAATGATCCTCTACACAATTGAAAATCCACACACAAATCTACATTTGGCCCTCCATATTCATGGTTTTGCATATACAGATTCAACCAACTATGGATTGTGTAATACTGTCACATGTATTTATTTACCAGAAAAAAAGTCCACATATTAAGTGAACTCATGCAGTTCAAACCTATGTTATTCAAAGGTCAACTATACATGTTAAAAAAGTATTTTTGATATTAAGTTAAGGAAAATATATTATTAAAATTAACTCTACTTGTTCTTTTTATACTTTAAATGTGGCTTTTAAACTATGTATTACACATACAGCTCACAATACACTCCTATAAGACCAGTGCTGCTCCGCCTTAAAGCATCAGCACTACACAGGAGACTAGGCACTGAAAGCCTGGCAGAGTTTCAGCAGGAAGAGAGGGCCTGCAGAGGGAGAGAGGCAGCAGCAAACACCACGCTTCAGTCTAGTCCCTCCAGATGGGCAAAGTGCTAGGAAAATGGATAAAGCTCAAATTCAGAATCAATTACTATGACCTCCTCTTATTCTAACTGCCTCTAGGAGCAAAAGTTCTCTAGAGAAAGATGAAATCACCCACAGCCTCCCTCAAGTATCTCCATGAGTTTTTAAGGTATCAATCAGAAATGGCCAGGCAGACTAGCAGGCACGGCCAAATGATAGAAAACCAAGAGAGGAAAAAAAAGACAATAGTCAGGAAAAAAAGACAGCAACAATGAGCTCCAGGAGGACCCAAATATTATAGTTATTAGACACTGACATTAAAATTCTGATGAGATGTGTAGTCAAGAAAATAGAACGATAATTTCACCAGAACTAAAGTCTATGGAACAGGAATCAAATGGAACCTAAAACTAAAAAATGAAAGCGGAAAATCAATATATGGGTTTAACAACAGATTAGACACAGTTAAAGGAGCAGCAAACTAGAAGATACAGGAGTACAAAAATATACAGACTGAAAACATGGAGAAAAACGGATGCACAATACAGGAAAAGGGATTTTGGATGTTGTTGTAATTCTTTGTTTTCAGTTTTGTGTAGTTTTTTTAATTTTTAATTTTTATTTATTTATTTATTTTCGGCTATTCTGGGTTTTCTCTACTGCCACAGGCTCTTCTCTAGTTGCAGGGAGTGGAGGTTACTCTCTAGTTGAGATGAACAGGCTTCTTGTTGTAGTGGCTTATCTTGTTGTGGAACTCAGTCTCTAGGGCACACAGGCTTTAGTAGTTGCAGCACATGGGCTCAATAGTTGTGCCTCCCAGGCTCCAGAGCACAAGCTCAATAGCTGTGGCTCACGGGCTTTGTTGCTCCACAGCATGTGGGATCTTCCCGAATCGGGGATCGAACTTGTGTGTCCTGCATTGGCAGGCGAACTCTTTACCACTGAGCTACCAGGGGAGCACCAGGAAAGACGATTTTTAAAAACTCAGGACACAGTGAAAAGGTCCAACCTATGTATAAATCGGGTTCTGGAGCAAGAAGGCATAAAGAACGGAACAAAAGCAATGTGCACAAAATAATAACACAAAGTTTTCCAAAACTGAAACAAGACATCCAGACAGAGATTCAGTAAATACTATAAGCTCTAGTCAGGATAACTGAAATTAAAAGTCGCTCAGTTGTGTCCAACTCTTTGCAACCCATGGACGAGCCATGGAATTCTCTGGCAAGGATACTAGAGTGGGAAGCCTTTCCCTTCTCCAGGGGATCTTCCCAGCCCAGGGATCGAATTCAGGTCTCATACATTGCAGGCAGATTCTCTAACATCTGAGCCACCAGGAAAGCCCAAGAATATGGAAGTGGGTAGCCTCTCCCTTCTCCAGGGGATCTTCCTGACCCAGGAATTGAACCGGGGTCTCCTGCATTACAGGCAGATTATTTACCAGCTGAGCTACAAAAGAAGCCTTAATCATGTTAAATAAAAAGAAAATCACACTTGGGCACATTGCAGCAAAATAAAACTCCTGCACATCAAACATACAGAAAATTTTAGATACAATATTACAAAAGGCAGGCAGGAGTGGGTAGATGGAGTTTAATATTCTAAGATCCCTGCTTTGCTTATCCAAGATGTGATAGAAGTCCCAGTTCATTGTGGTTGTTGTTCAGTCACTAAGTCAGGTCTAACTCTGCAATCCCATGGACGGTAGCATGCCAGGCTTCTCTGTCTTCCACTCCTGGAATTTGCTCAAATTCATTTCCGTTGAGTCAGTGATGCCATCCAACCATTTTATTCTCGGTCACCCCTTCTCCTTTTGCCTTCAGTCTTTCCCAGCATCAGGGTCTTTTTCAATGAACTGGTTTATCGCCTCAGATGACCAAAGATTTGGAGCTTAAACTTCCCCAACAGTCCTTCCAATGAATATTCAGGGTTTATTTCCTTTAGGATTGACTAGTATGATTTCCTTGCAGTCCAAGGGACTCTCAAGAGTCTTCTCCAGCACCACAGTTCAAAAGTATCAATTCTTTGGCAGTCAGCCTTCTTTACGGTCCAACTCTCATATCCATACATGACTACTGGAAAAACCATAGCTTTGATTACATGTACTTTTGTTGGCAAGAGATGTCTCTGTTTTTAATGTGCTGTCTAGGTTTGCTATAGCTTCTCTTCCAAGGAGCAATGGTCTCTTAGTTTCATGGCTGTAGATACTGTCCACAGTGATTCTAGAGCCCTTGAAAACAAAGTCTGTCACTGTTTCCATTGTTTCTCCATCTATTTGCCATGAAGTGATGGGATCAGATGCTATGATCTTTGTTTTTTGAATGCTGAGTTTTAAGCCAGCTTTTTCACTCTCCTCTTTCACCTTCATCAAGAGGTCTGTTATTTCTGTTTTGCAT
Organism: Tragulus kanchil; assembly: GCA_022376925.1. Lineage (NCBI taxonomy): Eukaryota > Metazoa > Chordata > Mammalia > Artiodactyla > Tragulidae > Tragulus > Tragulus kanchil. The sequence goes on along the minus strand of JAIOJX010000023.1, from coordinate 88,876,674 downwards.
TCTGCCATTAGGGTGGTGTCATCTGCATATCTGAGGTTGTTGACATTTCTCTAGGAAATCTTGATTCCAGGTTGTGATTCATCCAGTCCAGTATTTCACATGATGTACTCTGCAAAGAAGTTAAATAAGCAGGATGGCAATATACAGCCTTAATGTATTCCTTTCTCAATTTTAAAAGTCAGTTGTTCCACCATCTGGTTTTAACTGTTGCTTCTTGACCTGCATACAGGTTTCTCAGGAGGCAGGTAAGGTGGTCTGATATTGCCATCTCTTTAAGACTTTTCACAGTTTATTGTGATCCACAGTCAAAGGCATTAGTGTAGTCAATGAAGAAGAAGTAGATGTTTTTCTGGAACTCATTTGTTTGCTTCAAGGCAGGCAGGAGGGGGGCTTTGTTTTATCCAAGATGTGATAGAAGTCCCAGTTCATTGTGGTTGTTGTTCAGTCACTAAGTCAGGTCTAACTCTGCAATCCCATGGACGGTAGCATGCCAGGCTTCTCTGTCTTCCACTCCTGGAATTTGCTCAAATTCATTTCCGTTGAGTCAGTGATGCCATCCAACCATTTTATTCTCGGTCACCCCTTCTCCTTTTGCCTTCAGTCTTTCCCAGCATCAGGGTCTTTTTCAATGAACTGGTTTATCGCCTCAGATGACCAAAGATTTGGAGCTTAAACTTCCCCAACAGTCCTTCCAATGAATATTCAGGGTTTATTTCCTTTAGGATTGACTAGTATGATTTCCTTGCAGTCCAAGGGACTCTCAAGAGTCTTCTCCAGCACCACAGTTCAAAAGTATCAATTCTTTGGCAGTCAGCCTTCTTTACGGTCCAACTCTCATATCCATACATGACTACTGGAAAAACCATAGCTTTGATTACATGTACTTTTGTTGGCAAGAGATGTCTCTGTTTTTAATGTGCTGTCTAGGTTTGCTATAGCTTCTCTTCCAAGGAGCAATGGTCTCTTAGTTTCATGGCTGTAGATACTGTCCACAGTGATTCTAGAGCCCTTGAAAACAAAGTCTGTCACTGTTTCCATTGTTTCTCCATCTATTTGCCATGAAGTGATGGGATCAGATGCTATGATCTTTGTTTTTTGAATGCTGAGTTTTAAGCCAGCTTTTTCACTCTCCTCTTTCACCTTCATCAAGAGGTCTGTTATTTCTGTTTTGCATTCTGCCATTAGGGTGGTGTCATCTGCATATCTGAGGTTGTTGACATTTCTCTAGGAAATCTTGATTCCAGGTTGTGATTCATCCAGTCCAGTATTTCACATGATGTACTCTGCAAAGAAGTTAAATAAGCAGGATGGCAATATACAGCCTTAATGTATTCCTTTCTCAATTTTAAAAGTCAGTTGTTCCACCATCTGGTTTTAACTGTTGCTTCTTGACCTGCATACAGGTTTCTCAGGAGGCAGGTAAGGTGGTCTGATATTGCCATCTCTTTAAGACTTTTTCACAGTTTATTGTGATCCACAGTCAAAGGCATTAGTGTAGTCAATGAAGAAGAAGTAGATGTTTTTCTGGAACTCATTTGCTTTTGCTATGATCCAACAGATGTTGGCAATTTGATCCTGGTTCCTCTGCCTTTTTTAAATCCAGCTTGTACATCTGGAAGTTCTCGGTTCATACACTGTTGAAGTCTAGTTTGAAGGATTTTGAGCATGATCTTGCTAGTATGTGAAATGAGTACAGTTGTGTGGTAGTTTGAACATCCTTTGGCATTGCCCTTCTTTCAGACTGGAATGAAAACTGACCTTTTCCAGTCCTGTGGCCATTGCTGAGCTGTCCAAATTTGCTGAAATATTGACTACAGCACTTTCACCAGTATCATCTTTCAGGATTTTAAATAGTTCAGCTGGAATTCCATCACCTCCACTACTTCTGTTCATCATCATGCTTTTTAAGGCCCACTTGTCTTCATATTCAGAGATGTCTGTTCAGGTCTTTCTCCCACGTTTTGATTGGGTTGTTTGGGTTTTTGGTATTGAGTTACATGAGCTGCTATGTACTATAGTCTGAAGTCAGGAAGGTTGATTACTCCAGCTCCATTCTTCTTTCTCAAGACTGCTTTGGCTATCTGGGATCTTTTGTGTTTCCGTATGAATTGCGATATTTTTTGTTCTAGTTCCATGAAAAATACCGTTGGTAATTTGATAGGTGTTGCACTGAATCTATAGATTATGTTTGGTAGCATGGTCATTTTCCTGACATTGATTCTTCCAACCCACGAACATGGACTATCTCTCCATCTGTTTATGTTGTCTGATTGCTTTCACCAGTGTCTTATAATTTTATGTGTAGTTCTTTTGTCTCCTAAGATAGGTTTATTCCTAGATATTTTATTGTTTTTGTTGCAGTGGTGAATGGGATTGATTCCTTAATTTTTCCTTCTGATTTTTTATTGTATATAGGAATAAGAGTGATTTCTAGGTATTGATTTTTTTTATCCTGAAACTTTGCTAAATTTGCTGATTAGCTCTAGGAATTTCCTTATAGTATCTTTAGGATTGTCTATGTATAGTATCATGTCATCTGCAAACAGTGAGTTTTACAGTTCTTCTTTTCTAATCTGGATTTAATTTCTTTTTCTTCTCTAATTTCTGTAGCTGGAATTTTCAGGACTATGTTAAATAATAATGGTGAAAGTGGACATCCCTGTCTTGTTCTTGACCTTAGATGGAGTACTTTCAGTTTTTCACCATTGAGAATAATGTTAACTGTGGGCTTCTCATATAGGCTTTCAGTATGCTGAGGTAGGTTCCTTCTATTCCCATTTTTTGAAGAGTTTTATCAAAACTGGGTGCTGGATTTTGTCCAAGGCTTTTTTTGCATCTACTAAAATTATCATATGATTTTTATCTTTCAATTTGTTAATATGGTATGTCACATTGATTGATTTGAGGATAGCAAAGAATACTTCCATGCCTGGAATGAAACCAACTTGATCATGGTATATGAGTTTTTTGATGTGTTGTTGAATTCTGTTGAGGATTTTTGCATCTATGTTCATCAGTAATACTGGCCTGTAATTTTCTTTTTCTGTGTTATCTTTTCCTGGTTTGATGGTGGCCTTGTAGACAGGGTTTGGAAGTGTTCCTTCCTCTGTAATTTTTTGAAAGAGTTTTAGAAGAATAGGCATTAGCTCTTCCCTAAGTTAGAGAATTCACCTGTGAAGCCATCTGGCCCTGGGCTTTTATTTTATGGGAGATTTTGATCACAAATTCAATTTCAATGCTTGTATTTGGATTGTTCATCATTTCTATTTCTTCCTGGTTCAAACTTGGAAGATTGAACTTTTCTAAAATTCTTTCCATTTCTTCCAGGCTGCCTATTTTATTGCCATATAGCTGTTCATAATAGTATCTTATAATTTTATGTGTAGTTCTTTTGTCTCCTAAGATAGGTTTATTCCTAGATATTTTATTGTTTTTGTTGCAGTGGTGAATGGGATTGATTCCTTAATTTTTCCTTCTGATTTTTTATTGTATATAGGAATAAGAGTGATTTCTAGGTATTGATTTTTTTTATCCTGAAACTTTGCTAAATTTGCTGATTAGCTCTAGGAATTTCCTTATAGTATCTTTAGGATTGTCTATGTATAGTATCATGTCATCTGCAAACAGTGAGTTTTACAGTTCTTCTTTTCTAATCTGGATTTAATTTCTTTTTCTTCTCTAATTGCTGTAGCTAGAACTTCCAAGACTATGCTGAATAATAATGGTGAAAGTGGACATCCCTGTCTTGTTCCTGGTCTTAGAGGGAATACTTTCAGTTTTTCACCATTGAGAATAATGTTTACTGTGGGCTTATCATGTATAGCTTTCACTATGTTGAGGTAGGTTCCTTCTATGCCCATTTGTTGAAGAGTTTTTATCAAAACTGGGTGCTGGATTTTGTCAAAGGCTTTTTCTGCATCTACTAAAATTATCATATGATTTTTATCTTTCAATTTGTTAATATGGTATGTCACATTGATTGATTTGAGGATAGCAAAGAATACTTCCATGCCTGGAATGAAACCAACTTGATCATGGTATATGAGTTTTTTGATGTGTTGTTGAATTCTGTTGAGGATTTTTGCATCTATGTTCATCAGTAATACTGGCCTGTAATTTTCTTTTTCTGTGTTATCTTTTCCTGGTTTGATGGTGGCCTTGTAGACAGGGTTTGGAAGTGTTCCTTCCTCTGTAATTTTTTGAAAGAGTTTTAGAAGAATAGGCATTAGCTCTTCCCTAAGTTAGAGAATTCACCTGTGAAGCCATCTGGCCCTGGGCTTTTATTTTATGGGAGATTTTGATCACAAATTCAATTTCAATGCTTGTATTTGGATTGTTCATCATTTCTATTTCTTCCTGGTTCAAACTTGGAAGATTGAACTTTTCTAAAATTCTTTCCATTTCTTCCAGGCTGCCTATTTTATTGCCATATAGCTGTTCATAATAGTATCTTATAATTCTTTGTCCTTCTGCATTGTCTGTTGTAACCTCTCCTTTTTTCAATTCTAATATTGTTGATTTGATTCTAATTTTGCTCTCTTTTTTTCTTGATGAATCTAGCTAAAGGTTTGTCAGTTTTGTTTATCTTTTCAAAGAACCAGATTTTGGTTGTATTAATTTTTTACTATTACTTCTTTCATTTATTTCTGCTCTGATCTTCATGATTATTTTCTTCTGCTAACTTCGGGTTTTTTTTGTTCTTCTTTTTCCAGTTGTTTTAAGTGTAAAGTTAGGTTGTCTATTCAATGTTTTTCTTGTTTCTTGAGGAAGGATTGTATTGCTATAAACTTCCCTCTTAGAACTGCTTTTGCTGCATCCCATAGAATTTTTTTTTTTTTTTTTTGGCCACTTCTATTGGTCTTTCATTTATTTATTTTCATCCATCTTTGTTCTTTGGCCTGTGTGGGCCTCCCATCACCGTGGCCTCTCTCATCGCAGAGCACGGGCTCTAGGCGCATGTGCTCCAGAGCTCTGGCTTGGTAGTTGAACACATAGGTCCAGCTGCTCTGCAGCACGTGGGATCTTCCTAGGCCAGGGATCGAACTGGTGTCCCTTGCATTGCAAGGTGCTGTACTTACCCACTGGACCACCAGGGAAGCCCTCCCACTGGATTTGAGTTGTTGTGTTTTCATTGTCATTTGTTTCTAGGAATTTTTTAATTTCTCTTTTTATTTTTTCAGTAAACTGTTCATTATTTAGAAATGTATTGTTTAATCTCTATGTGTTTCTGTTTTTTACAGTTTTTTTCTTGTAAGTGATATCTAGTCTCATAGCACTGGGTCAGAAAAGATGGTTGAGGGGGTGGAGCTAAGATGGCGGCGTAGAAGGACGTGCACTCATCTCTCCTGCAAAATCGCCTGAATTGCGACGAGTTCCGTGAGCCTCTTTTATTTTATGGGAGATTTTGATCACAAATTCAATTTCAATGCTTGTATTTGGATTGTTCATCATTTCTATTTCTTCCTGGTTCAAACTTGGAAGATTGAACTTTTCTAAAATTCTTTCCATTTCTTCCAGGCTGCCTATTTTATTGCCATATAGCTGTTCATAATAGTATCTTATAATTCTTTGTCCTTCTGCATTGTCTGTTATAACCTCTCCTTTTTAATTTCTAATTTTGTTGATTTGACTCTTCTTTTTTTCGTGATGAATCTGGCTAAATGTCAATTTTGTTTATCTTTTCAAAGAACCAGTTTTTGGTTTTTATTAATCTTTACTATTGTTTCTTTCATTTCTTTTTCATTTATTTCTGCTCTGATCTTTATGATTTCTCTTCTGCTAACTTTGGGGTTTTCTGTTCTTCTTTTTCCAGTTGTTTTAAGTGTAAAGTTAGGTTGTCTATTTGATGCTTTTCTTGTTTCTTGCAGTAGGATTGTATTTCTGTCAACTTCCCTCTTAGAACTGCTTTTGCTGCATCCCATAGAATTTTTTTTTTTTTTTTTTTGGCCACTTCTATTGGTCTTTCATTTATTTATTTTCATCCATCTTTGTTCTTTGGCCTGTGTGGGCCTCCCATCACCGTGGCCTCTCTCATCGCAGAGCACGGGCTCTAGGCGCATGTGCTCCAGAGCTCTGGCTTGGTAGTTGAACACATAGGTCCAGCTGCTCTGCAGCACGTGGGATCTTCCTAGGCCAGGGATCGAACTGGTGTCCCTTGCATTGCAAGGTGCTGTACTTACCCACTGGACCACCAGGGAAGCCCTCCCACTGGATTTGAGTTGTTGTGTTTTCATTGTCATTTGCTTCTAGGAATTTTTTTATTTCCCTTTTGATTTTTTCAGTAATCTGTTCATTATTTAGAAATGTATTGTTTAATCTCCATGTGTTTATGTTTTTTACAGTTTTTTTCTTGTAAGTGATATCTAGTCTCATAGCACTGGGTCAGAAAAGATGGTTGAGGGGGTGGAGCTAAGATGGCGGCGTAGAAGGACGTGCACTCATCTCTCCTGCAAAATCGCCTGAATTGCGACGAGTTCCTGGGAAACCATCGACAAAAGGAAGTTGGATCTGATCACAGAGAGGACACCCCACATCGAAGAACAAAGGAGAAGCCACATCAAGATGGTAGGAGGGACACAATCGCACTTTTAAAAGTCAAACCTCATACCCGCTGAAGAGGCTGGGCGGGCCTAAGGCGCAAAGCCTGTTGCAGATCAAAACCCGGGAGAGGAGCACTGACACCCACAAGGGACTGAGCCAGACCTGCTTTGGAGGGTCCAGGTGCCCCCTTGAGCTAGAAGTGCCCTTGAGCAGACCTCGGAAGGGCGGCACTCAGTTCCCTTTGGAGGAGGTTACCATTAACCCGATCACAGAGTCCCCGAAGAGGACTGGAAAGTCTCTGCGCACTGTGATCCGGGAGAGAGGAATAGCGATCCTGCATGAGACTGGGCCAGACTCTCCTCTGAGTAACCTGACGTCTCCCGCAGTGGCGGGGGTCGACGGTGGCCTGCAGCAGGGTCGGGGTCACTGCAGAAGTGCTTCCCATAGAGCGTGTGGGAATAAATCCTCTGTGAGACAGACGTCATTTTCCCTACTGTAGTTTGGCTGCTGGTCAAACTGCAGGGCTGCTGGTCAAGCTACAGGGAGGGAACTTAGCTCCACCCAGCAAGAAAAGGGATTTGGATTAAGAAACTCCCAGGGCCAGCCTGGGCGGGCCTTTTAATTCTGGAATAGGCCAAAACAAACAAGCAGTCAAAGAGGTCTTCAGATCCAACCACTGCCAGAGGCAAGAAAAAGACTGAAAATTCCTGAATAGCAAGAGACAGAAGAACATAAACACTATTTTCATGTTTTTTCTGAAACTAGAGTTACTGCTGGACTTTAAAATTTCATTTTTTGTATTGTATTACTTTCTTTCAATTTTTTTTTTGCTCTTTTTTCCAAACCCACTCAGTGCACCCACCGCTTTTTTTTTTTTTTCTTTTCTTGGGGGTGTGTGTGAGAGAGAGAGTGGGTGTGTTCATTTCCTTCACTGAATTCTATTGAACCTACTAATCTTATCAGTAAGACTGAATATATTCAAGTTTACAAAATTTTTTTTTTTCTTTTTCCTTTTAAACCACACATTTTATTTTGGTATAATCTTCTGGTTCCCCATTGGCCTTCTAAGGTTCTGTGGGGGTTTTGTTTGTTTTTATTATTTTTGCTTTGTTTTTCTATATTTTTCTATACAATTTAGATCATTTAATTTTTAATAATTTTTCATTTCTACTACTACTTTCTCAATAATCCTTTGTTTTCTATGAAGCTCCTTTCCTATAGCACTAAATTCTAATACATACAAATCTTTATCTCCCTATATTTAACTTTGCAATATTATTCTATATTTCTCTTCTATCCTCCCTTTCTCTTTTTCCCTTTCCCCACTATATTTCTTAGTCTGTTCTGTCCTCATTGCCTTATCCCCAACGGGGATCCTGCTCTAGCATTATTCTCCAATTGGTACTCTACTTAGTTTGCTTATTAACTGGTGGATATCATTGTTGGATTTCTCTATTCGCCGTGCTAACGTATTGTACTGTACTTTTGATTGGAATGCTTGGGTTATGTTATAGCTGTATATGTTTATGTGTGTAATTCAATACGCTAGATAGTACTTGCATAATTTTTAAATTGCCATTTGTCAAAGGTATACCTTCTGTTTCTCATTTGCATATATATGTTTTAATATCATTTAATGCCATAACAAACCAGCCACGAAATCTTCATTCCCTGGTCAGGCAACAAGTCCCCGGGGTTTTAAGGAGGGTGCACTGACTCCAAAACTCTACAATACTAGAGAACGCCTAACACTAAAGAGCAGTATACAATTGAGAATGTCTACAAAGGTAATCACTTGTATGCAAGTCCTGACATCACCCAATCACCAGCATCACCCAGAATAGAAACCCATCCAAACAACAAACACCAACAGACGTAACTCAAAGTCTGGGAAAAGGAAATCCCAAAGAGAGTCAGTTTTAAAAAAATTATAATAACAATGAAACGGCAGAGAAATACCACACAAGCGAAGGAACAATCCACAAACACACAAGATCAAATCAATGAAGAAAATTTGGACAAACTTTCTGAAAGGGATTTCAGAAGAATGATAGTAAAGATGATCAAAGACACTGAAAACAGAATTTCAGAGAAATTGCAAGATACAACTAACACACTGAATAAAGAAATAGAAGAACTTACCAAAAAAGTAACAGAGACAAACAACTCAATTGCTGAACTGAAAAACACGGTAGAAGGAATCAAGAGCAGAGTATCTGAGACAGAAGACCGGATAAGTGAGCTGCAAGATAAAATGGTGGAAGTAACTGCTGAAAAACAGACTCTAGCTCAAAGAATGAAAAGAGCAGAGGACAGCCTCAGAGACCTCTGGGATAATATCAAACGCACCAATATTCAAATTATAGGGGTTCCAGAAGAAGAAGAAAAAAAGAAAGGCTATGAGAAATTTTTTGAAGAGATTATAGTTGAAAATTTCCCCACCATGGGAAAAGAAATAGTCAATCAAGCCCAAGAAGCACAAAGAGTATCATACAGAATCAATCCGAGAAGAAACACACCAAGACATATTAATGAAGCAAACACAAATTAAACACAAAGACAGAATTCTCAAAGCAGCAAGGGAAAAGCAACTAGTGACATACAAGGGAAAGCTCATACGTTTAAAAGCTGATCTTTCAACAGAATCTCTGCAGGCCAGAAGGGAATGGCAGGACACATTTAAACGGATAAAAGAGAATAATCTGCAGCCAAGAATCCTCTACCCTGCAAGGATCTCATTCAAAATTGATGGAGAAATCAAAAGCTTTACAGACAAGCAAAAATTAAAAGAATTTAGTCACACCAACTGATCATTGAGGAAATCAAAGGAGAAATTTAAAAATTCTTAGAAGAAAATGACAATGAACACACGACAGTGCAAAACCTATGGGATACTGCAAAAGCAGTTCTAAGAGGGAAGTTTATAGCAATTCAATCCCACCTCAAGAAACTAGGAAAATCTCAAACAGACGACCTTACCTTATGCTTAAAACAACTCGAGAAAGAAGAACAAAAACACCCCAAAGCCAGCAGAAGAAGGGAAATCATAAAGATCAGAGCAGAAATAAATGAAAAAGAAACAAAAGAAACAATAGTAAAGATAAATAAAACAAAAAGCTGGTTCTTTGAAAAAGTCAATAAAATCGACACACCACTGGCCAGACTCATCAAGAAATAGAGAAGAACCAGATCAACAAAATCAAAAATGAAAAAGGAGAGATTACAACGAATAATGCAGAAATCCAAAGGCTTCTAAGAGACTATTATGAACAACTCTATGGCAGCAAACTGGACAACCTGGAAGAAATGGACAGTTTCTTAGAGAAGATTAATCTCCCAAGACTCAACCAGGAAGAAATAGAAACTATGAACAAGCCAATCACAAGCTCACAAATCGACCTTGTGATCAAAAATCTACCCAAAAATAAAAGCCCAGGGCCAGATGGTTTCACAAGTGAATTCTACCAAACATTTAAAGAAGAGCTAATGCCTGTCCTTCTAAAACTCTTCCCAAAAATTGCCCAGGAAGGAACACTTCCAAATACATTCTACGAGGCCACCATCACCCTGATACCAAAGCCAGGCAAAGACATCACAAAAAAAGAAAATTATAGGCCAATTTCACTGATGAATCTAGATGCCAAAATCCTCAACAAAATCCTAGCAAACAGAATTCAGCAACACATCAAAAAGCTCATTCATCACGATCAAGTTGGGTTCATCCCAGGCATTCAAGGCTTCTTCAACATCCGCAAATCAATCAATGTGATACACCATATCAACAAATTGAAAGACAAAAATCACATGATCATCTCAATAGATGCAGAAAAAGCCTTTGACAAAGTACAGCATCCATTTATGATAAAAACTCTTCAGAAAATGGGCATAGAAGGAACTTATCTTAACATAGTGAAAGCCATATATGAGAAGCCCACAGCGAACATTATCCTCAATGGTGAAAAACTCAAAGCATTCCCTCTAAGATCAGGAACAAGACAAGGGTGTCCACGTTCACCACTCTTATTCAACATAGTCCTAGAAGTTCTAGCAACAGCAATAAGAGAAGAGAAAGAAATCAAAGGAATCCAGATTGGAAAAGAAGAAGTCAAACTCTATTTGCAGATGACATGATATTATACATAAGGAAAATCTCAAACAGACGACCTTACCTTATGCTTAAAACAACTCGAGAAAGAAGAACAAAAACACCCCAAAGCCAGCAGAAGAAGGGAAATCATAAAGATCAGAGCAGAAATAAATGAAAAAGAAACAAAAGAAACAATAGTAAAGATAAATAAAACAAAAAGCTGGTTCTTTGAAAAAGTCAATAAAATCGACACACCACTGGCCAGACTCATCAAGAAATAGAGAAGAACCAGATCAACAAAATCAAAAATGAAAAAGGAGAGATTACAACGAATAATGCAGAAATCCAAAGGCTTCTAAGAGACTATTATGAACAACTCTATGGCAGCAAACTGGACAACCTGGAAGAAATGGACAGTTTCTTAGAGAAGATTAATCTCCCAAGACTCAACCAGGAAGAAATAGAAACTATGAACAAGCCAATCACAAGCTCACAAATCGACCTTGTGATCAAAAATCTACCCAAAAATAAAAGCCCAGGGCCAGATGGTTTCACAAGTGAATTCTACCAAACATTTAAAGAAGAGCTAATGCCTGTCCTTCTAAAACTCTTCCCAAAAATTGCCCAGGAAGGAACACTTCCAAATACATTCTACGAGGCCACCATCACCCTGATACCAAAGCCAGGCAAAGACATCACAAAAAAAGAAAATTATAGGCCAATTTCACTGATGAATCTAGATGCCAAAATCCTCAACAAAATCCTAGCAAACAGAATTCAGCAACACATCAAAAAGCTCATTCATCACGATCAAGTTGGGTTCATCCCAGGCATTCAAGGCTTCTTCAACATCCGCAAATCAATCAATGTGATACACCATATCAACAAATTGAAAGACAAAAATCACATGATCATCTCAATAGATGCAGAAAAAGCCTTTGACAAAGTACAGCATCCATTTATGATAAAAACTCTTCAAAAAATGGGCATAGAAGGAACTTATCTTAACATAGTGAAAGCCATATATGAGAAGCCCACAGCGAACATTATCCTCAATGGTGAAAAACTCAAAGCATTCCCTCTAAGATCAGGAACAAGACAAGGGTGTCCACGTTCACCACTCTTATTCAACATAGTCCTAGAAGTTCTAGCAACAGCAATAAGAGAAGAGAAAGAAATCAAAGGAATCCAGATTGGAAAAGAAGAAGTCAAACTCTATTTGCAGATGACATGATATTATACATAGAAAATCCCAAAGACACTATTACAAAACTATTAGAGTTAATCAGCGAATTCAGCAAAGTCGCAGGATACAAAATCAATATACAGAAATCACTGGCATTCCTATACACAAACAATGAAAAATCAGAAAATGAAATCAAAGAGGCAATCCCCTTCACCATCGCAACCAAAAGAATCAAACCTACCCAAAGAAACAAAAGAACTGTACACAGAAAATGTACACAGAAAATGTCTCAAGACACTCATGAGAGACATTAAAGAAGAGTTAAACAGATGGAGAAATATTCCATGTTCCTGGGTCAGAAGAATCAATATTGTGAAAATGACCATACTACCAAATGTCATCTATAGATTCAATGCGATCCCTATCAAACTTCCAATAACATTCTTCACAGAAGAATTAACACAGTTCATATGGAAACACAAAAGACCTCGAATAGCCAAAGCAATCCTCAGGAAGAAGAATGGAGCTGGGGGGATCAGCCTCCGCAACTTCAGACTCTACTACAAAGCAACAGTCATCAAGACTGTATGGTACTGGCACAAAAACAGAAATATCGACCAATGGAACAAGATCGAGAACCCAGAGATAAACCCACGCACCTATGGGTACCTTATTTTTGACAAAGGAGGCGAACATATAAAATGGGACAAAGACAGCCTCTTCAACAAATGGTGCTGGGAAAATTGGACAGCTACATGCAAAAAAATGAAGTTGGAACATTCCCTGACACCATACACTAAGATCAACTCAAAATGGATTAAAGACCTAAATGTAAGACCAGATATCATCAAACTCTTAGAGGAGAATATAGGCAAAACCCTCAAGGACATCAATCAAAGCAAGATCTTCTCTGACCCACCTACTAGAATAGTGGAACTAAAAAGACAAATGAACATGTGGGACCTAATGAAACTTAAAAGCTTTTGTACAGCTAAAGAAATTACAAAAAAGCTGAACAGACAGCCCACAGAGTGGGAGAAAATCATAGCAAATGAAACAACAGACAAAGAATTAATCTCCAAAATCTACAAGCAACTCAGACAACTCAGCACTGGAAAAACGAACAACCCAATCAAAAAATGGGAAAAGGACCTAAACAGACACCTCTCCAACAATGACATACAGATGGCCCAAAAACACATGAAACGATGCTCAACTTCACTAATAATTAGAGAAATGCAAATCAAAACTACAATGAGATATCACCTCACACCCGTCAGAATGGCCATCATCCACAAATCGACAGACAATAAATGTTGAGAGGCTGGAGAAAAGGAACACTCCTGCATTGCTTGGGGTGCCTGGCAGTCTCACACAAAGACAAAAAAAGAAAATGTCTCAAGACACTCATGAGAGACATTAAAGAAGAGTTAAACAGATGGAGAAATATTCCATGTTCCTGGGTCAGAAGAATCAATATTGTGAAAATGACCATACTACCAAATGTCATCTATAGATTCAATGCGATCCCTATCAAACTTCCAATAACATTCTTCACAGAAGAATTAACACAGTTCATATGGAAACACAAAAGACCTCGAATAGCCAAAGCAATCCTCAGGAAGAAGAATGGAGCTGGGGGGATCAGCCTCCGCAACTTCAGACTCTACTACAAAGCAACAGTCATCAAGACTGTATGGTACTGGCACAAAAACAGAAATATCGACCAATGGAACAAGATCGAGAACCCAGAGATAAACCCACGCACCTATGGGTACCTTATTTTTGACAAAGGAGGCGAACATATAAAATGGGACAAAGACAGCCTCTTCAACAAATGGTGCTGGGAAAATTGGACAGCTACATGCAAAAAAATGAAGTTGGAACATTCCCTGACACCATACACTAAGATCAACTCAAAATGGATTAAAGACCTAAATGTAAGACCAGATATCATCAAACTCTTAGAGGAGAATATAGGCAAAACCCTCAAGGACATCAATCAAAGCAAGATCTTCTCTGACCCACCTACTAGAATAGTGGAACTAAAAAGACAAATGAACATGTGGGACCTAATGAAACTTAAAAGCTTTTGTACAGCTAAAGAAATTACAAAAAAGCTGAACAGACAGCCCACAGAGTGGGAGAAAATCATAGCAAATGAAACAACAGACAAAGAATTAATCTCCAAAATCTACAAGCAACTCAGACAACTCAGCACTGGAAAAACGAACAACCCAATCAAAAAATGGGAAAAGGACCTAAACAGACACCTCTCCAACAATGACATACAGATGGCCCAAAAACACATGAAACGATGCTCAACTTCACTAATAATTAGAGAAATGCAAATCAAAACTACAATGAGATATCACCTCACACCCGTCAGAATGGCCATCATCCACAAATCGACAGACAATAAATGTTGGAGAGGCTGCGGAGAAAAGGGAACACTCCTGCATTGCTGGTGGGAGTGTAAATTGATACAGCCTCTATGGAAGACAGTCTGGAGATTTCTTAAAAAACTAAAAATAGAAGCACCCTATGACCCAGCAATCCCACTCTTAGGCTTATACCCTGACGAAATCAAAACTGAAAGAAGCACCTGTACCCCAATGTTCATTGCAGCTCTCTATACAATAGCTAGAACATGGAAGGAACCTAGATGCCCATCGACGAACGAATGGATCCAAAAGCTCTGGTACATATATACAATGGAATACTACACAGCTGTAAAGAGAAATGCAGAAGAATCAACCCTAATGAGGTGGCTGGATCTAGAACGTATCATAAAAAGTGAAGTCAGGGGGCTTCCCCTGGTGGTCCAGTGGATAAGGACACCGCCTTGCAGTGCAAGGGGCGCCGGTTCAAGCCCTGGCCTGGGAAGATCCCACGTGCCGCGGAGCGGCTGGACTGATGTGTCCAATCACCGAGCCAGAGCTCTGGAGCACATGCGCCCAGAGCTGGCGCTCTGCGACAACAGGCGCCACCGCGATGGGAGGCCCACAGGAGCCAAAGAACAAAGACGGATGAAAACAGGAAAATGAAAGACCAATGGAAGTGGCCCGCCCGCTCCCCTCCCTCCCCAACCTGACCCCCGCTCAAAATAAATAAATAAATAAATCTTTAAAAAAAAAAAAAAAAAGTGAAGTCAGTCAGAAAGAGAAGGACAAATACAGTATATTAACACATATGGAATCTAGTAGGATGGTGATGATGGCACACGCAGTGAAGCGACAGAAAGACAGACATGGACAGTGGACATATGGACATTGTGGGGAAGGAACAGTGGGTGAGAGGCGTAAAGGAAGTAGCATGAAGGCCTGTACTATCATAAGTGAAGAAAATAGCTCTAGTCATTGCTCTGTGAGAAAAGGGGATCCTTCAGGGGTGCTGTGTGATGGTCGGAAGGGGAGGGAAGGGGGGGATATACATATGACTAATCTGAGAACATACATATCTGTAAACAACAAAACTCTGCAAAAGTTAAAAGTAAAATAAAGGTTTAAAAAAAAAAAAAGATGGTTGATATGATTTCAATTTTCTTAAATTTATTGAGGTTTGGTTTGTGACCCAAGACGTGGTCTACCCTGGAAAATGTTCCATATGTAGTTGAAAAGAAAGTGTATTTTTTTGCGTTTGGATGGAATGTCCTAAAGATATCAATGAGACCCATCTTAACTAATGTGTCATTTAAGGCTCATCAAGATATTCTTAAGTTTCTCTTTACTTTCTGCCATTAGAGTGGTTTCATCTGCATATCTGAGGTTGTTTGCTATTTCTCCTGGCAATCTTGCTAGAACATGGAAGGAACCTAGATGCCCATCGACGACATGGATCCAAAAGCTCTGGTACATATATACAATGGAATACTACACAGCTGTAAAGAGAAATGCAGAAGAATCAACCCTAATGAGGTGGCTGGATCTAGAACGTATCATAAAAAGTGAAGTCAGGGGGCTTCCCCTGGTGGTCCAGTGGATAAGGACACCGCCTTGCAGTGCAAGGGGCGCCGGTTCAAGCCCTGGCCTGGGAAGATCCCACGTGCCGCGGAGCGGCTGGACTGATGTGTCCAATCACCGAGCCAGAGCTCTGGAGCACATGCGCCCAGAGCTGGCGCTCTGCGACAACAGGCGCCACCGCGATGGGAGGCCCACAGGAGCCAAAGAACAAAGACGGATGAAAACAGGAAAATGAAAGACCAATGGAAGTGGCCCGCCCGCTCCCCTCCCTCCCCAACCTGACCCCCGCTCAAAATAAATAAATAAATAAATCTTTAAAAAAAAAAAAAAAAAGTGAAGTCAGTCAGAAAGAGAAGGACAAATACAGTATATTAACACATATGGAATCTAGTAGGATGGTGATGATGGCACACGCAGTGAAGCGACAGAAAGACAGACATGGACAGTGGACATATGGACATTGTGGGGAAGGAACAGTGGGTGAGAGGCGTAAAGGAAGTAGCATGAAGGCCTGTACTATCATAAGTGAAGAAAATAGCTCTAGTCATTGCTCTGTGAGAAAAGGGGATCCTTCAGGGGTGCTGTGTGATGGTCGGAAGGGGAGGGAAGGGGGGGATATACATATGACTAATCTGAGAACATACATATCTGTAAACAACAAAACTCTGCAAAAGTTAAAAGTAAAATAAAGGTTTAAAAAAAAAAAAAGATGGTTGATATGATTTCAATTTTCTTAAATTTATTGAGGTTTGGTTTGTGACCCAAGACGTGGTCTACCCTGGAAAATGTTCCATATGTAGTTGAAAAGAAAGTGTATTTTTTTGCATTTGGATGGAATGTCCTAAAGATATCAATGAGACCCATCTTAACTAATGTGTCATTTAAGGCTCATCAAGATATTCTTAAGTTTCTCTTTACTTTCTGCCATTAGAGTGGTTTCATCTGCATATCTGAGGTTGTTTGCTATTTCTCCTGGCAATCTTGATTCCAGTCCAAAATTCATCCAGTCAAGAATTTTGTATGATGTACTTTGCACAGAAATTAACTAAGCAGGGTAACAATATACAGCCTTTTGTACTCCTTTCCCAATAGGGAACCAGTTATTCCATGTCTGGTTCTAACTGTCGCTTTTTGATCACATATTGGTTTCTCAGGAGACAGGTTGTTGCTGCTTAGTCACTTCAGTTGCGTCCGACTCTCAAATATACATACATACATACGTGTGTGTGTGTGTGTGTGTGTGTGTGTGTGTGTATTTGAGACCCCATGGACTGTAGCTCGCCAGGTTTCTCCGTCCATGGAATTTTCCAGGCAAGAACACGGGAGTGAATTGCCTTTTCCTCCTCCAAGAGACAGGTTAGGTGCTTTAATAATGAAGGATACATGGTTATAATTTCTACTATTGGTTGGATTACTAAAAAACTTAGGAAGGAATGCACAACAAACTTTCTAAGTACAAACTCGAAACTGCCCAAAGTCCAGAGCTCTAATATTGGTTCATCCAATTACAAGGAAGACACACTTGAAACCACACCCTAGCTGTGTACTGGATACACAAGTATGCAATGAAATAAAGACCAAAAAGTGCAAATACACAGCAAAATGAAGTAGAACGAAATGCCAAGTGAAATAAGCACACCACCCCAATTACCCTGCTCTCTGTCACCCTTCACCCTGCCCTCCTCAGTTATCTGTCCCTGCAGCCCAGGTTTCCCCAGGGCATGCCTAGAAAGGACAACCATCTTTTGTGGCCCCAATCACCTATAGGATGATGGTACGATCTTCCCAAGATCAGAAAAGAATCCCAAATTCCATGCAGAGCCAGTGCTAGGTGGAAGAATTTTCCCAAATTCCATGTAGAGCTAGGTTCCATATGTAGTTGAAAAGAAAGTGTATTTTTTTGCGTTTGGATGGAATGTCCTAAAGATATCAATGAGACCCATCTTAACTAATGTGTCATTTAAGGCTCATCAAGATATTCTTAAGTTTCTCTTTACTTTCTGCCATTAGAGTGGTTTCATCTGCATATCTGAGGTTGTTTGCTATTTCTCCTGGCAATCTTGATTCCAGTCCAAAATTCATCCAGTCAAGAATTTTGTATGATGTACTTTGCACAGAAATTAACTAAGCAGGGTAACAATATACAGCCTTTTGTACTCCTTTCCCAATAGGGAACCAGTTATTCCATGTCTGGTTCTAACTGTCGCTTTTTGATCACATATTGGTTTCTCAGGAGACAGGTTGTTGCTGCTTAGTCACTTCAGTTGCGTCCGACTCTCAAATATACATACATACATACGTGTGTGTGTGTGTGTGTGTGTGTGTGTGTATTTGAGACCCCATGGACTGTAGCTCGCCAGGTTTCTCCGTCCATGGAATTTTCCAGGCAAGAACACGGGAGTGAATTGCCTTTTCCTCCTCCAAGAGACAGGTTAGGTGCTTTAATAATGAAGGATACATGGTTATAATTTCTACTATTGGTTGGATTACTAAAAAACTTAGGAAGGAATGCACAACAAACTTTCTAAGTACAAACTCGAAACTGCCCAAAGTCCAGAGCTCTAATATTGGTTCATCCAATTACAAGGAAGACACACTTGAAACCACACCCTAGCTGTGTACTGGATACACAAGTATGCAATGAAATAAAGACCAAAAAGTGCAAATACACAGCAAAATGAAGTAGAACGAAATGCCAAGTGAAATAAGCACACCACCCCAATTACCCTGCTCTCTGTCACCCTTCACCCTGCCCTCCTCAGTTATCTGTCCCTGCAGCCCAGGTTTCCCCAGGGCATGCCTAGAAAGGACAACCATCTTTTGTGGCCCCAATCACCTATAGGATGATGGTACGATCTTCCCAAGATCAGAAAAGAATCCCAAATTCCATGCAGAGCCAGTGCTAGGTGGAGATCCCTTCTGTAGGAGGGTTTCCTCCCTTGGGGACAGTAAAGCCACTTTCCCACTGCACTACTGAGACTAGGATGCCAGGCCTGGCACCCCACAGGGGCTGCTCTGCCTCCACCTGTTATATCTCACTTCTAACAGTAAGGAATGGCTCCAGAGACCGATTCCCTCAGCAAACTCTGAGGTCTGACACCCTGTGAACTCAGAGTCAGGAGAGCCAGCGTCAGAAGTCTCTTTCCTTGTCACTAACACTCCGATGGGTGAAGAAACACTTCAACCTCCTCCACACCAACAGCCATGTCCTGCTGGACTGCACCACACTGAGCTCACTAAGGTGACCTTAAGACCCTATAAGCCATGCATGTCAGTGCTGCCCTGGTTTTACAGAAGAGGAAGCTGAGGCTCAGAGAAGCTTGACACCTCCACAAGCAGCAGGTCAGAACATGATGCTCAGTCAACCTAGTTCCCACCACCTCCAGATGGGTGCAGGCTCCTCAGAATATAGTTGACATGCATGAAGCATGGCTGCAGAAGACAGGCAGATCTCAGAGTGGGGTGAACACATCCCTCCAGATGAGGAGGCTTGAAAGAACCCAGGACCCACATACAAGCAGAGAGCAGGGTGAGTTGCTGATGCATACCCTCCAGCTTCCCCTCCCAGGCCGTTCAGCCAGTGACCTAGTCCCGCTCATACCCTTTGCCAGACTGCTTGCCCGAGTCAGCACCCACACTGTGGCAGGGACCATACAGCCACCAGCACAGGCCCCAGCACCCTGTGGCACCTGGCCTCCCCCACACTTGCCCAGCTACACTCACTCCAGAATCTCCTTACCCCGCACCCCCCCACCCCTCCCTATTGTCCTGCAGCCCAGGTATTCCCCAGGGAAAGGGCCAAGGGAAATAAGCACACCACCCCAATTACCCTGCTCTCTGTCACCCTTCACCCTGCCCTCCTCAGTTATCTGTCCCTGCAGCCCAGGTTTCCCCAGGGCATGCCTAGAAAGGACAACCATCTTTTGTGGCCCCAATCACCTATAGGATGATGGTACGATCTTCCCAAGATCAGAAAAGAATCCCAAATTCCATGCAGAGCCAGTGCTAGGTGGAGATCCCTTCTGTAGGAGGGTTTCCTCCCTTGGGGACAGTAAAGCCACCTTCCCACTGCACTACTGAGACTAGGATGCCAGGCCTGGCACCCCACAGGGGCTGCTCTGCCTCCACCTGTTATATCTCACTTCTAACAGTAAGGAATGGCTCCAGAGACCGATTCCCTCAGCAAACTCTGAGGTCTGACACCCTGTGAACTCAGAGTCAGGAGAGCCAGCGTCAGAAGTCTCTTTCCTTGTCACTAACACTCCGATGGGTGAAGAAACACTTCAACCTCCTCCACACCAACAGCCATGTCCTGCTGGACTGCACCACACTGAGCTCACTAAGGTGACCTTAAGACCCTATAAGCCATGCATGTCAGTGCTGCCCTGGTTTTACAGAAGAGGAAGCTGAGGCTCAGAGAAGCTTGACACCTCCACAAGCAGCAGGTCAGAACATGATGCTCAGTCAACCTAGTTCCCACCACCTCCAGATGGGTGCAGGCTCCTCAGAATATAGTTGACATGCATGAAGCATGGCTGCAGAAGACAGGCAGATCTCAGAGTGGGGTGAACACATCCCTCCAGATGAGGAGGCTTGAAAGAACCCAGGACCCACATACAAGCAGAGAGCAGGGTGAGTTGCTGATGCATACCCTCCAGCTTCCCCTCCCAGGCCGTTCAGCCAGTGACCTAGTCCCGCTCATACCCTTTGCCAGACTGCTTGCCCGAGTCAGCACCCACACTGTGGCAGGGACCATACAGCCACCAGCACAGGCCCCAGCACCCTGTGGCACCTGGCCTCCCCCACACTTGCCCAGCTACACTCACTCCAGAATCTCCTTACCCCGACCCATGAGCAAAAACTGCTCCACCTCTCCCACACCCCCAGCTGTCCCCAAATCCACAGCAGGAGCATCACAGTGTGGAGAGATGGCAGGGAGAGGTGGGAATGCCACTCTCCATCAGGGGCAGTGTCTGGAGCAGTCAGCGCCCATCCTGGTACATGGATCAGAGCCCTGACTCAACCCAACTCCACCATTGACACAAAGTTCCCCTCCCCACCAGAGATTGGGGCATTAAGAGTGACAGTACTCTTCAGTGACTTTTGCACACTTCACTCCTGAGGTCAATATGGGCTCCTCTCTAGCTGTGCCACAGGGCAGCCACAACTCCCTAGGACAGGGCCAGGGCTTAGGCACTGTGTGACCCACACGAACCAGTCCCATCAGCTTCCTTGCTAGTGACATGGGGGATCTCCTTGTGTGGTCTGGCTGCATAGGGAATGGCTAAGATATGTGTAGATACTCAGCCAACATAAACCACAGGACACAGCCAACCCCCCTCGCTCAAAGCCTCCTTTACTAAGGCTACCATCATCTCATAACTCTTTGCAACCCTTCCTCTTCCAATCCCTGACCCAGGAAGAAGCCTGGGCGGGTGGGCACACCCTGCATGGCTACTGGGCAGTGGTGACTCCCAATGCTCACACCACCCTCCCTGGACAACTAGAGACAGGTGCCTGCCCGAGGCCACACAGCCAGACACCCAACTCCCTGCAATACAGGACTTGTTTCCCAGGCACGGCTGTCTCCTCTGAGCCGCTCCTTCTCAGCAACACTGCCAAAATCCTACATCTGAGCAGTCAGGGAAGTGCTGAGCATAGCCTGACTGCACTGTGTGAAGACACACACAGGAAGACACAGGCCAGGCCAAGTCTTACTCTCCAACTGCAGTCAGGGCGGTCTCTTCCCTATAGAAAGCTATTTCCTCTACTATATTTAAAACATTTCTCAGAGAATACAACATAAGACAGTGTCTGACAATGTTATCGCCAAAACTCCATCTTCAGTCACTCAGGCCGTCCAGTAGGCACTGCAACCTAACGAGTACACCCACAACCTGTGAGTCCTGCAGCACTCACCTGGGACTCTCACCCTTGTGCTCCACGACAAAGAAGCCATCCCAAACCACAATGCCTGTGTGTGTGTGTGTGTGTGTGTGTGTGTGTGTGTCTGTAATTCTTCACTGGATGGTTATTTATAATTCTGAGAAATAACCGGACATCCCAGGACAGGTCTGGCAGCAGTGACTCAGATCATGTGGTCCACAGAGCAGTTATAATCCCCAACTACCAAGGAAAGTGGCCAAGAGTGAAAAGCCCCAGGCTGGGATTTAATAAAACTCACACGGTGAGAACAAAACTACCAATGGGAATGGGAGGAGGGCACAGGGACTTTTCTTTCTTCCTTCTGTTTCCCCTATTCTCTGCAATCTGTTGAACTTCATGAAACTAAACACTAAAAGCACTCGCCAGCTACATCCCTGGACCGTGTTCTGGGCAGCAGCAATGCTCACTGCAAGGCTATTTTCCTCCCCAGGGTGAGGTTGCCATGGCGTTTATTTCAAGTGCTCCCTTTGGCATCTGTTCTATAAACAGCTTTGGATTTGCACCAAACACACTCACTGGAGACAGAGTTTCTGATTCTGTAAAACCCACAAACCTGATACTGTTGAGTTCTATCTCCTTCGGGGAGTGGGAGGTGAGGTGGGGGAAGGCAGGTAAGACAGACCATTGCAATCCTCCTGAGTGTGCACTGAACCCTTACTGTGTGCTGATTAATGGGAAATCTGACCCTCTCAGGAACTGGGGCAGGAGTGGGGGGGAACCAGCAGGTACTGCCTGTCGCCGATAGTAACTAAGGTCTCCCCAGTGATCTGGGCAGGTCTAAACCCTTAGGTCTGCACTTGGGAGTTTATCCAAAACTGAGGGCTTGAGAAGATAAAACTATAGGAACCTCTCGATAATAATTTGGGGTGGGATGAAGTTTATTAGTCTACTTTCTGGCATATTTGGAATTTCCATCATGATAAATTAGAAGTAACAACCGGGTGTCTAGCCCTCAGTCAGCACCTGGGGTCTTGCCTCTGATTTGGATGCCCTGTCATGACCCTTCCAGGGAAACCTGGCCAGGCTTGGGTATCAGTGAATAATGCCATGGCCCCCTACAAGCTGCTATCACCCCTACTTGGAGGATCAGGGAGCAGCTCTTAGTCACCCTGGAGTGCAGTATGCCCTGCCACCTCCCCAGTAAGGAAACCCAGGAGAGAGGCATGGACTTCCTCCCCAAGGAACCACAGCTCCCCACCTATGGTAGCAGATGTACCGTGGACCACCCTCAATGACAATCCCTCAAGGGCAGGCCTGACACACATCAGCACCAGCACTGGCTCATGGAAACACCTGTCCACCCCACCATTCATTCACCCATGTGGCCGCCATCCTCCTTGGCGTTTCTCCCTGATGTCCCAGGACGTCAAGGACACTGGAAACCCACGGCCCCTGGCCTCATACCAGGGTGTGCCTGGGCCAGACAGGGCAGATCCCATGCCTCTAGGGTCCCCCGGGCATCCTGGTGGCACTTCCAGTAAGGGACAAAGCTGTCTCAGGGCAGGTGCCATATGCTGAGGTCACCTCTACTCACACCAACCAACACTTGAGTGAGAGAGAGGTACAGTCCCAACCCCCAAAGAAATAAAGGGGGTCCCACACATTAGGGGAAGAAGCTGACCCCAGATAGCATGCCATGCATGGGCCCGGAGGGGGCAGAAGACGTCTCAGAAGCAGATGCCTGGCAGAGGTGCTCCAGATCACCCTGGGGGCAGCGGTCTCCCCAGTCTGTAAAATGGAACCTGGGCAGTAGCACAGGGATTACAGTGTGAGGCTCAGGGCTGCTGGCGCCCCAAGCCAAATGCCCTGAATGCTCACAGTGGCCAAGGCCAAGGCTGAGGGCTTCCATAGGACCACTTCTCAGGTCCAGGCGTACCCCCTTGCTTCTCCTACTGTCCAGAGTCACGCCCAAAACCCCCAGTACAATCTGTGGCCCCCTGATCTATGGCCCCAGAGGCTGCTCAAAGGAGCCAGCATCTCTGATGAGTCTACAGGACCCCATGGGGGAAGGGCCTGCATCTACACAGCTCAAGGTGGCTCTCAGGCCCGGCACCCTCCTTGCAGAAGGCCTCCTTGAACGCTGCCCCCAGCTCTGTCTGTGTAGTGCTCACTCAAAGAGGAAAAATCAAACCAAAGATAAAATAAAAATCTCTGCAGTGCCAAAAATACCTCCCCACGGGATGAGGAGGCAGGCAGTGGCTTCCACAGCAGCAACTGTTGCTATGGAAACAGGGCTCCTGTCAGCAGGGTGTGGGGACAGAGATGGGGGAGGGGGACTCACAGGGAAGGAAAGTACAGAGATGAGATTGGGTGGCAGAGATGGGAGGGACAGAGAGCACCAGCAGGGGGCAGGAGAGAAGGGTTGGTCAGCTGGAAGGAGGCACTCTGGCCCTCATGCCTCCCATCACTGGTAAAGCTGATCTGCAAACAGACTTTAGGGAGGGAGGTCACTAAACAGTAATATTTGTACCAGAATGAAAGAAGGAAAACAGGATCTCCCACAGATGCGAACGCTTTCTGGTCTGAGCACAAGTACAACATATTTCCCCAGAGAGCCTTGATTCCTACTATTCACTGACTCCTCTCACCTACAACTGTCACCTCCTACGAATTGTTAACTCCTCCAGAGCTGACTCTGGGCCTGCAGCGAGCAGCAGGACAACCCTCCAGGAGGGAGCCCCAGGAAATGGCCACAGGACAGGGAATGGCTCTCCTGCCCTCCCTCTCTCCCTGCCATGGAGACCCCAGCCCTGGGAGCGGGATCGGTCTCCCAGTCTGTAAAATGGAACCTGGGCAGTAGCACAGGGATTACAGTGTGAGGCTCAGGGCTGCTGGCGCCCCAAGCCAAATGCCCTGAATGCTCACAGTGGCCAAGGCCAAGGCTGAGGGCTTCCATAGGACCACTTCTCAGGTCCAGGCGTACCCCCTTGCTTCTCCTACTGTCCAGAGTCACGCCCAAAACCCCCAGTACAATCTGTGGCCCCCTGATCTATGGCCCCAGAGGCTGCTCAAAGGAGCCAGCATCTCTGATGAGTCTACAGGACCCCATGGGGGAAGGGCCTGCATCTACACAGCTCAAGGTGGCTCTCAGGCCCGGCACCCTCCTTGCAGAAGGCCTCCTTGAACGCTGCCCCCAGCTCTGTCTGTGTAGTGCTCACTCAAAGAGGAAAAATCAAACCAAAGATAAAATAAAAATCTCTGCAGTGCCAAAAATACCTCCCCACGGGATGAGGAGGCAGGCAGTGGCTTCCACAGCAGCAACTGTTGCTATGGAAACAGGGCTCCTGTCAGCAGGGTGTGGGGACAGAGATGGGGGAGGGGGACTCACAGGGAAGGAAAGTACAGAGATGAGATTGGGTGGCAGAGATGGGAGGGACAGAGAGCACCAGCAGGGGGCAGGAGAGAAGGGTTGGTCAGCTGGAAGGAGGCACTCTGGCCCTCATGCCTCCCATCACTGGTAAAGCTGATCTGCAAACAGACTTTAGGGAGGGAGGTCACTAAACAGTAATATTTGTACCAGAATGAAAGAAGGAAAACAGGATCTCCCACAGATGCGAACGCTTTCTGGTCTGAGCACAAGTACAACATATTTCCCCAGAGAGCCTTGATTCCTACTATTCACTGACTCCTCTCACCTACAACTGTCACCTCCTACGAATTGTTAACTCCTCCAGAGCTGACTCTGGGCCTGCAGCGAGCAGCAGGACAACCCTCCAGGAGGGAGCCCCAGGAAATGGCCACAGGACAGGGAATGGCTCTCCTGCCCTCCCTCTCTCCCTGCCATGGAGACCCCAGCCCTGGGAGATCCCCCTGACAGGTAAGGTCCACTCGGCTCTCTGGCCACGGGACACGTGCAGCTCTGTACGGACTCTGCGACGGGCAGGTGAGGGTACAAGTGCCCCCAGCCCTGGAGCCAGGCCCCAGGCTGGAGCCTTCAGGATGGAACCCTCAGAGCCCGCAGGCTGGCTGCACAGGCCTCTGCTCAGCACTCTCCGGAGAGTGACGCCGCCCCTTCCTGGGGCCACAGGTTGTTCATCACACGCCACAGTTGGAGGTTTCATCTTTTCGGCCACCCCTAATGAGAGCCAGGAGGCTGCCGGCATGGACGGGTCCCCAGAAAGCGGTCACAGCCACCCCCTGCCTCTCCTGCCATCTCACATGCAGCTGTCAGGCCCTTGTCCTTGAACCCTGTTTTCATATCACCGCCCAAGACTGCAACAGCCCCTTAGACCCACTGACCAGGTTAAGACACCACCATGTCTCCTTGACTCAAGTTCCTCCTCTCCAGCACTCACGCCAGACACGTCTCTCCCCAAGCCAGCCATCCCCCTGACACCCACCCCGGGGAGCACAGTCTAAAGGCATCACCAGTAGCTCCATCCCCTCCCGCAAGTCCCCAGATGTTCCTCCTTCAGGCGGCCTGGCTTGGCCTGCTGGGTGTCCAGCCCTGAGCTGTGCTCTGTCCACCAGGGGACAGGACGGCTGGCTTCCTGTCACTGCTGTACAAGCTGCCACCCCTGCAACCCAAAGAGCACACGCTGATTCTCTCACAGTTCCGGAGGCCAGAAGCGAGAAGGCCTCACTAGCAGAGTCAAGGTGTCACACATTGCCCTGCTTCCTTCTGGGCCTCCAGGGAGAATCCATCCCCTTGTCCAGCCTCCAGAGGCCACTGTGCTCCTCAGTTCATGGCCCCATCCTCTGTCTTCTGTAGTCATGTCTCCCTGGAACCCTGCTGCCCTACTTATAAAGGACCCCCGTTATGACCCTGGGCCCACCTGGATCATCCAGAATCATTTTCCACCTCAGGGTGCTCAACCCAACTGCATCTGCAAAGTCCCTCTGGCCACACAGACAGCATACTCAGAGGTCAGGGCACAAGGTCTTGGACATCTCCATCATCCAGTCTCCCACACGGCTCCCCTGGCCCTCCTGAGCCTGGACCTGGGCGCAGAAGCCGCCTGCCACAGCTCCCTTCCAATCTCCCCTGAGAGACTGGAAGACCATCACCCAGCCTCATACCTGGCACTGAGGCAGTAATGCCATCTCTTTAATTCATGGTTTCCTTCTCTAAATGAAGAAGGAAGCCCTGTGTGGGAACTCTTTCATCTATCTCCCAGCTATCACTGCCCACCCTGGGCCATCTGTCCATGTGGGCATGCCTGTGTCCCCTCCTGGCCTCCACACTTTCCTCTGGCCACATCCAGTCCACCAGACCTGGTGCCCTCATTTGAGCCTTGAGCAAAGCATGTGCCCAACCCTGCCTGGATGAGACCAACTGCCCCCAGGAAGGGCCCTTCCAGGCCCGGGCAGTGGGGGCTCCAGCCTCGCCGCCCCACCCCCACCACCACAGCAGGACTGTGGGTAGTCTGAGTGGCCGACAGGAAACCCAAGCAAAGGCAGCCCAGGGCAGTGGGGGACATCTCCAGCAAGCACAGCCTTCATGGGCCTCAGAGGATACGCCAGTCTCCCGGGGCAGCAACGGGGACCAGTGAAAAACATAAGCACACACATTAACATGGGACCTCCGTGAGCTTTCAGGAAACTGCCATAGCTCTTATCACGACCATTAATAATCATACTCAGAGATGAGGTCCTTTGAAATCAACCTCCACCAAACTACACCTACCTCCACCCCGCCCACAGTATTTTCCTTCCTCCAAAGAGAAAACACAGCAGAAACCCTTTTCGAAAGGCCATCAGCCATGAACACCCGCTCCTACACCCAGGAGCACAGAGACCCACTAGCAGTTCATGCCTCGCCCAAGGAGAAGGCCTTCACTGTCTGGTAGGGCCGTGGCCCTGACTCCAGAGCACTGGAGGCCTGCCCCCACTCGACAAGACTGCCTCCAAGGGCTTGTCATTCCCACGGGGCAGGGAGGCCTCTTCTCTGGCACACAGACCCAAGACGACAGACCTAAGCACACACAACGGCCAGCACGGCCTGATGGGACACCTTCACCACACAAGCAACCTTAATAAGCGACAGCAGCGGTGGGGAAACCAAAGTCAGATGCCCCTGCAGCCTCATCCAGGCTGCGAGAGAAGGACTATGGAAGCAGGACCATAGGTCCATGGCCTTGGGGAAAAGGCCTTGGGGGCAGAGCCACAGAGGCAGGCATGTGATGCACCTCTGGCAGTCTAGCTAAGCCCACCTGGGCCCGATGGTACAGGCCAGCCACTAACCTCTCTGCTCTATAGTCCAATGCCTATGCCAAACCCTAGTCCCCCAGCTCCTCCGAGCTCTTCCCCAGGACCTACAGCCTAGGGTTTGTTCCAAGACACAACTGAAGGGCACAATCCCACTGTGACCTCTAGCCTAGCCAGCAGCACTCACAGAGGCCCCGCCAGGTTCTAGGTGGAAAGTTGGACACACGCCTCTGCTCTTTGCCTTGCCAGACTGAGGATACAAAGGGCCTGCCTCAAAAATGCATCTATAAACCTCTCCAGGAAGCAGTCAGCAGGCCAAGATGTTCCAGAGTCACCATCTTGCTCCCCTCCAGGAACAGAGCAGGGCTTTGTTTTTTATCATCGCCGTCATCAAATATTTACAGAGGCTGGCGGACATCTCAGGCAGGCCAGCCATGAGCCAAGCACCACACTTCCCAGCACATGCGAAGCTGCAGGTGAGTAGGTGGGGCGCCGGGAAGGGTGGGGTCTCCTGCAGGGCAGCCGCTGCTCTCTCCAACTGAAGCAAGCATGCCCACCGTGGGTCTGGGTCCCTGCCGTCTGGACACAGAGCCCAGGGGAGGTTGCCTCACACTGTTCCCAGTAAGGGGCTTTCTATAATCAGGACTCCCAGGAAGTCAAGAGCAAGGGTATGAGAGAGCCTCCACCACAGCCCGGGCAGGCAGGCACCTCGTGCTGCTGAGGACTGGAGGCCTGCCCCACTCGACAAGACTGCCTCCAAGGGCTTGTCATTCCCACGGGCAGGAGGCCTCTTCTCTGGCACACAGACCCAAGACGACAGACCTAAGCACACACGGCCAGCACGGCCTGATGGGACACCTTCACCACACAAGCAACCTTAATAAGCGACAGCAGCGGTGGGGAAACCAAAGTCAGATGCCCCTGCAGCCTCATCCAGGCTGCGAGAGAAGGACTATGGAAGCAGGACCATAGGTCCATGGCCTTGGGGAAAAGGCCTTGGGGGCAGAGCCACAGAGGCAGGCATGTGATGCACCTCTGGCAGTCTAGCTAAGCCCACCTGGGCCCGATGGTACAGGCCAGCCACTAACCTCTCTGCTCTATAGTCCAATGCCTATGCCAAACCCTAGTCCCCCAGCTCCTCCGAGCTCTTCCCCAGGACCTACAGCCTAGGGTTTGTTCCAAGACACAACTGAAGGGCACAATCCCACTGTGACCTCTAGCCTAGCCAGCAGCACTCACAGAGGCCCCGCCAGGTTCTAGGTGGAAAGTTGGACACACGCCTCTGCTCTTTGCCTTGCCAGACTGAGGATACAAAGGGCCTGCCTCAAAAATGCATCTATAAACCTCTCCAGGAAGCAGTCAGCAGGCCAAGATGTTCCAGAGTCACCATCTTGCTCCCCTCCAGGAACAGAGCAGGGCTTTGTTTTTTATCATCGCCGTCATCAAATATTTACAGAGGCTGGCGGACATCTCAGGCAGGCCAGCCATGAGCCAAGCACCACACTTCCCAGCACATGCGAAGCTGCAGGTGAGTAGGTGGGGCGCCGGGAAGGGTGGGGTCTCCTGCAGGGCAGCCGCTGCTCTCTCCAACTGAAGCAAGCATGCCCACCGTGGGTCTGGGTCCCTGCCGTCTGGACACAGAGCCCAGGGGAGGTTGCCTCCACACTGTTCCCAGTAAGGGGCTTTCTATAATCAGGACTCCCAGGAAGTCAAGAGCAAGGGTATGAGAGAGCCTCCACCACAGCCCGGGCAGGCAGGCACCTCGTGCTGCTGAGGACAAGGAGAGAGCAGCCCCCGACCCCCACATCCACCTCAGCAGCCTCCCTCCGATCCGTTACAGTCCAGACTGGAAACCACCCCGGTCTGGTTCGTAGATTGACAGACTGAGGACACCTACACAGCAGAAAACAGATGGAGTGCTGATTGGTGCAGCCAGGGCTGAGTCCCAAAGGCACGGGCAGCAGACAAAAGGCTGAACATACACTGTGTGATCTACTAGCAGGAAATCCTAGTACAGGGGCAAAGGGACCTGGGGTCAGGGTTACAGGGAAACGTGTGCCTCTGCCAGGTCAGGCTCATGACACACTGACAACCTGCTGTGTAGGCTCCAGCAGTTTGACTTCCACAATAATAAATCAATGAGTGACCCTCTATCATTCAGCATTTTGTTTTCCTTTACTTTCAAAGAATACCATGTATCCCTTTCTTCTTAAAACTTTCACTGTTTATTTTCATCAGTCTTTGCTTCATTTTATCTCTGATAGCTTTTAATATGTTTTGCCATTTTCCCTAAACCCATCCTGTCCTCTTCCTCAGAAGTATGCCTAGCTGAGTTTATCCACTTCCAGTTTCCTTTTTAACCTTCTTTGCACTAACAGCAAATGCAGTCTCTGTGCATACCTCCCCTCAGGCTGAGCCTGCAGCCACAACCAGTCAGGACAGACCACCCATGAGCCAAGCACCACACTTCCCAGCACATGCGAAGCTGCAGGTGAGTAGGTGGGGCGCCGGGAAGGGTGGGGTCTCCTGCAGGGCAGCCGCTGCTCTCTCCAACTGAAGCAAGCATGCCCACCGTGGGTCTGGGTCCCTGCCGTCTGGACACAGAGCCCAGGGGAGGTTGCCTCCACACTGTTCCCAGTAAGGGGCTTTCTATAATCAGGACTCCCAGGAAGTCAAGAGCAAGGGTATGAGAGAGCCTCCACCACAGCCCGGGCAGGCAGGCACCTCGTGCTGCTGAGGACAAGGAGAGAGCAGCCCCCGACCCCCACATCCACCTCAGCAGCCTCCCTCCGATCCGTTACAGTCCAGACTGGAAACCACCCCGGTCTGGTTCGTAGATTGACAGACTGAGGACACCTACACAGCAGAAAACAGATGGAGTGCTGATTGGTGCAGCCAGGGCTGAGTCCCAAAGGCACGGGCAGCAGACAAAAGGCTGAACATACACTGTGTGATCTACTAGCAGGAAATCCTAGTACAGGGGCAAAGGGACCTGGGGTCAGGGTTACAGGGAAACGTGTGCCTCTGCCAGGTCAGGCTCATGACACACTGACAACCTGCTGTGTAGGCTCCAGCAGTTTGACTTCCACAATAATAAATCAATGAGTGACCCTCTATCATTCAGCATTTTGTTTTCCTTTACTTTCAAAGAATACCATGTATCCCTTTCTTCTTAAAACTTTCACTGTTTATTTTCATCAGTCTTTGCTTCATTTTATCTCTGATAGCTTTTAATATGTTTTGCCATTTTCCCTAAACCCATCCTGTCCTCTTCCTCAAAAGTATGCCTAGCTGAGTTTATCCACTTCCAGTTTCCTTTTTAACCTTCTTTGCACTAACAGCAAATGCAGTCTCTGTGCATACCTCCCCTCAGGCTGAGCCTGCAGCCACAACCAGTCAGGACAGACCACCCAAGGGCCCCCAAACCCACACTAGTCCTATAGGCAGCCCAGAGGTACTGTCCAAGGGACGTTACCCTCAAACTTGCAGAGGTAACTAAGCACGACGGGAGGAGGAAGGCAAGCCCTCCTGAGGCTGGGCCCCAAACCCCCGGAGAGAGCAGAGGTAGGGAAGGTGGGTCCACTGGCATCTAAAGGCCAAGAATCCCACTCAAAGTCATGGTCACCAAGGCCCAGGAACATTTTACCTCCCACTCTCTACACCCCCAGGAGCCATCCCCCCGAGGGACTCCAAATTACTCACAGTACCACACCTGTGCTAACCGAGAAGTCTCAGGGACCCCAGGGTAAAACCAGAACCCACAACTGCCCAGCCAGGCCCACCGAAGACATCAGGAGCCAGCCTGATCCTCCCCACACAACTCAGTCACTACCCGTCTCCATGACACAGCTCCTCTCCACCTGACAACCTTTTGCAGAGAAGCCACACATGGCAGCTTCTCGCTCAGAACACTCAGCACCCACACAAGGCCCACGGTCCAGGCCTCGTGCCCTCAACCCGGAGTCTTCACCCAGAACCCTCAGAGGCAAAACCACTCCAGGTCCCTAGGGAAATGTCTAGAAGCCTGCCAAAGGATAGAGAGCCACCACTTAGGGCAGCACTTTCCCCCTAGGAGCCCAACAGTCCAGGTGACCAAGCCCAGACCTACTTGGGAGTGGGGGGGGCGGGGTGGCTAACCATCCCCAGAAAACCTTACAGCAGTTCATTCTCATATGTCACAGGTCCAATGCACTGCCAGGGAGAGGTGGGGTGCTGCCTCTGTCCTCAGGGCCCAAGACAGTGCAGACATCTAGATTGTTCCATAGCGTCCCCTAGAACTAGCCCACTTTGCCTGTGGTTGTGGCCATTCAGACCTGCTTCCAACTGGAAAGACAGGATGGTCCCAAAGACCTGAGAGGACGGTGGCAGGCCTTTCCACAGTGCAGAGGACCCTCTCACTGCTGATAACCAATGACCCTGCAGTCCCCTTAAGACAGTTGTTCTATTGCCCCAAAACACTTCAGGATGACAGTGTTTCCAAAACGCAAGCGGGCCCTCACCACACCCAGGAAGACACCTGATGACTGCTCCCTGTCCTCTCTCCTCCAGCCTTCAAGCTTACAATGCTCTTCCAAAAAAGCCGAATTTATTCTCCACTTGAAGCTCTTAATTAAAGAGAAGAAATGCCTCAGAACCTGTCGGGGCAGGTGTCAGTGGATTGCTGCTGGCCAGCACAGCAAGAGAACTTCCTGGCTTGAGACAACGCCCAACAGCCAGCCCACTGTGGGGCACCCCCAAGACCAGAGCAGCACCCCACACGGTACAGGCAGAGGCACCCTGACATGTCTGGCTGCATCTCATATGGCGATGAGAGGGACATGCAAACACCTGGCTCAACTGTGAGCAGGGCTAGAAGTTGAGCCCACCCGAAGACATCAGGAGCCAGCCTGATCCTCCCCACACAACTCAGTCACTACCCGTCTCCATGACACAGCTCCTCTCCACCTGACAACCTTTTGCAGAGAAGCCACACATGGCAGCTTCTCGCTCAGAACACTCAGCACCCACACAAGGCCCACGGTCCAGGCCTCGTGCCCTCAACCCGGAGTCTTCACCCAGAACCCTCAGAGGCAAAACCACTCCAGGTCCCTAGGGAAATGTCTAGAAGCCTGCCAAAGGATAGAGAGCCACCACTTAGGGCAGCACTTTCCCCCTAGGAGCCCAACAGTCCAGGTGACCAAGCCCAGACCTACTTGGGAGTGGGGGGGGGGTGGTGGCTAACCATCCCCAGAAAACCTTACAGCAGTTCATTCTCATATGTCACAGGTCCAATGCACTGCCAGGGAGAGGTGGGGTGCTGCCTCTGTCCTCAGGGCCCAAGACAGTGCAGACATCTAGATTGTTCCATAGCGCCCCTAGAACTAGCCCACTTTGCCTGTGGTTGTGGCCATTCAGACCTGCTTCCAACTGGAAAGACAGGATGGTCCCAAAGACCTGAGAGGACGGTGGCAGGCCTTTCCACAGTGCAGAGGACCCTCTCACTGCTGATAACCAATGACCCTGCAGTCCCCTTAAGACAGTTGTTCTATTGCCCCAAAACACTTCAGGATGACAGTGTTTCCAAAACGCAAGCGGGCCCTCACCACACCCAGGAAGACACCTGATGACTGCTCCCTGTCCTCTCTCCTCCAGCCTTCAAGCTTACAATGCTCTTCCAAAAAAGCCGAATTTATTCTCCACTTGAAGCTCTTAATTAAAGAGAAGAAATGCCTCAGAACCTGTCGGGGCAGGTGTCAGTGGATTGCTGCTGGCCAGCACAGCAAGAGAACTTCCTGGCTTGAGACAACGCCCAACAGCCAGCCCACTGTGGGGCACCCCCAAGACCAGAGCAGCACCCCACACGGTACAGGCAGAGGCACCCTGACATGTCTGGCTGCATCTCATATGGCGATGAGAGGGACATGCAAACACCTGGCTCAACTGTGAGCAGGGCTAGAAGTTGAGCCCACCCTGAAGTTTCTCCCTAGGGGAAAAGGGAGGCTGGTAGTCCTGCTCATCTCTGTGGTGGGCTCTCGCCAAAGCTCAAGGCGGTGGAAGCTACAGACGTGGTGATTCACCATCACAGCACACATTAGTACAAAAGCTACAATTATGACTCTGCAAAATACCCAAGAACATAAAAAAGATAAAAAGGGCACTTACCAAAGGCAAAACTGCTATGTCAGAAGAAAGAGATATGAGGCAGTTTTTCCTTCCGTCACCTTCCGAGAACTTGGGTAGCTGGAAATGTCCCCTAAAAGCCCACAGTGGCCTCCCCACCCACTGCCCACAACCCCCTCCATCCTCACAAGCCCCATTCACTGGAGGGGTCCAGTACTAGCATGCTGTGGGAGAAGACTGTTCTAGATTAAACTTGACCTAACAACCAGAGGCAGTGCATGACTCTTGACTGGATCCTCATCCAAACAGGAAAACTATTAGGAAGGCACAGTCCACATCAGACATGTGGCTGACAGCATCAAAGCTAGATCTGTGTGTGACACTGAGCTGTGGTTTTGCAGGAAAATGTCCTCACTCCCACAGGAGACATGTGCTGAAGTTTTGAGAGCAAGGTGTAAAAGGGCCAAAATAAAACATATGCAGAGTTCAGAGACAAAGCTGACGTGGCAAAATGTTAGCAACTGGTAACGTCAACTCTCCTGTCCACATTTTTCAAAATAAAAAGTTTGTAAGGAAATGTAAAGCCCAGAGAAAGAAGAAAGAGGGTATGTTCCCGAGACAAAGTCCTGACGTGGCAAAAGTAATTTATTCTCCACTTGAAGCTCTTAATTAAAGAGAAGAAATGCCTCAGAACCTGTCGGGGCAGGTGTCAGTGGATTGCTGCTGGCCAGCACAGCAAGAGAACTTCCTGGCTTGAGACAACGCCCAACAGCCAGCCCACTGTGGGGCACCCCCAAGACCAGAGCAGCACCCCACACGGTACAGGCAGAGGCACCCTGACATGTCTGGCTGCATCTCATATGGCGATGAGAGGGACATGCAAACACCTGGCTCAACTGTGAGCAGGGCTAGAAGTTGAGCCCACCCTGAAGTTTCTCCCTAGGGAAAAGGGAGGCTGGTAGTCCTGCTCATCTCTGTGGTGGGCTCTCGCCAAAGCTCAAGGCGGTGGAAGCTACAGACGTGGTGATTCACCATCACAGCACACATTAGTACAAAAGCTACAATTATGACTCTGCAAAATACCCAAGAACATAAAAAAGATAAAAGGGCACTTACCAAAGGCAAAACTGCTATGTCAGAAGAAAGAGATATGAGGCAGTTTTTCCTTCCGTCACCTTCCGAGAACTTGGGTAGCTGGAAATGTCCCCTAAAAGCCCACAGTGGCCTCGCAACCCACTGCCCACAACCCCCTCCATCCTCACAAGCCCCATTCACTGGAGGGGTCCAGTACTAGCATGCTGTGGGAGAAGACTGTTCTAGATTAAACTTGACCTAACAACCAGAGGCAGTGCATGACTCTTGACTGGATCCTCATCCAAACAGGAAAACTATTAGGAAGGCACAGTCCACATCAGACATGTGGCTGACAGCATCAAAGCTAGATCTGTGTGTGACACTGAGCTGTGGTTTTGCAGGAAAATGTCCTCACTCCCACAGGAGACATGTGCTGAAGTTTTGAGAGCAAGGTGTAAAAGGGCCAAAATAAAACATATGCAGAGTTCAGAGACAAAGCTGACGTGGCAAAATGTTAGCAACTGGTAACGTCAACTCTCCTGTCCACATTTTTCAAAATAAAAAGTTTGTAAGGAAATGTAAAGCCCAGAGAAAGAAGAAAGAGGGTATGTAGAGAGCTCCCAGGTCACAGGATCCTACCCACAGACTCCCGGGGGGCGGGGGGGGTGGGGCATGGCAGCCCCTGGCAGCACCTGGAAGAAGTAGAGTGTGGGGGCTATTCTAATCAGAAGACAGGCCCAGGTGGAGGAGGGCCTCATCAAACATGAGCACCAATCAGATCTTGGAGGGCCAAGTAATGAGCACCGATAAGACCCGGGGGGATAAGGTAACCAAGACAGACACAGGAAGGCGTCCTTCGCACTTGCCCACGGCCTGCCACACCTCTCTACTAACAAAACCCACTGCACCCCGTCCCAGGGAATAGATCACGACCCATCTATGCCATCAAGCCTTTCCCAGATGCCCTTACAACTAAGGGAGGCTGCACTATCTCACTGTGACCAGGAAAACCATGGAGGCTTACTTGGGAAATATTTTCCTTATGGATTAAAATACAGACATCTTACCTAACTGCCACCTAACCGTTTGCTTGCTTCCTGTCTTCAAATATGGCTGTGATAGGGCTTCC
Source organism: Tragulus kanchil (assembly GCA_022376925.1). Lineage (NCBI taxonomy): Eukaryota > Metazoa > Chordata > Mammalia > Artiodactyla > Tragulidae > Tragulus > Tragulus kanchil. Next base: position 88,840,504 of record JAIOJX010000023.1, on the reverse strand, counting down.
CCTGGCGGTCCAGTGGATAAGGACACCGCCTTGCAGTGCAAGGGGCGCCGGTTTGATCCCTGGCATGGGAAGATCCCACGTGCCGCGGAGCGGCTGGACCGATGTGTCCAATCAATGAGCCAGAGCTCTGGAGCACATGTGACCAGAGCCGGCGCTCTGTGACAACAGACGCCACCGCGATGGGAGGCCCACAGGAGCCAAAGAACAAAGATGGATGAAAATAGAGAAATGAAAGATTTAAAAAAGGGCTGCATGACTCTTGACTGGATCCTCATCCAAACAGGAAAACTATTAGGAAGGCACAGTCCACATCAGACATGTGGCTGACAGCATCAAAGCTAGATCTGTGTGTGACACTGAGCTGTGGTTTTGCAGGAAAATGTCCTCACTCCCACAGGAGACATGTGCTGAAGTTTTGAGAGCAAGGTGTAAAAGGGCCAAAATAAAACATATGCAGAGTTCAGAGACAAAGCTGACGTGGCAAAATGTTAGCAACTGGTAACGTCAACTCTCCTGTCCACATTTTTCAAAATAAAAAGTTTGTAAGGAAATGTAAAGCCCAGAGAAAGAAGAAAGAGGGTATGTAGAGAGCTCCCAGGTCACAGGATCCTACCCACAGACTCCCGGGGGGTGGGGGGGGCGGGGCATGGCAGCCCCTGGCAGCACCTGGAAGAAGTAGAGTGTGGGGGCTATTCTAATCAGAAGACAGGCCCAGGTGGAGGAGGGCCTCATCAAACATGAGCACCAATCAGATCTTGGAGGGCCAAGTAATGAGCACCGATAAGACCCGGGGGGATAAGGTAACCAAGACAGACACAGGAAGGCGTCCTTCGCACTTGCCCACGGCCTGCCACACCTCTCTACTAACAAAACCCACTGCACCCCGTCCCAGGGAATAGATCACGACCCATCTATGCCATCAAGCCTTTCCCAGATGCCCTTACAACTAAGGGAGGCTGCACTATCTCACTGTGACCAGGAAAACCATGGAGGCTTACTTGGGAAATATTTTCCTTATGGATTAAAATACAGACATCTTACCTAACTGCCACCTAACCGTTTGCTTGCTTCCTGTCTTCAAATATGGCTGTGATAGGGCTTCCCCTGGCGGTCCAGTGGATAAGGACACCGCCTTGCAGTGCAAGGGGCGCCGGTTTGATCCCTGGCATGGGAAGATCCCACGTGCCGCGGAGCGGCTGGACCGATGTGTCCAATCAATGAGCCAGAGCTCTGGAGCACATGTGACCAGAGCCGGCGCTCTGTGACAACAGACGCCACCGCGATGGGAGGCCCACAGGAGCCAAAGAACAAAGATGGATGAAAATAGAGAAATGAAAGACCAATAGAAGTGGCCCGCCCGCTCTCCTCCCTCCCCAACCCAATCCCCGCCCAAAAATAAATAAATAAATAAATAAAATATGGCTGTGATACCTGCAACTCTGGCAGCCTTTCTGCCACTGTGAGGCAACAAGACTGGCGACAAATTCAACAAGGCTGAGGAAAGTAGAAGAGAAAGAGAGATATCACCTTTGGCCCTATTGACCTTGCTGAGTCACTAGGGCCCTGGTCTCACCATACCCAGATTTTAGATTCAGGGGATAATCAAAGGTCTGACCTGCCAAGCCACACTTTGCTTACAGCTGAGAATTTTCCCAGTTTGTCCACTCCTGAGAAAACAGAGAGAGAATCAGGAAAGCAGGAGGCCAAGGGGCAGCAGTTGGGGGTAGGGGTGGGGGTAGTGTACATCAGAAGGAGGACAGGTCCTTCCAGACAGCTTCTGGCCTGAGACAGTAAGAGAATCTCAAGGGCAAGGCCAGCTTTCCATGTTTAGCTTCAAGTGCTGCCAACAGCACTACTGAGTGAGATGGGAACCCCCTGGAGTTTGCAATGGAGCCAAGACACGTCATGGGAACATATGTACCTCTACCAACAGTCAGCCAACAGGACACTCCTCAGAGCCCATCCTGGTCCCATGTGATGTTCAAACAACTAAAGAAAAGGTGGAAGGGTGCAAGGCATCCCATACTGAGCTGCATAGCACAGTGAGTATTTTAAAGGCTCTGAGAAGTCCCACAACAGTCATCCATGCTTGATCCAGGACTCTCCAAACCTATTTGGTAACACCTCCCTTTCCACAGCGACGCTCTGAACACATGTGGAAAACGACAATCCAGAGGAGAGGCCTGAAGTATGCCACCAGCTGCTGTCTCTGAATGTGAGCTTGGATGTGCCACCTCCCTGGGCAGTGCAAGGCGCGGTTTGATCCCTGGCATGGGAAGATCCCACGTGCCGCGGAGCGGCTGGACCGATGTGTCCAATCAATGAGCCAGAGCTCTGGAGCACATGTGACCAGAGCCGGCGCTCTGTGACGACAGACGCCACCGCGATGGGAGGCCCACAGGAGCCAAAGAACAAAGATGGATGAAAATAGAGAAATGAAAGACCAATAGAAGTGGCCCGCCTGCTCCCCTCCTTCCCAAAACCCGCCCAAAAATAAATAAATAAATAAATAAAATATGGCTGTGATACCTGCAACTCTGGCAGCCTTTCTGCCACTGTGAGGCAACAAGACTGGCGACAAATTCAACAAGGCTGAGGAAAGTAGAAGAGAAAGAGAGATATCACCTTTGGCCCTATTGACCTTGCTGAGTCACTAGGGCCCTGGTCTCACCATACCCAGATTTTAGATTCAGGGGATAATCAAAGGTCTGACCTGCCAAGCCACACTTTGCTTACAGCTGAGAATTTTCCCAGTTTGTCCACTCCTGAGAAAACAGAGAGAGAATCAGGAAAGCAGGAGGCCAAGGGGCAGCAGTTGGGGGTAGGGGTGGGGGTAGTGTACATCAGAAGGAGGACAGGTCCTTCCAGACAGCTTCTGGCCTGAGACAGTAAGAGAATCTCAAGGGCAAGGCCAGCTTTCCATGTTTAGCTTCAAGTGCTGCCAACAGCACTACTGAGTGAGATGGGAACCCCCTGGAGTTTGCAATGGAGCCAAGACACGTCATGGGAACATATGTACCCCTACCAACAGTCAGCCAACAGGACACTCCTCAGAGCCCATCCTGGTCCCATGTGATGTTCAAACAACTAAAGAAAAGGTGGAAGGGTGCAAGGCATCCCATACTGAGCTGCATAGCACAGTGAGTATTTTAAAGGCTCTGAGAAGTCCCACAACAGTCATTCATGCTTGATCCAGGACTCTCCAAACCTATTTGGTAACACCTCCCTTTCCACAGCGACGCTCTGAACACATGTGGAAAACGACAATCCAGAGGAGAGGCCTGAAGTATGCCACCAGCTGCTGTCTCTGAATGTGAGCTTGGATGTGTGCCACCTCCCCTGGGTTTCCTTCTCTTCTATGAAAACAGAGTCCTAAAACCTCTCCAAGTGGTTCTGAGGACCTGCTAAATGCGCACATGGGTCTAGACATCCATTTCAAGTCCTTTCCAAACCACAGCTTCCTCTCTGCCCTTGTGCCCACATCCTGCTCATGGCCAGCTGACAGTCAGGCCTGCATCTCCCTGCCAAGAAGGCTCCCAAAAGCCAGGTGAGGACAGCTCTATGCAAACCACCAGAAATTGGGGGCACCAAGCCTTGCCCGGCATCCCTGTCTCCTCTGTAGCCTCCTCTGCCCATAAGGGTTCACGCCATGTCATCTTTAATTCCTGGAATCAACAAAGAGACCCCACTCCTGAGCAGCTGGGAAATATCCCAGCTCAAGTGGCGGCCATCCGTGGTCCCCAGGGAGGTGGGGCAGGAGGGGATCCACTACCCAGACGCTCCTGACTTGTGCCTAAAGCCCAGAAGTCCCTGGAAGCAGACGCTCAGGGAGTCCACAATTCAAGATGACCTTTCCATGGTCAAGAACACTCTGCCCAGGCTACAGCCTGGCCCCCACCCCCAGAGCCCAGCTGAGCAGGGCTTTCTAGAAAACCCCTCTAAGAGGACCAGACAGGAAGCATAAAGACGGGAATGGACCCTAAACCACAGCCTCTCCTTGCAACCCAATAATAGGATTAAGAAACACTCTAGAAACAAAAAGATAAACTTAAAAGCTCTGACACGTAGTGACTATTGTGGTATTTATAAAAGACATACGAGGAAACAAGAACTTGAAGGTAATACGCAAAAATAATAAGTAATTACAATCACTTAATTATGAGTAGTTTTTTCATTTCTGCAAACTTCTTTAATGTAGCTGTTATACTGCTTTGTTTTGGTTTTTAATGAATAAACTATTTTTTAAAAGGCGTTCTCAGGGCTTTCCTGGTAGCTCAGTGGTAAAGAGTTCGCCTGCTAATGCAGGACACACATGTTTGATCCCCGATCTGGGAAGATCCCACATGCTGCAGAGCAACTAAGCCCATGAGTCACAACTATTGAGCCTGTGCTTTAGGCTCAGTAAGAGCCTCAGAGCTGCAACTATTGAGCTCATGTGCTGCAACTATTAGAGCCTCAGAGCTGCAACTATTGAGCTCATGTGCTGCAACTAATGAAGCCCATGTGCCCTGGAGCCCAAGTTCCACAACAAGAGAAGTCACCGCAACAAGAAGCCTGCTCACCTCAACTAAAGAGTGGCCCCCACTCCCTGCAACAAGAGAAGAGCCTGTGGCAGCAATGAAAACCCAGAACAGTCAAAAATAAAATAAATTTTTTAAAAAAAACTTAAAAAAAGAGATTCTCAGCTTATAAAATACTGAGCAGAAAGCAGAGTTCCCTTGCACTCCATCTCATCTGCAGTTTTCCTTATTATTAACATCTTGGTTTGGTATGGTACTTTATTATAAGTGATGTGCCAATACTGATATATTATTATTAGCTAAAGTCCATAGTTTAGATTATGGCTCTCTCTTGCACATTCTATAGGTTTGGACAAACTTATGACATGTACCCATCATCATAGTATTACACAGGATAGTTTCCACTGCCCTAACTCTACCAATCTGTCACTCCTTCCCCACTAACTCCTGCCAACCACTGATCTCATAACTGTTGCCACAGTTTTGCCTTATCCAGGATGCTATGTGACTGGAATCGTGTAGTATGCAGTCTTTTCAAATTGGCATCTTTCACTTACTAATGCACGATTTTGCCCTATCTTTACATTGTTTGATAGCTCCTTTCTTTTTAGTGCTGAATGATATTCCATTACCTGGATGTACTACAGTTTATCCATTCAGCAACTGAAGGACATCTGAATTGCTTCCAAGTTTTGGCAATTATGAATAAAGCTGCTGTCAACCTCTGCGCGCAGACACAAATTTTCAACATATGTGAGTAAAAACCAAGGAACATGGTAGGGTAAGAGTGTGTGGCAGTACCATTATGCATTTCCACCAGCAATGAATGAGAGTTCCTGCTGCTCCGCACACTGGTCAGCATTTAGTAAGGCTGTGCATACATGCTAAGTCATGTCAGTTGTGTCCGACTCTCTGTCACCCTGTGGAATGTAGCCGGCCAGGCTCCTCTGTCCATGGGATTCTCCACGCAAGAGTACTAGAGTGGGCTGCCATGCCCATCTCCAAAGGATTTTCCCAACCCAGGGATGGAACCGTATCTCTTATGTCCCCTGCATTGGCAGGTGAATTCTTCACCACTAGTGCCCCTTGGTGATGTCACTGTTCTGTATTTTGGCCATTCTAATAGGTATTTAGTGGTATCTCACTGCTTCCATTTGCATTTCCCCAATGAAATATGAAGGATTTGTTTATATGCCTATTTGCCATTGGTATACCCTCTTTGATGAGATGTTTGCTACTGTCTTTATCCTACACTTTCCCCCATGAGCTTTACTCTGTTTAAGACGCCAAGGCCAGAGACAAAGAGGGGACCATGGATCTGTGTTTCCCTTCCCTGACCCACGAAAAAAAGGTCTTTGACCCATTTTTTAATCTGGTTGTCTGGTTTCTTATTATTAAGTTGTAAGAGTTCTTGGTATATTCTAGGGCTTTGCTGGTGGCTTGGACAATAAAGAATTTGCCTGCGATGCAGGAGACCCAGGTTCTGAGCAATAGTCCTTTATCATATGCCTTTGGCAAAGATTTCCTCCTAGTCTGCATTTTGTCTTTTCGTTCACTTTATAGGACTCTGTAGAGAACTTTTTCATTTCAATGAAGTTAAACTTAGAAAGTTTTTTTTTCTTCACAGATCATATCTTCAGTGTTGTATCTAGAAAGTTAACTGCCAAACCCAAAGGCACATATGTTTTCTTCTATGTTATCTTACAGGAGATTTACAGTTTTGCATTTTACATTTGGATCCATGAGCCATTCTGAGTTAACTTTTTTGAAAGGTATATGGTCTGAGTTCAGACTCATTGCTTTGCATGTGGATGTCCAGTTTTTCCAAGACCATTTGCCGAAGTGACCATTTTTCTCTACCGTGCTGCCTTTGCTCCTTTGTCTAAGGTCAGTTCATATATTCATCTGGATGTGTTGCTGGCCTCTCTATTCTGTTTCACTGATCTGTTTCTCTACACCATAATGCCTCTTTTCTTCTATTGTTTTCCAAAAACTTTAACATTTACTTAGAGAATGCAGACATAAAGTGAAGGCAGTGATCAAGTATTCCAGGAAATCTTAGAATGTGAGTCTCTCAGGAATAGATTCGGATTTGAAAACCATTTACAGGAGGAAAACCTACAGCTGACTCAGGTCGCCAACCTGGGACTGGCTGGGATTCTGCATCCTCACCAGGGGGCCTCTCCACCCAAAACACAGCACCTGGACTGTCTGTGACCAGAAGCAGATCCTAATCTGCTCCTTAGAGATTGCAGCTGCTGTGTTCACACCCTTTCCTTATCTGCAGTGCAGATGATGAGGCGGCAGTGGCCAGGTGCTCAGGTAGAGGCACACAGGACGGCCCTCCACCCTCAGGCAGGCCCTGCTTCTCCAGGTTCAGCTTGTTCTCCACCTCAACCTCAGCTTCTTAAAACTGTTTAGGCAGCAAGCACGGGGCGTGAAGAGCCTTAACTCTGAGCGCCTTCTCTGTGTTCAGAGCTGTATGTACTTCTCCACAGTCCCCATAACCCTGTGAGAGTTGGCTAGCACTCTCCTTACTGCACAAAGAGGCAAACCGAGGTTCACAAAGACAGGTGGCCTCTCTGTGGCCTCCCCACTGGGAAGCTGTGGGACTGGGGCCCGAATGCAGCAGGATACCTTGCTCCAAAGTGTGTGTTATGCACTGCACAGTGTGCCCGGCCTGGCTGCAGATTCCTAAGAGCCTCTCCTCACCATCTCAGGCAGAAGCCAGCGCCTATCTCACTGTTCAGCCAAGGCAGTCCACAAAGGAGGTCCAAGCCTGTGGCCCAGAGCCCCACAGGACTGAGTCAAGTTCTCCTTCAAAATGGTGACCTGGAACTCTATATTGTCACCCTCAGCATCATATCCAGCTCCAGCCTGAGACCAGCCCAAGACACTGGCTCCAAGAATTACCTACAGTCAGGCAGAGAGTTGCTAGAGTCAGCCATTCTGGAAGGTGAGGGGCAGGCACCCAGAGAGGCCAGCCAGCCAGCCCAAGACCGCAGGACAGTCCCTCCGCAAACTAACTCCTTTGCCGCCTTCAGGCTTCTCAAAAACACCCCTCCTTCCAGAGAACCTGGCTCTCCCATCATGACTCTCCTGTTCCTGGTAGAATCCCAGGACTGGTACCAGGATGCACACTCAAAAAAAAAAAAAAAAGCCTGCTGAACCAATAAACCACAGACTGCACCGCTGAGCCCAGACACAAGACCCAGCATCGGAAGCCCTCCTGAATATCCACTCTTCATCCTCCTCTTGGTAATTCGTTCTCTTGCCACCATCAAGTTCCAGCTAATATAACAGTCCACCAGCAAAGCTTCACCCACCTCAGAGTTACACCTCAGCCTGCACCAGAAACGGCATGAGGGGAGAGGTGCCCACTGGTCCCTCCACACCAGTTAAACACTCTGAGGATCCTCCTCGGGAGTTCAAGCCACTGGGCAATTCAGGGCCGAAACTCTCAGCCTGGTACACACCAGGGCCCAAAGGACACCTTGAGACACACACACTCAGCCACAGAGGCACGTTCTTGCAACAGGGCATGAGCCATGATGCCCAGCGCCCCCACGGTGGTGACCCACAGCTCGGCTGCTTGTCCATCACTGCTGACCACAATCTAACCACACCCCCAAGAAAGCTGGGGACAGGGGAGGGACCTCTAGGTTCATGCACATCAGCACTGGTGGGCCCTGCCACACTCCCCGTTCACCAACTCAGGCAGAAGCCAGCGCCTATCTCACTGTTCAGCCAAGGCAGTGCACAAAGGAGGTCCAAGCCTGTGGCCCAGAGCCCCACAGGACTGAGTCAAGTTCTCCTTCAAAATGGTGACCTGGAACTCTATATTGTCACCCTCAGCATCATATCCAGCTCCAGCCTGAGACCAGCCCAAGACACTGGCTCCAAGAATTACCTACAGTCAGGCAGAGAGTTGCTAGAGTCAGCCATTCTGGAAGGTGAGGGGCAGGCACCCAGAGAGGCCAGCCAGCCAGCCCAAGACCGCAGGACAGTCCCCCCCAAAACTAACTCCTTTGCCGCCTTCAGGCTTCTCAAAAACACCCCTCCTTCCAGAGAACCTGGCTCTCCCATCATGACTCTCCTGTTCCTGGTAGAATCCCAGGACTGGTACCAGGATGCACACTCAAAAAAAAAAAAAAAAAGCCTGCTGAACCAATAAACCACAGACTGCACCGCTGAGCCCAGACACAAGACCCAGCATCGGAAGCCCTCCTGAATATCCACTCTTTATCCTCCTCTTGGTAATTCGTTCTCTTGCCACCATCAAGTTCCAGCTAATATAACAGTCCACCAGCAAAGCTTCACCCACCTCAGAGTTACACCTCAGCCTGCACCAGAAACGGCATGAGGGGAGAGGTGCCCACTGGTCCCTCCACACCAGTTAAACACTCTGAGGATCCTCCCTCGGGAGTTCAAGCCACTGGGCAATTCAGGGCCGAAACTCTCAGCCTGGTACACACCAGGGCCCAAAGGACACCTTGAGACACACACACTCAGCCACAGAGGCACGTTCTTGCAACAGGGCATGAGCCATGATGCCCAGCGCCCCCACGGTGGTGACCCACAGCTCGGCTGCTTGTCCATCACTGCTGACCACAATCTAACCACACCCCCAAGAAAGCTGGGGACAGGGGAGGGACCTCTAGGTTCTGAACAATGCACATCAGCACTGGTGGGCCCCTCCCCAGTTCCCTTTACAGGCTTCTCGGGCAACTGGCACAGACTTTTTCACCAACCAAACCAGAACTGTGGTCGAGGTGGCACACAAAATATCATTTAGGAAAGCAAACTCAGTGCTGACACCCTACTGCTTTCAAACTACACCTTTCCCAACAAAGTGAAGCTCTTAAAAGATGTTTTTTAAAATAAAAATAAAAAAGCACGGTGACCACCAGTCAAATTGAGCTAAGCTCCTTCTAAGCATCATACTCCAGCACACTAGCACCACTCTTCCTCACATGCCCTCAGCTCCCCACGTCAGCCAGGCGAAGGCTACTTGTGGCTCCTCTGAAAGCACCTCGGCCTCCCACGTGAGGTCACAGGGGGAACCCCTCAACCCCAGGCCCAAGGTTGCCCAGCACGGCAGGGCACGTGCCTGGTTGGTCCATGAAAGGTGATCAGGTATGTGAGTTCAGCGTCCAGTACAGTCATGGGAGAGGTGCCAGGCCACACTAGTGGCAGGCAGACTTGGCCACCCTTTGAGAATAGCGGACTGGCATGCTCGAATGGTTGCACCTGGCAGGCCCCTATAGGCATTAATCCACATCTAGGGCGCAGGAAGGTGAAAGGCACACAAAGGTCTTGCTGGAGTGGGTGAGTTGGGAACACAAATCCTCCATGGCCACACGAAGGAGACATCAGCAGGTCCTGTGGTCCTCACGTCCACAAGCGTCTCCCTGGTCTGGAGTCCAAGCCATCACCACCCCATGAGAGCGTGGTCACCTACGGGCAGTACAGAGCAGCAGCAGGATGGCTTCATGGTGACACCCGAGGGAGCCAAACACCTGGCTGGCCCTGGCTGATCGGGGCTCAGGCCCCATGGTGTCTCTTTAGGACTCTCATGGCCCTCGAAGCCCCTTCCAATACTCCCAGAAGAGGGTCAAGGGCTGACATCTCCATGAGGCAATATGTCTCCCACAGTGGGCACAGGCCAGGACACAAGTGCAAGAAACATGAGCTCCAGGTAGAGTCCCTCCGAGGCAGTCCCCAACCCTCTAACAGCAGTTCACAGCAGCTTTCTACAGGGAGGAAGAAGCACACAGGAACTGAGACCTATCTCCCTGACAGGCAGAGGCCTGCTGACAGGAGAGGGCAGTACTGACCAACGGGGCTGAAGCCAAGGCTCATTCCATGTTTCTCGAGGAAGATGCTTAAGCAGGTGGTCCAGGAAAGGCCAACAAGCCACCTCCAACAAGGCATCTGGACACTGGCCGGGATCTGAATTGGCTGCAAGTTCTCTGCTCAGAGGCCCCACCCACGGCTTGGAGCATAAGCAGGTGAGAGAGGGTGCCTGAGTCACCTGGAACCTTGTCTCTGGTCCACACCTATCCACCTCAGGCAATTCAGAGCCAACCAGAAGTCCCAGCTATCCCGTGTACCATCTGACCGGACAGGGTCTGTGAGGCGCTAGAGCTGGCCACAGGGACATGGGAAACGTGAGCTTGAGTAAAGGCAGTGCTTCTGGTGCATTTGTACTTCCCCTGTTGCTACTGTAACGTGTCCTGGTGCCAGAAATAAATGTTCATTCAAAACAAAACAGAAGGGGAGGATACTTTAAAATGGCTTCCCCCTCCCAAAATCAGTGTCAGCTGTGAACGTCTGGAGAATTCAGGAGGTGAAACACCTGGCTGCCCTTCACTGTGGTATCAACACATACTGCTCTTTCTGCAAAGCTCTTTCAACACTAAATTACAGAAGGAAACTGGAAGTCATGGGGATCTTACATTCTCCAAGCCAGACTTATTAGGTCCAAAAACACGGCCTTTCCTCCTCTTGGCAGGAAACCCTGGAAAAAGCGAGCGGGTTGCACTGTCTCAGTTCTGGGGGGAGGCAGGCAGGTGCCAACATCCCCCAGGACCCCAGGATGAGAGAGGGAAACAGACTTGTGAGAGTTGATTTCCAGGGCATTCCAAAGCTGCCTGCTGAGGAGGTGGGGGTTGGGGAAGGGAGGGCTGGAGAGTAGGAGAAGCTCCCTAAACTGAAGACAATGCTCTTGGCAACCCACCTGCCACGGGGAGCCCTGGCGCCTGGGAACCCTGAAGGCCTGGTGGAAGATAAGCACCTCTGCCTTGGGCACTAGGAAACCCCTTCCACACGCACATGCCACTTGTCGCCCTCCACGGTGCAAGAGGAGCAGCCAGCACCCTGCCCTCCACCTTTCTCTCTTCTCCTAAGGACGGCCACGCCAGGCTGGTGGCCTTCCCATAATGCTGCAATCCCCCTCTGCCATCTGCATCTTCACAGGTGACCTTGGCGGGTGCTTCGCAACAAAATGGGGGAAACAGTAGCCTCCTGTTTAGCAAAGAGGAGAGTGCACACGCAGCAAGTTTTCAGCTACTGTCCTAAGCTGGGTCCCAGCCTTCTCTGGTGTAAAACCCTCTCAGACCCACCCAGCAGAAGGCAGCTGACCCCAAACGCTGCATAGCAGCCCTCTTGTTGGGGGAGATACAGGAACAGTTTGTGGCTGCCGTGAGGCCCTCAGCAACTACTGTAAGGAGCAAAACCAGACAGATCAGAAGCCGGCTCCCACTCCCACCCAGAGTACGGGAGTAAAAGCCCCCAGATAGCTCCACTCCGGGCCGCTCTGCTTGCAGACCCAGAGGCAGAACAGCCTACCTTTCCTTAAAGCGAATGGGAATGAACAACCGCCTCCAAGGGTCACATGAGCCCGCAGTGCCTCAACCAGATCAGCTGGGCTTGGCCGCTGAGGTCTAACTCCGCTCCTGCCTGCTGCAGCCTGTCCTACCCCCTGCAGAGGCATTCCACGGCAGAACACCAGTGGGTGCCTGGAGCACCACACCAGGCCACTTGGATAGAGGAAGAAGGTAGGCAGGGAAGGCACAAGACCGCACTCTAGAACTAGGCATCCTTTAACCTCTTGTGTCTTCCCTTTCGAGGTCTCCTCTCTCCTGTGTATTCACACACAGCAGTGATGTCCAAGTCTCTACTATGCCATCCTGGCACACCATCCCAAGACCACAGGCCAAGGAGGCCAGCCCTCAGCAGGGTCCAGAACCTGTAAGTATGAGAGAGAGGAGCTCTCAGTCTCCCCTGAGGGCCTCGACAGGACACCAGTAGCTTCACCATGAAAAGTCTGTATTTCCACCAAAGAACCAAGGAGCTGTGCGGAGGTGTGGTCTCCCAAGCTCTCTGTCCTCAGAGAAAGGCTGAGGACAGGTGGACACTGGACAAATCAGCCAGCTCTTACATATATACACACACACAGGCCATCCTGCAGGGGCCCAGAGAACAAAGCAACCAAATCCCATTTCTGAGCCAAAAAGAAAGGCTGCCTGCAGTGGGGCGGGCGGCCCGCGTCAGGACTGGCAGGCTCAGCTATTGTAACCTTACAGGGTGCTCAGGTAGGCTTACACCCGCACAGCCAGACTCATACAGGCTAGCCCGAGATCAGCCCAGCGCCTGACAGCTGTTCCCCCGCACGAGGGAGGGCCCATAAACACCCCCTGTGACAGGCACTGTCCCGGCCTCCAGGATTGGCCCAGAGCAGCTTGAGTTACCATTTATATAATCTCCTAGGGCTAGGGCTGACACAGCCAACGTGAGGGCAAGGTTATGAAAAATGCATGTCCGGAGACTTTGCATCCACAAAGCCAAACCCAAACCAAACCTCACCTGCATTCTGCATGACTTGGTTTTAAAACTTCTCACACGTCCTTTTCCTGAACTAACCAGTGACAACACTCCCAGTTCCTGCCCTCTGGGAATGAACAACCGCCCCCAAGGGTCACATGAGCCCGCAGTGCCTCAACCAGATCAGCTGGGCTTGGCCGCTGAGGTCTAACTCCGCTCCTGCCTGCTGCAGCCTGTCCTACCCCCTGCAGAGGCATTCCACGGCAGAACACCAGTGGGTGCCTGGAGCACCACACCAGGCCACTTGGATAGAGGAAGAAGGTAGGCAGGGAAGGCACAAGACCGCACTCTAGAACTAGGCATCCTTTAACCTCTTGTGTCTTCCCTTTCGAGGTCTCTCTCCTGTGTATTCACACACAGCAGTGATGTCCAAGTCTCTACTATGCCATCCTGGCACACCATCCCAAGACCACAGGCCAAGGAGGCCAGCCCTCAGCAGGGTCCAGAACCTGTAAGTATGAGAGAGAGGAGCTCTCAGTCTCCCCTGAGGGCCTCGACAGGACACCAGTAGCTTCACCATGAAAAGTCTGTATTTCCACCAAAGAACCAAGGAGCTGTGCGGAGGTGTGGTCTCCCAAGCTCTCTGTCCTCAGAGAAAGGCTGAGGACAGGTGGACACTGGACAAATCAGCCAGCTCTTACATATATACACACACACAGGCCATCCTGCAGGGGCCCAGAGAACAAAGCAACCAAATCCCATTTCTGAGCCAAAAAGAAAGGCTGCCTGCAGTGGGGCGGGCGGCCCGCGTCAGGACTGGCAGGCTCAGCTATTGTAACCTTACAGGGTGCTCAGGTAGGCTTACACCCGCACAGCCAGACTCATACAGGCTAGCCCGAGATCAGCCCAGCGCCTGACAGCTGTTCCCCCGCACGAGGGAGGGCCCATAAACACCCCCTGTGACAGGCACTGTCCCGGCCTCCAGGATTGGCCCAGAGCAGCTTGAGTTACCATTTATATAATCTCCTAGGGCTAGGGCTGACACAGCCAACGTGAGGGCAAGGTTATGAAAAATGCATGTCCGGAGACTTTGCATCCACAAAGCCAAACCCAAACCAAACCTCACCTGCATTCTGCATGACTTGGTTTTAAAACTTCTCACACGTCCTTTTCCTGAACTAACCAGTGACAACACTCCCAGGTCCTGCCCTCCAGGCCTCACTGTAAACAGACCCCACATCAAAGCTGCCCCTCAGGTATTCCCAGCTGGGGCATCTACTCTCTGCAAGATACAGGACGGTGCTCATTTAAGAGCAGCCCACCCTGTGACCACCTGGACACGGTGCCCTGCAGCCCCCACACCGCTTCTGCAAAGACACAGCCTGGGTCAGTACCGCCCAGAAGAAAGAGCAGCACTAACAGGCACTGCAAGACACGCCCTCCAAGCGCCCACTCTCCACCGGGGCCCACACCGCGCCTCATTCACAGACCACACACGGGGAGGTCCGACCTCCATCACCGTTCAGCGGTCACCGCCAGCACAACCCGCCCCCCACACAGGTGACCCACAGACGGCCGCCACCAGGGTTGGGTAAAGCCAAGCATGGCCCAATGCCAGCAGGCAGTCACCCACCACCCACCTGCACCCAGCGCACTCCTCACCTGCAGCTCGCACCAGGCTACCTCCACCCAGGTCTCCGTGTCCAGCCCCTTGTAGACCGTCTTGAAGGAGCCGCGCCCAAGCTCAATGTCGAACTTGAGGAACCGGCCGTCCAGGGAGGTGGCCACAGCCTTGAGGTCGTCCTCGTCGTCCTCCTCCTCCTCGGGCTCCTCCCGGCGTGCGCGCCCGAGCTCTTGCCTGGCCTCGGGAGCCCCCGCGTCCTCTTTCCTCGCGGCCGCTACCTCCTCAGGGGGGCCGCCGTCGGCGGCGGGCACGGGAGCGGGAGCTGGGTCCGGGCCAGGCTCATGCGCGCCCGCCGGCTCCAGGCCGGGGTCGGCAAGGTTGCTCGGGTGCCCAGCGCCTGACAGCTGTTCCCCCGCACGAGGGAGGGCCCATAAACACCCCCTGTGACAGGCACTGTCCCGGCCTCCAGGATTGGCCCAGAGCAGCTTGAGTTACCATTTATATAATCTCCTAGGGCTAGGGCTGACACAGCCAACGTGAGGGCAAGGTTATGAAAAATGCATGTCCGGAGACTTTGCATCCACAAAGCCAAACCCAAACCAAACCTCACCTGCATTCTGCATGACTTGGTTTTAAAACTTCTCACACGTCCTTTTCCTGAACTAACCAGTGACAACACTCCCAGGTCCTGCCCTCCAGGCCTCACTGTAAACAGACCCCACATCAAAGCTGCCCCTCAGGTATTCCCAGCTGGGGCATCTACTCTCTGCAAGATACAGGACGGTGCTCATTTAAGAGCAGCCCACCCTGTGACCACCTGGACACGGTGCCCTGCAGCCCCCACACCGCTTCTGCAAAGACACAGCCTGGGTCAGTACCGCCCAGAAGAAAGAGCAGCACTAACAGGCACTGCAAGACACGCCCTCCAAGCGCCCACTCTCCACCGGGGCCCACACCGCGCCTCATTCACAGACCACACACGGGGAGGTCCGACCTCCATCACCGTTCAGCGGTCACCGCCAGCACAACCCGCCCCCCACACAGGTGACCCACAGACGGCCGCCACCAGGGTTGGGTAAAGCCAAGCATGGCCCAATGCCAGCAGGCAGTCACCCACCACCCACCTGCACCCAGCGCACTCCTCACCTGCAGCTCGCACCAGGCTACCTCCACCCAGGTCTCCGTGTCCAGCCCCTTGTAGACCGTCTTGAAGGAGCCGCGCCCAAGCTCAATGTCGAACTTGAGGAACCGGCCGTCCAGGGAGGTGGCCACAGCCTTGAGGTCGTCCTCGTCGTCCTCCTCCTCCTCGGGCTCCTCCCGGCGTGCGCGCCCGAGCTCTTGCCTGGCCTCGGGAGCCCCCGCGTCCTCTTTCCTCGCGGCCGCTACCTCCTCAGGGGGGCCGCCGTCGGCGGCGGGCACGGGAGCGGGAGCTGGGTCCGGGCCAGGCTCCTGCGCGCCCGCCGGCTCCAGGCCGGGGTCGGCAAGGTTGCTCGGCTGCTCGGCAGGCGCGGGAGGCCCGGCAGGCGCGGGGGCGGCCGGGCGACCTCGGGCGCGCTCGGCGATGAGGCGGCGCGTCTTGCAGAGCAGCAGCACCCTGCGCTGCAGCGGCTGCGGGGGCTGCGCGCCCGGCGCCTCGGCAGTCTCCAGGCCCGGCGGTTCCTCCTGATCAGACTCCACCACGCTGCGCCGCAGGAAGCGCTGGGGCCCGGGCCGCGCCGCCCGCGCCCGCGGCACCGCCGCCGGCTCCGCCATGCCCGCGGGCCCCGCACAGCGCCCGGCCTCCATCAGTGCGCCCGGGGCGTTTCGGCGGCCGCCATCGTCGTCCATCTCTGCGGGCAAGGACACACAGGCCCGTGTGAGTGCGGGCCTCGCCGCACCTGCCCGGGATGCGGGATGAGACAGCGCCGCTCCGGAGTCCGCACCCTGTCCGCCCCGGCCGCGGAGGGGCCCGATGGACTGTCCCTAGGGAGGGGACTGCAGACCGGACCAGAAGGCCGGGTGAGGTGGGAGGGGGCCGTACCCTGAGCAGGGCTGGGCCTCGGAGGAGCCTTGCTGGGCTGTCTGAAGGGGGCCCGGGGGAGCTGCAGAAGGGACCGGGAGGCCGAGGAGGGGGCACCTGTGCCCTGCCCAGCCCCGGGGAAAGGGGCCTTATTGGGATGTCCCTGAGAGGTGGAGGTGGTGAAGACGGGACCGGGAGGCCCGGGCTGGGAGAGTGGGTCCGTGCCCCGCTCAACCCTGGGCCGGGGAGGGGTGAAGGAGGCTGGGGTAGAGGGAGGTACTGGCCAGGCGGCGGCTCCACAAAGGACGCGGCCCGGGGCGGCAAGGTTGCTCGGCTGCTCGGCAGGCGCGGGAGGCCCGGCAGGCGCGGGGCGGCCGGGCGACCTCGGGCGCGCTCGGCGATGAGGCGGCGCGTCTTGCAGAGCAGCAGCACCTGCGCTGCAGCGGCTGCGGGGGCTGCGCGCCCGGCGCCTCGGCAGTCTCCAGGCCCGGCGGTTCCTCCTGATCAGACTCCACCACGCTGCGCCGCAGGAAGCGCTGGGGCCCGGGCCGCGCCGCCCGCGCCCGCGGCACCGCCGCCGGCTCCGCCATGCCCGCGGGCCCCGCACAGCGCCCGGCCTCCATCAGTGCGCCCGGGGCGTTTCGGCGGCCGCCATCGTCGTCCATCTCTGCGGGCAAGGACACACAGGCCCGTGTGAGTGCGGGCCTCGCCGCACCTGCCCGGGATGCGGGATGAGACAGCGCCGCTCCGGAGTCCGCACCCTGTCCGCCCCGGCCGCGGAGGGGCCCGATGGACTGTCCCTAGGGAGGGGACTGCAGACCGGACCAGAAGGCCGGGTGAGGTGGGAGGGGGCCGTACCCTGAGCAGGGCTGGGCCTCGGAGGAGCCTTGCTGGGCTGTCTGAAGGGGGCCCGGGGGAGCTGCAGAAGGGACCGGGAGGCCGAGGAGGGGGCACCTGTGCCCTGCCCAGCCCCGGGGAAAGGGGCCTTATTGGGATGTCCCTGAGAGGTGGAGGTGGTGAAGACGGGACCGGGAGGCCCGGGCTGGGAGAGTGGGTCCGTGCCCCGCTCAACCCTGGGCCGGGGAGGGGTGAAGGAGGCTGGGGTAGAGGGAGGTACTGGCCAGGCGGCGGCTCCACAAAGGACGCGGCCCGGGGCGCAGGAGGGGCGCGCGGGGAGGGGGCTGCGGCGACGCGGCGCGCACACAAAGGCGGCGGGCGGGGGGCTCAGCACTCACAGGGCGAACGGGCGCCGTCCATGCCCGCGGCCCGGCAGCAGGGGCGGGCGAGGCCGCGCTCAGGGCCAGGATCCGCACTCGGTCTGGGTCGCTCTCAGGGACCGGGTCCGCGTTCCAGGCCCGGGTCACCCTCGGTACCTACGCTCCCGCGACGTTACTCCCTCTGGCTGGCCCGCTGCGGGGCCGCGCTCCCGCGTGCTGCTTCGGCTCCGCGCGACTGCGCTCCCGCACCGGCTCCGACCCGGCGCGCGAGGAGGGCGGGGCATTCGGCTGCCCGCCCCCGGCCGGCGCGGCGGGGCGGGGCCTGGCACGCCCACCTGTCCTCGGGTGCGCGCGGCCACCTGCAGGCCAGCCCCCCGGGGCCGCGCAGGCCCGGGGCGGCCCTCTTGCTCCCCCTTCAGGAGGCACTGTCGGCCCTTAAGGATCTTTGGAACGCCCCCACAGGACTGCTGGCCGCGAATGGTCTGTTATCCTCCCTGCAGAATTGTCTTGACCATCCTAGTTTGTTCGCCTTTTGGAAGGGCTGCCAATTCCATCAAGATTTAGTCAGTCCAGAAAGACATCCTAAGTTACAAGCCTATCCATTTCAGGCCTGTCCATGATGGACGTGCCTAGGTCTATCCAAGAAAAAACTGAGAAGGGATTGAGCTAGGCAGACCCATGCAAGCCAGTCTGGCTTCCTCCGTGCTCTCTGGGACATGCTGGTGGCATGTGGGCATAATGCCTGCCTGCTGATGGAGGAGATGATTGGCAATTCACATCATCTCGGACAGACTGCTGCTCACCCAACAGCTGGCAGATGTACGTAATATGGCAGCAAGTATCTTCACACATCTCAGGGGCAACCTAGATGCTGGGGGACTGAAAAGAACCTGTTCCTGACTGAGGGCTGTTTGCTCTCTGAGCCCTTAGGGGTAGTTTTGGGCAACTTGCTTGCATGCCTCTCAGGACAGGGAGCTCACTCTGCTGACCCATGAGTACACAGCTAAGCAGCTAATGGACAGGTCACACTTTGCTCATCCATGAGATGAGCTTAATGGTTAACGCACAGCTGGTGTTCAACTACTGCTTACTGCTTACACACACTGGGCCTAGCCTCTGCCTCAACCAGGCCCCAGCACAGCCCATTGGTAGGAAGGTCAGGGTTTGAACTTGCCTCCAGGAAGCCCAGTCAAGAAGTACTTTTGAGGGTACTTTTGTGGGTCTGCCTTTACATGGGCTCAGAAAGCCTGGGGTCAGTCTACTGGTCTGACCCAGTACAGCTGGGCCACTTCCCTGAGGGGCCCCCACTGGCTACTGTATGGGGAGGTGGCCTTACTTGATGACTACATGGAGCCCACCCCAGGTAGAGCTGTAATAGTGGAGAGCCAGGTCCCATAAGGGCACGGGGCAATTAGGGGACTGTGGCAAGAGAGCAGAATTGGGGTGATGGGAGCAGGACAGACATCTCGGGGACTGAAGGAAGGGTGCTAGGACAGGCAGATGGAGTTAGGGCATGTGGGTCTCCCAAGCATGGGCTCCTAGGCCCTGGAGCCTCCTGCAACTGGGAAGGCAAATAAAGGCAAATGATGGGGCCCCTGGGGCTTTGGCACTTTGTGGGAGTCGAACAGTTCTGTAAAGCATTTTTTTCCTCTTTTGTAATAAGATGATACTTCTTTTACTCCCAATTTGAAAATATGTGTTCATTTTTTTAAATAACAACTTTACTCAGATATAATTTAGATACCATAAAATTCACTCTTTTAGAGTGTACAAGTCAGTGGTTTTTAGGATATTCAGAGTTGTGAGACCATCACCACTGTCTAATTACAGAACATTTTTATTATCCCTCTCTCAGTCCGCGTGATGGAACCACATCATCTCGGACAGACTGCTGCTCACCCAACAGCTGGCAGATGTACGTAATATGGCAGCAAGTATCTTCACACATCTCAGGGGCAACCTAGATGCTGGGGGACTGAAAAGAACCTGTTCCTGACTGAGGGCTGTTTGCTCTCTGAGCCCTTAGGGGTAGTTTTGGGCAACTTGCTTGCATGCCTCTCAGGACAGGGAGCTCACTCTGCTGACCCATGAGTACACAGCTAAGCAGCTAATGGACAGGTCACACTTTGCTCATCCATGAGATGAGCTTAATGGTTAACGCACAGCTGGTGTTCAACTACTGCTTACTGCTTACACACACTGGGCCTAGCCTCTGCCTCAACCAGGCCCCAGCACAGCCCATTGGTAGGAAGGTCAGGGTTTGAACTTGCCTCCAGGAAGCCCAGTCAAGAAGTACTTTTGAGGGTACTTTTGTGGGTCTGCCTTTACATGGGCTCAGAAAGCCTGGGGTCAGTCTACTGGTCTGACCCAGTACAGCTGGGCCACTTCCTGAGGGGCCCCACTGGCTACTGTATGGGGAGGTGGCCTTACTTGATGACTACATGGAGCCCACCCCAGGTAGAGCTGTAATAGTGGAGAGCCAGGTCCCATAAGGGCACGGGGCAATTAGGGGACTGTGGCAAGAGAGCAGAATTGGGGTGATGGGAGCAGGACAGACATCTCGGGGACTGAAGGAAGGGTGCTAGGACAGGCAGATGGAGTTAGGGCATGTGGGTCTCCCAAGCATGGGCTCCTAGGCCCTGGAGCCTCCTGCAACTGGGAAGGCAAATAAAGGCAAATGATGGGGCCCCTGGGGCTTTGGCACTTTGTGGGAGTCGAACAGTTCTGTAAAGCATTTTTTTCCTCTTTTGTAATAAGATGATACTTCTTTTACTCCCAATTTGAAAATATATGTTCATTTTTTTAAATAACAACTTTACTCAGATATAATTTAGATACCATAAAATTCACTCTTTTAGAGTGTACAAGTCAGTGGTTTTTAGGATATTCAGAGTTGTGAGACCATCACCACTGTCTAATTACAGAACATTTTTATTATCCCTCTCTCAGTCCCTGGCTAGCAGTAATCTACTTTCTTTTTTTTTTTTTTTTTTTGATTTTTATTTTTTTTTTAAACCGTTATTTTACTTTTAACTTTTACAGAGTTTTGTTGTTTACAGATATGTATGTTCTCAGATTAGTCATATGTATATCCCCCCTTCCCTCCCCTCCCAACCATCACACAGCACCCCTGAAGGATCCCCTTTTCTCACAGAGCAATGACTAGAGCTATTTTCTTCACTTATGATAGTACAGGCCTTCATGCTACTTCCTTTACGCCTCTCACCCACTGTTCCTTCCCCACAATGTCCATATGTCCACTGTCCATGTCTGTCTTTCTGTCGCTTCACTGCGTGTGCCATCATCATCATCCTACTAGATTCCATATATATGTGTTAATATACTGTATTTGTCCTTCTCTTTCTGACTGACTTCACTTTTGATGATACGTTCTAGATCCAGCCACCTCATGAGGGCTGATTCTTCTGCATTTCTCTTTACAGCTGTGTAGTATTCCATTGTATATATGTACCAGGGCTTTTGGATCCATTCGTTCGTCGATGGGCATCTAGGTTCCTTCCATGTTCTAGATATTGTGTAGAGAGCTGCAATGAACATTGGGGTACAGGTGCTTCTTTCAGTTTTGATTTCATCAGGGTATAAGCCTAAGAGTGGGATTGCTGGGTCATAGGGTGCTTCTATTTTTAGTTTTTTAAGAAATCTCCAGACTGTCTTCCATAGAGGCTGTATCAATTTACACTCCCACCAGCGATGCAGGAGTGTTCCCTTTTCTCCGCAGCCTCTCCAGCATTTATTGTCTGTAGATTTGTGGATGATGGCCATTCTGACGGGTGTGAGGTGATATCTCATTGTAGTTTTGATTTGCATTTCTCTAATTATTAGTGAAGTTGAGCATCGTTTCATGTGTTTTTGGGCCATCCGTATGTCCTTGTTGGAGAGGTGTCTGTTTAGGTCCTTTTCCCATTTTTTGATTGGGTTGTTCGTTTTTCCAGTGCTGAGTTGTCTGAGTTGCTTGTAGATTTTGGAGATTAATTCTTTGTCTGTTGTTTCATTTGCTATGATTTTCTCCCACTCTGTGGGCTGTCTCTTCAGCTTTTTTGTAATTTCTTTAGCTGTACAAAAGCTTTTAAGTTTCATTAGGTCCCACATGTTCATTTGTCTTTTTAGTTCCACTATTCTAGTAGGTGGGTCAGAGAAGATCTTGCTTTGATTGATGTCCTTGAGGGTTTTGCCTATATTCTCCTCTAAGAGTTTGATGGTTTCTGGCCTTACATTTAAGGCTTTAATCCATTTTGAGTTGATCTTTGTGTATGGTGTCAGGGAATGTTCCAACTTCATTTTTTTGCATGTAGCTGTCCAATTTTCCCAGCACCATTTGTTGAAGAGGCTGTCTTTGTCCCATTTTATATGTTCGCCTCCTTTGTCAAAAATAAGGTACCCATAGGTGCGTGGGTTTATCTCTGGGTTCTCGATCTTGTTCCATTGGTCGATATTTCTGTTTTTGTCCCAGTACCATACAGTCTTGATGACTGTTGCTTTGTAGTAGAGTCTGAAGTTGGGGAGGCTGGTCCCCCCAGCTCCATTCTTCTTCCTGAGGATTGCTTTGGCTATTCGAGGTCTTTTGTGTTTCCATATGAACTGTGTTATTCGTTGGTCTAGTTCTGTGAAGAATGTTATTGGAAGTTTGATAGGGATCGCATTGAATCTATAGATGACATTTGGTAGTATGGTCATTTTCACAATATTGATTCTTCTGACCCAGGAACATGGAATATTTCTCCATCTGTTTAAGTCTTCTTTAATGTCTCTCGTGAGTGTCTTGTAATTTTCTGTGTACAGTTCTTTTGTTTCTTTGGGTAGGTTTATTCCTAGATATTTGATTCTTTTGGTTGCGATGGTGAAGGGGATTGCCTCTTTGATTTCGTTTTCTGATTTTTCATTGTTTGTGTATAGGAATGCCAGTGATTTCTGTATATTGATTTTGTATCCTGCGACTTTGCTGAATTCGCTGATTAACTCTAGTAGTTTTGTAATAGTGTCTTTGGGATTTTCTATGTATAATATCATGTCATCTGCAAATAGAGAGTTTGACTTCTTCTTTTCCAATCTGGATTCCTTTGATTTCTTTTTCTTCTCTAATTGCTGTAGCTAGAACTTCCAGTACTATGTTGAAAATAAGAGTGATCAGAGTGGACACTCCTGTCTTGTTCCTGATCTTAGAGGGAATGCTTTGAGTGGGCTGTCTCTTCAGCTTTTTGTAATTTCTTTAGCTGTACAAAAGCTTTTAAGTTTCATTAGGTCCCACATGTTCATTTGTCTTTTTAGTTCCACTATTCTAGTAGGTGGGTCAGAGAAGATCTTGCTTTGATTGATGTCCTTGAGGGTTTTGCCTATATTCTCCTCTAAGAGTTTGATGGTTTCTGGCCTTACATTTAAGGCTTTAATCCATTTTGAGTTGATCTTTGTGTATGGTGTCAGGGAATGTTCCAACTTCATTTTTTTGCATGTAGCTGTCCAATTTTCCCAGCACCATTTGTTGAAGAGGCTGTCTTTGTCCCATTTTATATGTTCGCCTCCTTTGTCAAAAATAAGGTACCCATAGGTGCGTGGGTTTATCTCTGGGTTCTCGATCTTGTTCCATTGGTCGATATTTCTGTTTTTGTCCCAGTACCATACAGTCTTGATGACTGTTGCTTTGTAGTAGAGTCTGAAGTTGGGGAGGCTGGTCCCCTCAGCTCCATTCTTCTTCCTGAGGATTGCTTTGGCTATTCGAGGTCTTTTGTGTTTCCATATGAACTGTGTTATTCGTTGGTCTAGTTCTGTGAAGAATGTTATTGGAAGTTTGATAGGGATCGCATTGAATCTATAGATGACATTTGGTAGTATGGTCATTTTCACAATATTGATTCTTCTGACCCAGGAACATGGAATATTTCTCCATCTGTTTAAGTCTTCTTTAATGTCTCTCGTGAGTGTCTTGTAATTTTCTGTGTACAGTTCTTTTGTTTCTTTGGGTAGGTTTATTCCTAGATATTTGATTCTTTTGGTTGCGATGGTGAAGGGGATTGCCTCTTTGATTTCGTTTTCTGATTTTTCATTGTTTGTGTATAGGAATGCCAGTGATTTCTGTATATTGATTTTGTATCCTGCGACTTTGCTGAATTCGCTGATTAACTCTAGTAGTTTTGTAATAGTGTCTTTGGGATTTTCTATGTATAATATCATGTCATCTGCAAATAGAGAGTTTGACTTCTTCTTTTCCAATCTGGATTCCTTTGATTTCTTTTTCTTCTCTTATTGCTGTTGCTAGAACTTCCAGGACTATGTTGAATAAGAGTGGTGAAGGTGGACACCCTTGTCTTGTTCCTGATCTTAGAGGGAATGCTTTGAGTTTTTCACCATTGAGGATAATGTTCGCTGTGGGCTTCTCATATATGGCTTTCACTATGTTAAGATAAGTTCCTTCTATGCCCATTTTCTGAAGAGTTTTTATCATAAATGGATGCTGTACTTTGTCAAAGGCTTTTTCTGCATCTATTGAGATGATCATGTGATTTTTGTCTTTCAATTTGTTGATATGGTGTATCACATTGATTGATTTGCGGATGTTGAAGAAGCCTTGAATGCCTGGGATGAACCCAACTTGATCGTGATGAATGAGCTTTTTGATGTGTTGCTGAATTCTGTTTGCTAGGATTTTGTTGAGGATTTTGGCATCTAGATTCATCAGTGAAATTGGCCTATAATTTTCTTTTTTTGTGATGTCTTTGCCTGGCTTTGGTATCAGGGTGATGGTGGCCTTGTAGAATGTGTTTGGAAGTGTTCCTTCCTGGGCAATTTTTGGGAAGAGTTTTAGAAGGACAGGCATTAGCTCTTCTTTAAATGTTTGGTAGAATTCACTTGTGAAACCATCTGGCCCTGGGCTTTTATTTCTGGGTAGATTTTTGATCACAAGGTCGATTTGTGAGCTTGTGATTGGCTTGTTCATAGTTTCTATTTCTTCCTGGTTGAGTCTTGGGAGATTAATCTTCTCTAAGAAACTGTCCATATTCTTTTGGTTGCGATGGTGAAGGGGATTGCCTCTTTGATTTCGTTTTCTGATTTTTCATTGTTTGTGTATAGGAATGCCAGTGATTTCTGTATATTGATTTTGTATCCTGCGACTTTGCTGAATTCGCTGATTAACTCTAGTAGTTTTGTAATAGTGTCTTTGGGATTTTCTATGTATAATATCATGTCATCTGCAAATAGAGAGAGTTTGACTTCTTCTTTTCCAATCTGGATTCCTTTGATTTCTTTTTCTTCTCTTATTGCTGTTGCTAGAACTTCCAGGACTATGTTGAATAAGAGTGGTGAAGGTGGACACCCTTGTCTTGTTCCTGATCTTAGAGGGAATGCTTTGAGTTTTTCACCATTGAGGATAATGTTCGCTGTGGGCTTCTCATATATGGCTTTCACTATGTTAAGATAAGTTCCTTCTATGCCCATTTTCTGAAGAGTTTTTATCATAAATGGATGCTGTACTTTGTCAAAGGCTTTTTCTGCATCTATTGAGATGATCATGTGATTTTTGTCTTTCAATTTGTTGATATGGTGTATCACATTGATTGATTTGCGGATGTTGAAGAAGCCTTGAATGCCTGGGATGAACCCAACTTGATCGTGATGAATGAGCTTTTTGATGTGTTGCTGAATTCTGTTTGCTAGGATTTTGTTGAGGATTTTGGCATCTAGATTCATCAGTGAAATTGGCCTATAATTTTCTTTTTTTGTGATGTCTTTGCCTGGCTTTGGTATCAGGGTGATGGTGGCCTTGTAGAATGTGTTTGGAAGTGTTCCTTCCTGGGCAATTTTTGGGAAGAGTTTTAGAAGGACAGGCATTAGCTCTTCTTTAAATGTTTGGTAGAATTCACTTGTGAAACCATCTGGCCCTGGGCTTTTATTTCTGGGTAGATTTTTGATCACAAGGTCGATTTGTGAGCTTGTGATTGGCTTGTTCATAGTTTCTATTTCTTCCTGGTTGAGTCTTGGGAGATTAATCTTCTCTAAGAAACTGTCCATTTCTTCCAGGTTGTCCAGTTTGTTGCCATAGAGTTGTTCATAGTAGTCTCTTAGAAGCCTTTGGATTTCTGCATTATTCGTTGTAATCTCTCCTTTTTCATTTTTGATTTTGTTGATCTGGTTCTTCTCTCTCTTTTTCTTGATGAGTCTGGCCAGTGGTGTGTCGATTTTATTGACCTTTTCAAAGAACCAGCTTTTTGTTTTATTTATCTTTACTATTGTTTCTTTCGTTTCTTTTTCATTTATTTCTGCTCTGATCTTTATGATTTCCCTTCTTCTGCTGGCTTTGGGGTGTTTTTGTTCTTCTTTCTCCAGTTGTTTTAAGCATAAGGTAAGGTCATCTGTTTGAGATTTTCCTAGTTTCTTGAGGTGGGATTGAATTGCTATAAACTTCCCTCTTAGAACTGCTTTTGCAGTATCCCATAGGTTTTGCACTGTCGTGTGTTCATTGTCCTTTTCTTCTAGGAATTTTTTTATTTCTCCTTTGATTTCCTCAATGATCAGTTGGTTTTTTAGGTATGTGTTGTTTAATCTCCATGTGTTTGTGTTTTTAGCAGTTTTTTTCCCGTAGTTGATCTCTAGTCTCACTGCATTGTGGTCCGAGAAGATGGTTGATAGAATTTCAGTTTTCTTGAATTGACTGAGGATTGATTTGTGGCCCAAGATGTGGTCTATCCTGGAGAATGTTCCGTGAGCACTTGAGAAGAAAGTATATTCTTCTGCTTTTGGATGTAACGTCCTAAAGATATCAATGAGGTCCATTTCTTCTAGTGTGGCATTTAAGGCTTGTGTTTCTTTATTAATTTTCTGTTTGGATGATCTGTCCATTGGTGTGAGAGGAGTGTTAAAGTCTCCTACTATGATTGTGTTGCTGTCAATGTCTTCTTTTATGTCTGATGGTGGCCTTGTAGAATGAGTTTGGAAGTGTTACTTCCTGTTCAGTTTTTTGGAAGTGTTTTAGAAGGGTAGACATTAGTTCCCCTCTAAATGTTTGGTACTATTCACCTGTGAAGCCTTGTGGCCCTGGGCTTTTATTTCTGAGGAGATTTTTAATCACAAGGTCGATTTGTGAGCTTGTGATTGGCTTGTTCATAGTTTCTATTTCTTCCTGGTTGAGTCTTGGGAGATTAATCTTCTCTAAGAAACTGTCCATTTCTTCCAGGTTGTCCAGTTTGTTGCCATAGAGTTGTTCATAGTAGTCTCTTAGAAGCCTTTGGATTTCTGCATTATTCGTTGTAATCTCTCCTTTTTCATTTTTGATTTTGTTGATCTGGTTCTTCTCTCTCTTTTTCTTGATGAGTCTGGCCAGTGGTGTGTCGATTTTATTGACCTTTTCAAAGAACCAGCTTTTTGTTTTATTTATCTTTACTATTGTTTCTTTCGTTTCTTTTTCATTTATTTCTGCTCTGATCTTTATGATTTCCCTTCTTCTGCTGGCTTTGGGGTGTTTTTGTTCTTCTTTCTCCAGTTGTTTTAAGCATAAGGTAAGGTCATCTGTTTGAGATTTTCCTAGTTTCTTGAGGTGGGATTGAATTGCTATAAACTTCCCTCTTAGAACTGCTTTTGCAGTATCCCATAGGTTTTGCACTGTCGTGTGTTCATTGTCCTTTTCTTCTAGGAATTTTTTTATTTCTCCTTTGATTTCCTCAATGATCAGTTGGTTTTTTAGGTATGTGTTGTTTAATCTCCATGTGTTTGTGTTTTTAGCAGTTTTTTTCCCGTAGTTGATCTCTAGTCTCACTGCATTGTGGTCCGAGAAGATGGTTGATAGAATTTCAGTTTTCTTGAATTGACTGAGGATTGATTTGTGGCCCAAGATGTGGTCTATCCTGGAGAATGTTCCGTGAGCACTTGAGAAGAAAGTATATTCTTCTGCTTTTGGATGTAACGTCCTAAAGATATCAATGAGGTCCATTTCTTCTAGTGTGGCATTTAAGGCTTGTGTTTCTTTATTAATTTTCTGTTTGGATGATCTGTCCATTGGTGTGAGAGGAGTGTTAAAGTCTCCTACTATGATTGTGTTGCTGTCAATGTCTTCTTTTATGTCTGAAAGTGTTTGTCTTATGTATTGGGGTGCTCCTGTGTTGGGAGCATAGATATTTATGATTGTTATGTCTTCTTCTTGGATCGATCCCTTAATCATGATGTAGTGACCTGCCTTGTCTCTTAGAATCTTCTTTACTTTAAAATCTATTTTATCTGATATGAGGATTGCTACTCCAGCTTTCTTTTGATTTCCATTTGCATGGAATATCTTTCTCCAGCCTCTCACTTTCAGTCTATGGGTGTCTCTAGGTCTGAAATGAGTTTCCTGGAGGCAGCATATGTATGGGTCGTGTTTTTGGATCCATTCAGCCACTCTGTGTCTTTTGGTTGGGGCATTTAGTCCATTGACATTCAAAGTGATTATTGATACAAATGATCCTATTGTCATCTTCTTAGATGTTATGATGGGTTTGTTTCGTGGATCTTCTCCTTTTATACTTGTTGTCTATATAAGTCCCTTTAACATTTGTTGTAAGGCTGGTTTGGTGTGACTAAATTCTTTTAATTTTTGCTTGTCTGTAAAGCTTTTGATTTCTCCATCAATTTTGAATGAGATCCTTGCAGGGTAGAGGATTCTTGGCTGCAGATTATTCTCTTTCAGCCGTTTAAATGTGTCCTGCCATTCCCTTCTGGCCTGCAGAGTTTCTGTTGAAAGATCAGCTGTTAAGTGGATGGGCTTTCCCTTGTATGTCACTAGTTGCTTTTCCCTTGCTGCTTTGAGAATTCTGTCTTTGTGTTTAATTTGTGTTAACTTCATTAATATGTGTCTTGGTGTGTTTCTTCTCGGATTGATTCTGTATGGTACTCTTTGTGCTTCTTGGACTTGATTGACTATTTCTTTTCCCATGGTGGGGAAATTTTCAACTATAATCTCTTCAAAAAATTTCTCATAGCCTTTCTTTTTTTCTTCTTCTTCTGGAACCCCTATAATTTGGATATTGGTGCGTTTGATATTATCCCAGAGGTCTCTGAGGCTGTCCTCTGCTCTTTTCATTCTTTGAGCTAGAGTCTGTTTTTCAGCAGTTACTTCCACCATTTTATCTTGCAGCTCACTTATCCGGTCTTCTGTCTCAGATACTCTGCTCTTGATTCCTTCTACCGTGTTTTTCAGTTCAGCAATTGAGTTGTTTGTCTCTGTTACTTTTTTGGTAAGTTCTTCTATTTCTTTATTCAGTGTGTTAGTTGTATCTTGCAATTTCTCTGAAATTCTGTTTTCAGTGTCTTTGATCATCTTTACTATCATTCTTCTGAAATCACTTTCAGAAAGTTTGTCCAAATTGTCTTCATTAATTTGATCTTGTGTGTTTGTGGATTGTTCTTTCGCTTGTGTGGTATTTCTCTGCCGTTTCATTGTTATTATAAATTTTTTAAAACTGACTCTCTTTGGGATTTCCTTTTCCCAGACTTTGAGTTACGTCTGTTGGTGTTTGTTGTTTGGATGGGGCTTCTATTCTGAGTGATGCTGGTGATTGGGTGATGTCAGGACTTGCATACAAGTGATTACCTTTGTTGGTGTTCTCACTTGTATACTGCTCTTTAGTGTTAGGCGTTCTCTAGTATTGTAGAGTTTTGAAGTCAGTGTACCCTCCTTAAAACCCCAGGGCCTTGTTGCCTGACCAGGGAAAGAAGATTTCGTGGCTGGTTTGTTATGGCATTAAATGATATTAAAACATATATATGCAAATGAGAAACAGAAGGTATACCTTTGACAAATGGCAATTTAAAAATTATGCAAGTACTATCTAGCGTATTGAATTACACACATAAACATATACAGCTATAACATAACCCAAGCATTCCAATCAAAAATACAGTACAATACGTTAGCATGGCGAATAGAGAAATCCAACAATGATATCCACCAGTTAATAAGCAAACTAAGTAGAGCACCAATTGGAGAATAATGCTAGAGCAGGATCCCCGTTGGGGATAAGGCAATGAGGACAGAACAGACTAAGAAATATGGTGGGGAAAGGGAAAAAGAGAAAGGGAGGATAGAAGAGAAATATAGAATAATATTGCAAAGTTAAATATAGGGAGATAAAGATTTGTATGTATTAGAATTTAGTGCTATAGGAAAGGAGCTTCAGAGAAAGCAAAGAATTATAGAGGAGGTAGTAGTACAAATGAAAAGATTATTAAAAATTAAAAGATCTAAATTGTATAGAAAAATATAGAAAAACAAAGCAAAAATAATAAAAACAAACAAAACCCCCACAGAACCTTAGAAGGCCAATGGGGAACCAGAAGATTATACCAAAATAAAATGTGTGGTTTAAAAGGAAAAAGAAAAAAAAAAAATTATGTAAACTTGAATATATTCAGTCTTACTGATAAGATTAGTAGGTTCAATAGAATTCAGTGAAGGAAATGAACACACCCACTCTCTCTCTCACACACACCCCCAAGAAAAGAAAAAATAAAAAAAAAAGCGGTGGGTGCACTGAGTGGGTTTGGAAAAAAGAGAAAAAAAAAAATTGAAACAAAGTAATACAGTACAAACACTGAAACTTTAAAGTCCAGCAGTAACTCCAGCTTCAGAGAAAACGTGAAAAAAGTGTTTATGTTCTTCTGTCTCTTGCTGACTATTCAGGAATTATCAGTCTTTTTCTTGCCTCTGGCAGTGGTTGGATCTGAAGACCTCTTTGACTGCTTGTTTGTTTTGGCCTATTCCAGAATTAAAAGGCCCACCCAGGCTGGCCCTGTTTCTTAATCCAAATCCCTTTTCTTGCTGGGTGGAGCTAAGTTCCCTCCCTGTAGCTTGACCAGCAGCCCTGTAATTTGACCAGCAGCCAAACTACAGTAGGGAAAATGGCGTCTGTCTCACAAAGGATTTACTCCCACACTCTCTATGGGAAGCACTTCTGCAGTGACCTCGATCCTGCTGCAGGCCACCATCGACCCCCGCCACCGTGGGAGACGTCAGGTTACTCAGAGGTGAGTCTGGCTCAGTCTCATGCAGGATCGCTATTCCCCTCTCCTCATCACAGTGCACAGAGACTTTCCAGTCCTCTTCGGCAACTCTGTGATCGGGTTAATGGTAACCTCCTCCAAAGGGAACTGAGTGCCGCCCTTCCGAGGTCTGCTCAAGGGCACTTCTAGCTCAAGGGGGCACCTGGACCCTCCAAAGCAGGTCTGGCTCAGTCCCTTGTGGGTGTCAGTGCTCCTCTCCCGGGTTTTGATCTGCAACAGGCTTTGCGGCTTTGGCCCGCCCAGCCTCTCTGGCGGGTATGAGGTTTGACTTTTAAAAGTGCGATTGCGCCCCTCCTACCGTCTTGATGTGGCTTCTCCTTTGTTCTTCGATGTGGGGTGTCCTCTCTGTGATCAGATTCAACCTCCTTTTGTCGATGGTTTCCCAGGAACTCGTCGCAATTCAGGCGATTTTGCAGGAGAGATGAGTGCACGTCCTTCTACGCCGCCATCTTAGCTCCACCCCTCAGTAATCTACTTTCTATCTCTGTAGATTTGCTTATTCCTAACGGCACACATGGGCTTCACCGCTGGCTCAATGGTAAAGAATACGTCTATCAATGTCAGAGATTTAGATTCCATCCCCGGGTCAGAAAGAGCCCCTTGAGAAGGAAATGGCAACCCACTGTAGTATTCTTGCCTGGAAAATCCCATAGACAGAGGAACCCTGATGGGCTACAGTTCGTGTGGTCACAAAGAAGTCGGATACAACATAGCAACTAAACAACGACATCCCATATGAATGGACCCATAAACAGTCCTTGATGACTGGTTTCTTTCATTCAGCATAGTGTTTCACTTCATCTATGTTGTAGCATGTAAGTGCTTCACTCTTTTTCGCAACCAAATAGCATTCTGTTGTAGAGGACTTCCTGATGGTACAGTGGGTAAGAATCCATCTGGACGTTGAGCTTGACCAGCAGCCCTGCAGTTTGACCAGCAGCCAAACTACAGTAGGGAAAATGGCGTCTCTCTCACAAAGGATTTATTCCCACACTCTCTATGGGAAGCACTTCCGCAGTGACCCCGACCCTGCTGCAGGCCACCATCGACCCCCGACACCGTGGGAGACGTCAGGTTACTCAGAGGTGAGTCTGGCTCAGTCTTGCAGGATCGCTATTCCTCTCTCCCGGATCACAGTGCGCAGAGACTTTCCAGTCCTCTTCGGCAACTCTGTGATCGGGTTAATGGTAACCTCCTCCAAAGGGAACTGAGTGCCGCCCTTCCGAGGTCTGCTCAAGGGCACTTCTAGCTCAAGGGGGCACCTGGACCCTCCAAAGCAGGTCTGGCTCAGTCCCTTGTGGGTGTCAGTGCTCCTCTCCCGGGTTTTGATCTGCAACAGGCTTTGCGGCTTTGGCCCGCCCAGCCTCTCTGGCGGGTATGAGGTTTGACTTTTAAAAGTGCGATTGCGCCCCTCCTACCGTCTTGATGTGGCTTCTCCTTTGTTCTTCGATGTGGGGTGTCCTCTCTGTGATCAGATTCAACCTCCTTTTGTCGATGGTTTCCCAGGAACTCGTCGCAATTCAGGCGATTTTGCAGGAGAGATGAGTGCACGTCCTTCTACGCCGCCATCTTAGCTCCACCCCTCAGTAATCTACTTTCTATCTCTGTAGATTTGCTTATTCCTAACGGCACACATGGGCTTCACCGCTGGCTCAATGGTAAAGAATACGTCTATCAATGTCAGAGATTTAGATTCCATCCCCGGGTCAGAAAGAGCCCCTTGAGAAGGAAATGGCAACCCACTGTAGTATTCTTGCCTGGAAAATCCCATAGACAGAGGAACCCTGATGGGCTACAGTTCGTGTGGTCACAAAGAAGTCGGATACAACATAGCAACTAAACAACGACATCCCATATGAATGGACCCATAAACAGTCCTTGATGACTGGTTTCTTTCATTCAGCATAGTGTTTCACTTCATCTATGTTGTAGCATGTAAGTGCTTCACTCTTTTTCGCAACCAAATAGCATTCTGTTGTAGAGGACTTCCCTGATGGTACAGTGGGTAAGAATCCATCTGCCAATGTAGGAGACGTGGGTACGATCCTTGGTCAGGGAAGATTCCACACGCTGTGGAGCAACCAACTGCATGCAACACACCTAAAACTGGCGAGCTGCAACTACTAACGCCTACATCCCTAGAGCCTGTGCTCCACAAGAGAAGCCCCCTCAGTGAGAAGCCTGTGCACCATGAGGAAGAGTAGCCCCACTCACTGCAACTAGAGAAAGCCTGCTTGCAGCAATGAAGACCCAGGACAACCAAAAACAGAATAAATTAATTAATCTTGAAAATATTCTGCTGTAGGTCTTCCCTGGTGGTCCATTGGGTAAAGAGTCCGCCTTGTGGTACAAGAGGCACTGGTTCGATCCCTGGCCTGGGAAGATTCCACATGCCATGGAGCGACTGACCAGTGTGTCCAGTTACAAGCCAGTGCTCTGGAGCACATGCGCCCAGAGCCAGTGCTCTGCAATGAGAGAGGCCACTGCAATGGGAGGCCCACACAGACCAAAAAATAAAGATGGATGAAAAATAAATAAAAATCAATAAAAAGAGGCAAAAAAATTTTTGAGTATGATGTCATAGCTGGTACTCTGTATCCATGGTTCTGTATATGAAGAGTCAACCTCAGATTTAAAAAATAATAATAAATTCTGCTGTAGAGATACACATACTCATTTCTTAAGAGCATGTACTCATTATTGAAATTTTATAAGCTAGAAACTGTAGAAATAAAAACCTTTAAGGGTTTTTTTTTTTTTAAGGTTTTTAAATTGTCACCCAAATGTGATTTTTTCACTTTCCCCTTTCCCTTTCATTAAGAGGCTTTTTAGTTCCTCTTTACTTTCTGCCATTAAAGTGGTATCATCTGAGGTATCATCTGCACATCTGAGGTTATTGATATTTCTCCTAGCAATCTTGATTCCAGCTCGTGATTCATCCAGCTGGGCATTTCACATGATGTACTCTGCATATGTACACCAGGGCTTCCCTGGTAGCTCAGATGGGAAAGAATCTGCCTGCAATGCAGGAGACCTGGGTTCAATCCCTGGGTCAATAGTGGCTACCCACTCCGGTATTCTTGCCTGGAGAATTCCACGGCTCCTCCATGGGTCACAAAGAGTCAGACACGACTAAGCAACTTTCGCTTTCACTTTTCACTCTGCGTATAAGTTAAATAAGCAGGATGGCAATATGTAGCCTTGACGTACTCCTTTCCCAATTTGGAACCAGTCTGTTGTTTCATGTCTGGTTCTGTTGCTTCTTAACCTGCATACAGGTGTCTCAGGAGGCAGGTAAGGTAGTCAAGTATTTCCATCTCTTAAAAGAATTTTCCAGTTTGTTGTGATCCACACAAAGGCTTTAGCGTAGTCAATGAAGCAAAAGTAGAAGATGCTTTTTTTTTTTTGGCTCTCTGGCCTCACCATTGCCTCTGGCCACCCTGGAGCCGATCTGCTGTCCAGGAGCCTTGTTCTAGTAATCATGTATGGATGTGAGAGTTGGACCATAAAGAAGGCTGAGCACTGAAGAACTGATCCTTTCAAACTGTGGTGTTAGAGAAGACTCCTGAGAGTTCCTTGGACAGCAAGGCGATCAAACCAGATCTAAAGGAAATCAACCCATTGGAAGGACTGATGCTGAAGTCCAAAGGTGAGGCAAAAATTTTTGAGTATGATGTCATAGCTGGTACTCTGTATCCATGGTTCTGTATATGAAGAGTCAACCTCAGATTTAAAAAATAATAATAAATTCTGCTGTAGAGATACACATACTCATTTCTTAAGAGCATGTACTCATTATTGAAATTTTATAAGCTAGAAACTGTAGAAATAAAAACCTTTAAGGGTTTTTTTTTTTTTTTAAGGTTTTTAAATTGTCACCCAAATGTGATTTTTTCACTTTCCCCTTTCCCTTTCATTAAGAGGCTTTTTAGTTCCTCTTTACTTTCTGCCATTAAAGTGGTATCATCTGAGGTATCATCTGCACATCTGAGGTTATTGATATTTCTCCTAGCAATCTTGATTCCAGCTCGTGATTCATCCAGCTGGGCATTTCACATGATGTACTCTGCATATGTACACCAGGGCTTCCCTGGTAGCTCAGATGGGAAAGAATCTGCCTGCAATGCAGGAGACCTGGGTTCAATCCCTGGGTCAATAGTGGCTACCCACTCCGGTATTCTTGCCTGGAGAATTCCACGGCTCCTCCATGGGTCACAAAGAGTCAGACACGACTAAGCAACTTTCGCTTTCACTTTTCACTCTGCGTATAAGTTAAATAAGCAGGATGGCAATATGTAGCCTTGACGTACTCCTTTCCCAATTTGGAACCAGTCTGTTGTTTCATGTCTGGTTCTGTTGCTTCTTAACCTGCATACAGGTGTCTCAGGAGGCAGGTAAGGTAGTCAAGTATTTCCATCTCTTAAAAGAATTTTCCAGTTTGTTGTGATCCACACAAAGGCTTTAGCGTAGTCAATGAAGCAAAAGTAGAAGATGCTTTTTTTTTTTTTTTTGGCTCTCTGGCCTCACCATTGCCTCTGGCCACCCTGGAGCCGATCTGCTGTCCAGGAGCCTTGTTCTAGTAATCATGTATGGATGTGAGAGTTGGACCATAAAGAAGGCTGAGCACTGAAGAACTGATCCTTTCAAACTGTGGTGTTAGAGAAGACTCCTGAGAGTTCCTTGGACAGCAAGGCGATCAAACCAGTCAATCCTAAAGGAAATCAACCCTTAATATTCATTGGAAGGACTGATGCTGAAGCTCCAATACTTTGGTCACTTCATGGGAAGAGCCAGCTCATTGGAAAAAACCCTGATGTTGGGAAAGAGTGAGGGCAAGAGGAGAAGGAGGCAGCAGAGAATAAGAAGGTTGGCTGGCATCATCAGCTTAATGAACATGAATTTGAGTGAACTCAGGGAGATAGTGAAGGACAGGGAAGCCTGGTGTGCTGCAGCTCATGGGATGGCGAAGACTCAGACACAATTTGGCAACTGAACAAGTGTGACTTCCATGACACCACCCATAGCAGGCACCTGTCTTTCTAGGTGCAGCTACAGACTTGCATCAAATAATACACTATTTAAACCTTTTTTCTCTAGGCAGTGAGTTACTATTTAACTTTACTCCATTAGGTTCACACCAGATGCCTATGTTACATATCCTAGTTGGTACAGTCCAGAGGCAACTTTATCCCTCAGATATCTTGAATGTGCAAGTGTTTGAAATCCTCTGCCCATGACCCTGCTGTGAAGTGAGCCTGCCTCCACGTGTGGGGAATGCTGTCCACTCTCAATCTCCCCTCAGGGACCATGCCCAAACTGCACAGCTGAGCCCCAGCATTTTTAAAAATGGATTCAACTTCTAGAAACAGTTTATTTCCACTTTCTGGCTGAGTCTGAAGAAAAACGGCTAAGACCACTCAATGGTCATTCCTACCCATTCAGAGGCCTGAGCCATGGAGGTACAGATCCATCTCAGTGGGGAACTACTGAGTGGGCACAAAAGATGCCTGCACACCTTCAGACCAGCCTTCAACCTCAGCCAGAGTTGTGGTAAATCCCAGAGCTGAAGCCATGCATTCATCCTCTTTGGTCACAGCCTGCCCTTCATTCTTAGTCCCTGGGTAGAAGTAGATGGGATGTGGCCTCCCTGGGTTGTACAAAAGAGATGATGCCAGTGTTCACCACCTGAGACCCACTGAACGAGTTCTCTTTTAGTGTTTCAGAGCAGGACTGACTTTGGTCTGCAAAGAGAAGGGCCACATGGCCCTAGAGACCAGCATGGATCAAGAAATATGGAAATGGGCAGAAGGAAACAGAAGCTATTTTCCACATTTTCATCTCTCCTAAAGCCCCAGGAACATGACCCAGGTATCTGTTTATTACTATTATTATTATTTAACATTTTTACTGAGTATAGTTAAGGGAAGAGCCAGCTCATTGGAAAACCTGATTGGGAAAGATTGAGGGCAAGAGGAGAAGGAGGCAGCAGAGAATAAGAAGGTTGGCTGGCATCATCAGCTTAATGAACATGAATTTGAGTGAACTCAGGGAGATAGTGAAGGACAGGGAAGCCTGGTGTGCTGCAGCTCATGGGATGGCGAAGACTCAGACACAATTTGGCAACTGAACAAGTGTGACTTCCATGACACCACCCATAGCAGGCACCTGTCTTTCTAGGTGCAGCTACAGACTTGCATCAAATAATACACTATTTAAACCTTTTTTCTCTAGGCAGTGAGTTACTATTTAACTTTACTCCATTAGGTTCACACCAGATGCCTATGTTACATATCCTAGTTGGTACAGTCCAGAGGCAACTTTATCCCTCAGATATCTTGAATGTGCAAGTGTTTGAAATCCTCTGCCCATGACCCTGCTGTGAAGTGAGCCTGCCTCCACGTGTGGGGAATGCTGTCCACTCTCAATCTCCCCTCAGGGACCATGCCCAAACTGCACAGCTGAGCCCCAGCATTTTTAAAATGGATTCAACTTCTAGAAACAGTTTATTTCCACTTTCTGGCTGAGTCTGAAGAAAAACGGCTAAGACCACTCAATGGTCATTCCTACCCATTCAGAGGCCTGAGCCATGGAGGTACAGATCCATCTCAGTGGGGAACTACTGAGTGGGCACAAAAGATGCCTGCACACCTTCAGACCAGCCTTCAACCTCAGCCAGAGTTGTGGTAAATCCCAGAGCTGAAGCCATGCATTCATCCTCTTTGGTCACAGCCTGCCCTTCATTCTTAGTCCCTGGGTAGAAGTAGATGGGATGTGGCCTCCCTGGGTTGTACAAAAGAGATGATGCCAGTGTTCACCACCTGAGACCCACTGAACGAGCTCTCTTTTAGTGTTTCAGAGCAGGACTGACTTTGGTCTGCAAAGAGAAGGGCCACATGGCCCTAGAGACCAGCATGGATCAAGAAATATGGAAATGGGCAGAAGGAAACAGAAGCTATTTTCCACATTTTCATCTCTCCTAAAGCCCCAGGAACTTGACCCAGGTATCTGTTTATTACTATTATTATTATTTAACATTTTTACTGAGGTATAGTTGATTTTCAGTATTATACAGATTTCAGTGTACAACATAGTGATTCGCAATTTTTTAAGTTTATATGTTGAACATATTTTCTTTAATCTTTTTTTTCATGCATGGTGCACATTTAAACTTATTCAACATGCACAACACAGAATAACATACCTCCCCCCCCAAAAAAAAAAGCATGAAAAAAACTTAAAAAGGAAATAAAACTAATAAATCTATGAATTTTGACCCAGGGATCTTGAGTAACTGTTGTTGTTGTTCAGTCACTACGTTGTGTCTTTGAGACCCGACTGTGGCAAGCCAGGCTTCCCTGCCCTTCACCATTTCCTAGAGTTGGCTCCAACTCATGCCCATTGAGTCGATGATGCCATCCAACCAGCTCATCTTTTGCCACCCTCTTCTCCTTTTACCTTCAGTCTTTCCCAGCATCAGGGTCTTTTCCAGTGAGTCAGCTCTTTGCATCAGGTGGCCAAAGTATTGGAGTTTCAGCATCAGTCCTTCCAATGAATATTAAGGGTTGATTTCCTTTTGGATTGACTAGTTTGATTGCCTTGCATTCCAAGGGACTTTCAAGAGTCTTCTCTAACACCACAGTTTGAAAGGATCAGTTCTTCAGTGCTCAGCCTTTTCTATGATCCAACTCTCATATCCGTACATGACTACTGGAAAAATCATAGCTTTGACTACATGGACCTTTGTCGGCAAAATGATGTCTTTGCTTTTTAATAAGTTGTCTAGGTTTGCCATAGCTTCCTTTCCAAGTATCAAGTGTCTTATTAAAAATATATATTCATTTATTTATTAATTTGTCTGCACCAGATCTTAGTTGTGGCATGTGGGATCCAGTTCCCAGTCCAGGGATCAAACCCAGGCCCCCTGCATTGGGAGCACAGAGTCCTAGCTGCTGGACCATCAGGGAAGGCCCCAAAGCAAGTGTCTTAATTTCATGGCTGCAGTCACCATCCGCAGTGATTATGATGTCCAAGAGAATAAAGTCTGTCACTATTTCCATTTTTCCTCATCATTTGCCATGAAGTGATGGAACTGGATGCCATGGTCTCTGTTTTTTGAATGCTGAGTTTTAAGCCAGCTTTTTTCACTCTCCTCTTTCACCTTCGGCAATCAGATCTTTAGTTTCTCTTTGCTTTCTGCCATTACTGACTAACTGAAAGCCATGGAAAATGGGGGTGAGTAGCTGAGCCCAGTGGGTGGTGGGGCCGCAAGTAAGTTATGCTGCTGAAGTAATGATCATGATGCTGATTCCCAGTGCTGACCTAAGTCTGCAGAAATTCTCTTGTCTTGCCCCACAGGGTGCCACAGGACCTGTTAGCAGATAGGAATCAGTGGAGAGGAAGAGTCTTGCCTGAGTTTGTCGACTGGACTGCCGGCAGTGGGCTTGGAGGTGAACCAGCTCACACCTCACTGTGAACTGCCTCTCAGCCTGCAACTGCTGCCATCCAGCCTTTTTAGGATTTTGTGGCCAGTCCCTGCCCACTGACATTCACTAGCTCCAGGGACGGATCTTCAGAAAGCTGGGGCATACCGCATCGCACCACACCACCTCCCTGGCATCCTCTCTTCACACCTCTTTCCATGCAGCCCCTGGAGCTCTAATTCTGCTGGCTCTGTACCATGCCCATAACCCAGCTCCACCCCGTACAGCAATGGGGCTGGGCTCTGTGCTCCATCTCTCTCAGCCTCCAGCAGCTTCAGGAAGGCACTGCCAGAGCAAGTGCTGGCAGCAGCTGATTGGAAGGGGCTCCGTGCCCATCCACTGAACAGGGGGGTATAGAGTGCTCTCCACCAAGCTTCTTTTGGTCCCCAGAGCCGGTCATATGGCTCCCTACCCCTTCTAAGGAGCAGCCAGGGCACAGCAGCTCCCCTTCCACACTCCCAATCCCCGAGGCTGAGCATCCCCTGAGGTGGCCACCCCCTCCAAGCTCCACAACTTCCTTCTGTCCATACTCAGAGTGTGCACTCCTGTCTGGGTTTCAGTGGGAGCAAAGCCTCCAGTGTGCTCACTCAGCCTGGCGACACCTGGCATCTAGCCCCTAAGATTGAATGGAGGCTCCTCCCAGTATCAGCCTCAGCTCTCTCCTCAACCCAATTCTCAGTTCTTCAGAAGTCCATCTTAATAGGCAAGCTGAGGAGTTAGGTGGTGGTTTAGTCCTAAGTGTGTCCAACTCTTTTGACTCCATGGATTTTAACCTGCCAGGTTCCTCTGTCCATGTAATTCTCCAGGCAAGAATACTGGAGTGGGTTGCCATTTTCTTTTCCAGGGGGTCTTCCCGACCCAGGAATCAAATCCTGGGCCCCTGCATTTCAGGAGGATTCTTTACTGACTGAACTGACCCACCCTCAATTCTACTTTGACCCCAACCACATCTGTCTACTGCCCTCTAGAGAAGCCACATCCCAGTGAGGCCCCAAATTCTGGACTGTATTCTCCTCTTAGGCTTGATGGCTTCTGGCAGCCCTTGCTTACTGTGGATCCACTGCATCTGTTTCATCCTGCTGCCCAAATGGGTTCACTGAGCAGATTGGCACAAGGCTTCCTGGAAAACAGTTCTTAGCTGGAGCAAGAATCTAAAAAATGTTCATCTTTAGATCAGTAATTCCCTTTTGGGGAGTTTATACTAGTGAAGTGACCAGCTATGCAGGTAGTGGCACATAAAGATGTTCACTGAAGGGTTGTTTATAATAAGTATTAGGAATGATGTAAATTTTCAGCAATTGAAAAATCGTTCAGTAGACTATGTTATCCTACATAATCAAATATGATGAAGCCATTTAAATGCTCTTCATGGAGTTTTATAATGAGGCAGGAAGTGATTAGAGATAATTTGAAGTGACAACGCTCTAGAGAAAAACCGGAAGGGAACACACCAACATGTTAGCATGGATGCTTCCGCTTTTATGCGTTCTTCTGCACTTTGGACAAGTATTTCACTTAATGTCTAGCCCATGTGTTTGGGAAAGGGTGTGTACTGATCCAGCAAGGGTCTGGAAGCATGGATCCGATTCAGATCCTGGCACCATCTGTTTGTTGACCATGGCCTTCAGCCCAGAAATTAATTTCTCTGAACTCCAGTTTCCTTGTTAGTCACAGAATGGTAGGAGCACCCAGTTCCTAGGGCTGTGAAAGAATCACTAAAGGAATCCCCAGGGGTTCCAGCAGCCCAGAAGGACTGAAACATGATAGCCATCCTGGACTCAGACCACCTCCTGCCTTGCCACCTGTCTCCTTGCCAGTGGAAACTGACATGGAGAGAGAAATGAACCCTGATTCAAGAGAACCATTGAATTCCCACTTCCTCA
Organism: Tragulus kanchil; assembly: GCA_022376925.1. Taxonomy (NCBI): domain Eukaryota; kingdom Metazoa; phylum Chordata; class Mammalia; order Artiodactyla; family Tragulidae; genus Tragulus; species Tragulus kanchil. The sequence continues at coordinate 88,799,415 of JAIOJX010000023.1, read as the reverse complement.
GGAAGATGTGGAGGTTTGAGGTCTTAGAAATTTGCTCAGGACCACAAAGCTAGTGTAGGGGACAGACACGTGGGCTCATGTGGCCAGAGCAGAAAGAAGGAGCATCGAAAGCCAGGTACCACAAGGCCTTGGCAGGCATCCTCTGACCAACACCACGCCCCTGACCAGGACAGTCTCTGACCAGTGGCCGCAGAGTGCTGTGCCGCCAGCTGGGATAGCAGACTCAGGACCCAGGGTTTCCTCCTCACAGTCAGTGGGCCCATCAGCCCCTCTGAGCTCCCAGGGGAACCACACAGTTCTCCACGTGATGCACCAGAGGCTTCTTCCACTGGCTGGACACATGACCTGCTTAACTTGGGGTTTTCCAGCAGACCCAGTTCAAATCGCAATGCCTGCCCCTGGGAATGCCTGTTCATTCAGAATGAAGAGCTGCCCGGGTGACATAATTTATCATCAAGCACCTGTCAAGCCTACTGGTGGCCAGGCCCAGTGCACACACTGGGAAATGACCCCATCACCAGAGGAGGCACTGCCTGTCTTTCAGCTTTGCTTCCTTCCGCGGTGGCTCCATGCACAGTCTGACCCTTCCTGGAGGAGGCACCCATGCCCACCAGTAGCCTTGTCAACGTTCCCAGCTTTTCCCTCCATTGCTCTAGGAAAAGCCTTGGAGATGAATGTCTTTAGCTGACAGGTCACGTTTTCACCTCTGAACCACCCTCGTGGTCAGGGCTGGGATGTTCTGATGTCCCAGACTGGGTATGTGTCTCCCATGGATTCCAGGACTGTGGCAGGAGGGGTTGTGGGAGGAGGGATTGTTTCAAAATAAGGGGAAAGCCATCCCGCTTACCCCCTGACCTTGACCTTGGGGAAAGAGGCTTGGCTCTTCTTTGAATATCTGCACCAACTCTGGGAGCCCCATACACACTTCTTACACTTATAGGTGCTGCACGGGACCTGACATGATTCTGGTCTGTGTCTCTGAGAATGTTAGTGGTGGTGGGCATTGTGGAGTGGGGTGCCTTGGTTCTGAAGCTGAGGGGCAGAAGCAAACACAAATAATGGCAAAAATCAAGTAGAACTTTTTTTTTCTGGCTATTCTGGGTTTTCACTGCTGCCACGGGCTCTTCTCTAGTTCTAGGGAGTGGGGGCTACTCTCTAGTTAAGGTGAGCAGGCTTCTTGTTGCAGTGACTTCTCTTGTGGAACTCAGGCTCTAGGGCACACGGGCTTCAGTAGTTGCAGCACATGGGCTCAATAGCTGCAGCTCTGAGGCTCTAGAGTACAGGCTCAATAGCTGTGGCTCACAGGCTTAGTTGCTCTGCAGCATGTGGGATCTTCCCAGATCAGGGTTTAAAGCCGCGTCTCCTGCGTTGGCAGGCACTCGTTACCAGGGAAACCCCACGTAGGGCTTTTAACAGGAGATACCAAGGCCCAGAGAGGAAAAGGGAGCAGCCCAAGAGCACGCAGTGAGCAGGTTGTAGGCCAATGTCAAAGAGGCCTCGTCCCAGCCAGAGGGAGCTGTACATGATCATTCATTAGACGTACGTGCTTGCGTGTGTACTGGGGTTGGGGTGGGGCCTTCCAGACACAAAAGCAATGGGATGGGGCAGAGAGGAGAGGGGAATTTAAAATGAAAGGTAAACTGACCAAATTTTTAAATGTTAAGAAACAAGCTTTGCTTCCTTCCGCGGTGGCTCCATGCACAGTCTGACCCTTCCTGGAGGAGGCACCCATGCCCACCAGTAGCCTTGTCAACGTTCCCAGCTTTTCCCTCCATTGCTCTAGGAAAAGCCTTGGAGATGAATGTCTTTAGCTGACAGGTCACGTTTTCACCTCTGAACCACCCTCGTGGTCAGGGCTGGGATGTTCTGATGTCCCAGACTGGGTATGTGTCTCCCATGGATTCCAGGACTGTGGCAGGAGGGGTTGTGGGAGGAGGGATTGTTTCAAAATAAGGGGAAAGCCATCCCGCTTACCCCCTGACCTTGACCTTGGGGAAAGAGGCTTGGCTCTTCTTTGAATATCTGCACCAACTCTGGGAGCCCCATACACACTTCTTACACTTATAGGTGCTGCACGGGACCTGACATGATTCTGGTCTGTGTCTCTGAGAATGTTAGTGGTGGTGGGCATTGTGGAGTGGGGTGCCTTGGTTCTGAAGCTGAGGGGCAGAAGCAAACACAAATAATGGCAAAAATCAAGTAGAACTTTTTTTTCCTGGCTATTCTGGGTTTTCACTGCTGCCACGGGCTCTTCTCTAGTTCTAGGGAGTGGGGGCTACTCTCTAGTTAAGGTGAGCAGGCTTCTTGTTGCAGTGACTTCTCTTGTGGAACTCAGGCTCTAGGGCACACGGGCTTCAGTAGTTGCAGCACATGGGCTCAATAGCTGCAGCTCTGAGGCTCTAGAGTACAGGCTCAATAGCTGTGGCTCACAGGCTTAGTTGCTCTGCAGCATGTGGGATCTTCCCAGATCAGGGTTTAAAGCCGCGTCTCCTGCGTTGGCAGGCACTCGTTACCAGGGAAACCCCACGTAGGGCTTTTAACAGGAGATACCAAGGCCCAGAGAGGAAAAGGGAGCTGCCCAAGAGCACGCAGTGAGCAGGTTGTAGACCAAGGTCAAAAGAGGCCTCGTCCCAGCCAGAGGGAGCTGTACATGATCATTCATTAGACGTACGTGCTTGCGTGTGTGTACTGGGGTTGGGGTGGGGCCTTCCAGACACAAAAGCAATGGGATGGGGCAGAGAGGAGAGAGGGGGAATTTAAAAATGAAAGGTAAAACTGACCAAATTTTTAAATGTTAAGAAACAAGATCAGCCTGTCAGGCCCCGCCCACCCCGGGGCCCCGCCCCGGCCCGGCCCGGCCCCCCGGTCCAGCCAGCTCGCTCCGGCTCGCTCCGGCCCGGAGCCGCCCTGCCGGGCCCTGCCCCGCCCCGCCCCGGCCGGCCGGGGTAGTCTAGGTGCCGCACGGAGACCCTTGCGAACATGGCGCTGCGAGCGGCGCGAAGCGTGCGGGCCGCGGTCTGCAGCCTGCGGGCCATCTCGGCACCCAACGCGCCCTGCCGGCCGGGTCCTTGGGGGCTGCGGGCGGGTGCCATCCGGGAGCTGCGCACAGGCCCCGCTCTGCTGTCAGTTCGGAAATTCACAGAAAAACACGAATGGGTAACAACAGAAAATGGTATTGGAACAGTGGGAATCAGCAATTTTGCACAGGAAGCTTTGGGAGATGTTGTTTACTGTAGTCTGCCTGAAGTTGGGACAAAATTGAACAAACAAGAGGAGTTTGGTGCTTTGGAAAGTGTGAAAGCTGCTAGTGAACTCTATTCCCCTTTATCAGGAGAAGTAACTGAAATTAATAAAGCTCTAGCAGAAAATCCAGGACTTGTCAACAAATCTTGTTATGAAGATGGTTGGCTGATCAAGATGACATTAAGTAACCCTTCAGAACTAGATGAACTAATGAGTGAAGAAGCATATGAGAAATACATAAAGTCTATCGAGGAATGAAAATGGAACTCCTAAATAAATCTAGCATAGTTGTCTTAAATTAGTGATGGATAGATATTTAAAACCAACTTTAAGCAAAAGAAACTACTTGTAGCAATGTTTCCTGAAGAAACCCCTAACTTCCTAATAACTTCAGGTAAAAACTGTGCATCTTTTTCAAAGCACCCTATGATTTTTAGGCTAGGGTCCAGTTATAATATTCAGAATTTGTAAAATTATCTTTGGTGAAACTAGTTATAAAAATTATGTAATTCAAGGGTAACATGGTTATCTTAAGCCTTATATAATATTGTAACTTGCTTACAGCCATACCTGGGTTTGGGTCAAAATGATCTTCCCACTAGAAATAACTGGCATGGAGAAAAGTTTGTTAGTTGTATAGTGTCCAGTGAAGAATATTACTATCTTAATTTTGCAATATACTGTGTTTGCTGGTGCTATTTTTATATGCTGAAGCAATAGCGTTGCAAGAAAATAAGAAACAGTTTAATAATAAAATATTCAACTTCTTAAAAAAAAAAAAAAAAGAAACAAGATCAAAAGGCAGGCATTTCCTTGAGGAAAAAGATTCACAGCAGATATAAAAGGTAAGAGGAGTTGTTATTATTAACATGCAAAAACACACATGAGTCAATATGGGTTCAGTATGAGTGGAAAGAATCCAGATTCCCAAAAGAAAAGAGAATGAAAGACAGGCCAACAAGCACAGAAAGTTACGGCATGCGTAGAACCAGTTCTGTCTCACCAGGAGCTGTCGTGAGGTGAGTAAAACAAACTTTCATCTTCATGTGGAAATTGGCAGTCCTGGTTTAATAATAAGGCCCGGGGCCAGCAGAGCAGTGCGGACAGGCAATCTGTGAGCAAGGCAGTCAGGCCCAGCCTTTAAGGAAAGCAGCGTGGAACAGCCTCACACTTACTTCTTCCTCCGATTCACTTTTGGGATCTACCCTAAGAAAAGCAAAAATTTAGGCCTACAGTAGTTGATCTCAGAGTTACTGTATATACCAAACGATTGGACATGACAAGGCTCTGGAGGCAGGCCTGGGTAAACCTTCATTTTCCTAAACCAAGGAGTTTGCCAGTACTTGCTATGGCAGCAGTGTGGACTGATCACTCCATACTGAATTCCTGGCACGAGAAAGCTTGACGTATTCTGGAAGCTCAAGGAACAATTATTAAAACAGCAAATCAAGGAATAATCTCAAAGGAAATACACCAGATATCAGCAGTGGTTTTTTTCTGTCTGAATAAATTCCATTTTTTGTCTTTATGCTTTTCTAGTATTTTCAAGTGGCAGTCACAGCTGTCGCTCAGCTGTACCATGCACTCACCTGCCTGGCCAGCCCTGAGCAAGCTGCTCGGTCAGAAGCTCATGCATTCATAATTGTGACAGGGGGTCAAAATTTTGAAACTAATTTTTTCAAGGGTAACATGGTTACTTTTTTGGGTTTGGGTCAAAATGATCTTCCCACTAGAAATAACTGGCATGGAGAAAAGTTTGTTAGTTGTATAGTGTCCAGTGAAGAATATTACTATCTTAATTTTGCAATATACTGTGTTTGCTGGTGCTATTTTTATATGCTGAAGCAATAGCGTTGCAAGAAAATAAGAAACAGTTTAATAATAAAATATTCAACTTCTTAAAAAAAAAAAAAAAAAGAAACAAGATCAAAAGGCAGGCATTTCCTTGAGGAAAAAGATTCACAGCAGATATAAAAGGTAAGAGGAGTTGTTATTATTAACATGCAAAAACACACATGAATCAATATGGGTTCAGTATGAGTGGAAAGAATCCAGATTCCCAAAAGAAAAGAGAATGAAAGACAGGCCAACAAGCACAGAAAGTTACGGCATGCGTAGAACCAGTTCTGTCTCACCAGGAGCTGTCGTGAGGTGAGTAAAACAAACTTTCATCTTCATGTGGAAATTGGCAGTCCTGGTTTAATAATAAGGCCCGGGGCCAGCAGAGCAGTGCGGACAGGCAATCTGTGAGCAAGGCAGTCAGGCCCAGCCTTTAAGGAAAGCAGCGTGGAACAGCCTCACACTTACTTCTTCCTCCGATTCACTTTTGGGATCTACCCTAAGAAAAGCAAAAATTTAGGCCTACAGTAGTTGATCTCAGAGTTACTGTATATACCAAACGATTGGACATGACAAGGCTCTGGAGGCAGGCCTGGGTAAACCTTCATTTTCCTAAACCAAGGAGTTTGCCAGTACTTGCTATGGCAGCAGTGTGGACTGATCACTCCATACTGAATTCCTGGCACGAGAAAGCTTGACGTATTCTGGAAGCTCAAGGAACAATTATTAAAACAGCAAATCAAGGAATAATCTCAAAGGAAATACACCAGATATCAGCAGTGGTTTTTTTCTGTCTGAATAAATTCCATTTTTTGTCTTTATGCTTTTCTAGTATTTTCAAGTGGCAGTCACAGCTGTCGCTCAGCTGTACCATGCACTCACCTGCCTGGCCAGCCCTGAGCAAGCTGCTCGGTCAGAAGCTCATGCATTCATAATTGTGACAGATTTTGTTGAATTGTTCTCAGGAGAGGCTGTACCAATTTATACTCCCACCAGCATTGTAGGCTTGCCCACAGAGCACATTAATTCACTTTTGCGTTAGGAGAAACACCGTGTCCCAGCAAGGATTTCATTTCCGTGTCTCCTATCACACATGAGCTCAGACTCTGCCCGTGGGTCACACCAGTTTTCTTTTCTTCGAACTGTTCTCATAGAGGCTAACATCTCCCTGCCCTGCTCACCCGCAGGACACCTTCACTCAGCTTCTGAATAACTGGTTGTGTCTTCTCTGTCAGCCCTAGGCTCACCTTCACAGAAAGGTGAGGTACCTGAGGGGCCCACAGACCTGCCTGATGTGAGGCCTCATAGAGGCATCTGCCTCTCTGCAACAGACACTCAGGTCGCCGCCCAGGGCCCCTGTCCCTCTGGCTCTGGCACCTCCTTCGCCCCTGCAGAGCCTGAGCCAGTTGGAGATGAGTCTCTGGTAACTGACACATCTCATTCCTATGGGCCCCCCATGGAGCAAGACCTTTAGGCTCAAGATGAAGGCCTGTATGGTGGTCATCGGGAATGTGGCCTGGACTCAACTCTAGCCCCTGAGCCACCCTAGGCCACACCAGCCAGGGAGAGATGCCTAGGCTTGGGGGCCTGCAATAAGCTCACCTCCTGGGCCTCAGTTTCCTATCTGCCAACCGCCAACGTCATCATCAGGGAGACAAATGTCTGCAGTGCTCCCAGCAGGGCAGCCGAGGCCAGGGTATAGGCGGATTGCTCGCTGCAGCTTCAGCCAACTGAGGACTCAGGCTTGAACTCTCCCTGCTTCCCTAGAGGGAGAATGGGCTGGGTCACCATCTTTCCCACAGCTGGGGTGGTCCCTGACAGCACGACCCTGACCCTGGGGTCCCCATGCTTGCCTGCAGCCCATGCGTGGCTCTGGTGGTATGGACCAGTGCCTCCCATACCACATGGACTAAGGGCTGTGGGCAGTGCTAACTGGTGGTTATGGGGGCCAGTGGGGGCCCCTCCCACTGCATTCACCTGCCTGGCCAGCCCTGAGCAAGCTGCTCGGTCAGAAGCTCATGCATTCATAATTGTGACAGATTTTGTTGAATTGTTCTCAGGAGAGGCTGTACCAATTTATACTCCCACCAGCATTGTAGGCTTGCCCACAGAGCACATTAATTCACTTTTGCGTTAGGAGAAACACCGTGTCCCAGCAAGGATTTCATTTCCGTGTCTCCTATCACACATGAGCTCAGACTCTGCCCGTGGGTCACACCAGTTTTCTTTTCTTCGAACTGTTCTCATAGAGGCTAACATCTCCCTGCCCTGCTCACCCGCAGGACACCTTCACTCAGCTTCTGAATAACTGGTTGTGTCTTCTCTGTCAGCCCTAGGCTCACCTTCACAGAAAGGTGAGGTACCTGAGGGGCCCACAGACCTGCCTGATGTGAGGCCTCATAGAGGCATCTGCCTCTCTGCAACAGACACTCAGGTCGCCGCCCAGGGCCCCTGTCCCTCTGGCTCTGGCACCTCCTTCGCCCCTGCAGAGCCTGAGCCAGTTGGAGATGAGTCTCTGGTAACTGACACATCTCATTCCTATGGGCCCCCCATGGAGCAAGACCTTTAGGCTCAAGATGAAGGCCTGTATGGTGGTCATCGGGAATGTGGCCTGGACTCAACTCTAGCCCCTGAGCCACCCTAGGCCACACCAGCCAGGGAGAGATGCCTAGGCTTGGGGGCCTGCAATAAGCTCACCTCCTGGGCCTCAGTTTCCTATCTGCCAACCGCCAACGTCATCATCAGGGAGACAAATGTCTGCAGTGCTCCCAGCAGGGCAGCCGAGGCCAGGGTATAGGCGGATTGCTCGCTGCAGCTTCAGCCAACTGAGGACTCAGGCTTGAACTCTCCCTGCTTCCCTAGAGGGAGAATGGGCTGGGTCACCATCTTTCCCACAGCTGGGGTGGTCCCTGACAGCACGACCCTGACCCTGGGGTCCCCACGCTTGCCTGCAGCCCATGCGTGGCTCTAGTGGTATGGACCAGTGCCTCCCATACCACATGGACTAAGGGCTGTGGGCAGTGCTAACTGGAGTCCCAGATGTTCTCAGGGTGGCCTGTAGGGAAGGACCAGCATGACCAGGGGCACACAGGGACCTCTGTTCAAAAAGTGCCAGCACTGGCATTCACCCACGGAGTCCCAAGGCAGCCTGGGCCATTACCACACCCCCGAAGGAGGCGATCTCCCCAAGGGCAAGGACGTCCATCGGGTCACCTCAGTAGGGGCTCCATGAGGCCGCATCTTGCTCTCCTCAGAGCAACTCAACCCCCCTCAGTCCCTCTCTCCCCATGGCCCAGGCAGGCCAGAGCATGGACACCTGCTTTGAGAGCAATAGCTTGGGACTCTCTTCACAACAGCATTTTAATTTTAATTATTTATTTCTTTATTGGCTGTGCTGGATCTTCCTTGCTGTGTGGACTTTCTCTAGTTGTGATGTGGGGGGCTACTCGTCGCGGTGCTGGGGCTTCTCCTGCTGCAGAGCACTGGCTCTGGGCACACAGACTGAGTAGTTTTGGTGCATCAACTTAGTTGCCCCACAGCGTGTGGACTCTTCCCAGACAGAGGATAGAATCCACGTCTCCTGTATTGACAGGCAGACTCTTATCCACTTGCACCACCAGGGAAGTCCCACAGTAGCATTTAACCCCACCTTTTCCAACAGGAATGCAGCACAGGACTTGGCATTCCAGGAGCCCAGCAGGTCTCTCCCAATCCATCCCCTGCCTGCTTCCCTCCATATGAGTCACAGGAGGTGTTCTGTTCTGTGTCCTCACAGGCATGTTCTACACATGGACCCTTCCTCTCCTGGGTTTGTCCTTGTAGGGGTATGTCAGGCACACTGCTGCCTCACTTTCTTCAAAATTCTGATCATTGATTTGTCTATTTATATTGTAAGCACTTTCTACTGCAAAATACAAAACAAATCCAGAAATGTGCATTGAACAGCTTAAAGAATCACTATGGGTACCTCCCTGGTGGTCCAGTGATTAAGAATACATCTTGCAATGCATGGGGACATGGGTTTGATCCCTGGTTGGGGAGCTAAGATGCCACATGCCACAGAACAACTAAGCCCACATGCCACGACTACTAAGCCTCGCGGGACACAACTAAAGAGTCACACAAAAGATCTCACATGACAATGAAGATCCCACATGCTGCAACTAAGACCCAAAACTACTACTGTTAGTTATTTTAGTTTTAGAAAAAGTATCACTACAAAGTATACACTCATGAGACACCCTCAGTGATGCCAGAACTCTGCCCTTCTGGATCCTAATACCCTGGAAGTGGTCCCAACTCTGCCTCCCAACTCTGGATGCTGTTTTGTTTCCTAGTGGGGCCAGGTCCCAACCCAGAACAGTCTAGTCGCTGATGACATGTACAGACCAATTCCCACCTGATCCAAGCGGTGTCCATGCTCATCGCTGACCTAGGTCCCCTGTGGCTGGGGATGATGGTTTCCCGGGGAGGACCAAGACTACAGCCTGGCACCGTCATCTTCTTCCACAAGAATGTAATGCAAATGGCACGAAGCTGTGCAGACACAGGTGCAGGCAGCCAGGAGGTTCAGTGGCCTTGAGAAGGTGGTAGTGAAACCCCTCTCCAGCCTTGGTTTCCGTACCTTAAAGGTGAAGAAGACAGGCAGATGAGTGAGTGAGCGTGGTAGTCTCTGCTCAAAGGAGTAGAGGAGTGGAAAGAAGTGAAGGAGGGAGGGACACAGAGAAGGAGGGAAAGGAGAAGGCGGGTGGAAGGAGTGAGGGGAGGGAGGGAAGAGAAGTAGTCAAAAGCACAGAATCACGATCTATTAAGGATAAATGATAAAGTTGCCCCATATGGTCAGCTGGACAGATTTGCTGACTTCCCTGAACCCTCCTTGTTGGCCTGTAGGATGGAAGCCATAATAATAGAGGGGAAGATAGCTTGTCCTGAATTCCCAGCACCTGGAGCTCCCAGACCCACCCCTGTTCTGGCACTTTTCTTGGCTGTGTACTTTAAGAAACACACCATGGTGTCAGCAAGTACTCACGGTCAGCTCATGATATTTACTCTGTCACTCTGGGCGTCTCAGGGTGGGGAGGTGCTGCCTCTATCTGACTTCACCCTAACCTCACCGCAGGGCCCAGAGGCAAAATGTCAGCACAGGCAACCAGGCAAAATTCCAAAGTCACAGCAAAGATACACCTTTCAGTGATTCTATCCCAGCTGAAAGGGAAAGTTTTTCACTCGTGTTTGACTCTGAGATCCCGTGGACTGTAGTCCACCAGACTCCTCTGCCCATAGGATTCTCCAGGCAAGAATACTGGAATGGCTTGCCATCCCCTTCTCCAGGAGATCTTCCCAACTCAGGGATTGAATCTGGATCTCCTGCATGGCAGGCAGATTCTTTACTGTCTGAGTCACCAAGGAAGCCAATTATAAAACAGTGTTTATTTGTTAGTTGAATAAACAAATCTACTCTGAGTTACTGTTTGCAACTCTGGAGTTATTTTTAAACGCATGCATGTTGTGCATGACACAGAAAGTCAACATCGTCTGGTCCAGCTTCCAGCTAACACAGGAAGCTCCTCCCCAGGACCTGAGGGGTGTCAGCCGGCTCTGCTGGCATCTCTCCAGGTTGGGAGCACTTAGCCTGCAAGATGCCCAGACTGACAGCAAACCTGATGCTCCTGTGCTGTAACTACCCTGGGACAGCCAACCAGGGCCCCAGGATGGTAACTATCCCCACCCCAGCCTCACAGCCTGGCCCCTAGCTGTGTTGCTGTCTGCCACCGTGCAGTTTTCTGTCATATCCCCCGACTGTGTCCTAGAGAAAGAACCACAGAATCACAGGGGGAAATGATAGGGGATATGAATTTGAAAGAAAACGGATATTATCTGGAAACTGGGCCCCTCACCCCAGGGTGGAAGGCAGAGAGGGAGGGGTCCAGAGTTGCAAAGACATGACCAATACTCAGCCACCACATCTCATCCTGACCAAGAAAATCTTTTCTTTTTAAATTTAGACATAACTTACATGCCATAAAATTCCCCTTTTAAAGCATACAATTCAGTGGTTGTTAGCACATTCAGAGACGTACGCGACCGTCATCACTAAATCCAGGATGTCCTCATCATCACAAAAGAAGACCTGACCCTCCCAGCCAACCCAGGGAGCATGATGACTTTCACTACCACAATCTATCCCTTTGGCTGCAAAGATAAAATAAAATTTAGAAGCTTGATATTTCCCTTTAAGACCAGAACATCAGACACTATAAGGCTGAAGACTGAGGTAGTCCACAGCTGTGACCAGCCCAAGTTCTTTGAAAAGTATCTCAGAGACGTTTACTGTTATTTCAAGATTCAAGCTGGACAAGAAGCAATTGACTGTCTCCTTGGTTTAAATGTTAGACTTGAATATGGAGATGATGCTGTAAAATACAAAGACTTGGTAGCTGATACTGCAAAAAAAAAAAAAAAAAAAAGCTGACAATGCAACTAAAAATTCAGCGCCCATGATCAAGTTGGACGTCAATAATCCTAATTTTAGGGCTGGTGTCCTGGCCCAGGCTATGTTTCAGAGTCAGCCCATGGTGATTGCCTGGCTGTGCTTCAGACAATTAGCATGTTGGAGCCAGGAGCCCTGACGGGGCCTGTAGTTGCTAATACAAACCCAACAGAAGGGGGCTTGTCTGCTGCTCAAGATAAGCGCGCATATTCTTGACTTTAACACAGGAGATGGGGTTCTTTTTTTTTTTTTTCATGTCCCTGACTTTTTTTTTTTAATTCTTTATTTTAAAGGTTTTACAGAGTTTTGTAAACATACAGACCTGTATGCTCCCAGATCAGTCATATGCATATCCATGGTCCCCACCCCCCCAATTCCCCCCATCCCACCCCTCCAGACCTTCGCCCCAAGCCACTGTGAGCACTCCTATTCCCTTAGCACTATAACACTAGCTATCTTTTCCACACATAACAGTATAGGTTTCCATGTTACTCCCTCCATGCCTCCCCCTCCCTATTTCTTCCCCACAATGTCCCTATGTCTATGCTCTGTCTGTTTTTCCATGAGTTCCCTGCATGTGTTATCAAGACTGTCCTACTAGATTCCATATATGTGTGTTAGTATACTGTACTTGTCTTTCTCTTTTTGACTTACTTCACTTTTTATGAGAGGTTCTAGATCCAGCCACTTCATTAGGACTGAGTCTTCTGCATTTCTTTTAATAGCTGAGTAGTATTCCATTGCATATATGTACCAGGGCTTCTGGATCCATTCATTCGTCGATGGACATCTAGGTTGCTTCCATGTTCTGGCTATTGTGTAGAGAGCGGCAATGAACATTGGGGTACAGGTGCTTCTTTCAGTTTTGATTTCATCAGGATATAAGCCTAAGAGTGGGATTGCTGGGTCATAGGGTGCTTCTATTTTTAGTTTTTTAAGAAATCTCCATACTGTCTTCCATAGAGGCTGTATCAATTTACATTCCCACCAGCAATGCAAGAGAGTTCCCTTTTCTCTGCACCCTTTCCAGCATTTATTGTCTGTTGATTTATTGATGATGGCCATTCTGACGGTTGTGAGGTGATATCTCATTGTAATTTTAATTTGCATTTCTCTAATAATAAGTGAGGTTGAGCATCGTTTCATGTGCTTCTGGGCCATCTGTATGTCCTCTTTGGAGAGGTGTCTCTTTAGATCTTTTTTCCATTTTTTGATTGGGTTGTTCGTTTTTCCTGTGCTGAGTTGTCTGAGTTGTTTGTAGATTTTGGAGATGAATTCTTTGTCTGTTATTTCATTTGCTATGATTTTCTCCCACTCTGTGGGCTGTCTGTTCAGCTTTTTTGTAATTTCTTTTGCTGTCCAAAAGCTTTTAAGTTTCATGAGGTCCCACATGTTCATTTTTCTTTTCAGTTCCACTATTCTAGTAGGTGGGTCAGAGAAGATCTTGCTTTGATTGATGTCCGTGAGGGTTTTGCCTATATTCTCCTCTAAGAGTTTGATGATATCTGGTCTTACATTTAGGTCTTTAATCCATTTTGAGTTGATCTTAGTGTATGGTGTCAGGGAATGTTCCAACTTCATTTTTTTGCATGTAGCTGTCCAGTTTTCCCAGCATCACTTGTTGAAGAGGCTGTCTTTGTCCCATTTTATAGTTTTGCCTCCTTTGTCAAAGATAAGGTACCCATAGGTGCGTGGGTTTATCTCTGGGTTCTCGATCTTGTTCCACTGGTCTATAGTTCTGTTTTGGTGCCAGTACCATAGTGGGAGATGGGGTTCTTAATGAAGCTGCTCAAATTCTGCTCTTGGTGCATCGAGAGGAGCCCAGAGAGCTGCAGTCAAAAATGAATGCACCCATAGTGACTGTTCAGATGACTGCTTCTCCACAGACAGACCACAGACTAGAGAAAGTTAGAAGATGAACATTTTAGATTTTTAGCTTCCCCTCTACTAGTACGCGCTGGCACATATTTGGAAGCAAATGCCACATTTTCAATGGAAGAATCCTAGAAATTTGACTATGTTTTAGAAAGCTACCACCATTGCTTCTTCTTTAATAAAGTTTGGGGAAGTGGAAAACAAAAAACAGATCTTGTAGCATTGGGCAGTCACTCTCCACTCAGGGCCCCCACACCCTGACAACTAGAATCTGCCTCTGAATCTGCCTATTCAGGACATTTCATATGAATAGAATCATGCCATGTGTGACCTTTGTGTCTGACTTCCTGCGCTCAGCATGTTTCCCAAGTTCGTTCCCTTTGTAGTATGTGTTGCCACCTGTGCTCAGCATGTTTCCCAAGTTCGTTCCCTTTGTAGTATGTGTTGCCACTTCACCATTTCATGGCTGATTGATATTCCATTGTTTGGATACACTCCATTTTGCTTAATCCATCATCCAGTCGTGTACACTTGGGTTGCTCCTGTGTTTTGGCCATTATGAACATTCATGTACACATGTCTGTATATACCTAAGTGGAGTTGGATGGTCACAAGGTAATTCTGTTAACTGTTTGAGGAGCCACCAACCCGTTTTCCACAAAGACTACACCATTTTACTCTCCCACCAACAGCGAATGAAGGCTCCAGTTTCTCCATATCCTCACCAACACTTAATTTCCACATTTTCTATTCTATCCATCCCAATGGGTGTGAGGTGGTACTTCATTGTGGTTTTGATTAACAGTTGTGATATTGAGCATCTTTTCATGTGTTTATTGGTCATTTGTACATCTTCTTGGGAGAAACATCCATTCAATGTGTATGTGTTCATCGCTCAGTCATGTCTGACTCTTTATAACCCTATGAACTATAGCCTGTCAGGCTTCTCCATTCATGGAATTCTCCAGGCAAGAGTACTGGAGTAGGTTGCCATTCCCTTCCCCAGGATGTGTATTTGATACCTCTGTCAGTTCTTGAATCAGGTTGCTTGTCTTTTTGTGGTTGAGTTTTAGGAGATCTTTATATATTTGGGACACTAGAACCTTGTGAGATCTGCGATTTGCCAGTATTTTCTCCAATTTTGTGGGCAGTCTTTTCACTATTTTAATAGTGTCCTTTGATTCCAAAAGTGTTTAACTGTGGTGAAGTTTATCTGTTTTCCCTTAATTGTCTGTGTCCAACAATATCTTTGACTAAACTCCCCATACTCCTCAGACAAGTCCTGAGCCCTCTCCCAGCTCAGACTCCTGGACAGCAAGTGCATTCTCAGACACTGGTCTGCTGCGCCCTCTGGTGGCGCCTGGCCTTTCAGGATGGGTGCGCAACCCAGGCAGTGAGGCACAATCAAGCTCCAAGGGCATCAATGCTTTAGATTTGACCAAGCAAGATCTATGCTCGAGGCTACTTTCTTTCTGTGGGAAAAGAGAAAGGGCAAAGCATTGCTACTTCCCAATCCTAGACACAGATGACCGCTGGCTATCTCTCTGTAACCTGCTCACTATGCTGTGAGGTGAAGATTTCAGTCCCCACTCATAGGGGAGGAAGCTGAGGTTTGGGGAAGTATAGTAAGTATCCAATGTCCAGAGTTACTGATGGAGCTGCAGGGACGAGCTGAACCTTCACTTACTCATTCAACAAACATTTGTGAGGATGCATGCTCACACAAATCCCAGCTGAACACTGGCCAACTCAGCAGGGACAGACTTAACAGGATTAATGCCATAGGAAAGTACAGGCCGGGGACTCCAGGACCCCATGACTGCTGACTGAAGAAGCCCTGGGAGGGAGATGCCCAAGTCCTCACTGGTCCTGTGAGTGGAACCCATTGCCCATGGAGCATTCAAGTCCCCCGAGAACTAGCCAGGAGGGCCCCATCACCTGACAGAAAAGTAAAGAAAAAGTGCAGTCCCAGAAAAAGTGCAAACTGTAGAGCTTAGAATGCCCTCATCTATTCATGTGGACAAGGAATTTTAATCTCTGCCTGCTTCACTCCTTCCCAAAGAGATTTCAGAAGGAAACCCAAGACCGAAAGACAGTGGATTCCTGGATGTGGAGGCACTGAGCAAGTCGGGGCAGGTCTGGAGGGGAGGCCTTCTTAAAATGCCTGAGTCACTTGAGATTTGACTTTTCAAAAAATAAATTAAAAATTCAAAAGAATGATCAAAGTGTCCTAGAGTTGATTGTGGTGACGGACACACAATTCTGAATATACTAAAACCATAAGTGGGTGAGATGGATGGGGTATGGATTCTCTCTCAAGCAAGATGTTAAAAGAGGGAAAATCATCTGTTGTCCTGGTTTGCTCAGTGAAATAGCGGGGAAGATAGCTCGAGTATTGGGCTTCCACCAGCATAGATGGGCTCGGGCACTTCCACACACAGTTGTATTTGCAGACTCAGGACCCCCAAAAGATGGCTTAAACCTAGATCCGTGGCTCTCTTCCATATAACTCATCAAGTCTGGGACAGGGACCTGAGAATCTGCCTTTTCTGAAGTTTCCTGATGATGCTGGGCTGGTCCTGGGACTCACTTTAAGAACTGCTGGCCCAAGACAATAAATGCTGGAGAGGGTGCGGAGAAAAGGGAACCCTCTTGCATTGCTGGTGGGAATGTAAATTGATACAGCCTCTATGGAAGACAGTATGGAGATTTCTTAAAAAACTAAAAATAGAAGCACCCTATGACCCAGCAATCCCACTCTTAGGCTTATATCCTGATGAAATCAAAACTGAAAGAAGCACCTGTACCCCAATGTTCATTGCAGCTCTCTATACAATAGCCAGAACATAGAAGCAACCTAGATGTCCATCGACGAACGAATGGATCCAGAAGCCCTGGTACATATATACAATGGAATACTACTCAGCTATTAAAAGAAATGCAGAAGACTCAGTCCTAATGAAGTGGCTGGATCTAGAACCTCTCATAAAAAGTGAAGTAAGTCAAAAAGAGAAAGACAAGTACAGTATACTAACACACATATATGGAACCTAGTAGGACCGCCTTGATAACACACACAGGGAACTCATGGAAAAACAGACAGAGCATAGACATAGGGACATTGTGGGGAAGAAATAGGGAGGGGGAGGCATGGAGGGAGTAACATGGAAACCTATACTGTTATGTGTGGAAAAGATAACTAGTGTTATAGTGCTAAGGGAATAGGAGTGCTCACAGTGGCTTGGGGCGAAGGTCTGGAGGGGTGGGATGGGGGGAATTGGGGGGGTGGGGACCATGGATATGCATATGACTGATCTGGGAGCATACATGTCTGTGAACAACAAAACTCTGTAAAACCTTTAAAATAAATAATAAAAAAAAAAAATAAAATAAATACTTAAAAAAAAAAAAAAAAGAACTGCTGACCCAGAAAACCTACAGTTAGCAGGAGATCTCTTGCAAATCTCTTGGGGCAGGAGTGAAAAGGAGAGGCTTTGACACACACCCTTTTGAATTTCATACTGTGTGATCAGGCTACAAAACAAAAATATATACATAAATAAGATTCAAACTTAATGATTAGAGCTCGTCAGTTCTACGTGTAACAGAGACGGCAAAGTGCCCTCCACCGTCCATTCCTTTCCTCTATCACAGAAACCCTGAACTTCCCTTGGGAACGTGGATACCTGGAACCAAAGTACATCTCCCTGCCTCCCTTCCATCTAGGTATAGCTACGTGGCTAAGTTCTGATCATAGATGTGAGTGGAAGTGTACAGAAACTTCTAAGTGTCTTAGAGAGCTCCCTGGCGGTCCAGAGATTAGCACTCAGTGCTCTCAGTGCCCTGCCCCAGGTTCAGTCCCTGGATCCTAAGATCCTGCGAGCTGCACAGTGTAGCCAAAAGTAAAAAGTCTTAGAATGCTGGATGCACACTTCTTTCTCTCTTCCACCTTCCTGCTAGCTGAGATATAAGCAGGTGGGCTGGACCTCAAGCAGTGGTCTTGGGCCACAAGGTGGAGACTACGAATTAAGAACAGCAGAACAGGAAATGAGGAGGAACCTGGGCTTCTGACAGCATGGAGCTGCCACACCAACCCCATCCTGCTTGCCTAAGGGCGTTTTCTGTGTAATAAAAAAGAATGTCTTTCTTGCTTAAGTAACTGGTATTTGGGGGCTTGTGTAATCATAGCCACACTTGCCCTGAGTAGCACATCACATAAAGTACCCAGTACAGCACCTGGCTGATGAGAGGCATCCCAGTTGAGGGTCTAGCCCAGTTGGACTCAGGTATTGCAGGGAATAGGAGTGCTCACAGTGGCTTGGGGCGAAGGTCTGGGGGTGGGATCGGGGGAATTGGGGGGGTGGGGACCATGGATATGCATATGACTGATCTGGGAGCATACATGTCTGTGAACAACAAAACTCTGTAAAACCTTTAAAATAAATAATAAAAAAAAAAAATAAAATAAATACTTAAAAAAAAAAAAAAGAACTGCTGACCCAGAAAACCTACAGTTAGCAGGAGATCTCTTGCAAATCTCTTGGGGCAGGAGTGAAAAGGAGAGGCTTTGACACACACCCTTTTGAATTTCATACTGTGTGATCAGGCTACAAAACAAAAATATATACATAAATAAGATTCAAACTTAATGATTAGAGCTCGTCAGTTCTACGTGTAACAGAGACGGCAAAGTGCCCTCCACCGTCCATTCCTTTCCTCTATCACAGAAACCCTGAACTTCCCTTGGGAACGTGGATACCTGGAACCAAAGTACATCTCCCTGCCTCCCTTCCATCTAGGTATAGCTACGTGGCTAAGTTCTGATCATAGATGTGAGTGGAAGTGTACAGAAACTTCTAAGTGTCTTAGAGAGCTCCCTGGCGGTCCAGAGATTAGCACTCAGTGCTCTCAGTGCCCTGCCCCAGGTTCAGTCCCTGGATCCTAAGATCCTGCGAGCTGCACAGTGTAGCCAAAAGTAAAAAGTCTTAGAATGCTGGATGCACACTTCTTTCTCTCTTCCACCTTCCTGCTAGCTGAGATATAAGCAGGTGGGCTGGACCTCAAGCAGTGGTCTTGGGCCACAAGGTGGAGACTACGAATTAAGAACAGCAGAACAGGAAATGAGGAGGAACCTGGGCTTCTGACAGCATGGAGCTGCCACACCAACCCCATCCTGCTTGCCTAAGGGCGTTTTCTGTGTAATAAAAAAGAATGTCTTTCTTGCTTAAGTAACTGGTATTTGGGGGCTTGTGTAATCATAGCCACACTTGCCCTGAGTAGCACATCACATAAAGTACCCAGTACAGCACCTGGCTGATGAGAGGCATCCCAGTTGAGGGTCTAGCCCAGTTGGACTCAGGTATTGCAGGGATGGAGTAGAAATGAACCCAGGCCTGTGAACCTGGGAGAGAAGCTGCCATGGAGAAAGCTGTGACATTCCATTCCCCTAGCCCAGCCCCGGCCCAATTGTTAGTCATTGATCCCTGGTCCCTGAAAGCCAATGCTGCCTAACAAGATGACATGTGCTAAGCCACATGCTTTTCTGACTGTATGCTTTGCCAGTTGAATTAGATTTTCCTCTGGTTGATACTGGAGTGAGTTTCATTTCCTGACCATCTGCTGTTTGGGTGGCAGGGAAGTCCTCTGAGTGCCAGAGGGGAAGCAGCGCAGATTGAACATGTTTATTGAACACCCGAGGAGGAGAGAGGCTGACGGTGGACTCCCAGGGGGACTCCGAGAGCCACGCCACATACAGGGACGCTCAGGGGCTGCCAGCTCCGAGTCCAGAGTCTGAGCCTGTGTCCAGAGTCCTTCCAGCTCTGGACAGTCGTAACATTATTCAATGTAAAAAGGAAGGAAATTTTAACACATGGTAGGACATGTGACACATGGTTGAACCTTGAGGACATTGTGCTAAGTGAAATAAGTTGGTCATAAGAGGACAGATGCTGTACAATTTCATGTGTATAAAGCACATATAGTCATCAAATTATAAAACCAGAATTAGAATGTCAGGGACTGGAGAAAAGTGAATGGAAAGTTGGTGTTTAATGGGGACGATTTCTGTTTGGAATGATGAAAAAGCTCTAGGTCTTTTTGTACAACAGTGTGAATTCATTTAACACTACTTAGCTGCAAACCTAAAGATGATTAAGTGGTAAAAAAAAATTACCTATATCTATATTGATGGATCTCTTTTTGGGCACAGACCTTGGAGAGTATCTCTGTGACTGTATTAATCCGTAACCAGTCAGAGGGTAAGCACTACACAGTGACCTGAACAGGGTATCTAATAGGTCCAATTAGTAAGCACTGATGAGACATAAGAGAGAGTGCTAGGAAACCCCAGAGCTGGGAAGACTCGTGAGAGGGTCAGCTTGGAGGGAGCTGGGCCTCAATGGAGAAGAGCATGTTTGAACCCACTACTCAGCAGGGAAATCTGCTGGTTTGTGTGCTCCAGGCTGGTGGGAAACAACCACGGTGCAGGTGCTGTGCCTGGTGGTCTAGGTACACATCAAACTTGGGGCATCAGGATGCAGCTGGAGGCCAAAAGTGGGGACCCTGAATCTAGAGGCCTAGGGAAGACAATCACCAAGGCAGGGCTGCAAGGTCACAAGGAATGTCTTTGGGGTGCATGACAGGGCACCAGCTATCCTGACCCCCACACCTCAGACCCCTTGATATCAGAGCTCCCTCCTGAACAGGGGGAGCCTAACATTTAGCTCACCAAGAAAGAGAATTGTCCAGGGGTATTTGGAGCTCAGAGGCAGTAAACTGGTACACTGACTTGGGGTAAAGAGGCCTCACTAACAGGAGGCAAAAAGAAATAACTGTAAAATAATGTAAAATGATTTTATCTGAATTTATTTATTTGAATAAAATCTGGTAAACTGGATTTCATAAAATTGAAAACTTCTGCTTATCAAATGACAGGATTAAGAAAATAAGAGATGACACATGGTTGAACCTTGAGGACATTGTGCTAAGTGAAATAAGTTGGTCATAAGAGGACAGATGCTGTACAATTTCATGTGTATAAAGCACATATAGTCATCAAATTATAAAACCAGAATTAGAATGTCAGGGACTGGAGAAAAGTGAATGGAAAGTTGGTGTTTAATGGGGACGATTTCTGTTTGGAATGATGAAAAAGCTCTAGGTCTTTTTGTACAACAGTGTGAATTCATTTAACACTACTTAGCTGCAAACCTAAAGATGATTAAGTGGTAAAAAAAAATTACCTATATCTATATTGATGGATCTCTTTTGGTCACAGACCTTGGAGAGTATCTCTGTGACTGTATTAATCCGTAACCAGTCAGAGGGTAAGCACTACACAGTGACCTGAACAGGGTATCTAATAGGTCCAATTAGTAAGCACTGATGAGACATAAGAGAGAGTGCTAGGAAACCCCAGAGCTGGGAAGACTCGTGAGAGGGTCAGCTTGGAGGGAGCTGGGCCTCAATGGAGAAGAGCATGTTTGAACCCACTACTCAGCAGGGAAATCTGCTGGTTTGTGTGCTCCAGGCTGGTGGGAAACAACCACGGTGCAGGTGCTGTGCCTGGTGGTCTAGGTACACATCAAACTTGGGGCATCAGGATGCAGCTGGAGGCCAAAAGTGGGGACCCTGAATCTAGAGGCCTAGGGAAGACAATCACCAAGGCAGGGCTGCAAGGTCACAAGGAATGTCTTTGGGGTGCATGACAGGGCACCAGCTATCCTGACCCCCACACCTCAGACCCCTTGATATCAGAGCTCCCTCCTGAACAGGGGGAGCCTAACATTTAGCTCACCAAGAAAGAGAATTGTCCAGGGGTATTTGGAGCTCAGAGGCAGTAAACTGGTACACTGACTTGGGGTAAAGAGGCCTCACTAACAGGAGGCAAAAAGAAATAACTGTAAAATAATGTAAAATGATTTTATCTGAATTTATTTATTTGAATAAAATCTGGTAAACTGGATTTCATAAAATTGAAAACTTCTGCTTATCAAATGACAGGATTAAGAAAATAAGAGATGACACATTTGGAAAAAACACCAGTATTTGAAAAGAACACACATGGCCGTAGTGTGTAAAGAACTCCTGTAAAAATCAAGACTAAAAAGATGAATAACCAAAAATTTTAAACAAGCCAAAGACTTGAACAGACACTTCACAAAAGAAGATGCACAAATGTCTAGCTCCTGAAAGTGTGCTCAGTGCTGTGTACTCATTAAAACATCAGTGAAGTACTTCTCCCAACAACTTTCATGTTGAAAAATTTGGAAGAGAGTAAATACCTGGTGTTATGGAGGGCATGGAGCAACTGGGGCTCATATTTTCCTGGTAAGAAATGATGTAGCCGCTTTGAAAATGGTCTAATGATTTCTTACAAATATACACAAGAGATTCCTTTCTATTTGCTCGAGAGGTGAAAACATGCTTGCACAAACCCTTACACACAGCCGTAAGAGTAGCTTTGTTATAACAGCCGCAAACAAGGGCCACCTTGATGTCTGTCAGCAGGTGAATGTGAAAACATGCTGGGTGCCCCTGTATTGGGATGGGCTTAGCGGGGAAGAGGGACGGCTGCTGCTCCATGAATAGCCCTGCTGAATCTCAGAAATATTTTGTCAGTGAATGAAGTCAGACACATAATAAATCAATCCGTTCAGTTGTGGTTCCAGAACAAGCAAGGTGGATCAGAACAGTGGTGGCCACTGTAGTGGGGAGAGAGGGCTTGACTGTGCAGGGGCCTGAGGGAATGTTCTTGGGGATGGCAGTGTCCTAAGACCTGACACTCATGATGGTCAACCTACACAGTTCTCAAAATACATCAATCTGGACCTCCAAGATGGGTGCTTTCTTGGTGTATGTGAGTGATAAGTTTCTGCTAAAATCTAAAGCAGGTCTCACCCTGTCTAGCCCTGCCCAGCCCACGGGATGCCACAGTCCAGTGGGCCCTCTCTGAGGTAGCCCTGGACTACTTAGAGGGAGACTCAGCCAAGCAGAGAGAAGGCCTGAAGATGGTGAGAGGACTCTGGAGAGGAGAAGTGGCTCCATAGGATGAATCAGCCAAGGATCAAGCTGTGAAATGGTATTTCACTCCACTGAGCAGACACCAGGCCAGTGGACTTTCTGCATGAACTCCTCCTGAACAGCCACGACTCCTTCTTTCTCATGAACGAAACTGTAGAGTTCTGAGGTGATGGATTGGAACTCAGTCACATGTGGTTGTTAAGAAGACAGGAAGAGGTGGTATCTATTTGGGGCAACCCAGTTAAAATTTAGGGGTTCAGTTACTAAGAATCAAGAGGGAAAGAATGGTTATCTTCCACCCAGGCAACAGGTGTATGGGCCAGTTATGTTCCATATCTCCCACTATCCCTCGCAGTGAGGGGTGGCCCTAAGATCTAAAGGGCCCTAAGTCTGCTGGGGAAATGCAGAGCTTTTTTTTTTTTTTTTCCCAGGATAAAAGAAATAGATGTAGCTGTTGGTCTCCTCCCTGCTTCTTCCTGGTCTGCACACAGACGTGATACCTGAAGCTGTGGGAGCTAAGTTGTGACCATGAGGGAACAATCCTAAGGAGAAGGCTAAAAAACCCCAAACAAGGGCCACCTTGATGTCTGTCAGCAGGTGAATGTGAAAACATGCTGGGTGCCCCTGTATTGGGATGGGCTTAGCGGGGAAGAGGGACGGCTGCTGCTCCGTGAATAGCCCTGCTGAATCTCAGAAATATTTTGTCAGTGAATGAAGTCAGACACATAATAAATCAATCCGTTCAGTTGTGGTTCCAGAACAAGCAAGGTGGATCAGAACAGTGGTGGCCACTGTAGTGGGGAGAGAGGGCTTGACTGTGCAGGGGCCTGAGGGAATGTTCTTGGGGATGGCAGTGTCCTAAGACCTGACACTCATGATGGTCAACCTACACAGTTCTCAAAATACATCAATCTGGACCTCCAAGATGGGTGCTTTCTTGGTGTATGTGAGTGATAAGTTTCTGCTAAAATCTAAAGCAGGTCTCACCCTGTCTAGCCCTGCCCAGCCCACGGGATGCCACAGTCCAGTGGGCCCCCTCTCTGAGGTAGCCCTGGACTACTTAGAGGGAGACTCAGCCAAGCAGAGAGAAGGCCTGAAGATGGTGAGAGGACTCTGGAGAGGAGAAGTGGCTCCATAGGATGAATCAGCCAAGGATCAAGCTGTGAAATGGTATTTCACTCCACTGAGCAGACACCAGGCCAGTGGACTTTCTGCATGAACTCCTCCTGAACAGCCACGACTCCCTTCTTTCTCATGAACGAAACTGTAGAGTTCTGAGGTGATGGATTGGAACTCAGTCACATGTGGTTGTTAAGAAGACAGGAAGAGGTGGTATCTATTTGGGGCAACCCAGTTAAAATTTAGGGGTTCAGTTACTAAGAATCAAGAGGGAAAGAATGGTTATCTTCCACCCAGGCAACAGGTGTATGGGCCAGTTATGTTCCATATCTCCCACTATCCCTCGCAGTGAGGGGTGGCCCTAAGATCTAAAGGGCCCTAAGTCTGCTGGGGAAATGCAGAGCTTTTTTTTTTTTTTTTTCCCAGGATAAAAGAAATAGATGTAGCTGTTGGTCTCCTCCCTGCTTCTTCCTGGTCTGCACACAGACGTGATACCTGAAGCTGTGGGAGCTAAGTTGTGACCATGAGGGAACAATCCTAAGGAGAAGGCTAAGGTCCCCAGAGTTATTGTCTACTCAACACCAAGCTTCTGCCCAGGTCTAATCTAGTGATGGGAGGGAAAAAAACTGTGTATTACATGATACCCCATCAATTCTTTCCCTGGTGGCTCAGACGGTAGATAATCTGCCTGTAATGCAGGAGACTCAGATTCGATCCCTGGGCATGGCAGTGCACTCTACTAGTCTTGCCTGGAGAATTCCCATGGACAGAAGAGCCTGGCGGCCTGCAGTCCATGGGGGTTGAAAAGAGTCGGACACAGCTGAGTGACTGAGTGCAGCACCATCAATTCCTAATGGACAGACAAAATTTAGCTTATAAACCAGCTGTGACAGCTGCTCCCAGGATGAGTTTTGTGGATTTGGTGAGTGCTAGGAATTTTCTGGCCGCTGTCTCCTGGGTCAGACTGCAGACCAGAAAGGAAGACACACACTTTGTGGCACAATTTGCGATGCTGCCTAACACCTCACTCACCCTGCCTTAATCATTTCTCCTGATGCCCCAGTTTCGAGGTAAAAGGTCAGCATCTCACCCACCTTGATGTTTCCACGACCAGAGGCCTCATGGCTCCTGGAACCCACCTCCAATCAGCCTGGTGCTTCTTTCCGTCCCTTGCTGGACTGGATCAGGAGCCCAGTGTGGAGGGGAGGAAAAACCTGAATCCATTCTAATTGGTGTGTGTTTTTAAACAACTTCTGGGAAACATAAGGGAAAAAGGCAGAAAAATAAGCACTGTTATTTGCAAATATGGCTGGAAATTTTAAACAAGAAAAGAGCGTCTGAAGTTCTCAACCCTATTGTCTTCTAGATGCACAGGGCCAAGGGTGAACCCCGCAGGTAGACCTAGTAGCAGTAATTGCTTCCTGCCCCTCACCACCGCTCAGGGCTTAACAGCCAGCTGAGCCAGAGCCCAAGGGAGGGAGTGCAGCTGTTAGGACCCATGTCCAACCTCTGCGAAGCCAGGCTAACCCCAGGAGCATCCCCATCTTAGGGGATGACGCAGGATGACACCACCATTGTTGGCCTTAGTGATGGCACGTGTTGTATCGAACACGTATGGAAGGAGGAACTGCCACCCCAGTGGGGAGCTGGGCCCCAGGATCCAAGGGCACAGGGGAGGGTGGATCCTAGGCCAAGGGATGTCACAGAACTGCCTGCAAGAGTCACTCGGGTCACAGCTACATTACACACCCATCCCCAGGTCAGTCACTGAACGGCAGGTTCCTCTCTGGAGGAGATCAGAGCCACCACGGCACCTGAGCCAAGTCAGAGGAAGCTGGGCGTCAGCTTCAAGGGTTAGCCATACCAAGTACAGGAGCCCGCGGGGGCAAGAACAGACTCACCTTCCCCCAGCCCTTGCCTTTTTCTTCCTCCCTTCCTTTCTCTCAGGCTCTCTCTCTCTCTCTCTCTTCCTGCTTCCATATTTCTCTTGCTTTCTCACCACTCCCTCTTGTTTTTGTCCATCTCTGGACAAGACTTTATAAGAACTCTACCCTTTACAAGAACTCTACGCATTCAAATCTCCATTTTCTCAGCATCCGTGTCAACAAATGCAGGCAGTGTGGTGAGGCAGTGGTCGTGTGTCCTCCCTTCACGTTGATGGATCGAGAGCTCGGCTCCACTTTAGAGGTATCTCCCATCCTCTGGCTGGACTGGTCATGTGACTGTAAGCGGAGCATGCCCTCCACCTCAGATCCTGCCTGTGAAATAGAACTAGATGGACAATCCCATGCGAAAGTTTGCAAAGTGCTCCCAGGTCGGGGCTGCTCTCTGCTCCTAATAATCACATCGCAGCATTAGATTTATGTCCTGCCTTTTAATTGTCCAGTTGCTTAGATCTGCTTTGGTCTCCCACAGGAGCCAAGACCAGGAGTCTCGGGGATGTTGGGCCATTCTCCTTCTCTCCTCCCTTTCAGCTCCAAGGCACTTCCCTAGTGGGCAGCCCCTGGCCCTGACACAGCAACTCTTTGCAGCCTGAGTGTTGATAATGGACCCTATTATGATCAAGGCCTCTCCTCCACCCATTAAGTTGCCACCCTCTGGACCTCAGTGTCCTTATCTATGAAATGGAATAATAGCACCCACAGTTTGGCTTGTTTGAGAGATGTGTGCAGGCCAGTCTTCCTCACTCCAGGACACCATTCACCAGGGTCACAGGTTGATGTTCCTTCAGTACCCAGGCCTGAGGAGGCAGCTCTAACATGATTCAGAGAAGTAAGACCAAACCCGAGGCCAGCCTTGAGATGAGTGGGTCCCTTGGGTTCCCTCTGCCCTCCCAAGCCCACGCCCTGGTGACTACCTTCTGCACCCACTCCTCTGGCCACCCCAGCCAACACAGGGCCTTCCCTCAGGGGTATGTAGTGGACGGTATACTCAGCCAGTGGTGGGCTGGGAGCAGAGGCCACCCTTAGGGGGATCCCTTGGTATCACTGGAGGCCTTGGACATCATCATGAACATCACAGGAGCCATGAGCATCACTGGGGACGGGTCCATCACAGGGGGTTGTGGACATTATGGGGGCCATTGATATTATGGGAGCTGTAGGTAGCAAGGGGGCCAAGGGCATCCTGGGTATCATGGACATAATGGGAGGACATGAACATCATGGAGGGATATCAGCATTGTGAGGCCACCAACTTCTGGAGCCAGGGAGGTGGGAGATGTCCCCAACCTTGGACTGGGCTCTCACCTCAGCCTGAGAGGGTGGCTCCAGGGTGCCCATCCCGTCCCCGGGGAGGCAGGACCAGGACTCTGACACCTTCTGAGTGTCCCTGCTCCTCCCTGCCTGTGCCCTCTCCTATGTCCACTCCTGGAGAAGTGTCACTTGGAGGAGACAGTGAAGCCAACAGACGTGCCTCTGACTAGGTAGGGATCAAAAAGACCAGCAACACTCTTTAAATTGCTTCTTCCAACTTTGTATCTGGTTATAAAACAATGTAGTGGTTTTTCCCTAATTAAGTGTGTTTGTATTACTGAAATAATTTAATTTTGCAACCTCTCCACACAACAGTCTACCGTCAGCTATGAGAAGCTGCACTACAAGCACCTCCTGTAGTGGTTATTTAGTATTCTATCATGGATGGGGAGACAAATTATTCTTTCCCTGGCATATGTTTAAGTTGCCTGCAATTTTTCATTACTTTTTATAATGGTATGGTGAATTATTCATAATGCTTTTATCATATTAAATAATATCACTTTACCATAGATTCCCAGCAGCAAAATTATGTGGGCCAGAGGATATAACTAGTCTAAAGGCCCTTAGTGTAGATTGTCAAGTGGTGTGGAACAGTCACTGTGTTTGTGCATGCTTGTCATGTAACAACTGTGGAAATTTGAGTACATTCAGGGTTTGTTGCAGAGAAGTAAGACCAAACCCGAGGCCAGCCTTGAGATGAGTGGGTCCCTTGGGTTCCCTCTGCCCTCCCAAGCCCACGCCCTGGTGACTACCTTCTGCACCCACTCCTCTGGCCACCCCAGCCAACACAGGGCCTTCCCTCAGGGGTATGTAGTGGACGGTATACTCAGCCAGTGGTGGGCTGGGAGCAGAGGCCACCCTTAGGGGGATCCCTTGGTATCACTGGAGGCCTTGGACATCATCATGAACATCACAGGAGCCATGAGCATCACTGGGGACGGGTCCATCACAGGGGGTTGTGGACATTATGGGGGCCATTGATATTATGGGAGCTGTAGGTAGCAAGGGGGCCAAGGGCATCCTGGGTATCATGGACATAATGGGAGGACATGAACATCATGGAGGGATATCAGCATTGTGAGGCCACCAACTTCTGGAGCCAGGGAGGTGGGAGATGTCCCCAACCTTGGACTGGGCTCTCACCTCAGCCTGAGAGGGTGGCTCCAGGGTGCCCATCCCGTCCCCGGGGAGGCAGGACCAGGACTCTGACACCTTCTGAGTGTCCCTGCTCCTCCCTGCCTGTGCCCTCTCCTATGTCCACTCCTGGAGAAGTGTCACTTGGAGGAGACAGTGAAGCCAACAGACGTGCCTCTGACTAGGTAGGGATCAAAAAGACCAGCAACACTCTTTAAATTGCTTCTTCCAACTTTGTATCTGGTTATAAAACAATGTAGTGGTTTTTCCCTAATTAAGTGTGTTTGTATTACTGAAATAATTTAATTTTGCAACCTCTCCACACAACAGTCTACCGTCAGCTATGAGAAGCTGCACTACAAGCACCTCCTGTAGTGGTTATTTAGTATTCTATCATGGATGGGGAGACAAATTATTCTTTCCCTGGCATATGTTTAAGTTGCCTGCAATTTTTCATTACTTTTTATAATGGTATGGTGAATTATTCATAATGCTTTCATCATATTAAATAATATCACTTTACCATAGATTCCCAGCAGCAAAATTATGTGGGCCAGAGGATATAACTAGTCTAAAGGCCCTTAGTGTAGATTGTCAAGTGGTGTGGAACAGTCACTGTGTTTGTGCATGCTTGTCATGTAACAACTGTGGAAATTTGAGTACATTCAGGGTTTGTTGCTCATTGCGAATCATGGTTTCAATACATAGGCCTTTAGTTTTGAGGCTACTTTTCAAAAATATGTAGTAATCATTTATATTTCTTTTGATTCACTGGCAGAGCTAATGCTCTGAGTTTGTCAAATTATTTTCTTGGCCTCATCTATCTGGGTGTGGTTACACGGCTAATTCTTACCACCTGAACGTGAGAGGAAGTGATCTGCTACTAGACTGAAATATGCTGGGACCATGGGCACCACTTGGTTGAAAAGACCCATACCCACATCAGGTGCATGTGAGTGAGAAATAAACCATGCTGTGTTAGCACCAAGATGCTGGAGTTTATCTGATGACAAAGCAGAGTTTGGCCTCTCGATCAAAATACTCACACTGGGGCTTCCCTGGTGGTCCAGTGGGTAAGGAGTCTGCCTTGCAGTGCAAGGGGCACCAGTTTGGTTCCTGACGTGAGAAGATCCCACGTGCCACAGAGCGGCTGGACCTGTGTGTCCAATTACAAGCCAGCACTCTGGAGTGCATGCACCCGGAGCCAGTGCTCTGCAACGAGAGAGGCCACCGCGATGGGAGGCCCACACAGGCCAAATAATAGAGATGGATGAAAATAAATGAATGATGACTTAGATGCAAAAAAAGAAGAAAAAAACCCTCATACTGTTAGGTATCTATCACTTAGAAACAAGTAAGTGGCTTTAAAAAATAATCAGGAACATACATGTCTGTGAACAACAAAACTCTGTAAAACCTTTAAAATAAAGAATTAAAAAAAAAATCAGGGCTTCCCCTGGTGGTTCAGTGGATAAGGACACCGCCTTGCAGTGCAAGGGGTGCCGGTTCGAGCCCTGGCCTGGGAAGATCCCACGTGCCGCGGAGCGACTGGACTGATGCGTCCAATCACTGAGCTGGAGCTCTGGAGCGCGTGCGCCCAGAGCTGGCGCTCTGCAACAACAGAGGCCACCGCGATGGGAGGCCCACAGGAGCCAGGGAACAAAGACGGATGAAAATAGAGAAATGAAAGACCAATAGAAGTGGCCCGCCTGCTCCCTCCCTCCCCAACCTGATCCCCACCCAAAATAAATAAATAAATAAATCTTTAAAAAAAAAAAAAATCAGTTATGGGGCTTCCCTGGTGGTCCAGTGGCTAAGACTCTGGTTCCCAATGCAAGAGGCCTGGGTTCAATCCTCGTCAGGGAATTAGATCCCATATGCCGCAACTAACAGTTCACATGCCGCAACTATGACCCAAATTCAGTGAAATATATAAATAAAACAAAACATTTTAAAAAGTAATAATGATCAGTTAGTGTCTCTGATGGTTTCTGTGGGTTAAGAATTCAGAAGTGACTCTGTAGGGTGGCTCTGGCGCAGAGCCTCCCATGAGGCTGCAGTGTGGTGTCCACTGTGGCCACGTCTCACTGGAGATTTGACTGGAGCTGGGGTGCACTTCCAAGGTGATTCACTCCCTCGTGGGCAACTGGTGCCAGTGGCCATGGCTCAGGGGGATTAGCCCCTCCCACCGTGGACTCTTGTCACTGCTGCTTGAGCATTCTCACAATATGGCAGCTAGCTCCCTCAGAGAGAGTGACCCAGGAGAGAGAGATGGAAGCCACAGTGCACTCTATGACCCAGCCACAGAAGTCACATGCTCTCCCCTCTGCTGTAACTTATTGACCATATAGGCTAGCCTTGATTACTGTAAGAAGAGACTATAGAAGGGTGTGAATAGGAAAGCAAGGATTATTGAAGCCATCTTGAAAGTCAGTTGTCTCACTTCCGAAATCTACTATAGATATTTATTCTTTAAAAAAAGTCATAAATAGGGCTTCCCCTGGTGGTTCGGTGGGTGGGGACACCACCTTGCAGTGCAAGGGGCGCCAGTTCGATCCCTGGCCTGGGAAGATCCCACGTGCCGCGGAGCAGCTGGACTGATGTGTCCAATCGCCGAGCCGAAGCTCTGGAGCGCATGTTCCCAGAGCCGGCGCTCTGTGACAACAGAGGCCACCGCGATGGGAGGCCCACAGGAGCCAAAGAACAAAGACGGATGAAAATAGAGAAATGGAAGACCAATGGAAGTGGCCCGCCCGCTCCCCTCCCTCCCCAACCTGATCCCCGCCCAAAATAAATAATAAATAAATAAATCTTTAAAAAAAAGTCATAAATAGGGCTTCCCTGGTGGCTCAGGTGTAAAGAATCTGCCTGCTAATTCAGGGAACACAGGTCTGATCCCTGATCCAGGAAGATGCCACATGTCTCAGAGTACGCCTTTGCCCCACAACCATTGAGCCTGTGCTCTAGAGCCCTGGAGCCACAACAACTGAGCCCATAAGCTGCAACTATTGAAGTCAGAGCATCCCTAGAGCTCATGCTTCACAACAAGAGAAGCCCCACAATGCCCACGCACTGCACCTAGAGAAAGGTCCACGTGGCAATGAGGACCTAGAACAACCAAAAATATAGATAAACAAAGTTTTTTTTAAAAATGACCATAGGTATGCACAAAGATTTAGATACCAGGAGAGGACAGTCATTAGTGTATTGCTTTTAGAAGCAGAAAAAAAGGGGAGGAACATAATGTCCATAAAGTTGAGTAAGGCATAATATGACATGAAAATAGAATTATATGCAGTTATATGTTGCAGAGTCATTCTTATGACATGGAAAGATGAATTTACAACATAATTAAGTGACCAAACAACACAAGCAGAATGATTCTGTTGTGTAGGGAACACATCTTTTTTTGTATTATTTGTTTATTTTTGATTGCCCTGGGTCAGTGCTGCTGCATGTGGACTTTCTCTAGTTGTGGCAAGGAGAGGCTCCTCTTGGCTGTGGTGGGTGGGGTTCTGATTGTGGTGGCTTCTCTTGTTGCAGAGCACAGGCTCAGTAGTTGTGGCACATGCGTGTACCTGCAGCACATGTGCATACCTGCTTCGTGACATGTGGAATCTTTCCAAACCAGGGATCAAACCCATATGCCCTACACTGGCGGTCGGATTCTCATCCACTGTACCACAAGGGAAGTCCTAAAGTACATGTCTTTACATAAAAGCACAGAACATGCAAGAAAGGCTCTCCATCTGGTAATCTAGATTATAGGAGCATGTATCCACACACCTCTTCAGTTGTGAGGGAAGGACACTTTCCCACCATGCTGATCTCGGCTTCGGTTTACAGGTTTAGTCACCCTCCCCAACCTGATCCCCGCCCAAAATAAATAATAAATAAATAAATCTTTAAAAAAAAGTCATAAATAGGGCTTCCCTGGTGGCTCAGGTGTAAAGAATCTGCCTGCTAATTCAGGGAACACAGGTCTGATCCCTGATCCAGGAAGATGCCACATGTCTCAGAGTACGCCTTTGCCCCACAACCATTGAGCCTGTGCTCTAGAGCCCTGGAGCCACAACAACTGAGCCCATAAGCTGCAACTATTGAAGTCAGAGCATCCCTAGAGCTCATGCTTCACAACAAGAGAAGCCCCACAATGCCCACGCACTGCACCTAGAGAAAGGTCCACGTGGCAATGAGGACCTAGAACAACCAAAAATATAGATAAACAAAGTTTTTTTTAAAAATGACCATAGGTATGCACAAAGATTTAGATACCAGGAGAGGACAGTCATTAGTGTATTGCTTTTAGAAGCAGAAAAAAAGGGGAGGAACATAATGTCCATAAAGTTGAGTAAGGCATAATATGACATGAAAATAGAATTATATGCAGTTATATGTTGCAGAGTCATTCTTATGACATGGAAAGATGAATTTACAACATAATTAAGTGACCAAACAACACAAGCAGAATGATTCTGTTGTGTAGGGAACACATCTTTTTTTGTATTATTTGTTTATTTTTGATTGCCCTGGGTCAGTGCTGCTGCATGTGGACTTTCTCTAGTTGTGGCAAGGAGAGGCTCCTCTTGGCTGTGGTGGGTGGGGTTCTGATTGTGGTGGCTTCTCTTGTTGCAGAGCACAGGCTCAGTAGTTGTGGCACATGCGTGTACCTGCAGCACATGTGCATACCTGCTTCGTGACATGTGGAATCTTTCCAAACCAGGGATCAAACCCATATGCCCTACACTGGCGGTCGGATTCTCATCCACTGTACCACAAGGGAAGTCCTAAAGTACATGTCTTTACATAAAAGCACAGAACATGCAAGAAAGGCTCTCCATCTGGTAATCTAGATTATAGACGAGCATGTATCCACACACCTCTTCAGTTGTGAGGGAAGGACACTTTCCCACCATGCTGATCTCGGGCTTGGCCTAACAGCTTGCTCTGCCAGCACCATCAGCAGCTGATTCCAGTCTTAAACCTTCAGAGGACTTGCATGCTGTTCTTGCCAGTCTGGGAACTCTGGACTCCCGACAAGAGAGGAGCATCCGAGCAGCAGGCAGTCCCAGGAGAATGGGACACGTGTGGCACAGACCTGGACCAAATCCCAAGCTGAGCCGAGCCCCAGCCAGCCCACTGGTGCGAGGGCAAGACACACACACACACCCTTACCCCCAACACCTCCTAGGGTTCACAGTGGCTGCGACTGACCATACAACATCAAAATAGGAAAAGTGTTATTTCTGCGTGATAGTCATTTTACTTTTTTCCTCTTACCTTCATTTTCTAAAATTTCTGAAATGAACATAATATATTATTATATTATCTAATTATATATTTTATTCAATACTTATGCATATTATATTTATTACTTAATTATAATGTCTTATTATTTCTATAAAGTTTGTTTATATGTGTTATTATTTGTTTACATGTTTGTTTGTTTTTTTAAGATTTATTTATTTATTTTGGGCGGGGTCGGGTTGGGGAGGGAGGGGAGCGGGCGGGCCACTTCTATTGGTCTTTCTCTATTTTCATCCGTCTTTGTTCTTTGGCCCATGTGGGCCTCCCATCGCGGTGGCGTCTGTCGTCACAGAGCGCCGGCTCTGGGCGCATACGCGCCAGAGCTCCGGGCTCGGCAATTGGACACATCAGTCCAGCCGCTCCGCGGCACGTGGGATCTTCCCAGGCCAGGGCTCGAACCGGCGCCCCTTGCACTGCAAGGCAGTGTCCTTACCCACTGGACCACCAGGGGAAGCCCTGTTTACATGTTTTTATATAAAGAAATGTGTATGTATAAAACAAGCCTTGGGGATGTTTAAAAATAAAACCTTGTCCTTAAGCCACTCTGTCTTTCTGTTCCCAGCCTTCTGCAGGCACACGGTAACTAGTAATAATTCCAATGCACATTTTGATATCCTATCTTCTGTCTGCAGTTCCAAAAACTCTTCTCTGCAGTAACAAATATGTCCTGGAGCATTTACAGTGACTGAATATTCCACCAAGTGAGTGTAGCATAGCAAGTGTTTGTGCTTTCCTGCTGGGAATTTAAGTTACAGGCACAAGTTCTTCTAGTGTGCTTTGCTATATTCTGCTTTGTACATACTGCATTTTTCACAAATTGAAGGTTTGTGGCAACTTTGTGTCAGATCATAGCATTTTTTAGCAATAAAGTAGCAACTGAGCTACTTCTTAACCTCTCCAAAACCTTAGAAGCATTGACTTCAGCACACTAAATTTTTAAAAAATGGTGTTGAGGTGCCAGATAAGACTTCATTGTTGCTTAATTGTGCATTTTTGGAGGAACATTATAGGCAGAAGGAGTAGCACAAGCAAGCAGCGCAAACTGGGAGCAATTGCCATGTTCAGAAACACAAGTCACTTCCTGGAACGTGATGCCATCTGGTCTCATCTTACTGAGAGGGTGTCAGGTAAGACATTGATGCACATCATTCCCCTTGCAGAGCACCACCAACAGAAGCTCAACCTGTGCTTTCATGTCTCCCTTTCTTCCCTCTCTCACTACCTCTCCCTCCTTTTTCCTCTTTCTCTAACAGTTTTAGCAAAAGAGGAATCCGCGAGTCCT
The DNA here is from genome assembly GCA_022376925.1 of Tragulus kanchil. NCBI lineage: Eukaryota > Metazoa > Chordata > Mammalia > Artiodactyla > Tragulidae > Tragulus > Tragulus kanchil. The sequence continues at coordinate 88,764,848 of JAIOJX010000023.1, read as the reverse complement.
CTGCCCAGGATAGGGTGAGTAACTCACATAAAAAAGGGACAAGTAGCACAGCCTGGAGAAAGAGCTGGAAAACTGACACCCTCAGAGCAGGAGAGCCCAGCCCTGCTGGCACTCAGTGAAAGGCTATTTCTGTCCTCCCTGTATTCAGAGGGAGACACACCATCCAGTCCAATAAATGCCCCTTTGTGCTGGCTGGGTTTCCATTAACTTATGAGATGCCTTTAGTGAGAGCTGGTTGTACCCTGTCCTGGCTTCTGCCCAGCAAAAGGCTTGCCAGCCTGGATACCAGAAGAGTCAGCAACAGGAAATGGGCAGTTGGGGGAGACACCCTGGAAATTTCAGCCTCTGCACAGTACAGACATCGCCCATGGGCTAGACGGGCAGCTGGCCCCACAGAGAACTGTGGGTCACGTGCAGGGGCTGGCTCTTGGACCAGTCTTGCGTATATAGCTGGAGGTCCCAGTGGTCTGGTGGTTCAGCTCCCAAGCAGCGGTAACCCCAGAACCAGCCCCTGGGTTACCCAGCTCCCATCCCACTCCATGTTGGACCAGGAAGACCTGTTCCTGAAGGGACATGCCAGTTCACCCCCAAACCTCCATACACCCTCCCTTAGATGGGAGGTAGCAGCTGTGGAATTGAATCACCCAGCTTCCAAATTCTTCCAATCAGCCTTGGCTAGAAGCAAGGAAGGAACCAGGGGCTAGCCAAGTAACTGGATTCAGGAGAAGTTTGAAAGAAGAGGCTATGGAGACCAACATTTTCAGACTGAGAAGCCCACCCCAGGCATTACAGAGACAGGCAGGAGACAGAGGGTAAAGGGCAAGTTAAAGTGAAACCATCTTGCTCCCTTACCTGGCTGCCCTGCAGTTGTCCTTAGCAAACGGAGTCCTCTGGGACCCTGGCTTTTGACAACATAGGCTTTACCAGGATGAAGGCAGCCTTGCCATCTGTTGGACCAAATTTGCTCGTCAACTGTGAGAAATGACCTATGACAGGAGATTACCTGGTCATCAGGAACCCAGCCAAAGACGGCCGGCTGACCCTGGAACCTGTACAGGATCCCTCTTTAGGACTCTTTTCTGCGTGGATTTATGCAATAAAATATCTGAAAATGATGCCTTTGCATGCATGTGTGCTAAGTTGCTTCAGTTGTGTCTGACTCTTTGAGACCACTATGGACTGTAGCTCAAGCTGTCTCTGTCCATAGGATTCTCCAGGCAGGCTGGAGTGAGAGGTTGTGCCTTCCCAACCCAGGGATTGAACTCTCATCTCCTGTGTCTCCTGTATTGGCCATGGGCTTTTTTTTTTTTTTTTTTAATTAATGCATTCTATTTATTTATTTATTTTTGGCTATTCTGGGTTTTCACTGCTGCTGGAGGCTCTTCTCTAGTGGCAGGAAGTGAGGGTACTCTCTAATTGAAGTAAGCAGGCTTCTTGTTCTGGTGACTTTTCTTGTTGTGGAATGCAGGCTCTAGGGCACCTGAACTTCAATAGTTGCGGCACATGGGTTCAATACAGGCTTCAGTGGTTGCGGCTCCGAGGCTCTAGAACACAGGCTCAATAGTTGTGGCTCACGGGCTCAGTTGCTCCACAGAATGTGGGATCTTCCCAGATCAGGGATCGAAGCCATGTCTCCTGCATTGGCAGGTGAACTCTTCACCACTGAGCTACCAGGGAAGCCCGGCCAGTGGGTTCTTTACCACTAGGCTTCCTGGGAAGCCCACCATGCTACACTGAGAAGTCTTAACTTTTCCATAGCAGGAGACACATGCCCTGCGCTGAAGGGTGTTTAGTGAGAGCCTCTGTGCAGAAGTTCAGGACCCTGGTAGGTGCTCAGAAGTGGGGTCTCCTTCCTTCTGCACCCCTCAGCTAAATCCACTTGACTCAAATTGCCACCCTGGGGCTCAGAGTGAGGTCTCCAGAGCAGCCATACTTGCTTCCCAGGACCTGGGTGGACATGCAGAGGTGGCTGCAGGCGATGTCCCTCAGCAGTTCTGATGCTGGCCCAACCAGGATCAGAACAAGGACACCCATTTAGATAGCCCAGGGCCCTCTGTCCCCTCCCCACCTCGGAGCAGGAGAGATCCATGTCTGGGCTCAAAGCCTCTGTCCTGTTGTGGCTCCTAGAGCATTTTCAGGGGTCTGCCTTAGGAAAGTGAAGCCATGGAATCATGGGTCAGCCTGGAATATGAGGTGGGCCATGCTTCTCCAAGGAAGAGAAGAAAAGGTCTGAGGCAGCTGAGTGCTCCTGCGGGACTCACCTCAGCCTCATGGTGGCCCCCAGCACCCATCTGGGACAGGTGGGTTGGACTCAGGAGACCTGAGTTCAAATTTCAGCTCTGGGAGACTTAGTTTCCCTGCTTGCAGAATGGGTGCATAGTGCGACCATGAGCACCAAAGCTTCAGGCTGGGCTCCCTTAGCAACACCTGCTAGTTCCACCCTTGGCTTCTCAGTGGCAATGTCTCCACTTGTCCACAACCTGTGGGAAGCTGTGGGTGCTAACAGAGACAGCCCCCGGACTGAGCTTCCAGACCCTCAGTGGGGGTAGGGTCCTGGAAGGTGGTGGGAGAGAGCTGGAGGAGGGGGAAAGCATGCCCTCAGGGGCATCTTGGGGTTTCCCAGAGGAGGCAGTCCCCAGACCTAGATAATGAGGAGACAGACCCTGGGCAGGGGAAGGCAGAGGGTGGGGTGGGGCAGGCGTGAGGGCTTTGGGCTGGATATACACAGACCCCGCCAGTCCCTCAGCAACGTTTCTCTCAGCACCTGGTGTGGAGCTTTCAGATCCAGCTGACTATGGCGGCGGAGCCACCACCAGTCCACAGGACCTCTTCATGGCCTGGGTTTGGGCTCTCTGCCCAGCTGGTTCCCTGGACAACGCAAGGCTAGCAATTGACCTCTGGGAGGAGCGGGGGCTACCTAGACTGAACCGGCCGCTCAGAAGTGGGGTCTCCTTCCTTCTGCACCCCTCAGCTAAATCCACTTGACTCAAATTGCCACCCTGGGGCTCAGAGTGAGGTCTCCAGAGCAGCCATACTTGCTTCCCAGGACCTGGGTGGACATGCAGAGGTGGCTGCAGGCGATGTCCCTCAGCAGTTCTGATGCTGGCCCAACCAGGATCAGAACAAGGACACCCATTTAGATAGCCCAGGGCCCTCTGTCCCCTCCCCACCTCGGAGCAGGAGAGATCCATGTCTGGGCTCAAAGCCTCTGTCCTGTTGTGGCTCCTAGAGCATTTTCAGGGGTCTGCCTTAGGAAAGTGAAGCCATGGAATCATGGGTCAGCCTGGAATATGAGGTGGGCCATGCTTCTCCAAGGAAGAGAAGAAAGGTCTGAGGCAGCTGAGTGCTCCTGCGGGACTCACCTCAGCCTCATGGTGGCCCCCAGCACCCATCTGGGACAGGTGGGTTGGACTCAGGAGACCTGAGTTCAAATTTCAGCTCTGGGAGACTTAGTTTCCCTGCTTGCAGAATGGGTGCATAGTGCGACCATGAGCACCAAAGCTTCAGGCTGGGCTCCCTTAGCAACACCTGCTAGTTCCACCCTTGGCTTCTCAGTGGCAATGTCTCCACTTGTCCACAACCTGTGGGAAGCTGTGGGTGCTAACAGAGACAGCCCCCGGACTGAGCTTCCAGACCCTCAGTGGGGGTAGGGTCCTGGAAGGTGGTGGGAGAGAGCTGGAGGAGGGGGAAAGCATGCCCTCAGGGGCATCTTGGGGTTTCCCAGAGGAGGCAGTCCCCAGACCTAGATAATGAGGAGACAGACCCTGGGCAGGGGAAGGCAGAGGGTGGGGTGGGGCAGGCGTGAGGGCTTTGGGCTGGATATACACAGACCCCGCCAGTCCCTCAGCAACGTTTCTCTCAGCACCTGGTGTGGAGCTTTCAGATCCAGCTGACTATGGCGGCGGAGCCACCACCAGTCCACAGGACCTCTTCATGGCCTGGGTTTGGGCTCTCTGCCCAGCTGGTTCCCTGGACAACGCAAGGCTAGCAATTGACCTCTGGGAGGAGCGGGGGCTACCTAGACTGAACCGGACCTGCTGCCAGCAGGCACTCTGCCAAACCACAAACCACCTACCCCACCTGAGCTCCAGATGCCTTCCCTCGCCCCCACACTCACCTGTGGCCGGCCCAGTGGCTTCATGGTCTGAGTCAGTGGTCAGGGTCAGAGCCAAGAATATGGAGCCCCATTATTAGTGGTTTGCAAAACACAGGCTGGACTGAGCTGGCTTGGCTGAGGGACTCCTGAAGACCAGACAAAGCAGCCATGGCCAGGGCATGCCCCAGGCAGCCACCAGGCATGGGCTGAGGGTTAGCAATACCTGGAGCTTTGGGTCCAGTTGAGGGGAGAAGGCAGTTAACCCACAAGCAACAAACATGTTGCTGTCAGGGGCTGACCCAGGGCACAAGGTGAGGGAGGCCAAGGGCTACCACAGACAGGTGGTGTACGATCAGATGTCATGAAGAAGCTGGCCACACGGAGACCTGGGGATGGGATCTTCAGGTGGGGAACACAGAGAACGGTAAGGTCATGAAGCAGAAATGAGTCCAAGGAACAAACAGAAGGGTGATGAGGAGGCTGAGGAGAGGGGAGGATACAGGGGTGTCAGGCTATAGGTCCCAAGAATGAGGGTTTTCATGAGAAGACTTCAGAGGAACTTAAGCTGGTCTGTGATATAACCTGATGTACTTTTTCAAAATAGGACCATGGGGAGGAGTGAGTGTTTTAATCTGTGAATGTCCTGTGTTTAAAGAAAATAAAAACTTTATCAATGAAAAATATAACACATAGAAACTAGGATTGAGATCAGTTGTATTAGGGGAAAAAATTCCAGTACCCTAAAATAAGGTAGATTTTTTTTTCACACTTTAGAAGGATTGAGGTTGGCAGCCTAGGGAAGGCCTGTGCTCCAAGGGGCCACAGGCTCCTTCTATCTTCTGTCTTTCACTTTGTTGTGTGAGACTCCTATGCCCAGCATTATGGTCCAATACAGCTGCTGGAGCTCCAGTCATTCTATCCATATTCCAGCCAATAGGAAGGCAGAAATTAAAAAAAAAAAAATGACTTACCCTCTCTATTTAAAGTTCCTTTCCTACGGTTGCACAATCCCTTCCTTTGCGAGAATGTAGCCACACTTCGATGTAGGAGAAGTTCAGAAATGCAGGAGAGACCCTTATTCTGGGAAACCATTTGCTGAGCTAAAAATCAGGAGTCTGTGAGTGAGGGAGAGGGGAAGAATCAATTGTAGGGATGACCACTATCATTGCTAACTCTGATCTGCTTCTGGGCATAAGGACTTTTTTAGGCACAGATACCTACAGATGGCAAGTGGAATTAACCCCCTGGGGACTGGGGAGGGACCGATGCACAGACAGTAGGACAGACAAGCAGATCAAGGGTCCACGGAGGAAGCAGCAGCTCACTGCTCTCTCCACAGTGCTGGGTGGGCACCTCCAAGCCAGCCGACCTGCCTCTCAGGCACTCTGTTGATGACTACAGTAGAGCGCCACCCTTGTCCTTAAAAGGGCGTGAGGACACAGAACCTCCTCACAGGCCTGGCCTCCCTCCTCTGTCCTCTTGGAAATGGGTGGCAGCCCTGCCCTGCCGCCTGGCTCTGTGCACTCAGCTGGGGGGCACTGTGGTACCTGTAAGTGCTTGATGCTGCCATGGCATGGCATGTCTTCCCTCGAGTGGGTGGCAGGCAGGTGGGCCACTAGCTCCCAGGCAGTACCCATTGCCCCTGGCCGACAGCCAGCTGGTCCTCCCCTCCTCCTGCACTCCCTGGTGCTGGACATGATGTGTGGGCTGGCCTGGGCCCTGGCACAGGCAGGAGCTTTAGCTGCAAAGTCAGCCTCCCAGAGCAGGATGGAGCACAGGCCGGCCTCACTCAGCCTGGGGCACCTCATATATGCCTCTGCACCTTTCCAACCTTGGTCTCTCACTCTCTCTCTGTAAAATGGAAATGCCATCCCTGTCTCCTTGCCTGTCCGAGATGGAAAAGAACCAGGGATTTGGCCATATTTGAAGGTTCCCATTCAGCTGGTCTACCTGAACGCACGTCTTCCCAGATCCCAGGTAGTGCAGCCATGCTCTCCTCACATTGATTCAGGGCCACAGGCTGTCTCTCCCCGTCTTGGTGCTGTATGGGGTAGAGTGGGGCCCAGGTCCTTACAGCCATGAGACCCCATCCCTCTTGATGACAAATGAAGCCACCTGGGTGTCCTGGTCTCTGTCACACCCAGAGCATGAAGCCACAGTCCTAAGAGCCACCTGACTCTGGGGTCCACCCGAGGGGATGTGGCCCCTAAGTAACAGTGGCCAGCAGGACTTCAGCACCTGGTCAAGGTGGCAGCATGAGGAGGGGGTGAGGTCAAAGGCATCATCCCCCGCCTTGCCGGGGGCTGGTCTGGGCTTCGCCTGGGCTGGGTCACTCCATCTTTGCAGCATCTCCATTTTACAGACAGGAAATACATCCCCAGTCATACAGCTTGCAACAGGCAGGTGAACTAACTGCCTCGCTGTGTCTGCGTGTCTGCACGTGTATATTGGTCGCACATGCAGGCCCACTGTTGTGTGTCTCTTTGCTGTAGCACAGCCCCTGTCCCTGTCCCTCCCCAGCCCGCCTTCTCTCCTGGGACATTCCCCAGTGTTTACTTCCCCATGGGCCCAAGCCTCACAGGCAGAATCTGAGAACTGGCCTTCAATACACATGCTGGTCTCTCCAACATGAGAATTTGACACCAGCTAGATGGGAGGACACACAGTAGATACTGCTCCTTTCAGTCTGTCCTGGAGACCATCTGGTAAACAGACAGCACAGCCAACAAGGATGATAAAACAGACTAAGGAAGTCCCTCCCTGAGGACAGGCCCTCTGGAGGATGAGATCCTGCCAAGTGCTGATCACGTTGCCCGAAGCTCTACTCTGGGAAGGCGAAGTGCCGGCCTGGGTCCCCGGTGGTCAGTACAGAGCATGGTTACAACCCAGGTCTAAATGCCCAATTATTCAACCATGATCTCTCCTGGCTTCTTCCTTCTGAACAGAGGGAATAACAAACCTCAGCACAGAGATGCCACAGGACCCACACAAAAGACGCTGGTGACATCCACCGAAATCCACACACCCAGTGAACAGGCAGGAACAGAGCCTTCTCAGGCACGCTCTTCCCATCTCCTTCTGTCTGCCCCACCCCGCATCTGGAACCTCCCCTGCTCCCTCAGGGCCCTGTTTCCTGGCTGCCCCCTCCCTAGTCCCTCCAGGAGCCAGACGGCTGCTGCAGCAGGTAAGTGAGTGCTTTTGTATGAATGCCAACTTAATAAGTTCTGGCTTTCTAGCTGCTCATGCTTGGCTTGGGTCATGTAAGAATAACAGTAACTGCTATTTGTTAATGGCCACCATGACCAGGTCTGACCAGACTCCCAGGCACTGCTGTTCCACTCATGGTGGCCTTCTGAATTAGGACTGAGGCAGTAGCCACCTCTGTGAATTTCAGTTTCCTCAGCTATGAAGCAGTGGGACAACAGCAGTTCTTCCTTCACCAGACAGCTGTGGGTGGGCAGAACTGATGCCCTGTTAAGATGCACTGGGCCCTTAGCAGTGCCGCAAGTGGGCAGGCCCTGCCCACACCTGCAAAAAATGGAGGCCTGTTGGTCTGAGCTGTGGCTGCAGGACTTCAGGGCTGTGGTCAGGACAAGTTCCCAGGCAGCCCACATGGACCCTAGACCCCAGGGTCCCACCATGGACAGAACACTGAAGGATCAAGTCCAAACAACCCACTGAACAGAGGAGGAAATTAGCCACATCATACAGTCACTGTGCACCCAGCTGGGTTTAGCCAGGGCTGTGGGTATCCCCAGGCCCCAACCTTTCCCTCACCACAAATGATGTGGACACACAAGCAGCTCAGGAGGAGGGCCTGGCGCAGGGTTAAGCAGAAGATTCCTTTTTACTGGTAAATCTCCAGGGTGACTTGCATTTTCCACGCCTTCAGTTTCACTTTCAAAATTCAATCTATGGACTTCCTTGGTGGTCCAGTGGTTGGAAGTCTGCCTGCCAATGCCAGTTCGACTGTCCCCTGGGGGAACTGGACATGCTGTGGAGCAGCTAAGCCCACCCACTGCAACTACTGAGCTTATGCACCCTAGAGCCTGTGCTCCCCAACAAGAGAAGCTGTTGCGAGGAGAAGTCAGTTCTATGTTGAAGTTGTTTCTCTGACGGGCTTTCCATTGCTTTTATTATTATAGTCATACAGAATGGCTTGCCTCAGAGAATCCTGCCCCTCTGCCAGACTGCTAAACTATGGTGCCTTTTTAGAGTACAGGGAAGTTTGACCTTAGTGTACGAAATGAAGCAGGGCAAAGGCTAAGAGTTTTGCCAAGAGAACGCACTGGTCATAGGAAACACCCTCTTCCCCCCACCACACAAGAAGAACGACTCAGTTGACTTGGGTCATGTAAGAATAACAGTAACTGCGGCCACCATGGTCTGGCCAGACTCCCAGGCACTGCTGTTCCACTCATGGTGGCCTTCTGAATTAGGACTGAGGCAGTAGCCACCTCTGTGAATTTCAGTTTCCTCAGCTATGAAGCAGTGGGACAACAGCAGTTCTTCCTTCACCAGACAGCTGTGGGTGGGCAGAACTGATGCCCTGTTAAGATGCACTGGGCCCTTAGCAGTGCCAAGTGGGCAGGCCCTGCCCACACCTGCAAAAAATGGAGGCCTGTTGGTCTGAGCTGTGGCTGCAGGACTTCAGGGCTGTGGTCAGGACAAGTTCCCAGGCAGCCCACATGGACCCTAGACCCCAGGGTCCCACCATGGACAGAACACTGAAGGATCAAGTCCAAACAACCCACTGAACAGAGGAGGAAATTAGCCACATCATACAGTCACTGTGCACCCAGCTGGGTTTAGCCAGGGCTGTGGGTATCCCCAGGCCCCAACCTTTCCCTCACCACAAATGATGTGGACACACAAGCAGCTCAGAAGGAGGGCCTGGCGCAGGGTTAAGCAGAAGATTCCTTTTTACTGGTAAATCTCCAGGGTGACTTGCATTTTCCACGCTTTCAGTTTCACTTTCAAAATTCAATCTATGGACTTCCTTGGTGGTCCAGTGGTTGGAAGTCTGCCTGCCAATGCCAGTTCGACTGTCCCCTGGGGGAACTGGACATGCTGTGGAGCAGCTAAGCCCACCCACTGCAACTACTGAGCTTATGCACCCTAGAGCCTGTGCTCCCCAACAAGAGAAGCTGTTGCGAGGAGAAGTCAGTTCTATGTTGAAGTTGTTTCTCTGACGGGCTTTCCATTGCTTTTATTATTATAGTCATACAGAATGGCTTGCCTCAGAGAATCCTGCCCCTCTGCCAGACTGCTAAACTATGGTGCCTTTTTAGAGTACAGGGAAGTTTGACCTTAGTGTACGAAATGAAGCAGGGCAAAGGCTAAGAGTTTTGCCAAGAGAACGCACTGGTCATAGGAAACACCCTCTTCCAACCACACAAGAGACGACTCAGTTGACTTCTGGCCATCACCAGACGGTCAATACTGAAATCAAATTGATTATATGCTTTGCAGCTGAAGATGGAGAAGCTCTATACAGTGAGCAAAAACAAGACCTGGAGCTGACTGTGGCTCAGATCATGAACTCTTTATTGCAAAATTCAGAATTAACTTGAAGAAAGCAGGGAAAACCACTAGGCCATTCAGGTATGACCTAAATCAAATACCTTACAATTTTACAGTAAAAGTGACAAATAGATTCAAGGGATTAGATCTGGTAGACAGAGTGCCTGAAGAACTATGTTCATTCATAACATTGTACAGGAGGTAGTGAACAAAACCATCCCCAAGAAAAAGAAATTCAAAAAGGCAAAATGGTTCTCTGAGGAGATCTTACAAATAGCTGAGAAAAAGGATCTGAAAGGCCAAGAAGAAAAGAAAAGATATATTCATCTGAATGCAGAGTTCTAAAGACTAGCAAGAGAGATAAGAAAGCCTTCTTAAGTGAACAATGCAAAGAAACAGAGGAAAAAAATAGAATGAGAAAGACTAGCAATCTCTACAAGAAAATTAGAGATACCAAGGGAATATTTCATGCAAAGATAGGCACAATAAAGGACAGAAATGGTATGGACCTAACAGAAACAGAAGATATTAAGAATTCTACACGTGGCAAGAAGACTTAGAAGAACTATACAAAAAAGAACTGAATGAGCTAGATGACCACAATGGTATGATCACTCACCTAGAGTCAGACATATCACAGTGCAAAGAAAGTGGGCCCTAGGAAACATTACTATGAACAAAGCTAGTGGAGGTGATGGAATTCCAGCTGAACTATTTCAAATCCTAAAAGACGATGCTGTTAAAATGCTACACTCGATATGCCAGCAAATTTGGAATACTCAGTGGTGCCCTCAGGACTGGAGAGGGTCAGTTTTCATTCCAATCCCAAAGAAAGACAATGTCAAAGAATGTTCAAACCACTTCACAATTGCACTCATTTCATATGCTAGCAAAGTAATGCTCAAAATCCTCCAAGCTAGACTTCAACAGTACGTGGACCGAGAACTTTCAGATGCACAAGCTAGATTTAGAAAAGGCAGAGGAATCAGAGATCAAATTGCCAACATCCACTGTATCACAGAAAGAGCAAGGGAATTTCAGAAAAACATCTACTTCAGCTTTATTGACTATGCCAGTGCTTTTGACCATATGGATTACAACAAACTGGAAAATTCTTAAAGAAATGGGAATACTACACCAACCTACCTGCCTCCCGAGAAACCCATATGCAGGACAAGGAGCAACAGTTAGAACCAGACTTGGAAAAACAGACTGGTTCCAAATTGGGAAAGGAGTATATCGAGGCTCTATATTGTCTCCCTGCTTATTTAATTTATACGTAGAGTACATCATGTGAAATGCTTGTCTGTATGAAACACAAGCTGGAATCAAGAATGCTGGGAGAAATATCAATAACCACAGGTATGTAGATGATACCACCATATGGCAGAAAGCAAAGAGGAACTAAAAAGACTGTTGATGAAGGCGAAAGAGGAGAGTAAAAAGGCTGGCCTAAAACTTACCATTCAAGAAACTAAGATCATGGCATCTGGTCCCATCACTCCATGGCAAATAGATTGGCAAACAATGGAAACCATGGCAGACTTTATTTCCTTGGGCTCCAAAATCACTGCAGATGGTAACTGCAGCCACAAAATCCAAAGACACTTGCTCCTTGAAATAAAAGCCACCACAAACCTAGACAGCATATTCAAAAGCAGAGACATCACTTTGCCAACAAAAGTTCATATAGTCAAAGCTATGGCTTTGTCAGTAGTCATGTATGGATGTGAGAGCTGAACCACAAAGAAGCCTGAGCACCTAAAAATTGATGCCTTTGAACTGTAGTGTTGGAGAAGATTCTTGGACTACAGGAGATCAATCCAGTCAGTCCTAAAGGAAATCCATCCTGAATATTCATTTAAGGACTGATGCTGAAGCTGAACTTTAGCCACCTTATGTGAACAGCTGACTCATTGGAGAAGACCCTGATGCTGGGAAAAATAGAAGGCAAAAGGAGAAGGGGATGACAGAGGACGAGATGGTTGAATGGCATCACTGAGTCAACGGACATGAGTTTGAGCAAGCTCTGGGTGAGGGCGAAGGACAGGGAAGCCTGGAGTGCTGCAGTCCCTGGCGTCGCAAAGAGTTGGACACAACTGAGCGACTGAACTGAACTGAACTTGTTCACAACACTGTCCACATGTAAATGGCAAAAAGGAAGAAATAACACATCACTCTGCCTGAGGTTTGTCATTTTAGGAGATACTTGCAAGATTCAAAGACTTTTTAAATTCGTTTCCTCACCTCCCTCCATCTCTGATCCATAAAACAAGCTGGCATCCAGACCCCAACAAGATTATTTTGAGGCATTAGTCTGCCATCTTATCAGTCCAACAGCTTTCCAAATAAGAATAAAATGGCATTCCTTGCCTCAACAACACATTTCTTGGATTCATTAGTCTCTCGTGTGGTGAGCAGAGCAAGCTTGGACTCAGTAACAAAGCCATTTCAATTCAAAGCCCATACACCGCATCTAGAGACTCAGTAACAAAGTCATTTTAATTCAAAGCCTGTACACCGCATCTAGAGAGTAGCCTTCACTTACCACAACTAGAGAAAGCCCACACACAGTGAAGATACAGCACAACCAAAAATAATTAAATCATTCAATTACTTTTTAGAAAGGTTGTTAAAACAACAACAACAACAACTCCTCGCACCAAGATAAGGCACTGGTCGGGAAAACAAGGTCTCAGTGTGGAAGGCAATCACAGATGAGGCAGGCACTAGGTTACAAGTAGCTACTGTGGCTGGTGACAACTGGAAAATGCTACCAACAACTAGAGCAATTCATTGCGCTCAGTAGTCATGTATGGATGTGAGAGCTGAACCACAAAGAAGCCTGAGCACCTAAAAATTGATGCCTTTGAACTGTAGTGTTGGAGAAGATTCTTGGACTACAGGAGATCAATCCAGTCAGTCCTAAAGGAAATCCATCCTGAATATTCATTTAAGGACTGATGCTGAAGCTGAACTTTAGCCACCTTATGTGAACAGCTGACTCATTGGAGAAGACCCTGATGCTGGGAAAAATAGAAGGCAAAAGGAGAAGGGGATGACAGAGGACGAGATGGTTGAATGGCATCACTGAGTCAACGGACATGAGTTTGAGCAAGCTCTGGGTGAGGCGAAGGACAGGGAAGCCTGGAGTGCTGCAGTCCCTGGCGTCGCAAAGAGTTGGACACAACTGAGCGACTGAACTGAACTGAACTTGTTCACAACACTGTCCACATGTAAATGGCAAAAAGGAAGAAATAACACATCACTCTGCCTGAGGTTTGTCATTTTAGGAGATACTTGCAAGATTCAAAGACTTTTTAAATTCGTTTCCTCACCTCCCTCCATCTCTGATCCATAAAACAAGCTGGCATCCAGACCCCAACAAGATTATTTTGAGGCATTAGTCTGCCATCTTATCAGTCCAACAGCTTTCCAAATAAGAATAAAATGGCATTCCTTGCCTCAACAACACATTTCTTGGATTCATTAGTCTCTCGTGTGGTGAGCAGAGCAAGCTTGGACTCAGTAACAAAGCCATTTCAATTCAAAGCCCATACACCGCATCTAGAGACTCAGTAACAAAGTCATTTTAATTCAAAGCCTGTACACCGCATCTAGAGAGTAGCCTTCACTTACCACAACTAGAGAAAGCCCACACACAGTGAAGATACAGCACAACCAAAAATAATTAAATCATTCAATTACTTTTTAGAAAGGTTGTTAAAACAACAACAACAACAACTCCCTCGCACCAAGATAAGGCACTGGTCGGGGAAAACAAGGTCTCAGTGTGGAAGGCAATCACAGATGAGGCAGGCACTAGGTTACAATGCTCGTGGATGCCTACCTGTTGGCTGGTGACAACTGGAAAAATGCTCACAGCCTCAAAGTCGAGAGTTGTACTTTACTCAGTGGAAATTTTTAGGAATTCTAGCACAGAGACAACATCTCAAGTGATTCTGAAAGAACTGCTCCAAGAGGGGAGGGGAGGAGTCAGGCTATATAGAAGTTTTGCAACAAAGGGCAGGCAGTCTGAACAGCAAAAGATAAATTTTATGTAAAGAAAACGAGGGTCCAGTGGCTAAGACCCCATGCTTCCAATGCAGGGGGCGCGGGTTTGATCCCTGGTCAGGGAACTAGATCCCCCAGGCCACAACTTAGAGTTCATATGTGGCAACTAAACATTCCAAGTTATGCAAGCCATTGCAGCCAAATAAATAAAAATGAGGAAGTATTTTAAAGAAAATGAGGAATCTCAAGTCAAGGAATTTAGCACTTTTCTATGTAAGGGAAGATGCAACAGTCTGGGTCCAAAGAAATCATTTCTTTCATAGGAACCTCAGCTATCTGGGGCCAGTATCCTGTTTTCACATCCTGAGCTTCCTTTCCTCAGGGCTCACCCTAGGGCCTGGCTGTAGTCTGCTGGCTGCTAGGTAGCTGATATTCTTCGCCTTGGTAAGTTCCATTAGCGGTCACCAGCTCACACTGGAGAGCTGCTGATCACTGATCACTGTTCACTGATACAGTGGCAGCTGCATCAGTAACTACTGCTGATATAGCAGGAGTGAGAGCAGTAGCTATTCCATTAGTTCACTGGGTGGATCAGCCAGAGGAACAACCAGCCCACTGCTTACAGATTCACAAAATCTCCCCAGTTCTGAGCATGGCCCTCCTGTGTCTCCTCCCAGAGGTTTCCTCCTCGATCAAGTGAGAGGGTAACTCCTGCTTCCACGGCTGTCCCAAACCACCTTCCATCTGCCCCACAACCCTGTTCCAGCCTACAGCAGACACGCCTTACAGGATGAATGAATGAGCCTCCAGCTCCAGGTCAGCATAACTATCTCCTGACCTTGGGCACAGATGTTAACTCTCTCTGATCATTAGCTTAACCGGAAGGATAAGGTCACGCCCACATGGCCTTGGTCAAATGTCCTTTGCTAACAGAATGCAGCAGACACTTTGAGATGAGGTAGAAACCGGGCAGGGTCGGGGGTGGGGGTGGAGATGGACAACACAATTGTAAGAAGTAAAAACCTGTCTGGGAGCCAGGTCAGGGTCAGGGCAGAACACAGAGAGCCAGACCTTTGCATACCAGCCTGGGGAGATAACGCTCGGCTCCTTTGCGCCCGCCGGGCTTCTGGGAGAGGCTAGCATCCTGGGAAACAAAGAGGAGAGCTGCCTTGGGGCTCCCGGGGTGAGCTTCACCGGGCAAAAAACAAAACCACACTCGCGACAGTACACGGTAGCCTTCAGACAGCCAGCGAAGCAGCCAGGGAAACGACGGGTCTTGCCCTCGTTTTATGGATTTAAAGTGTCCACGACAGAACACAGAGGGCGACGTGCGTTACCCACGGATACAAAAGGTCGAGGACCTAACATAACAGAAACGCGCCTCACCGCCATCGCGGCCCACGCGGGGAGAGTCCCGGGCCGTCTAAGTCCCGCCCTCAGGTCCACCCCGCGCGGGCTGGGGGCGGAGTCTGAGGGCGGAGTCTGAGGGCGGCTGCGTGCGCCGGGCCGGACGGGGGCGGGACGGGGGCGGGACGGGGGCGGGCACGCAGCTGGGTCCCAGCGGCTCAGGCGCCCGCCAAGCTAAGACCCGGAGCGAAGCTGCCCGAGCGCCGCATCATGAACTCGCGTCCCGAGGAGTATGAGCTCAATGGCGACCTGCGCCCAGTCTCGTCCGGGTCCCCGGAAGCCTCGGTAAGCACCCCCTTCCCCCGTGCTGCTGTGCGACCTTGGCTGATGCCCGCCGTCTCTGAGTCCTGCGCCCACGGCTCTCAGGCACGAATAGGCGCCGAACCGCTGCGCGCTGCGTACGCGGTGAGGGTGGGGGTGGTCGCCACGCCCCCTGCGTTCTGCCCCCTACCAGCGCTGTTGGGGGGCCCAGTGGTCACCCTGGGGCTCCAGGCGCCCCGGAAGATGAGCTGGAGCGCGGGTGGTTGGCAGGCTGCCGTATGTGACCCAGGGCAGGTAGCGCCCACACCGAGCTGCTCAGGCGAGGGGCCTGGGCGCCACCTTCCCCTCGCTTCCTGCGGGCCCCTGCCTTCCAGGCTCCCACATAGCACTCTAACTCTGCCTGTCCTCCGGTTCGCTGCGCGCATGGCCTGGGCGTGGAACGGATCCCGGCTTCTGGGCCCCTGGCCAGCAGCGGGCAGACAGTTACGTCACCCGCGGTGTCCAAAGCGACCGCACAGTCTTGTGCGTGCCCTGATGGGGACCTTGGGGCCGCTGTGGCCCCCTCTCTTCTCCATCCGCGGTTCTCGCGGCATATTCGGAGCCTGCCCTACTGGCTTGGGAGCGCTGTGAGCGTGGGGCCGGCACTGGCAGTGAGCCCATGTTAGAGCTGGTACTCTCCCGCCCCGGGGTCCTGTCCCAGGAGCAGGGCCAGAGTAGCAGTTCCTAACCCGCTCTGCCTGGGATCAGCACTTCCCCAGGGCCTCTGTGGCGCAGTCCTGAAAACTGCCCTCTGGTAACTTGTTGACTTTGGACATTCTTTCAGTTTCTGACCCCTGAGGCTAGGGGCAGGGACAGTGGCCTCTCAGCCATGTAGGCCAGAGTAGGGCAGAGACAGACCCTGCTCAGGTACGGGTGACCAATCCTAAGCGTGTGTGGTAACAGGCCACATGGAGGGGGTGGAGGGAGAACGTGTGGGACCAGCAAGGCCCTGGACCGGGGAGCACCCCCTCAGCTGGCAGGGCTCACAGCCATTGGCTGTGCGACCAGTTGCCAGTGCTGAGCCCTGTTCCACTCAGCCTGAGAGTTGAGATCAGTCCCGACATGGCCAGGGTGCTGAACACCCAGGCAGCGGGGAGTGGGGTCAGGAAGGCTTCCTGACCAGTGAGGACATTGGCACTGAACCCTGGAGGACTGGAATAGGGTGTGAGTATGTGTGGAAGGGCATCCCAGGCAGGCGAAACCGTGGGAGAAAGGCTCCGGGGCTGGGGGCTGGACCACCAAGTACACCCAGGCTGGGTATAGGAGGTCAGACCTTGCCAGCTGCGGAGCCGGGGAGGGTCTGGACTCTGCTATGAGGGCGAATGCATTTTTCCAGGACCTCTGGGAGAGACGGTCAGTACTGATGGCCACTCTGCGCACCCTGCCTGGGCTCCAGGCCCATCCAGCCCTGCTCTCCAGACTCTGCCTTCCCCTTCCCACCCTTAGGACCTGCCTCACTGTGCTCTTGGGCACATCGCTCTGTGTCTGTTTCTTATTTGTGAAATGGGGTGAGAGCAGCGCCTCCCTCAGAAGGTTGTGAAAGAAAGTGAAAGTGTTAGTTGCTCAGACCTACCCAGCTCTTTGTGACCCCATGGACTGTAGCCCCCAGGCTCTGGGCATGGAATTCTTAAGACAAGAATACTGGAGTGGGTAGCCGTTCTCTTCTCCAGGGGATCTTCCCTACCCAGGGATCAAGTCCACATGCCTGGCAGACAGATTCCTTACTCTTTGAGCCACCAGGGAGACCCTCAGAAGGTTAGGGTGAGGACTAAATTGGCTAATGTGTGTGAAGTACTGGAGGAAACTGGGCACATAGTATTAACATTCCTGCCTGCCAAACTAGATCCTCTTCCAAAGATGACACCCTGACAGCGTTTGGAAAGGGCAGCACGTTCTCCCAGGTGCAGTTCCTTGCCCTTGACAGGTATGGCCCTCTCCCTGTACCTCATCTGGCTCTTCCACAGCCTCCCTCCCAGTGACCCTTGGCTGAATCTGAATCCCAAGCTCCTGCTTGAGGATAGGTAGAAAGGCTTGCTAGGGGAAAGGCAGAGTGTCCCACATGGAGGGGGTGGAGGGAGAACGTGTGGGACCAGCAAGGCCCTGGACCGGGGAGCACCCCCTCAGCTGGCAGGGCTCACAGCCATTGGCTGTGCGACCAGTTGCCAGTGCTGAGCCCTGTTCCACTCAGCCTGAGAGTTGAGATCAGTCCCGACATGGCCAGGGTGCTGAACACCCAGGCAGCGGGGAGTGGGGTCAGGAAGGCTTCCTGACCAGTGAGGACATTGGCACTGAACCCTGGAGGACTGGAATAGGGTGTGAGTATGTGTGGAAGGGCATCCCAGGCAGGCGAAACCGTGGGAGAAAGGCTCCGGGGCTGGGGGCTGGACCACCAAGTACACCCAGGCTGGGTATAGGAGGTCAGACCTTGCCAGCTGCGGAGCCGGGGAGGGTCTGGACTCTGCTATGAGGGCGAATGCATTTTTCCAGGACCTCTGGGAGAGACGGTCAGTACTGATGGCCACTCTGCGCACCCTGCCTGGGCTCCAGGCCCATCCAGCCCTGCTCTCCAGACTCTGCCTTCCCCTTCCCACCCTTAGGACCTGCCTCACTGTGCTCTTGGGCACATCGCTCTGTGTCTGTTTCTTATTTGTGAAATGGGGTGAGAGCAGCGCCTCCCTCAGAAGGTTGTGAAAGAAAGTGAAAGTGTTAGTTGCTCAGACCTACCCAGCTCTTTGTGACCCCATGGACTGTAGCCCCCAGGCTCTGGGCATGGAATTCTTAAGACAAGAATACTGGAGTGGGTAGCCGTTCTCTTCTCCAGGGGATCTTCCCTACCCAGGGATCAAGTCCACATGCCTGGCAGACAGATTCCTTACTCTTTGAGCCACCAGGGAGACCCTCAGAAGGTTAGGGTGAGGACTAAATTGGCTAATGTGTGTGAAGTACTGGAGGAAACTGGGCACATAGTATTAACATTCCTGCCTGCCAAACTAGATCCTCTTCCAAAGATGACACCCTGACAGCGTTTGGAAAGGGCAGCACGTTCTCCCAGGTGCAGTTCCTTGCCCTTGACAGGTATGGCCCTCTCCCTGTACCTCATCTGGCTCTTCCACAGCCTCCCTCCCAGTGACCCTTGGCTGAATCTGAATCCCAAGCTCCTGCTTGAGGATAGGTAGAAAGGCTTGCTAGGAGGAGGGGCAAACCCCAGGATCTTCAGATGTGTCCCTACTTGAGCAGAGTCCCCAGACAGCAGGATGTGTGAGCTGGGTCACCATATGTCCTCAGGGTGCCCCTGGCTGCAGGAGGGCCTACTGGGAGCCCAAGCTCAGAGCCCCTGTCAGTCTCAAGATGCCTGCCGTGCGGCCTGGGGTAGCTGCAGACTCTCACTGAGCCTCAGTTTCCTTTTCTGTAAAGTGGGGCAGGATCCCTCACCTCCCAGGGTGTCCGGGCTCAGGGAAGAGCTGTGTGTGTAATCCATGGGCAGATGAGCCATTGGGCCAGGACGGTGAGGGAGCGCTACAGATGTCATGCTCCACTTGCCCTGTACCCCTGTGGCCTCCACACAAGGTCGGTCTGCTCAGGGCCCCTGCTGGAGTGAGTTGGTGTCTTCAGCCAATCAGCTCACTTTTGCCTTTCAGCAGAAGGAATAGTAAACATCAATTATACTGTGAAAATAAGTGTGGCTGTGCCCAGGGTTTATCTGAGAGGGCTGCTGCCTTGGGCACTGCGGCAGACTCTGGGTCTGTATCATCTGAGGACGCAGCAGGGAGGGGGCAGGCCAGGGTGCAGTGAGGCTCCTGGGGCAACATTTAGTCCTGGGAGGCAGGGCTGTGGGCATAGCCTCAGCTGCTGGGAGAAGTTTGCTGTTTTTCTTTTGGACTGTTTTTTCTTGGCCCTGTTGCGCAGCATGTGGGATTTTCATTCCCCGGTCAGGGATTGAGCCTGGGGGCCTGCTGTGGAAGTTTGGAGTCTTAACCACTAGATCGCCAGGCTTGCTCTTTTTCTCATTTCTGCTCTCCTGGCAGATCCTGAGGCTGGTGGGATCTTGGCCATATTCTAAAAGGCAATCCTGACGTGGCCCCGCGGTCACTGCTGGCCAGCACTGAGCCCACAGGAAGCAGCTCAGCTGCTGCGAGGAGCCCCCTCCCCCTTCCACCCTGCCAGGAAACTTTCTGCCTGGAACTCAAACATGGAGCAAGAGACCTCCTAGGGCTGGCTGGGCAGGGATGGTGTGGGGATGGTGCAGGAGTGAGCCCGCGGGACCTGGGGGAGGCAGTGGGCACAGTAGCAGCTTATGCCCCGCACTAATGGATCAGACAGATCCCCAAGAGATCCTGCTTGGTTGGTTCTCAGGTTCCAGCCCAGAAGTGAGGACACCAGAGTCCCCACATCCACTGTTGCCCATTGAGCCCAATGGGAGGGACCCTATGCAGGAGTGGCTGCAATGGCTCAGAATCTGAAGCTGGACCTCCAGTGCACCCCTGGTCTCACTCAGTTCATGCAGCTTCTGGGGCTAGTACTTTCACTCCCTTGTTATGGACTTTTACAATGGAATTGATTACAAATTGCTGTAGTTCATTTGGGAGGCAGCCTTTCAAAGTGGTGAGGCCTGGTAGTGAAAAAGAGGAACATCCAGTCTTGCTGTCCACTGGCTGGGCTCTGACAAGCCAGTAAGCCTGTGAGCCCTTCGTTCACTCCCCTTCGTATGCTTGTTTACCCATTTTATAGTTGAGGAAACTGAGGCACAGATCAGTTGCTCTGCTGGTCTGTGGTGTGGCAGGATATGAAGATGATAAAGGGCAAGTGCTGAGGGAAGACCCACATCCCACCTCTTCCGAGGGCAGCTGATGAGCCAGAGTCCTTGGCAGGAGGAAGTCCCTAACCAAGACCCTGAGATCCTGCAGTGGCCCACCCCTGCCAAAGCCAGTTCCTTCCTTACAGGCTTCTTCCTGACTTTTAGGCAAAAAAATAAAAACAAAAGTAGCTCTGAACTCACTCATCTTCTGGGATGCCATCGTGGTTTCAGGGAATTCCTCTTGGCCCCAAAGACACAATAAACTGGGTGTTTGTTTCCTGCACTGCCCAAGTCTGGGCAGAGGTCTCAGTGGGAAGGCCCCAAGTGTGGCTCCTGGCAGCTGGGTGGGGAGGTGGCCAGTCCAGGCCTGTGGGGCTCTGCAACTGTGCGAGGTGGGCTCTGACTGCCCCCCCAGCTTAGGTGGCCTCCTCAAGATAGCAGCTCCCTGGGATTCACCTGTGCAGTATTCACCTCCCAGGCCCAGAGCTCTCCCCGCAGCTCAAAGCCCCACCCCCAAAGACTCAGGCATGAGGAAAGTGGATCAGCCCTGAAGTCCCCCGCAATACCCTGCCACATAAAGTCTCCTGGGTAGCCCCCCAGGGTAGGCCTGAGGTTATGCCATGTCCTGGGTGGCCCTCAGCTTCAGGGTAGATAAGCTGGGTTCAAATTGTGATCTGCCCTCCCTCTCAGGAGTAAGCCCAGAGTAAGCCCCCTTGAGCCTTAGTCTCCCACTCTATAGAATGGGAGGACAGTGGGCTTTCTCACTGTTAGGGACCCTATGCAGGAGTGGCTCAGATCTGAAGCTGGACCTCCAGTGCACCTGGTCTCACTCAGTTCATGCAGCTTCTGGGGCTAGTACTTTCACCCTTGTTATGGACTTTACAATGGAATTGATTACAAATTGCTGTAGTTCATTTGGGAGGCAGCCTTTCAAAGTGGTGAGGCCTGGTAGTGAAAAAGAGGAACATCCAGTCTTGCTGTCCACTGGCTGGGCTCTGACAAGCCAGTAAGCCTGTGAGCCCTTCGTTCACTCCCCTTCGTATGCTTGTTTACCCATTTTATAGTTGAGGAAACTGAGGCACAGATCAGTTGCTCTGCTGGTCTGTGGTGTGGCAGGATATGAAGATGATAAAGGGCAAGTGCTGAGGGAAGACCCACATCCCACCTCTTCCGAGGGCAGCTGATGAGCCAGAGTCCTTGGCAGGAGGAAGTCCCTAACCAAGACCCTGAGATCCTGCAGTGGCCCACCCCTGCCAAAGCCAGTTCCTTCCTTACAGGCTTCTTCCTGACTTTTAGGCAAAAAAATAAAAAAATAGTAGCTCTGAACTCACTCATCTTCTGGGATGCCATCGTGGTTTCAGGGAATTCCTCTTGGCCCCAAAGACACAATAAACTGGGTGTTTGTTTCCTGCACTGCCCAAGTCTGGGCAGAGGTCTCAGTGGGAAGGCCCCAAGTGTGGCTCCTGGCAGCTGGGTGGGGAGGTGGCCAGTCCAGGCCTGTGGGGCTCTGCAACTGTGCGAGGTGGGCTCTGACTGCCCCCCCAGCTTAGGTGGCCTCCTCAAGATAGCAGCTCCCTGGGATTCACCTGTGCAGTATTCACCTCCCAGGCCCAGAGCTCTCCCCGCAGCTCAAAGCCCCACCCCCAAAGACTCAGGCATGAGGAAAGTGGATCAGCCCTGAAGTCCCCCGCAATACCCTGCCACATAAAGTCTCCTGGGTAGCCCCCCAGGGTAGGCCTGAGGTTATGCCATGTCCTGGGTGGCCCTCAGCTTCAGGGTAGATAAGCTGGGTTCAAATTGTGATCTGCCCCTCCCTCTCAGGAGTAAGCCCAGAGTAAGCCCCCTTGAGCCTTAGTCTCCCACTCTATAGAATGGGAGGACAGTGGGCTTTCTCACTGTTAGTGGGGGTGCTTGGTGGATGGTAGAACTTTCCAGACTGTGGCCTGGGGCATACAGATGGGGAAACTGAGGCCCAGTGAGGAGAATGTGTTCTTGAGGCTACACTGCCAGGCTATAGTCAGCGAGGGCTTGAACTGAGCTTCCCCTACCAGCCGCCTGGCCTGCTGCCTCTGGCCCATGCTGCTTATCAGATGCAGTGGTTGAATAGGAAGCAGATGGCTGTGTGGGCAGGAAATGCCCTGGCCAGGAGGGGCACATGGGCTGAGGCCCTTGCTTGCTACCAGGGGCCCTGAGACAGTGGCCAGGGCCCCCAGAACCTCCCGGCATGTTTGCTCCAAGGCCCTGTTGCACACCAAGGATACTAAACTCCGGAGGGGGCTGGCTGTCCCGAGGTTACAAGGGGCTGGGGACTTCTGAGCCCTTAGCCTCACAGGCGACCCTGACCCCAGCCCCCTCTGCAGGGCTGGAGGAGTCTGGTGTCAGCTCTCAGGCTCCCGAGCCCTGGGGCCTGGGTTCAGATCCCAGGGCAGCCCTCACTTGCCGTGGACTTTGGACATGTTTCCTCCCCGTGTAGCCTCAGTTTACCCTCGAGAAGTGGTTGTGAGGACAGGGACTCCCTGGAGGAAAGCACCTAGCTGAGGGCTGAGTAAGATGACGAGCTGTGCCCTGAGCGCCCAGGGTAGAGGAGAGTGGGCCACAGGCTCCCTGGGCTGGGGCACAGCTGCTGCTGTCATTGTGTATTTGAACACGCATGTGGTTGCGTAGGCATGAAACAGTTAAACAGCCAAGAGAGTTCAAAATAAAAGAGGAATTCTCCCTCCTGCCCAGAAGCCTCCACCGTTAGCTGGGTGTATCTGTGTCTGTTCATGCCTATATACATGTATACTGTATGTATGTGTGTGCATATGTGTCTACATGTGTGCTTGTGTGTGTTTGTTGTGTGTGTACATGTATAAATGTTGTGTATGCTACACGTATATATGTATTGTGTTTATATATGTATTAGGAATTTATGTGTATGCGTATGTGTGTGTGTTTATGCTCATGAATGTGTTTGTGTGTATGGATAGCTCCCCTGTCCGCAGAAGGTAGAAGCTCTTGGAAGACCTGCACCTGGCTTTTTCTCTGGGCCTGGGGACTGGGATGAGCACTGGGGGAAGGTATTTGGTGTTTCTGGTTTATGAAACTTAGGGGCACGTGACCAGCAGGCCAGGGCCTCTAGGATGCCTGTACCTAGAGGAGCGCACACATGATAGAGCGTGGCTAGCGAGCCTCTTTGAAAGAGCAGGGCTGGGAGACAGGCTGGGTGCTCTTGAGGCAGGGCATAGACCCCAGGGCGGGGTATCCTTGGTCTAAGAGGGTGACCTGTGCAGCTGAAGGCCTGGCCTGGAGAGGCAAAGGAGAGACTCTGCTTGAAGAAAGAAAGACACACTCCAGGCTGCACATGGAATTTCCCAAAGAGCAGGGCCAGGGCCCTGGCTCTGACAGAGGAGGCTTTCCCTGCCAGCTCTTGGATCTAGAATTTTAGACGGAGAAAATGCAGGGCACAGCAGAGTCATTGTTCCCATCCTCCCTCCTGGGTCTGTTAAACTTCAGAAGATACAGCCTAGTGATGAGCTAGAGTGGTGGGATGGGAGTGTTAGGAGGGAGGTTCAAGAGGGAGGGGACATATACATACAGCTTGTTCACTTTTTGTACAGCAGAAACTAACACAACATTGTAAAGCAATTATATCCCCATTTTAAAAAAAACAGGGCCTCCCTGGTGGTCCAGTGGATAAAGAGTCCACCTTGCAGTGCAAGGGGTATTGGTTCGATCCCTGGCCCGGGAAGATCCCACATGCTGCAGAGCGGCTGGGCCGGTGTGTCCAATGACGAGCCAGCGTTCTGGAGCACATGCACCCAGAGCCGGTCAGTGCCCTGCAATGAGAGAGGCCACTGCAATGGGAGGCCCACATATGCCAAAGAATAAAGATGGATGAACAATAAACAATGACTTAGAAGCAACAAATAAATAAATAACTCAAAATGGGTAAAATACTTAAATGTAAGTTCATAAAACTCTTAGGAGAAAGCACAGGGGGGAAGCCCCATGACATTCATCTTGGCAATGATAAAATAGGAAAAAAAAAAAAGATAATATAAAAGTAGTTTTAGTAAAACTGCTGGGCAGTTCTGTAATTTCCAGGATATGTATAGTTATGTAATTTCCTTGATATAGCTGCAGAAAGTGACGACTTTCCCTCCCCAGAATTCCCGCCTCCTATTCCTGCATCTTTCATG
Organism: Tragulus kanchil; assembly: GCA_022376925.1. Taxonomy (NCBI): domain Eukaryota; kingdom Metazoa; phylum Chordata; class Mammalia; order Artiodactyla; family Tragulidae; genus Tragulus; species Tragulus kanchil. The sequence goes on along the minus strand of JAIOJX010000023.1, from coordinate 88,740,532 downwards.
AGTCTATAAACAAGATCTCCCGAATGGCCCCAGGAGGCCTAGTGGCTTAGGGATGCCTGTGGCCAGGTGGCTGGGTTGAGGAGGGGCCTGGGTGGGCAGCTTGAAGAGGACGGATGGGCTGGATACCAAGAGGAGGCCTGGCGCCCTAGAGCTGCCTTCAAGTGAAACAGCTGCCGGAGAGGTAAACTGCAGTCCGGGGAGTGGTCTTTGTGGCCTGAACTCCAGCCTCCAGGGCCGGCCTTCTCCTGCCTAACTACCTTTCCTGCTCTTGCCCCTGGGGAGAATCTATCCCACTGAGGAAATCAGCTCTGGGTGCGGCCCTGAGGCATGGAGAGCACTTGGGAATGACAGGGGCCCTGGCCCCTGGTGGTGTTCTCAGGCAGAAGTCAGGGAGGAAGTATCTGAAGTTATGTTCCTGTTACATCAACACGAACATGAAGTGGGATAAGCCTTGGAGATCCACTGTGCAGTGTGTCGTGACCATGGCAGCACTCTGAGGGTGAGCTTGTGCTGCTTATCACAGATACCAGTAATCAGGGGTCAGCAGGAGACTGGAGGGGTAGATGTGTGGTGGCCTGGATGTTGTGATGGTGTCACTGGACATACTTAGCTCCAGACTCTTCAGGTTGTTCATGTTTATTGTGTGCAGCTTTTTGTGTATCAGTCACACCTGAGTAAAGAGGTTTAAAACATTTCTAATAAGAATTGAGGAAGAAGCTAAGCTCAGTTATAGATTAGAATACTGGGGCATCTCTTGAGTGCCTGTGGTGTGCCCACACAGCTGGGATATAGTCTGAGTGGATCAGCCATCCCAGGAAGGTTTGTTCCACGTCTGGGCGAGTGTGCAGAAATCTGGATCCAGCTGCTGGCACGTCACTTCCTGCCCTGGCACCCATCCCCTCCTGGAAGGGAGGGCGGGCAGCAGTAGGCAGGGGAGGCTGCCAGACGGCCCTGCCCATGGCAGGCAAAGGGCTGGCAGCACCTTCCATTCTAAAAACAAAGTGTGTGCTGAGATTGTCTCTTGTTTCCTTTCTCTTCCAGGACTTGATTCCTAGGGTGGGTCTTGCAGGGGCTGCACAGCCTTCTCTGGTCCTCTTATTCTATAAACAAGATCTCCCGAATGGCCCCAGGAGGCCTAGTGGCTTAGGGATGCCTGTGGCCAGGTGGCTGGGTTGAGGAGGGGCCTGGGTGGGCAGCTTGAAGAGGACGGATGGGCTGGATACCAAGAGGAGGCCTGGCGCCCTAGAGCTGCCTTCAAGTGAAACAGCTGCCGGAGAGGTAAACTGCAGTCCGGGGAGTGGTCTTTGTGGCCTGAACTCCAGCCTCCAGGGCCGGCCTTCTCCTGCCTAACTACCTTTCCTGCTCTTGCCCCTGGGGAGAATCTATCCCACTGAGGAAATCAGCTCTGGGTGCGGCCCTGAGGCATGGAGAGCACTTGGGAATGACAGGGGCCCTGGCCCCTGGTGGTGTTCTCAGGCAGAAGTCAGGGAGGAAGTATCTGAAGTTATGTTCCTGTTACATCAACACGAACATGAAGTGGGATAAGCCTTGGAGATCCACTGTGCAGTGTGTCGTGACCATGGCAGCACTCTGAGGGTGAGCTTGTGCTGCTTATCACAGATACCAGTAATCAGGGGTCAGCAGGAGACTGGAGGGGTAGATGTGTGGTGGCCTGGATGTTGTGATGGTGTCACTGGACATACTTAGCTCCAGACTCTTCAGGTTGTTCATGTTTATTGTGTGCAGCTTTTTGTGTATCAGTCACACCTGAGTAAAGAGGTTTAAAACATTTCTAATAAGAATTGAGGAAGAAGCTAAGCTCAGTTATAGATTAGAATACTGGGGCATCTCTTGAGTGCCTGTGGTGTGCCCACACAGCTGGGATATAGTCTGAGTGGATCAGCCATCCCAGGAAGGTTTGTTCCACGTCTGGGCGAGTGTGCAGAAATCTGGATCCAGCTGCTGGCACGTCACTTCCTGCCCTGGCACCCATCCCCTCCTGGAAGGGAGGGCGGGCAGCAGTAGGCAGGGGAGGCTGCCAGACGGCCCTGCCCATGGCAGGCAAAGGGCTGGCAGCACCTTCCATTCTAAAAACAAAGTGTGTGCTGAGATTGTCTCTTGTTTCCTTTCTCTTCCAGGACTTGATTCCTAGGGTGGGTCTTGCAGGGGCTGCACAGCCTTCTCTGGGCCTCTTATTCTGTTAATAAGCAATTCTCTTTCAAGCTCTCATCTGGGCGCTCAGCTGCTGACCCAGTCAGCCCCCACATTCCTGCCAGTACCTAGGAAGGAGACCAGGCTCAAAGTAGGGGCTACCCGAGTGGGCCAGACCCTACAGCCCCCTGCCACAGAGCCCGGCCTGACCACCCCCCTCCCTGCAGCCTACCCGCTGGGGCAGGAACCGGCCCATCAACATGAACCACTATGCCAACAAGAAGAGCGCGGCCGAGAGCATGCTGGACATCGCGTTGCTGATGGCCAACGCCTCGCAACTGAAGGCTGTCATTGAGCAGGGCACTACCTTCGCTTTCTTCACCCCCCTGGTGGTCCTCATCTGCATCTCCCTCGTGCTGCAGATTGGCGTGGGCGTGCTGCTCATCTTCCTTGGTGCGTGCCTGTGCAGGGGCCCCAGCAGCGGGAGGGCCCAGTGGTACCCCGGCCCGACAGTTGGCTGATTCTGCCTGCATACACCCTAGGTTGGGTCACTTCCCCTACTGACTGTGTTGCAGGCCCTCACGGAGCTACATGGAAGTCCTGGCCCTCCTCACTAGGCCAGGTGGTCCACAAGGCATTACTGGCCCCCACTGTGGCCCCTAGAGGGCCCCTTGTGTCTCTCTCCCTCCACTCATCCAAGCTGAGGACACAGGAAGCTGTCATGACCATAGTAAGAGTTGACGTCTATTGAGCACCTACCGTGTACCCTCTTGTCCTAGGTGGTCTGTAGAGACCAGGTGCTGGTCCTGCCCCCCAGATGAGGGTCAGGGCTAGAAACAGCAAGAGTTTTGGACTCCCCTCCACCTCCGCCTGGCTCTGTGGCCTCAGGCAGGTAGCATGGCCTCCTGGACCTCTGTTTCCTTGCCTAGTAAGTGGGCATAAGGACAGCCTTGGGGACATATGAGAATGGCTAGATTATCGCACAGCAGTGCTCAGAACGGTGCGTACCTATGTGTGTGCACACACTGTGCCTTAAAATCCAAGTCCTTGCCGTAGCTGTTGTTCCTTTCTCTTCCAGGACTTGATTCCTAGGGTGGGTCTTGCAGGGGCTGCACAGCCTTCTCTGGGCCTCTTATTCTGTTAATAAGCAATTCTCTTTCAAGCTCTCATCTGGGCGCTCAGCTGCTGACCCAGTCAGCCCCCACATTCCTGCCAGTACCTAGGAAGGAGACCAGGCTCAAAGTAGGGGCTACCCGAGTGGGCCAGACCCTACAGCCCCCTGCCACAGAGCCCGGCCTGACCACCCCCCTCCCTGCAGCCTACCCGCTGGGGCAGGAACCGGCCCATCAACATGAACCACTATGCCAACACGAAGAGCCCGGCCGAGAGCATGCTGGACATCGCGTTGCTGATGGCCAACGCCTCGCAACTGAAGGCTGTCATTGAGCAGGGCACTACCTTCGCTTTCTTCACCCCCCTGGTGGTCCTCATCTGCATCTCCCTCGTGCTGCAGATTGGCGTGGGCGTGCTGCTCATCTTCCTTGGTGCGTGCCTGTGCAGGGGCCCCAGCAGCGGGAGGGCCCAGTGGTACCCCGGCCCGACAGTTGGCTGATTCTGCCTGCATACACCCTAGGTTGGGTCACTTCCCCTACTGACTGTGTTGCAGGCCCTCACGGAGCTACATGGAAGTCCTGGCCCTCCTCACTAGGCCAGGTGGTCCACAAGGCATTACTGGCCCCCACTGTGGCCCCTAGAGGGCCCCTTGTGTCTCTCTCCCTCCACTCATCCAAGCTGAGGACACAGGAAGCTGTCATGACCATAGTAAGAGTTGACGTCTATTGAGCACCTACCGTGTACCCTCTTGTCCTAGGTGGTCTGTAGAGACCAGGTGCTGGTCCTGCCCCCCAGATGAGGGTCAGGGCTAGAAACAGCAAGAGTTTTGGACTCCCCTCCACCTCCGCCTGGCTCTGTGGCCTCAGGCAGGTAGCATGGCCTCCTGGACCTCTGTTTCCTTGCCTAGTAAGTGGGCATAAGGACAGCCTTGGGGACATATGAGAATGGCTAGATTATCGCACAGCAGTGCTCAGAACGGTGCTTACCTATGTGTGTGCACACACTGTGCCTTAAAATCCAAGCCTGGGCCTTGAGCCTCCCTGCGTTCCACTTTGTGATGAAGTGCCAGGCCCCTCTGAGTTTCTTTCTGCAGAGCAAGGGGGGCTGCAGCCGTCAAGCCACAGATGCCAGGCTGCTTGGGCCAGGCCACATTGTCTGTAGTGGATTAAAGCAGGCATGCCTCTCTCTGGGGGGCAAAGTGGGCCCCGCGGTTTTTTGCAATCCTGGGCAGTGTCTGCTCCCTCTCGCCCACAGTTAGGTATGACCTCAACAACCCCGCCAAGCATGCCAAGCTGGACTTCCTCAACAATCTTGCCACCGGTCTGGTCTTCGTCATCGTCGTGGTCAACATTTTTATCACTGCTTTTGGTGTCCAGAAGCCAATCATGGACACGGCATCCCAGCAGTAGGGGCTCAGGTGAGCTGGCAGGGCCATTCCCAGCAGGGTCCATTCCACCACGAGCCCACCCAGGGTCTTTTGTGTGGAGCTTCTGTGACTGTGTCTGTCCTTGCCTGGGTCCTCCAGGGCAGGCACCCCTGGGTGCCCCTATGCCATACTCAGCCCACTATCCTTGCTCAGAGAGACCCAGTGTCTGCCCAAGGTGACCCCACTTGGGAGCAGGGAGCCCCAGGGAAGTCAAGTGAGCCTCATAACATACTCAACAAGCCCTACTATAGGGTGGTTGGTGGGGGCTCAGACACAGGCAACCCAGATTGTCTTAAGGGCAGATACAGAAGGCTGACGGGTCTGGAATATGTGGTGTGCACGGAGTCTAGAGCCCTGTGGAATCCACTGAGTGCCAGCCTACTTCTCACTCATTGCATGACAGCTGGGCCATTTATTAATCACCTGCTGTGTGCCCCAAACACAGTCTTGATTCAGCCTGCTGAGGAGACCTTGTGGTTGCCACGGCACATGTCCACCCATCAGCCCCCGCTGTCAGAGGCCCCCAGCCAGAGTATGCTGGGGGCAGGCTTTTAAATCCTGACAGTGACTCACAGGAGGAAACTGGCTCTCCCAGGTCAGAATTGGGCTGACTGTGGCGTCAGAGTCACCTCAACATTGTGGACTGGTTACCAGACACAGCACTGAGGCAGGGTCACCAGAACAGAGCTGGGGGCTCCCCTGGCCTTGGAGACCCATGCCTCTCCTCTCCCTTTTTTGCAGTTGCCCCTGCACCATGCCTGGACACAGCTGCCTAGACCCAGGAGGCCCCTCACCCTTGAGGCCCATCTTCCTGTGCGCAATTCCCCTAAACCACCAGGGCCCAGCCTGGCCCCACTGGACAGACTCCAGAGAACCACACGTGCTCGGGCCGCTCTGGCCACACAGGGCCTGCTCCGTCCTTGGGTGCTCCTCCTCCTGGAGTGTGGAGTGGCAAGGCCTAGAAGACAGAACTGGAGAGCGCTCAACAAGGGTCATCACTGCTGTGGGCAAGTAGCAGGCCCAAGGATGTGGGTCGAGGGGCTGGCCCCATCTCAGGACATTTCCAGAGGGATGAGGAGGTGCCTGCCCTCTGCCAGTGCAGCGTGTCCTGGCCTTGTGTGCTGCCCACGCTGGGCGACCTATGACCTCTGCACTTCCAGACCCAGGACCGTAGACTGCCCATGACCCTGTGGGCCCCCACCGTGGCCACTGACTCAGACCTCACACCTTCCACCAGCAGTGATTGGGCAGGGCCTTAGCCCCTCCTTGGGGATCTGAGCCCCACTTTTCTATGTGTAAGTGATCAATAAAGCTGATTCTTCTCCTTGTGTGACTCCCAGCGCCATCCTCCCCGCCACCCAGGCCTGGGTGCTGCACTGTGCCCCTCAGAGAGCCCCAGCCTACGCCACCCCCTCTCCCTCCTTCCAAGCCTGTGGTCTTTGAGGGGAACATCTCCAGACCTCTCCCCCCCCCCACATACAGGTCCTTGAGGCACTCAGCTTGGTGACCTCTGACGAGACCCTCATGGAAGGTTCCAGCACTACCACATTTCTTGCAGTTTGCATACCCACATAGCTCCCTTTGAACCCTCAGTACTGGACCAAAGAGAGCGGGGCTAGTGCCAGGCAAGCCTCAACCCTGCAGCGGCACCAGCAAGGGCCTGGTGCTGTCTCTGGGGGCTCATGAAGCCCTTTTCCCCTGGCACCGCCAGGTCTCTCCGTCCACCCTGTGACCTGCAGGGCCTGGGCCCTCACTCTCTGCCCCCTTGCCTCCTTTCTGACCCGGGCTGACCCCATTCCTTCATCTTGAGGCAGTCGTGCCCTTACTTGGGCCTCTCCACATGGGATACCTGAACACCTCCCAGCAGCTGAAGCCTCCCCCCGACCTCCTGCCCCCAGAACTGCCAAAGCCCCTTCCCCATCTCTTCTCTTACCCTCCCTACTTTCAGCTTGGGGAGCTCCAGCACCTTCAGATATTCAGATGACCTCACAGTCCTCAGTGGAGCTGAAAGATCAGCTCCACACAAAGTAATTGATGAACAAGAGTGCTTATGGGTGAGATGATCAAATCTTGGGCTTTGCTCTAAAATGAATAGCGGGCTTCCCTGGTGGTCCAGTGGGTAAGGACACCGCCTTGCAGTGCAAGGGGCGCCAGTTCGATCCCTGGCCTGGGAAGATCCCACGTGCCGCAGAGTGGCTGGACCTATGTGTTCAATTGCTGAGCCAGAGCTCTGGAGCATGTACGCCCAGAGCTGGTGCTCTGTGACAGCAGAGGCCACCACGATGGGATTCCCACACAGGCCAAAGAACAAAGATGGATGAAAATGGATAAATGAAAGACCAATAGAAGTAGCCCGCCTGCTCCCCTCCCTCCCCACCCACCCCCAAAATAAATAAATAAATCTTTTTAAAAAAATAAATAAATAGATAAAATGAATAGCCCGGGAAAAAGCAGAGGGAAATGGATGAAGCAAGATTGGAAGTGCTGGGAACTGCAGAGCTGGGGCCACAGAGGCTGCTCTCCGCTCTTCTGAGCGTCTGAATGTCCCATAAAGAAGGGTTTTAAAGGTGATGCACGCATGAGATGAGGTCCGGGAAGAAGCAAGACCAGCAGGGCGGCAGTGGATGGACACATATTCCCAGAGGAGCTAGTGAGCATGGGGCCACCCTGGTCAAAAGAGGGCAGATGCGCACAGCTGTCAGGTGGCTGGGCCTTGGGAGCGAGTGGTACAGGGGACCACCTCTCCTGCTGGTTACATTGAGCACCTTGGCTGTCTCGTTATTGCCAGGAAGCAGCAGGGGTCAGTCTTCTAGCTGTGAATGTGCCCTACCACCTGACCCTCGTGGTGGATCAAGGGTCCATACCTTAAGGCCCAGCCCTGCCTAGAACTTAACACAAGAAGATGCTGCCCCACATCACATCCCTGGAGTAACCTGAAGCAGTCTGTGGCCTGTGGTGTGGGCTGCCTGGCAGCCACATCAGAGGAATGCCAGTCTGTGTGGACTGTGGACATGGCCAGAAGATAGCCAAGTTCCTCCTTTGGCCAGGACAGGAAGTTTGCCTGGCTGTAACCAGAGAGGGTAAGCCCCGGCTGAACTAGGTCCCAGGTTACCAAACCAGGCTGGCCTCCACAGGCACTGAGGGCATTGGAGAGAGGGTGGGTCTGTGCCTCCCAGGCCCCCGACAGCCGCCGCCCCAGCTTCTCCCCCACAGGCACACATGGCAGTCCTTGATCTCCCCACCCACCAGCACCCAAGCTCATGTCCACAGTCCAGGCCCCCAACCTTCACTCCAGGTGTACTCCTATCTCAGGGCCTTGGCTGCTCTCTAGGGTTGGAACTGTGCCCTGAGGTCTTCCTCACTAGCCCTCTGACCACCGCTCTGTCATGGTGGGCCCTTTGGGTTTGCTCTGCCTTTGGTGCCACTGACTAGCGTCACTGCCTGTGTCCCCCTGGGGCCCTCATCTGAGCCCTGACCACCCCTGCATCGTCTGGCCCATGACCAGGGCTGTTCCTTGAGAAGGAGGGTTCCACCCACCCTGTCCCTGGAGACCAAGGAAGCTCTGCCTGAGCTGGGGAAGGAGGGGAACACTTAATCCTACTTGCACTTCTGTGTGGTCTGCCCTGGCCCTCCCACTGAATGCAACATCACCACGGGCTGTGTGCCCCATACTGTGCCTGTATACACTGGGTACTTAGTAGAGGTCTGCAGTTGAGTCACTCCTTGTGTTCCAAGCCCTGCACATACGTCACAGCAGCCAAAGGACAGACAGAAAACCGAGGCTTGGAGAGCCAGTCAGGGCCAAGCCAGACCCAGCTAGACCACCCTCGCAGAGACTTCTGAGATCCCAACATGTCCACTGCCATGTTGAGCTACATGTCCAGAGCTAACTACCCCCTCTGCCCTGTCATGCAGCTGCCCCACCTGATTCTAAGTCTGGTTCACTCTGCAGGTTATCTGTCCCTGCCTCTTCATCGCTACCGTCCTCACTTTGCGCCCTGGTCCACTTGATCTGAGAGGGAGGGACAGGGTGAGTCAGGGGTGCTGAAGAAGGTGAGCCAGGATGGGATGGGATGGGGGCCACTGGAGTGAGAGGGTTGACTTTGGCTGCAGGATTGGTTGGTTCTCTTTCCTACCCTTGCCACATCCACTTCCCTCCCCTCTCTTTCGGACACTCTCTCTCCCACCTGCCTTTTAACTGAACTTAATTCCTCTTTTCTCACTACATTACTTTTGCGAATTAAGGCACTGGATATTTTAACATTCTTCTCTCTCTCTCTTAAGTATTTATTTCAGGGGAGACCAAGCTAACTAACTAACCTGCTGGATCTGTGTGTGGTCCAGGGAAGATGCCCTATGGCATGGTGCCCTCCAGATCCTGCCCTAGGCCTCAACGCCCTCCAAGCCAGTGGGGCTCCCAGTCCTGCCTCCAGATGGGATAAGAACTGAGGTGCCACATGGAACTCTGCTTAATGTGCACCAGCCTGCATGGGCAGGGAGGGAGTTTGGGAGAGAATGGATACATGTATATGTATGGCCAAGCCCCTTCACTATTCAGCTGACACTATCACGAAATTGTTAATCGGCTATACCCCAACAGAAATGTTTTTGGTTAAAAGAAAAAAAGAAAAAAAGAATTGAGGTGCCAGCTGCCACCTAGTCAGCACTGAGGAAGGGCGCCTCCTCCATGCTCCCAAATCCCCATCCAGTCTGCAAGAATTGGGTCCCAGGGCCCATCCAGCAAGGACCTGACCCACAGCTTGGTCAGGCCTAGGGTGTGTGCAGAGGTTTTGGGGGTGGACAGTATCCCTCTGAAATCGTCCCCAGAGCGCTGACCTGGCGGGAAGTGAAAATAACAGCCCTGGGTTCCAACAGTGTGAGCACCCACACCCAAACCCTGTGCCCTCTCTGGGGTGAACCCTGTGTTGTGCAAATTGCAGTTGCATTTCCGGCTCCACAGACATCAGCCTGTTGCTTCACTGGCCTGAAACCACATCCCTGCTGGCGAGAGCATTCAGGGCCCTGACTCCCTTGGTCACGGGACCTCTGCCCTCACACACACACCTCGTCCTTCACAGACACACGTCTCCCAAACTTCCCCATCACTTCCTGCCTCCCACCCTCCTCACAGCCTCTCTCAACACTCTCCCAACACCCGGGAGCTGTTCCCCACCCAGGCAGACTGGAGAGGGGCCAGTCCATCCCAGCACTGCGGTAGCCAGGATGAGAAAACCTCAACTCCTCTTACTAGAGTTTTAGGGAGACTTTCCCGGTTGAATTCGCATTTTACCAAAGGCCTGAAGGTTGAGTAGATGAGGCGAGGGACTAGTAAAGAGTCTTCCAGCTGAGGGAATAGTGTATGCAAAGGCACAGGGGCATGGGGCATGGGCAGTCCCAATTGTCAAGGCGTGGAGATGGGGGGACCGGGGACAGAGGTGAGGGCCTGTCCCAGGGGGGCCAGCAGGGAAGACTGTGGCCTTTGGCATCTTTCACATCCTGATGGATTTAATTCATTCCACATCATGGTTTTGGACTGAGCTGGGAAGTGGCAGGGCATGGCTCTTTGTGGGGGAGGTAGAGGGGGTCCTGTGCCTAGACACGATGCTCCATTGTTCCACCCACCCCCAGCACCAGTCCCAGCCTAGGAGTGGAGTCCCTGCACGGCTGCCACCAGCCAGGGGAAGGCAGATGGGAGAGGGGCCTGGATGGTGGTCTAACCTATTGTCACAGACCTCAGCTGCAGGCACAAAGTCCAGGCACCATCGGCGAAGGGGCCGTTGAGGCTGGGACCCACGGAGGGGGTCCAAGAATAGCCTGAGCTCAGGGACTGCTTTGGACCGCCAGGGCAAGGCCTTGGTAGGTCATGGCTGGAAGGAGAAAGTCAGCCGTCACAAGAAATGGCCCAGTTGGAGCCAAGGGAATAGGCGCCCTGACGCCCACAGCCCAGCAGGTAACCCTGAGACCAGAGACTGGCACGGACTTCCTCTTGCTCCTGGGATGGAGCCCTGCCCCAGGGCCTTCCCTGCCACAGCTTGTCTCTAGGATGTTCCCTCAAAGGGGCTTCTACTTAATAGTTCTGGACCCTAATAGCAAAGGACCCAGGACTGGGTTGGGCGTGGAGGCATATAAGCATTTATTTTAGAAGATTGGGCATCTGAGATCAAGGCACCGACTTATGCTCTGCCTGCACCCTACACACAGCGGGCTCACTGACTTTTACCTAGATGTCTCTGTCACCTACAGTCAGGTATCTGTCTTTACACAGGGGTGTCCTTTACCTAGCTGTCTGTCACTTTCACTGGGAATGTGTCACTTTAACCCAAGCATGTCTGTCAGAGAGCAGGACAAGCATCCAGAGTACCCCCAGCATCTGCCCAGGAAGCAACTTCTCCTGGGAATCAGGACCTTACCTGCTCGCAGTGGGTAGAGGGGCTGCAGACTGAACAGGGCATTCTGGGCTGGGCCTCAGGGCCCTGCTGACCTGGAGAACCCTTGCTCTCTTCTGAACATGGAGTCCGGGGCAGGTGAAGACCAGTTCCCTGGTCTGGCTGGCTGGCTAGGAAGGTGGCCTCCAATCACCCTCTGTAGCCATAAGAGCGGTTTATGTGGGGAACAGTCTGAGAGAGGCCTGGGGCGCAGTGCATGTTCCAGCCCTGAGGAGGCTGGAGGGAGTGGCCATGTTCCCAGCTTTCCTCACCCTGGGCCCTGAGTGAAGTCAAGAGGAACCTCCACGTGGGGCCCAGGCTCTGGGGGCTATGTTCAGTGCCCTGGCTTAGGTGGCACCTTAGGGTGCCACTGAGCGATGGCACTTGAGTTCATTTCACCCAAGGAGGGTCTGTCCCAGAGGGAAACACGTTCATTTCACCCATTAAATCATGAAGTAATTTTCAGCCTTGAGGCTGCCCACGGAGGGGTCCAAGGCTGGAACTGCTTTGGACCGCCAGGGCAAGGCCTTGGTAGGTCATGGCTGGAAGGAGAAAGTCAGTCACAAGAAATGGCCCAGTTGGAGCCAAGGGAATAGGCGCCCTGACGCCCACAGCCCAGCAGGTAACCCTGAGACCAGAGACTGGCACGGACTTCCTCTTGCTCCTGGGATGGAGCCCTGCCCCAGGGCCTTCCCTGCCACAGCTTGTCTCTAGGATGTTCCCTCAAAGGGGCTTCTACTTAATAGTTCTGGACCCTAATAGCAAAGGACCCAGGACTGGGTTGGGAGTGGAGGCATATAAGCATTTATTTTAGAAGATTGGGCATCTGAGATCAAGGCACCGACTTATGCTCTGCCTGCACCCTACACACAGCGGGCTCACTGACTTTTACCTAGATGTCTCTGTCACCTACAGTCAGGTATCTGTCTTTACACAGGGGTGTCCTTTACCTAGCTGTCTGTCACTTTCACTGGGAATGTGTCACTTTAACCCAAGCATGTCTGTCAGAGAGCAGGACAAGCATCCAGAGTACCCCCAGCATCTGCCCAGGAAGCAACTTCTCCTGGGAATCAGGACCTTACCTGCTCGCAGTGGGTAGAGGGGCTGCAGACTGAACAGGGCATTCTGGGCTGGGCCTCAGGGCCCTGCTGACCTGGAGAACCCTTGCTCTCTTCTGAACATGGAGTCCGGAGCAGGTGAAGACCAGTTCCCTGGTCTGGCTGGCTGGCTAGGAAGGTGGCCTCCAATCACCCTCTGTAGCCATAAGAGCGGTTTATGTGGGGAACAGTCTGAGAGAGGCCTGGGGCGCAGTGCATGTTCCAGCCCTGAGGAGGCTGGAGGGAGTGGCCATGTTCCCAGCTTTCCTCACCCTGGGCCCTGAGTGAAGTCAAGAGGAACCTCCACGTGGGGCCCAGGCTCTGGGGGCTATGTTCAGTGCCCCTGGCTTAGGGTGGCACCTTAGGGTGCCACTGAGCGATGGCACTTGAGTTCATTTCACCCAAGGAGGGTCTGTCCCAGAGGGAAACACGCATTAGCTGTACCTTTAGCACAACTTCAGTGGTAAACTCATGAAGTAATTTTCAGAAAACAGTACTTGGAGCAGTACTCTCCAGCTCAGGATGTCCACGCTCAAGGAAGGGTCCCCAAGGTCCTGTCTCTTTGTATAGAGGGGTAAACTAAGGCTCAGAGTCTGAAGACACACCCCCAGGGCCTGCAAGGCAGAGGTGGAGGGACGAGTGGTGAGCCGTGCTGTCCTGGCCTTCAGGGGAGGCCGAGGAGCTCCTTGGCCCGGCTCTGCCTTGCCCCGATCCTCACTTTAATGACTGGGAATATAAATGAGTGACTAAACCCACAAGCTGGCTGAATGATGGCCAGAGACCTCGTCATGAGGTTGCTTCCTCTGCCTCCCATCTTGTTTCCCTTCCACGTGCTTTGAGACAGAGAGATCTGGGAGTGGAAGCCCTTCTGAGGGCCTGACCGATGGCAGCGTCATTCCTGGTGTCAGCCTGCAGTACGTCTGGAAATCCCCTATGGAGAATGCAAACTCATGATGACATACTTCTGTTTTCCCAGAAAGGGACTGACATACTTTTGTTGCCCCAGAAAGGGGCTGGAGGGGAAGGAGCTGACGGGGAGAGGCAATAGGAAGAGGCACCCATCAGGGGCCAGGCCCAGGCCCCCACAGCCTTGTGCATGTACACTCTTAGTGTATGTGTGCATGTATGTGCGTGCGCGTATGGGCAGGGCATTCTTGGTGGCTGTGGGGTCCTGGGCTCTGAGCTTCAGCTCCCTCGTGGATAATGAGTGGTGGCAGGGCTCCACAGAGGAGGCTGGAGGGAGTGGCCATGTTCCCAGCTTTCCTCACCCTGGGCCCTGAGTGAAGTCAAGAGGAACCTCCACGTGGGGCCCAGGCTCTGGGGCTATGTTCAGTGCCCTGGCTTAGGTGGCACCTTAGGGTGCCACTGAGCGATGGCACTTGAGTTCATTTCACCCAAGGAGGGTCTGTCCCAGAGGGAAACACGCATTAGCTGTACCTTTAGCACAACTTCAGTGGTAAACTCATGAAGTAATTTTCAGAAAACAGTACTTGGAGCAGTACTCTCCAGCTCAGGATGTCCACGCTCAAGGAAGGGTCCCCAAGGTCCTGTCTCTTTGTATAGAGGGGTAAACTAAGGCTCAGAGTCTGAAGACACACCCCCAGGGCCTGCAAGGCAGAGGTGGAGGGACGAGTGGTGAGCCGTGCTGTCCTGGCCTTCAGGGGAGGCCGAGGAGCTCCTTGGCCCGGCTCTGCCTTGCCCCGATCCTCACTTTAATGACTGGGAATATAAATGAGTGACTAAACCCACAAGCTGGCTGAATGATGGCCAGAGACCTCGTCATGAGGTTGCTTCCTCTGCCTCCCATCTTGTTTCCCTTCCACGTGCTTTGAGACAGAGAGATCTGGGAGTGGAAGCCCTTCTGAGGGCCTGACCGATGGCAGCGTCATTCCTGGTGTCAGCCTGCAGTACGTCTGGAAATCCCCTATGGAGAATGCAAACTCATGATGACATACTTCTGTTTTCCCAGAAAGGGACTGACATACTTTTGTTGCCCCAGAAAGGGGCTGGAGGGGAAGGAGCTGACGGGGAGAGGCAATAGGAAGAGGCACCCATCAGGGGCCAGGCCCAGGCCCCCACAGCCTTGTGCATGTACACTCTTAGTGTATGTGTGCATGTATGTGCGTGCGCGTATGGGCAGGGCATTCTTGGTGGCTGTGGGGTCCTGGGCTCTGAGCTTCAGCTCCCTCGTGGATAATGAGAGTGGTGGCAGGGCTCCACAGAGGACAGGTGCCATGCAGCCTTAGCCGGCAGGCAGGTAATGGGCACCCATGGGCCCAGCAGTGGGGACTTGACTCCCAGCACCCCCAGGGCCCAAGGCAGAGCAGTAGGCCTTCTTTGACATGTGCACTCACCCTTGTGTGTCCACAGGGACATTTCCATGACAAGAGCCTGAGCTTGAGGCCAGAAGATGAGACAGATAGGAACAAACTCCCTGGCTGATGGGTCAGGTCCAGGTCCCCAAGGCAATTACGGGGCTTAGCTCTGAAAAGGACAGGAGCTGCATGTGGCCAGACCCCAGGCCACTGGGGAAGGGTATGAGGAGCCAGGCCCAAGACTTCAAATGGCACGATTATATTTTTTCATCCCTAAAAGTTCTAGAAGGTTCTGTGGACTCTTTTTTTCTGTCTCAACCTCCTCTCCACCTGGGATCAGGGATAAGACTTTGTGTTCATTTCTAGGCTCTGATCACAGACCCACCAAGCTTCCCCAGGAGGGAGCGGCTCCATCTCCAGGACAAGAGGTGTGAGGAGCCTCAGGGGGATGAGACAGAGACAAGAGGGCTGATACCTTCCTAGGACTTGTCACAGGAAGGGAAAGAAGACGGAGGTCGAGCCCCTCACGTGCTGGGCCCTCCTTTCTTGGCTCAGAGACCTCTCCTTTAGTCTCGGCATCTTCATCAGGAAAGCAGGGCCAACAGCCCCCACCTCCTGGGGCTGCGGGGAGGAATCAATCTAACACATGCAGGCATTAGCCATCAGGAGGCATTTGGCTGGTGCCCCCCATGGCACAGGAGGGGGAACTGCGCAGCCCAGAGGGCCGTGTCCATCCTCCAGACCTGGGGCAGAGGACTGGGGTGGGTGCAGGCGTGTGGACCAACAGTGCTCCAGGCAGGGGACGGCAAGAGAGGTTCATGGAGGGGAGCTCTGGAGAGAGGAGGCGGAAGGGAGTCATGGAAGAAGGGAAGCGGACATGCGGCAGGGTTATATCTGGAAGTGGACACTGGGGGACAGCTGGTGACATCTGGGGTGGGTAGCCCACATGGAGGGTTGAGGCCCAGGCCCACAGGGACCTGAGCAGGACCTGGGTCTTGGGTTGGACTCGGGAAGCCAAGAGCTCACAGAATCATCCCCAAATAGAAACACTGTCAAGTCGTGAGTTGGAATCATCTAGAAAACACTCTCGAGAGAAGGGATGAGACTCATACATTTAATATTGTTGAACACCTCTGTACAATGAAGGTAAAGTGCTTTTTACAGAAATCATAAATAGTGAGAAATCAACACGTAAGAAAGAAGCAAGCCCCCAGAAAGCAAGCAGGCAGTCTGGCGGGGCTGGGGTCCGTCAGAGCCCCCCGAGATCATCTGAGAGGAAGGCCAGCAGGAAGCGGCTGACGTGCCTGTCGACGATGACCGGGGAGAAGCCCAGGACACGCCGGGCCCCTGGCAGCACCTTGGGGTCTGGAAGACAAGGGGGTCTCAGAGCCCACTGAGAAGGCACCTTCTCTCGGTCTTACAGCACTGCCAGCCCCACACTGAATGATGTGGGGTCCGCATGCCGAGTAGGTCCGCCTGGCACTGCTCCCACCCAGGACCTGGACACGGTCAGTGTGGCAGGAAAGTGATGGCAGAGATGCCCTGCTGGGCCGCATGGCGGGGCCTCAGGTGTGCCGGGCTCAGCCCTGGGTGTGGAGAGGACCGGCCCAGGCCTGGCCAGGCAGCACCCACCTGGAGGGCAGCAGTAGATGAGGAGCGCCAGTCCTGCGGCCAGGCCGAGGCAGGTCAGGAAGGCCACAGGTCCTGGGAAGAAATGCTCGTGAGCAGCTTCCTGAGCCCTGAAGGGCAGGGAGGGGTCCGGAGGCTTCGAGGACAGGCTCACACCCCGTGCTGGGGTCAGCCAGGCAGGGATGCCCTTAGAGAGCACCCTTGAGGGGGTCTGTGCAACAGGCAGTCAAGAACGGAACCCGACTTGGAATGAGAATCCCCCGAGACAGAGGTAGAGCCCTGGGTTGGGAGACAGAGAGAAGGGAGGTGGGAGGCGGTTACCCCTGTCACTGAGCTCATGGCTTGCGGTGCCCGAGGCTAGCTCTGTGCAATCTGAGTTCTCTGGAAACAAAATCACAGGGCGCAGTTAGTCATGGCAGCGGGGTGGGGCAGACAGTAAGTGGTTGCCTCGCCACTGGGAAACCAAGGGGGCCTCCCAGGCCCCTCCCTGAGCAGGACCTGGGTCTTGGGTTGGACTCGGGAAGCCAAGAGCTCACAGAATCATCCCCAAATAGAAACACTGTCAAGTCGTGAGTTGGAATCATCTAGAAAACACTCTCGAGAGAAGGGATGAGACTCATACATTTAATATTGTTGAACACCTCTGTACAATGAAGGTAAAGTGCTTTTTACAGAAATCATAAATAGTGAGAAATCAACACGTAAGAAAGAAGCAAGCCCCCAGAAAGCAAGCAGGCAGTCTGGCGGGGCTGGGGTCCGTCAGAGCCCCCCGAGATCATCTGAGAGGAAGGCCAGCAGGAAGCGGCTGACGTGCCTGTCGACGATGACCGGGGAGAAGCCCAGGACACGCCGGGCCCCTGGCAGCACCTTGGGGTCTGGAAGACAAGGGGGTCTCAGAGCCCACTGAGAAGGCACCTTCTCTCGGTCTTACAGCACTGCCAGCCCCACACTGAATGATGTGGGGTCCGCATGCCGAGTAGGTCCGCCTGGCACTGCTCCCACCCAGGACCTGGACACGGTCAGTGTGGCAGGAAAGTGATGGCAGAGATGCCCTGCTGGGCCGCATGGCGGGGCCTCAGGTGTGCCGGGCTCAGCCCTGGGTGTGGAGAGGACCGGCCCAGGCCTGGCCAGGCAGCACCCACCTGGAGGGCAGCAGTAGATGAGGAGCGCCAGTCCTGCGGCCAGGCCGAGGCAGGTCAGGAAGGCCACAGGTCCTGGGAAGAAATGCTCGTGAGCAGCTTCCTGAGCCCTGAAGGGCAGGGAGGGGTCCGGAGGCTTCGAGGACAGGCTCACACCCCGTGCTGGGGTCAGCCAGGCAGGGATGCCCTTAGAGAGCACCCTTGAGGGGGTCTGTGCAACAGGCAGTCAAGAACGGAACCCGACTTGGAATGAGAATCCCCCGAGACAGAGGTAGAGCCCTGGGTTGGGAGACAGAGAGAAGGGAGGTGGGAGGCGGTTACCCCTGTCACTGAGCTCATGGCTTGCGGTGCCCGAGGCTAGCTCTGTGCAATCTGAGTTCTCTGGAAACAAAATCACAGGGCGCAGTTAGTCATGGCAGCGGGGTGGGGCAGACAGTAAGTGGTTGCCTCGCCACTGGGAAACCAAGGGGGCCTCCCAGGCCCCTCCCCTCAGACCATCCAGGCCCTTCAGGTTGTGCCGGCACTGACCCTTCCAGGGAGTGTCTGGGGGGAGTCAGCACCAGGGAAGGAACCCTGCACAGCTTGGGGTCTTCTCCTTTTGTCCACTTCATGGGAGTTTGAGGACCATGGGGTGGAGATAGGGATCTCATTGTTTCCTGGCAAGCACAGAGCAAACTCCTGCCTGTCCAAAGTCGGATAATGCTGAGTGAGGGCCGGGCGCTCTTTCTCTTTTCCCAGACCTCCTTGGGGCTCCCTAATCAACCAGCTCTTAGATAGCCCCGAGGGCACCCTGGAAGGCCCTTGATTCCAGGCAGGGCTGTGTGGTCCTCACAGCTGGGGTGACGGGACCACCCGCTTCTGGAGCCTGTCCTTGGAGCCACAGACACCAGCCCCAAGTCCAGATGAATAGCCTGAGCTGAGCCACGTCTTCCCTCACAGCCTCCAGCCTCTCATTTGAGGATGGAGGGACAGTAGGCACTCTCCCCGGGGACCTGGGTGCAGAGGCTTCAGGACTGAGCTGCCATCCCTGCCTGGGCCTCCCCTGTACCCATCCTGGCAGCTCAGAGGATCCCTCACGAGCCTCCCGAGCCTTGTGAGGGATAGGCTGGCCCCTCTACACCAAAACACATTGTCCTGAACCAGCCACCTGTGCCAGAGACTATTCTACAGAAACACCCATGCCATGAGGATCCACCTGGGTAAAAGTAGATCCAACCTCTGTCGGGGGATCAGTTCACTCCAGGCTGCTATAGCCAACTGCTGTGAGCTATCAGACATTCAGAAGAACATCTGGATTCATGAGATTATAGAGACAAGGCCAGGACTGCACGCACAAGGTGCTGCCTTTCATGTAAGAACAGCCACAAGAAAGAGACAGAGGGACAGAGTCACGGAGAGACAGAGAGCAGGAGCCGTGGAGAGGAGATAACCGTGCTGTCTGAAGTACTCTCTCTACTCTCCCTGAGGGTCACACAAGACTCAACCAGAGGGCAGTCTCTGGCGAAGGGCTGAGCGAGGCGATGCTGAGGCCTGGGATGAGGACACGCACTTACGCAGGGCGTGCCGGCTGGGCAGGCAGCCGTGCAGGGGCTGGGCGTGGATGTACAGGGCCCGGTAGAACTCCTGGCAGTCCCGCTCGCCGCTCCGTTGCAGGTGGCCCAAGAGGTCGCAGAGACGCACTCTCAGAGACACCTTGGGGTTCCGGAACTGGAGGAGGAAGGGGCGCGAGACAGGACAAGGTCAGGCTAGAGGATCTGGAGGACGAAGGGGCGCGAGACAAGGTCAGGCTGGAGGATCTGGGCTCCGCCTCCAGCCCCAGCCTTCTCAATGGCTGTGATGCCACCTAGGTGCTTGGAACACCCACGGAGGCGTGGCAGTTGCTACCAATGCCTCATCCACTCCCACGTGGCACCCAAGACTGCGCTGCAAGGCCACTAATCCTTGCACTCCCATGGGAGTCCGGGACAGGTCACCAAGGAAGATGGTGGTGACATTATTCCAAGTGTGGAAACTGAGTGGCTTGCTCACTTGGCTTTCCCATGTATGAAAAGGGAGTAATAAACCCATATGGTAGGGTCATTATAGGGAACCACTCAGGTAAAGGTATAGTGGTAACTTCTAGTAGGTTATAGTCTACAGCAATGTGATTTAAGTTATAAAAAATAAATTAAGGGTTAAGAAGGAAAAAAGGTGGCTTTTTTTGGTGTGGCTGACTGAAAAATATGTGGTTGTAAAGGTCAGTGGACTTGCACTGACGCCCTGAACCTGGAGGCTGTGGCCTGGTGCTGCCACCTGGTGCTGGCATACCACTCTACAGGGAACTAGAGCTGAACCACAGAAGTGGCTGCAGCGGAAACCATGGGTACCCCCTGAGGAAAGGAACTGTGCGGAGGTGTGCAGGGAGGAGTTTCCTTTCTCATGTAAACATCTAAAGCTTTTCAATGGTCTTTCTTTGTTGTTTTTAAGTGAATGTGTATTAGGCTTTTAATTACAAGATAGAAATTTGAGAAACCTTTAAAATTTTTAACTTGCTGTCTGAAGTACTCTCTACTCTCCTGAGGGTCACACAAGACTCAACCAGAGGGCAGTCTCTGGCGAAGGGCTGAGCGAGGCGATGCTGAGGCCTGGGATGAGGACACGACTTACGCAGGGCGTGCCGGCTGGGCAGGCAGCCGTGCAGGGGCTGGGCGTGGATGTACAGGGCCCGGTAGAACTCCTGGCAGTCCCGCTCGCCGCTCCGTTGCAGGTGGCCCAAGAGGTCGCAGAGACGCACTCTCAGAGACACCTTGGGGTTCCGGAACTGGAGGAGGAAGGGGCGCGAGACAGGACAAGGTCAGGCTAGAGGATCTGGAGGACGAAGGGGCGCGAGACAAGGTCAGGCTGGAGGATCTGGGCTCCGCCTCCAGCCCCAGCCTTCTCAATGGCTGTGATGCCACCTAGGTGCTTGGAACACCCACGGAGGCGTGGCAGTTGCTACCAATGCCTCATCCACTCCCACGTGGCACCCAAGACTGCGCTGCAAGGCCACTAATCCTTGCACTCCCATGGGAGTCCGGGACAGGTCACCAAGGAAGATGGTGGTGACATTATTCCAAGTGTGGAAACTGAGTGGCTTGCTCACTTGGCTTTCCCATGTATGAAAAGGGAGTAATAAACCCATATGGTAGGGTCATTATAGGGAACCACTCAGGTAAAGGTATAGTGGTAACTTCTAGTAGGTTATAGTCTACAGCAATGTGATTTAAGTTATAAAAAATAAATTAAGGGTTAAGGAGGAAAAAAGGTGGCTTTTTTTGGTGTGGCTGACTGAAAAATATGTGGTTGTAAAGGTCAGTGGACTTGCACTGACGCCCTGAACCTGGAGGCTGTGGCCTGGTGCTGCCACCTGGTGCTGGCATACCACTCTACAGGGAACTAGAGCTGAACCACAGAAGTGGCTGCAGCGGAAACCATGGGTACCCCCTGAGGAAAGGAACTGTGCGGAGGTGTGCAGGGAGGAGTTTCCTCTTTCTCATGTAAACATCTAAAGCTTTTCAATGGTCTTTCTTTGTTGTTTTTTAAGTGAATGTGTATTAGGCTTTTAATTACAAGATAGAAATTTGAGACCCTACTTTTTTAACTTTAGGTACTACTTTTTTAAGAAGCATCTGGGCCAGTAGCAGGATTCACATGGATTCTAGCTCTGTCAAAGATCAATCTCATCTGTCCCCAGGCGAGGCCCCAACCCTCTAGGATAGCCCCGCATGTGGCATGTTACCTTGCACCAAGGCAGGAAGTTCAGCTCCAAGAAAAGAAGGGCTTGCTCCAACACCAAGCCTGGGAGGCAGGTCCTGTGCCCCAGAGTCCCAGCTAGACTCTGTCACCCACCCCCAGCACCACGGGGGAGCCACAGAAGTGGGTGGGGTGCGCAAGGAGTACCCAGTCTCATCCAGTGTCCCCGAACAGGATGGCTAGATTCTACCCACAATGATTGCCCATTTTGAACTTCTGGAAGCTACAGAGCGAAGAACTCTGTGGCACAGGTAGGGTCTGTCTGATACCACCGCTCTCCCACCCAGGCTCTCCTCCTGCTCCCCCTCCCAGGTTTGTCTCAAGTTGTCACATGTCTCCCGTGATCCTCCAGCATCTGTGAAAGGGGCCAGAAGGTCTGATGACACATGAAGAGACTAAGGCTCAAAAAGCTGATGTTCTGGTCCCAAGGTCACCCTGAGGAGCCAGGTTTTCACCTCCAAGCTGTCCTGTTCCCCGCTTCTCCCAGCCCAGAGAAGAAGGGATGGGAGAGCAGCTTTGGGTTCCTTGGCACCTTTTCTGCGTCCTTGTTGCTGAGGATCTGGGGGTAGTAGCGGTTCAGCTGGAGGATAATCCTGTCCACCTGCTGCTCGCTTAGGCGCCCGAGGCCTGTGAGGAAAGGAGTGTCCTGGACCAGGCGGTCACAATAGGTTTGCTCTGAAACAGAAGCAGAGAGCACAGAAGGACATGAGTCAGGGAAGGTCAGGGAGGGGGTGGCGAGCCCCACACACCATCACGCAGCCGTGGCAGGGACTCCTCACTGCAAGGTCCCAGGCCCACCAAGAGGGGCACCAGCTGTAAGCACCTGGATGACTGCTGACACCCCAGCTCATGCAGAACCCAGAATCCAGCCATGTCATGCCAGCTCCCCTGCAAAAAAGTGGGGGTGGGTGCTAAAAAGCAGAGCAGAGCCTCTGGCTCCTCTCTTCTATGCCTGAGAGCATATGGCAAAAACACTCAGCAGGGGGCTTCCTTGGTGGTCCAGTGGGTAAACAGTCCGCCTTGCAGTGCAAGAGGCACAGGTTCGATCCCTGGCACGGGAAGATCCCACGTGCCACAGAGCGGCTGGACTGGTGTGTCCAATTACGAGCCGGCACTCTGGAGTGCATGCACCCAGAGCCAGTGCTGGGCAACAAGAGGGGCCACCGTGATGGGAGGTCAAGCAGGCCAAAGAATTAAGATGGATGAAAATAAATAAATGAAGCACCAATAAAAGAGGCCAAAATTAAAAAAAAAAAAATTACACTCAGCAGGGTGAAGAGTCTACTGTCTACGAGGTCCCCAGTTCTCTCTGGAAACAGCCAGGCCTGAGGAGGGACACCGGTAGCATGGAGAAGGCCCAGCCCTGAAGCTCCTACAGTTGCTGTTGTCATGGGGACAGGAGATACCCAGAGAGGAGGACAGGGTTTAGAGTGGCTTGTGCTGGGCCACCAGACATAGTATCCGCAAGGTCTTGGGAAAGCTGCCACCAACAGCAGATCAATATGCCTGCTATCTAGGAGGCTAGAGAATGCCTTTTCTTTTCTTTTCTTTAAGAATCACCATTAAAGCATCACTGTTGTACTATTCTTTCCATTAAGGAATAACAGGCCTTTAAAGGCAAGGGATGGATGAGAAGTTGGTGGGCAGCTGGCAAAGACTCTTTGAGGGAGGGTACCAAGTCCCTGCAGCACTAGCTATCTGAATAAGCACACCTCCTTACCTAGGTATGGCAGGTGGACCCAGGGATGGGGGCAGGCGGAGGTGTACAGGAGGAGCTTCTGACTCAAGTTCAGCTGCTATCAATTCAAATTATATAGTTGTAACTTGAGGATGTTAAACGTAACCCTCATGGTCATCAGAAAGAAAATGCCCATAAGAATATACACAAAAGAACATCAAAATGTGTTACTATAGAAAATCAACACAAAAGGCAGTAATGGAAAAAATGAAGTAATGTAAAAAAGCTACAAGACATACAGAAAACAAACAGCAAAGAGGTAGAAACAAGTGTCCCTTGTCAGTAATTACACGTAAATGGGTTAAACTCTCTAGTCAAAAGACACAGACTGACAAAGTGGATTTGTGATTTATAATAATAATAACATTTGGTCTTTGTCCCAACTCCTGTCACACAGTTCCTAAAATCCAAGGAATTTCCTAAGTGATGACAGCCATGATGATAGATGAAAATCCTTTTGTTACAAGCCTCTTTCAACCTCATCTGACATTGTATTAATGGGGTGACTTGGGTAAGTCCCTGAATAACCACAGGGTGGGTGCCAACCACATAATTAGAAGGTGGAACTTTCTGCCTTCCCTATCTCCCTTTCCTCTGCAATTTCTGGGGAAGAAACAGGGGTTGGAAGCTGATTCAATCACCAATAGCCAACGATGTAATCAATCAAGCCCACCTAAGGAAGCCTCCATACCTCCCCTGCAAAATGGGGTTTGGAGCACTCCCAAGTTACTGAACATGTGGAATGCCTGGGATGAGCATGGAAGCTCCATGCCCCTTCTCACATGCTTTGCCCTATGCATCTCTTCCATCTGGACGTTCGTTTGTATCCCTGACATATCCTCGGTAACAAAACTGGCAGCTATTTGTTTTCCTGAATTCTATTAACTCTGTGAAGTGCTCTAGCAAATGACAGTAATGGGAACTCTGATTTATAGCCAGTCGATTAGAAGCACAGGTGACAACCTGGACTTGTGTTTGGCATCTCAAGTAGGGGCAATCTTGTGGGACTGAGCCTAAAATTAACCTATGGTATCTGACACTATCTTTGGAGAGATGGTGTAAGAATTGAGTTAAATTATAGGACATCTGGTTGGAACTGGAAAATTGCCTGGTAGGGGAAAAAACCCACACACTTTGTAACCAGAAGTGTCAGAAATATGAGCGTTGAAAAAGTGGGAGAAATATGTATTGAAAAAAGAGGTAAAAGTGGTTGTCTGAGGAGGCTTTACAAACAGCTGAGGAAAGAAGAGAAGTAAAAGTCCAGGGGAAAAGGAAAGATACACCCAACTGAATGCAGTAATGGAAAAATGAAGTAATGTAAAAAAGCTACAAGACATACAGAAAACAAACAGCAAAGAGGTAGAAACAAGTGTCCCTTGTCAGTAATTACACGTAAATGGGTTAAACTCTCTAGTCAAAAGACACAGACTGACAAAGTGGATTTGTGATTTATAATAATAATAACATTTGGTCTTTGTCCCAACTCCTGTCACACAGTTCCTAAAATCCAAGGAATTTCCTAAGTGATGACAGCCATGATGATAGATGAAAATCCTTTTGTTACAAGCCTCTTTCAACCTCATCTGACATTGTATTAATGGGGTGACTTGGGTAAGTCCCTGAATAACCACAGGGTGGGTGCCAACCACATAATTAGAAGGTGGAACTTTCTGCCTTCCCTATCTCCCTTTCCTCTGCAATTTCTGGGGAAGAAACAGGGGTTGGAAGCTGATTCAATCACCAATAGCCAACGATGTAATCAATCAAGCCCACCTAAGGAAGCCTCCATACCTCCCCTGCAAAATGGGGTTTGGAGCACTCCCAAGTTACTGAACATGTGGAATGCCTGGGATGAGCATGGAAGCTCCATGCCCCTTCTCACATGCTTTGCCCTATGCATCTCTTCCATCTGGACGTTCGTTTGTATCCCTGACATATCCTCGGTAACAAAACTGGCAGCTATTTGTTTTCCTGAATTCTATTAACTCTGTGAAGTGCTCTAGCAAATGACAGTAATGGGAACTCTGATTTATAGCCAGTCGATTAGAAGCACAGGTGACAACCTGGACTTGTGTTTGGCATCTCAAGTAGGGGCAATCTTGTGGGACTGAGCCTAAAATTAACCTATGGTATCTGACACTATCTTTGGAGAGATGGTGTAAGAATTGAGTTAAATTATAGGACATCTGGTTGGAACTGGAAAATTGCCTGGTAGGGGAAAAAACCCACACACTTTGTAACCAGAAGTGTCAGAAATATGAGCGTTGAAAAAGTGGGAGAAATATGTATTGAAAAAAGAGGTAAAAGTGGTTGTCTGAGGAGGCTTTACAAACAGCTGAGGAAAGAAGAGAAGTAAAAGTCCAGGGGAAAAGGGAAAGATACACCCAACTGAATGCAGGGTTCCAGAGAATAGCAAGGAGAGATAAGAAAGCCTTCTTAAATGAACAATGCAAAAAAAAAAAAAAAAGCTGGGGCGGGGGGGTCTTCCCCGGTGGTGCAGTGGGTAAGGCTCTGTGCTCCCAATGCAGGGAGCCCAGGTATGCAGGGAGCCCAGGTTCCATCCCTGGTCAGGGAACTAGATCCCATATACTGTAACTAAGACCTGGAGCAATCAAATAAATTTTTTTTTAAAAAAGAAATTAATTTAAAAAAATGAGGAAAACAAATAGGATGGGAAAGACTAGACAAGGGAACATTTCATGCAAAGATGAACACAATAAAAGGGACAGAAACAGTGTAAGGATCTAACAAAAGCAAAAAAGATCACAAAAAGGTGACACGAATACACAGAAAAACTGCACAAAAAAGTCTGGGGCTTCCCGGGTAGCTCAGTGGTGAAGAGTTTGCCTGCCAATGCAGGAGACGCAGGTTCGATCCCTGATCCAGGAAGATTCCACATGCTGTGGAGCAACTAAGTCTGTGAGCCACAACTATTGAGCCTGTGTTGTAGAGCCTTGGAGCTGCAACCATTGAGCCCATGTGCCACAACTATCGAAGCCCGTGTGCCTTAGAGCCTGAGTTCCACAACAAGAGAAGTCACCGCAACAAGAAGCCTGCTCACCTCAACTAGAGAGTAGCCCCCACTCCCTGAAACTAGAGAAGAGCCTGTGGCAGCAGTGAAAACCTATAGCCAAAAATAAATAAATAAATAAATATTTTTAAAAAGAGAGGTTTGAATGACCCAGAAAACCATGATGGTGTGGTCACTTACCTATAGCCAGATATCCTGGAGTGTGAAGGCAAGTGGGCCTTAAGAAGCATTACTAAGGGGCTTCCCTGGCAGTCCAGTGGGTAAGGACACCGCCCTGCAGTGCAAAGGGCGCCAGTTTGATCCCTGGCCTGGGAAGATTCCACGTGCCGCGGAGCGGCTGGACCGATCTGTCCAATTACCCAGCCAGAGCTCTGGAGTGCGTGCGCCTAGAGCCAGTGCTCTGCGACAATGGAGGCCACTGTGATGGGAGACCCACACGGGCCAAGGATCAAAGATGGATGAAAACAGATAAATGAAAGACCAATAGAAGTGGCCCGCCCACCCACTTCCCTCCCCAACCCGTGCCCCCGCCCCCCAAAAAAGAAGCATTACTAAGAACAAAGCCAGTGAAGGTGACAGAATTCCAGCCAAGCTACTCAAAATCCTAAAGGATTTTAAAGAGCTACACTCAATACGTCAGATAATTTGGAAAATTTAGCAGTGACCACAGGACTGAAAAGGGTCAGTTTTCAATACAGTCCAAAAGAAGGGCAATGCCAAAGAACGTTCAAACGAGCGTACTATTGTACTCATGCATGGCTGTGTTCAAAATCCTTTAAGCTAGGCGTCAACAAAAGTGAACTGAGAACTTCCAGATGTACAAGCTGGACTTAGAAAAAGCAAAGGAATCAGAGATGAAATTACCAACATTCATTGACTCATAGAGAAAGCAAAGGAATTCCAGAAAAAGATCTACTTCTGCTTCATTGACTATGTGAAAGACTTTGTGTGGATCACAACAAACTGGAAAATTTTAAAGAGACGGGAGTACCAGGACACTTAACCTGTCTTCTTTTTTTTTTTTTTTTAAAGATTTATTTATTTATTTATTTATTTAGGGCGGGGGTCGGGTTGGGGAGGGAGGGGAGCGGGCGGGCCACTTCTATTGGTCTTTCATTTATCTGTTTTCATCCGTCTTTGTTCTTTGGCTCCTGCGGGCCTCCCATCGCGGTGGCGTCTGTTGTCACAGAGCACCGGCTTTGGGCGCATGCGCTCCAGAGCTCCGGCTCAGTGATTGGACACATCAGTCCAGCTGCTCTGCAGCACATGGGATCTTCCCAGGCCAGGGATCAAACCGGTGCCCCTTGCACTGCAAGGCGGTGTCCTTATCCACTGGACCACCAGGGGAAGCCCTTAACCTGTCTTCTGAGAAACCTATATATAGGTTAAAAAGCAACAGTTACAACAGAACAACTGACTGGTTCAAAACTGGCAAAGGAGTAGGCCAAGGGTATATATTGTCACTCTGCTTATTTAACTTATATGCAGAGTGTTGTTGTTCAGTCACCCCATCATGTCTGACTCTTTGCAACCCCATGGATGGCAGTACTCCAGGCCTCCCTGTCTCTCACCATCTCCTGGAGTTTTCCCAAGTTCACATCCATTCCATGGCTGATGCCATCCAGTCATCTCATCCACTGATGCCCTCTTCTCCTTCTGCCTTCAGTCTTTTTCCAGCATCAGGGACTTTCCCAATGATTCGCCTCAGATGACCAAAATACTGGAACATCAGCTTCAGCATCAGAGCACACAAAATGCCAGGCTGGATGAATCACAAGCTAGAATAAAGACTGGCGGGAGAAATATCAACAACCTCAGATATGAAGATGATACCACTCTAACAGCAGAAAGTGAAGAGGAACTAAAGAGCCTCTTGATGAAGGTGAAAGAGGAGAGTGAGAAAGCTGGCTAAAAACTCAACGTTCAAAAAACTAAGTGGCATCTGGTCCCATCAATTCATGGCAAATAGATGGGGAAACAATGAAAATAGTGACAGACTTTATATTTGTGGGCTCCAAAATCACTGCAGATGGTGATTGCAGCCATGAAATCAAAAGACACTTGCTCTTTTGAAGAAGAGCTATGATGAACCTAGACAGCGTATTAAAAAGCAGAAGACACCACTTTGCTGACAAAGGTCTGTATAGTCAAAGCAATGATTTTTCCAGTAGTCATGTACAGATGTTAGATTGGGACCATGAAGAAGGCCTAGCATTGAAGAAATGATACTCTCAAACTGTGGTGCTGGAGAAGACTCTTGAGAGTTCCCTGGACAGCAAGGAGATCAAACCAGTCAATCCTAAATGAAATCAACCCTGAAAAGTCATTGGAAGGACTGATGCTGAAGTTGAAGCTCCAATACTTTGGCCACCTGATGAGAAGAGCCAATTAATTGGAAAAGACCCTGATGCTAGGAAAGACTAAAGGCCAAAGGAGAGAGAGCAGCAGAGAATGAGATAATTAGACAGCATCACTGACTCAAGGGACATGAATTTGAGCAAACTATTAGCACTATTGGTAAAGAACCCACCTGCCAATGCAGGAGGCATTGAGATGCACGCTTGATCCCTGGGTCAGGAAGGATGCAGAAAACTAAGGTACTTTTGTCACTCTGCTTATTTAACTTATATGCAGAGTGTTGTTGTTCAGTCACCCCATCATGTCTGACTCTTTGCAACCCCATGGATGGCAGTACTCCAGGCCTCCCTGTCTCTCACCATCTCCTGGAGTTTTCCCAAGTTCACATCCATTCCATGGCTGATGCCATCCAGTCATCTCATCCACTGATGC
Organism: Tragulus kanchil; assembly: GCA_022376925.1. Taxonomy (NCBI): domain Eukaryota; kingdom Metazoa; phylum Chordata; class Mammalia; order Artiodactyla; family Tragulidae; genus Tragulus; species Tragulus kanchil. The sequence continues at coordinate 88,711,907 of JAIOJX010000023.1, read as the reverse complement.
CCTCTTCTCCTTCTGCCTTCAGTCTTTTTCCAGCATCAGGGACTTTCCCAATGATTCGCCTCAGATGACCAAAATACTGGAACATCAGCTTCAGCATCAGAGCACACAAAATGCCAGGCTGGATGAATCACAAGCTAGAATAAAGACTGGCGGGAGAAATATCAACAACCTCAGATATGAAGATGATACCACTCTAACAGCAGAAAGTGAAGAGGAACTAAAGAGCCTCTTGATGAAGGTGAAAGAGGAGAGTGAGAAAGCTGGCTAAAAACTCAACGTTCAAAAAACTAAGTGGCATCTGGTCCCATCAATTCATGGCAAATAGATGGGGAAACAATGGAAATAGTGACAGACTTTATATTTGTGGGCTCCAAAATCACTGCAGATGGTGATTGCAGCCATGAAATCAAAAGACACTTGCTCTTTTGAAGAAGAGCTATGATGAACCTAGACAGCGTATTAAAAAGCAGAAGACACCACTTTGCTGACAAAGGTCTGTATAGTCAAAGCAATGATTTTTCCAGTAGTCATGTACAGATGTTAGATTGGGACCATGAAGAAGGCCTAGCATTGAAGAAATGATACTCTCAAACTGTGGTGCTGGAGAAGACTCTTGAGAGTTCCCTGGACAGCAAGGAGATCAAACCAGTCAATCCTAAATGAAATCAACCCTGAAAAGTCATTGGAAGGACTGATGCTGAAGTTGAAGCTCCAATACTTTGGCCACCTGATGAGAAGAGCCAATTAATTGGAAAAGACCCTGATGCTAGGAAAGACTAAAGGCCAAAGGAGAAGAGAGCAGCAGAGAATGAGATAATTAGACAGCATCACTGACTCAAGGGACATGAATTTGAGCAAACTATTAGCACTATTGGTAAAGAACCCACCTGCCAATGCAGGAGGCATATGAGATGCACGTTTGATCCCTGGGTCAGGAAGATCCCCTAGAGGAGGGCATAGCAACCCACTCCAGCATTCTTGCCTGGGGAATCCCCATCGACTGAGGAGACTAGAAGACTACAGTCCATACGGTTGCACAGAATTGGACACAACTGAAGTGACTTAGTATGCACATACACACTAGAAGAGAGCTGGGGACAGAGTAGCATGATGTGTTACAGTCTACAGGGTTTCAAAGAGTCCGACACGACTTAGTAACTGAAAAAAACCCAACAATGTATTGAGAAAGCCTGCATGAAGCCATGAAGACCCAGTAAAGTCAAACATAACAATAACAAAAGCAATGCCCTCATGAAAGCAGCCTGTGTAAATGCTGACCCTTACTGGCCAGGCTTGCTTGCAAGAGTTTTGACCAATGTCACCATCAGGAGCCTCACCTGCAGTATGGGGCTGGTGGACCTGCCCCAGCAATGGGTGTGGCACCAGCAGGAGGGCCTGTCCCCTCCACCACTGTTGCCCCGGCTGAGGAGAAGAAGCAAAGAAAGGAGAATCTGGAAAGTCTAATGATGACGTGCACCTTGGTCTTTTAGACTAAACCTCTTCAGTAACACATTCAATAAAAATCTGAACTCTCAAAAAAAAAGAAAAAAAAAACTTAAAGAATAAAATATTTAGATATAAATTTAACCAAGGAGGTGGAAGATTTGTACACTGAATCTACAAAGCACTATTGAAAGAAATGTTAAAAGATACAAATAAATGGAAAGACATTCCACGTTCATAAATTGGAAGACTTAACATTGTGAGATGACAATACTACCCAAAGTGATCTAGGAATTCAGTGTAATTTCTATCTAAACTGCAATAAATGTTCTTCTTTGTTTTGTTTTTCATCCTAAAATTCATATGGAAACTAAAGAGACTTTTATAGCCAAAATAATTCTGAAAAAGTACAACGGTGGATGATTCACACTTTTTGATTTCAAAATTTACTGCAAAGCTACAGGAATCAAAACTATGCTACTGACATAAGGACAAACATACAGACCAATGCAATAGACTAGAAAGTTCAGAGGTAAACCCTATTTTGAGTAAGAAAAAAAAAATGAAAAGACAATCCACACGATGAGAGAAAATATTTGCCAAGCATATACCTGACTAGGGATTAAAATATATATATATATATATATATATATAGAGAGAGAGAGAGAGAGAGAGAGAGAGAGAGAGAACATAAAAAAAATTCTTACAACTCAACAACAATAGCAAATCCTACAAAATAACCAATACAAAAATGAGCAAAATACTTCAAAAGGTATTTCTCCAAAGGCAACAAATGTTTGCTAAGCACATGAAAAGATGCTCGACATCACTGGTTATTAGGGAAAGGCAACTCAAACCACAATGAGCTATGACTTCACACTCATTAAGGCATGACAGAAATACATGGAGAGAAGGAATATAAGGATGAGAAGAAACTGGAATGCTCAAGCACTACTGGTGGGCAGGCAAAATGGTGTAGTCACTATGGAAAACAGAACAGCTGTTCCTCAAAAAGTTAAATACATCAGCAATTCCATTCCTGGGGATACACTCAAAAGAACTGAAAGCAGAGACTCAGACAGATACATGCACATCAAGTTCAGAGTAGCATTATTCACGAAAGCCAAAAGGTAAAAGTACACACTAGCAAAGTAGTGCTCAAAATCCTCCAAGCTAGGCTTCAATAGTATGTGAACCGAGAACTTTCAGATGTACAAATTGGATTTAGAAAAGGCGGAGGAACCAGAGATCAAATTGCCAACATCTGTTGGATCACAGAAAGAGCAAGGGAATTAGAGAAAAACATCTACTTCTGCTTCATTGACTATGCTAAAGCCTTTGACTGTGTGGATCGCAACAAACTGTGGAAAATTCTGAAAGAGATGAGAATAGAAGACCATCTTACCTGCCTCCTGTGATACCTCTATGCAGGATAAGAAGCAACAGTTAAAAGCAGACATGGAACAATGAACCGTTACCAATTTGGGAAAGGAGTACAACAAGGCTGTATATTGTCACCCTGCTTATTTAATTTATATGCAGAGTACATTATGTGAAATGCCAGTTTGGATGAAGCACAAGCAGGAATCAAGATTTCCAAGAGAAATACCAATAACCTTAAGTATGCAGATGACACCATTCTTAAGGAAGAAAGCAAAGAGGAACTAAAGAGCCTCCTGATGAAGGTGTAAGAGGAAAGTGAAAAGGCTGGCCTAAAACTTACCATTCAAGAAACCAAGATCATGGCATCTGGTCCCATCACTCCATGGCAAATAGATTGGCAAACAATGGAAATAGTGACAGACTTTATTTTCTTGGGCTCCAAAATCACTGCAGATGGTGACTGCAGCCACAAAGTCCAAAGACACTTGCTCCTTGGAAGGAAAGGCAACTCAAACCACAATGAGCTATGACTTCACACTCATTAAGGCATGACAGAAATACATGGAGAGAAGGAATATAAGGATGAGAAGAAACTGGAATGCTCAAGCACTACTGGTGGGCAGGCAAAATGGTGTAGTCACTATGGAAAACAGAACAGCTGTTCCTCAAAAAGTTAAATACATCAGCAATTCCATTCCTGGGGATACACTCAAAAGAACTGAAAGCAGAGACTCAGACAGATACATGCACATCAAGTTCAGAGTAGCATTATTCACGAAAGCCAAAAGGTAAAAGTACACACTAGCAAAGTAGTGCTCAAAATCCTCCAAGCTAGGCTTCAATAGTATGTGAACCGAGAACTTTCAGATGTACAAATTGGATTTAGAAAAGGCGGAGGAACCAGAGATCAAATTGCCAACATCTGTTGGATCACAGAAAGAGCAAGGGAATTAGAGAAAAACATCTACTTCTGCTTCATTGACTATGCTAAAGCCTTTGACTGTGTGGATCGCAACAAACTGTGGAAAATTCTGAAAGAGATGAGAATAGAAGACCATCTTACCTGCCTCCTGTGATACCTCTATGCAGGATAAGAAGCAACAGTTAAAAGCAGACATGGAACAATGAACCGTTACCAATTTGGGAAAGGAGTACAACAAGGCTGTATATTGTCACCCTGCTTATTTAATTTATATGCAGAGTACATTATGTGAAATGCCAGTTTGGATGAAGCACAAGCAGGAATCAAGATTTCCAAGAGAAATACCAATAACCTTAAGTATGCAGATGACACCATTCTTAAGGAAGAAAGCAAAGAGGAACTAAAGAGCCTCCTGATGAAGGTGTAAGAGGAAAGTGAAAAGGCTGGCCTAAAACTTACCATTCAAGAAACCAAGATCATGGCATCTGGTCCCATCACTCCATGGCAAATAGATTGGCAAACAATGGAAATAGTGACAGACTTTATTTTCTTGGGCTCCAAAATCACTGCAGATGGTGACTGCAGCCACAAAGTCCAAAGACACTTGCTCCTTGGAAGGAAAGCTACCACAAACCTAGACAGTGTATTCAAAAGCAGAGACATCACTTTGCCAACAAAAGTCCCCATAGTCAAAGCTATGGTTTTCCCAGTAGTCATGTGTGCATGTGAGAGTTGGACCATAAAGAAGGCTGAGCACCTAAGAATTGATGCCTTTGAACTGTGGTGTTGGAGAAGACTCTTGAGAGTTCCTAGGACAGCAAGGAGATCAACCCAGTCAATTCTAAAGGAAATCAACCCTGAATATTCATTGGAAGGACTGATGCTCAAGTGGAAGCTCCAATACTTTGGCCACCTGTTGTGAAGAACCAGCTCACTGGAAAAGACTCTGATGTTGGTAAAAATAGAAAGCAAAAGAAGGGGATGACAGAGGATGAGATGCTTGGATGGCATCACTGGATGGACGTAAGTCTGAGCAAGCTCTAGGAGATGGTGAAGGACAGGGAAGCCTGGCGTGCTGCAGTCCATGGGGTTGCAAAGAGTGGGTAGACTGAACAACTGAACTGAAAAACAACCCAAGTGTCCACGGACAGATAGACAAAATGTGGTATACATACAATGGAATATTATATAATCATAAAAAGGAATGGAATTCTAATATATGGATTCAACAAAATGGATAAACCATGAAAAACATGCTGAGTGAAATGAGTCAGACACAAGAGGACAAATGTTATATGATTCCACTTATATGAACTTCCTAGAATAAGCAAATTCTAAAAACAGAAAGTAGAATAGTGATTACCAGAAGCTGCATGTAGGGGTAAAAAGGGAGTTATTGTTTAATGAGTACACAGTTTCTCTTCGGGATGAACATTTTCTGGAAATGCGTAGTGGTGACAATTTCAGAACACTGTGGACATATTTAATGCCACTGAAAATGTTAAAATAGTAAATTTCATGGACTGTATATTTTACCACACATACACATATAAATGGACTTGAATTTGAGCAAAATCTGGGAGATAGCAGAGGATGGCGTAGCTTAGTATGCTGCAGTCTCTCAAAGAGTCGGCTGTGACTTAGTGACTGAACAACAAAAAACATACAAAGGTGAATGGATAATAAACTGTGGTTCAGTTTAATAAGTTACAGTGGAATATAGCCCAGTGATAAAAAGAACTATGAAGTCACAAAAAGACACTGAGGAAACTTAAATACATTTTGAAAAATGAAAGTCAGTTCTCCAGTCGGGTCTCCTTCTGATAGTGGAGGGAGTTAATTCACTGTTTAGTTGCTCAGTTGTGTCTGACTCTTTGCAAACCCACTGACTGTAGCCTGCCAGGCTCCTCTGCTCATGGAATTCTCCAGGCAAGAATACTGGAGTGGGCTGCCATTCCCTTCTTCAGGGAATCTTCCCAACCTAGGGATCGAACCCAGAACTCCTGCATTGCAAGCAGATTCTTTACCATCTGAGCCACCAGGGAGGCCTGGTGCATTTTGCTAAAGGTTACAGAAGCCAGTTTGAAAAGGCTGTATATTATCCCAAGTATATATTTCAGAAAATGGAAAACAATGGAGACAGTGAAAAGATCAGTTGTCACCCAAGGGTTATGGAAGAAGGAGGGGTAAATAAGATGGAGCACAGAAGACATTTAGCCCCTAAAACTTCTTATATGATACTGAAATAGTAGATACAAGACAGTATGAATTTTTCAAAACTCCTATGGTAAACCACTCAAAGAATAAACCATCATATTAATATGGACTTTATTAGTAATAACTAAAGTTATGAATACTGTATCAATCTTGATTCATTAAGTCTAAGAAGCATACCATACCATAAAAGATATTAATGATAGAGGAAACGGGGTGAGGAAACCCTCTGAGCTATCTGCTCAATTTTCTATAAGCTAAAAATGCTCTAAAAATAAAATAGATTAATTAAAAAGAAATCCTATTTGGAAATTCCATTGTTGGTTTTCTTTTTCCTTTTTTTCTTTTAAAGCTAGACTTAAAAAAAAGAAAAAAACACCCTTATTCATTTATTTTTGGCCATGCTTTGTCTTTGCAACTACACCAGCTTTCTCTAGTTGTGGGGAGCCAGGGCTATTCTTCATTGTGATGTGTATGCTTCTCATCGCAGTGACTTCTGTTGTTGCGAAGCACAGACTCTAAGTGTACAGGCTTCAGGAGCTGTGGCAAACGGGCTTAGTTGCCCCGGTATGTGAGATCTTCCCCAACCAGGGATTGAACTCATGTCCCCTGCATTGGCAGGTGAATTCTTAAGCAGTAGGCCACCAGGGAAGTCCCTATTTTTAAAAAGATTTTATCTATTTTATTTGTTTTGGGCTGTGCTGGGTCTTCATTGATTATTCAGGCTTTCCTCCAGTTGTGGCGAGCAGAGGCTATTCTCTAGTTGAGGTGCACAGGCTTCTCACTGTTGCAGGGAATGGGCTCTGGGGTGAGTGGGGCTCAGCAGCTGCAGCTCCTAGGCTCTAGAGCACAGGTTCAATGCTCTAGTTGTGGCACATGGCCAAGTTGTTTCACAGTATGTGAGATCTTCCCAAATCTGGGATTGAACCCACGTCTCCTGCATTGGCAGGAAGATTCTTCACCTCTGAGCCACCAGGGAAGCCCTCCATTGTTGAATTTTAAAGACAAAAAATGACAGTCACAGATGAACTACTGGATTGGATGGGGTCTACTGGAGAGGAGTATGAAGTCTTTCTGGAGTTACAGAAATGTCTTAGGCCTAGGCTAGCTGTTCCATGAGTGTATACATTTGTCAAAACTTACAGAATTTTTCACTAAAAATGAGTGTAAATAATACCTCAATATAGCGGATTTTTTTTTAAATAAAAAAGTTGATTTAAAAATACAGTCTCTGAGTTGGAACAAGTGGGGCCTCCTCCCAGATTTCCTCTATAGGCCTAACTCAACAGACCATTTACCTTCTTCATCACTCTCTCCTAATGTACCTCCTCCTGAAAAGTCTATTTCTCTAGAATATGAATTTCTAACTTCTGATTCTCCCAGTCTCTGAAAGCATACTTTGAAGACGGACTTGTCAGCAGCTCCAACGCTATAAAGAAGTCATGGTCAGGAATGCAAAGGTACCTGTCATCACCACATGACCTTCCTGGCCACCTAGCTTTAGCGCCTGCAGCCTATTGGCCACAGTTCATGAGTGTGACCCATGCTTGGCATTCCGAGGATTCTGTGCATCATCATTCTTCCATTAGCTCTGCTACACAAGCATGACTACTACCCCCATTTTCAGAAGGAGAAACTGAGGCACAATGAGTAAATACGGTACCTGCTTAAGACTTCAGCTAGCTGGAGAGGGATGGACTGAGGTCAGGCCCCAGGCACAGTGTTGAAGCCAACTCTTGACATATAAATTTTCTGCCTCTCTGATTAACCTACTAATTTAACTATGCAATTAGCTGGATCATCTTTGCTCCTGACCAAGCCATGGGCTGCCTTGCCTAGCGCTTCCAGGATGTGCTCCTGTGCATAGGGCTGGCACACACTAAGCACTCACTAAAGTGATTGGGAATGAATGGACATAGGTCCAAAGCTCAGGGCAAGGGCTGTCAGTGGCCAGTGGCCAGCACTTTTGTAGTGGCTCCTCCTTCCCTGCAGGCTGCTAGCCATGTGGGGCCTCTACTGCTTGGAGCTGTGAGTCACTTGGCAGAATGGCATAGCCTGCGGACCAAAGCTCCGTGCTCTGCCCTGCCCTGTGCTTCCTGTGGTCGTTGTGAGCTGTACACACAAACCACACCCAGGCGGCCATTCGCAGGCATGACAAAGCACAAGAAAGGAAACCACTATGGTCCCAAGTGACGGTCCCAGATAGTTTTTACAGGATGGAGGAAGAGGAAAACTGTCATAAAATTCACCAGACCTTCCCCAGCAACTTTGCTAAGCCCTACCTCCCCCATCCTTTTATTATTATTATTATTATTTTTGGCTGTGCTGGGTCTTAACTGCTGTGTTCAAGCATTCTCTAATTGTCGCAAGTAAGGGCTTCTTCAGTGCACAGTGGAGCATGGGCTCTAGGCACACCGGCTCAGTCGTACAGCGTGTAGGCTCTAGAGCAGGTGGACGTCAGTAGCTGCAGCACATGGCCTCAGTAGTTGAGGCTCACGGACTCTAGAGCACAGGCTCAGTAGTTACGGTGTACAGGCTGAGAAGTCCCATGGTACATGGAATCTTCCCGGACCAAAGATCAGACCCACGTCCCCTGTATTAGCAGGAGGATTCCTAGCCACTGTACGGTCAGCGAAGTCCTCCTCCCCCATCACCTTGCCCTGCTGGCACTATAACCATGATTAGGCTGGCCAACCTATAAGCCTGGCCTGGCACTCAAGGTCCTGTGGGAGATGGCCTCACTTGCCCTCGCCAGGTCTCCCAGCCCCTGAGCCATCCCCGCGCAGCAACTTCCAACTGCAGCGCTCTTCCCGGGATTCCCAGGGACAAGAACGCCTCCCCTATGCTTTCCACCGGCTCACTCACACTCACTGTCCTCCCCTTAGGAGACTTTCCTACCAGAGTCCAGACGCTGGGGCCTCAACCTCCCCTCCAAATTGATTCTCCCAGAATCCCTTCCTGTCTCAGTGTCCACCCCTGCCTCGGGCACAGAGCTGAGACGGCCCACTCTCCAGCACACCGCAAGAGAGGGAGGGGTTCTGCAGCGACAGCAATGGCTGCAGTGACACTGGGCAGGGCTGGCCCTGTGCAGACGCATCAGGTTTCCCACACTCACTCTGCAACCCTTCGTAGAGGCCCCAGAACCCACACGAGGCAGGTCTCTGTTGGTGCATTTGGAGACTGGGAGCCAGAAACCTGGGACCTACAGCCTTGCAGGTCTGTCCATTTGCCCCTCCCAGGCCTGTCCTCTCTGGATCCCAGGTCTCCATCCCCCAAAATGAAGGGCTCTGAGGGAAGAGGTTTCTAGAGGCCCAGGACACAGAGACAGTAGAGAGAAAGGGGACTTATGGGCCTGGGTAAGGTCCAGTTCTGGCTCTGACACGACTGTCTCATCAGTCTAGGGCACCTGCCCAAGCTGAGTCTTTGTTTCCTCATTTACACACAGAGATTGTCCACATTTCCCCATACAGCAGTCCTGAACAGGAAGCACCTGATGCAGGGCCAGATCGATGCACAGGAGGTACAATAAACTCTTAAACAATGAGGGAGTTGGGGGACAGACCCCTGAGCAGTCAAACATCCACACATTACAGTCAGCCATCCATATCTATAATTTTGCATCTGAGAATTCAGCCAACCTTAGGTCACGTAGTACTATAGAATGTATGTATTGAAAAAAAAAATCCACTTACAAATGAACCCTCACACTTGAAAGCCTAAGTCAAAGGATCATCTGTGCTCAGAAATAGCAGCTCAGATTCAGCGGGATGACAGGGGAGTGAGTAGAAGCTGGGGTCTCTTGTGCCTTAGGCTGGCACAATGGTGTTCTGGAAATCACCAGGTTCCTGCCCATGAAATCTTATCTGTGTGCAGGATTCAGGCTAGGACTCCAGGGACTGTTAGGGAGAGAAGAGGGGCTTCTGGGGCCTCCGTGACCCTATGGGTCACCCTAGGTGACTTCTACAGTGGGACTCTTGAAATAAGGTCTAGCTTCTAGGAGCCACCACAGTCCCTGACAGTATGTAATGGGCTCTTATCAACCTGTCACTCTCATGGAGCTTCTGCTACAGGGAAAGGGCCACTGAGAAGAGTCACTCTGCTCAGGATCAGGAAGGTGGTGGGCGGGCCTAGGACCTTCTAGAATAGGTGGGCTAGGGATCTCTTCCTGGGGAAAAGTGCTGGAGGGGCTGGCCCTGTGCAGACGCATCAGGTTTCCCACACTCACTCTGCAACCCTTCGTAGAGGCCCCAGAACCCACACGAGGCAGGTCTCTGTTGGTGCATTTGGAGACTGGGAGCCAGAAACCTGGGACCTACAGCCTTGCAGGTCTGTCCATTTGCCCCTCCCAGGCCTGTCCTCTCTGGATCCCAGGTCTCCATCCCCCAAAATGAAGGGCTCTGAGGGAAGAGGTTTCTAGAGGCCCAGGACACAGAGACAGTAGAGAGAAAGGGGACTTATGGGCCTGGGTAAGGTCCAGTTCTGGCTCTGACACGACTGTCTCATCAGTCTAGGGCACCTGCCCAAGCTGAGTCTTTGTTTCCTCATTTACACACAGAGATTGTCCACATTTCCCCATACAGCAGTCCTGAACAGGAAGCACCTGATGCAGGGCCAGATCGATGCACAGGAGGTACAATAAACTCTTAAACAATGAGGGAGTTGGGGGACAGACCCCTGAGCAGTCAAACATCCACACATTACAGTCAGCCATCCATATCTATAATTTTGCATCTGAGAATTCAGCCAACCTTAGGTCACGAGTACTATAGAATGTATGTATTGAAAAAAAAAATCCACTTACAAATGAACCCTCACACTTGAAAGCCTAAGTCAAAGGATCATCTGTGCTCAGAAATAGCAGCTCAGATTCAGCGGGATGACAGGGGAGTGAGTAGAAGCTGGGGTCTCTTGTGCCTTAGGCTGGCACAATGGTGTTCTGGAAATCACCAGGTTCCTGCCCATGAAATCTTATCTGTGTGCAGGATTCAGGCTAGGACTCCAGGGACTGTTAGGGAGAGAAGAGGGGCTTCTGGGGCCTCCGTGACCCTATGGGTCACCCTAGGTGACTTCTACAGTGGGACTCTTGAAATAAGGTCTAGCTTCTAGGAGCCACCACAGTCCCTGACAGTATGTAATGGGCTCTTATCAACCTGTCACTCTCATGGAGCTTCTGCTACAGGGAAAGGGCCACTGAGAAGAGTCACTCTGCTCAGGATCAGGAAGGTGGTGGGCGGGCCTAGGACCTTCTAGAATAGGTGGGCTAGGGATCTCATCCTGGGGGGAAAAGTGCTGGAGGGGCTAGGGCAGTCTAGTGTGGGGCACAAAGCCTTTGGGGACAGAGTCTGTGTACAAGATCCCCCTGGGCCTGTCCCTGGGCAAGGGGTGGAGCCTGGGAGACAGCACAGAGTCCCACGGGTACAACACACTGCCCAGGAATGCACCACCTGTGGAACAGTCTCCTAAGGCGGCTGTGAGGATGGAGTGTCTTTATCCGGATAGAAGCATAGCAGAATTCCAGAAAGTATTCCCTGCACCAATTTTACTTTCACTTACCACTGCCAGGTCACATCTTCACCCCAGCATCTCCCCACCGACATACATTGGCCCTTGCCCTCCTGGAATCACCCAAGACCTGGCCCCCACCCAATAGAAACTTCCATGGCTTGACCTGGCCTCACCCTGCAGGACACTCTAAGGCGAAGCCCCGAACGCTCATAAGTCTCCAGGGCATGACGTGGCCTTGCCCACCAGAACTCTCCAGAGCTCGTCCATGGCCCCTGCCTCCAATAACCCTCCAGGACTCAGCCTGGCCTCGCCCCCAAAGAAGCCAGCCCTGGGCCGCGCGCCGCTGTGCCGTCATCCTGTTGACAGGGCACGCAGTCCGTGCCGTGACTACGGGCAAGGTCACTCGGCGCTGCAGCGAGGAGCGGCCCCGGGTGTGGCATCGGGACACTCGGACCCTACGCGCCACCGTGGCCGCGTGCTTGTCTCTGCATGGCCGGCACGAGCCCGGACCGCGCTCACCTGTCATGGCGGCGGCACGCCGTACATTCAGCCGACCCCCTGCTGCTGTCAGTTCCTCTGGTTGTCCGTGCGCTGCTCGTGGGCCCAGGTGACCGCCTCCCGCTCTGGCCCGCTTTTGCCCGGTGGGCCCCGCCCCTGACTCGGCTAAGCTCTTACCCCGCCCTCACTGAGCCCGCCCCTTCCCGTTAGGCCCCGCCCACGGCGTAGGCGGTGTTGCCGCGGAGGTGTAAACTTCCCAGCCCGCTCTGCGGTCCAGATTCCTAACGCGTGGGCTACGGACGCCGCAGAATCCTGAGCCCCGCCCCTCGCTGGGTCCGCTCTTCCGGGAGTCCGGGACATCCTCTTTGTCAACGCCAGAGCTCTAAACTCTGCTCTCACTGAGTCCCGCCCTTGCAGACGTTAGCTAGGTCGCTACCGTAACCTTGAACCCCGCCCCTCGCTGGGTCCTCATCTGTTCCTGAGCCCCCGAAAGCCTTTGAGCCATACTCCCGCCCACAGAAGAGGCTTTCAGCTCCGCCCCTCACAGCCCCCACATCCTGAGCCCCGCCCTTTCCCACGAGGCCCCGCCTCCCCCGGCGTCATTGTTGTCACCACAGACTCTAAACACCGCCTCCAGTCTAGCGCAGTCTCAGACCTACGGCGCCAGTTAGGTCGGCAGCAGTCTTGAGCCACTCGGATCACTCGAGCCTCATACTCAACTCTGGCGCCACTTCATTCACAGCTCAAGCTCACCTCCCAGGCCTCGCCTCACCGTGGGTCCGCCCTGGTGCTGCCCCGCCTTGGCCTCCTCGAGCCGCCAGACTGCTGAAATGGTTGAGCGCTTCCCAACACAGTCAGCGGTGCTCCTGCGCCCCCACCCCTCACTTAAGGATGCTTACTGGAGAGGTTCAACTCTAGCGTGCTTATCTCCAGAGCTCGTCCATGGCCCCTGCCTCCAATAACCCTCCAGGACTCAGCCTGGCCTCGCCCCCAAAGAAGCCAGCCCTGGGCCGCGCGCCGCTGTGCCGTCATCCTGTTGACAGGGCACGCAGTCCGTGCCGTGACTACGGGCAAGGTCACTCGGCGCTGCAGCGAGGAGCGGCCCCGGGTGTGGCATCGGGACACTCGGACCCTACGCGCCACCGTGGCCGCGTGCTTGTCTCTGCATGGCCGGCACGAGCCCGGACCGCGCTCACCTGTCATGGCGGCGGCACGCCGTACATTCAGCCGACCCCCTGCTGCTGTCAGTTCCTCTGGTTGTCCGTGCGCTGCTCGTGGGCCCAGGTGACCGCCTCCCGCTCTGGCCCGCTTTTGCCCGGTGGGCCCCGCCCCTGACTCGGCTAAGCTCTTACCCCGCCCTCACTGAGCCCGCCCCTTCCCGTTAGGCCCCGCCCACGGCGTAGGCGGTGTTGCCGCGGAGGTGTAAACTTCCCAGCCCGCTCTGCGGTCCAGATTCCTAACGCGTGGGCTACGGACGCCGCAGAATCCTGAGCCCCGCCCCTCGCTGGGTCCGCTCTTCCGGGAGTCCGGGACATCCTCTTTGTCAACGCCAGAGCTCTAAACTCTGCTCTCACTGAGTCCCGCCCTTGCAGACGTTAGCTAGGTCGCTACCGTAACCTTGAACCCCGCCCCTCGCTGGGTCCTCATCTGTTCCTGAGCCCCCGAAAGCCTTTGAGCCATACTCCCGCCCACAGAAGAGGCTTTCAGCTCCGCCCCTCACAGCCCCCACATCCTGAGCCCCGCCCTTTCCCACGAGGCCCCGCCTCCCCCGGCGTCATTGTTGTCACCACAGACTCTAAACACCGCCTCCAGTCTAGCGCAGTCTCAGACCTACGGCGCCAGTTAGGTCGGCAGCAGTCTTGAGCCACTCGGATCACTCGAGCCTCATACTCAACTCTGGCGCCACTTCATTCACAGCTCAAGCTCACCTCCCAGGCCTCGCCTCACCGTGGGTCCGCCCTGGTGCTGCCCCGCCTTGGCCTCCTCGAGCCGCCAGACTGCTGAAATGGTTGAGCGCTTCCCAACACAGTCAGCGGTGCTCCTGCGCCCCCACCCCTCACTTAAGGATGCTTACTGGAGAGGTTCAGGCAGGGCCTATCCTATCCTAGGCCGTGGGACCGTGTTTACCTTGGACAGGAAGACTGTAACATGACCTGCGTCTGCTAGGGGACAGGCCTGCTCTAGATCTTGCGGCGCCCAGAGCGGGCATCCTGCCCAACAGTGGAACTGACCTGACCCCCGTATTACTGTGCATCCTTTCTGCTGGGTCATGAGTCTGCAAACAAACAATGTTGCCTGTTATCCCGGTAAAGGTAAATGTTGTGCAGTTGTTCAGTCCTCGTTGGACTGTTTGGGACCACATGGACTGCAGCAGGCCAGGCTTTCTGGTCCTTCACAATCTCCCCGAGTTTGCTCAAACTCGTGTCCATTGAATCTGTGATGCCATCCAACCATTTAATCCTCTCTCGTCCCCTTCTGCCTTCAGTCTTTCGCAGCATCAGGGCCTTTTCCATTGAACTTGCTGTTTGCATCAGATGGCCAAAATATAGGAGCTTCAGTATCAGTCGTTCCAATGACTATGTGGGGTTGATTTCCTTACTGTCCAAGAGATGCAAAAGAGTCTTCTGCAGCACCATCTTTCAGAAGCATCAATTTTTCTGCGCTCCGCCTTCTTCATGATTCGACCCTTAATAGTAGGTAAATGTTAACCCACTTTAAACCATTAGCCACTCGCTTTGAAGCAGATTTGGGATGGAGAAAAACAAAATACTGGTCTCAGAGATAATTCAGATGCATGTGTAAGGAATAATTTCAATAAGCTCAGATTCTTGCATCTCCCCAAACATAGTAAAGCACTAAGATCATTAACTCGCGGTGTCTGTTTTTGTAATTAGTAGTCTTCTGGTGTTTTGACTACATGGGTTTCGCTGAGCAGGGGTCGGAGAGGGGGGGGGGAGGGGTCTGGAGTGTGGGCTGTGGGTGGTTTTTTTTTTTTCTGCAGTAAAAGCTCCTGTGTAGCCTGGCTCCTCCTTAACTCTTTGAAACTGTCAGCTGAAACAAGTGCACAGCCTAAAAGGTGAGAATTGTGTTTTATTTGTCAGACTTTCTGAGGACTTCAAGATAGCTCTGAGGGGCTGCTCCAAAGAGGTAATGAAAGAGCCAGGATACATAGAAGCTTTGCAACAAAGACCAAGAAGTTGAAACAGCAAAAGTTTACTGTTTAATAAGGAAAACCAGCTTATCTCAAGTTGATGAATGCAAAAGTTTGGACTCATTGAAATCATTCTTTTAATGTGCACCTTAGCTGTCTATGGCTACTGTTCTTTTCTTAGCCATCCTGAGTCCCCTTACTGTCATCTTTAGGGGTAGCTGCAGTGACTGAGGGCGTGGGAGAGGGGGCAGTCGTTTATTTGCATCCTGAATTCCCTCAGTTCTCACCAGAAGGGGCAGTGGTAGTGACTGATGACTACATCTTTATGTTTACTGATATGGCAGACAATGTTGTTCATTCACAGAACAATTCCTCAGAGCTAAGAGGCTATAGTCTTCATCAAAGTCCCGGAATAAAGCATAACTGGCAACGTTAGGGCTGTATGTTTTTATGTATGTATGTATGTATGTATTTTTGGCTGCGAGAGGGCTTTCTCTAGTTATGGCAAGCAGGGGCTACTCTCTGGTGGTGGTACACAGGCTTCTCATTGCAGTGGCTTCTCTTGTTGCAGAACATTGGCTCTAGGGCTTGTGGGTTTCAGTAGTTGTAGCACATGAGCTCAGAAATTGCAGCTCTCGGGCTCTAGAGCAGAGGCTCAATAATTGTGGTGCATGGGCTTAGTTGCCGCTCCACGTGTGGAATCTTCTTGGACCAATGATTGAACACCAGGGATTGTCCCCTACACTGGCAGGCAGATTCTTAACTGCTGGACCACCAGAGAAGTTCTGTGTGTTTTTTAAAAGTCATTGGCTCCTACTGTTTATTTCTCTCAGTTCCTTTCTAGGAGTGATGTCAAAATCTTGATTCTTTGTGTACCCATGCTAAACAGAAATGTGGAGACAGAGTTATGGATGAGAAAGAAAGAGGGGCTTTATTTCTTTGCCAGGTTAAGAGGGAACACCGTAGGCTAGCGCCTCAAGAACCAGGCCACTCTCCCTGGGAAATAGGGAGAGCTCTTAGAGTCAGGCAGAGATACATGGCAGCAGCAGGATCAAGGTAGTAACAGGCACGCTTTCTTTCTTCTGCAGAGTTTCAAAAGGCTTGAGCTGCTGACTCAAAATTGAGATTAGAGTTTCTGCAGCATCTCAGGTGGTCTGGTCTCCCAAATCTTGATGAGCTTCTCTGGTCCCTTTAATCTTGTCTCAGGTGCTCCTCCGCTGATTAGCAACTGTTTGAATCTGCCCTTTGGAACTCAGAGAAGGCTGGAGTCTTGCCTATAAGAAATGGAGGATAAAAAGGCTTTTGTGCCTGGGAGCCCCACAAGGCCCTGGTTGATTTCAGAAGTAATGTCAGTGTCATGAGCCTGGGGTCTAGCTGGACAGGGGACATGGTGGAAAAGGGGGGCTCCCAGGTCCGACTCCTTCCTGGGTGGCCAGCATTCCAGGCCACTGCCACCAAGGGACAGATGCAGAAACTGAGGCTCAGTAGGAGAAGGATGGGCCTCTGGGCCGGACACCTGGTGCTTGTCAAGTGGAGCACTATTCAAGCTTTGTTCTCACCCAGACTCTCCGAGGACAAAGCTAGTGGCAAAATCTGACTTCCACTGAAGTGGAGAGATAAGGTGCCCACTCCTGAGGACAAGGAAGACTTCTCTGTGCATCTACAGGATGGCTCCTTGGGAACTGGAAACGGAGGGGACTTGACCCCATTCTAACTGTGGGCATGTACCCATGGGCCTCTGCAGTGGGATCTGTCTCAGAAGAAAGTTGCACTCTCATCATGGGGAGGATCCATGGGCCAGTCAGGTGTGAAGAAAGACTCAAGATAATTGAATGAAGGTAAACAAAGACCCAGAAGGATCACCTCCTTACTGTGCTCTTGGTTCAGGATTCCCCTCTCCTCACTCTCCAGGTGTGTATCTCTGCCTGGTTTCTGACTCACCCAGAGGACACACACATTTTCTCTCTGGATTCCTATTTCTCTGCCTGGCTTCTGACTTAAACTATTTTTCTGTGTGCTCTCCCATACATTGGACTGTCTTAAGAATATACTTTGTGTCTGTTTTTACCGCTTTTGCCTCCTTGAAACATTCTTGGTTTCAAACAGGGGAAAGAAGTAGGGCCACTTTGCTTCTAGCCTCTAGCCCTTGGTGATCTGATAGCTAGGATTCCTGATTTTCATCTAGGCTGCCCAAGTTCAATCCCTAGACAAGGAATTGAGATCTCTTCAGAACCTCTCATTGCTCTCCCTCTGAGATCCAGGGGAACAGATTTCTGGACCTTGTCCCTGTTCCGCAAGGACAGGACCTCCCAAGTACAGGATTTGCTACTGGATCTCCACTCCCTGGCAGATGGACCTTATGCCCCCTTGGGATGTCTGCTCCAGACAAGCAAGGGCAGGAGATCCCCACCCTGTGAGTATCAGGTGGATGCTCAAAGGGTGGGCCTGGACACCCTCCCCAGTCAGGGGTCAGGTTCAGTATTTCCTCCTTGCATACTTCCCCACTGCCACCAAGGGACAGATGCAGAAACTGAGGCTCAGTAGGAGAAGGATGGGCCTCTGGGCCGGACACCTGGTGCTTGTCAAGTGGAGCACTATTCAAGCTTTGTTCTCACCCAGACTCTCCGAGGACAAAGCTAGTGGCAAAATCTGACTTCCGCTGAAGTGGAGAGATAAGGTGCCCACTCCTGAGGACAAGGAAGACTTCTCTGTGCATCTACAGGATGGCTCCTTGGGAACTGGAAACGGAGGGGACTTGACCCCATTCTAACTGTGGGCATGTACCCATGGGCCTCTGCAGTGGGATCTGTCTCAGAAGAAAGTTGCACTCTCATCATGGGGAGGATCCATGGGCCAGTCAGGTGTGAAGAAAGACTCAAGATAATTGAATGAAGGTAAACAAAGACCCAGAAGGATCACCTCCTTACTGTGCTCTTGGTTCAGGATTCCCCTCTCCTCACTCTCCAGGTGTGTATCTCTGCCTGGTTTCTGACTCACCCAGAGGACACACACATTTTCTCTCTGGATTCCTATTTCTCTGCCTGGCTTCTGACTTAAACTATTTTTCTGTGTGCCTCCCATACATTGGACTGTCTTAAGAATATACTTTGTGTCTGTTTTTACCGCTTTTGCCTCCTTGAAACATTCTTGGTTTCAAACAGGGGAAAGAAGTAGGGCCACTTTGCTTCTAGCCTCTAGCCCTTGGTGATCTGATAGCTAGGATTCCTGATTTTCATCTAGGCTGCCCAAGTTCAATCCCTAGACAAGGAATTGAGATCTCTTCAGAACCTCTCATTGCTCTCCCTCTGAGATCCAGGGGAACAGATTTCTGGACCTTGTCCCTGTTCCGCAAGGACAGGACCTCCCAAGTACAGGATTTGCTACTGGATCTCCACTCCCTGGCAGATGGACCTTATGCCCCCTTGGGATGTCTGCTCCAGACAAGCAAGGGCAGGAGATCCCCACCCTGTGAGTATCAGGTGGATGCTCAAAGGGTGGGCCTGGACACTCCCCTCCCCAGTCAGGGGTCAGGTTCAGTATTTCCCTCCTTGCATACTTCCCCCACTGCCACTGCATGATGCAGATCAAAAGTGAGCGCTTGGAGCTTATTTTATTTTTGTTTAATCAAATAAAGGAGGTGGTTTTTCCATGGGAAAACCAGACAGATTTGGTCATTGTTAAAGTCGCATGCTATAAAGCAATCCTGAAGGAAATAAACCTTGAATATGCATTGGAAGGATTGATGCTGAAGCTCCAATACTTTGGCTACCTGATGTGAAGAGCTGACTCATTGGAAAAGACCCTGATGCTGAGAAATATTGAAGGCAGGAGGAGGAGAAAACAGAGGACAAGATGGTTGGATGGCATCATTGAGTCAATGGACACAAGTTTGGGCAAGCTCTGGGAGATGGTGAAGAACAGGGAAGCCTGGTGTACTGCAGTCCATGGGATCACAAAGAGTCGGGCACAACTGAGCAACAACAATAACAGCAAATATATTCAACCAAAGTTGACTTCCTTCACTTGATATGTAACTTTTGCTAGATGTTGCTGCGATATATATGGTAGACCCTATGATGACGCTCACTTAAAAAAGGTAAATTGATAAAGAACAATGATATGAAATAATTACAAATTGTGGCTGCATGTAGTGTGAACTATAGGAGTAATTAAAAGAATACAGAAACAAAGAAAAAAGTTAACACCTGGGTAGGATGCTGGGCCATCCAAGATGGGAGGGCAGGCCTCCTGGGGACCTGCCCTCATCTTCTGAACACTCTGGTTCTTACATGCAGAGGGAAACAACTCAGCATGTGTGGACTTACTGTTGCAAACTGACGTTGCTCCCACCTGTCCCTAAGTATCCTGGATGCACTGGTCCTGACCCTCACCCCCCACCCCCACTGCTTTCACTTCTGACTTTTGCTTTCTTAGAATCTTGTAATCCTTGCGTGTTTTATCTGATCAGAAAATTAATATAAGTTTTAATCAGGCAGGGAGACCCTTCCCACATGGTGCCTGCACTTGCCTCTTGCCTAATCTCCTCAGGTCTGCCCTTCCCTCCAACATGTCTGCAAAGCCACAAAACAAACTAGGAACCAGGAAATGTTGGCCACTAACCTCACAGACGGCTCATCTCCCTAATTAATAAAGAACTCCTAGAAATCAACACTAGAGGTCAACCCTCCTATAATAGAGAAACAGAAAACACCTAAGGAGCTGGTCAGTTTCAGTCATAATAAGAGTGTTGTGTTCCATGGGTACAACTGGTGCAAATCCAAGCTCCTGATCAGACCTTCTGTGGGCCAGACGGAGGAACACCTCATAGGCTCCCATCCTGCCCCCAGGCACTTACTGCTACCCATCTCCCTACTAGAATGTCAGTTCCCAAGGACAGGGCCACGTCTACCTTGGTCACAGTGCCAGACATACAGCGGGTGCTCTGTAAATGCACTTAGAGCCTAAACAGATTAACTGAAAAAAGAGGCAAGCACAGGTTGAGGCAGGAAGAATGCAATGTGCCCATGGGTTGAGGGGCAGCCTGCCTGGCTAGAGCTGAGCACGTGAAGGAGTAGGGTGGTGAGGAAGGGCCTGACCACTGAGAAGGAGCACGACATTCTCCTCCACATTCACATATGGCCAAGGACTACAGTTCATTTGTTTACTCATTTGTTTAATAAATGTCTTCTAAACATCTGCCACAGTCCAACAAAGAGGTCACTGCGAGAGCTGAGGAACCCTGCTCCCGTGAGCTTCCACCCATAGCAACAAAACACATCTGAGTGTAGGTGCCAAGTATTGTGAAAAGCCAGAGGCTAGACAGAGGCTACCAGCCTCCAAGATGGCCCCTCACATTGTTACTGAACCCAGGTTCACCAACTTACTGTTCAATAGTCATAATGGAGGACCAAGAGTCGGTAGAAAAGAAAGGTGCTTTAAGCTGGCAATCTGGGGATCAACTCCAAAGATGCTACTCAGCCATAGCAATTTTTAAAGGGAAAAAAGGGAAATGATCTCAGTTAATCGTTAATGCAAGAGATCAGATTTTTTGTCATTTTCCACTGAGTGCAGACCTGCACTTGCCTCTTGCCTAATCTCCTCAGGTCTGCCCTTCCCTCCAACATGTCTGCAAAGCCACAAAACAAACTAGGAACCAGGAAATGTTGGCCACTAACCTCACAGACGGCTCATCTCCCTAATTAATAAAGAACTCCTAGAAATCAACACTAGAGGTCAACCCTCCTATAATAGAGAAACAGAAAACACCTAAGGAGCTGGTCAGTTTCAGTCATAATAAGAGTGTTGTGTTCCATGGGTACAACTGGTGCAAATCCAAGCTCCTGATCAGACCTTCTGTGGGCCAGACGGAGGAACACCTCATAGGCTCCCATCCTGCCCCCAGGCACTTACTGCTACCCATCTCCCTACTAGAATGTCAGTTCCCAAGGACAGGGCCACGTCTACCTTGGTCACAGTGCCAGACATACAGCGGGTGCTCTGTAAATGCACTTAGAGCCTAAACAGATTAACTGAAAAAAGAGGCAAGCACAGGTTGAGGCAGGAAGAATGCAATGTGCCCATGGGTTGAGGGGCAGCCTGCCTGGCTAGAGCTGAGCACGTGAAGGAGTAGGGTGGTGAGGAAGGGCCTGACCACTGAGAAGGAGCACGACATTCTCCTCCACATTCACATATGGCCAAGGACTACAGTTCATTTGTTTACTCATTTGTTTAATAAATGTCTTCTAAACATCTGCCACAGTCCAACAAAGAGGTCACTGCGAGAGCTGAGGAACCCTGCTCCCGTGAGCTTCCACCCATAGCAACAAAACACATCTGAGTGTAGGTGCCAAGTATTGTGAAAAGCCAGAGGCTAGACAGAGGCTACCAGCCTCCAAGATGGCCCCTCACATTGTTACTGAACCCAGGTTCACCAACTTACTGTTCAATAGTCATAATGGAGGACCAAGAGTCGGTAGAAAAGAAAGGTGCTTTAAGCTGGCAATCTGGGGATCAACTCCAAAGATGCTACTCAGCCATAGCAATTTTTAAAGGGAAAAAAGGGAAATGATCTCAGTTAATCGTTAATGCAAGAGATCAGATTTTTTGTCATTTTCCACTGAGTGCAGACCTGCTGACTTCTGATCTTCCTTTGGACACTGTCATGCTCCCATGGTCCCTCTGCAACTGGCTGTTCTCTTGCCTGTGTGGTCTGCCTGCAGATGTACCAAAGGAAAGATAAGGTACAGACTCAATTATTCTTTACCTATTAGTACTTGATTCTTCATTATTACTCCTTTTAATTCAGGAAAGGAATCAACAGGTTAGGCGAGGCATTGTGTACAACCAGTAAAGCAAAAATCAGAACAGGATTAAATGTTGTCTAGTGGTCTGAGGATAACAGGGGTGAACAATGGAAAAGGAGAAAAAAGAGCCACTTGCAACATCCTAGATCACATTCCTGTGCAGTCTCCACAGCGAATCAGGCCAGTCTTGGGTGAAACATGGCAGCGGTGATGGTATATGATTTCTGTGGCATGGGTCATAAAGGAGATTGTGCTTTCTGCCTTTCTTTCCTGGATCACTCTCTTTGCGGGAGACAGTGCCATGTCCTGAGGATGAGCAAGCAGTGTTGAGGAATGTGCTGAGGAGCTAGACCCCCAGCAACAGCCAGAATTAGCTTGCCATTGACCTCAGCACGGCAGCAGTGAGTGAAGTGAGGCATGAAGTGAGATCTTAATTCCCTTCCCAGGAACTGAACCTCCGTAGCCTTAATGAAAACCAGGAATCCTAGGCATTAGACCAGTAAGGGCTAGAGGCTAGAAGCTATCTTCCCCAGATCTTTGCTCCTAGTGAAAAATGCATTATCACAGAGGCAAAACTGTAAATGCAAGTGCAAAGTTTATTACTAGAAGCATAGCGCAACATGTGGGAAAGCACACAAAGGAACTATCTATTTAGTGACGACAGAAGCAAGGCAGAGATGCACACCCAGAGAAAAAGGGTGTGGGCATCCTCCCTAGAGAGGCGGAGCACAGTAAAGAGGCGGTTGTCATTTACATAGAGCAGTTCTTCCAGGTCTTTGTCTTTCTTCAGGCCAAATATCTGGTTTGTTTTTCCACACCTGACCTACCCTGGGACCTTCCCTTGTGGGGAGCACACCCCCCCTACAAAACCTGACTATACGCTTCCCTCAGTTAATCGTTAATGCAAGAGATCAGATTTTGTCATTTTCCACTGAGTTAGATCTTCCTTTGGACACTGTCATGCTCCCATGGTCCCTCTGCAACTGGCTGTTCTCTTGCCTGTGTGGTCTGCCTGCAGATGTACCAAAGGAAAGATAAGGTACAGACTCAATTATTCTTTACCTATTAGTACTTGATTCTTCATTATTACTCCTTTTAATTCAGGAAAGGAATCAACAGGTTAGGCGAGGCATTGTGTACAACCAGTAAAGCAAAAATCAGAACAGGATTAAATGTTGTCTAGTGGTCTGAGGATAACAGGGGTGAACAATGGAAAAGGAGAAAAAAGAGCCACTTGCAACATCCTAGATCACATTCCTGTGCAGTCTCCACAGCGAATCAGGCCAGTCTTGGGTGAAACATGGCAGCGGTGATGGTATATGATTTCTGTGGCATGGGTCATAAAGGAGATTGTGCTTTCTGCCTTTCTTTCCTGGATCACTCTCTTTGCGGGAGACAGTGCCATGTCCTGAGGATGAGCAAGCAGTGTTGAGGAATGTGCTGAGGAGCTAGACCCCCAGCAACAGCCAGAATTAGCTTGCCATTGACCTCAGCACGGCAGCAGTGAGTGAAGTGAGGCATGAAGTGAGATCTTAATTCCCTTCCCAGGAACTGAACCTCCGTAGCCTTAATGAAAACCAGGAATCCTAGGCATTAGACCAGTAAGGGCTAGAGGCTAGAAGCTATCTTCCCCAGATCTTTGCTCCTAGTGAAAATGCATTATCACAGAGGCAAAACTGTAAATGCAAGTGCAAAGTTTATTACTAGAAGCATAGCGCAACATGTGGGAAAGCACACAAAGGAACTATCTATTTAGTGACGACAGAAGCAAGGCAGAGATGCACACCCAGAGAAAAAGGGTGTGGGCATCCTCCCTAGAGAGGCGGAGCACAGTAAAGAGGCGGTTGTCATTTACATAGAGCAGTTCTTCCAGGTCTTTGTCTTTCTTCAGGCCAAATATCTGGTTTGTTTTTCCACACCTGACCTACCCTGGGACCTTCCCTTGTGGGGAGCACACACCCCTCAACCAAGATGGATCTCGAAGTGAAGGCTTCTGGGAGGAGCAAGACTTATTATGGCCTGATCTTATCCCCTGACTTTTGACCCCCAAGGAGCCTTTTTGCACATGTGTAATGTTTCCTTGTCTCCAAAAGGACAGGGGACAGAGATACCTTAATCCTTTACTCAAATAGGACTTTGCCCCTCTTTGTTCTTTCCATGACTGTTACCTTAAGATAAGAGACAAACACTGGCTATTTACTCTGTTTCTATTGTTACTTCCATTTTGGAGGAGAAGCAGGAAACTGATTTTTCTTACCTGGAACCCATCTATCTCTTGTCTCAGGAAATAATAACAGCTTTAAGTATCTAGGCTGAAGTCCACTTCTTCATGCCCCATGAAAAGCAAACAAGAGCCAGTTATAAATGTCTAACCTGGAGCCTGCCTATCTCCTGCTTCACCATGAGGGAGCCCCTGGCTCCAGTCAAGCCTTCAGGTGAGGCCCTGGCCAACATCTGACTGCAGCCTCCAGAGAGAGCCAGAGAGACTTCCTTGGTGGTTCAGTGTCTTAAGACTCGGTGCTCCCAGACTCTGTGCTGGGAGCCCAGGTTCGATTCCCTGCTCAGAGAACTAGATCCTACATGCAGTAACTAAAAGATCCTGCATGTCACAACAAAGATTGAAGATCTGTGCGCTGCAACTAAGACCCAGCCCAGTGAAATAAATATTATTTTGAAAACGAGAGAGTGAAAGGAAAAGAGAGCAATCCAGAGACAGAGTCACTCTGCCAAGTCTCACCTGAAACTATGAGAGCTAATAAATGATGATTATTGTTTTGAGCAGAAGGGCAAGGTCAGGGAGTGACAGGCAAATCACATAGGGTAATGCAGGTCAGGCAGCTGGGAACATACAATATGCATTATCACAGAGGCAAAACTGAATGCTAAAGTTTATTACTAGAAGCATAGCGCAACATGTGGGAAAGCACACAAAGGAACTATCTATTTAGTGACGACAGAAGCAAGGCAGAGATGCACACCCAGAGAAAAAGGGTGTGGGCATCCTCCCTAGAGAGGCGGAGCACAGTAAAGAGGCGGTTGTCATTTACATAGAGCAGTTCTTCCAGGTCTTTGT
The DNA here is from genome assembly GCA_022376925.1 of Tragulus kanchil. NCBI lineage: Eukaryota > Metazoa > Chordata > Mammalia > Artiodactyla > Tragulidae > Tragulus > Tragulus kanchil. Next base: position 88,686,915 of record JAIOJX010000023.1, on the reverse strand, counting down.
CTTTCTTCAGGCCAAATATCTGGTTTGTTTTTCCACACCTGACCTACCCTGGGACCTTCCCTTGTGGGGAGCACACACCCCTCAACCAAGATGGATCTCGAAGTGAAGGCTTCTGGGAGGAGCAAGACTTATTATGGCCTGATCTTATCCCCTGACTTTTGACCCCCAAGGAGCCTTTTTGCACATGTGTAATGTTTCCCTTGTCTCCAAAAGGACAGGGGACAGAGATACCTTAATCCTTTACTCAAATAGGACTTTGCCCCTCTTTGTTCTTTCCATGACTGTTACCTTAAGATAAGAGACAAACACTGGCTATTTACTCTGTTTCTATTGTTACTTCCATTTTGGAGGAGAAGCAGGAAACTGATTTTTCTTACCTGGAACCCATCTATCTCTTGTCTCAGGAAATAATAACAGCTTTAAGTATCTAGGCTGAAGTCCACTTCTTCATGCCCCATGAAAAGCAAACAAGAGCCAGTTATAAATGTCTAACCTGGAGCCTGCCTATCTCCTGCTTCACCATGAGGGAGCCCCTGGCTCCAGTCAAGCCTTCAGGTGAGGCCCTGGCCAACATCTGACTGCAGCCTCCAGAGAGAGCCAGAGAGACTTCCTTGGTGGTTCAGTGTCTTAAGACTCGGTACTCCCAGACTCTGTGCTGGGAGCCCAGGTTCGATTCCCTGCTCAGAGAACTAGATCCTACATGCAGTAACTAAAAGATCCTGCATGTCACAACAAAGATTGAAGATCTGTGCGCTGCAACTAAGACCCAGCCCAGTGAAATAAATATTATTTTGAAAACGAGAGAGTGAAAGGAAAAGAGAGCAATCCAGAGACAGAGTCACTCTGCCAAGTCTCACCTGAAACTATGAGAGCTAATAAATGATGATTATTGTTTTGAGCAGAAGGGCAAGGTCAGGGAGTGACAGGCAAATCACATAGGGTAATGCAGGTCAGGCAGCTGGGAACATACAATATGAGGGTTATGAATTGGGGTGGGGTGCATGGAGATCTGCTGATTTTTATGTCTTAAAAATAACCCTTCACACATGCAAAAGCCAACTCATTGGAAAAGACCCTGATCCTGGGAAAGATTGAGGGCAGGAGGAGAAGGGGGTGACAGAGGATGAGATAGTTACATGGCATCACTGACTCAATGGACTTGAATTTGAGTAAATTCAGGGAGATAGCGAAGGACAGCGAAGCCTGGTGTGCTGCGTTTCAAAGGGGTCACAATGAGTCAGACATGACTTATCAACTGAACAACAACAATAACACACAAAAGTGTTGAAAGCCTGGTCTCAAGGAGATATCTGTACACTCCTGTTCAAAACAGCATTATTCACTTGTAGCCAAAAGCAACCCAAGTGTCCATCGAGGGGTAAATAGATAAGCAAGTGTGGTATATACATAAGATAGGAGCACTATCCACACTTAAAAAGGAGATTCTGACACATGCTATAACATGCTGCTGCTGCTGCTTAGTTGCTAAGTCATGTCCAATTCTATGCGACCCCATGGACTGTAGCCCACCAGGCTCCTCTGTCCATGGGATTCTCCAAGCAAGAGTGCTAGAGTGGGTTGCCATGCCCTCCTCCAGGGGATCTTCCTAACCCAGGGGTTGAATGCAGGTTCTCCAGATTACAGGTGGATTCTTCACCACTGAGCCACCAGGGAAGCCCCTATATATACTTGTGACCCCATGGACTGTAGCCTACTAGGTCTTTCTAGCACAGAGTTTCTAAAACCCTGAAAATTTCCTAAGTGGTAAGGTAGCCAAAATTCAGTATCAATTCTGTATCTGCTGGCAAAGGTCTGTATAGTAAAAGCTATGGTTTTTCCAGTAGTCATGTATGGATGTGAGAATTGGACCATAAAGAAGGCTGAGCACTGAAGAAGTGATACCTTTGAACTGTGGTGCTGGAGAAGACTCTTGAGAGTCCCTTGGCCAGCTAAGAGATCAAACCAGTCAATCCTAAAGGAAATCAACCCTGAATATTCATTGGATGACTTGATGCTGAAGCTCCAATACTTTGGCCACCTGTTGCAAAGAACCAACTCATTGGAAAAGACCCTGATGCTGGGAAAGATTGAGTACAGGAGGAGAAAGGGGTGACAGAGGATGAGATGGTTGAATGGCATCGTCAACTCAATGAGTTTGAGCAAGCTCTGGGAAATGGTGAAGGACAGGGAAGCCTGGCATTCTGCAGTCCATGGGGTCACAAAGAGTCAGACACAACTGAACCATTGAATAGGAACAACAACATCCTGATATTGAACTGACTATCAGAAATAGAGTTTTGGGTGAAGTAGGAAAATATAACTTTAGTGCTTTCCCAGGCAGAAGGGGCCAACTAGCCTTCAAAACTGGGGGTCGTTCCAGTCCTCAATAGACTTGAAGAGAAATTCGGGCGAAGGCTGGTGTGCTGCGTTTCAAAGGGGTCACAATGAGTCAGACATGACTTATCAACTGAACAACAACAATAACACACAAAAGTGTTGAAAGCCTGGTCTCAAGGAGATATCTGTACACTCCTGTTCAAAACAGCATTATTCACTTGTAGCCAAAAGCAACCCAAGTGTCCATCGAGGGGTAAATAGATAAGCAAGTGTGGTATATACATAAGATAGGAGCACTATCCACACTTAAAAAGGAGATTCTGACACATGCTATAACATGCTGCTGCTGCTTAGTTGCTAAGTCATGTCCAATTCTATGCGACCCCATGGACTGTAGCCCACCAGGCTCCTCTGTCCATGGGATTCTCCAAGCAAGAGTGCTAGAGTGGGTTGCCATGCCCTCCTCCAGGGGATCTTCCTAACCCAGGGGTTGAATGCAGGTTCTCCAGATTACAGGTGGATTCTTCACCACTGAGCCACCAGGGAAGCCCCTATATATACTTGTGACCCCATGGACTGTAGCCTACTAGGTCTTTCTAGCACAGAGTTTCTAAAACCCTGAAAATTTCCTAAGTGGTAAGGTAGCCAAAATTCAGTATCAATTCTGTATCTGCTGGCAAAGGTCTGTATAGTAAAAGCTATGGTTTTTCCAGTAGTCATGTATGGATGTGAGAATTGGACCATAAAGAAGGCTGAGCACTGAAGAAGTGATACCTTTGAACTGTGGTGCTGGAGAAGACTCTTGAGAGTCCCTTGGCCAGCTAAGAGATCAAACCAGTCAATCCTAAAGGAAATCAACCCTGAATATTCATTGGATGACTTGATGCTGAAGCTCCAATACTTTGGCCACCTGTTGCAAAGAACCAACTCATTGGAAAAGACCCTGATGCTGGGAAAGATTGAGTACAGGAGGAGAAAGGGGTGACAGAGGATGAGATGGTTGAATGGCATCGTCAACTCAATGAGTTTGAGCAAGCTCTGGGAAATGGTGAAGGACAGGGAAGCCTGGCATTCTGCAGTCCATGGGGTCACAAAGAGTCAGACACAACTGAACCATTGAATAGGAACAACAACATCCTGATATTGAACTGACTATCAGAAATAGAGTTTTGGGTGAAGTAGGAAAATATAACTTTAGTGCTTTCCCAGGCAGAAGGGGCCACAGCAGGCTGATGCCTTCAAAACTGTGTCTCAGTCTGGAGGGGACAGTGAGTCTTATGGTAATGGTTCAAAGAGGAGGGCAGGATCAACTGATGGACATTCTTCTGATTGTTTGTTAGTGATGCAACTGGAAGTCAGCATTGTTAACCTTCTGGTTCTAACCAGTCTGGGGTCTGTGTGCATGTGGGCAGCATACAGTTAACTTCTCCCACTTGCTGGGGGTTTCAGTATCTGCAAAACAGCTCAAAGATATTATGTGTATCTTTTGAGGGGGAAACCAGGATCACTGGTTCTTGACTACTCCTACCTTGTCTCCACATCCCCTCCCTTCACTAATTAGCAACTCTTTGAACCTGCCATTTGGAACACAGGGAAGGTCATGGAGGCTGAATGAAGCCTATTTTCCTGTAAGCAAGAAATGGGGGATACAGAAACACTTTTGTGTCCAGGAACCCCAAAGGGTCCTGCTTGATTTCCGTAAGAGAAAAGTCGTCTTTTGTTATGTTAATGAGGTAACTTCCGGAAAGTCCCTATATCACTTAAGGATGGAGGTTGGTTGCCAGGAGGATCAACATTGTAATTATGGTGGTTGTTCAGTTGCTAAGTCGTGTCCAGCTCTTGGAGATCTCATGAACTGCAGCACGCCAGGCTTCCCTGTTCTTCAGTATCTCCCAGAGTTTGCTGAAATTCACATCCATTGAGTTGGTTATGCCATTCAACCATCTCATCCTCTGTCATCCTCTTCTCCTCCTGCCTTCAATCTTTCCCCGCGTCAGGGTCTTTTCCAGTGAGTCGGCTCTTCACATGAGGTGGCCATAGGACTGAAGCTTCAATTTCAGCATCAGTCCTTCCAATGAGTTTGAGCAAGCTCTGGGAAATGGTGAAGGACAGGGAAGCCTGGCATTCTGCAGTCCATGGGGTCACAAAGAGTCAGACACAACTGAACCATTGAATAGGAACAACAACATCCTGATATTGAACTGACTATCAGAAATAGAGTTTTGGGTGAAGTAGGAAAATATAACTTTAGTGCTTTCCCAGGCAGAAGGGGCCACAGCAGGCTGATGCCTTCAAAACTGTGTCTCAGTCTGGAGGGGACAGTGAGTCTTATGGTAATGGTTCAAAGAGGAGGGCAGGATCAACTGATGGACATTCTTCTGATTGTTTGTTAGTGATGCAACTGGAAGTCAGCATTGTTAACCTTCTGGTTCTAACCAGTCTGGGGTCTATGTGCATGTGGGCAGCATACAGTTAACTTCTCCCACTTGCTGGGGGTTTCAGTATCTGCAAAACAGCTCAAAGATATTATGTGTATCTTTTGAGGGGGAAACCAGGATCACTGGTTCTTGACTACTCCTACCTTGTCTCCACATCCCCTCCCTTCACTAATTAGCAACTCTTTGAACCTGCCATTTGGAACACAGGGAAGGTCATGGAGGCTGAATGAAGCCTATTTTCCTGTAAGCAAGAAATGGGGGATACAGAAACACTTTTGTGTCCAGGAACCCCAAAGGGTCCTGCTTGATTTCCGTAAGAGAAAAGTCGTCTTTTGTTATGTTAATGAGGTAACTTCCGGAAAGTCCCTATATCACTTAAGGATGGAGGTTGGTTGCCAGGAGGATCAACATTGTAATTATGGTGGTTGTTCAGTTGCTAAGTCGTGTCCAGCTCTTGGAGATCTCATGAACTGCAGCACGCCAGGCTTCCCTGTTCTTCAGTATCTCCCAGAGTTTGCTGAAATTCACATCCATTGAGTTGGTTATGCCATTCAACCATCTCATCCTCTGTCATCCTCTTCTCCTCCTGCCTTCAATCTTTCCCCGCGTCAGGGTCTTTTCCAGTGAGTCGGCTCTTCACATGAGGTGGCCATAGGACTGAAGCTTCAATTTCAGCATCAGTCCTTCCAATGAATATACAGGGTTAATTTCCTTTAGGATTGACTGGTTTGATCTCCTTGCTGTCCTAGGAAGTTTGAAAGCATCGATTCTTCAATGCTCAGCCTTTTTTATGGTCCAGCTCTTACATCTGAACATTACTACTGGAAAAAACCATAACTTTGACTATATGGATCTTTGTCAGCAAAGTGATGTCATAACTTTTCTTTCAAGAAGCAAGTGTCTTTAGATTTTGTGACTGCAGTCCATCCCAAGAAAATAAAGTCTGAAACTCTTTGCATTTTCTCCCATCTATTTGCCATGAAGTGACTGGATCAGAAGCTATAATCTTAGTTTCTTGAATGGTGAGTTGCTGGATTTTTTTCCCTTTTTTTTTTTTTTGGCCACTTTTATTGATCTTTCATTTATTTCCGTCTTTGTTCTTTGGCCTGTGTGGGCCTCCCATTGCAGTGGCCTCTCTCGCTGAAGAGCACCGGCTCTGGGCGCATGCGCTCCAGAGCACTGGCTTGGTAATTGGACACATCTGTCCAGCCGCTCCACGGCACGTGGGATCTTCCCAGGCCAGGGATCGAACCAGCGCCCCTTGCACTGCAAGGTGGTGTCCTTACCCACTGGACTACCAGGGAAGCCCAAATGGTGAGTTTTAAGCCAGCTTTTTCACTCTCCTCTTTCACCTTCAGCAAGAGACTCTTTAGTCCCTCTTTACTTTCTGCCATTAGGGTGGTATCATCTGCATATCTGAAGTTGTTGATATTTCAACCACCAATCTTGATTCCATTTTGTGATTCATGCAGCCTGGCATTCCACGTGATGTACTCTGCATAGAAGTTAAACAAGCAGAATGGCAATATACAGCCTTGATGTACTCCTTTCCCAATTTTGAACCAGTCAGTTGTTCCATGTGCAGTTATTGCTTCTTTATCTGTATACAGATTTCTCAGAAGCAGGTAAGGTGGTCTTGCATTCCCATCTCTTTAAGGATTCTCCATAGTTTGTCATTATTCACATAATCAAAGGCTGTGGTTAGAGGTGGTTAAATCATTTATATAGGACAGTTCTTCCAAGTCTTTTTCTCCTCTGGCCAATTATCTCACCTCTTTCCCCATATCTGACCTTTCTTAGAATCCTCCCTGATATGCATGCACATCTTTTGCCAGAATGGATTCTATCACAAAGGTTAAAGGGAGGTTTGATAACACCTACTGTTGGATAATACCCTTTCTCCTTTTAACCCCCAGGGATCCCTCCTGTTCAGAGCCCAGCTCCTGTCATTAACTTTGTCCCCTGGAGAAGGGAATGACTACCCACTCCACTCTTCTCGCCTGGAGAATCCCATGGATGGAGAAGCCTGACAGGCCACAGTCCATGGAGTTGCAAAGAGTCTGTCATGAGTGAGCGACTAACACTTTCCCTAGAATGTCTAGGGCAAGCAAAGCTCCAATCTGTTCCACTTGACAAACTCCAGCTGCTCAGCCCAGGGACCCATCGACCTCCTACCTCAAAATAAGCTAGTCACAAAAGCACAAATACCATGTGATTACACTTACATGGGTCCCTAGAGTAATCAAATTCATAAAGACATAGAGGAGAATTGTGGGTGCCAGTGGTTGGTGGTTGAGGGAGGCTGAGGGGGAATGAGTGTTTAGTGGGATCAGAGTTTCTGTTGGGAAGATGAAGAACTCTGAGCACGGTTGTTGTTGATAGTAGTAGTGTGAATGTGCTTAATGCCTCTGAACTTTACACTTAAAAATGGTTTAGACAGTAAATTTTATGTTATATATATGTATATAATATATATATATATATTAATTATTTATATTGTTTATTTTTGGCTGTGCTGGGTCTTTGTTGCTGTGCGTGGGCTGGTCACTGTGGTGGCTTCTCTCTCGTGTGGAGCACAGGCTCAAGGTGTGTGGGCTTCAGTAGTTGTGGCGCCTGGGCTTAGTTGCTCCACCACCATGTGGGATCTTCCAGGACCAGGGATTGAACCCATGTCCCCTGCCTTAGCAGATAGATTCTTTACCACTGGACCACCAGGAAGTCCTATGTTATGTATATTTAACCACAATTAAAATTTAAAAGAGAAAAGAAGCCCTCTGGTAGCTATATGGGAATTGACCCTGGGGGCAGGGGCTTGAATGGAGGAAGTGAGACCAAGGGGTGATCAGGAAGAGGCTACTGTAATGGTCCAGGTGAGAGGAGGAGGTGGCTGGAAGCAGAGTAGTGGTTATGGAGGTAGGGAGATGGAGTGTACTCTGGTTAAATTTTTAGGTTGAATCAAAAGGACTGCTGCAGGATTGGATATGGGGTCTGAGGGAAAGTGGGGCCAGGGTTTTTGGCCTGGGGAAGGAGAGGGACAGAGGTAGAATGGAGAGATCTTCTCTGGCACACTGAGTTCAAGAAGTGTGAGCATAGCTAAACCTCGGGCTGATCTCGGCAGCAAGACAGCAGTGAGCAGTGGTGTGAAGAGAGATCTTAATTCCCTGCCCAGAGATTGAACCTGGGTAGTCTGGATGAAAACCAGAACATCCTAACTACCAGACCAGCAAGGGCTAGAGGTGAGAAGCTATTTTTCCCTGGATCCATGCCTCCAGTGAGAAATGCATTTCTCACTGAAGCGAGAACAGTACATTCTGGTACAAAGTTTGTTTAGAGACAGCACAGCAACAAGTGGGAGAGCACATAAACCGCTGAGTTGAAATAAAAGCAAGGCAGAGATGCATGCCCAGAGGGAAAGGATGTGGGGATTCCCCCTAGTGAGGAGGAGTGCAGAAAATAGGTGGTTAAATCATTTATAAAGGACCCTTCTTCCAGGGTTTTGTTTACCTTTAACCAATTATCTTGTTTCTTTTTCCACATGTGACAAATCCTAGGACCCTCACCAAGATGTGTGCGTAACTTTTTTTCCAAGATGGATTCTAGCCCAGAGGCCTATGAAATCACATATTAGCATCACATAGTATGGGGTGGTGTCCCCACTTTTTGACTCCAAGGAGCCTTTCTGCTCATGTGCAATGTCTCCCTGGCCCCAAGGATGGGAAATATATGACCTCCTGATCCTTTTACAGGATCTAGCCCTACTGTCCCTGCCATAAAAATGTGCCCCCCCCCTTTTTTTTGGAGAGTTGCAAGTTAAATTTTAGTTGGGGCACAATTAGGAATGCAGCCTGGGGGAGGCAGCACCTTAGACAGTTCTGAGAGACTCCTCCAAAGAAGCAGCAGGAAAAAAATTAATATATAAGGTTTTGATGAAAGGAGGTTTCAATACCATTAAACACTCATTTTACAAAGGGGGTTTCTGGTTAGTCATGAGGATCTGATTCACCATGAAGGGATTTAGTGCTTTTCTAGGTACGAGGAGATGCAAGGATTGAGACCATAAAATCTGTTTCTAAAAACATCTGTCTGTCTGAAACCTGTCCCACCAGATCCTCTGGGGCACAGAGTGTCTCACTTCGCTCTGCGCTCCCTCAGGGGGTGTTGAGAGTCAGCAGCTGTCACAGCACAGGTTTAGTCTCCACAGGAGTGGATGGCGAGTGCCCTTGTTCAGTCACTGGCAATGTAATTGGTAAGTGGCAATTTGTAGTTGACACACCCTCTCTTGTGGTCTTAAATGTGACCATATTGTAGGGGGCATTTCATGACCATTTTGTCCCACGTTGCTGGGAAGGCTTATTTCCGGTTCTAAAGGTTTTTGTTGATAGGTCAATCAATGTGCTATTATGGACTAAGTCTTAATAGTCAAAGATCTCTGGACATCTATTTTCTAGTTATGGTCCAGAAAAGTATTCCCTCTGGTTGCATCTTCCTATATCTAGAGTCACACTATTGTAATCATTGATCACATATCTGGTTATACATTTGATCAACTGCTTCGAGTCTAATCATCATTATTTTTGTTGGAGGCTCAGTCATAACACTTGGTAATACAAGAACAATAATCTTATAAAACAGGCAAAATACAAATAATATAGCTAATAACATTAAGGAATTATAAGTTAATATTTTAGCCATGAGCCTCCCACACCAAAGATCATCAGAACTAGGGAATGGGTCACTTAAGGCAGAAATCTGATTTTTCATATGGTTTATCAAATGTGTAGCATTAAAAGATTCATCAGGTATTAAAATAGAGTATTCAGTTTGAATTATAACACAGATAACTTCCCTCAGATATTATATGACATCAAGGGCCTTGCAGTTGTTGTTAACACTGCCTTTCTCATCATAGACATCTCAGAATTTAACAGGCTAATAGCCCGGTTACTATCATTTAAAGCTTATGACATTTGTTAAGGATTTGAAATGGCCAATTGGATTCTATAATCCCATCGAAGGCACAAAGAATAACTGTTGAATTTTCATTCCAGTACAATACAGATGTTTTGATCCATTGGACTCATGCCAATGGTAGACTGGTTGGAGTTATCCTTAATTTGTTAACACATATGGCCTCAAATTCATGGGAATCCCAGCTACACCTTTGTATCCATCCCTGTAGATGTCAAGGCCATAAATTAGTGCCACAAATCCACTGAGTTCCACACCAATCTCTTTATCTAAGGGTAATAATAGGCATAGTTCATAAAGTTTGCAGCCTAGCTTCCTAATAATACTAGGCTGATCTTTTTTTTTTTTTTTAACATGATTTACTGTTCCCATAGAGGAACTTCTTAAACTTAAATGACCATAGTCTGTGTTAACCATATAGATACATCTCATAATTGTGGGAGTTTTCCCTTTAAGAGATGAGAGGTTACAGTTTTTTCTGATTAAGACTTAGCTCATCACTCTGATTGAGTTTGAATCACCCAAAGAGAACAGGGTCAGAGCAGATATTATTAACTGGCCAGGTGAGAGGATCCCATCTAGTAATGTCATAAATAGAGCAGGACTGAATTGTCTTCTAAAATAAATTTCTTAGGGGGTATCCGATCAGAGCCCTGGAAGGGAGAAATCCATCAAGATAACCCAGAAGTACTAGATACAGGTAATTAGCCACAACCCAAAGACTGGATTGAGTTTTAAACTAGCATAGAATTGTGCCCATGATAGAAAACATTTGATGGATATATAAAAGTCCAAGAAATCAAGAAAACATTATAAAAGATCATATGAGTCAGGTCCAGCATTTTGGGCAAGCTGTCTACTTCTGATGTCATCTTCTCATCCTTAGTATAGTGTGGTTTCCTCTTTCTGGGCATCATTTTAAGGTGAGTTTGAAGTCAGCAGGCCTCATCATTAAGGCAGAAATCTGATTTTTCATATGGTTTATCAAATGTGTAGCATTAAAAGATTCATCAGGTATTAAAATAGAGTATTCAGTTTGAATTATAACACAGATAACTTCCCTCAGATATTATATGACATCAAGGGCCTTGCAGTTGTTGTTAACACTGCCTTTCTCATCATAGACATCTCAGAATTTAACAGGCTAATAGCCCGGTTACTATCATTTAAAGCTTATGACATTTGTTAAGGATTTGAAATGGCCAATTGGATTCTATAATCCCATCGAAGGCACAAAGAATAACTGTTGAATTTTCATTCCAGTACAATACAGATGTTTTGATCCATTGGACTCATGCCAATGGTAGACTGGTTGGAGTTATCCTTAATTTGTTAACACATATGGCCTCAAATTCATGGGAATCCCAGCTACACCTTTGTATCCATCCCTGTAGATGTCAAGGCCATAAATTAGTGCCACAAATCCACTGAGTTCCACACCAATCTCTTTATCTAAGGGTAATAATAGGCATAGTTCATAAAGTTTGCAGCCTAGCTTCCTAATAATACTAGGCTGATCTTTTTTTTTTTTTTTTAACATGATTTACTGTTCCCATAGAGGAACTTCTTAAACTTAAATGACCATAGTCTGTGTTAACCATATAGATACATCTCATAATTGTGGGAGTTTTCCCTTTAAGAGATGAGAGGTTACAGTTTTTTCTGATTAAGACTTAGCTCATCACTCTGATTGAGTTTGAATCACCCAAAGAGAACAGGGTCAGAGCAGATATTATTAACTGGCCAGGTGAGAGGATCCCATCTAGTAATGTCATAAATAGAGCAGGACTGAATTGTCTTCTAAAATAAATTTCTTAGGGGGTATCCGATCAGAGCCCTGGAAGGGAGAAATCCATCAAGATAACCCAGAAGTACTAGATACAGGTAATTAGCCACAACCCAAAGACTGGATTGAGTTTTAAACTAGCATAGAATTGTGCCCATGATAGAAAACATTTGATGGATATATAAAAGTCCAAGAAATCAAGAAAACATTATAAAAGATCATATGAGTCAGGTCCAGCATTTTGGGCAAGCTGTCTACTTCTGATGTCATCTTCTCATCCTTAGTATAGTGTGGTTTCCTCTTTCTGGGCATCATTTTAAGGTGAGTTTGAAGTCAGCAGGCCTCTCTATAGACCAGTCCAGTGTAGGGAACATCAGAAGTGGGAATTAATCCAAGAGTCAATTGCCATTCAATTTCACTGTTCATGAGCTGGTTAAGAGTACCTGATAAAAAGGTCCTTCCTTCCCGGTTGGAGATAGTTCCTGAAATTATGTCTTCTTCCAGTCTTGGTTGCAGGTTGTGAGGCATCTGATCTTCATCCAAAGATAGGTTACTGAGGTAAGCTTCAGAAACTTAGAATGTCCTTTAATAATTCAATTAAATTTTATATTAATATCCTCTAACAGTAAAGAACTATCCAGAAAATGAATCTTAGTAGGTGTAGGCCTCCATTAACAAACTAGGATTTAGCATTCATTGAAACATCTTTTTTCTCCCTAAAATTATTCTCATTTTTACCAAATATAACCAAATTAAGACTTGTTTTAAATATAGGTTGGGTCTCAATAAGCTTACCCTGATTATTTATATAACCATAATTAATTATAGACCTTTTTGCCTTGCTGAAATTTTATAGTCTCAGAATCAACAATGCCCACTCTTTTACTAGTATTCACTCTGTTCCTGTTGCTGGTTTTTATTTCGAGGTATAGATACAAAATATAGACAGGAATCCAGTCATAAATATGTAGCCTGGAACCCACTGTTTCCTTGCTTCAGCAAATGTAAGCATGGGGAAGTAATGGGTGTCTGACTTGGAGCGGGGCCTCTTTTCACCCCAGAAGGTGTGAACAGGAAGCCAGTTGTAACTAGCTCACCTGGAGCCCATCTGTCTCCTGCCTCAGGACTGCTTGGAAATAGTCGGGCCCAAGCCTTAGGAAACCAACAGCCCCCACTTCTTATTTCTGGGGCACCTATCCTAGCATCCTATCCCTGAAGGATACTCAGGCCACATGTGGTGCTTCCACCCAGCCAAATCCAACTAGTGTCCCTGACTGCGTGAGTGATACTCAAATCAAGAAAACATTATAAAAGATCCTATGAGTCAGGTCCAGCATTTTGGGCAAGCTGTCTACTTCTGATGTCATCTTCTCATCCTTAGTATAGTGTGGTTTCCTCTTTCTGGGCATCATTTTAAGGTGAGTTTGAAGTCAGCAGGCCTCTCTATAGACCAGTCCAGTGTAGGGAACATCAGAAGTGGGAATTAATCCAAGAGTCAATTGCCATTCAATTTCACTGTTCATGAGCTGGTTAAGAGTACCTGATAAAAAGGTCCTTCCTTCCCGGTTGGAGATAGTTCCTGAAATTATGTCTTCTTCCAGTCTTGGTTGCAGGTTGTGAGGCATCTGATCTTCATCCAAAGATAGGTTACTGAGGTAAGCTTCAGAAACTTAGAATGTCCTTTAATAATTCAATTAAATTTTATATTAATATCCTCTAACAGTAAAGAACTATCCAGAAAATGAATCTTAGTAGGTGTAGGCCTCCATTAACAAACTAGGATTTAGCATTCATTGAAACATCTTTTTTCTCCCTAAAATTATTCTCATTTTTACCAAATATAACCAAATTAAGACTTGTTTTAAATATAGGTTGGGTCTCAATAAGCTTACCCTGATTATTTATATAACCATAATTAATTATAGACCTTTTTGCCTTGCTGAAATTTTATAGTCTCAGAATCAACAATGCCCACTCTTTTACTAGTATTCACTCTGTTCCTGTTGCTGGTTTTTATTTCGAGGTATAGATACAAAATATAGACAGGAATCCAGTCATAAATATGTAGCCTGGAACCCACTGTTTCCTTGCTTCAGCAAATGTAAGCATGGGGAAGTAATGGGTGTCTGACTTGGAGCGGGGCCTCTTTTCACCCCAGAAGGTGTGAACAGGAAGCCAGTTGTAACTAGCTCACCTGGAGCCCATCTGTCTCCTGCCTCAGGACTGCTTGGAAATAGTCGGGCCCAAGCCTTAGGAAACCAACAGCCCCCACTTCTTATTTCTGGGGCACCTATCCTAGCATCCTATCCCTGAAGGATACTCAGGCCACATGTGGTGCTTCCACCCAGAGCCCCAGATGAGGTCCCAGATAGCTAGTGTCACCTGCGAGCTGCGTTGAGTGAACGCCTCTGGGAGATCTCAGCCCTGGACTCTGCTAACTGTAGCGGTGGGGGAAAGGGATGCCTGCAAGAACCCACGCAACTGGGAGAGAGGACAACATGGCAGCTGCGGTTTAAAGCCACTGACTCATGATCCAGCAGTGCCTAAATGGAACACACAGGTAACCAATGTGTCGAGGAATCACCATGAGGCACCGTTTTCTCCCAACTGCTTTACCCCAGCTGCTGGGGAATGAAGTCTACCTTGGGATGTCACAGCCTGATTCTGCATAGCTACTTCTGGTGACAAGAATGGTTCTGCCCCAGTATTTAGGACTGACTAGCATTTCTCTGATAAACTAGCTGTCATGGCAACTGAAAACCGTGGGTCTTGTCTGCACCCCACGTTAAAGAGCTGATGCAGGGTGACGTGGTAGTCCTGGTGGTTCTCTCACTGACCTGTTCCCTCTCCTTCTGCACACCCAGGAGAGTCACTCTCCTGGCCCCTAGGGTCAGTCTGGTCGATGTGTCTTGCACAGAAATGAGGTATGTCCCCCTGACTGCTGGTGGAAGAGGCTCCAGCATCCCTTCTCCTTCCTGGAGATGGTGGAGGTGCAAGTTGGAAAGGGCTGCTCCACTAGGTGAGGGCCCTACAACTCCACTGAGCAGAGCCCCTGCGGAATGAACCGAGATACCACGTGAACAAGGTGCAAATGATGCTGTTTGAGCCCCAGAGACTTAGCGGGTTGTTACGGGCTGAGTGTTGGTTCCCCTCGTCCATATATTGAAGCCCTAATTCCTATCGGACTAGGAATACATGGACTGTGGCTATACCAGAGGTGGGCCTTTAAGGAGGTTCTTAGGGTAAAATGAGGTTCTAAACCAGACTAGTATCCTCCTAAGTTGTAACTAGCTCACCTGGAGCCCATCTGTCTCCTGCCTCAGGACTGCTTGGAAATAGTCGGGCCCAAGCCTTAGGAAACCAACAGCCCCCACTTCTTATTTCTGGGGCACCTATCCTAGCATCCTATCCCTGAAGGATACTCAGGCCACATGTGGTGCTTCCACCCAGAGCCCCAGATGAGGTCCCAGATAGCTAGTGTCACCTGCGAGCTGCGTTGAGTGAACGCCTCTGGGAGATCTCAGCCCTGGACTCTGCTAACTGTAGCGGTGGGGAAGGCATGCCTGCAAGAACCCACGCAACTGGGAGAGAGGACAACATGGCAGCTGCGGTTTAAAGCCACTGACTCATGATCCAGCAGTGCCTAAATGGAACACACAGGTAACCAATGTGTCGAGGAATCACCATGAGGCACCGTTTTCTCCCAACTGCTTTACCCCAGCTGCTGGGGAATGAAGTCTACCTTGGGATGTCACAGCCTGATTCTGCATAGCTACTTCTGGTGACAAGAATGGTTCTGCCCCAGTATTTAGGACTGACTAGCATTTCTCTGATAAACTAGCTGTCATGGCAACTGAAAACCGTGGGTCTTGTCTGCACCCCACGTTAAAGAGCTGATGCAGGGTGACGTGGTAGTCCTGGTGGTTCTCTCACTGACCTGTTCCCTCTCCTTCTGCACACCCAGGAGAGTCACTCTCCTGGCCCCTAGGGTCAGTCTGGTCGATGTGTCTTGCACAGAAATGAGGTATGTCCCCCTGACTGCTGGTGGAAGAGGCTCCAGCATCCCTTCTCCTTCCTGGAGATGGTGGAGGTGCAAGTTGGAAAGGGCTGCTCCACTAGGTGAGGGCCCTACAACTCCACTGAGCAGAGCCCCTGCGGAATGAACCGAGATACCACGTGAACAAGGTGCAAATGATGCTGTTTGAGCCCCAGAGACTTAGCGGGTTGTTACGGGCTGAGTGTTGGTTCCCCTCGTCCATATATTGAAGCCCTAATTCCTATCGGACTAGGAATACATGGACTGTGGCTATACCAGAGGTGGGCCTTTAAGGAGGTTCTTAGGGTAAAATGAGGTTCTACAGTGTGGTTCTGATCCCACAGAACTAGTATCCTCCTAAGAAGGGACACCAGAGAGCACTCTCTCCCTCGCTCTGTACACGTTCCAAGAACATGAGTACATAGCAAGAAGGTAGCCATGTGCAAGCCAGTAAGAGAGACCTCAACAGAAAATAAATCAGCCAGTTCTGGCTTTCAGGACCATGTGATATAAATCTCTACTGTTCAAACTGGGGCATTTGTTACAGATGCCTAAGCTGACTGAGCCAGGGCTATCTCTTTCAGCAGCACAGCCCTGCTGACCCTGAATGATGCTGGCACCAGTGTGGCAGCTGAACCACCCAAGTGGTCCCTGCTGGAGGATTCCCACATGAATCAGGAAGATGGACTGTCCCGTGTAGCCTGTAGCAAGATGTATTTGTTGGTGATGGAAACCAGGACAAATGTGGCTTTATGGCAGCACAGGCTCTTTCAGGACCACCAGTGCTTCTTCACCAGTCTCCTCCCCTCGAAGCCTCAGCATGGCTGCAGGGTCTCCAGAAAGCACAAGTTCTGAGGGCAAACATCAGTGAGGCTCCCCAATGGCCAGACAGATCACACACCGAATCTCAGAAGACTGGGAAGTCAGATTTCAACTGGCCCAGGAGAGAAATGGAGTCTGAGTGCCTCCCCTCACTGACTGGAATGCAGCAGTAGTGGCCAGGGCGACTTCTGAGGCCCTGAAAGGTAAGGCTTGCCCTTGGGACTCACTGTGGAAACCAGCTGCCACGATGTGAGGAGGCCAGGCCACTCGAGGTGGCCACCACTTGATGGGGCTCTGCCAACACTCAGCAGCAACCCAGCCCGCCTTTGGTATTGAAGGAGGAAAGGAGCAGGCTACCTGACTAAACTGGCTCCATCTTGCCTTCCAGTGAACTCTGGACTGCGTTTGGACTGTGTAGCCATGGAGATGAAAAATTAACAGTCGACTAGGCTTCCCGGGCTGATAAGAATCTGATTAAGGAAACCTCGTACCCAAGCCTTCCTTAGGCCAAGAAAACGAAATGTCCACTATATGATAGATCACCATATGTAATATTAGCTAATTAGTCCATGTTGAGACAAGCTAAGCTTAGGTGATTTTCGATTGTACCTTTGTGACTGCAACCAAATCATATTTTTCTCTTTAATGTTTCCTAGGCAACCTTAGAAGTTGGGATGTGGGTTCGTCCACATAGGCCTTAAGTATAAATGTTAGCCGCAAGTTTTGCTCAGGGTCCTGGGCTAAAGTGATGGCTTGGACCCACCGGTGTAATAAATGCCTTCCACTGTTTACTTTGTCGCTGTGTGAGTTGTTTCCTGAAGCCTGGTTATAATAGTATGACTCAGTGCACACCACCAGCTGACCACCACACTGTGGGAGGAGCCCCTGTGACCACTGCCCAGCAGAGCCCAGCAGTCCTGGAACCCCAAGCTGTAATAATGAGGAACTACAGTTTTGTGGTACTAACTTGCGGTTTTGTTACACAGTGATTGAAAAGTGAGACAGTGATTTTTTTTGTTGTTTTTCAAAGAACTGTTTATTTCATACCCCTTACCACAACTTTACAAATAATGGATGCAGCACCCCAGCTGGGAACCTGCGTATAGGTGCAAGACAGCCAGCTGTAATTGTTGAGAAGGCTGCTGCCATCTCCCTGGCTCTGCTATGCAAAACTCGACGTGCTTAAAATGTCCCCGCCTCTCTTCAAAGAAGCCTCACTAGATGGAGGCTGCAGTTGGTTCCGTGAACCTCAGTGGTGGTTTCAAGGAAGCCCATCTATAAAAACTGCTGCAGCTGGGCTCCCCTGGGACAGGACACCCCGAGAGGGTCCCCAGCTTAATGCTCTGAGGGATCCCTCAATCTGGAGAAGCTGACTTCACTGACCAATCTTGAGCTGGACACAAGTCGAGATGCAGGGGCCAGTTGGTGGGGTCATTCCCGGGGGCCTTCCCACCCGGTGGAAGGCAAAAGGGGGGTGGACCTCGGCAGACTAAACTGGCTCCATCTTTCTGACTCTTAGAGGAAAATTAACAGTCGACTAGGCTTCCCGGGCTGATAAGAATCTGATTAAGGAAACCTCAAGCCTTCCTTAGGCCAAGAAAACGAAATGTCCACTATATGATAGATCACCATATGTAATATTAGCTAATTAGTCCATGTTGAGACAAGCTAAGCTTAGGTGATTTTCGATTGTACCTTTGTGACTGCAACCAAATCATATTTTTCTCTTTAATGTTTCCTAGGCAACCTTAGAAGTTGGGATGTGGGTTCGTCCACATAGGCCTTAAGTATAAATGTTAGCCGCAAGTTTTGCTCAGGGTCCTGGGCTAAAGTGATGGCTTGGACCCACCGGTGTAATAAATGCCTTCCACTGTTTACTTTGTCGCTGTGTGAGTTGTTTCCTGAAGCCTGGTTATAATAGTATGACTCAGTGCACACCACCAGCTGACCACCACACTGTGGGAGGAGCCCCTGTGACCACTGCCCAGCAGAGCCCAGCAGTCCTGGAACCCCAAGCTGTAATAATGAGGAACTACAGTTTTGTGGTACTAACTTGCGGTTTTGTTACACAGTGATTGAAAAGTGAGACAGTGATTTTTTTTGTTGTTTTTCAAAGAACTGTTTATTTCATACCCCTTACCACAACTTTACAAATAATGGATGCAGCACCCCAGCTGGGAACCTGCGTATAGGTGCAAGACAGCCAGCTGTAATTGTTGAGAAGGCTGCTGCCATCTCCCTGGCTCTGCTATGCAAAACTAGACGTGCTTAAAATGTCCCCGCCTCTCTTCAAAGAAGCCTCACTAGATGGAGGCTGCAGTTGGTTCCGTGAACCTCAGTGGTGGTTTCAAGGAAGCCCATCTATAAAAACTGCTGCAGCTGGGCTCCCCTGGGACAGGACACCCCGAGAGGGTCCCCAGCTTAATGCTCTGAGGGATCCCTCAATCTGGAGAAGCTGACTTCACTGACCAATCTTGAGCTGGACACAAGTCGAGATGCAGGGGGCCAGTTGGTGGGGTCATTCGGGCCTTCCCACTGTGGAAGGCAGGCTCTGGCCTCTGCTTAGTCACCCTGGGACATAGGCAGAAGGCTATCTGAGCATTCCCACCGTTGGCCTGGTAGAAGGCAGGATCTGCCCTGGGTTCGCTGTATGCACCATCACCTGGGTGCAGGGTGAGGCGGTGGGGCCACTGGCGGTCCAGATGTTCTTGTCGATGCCTCGGGCCATATTGGCCAGCTCTCTGGTACCATCGCCAAGGTCCCTGCAGGAAGAGGAAGTGTGAGCTTCGAGGAAGAGTGGGGACTCCATTTTAACCCCAACGTTGCCTCCAGGCTGGGTACCTGGGCCCTGGTCTTCAGTGGGCCTGGGACAGTTTGCTGCCCAAGGTGAGGACCCCTGTTTCCTCTTGCCTTGAACCTAAGAAGGTCCCTCCCTGACTCTCAGGCCCCTCACTCATACAAGGGGCATGACTCAAGGAACAGCACATCCACCTTCCTGGGGCTTTACAGAGGAAGGAAGCTTATTCAGACTGAGTGTAAACTATGTAGGCCAGCGTGCATGAGGTAGAGAAAGGACACTGGGGGCCCCGAGAGCATTCTGGAGGAAGCCCTTGCTCTTGCTAGGCTCTCCTCTGGCACTCTGGGGCCAGATCTCCCACCTTCTGTATCTTCAGTTCCCTTGTGGCCTCTTGTAGCCCCCAGCCACAAACCCACCCATTCTCCAAGCTAAACCCCACCCCTATTCATTTAGTCCTGCACCTTTCACCCACTTACACAGGACTGTTTCCTGAGGCTGCCTGGCTACTTCTTCCCGTTAAGATGCTGTCTCTCTCCTTCCCCAATTCAGGCTCTCCCAATCTGTTCACCTCAAGCACCACTTCTTCCAGGTAGCTTCCTCCTTCCCCAAGTTCAGGCTGCAGTTGGTTCCGTGAACCTCAGTGGTGGTTTCAAGGAAGCCCATCTATAAAAACTGCTGCAGCTGGGCTCCCCTGGGACAGGACACCCCGAGAGGGTCCCCAGCTTAATGCTCTGAGGGATCCCTCAATCTGGAGAAGCTGACTTCACTGACCAATCTTGAGCTGGACACAAGTCGAGATGCAGGGGGCCAGTTGGTGGGGTCATTCGGGCCTTCCCACTGTGGAAGGCAGGCTCTGGCCTCTGCTTAGTCACCCTGGGACATAGGCAGAAGGCTATCTGAGCATTCCCACCGTTGGCCTGGTAGAAGGCAGGATCTGCCCTGGGTTCGCTGTATGCACCATCACCTGGGTGCAGGGTGAGGCGGTGGGGCCACTGGCGGTCCAGATGTTCTTGTCGATGCCTCGGGCCATATTGGCCAGCTCTCTGGTACCATCGCCAAGGTCCCTGCAGGAAGAGGAAGTGTGAGCTTCGAGGAAGAGTGGGGACTCCATTTTAACCCCAACGTTGCCTCCAGGCTGGGTACCTGGGCCCTGGTCTTCAGTGGGCCTGGGACAGTTTGCTGCCCAAGGTGAGGACCCCTGTTTCCTCTTGCCTTGAACCTAAGAAGGTCCCTCCCTGACTCTCAGGCCCCTCACTCATACAAGGGGCATGACTCAAGGAACAGCACATCCACCTTCCTGGGGCTTTACAGAGGAAGGAAGCTTATTCAGACTGAGTGTAAACTATGTAGGCCAGCGTGCATGAGGTAGAGAAAGGACACTGGGGGCCCCGAGAGCATTCTGGAGGAAGCCCTTGCTCTTGCTAGGCTCTCCTCTGGCACTCTGGGGCCAGATCTCCCACCTTCTGTATCTTCAGTTCCCTTGTGGCCTCTTGTAGCCCCCAGCCACAAACCCACCCATTCTCCAAGCTAAACCCCACCCCTATTCATTTAGTCCTGCACCTTTCACCCACTTACACAGGACTGTTTCCTGAGGCTGCCTGGCTACTTCTTCCCGTTAAGATGCTGTCTCTCTCCTTCCCCCCAATTCAGGCTCTCCCAATCTGTTCACCTCAAGCACCACTTCTTCCAGGTAGCTTTCCCAGATCTCTGTTCCCACCCATACCTAGTCCTCAGGAAAGCTCTAGAAAGCAGTAGGAATTACGTTATCTGTTGGTTTTATGAATACATGAATGCACCAATTAGTTAATGAACAGAGAGGAAAATCAGCTTAGGAAGCAAGTCTACTGACTTCAGAGCCAGACAGCCCAAATTCAAACCTAGCTTCATGCTTTGCAGTTGTGTGTGAATCTGGACAAGTTTCTCAAAATGGGATAAAAATAGTTCCCACTCCTATGGTTAGAACAGGTATGTTTGAAAAAGCTTAGAGCAGTGCTTGGCCAGTGTGAGTGCTGGGAAGCATTTATGAAATAAAAGTAAGGTCAAGAGGCAAACCTCACCTTACTAAAGACGATTTCACCACCAATCAGTGGGAGAACTGGGGCGCCTGGGCCTTGCCTAGGATATACTTCCTGTGATGCAGCAATTCCTTCCCCTACTCCACTGGGGCTCTTCCCAACTGAGCCACAAGAGAGTCTGCCACAAGTCTATAGAAAGGAGAGGGCAGGGGACAACGAGGAGCTCTGAAACCTGCCAAGGAAATATGACTATATGAAAAGGATATGCACTACCAACATGTCCTGAACATATCTGAGCCTACCAGAAACAAAAAGGAAAGTGTTTGCAGCCAACTGATAGGTAAGGATGTCTTCTACAATGTACACAGAGTTTACAGTATTTATGAGAAAAAACATCAGCAGGCGATTTGGCAGAGCAAATCAAAAATACCTAAAACCATCAATGTGACTTGTAAGCAGAGGCATGGGGAAACACTCTTTCTCATTGTTAACCAAACAAATGCTGATGAAAACTACCTATAACTCACACTTGCTAAGTAAGTGATGGAAAACAAATCATTAACCTTCAATGATGATATAGTTGTAAAAACTCAACTAGTGTTGAGTTCCTGGAGATAGAATTTGGTATAAAAATATTCAGACTTCTTTGACCTAAACAACCTATTCCCAGGATCGTCCCAAAATGTCATCTCAAAAAAGAAAAATGGCTCTAAACATAGGCATTTCCCCAAAGCTGAGCACAGCACTTGAAGTATTTGGAGTGAAGCTCCAGGGGCCTCGGATCACCATGGCAACACGACATGTCAAGTCAGGTGGAAAAGGTGCAAGGTGGCATTCCTGCCGTGGCCACCACGATGTAGGTCCAATGGGAGCCCAAAATTCAAGGGAAGGAGGTTGGAAATCAACTCCTGCCCACAGGCCTTAGCACTCCAGGAGGCAGCCAGGCCCAGCTTTCTGAGTGTGGACATGGGATCAGACAGACTCTCGCCACGCCTGCAGAGGGCACCACCTCCAGCACTTCAGTTTCCTCACAGGCGCACCAGGAACAGGAGCGGAATTAACAACAACAGCTGGCACTCACTGAAACTGTATCCCAGGCCCAGCTGAGCCCATTGACTCCTACCACTGTAACAGAGCCGAGAAGTGAAGCCCGCCATGACCCTCACTGTACAAGGGTGGAAAGCGAGGCATGAGCTGCTGTCACAGAGAGAGGTGGGAGAAAGCAACTGGCTCCCTGAGAGGTTCCTCTGGGAATGGGCTGAGGAAAGGAGCAGACTGCCTCTGCGATGCCAGGGCAGGGCAGAGAAAGCACTCAATGCACCAGAGCATCTTGTGCGAGACAGGAGGTGCTGCGACTACCGAAATCTGTGAGCCTAGAGCCCATGCTCTGCCAACAGGAGAAGCCACAAGAAGCCTGCGTGCGTACTGCAACAAAGAAGAGCCCCTACTTGCCGCAACTAGAGAAAGCTCGCACACAAAAATAAAGACCCAGCAGAGCCATACATAAATTAAGATTTGTTTAAAAAGTTTGAGAAAAGAGTACCTATGAGTTCAGACTGATACAGAAACAACAAAACCAAATGAAAAGGAAGGGAAAAACAGAACTCATCTTCATTTCCCACAGAGGGAATAACAGAATCACAGTGGAGTTAAAAATCATTATTCCGTAACCCACCCCCAACCAGAGCCAAGAATCACAATGGAATTAACATCGTTATTCTGTAACCTCCAGACCCCAAACTGTTTCCAGCTGGATCATCCCTGGATGCTAAGGCAACAGGTCAGAGGTCATGGGGGCAGCAGAGTGACCCCTAGTAGAATCCCTCCTTTGTCACTTGTCAATGGACTCATCTTGGCCAAGAGCACCCAGTTCTCGGAATTCTCCAGACAAGGTTACTAGAGTGAGCTGCCCTTTCTTTCTCCAGGGGATCTTCCCAATCCAGGAATTGAACCCAGGCCTCCCGTATTGCAGGTGGATTCTTTACCCATATCTTTGACTCACACTAGCACCACCTATGGGGTACCGGCAACCAGAAGTGCTGCTCAAGTGCAGTCATGCAGGAACGCCCAGCCAGTCCAGAATATGGGGTCTGTAGGAGGCCACTGGCCTAACGGCACCAAAGACAAATATCCTTCCTTATTTAAGGAGCCCAGAGATTGGGCAGCCCTGTGATCCTTGGTGAGAGGGCACTCATTCAGAGTTAGTAACAACTCTGGGAGATGTTCTGTCTGCAGTCCATGTTCAGCCAAGGTTAGACTCCTGGAGTCAAAAAAAAGTATGTAAGAAATGTCCTTGTACTGGTTCATAAAAGGTGTGTGTGTGTGTGTTTTGAAAGAGAGACAAGCAGAGACAGAAACAGAGACAGAGAAGCAGGGAGGGAGAGGGGAGGACAGAGCAAGTTGACAGGGCACTGTGGGTCCCAGTGAAGGGTGATACTCATTTCCAGAAGCCTCCTTCTCTGGACACCCTTGTCAAGGTAAAGCCATGGGAGGGAGGGCAGTTCTAGGCACTAGGTGTGGGGCCAGGCACGGGTGCTAGCAGGACCATCAGCTTGTCTTAGGGATGGGAGCTGGGGCCTCGGTGGGCCTGGACTCACAGCCTGTGGGGACTGTGAGTGCTCCTGGTGTCCAGATTCTCTGGCCAAGTCAGGCCCCCCCAACGCCCTCCCCAGGGCCCCACCGCCCCATTGCCCTGCCCATGCCCACGTGGTGAAGCTGTGGTTGTCATGCGCCTGGGTGGATTGGATCCTGGTCTCTCCACTGCTGCTGCTGTTGTTGTTGAGGCCCTTAAGGCCAAAGTAGGCAGCCTCTACTGTCTCCAAGTCCTCACCTCTCACCTGGAGCCACAGCTGGGTTGCCCTGGGGAAAGATGGGGAAGGACATTCAGCAGTGCGTGTGTCCATGATGCCCCCGCAAACCTCTGCAAGGCCGACAGCGAGTACTTTAGAGCTCTGCAGTTCTGCTGCTGTGGGAAGAAAGTGGCCACGGACGATGAGTAAATGCCAGGAAAACTCTACTTACAAAGACAGACGGTGGAAACTTCTTGGGATGCCTCAAGCTGATGGTGGCCCAACACTGTGAATATAGCCAATACCCCAGCTGTGCACAGAAAGATGGTTCGAATGGCAACTTTTATGGTGTAAATATTTTATCGCAATTTAAAAACTAACAAAAAACACACAAAAACCCAGGATAAATTTCTGTGAAGGAAAGTAAAGGTGGGCCAGACTCTGGCTGCAGGCCCTAGTTAACTACCATGTAGTCAGCCCTGCCCGTCCACACAGACACTGGGCACACCCTGGGGTTTGCACCGTCTGCAGAAGGAGACAATCCCCCGCATACCTGTCACCTGTCTTACAAAAGACCAAACAAGGGAGCCACGCGCCCTCTGCAGCCTCCATGTTCTGTGAAGAGCAAGAGGCCAAGATGCCAGCAGTCCCATCCCTGACACTCCTAGGGGTCCCAGAGCGGCGAACAGGTACCCTCCAGCAGTGTCCAGGCCCTGTACCTGTCGGATCGCCGCTGCTCACTCCTCTTCACGCACTTCATGAGGCAGCAGGTGAGGAAGGCCACAGACATGAGCATGATGATGGCACAGCTGACGACTGAGGAGATCACGGCCACCTTGAAGCCAAAGGTTTCGTAGGGGGGCACGGCTGTGAGGGAGACAAGACCAGTTCTTGGGCCCAGCCTGCCCTCAGGGAGCCCTGACAGCTGAGGTGAAGGTCTGTGAAAACTGTTGTAGGGATGGGGCTATCAGGTAAGACTGCCTCCTAAGAAGGGGGTATTTGAAGAGGGTTTTGGAGAGTGTATAGGAGTTTTTGGTGGCATAGTAGGGGAAGCTCTGACAGGAGCTCGGTGATGGTCTCCTTGGCTTCAACCCCTGCAGACTGGGCTCCTGAGACCAGAGAAGAGCAGAGAACACATGGTCTATCTTCACAGTGCCTCAAGAGGCAAGGCCCTTCTGGGGCCTCTGTGCCTTCTTAGGTCACTTTCCAGGAAGGCGCAAAATCAAAGAAAATGTCAGTGTTGGGGTCAAAGGGCCTTTGGCACACTATCAGCTATGTGACCAAGAACTAGCTATGTGCCAAGGTTCTAAAGGATGTTCTGGAATCGAGGCCCAGGATCCTAGTTTGAACAACACTGCATACTCTCCAGTCCCTGGTCCACCTGCCCTAGCTGGACACTGGCCATCAGACTGAAGACAATATCTCACAGCTTCCCTTCAGCTACATGTGGTCACATGACCATATTCTGGCCAGTAGTGACCAGGGGGAGTGGTGTAGGACAATGTCTAAGAGCCTTCCTTGCCCCGCAACAAATCTTGTAACAACTGCCTGGATCACGCAATTGAGGTCATGCCCAACAGAGCCACACCATGGAAAGGGCCTGGGTTCCTAGCATGGGCATTACCCAAGCCTAAGACTGCCCATCCTGAGGGCCATAGGCAAGATATGCGTCTCATCAGCACCCAGTATTTTGGCAACCCTCGTTATCTTGGGTTTTCTCTCTCAGAATCTAATCCTAACAGACATTCTCCTCAGAGAGTCAACCATCACAAGAGTATTTTGAAGGCTCCGAGAAGTCCTGCAGCCTTTTCCAAATTATTCTGACTACGGAGCCCTTTTCAATGCACATGAACACAATATGTGTAGCCTCGCTTCAGAAAATGCTGTTGTAGGTGTTATCCTTCAACACCCTGTATAACAAATACAGAAAACCATCTCCTCCTCCAGACTGAGGCCCCATGGCCAGGCCAGCCTATTCCCCAGTCCTAGAATTCTTGGCACATGGAATATCCCATAAGGTTTACTGCATGTGTATATGCAAGAATGCATGCATGAATGAATGTCATTTTCTGCCTAACAGATAAGGGGCTAGGTCGGCACGAGTAATCTCCTGGAGATGAAAGCTACGTCAGTGGACGTGCTAGGACTTGAGTCTACACCGCTGACATGGAGCCCCAAGGGACCACCCGCACTGGGAATAGGACCTCACACAGAGGCTGATGGAACCTTCCCCATGGACACCCACGCCATCCATGTGACAAAATCAGCACCCTCCCCCCAGGGGGCACTGCTGAGGTGGGGCCAGCTCAGGCAGAATGGGACTCACTCTTGCACACGGGGGTCCCTGAAGACCACTGGGCCATGCTCCCTTTCCAGGCACAGGTGAGGAGGCCAGTCCCCACCATCTGGTGGCCCGAGGGGCAGTGGAACACGATAACAGTCCCCACAGAAGTGCCGTCCCCACGAAGTACTTGGAAGGTGCCCTGTGGGGGCGGCTGCACTTGCACACACATGCCTAGGACAGAAGAGAGGAGAGACATGAGGACCCCACCCTCAGGGGCTCGGCAGGAGCCTTTGACAACTGCCTGGATCACGCAATTGAGGTCATGCCCAACAGAGCCACACCATGGAAAGGGCCTGGGTTCCTAGCATGGGCATTACCCAAGCCTAAGACTGCCCATCCTGAGGGCCATAGGCAAGATATGCGTCTCATCAGCACCCAGTATTTTGGCAACCCTCGTTATCTTGGGTTTTCTCTCTCAGAATCTAATCCTAACAGACATTCTCCTCAGAGAGTCAACCATCACAAGAGTATTTTGAAGGCTCCGAGAAGTCCTGCAGCCTTTTCCAAATTATTCTGACTACGGAGCCCTTTTCAATGCACATGAACACAATATGTGTAGCCTCGCTTCAGAAAATGCTGTTGTAGGTGTTATCCTTCAACACCCTGTATAACAAATACAGAAAACCATCTCCTCCTCCAGACTGAGGCCCCATGGCCAGGCCAGCCTATTCCCCAGTCCTAGAATTCTTGGCACATGGAATATCCCATAAGGTTTACTGCATGTGTATATGCAAGAATGCATGCATGAATGAATGTCATTTTCTGCCTAACAGATAAGGGGCTAGGTCGGCACGAGTAATCTCCTGGAGATGAAAGCTACGCCAGTGGACGTGCTAGGACTTGAGTCTACACCGCTGACATGGAGCCCCAAGGGACCACCCGCACTGGGAATAGGACCTCACACAGAGGCTGATGGAACCTTCCCCATGGACACCCACGCCATCCATGTGACAAAATCAGCACCCTCCCCCCAGGGGGCACTGCTGAGGTGGGGCCAGCTCAGGCAGAATGGGACTCACTCTTGCACAAGGGGGTCCCTGAAGACCACTGGGCCATGCTCCCTTTCCAGGCACAGGTGAGGAGGCCAGTCCCCACCATCTGGTGGCCCGAGGGGCAGTGGAACACGATAACAGTCCCCACAGAAGTGCCGTCCCCACGAAGTACTTGGAAGGTGCCCTGTGGGGGCGGCTGCACTTGCACACACATGCCTAGGACAGAAGAGAGGAGAAACATGAGGACCCCACCCTCAGGGGCTCGGCAGGAGCCTTTACCTGGGACAAATGTCACCAACCCAATAAACACACATGCTCTGGGGAAGGTCACATAGCCACCCACACAATGGAGCATGGCATTCATGTGGTCAAAGTGTAATCCCTACATTAAGTGAAATCTAGATGTGCTGAAGATCATGGTGCTGATAAAAGAAACACACATTTAAAGACAATACAAGCAAGAGGACAATCATTATCCAAGTGTAGCTCAAAAGGGAGAATCAAGGGGAAGAAAATGGAAGGCAAGTGATTTTATGAAAAGTAAAAAAGAAAAACTTTTGTTATTCCCTAATAACCGAAAACTCCTTCATGGATCACAGCCTGGTCATGGCAAAGGGGCCTGTGTAGTTCAATGAAGCTATGAGCCATGTTGTGCAGGGCCACCCAAGACGAACGGATCACAGCGGAGAGTGTTGACCTCTCATTTTGATTAGGTTAATTCCAAAATGATTCCACCCACCCTATCTTGAGGGGATGAAGAATTTGACTTAATAAATTACTGTGTTGTTCACTCAACTCTTACAGACTGCGAGTTGTCAGCCCACTCCCATCCAGAATGTAAGGTCCTCAAGGGGCAAGAACCACATTTTCTTCATGTCATGTACATTTTCTGAGGTGCTTGGCAGCACTCTGTACCCTGTGGAGTACTCAGTATCTTTTTCTTTTTTTGTTGTTAGTTTATGTCTTTTATTAGTCAATACACAATGACTTGTCTTCTGGTTTGTTGAAACAATATGTCAGACATTTGCCACCATAATGTCTGTCAAAGTGACTGGCCATAAAAACTCCAGCACCACATTCATCTGAAGGACACTCTCGGAGAAGGTGACTGATTTGGCCATTCTCATCCACTTTATAGTATTTCAGAACAGCCAGTTTAACTTTCTTTCTCTTATGCTTGTTTTTCTTGGGAGTGGTGTAAGGCTATGTCTTCCTGTTCTTAGCACCACCACAAAGTCTCAACACAAGATGAAGAGTGGACTCCTTTTCAATGTTGTAGTCAGACTGAGTGCATCCATCTTCCAGTTGCTTACCAGCAAAGATCAGTCTTTGCTGGTCAGGAGGAATTCTTTCCTTATCCTGGATCTTGGCCTTTACATTTTCTATTGTATCTGAGGGCTCCGCCTCGAGAGTGATGGTCTTCCCCGTCAGGGTCTTCACAAACATCTGCATCTTGGTGGCGGTTCCACTGCAGATGGTGGATCCGAAAGGCCTTAGTACCTTTTATTTGATGTTGCTGACAAGACCTAAAAACGATCCCTTAAAAAACCTACCATTAAGATGTAGCAAAACTGGGGAAAAAAAAAAAGTGGTTCACTGGAGGAGGGAATGGCAAATCACTCCAGTATTCTTGCCACAAGAACCCCATAAACAGTGTGAAAAGGCAAAAAGGTGTGACATAGGAAGATAAGCCCCACCAGGTAGGAAGGTGTTCAATATGCTACTGGAGAAGGTGGTGGTGGTTTTGTTGCTAAGTTTTGTTCAACTCTTGCTATCCCATGGACTGTAGCCTGCCAGGTTCTGTGGTTCATGGGATTCTCCAGGTAAGACTACTGGAATGACTTGCCATTTCCCTTCTCTAGGGGATCTTCCCAACCCAGGAATCAAACTTGGGTCTGCTGCATTTCAGGCAGATTCTTTAACCATCTGAGCTATGAGAGAAGCCTAGTGCAGAGTAGAGGGCAATTACTAAAAGCTCCACAAAGAATGAAGAGGCTAGACCAAAGCAGAAATGATGCTTAGTTTTGGATGTGTCTGGTGGTAAAAGTAAAGTCTGATATCACAAAGAACAATATTACACAGCTGAGCGCTGAAGAATTGATACTTTTGAACTGTGGTGTTGGAGAAGACTCTTCAGACAGCAAGATCAATCCAGTCAATCCTAAAGGAAATCAACCCTGAATATTCATTGGAAGGACTGATGCTGAAGCTCCAATACTTTGGTTGCTTGATGTGAAGAGCCAGCTCATTGGAAAAAACCCTGATGCTGGAAAAGATTGATTGCAAAAGAAAAGGGTGACAGAATGACATGATTAGATATCATCTCTGACTCAAGAGATACGAATTAGAGCAAACTCTAGGAGTTAGTGGAGAACAGGGATGTCTGGTGTGCTACAGTCCAGGGATCACAAAGCATCATACACAACTTAGCTACTGAACAACAACAGTAACTGAAAAACAAACCCAAATGAAAAAATCAGGAAAAGATATTTGGAAAACAGAGGACAAAAGTTTAACACTCTTGGGCTTCCCTGGTGGTCCAGTGGGTAAGGACACCACCTTGCAGTGCAAAGGGCGCCGCTTTGATCCCTGGCCTGGGAAGACCCCACATGCCGCGGAGTGGCTGGACCCATGTGTCCAATTACCGAGCCGGAGCTCTGGAGCGCATGCGCCCAGAGCTGGTGCTCTGCGACAACAGAGGCCACTGCGATGGCAGGCCCACAGGGGCCAAAGAACAAAGATGGATGAAATTAGACAAATGAAAGACCAATAAAAGTGGCCAGCACCACCCCCCCCACCCAAAAAAAGGTTTAACACTTAATTTATAAAGAGTTCTTACACATCAGGAAAAACTGAGCATCCAAGTAGAGCAGAATGCACTGATGTGTGAACAAGCAAATCACAAGAAACAAGATAGCCAACAGACATGAGAAAGGATTGCCCTCATAGTAACTGAAGAAACGCTGATTCAAATGAGAGCTAACTGTTCACTCCTCCACTTGGTTTAAAGGAGAAAAAAATAACATGTGAAGTTAGCAAGGGCCTGGGAGCAACTCCGCTCTGACTTGTTGGGGGCTACAGACCCAAATCTTTCTGGACGGAGTTTGGTAATGTGTATTAAGAGCTTTATGTTGTGTACACATCTGAGAATTTAGCCAAAGGAAGTTGTTATGTCTCTGCTGCCAGGGTTTCTACACCAAGGTATCCGTCTACACGGACATGGCCAGCTGTGGGGATCAGTGCAGTCAATCAGAGTACATACGACTAGATGCCAGCAGTGCTATCCTAAAGGATCGCAATGGTGTCCTTATATACGGACACAGAGAGGCCATCATCCCTGTTATAAAACTGGATACGCAATGGTGTCACATTATCAACGGCACTTTTGGGAAAGGGCCAGCTCATTGGAAAAACCCTGATGCTGGAAAAGATTGATTGCAAAAGAAAAGGGTGACAGAATGACATGATTAGATATCATCTCTGACTCAAGAGATACGAATTAGAGCAAACTCTAGGAGTTAGTGGAGAACAGGGATGTCTGGTGTGCTACAGTCCAGGGATCACAAAGCATCATACACAACTTAGCTACTGAACAACAACAGTAACTGAAAAACAAACCCAAATGAAAAAATCAGGAAAAGATATTTGGAAAACAGAGGACAAAAGTTTAACACTCTTGGGCTTCCCTGGTGGTCCAGTGGGTAAGGACACCACCTTGCAGTGCAAAGGGCGCCGCTTTGATCCCTGGCCTGGGAAGACCCCACATGCCGCGGAGTGGCTGGACCCATGTGTCCAATTACCGAGCCGGAGCTCTGGAGCGCATGCGCCCAGAGCTGGTGCTCTGCGACAACAGAGGCCACTGCGATGGCAGGCCCACAGGGGCCAAAGAACAAAGATGGATGAAATTAGACAAATGAAAGACCAATAAAAGTGGCCAGCACCACCCCCCCCACCCAAAAAAAGGTTTAACACTTAATTTATAAAGAGTTCTTACACATCAGGAAAAACTGAGCATCCAAGTAGAGCAGAATGCACTGATGTGTGAAAAAGCAAATCACAAGAAACAAGATAGCCAACAGACATGAGAAAGGATTGCCCTCATAGTAACTGAAGAAACGCTGATTCAAATGAGAGCTAACTGTTCACTCCTCCACTTGGTTTAAAGGAGAAAAAAATAACATGTGAAGTTAGCAAGGGCCTGGGAGCAACTCCGCTCTGACTTGTTGGCGGGGCTACAGACCCAAATCTTTCTGGACGGAGTTTGGTAATGTGTATTAAGAGCTTTATGTTGTGTACACATCTGAGAATTTAGCCAAAGGAAGTTGTTATGTCTCTGCTGCCAGGGTTTCTACACCAAGGTATCCGTCTACACGGACATGGCCAGCTGTGGGGATCAGTGCAGTCAATCAGAGTACATACGACATAGATGCCAGCAGTGCTATCCTAAAGGATCGCAATGGTGTCCTTATATACGGACACAGAGAGGCACTCTGGGTGAAGTGGCAATCACAGCACTGTTATAAAACTGTAGCAATGACAACAGTGGGCACATGTGCAGAATTTTCTGTGTGCCGCATGCTGTGGTGAATGCTTTACATGCATAAACTCATCAACCCACAAAACACCTCCTGTCTGTCTGGACAGGAGCGCAGACAGAGGCAAACGGTGGTTTAACCATTTCCTGAAGTCACACAGCACCTATGCTATAGGGTGGATTTGGAGCCACACAAGGAGGCTTCTGGCCTACCTTCTCAACACACATGTGTGGCATACACATGGCGTGTCCTTTGTGTTTGGCTTCTCTTGCTTAGCATGATGGGAGAGGCGTCATGTGCCTGTTGGCAGCTTCCATTTTTGTGGTGGAGCAGAGTCCCACAGTATGCATGCCCATGTGCTTCCTGTTCCTGCTGATGGATGGATGTGTGCATTGTTTCCAGTCTTCAAGAACAAGGAATGAAGCTGCTACGCATGTTCTGGAGCATGGTTTCTCATGCCTGAGAACAAGAGTCTCTTCTACTTGCTTTTCTGGAACGTTCTGGTTGTATACAGTAGTTAGTCTCAGACAGAAGGGAGACTGGTTGAGCTGGTTGTCTGGCCTGTGTCAACAATGATCAGAGATAGTGTCCGTGTCTAACTCCCTCTCTAGGTGGGAGTGATGGTGGAGACTGGGACAGAGGTCAGCCCTGCCCAGGCTGAGGATGCTGCAATCCCACAACCACCCAAGACAGCCCTGCACCTGATCTCCATGGGCGCATCCAGCTAGGATTGTCCTGGGCACCAGGCACAGATGTTCTAAAGCCCACTCAGCCTGCCACACCCAGCCAGGCACCTGAGCAACCTGCTCATCACTTGGCGGAAGTTTCTGGACGGAGTTTGGTAATGTGTATTAAGAGCTTTATGTTGTGTACACATCTGAGAATTTAGCCAAAGGAAGTTGTTATGTCTCTGCTGCCAGGGTTTCTACACCAAGGTATCCGTCTACACGGACATGGCCAGCTGTGGGGATCAGTGCAGTCAATCAGAGTACATACGACATAGATGCCAGCAGTGCTATCCTAAAGGATCGCAATGGTGTCCTTATATACGGACACAGAGAGGCACTCTGGGTGAAGTGGCAATCACAGCACTGTTATAAAACTGTAGCAATGACAACAGTGGGCACATGTGCAGAATTTTCTGTGTGCCGCATGCTGTGGTGAATGCTTTACATGCATAAACTCATCAACCCACAAAACACCTCCTGTCTGTCTGGACAGGAGCGCAGACAGAGGCAAACGGTGGTTTAACCATTTCCTGAAGTCACACAGCACCTATGCTATAGGGTGGATTTGGAGCCACACAAGGAGGCTTCTGGCCTACCTTCTCAACACACATGTGTGGCATACACATGGCGTGTCCTTTGTGTTTGGCTTCTCTTGCTTAGCATGATGGGAGAGGCGTCATGTGCCTGTTGGCAGCTTCCATTTTTGTGGTGGAGCAGAGTCCCACAGTATGCATGCCCATGTGCTTCCTGTTCCTGCTGATGGATGGATGTGTGCATTGTTTCCAGTCTTCAAGAACAAGGAATGAAGCTGCTACGCATGTTCTGGAGCATGGTTTCTCATGCCTGAGAACAAGAGTCTCTTCTACTTGCTTTTCTGGAACGTTCTGGTTGTATACAGTAGTTAGTCTCAGACAGAAGGGAGACTGGTTGAGCTGGTTGTCTGGCCTGTGTCAACAATGATCAGAGATAGTGTCCGTGTCTAACTCCCTCTCTAGGTGGGAGTGATGGTGGAGACTGGGACAGAGGTCAGCCCTGCCCAGGCTGAGGATGCTGCAATCCCACAACCACCCAAGACAGCCCTGCACCTGATCTCCATGGGGCGCATCCAGCTAGGATTGTCCCCTGGGCACCAGGCACAGATGTTCTAAAGCCCACTCAGCCTGCCACACCCAGCCAGGCACCTGAGCAACCTGCTCATCACTTGGCTACCCCTATTCTAACTGGGATGTTAGCCACCAGTTCCTCTATCCTTTACTTGCTCCAGCTCTCAAACCTAGAACCTACCTGGACTCTTTTCCCCCAGTTTACAACCAATTTACCAGCAAACTGTGTGGGCTGTTTTCAAAACAAATATCCAGGACATGTGGTAGGATGGAGAGTCCTCCAAAATCCACAGCCATGCAGAAGCAGCCCCACAGGGGACCCACTGTGGAATGTACAACACCCCATTTCACACAGGTTGTGGGGACAGGGCACACCTGGGACTGTCCAAAGGGCAGTGGTTGTCACTCAGGAGGGTCATACACCCTGTGATAGCACCTCACTGTCTAAACGCAACCAGCCCTGTTCACAGGGGGACTTCGAGGTTCAAAAAGGTCAAGCCGTCCCTTGAATGAACCCGCTGGCCGTGCCCCACTGAGGGCGAGGGTGTTAACAGGGCAGTGACAGAGCCAGGCTTCAGCCTCATTCCTGCATTCTGGCCTCCAGGAGTGCCCCAGACCCTTGGTGTGGGCAACAACAGTCAGAGACAGCATCGGGTAAGGTTGCCCAAGCTACACTCAGGCCAACCCCTAGCCCTGCCCTACCAAGAACCTGGGGACCCTCACCAGGTTGAAACGCTGCAGGGAGGAGTCAGTTATGGGGGAGGTGTCCCTGTGGCTTGTGGACCTAGCAAGGGGCAGGACATCTGGAAGGGTACAAACAACATTGGGTGCTTCCTGTATTTCAGCCATATGAAGCTGGACAGAGCCCAGCCCTTGGACAGTAGTTAGTCTCAGACAGGGAGACTGGTTGAGCTGGTTGTCTGGCCTGTGTCAACAATGATCAGAGATAGTGTCCGTGTCTAACTCCCTCTCTAGGTGGGAGTGATGGTGGAGACTGGGACAGAGGTCAGCCCTGCCCAGGCTGAGGATGCTGCAATCCCACAACCACCCAAGACAGCCCTGCACCTGATCTCCATGGGGCGCATCCAGCTAGGATTGTCCCCTGGGCACCAGGCACAGATGTTCTAAAGCCCACTCAGCCTGCCACACCCAGCCAGGCACCTGAGCAACCTGCTCATCACTTGGCTACCCCTATTCTAACTGGGATGTTAGCCACCAGTTCCTCTATCCTTTACTTGCTCCAGCTCTCAAACCTAGAACCTACCTGGACTCTTTTCCCCCAGTTTACAACCAATTTACCAGCAAACTGTGTGGGCTGTTTTCAAAACAAATATCCAGGACATGTGGTAGGATGGAGAGTCCTCCAAAATCCACAGCCATGCGGAAGCAGCCCCACAGGGGACCCACTGTGGAATGTACAACACCCCATTTCACACAGGTTGTGGGGACAGGGCACACCTGGGACTGTCCAAAGGGCAGTGGTTGTCACTCAGGAGGGTCATACACCCTGTGATAGCACCTCACTGTCTAAACGCAACCAGCCCTGTTCACAGGGGGACTTCGAGGTTCAAAAAGGTCAAGCCGTCCCTTGAATGAACCCGCTGGCCTTGCCCCACTGAGGGCGAGGGTGTTAACAGGGCAGTGACAGAGCCAGGCTTCAGCCTCATTCCTGCATTCTGGCCTCCAGGAGTGCCCCAGACCCTTGGTGTGGGCAACAACAGTCAGAGACAGCATCGGGTAAGGTTGCCCAAGCTACACTCAGGCCAACCCCTAGCCCTGCCCTACCAAGAACCTGGGGACCCTCACCAGGTTGAAACGCTGCAGGGAGGAGTCAGTTATGGGGGAGGTGTCCCTGTGGCTTGTGGACCTAGCAAGGAGTGCAGGATGACATCTGGAAGGGTACAAACAACATTGGGTGCTTCCCTGTATTTCAGCCATATGAGAAGACCATCCAGCTCCACATAAAGATGCGGAAATCAAAGCACAGCAAGGGTGGGTGACACACTGAGGGTGATAGGGTAGAAGTGGGCTGGGCCGTGCTCGCCATGCAAACTGCATGTCTGGGAGGATTTGGGCTTCCCTGTCTGCAGATACCCATCATTAGTGTCACACCAACAACAGTCATGCAGGTCTGATACAGACATCTAGTCAAGAAGGACCCCAGGGCTTCCCCTGGTGGTCCAGTGGGTAAGGACACCGCCTTGCAGTGCAAGGGGCGCCAGTTCGTTTCCTGGCCTGGGAAGATCCCACGTGCTGCGGAGCAACTGGACCGATGTGTCCAACTAACGAGCCGGAGCTCTGGAGCACATGCGCCCAGAGCCAGCGCTCTGAAACGACAGACGCCACTGCGATGGGAGACCCACATGAACCAAAGAACAAAGACGGATGAAAATAGAGACATGAAAGAGCAATAGAAGTGGCCCGCCTGCTCTCCTCCCTCCCCAACCCGACCCCCACCAAAATAAATAAATAAATTAATCTTTAAAAAAAAAAAAAAGAAGGACCCCAATTCCTGCCTTCACTTGGCACTCAACCATCTGCTGAGCACAGCAGGCAAGAAACTGTTATTATATCATTTTAACATGAGCAACCAAGCTTGACCTGCCCAACACCCACAGTGAGAGAGGAAACCCACAGGCAGGACTGACACAGAGCTTAAGATTTGTAATTAACAGCAGGACAAGGGGGTGTGGATATTTGCAACATACATGTAACAGAGTATCTTTCCTGCATAAACAGCATTTACACAAGACAAAAATCACAACAGAAAAAATGGTTGTTAGGGAAGAAAAAAGTGGAAATGGCCCCAAACTGGTGAGCAGAGCAATTAAGAAAATTAAGCAGCATCCTCAGAAAGAAATAATCAAAGCTCCTCTATCAGATAGCATGATCCTATAACTAGAAAATTCCTAGGAATTTGCAGTATACTAGGTCAACACACAAAAATCCACTGTGTTTCAGTACAGTGGCAATGAGCAAACTAAAAATGCAATTAATAAAACAATTCCATTTACAAGACCATCAAAAAGAGTGAACTACTTAGGAATAAAATTTAACAAAAGAAGTGTAAAACTCTGAAAACTACAAAACGTTGTTGAGAGAAATTAAGTAAGACCTAAATAAATGAATATAACATGTTGTATTCAAGGGTCAGAAGCCTTAACATGGTTTAAGAGGGCAGTGCTCCTCTGCTCATTTACAAATTAAACATGACCCTTTATCAGAGTCCTAGCTGCTACCTTCGCAGAAACTGACAAACTGATCCTACAATTGACAAGGAAAGGCAAAAAGACCTAGAATAGGTCAAACAAAATAATCTCGAAAAAGAAGAACAATACTTCCTTATTTCAAATTTTACCACAAAGCTATGGTGATGAAAACAGACCGCACTGCTATAAAGACAGACATTTGGCCAATACAAGAGTTTAGATTGAAGAAATAAACTCCTATTTATAATCAGTTGCCTTTCAACATGGATGCTAAGACTTAATAGTTTTCAACTATTGGTTTCAGGAACCAAATACCCGACCCACAAATAAATAAATCTCTCCTCCTCCAACCCCACCCCCACCAAACAAAATAAATAAAATAATCTTTAAAAAAAAAAAAAAAGAAGGACCCCAATTCCTGCCTTCACTTGGCACTCAACCATCTGCTGAGCACAGCAGGCAAGAAACTGTTATTATATCATTTTAACATGAGCAACCAAGCTTGACCTGCCCAACACCCACAGTGAGAGAGGAAACCCACAGGCAGGACTGACACAGAGCTTAAGATTTGTAATTAACAGCAGGACAAGGGGGTGTGGATATTTGCAACATACATGTAACAGAGTATCTTTCCTGCATAAACAGCATTTACACAAGACAAAAATCACAACAGAAAAAATGGTTGTTAGGGAAGAAAAAAGTGGAAATGGCCCCAAACTGGTGAGCAGAGCAATTAAGAAAATTAAGCAGCATCCTCAGAAAGAAATAATCAAAGCTCCTCTATCAGATAGCATGATCCTATAACTAGAAAATTCCTAGGAATTTGCAGTATACTAGGTCAACACACAAAAATCCACTGTGTTTCAGTACAGTGGCAATGAGCAAACTAAAAATGCAATTAATAAAACAATTCCATTTACAAGACCATCAAAAAGAGTGAACTACTTAGGAATAAAATTTAACAAAAGAAGTGTAAAACTCTGAAAACTACAAAACGTTGTTGAGAGAAATTAAGTAAGACCTAAATAAATGAATATAACATGTTGTATTCAAGGGTCAGAAGCCTTAACATGGTTTAAGAGGGCAGTGCTCCTCTGCTCATTTACAAATTAAACATGACCCTTTATCAGAGTCCTAGCTGCTACCTTCGCAGAAACTGACAAACTGATCCTACAATTGACAAGGAAAGGCAAAAAGACCTAGAATAGGTCAAACAAAATAATCTCGAAAAAGAAGAACAATACTTCCTTATTTCAAATTTTACCACAAAGCTATGGTGATGAAAACAGACCGCACTGCTATAAAGACAGACATTTGGCCAATACAAGAGTTTAGATTGAAGAAATAAACTCCTATTTATAATCAGTTGCCTTTCAACATGGATGCTAAGACAATTAAATGGGAAGAGAATAGGTTTTCAACTATTGGTTTCAGGGAAACCATACTTAAATGCAAGAGGAGAAAGCTGGACCTCTTCTTAAATCACATACAAAAATTAACTTAAAATTAATCAAAGATTTCAATACAGCAGATAAAACTGTAAAAATCTCTTAGAAGAAACCCAGGGGTAAATCTTCCTGCCCATGGATTAGGCAATAGTTTCTTAATGATTACCAAAAGACAACAAAAGAAATAGGTAAATTGAGCTTCACTAAAATGAAAAAAATTGTGCTTTATAGCATACTATCGAGAAAGTGAAAAGACAACCCTCAGAGTGGGAGAAAACATACAAAAGTACCTATCTGAAAAGGGACTGTATTTAGAGTGTATAAATTATTATACTGAATTATAAAAAAGCACCTAATTTATAAATGGGCAAAAGATATATCTTTCTCTAAAGATATACCAATGGCCACCAACAAGCACATGAAAAGATGCTCAACTTCACTAGCTTCAGGGAAACGCAAACCAAATCCACAGAGAGGTACTTTTTCACATCCACCATGAAAAAAGACACATGAAAAAAATGATAACAGGTGTACCAAGAATGTTAAGAAACTGGAGCCTCACTCGCTGCAGCTAGGGATGTCAGTGGGGCAGCCACTTGGGCAGCTTCTCTAACAGTTTTGTGGAGCATTTCCAAATGATGCAGCAATACAGCCAAGGGAAAGGAAAACACACCTACATAAAAACTTGAATACAAGTGTTTATTAGCTGCATTATTCATAATAGCCAAAATGTAGAACCCACCTAAATGTCCATCAACTGGTAAATGGATAGTTAAAATATGCTCCACCCATACAATGGAATATTATCTGAAGAACAACATGGATGAACCTTCAAAACCAGCCAGTCACAAGAATACCCCACACTGTATGATTCCATTCATATGAAATGCCTAGAATAGGCAAATCCATAGGGGCAGAAAGCAGATCTGTGGTTGTCCGGGGCTATGGAGAGAGGAGTTGGGAGGTGACCTCTAAAGGACGTAGGGCTTCCTTTTGGGGTGATGAACATGTCCCAAAGTTGACTGCGGTGCTGCCTGCACAAATCTGAATGTCCTACACACCACCAAGTTACACACTTCAAACATATAACTAAATGTGTGAACTGTACGGCACACGACTGATACCTCAATAAAGCCTGTTAGAAAAGTTCAGGGGAAATATTTATCTCAGTTAAAGGAGTACACATTTGAAACCCAAGTGACTCCGTTTGGCTTGGTCAAGTTCAAAAAGACTAGCCCAGCAGTGGTGAGGTGTGGGCAAAGAAGTGCACAGCCCTGGGGTAGAGGGCAGGGCAGGGAAGACCTGAGAGGCAGTCCTCCCCTGCAGCAGGGCCAGGCAGGTGCCTGCAGACAGCAAAGGGCAAGGTGCCTGAGCCAGAAGCCCCAGGGAGGCAGGGCAAGGAGGACACAGCACCCACTCTGAGCCCCGAGTCGGAAATTTCCAGAGTACCTCACTGGCCTTGGGTCACCACTACACAGTAGTACAGAGGGATGCCAACCTGGACTCCAGAGTGCAGGCCCTTAATTCACCACCATCCTGTGTTTCCACAGGTGCCCAAGCAGGAATGAATGAATGCATGAACGCACACCCGAACAGCTGAAAGCGGTGCTCAGCACTCCCCCGGGAAGGCTGTCTTTTCTTTTTCAGGATCTGTGGACTTGGACACGTGCTGTCCTTCCAGCCAGGGACGTGGACTGGGGTTCTGGAAATGGGCAGACATAGCACAGCAGCCGCAGGGCAGCCACAGACCAGCCATGTGGCCCCTTCCCCAGGGCCACCGGAAACCAACACTTCCCAGTCCCCAGTTTAGAGCTGCCACTTCTCCATTCTTCTCTGGCTAAGTACCCTCTTTCTCCCCAGCCCCAAGTGGCCCTCATAGAAGGGAGGCTCCTGTGGGGGATCAGCAACGGTGAGAGCTCTGTGGGCACTTGTCTGACAACACCTGGCAAATGAAACAAGGAAGGGACAAATCTTTAAAGATGCAACTAGAACTTCATCAAAAAAAAAAAAAAAGCCTCGAGGGAGGGATTTAACTGACTGCCTGATAGACCCAGCTCCCTACCCAGAGCCCAGCCCACATCCTGCATGATTAGCTTAGATGGCCCGGCATGGGGAGTCACAGACAGGAAAAACAATTTTCAGAACCCGAGGCAGCAGGCTGGATCTACAGTCACACACGTGTGGGTATAAACCACACTTAACCTGTTCGGTGACCGGGTCACCAATTTGGTCCTCAACCCACCTGTAAATGCTGCAGTGGCCAAGACAGGGTGGGGGCTGAATGAGATGACACACAGTCTCAGCCCCAGCCCTAGGGAGGAAACCACCCCAGTGGTGGGGAAAGGGCCTGGCCGTCAACACCACATCCTGTGCTGCTGCTGGGTTCCGCTATGGTGAGGGTACCAGTTCTGAGACAGCATGGCAGACTGTTTCACCGCCCAAGGGGCTCACACAGCTTAAAGGACAGAAATAATCCCTCTGTCCAAGAGGCCTGGGGCCTGCCTCCTGGAGCCTCACCATGGGGGTAGGGGCAGGGGTGATGCCACAGAAGGGGAACAGGCCTGACCTGTGGATGCCTCCAGGGTGTGTGTCAAGCTGAAGACTTAAGGAAAAGGTATACAAAAATTCCAGTGGAAACACCACTGCCCATTACTGTGCATGCTATGTGGCTGGAAGCAGGAAGACCATTGATAGACTCAGAATAAGGGCTGTAAGTGCAGTCATGGCCTCTCTCCCCAGACTCTGGCCTCACACTCTGCATTTCAAGCCAGCCCATACAGGAACTTCACGCCCATCAGAGGCAGGGAGCTCCTGCTCCAAGCCTAAGTGTATTATTTGAACAGGTCCTCTTTTAAAAGTGAAAATAAAAGGTCTGAGGAAATGACTCTGGTGAGAAAGTGTAGGGGGAGAATGATCCTTGCCCACGGCCTTCCCTGCAGCGAGTACCTCATGGAGCCTTCCCCGACCTGGAAGGCTCAGCCCCCAGTAATCCAAGAGCCCAATCAGGCTCAGAGGTGAAGGCAAATGGCCTGGCCCTCTCCACCAGGTCCAACCCTACTCTACCATCTCTAGCCTCAAGTCCTAGACTCGGTCAGACTGCTTCCCAAGCTGCAAAATCGGATGACATGCCCCTCAGGGTGATAGGAGGCATGTGACCACCTGGTAGAGCCCTTAAACCTGTGCCTGGGAACTCAGGAATGCCCCCAGGAGGAGGCTTAATACTTAGTCCCTACACCCCGCCCCAAGTCTACAGGATACCTGCACTGGTTACTCCAGACCCAGACTAAAATCTTCCCCAAGACCATGATACTCAGGACACCTTTTACCTGCCATCCCCTTATTCTAACAGAATGTCCTGCAACCCTTCTCTGGGCCTGAAAGGCTGGCAAATACTTTGGGCTGGGCCCACTTTCCAGATGAGGGAACTGAGGTCCACAGACCTGTCAAAGACCCCAGGTATACACTGGTAGTGCCCCACCTAACCTTTCTCCAGGACCTGTGACACACAATCCAGGTCGGGCAGGAAGGTGGCACAGCGTTAGAGGACGATGAGGGCTTCTGTCTACCCATCTTCTAGGGACGTTCTGAGAAACCTTCAGCTGTCTGCAGAGACATCCCTTAAACGCTGCAAACTCAGTCTCTTCTCACATGCCTCACTACACCCTCCATCACCCCCAGTTCCTTTAGCTGGGCCCCTAACAGTCCATCCCCACGCTTGCTGTTTAAGAGGTACATCCCAACTCCTCCATCCCCTGCTGAAAACCCCCAGCTGCCCCTGTATACCCTCCCTTGGTCTGGTGCTCCGCCCCCCGCCCCCAGCTCCCGTCTGTCCTTCCCTTCCAGCCCCACTCAGCTCTGGTGCTTGGCCCTGCCCATCTGCAGCCCCACTCAACACTGGATGCTGCACGCCCCCCAGCCCTCCTCTGGCTGGATCCACTCTGGTATACTTTTGCTCTGCACCCTTTATGAAGTCATCTTTTTCTTTTTAAACTATATACAAATTAATCTCAAAGGAGAAGAAAAACAACAGAAAAAAACAAAAGGAATGGATTTCATGCAAACATGATACAGAACAAAACCAAAGCCTATAAACTCACTGGACAGCAGAGAGGCAGATCTGCCCAGCACCCCAGGTCCAACCCTAGCTCTACCAAAATCTCTAGCCTCCCAAGCCCCAAAAGACTCGGTCAGACTGCTTCCCAAGCTGCAAAATCGGATGACATGCCCCTCAGGGTGATAGGAGGCATGTGACCACCTGGTAGAGCCCTTAAACCTGTGCCTGGGAACTCAGGAATGCCCCCAGGAGGAGGCTTAATACTTAGTCCCTACACCCCGCCCCAAGTCTACAGGATACCTGCACTGGTTACTCCAGACCCAGACTAAAATTTTCCCCCAAGACCATGATACTCAGGACACCTTTTACCTGCCATCCCCTTATTCTAACAGAATGTCCTGCAACCCTTCTCTGGGCCTGAAAGGCTGGCAAATACTTTGGGCTGGGCCCACTTTCCAGATGAGGGAACTGAGGTCCACAGACCTGTCAAAGACCCCAGGTATACACTGGTAGTGCCCCACCTAACCTTTCTCCAGGACCTGTGACACACAATCCAGGTCGGGCAGGAAGGTGGCACAGCGTTAGAGGACGATGAGGGCTTCTGTCTACCCATCTTCTAGGGACGTTCTGAGAAACCTTCAGCTGTCTGCAGAGACATCCCTTAAACGCTGCAAACTCAGTCTCTTCTCACATGCCTCACTACA
The DNA here is from genome assembly GCA_022376925.1 of Tragulus kanchil. NCBI lineage: Eukaryota > Metazoa > Chordata > Mammalia > Artiodactyla > Tragulidae > Tragulus > Tragulus kanchil. Next base: position 88,643,810 of record JAIOJX010000023.1, on the reverse strand, counting down.
CCCTCCATCACCCCCAGTTCCTTTAGCTGGGCCCCTAACAGTCCATCCCCACGCTTGCTGTTTAAGAGGTACATCCCAACTCCTCCATCCCCTGCTGAAAACCCCCAGCTGCCCCTGTATACCCTCCCTTGGTCTGGTGCTCCGCCCCCCGCCCCCAGCTCCCGTCTGTCCTTCCCTTCCAGCCCCACTCAGCTCTGGTGCTTGGCCCTGCCCATCTGCAGCCCCACTCAACACTGGATGCTGCACGCCCCCCAGCCCTCCTCTGGCTGGATCCACTCTGGTATACTTTTTGCTCTGCACCCTTTATGAAGTCATCTTTTTCTTTTTAAACTATATACAAATTAATCTCAAAGGAGAAGAAAAACAACAGAAAAAAACAAAAGGAATGGATTTCATGCAAACATGATACAGAACAAAACCAAAGCCTATAAACTCACTGGACAGCAGAGAGGCAGATCTGCCCAGCACCCCCATCTCACTCCCCAACACCAAGCAATGCTCTCTCCCACTCCCAGACACTAGTGGGTGTATAGCCTGACCCGGACGGCCTGTCCAGCCAGCCCGTACCTCCCCCAGCCTGCCTGGCCACTGGGGTGAGAACAATCCTTACTTGTTAATTTTTTATCTGGAACCTTGGACCACAGAACCATCCCTCCCACCCTCCTTCCCAACACAGCCCTCAAGCCTTGACCTCACCCGCTGGGAGGTAAATAAGTTAACCTTTCATGCTGATGAGGCTGTGGTAAACAGGCAAAGTGGGGAGATGGGGGAAGCAGGCTCCTGGACCAGCCCACTGTGCGCCTGGGCGGATGTGGGGGTGGACTGGAAAGGCACTTCCTTGTTCTGAGTCTCAGTATCCCCAGATGGAAAGAGGAAGCCTCAGGAGGAATTTCTCAAAGAGAAATTAAAAGGGTGACATGTACACAGGTACTCCACAGAGAGTGAACTCCCCAATAAGACCCCAGTAGGGGGGACAGTCACACACAGGAGGCCCGTGCCCTGGTTGTATGTCCTGAGGCAGACGCAGGTTCTGAGCTACTGCAGGTCTGGACCTTGGCTACAGTCCACACCTAGTCTCCCAGGCACGCCGCTGACAGCAGGTGAGCTCACACACGAGACATGTACATTCTTCTCAAGAACATAACCAGCTTAATTCCCACCCAAGAAGAGTGCCACGCCCATGCCCCCCTCCAACTCTGAACTCTCTCAGGGGAGAACACAGGTTCCAGAGAGCCTCTTTCATCCAGGAGCTCTGTCCGCACCCTGGTGTGAGGCCAGAGTCAGGCCTTAGGGGCACACAGCCCACGTTTAGATTCCCACCTACTCCCTCTGGGCTTTGGTCTCTTCCGTGGACTCGGCCCAGGCTGGGCAGCAGGAGTGAAGCCAGGAGGAAGCCCACAGCATGTCCTCATCCATCCAGCAGCCCTTCTGCTGCCCCCTTTCAAGGATATGGGGGAGGATCCTCTCTGGCCACTAAAAGCCCGAGTTCCTCCTCTTTCAGGGCCACGTTCCTGGACAACCTCCTCCATCAAGGAGTGTTAGAGCTGCCCTGGGAACAGGGCCAGGGGCCTAAGGGAAGTGGGAGGGTGGCCCCCCAGTCAGCCATTCAACAAAGATTAAAGGCCTTGCTCTGAGGGGGCCTTCCCCCATTTCCCCTCCCTGGCCACGCATCGGAGATGAGGAGAGAGTCCTGGGACTCTGTGTCTGTCTGGTTGGACTCACATACCTCCTCTGGGAAGAGCAGAATGATGTACCCATTTTACAGACTGCAGGAAAAACATCCATCCCAGTGCTGTGTTTTAGACAGTGCCAAATTGTCTCTAAAACCCCCCACACTGATCAGTGACAGTGGGTGACCATTTCATAGCCCAAGAGGTGGGCGATATGGGGAGAGGAATGGAGGAGTCAGGACGGCAGTGTTACCCCAGAGCAGAACCATGGTGAGGCTGGGTGTACCAGGCCTTCCCTGGCTCCCACAAGCCTGGGCAGGTATATAAGGCCCACCACTGAGCACATGAGGAAACTGAGGCACACATACTGAGACCAGACATGCCTGAAGTTGGGGTGAGGGGCTCCAACCCCAAATTCCTGGGAAGGACTCACAGGTTGGGACCCCCAGAGCTCACATCTGGGAGAAGGCTGATAGGCAGCCGGTCAGTACCAGGGCTGGGGCCAGGCCTGCCGGGCTAGAGGGCAGGAACTCGATTCTGAGACCCTCGTTCTCCCAGGAGACTCCTCTGCAAACAGTCTTTTCTCTGTAGCCGGAGTCTCCCCGTTCCTGTCCTTGGCTGACCGTGGGCAAGTACCTCTACCTCAGAGTGGACACTCACCTGCCTAGGCAGTGCCACAAAACTCGCACATACGTTGTCCTCTCTTCACACACACGGGCAAAACACTAAACTCAGGACGGGGCATCAGGCTGCCCTGCCAGGAGCAGGTCTCAGGTCTTAGGCTTCACACCACCAAGCCACAGGCCTCTGCTCGGGCACTTACTTCCCCCACCCCCGGGCCTGACTCCCCATCTGAGACGGAGCCGTCAGTGGCCCCAAGGTGGCAGGTGTCACTATTTTAAGCCTGACTGGCTGCATGCCGGACGGGGTGTGTCCCGTGCCAGGCTGCTCCTGCAGCCCGGCTTCCACACGTACAATTCAGCACCTGGCCTGGGGCACTGGTGTGCAGAGACCCTCAGGCTAAAAGGGGAGCGGGCGGTGTGCCCTAAAGCGAGCCTCCAGGGATATGTGAGGCTCAAGGTCCGGGTTTATCTGTGTTTTTAAAAGGGTTACATTTTAGACGCATTCGTGGAGCCAAGAGGACATTCGAAGCCGGGGTTTCAGACGCTTTCCCCATACCAGAGCCAAGCAGGAAGATGAACCCCCTACAGAACAATCTTGAAATCAAGCTTTTACAATAACGGCCAGCCTTTTGGAGACCCTGGAGGCTCACTCCAGGATCGGCTGCCACAGGACCTCGACTGTTGCTCCCCTCAGTCAAGATCTGTTTCCCCCTCCTGTAAAGTGGGGTTTCGGAGATAGCCGAGGAACCGGAGTCCCTCCCCGAGGTGAGGCTAGTTTCGATTTTCCCACGTCGGTCATATAGACATCCCCCACAAAGAGAAGGCCCCCTCTAGGAAAGGGCGCGCACCTGAGGTGGCTGGCGGCTCGCTGCCTAATCTCTGGGTACTTGCAGCAGGGCTTCAGCTCCGCCGGGGCGCCCGCTGGGCGGACAGAAAGGGTTGGGGGGCTTTGTCCTTCAGCTCCACACCTCTTCGCGGCCGTGGCCCACCCCCTCCAGCTCCCGTCCAAGGCGGTGCACCCAGCCCCGCACCTTCCTCGTCTGTGAAATGGGTTCAGAGCCCCACTCGAGGCCCGCAGCCTCTGCCCTCACCTGTGCCGCTCTCAGGGGTGGGCGTAGCGTTCCCCTTGCGCCCCTGGGCCCTCGTCCTGTGGCGGAGGGTCGCCGCCACCCCGCGCATCCCTGCACCCTCCGCGGCGCTCGGCCGGACTGCGGCGCAGGGGCCAGCGGGGGCGGGACGGCGCGGACGAGCTCTCCCAGGGCAGAGGGCGGGACTGACCCCGCTGAGCCCTTAGGCCCGAGAGGGCGAAAGGCGCTGAGCGGAAAGTCTCGCTCCAGTCTGCGCAGGAGTTGCCCTCAGTCCTTGCCCCTCCGGCCAGCAGGGTGTCCGCCTGAACGGGTGTTCTCTTTGAGTGGCACAGGTGAACCCATCTATGGCACTGGGTCAGGCCCTCTGCGACGTTGTAGGTCTTCAGTAACTCCACCCTCCCCGCCCCCGAGTCAGGGGGCAGGATTCAGACCTCCAGGCTCTGGCCCTTGGCTCACACATCCGGGGGGGTCTGCCCTCTCCTTGCTCCTCCTACCCAGTTCCGTCAGAAGGGGCCTCTGGCTAGGCACAGAGTTGGGGCCCGCCCCTTCCTCTCCGTAGTACCCCGCCCAGCCCAGGCGCAGCACCCCGCCCAGCCTAGGCAAAGGGCCCAGGGAAAGCTGAGGGACCTGTAAGAAGACAGAGTACACAGTGGGGGCATCCCAAGGCAGCTGTTGATCAGGTGACCAGCCCTGCAGAGCTGGGGGAAGGTGAGTGGAAGATTCCTGGGTCAGCCTCGGTCTGCGCTCTTAGTTTAATGGATCACTTAAGTTTATCCACTGTTAGATTAGGTAGTGGTGACCACACTAGACATACAAATCCCTGATTAGACTAGGAGTGCAGACCAAGATAAATCCAAGGACCCACCCTTAAAATAGGTAGTGGAGGACAAGACAGACACATGGATCCCAAAGCAGTACAGACAAGGATAGACACAATGGCTTACATTAGACTAGGCACTGGAGACCATGATAGACCCAGGGTCCACCTTCAGCGAGATAGACCTTTGTCCTTCAGCTCCACACCTCTTCGCGGCCGTGGCCCACCCCCTCCAGCTCCCGTCCAAGGCGGTGCACCCAGCCCTGCACCTTCCTCGTCTGTGAAATGGGTTCAGAGCCCCACTCGAGGCCCGCAGCCTCTGCCCTCACCTGTGCCGCTCTCAGGGGTGGGCGTAGCGTTCCCCTTGCGCCCCCGGGCCCTCGTCCTGCGGCGGAGGGTCGCCGCCACCCCGCGCATCCCTGCACCCTCCGCGGCGCTCGGCCGGACTGCGGCGCAGGGGCCAGCGGGGGCGGGACGGCGCGGACGAGCTCTCCCAGGGCAGAGGGCGGGACTGACCCCGCTGAGCCCTTAGGCCCGAGAGGGCGAAAGGCGCTGAGCGGAAAGTCTCGCTCCAGTCTGCGCAGGAGTTGCCCTCAGTCCTTGCCCCTCCGGCCAGCAGGGTGTCCGCCTGAACGGGTGTTCTCTTTGAGTGGCACAGGTGAACCCATCTATGGCACTGGGTCAGGCCCTCTGCGACGTTGTAGGTCTTCAGTAACTCCACCCTCCCCGCCCCCGAGTCAGGGGGCAGGATTCAGACCTCCAGGCTCTGGCCCTTGGCTCAAACATCCGGGGGGGTCTGCCCTCTCCTTGCTCCTCCTACCCAGTTCCGTCAGAAGGGGCCTCGGGCTAGGCACAGAGTTGGGGCCCGCCCCTTCCTCTCCGTAGTACCCCGCCCAGCCCAGGCGCAGCACCCCGCCCAGCCTAGGCAAAGGGCCCAGGGAAAGCTGAGGGACCTGTAAGAAGACAGAGTACACAGTGGGGGCATCCCAAGGCAGCTGTTGATCAGGTGACCAGCCCTGCAGAGCTGGGGGAAGGTGAGTGGAAGATTCCTGGGTCAGCCTCGGTCTGCGCTCTTAGTTTAATGGATCACTTAAGTTTATCCACTGTTAGATTAGGTAGTGGTGACCACACTAGACATACAAATCCCTGATTAGACTAGGAGTGCAGACCAAGATAAATCCAAGGACCCACCCTTAAAATAGGTAGTGGAGGACAAGACAGACACATGGATCCCAAAGCAGTACAGACAAGGATAGACACAATGGCTTACATTAGACTAGGCACTGGAGACCATGATAGACCCAGGGGTCCACCTTCAGCGTAGATAGACCTAGGGATCCTCCATTACTAAGTAGTGCAGATGAAATGTAGACACAGGGTATTCAAGCATGTGCTGCCGGCCTCCATTTGTACTGTTAGGGAACTGGGGGTGACCTGAGACTTCTGTACAGGAAACCATACGTCTTGTTATGCCTTAGAACGCCCACCTGTGTCAAAGACAACTTCAGAAGCACTGGGAGGCACTGGGTTCTAGGCCAATATGAACTCAATCTAGACCACTCCTTCCACCATTTCTGGGGCTTCTTGGAATGGCATACTCCTGGAGAGCACCAGAAATACCTACCAAGGGTGGAGAAGGAAACTGAGGCTGGGGAGGACAAGGCAGTAGCTCACTAAAGACTCATACCAGTTGGGCCGCCACGTTGCTTCCTGTCCCCGTCCATGTCAGGGATCTGACAGACATCCTATACCCAAGCCTTAATAGTCTCATCTGAGGGTTGAGAAATACTCTGTGGAAAATTCTGAAAGAGAATACCAAACCATCTTACCTGCCTTCTGTGAAACCTGTATGCAGGACAAGAAGCAATAGTTAGAACAGGACATGGAACAACGGACTGGTTCCAAATTGGGAAAGGAGTACATCAAGGCTGTATATTGTCACCTTGCTTATTTAATTTATGTGCGTGGTACATCATGTGAAACGCCAGTCTGGATGAAGCACAAGCTGAAATCAAGATTGCTGGGAGAAATATCAATAACCTCAGGTATGCAGATGACACCACCTTTCTGGCAGAAAGCAAAGAGAAACAAGAGCCTCTTGAAAGTGAAAGAGGAGAGTGAAAAAGCTGGCTTAAAACTCAACATTCAATAAATGAAGATCATGGCATCTGGTCCCACGGCAGTGATGCTGTGGCATCACTTCACGGCAAATAGACGGGCAAATAATGGAAAGAATGACAGACTGTAGTCTGTCATTTTCTTGGGCTCCAAAATCACTGCAGATGGTGACTGCAGCCATGAAATTAAAAGACCCTTGCTCTTTGGAAGAAACCTAGACAGCATATTAAAGATTTATTTATTTATTTATTTATTTTTGGGCAGGGTTTGGGTTGGGGAGGGAGGGGAGCGGGCGGGCCACTTCTATTGCTCTTTCATTTTTCTATTTTCATCCGTCTTTGTTCTTTGGCTCCTGTGGGCCTCCCATCGCGGTGGCGTCTGTCGTCGCAGAGCACCGGCTCTAGGCGCATGCGCTCCAGAGCTCTGGCTCGGTAATTGGACACATTGGTCCAGCTGCTCTGCGGCACTTGGGATCTTCCCAGGCCAGGGATCGAACTGGTGCCCCTTGCACTGCAAGGCGGTGTCCTTACCCACTGGAGCACCAGGGGAAGCCCTAGACAGCATATTAAAAAGCAGAGACATCACTTCCGCAGACAAAAGTCCTCATAGTCAATGCAGTTGTCGCAGGGAGAAAAGCAATTCTGGCTCCATGTTGCAAACTGTTTGACTTGCTATCCATTGCTATTATTTGTATAATCAGACTTAATGGCTTGCCCTGAGGACCCTGCCCCTCTGCCTGAGTGTTAAAGTAAAATACTTGTGTTCAAGAATCCTTTGTAGATGGCAGGAAGAGAGAAATTAACACTTCCTTTGCCTGAGGCTTGCCATTCTAAGAGATGTTTGCAAGATTAATGGCCTTTTGCTTTACTTCCTCACCTCCCCCATCTCTGATCTATAAAAGAACCTGGCATCCAAACCCCATAAGGTGGTTCCTTCTGAGGCACTAGTCTGACATCTTCTTGGTCAGCTGCTTTCCGAATGAAGTCGTTTTCCTTGCCACAACACCTTGTCTCTCAGATTCATTGATTTGTCGTGGGAAAAAATGGAAGGTAAAAGGAGAAGGGGACAACAGAGGACAAGCTGGTTGGATGACGTCACTGAGTCAATGGACATGAGCTTGAGCAAGTTCCAGGAGGTAGTGAGGGACAGGCTTGCTGCAGTCCATGGGATTGCAAAGAGCTGAAGACCAATGAGTGACTGGACTGAACTGAGGAACAGAAAAGATCCTGCCACCCTCTCAAGGTGAGGGAGATTAACATGATTAGGGGTGGACCATCCTCTGAAAGCTGGACCACACAGACCCTGCCGGTGTTTGAGCTTGCTACCACCTCTCCCAAGACCTGGCTCAGCCTGGGAGCAGTGTCTGAGTTAATGCTAGGCTGGTGTCTCCAGGCCCTCAGGCCTTGGCCACACCTTAAGGGAACCCTCCCTGATGCCCTTCCTGGACAAAGTCCTTCCATGCTGCATGACCCCAAGGTCTATGAAGCAGGCAAGGCCCCCTGCTGGAGCCTACATGTGGACAACTGGCAAAAGGTCCCAAAAAAATGGCTGCCCCTGGAGGGACACATGGTCCAGCTGCTCTGGGCACTTGGGATCTTCCCAGGCCAGGGATCGAACTGGTGCCCCTTGCACTGCAAGGCGGTGTCCTTACCCACTGGAGCACCAGGGGAAGCCCTAGACAGCATATTAAAAAGCAGAGACATCACTTCCGCAGACAAAAGTCCTCATAGTCAATGCAGTTGTCGCAGGGAGAAAAGCAATTCTGGCTCCATGTTGCAAACTGTTTGACTTGCTATCCATTGCTATTATTTGTATAATCAGACTTAATGGCTTGCCCTGAGGACCCTGCCCCTCTGCCTGAGTGTTAAAGTAAAATACTTGTGTTCAAGAATCCTTTGTAGATGGCAGGAAGAGAGAAATTAACACTTCCTTTGCCTGAGGCTTGCCATTCTAAGAGATGTTTGCAAGATTAATGGCCTTTTGCTTTACTTCCTCACCTCCCCCATCTCTGATCTATAAAAGAACCTGGCATCCAAACCCCATAAGGTGGTTCCTTCTGAGGCACTAGTCTGACATCTTCTTGGTCAGCTGCTTTCCGAATGAAGTCGTTTTCCTTGCCACAACACCTTGTCTCTCAGATTCATTGATTTGTCGTGGGAAAAAATGGAAGGTAAAAGGAGAAGGGGACAACAGAGGACAAGCTGGTTGGATGACGTCACTGAGTCAATGGACATGAGCTTGAGCAAGTTCCAGGAGGTAGTGAGGGACAGGAAAGCCTGGCTTGCTGCAGTCCATGGGATTGCAAAGAGCTGAAGACCAATGAGTGACTGGACTGAACTGAGGAACAGAAAAGATCCTGCCACCCTCTCAAGGTGAGGGAGATTAACATGATTAGGGGTGGACCATCCTCTGAAAGCTGGACCACACAGACCCTGCCGGTGTTTGAGCTTGCTACCACCTCTCCCAAGACCTGGCTCAGCCTGGGAGCAGTGTCTGAGTTAATGCTAGGCTGGTGTCTCCAGGCCCTCAGGCCTTGGCCACACCTTAAGGGAACCCTCCCTGATGCCCTTCCTGGACAAAGTCCTTCCATGCTGCATGACCCCAAGGTCTATGAAGCAGGCAAGGCCCCCTGCTGGAGGCTACATGTGGACAACTGGCAAAAAGGTAAGAGAAACCCAGCAGAAACCTTTTCTTTTTTAAAAAATTTTATTAATTTTTGGCTGTTCCGGGTTTTCACTGCTGCCACAGGCTCTTCTCTAGTTGCAGGGAGTAGGGGCTACTCTTTAGTTGAGGTGAGCAGGCTTCTTGTTGTGGTAACTTTTCTTGTTATGGAACTTGGGTGCTAGGGCACACGGGCTTCAATCATTGTGGCACATGGGCTCAGTAGTTGCAGCTCCAAGGCTCTAGAGCACAGGCTCAATAGTTGTGGCTCATGGGCCTAGTTGCTCTGCAGCATGTGGGATCTTCCCGGATCAGGGATTGAACCTATGTCTTTTGCACTGGCAGGCGAATTCTTTACCACTGAGCCACCAGGGAAGCCCCCAACAGAGACTCTTGAGGAACTGACCCAAGCCTTGGCCTCTCTGCATCTGGGGGTCCAGCCCCCCAGCCCATTACCTCTTCCCCATCTTCATTGGCATCCAGGGGCACAGAGTATGCCCAGACAAACACTGGTTGAATAAATGAACGGGCAGGAGGGAAGCAGGGAGATTGGTGAAGGGGGAGGAGTCTGGAAGCTCCGGGTCTCAGTTCTCTGCTAGATAAAATGGGCTCACATATACACTATCAGAGATTTTGTGCTAAGTCACTTCATTCGTGTCTGACTCTTTACAACCCTGTGGACCGCCAGGCTCCTCTGTCATGGGATTCTCCAGGCAAGAATACTGGAGTGGGTTGCCATTCCTTTCTTCAGGACCAGAGATTTTGAGGGGATGATAAAGGTCTCAACTGGGTATCTCCTCTTCCCTCAAGACTTAGCTGGAGTAAAGATCCTGCCACCCTCTCAAGGGGGATTAACATGATTAGGGGTGGACCATCCTCTGAAAGCTGGACCACACAGACCCTGCCGGTGTTTGAGCTTGCTACCACCTCTCCCAAGACCTGGCTCAGCCTGGGAGCAGTGTCTGAGTTAATGCTAGGCTGGTGTCTCCAGGCCCTCAGGCCTTGGCCACACCTTAAGGGAACCCTCCCTGATGCCCTTCCTGGACAAAGTCCTTCCATGCTGCATGACCCCAAGGTCTATGAAGCAGGCAAGGCCCCCTGCTGGAGGCTACATGTGGACAACTGGCAAAAAGGTAAGAGAAACCCAGCAGAAACCTTTTCTTTTTTAAAAAATTTTATTAATTTTTGGCTGTTCCGGGTTTTCACTGCTGCCACAGGCTCTTCTCTAGTTGCAGGGAGTAGGGGCTACTCTTTAGTTGAGGTGAGCAGGCTTCTTGTTGTGGTAACTTTTCTTGTTATGGAACTTGGGTGCTAGGGCACACGGGCTTCAATCATTGTGGCACATGGGCTCAGTAGTTGCAGCTCCAAGGCTCTAGAGCACAGGCTCAATAGTTGTGGCTCATGGGCCTAGTTGCTCTGCAGCATGTGGGATCTTCCCGGATCAGGGATTGAACCTATGTCTTTTGCACTGGCAGGCGAATTCTTTACCACTGAGCCACCAGGGAAGCCCCCAACAGAGACTCTTGAGGAACTGACCCAAGCCTTGGCCTCTCTGCATCTGGGGGTCCAGCCCCCCAGCCCATTACCTCTTCCCCATCTTCATTGGCATCCAGGGGCACAGAGTATGCCCAGACAAACACTGGTTGAATAAATGAACGGGCAGGAGGGAAGCAGGGAGATTGGTGAAGGGGGAGGAGTCTGGAAGCTCCGGGTCTCAGTTCTCTGCTAGATAAAATGGGCTCACATATACACTATCAGAGATTTTGTGCTAAGTCACTTCATTCGTGTCTGACTCTTTACAACCCTGTGGACCGCCAGGCTCCTCTGTCATGGGATTCTCCAGGCAAGAATACTGGAGTGGGTTGCCATTCCTTTCTTCAGGACCAGAGATTTTGAGGGGATGATAAAGGTCTCAACTGGGTATCTCCTCTTCCCTCAAGACTTAGCTGGAGTATTGTCTGTGCCAGAGAGCCTTCCTCAACCCATGACCACAGGCCATGGTGCCCTGGGGGGAGTCATTGAGTGTGTATGTTTTCCACAAATTGGATAATAACTTTAGAAATGTAAAATGCTTTTTGTTGTTCTTAAAATATTCTTCATTTTTTTCTCCCACTTAATATAAATGTAAGATTTTTATCTTAAAAACTTCTCATAATGGGCCAAATCTAGAAAATCCCATCCCAAAATAAGAGTCAGGAAAGTACTGTGGTCTTACGGACTTTAGGGGCTTCCCAAAAGTGGTGAAGAATCTGCTTGCCAATGCAAGAGACACAGGTTCAATCCCTGGGTTGGGGAGATCTCCTGGAGAAGGAAGTAGCAACCCACTCCAGTATTCTTGCCTGGAAAAGTCGATGCACAGAGGAATCTGGCAGGCCACAGTTCATGGGGCTGCAGAGAGTTGGCCACGACTGAGCAAAGTGGCTAAGCACTCATGGGCTTTGTTTCTTTTTTAAAAAATTACATTTTAAATTAAGCACGATTATTTGAAAAAGTAATTGAAACTTGCAGCTCCAATGAGCTAGGTCTTTGGGGAGACAAGAGTTTTCCCCAAAATACTTTCTGGCAGGCTGTTTGGCATCCTCCACACCTACTAGTCCTCTACCTGCTCCTGGGGAAGTCCAGAGCTGCTCCTCTTCTATAAGGAGTGCCTGCCTGGAGCCCACTCCCCACCAGGGTCCAGTCCCTGACCACCGGGTTGTCCTCCTTGGCCCTGGCTCTGCACAAGTGAGGCATTCCTTGGCTCTAAAGAGGAAGAAAAGTGAGTCACCCCAGGTGACACCTGAGCCACCACCCACAGGTTCACAGCTTTAGCTTGGAGACATGTAGCAAGGCAGCTGGGAGGAAGCAGGCCTGTGAGCTGTGTGCTTCCCCAGGGGAGCAAAGGAGGGTGGTGGGTTCACAGAACAGAGGGGACCAGCCCCTCCTGAAGGCCAGGCCTGCTTGGGACCCAGGACACAGAGGGCACGGGAGGGACAAAATCTGATGGGCTGCTTTCAGGGCTCCTCCTCCACCTCTGGGTGGGCAGACGATGAGCCCTTTTATCCTGCCTCTTGACTCTTCTCTGTGTTGTCTGAATTGTTTACAATAAGCATGAATCTATTCTCTCGTCAGAAAACAGGAAACCAATGAAGACTTTAAGGATGGGATACGTGTAAATAAGTACACACATTCACAGGACAGTTCTGAATTCTGCCTGTCAGAATAGATACAGACTGACCCAGATTCACAGATGGGTAAGCTGAGGCTCAGGGAAGTGGGACTGTCCCATCTGAGGCCATCTGCCTGCTTGGATGATGCCTCATCACTGTGGTCTGAGGATTCATTCATAATGACAGGTTTGGGGCATGCTCTGCCAGGGAGGAATGGGTGTATTTTCACAGCCAGAAGTTTCTCCTAGATAAGCCTGGGATAGGATGTGCATCAGTGAATCCAGGGTAATCCAGAGGGCTAGTGGTTATGAGCCAGTGAAGCTTCTTTGAGGCCCTGCACCTGCCAGCTTGGCAGAGCCTGATCCCTGTTCACAAAAAGAGCTCCACGACTAAAGTGGGCCCTAAGGCACTCATGGGCTTTGTTTCTTTTTAAAAATTACATTTTAAATTAAGCACGATTATTTGAAAAAGTAATTGAAACTTGCAGCTCAATGAGCTAGGTCTTTGGGGAGACAAGAGTTTTCCCAAAATACTTTCTGGCAGGCTGTTTGGCATCCTCCACACCTACTAGTCCTCTACCTGCTCCTGGGGAAGTCCAGAGCTGCTCCTCTTCTATAAGGAGTGCCTGCCTGGAGCCCACTCCCCACCAGGGTCCAGTCCCTGACCACCGGGTTGTCCTCCTTGGCCCTGGCTCTGCACAAGTGAGGCATTCCTTGGCTCTAAAGAGGAAGAAAAGTGAGTCACCCCAGGTGACACCTGAGCCACCACCCACAGGTTCACAGCTTTAGCTTGGAGACATGTAGCAAGGCAGCTGGGAGGAAGCAGGCCTGTGAGCTGTGTGCTTCCCCAGGGGAGCAAAGGAGGGTGGTGGGTTCACAGAACAGAGGGGACCAGCCCCTCCTGAAGGCCAGGCCTGCTTGGGACCCAGGACACAGAGGGCACGGGAGGGACAAAATCTGATGGGCTGCTTTCAGGGCTCCTCCTCCACCTCTGGGTGGGCAGACGATGAGCCCTTTTATCCTGCCTCTTGACTCTTCTCTGTGTTGTCTGAATTGTTTACAATAAGCATGAATCTATTCTCTCGTCAGAAAACAGGAAACCAATGAAGACTTTAAGGATGGGATACGTGTAAATAAGTACACACATTCACAGGACAGTTCTGAATTCTGCCTGTCAGAATAGATACAGACTGACCCAGATTCACAGATGGGTAAGCTGAGGCTCAGGGAAGTGGGACTGTCCCATCTGAGGCCATCTGCCTGCTTGGATGATGCCTCATCACTGTGGTCTGAGGATTCATTCATAATGACAGGTTTGGGGCATGCTCTGCCAGGGAGGAATGGGTGTATTTTCACAGCCAGAAGTTTCTCCTAGATAAGCCTGGGATAGGATGTGCATCAGTGAATCCAGGGTAATCCAGAGGGCTAGTGGTTATGAGCCAGTGAAGCTTCTTTGAGGCCCTGCACCTGCCCAGCCAGCTTGGCAGAGCCTGATCCCTGTTCACAGGAGAAATATGAGAACCTGCCTCCCCACACTCCCTGCCTGCCTCCCCTTGCCTCATAGACAGCCTGTGGCCACTTGGCCCTCATCAGCCCCTCAAAGGGCGTTTTAGCTACCTATGCACTCTGCTAATCGACTTTGATTAAGCCTTGCCCTGTCTCTGTGCTCCTGTCTTCTCCCCGCCTCTTCAGGCCACATCTGCTAAGGCTATGGCTCACAAGCACTGAGGCCCAGACTTCTGGCCTGGCACATGCCTTGTGGGAAGGCGCTTCCTGGACCTCCTATGAAGTGGTCTTTCACAAAGTCTGGAAGGCTGGCCAAGGACATCCAAATGGATAGATTGGAGAGACCTGGCCTGGGACAGGTGCTTAGGGGGCTCCCATTTCACAGATGGGGAGTCTGAGGCCTGGGGAAGGGATCTGTCCCTAGCAATATAGCTCATCCCCAAGGCTCAGCCTCTGGGGCCTGACATTCTGGCTCTCTCTGCCTATTAGTTTCCCCAAGATGGGCATGTTAGCACTCCTCATACCAGGGCCAAAGGAAGAATGGCAAGTCCAAGTGTGTCTAGCCATAGTCAGGACCAGTAGGGGAGCTGGGACAGAGAGAGCCTGACGGGGCTGTTTTGAACCATGCAGATTGCAGACTTGCTCTCGCCTCCTCATTCCCTGTGCTGACAGCTGCGTTTTTCCAGTAATCATCATGAGTGCTTTGCTGTCCCCATTTTATGAGTGAAAAACTTAGACTCAGGCCTGTGAGTCATGTATTTGCTAAGTAGCTGCATTAGTCAGCTTCGAGGAATACAAACCTAGTATCAACCCAGCGGAGATAGATGCTGGCAGCTTCAACATTTTGAGGGAAGCCTCATCACTGTGGTCTGAGGATTCATTCATAATTACAGGTTTGGGGCATGCTCTGCCAGGGAGGAATGGGTGTATTTTCACAGCCAGAAGTTTCTCCTAGATAAGCCTGGGATAGGATGTGCATCAGTGAATCCAGGGTAATCCAGAGGGCTAGTGGTTATGAGCCAGTGAAGCTTCTTTGAGGCCCTGCACCTGCCCAGCCAGCTTGGCAGAGCCTGATCCCTGTTCACAGGAGAAATATGAGAACCTGCCTCCCCACACTCCCTGCCTGCCTCCCCTTGCCTCATAGACAGCCTGTGGCCACTTGGCCCTCATCAGCCCCTCAAAGGGCGTTTTAGCTACCTATGCACTCTGCTAATCGACTTTGATTAAGCCTTGCCCTGTCTCTGTGCTCCTGTCTTCTCCCCGCCTCTTCAGGCCACATCTGCTAAGGCTATGGCTCACAAGCACTGAGGCCCAGACTTCTGGCCTGGCACATGCCTTGTGGGAAGGCGCTTCCTGGACCTCCTATGAAGTGGTCTTTCACAAAGTCTGGAAGGCTGGCCAAGGACATCCAAATGGATAGATTGGAGAGACCTGGCCTGGGACAGGTGCTTAGGGGGCTCCCATTTCACAGATGGGGAGTCTGAGGCCTGGGGAAGGGATCTGTCCCTAGCAATATAGCTCATCCCCAAGGCTCAGCCTCTGGGGCCTGACATTCTGGCTCTCTCTGCCTATTAGTTTCCCCAAGATGGGCATGTTAGCACTCCTCATACCAGGGCCAAAGGAAGAATGGCAAGTCCAAGTGTGTCTAGCCATAGTCAGGACCAGTAGGGGAGCTGGGACAGAGAGAGCCTGACGGGGCTGTTTTGAACCATGCAGATTGCAGACTTGCTCTCGCCTCCTCATTCCCTGTGCTGACAGCTGCGTTTTTCCAGTAATCATCATGAGTGCTTTGCTGTCCCCATTTTATGAGTGAAAAACTTAGACTCAGGCCTGTGAGTCATGTATTTGCTAAGTAGCTGCATTAGTCAGCTTCGAGGAATACAAACCTAGTATCAACCCAGCGGAGATAGATGCTGGCAGCTTCAACATTTTGAGGGAAGCCCTTGAGGATAAGGATCCAGAGCAGGGGAGCAATTCTTTCAGTAGCCTGACATCTCATCCCAGAGATGGATCAAGCATTGTGCCCAGCAGAGGCACTCACTGGACCAGGGTTCTGGGAACCTGGGACTGCATAACCACAGATACTATTTACAACAGCAACAGTCATTTCTGCTCTGAATCTGTAGCCCAGGCAGCGCTTAGCACCTTGGTTTTGCGCCACATGGGATTCCACTGGAGAGGGCTATCCCAGGGCATCATCACCTCTCCACAGGGCTTCATGTCCTTAGGACATGGTGCTGTCTCTTAGGAGCAAGTGTTCCTGAAGACAGGGAGAGGAAAGTGCCTGTTTATCCAGGCCTTAGCCTGGAATGTCACTTCCATTGTATTCAGTTTATCAGGCAATCATGGAACTCAGTTCAAGGAGATGCGACAGACCTCACCTTCAGCAAATCTGAGGGGCAGCATGGGAGCCCAAGTACTAGTCCAGTCTCTTCTTGGGTATCTGATGGACACTAGCACACTAGCAGGCTACTCCATATTAGAGAACGAGGATCCAATTCAGACCCCCAAGGTAGGTGTGACCTTACTGAGCTCTGATAAAACATGCACAAGCAGATGCAAACACAGGAGGCTGGAGGACACTAGGGCATGCTGTTAAGTACAGATGGGGAATATGAGTAATGTCTGTGTTTTTGATGCTGGTCTACATTTTCTGAACTATTCAGAGAAATCTACACTTTATTCATTTGGCCTTGGGCTGTAAAGATGCTACTGAGGGCAGGTGGGCAGAGATCATAACCCGAGACAAGGTCATCTCTCATACCCACTGTGGAGTCTGTTGATGAGCCCACGAGTTTCCTTCTCATCGAGGCCCAGCTCAGTGCAGGTGGGTCCAAGCTCACGTGGATCGTGAATATTGCTGTATGCTTTTCTCCCTGTAGATGTACTATGTACCCCATGGTCCCAGTCCCCTGGAGACCACCTTGTTCTCAGCTCCTCAGGCCTGTGAGTCATGTATTTGCTAAGTAGCTGCATTAGTCAGCTTCGAGGAATACAAACCTAGTATCAACCCAGCGGAGATAGATGCTGGCAGCTTCAACATTTTGAGGGAAGCCCTTGAGGATAAGAATCCAGAGCAGGGGAGCAATTCTTTCAGTAGCCTGACATCTCATCCCAGAGATGGATCAAGCATTGTGCCCAGCAGAGGCACTCACTGGACCAGGGTTCTGGGAACCTGGGACTGCATAACCACAGATACTATTTACAACAGCAACAGTCATTTCTGCTCTGAATCTGTAGCCCAGGCAGCGCTTAGCACCTTGGTTTTGCGCCACATGGGATTCCACTGGAGAGGGCTATCCCAGGGCATCATCACCTCTCCACAGGGCTTCATGTCCTTAGGACATGGTGCTGTCTCTTAGGAGCAAGTGTTCCTGAAGACAGGGAGAGGAAAGTGCCTGTTTATCCAGGCCTTAGCCTGGAATGTCACTTCCATTGTATTCAGTTTATCAGGCAATCATGGAACTCAGTTCAAGGAGATGCGACAGACCTCACCTTCAGCAAATCTGAGGGGCAGCATGGGAGCCCAAGTACTAGTCCAGTCTCTTCTTGGGTATCTGATGGACACTAGCACACTAGCAGGCTACTCCATATTAGAGAACGAGGATCCAATTCAGACCCCCAAGGTAGGTGTGACCTTACTGAGCTCTGATAAAACATGCACAAGCAGATGCAAACACAGGAGGCTGGAGGACACTAGGGCATGCTGTTAAGTACAGATGGGGAATATGAGTAATGTCTGTGTTTTTGATGCTGGTCTACATTTTCTGAACTATTCAGAGAAATCTACACTTTATTCATTTGGCCTTGGGCTGTAAAGATGCTACTGAGGGCAGGTGGGCAGAGATCATAACCCGAGACAAGGTCATCTCTCATACCCACTGTGGAGTCTGTTGATGAGCCCACGAGTTTCCTTCTCATCGAGGCCCAGCTCAGTGCAGGTGGGTCCAAGCTCACGTGGATCGTGAATATTGCTGTATGCTTTTCTCCCCTGTAGATGTATAGCTGTACTATGTACCCCATGGTCCCAGTCCCCCTGGAGACCACCTTGTTCTCAGCTCCTCTGAGAGGCTCAAGGAGGGTCAGGAGAGGCTGAGGCTAGCCCATTTGGTGGAGGCCAAGGCCCCGAGGATAGTGCACTGGCTGGATCTCTTTGTGCTCACTGGGGCCCTTATGTAGCAGATACGTTAACTGAACACAGTGATCCTCAGAGGGGCCATTGCCTTCAGCCTTCAAAGGATTGGGGGCGCACAGGTCCTGCCTTCCCTGCTGATGCCCCCCTCCAGACTCAAAGGGGGATTAGTTCAAATGTCCCTCCTTACCCAGCTCTTCCTTGACTCCCTGTTTTATTCCATCGAGGTATTAAATGCCCGACTCCTACCAGGTTCTGTGCCCTATGCTGCCGGCCCCTGTGATCTCTTGAGTTCACAGGACCTAGGAATAAAGCACCATGGACCCAATAAAAAGTGGAGCTGACTTTCTTTGCATTTGGCCCAGCCCAGTGGCTTTGCTTATGCTTCCATGCTACACTTGGGAGCCACTGCTTCCAGGAAGGACTCCTTGCCTACCCAGCCTGGCTTGGGGCAGACCATAAGCTCATGGCTCCTTTTCGCTCACCCAGTGAAAACTTGTAGCTGGAGTGCAAGAACCACATCTAGTTCATCTCTTTGGCCGCAGAGCCCACCACAGGCTGGATACAGGGCAGGTGTTACTGTTTGAGGAATCTGAAAATGAGAGGTAGTCCAGGTAGATAATGTTGGTGATAAACTCCTGCTATTTATTCCTTTCTCTCTTCTCAGAAAATCAAGGTATGGATCAGACTGCAGAATTTGGCATCTCTGACCTTAAGCTCAAACCCTGGCACTGTTGTGGTGACTTTGAGCAGGTCATCTGTGGCAGATGTGGCCTGTGCCCGCCATAAGCTCAGCCCATCCCCGACCCTGGTCTGTTTGTCTTGCTCAGGTGGGCAGAGATCATAACCCGAGACAAGGTCATCTCTCATACCCACTGTGGAGTCTGTTGATGAGCCCACGAGTTTCCTTCTCATCGAGGCCCAGCTCAGTGCAGGTGGGTCCAAGCTCACGTGGATCGTGAATATTGCTGTATGCTTTTCTCCCCTGTAGATGTATAGCTGTACTATGTACCCCATGGTCCCAGTCCCCCTGGAGACCACCTTGTTCTCAGCTCCTCTGAGAGGCTCAAGGAGGGTCAGGAGAGGCTGAGGCTAGCCCATTTGGTGGGGGCCCAAAGGGCCCCCGAGGATAGTGCACTGGCTGGATCTCTTTGTGCTCACTGGGGCCCTTATGTAGCAGATACGTTAACTGAACACAGTGATCCTCAGAGGGGTCATTGCCTTCAGCCTTCAAAGGATTGGGGGCGCACAGGTCCTGCCTTCCCTGCTGATGCCCCCCTCCAGACTCAAAGGGGGATTAGTTCAAATGTCCCTCCTTACCCAGCTCTTCCTTGACTCCCTGTTTTATTCCATCGAGGTATTAAATGCCCGACTCCTACCAGGTTCTGTGCCCTATGCTGCCGGCCCCTGTGATCTCTTGAGTTCACAGGACCTAGGAATAAAGCACCATGGACCCAATAAAAAGTGGAGCTGACTTTCTTTGCATTTGGCCCAGCCCAGTGGCTTTGCTTATGCTTCCATGCTACACTTGGGAGCCACTGCTTCCAGGAAGGACTCCTTGCCTACCCAGCCTGGCTTGGGGCAGACCATAAGCTCATGGCTCCTTTTCGCTCACCCAGTGAAAACTTGTAGCTGGAGTGCAAGAACCACATCTAGTTCATCTCTTTGGCCGCAGAGCCCACCACAGGCTGGATACAGGGCAGGTGTTACTGTTTGAGGAATCTGAAAATGAGAGGTAGTCCAGGTAGATAATGTTGGTGATAAACTCCTGCTATTTATTCCTTTCTCTCTTCTCAGAAAATCAAGGTATGGATCAGACTGCAGAATTTGGCATCTCTGACCTTAAGCTCAAACCCTGGCACTGTTGTGGTGACTTTGAGCAGGTCATCTGTGGCAGATGTGGCCTGTGCCCGCCATGCCAGGCCCACTCAGGGCCTTCAGCCCAGCTCCGGGCTCCCTGAGGTTCCCTCTGGGGTCTTGTTTAGTCTTGTCTTTTATTTTCCATGTTCTGATGCTTTGACATGGGCCATGCTGACGCTGGAGGGATGGCCTCCAGTTCCTAGAGACAGTAAAGGAGTTACCTTGAGCACATCTTCCTTATATGCAATCCAGCCCCTCCTGAGCCCCCACCCCAGGAGCCTCGCTCTGGGCCAGTATCTTCCTGCCCCAGTCACCCCAGGGCCAGGTCTGACTAGCCTTTATGCCCTGGAGTCCACTAAAATTATTCCAACTGGCCAATTCTAAGCCTACTCACCCTGCTTGCCATGTGTCCCCTCTCCCTCGGCTCCCTGAGCAACACTGATGCTTCTCTGTGTGACTCTGCGTGGTGCTGGGTGCTCTCAGTGCCAGCCCCGCAGGCAGGTGAGCACTGTGAGGAAACGGGGTGTCCTCTTGAACATAAACGTCACAGAACATCAGCATCAGACAAGGCCATTCTGTGAGACAAAGAAACAACACTGTATATGACCAGGAGAGGGACATAATCAACCATCCCCATCCTGGTGATATTAGTGGCCGCTACTTTGTTACCAGCTACAGCTTTTGCTTCCCTTTATTCTTCACACTTTCTAATAAAATCTAGTGATACTCAAGTGTAGAGCAAGCCCCACTTCCTAACAGCATCCAATCCAGCTCTGCTTCCTCGAAACCTCTTCAAAATTGCCTTACATGAGCTCACATCCCACTCAAGTCCTCCCTAACACCACTGCACTGAGATGGCTTACATGTTCCCATTGTAAACACTACAGCCCATCTCACTGTGGCAGATCTAAAATGTTGGAGACCCCAACGTTGTCCTGGGGTCTCCACTAGGAGGAATGGAGTGAGTGGCACACAGGCTTGCCCTGCAGCTGAGCTTCAGTTGCTCCAGACCTCAGTTGCTGGATGATACACTCTGCGTGTCAGTGTCCTGGGGCCACTACAACAAAGTACCACAAATCAGGAAGCTTAAAATGACAGATGAATCCTTGGTGAGCCTTGGCTTTGGAGCTGCACTGGAGTCTCTGCCTTGCCATCACATCTCTGTGTGTTCTTTCCTTTTTCCTATAAGGACACCAGTGACTGGATTGACCTCATCTCAACTAATTACACCCGCAAAGACCTAACTTTCAAATAGTCACATTCTGATAATCCAAGTGGATATGAATTTTAGTGGAGGACACTATTTAACCCATCATAATCTGCCTTCTAACCCCCTAAAAAGTAACTTTGGTCCCCCAGGTACAAAATACATGCACCCCATGTCAGTATCTCCCAAAGTCTTAAATCAGTCCTAGGAGGAGTAAAAGGAAGGAACAAAGGAGTCACTGGTCCAATGCGAGTCAGAATTCCCCAGTGCAAACTCCATTAGGTTTCAAGGCCTGTAAATAACACTTTACGGCCTGATGCTCTGTTCTTAGGGAGTAGAATGCTGGCCCTGCTCTCTGGGGCTTTGGCAGCAGCTATAGCATGACTTTCTGTGGTCTCTGGCCTCCATTTCATTCCTTCTTCACGTCATTCCATCTCTGGGCCTCTCAGTCTAGACTGGCAGAGTTTCCACTGATGTAACAATCTCAAAAACCCTGTTAGTCTTCTGTGTTATTCACACGGAGCCACACCATCAGATAAGAGGATCCACAGATCTTTCCTGAACAACCCCGTCTCTATTCCTGCATTCTGCTGAGATGGTGGAGTAGACCCGCGAGTCACAGGCCTAATCTCCCAACAGTAAGTTCTCCAACAACACCTTTGGTGCTCTCTTTAGACCACACTTTCTGAGCAGTAAAGTTCCCAATTTTAGCAGGCAGAAGTGAAGCAAAGTGACTTGAAAGTCGTGTCTGACTCTTTGCAACCCCATGGACTGTAGCCCACCAGGCTCCTCTGTCCATGGGATTTTCTAGGCAAGAATACTGGAGTGGATAGCCATTCCCTTCTCCAGGGGATCTTCCCAACGTTGTCCTGGGGTCTCCACTAGGAGGAATGGAGTGAGTGGCACACAGGCTTGCCCTGCAGCTGAGCTTCAGTTGCTCCAGACCTCAGTTGCTGGGTGATACACTCTGCGTGTCAGTGTCCTGGGGCCACTACAACAAAGTACCACAAATCAGGAAGCTTAAAATGACAGATGAATCCTTGGTGAGCCTTGGCTTTGGAGCTGCACTGGAGTCTCTGCCTTGCCATCACATCTCTGTGTGTTCTTTCCTTTTTCCTATAAGGACACCAGTGACTGGATTGACCTCATCTCAACTAATTACACCCAAAGACCTAACTTTCAAATAGTCACATTCTGATAATCCAAGTGGATATGAATTTTAGTGGAGGACACTATTTAACCCATCATAATCTGCCTTCTGACCCCCTAAAAAGTAACTTTGGTCCCCCAGGTACAAAATACATGCACCCCATGTCAGTATCTCCCAAAGTCTTAAATCAGTCCTAGGAGGAGTAAAAGGAAGGAACAAAGGAGTCACTGGTCCAATGCGAGTCAGAATTCCCCAGTGCAAACTCCATTAGGTTTCAAGGCCTGTAAATAACACTTTACGGCCTGATGCTCTGTTCTTAGGGAGTAGAATGCTGGCCCTGCTCTCTGGGGCTTTGGCAGCAGCTATAGCATGACTTTCTGTGGTCTCTGGCCTCCATTTCATTCCTTCTTCACGTCATTCCATCTCTGGGCCTCTCAGTCTAGACTGGCAGAGTTTCCACTGATGTAACAATCTCAAAAACCCTGTTAGTCTTCTGTGTTATTCACACGGAGCCACACCATCAGATAAGAGGATCCACAGATCTTTCCTGAACAACCCCGTCTCTATTCCTGCATTCTGCTGAGATGGTGGAGTAGACCCGCGAGTCACAGGCCTAATCTCCCAACAGTAAGTTCTCCAACAACACCTTTGGTGCTCTCTTTAGACCACACTTTCTGAGCAGTAAAGTTCCCAATTTTAGCAGGCAGAAGTGAAGCAAAGTGACTTGAAAGTCGTGTCTGACTCTTTGCAACCCCATGGACTGTAGCCCACCAGGCTCCTCTGTCCATGGGATTTTCTAGGCAAGAATACTGGAGTGGATAGCCATTCCCTTCTCCAGGGGATCTTCCCAACCCAGGGATGGAACCTGGGTCTCTCACATTGCAGGCAGACTCTTCACTATCTGAGGACTTCTCAAATTGTCCAGTGCTGGTTCCTTTTTTGCTTAGCAGTTCTTTTCCAATTTCTTTCATTCCTCTCAGATTTTACTATAAGCAGCAAGGAGAAACCAGGCCATCATCCACATTTTGCTTGGAAATTTCCTCAGCTAAATATCCAAGTTCATTCCTTACAAGTTCTACTTTCCACTCAACACTAGAACATAATTCAGCCAGGTTTTGCTACTTATGGCTTTTTCTCCAGTTTCCAATAACCGGTTCTTCATTTCCATCTGAGATCTCACCAGGAGGACCTCTCATGCTCACACTTACATCAAAATAATGTTCATGACCATACATGTATTCTCTGAGACAGCAAAAACTTTCTCTACATTCTCCTTACTTCTTTCTTTTCTTTTCCTTTTTGGAAGTTTTTCTTTTTTAATTGAAATAATAATTTACAGTGATGCATTAATTTCAGGTGTACAGAAAAGTGATTCAGTTATACATACATATATTTTTTTTTTCAGATCATTTTCCCTTGTAGGTTATTACAAAATATTCAGTATAGCTCTCTGTGCTATATGGTAGGTCCTTGTTGGTTATGTATTTTATATATAGTGTGTATATGTTGATTCCAAACTCCTAATTTATCATTCTCTCCTACTTCCCCTTTGGTAACCATAAATTTATTTTCTATGTCTGTGGATTTATTTATCTTGTATATGGGTTCATTTGTATTCATTTTTGTGTTTGTTTTTAGAGTCCATATATTAGCAATATCATGATATTTGTCTATGTCTGGCTGACTTCACTTAGTGTGGTGTATCTAGGTCCATCCATGTTACTGCAAATGGAATTATTTCATTCTTTTTGTATGGCTGAGTAATTCTTTTGTATTTTATATATTTTAGCAGGCAGAAGTGAAGCAAAGTGACTTGAAAGTCGTGTCTGACTCTTTGCAACCCCATGGACTGTAGCCCACCAGGCTCCTCTGTCCATGGGATTTTCTAGGCAAGAATACTGGAGTGGATAGCCATTCCCTTCTCCAGGGGATCTTCCCAACCCAGGGATGGAACCTGGGTCTCTCACATTGCAGGCAGACTCTTCACTATCTGAGGACTTCTCAAATTGTCCAGTGCTGGTTCCTTTTTTGCTTAGCAGTTCTTTTCCAATTTCTTTCATTCCTCTCAGATTTTACTATAAGCAGCAAGGAGAAACCAGGCCATCATCCACATTTTGCTTGGAAATTTCCTCAGCTAAATATCCAAGTTCATTCCTTACAAGTTCTACTTTCCACTCAACACTAGAACATAATTCAGCCAGGTTTTGCTACTTATGGCTTTTTCTCCAGTTTCCAATAACCGGTTCTTCATTTCCATCTGAGATCTCACCAGGAGGACCTCTCATGCTCACACTTACATCAAAATAATGTTCATGACCATACATGTATTCTCTGAGACAGCAAAACTTTCTCTACATTCTCCTTACTTCTTTCTTTTCTTTTCCTTTTTGGAAGTTTTTCTTTTTTAATTGAAATAATAATTTACAGTGATGCATTAATTTCAGGTGTACAGAAAAGTGATTCAGTTATACATACATATATTTTTTTTTTCAGATCATTTTCCCTTGTAGGTTATTACAAAATATTCAGTATAGCTCTCTGTGCTATATGGTAGGTCCTTGTTGGTTATGTATTTTATATATAGTGTGTATATGTTGATTCCAAACTCCTAATTTATCATTCTCTCCTACTTCCCCTTTGGTAACCATAAATTTATTTTCTATGTCTGTGGATTTATTTATCTTGTATATGGGTTCATTTGTATTCATTTTTGTGTTTGTTTTTAGAGTCCATATATTAGCAATATCATGATATTTGTCTATGTCTGGCTGACTTCACTTAGTGTGGTGTATCTAGGTCCATCCATGTTACTGCAAATGGAATTATTTCATTCTTTTTGTATGGCTGAGTAATATACTATATCATGTCATTTTATCCATTCATCTGTCAATGGACATTTAGGTTGCTTCCATGTCTTGGCTGTCGTAAATAGTGAGGCAATCGACATTGAGGTGCGTGTATCTTTTCAAATCATGGCTTTCTCCGTGTATATGCCCAAGTCCTCACTTCTTTCTGACCTCTGTACCTTTGTTGTCCACATTTCTACCAACAATCTCTTCAAGGAAATCTAGGCATTTTCTATCACGTGCCTCAAAGCTCTTCCCACATCTACACATTACCCAATTCCACAGCTGCATTTTTAGGTATTTGTTATAGCAGCACCCCCACTTCCTGATACAAAATCGGTACTAGTTTGCTAAAACTGTTGTACAAATGTCCAGAAGTTTAGTGGCTTAAAACAACAGAAATTTATCCTTTCAAAGTTCTGGAGGCCAGGAGTCTGAAATCAAGATGTTGTCAGGGCCGTGTCACTCTGGAAGCTCTGGGAAAGGATCCTTCCGTGACTCTCCCAGCTGCTGGTCACCCTGGGTGAAGTTCGGTGTTCCTAGGCTCAAGTCACAACATGCCAGTTTCTGCCTCCATCGCACAAGGCCTTCCCCATATGTCCTATCCTCTTATAAGGACACCAACCATTGGATTTAGGGCCCTTGCTATTCTCATGTTTAACTAACTACATCTGTGAAGAGTGTATTTGCAAGTACAATCACATTCTGAGGTCTAGGGGGATGTGGATTTGGAGTGAGGGACACCATTCAACCCAGGAAGCCAACTGGTGTCACTTTCTTCCCTTTTCTGCCTCATTCTCCATTCCCCGAACGTTCTTCCTAGGTTGCCTCCCAAATAAGCTCTTTGTGTCAACCTGTACAGCAGGATCTGCTGCTCAGGGAAGATTACCTAAGACCCAGGCCACTTGTTGGGACCCACCTAAGACATGCCCCCCTCCTCTGTGAGCTACTGGGAACCCACTTAAGATAAGACTCTGGGAGGCGGCGCCGCAGCGGACAGAGGGACGGACGCGGGCTAGGTTGTCCCATCTTTCGCTTGAGCGCCAACGCGGAGGACGCGATGTCCGGGCTCTCCCGTCCGCTGCTTTTGGCCGCCGCCTGCCTGGCCGCGCTTTGCATGATGACCGCGGCTCAGACCACCACCCTGGCCCCGAACGTGACTACACTCTCGGCTCCACCGCCCACCACCACGACAGCCCCGGTGTCGCCAACACGCCCCGCCGGCCACCACTCCAGCACCAGAAATCTGTGGAAGCCACAACAGCTGTGTTTCCTGTGTTGATGGTAATACAACCTGCTTTTGGATAGAATGTAAAGCAGGTAAAAGCTACTGTTCAGATAATTCAACAGTTGCTGATTGCAAGGTGGTGAACAGCACAGGATCCTGTTCCGTGCCCACTGCCACACCATTGCCAACCAATTCTACAGCTAAAACCACAACTCTGCCTTCTACTACAACTTCCACCACAGCTACTACATCAGGTACAGCTAATACCACTGTAACTCCAACTTCACAGCCTATGCGGAAGTCTACCTTTGATGCAGCCAGTTTCATTGGAGGAATTGTCCTTGTCTTGGGTGTACAGGCTGTAATTTTCTTCCTCTATAAATTCTGCAAGTCTGAAGAACGAAACTACCATACTCTGTAAACAGATCCACTAAATTAACAAGGACTGGCGTGTAACTCACTGAAGCCAAAATATTATCGTTCAAGATGTCCCACATGGAAGACGCTATTCTAGGATCTTTAATTTTTCAAAGGATGCATATAGGAGCATCGCCCTTGAAGAAAAATCAGTTAAATCATTTTGCTCAGGAAGCCAACTGGTGTCACTTTCTTCCCTTTTCTGCCTCATTCTCCATTCCCCGAACGTTCTTCCTAGGTTGCCTCCCAAATAAGCTCTTTGTGTCAACCTGTACAGCAGGATCTGCTGCTCAGGGAAGATTACCTAAGACCCAGGCCACTTGTTGGGACCCACCTAAGACATGCCCCCCTCCTCTGTGAGCTACTGGGAACCCACTTAAGATAAGACTCTGGGAGGCGGCGCCGCAGCGGACAGAGGGACGGACGCGGGCTAGGTTGTCCCATCTTTCGCTTGAGCGCCAACGCGGAGGACGCGATGTCCGGGCTCTCCCGTCCGCTGCTTTTGGCCGCCGCCTGCCTGGCCGCGCTTTGCATGATGACCGCGGCTCAGACCACCACCCTGGCCCCGAACGTGACTACACCCTCGGCTCCACCGCCCACCACCACGACAGCCCCGGTGTCGCCAACGACGCTCCCGCCGGCCACCACTCCAGCACCAGAAATCTGTGGAAGCCACAACAGCTGTGTTTCCTGTGTTGATGGTAATACAACCTGCTTTTGGATAGAATGTAAAGCAGGTAAAAGCTACTGTTCAGATAATTCAACAGTTGCTGATTGCAAGGTGGTGAACAGCACAGGATCCTGTTCCGTGCCCACTGCCACACCATTGCCAACCAATTCTACAGCTAAAACCACAACTCTGCCTTCTACTACAACTTCCACCACAGCTACTACATCAGGTACAGCTAATACCACTGTAACTCCAACTTCACAGCCTATGCGGAAGTCTACCTTTGATGCAGCCAGTTTCATTGGAGGAATTGTCCTTGTCTTGGGTGTACAGGCTGTAATTTTCTTCCTCTATAAATTCTGCAAGTCTGAAGAACGAAACTACCATACTCTGTAAACAGATCCACTAAATTAACAAGGACTGGCGTGTAACTCACTGAAGCCAAAATATTATCGTTCAAGATGTCCCACATGGAAGACGCTATTCTAGGATCTTTAATTTTTCAAAGGATGCATATAGGAGCATCGCCCTTGAAGAAAAATCAGTTAAATCATTTTGCTCAGCAGGAATATTTAAAATATTCTGCATGAATCCTTGTGGCTGTCTTCTTTTATTTTGAATGGCTGCTGCTGTGGGATTATGTTCTCTCTTCTTGACATGCCAAATGTAACCATAAGTGATGGAAAACATTGTCCTGCGCAGACAACCTCATGACTCTTTTGGCAATTTAGATGTAGTTATTTTAAGCCTGAAAGCTGCATTATTTTCATCCTAACTCAGGATGTAGTTTAGTGACCAGAATTGAGAAGAATGTGCCAAATGAGCATCAATCAGGTGGATTTTTGGCTATCATTTCAAAAGTGGAATAAATTTATACATTTAGTATCCTTAGAGTAAAATTTTGTGCTTGATAACAGTTATTTTTTCTACATTAGAAAAAGATGCCACATAGGGAATTACATTCCAGATTTAAAGAAATGAAAGGATACAAAAAGTATAGCAGGTTATTGTTCATACTTGTAAAGCACCTTGTATCATTGAGAAAATAAAGAACAGTGCCTTAAAAGACAGACTTAAAGGTAGGCTATAACTTGAAATGTTGGTGATTTGTTCTTCACATTAATGAAGGGAAAAGATGGTTTGAGGATGTAGCTGTTGATATGAGCAGTAGTAAACCTGCTTTTAGATGCCATACTGTTAGTACTTAATTGAAAGCTTAGCTACTTTATTTCAAGCCTGAGTAACTTAACTGGTGTTCTACAAAGTCGAAACCCTTCATCTATTGGACCTCCCACCGTTTCTCTTATGGCTGTTAAAAAGTATAGAGATAAAAGTTGATTTAATTATACTTTTCTTTGTGCTTCAAAAAAGTACCTTAAAATAATTACCACCAAGCTTTCTTGAAAAGTAACTTCTACAAGGCAAGAAAGAAATAAGTTGTTTTAGAATCATTTAGTCTTTAAATGAGACAATCATTTTAAGTTTTGAAATAGCAAATATGAGCAGTATAATTTCAGAAAAACGTTTTAGTTGATCAGATTACTGTAAATTTTTATTGATAATTGCCCTGGGTAAACAGCTTGTACTTTTTCTTTCTTCTCTCCCATCCTTTCTTAGTTTCAGTTCCTGTTGTAGAAAAGCATGCATATCCTTATTTTTAGTTTGCTCATGAAGCACTAGTTTTTCAGGTTGAGGATATTTCTTCCTGCCTTTGACACGTTGGATTAGTTCAGGGGCTTAAGTCAGTTTAAAATGAGCTTTTCCTTTTCTAGGTCATTAAGGTTTTTTTAGTTACAGTTTCTTTAGCCTGTAATGGTGGAGTTTAGCACTTGGTTTTCAGTATTTTATAGTAAAAGACAAGTTGTTTTGGTCCATTTCTTAAGCCAAAATTCTTTACATTTAGATAGTTAAAGGTTCTTAAAATGAAGATTTACTGTTTCTTTGTTACTTGCTGGTACAGCTAAAGTTTGTTTTACTTGCACATTTGTACATATAATGTTTTCAAGTGCCTTAATCGTTTAAAATCTCTGGCTTAAAAGGTTTTTGGGAAAAGGTAGGCTTACCTCACATTTTTGTGTTCCCCTCAGTAGTGATATTCTAGGTACCTCACAAAAAATTTTATTATGGTGCCGTGGATGTTAGCTTTTAGTGCTTTAAGATACATAATTCAGTTGAAAAGAACTTCCATTCTCCCAAAGTGGTAAAAATTAGCTACAATGGTGTAATTGTCATTTACTTAGGAAAACCTTGCCACACATTAATGTTAATGCTGTAGCTATTTCTGTGAAAATGTAGCTGATGAAGGCTCTCATCTTCTGTAATTTTGAATACTGCTTTAACAGAATCATAATATGGAATTAGATTTTACAAGAGCTCTTACAATGAACCTTTTCCCCTCTTCCTTTAGCAGTTTAGTATCTTGAGCCATTAATGATTTTTGGGTTTTTTTTAATCCAGAAGGTATATAGAAACCTTTTCAGATTTTTCATCTGATTTGTTCACGCAGATTGTAGTTCTATTAAAATCCCGTATTTTACCTTACAGCTATTTGTTGCACAGGCAAACACTGCTGTATTTAGAAATTTTTCAGTTCATTAAAAAATACAAAATCTGTATCATGTACCAAACCAATCTAAAATAAATCTACGTTTATTGGAAAAAAAAAAAAAAAAAAAGATAAGACTCTGTGCTGAGCTGCAGTGTCCCCTCTGTGAATGGAGTAAAGATACTGGCCCTTTCCTCTGAGGCTTTGGGAGGAAGGAGAGCATGCTGGAGGGCTCTGAGCTTAGGACCACACACAGGGAATGGCCATGCCCTTCTTCTGGGAAGTGGGGTGTTTTGGGAATTGCTTCAGTATTTTTCCTTGAAGTGGATGGGCTACTTTGATGTCCGTTTTCCAGGGCTCCTTGAAGGCAGATGTTCTGGGGGGCTGAACTCTGCATTCTGAGTTTGGGTAGGGCACAGGAAGTGGAGCTCCAAGATGGAGATTCGTGGGATGCATTTCTAGCAGGCAGAACCCTGGGGGACAGACAAAATTCTTTACATTTAGATAGTTAAAGGTTCTTAAAATGAAGATTTACTGTTTCTTTGTTACTTGCTGGTACAGCTAAAGTTTGTTTTACTTGCACATTTGTACATATAATGTTTTCAAGTGCCTTAATCGTTTAAAATCTCTGGCTTAAAAGGTTTTTGGGAAAAGGTAGGCTTACCTCACATTTTTGTGTTCCCCTCAGTAGTGATATTCTAGGTACCTCACAAAAAATTTTATTATGGTGCCGTGGATGTTAGCTTTTAGTGCTTTAAGATACATAATTCAGTTGAAAAGAACTTCCATTCTCCCAAAGTGGTAAAAATTAGCTACAATGGTGTAATTGTCATTTACTTAGGAAAACCTTGCCACACATTAATGTTAATGCTGTAGCTATTTCTGTGAAAATGTAGCTGATGAAGGCTCTCATCTTCTGTAATTTTGAATACTGCTTTAACAGAATCATAATATGGAATTAGATTTTACAAGAGCTCTTACAATGAACCTTTTCCCCTCTTCCTTTAGCAGTTTAGTATCTTGAGCCATTAATGATTTTTGGGTTTTTTTTAATCCAGAAGGTATATAGAAACCTTTTCAGATTTTTCATCTGATTTGTTCACAGATTGTAGTTCTATTAAAATCCGTATTTTACCTTACAGCTATTTGTTGCACAGGCAAACACTGCTGTATTTAGAAATTTTTCAGTTCATTAAAAAATACAAAATCTGTATCATGTACCAAACCAATCTAAAATAAATCTACGTTTATTGGAAAAAAAAAAAAAAAAAAGATAAGACTCTGTGCTGAGCTGCAGTGTCCCCTCTGTGAATGGAGTAAAGATACTGGCCCTTTCCTCTGAGGCTTTGGGAGGAAGGAGAGCATGCTGGAGGGCTCTGAGCTTAGGACCACACACAGGGAATGGCCATGCCCTTCTTCTGGGAAGTGGGGTGTTTTGGGAATTGCTTCAGTATTTTTCCTTGAAGTGGATGGGCTACTTTGATGTCCGTTTTCCAGGGCTCCTTGAAGGCAGATGTTCTGGGGGGCTGAACTCTGCATTCTGAGTTTGGGTAGGGCACAGGAAGTGGAGCTCCAAGATGGAGATTCGTGGGATGGAGGCTTGTGCATTTCTAGCAGGCAGAACCCGAGTGATGATGACCAGACCCCGGGGGAAGACTTCGCCCTGCAGGAAAGGGGAGGGCTTTGTCCCTCTCGGGGATATTGCCAGTCTGGATTCCGTTGGGAATATCGGGTCAGGGCAGGACACTTTGGAGGGTGCAGGCTGGTTGGTCTCTGCCAGTGGGAGCTGTGGGGCGGGGCAGGGCCATAGAAGAAATAGGACTCCAAATGAACTTCATTCTCTCACTGCTGCTTCAAGTGAAGTCAGAGCTGGGTTTTCTCCCCTCGGTTCTCCTATCCTAGTCTGGGCTCCCTGGGAGGTCCTTCCATCCCGTTCCAGGATGGCCCCCCTCACCCTCAAAGTGGAACTGACTGCCCTGGTCACATGGCCATCTTGGACCAACCATGGCAGGGGGAGAAAGACAGCTGGTCAGTGAGCTTGTGCTACAGGGGGCCCGGATGGAGGCCTTCCCCTACACACCTTCCCCTTCTAGAATCTTGGGGCTAGGTGGCCTACGTGAGTCACCAGCTCTTCTCCTTGGCAGGAAATTCCCTAGGCACCACCTGGCACTTGCCATCCTGCTGATCAGAGAGAACGAAGTCCAGCTTGGGGACAGCACAGAGGGGCCGTTAGGAAGGTAGGATGGGGCGGATAGGGCAATGTGGTGTGCCATCGCCCTCAGGGACTCCTGGGATGTTCCCATCAAGGAGGGCCACCAAGGTTCAGCAGACAGGGGCTTGAACACACCCGGACTTTGTAGGAAAGAGATCTGCAAGCTGGAGATGGTGCGGTGCCCTGGGACAACCCTTCTAGGAGCTGCAAGGGCCTCTGTCAGAGCTTTGTACCTGTGAGCAAGGCACCAAGCCCAGACATCTGTTGGTCAGCAAGATCAAGGTGTGGTGGGCCTTGTGGCCAGAAGGGCGGGGAAAGCCTGCTTTCTAGGATGGAATGTGCAGAATGTGGGGTGGGTTCCTGGCAGCTCCCTTTGGCTTACCCTAGCCCTACCCACCTCTCTGGCCCTGTTGCCTCTCTTATAACTGGAGGGTAGGGGTGGGTGTGGGAAGGTATGTGACTAGGGAGCTGCCAGTCCTCCTCTCACAGCTGGTTGCCTTGGGACCACCTGGAGTTCCTCGGATCACTTGGACTACTTAGGAATACCCAGAGCTCTCTGGGGAGACCTGGAGCCTCACAGGGACATCTGGAGCCCCTGGGCACCGCCTGGGGTCCTCTGAGACAAACCAGAGACCCTTAAGGATACCTTGGGCCCTTGGAAACACCTGGAGCCCCTCAGGACCTGCTACCCCCTGAAGCCCTCTCTGACCACCCATGGTCCCTTGGGGACCCCACGAGGAGGGGGAAGTGACCAATAGAAATGAGTGATGGGAGTCCACAGAACAGCCACCCTCAGTTGCCAGCTGGGCCACCCAGAAGGACCATTCAGAGAGAGTTCATCTACAGACACCTTGCAGTGGCTCTTGAGGAGCCCATCCTCCTTCATGGATGCCCAACACCTGACTAGCTGCTCAGAGGGGCTCGAATTCCAGGGCCCCGGATGGGAGAAGGCCCTTTGGGCATCTTGAGGATTAGAGCCCCAAGGCCTGGGGTGTCACCAGCTCTTCTCCTTGGCAGGAAATTCCCTAGGCACCACCTGGCACTTGCCATCCTGCTGATCAGAGAGCGAAGTCCAGCTTGGGGACAGCACAGAGGGGCCGTTAGGAAGGTAGGATGGGGCGGATAGGGCAATGTGGTGTGCCATCGCCCTCAGGGACTCCTGGGATGTTCCCATCAAGGAGGGCCACCAAGGTTCAGCAGACAGGGGCTTGAACACACCCGGACTTTGTAGGAAAGAGATCTGCAAGCTGGAGATGGTGCGGTGCCCTGGGACAACCCTTCTAGGAGCTGCAAGGGCCTCTGTCAGAGCTTTGTACCTGTGAGCAAGGCACCAAGCCCAGACATCTGTTGGTCAGCAAGATCAAGGTGTGGTGGGCCTTGTGGCCAGAAGGGCGGGGAAAGCCTGCTTTCTAGGATGGAATGTGCAGAATGTGGGGTGGGTTCCTGGCAGCTCCCTTTGGCTTACCCTAGCCCTACCCACCTCTCTGGCCCTGTTGCCTCTCTTATAACTGGAGGGTAGGGGTGGGTGTGGGAAGGTATGTGACTAGGGAGCTGCCAGTCCTCCTCTCACAGCTGGTTGCCTTGGGACCACCTGGAGTTCCTCGGATCACTTGGACTACTTAGGAATACCCAGAGCTCTCTGGGGAGACCTGGAGCCTCACAGGGACATCTGGAGCCCCTGGGCACCGCCTGGGGTCCTCTGAGACAAACCAGAGACCCTTAAGGATACCTTGGGCCCTTGGAAACACCTGGAGCCCCTCAGGACCTGCTACCCCCTGAAGCCCTCTCTGACCACCCATGGTCCCTTGGGGACCCCACGAGGAGGGGGAAGTGACCAATAGAAATGAGTGATGGGAGTCCACAGAACAGCCACCCTCAGTTGCCAGCTGGGCCACCCAGAAGGACCATTCAGAGAGAGTTCATCTACAGACACCTTGCAGTGGCTCTTGAGGAGCCCATCCTCCTTCATGGATGCCCAACACCTGACTAGCTGCTCAGAGGGGCTCGAATTCCAGGGCCCAGGATGGGAGAAGGCCCTTTGGGCATCTAGGAGATGAGGATTAGAGCCCCCAAGGCCTGGGGGTGTAAGCTGGGGCTTCAGGGGCTGATCCTGCCACCTCCACGCGTACAGGGGTCCACTGTCTCCTGGGAGGGTAGTGAGGGATGGGTACCGATGTGAGTCGGATCCATCTGAGTCCAAATGCCGCTCTGCTGATTTTCTGGGGGCATGGCAGCCTCTTTGGGTCTCATGTGCTATTCTCTGCAATGGGACCAGATGTCTGAGGGTGATTCAGCATTGTCCCAGAGACCTGGGGACCTCAAAGGAGGCAGGAGAGCACCAAGTCTTTATGATTCCAGGCAGCTCTCTCTCTCTGAAGTCTCAGTTTCCCCATTTGTTAAAAGAGGACTCCAGACCCAAAGTGCCCTGGGGCTGCATGACAAGAGCAACATAGTGGCAAGAGCTCATGGTGGGGAGCTGCCACCAATGCTGTTGACAGACATTAACTGAGCACCCACTCTGTGCCAGAGACTATTGCAGGGGCTTTGTTCTGCCCTTGGAGCGTCTGTTCTAGGTGAGGAGACAGAGATTAAACAAGAAGGCAAATACCCCAATAAAAAGTAGAGATTGGGGCAAGGGCTCCACTGAGGTTTATGGAGCAGAGTCCTGCCAAGACCTGAAGAAAGACCCCATTAACAGCATGTGCAAATTTCCTGAGATGGGAAGGAGATTGGTACGTTCTGAAGATCTCGTGGCTGGAGCCTGGTAACCTGGAGTCAAGATGAAGCAGGAGAAAATGAGGCTGGAAATGTGGCAGGGCCAGAAGCTACAGGGCATCGTCCAACTCCTGAGTCCCAGAAATTCAGGAGTGGCTGGAACCCTAGTGGCCCATGGTCCCTTGGGGACCCCACGAGGAGGGGGAAGTGACCAATAGAAATGAGTGATGGGAGTCCACAGAACAGCCACCCTCAGTTGCCAGCTGGGCCACCCAGAAGGACCATTCAGAGAGAGTTCATCTACAGACACCTTGCAGTGGCTCTTGAGGAGCCCATCCTCCTTCATGGATGCCCAACACCTGACTAGCTGCTCAGAGGGGCTCGAATTCCAGGGCCCCGGATGGGAGAAGGCCCTTTGGGCATCTAGGAGATGAGGATTAGAGCCCCCAAGGCCTGGGGGTGTAAGCTGGGGCTTCAGGGGCTGATCCTGCCACCTCCACGCGTACAGGGGTCCACTGTCTCCTGGGAGGGTAGTGAGGGATGGGTACCGATGTGAGTCGGATCCATCTGAGTCCAAATGCCGCTCTGCTGATTTTCTGGGGGCATGGCAGCCTCTTTGGGTCTCATGTGCTATTCTCTGCAATGGGACCAGATGTCTGAGGGTGATTCAGCATTGTCCCAGAGACCTGGGGACCTCAAAGGAGGCAGGAGAGCACCAAGTCTTTATGATTCCAGGCAGCTCTCTCTCTCTGAAGTCTCAGTTTCCCATTTGTTAAAAGAGGACTCCAGACCCAAAGTGCCCTGGGGCTGCATGACAAGAGCAACATAGTGGCAAGAGCTCATGGTGGGGAGCTGCCACCAATGCTGTTGACAGACATTAACTGAGCACCCACTCTGTGCCAGAGACTATTGCAGGGGCTTTGTTCTGCCCTTGGAGCGTCTGTTCTAGGTGAGGAGACAGAGATTAAACAAGAAGGCAAATACCCCAATAAAAAGTAGAGATTGGGGCAAGGGCTCCACTGAGGTTTATGGAGCAGAGTCCTGCCAAGACCTGAAGAAAGACCCCATTAACAGCATGTGCAAATTTCCTGAGATGGGAAGGAGATTGGTACGTTCTGAAGATCTCGTGGCTGGAGCCTGGTAACCTGGAGTCAAGATGAAGCAGGAGAAAATGAGGCTGGAAATGTGGCAGGGCCAGAAGCTACAGGGCATCGTCCAACTCCTGAGTCCCAGAAATTCAAGTGGCTGGCACCCTTGTGCCCAGCGTGCAGGAGGTATGCCCACAGTGCTTCTGCATGAAGAAATGGACAAAGAGTGAATGGGCTCCTAACCCAGTTGGGTCCCTAACTCACTGTGTGACCTTGGGCAAGTGTATTTCCCTCTCTGGGTCTTTGTTTCACTATTACTAAGATAGCCTCTCAGTTATCATTCTTTTTAAGCAAATGGCTGGTCTGGGTACATGGCTGGAGCAGGTCCTTGTGTATGGTGGCTCCCTTCTCTTCCCAGGACGGTGAGGGACGTGGCCAGCAACCTCCATGGGCTTAGTGGGGATGTGTGTTCCCCAGGCTGAGCAGGCAGCAGCCCCTAGGGGCACCGAAGACCCTTAGCTCAGGCCTTTGACTCCTGTGATGGTTGGGTACCTCACACCCTTTCCTGCCCTGACTGGCATTCTTTAGGATGCCAGCTATCCCAGGGCCCATCTCCTACTCAGCCCTCTGGCCTCCCTTCTTCCTCTCTCCAGGAGATGGCCTCCTGTCCTGCAGGGTTGGGAGCTGGACGTGGGGAGGAAGAGAAGATTGAAAAGGAAGAACAGTGGAGAGGCCTCCGTCAGTGTACATCCAGCCTCCCCTCTCTGTGGGTGAGCCAGATGGCGTGCACAAGCCATGGGCTGTGGGGACAAGCTGAGGGCAGACAGAGGTGGGCAACGTGTTCACGGGAAGAAGCCCAGGCTCAAAGATCCCCCAGACACGCGGTGTGCAAGCACCAAGCCGGCAGCCTGCTTCTCACAGCCCTTACTGGGGCACCCAGAGGGCTCAGGGCAGGCCAGATGCCCCTGACCGAAGGGGTCCCTGGGGACAGACTTGCCTTCTGGAGCTATCCACCAGCCACCCGCAACTTCAACATCTACAAGTTATTTACATTTATCGGGGCATTTCACAAGGACATCCGAGTTTCCTTCATCTCCCTAGAAGCTGGAAGCTCTGGCCACATAGGTCCATGCCTGTGTGGGGACAGTTGGCAGAGGCGCCCCTACACCACCACGACTGCTGGGGAGCCATCGTGAGGCTCTGTGTTGATTCCTGCTGGAAACACCAGGCTCTGTCTCCATCTCTACCTGATCATCCCCACTACAGCTAACTATCTGTTAAGACCCTCAAGCCTGCCCACGGCTCTCACCTCCTGGAGCATCACCAAAGAAGACCCTGTGGAGACCCTGCGACCAGGCCTTTCTCCCCCGAGCTCCTCTGTGCCTCACTGTGTGTCACTGACTTCTCCAGGCCTCAGTGGCCCTGCCTCAACTTAGGCACCCTTCCTGTAACCCCTTCCCCAGCATGTCCTGGTCAGGAGCGAGTCTCCCAGGGACCTCCTGCCACCCCGCCCCCTCCCATCCTGCTTCTCTCTGTGGCTGCGTGTTTTCTTCTTAGTGTCTCAATAGGAATAGCCACTCCAAACAGAGGGATTTCCTTTCCTCTGCATCCTCCGGGCCCAGCACTGTCCAAAATGGGCAGCAAAGACATTTTTCCTGGTCCTGCTGCAGCCACAGCCAATGGGACGCCTCTTGCTTTCACCTTTGCAGTTGGCCCCAGGACACTCTCTGATGGACCATGATGGAACAGAATGTCCTGGTAGACCCTGAGCTGCTAGGGACAGAATGCCCACCTTGCCAGCCTTTGGGAGCACTGAATAAGGACAGAACTCTCTGAAATTTACCATGGAAACCTGCATGCCAGACCCAGGCTGTTGGATAGGAGAGGACAGGGCTTAGGCCTGCCTTGGCGCACAGAGTGCTCAGGGCAGGCCAGATGCCCTGACCGAAGGGGTCCCTGGGGACAGACTTGCCTTCTGGAGCTATCCACCAGCCACCGCAACTTCAACATCTACAAGTTATTTACATTTATCGGGGCATTTCACAAGGACATCCGAGTTTCCTTCATCTCCTAGAAGCTGGAAGCTCTGGCCACATAGGTCCATGCCTGTGTGGGGACAGTTGGCAGAGGCGCCCCTACACCACCACGACTGCTGGGGAGCCATCGTGAGGCTCTGTGTTGATTCCTGCTGGAAACACCAGGCTCTGTCTCCATCTCTACCTGATCATCCCCACTACAGCTAACTATCTGTTAAGACCCTCAAGCCTGCCCACGGCTCTCACCTCCTGGAGCATCACCAAAGAAGACCCTGTGGAGACCCTGCGACCAGGCCTTTCTCCCCCGAGCTCCTCTGTGCCTCACTGTGTGTCACTGACTTCTCCAGGCCTCAGTGGCCCTGCCTCAACTTAGGCACCCTTCCTGTAACCCCTTCCCCAGCATGTCCTGGTCAGGAGCGAGTCTCCCAGGGACCTCCTGCCACCCCGCCCCCTCCCATCCTGCTTCTCTCTGTGGCTGCGTGTTTTCTTCTTAGTGTCTCAATAGGAATAGCCACTCCAAACAGAGGGATTTCCTTTCCTCTGCATCCTCCGGGCCCAGCACTGTCCAAAAGGGGCAGCAAAGACATTTTTCCTGGTCCTGCTGCAGCCACAGCCAATGGGACGCCTCTTGCTTTCACCTTTGCAGTTGGCCCCAGGACACTCTCTGATGGACCATGATGGAACAGAATGTCCTGGTAGACCCTGAGCTGCTAGGGACAGAATGCCCACCTTGCCAGCCTTTGGGAGCACTGAATAAGGACAGAACTCTCTGAAATTTACCATGGAAACCTGCATGCCAGACCCAGGCTGTTGGATAGGAGAGGACAGGGCTTAGGCCTGCCTTGGCGCACAGAGTGCTCGCTGGGGAAGCAGCCACAGGAACCCACACTGAGGCCCTGGGTGAGGACCATGAATGGGGGACCCAGTATTGACCCCTCAGGCCCTGACAGAGTGGCACCATGCCCAGCAGGTCAATTCTGGCTGTCTACTTGGTCTGGAGCTGTGGGATTCTTGGAGGCATCCTTTCTGTGACTCAGCTGTGAAGTGAGACCATCCGAAGGTTCAGGTGAGACTGGAGAATCACAGAGTTGACCCTGAGAAGGGGCCACGCTAGGCCCACTTGGTCACTGCATGAGGCAGAGAGAGCAGAGCTCCACAGGAGAAGGGGCAGGACCAGGGGGAAGGGGCTGGCTGGACTCCAGGTCCCTTCACTGCCTCTGACCCCGCCCTGGCTCTGTGAGAAGGTACTTTGCTGTTTCCTTGAGTAAGAGCACAGTTGGAAGGGCCTGGCCTCCCCTTTCCAGTGGACAGATGCAGGACTAGGCCCGGGTATACAGCGTTGTAGCATCCAGGCAGAGCAGCATGGGCACGTGGGGGATGGCGCTGACTCGTGCATGAGCTCACCCCGTGCCCTGCCCACCTCACCTGGGTCTCTACCTCACCGACCCTGGTCACCTCACCCGGGCCCTGTCACTCCTCACCACATTCCTCACCAGGGCCCAACCCCCACCTCACCCGTGATCAGTCATCCGTTTCTGGCCCTCACAGTGGCCCGCTCAGCCCCCAGGTAGGTGCCCTGCAAGTCTGCCCATGGCTGGACAGTGATAGACATCCCTTCAGGGTGCCTTGAGGATGTTAGAGGGGGTGGGGGTCCCCAGGGACTAGATTCTCCTCAGTCATCAGTTCCTAAGTCCTTCGCTCTCTCCTGAGGCCCTCAGGGCTCTGGTGCAAATAGGCCTTCCTGACGTCTCTGTGAGCACCCAGCATACCACGGTCCTGTACCTAAGTCTGACTCCACTTGCCACAGGAACCAATGGTCCTGTCTACCTCACTAGCGTGACCAGGGACATAGCCGTTCTCCAGGCGTGGCACCTTGCCTGAGGCCCCGCTGTCTGATGCTGCTGCATCCTGGGGTACCTGAGTGTGATATGCTGTGCCCATTACTGGCTATGCCCTTGAGTGCTCGCTGGAAGCACCCCCCAAATGGGGGGGAGGACCATGAATGGGGGACCCAGTATTGACCCTTCGGGCCCTGACAGAGTGGCACCATGCCCAGCAGGTCAATTCTGGCTGTCTACTTGGTCTGGAGCTGTGGGATTCTTGGAGGCATCCTTTCTGTGACTCAGCTGTGAAGTGAGACCATCCGAAGGTTCAGGTGAGACTGGAGAATCACAGAGTTGACCCTGAGAAGGGGCCACGCTAGGCCCACTTGGTCACTGCATGAGGCAGAGAGAGCAGAGCTCCACAGGAGAAGGGGCAGGACCAGGGCGAAGGGGCTGGCTGGACTCCAGGTCCCTTCACTGCCTCTGACCCCGCCCTGGCTCTGTGAGAAGGTACTTTGCTGTTTCCTTGAGTAAGAGCACAGTTGGAAGGGCCTGGCCTCCCCTTTCCAGTGGACAGATGCAGGACTAGGCCCGGGTATACAGCGTTGTAGCATCCAGGCAGAGCAGCATGGGCACGTGGGGGATGGCGCTGACTCGTGCATGAGCTCACCCCGTGCCCTGCCCGCCTCACCTGGGTCTCTACCTCACCGACCCTGGTCACCTCACCCGGGCCCTGTCACTCCTCACCACATTCCTCACCAGGGCCCAACCCCCACCTCACCCGTGATCAGTCATCCGTTTCTGGCCCTCACAGTGGCCCGCTCAGCCCCCAGGTAGGTGCCCTGCAAGTCTGCCCATGGCTGGACAGTGATAGACATCCCTTCAGGGTGCCTTGAGGATGTTAGAGGGGGTGGGGGTCCCCAGGGACTAGATTCTCCTCAGTCATCAGTTCCTAAGTCCTTCGCTCTCTCCTGAGGCCCTCAGGGCTCTGGTGCAAATAGGCCTTCCTGACGTCTCTGTGAGCACCCAGCATACCACGGTCCTGTACCTAAGTCTGACTCCACTTGCCACAGGAACCAATGGTCCTGTCTACCTCACTAGCGTGACCAGGGACATAGCCGTTCTCCAGGCGTGGCACCTTGCCTGAGGCCCCGCTGTCTGATGCTGCTGCATCCTGGGGTACCTGAGTGTGATATGCTGTGCCCATTACTGGCTATGCCCTTGTTACCCTCATTCTCCATCCGAACACCAGCAGGCCCACTGTGGGGAGCCCCTGCCCCAAGGCAGTGTCCACCTGTTGGCTACCAGCATTTATTTATGCAGATAAGCACTGTCCACCACCCACCAGGAGGCAGGCACAAATCTCGGGGCCCCACACAAGGCCTGTGCAATTCCCCTGTAGTTTCGCAGCTTGGTTATTTAGGAACCTAGCACTTTCCCCCTTGGGCACCTCCAAATGGGGTAGCAAACTACAAGGCAGCACAAAGCTGTATCCAGTCACCGGGAGGGGAAGGAGGAGCCAGGTGGACACCAGGATGCCAATCACAGTTCAGCTTGCGTGGATGCAGATGGTGTAGATGAGTGAGCAGTCATCAGGAGGGATGGTGTGACTTCAGACATCCACCAGGTGTCCCTGGGAACCACCCACGAGCTGCTTCTGTCTTCTGGCACAGGTGACCCCTCATGGCCCATTCCGGGGGTGTTTGCTTGACAGTCACCCCACATCCCACTCTGGGCCACACTGCTGAGCCCGTGAGCAGAGGCCCAGGTCTTTAAGAGACATGCCAGGTGACCCTAGGCAGTGGGCTGCCCCTCTCTGGGCCTCATTTTTCTCCTCTCTGACATGGAAGATCCCCCGGGGCCAAGTGCTAGGTAGCGGATGGCCCCTCAGAGGTCCAGGGTCTCCTCATGTCCGCGTGTGACCTCGACACCACTTCTCAGAAGAGCACAGGCCCTGCTGTGGTAGCTGTAGAGCTGGGAGACATAGCAGAGATTCAGCTCATGGGGCAGCTGGGGCCTGGGGCTGCTGGGCCCCCAGGCTGGCCTGGGACGAATGCCCACGGGCTGCTGAGCTCAGGGCCTCCAGCCACTGCTGCTGCAGCTCAGTAGAAGGGGCGCTCAGGTACAAAGACAGCTGGGCCTGCTGCAGCTGCCACACGTGCCTGGCATCCAGTCTCTCTGCAGAGCCTGGCACGCTCACCCGGCAGCCGGAGAGGGGGATGGCATGGAGCAGCTGGCCGCCCTGCAGAAGAGTAGAGGAGCGTCAGCATGCTGGCCTCTGGAGTCCCAGCGTCCCTAAACACCATCTTCCAAGAGTGAGGGCAGAAGGGTGGTTCTGGACAGTCGGGGCAACAGAGGCCCTAGGGTCAGGTGAGCCACCCTCCAAGTGGGTTTGGTTCCAGGCAGCCTGGCGCAGACCTATATAGGCACCACGGACTTGAGGTTTTGGCTGCTGGAGCAGGGTGAGCGCCCACCCAAGTGCGGCCCAGTGGACAGGACCCACCTGGTTGCCTTCTTGGAGGTGCAGCATCAGCTCCCGGGAGTCATGCTCTGAGATGGCAGCCCACACCTTGCTCCATGCTGTGCCACCATCTGACACCTGCAGGGTGCCGCAGAGCAGGCTGGGTGTGGGGTCCTCAGTGCCTGGCTTCTGGGGACACAGAGGACAAGTTAGACAGACTCTCACTTGTCAGAGCCACTCTCCTTGGGGAGCATCAGGGCCGAGGTTCTGGGGGGAGAGAGGCAGGAGGGGGAGACAGACTGGACAAACGCTGGGGCCAGCCTGATCTTCCCCAGGGTCACTGCGAGGTCACTTGGGGTTGGGCTGCAGCCTTAAGGAAGTGAGATCACAAGAAAGGTCATGGGCTTCCCTGGTAGTCCAGTGGGTAAGGACACCACCTTGCAGCTCAAGGGGCGCCGGTTTGATCCCTGATCTGGGAGGATCCCATGTGTTGTGGAGCAGCTGGACTGATGTGTCCAACTACTGAGCCAGAGCTCTGGAGCACGTGCGCCCAGAGCTGGTGATCTGCAGCAAGAGAGGCCACTGCAATGGGAGGCCCACACAGGCCAAAGAACAAAGAAGGAAAAAAAAACGGAACAGTGGAGAACCAGAATGTGGCAGGGTTTGGTGATCTATCTGTGCACACACAAACACATACATCCCTCAGACACAACACCACACACACTCACACACACACACCCATACCACCCCCAACACCACACACCTCACACACCACACACACATTCATTCACTTACACGTCACACGCACCACACACACCCGTCTATTCCGACGTGTTTGGAGCAGTCATGGATGCAACCCTGAGGTCATTAGGAAGCCCCTCAGACGCACTTGGAGAAGCTGATCCCTGCCTGGATCTGGGACCTGGGTCTCCCAGACACAGCACTTAAGGTGCATGGATGAGGAGGCCAAGGGGGCTGGGCAAGGGGCCCGTATACCCATATACGGAAGTCCTAAATGCCACCCTCCCCCTGCAGTGTGACTGTGTGTGGAGATGGGTCTCTAAGGAGGTAATTAAGTTACAATGAGGTTATATGCATGGGCTCCAATCCAATATGACAAGTATCCTCATAAATGGAGATCAGGACACCCATAAAGAGAAGATCATGTAACAACCTGGGGAGAACACATCCATCGACCAACCAAGGAGAGAGGCCTCAACTGAAACCAGTTTGCTGATCCCTTGGCTTCAGAATCCCAGCCTCCAGAACTATGAAGAAATGAGTTTCTGTTGTTTAAGCTGCCCAGCCTGTGGTATTTGTTACACAACCTGAGCTGATTAATGCACCATGGTGCAAATGATTCCCAGATGATTCAGGGTGCAAATGATTCCCAAGCATTCAACTGTGACTAGA
The DNA here is from genome assembly GCA_022376925.1 of Tragulus kanchil. Classification (NCBI taxonomy): domain Eukaryota; kingdom Metazoa; phylum Chordata; class Mammalia; order Artiodactyla; family Tragulidae; genus Tragulus; species Tragulus kanchil. The sequence continues at coordinate 88,600,376 of JAIOJX010000023.1, read as the reverse complement.
TCCTAAGAAGCCCAACGCACGTGAGATATTTGGCATTCAGTTGCTGGCTGCCCACAGTGGCCTATGGCTCCAACGGAGCCTCATCAGTCCTGGTCCCAGGGAAGCTGATGGCTCTGGGAGCACAGTCTGTCAAGGCTTCTGGGGCCTTGAGTCTGGGAGGCTCATCAGACCCAGTCCACCCACCTCTGTGCTCTGCTTGGGCTCCGAGGGCTCCTCGAGGCTGGGGCTCAAGGAGATCACTGGCTGAGTCAGGAAACACTCTCTGCAGACACGGCTTTGCCTGCCGTTCTCAGCCTTGAACTCTGAGCACTTCCCACAGATGACCTGCAAGACAAGGGCACCTGTGACCCCACCAGGCAGGGGCAGAAGACTACCCAGAAGGAGGCTGGAAGGGCCACAGGATCAGAAGAGCTGTAATGGCATGTGGCGAGGGAAGGGCTTTGTCTGTGGGTCATGTGGATTAGAAGCCTTGTCCAGAGGACAGAGACTCCAAGGCTGGCCCCTGCTGGGCCTCCGGGACCTGCCTTCTTGCTCGTAGGGCCCAGAATTCAGGGGGTCTGTGTGCATGTAAAGAAGATTGGGACGGACTTCCCCTGGTGGTCCAGTGGGTAAGGACACCGCCTTGCAGTGCAAGGGGCGCCGGTTCGATCCCTGGCCTGGGAAGATCCCACGTGCCGCGGAGCAGCTGGACCGATGTGTCCAATCACTGAGCCGGAGTTCTGGAGCACATGCGCCCAGAGCCGGTGCTCTGTGACGACAGACACCACCGTGGTGGGAGGCCCACACGGGCCAAAGAACAAACACGGATGAAAATAGAGAAATGAAAGATCAATGGAAGTGGCCCGCCCGCCCCCAACCCGACCCCCCCCCAAAATAAATAAATCTTTAAAAAAAAAAAAAAAAAAGAAGATTGGGAGGAGGAACTAAGTAAGCACTCGGAGGTCCCGACAGCTGGCCTCCTCCCACTGGAACTCACCGCTCCACACAACTTGCAATGGTGCTTCCTTTTGGTGATGGAGTTGAAGCTCTCGCCGCAGCTGCTGCAGCCCTGTTTCTCTTTGTCACGTCTGGTCTTAGAGGACCCTCTCCTGGGTTCAGGCTGTTGGAGGCAAACTGCTGTAGTCAGCTTCCCAGCACGCATGTTGTGGCAGCTGTGTGATACACAGGCAACACACATGCAGGGCAAGAAAGCTGGATGTGCAGAAGGGAATTAAGCAGGGGCCGAATGGGCCACGGCCCCGGCCTTGGGGGGTCTGGGAGGCTCATCCAGGACCCAGTCCACCCACCTCTGTGCTCTGCTTGCTCCGAGGGCTCCTCGAGGCTGGGGCTCAAGGAGATCACTGGCTGAGTCAGGAAACACTCTCTGCAGACACGGCTTTGCCTGCCGTTCTCAGCCTTGAACTCTGAGCACTTCCCACAGATGACCTGCAAGACAAGGGCACCTGTGACCCCACCAGGCAGGGGCAGAAGACTACCCAGAAGGAGGCTGGAAGGGCCACAGGATCAGAAGAGCTGTAATGGCATGTGGCGAGGGAAGGGCTTTGTCTGTGGGTCATGTGGATTAGAAGCCTTGTCCAGAGGACAGAGACTCCAAGGCTGGCCCCTGCTGGGCCTCCGGGACCTGCCTTCTTGCTCGTAGGGCCCAGAATTCAGGGGGTCTGTGTGCATGTAAAGAAGATTGGGACGGACTTCCCCTGGTGGTCCAGTGGGTAAGGACACCGCCTTGCAGTGCAAGGGGCGCCGGTTCGATCCCTGGCCTGGGAAGATCCCACGTGCCGCGGAGCAGCTGGACCGATGTGTCCAATCACTGAGCCGGAGTTCTGGAGCACATGCGCCCAGAGCCGGTGCTCTGTGACGACAGACACCACCGTGGTGGGAGGCCCACACGGGCCAAAGAACAAACACGGATGAAAATAGAGAAATGAAAGATCAATGGAAGTGGCCCGCCCGCTCCCAACCCGACCCCCACCCAAAATAAATAAATCTTTAAAAAAAAAAAAAAAAAAGAAGATTGGGAGGAGGAACTAAGTAAGCACTCGGAGGTCCCGACAGCTGGCCTCCTCCCACTGGAACTCACCGCTCCACACAACTTGCAATGGTGCTTCCTTTTGGTGATGGAGTTGAAGCTCTCGCCGCAGCTGCTGCAGCCCTGTTTCTCTTTGTCACGTCTGGTCTTAGAGGACCCTCTCCTGGGTTCAGGCTGTTGGAGGCAAACTGCTGTAGTCAGCTTCCCAGCACGCATGTTGTGGCAGCTGTGTGATACACAGGCAACACACATGCAGGGCAAGAAAGCTGGATGTGCAGAAGGGAATTAAGCAGGGGCCGAATGGGCCACGGCCCCTGTCCAGCCTCACTCCCCAGAAGCGGCCCTGCTATCACATGGAGTGAGATTCCAAGGGGATCTGGAACTCTGTGCTTGGAATGACTTGGCCTCCACCAAGGTCAGTGACGTAATCTGCCGTGTCTGCCGAGATAACAGCCGGAACCCACACTGGGGGATATGGCAGCTGCTCTGCACAGAAGTCCAGTCACCGAGGGCCCGGGTGCCTGTACCGGCATCCAGCCAGGTGGCCCTTGCTTCCACCCTCTAGGCTTCCTTGGGTCCCAGAGCATGGTGCCTGCAGTTGCCCACCCAACACGTGTGAGGGCGCTCTCCTGGGGTGGAGGAGCCGGTCAGGGGCTGGACTCCCCTCTCTATCTCCTCTGATGCTGCCTGAATTTCCCACGAAGGAGGGAGTGATGAGTCCTTTTAGCAAGACAAGAGAAACAACAGGAAGTCACAAAACATAATGTGGTGTGTATTCAGAGAGATGAAAAGATCTTTAAGACAAGTCACAAGAACACTATAAAATACTTTCACTTTTTTGTTTTTGTTTTCTTTTACATTTAAACAAGTTATTTTGTGTAAGGCTTCTCAGAGAGATTTATAAGAACCACATCAAACTCCTTGGAGCAAAGAGGAATTGGGAGTGGCAGGCAGCAGTGGGAGAGAGGTTTGCATTTTATTTTATTGCTTTGCTTTTTTTTTTTTTTTATGTATTCCTTTTATAGTTGAACACATTTACAAAACTCAAAAAATCTGATGCAGTTTAAAACTAAGGAACCGATACATAAATCATGCATGGGAGATAGATGTCAAGGTGACATAGTGGAAGACTAAAGGTGTGCAGTTATGTTCTAAGAGAAACAAGCAAGTAGCAAAATAACATACAGAAGCATCTAATGTTTGTACCAAGTACATGCATGAGAAAAAGACTGGAAGGAAGCACACCCTGATGATCCTATTGGTTGTTTGAGGTAGAGTTACTCTTATTTGACTTTCTTATCTGGAGTATTTCAATTGTTCACCAAAAACAGCTTGTTGAAAGAGGAAGAAAACCAAAAAGAAAAAAAAATGCAGAATGCAAATCAGTCACTCCCTGACCAGCACTCCAAAACCCCCACCCCCACTTACACTCCCATAGAGCACTGTGAACCCTCTGCACTGTGGACAGCAGTTTGAGAGCTGGCAAAGGGAACCTACGTGATCCGCTCTGGCTGCCTACCCCCTGGCCACAGTGACATCATTTGTGTCTAGCACCCCACCCTGTGATGCAAGGGCTAGGGAGGTGAGCAGGAGACAGGCAGGAGTGAGGATGGAGTGGGCACTGACTACGCAGTGAGGCTGCAGTGGGGGCTCAGCAGTGCTATCTGACTAGTTTCCCCATCTAATTAGCAGTGCAAGTTAGGGGGCAGCTCCCAGGCCCCTGCCCTGCCCCCCACCACTTGTGAGACCCTGAACAAGTCACTTCTCCTTTCCCCGCCTGGCTTCCTCATCTGTAAAGTGGAGTAAAGAACAAAATGCAAAGTTGACATTGCTCCAGACTCATGAGGAGGGCTTGTTGGCTGTTATTTCTACTCCTGTGTGCCCCAAATTTCCATGATAAAAATAGGAACAAAAAGCTACAATATGCTTAATATAAACTCTTCAAGTTTAAGGAGAAACTTAAACTTGGTCGGGTGTGAGGGGGACAGAAAGGAGGGGTTTGGGCTGAATTGTATCCCCCCAAAGTCATAGTTTGCAGTTCTAACCCCTAGCCTTTGGAATGTGACTGTATTTAGAGGGACTTTAAAGAGGGGATTAAGGTAAAATGAGGTCACCAGGTGAGCCTTAATCCAATATAACTGGTGTCCTTAACAAGAGATTAGGACATGAATGTGCATGAGGAGGACTGTGCGAGGGCACAGGGAGAAAACGACTGTCTGTGCACCCAAGAGAGATGCCTCTGAACCAGAGACGAACAAGAGCCTCTCATCATACAGTCATATAGGGTCCAACGCAGTCACTGCAGTCCGGACAACACACCCAGGATGGGAGACAAGACGAGTCATCCTTTGTGTGGAGAAACAGGCCCCAAGACAGAGGCACATCTCAAAAGAATCCCAGAGGCCCCCATTCTGGTATCTTCCTATGCAGAGAGAAATACTCAAAGCGTTACCTTGAGCTATGTGTTCTTTGTGACAAGTAGTAATCCTCTACCAAGATGTATGCCTGACTCCATGTATGTCTTAGCTAAAAAATTCATTCATGTCCTGGCTCCTCCCCTCCCTCTTAGGATCTGTTTCTCAGAGCTATCTCCTGGGCTACAGTCCTCAGTAAGATCCCGAATAAGACTTAAATTCAATTCTTAAGTTATGTGTTTTTCTTTAAGTTGAGAGGCCTCAGGAGAAACCAGCCCTGCCAACACCTTGATCCTGGGTTTGCAGCCTTCAGAGCTGTGAGAGAGTGTGTGTCTGTGGTACTTTGTTAAGCAGCCTGAGCACACTAATTCTGGCCTATGCTTTCCAGCTCCACCGCCTCCTCTCATTGTCCCCACTGTGGATCCCACCATGTGAGGCCAGCACCGGCCACCTGGTACAAGGAGCCCAGAGACAGGCTGTCGCCTCTGAGGGTGACAGAAACACTATGCCCAACACCCTCCCCTTCCTCCTCCATCTCATGACCCCTGGCCCCATGGACACTGGGTGTAGGATGGCCTTGGGCCCCCTCTCAGTTTGTTCCATGCAGCTCAGGGTCACAGAGCCCTGTGGATGGAGGCACAGACCCAGCAAGAAACACTGATGCTCCCCTCAGCCACACGTCTTACCCAAGGCCACCCCTGCCTTCCGACACTGGCTGCCAGCCACACTGTAGCCCTGAGACACGTCTGTCTGCCCACTCAGGGCTCCTTCCTTGGAGACCATCTCCAGCAGGGGCTCAGACAAGAGGAGAGAAGGGAGGACCATCCAGGGAGTCTGCCAGCAGCCCAGCAGTCCTCCACTGACCTTCATGGTGACCCTGCCATTCCCACTGTCTAGGTGAGGACACCAGTGGCACTTGGGATGGGAGTGGTCAGCGACCGGTGGCTGTCTCCACTGTCTTGCCTTCACCCCTGACCTGTGCTGCAGAACCTCAGCTCTCCAGACCCTGAGAACAGTGCTGCACAATTGCTGAGAACACAAGGAGGCCACCAGGGCTTCCAGGGCATCCCTGAAGGGTTGAGGGTGGGCAGAGGGCTGGAGGGCAGGGCTGGCCCACAAGATGGAGGAGAGGCTACAGTGGGCCAGGGGTGTGTGGCCGAGAACTCGGCCTCTGAAGGTCAGCAGGGACCCTGTCCTGGCCAGAGGGACAGAGGGCAGTTCCCAGGGCAGGGCGTCGTGAGGCTGGGGCTTGGCAGAGCAGTTCTCCTGGCTTCCTTTGTCAGGCAGCAGCTCAGTGCTCAGACAGAGTCCAAGCTGGGTACCAGCCCCCTCGGTGCTGAGGACTGGGAGCCACTGTGGTCCACCCTTGACGTGGCTATCCCACACAGTTCCTGACACGAAGGGCTGGTGACCAGGTGGCTGGAGTGAGCCCACCTGCATGCTGGGGATAGCTCTTCTTGGCCAACCATACTTCCTTTTTGGATGAAGATACAGAATAGGCCAGCCAAAGGGGAAGGCTTCGTTTTCTCTGGGTTTGGAGACATTGGAAAGGCTGGGCCAACTCTAACCAAGAAGGTGTAGAACCATGGCTTCCCCAGGAACAGCCAAGTGACTCTCTCTACCCAAAGCACTTCAAACATGTGAGTGTGGGCCTGGGAGGGGGGTCTGTGCTGGGGCCTGTTGCACTCAGTGCGTTCTCTTCAGCAGATTCACTTACAAAGCAGAGAAGCAAGAGGAAAATTCAGGTTAAGAAGTGGGTCCCAAGAAGTGGTCCTGACAACCAGTCCCAGAAGATGGAGCCACACCCTTATCATCGATCCTGAAGGGCGTGGGTGCAGGCCTGTCCTGTGAGGCCTGGCCCCTCTGCCCCTTGCGGGCAGCTCTGTCCCAAGGCCCTGGAGTGTGGGCTTGGGCTGGGAGGGCAGTATGAGGCTTGTGCATGCTGAGGAAAGGGTGGCAGGGGTGGGGCCTTTCTCGGCATTGTGGAGGGGTATGGACGGAGGCCATGTGTGCCCACGGGGGCCCTGGGACCCTGGGAGGCCTTTTGGACTCCGACATTTCTGTGTTTCTGTGAAGAGAGATGCAACTTTTACAGAACAGGGAAGTCTTTGGATTCTGCAAGGCCCCCTTTGCAAAACTTCCTGGTTTAGTTTTTCTTAGGAAAGAGGGCTTGTGAGAACTGTGTCTGAGGACAACACCAGGAAATCAAACCAGCACACCAAGAGTGAGGTTACATTTCCTCTCCCAAGCACTTGCTGCCTCTGCTCTGGGGCCTCACAGGGGCTCTGTCTATCCACCAGCATGACTGGTGAGGGAGAAGGGACTAGCTTTCTTACTGAAAATCTAAGCCAGGACAGGGACACTTATTCCTTACGATGAGCAAGGCAGCTGTCCCTCCCCCTGCTTCTGCCCCAGGAAAGTCAAGTCACACCACAAGCTTTGGGGCCAAAGACTAGGTCCCTCACCTATCGTGCCTGTTTCTGCTTCCTAAAATGAGTTGACCTTCACATCCACCAACCCAGAACGCCTTGGGGATGGCAGGTTGTGCAAGGGCTAGGCTTCCCAGGGGCCCCAACCATACTTCCTTTTGGATGAAGATACAGAATAGGCCAGCCAAAGGGAAGGCTTCGTTTCTCTGGGTTTGGAGACATTGGAAAGGCTGGACCAACTATAACCAAGAAGGTGTAGAACCATGGCTTCCCCAGGAACAGCCAAGTGACTCTCTCTACCCAAAGCACTTCAAACATGTGAGTGTGGGCCTGGGAGGGGGGTCTGTGCTGGGGCCTGTTGCACTCAGTGCGTTCTCTTCAGCAGATTCACTTACAAAGCAGAGAAGCAAGAGGAAAATTCAGGTTAAGAAGTGGGTCCCAAGAAGTGGTCCTGACAACCAGTCCCAGAAGATGGAGCCACACCCTTATCATCGATCCTGAAGGGCGTGGGTGCAGGCCTGTCCTGTGAGGCCTGGCCCCTCTGCCCCTTGCGGGCAGCTCTGTCCCAAGGCCCTGGAGTGTGGGCTTGGGCTGGGAGGGCAGTATGAGGCTTGTGCATGCTGAGGAAAGGGTGGCAGGGGTGGGGCCTTTCTCGGCATTGTGGAGGGGTATGGACGGAGGCCATGTGTGCCCACGGGGGCCCTGGGGCCCTGGGAGGCCTTTTGGACTCCGACATTTCTGTGTTTCTGTGAAGAGAGATGCAACTTTTACAGAACAGGGAAGTCTTTGGATTCTGCAAGGCCCCCTTTGCAAAACTTCCTGGTTTAGTTTTTCTTAGGAAAGAGGGCTTGTGAGAACTGTGTCTGAGGACAACACCAGGAAATCAAACCAGCACACCAAGAGTGAGGTTACATTTCCTCTCCCAAGCACTTGCTGCCTCTGCTCTGGGGCCTCACAGGGGCTCTGTCTATCCACCAGCATGACTGGTGAGGGAGAAGGGACTAGCTTTCTTACTGAAAATCTAAGCCAGGACAGGGACACTTATTCCTTACGATGAGCAAGGCAGCTGTCCCTCCCCCTGCTTCTGCCCCAGGAAAGTCAAGTCACACCACAAGCTTTGGGGCCAAAGACTAGGTCCCCTCACCTATCGTGCCTGTTTCTGCTTCCTAAAATGAGTTGACCTTCACATCCACCAACCCAGAACGCCTGTGATGACCACCAGGGTGTCCCTTATAGCCAGAAAAGCAGGTGCTCTAGAAGTTGGTGCTAAATCTGGGGAGACTTTGCTGTCTGTCTGGGAAGCACCTGCCCCCAAGGGGGTGGCCCTGATGAGAGTATGAGAAAGAGAAGTGGGGGAGGAAGGAGAGGCAGACATGTGGGGGCAGTACTGACCCACCCACAGGAGACGTGCCCTTTTAGGAGCAAACCCCCTGTTAGGTGTCAGGCTGGAACCTGGCCTCCATGCATTCTTCTGAGCCTGGAACACTGAGGGAAGGGGCAGAGTGAGGGTACCCAGGAGAACCCCTTCTCAGGATTCAGGGAACAGCACGTCCCTGGTAGTCTAGGGTTACCACTGTCATCAGACTTCATGACTGTTAGGCCCAGTGGTTAATAATGATGCTCGCCTGGACTGGATACTCACTGCAGGAGAGGCACACACACATCTGGCTTCCTACTTAAATCTCCCAAACCGACACAGTGGGAGGGACTCAGGCATAGTGGCCTGGTCCTGTCAGGTTGGGGACAAGGACACAGGCTGTCTGACCCCAGACATGCCTTCTCTGCCCACACTGATGGAGCACCCAGAGGGCCAGGCACCACCTTGATGCATATTTTATCCAGGCGTATTTTATCCATGAAAAAGAGCACAAGTCTTCAGAAGAACTCAGCTGTGTAACCTCCACCCACCCCAAAGAATGGACATTTGGATCCCAGCAGGCTTGCCCTAGCTCTCTACCAACAGGCCCTAGAGGCCATCACAGTGAGGACCCAGGTCTCATGCAGCAGGGGAGGCTTACCCCTAAGCCCTCACCCTTAGGTCACCCTGGTCTGATCTCCCACCCATGACAATAGCTGAGGGGTTACTCACCCCTGTGGCACCCCCTCCACTGTTGGCCACCACTGCAGGCACCTCGGAGCTGGGGCTCATCATCTGGAAGGGACAGAGACAGTTTGCATGAGCAGAGGTTCCATGGCCACAGGACGACATCCTTTGCAGTGTTGGAACACCACCATTCCTTTGGGTCAGGAGAAAGACTGTCAGGACCTAGCGTTTGCTATGACTTTGGGAATCTGCTCCTCCCTGGCCTGGCTGGTAACTGAAGGCATCCCAAGAGAGTTATCATTTCCCATCTGTGGGTGGGGGAAGGCGGGCCGGTATGAAGCTCCTTGAGGCCATTGAGCCTGGGTGGCTACATCACACCACGTGAGGTGGCCCTGGGTTCTAGCTCCTTTCTCAGGTGTCCACAGTGATCTCAGTGCCCTGCCTTCTTTGGTCAGGCTCTGCCTCTGCACCAACTTTAACAGCAGGTGTGAGGTGGGACAGGGTGTTTCTGTTTCTAGGTCACCTCTTTTCAAGGTAGGGAACAGTACTTTTCCTGCCTGGGGATGACACAAAGTGTTCTTTCAAAATAGTCCAGAAAACAGACAAAATGGAGATTTGATGCAAATGTTAAGGGGAGAACGAGGTGGCCTGTGGGCCACAGACCGGTGAGGCCACTGAGAGGGCCAACCAGGCCTGGTGTCTGGGACTCAGAGCTGTTGGGCCAGGCTGGGCTTCAAGGATGTCTCTGAGGCACAGAATCAGGAGAGGATCCTCACTGAAATCATGTTTGGTTGTGCCCACAGAGAGGGGATGGCCAAGGCCTAGGGTGGCCTATCCAGCTGTGGGTGGGGATCCTTCCTCCCTGCTCCCCCCCAGGCCCGGGGACAGCTCCCCACTGAGAGCAAGCTGCCCTGCTGACAAGATCACAGGTCCCAGTGCATGTGAGAGGACAGTGGCTCACCAAGGCCTGTCCTTCCCTCCCTCTCATCTGAGTGCTGGGCATGCCTGAGAGGTGCAGGGGTCCCCAGCTGGATCTCTCCATCCTTGGCAGGGGAGGCTTACCTAAGACCTTAGGTCACCCTGGTCTGATCTCCCACCCATGACAATAGCTGAGGGGTTACTCACCCCTGTGGCACCCCCTCCACTGTTGGCCACCACTGCAGGCACCTCGGAGCTGGGGCTCATCATCTGGAAGGGACAGAGACAGTTTGCATGAGCAGAGGTTCCATGGCCACAGGACGACATCCTTTGCAGTGTTGGAACACCACCATTCCTTTGGGTCAGGAGAAAGACTGTCAGGACCTAGCGTTTGCTATGACTTTGGGAATCTGCTCCTCCCTGGCCTGGCTGGTAACTGAAGGCATCCCAAGAGAGTTATCATTTCCCATCTGTGGGTGGGGGAAGGCGGGCCGGTATGAAGCTCCTTGAGGCCATTGAGCCTGGGTGGCTACATCACACCACGTGAGGTGGCCCTGGGTTCTAGCTCCTTTCTCAGGTGTCCACAGTGATCTCAGTGCCCTGCCTTCTTTGGTCAGGCTCTGCCTCTGCACCAACTTTAACAGCAGGTGTGAGGTGGGACAGGGGGTTTCTGTTTCTAGGTCACCTCTTTTCAAGGTAGGGAACAGTACTTTTCCTGCCTGGGGATGACACAAAGTGTTCTTTCAAAATAGTCCAGAAAACAGACAAAATGGAGATTTGATGCAAATGTTAAGGGGAGAACGAGGTGGCCTGTGGGCCACAGACCGGTGAGGCCACTGAGAGGGCCAACCAGGCCTGGTGTCTGGGACTCAGAGCTGTTGGGCCAGGCTGGGCTTCAAGGATGTCTCTGAGGCACAGAATCAGGAGAGGACCCTCACTGAAATCATGTTTGGTTGTGCCCACAGAGAGGGGATGGCCAAGGCCTAGGGTGGCCTATCCAGCTGTGGGTGGGGATCCTTCCTCCCTGCTCCCCCCCAGGCCCGGGGACAGCTCCCCACTGAGAGCAAGCTGCCCTGCTGACAAGATCACAGGTCCCAGTGCATGTGAGAGGACAGTGGCTCACCAAGGCCTGTCCTTCCCTCCCTCTCATCTGAGTGCTGGGCATGCCTGAGAGGTGCAGGGGTCCCCAGCTGGATGCTCAGTAAAGGTGGGCATGAGGAGACCATGGGGACCAGCTTCCTCCCAGACACCAGTGCTTTGGAAAGAGCCTGGGTTGCCCCATGTGTGCTAACACTCACAGAGGGTCTAGAGTGAGGGGAATTCTCATCCTGGCCAAAGGAGCCGCTGAAGGCCTTGAAAGTCTGGCTGTTCTGCTTGTGCTTCTCGATGGTGGCCTCAATGACCTGAAACAAAACCGCAAACAACAAGGACCCTTAGAGAGCATTCCAGGAAGGTGAGGATGGGGTCCTGTGATCACTGCACTTTCACCTGACCACAGTCTCACATTTCGGCAAAAGCCCCACTAGAAGATGAGGAACGAGGCTCAGGGAGGGATATGACCAGCAATTGACCAGGTCCCCACCCCTTGGGTCCCATCCCACATGTAGGGCTCCAAGCCTAAAGCAGACACTCTCTGGAAACATTTAATATGGATTTGAGTCTGTGTCTCCATTTCTTACAATAGCATTCCCATCTAATATCTGTTTGAATTTCCTTTTTCTCTTTTCACTCAGTTTCTGTTCTATGAATTTTGTAAGCCACAATTCCTATAATGGTTAGCATTTAGCTCAGCAGTGATCTGCCAACCCCGCTCACTGCCTTGGCCCCCAACTCTGCCTTGGTCCTCCTGACCTATGTCCCCATTATGGCCGCCTCTGAGCTGAGCCTGCTCTGGCTGCCCCATAATGCTGTCTGGCTTGTCACTGGAAACACAGGCTCCATCCTGGGAGTCAAACTGCTCATTACACACAGCGGGCCTGTGGGCCACAGACCGTGAGGCCACTGAGGGGGCCAACCAGGCCTGGTGTCTGGGACTCAGAGCTGTTGGGCCAGGCTGGGCTTCAAGGATGTCTCTGAGGCACAGAATCAGGAGAGGATCCTCACTGAAATCATGTTTGGTTGTGCCCACAGAGAGGGGATGGCCAAGGCCTAGGGTGGCCTATCCAGCTGTGGGTGGGGATCCTTCCTCCCTGCTCCCCCCCAGGCCCGGGGACAGCTCCCCACTGAGAGCAAGCTGCCCTGCTGACAAGATCACAGGTCCCAGTGCATGTGAGAGGACAGTGGCTCACCAAGGCCTGTCCTTCCCTCCCTCTCATCTGAGTGCTGGGCATGCCTGAGAGGTGCAGGGGTCCCCAGCTGGATGCTCAGTAAAGGTGGGCATGAGGAGACCATGGGGACCAGCTTCCCTCCCAGACACCAGTGCTTTGGAAAGAGCCTGGGTTGCCCCATGTGTGCTAACACTCACAGAGGGGTCTAGAGTGAGGGGGGAATTCTCATCCTGGCCAAAGGAGCCGCTGAAGGCCTTGAAAGTCTGGCTGTTCTGCTTGTGCTTCTCGATGGTGGCCTCAATGACCTGAAACAAAACCGCAAACAACAAGGACCCTTAGAGAGCATTCCAGGAAGGTGAGGATGGGGTCCTGTGATCACTGCACTTTCACCTGACCACAGTCTCACATTTCGGCAAAAGCCCCACTAGAAGATGAGGAACGAGGCTCAGGGAGGGATATGACCAGCAATTGACCAGGTCCCCACCCCTTGGGTCCCATCCCACATGTAGGGCTCCAAGCCTAAAGCAGACACTCTCTGGAAACATTTAATATGGATTTGAGTCTGTGTCTCCATTTCTTACAATAGCATTCCCATCTAATATCTGTTTGAATTTCCTTTTTCTCTTTTCACTCAGTTTCTGTTCTATGAATTTTGTAAGCCACAATTCCTATAATGGTTAGCATTTAGCTCAGCAGTGATCTGCCAACCCCGCTCACTGCCTTGGCCCCCAACTCTGCCTTGGTCCTCCTGACCTATGTCCCCATTATGGCCGCCTCTGAGCTGAGCCTGCTCTGGCTGCCCCATAATGCTGTCTGGCTTGTCACTGGAAACACAGGCTCCATCCTGGGAGTCAAACTGCTCATTACACACAACGCATCCGTCCTGCCAGTCATGGAGAGAAAAGAGACATCGACCCTTGGAGCTGCCAGCCAGTAGAGATTCTCCCCAAGGTGAAGGCACGTCCCTGGACACCCATGTCCAAGCCTTTATGTTTGTTTGCTGAGGAGTCCCACATAAGAGAATGGATTCAAAGTTTTATGGAGTTTGAAGGCACTTATAAGCTCGGTCACTCCATCACTTCAAGGTGGGCAACATCTGAGGGACCACAGGGCCATGCCATCCCTTGCTCCAGTACAAAATGGCCACACTGCTCAAGAATTTGGTCATTTGGTTACTTTGAAACTTTAGGAGCTCACCTGAATCCATTCTTTCTTCTCTTCTTCTGTCCTATAAAAGCCAAAACAGTATTTTATTAATTTTGTATTGATATGGACTATAAACCTCTGATTCCTCTCAACCCTGCAGCCCATGTCTGAGCTGCTCACCACCTGGAAGTACAGCTCAAGGCCCCACGGGTTCTGGAATACAGCGGCCAATGTCACCAGGTGCCGTCAGGTTGAGTGTGGCCAAGTAGAGTTAGGTATGGCCATGTGGGTTCAGCTGGGTTCAGATGGAGTCAGGTGTGACCAGATGAAGTCAGGTGTGGCTAGATGTGGTTAAGCTTGGTATGCAGAGTCCTCTGTAGTGGATATAAATCAACACCTTCCTGGGCCACAGAGGGTCACAGATGAGCTCTCCCATGCACTGTCACAAGTCAGAGTGAGAGCCTAGTGCCATCTTACAGGGTAGTGTGACAATCACCACCAAAATTTAAAACGGACATGCCACTCATTGGTCAGAAAGTCCACTTCAAGAATCTGTCAGATGGACAGGACAACACATCTGTACAGAGCTTGGTTCATAGACACTGGTTGCAGCATCATTTGCAACAGCAAGACCCCATCCATGGGAACCAGCCAATGATCATACTGGAAAAGTATACTGACTTAGAAAATGGTGCTCATGTATAGGATGATTTCTGATAAATTAAATGGAAAAAGCAAGATGTAGAGAAGACTAGACAAACAGTGGTCATATGTGATTTAAAAAAAAATAGATATATATGTATAGGGACATAAATTCCAGAAGGACACTTCAGAGATGGCTAAAAACATCTTCTGAGGGTGTGATTGAGTTCCCTTTAGTACTGTTAATATTTTAAACCACAAATAAGTCAGTAAAATAAATATGGGAAAACACATTGAAATATTATCTGGTTTAGAAAAGGAAGACACCTGCTAAAATTTCAGGTCAAACACATTCCCACAGTGACAGACACTGAGGCAGCCAAGCCTACCGTGTCTGTAGCTCCAGGGATCTTTTCTTTCCAGTTATGATGAATGTGTGGGCTGCATTTGACTTGACGATATCCTGCACCTAGGGGCACACAATGAAGGACAAAAAGAACACAGCATATCACTTAGCTGGCCCTGGACTGTGGACTCACTCTTGCAGACCTGGAAATCTTTCCCCAAGAAGGGGAGGAAGTGACCCAGTGGGTATGCAGGGAAGGTGCTCAGCTTAGGGTCAGGGTCGTTGCAGGCCACTGCATGAGTCAGTCTGTGGGGAAGGGTGGACCACCCACCTGCCCAGGCAGGGCTAGGACCACTCATCTGCTGTTCTTGGAAAGGTGCCAGTCAAATCTGTCTGCTCTCAGGGCTTCCCAGGAAGTCAGTGTCTGTGTCTTTCCCCACAAAGATACTCCTAGGTGAGCCCTCCTGACACACAAGGATGTGGTTAAGCTTGGTATGCAGAGTCCTCTGTAGTGGATATAAATCAACACCTTCCTGGGCCACAGAGGGTCACAGATGAGCTCTCCCATGCACTGTCACAAGTCAGAGTGAGAGCCTAGTGCCATCTTACAGGGTAGTGTGACAATCACCACCAAAATTTAAAACGGACATGCCACTCATTGGTCAGAAAGTCCACTTCAAGAATCTGTCAGATGGACAGGACAACACATCTGTACAGAGCTTGGTTCATAGACACTGGTTGCAGCATCATTTGCAACAGCAAGACCCCATCCATGGGAACCAGCCAATGATCATACTGGAAAAGTATACTGACTTAGAAAATGGTGCTCATGTATAGGATGATTTCTGATAAATTAAATGGAAAAAGCAAGATGTAGAGAAGACTAGACAAACAGTGGTCATATGTGATTTAAAAAAAAATAGATATATATGTATAGGGACATAAATTCCAGAAGGACACTTCAGAGATGGCTAAAAACATCTTCTGAGGGTGTGATTGAGTTCCCTTTAGTACTGTTAATATTTTAAACCACAAATAAGTCAGTAAAATAAATATGGGAAAACACATTGAAATATTATCTGGTTTAGAAAAGGAAGACACCTGCTAAAATTTCAGGTCAAACACATTCCCACAGTGACAGACACTGAGGCAGCCAAGCCTACCGTGTCTGTAGCTCCAGGGATCTTTTCTTTCCAGTTATGATGAATGTGTGGGCTGCATTTGACTTGACGATATCCTGCACCTAGGGGCACACAATGAAGGACAAAAAGAACACAGCATATCACTTAGCTGGCCCTGGACTGTGGACTCACTCTTGCAGACCTGGAAATCTTTCCCCAAGAAGGGGAGGAAGTGACCCAGTGGGTATGCAGGGAAGGTGCTCAGCTTAGGGTCAGGGTCGTTGCAGGCCACTGCATGAGTCAGTCTGTGGGGAAGGGTGGACCACCCACCTGCCCAGGCAGGGCTAGGACCACTCATCTGCTGTTCTTGGAAAGGTGCCAGTCAAATCTGTCTGCTCTCAGGGCTTCCCAGGAAGTCAGTGTCTGTGTCTTTCCCCACAAAGATACTCCTAGGTGAGCCCTCCTGACACACAAGGATGGAAATCTTAGAAGAGCCAGGAGCCTCACTGCTCTGCAGGGGTTTCTGAGGCCCTAAGGGGTAGATACCTTGGATCCACAGGCATCCGAAACGAGGGGCCATCCCACATCCCCTTAACCCCACATTCCCTCAGTCCTTGGCTGGATGTGGCCCACAGGCTGGCCACTGTCAGAAGGGGTTTTTTTTTTTTTTTGGGGGGATCATGAATATAAATCTTCACTTTTCAGAATAACTAAATACTTTGATTTAGCCAGTATTTTGGGAGTGCCTGTTAATTCAAAGCACTCCCCTACAGGAGAGGGGAGCTGATTCCAGCTCCAGTGGTCCCACAGCACAAGACACAGCTGGACTCAAGGAACAAGGACAGTAAAGACAAAGGGCTGTCTGGATTTTGAGTACAGATGTCTGCAGAACCTTATCTGGGCTCCAGATTGGTGCAGGAGTGGAGAGAGCATAGAACCAAGGGCCAGAGGACAGGCAGAACGGGCACCCCATTGGTATTCACCTCAAGCTTCCCTTAGAGTCTGTAAAGGGGTCCTGAGTCCTGACTTTCCAGGGGACAAGAGACAGGCTGGTGCTTTCACTGCCCTTCAGCCTGCCAACATGAAGCCAACATGCACTGGCAGGTAGGCCAAGTGGAGGGACAGGGATCCTGCCCACCAACTGCATCAGGACAGAAGTAAGGCTCAGAGAAGCAGGCAGGTGACCAGTTGCACAGCAGTGAGTGGCTAGAGCCCTCTGTCCCTACGCCTGCTCTGTGCTTTCCCAGGGGAACAGATTGTGTGTGGGGTGCTCACCCACCTGGAGGCCGGAGATGTCCATCTTTTCCCGGACGCTGAACTTCTGGCCCATAAGCCGCAGTTTGGGCACACAGTAAAGGATCATGCTGTTGAACTGGGACAGGGACGGGCAGGCATGGAATGAGAGGCAGCTGATCCCAAAGAGGAGCACCCTAGGGAGGAGGGGGGCGTGGCTTTGGCAGTGGTGGGCAGGACTAGGTGGGGCTGGGCTGAATGTGGGCATGGTGAGGGCATGCTAGGGGTTGGGCTGGAGGTGTAGTTTAGCGACTGGGTGTCAATCTGCAGCTGGTTGAGCCTTGGCTGAGTGAAGGTGTGACTGAGTGACTGGCTGGGCCAGGGTGTTGTATCAGGGCTGACTGGGTGTAATGTGTCAGGGTCGTGGCTCTGCAGCTCGGCTGGGCAGGACTGGGCAGGGCTGGGTGTGACTGGAGGAGGGCTCACCAGGAAGAGGTGGCGGTCCTGGGTCGTGCCATTCTTGGCCGACAGCTTCTGGATGTGGCCCTCCTTGATGAGCTCGTTTGCAGGGTTGACGATGTCCTCCTCCCCACCCAGTCTCTCGTACACCTCTAGAAGCTTGTGCATTTTCTCCTAAGAGAGACACGGAGCTCAGGCAGCTGCACAACTGCAGGGACTGGAGGCCTGCCAGGGCTGGAGACCCAGGGACAGCATCCCTAAGAGCTACAGCTGACTCAAGGAACAAGGACAGTAAAGGGGCTGTCTGGATTTTGAGTACAGATGTCTGCAGAACCTTATCTGGGCTCCAGATTGGTGCAGGAGTGGAGAGCATAGAACCAAGGGCCAGAGGACAGGCAGAACGGGCACCCCATTGGTATTCACCTCAAGCTTCCCTTAGAGTCTGTAAAGGGGTCCTGAGTCCTGACTTTCCAGGGGACAAGAGACAGGCTGGTGCTTTCACTGCCCTTCAGCCTGCCAACATGAAGCCAACATGCACTGGCAGGTAGGCCAAGTGGAGGGACAGGGATCCTGCCCACCAACTGCATCAGGACAGAAGTAAGGCTCAGAGAAGCAGGCAGGTGACCAGTTGCACAGCAGTGAGTGGCTAGAGCCCTCTGTCCCTACGCCTGCTCTGTGCTTTCCCAGGGGAACAGATTGTGTGTGGGGTGCTCACCCACCTGGAGGCCGGAGATGTCCATCTTTTCCCGGACGCTGAACTTCTGGCCCATAAGCCGCAGTTTGGGCACACAGTAAAGGATCATGCTGTTGAACTGGGACAGGGACGGGCAGGCATGGAATGAGAGGCAGCTGATCCCAAAGAGGAGCACCCTAGGGAGGAGGGGGGCGTGGCTTTGGCAGTGGTGGGCAGGACTAGGTGGGGCTGGGCTGAATGTGGGCATGGTGAGGGCATGCTAGGGGTTGGGCTGGAGGTGTAGTTTAGCGACTGGGTGTCAATCTGCAGCTGGTTGAGCCTTGGCTGAGTGAAGGTGTGACTGAGTGACTGGCTGGGCCAGGGTGTTGTATCAGGGCTGACTGGGTGTAATGTGTCAGGGTCGTGGCTCTGCAGCTCGGCTGGGCAGGACTGGGCAGGGCTGGGTGTGACTGGAGGAGGGCTCACCAGGAAGAGGTGGCGGTCCTGGGTCGTGCCATTCTTGGCCGACAGCTTCTGGATGTGGCCCTCCTTGATGAGCTCGTTTGCAGGGTTGACGATGTCCTCCTCCCCACCCAGTCTCTCGTACACCTCTAGAAGCTTGTGCATTTTCTCCTAAGAGAGACACGGAGCTCAGGCAGCTGCACAACTGCAGGGACTGGAGGCCTGCCAGGGCTGGAGACCCAGAGGGGAGTGGAACCCTGCCTGCAAGTGTGGACCAGAACCAAGATGGGACCACGAACCCGTGGCCAACCCAGTGGGAGAGGAAACACAGTGACACTCAACATCGGCACTGAAGAATAGAAGTTCACCTCGCGGAGGGTATTAATAACTATTGAATCATAACAACAGCTAGCACCATTGCTGTGTGCCCTGCCCTGTTCTACACACTGTGTATTCAACACACATAGTGTCGATAACTTCATTCTAGCCTGGGTTCTGTGAGGCAGATCCCATTATCGGTCTCAACCTATAGACCGAGAAACTGGAGGCACAGAGAAATCAAGTGAGTTCCTGGAGGTGCTTCAGCTAGAGAACCGGGATTAGCTCTCTGAGCCTCCAAACTGCATGCCAGCACCTTCTATGGGGAGGCAGTGATGGCCTTTGGGTCAGAGGAGATATGTTGGGCCCCTCTTGTGGTAGCCTTACCCAATTTCCTGCTGCACCCTCAGATGGCCCAGGGTCATGATAAGACCAGACCTCTGCCTATGCTCAGGTCTCTCTTTCTGACCTTGAGACTGGTTGTGTGGTCATATGGTCAACCAGATTCCAGGGATGTGAGGGGAGAGGATAAGCAGTTCATTGCTCCAGCTCTGGGCCGAGAGGAGCCTGAGGCAGGGATGAACGAGTGAACACAGCAAAACGCAGAGCTGAGCCTAAGGAACATTAACCCAGCAACAAGGAGAGTGGATTCACCAGGCTAGAGCAGCCACTGCCCTTGGACCTGACCAGCGTTAGCCTGCATGCCCAGGAAACAGGCTGGTTTGGTTGGCCCTTCTGTTTCGGGATGGAAACATGTGGTAGATGTGGGCATAGGAGCAGAAAGGGGAGCCCAGCATAGCGAGTGAGGAGGAGCAGGCAAGGCAGGGCCAACGGGCCTTGTGTGTGCTGGGGGCTAGGTGTGCAGACGGCATGTGGAGAGCATCTGTGTGCTCCTGGGAGGCAATGGCAGGTCAGGGGAGTTCCGAACAGGGAGTGACAAAGTAAGCAATCTACAGAAGGCTCTGAGTAGAGAAAGGTGGATCAGACCAGTGAGACGAGGTGGGGAGGCTGCTGTGGTGGTCCAAGTTGAGGAGATTAGGAGTAGACAGGTGGAAGCATGAAGAGGCTCCTGGGAGCACACACTGACCAGCCTTCCCCTGCACCTGAGAAGCGTGTCCCAAAGCCCTCACCAGACTTGGACTGAGAACTATGCATGTACACATGTTATAGTGGGACAAGAACCCATCCAATGCCCCTCAGAGATGTAGGCCTACAGTGGTTCCCCAGAGGCCCATGGGCTCCACATAAGCTCATGACCATGGAGTTCCATCAAGCAGCTCATTTTCCTTCAATGAATTTAGTATTGGGGAGAAAAAAACGGGGAAATTAGATTAAAAAGAATCCAGGGTGAAATATCACCTGTTTAGGTTGATGTGGGTGCCCCAAAGCAGGCCTGACCTCAGGCCTATCTTGTCTGGGGGCTCCAGGCCCAATCCTGGGGAAAGGCAGGTGGTGAGAACACAGGACATGGACCACACAGAGCAAGAGCCACCCCCCATACCGGCAGCCCGTCTCTCATTTCTTGCTTTTGAGAGACGTGGGGTCAAAGAAACATTTCACTTTCTTTTTCCTCTCAAAAATGACACTGCCCATGTGAAAGTAAACAGGTCTTAGAAACCCCGGAGGGAGAGGATAAGCAGTTCATTGCTCCAGCTCTGGGCGAGAGGAGCCTGAGGCAGGGATGAACAGTGAACACAGCAAAACGCAGAGCTGAGCCTAAGGAACATTAACCCAGCAACAAGGAGAGTGGATTCACCAGGCTAGAGCAGCCACTGCCCTTGGACCTGACCAGCGTTAGCCTGCATGCCCAGGAAACAGGCTGGTTTGGTTGGCCCTTCTGTTTCGGGATGGAAACATGTGGTAGATGTGGGCATAGGAGCAGAAAGGGGAGCCCAGCATAGCGAGTGAGGAGGAGCAGGCAAGGCAGGGCCAACGGGCCTTGTGTGTGCTGGGGGCTAGGCGTGCAGACGGCATGTGGAGAGCATCTGTGTGCTCCTGGGAGGCAATGGCAGGTCAGGGGAGTTCCGAACAGGGAGTGACAAAGTAAGCAATCTACAGAAGGCTCTGAGTAGAGAAAGGTGGATCAGACCAGTGAGACGAGGTGGGGAGGCTGCTGTGGTGGTCCAAGTTGAGGAGATTAGGAGTAGACAGGTGGAAGCATGAAGAGGCTCCTGGGAGCACACACTGACCAGCCTTCCCCTGCACCTGAGAAGCGTGTCCCAAAGCCCTCACCAGACTTGGACTGAGAACTATGCATGTACACATGTTATAGTGGGACAAGAACCCATTCAATGCCCCTCAGAGATGTAGGCCCACAGTGGTTCCCCAGAGGCCCATGGGCTCCACATAAGCTCATGACCATGGAGTTCCATCAAGCAGCTCATTTTCCTTCAATGAATTTAGTATTGGGGAGAAAAAAACGGGGAAATTAGATTAAAAGGAATCCAGGGTGAAATATCACCTGTTTAGGTTGATGTGGGTGCCCCAAAGCAGGCCTGACCTCAGGCCTATCTTGTCTGGGGGCTCCAGGCCCAATCCTGGGGAAAGGCAGGTGGTGAGAACACAGGACATGGACCACACAGAGCAAGAGCCACCCCCCATACCGGCAGCCCGTCTCTCATTTCTTGCTTTTGAGAGACGTGGGGTCAAAGAAACATTTCACTTTCTTTTTCCTCTCAAAAAATGACACTGCCCATGTGAAAGTAAACAGGTCTTAGAACTGAGGGAACCAGGGCTGGGTAGGGATCGTTATGTCCTGGGGAGCTGGCTCACTGAGAGGGCACCTCACCTCATCCCAGGTTGTAATGTGGCTCTGGGGCTTTCAGAGGTTTTCAGTAAAGCCAAGAATTTGGATTTTTCTGCTAGATGTCCTGGTCTATAATTCTGACTTAGAAATCCTTACACCATTTCCAGGCAGTGTGCAGGCCGAACAAGGGCTGTGAAGACAGGGCCAGCTGGCTCAAAAAGCGTTGGTATATGCTAGGAGGCCTCCCCATCTGCAGACCTAATTGCTTGGAGATTTAGATCAACAAGAGGACTCCGTCTCCTCCACCTTCGGGCTGTATTTGGAGGTGGGGCCTTTGGTAGGTGATTAAGTTTAGATGAGGTCATGGTCATGGGGTATAAGAGGGAAATCATGATGGATTAGAGCCCTAATAAGAGACACACCAGAGAACCTGCTCTCTTTCTGCCATGGGAGGACACAGTGAGAAGGTGGCTGTCTCCAAGCCAGGAACCAAATCCGCCAACACTTTGATCTTGGACTTCCAGCCTCCAGAATGGTTAGGGTAAATGTCTAGTGTTGAAGTGGATGAGTCTACAGTACTTTGTTATAGCAGCCCCAGCTGACAGAGCTTCAGTGAATGGATGAACAACCGAATGAGGCTAAAACTGAGAGGTAATACTAAAGTGTGCCAGGCCCCACCCTGCGCTCTCCCTGACCTCAACTGCTGGCTCCTTGGGCACCTTCCAGGAATGCCCACACTCACCATTTTCCTAATGGCCGCGTTGGAGTGGTTGGCAGCTGTGGAGATGAGTTCCAGGG
This sequence comes from Tragulus kanchil, assembly GCA_022376925.1. Classification (NCBI taxonomy): domain Eukaryota; kingdom Metazoa; phylum Chordata; class Mammalia; order Artiodactyla; family Tragulidae; genus Tragulus; species Tragulus kanchil. The sequence continues at coordinate 88,578,334 of JAIOJX010000023.1, read as the reverse complement.
ACCCTGCAGGAAGATGGCAGAGTCAAGCTACTGGGCACCAGGTGGCTCACACAGGTCGTCACCCACGAGGCTTATTGCCGCTTCTGCCCTACTCCCGCCCTTTCCCAAGGCTGTACCAGTGCTCATGAGAACTGGCCCAAGGTGGGGGAGAGAAGCCTTGCAGACACATCCCCTTAGTTGGGGGTCTTCCAGGGCTGGCGTCCCCTTCCCCTGTGCAGATCCTGCCCCATGCTGCCCACCAGCTGCTGCCCGTGCACCAGGCACAGCCTTGCCAGCCCCACAAGGTCCTCCGTGAGCCCTAAGCTCTGCCAGCCCATAGCATTTCCCTCCACAGACTCATCATCCACTCCTCACACTTCAGTGGGCAGGGGTGGGTTTCCCTTACACTCACACACTCAGCCACTTCCTTGTTTAGGGGTCACTTGGAACTCTCTCCTTCTCACTCTCTGTCTCTGCCTCTCTATCTCTATCTTTCTGTCTCTGACTCTCTGTCTCTCCTGATGTGGATTTTCAGCAGGACCCCTGACTCCCACTGCCCCACCAGCTCACTTTCTGCATCCTTCCAGTCTGGGGCGTCCTCTGGGAGCCTCTTCAGATAGTCCTTGAGCAGTAGCTCATAGCAGGGTAGGGCTCACTTTGCACCCCAGTATTTTTTCCAAGAGGATCCCCACCTTCGGGCTGTATTTGGAGGTGGGGCCTTTGGTAGGTGATTAAGTTTAGATGAGGTCATGGTCATGGGGTATAAGAGGGAAATCATGATGGATTAGAGCCCTAATAAGAGACACACCAGAGAACCTGCTCTCTTTCTGCCATGGGAGGACACAGTGAGAAGGTGGCTGTCTCCGAGCCAGGAACCAAATCCGCCAACACTTTGATCTTGGACTTCCAGCCTCCAGAATGGTTAGGGTAAATGTCTAGTGTTGAAGTGGATGAGTCTACAGTACTTTGTTATAGCAGCCCCAGCTGACAGAGCTTCAGTGAATGGATGAACAACCGAATGAGGCTAAAACTGAGAGGTAATACTAAAGTGTGCCAGGCCCCACCCTGCGCTCTCCCTGACCTCAACTGCTGGCTCCTTGGGCACCTTCCAGGAATGCCCACACTCACCATTTTCCTAATGGCCGCGTTGGAGTGGTTGGCAGCTGTGGAGATGAGTTCCAGGGACCCTGCAGGAAGATGGCAGAGTCAAGCTACTGGGCACCAGGTGGCTCACACAGGTCGTCACCCACGAGGCTTATTGCCGCTTCTGCCCTACTCCCGCCCTTTCCCAAGGCTGTACCAGTGCTCATGAGAACTGGCCCAAGGTGGGGGAGAGAAGCCTTGCAGACACATCCCCTTAGTTGGGGGTCTTCCAGGGCTGGCGTCCCCTTCCCCTGTGCAGATCCTGCCCCATGCTGCCCACCAGCTGCTGCCCGTGCACCAGGCACAGCCTTGCCAGCCCCACAAGGTCCTCCGTGAGCCCTAAGCTCTGCCAGCCCATAGCATTTCCCTCCACAGACTCATCATCCACTCCTCACACTTCAGTGGGCAGGGGTGGGTTTCCCTTACACTCACACACTCAGCCACTTCCTTGTTTAGGGGTCACTTGGAACTCTCTCCTTCTCACTCTCTGTCTCTGCCTCTCTATCTCTATCTTTCTGTCTCTGACTCTCTGTCTCTCCTGATGTGGATTTTCAGCAGGACCCCTGACTCCCACTGCCCCACCAGCTCACTTTCTGCATCCTTCCAGTCTGGGGCGTCCTCTGGGAGCCTCTTCAGATAGTCCTTGAGCAGTAGCTCATAGCGAGGGACCCTCTGCACGGGCTCCAGCATGTGGTGCTGCAGGGTCAGGTTTCCACACACCTCCTCCTTCTGTGGGGGAGATAGACAAGGTGTGGAGCACCTGGAGCACACATGTGGCTCTCAGGCTCACTCCACACTTTCAGCTTCTGGAGCACCCATACCCAGTTGACTGTAGACCACATTTTACCCAGAGAAAACTGAGGCTTGGAAAGGCTGAAGGATGGAGGCAGGAGCTGGACCCCAGGCAGGCCTGCTCCAGACCCAGTGCTGGCCCTTCTGTACACAGCCTCAGTGGAGACTGTTCTGCAGGGACAGCAGAGAGGACCCAGATGCAAGTGAGGGGGTGAAGATGAAGGTTAAATGGGAGAATGAAACACTCAGATAGAATCAGGGCTATCGTCTCTGGGAAGGGACAGGAATGCTGAGAGATGTAGGCGGATCCAGGACTCTACACCAAGAAATCCTGAGTGACCTGATTACAGTGGGACCTGGGGAAAACACAGAAAGTATTTAGGGGCCACCCCAAATCCCAACCTGGCCTCCAAAGCCTCAGTACAGAGGGGCTCCATGGCCATTAACCATCCAGGTACAGTGAGGAATGTAGTCACATGTGTTCATGTATGAACATGTGTACAAGTATTATATGTATGCATGTGTGTGCATGTGGCTCATACTTAAAGTATATTTTTTAAAGAATTGCTTTATTTAAAATTGGTGAATATGGCTAATTAAACCCCCAAATTTTGTATGGAAAACAAAATCATAAATAAAGTTAAAAAATAAAAGGTCAATGGAGAAAAATAATTTGCAACACATTTAACAGTTAACAGTTGGTAGTCTTAACATATAAAAACCTCATGAATCAGTAAAAAAAAAGACCAACAGAGCAGAGGACAACAGCTACCAGAGCTGCAAACTGTTTGCAGAAAAACAGAAAGAAAGAATTGATGCAATATTTCCCTAAGTATTTGCTCTAGCCCTTGAGGGATGCTGTGGAGGGAGACTGGCATTTTGATTCTGGTCCCATCGAATACTAATGTGTGACGACACAGATCACACAAACGTTTTGAGCCATGATTTTCTCCTTCATGAAATGAGAATGATGATTTGTCTCTGGGAGTTATTTGAAAGATCAAAGCATCAGCAGAGCATCTGGATACATCCCACAATTTTGCTGATTTCCTCCATGAAACACAAAGCCATCACTGTGTCCATGAAGCAGGGTGGGGGGCACCTACCTGGATGCCTTGGATAATGTCTTTAAATACCAGTGAGCGCTGGGTCCAGGTGCTCACCAGCTCCATGGCCCGGTCGAAGTTCTTGACATATTCACCATACATCTTGAGGAATGGGGCCAGCTTCTGCAAGATGTCTCCAAGCCGGGGGTTCATGTCCCTTCACCGGGGAGTGAGGTCATCAGACAGGTAGCTCCAGTGAAGGGCCGGGGTGGGAGAGGGACTTCACAGGGAGCTATGAGACAATGGCTTGACTCCCAGCTCTGTGTGGCAGTGGGCAAACTGGTCACCCTCTCTACGCCTTATTTTCCTCCCTTGTATCACATGGGATGGAAAATGGTGTATTGTCTTGAGGATCATATAAAGTTCTTCAACAGTGGAGTCACAGAACCATTGCTCAAAACCAGGAGTTGTTAGTAATAATGGAACCACTTTAATGATAAGTCACCATTCTCAAAGAGCATCAAGAAAACCTCATTCTATTTCTATATAAGCAACGGTTAAGAACAATGGGACAATCTAACTCTGGTAATATCATGTGTGTGCATGTGGCTCATACTTAAAGTATATTTTTTAAAGAATTGCTTTATTTAAAATTGGTGAATATGGCTAATTAAACCCCCAAATTTTGTATGGAAAACAAAATCATAAATAAAGTTAAAAAATAAAAGGTCAATGGAGAAAAATAATTTGCAACACATTTAACAGTTAACAGTTGGTAGTCTTAACATATAAAAACCTCATGAATCAGTAAAAAAAAAGACCAACAGAGCAGAGGACAACAGCTACCAGAGCTGCAAACTGTTTGCAGAAAAACAGAAAGAAAGAATTGATGCAATATTTCCCTAAGTATTTGCTCTAGCCCTTGAGGGATGCTGTGGAGGGAGACTGGCATTTTGATTCTGGTCCCATCGAATACTAATGTGTGACGACACAGATCACACAAACGTTTTGAGCCATGATTTTCTCCTTCATGAAATGAGAATGATGATTTGTCTCTGGGAGTTATTTGAAAGATCAAAGCATCAGCAGAGCATCTGGATACATCCCACAATTTTGCTGATTTCCTCCATGAAACACAAAGCCATCACTGTGTCCATGAAGCAGGGTGGGGGGCACCTACCTGGATGCCTTGGATAATGTCTTTAAATACCAGTGAGCGCTGGGTCCAGGTGCTCACCAGCTCCATGGCCCGGTCGAAGTTCTTGACATATTCACCATACATCTTGAGGAATGGGGCCAGCTTCTGCAAGATGTCTCCAAGCCGGGGGTTCATGTCCCTTCACCGGGGAGTGAGGTCATCAGACAGGTAGCTCCAGTGAAGGGCCGGGGTGGGAGAGGGACTTCACAGGGAGCTATGAGACAATGGCTTGACTCCCAGCTCTGTGTGGCAGTGGGCAAACTGGTCACCCTCTCTACGCCTTATTTTCCTCCCTTGTATCACATGGGATGGAAAATGGTGTATTGTCTTGAGGATCATATAAAGTTCTTCAACAGTGGAGTCACAGAACCATTGCTCAAAACCAGGAGTTGTTAGTAATAATGGAACCACTTTAATGATAAGTCACCATTCTCAAAGAGCATCAAGAAAACCTCATTCTATTTCTATATAAGCAACGGTTAAGAACAATGGGACAATCTAACTCTGGTAATATCATGGGAAAACAGCACTGCACAATAATGAATGGTTTGGATAGGGATTTAGAAATGCATTAAAGGAGCCGAAAATATATTAATATATCAGACTTTAGAACTGTGGGGGATTTATCCTAAAGAAATTATTGAAAAGAAGGAAAAATGGCAGGTGCACAAAGTCATTCTTGAAGCTTTATTAGGAACACACACTCAAAGGCTCACTACCTGTGAAAACATAGGGTGGACTTCCTGCACCGTTACTATACAAGGAGTGTCTGTGTGCTAACAGTCTCTCCAGGGTCTCAAGGGAAAGCTATTTCGAGCAGGTGTGCACTGCATTAGCCAGAAAGTCAGTCCAGCCCTGAGCTTTAACTTCATGGCTTTGGGCACAGTATAACCTGCTCCGCAAGTGGAGCATGTCCTTCTAAATATTTACAAACTGACTCGCATGCTCGCTTAGCCTTGCAAGTGCAGGGATACCCTCCAGTCAAGACCCTGGCCTCTGTGTTTTCCCTGGCCTGGCTATAGCTTAGAGAATGGACTCTTGGGGATACCACAGGCCTTGCAGCTGAGCCATCCCTCTGCTACTGATGAACAGAAGCAGCAGAGGGAGAGAGGGACAGCCCTCTAGGGACACTGTTGAGGGAGAAAAACATCTCATTTTAAGAAGTGTATTATATACTGAAAGAGGAAAAATAAACCAACAAGCACTGGTGTTTACAGACATCAAACCTCATTTAAATTCCACAAAGCTGTGGTTTGGTGGTTTTAGTCACTAAATTGTGTACAACTTTTGGATCCTCTGTTCAGGGGATTTCTCATGCAAGAATACTGGAGAGGGTTGCCAATTCCTTCTCCAGGGGATCTTCTTGACCCAGATTGAACTTGTATCTCATGCCTTGCATTCTCCTGAATTTCAGGCAAATGTTTCTACCAACTGAGCCACCAGGAAAGCCCTAACAATTCCTTTTACAGTAGCACCTGCTCCATGTGCTCAGTTGGGTCTGATTCTTTGCAGCCCCATGGACTGTAGCCTGCCAGGCTCCTCTGTCCATGGAATTCTCCAGGCAAGAATACTGGAGTGGGTTGCCATTCCCTTCTCCAAGGGATCTTCCTAACCCAGGGGTTGAACCCAGGCCCCCTGCATTGCAGGCAGATTCTTTACCATCTGAGCTATCAGGGAAGTCCTGAAGGGATTAGCAGCCTTCTCCAATATTCTTGCACGCGGGGTTCCATGAACAGAAGAGCTTGGTGGGCCACAATCCCTGGGGTTGCAACAAGCTGGACACGAATGAGTGACTAACAAAGCCCTGAGAAAGTATTAACATCTCTTTAATTTGCAGATGAAGAAGCTAAGACACTGAGAGGCCATGGGGTCACGGTTGGCCTAGGACTCTGTACAAAGAGAGCCTAGGACACTAGGTTCCTCAGGTGCCTCCTGGTTTGGGGGCATGCAAACCCGATTTAGAGGCTACTTAGGGAGTATTCAACAAAACCACTGCAACAGGATCATCATGACCATCAACCTCCAAAGGCATTGGAGCCAAACTCCCCGAAAGATGTCGGCCCCTCCACTTCTTGGGCACCCTGAGCAGCACTTACCACTCCTTCATGATCCGTGCCTGCAGCTCAGGCAAGAGGAACTGCCCGTGGAAGCGATAGATGGAGGAGATGTTAGAGAAGATGCCTGTGGTGACTTCTGAAGGGATGCCTGCTTCTGTCAGCCGGGTGCAGAAAACCTAGGCATGGAAAAGCCCTCGCAGTGGTCACTGAAAGTGGGTCACTGCGGATGGTTACCATTATGCTTCTGCTACAGATAGGGGTGCTCAAGAGAGGCTGCCACTGCCTTATGTTTTCTTAATAAAACTTAGACTTCATCCAACTGGTTCAGAGAACCAGGTTGGTTCTTAAAGCAAGCTTACTAATGGTTAAGATTTGGAGGTGAGGCAGGGACAGACCCTCTAGACTGGGACAGACCAGCTTCCTTCCATCTACCTTTCATGGGGAATGGATGGTCCTGATTTCCTTTCTCTGCTTTGTGAGATACAAACAGAAGCACCATTTGCCAAAACCTGATTTCCACTGGAGCTTTACTTCCTGTGCTCATAAACCCCATGTTGCCAGGTGAAGAGGGAGAGCTCCACTCACTGCCAGAGGGCATTTACATGCTCAGATAATTTAACTGCCATGAAGAAAGTCACCCTCCCAAGGTGACTGGACAAGATCCTTGCTCCAGACCCACAAGTTCTGAAAGTAGAAACTAAAAATTTCTGAAGGAGACTTAAATGTGTCCATATTTTAGTATTCCTGTCAGTCATACTTCAACTGCAAGGCTCAGCCAATGCTAAGATAGAAAGTTTGCCTCTGAAACTGTCCACTGAAACTCTGGCAGTAGACAAAGGGAGGCCCCGAGCCACGAGAGTTACCTGGTCTAGCAGGTGCAGCCGCTTCACATAGGTCTCCTCCGTGCAGGAGCTCCTGGGCGATCTGGAGCAGCTTCTGAGGCTCAGAGCACTATGAAGAGAAGAGCTGTAACTCACCTCAGGGAGATGAGTTTGGGGGAGGCAGCATCTGACAAAGGCTCCCCACTGCATATCAGGATGACCAGGACCCCCCAGAGACCAGAGGAAGCTGCTGGAACTGGGATGTGGGGCTCAGTTCTCACAGATGGAATTTCTAGGGAATTTATGGGGAAGACACAATAGTTTCTACCAATCCCCTCAAATCTGTTGCAGCCAAGAGAAAATTCTCTTCTCTCGGGGCTTTGACTGCAGAGCAGCTGCAATAGCCACATCAAAATACACTGTGGAGTGACATCAGCAAGATGGCAAATTAGAAAGCTGCAGGCCTTCCCAATAGACACATGAAAAGATGCTCAACACTGTCAATTATTAAAAAAAAGTAAATCAAGACTATAATGAGGTATCATCTCACACTGCTCAGAAGGGTCATCATTAAAAAGTCTGAAATAAGAATGCTTGGGTGGGTGTGGAGAAAAGAGCACTCTCCTACACTATTGATGGGAATATAGATTATAACCAATATGGAGGGTCCTCAAAGAACTAAAAATAGATTTGCCATATGATCTTGCAATCCAACTCCTAGTGACAAAACAATAAGGCAGGGACAGACCCTCTAGACTGGGACAGACCAGCTTCCTTCCATCTACCTTTCATGGGGAATGGATGGTCCTGATTTCCTTTCTCTGCTTTGTGAGATACAAACAGAAGCACCATTTGCCAAAACCTGATTTCCACTGGAGCTTTACTTCCTGTGCTCATAAACCCCATGTTGCCAGGTGAAGAGGGAGAGCTCCACTCACTGCCAGAGGGCATTTACATGCTCAGATAATTTAACTGCCATGAAGAAAGTCACCCTCCCAAGGTGACTGGACAAGATCCTTGCTCCAGACCCACAAGTTCTGAAAGTAGAAACTAAAAATTTCTGAAGGAGACTTAAATGTGTCCATATTTTAGTATTCCTGTCAGTCATACTTCAACTGCAAGGCTCAGCCAATGCTAAGATAGAAAGTTTGCCTCTGAAACTGTCCACTGAAACTCTGGCAGTAGACAAAGGGAGGCCCCGAGCCACGAGAGTTACCTGGTCTAGCAGGTGCAGCCGCTTCACATAGGTCTCCTCCGTGTGCAGGAGCTCCTGGGCGATCTGGAGCAGCTTCTGAGGCTCAGAGCACTATGAAGAGAAGAGCTGTAACTCACCTCAGGGAGATGAGTTTGGGGGAGGCAGCATCTGACAAAGGCTCCCCACTGCATATCAGGATGACCAGGACCCCCCAGAGACCAGAGGAAGCTGCTGGAACTGGGATGTGGGGCTCAGTTCTCACAGATGGAATTTCTAGGGAATTTATGGGGAAGACACAATAGTTTCTACCAATCCCCTCAAATCTGTTGCAGCCAAGAGAAAATTCTCTTCTCTCGGGGCTTTGACTGCAGAGCAGCTGCAATAGCCACATCAAAATACACTGTGGAGTGACATCAGCAAGATGGCAAATTAGAAAGCTGCAGGCCTTCCCAATAGACACATGAAAAGATGCTCAACACTGTCAATTATTAAAAAAAAGTAAATCAAGACTATAATGAGGTATCATCTCACACTGCTCAGAAGGGTCATCATTAAAAAGTCTGAAATAAGAATGCTTGGGTGGGTGTGGAGAAAAGAGCACTCTCCTACACTATTGGTGGGAATATAGATTATAACCAATATGGAGGGTCCTCAAAGAACTAAAAATAGATTTGCCATATGATCTTGCAATCCAACTCCTGGGCCTATGTCCAGACAAAACAATAATTTAAAAAGATACACATACCCCAGTGTTCATGGCAGCACTGTTTATCATAGCCAAGACATGGAAACAACATAAATGTTCACCAATAGATAAATAGGTAAAGAAAATGTGGTACATATATACAGTGGAATATTACTCAGCCATTAAAAAGAATGAAATAATGCCATTTGTGGCAACATGGACTAGAGAATATCATACTAAGTGAAGTAAGTTGGACAGAGAAAGACCATATGATATCACTTATTTGTGGAATCTAAACTGTGACACAAATGAACTTATCTATAAAACAAAAACGAACTCACCAGACCTAGAGAACAGACTTGTGATTGCTGAGGAGGAGGGTGGGGTGTAGGAGGGATGAACTGGGAGTTTGGGATTAGGTAAACGCAAACTACTACATATAGAATGGATAGACAACAAGGTCCTAGTGTATAGCACAGATATAATATATATATGTATATATATTATATATTATATCACTTTGCTGTACCATAGAAATTAACGCAACATTGGAAATCAACTATGCTTCAAGAAAATAACTTTAAAAAAGAAAGCTGACCCTCCTTCCCTAACATAGACATGGAGTTAACAATATACAAACAAGAATACCTCTGTGAAATCTCAGGTTATTGGTTATTTTTCAGATGCCCAAATTCCAGCAAAAATTTACAAAGAAATAGGGAAACATGGTGTGATTAAAGGAACAAAATAAAATTCCAGAAACCAACCCTAAAGAAACATAGATCTATGAGTGGCCTATAAGCAATATTAAATACCTGTCATATAAATGTTCAATGAGATGCAAAGAAAAAAGGAACACAAATAGATAACTAAGGGAAATCAGGAAAGTGATGCAGGAACTAAATGAAAATGTCAATAAAGAGACAGAAACTCTTAAAAACAGCCAAACAGAAATTCTAGAGCTGAAAATTGCAATAGCTAGACTGAAAAGTTCAAGATAGGTCATTTGAAATTATCGTCAGAGACACAAAAAGAAAAATAATAAAGAAAAGCAAAGAGAGTGTAAGAAACTTATGGAATATAATCAAGTTGACCATATGTGCATTATGGGAGTCCCAGAAGAAGAGTGAAAGGAGTAGAAAGCTTACTTGAAGAATTAGTGGCTGAAAATATCTCCAAAATGAAATAGACATACAAATTCAAGTAGCTCATGGAATTCCAACTGGGACAAATCCAAAGAACCACACTGATCCATTATTAAAGGTCCATTATTACAAAAAAAAAAAAAAAAAAGGTGGGAGACAGTGAGATTCTGTATTTCAAGTGCTGAAGTGGAAAAAAAAAACCTGTCAACCAAGAATACCTTATTCAGCAAAGCTCTTCTTCAAAAATGAAGAAGAAAGTAAGACTTTCCCAAGTAAACAAAAGATAAAGAGTTCATTGCCACTAGACCTGTTATACACGCAATGCTAAAGGAAGTCCTTTAAATTCTGCAAAGATGGTAGATAGCAACATGAAGCTGTACTAGAATATAAGATTCTTCAATAAAAATAAATGCATGAACAATCCTGCAGGGGTGCTGTGGGACAGCCTGGAGGAGTGGGATGGGGGGGACTGGGAGGCAGGTGGAGGAGGGAGGGGGCCAGGGATATACATATGACTAATCTGGGATTATACATATCTGTAAACAACAAAATTCTGTAAAAATAAAAAATAATAATTATTATAATTTTAAAAAAGTAAATGTATGAACAAGTATAGTAACCCATAGTATCATAATTTGTGGTACAAAATAATGGAAAAAGGTCAAAAACATTTAAAATCTATAAATCTATGTGAAAGAGAATTCTATACATATAACTATGTAATTTGTGACATCACAGAGTATCTAGGAGAACTATCAAGGAGTACAATTTTGCATATTATTAAGTTTTATTAGCTTAAAAGAAATATTTTATGTAATTACAATTGGAAAGAAAAAAGATAACTAAGGGAAATCAGGAAAGTGATGCAGGAACTAAATGAAAATGTCAATAAAGAGACAGAAACTCTTAAAAACAGCCAAACAGAAATTCTAGAGCTGAAAATTGCAATAGCTAGACTGAAAAGTTCAAGATAGGTCATTTGAAATTATCGTCAGAGACACAAAAAGAAAAATAATAAAGAAAAGCAAAGAGAGTGTAAGAAACTTATGGAATATAATCAAGTTGACCATATGTGCATTATGGGAGTCCCAGAAGAAGAGTGAAAGGAGTAGAAAGCTTACTTGAAGAATTAGTGGCTGAAAATATCTCCAAAATGAAATAGACATACAAATTCAAGTAGCTCATGGAATTCCAACTGGGACAAATCCAAAGAACCACACTGATCCATTATTAAAGGTCCATTATTACAAAAAAAAAAAAAAAAAAAAGGTGGGAGACAGTGAGATTCTGTATTTCAAGTGCTGAAGTGGAAAAAAAAAACCTGTCAACCAAGAATACCTTATTCAGCAAAGCTCTTCTTCAAAAATGAAGAAGAAAGTAAGACTTTCCCAAGTAAACAAAAGATAAAGAGTTCATTGCCACTAGACCTGTTATACACGCAATGCTAAAGGAAGTCCTTTAAATTCTGCAAAGATGGTAGATAGCAACATGAAGCTGTACTAGAATATAAGATTCTTCAATAAAAATAAATGCATGAACAATCCTGCAGGGGTGCTGTGGGACAGCCTGGAGGAGTGGGATGGGGGGGACTGGGAGGCAGGTGGAGGAGGGAGGGGGCCAGGGATATACATATGACTAATCTGGGATTATACATATCTGTAAACAACAAAATTCTGTAAAAATAAAAAATAATAATTATTATAATTTTAAAAAAGTAAATGTATGAACAAGTATAGTAACCCATAGTATCATAATTTGTGGTACAAAATAATGGAAAAAGGTCAAAAACATTTAAAATCTATAAATCTATGTGAAAGAGAATTCTATACATATAACTATGTAATTTGTGACATCACAGAGTATCTGCGAGGGAGAACTATCAAGGAGTACAATTTTTGCATATTATTAAGTTTTATTAGCTTAAAAGAAATATTTTATGTAATTACAATTGGAAACATATATATATAATATACACAAGAGGCAATGAGAAGGGAGACAAAGTACAGTATTACCAAAAAAAAAAAAAATCAATTAATAGAGGAAACCAGTAAGAGAAGAACAAAAAAGTTATAAAACGTATAGAAAACAATGAGTGGGGAAGGAACAGAGGGTGGGAGGTGTAAAGGAAGTAGCATGAAGGCCTGTGCTATCATAAGTGAAGAAAATAGCTATAGTCATTGCTCTGTGAGAAAAGGAGATCCTTCAGGGGTGCTGTGTGATGGTCGGGAGGGGTGGGAAGGGGGGGATATACATGTGACTAATCTGGGAACATGCATATCTGTAAACAACAAAACTCTGTAAAAGTTAAAAGCAAAATAAAGGTTTTAATACAAAAATAAATAAATAAATACCTTTCAATTATATGCTACCCACAAGAAACTCAGACTTCCCAGGTGGCTCAGCGGTAAAGGAATCTGCCTGCCAATTCAGGAGACACAGGAGATAGGGGTTTGATCCCTGGTTTGGGAAGATCCCCTGGAGGAGGAAATGGCAACCCATTCCAGTATTCTTGGCTGGAAAATTCCATGGACAGAGGATCTTGGCAGGCACGGTTCATGGAATTGCAAAGAGTCAGACATGAATAAGCGACTGAGCACACAGAATAAGCTCCCTTTAGATTTAAGGACATACATAGGCTGTAAGTGAAAGATGGTTCGTGGAAATGGTCAACAAATAGAACAAGAATGGCCATACTTGCATCAGGCAAAATGGACTTTAAATTAAGGCGAAATGGACTTTAAATTAAAAAAATCTGACACAATACAAAGAAAGACATAAAAGGACCAGTTCACTAAGAAGATATAAAAATTATAAATATGCATCAAACCTCATAGCTTCTAAACATATGAAGCAAACTTCGACAGAATTGAAGAAAGAAACAGATTACAACAAAATAACAGTAGGAAACTTATCAACTTTCTGTACTGGATAGGACATGTGAAATATCAATAAAGGAGCAGGGGATTTGAATAACACTGTCCAAATGAACCTAGCAGACATGTGCAGATTACTCTGTCTTATGGCAGGACGCCACCTGTGCCTCTCTTGAGACCTAGTCACTTGCAACTTACCTATGCTGTTCTCCCATGCCCAGGTGGTCTCTCTAAGCCAGGGCTGTCAGCTTTACTTCCATGTCCCATGACTCCCAATGTAGAGCCCATAGCCCAAAATGCCAAAGGGACACAGATGAGCTTTCTCTAACACCAAGCCACCACGTGTGGGTGCACTGCTTCCTCAGGCCATCTGCAAGGGGCTCTACTCCCATGCCTGGGCTCCCTTCCTGCCTCTGCCTCACCCCATGGGCAACCCTGGGATTTCCCTGTTCATAAAACAACGTGATGGGGTTTCCCTGGTGGTCCAGTGGGTAAAGAGTCTGCCTTGCAGTGCAAGGGGCACCGGTTTGATCCCTGGCCAGGGAAGATCCCATGTGCCGCGGAGTGGCTGGACCAGTGTGTCCAATTACAAGCCATGCTCCTGCAGCACATGTGCCCAGAGCCGGTGCTCTGAAATGAGAGAGGCCACTGCGGTGGAAGGCTCACAAAGGCCGAAGAATAAAGATGGATGAAAACAAATAAATAAAAAAAGTCAGAGGCCAAACTTAAAAAAAAAAAAAAGGTTACGATCATGCTGCCTTCTTCCTGGGGGTTCTGCAAGGCACACAGCAAGCACTGGTGAAGAGTGCTGGTGGCAGCGCTGTTTTCATTAAGACTGTGCCACTGGAGCTGAGGCCTGGGAGTGAGGTCTTTGCCTGGTGTGTCAGGGAGACCTCTGCCTGTGAGGTCCTGCCCTAGGACTTGTCCACCAACCCATTGCAGGGGCTTCTTTGAGAGTGGTGTCTGAGTGGGCACCCTCCTACTGGCACCAGCCCTGAGTGATGGTCCTGTAAACCTTAAATATCCTCCGAGGAGAGCCCTGCAGCCCCTGACACTTGGTACAGGAAGGTGACCTACCTTGGCTGGATCCATGTCAGCCTTACAGGTGCTGTTCTCAGGGTCTGGCTCCTCACTGCTGCCCTCGCCTGCATCGCTATCAGCCTCCTCCTGTGGGACCTTGTCGCCCAGCGTTGTTCCTGGGTGCAGCCCTTTGATGGTGATACCTGAGCCCGCCTCGCCGCTGTCTTCACAGAAGTGCTCGCCGACCACGCTGCAGGACGGGCTGTCTATCCCGCTGTCCCGGTTAGGGATCTTAGTGCTGCTGAGATCACCCATTTGGCTCACGTCCCCAGCAGAGGCCTGGCTGCCAGGGCTCCCAGATGCAGGGTCACTGCAGTGAGCGCCAGGCCCAATAAGGAGTGCTGGGAGCTTCCCTGGATCTGTGTTTGGTTGCTCCAGGGAGGAACTATTAGGCCCAGCATCTGGCTCCTCCTGGGTGGTATGTGGGGCTGGGTTCGTTGAGGACCCCCCTCCTGGCTCCATCCTCAAAGCTAAGATCTCTGAGCTCTGTAAGGGGCTGCTTGGGGGCTTCCTGTCGGAAAGAAATGAGCACAGTGAGTGCCAGATGGGCTGTGGACCAGCACCCGGGTGGGGTCCTCTGGAGAAAGTCAACGCAGGGCTATGTGTGAGCACCCCAGTCAGCCTCAGTTGGCTTTTGGGTAATGACAAATAGAAAGCATTTTATTTTAAAAATAATTTCTTCCTTAAAAATAAATAAGGAAGAGAGAGAGGGATGGAGGGAGGGAGAGAGTGAGAAAGAGAGAAAATGAGAAAGGAAAGAAGAAAAAAGGAGGAAAGAAGAAAAGAAAAAAGAGAGAGTGAAAGAAAAAGAAAGGTGAGAGGGAAATGAATCCTGTAGCTTGAAGCTGCCCGCTCCTCAATGAGGTAAAAATGCAAATGCATGCATACTGCACCCAGTGCAGGTGCTCTGCAACGAGGGAGGCCACTGCAATGGGAGGCCCATACAGGCCGAAGAATAAAGATGGATGAAAATAAATGAAAAAAAAAAATCAATAAAAGAGGCCAAAATTAAAAAAAAAAAAAAGATACTGGATAATGGTTTCATTAAAAAAAAAAAAAAGCATGCATAAAATGATAGTGATAACCATTCTGAGAACAGTGGCTCTCTTCTGCTTGGGCATCGACAACACTCTGTCCTACAATATGGCCCTGATGCTAGGCAGGATCCCCACCATGACCCTCCTTCAACATCATTGTAGATATTCTGCCTGAGAGGTGACCTGACATTCCAGAGACCTGGGGGCTGAGGAGGCTGGATCTGGGTCCCAAATTCCTCCTTCTGTTACGTACTCACTGGAGCTGCTTCGTGCTCTCACATGGTGCCTCTTCTGGAAAGCCTTGTGGAGGAAACGCCCCTTCAAGTGTCAGTCTAGGTGCACAGAGAGGGTCAAAGGTGAGACTAGACTGTGGGGGATGGGAATTCCGACACATCTTCTACTTGAAGCCACAGTGGAGCTGCAGGGGAAGACAGGGACCAGGAGCAGCTGTCACTGACTCCTGGGCAATAGGCAGGTTACCTGAGGCCGGCAGACTGGGCAAGGGCGCTGAGGTGAAGCGTGGGGGCCAGGCTCCCTGCTGGCTGCCTTCCGGTCCTTTGGGTTGGCCTGCCCAGGGGCTGGGAGATTTGCTGAAAATCTTTTTCTTGCCCAGCAGTCTTGAAGTGGAGCTGTTCAGGAGGTCCTAAAAAAAAATAAAAAGATGAAAGGAGAATGTCACTACCTTCTCAACTGGCACTTAGAGCAGCCTGGTGACAGGCCTTGTCCTCCAGGCAGAAGATGCAAAGGTAGCTTCAGGCCACTGCGCAGTGCAGGGGACTCCGGGGCGGGTCACAGAGGCCGGTGGCTGGATGGAGCAGGGCTTAGCTCCTGACCCCCAGCCCAGAGGGGCACCAGTGGCAATGTTTGTGGCGTGTAGCAGTTTCTAGAGCCTGGCTTAAAACGGGCCAGAGGCATCTCCACATGCCCTCCCGGACACACGCATTCCTTGAGCTCACATACTCAGCTCTGCTGCTAGTGGTTTCTTCACATATTCCCTTCCTTCCATGCTAAGCCAAAGAGCCTGGGGTGCAGGCTCTCCTCCCCTTAACACACACAACCAAAAGGGGTCCCGTAGCCCGCTCCTCGCCACCCACGCAGTAGAAGGGTGTCCGGACAGAGTGTGCTCAGAAGAGAAACCTGAGCCACTCGGCATGCTTGTGGCCAGAGGGCTGCTGAGGCCCCAGGAGCCCCACCATGACCCTCCTTCAACATCATTGTAGATATTCTGCCTGAGAGGTGACCTGACATTCCAGAGACCTGGGGGCTGAGGAGGCTGGATCTGGGTCCCAAATTCCTCCTTCTGTTACGTACTCACTGGAGCTGCTTCGTGCTCTCACATGGTGCCTCTTCTGGAAAGCCTTGTGGAGGAAACGCCCCTTCAAGTGTCAGTCTAGGTGCACAGAGAGGGTCAAAGGTGAGACTAGACTGTGGGGGATGGGAATTCCGACACATCTTCTACTTGAAGCCACAGTGGAGCTGCAGGGGAAGACAGGGACCAGGAGCAGCTGTCACTGACTCCTGGGCAATAGGCAGGTTACCTGAGGCCGGCAGACTGGGCAAGGGCGCTGAGGTGAAGCGTGGGGGCCAGGCTCCCTGCTGGCTGCCTTCCGGTCCTTTGGGTTGGCCTGCCCAGGGGCTGGGAGATTTGCTGAAAATCTTTTTCTTGCCCAGCAGTCTTGAAGTGGAGCTGTTCAGGAGGTCCTAAAAAAAAATAAAAAGATGAAAGGAGAATGTCACTACCTTCTCAACTGGCACTTAGAGCAGCCTGGTGACAGGCCTTGTCCTCCCGGCAGAAGATGCAAAGGTAGCTTCAGGCCACTGCGCAGTGCAGGGGACTCCGGGGCGGGTCACAGAGGCCGGTGGCTGGATGGAGCAGGGCTTAGCTCCTGACCCCCAGCCCAGAGGGGCACCAGTGGCAATGTTTGTGGCGTGTAGCAGTTTCTAGAGCCTGGCTTAAAACGGGCCAGAGGCATCTCCACATGCCCTCCCGGACACACGCATTCCTTGAGCTCACATACTCAGCTCTGCTGCTAGTGGTTTCTTCACATATTCCCTTCCTTCCATGCTAAGCCAAAGAGCCTGGGGTGCAGGCTCTCCTCCCCTTAACACACACAACCAAAAGGGGTCCCGTAGCCCGATCCTCGCCACCCACGCAGTAGAAGGGTGTCCGGACAGAGTGTGCTCAGAAGAGAAACCTGAGCCACTCGGCATGCTTGTGGCCAGAGGGCTGCTGAGGCCCCAGGAGCCAAGCCCCCAAACCCAGCCCCTGTGGTAGCCTTCTGCACTCTTGCCTTCTAGTGCAGTCAAGTTTCTTCTGAGCTAAGCGACACCAAAACCCATGCAGGGTGCACATAGCATCGGCTGCTGCCACATTCCTGGAGAGCTTTATGGGGAGGAATATCAATATTTCTAAACAAAAAATGCATGCTTTGCTGCATTCTTCTCATAGCACAGGAGATAAACTCCAGTTTTCAGAAATAAGACATGACACTGAAGTAAAAATATGCCTGGAATGCAGGCCACACCCTCAGCTTTGGGGTGTCCAGTGCAGCCGTGGTGCCAGGGTGAGCCTGCTGCAGCCACACCTCGGGGACTCTTGCTTCTGGACAAGGTGGAATAATAGAAATTGGAGCTACTCACACACCTGAAACAACTAAAGCATGGTTAAAGCGTACAAAACAATAGCTTGAGAGACACCTTACACTAGGTAGCAAAGTGCAGTGCTCCTATGAGGTGGAAACATGTGCAGTGAGCCCTCTGTAACCCCAGCTTCCTGCCTGGAGAAGGGGATTCCAGGTGGGTCACTGAGTGAGGAGACAGAACTGGGAGTCCAGGAACACCAACGCAGATGGAGGTCACAGGGTAGAGAACTAGAGACAGAGAGCTGCACAGAAAGCTGACAAGGGCCCCCAGGGAGGACTCAGTGCACTTGCGAGGAAACTACAAGACTGGAGAAAGAAGAGCTTGAGAGGATCAGAGGGAACATCACCTAGTCCTCACACAAGACAGGGAATAAACCTGTTTCTGCCAACCAGATTGAAAACCCTGAAATCCACAGGAACTTAGAGAACTTGGAAGGGTCAGGCCTCAGTGTGGGGCATAATTAACCCCACAGTGAGTTCTGCTCAGGTCTCACCTAACAAATACTGATGAATTTTAACAGGAAAGTCCCTCTGTTTATGAGCAACTTCATTGCATCCCTAAACAATGCTCAAGGACAATTATAGGAGTGCGGAATCCAGTAAGGTGAGACTTAACAGTATCTGGCATCCAACCAAAAATTAGCAGACACAGAGGGCAGGAATACACAGCCCACAGTGAGGAGGAAAAGTCAATGAGTTGAAATTGAGCCATACCTGATACAGATGCTAGACAGCAGACAAGGTCACTGAAGCAGCAGCAGTGCCTGCATTATGTTCAAAAAGTCAATAGAGACATGGAAAATAAAAAAAGGTGCATTTTCAGCTTCTAAAGATGAACGCCATGAGGTGTGAGATCAAAACCCACCAGAAGGGACTGATGGCAGATTAAACATTGTAGAATAAAAATCAGTGAGTTTGGAGAGACAGCAGAAGCTATCTAAAATGAAAGAGAGAGGCTGAATTGTGAGATGCAGAAAAATCTTAAGCAGCATAATATGCGTGTAACCAGAATATACATGTGGGAGTGTTAAAAAGGAGTGAGCTTGAAAAATATTTGAGACAAAAATAACCAAAGTTGATATCAATTCTATGCAAACTTTTTGACCACTGAGGGGAAAAGGGAATGATTCCCAATAGTACAGATAAATCTAGAAATAATCATGCTAAGTGAAAGAAGACAAAGGAAGAGTTTCCTACTTATTTTTCTATTTACATAGAATTCTAGGAATGTACACTAACATGTAATGCCACAAAGCAGACCAGGATGTTGCCTGCAAGGAGGGGTAGGTGTGGTGTGGGGGCTACAGCAGAACACAAAGAAGCCTTCCAGGGTTGACAGACGTGTGCATCATCCTGAGAATGGCTCCACTTTGACAGGTGTGTGTGTGTATATATGCATAAATGTAAAATGTGTGTGTGTGTGTGTGTGTGTGTGTATGTGTGTGTGTATGTATGTTGAAACATCAAATTGTACATCTTAAACATATGTAGCTAGCTGTATGCTGACTCTATCTCAGGGAAGGGGATACTTCTCAGTTGTGTAGACTTGGTGAGTTGTTAACATTTACAATGTCATTTTCCTTGTTACAGTAAGTTAGGCAGAGGAGGGTGGTAAGGGGTGTGGCCGGCCCAGAGCCTGGGGGAGGCTGCTGCAGCCTGGCCTGCCTGGCTCCCCATCAAGGAGAAGGGGTGGCCGGGAAAAGAGCAATACTAGGACAATTATAGGAGTGCGGAATCCAGATGCTACGACAGCAGACAGGGGGTCCCCCTGAGGAGGAAAAGTCAATGAGTTGAAATTGAGCCATACCTGATACAGATGCTAGACAGCAGACAAGGTCACTGAAGCAGCAGCAGTGCCTGCATTATGTTCAAAAAGTCAATAGAGACATGGAAAATAAAAAAAGGTGCATTTTCAGCTTCTAAAGATGAACGCCATGAGGTGTGAGATCAAAACCCACCAGAAGGGACTGATGGCAGATTAAACATTGTAGAATAAAAATCAGTGAGTTTGGAGAGACAGCAGAAGCTATCTAAAATGAAAGAGAGAGGCTGAATTGTGAGATGCAGAAAAATCTTAAGCAGCATAATATGCGTGTAACCAGAATATACATGTGGGAGTGTTAAAAAGGAGTGAGCTTGAAAAATATTTGAGACAAAAATAACCAAAGTTGATATCAATTCTATGCAAACTTTTTGACCACTGAGGGGAAAAGGGAATGATTCCCAATAGTACAGATAAATCTAGAAATAATCATGCTAAGTGAAAGAAGACAAAGGAAGAGTTTCCTACTTATTTTTCTATTTACATAGAATTCTAGGAATGTACACTAACATGTAATGCCACAAAGCAGACCAGGATGTTGCCTGCAAGGAGGGGTAGGTGTGGTGTGGGGGCTACAGCAGAACACAAAGAAGCCTTCCAGGGTTGACAGACGTGTGCATCATCCTGAGAATGGCTCCACTTTGACAGGTGTGTGTGTGTATATATGCATAAATGTAAAATGTGTGTGTGTTTGTGTGTGTGTATGTGTGTGTGTATGTATGTTGAAACATCAAATTGTACATCTTAAACATATGTAGCTAGCTGTATGCTGACTCTATCTCAGGGAAGGGGATACTTCTCAGTTGTGTAGACTTGGTGAGTTGTTAACATTTACAATGTCATTTTCCTTGTTACAGTAAGTTAGGCAGAGGAGGGTGGTAAGGGGTGTGGCCGGCCCAGAGCCTGGGGGAGGCTGCTGCAGCCTGGCCTGCCTGGCTCCCCATCAAGGAGAGGAAGTGTGGCCTTTGTCTGGAGGTCCTCTAGCCATGACCATCTTATCTTCCAAGGGCTTGTGTTCAAGGGTACAACACACGCAGTAAACTCGTGGAAAAACAGACAGAGAATAGACATATGGACATTGTGGGGAATGAACAGTGGGTGGGAGGCATGGAGGGAGTAACATGGAAACCTACACTGTCATGTGTGGAAAAGATAGCCATTGTCATTGTGCTAAGGGAATAAGAGTGCTTACTATGGCTTGGTGCGATGGCCCGGAGGGGTGGGATGGGGGGACCTGGGAGAGGGGAGGGGACCAGGGATATGCATATGACTGATCTGGGAACATGCATGTCTATGAACAAGAAAACTCTGTAAAACCTTTAAAATAAAGAATTTTTTAAAAAGTGGGGGTGGGCAGCTGATTCAGGCTTGTCCAAACTGGGAAACCGAGGGCTTGGCATAAAGTCATCCTCCAGGGAGCCGAGTATCTGGTGGAGGGCGGTTCTGGTGGCAGAACAGCTGAGACCACCCTCCAATCTGACTTAGAAAGCCACGGGATGCAGCCCACAGCCTCACTTAGCTCAGGACTGGTCTCCCTGCTGCCTTTCCAAGGCCAAAGTGAGTACGGGGCAGGCCAGGCCAGCTCCAACCCTCCTGCCCTCCCCACAGTTCAGAGGAGCAGAGGACTGAGGGAGGATTGGGGCAGAGGACACACATGTGCAAGGGTGCCCACCATACACACCCATGTAAACACATACATGCCTTCACATATGTACACACACATGCACAAGCACACATACACAAATACATATAAACATGCATCCAATTATACACCCCCCATATGCCTGGAGATGTACTATGCACTTTTGTATGCTTCCTCAGTCACCTCGCAGTCACCAAGGCAGGTGACACTCCATGTCTCAGATGAGGATGCCAAGACTGACCCTGGCTGTGTGGTCTAGGGGAATCAGCACCCAGGAGCTGGGTTTGTCAGAAATGCTGCTTTGAAGCCCCTGGACTGGGCTCCAGGCTCATTCTGACATGCCCAAGGCCAAGGATGTGTGGCCTTTGTCTGGAGGTCCTCTAGCCATGACCATCTTATCTTCCAAGGGCTTGTGTTCAAGGGTACAACACACGCAGTAAACTCGTGGAAAAACAGACAGAGAATAGACATATGGACATTGTGGGGAATGAACAGTGGGTGGGAGGCATGGAGGGAGTAACATGGAAACCTACACTGTCATG
This sequence comes from Tragulus kanchil, assembly GCA_022376925.1. Lineage (NCBI taxonomy): Eukaryota > Metazoa > Chordata > Mammalia > Artiodactyla > Tragulidae > Tragulus > Tragulus kanchil. The sequence goes on along the minus strand of JAIOJX010000023.1, from coordinate 88,556,635 downwards.
TGTGGAAAAGATAGCCATTGTCATTGTGCTAAGGGAATAAGAGTGCTTACTATGGCTTGGTGCGATGGCCCGGAGGGGTGGGATGGGGGGACCTGGGAGAGGGGAGGGGACCAGGGATATGCATATGACTGATCTGGGAACATGCATGTCTATGAACAAGAAAACTCTGTAAAACCTTTAAAATAAAGAATTTTTTAAAAAGTGGGGGTGGGCAGCTGATTCAGGCTTGTCCAAACTGGGAAACCGAGGGCTTGGCATAAAGTCATCCTCCAGGGAGCCGAGTATCTGGTGGAGGGCGGTTCTGGTGGCAGAACAGCTGAGACCACCCTCCAATCTGACTTAGAAAGCCACGGGATGCAGCCCACAGCCTCACTTAGCTCAGGACTGGTCTCCCTGCTGCCTTTCCAAGGCCAAAGTGAGTACGGGGCAGGCCAGGCCAGCTCCAACCCTCCTGCCCTCCCCACAGTTCAGAGGAGCAGAGGACTGAGGGAGGATTGGGGCAGAGGACACACATGTGCAAGGGTGCCCACCATACACACCCATGTAAACACATACATGCCTTCACATATGTACACACACATGCACAAGCACACATACACAAATACATATAAACATGCATCCAATTATACACCCCCCATATGCCTGGAGATGTACTATGCACTTTTGTATGCTTCCTCAGTCACCTCGCAGTCACCAAGGCAGGTGACACGTTATGTCTCAGATGAGGATGCCAAGACTGACCCTGGCTGTGTGGTCTAGGGGAATCAGCACCCAGGAGCTGGGTTTGTCAGAAATGCTGCTTTGAAGCCCCTGGACTGGGCTCCAGGCTCATTCTGACATGCCCAAGGCCAAGGATGTGTAACAATGCAGGAGCCAAGGAGCGTTTGTCATTTCTGTCTTCCCAGCCACTCAGCTCTCCCTTCAGAGGCCCTGAGCTCCCTGAGCTGAGAGAGTCCACCTTAGGTGAACGGAGCCTGCTACTGATCTCAGCCAGGGCCCAGGGGCCCTGACACCAAAGGCTGCCACCAGCCAGCATCAAAGGCCCCAAACCTGGGACTAGGGAAGGTGTGGGAACTGGAGAAGTACAGAGAAATGCCCCACTACCCAGAGCATTGTGCAGCCAGCGGATAGGGAAGCATGAAGGGTGTGGTCCCTACCCTGGAGTCCCCAAACGACTTGGTCGCCACCAGAGACGGGCAGGGAGAGTCCCGCAGATGGGCCCCAAGCCTGCTCCACCTGACGTTGGATGTTCACACCATGAATGCTGTGCAGGAGCCTCCCCTAAAATCATCACTATGCTCATCTCATTTGCTCCGTGTCAGCTGGTGCCTTGGAGGACTCAAGTGGGCAGGGGTCTCTGGGTTACTGATATGGCTTAGTGGCCCCAGCACATGGGACATCAGTTGACAGCTGTCAGCAGCCATCAGAGGGGTGAGCCTAAGAGGAAGCCTTTGAAACAGCTCTGGCCCTGGCTGGATGCCGTCCCAGAGAAACCCTGAATGAAAGCCACTCGAATGCGCCCTGCCAGCCCCAGAATTGTGAGAGACGACAGTGCTTGGTGGGGCTGCTGTCCGTGTCCGGACAGTTGGTGATGTGAAGGAGGTAATCCAGACAGTGCTGAAAGCACCATGGGGCAATACCAGAAACTGCCATTTCCACAGCTCCACGCAGGTCGCAGGCTGGGGAGTGAGGCTACAGAAACCTACGAGGCTGTTTCAGGAGTGACAAAGGTCTGGCTGTGCAGGCCCTGCCAGGCGCAACAATCAACGGCACGTCAGCAAAGCTGCTCCGTGAAAAAAGGGAATGTATTTCAGAAAGGTTCTCACTGGAAGTTCTGTTAATTAGGGTCAAAGTGATAGTGATTCATATGTGCTGGAAACTTAATCGCTGTCATGCATTCCTGTTGCTGGGCCTTGAACCCAGGCTTCTTTCTCCTCCACACACCCAGAAGCCTGGAGGCTCATGGTGACCTGTGGTTATGGCAAAGCCTGGCCTGGAGCCACAGCTGCTGTAAATCTCTCCACCCCTGCTGATGCACTGCTGGCCCTGCTATTCAGCAGTGTGGCCCGCAGGGCAGGACCTTGAGAAGGCCTGGGGGTGGTTGGACTGTGGCCCCTGCTCTGTGTGGCTCTGGCTCAGCCTCCAGATTGTCTTCATGTCCCCACCTGACAAGATGAGGCTCAAAGACAGCTCGTGGCCCAACACAGAGCAGGGTACCATTACTAGAGACTCAATAAATGATTGTGAGGAAAAGGCAGGATGATTTCCTAGTTGATTACATTCCTGAAGCCTCAATTGCCCCATTGGGAGGGAGGTGGGGCCTGGAGCTCCCTGCCCACCCAGAAGAATCAGCAAACTCCGGCTATGTAGATGTCCTGCCTGGACTCCTCCCTACTCAGACCCCAGGCTGTCCCCTTGGGTGTATGGGGGCACAACAGCCCTCATGAACTGAATGATGCATCTTGGGCCCTCTTGGTGGAACCAGAGAGGCAGTGGCCTGAGTCCCTGCATCCAGAGTGATCAGTTTCTACCACTTACTGGCCTGGTAACCAGAGATCCTGCAACGGTTCTTAAACCTGAGGCAGCACACAATGCTCTACGTCCAACTGGCCATATCATCTGGTTTTTTTTTTTTAAAGATTTATTTATTTATTTATTTTTGGGCGGGGGTCGGGTTGGGGAGGGAGGGGAGCAGGCGGGCCACTCCTGTTGGTCTTTTGTTTCTCTCTGTTCATCCGTCTTTGTTCTTTGGCTCCTGTGGGCCTCCCATCGCGGTGACGTCTGTCATCGCAGAGCGCCGGCCTCTGGGCGCATGCGCTCCAGAGCTCCGGCTCGGTAATTGGACACATCAGTCCAGCCGCTCCACGGCACGTGGGATCTTCCCGGGCCAGGGCTCGAACCGGCGCCCCTTGCACTGCAAGGCGGTGTCCTTACCCACTGGACCACCAGGGGAAGCCCTCATCTGTTTTTTAGTGTCCCTAACAGACAAACACGGGCAGGATACCCCACCAGGCTGGTGGCCTTTAGCCATTCACATCACCTGAAGCTCCCAGGTCCCCATCACAGGGCCTGGTCAGCTACAGTAGGACTTGGTGAAATCACACAATGAACTCGGTAGCGAAGACGTGTGCCCAGAGCTGGGTTGACAGAAGTTCAAGGAAAGCAATCCAAAGAATCCAGTGGGTACAGTGTAAGGAGCTATGACGAGAAGGGCCCCATGTGGGGCTGCACCCATGCAGACTGGGTGTGCCTGGGAAACAGGTTACTGCACTCTTTCTCTCTCTCTTTTTAGGTTGTGTTGCATGGCATGTGGGATCTTAGTTCCCTGACCAGGGATCCAAACCATGCCCTCTGCAGTGGAAACACGTAGTCTTAACCACTGGATGGCCAAGGAAGTCCCTGTAATTGTTTCAACTTAATCTTTTTAGTTATGTATTTATTTACTATTTTTCTTTATTTTCTATTTTTGAATTTTTTATGCTTATTTCTGACTCATATCCTGTTTGTTTATATTTTACTTTCATCTAGAAGGAGAATAAGTATAAATACTACAGACACTATACATTGCCATATATCAAAAGCAGTTAAAGAAATACAATCACAACTTTTGAAATAAAAAGCAAAATCCTTTCTTGCATGGGCAGCTACAGGTATGATAAAGCCAGTATAAATCTCAGATGTGGGCACTGCAAAATTCCTGGAGCTTTGCTATATGTTTGAAATGTTTTGTAATAAAGTATTTTGGAAAAAGAGTTTATCCCTGCAGCACCCAAGACCCCCAGGCCCATACTCAGGGTGAGGCAAGGGGGCCTCCTCGTTCCATTCTGACCTCCCCAATGGGGAACCCTGGGCTCACTACATATTCCTCTCTATGTTTGATTATGTTTGAATTCTTTAATTTTTATTTAAAAAGCAATGAATCAAAACAGGTAAATACTTTCCAACAGCTTCCAACTGACACTGAAAACCCCAGGGGCCTCTGCAAGACCAGCCTAGCCCAGTTCCTGTGCTCACTCCCTGCTCTGTCAGTTGAGGACCAGATGAGGCCCTCCTCCTCCATTCTCCCTACCCCTAGGCTCACCCACACCTCCCACTCCAGTCCCCACAGACAAACACGGGCAGGATACCCCACCAGGCTGGTGGCCTTTAGCCATTCACATCACCTGAAGCTCCCAGGTCCCCATCACAGGGCCTGGTCAGCTACAGTAGGACTTGGTGAAATCACACAATGAACTCGGTAGCAAAGACGTGTGCCCAGAGCTGGGTTGACAGAAGTTCAAGGAAAGCAATCCAAAGAATCCAGTGGGTACAGTGTAAGGAGCTATGACGAGAAGGGCCCCATGTGGGGCTGCACCCATGCAGACTGGGTGTGCCTGGGAAACAGGTTACTGCACTCTTTCTCTCTCTCTTTTTAGGTTGTGTTGCATGGCATGTGGGATCTTAGTTCCCTGACCAGGGATCCAAACCATGCCCTCTGCAGTGGAAACACGTAGTCTTAACCACTGGATGGCCAAGGAAGTCCCTGTAATTGTTTCAACTTAATCTTTTTAGTTATGTATTTATTTACTATTTTTCTTTATTTTCTATTTTTGAATTTTTTATGCTTATTTCTGACTCATATCCTGTTTGTTTATATTTTACTTTCATCTAGAAGGAGAATAAGTATAAATACTACAGACACTATACATTGCCATATATCAAAAGCAGTTAAAGAAATACAATCACAACTTTTGAAATAAAAAGCAAAATCCTTTCTTGCATGGGCAGCTACAGGTATGATAAAGCCAGTATAAATCTCAGATGTGGGCACTGCAAAATTCCTGGAGCTTTGCTATATGTTTGAAATGTTTTGTAATAAAGTATTTTGGAAAAAGAGTTTATCCCTGCAGCACCCAAGACCCCCAGGCCCATACTCAGGGTGAGGCAAGGGGGCCTCCTCGTTCCATTCTGACCTCCCCAATGGGGAACCCTGGGCTCACTACATATTCCTCTCTATGTTTGATTATGTTTGAATTCTTTAATTTTTATTTAAAAAGCAATGAATCAAAACAGGTAAATACTTTCCAACAGCTTCCAACTGACACTGAAAACCCCAGGGGCCTCTGCAAGACCAGCCTAGCCCAGTTCCTGTGCTCACTCCCTGCTCTGTCAGTTGAGGACCAGATGAGGCCCTCCTCCTCCATTCTCCCTACCCCTAGGCTCACCCACACCTCCCACTCCAGTCCCCACAGGCTGCAGGTCACACAGGTGGGAATCTAAGCTCCTTCACCTGGAAAAGAGCAGGGCTCAGTGAGCATGTTCAATAAGTGAACAAATGAATTTGAATCAGCATACCAGTGTTATTTCCTTCTAATACATATGTCTACATAACTATACAAAAATGGGCTCTGGTCAAGTCCAAATTTTAAAAAGATAAAATGCAAATCAAGATTATAGAAGGTTACGTCTTCTACCATCTGTCACTCAACAGCCCACATCATCTCATCTAACTGCACAGTGACCCTCTCAGATAATCACAAAGAAAGAAAGGCCAAGTGTGGATTCAAATTCTCAAAGCCACATGCCTGCACCAGAAAGAGCTCTGAGTCCCGGGTACCAAGGGGCTCCAAGCGGCCCCCATCAGAACCACAAAGCTGATGTGCAAGGTTGGTCACCATCCACTTCCCTGGGGACCTAAGTGGCCAGTCGCCACCACACATAGGGGCTCAGACAGGGAACAGCATCCTAGACGGAGGAAACAATGCCCCGACAGAGGAAACAGTGCCCCAGGCAGAGAAAACAAAACCCAGACAGAGTGAACATCAGATAGAGGGAAGGACACGAAGCAAACAAGAGTGAGCCAGGGCATCTGAAGACCTGGCAGTGTGCCTAGGTGTGTGAGCCCAGAGTGGAAGGATATGGGACCTTGGGGTTTGAGCCAGGATGGTTCGCGTAGCTGTGGGCAGCCAAGGGGTCATGCCGGTGAGTGACATTCCATTCAGGTTTGAGTTTCACATCTGTGCCGTGGTCAGTGTGCTCCAAAGTTACATTTTTACTCCCAAGCGCATTCACCTTTCCATGGACCTGTTTCCTCATCTGTCAATGGGATCATCCAAGCCCACCTGGAATAGGTGGTATGGATGCAGCAAAGCTGGTACTCCTGGCGCTGGACCAGTGACTCTCACGTGATCACTGTTCTGAGCTCAGGAACACCCCCACCCAGGTTCTCAAGGGCTCAGGCTGTAAGGCCTCACCCTTCTTTGGGGGAGTCGCTCAGCACCTCATCTCAGCTCTAACCTCAACAGACCTACTGCAGTCCAGGCCATCTGTGTGTGCAGAGCACACGATCTTGTCCAGCTTTGGGAGCATATTCAGAGGTGCTGGTTTTGTGTGGAGCTCCTTCACCTGGAAAGGGGTGAGCAAATCAAGATTATCAGCATACCAGTGTTATTTCCTTGTAATACATATGTCTACATAACTATACAAAAATGGGCTCTGGTCAAGTCCAAATTTTAAAAAGATAAAATGCAAATCAAGATTATAGAAGGTTACGTCTTCTACCATCTGTCACTCAACAGCCCACATCATCTCATCTAACTGCACAGTGACCCTCTCAGATAATCACAAAGAAAGAAAGGCCAAGTGTGGATTCAAATTCTCAAAGCCACATGCCTGCACCAGAAAGAGCTCTGAGTCCCGGGTACCAAGGGGCTCCAAGCGGCCCCCATCAGAACCACAAAGCTGATGTGCAAGGTTGGTCACCATCCACTTCCCTGGGGACCTAAGTGGCCAGTCGCCACCACACATAGGGGCTCAGACAGGGAACAGCATCCTAGACGGAGGAAACAATGCCCCGACAGAGGAAACAGTGCCCCAGGCAGAGAAAACAAAACCCAGACAGAGTGAACATCAGATAGAGGGAAGGACACGAAGCAAACAAGAGTGAGCCAGGGCATCTGAAGACCTGGCAGTGTGCCTAGGTGTGTGAGCCCAGAGTGGAAGGATATGGGACCTTGGGGTTTGAGCCAGGATGGTTCGCGTAGCTGTGGGCAGCCAAGGGGTCATGCCGGTGAGTGACATTCCATTCAGGTTTGAGTTTCACATCTGTGCCGTGGTCAGTGTGCTCCAAAGTTACATTTTTACTCCCAAGCGCATTCACCTTTCCATGGACCTGTTTCCTCATCTGTCAATGGGATCATCCAAGCCCACCTGGAATAGGTGGTATGGATGCAGCAAAGCTGGTACTCCTGGCGCTGGACCAGTGACTCTCACGTGATCACTGTTCTGAGCTCAGGAACACCCCCACCCAGGTTCTCAAGGGGCTCAGGCTGTAAGGCCTCACCCTTCTTTGGGGGAGTCGCTCAGCACCTCATCTCAGCTCTAACCTCAACAGACCTACTGCAGTCCAGGCCATCTGTGTGTGCAGAGCACACGATCTTGTCCAGCTTTGGGAGCATATTCAGAGGTGCTGGTTTTGTGTGGAGACAGACATGAGTGCGAGGAAGGGAACCAGGGCCTCTGGCCTCCTGTAACCACCCAGCTGAAGACAAACCACTTCCTCCCCTCGGCACCCAACCCCACCTAGCCCCAGGGCTACTTGCAATCAAGCTATCAGGCTCCCAAGGTTTGAGTTCAGGCCCAGCTTGCCAGCTTAAAGTCCATGGTCTGGGCTAAGTTATGGACCTTGGTTTCTCTGTGGCCCTCAGTTTCCTCTCCTAAAAGAAAGGTGGAGCAAGTCACCCTGGGGTTTGTCTGAGAACTAGTCAGAACAACAGCAGAGCTTCCCTAAGTACTCCCAACCTCCTGGGGCTGTGTTCACCTCTGGAGCCTGGCACCACTCAGATTCCCCTTCACACACGGGAAGGCTAGGTGGTCGAATCAGCAGCCCATAGTCACAGTGGTGGGGGAGGGGCTGCAAACCAAATGTCCCAGAGGGCCACAAACATCACCAGGGTACCAGCCACCTGCTACCACATACTCAGGTTCCCTCCCCCAGTGAAAACCCCATCTTTCCACCTCTCAAAGGGACTCCACAGCACCTCGCTGACCCCAAGAAACTGTAAATGCGCTGATGGTCTGCAATCACAGGGACTCTCACACTGCAAACCCCAGAGGGTCCTGGGGGCAGTTGTGTCATAGAACATGCCCACTCTGTGCAACAGGCACAAACACAGCTGCATCCAGTACCCCATGGCTGCCCAGGACCCTCCCCAAGGCCAGGGTGGCCTGCCCACCACCCTGCACAGCCTGGACACAGTTTGTCGTTCTGAAGAGGCCCTGATGGGCTTGGCCTTCTTTCCTAGCAGCCCATCATGAACAGGGCCTGTTTGTCCGTACCTAAAATGCAGATTGTAGAGGAATTTTCTAAAGCCCCACTGTGTGGAAAAGCCTAGCCCCTAGGCACTATGTTTGGGACCACGTATCCTTCCCTTGAAGGCCCAACCTATTCAGGGATCCTGGCCCGCAGGTTCATCTTTGCTAGTCTAAGTGGCTGCAGGTGACACTTAACACCATCCTGGCAAGTGTGCTCATTTGCCACTCAACTACTCACTCCAAATCATGCCAGCAACACCACAGGAAGACAAAGGGACCCAAGTCACCACTCGGCACCACGGGGGCAGTTTCCTGCCTAAGAGACATCCGACCCCAAATGGCTCCTGCTCTGAACTTTCCCTGACCCCAAAAGTTCCCCGTAATGGACCAGCACAGGCTCTCAGGGCTGGCGGAGACCCTGGAACCAGCACCACTCACCTGTTTTCTGTGGCGCACACACTTCTCTCCAGGACTGACTTCAGGCAGCAGCAAAACACAACTTCCTTTTGCTGGCTTTCGCAATATGGGTCACCGAACGACAGTGCATTTGCATTTCCGCACTATCACACACCCAAGCTCACTGGTTCTCCCCTTGCCTTGCTAGCGAAAATATAGACCAAACCAGCTGGAATGCTGTCCAAGACCCAGGCGATGCTGGCCCCACTGAGGTTTGTGGTGGTTTAAACTTTAACAGGGTGCTCTGCGTGCCCCGAGTGGTTCTGGGCGTGGAGACTGCAGAAGTCCTGCCTCTGCCTCTGTGGGTTTTTCTAAGCAGAGCTCCACTTGCCCTTTACTCAGGCTCTCAGAGGCGGGGTGTAAAGTGGATTCAGCACCTGAGCAGTGGAGCTGACTGCAGACCATACAGCCAGTGGCTCCCAGATCAAAGAAAGGAGCCCCATGGGCCACTAGAGGCTCCCTCAGGTATTCCTGGGTGGGAACAGTGAAAATGGCCAAACACAGCTGCATCCAGTACCCCATGGCTGCCCAGGACCCTCCCCAAGGCCAGGGTGGCCTGCCCACCACCCTGCACAGCCTGGACACAGTTTGTCGTTCTGAAGAGGCCCTGATGGGCTTGGCCTTCTTTCCTAGCAGCCCATCATGAACAGGGCCTGTTTGTCCGTACCTAAAATGCAGATTGTAGAGGAATTTTCTAAAGCCCCACTGTGTGGAAAAGCCTAGCCCCTAGGCACTATGTTTGGGACCACGTATCCTTCCCTTGAAGGCCCAACCTATTCAGGGATCCTGGCCCGCAGGTTCATCTTTGCTAGTCTAAGTGGCTGCAGGTGACACTTAACACCATCCTGGCAAGTGTGCTCATTTGCCACTCAACTACTCACTCCAAATCATGCCAGCAACACCACAGGAAGACAAAGGGACCCAAGTCACCACTCGGCACCACGGGGGCAGTTTCCTGCCTAAGAGACATCCGACCCCAAATGGCTCCTGCTCTGAACTTTCCCTGACCCCAAAAGTTCCCCGTAATGGACCAGCACAGGCTCTCAGGGCTGGCGGAGACCCTGGAACCAGCACCACTCACCTGTTTTCTGTGGCGCACACACTTCTCTCCAGGACTGACTTCAGGCAGCAGCAAAACACAACTTCCTTTTGCTGGCTTTCGCAATATGGGTCACCGAACGACAGTGCATTTGCATTTCCGCACTATCACACACCCAAGCTCACTGGTTCTCCCCTTGCCTTGCTAGCGAAAATATAGACCAAACCAGCTGGAATGCTGTCCAAGACCCAGGCGATGCTGGCCCCACTGAGGTTTGTGGTGGTTTAAACTTTAACAGGGTGCTCTGCGTGCCCCGAGTGGTTCTGGGCGTGGAGACTGCAGAAGTCCTGCCTCTGCCTCTGTGGGTTTTTCTAAGCAGAGCTCCACTTGCCCTTTACTCAGGCTCTCAGAGGCGGGGTGTAAAGTGGATTCAGCACCTGAGCAGTGGAGCTGACTGCAGACCATACAGCCAGTGGCTCCCAGATCAAAGAAAGGAGCCCCATGGGCCACTAGAGGCTCCCTCAGGTATTCCTGGGTGGGAACAGTGAAAATGGCCACAAACTATTGGAAAACTGAGAGGCCCCACTAAAAATGGATTGCTTCAAGGTGCTCCAAGGGGTGAAGCCAGTCTCCTCCCCACAATGATTTTCTGAGGACCCCTGTCCCACATTGGATCCTCTAGCCCTTTCTTCCACCCACAGGGAGGGTTCCATGACTTTTAGAGCGAAAGTGAATACATAAAGATACAAGATTGCTACAAGGCTTACACCACAAATTCTGACCCAGCTTAAATGATGAATTCTTCATCCAATCTTACATGTTTTTTATAAAACAAAGAGATTTCTCTGGGCCTATATTTTCCTGTTGTTGCCCGGGGGTCACTGTAGAGCCCTCGCAGGGGCAAGTACCTCACATACAGGGATCATGAGAGTATAACGAATGGAATCACGAAAAAGACCAGTTGATGAGATCATTGCTCCAGCCCACATTGACCTCCCTGAGCAGAGCATACAACCATGTTTCTCCATGAGTTCCCAAGTGATGTCCACACCAGCTGGAGAGTTCCAGATGGTGAACTTGAATCACATCCTTAGTTCTTCTAAATATTTACCAGTTATTTGGGAGAGGGTAGGCTGAGAGATGCTACCCACTTTCACCTCCAGATAATCTTCCTTTTGATCTAAGATTTGAAGAATTCTACAGGTAAGACATTGATAAGCTCTTGCTCACCTCCACGATTAATTGCAGTGAAATCCACAGAGGGCCAGACCCTAGGGGTATGGCCACCCTGGACCCAGGGTCAGCTCCAGCATACATGGGTGCATTTTCCTCCAGGAATCTGAAGACCAAGGTTAAGATGAGTTCCATTTGACCCCTAGCTATCACAGAGGACTCAAAGTAGCCCAGTCAGCAAGTGACAGAAGACAGGGTAGCCTGCATCTCAGGGGCACCTGGTTTCACATCCTGGCTGATGGGGTGTGTCACCATACATCACTGATCCCCTTGAAGCCCCATTAGGACACTGTAGAGATATGGAGGGTTACTTCTGAGGCCAGGTCAGTCACCTGATTTCCCCTTGGGGCATTTACTCTGGGGAGCCAGCCACCACTAGAGGCTCCCTCAGGTATTCCTGGGTGGGAACAGTGAAAATGGCCACAAACTATTGGAAAACTGAGAGGCCCCACTAAAAATGGATTGCTTCAAGGTGCTCCAAGGGGTGAAGCCAGTCTCCTCCCCACAATGATTTTCTGAGGACCCCTGTCCCACATTGGATCCTCTAGCCCTTTCTTCCACCCACAGGGAGGGTTCCATGACTTTTAGAGCGAAAGTGAATACATAAAGATACAAGATTGCTACAAGGCTTACACCACAAATTCTGACCCAGCTTAAATGATGAATTCTTCATCCAATCTTACATGTTTTTTATAAAACAAAGAGATTTCTCTGGGCCTATATTTTCCTGTTGTTGCCCGGGGGTCACTGTAGAGCCCTCGCAGGGGCAAGTACCTCACATACAGGGATCATGAGAGTATAACGAATGGAATCACGAAAAAGGCCAGTTGATGAGATCATTGCTCCAGCCCACATTGACCTCCCTGAGCAGAGCATACAACCATGTTTCTCCATGAGTTCCCAAGTGATGTCCACACCAGCTGGAGAGTTCCAGATGGTGAACTTGAATCACATCCTTAGTTCTTCTAAATATTTACCAGTTATTTGGGAGAGGGTAGGCTGAGAGATGCTACCCACTTTCACCTCCAGATAATCTTCCTTTTGATCTAAGATTTGAAGAATTCTACAGGTAAGACATTGATAAGCTCTTGCTCACCTCCACGATTAATTGCAGTGAAATCCACAGAGGGCCAGACCCTAGGGGTATGGCCACCCTGGACCCAGGGTCAGCTCCAGCATACATGGGTGCATTTTCCTCCAGGAATCTGAAGACCAAGGTTAAGATGAGTTCCATTTGACCCCTAGCTATCACAGAGGACTCAAAGTAGCCCAGTCAGCAAGTGACAGAAGACAGGGTAGCCTGCATCTCAGGGGCACCTGGTTTCACATCCTGGCTGATGGGGTGTGTCACCTCCATACATCACTGATCCCCTTGAAGCCCCATTAGGACACTGTAGAGATATGGAGGGTTACTTCTGAGGCCAGGTCAGTCACCATAGTGCAGTTTCTGCCTTTCTCTCTTGGGGCATTTACTCTGGGGGAGCCAGCCACCACGTCATGATGGTGCTCAAACTGCTCTGAGTAGAGGCCCTCTGAGGAGGGAGGAGCTGGGCCCTCAGCCAACAACCAGCACCAAGTTTCCATGAGGAAGTGAATCACATGTATGGGCATCCCTGGCCTCAGTCAAGTCTTTGGGTAAGACTGCAGCCTCACTAGAGACACCAAGCCAGAGACAATCTGCACCAAATTACTGACCCATCAAAACTGAGTTGGTAAGTTTACTGTCATCTTAAGGAATTCAGTTTTAGACATTTCATTTTGCAACAGATAAATCCATTATGCAATGATATAATATGGTCATCAGGAAATGCACAAAGGGTGACTTACGGTCAGTGAGCATCAGCCCAAAGTGAAGAGGTGACTATAGGGTATTGACAGCACACAGTCGTATTTCTCTATCCAGTAATTTCATTAGTGACCCAGTGGTCCAAACTGTGTTCGCATCCCTAAAGGGTTCCCTGGTAACAAGGGTGAAGACTGTGTCATTCACTCTAGATGGCCTTGAATAGCTTCACAAATCAGAGGTTCCTTAGGGAAAGGCCAAGTGCCCCAAACTGTCATCCCCCAGCAAACTCATCCTCCAAAGGGGATATTTCTCCCTCAAGCTGCTTGCCACACAGAGGGCAGCACTGATCATGAGGGTTCCCCAATATGGTCCTTTCTCTGCCTCTGAAACCCCAGTCTCACCTACCTGAATAGCTGGCAATGACCAAGAGGATCTGAGGAAGGCAGGGGAACCCTGAAAGCTGTCACTAAAAGGGACCTTGTGGAACCAAAGGCTGGAGAGAGTAGGTGAGCAGAGACCTTTCTACCAGGAGAATGCCCACTCATTCTATTCAGGAGGTGATCTAAAGGGAGAGAGCCCCAAGTTAGCCAAGAGAAACTGGTCTGGGGGATGTTGAATGCAGCAGAACCCACATTCAAAAGTAAAGCTGCTGCCCAGCACTCAAGCCCATGTAGAGGAGGGTTTAGGGCAGTCTTTTGGAATAAGGGAAAGGCCAGAGAGGAACACATGAAGGTCTTGTGATTTGATTTCTTTTGTGTTATAATTCCTACTCACCTTGTGTGAAACTCAGGATTTAAACTATGTTAAATAATACAAGATGCAGTCACAGTGGCAGATGTGAACTTCCATATTAGTAGTTGTGAATTGTTCAATATAGGACTATGAGTATCTAAGCATAACACACTGAGAGTGTCCATATAGATAAGTAACTTGTTTGGCAACATCCTAGGAAAGACTATGGAAAGACATCCTAAAACAGAAGAGGTGACAGAGAGACAAGACTCCCTGGCATGTAATCACTACACCTACTGACTGACTTTTTAAAAGTTGAGACCACTGAGCCTAACGACTTAAAGCCTCTTTGCTGGAGGACCTGACTCTACGCTGCTGAGTGCTGTTCCAGACGGACCTGTCAGAGGCTCTGCTGGAACAGAAGCCACTTTCCACTCATGCTGGTCAAGGGACCCAAGGCTGGACCAGAGACTGCTGCTCAGCAGACATCTCCTTCCAGGACTTTGCCTGGAATAGTTCATTACCTCCTTTCCTACTCCCTCCCTACTTTGACCAAGCTGTGTTGTGTCCAGATGGTGTGAATAAACCAAGTGATTTGTGAATTGAGAGTTGGCTACATTTTGTGTACCTGCAATCCTGTGATTGCTACCTGGCCTGACTACTGTGCCCTTCACCAAACAGGTCTGCACAAAGAACAGTGGAAAGAGGGAAGAAAGGCTTTGGATGGTAAAGTCTGAGGTATATGGAGTCTCTCTACACATTTGTAGAGTTGTACAGTTGTACAACTAATGTACAACTGTACATTAGTTTCCTGCTCAATCCTGAACTCCTTGATTCAGTTTTTACTCCAGGAGTATGGATAACACCTGTTGTGTCCCAGCTCGAGGGTCACAGAGGTCATCCAATTTTTACAGTATAAAATACTAAACATAAAATAACTGCATATGGGTGTGTCTTACCTGCACTTTCTCGAGTGTGAGCAGTATGGAAGAGTACTACCTCCACTTTCTTCTGGAGAGTCAAGTGACCACATCCTACTACTTAGTGCTGAACCACCTGTAGAGAGGGTTTAGGGCAGTCTTTTGGAATAAGGGAAAGGCCAGAGAGGAACACATGAAGGTCTTGTGATTTGATTTCTTTTGTGTTATAATTCCTACTCACCTTGTGTGAAACTCAGGATTTAAACTATGTTAAATAATACAAGATGCAGTCACAGTGGCAGATGTGAACTTCCATATTAGTAGTTGTGAATTGTTCAATATAGGACTATGAGTATCTAAGCATAACACACTGAGAGTGTCCATATAGATAAGTAACTTGTTTGGCAACATCCTAGGAAAGACTATGGAAAGACATCCTAAAACAGAAGAGGTGACAGAGAGACAAGACTCCCTGGCATGTAATCACTACACCTACTGACTGACTTTTTAAAAGTTGAGACCACTGAGCCTAACGACTTAAAGCCTCTTTGCTGGAGGACCTGACTCTCGCTGCTGAGTGCTGTTCCAGACGGACCTGTCAGAGGCTCTGCTGGAACAGAAGCCACTTTCCACTCATGCTGGTCAAGGGACCCAAGGCTGGACCAGAGACTGCTGCTCAGCAGACATCTCCTTCCAGGACTTTGCCTGGAATAGTTCATTACCTCCTTTCCTACTCCCTCCCTACTTTGACCAAGCTGTGTTGTGTCCAGATGGTGTGAATAAACCAAGTGATTTGTGAATTGAGAGTTGGCTACATTTTGTGTACCTGCAATCCTGTGATTGCTACCTGGCCTGACTACTGTGCCCTTCACCAAACAGGTCTGCACAAAGAACAGTGGAAAGAGGGAAGAAAGGCTTTGGATGGTAAAGTCTGAGGTATATGGAGTCTCTCTACACATTTGTAGAGTTGTACAGTTGTACAACTAATGTACAACTGTACATTAGTTTCCTGCTCAATCCTGAACTCCTTGATTCAGTTTTTACTCCAGGAGTATGGATAACACCTGTTGTGTCCCAGCTCGAGGGTCACAGAGGTCATCCAATTTTTACAGTATAAAATACTAAACATAAAATAACTGCATATGGGTGTGTCTTACCTGCACTTTCTCGAGTGTGAGCAGTATGGAAGAGTACTACCTCCACTTTCTTCTGGAGAGTCAAGTGACCACATCCTATTACGCCCAACCTTCCCTGTGGATGGTGGGCCACGCTGCTAACCCTGGGCAATGGGAGTGACATGTCCCTTCAGGCGTGACCTCTCAAAAAAACTCTCACTAAATCTTCCAGCTCCCTCTTCCCCATCTGCCAGGCAAATGCATAGAAGTTGGGCCAGAGCTACCAGATGGAGGGGACTTGACTCCAGACTGTTGCTTAAATTAACCAGCCTATGTCTCCCAGAACTCATTCTTCCTAGGGTCTTGAGTTGGGATGGTCACAGGGGAAACTTGTGCAAGGTCTGGGAGATGAAAGTGAAGCAGCACCTCCCTTTCTGAAGATCAATGGGATTAGATGAGACAGATCCAAACAAGAGCACTGGCAGATTCCAGTTCATACCCCTTCCTCTCTGCTCTCTGTCCAGCTCTACATTTTTCCAAGAACCACCAGTACCCTTTATGGTTCTGCTCTGCTGGTAGACCTGCCAATGGCTCCTTCTTTCCTACCCGGTATTTACTAAGCACACACCTGAGCCAGACTCTGCCTGGGCTGGATTTTTGAGGTAACTTGGCACCTGCTGGCCTACCCCAAATACTGCTCAGAATCAGATCAACTAGGAGGGTCCTTCGATCATGCAGGAGTTTCACTGGCTGTGGTCATCTAATGGCCCCAAACATGCAGAATCATGGTCAGGTATCACTGAGGTTTTCCTGAAGCTGTGGGGTCATCTTTTAAATGGCCCCAAATTGCTACGGCTGACTACTGTGCCCTTCACCAAACAGGTCTGCACAAAGAACAGTGGAAAGAGGGAAGAAAGGCTTTGGATGGTAAAGTCTGAGGTATATGGAGTCTCTCTACACATTTGTAGAGTTGTACAGTTGTACAACTAATGTACAACTGTACATTAGTTTCCTGCTCAATCCTGAACTCCTTGATTCAGTTTTTACTCCAGGAGTATGGATAACACCTGTTGTGTCCCAGCTCGAGGGTCACAGAGGTCATCCAATTTTTACAGTATAAAATACTAAACATAAAATAACTGCATATGGGTGTGTCTTACCTGCACTTTCTCGAGTGTGAGCAGTATGGAAGAGTACTACCTCCACTTTCTTCTGGAGAGTCAAGTGACCACATCCTATTACGCCCAACCTTCCCTGTGGATGGTGGGCCACGCTGCTAACCCTGGGCAATGGGAGTGACATGTCCCTTCAGGCGTGACCTCTCAAAAAAACTCTCACTAAATCTTCCAGCTCCCTCTTCCCCATCTGCCAGGCAAATGCATAGAAGTTGGGCCAGAGCTACCAGATGGAGGGGACTTGACTCCAGACTGTTGCTTAAATTAACCAGCCTATGTCTCCCAGAACTCATTCTTCCTAGGGTCTTGAGTTGGGATGGTCACAGGGGAAACTTGTGCAAGGTCTGGGAGATGAAAGTGAAGCAGCACCTCCCTTTCTGAAGATCAATGGGATTAGATGAGACAGATCCAAACAAGAGCACTGGCAGATTCCAGTTCATACCCCTTCCTCTCTGCTCTCTGTCCAGCTCTACATTTTTCCAAGAACCACCAGTACCCTTTATGGTTCTGCTCTGCTGGTAGACCTGCCAATGGCTCCTTCTTTCCTACCCGGTATTTACTAAGCACACACCTGAGCCAGACTCTGCCTGGGCTGGATTTTTGAGGTAACTTGGCACCTGCTGGCCTACCCCAAATGCTGCTCAGAATCAGATCAACTAGGAGGGTCCTTCGATCATGCAGGAGTTTCACTGGCTGTGGTCATCTAATGGCCCCCAAACATGCAGAATCATGGTCAGGTATCACTGAGGTTTTCCTGCAGACAGGGAACAGCAAAAGCACTTGCTCTGGGCAGACGTCACCACTCACCTGTACTATATGTAGCATTGAGCTTTGAGGTCGTGACTAAGCCTCATATGAGATTCTGAAGATGTTTAAGAGACTTTCCCCTGAGAACAAATTCAGATTTTACTCATGCTTGCCAGCAGTGGAAAAGCCCCTGCTGGTTACTCTAATTTTTTTTTTAATTAAAAAATCTAATATAGTAAGTATAATATGGTACCCTAGGTTGGATGCTATTGAAATCTAACTATAAACTGTAGTTCATGGTATTCTACCAATGGCACTTTCTTGACAAATAGAACCTAGTTTTGTAGATGCCCATATTGTGCTAAGCTGAGTGAAGAGAATAGGAACTTTTATTATCTTTGCAGCTTGTCTGTACATCTAAAATTACTCCATAATTTGGTGGTTTGGTTTAGTTGCTAAGTTGTGTCTGGCTCTTGTGACCCCATGGACTGTAGCCTGCCAGGCTCCTTTGTCCATGGGATTCTCCAGGCAAGAATACTGGAGTGGGTTTCCATTTCCTTTTCCAACTCCATAGTTTAGGAATTATAAATTCAATACTGAATATTTAATGAGATGGGACAATCCTGTTGTGAGGGCATGATCTGGTCTCTTAAAGCATTTTGCCTTCTAAATAACGTCCTGGCTCATGTGTCAATCAGTAAGGCAGCATGAGAGATAAAGGCTGGTAAAAACAGCTACCC
Source organism: Tragulus kanchil (assembly GCA_022376925.1). Classification (NCBI taxonomy): domain Eukaryota; kingdom Metazoa; phylum Chordata; class Mammalia; order Artiodactyla; family Tragulidae; genus Tragulus; species Tragulus kanchil. The sequence continues at coordinate 88,538,400 of JAIOJX010000023.1, read as the reverse complement.
AGGACTTTCCTGGTGGTCCAGTGGGTAAAGAGTTCATCTTGCAGTTCAGGGGGCACCGGTTCGATCCCTGGCCTGGGAAGATCCCACGTGTAGAGGAGCAGCTGGGCCAGTGTGTCCAGTTGGCAAGCCAGCACTCTGGAGCACATGTGCCCAGAGCTGGTGCTCTGCAATGAGAGAGGCCACTGTGATGGGAGGCCCACACATGCCAAAGAATAGTAAAGATGGATGAAAAATGAATGATGACTTAGAGGAAAAAAAAAAAAGACCAGCTACAAAAGGTAAAACAATGTATTTACTGTTTATCAGCTACGTGGAGTTAGATGAGTTAATTTGGCTCAACCTAAACTTGGTTCTATTGCAAAACGGTTCAGTTTTTTAATTTTTAAAGATTCAGATGGCTGATTTGCCATCATATGAGCCACTATCATTTGGTCCGGTTGAGGATGATGGGGACGGGGGTGGTGAATGGAACTGTGGATAATCACAGAAAAGGAAATGTGAGTGATTCTCAAACACGAGAAGTGGCTCCACCTCACATGTAATGAACTTCAGATCACAGCCACACTGAGATAAAGTTTCTCCCAGTGAGATTGGCAAAGACTGAGAGAGGAGGGGGCAGGCGTGGGAAGAGGCTCCTTCCACACGTCTGGTGAGAGGATGAAAGGGCACGTCTGCCCTTTGACCCAGCATTCACCTCTCTGGAAAGCAGTTATGCAGGCACACCTACAGAAGTTCACAGCCACAGTGGGCCAGATGGTTCCCTGCATCAGGGCTGGTGAGAGCAAGGCTGGAAACAACCAAGCCCTCCAAGGAGGGGCTCGCTGATGAACCGCAACCTAAGGTCCAACTGCTCAAGGATGATGCTAGCCTGACCAGCCCGAGTGACACAATAGGAAGTACCTAGAAATGGCCGGCTCCTTTGTCCATGGGATTCTCCAGGCAAGAATACTGGAGTGGGTTTCCATTTCCTTTTCCAACTCCATAGTTTAGGAATTATAAATTCAATACTGAATATTTAATGAGATGGGACAATCCTGTTGTGAGGGCATGATCTGGTCTCTTAAAGCATTTTGCCTTCTAAATAACGTCCTGGCTCATGTGTCAATCAGTAAGGCAGCATGAGAGATAAAGGCTGGTAAAAACAGCTACCCAGGACTTTCCTGGTGGTCCAGTGGGTAAAGAGTTCATCTTGCAGTTCAGGGGGCACCGGTTCGATCCCTGGCCTGGGAAGATCCCACGTGTAGAGGAGCAGCTGGGCCAGTGTGTCCAGTTGGCAAGCCAGCACTCTGGAGCACATGTGCCCAGAGCTGGTGCTCTGCAATGAGAGAGGCCACTGTGATGGGAGGCCCACACATGCCAAAGAATAGTAAAGATGGATGAAAAATGAATGATGACTTAGAGGCAAAAAAAGAAAAAGACCAGCTACAAAAGGTAAAACAATGTATTTACTGTTTATCAGCTACGTGGAGTTAGATGAGTTAATTTGGCTCAACCTAAACTTGGTTCTATTGCAAAACGGTTCAGTTTTTTAATTTTTAAAGATTCAGATGGCTGATTTGCCATCATATGAGCCACTATCATTTGGTCCGGTTGAGGATGATGGGGACGGGGGTGGTGAATGGAACTGTGGATAATCACAGAAAAGGAAATGTGAGTGATTCTCAAACACGAGAAGTGGCTCCACCTCACATGTAATGAACTTCAGATCACAGCCACACTGAGATAAAGTTTCTCCCAGTGAGATTGGCAAAGACTGAGAGAGGAGGGGGCAGGCGTGGGAAGAGGCTCCTTCCACACGTCTGGTGAGAGGATGAAAGGGCACGTCTGCCCTTTGACCCAGCATTCACCTCTCTGGAAAGCAGTTATGCAGGCACACCTACAGAAGTTCACAGCCACAGTGGGCCAGATGGTTCCCTGCATCAGGGCTGGTGAGAGCAAGGCTGGAAACAACCAAGCCCTCCAAGGAGGGGCTCGCTGATGAACCGCATGGTCAACTGCTCAGGCAGAGGGCATCTGGCCAAACTGTCTCAAAGGATGATGCAGCTAGTCACCAGAATGGGATGACCAGCCCGAGTGACACAATAGGAAGTACCTAGCCACAAAATGTTCCATCCGTGAGCTCTGAAAGCTTTTTGTTTTTTTGTTTTTCAGATGGTTCTGACTGAAAAATCTGCCTATATATACGAAGAGAGAGCAAACATGGGAAAATATTGACACTTCCTGAATCAATTCTTACCATTTTTCTGTAAGTTTAAAAATATTTAAAAGCAGATTAAAATGGCTAACCATACAGAACAAGAGGAGAAGGGTGGATTAAGAGGTGGGTGGAAGAGAGATTTCCCTTATATCTTTTCATTTTCCTAGCTATATAACCATATTACTCATTTTTCATTTAATCATTTTCTTAGAATGAGATATTTAAAACAAAAAATAAAATTCTACTTCTGCTTCATGGCAAGCCTCTTATGGTTTGTCTCCTTGACAAAGCACAGAAGCAAGGCATGAGATAGCACTCCACAGGCACCAAACACACTGGAGGCTGACTTGGAAAGGGACAGTGTAGTGCCTGGGGTGCACCAGCCCCCCCCCACATTACACCATCTGGCAGTCTGGAGCCTCAACCAAAACAAAGTTTGGCAATGCATAGCTTACACCTCCTCCCACTCCACCATGCCTGCTCCCGGTGTCAATCCTTCATGCTCACACAGATGAGCAAGGACAGGCAGTACAGTCCTAGTTGTAGTGGGGAAACTGGAGGTGTTCTGGATGTCCAACAACAGAGAACTGTCCAACAACAGAAAAAAAACAGATCACAGCCACACTGAGATAAAGTTTCTCCCAGTGAGATTGGCAAAGACTGAGAGAGGAGGGGGCAGGCGTGGGAAGAGGCTCCTTCCACACGTCTGGTGAGAGGATGAAAGGGCACGTCTGCCCTTTGACCCAGCATTCACCTCTCTGGAAAGCAGTTATGCAGGCACACCTACAGAAGTTCACAGCCACAGTGGGCCAGATGGTTCCCTGCATCAGGGCTGGTGAGAGCAAGGCTGGAAACAACCAAGCCCTCCAAGGAGGGGCTCGCTGATGAACCGCATGGTCAACTGCTCAGGCAGAGGGCATCTGGCCAAACTGTCTCAAAGGATGATGCAGCTAGTCACCAGAATGGGATGACCAGCCCGAGTGACACAATAGGAAGTACCTAGCCACAAAATGTTCCATCCGTGAGCTCTGAAAGCTTTTTGTTTTTTTGTTTTTCAGATGGTTCTGACTGAAAAATCTGCCTATATATACGAAGAGAGAGCAAACATGGGAAAATATTGACACTTCCTGAATCAATTCTTACCATTTTTCTGTAAGTTTAAAAATATTTAAAAGCAGATTAAAATGGCTAACCATACAGAACAAGAGGAGAAGGGTGGATTAAGAGGTGGGTGGAAGAGAGATTTCCCTTATATCTTTTCATTTTCCTAGCTATATAACCATATTACTCATTTTTCATTTAATCATTTTCTTAGAATGAGATATTTAAAACAAAAAATAAAATTCTACTTCTGCTTCATGGCAAGCCTCTTATGGTTTGTCTCCTTGACAAAGCACAGAAGCAAGGCATGAGATAGCACTCCACAGGCACCAAACACACTGGAGGCTGACTTGGAAAGGGACAGTGTAGTGCCTGGGGTGCACCAGCCCCCCCCCACATTACACCATCTGGCAGTCTGGAGCCTCAACCAAAACAAAGTTTGGCAATGCATAGCTTACACCTCCTCCCACTCCACCATGCCTGCTCCCGGTGTCAATCCTTCATGCTCACACAGATGAGCAAGGACAGGCAGTACAGTCCTAGTTGTAGTGGGGAAACTGGAGGTGTTCTGGATGTCCAACAACAGAGAACTAGTTCGATAGATCACCACAACACAGGTCTTAAATAAAATATAAAAAGATTTAATGTATTAAGCTAAATAATTACTATAATAATAGTGAAAGGGTTTTACCTCGATTTAAGACTTAAACCCAGGGCCCAGACCTGATTGAATCCTGCTTGGGACTTGAACCCACGTGGCTAGAGCTTGAATTCCAGCCAAAACCCTGGTTGGGGCTTGAACCCATGTGACTGGGGCGTGAACCTAGCCAAAACCGGTTTGGGACTCGAATCCACATGGCTAAGGCTTAACCCCAGCCAAAACCCTGCTTTGACTTGAATCCACGTAGTCAGGACTCAGTCCCCGCCAAAACCTTGTCTGGGACTTGAATCCATGCAGCCGGGACTTAATCCAGCACTCACCCAATGTCTGGACCCACTGAGGCTCAGGTTCTTCATGCCTCAACGCAGAAAGAATTCAGCGAGAGGCAGAGTGATAGGCAAGAAGAGGATTTATTAGGATAGGGTACTGGTAAGAGGTGCAAACAGGCAGGCAGGAAAGCTCTGCTCTGCTCTCCCTTCGATTGAGTGGGCAGCCATATATATAGGATGGTAGAAGACCACTGCCCTCAAGTAGACATAGATGCAAGGCATACATCATTAGTTTCTTCTTCACCAGCTCCTCCTTCATCAGCTGTTTATACCCAATCAAGCCTGCTTTACTGAACAAGGAGCAGCTCTCCTGAGTTATCGTCAACTCACTGGCCTCCCAACCTTTCTCAGGTTTCACCTTTCTACCTACCATTCCCTACTAGGACTCTACATCTACCTACCTGTTCTACTCTATCCCTATCAATAGTAAATACAAAGTCAATGTGATATTGATGTTGTTGTTGTTCAGTCACTCAGTTGTGTCTGATTCTTTGTGACCCCGGGGACCAAAGCATGCCAGGTTTCCCCAGCCTTCACTATCTCCCAGCATATTGGTGTAGGGATAGAAAAACAGATCAGTGGAACAGAAACGGACTCACATTCACATGGTCAATTGATTTTCAGTGAAAGTGCCAACCCTTGTCAATGGAAAGGAAAATCCTCTCAGCAAGCTGGAATATGTGTTTATCTATATGGAAAAATGAACCTTGACTCACCACTCACATCACACACGTGAAAATAACTGGAAGTGAATCACAGTCTTAACTGTGAACACTAAAATTAAAAATAAATAAATAAATAAATAAATAGGTGAAAACATTCATGCACTTGAAGTAAGCAATGATTTCTTAGTCTACAAAAGGCACTAGCCATACAATAAAAACTTGGCAAATGAACTTCATCAATATGAACAACCTGTGCTCATCAAAAGGCCCCATTAAGAAAATGAAAAGGCAAGCCATAGTCTGAAAGAAAATGTTTATAATACATCTATCTGACAAAGGACATGTGTCCAGACCATATAAAGAATTCCTACAAAGACATTATGGAGATTCCTCTAAAAACTGAGAGTAGAACCATATGACCCAGAAATCTCAGTACTTGCATATACCCTGAAAAAAACAAAATTGAAAAAGGCACATGTACCCCAATATTTATTATAGCACTGTTTACAATAGCTAGGGCATGGAAACAACCTAGATGTCCCTTGACAGATGAATGGGTAAAGAAGCTGTGGTACATATATACAATGAAATATTATTCAGCCATAAAAAGGAACGCATATGAATGGGTAAAGAAGCTGTGGTACATATGGGATATTACTCAGCCATAGAAAGGAACGCATTTGAGTCAGTCCTAATGAGATGGATAAATCTAGAGCCAATTATAATACAGAGTGAAGTAAGTCAGAAAGAGAAAAATAATACTGTATATTAGCACATATATATGGAATCTAGAAAGATGGTACTGATGAACCTATCTTCAGGGTAATAATGGAGATGCAGACATAGAGAATAGATCTGTGGGCACAGGCATGGGGGAGGAAGGAGAGGTTGGGATGAATGGAGAGAATAACATGGAAGCATATACACTACCACGTGCAAAATAGATAACCAATGGGAATTTGTTGTGTCTCAGAGAACTCAAACTGGGGCTCTGCAAAAACCTAGAGGGGTGGGAAGGGGTGGGAGGTGGGAGGGAGGTTAAAGAGGGAGGGGACACGTGTATACCCATGGTTGACTCATGTTGGTATACAGCAGAGGCCAACATGGTATTGTGAAGCAATTTTCCTTCAGTCAAAAATAAGTTTAGAAAAAGAATTCCTGCAAATCAAGTAAGAAAAAAAGAGAAGTGATCTAATAAAAAAATTTTTTTAAGCAAAGACTTGACTAAGAAAAGCTACCTAAATAGGCAAAGAGCATAAGGGAGGGTGCTCAACATCACCTGTCATCAGGGAAATGCAAATTAAATTCACAATGAGATATCTGCCCCCCTCCCCAACAAAGGGCTATAATGAAAAGACTGACAATACTAAGTATTGACAAGACTTTTGAGTAAACCAAACTCAAGTATGACATGAAACTGTTAGCAATATCAAAAATTTAACATCTATCTGACAAAGGACATGTGTCCAGACCATATAAAGAATTCCTACAAAGACATTATGGAGATTCCTCTAAAAACTGAGAGTAGAACCATATGACCCAGAAATCTCAGTACTTGCATATACCCTGAAAAAAACAAAATTGAAAAAGGCACATGTACCCCAATATTTATTATAGCACTGTTTACAATAGCTAGGGCATGGAAACAACCTAGATGTCCCTTGACAGATGAATGGGTAAAGAAGCTGTGGTACATATATACAATGAAATATTATTCAGCCATAAAAAGGAACGCATATGAATGGGTAAAGAAGCTGTGGTACGTATATACAATGAAATATTATTCAGCCATAAAAAGGAACGCATTTGAGTCAGTCCTAATGAGATGGATTAACCTAGAACCTATTATACAGAGTGAAGTAAGTCAGAAAGAGAAAAATAATACTGTATATTAGCACATATATATGGAATCTAGAAAGATGGTACTGATGAACCTATCTTCAGGGTAATAATGGAGATGCAGACATAGAGAATAGATCTGTGGGCACAGGCATGGGGGAGGAAGGAGAGGTTGGGATGAATGGAGAGAATAACATGGAAGCATATACACTACCACGTGCAAAATAGATAACCAATGGGAATTTGTTGTGTCTCAGAGAACTCAAACTGGGGCTCTGCAAAAACCTAGAGGGGTGGGAAGGGGTGGGAGGTGGGAGGGAGGTTAAAGAGGGAGGGGACACGTGTATACCCATGGTTGACTCATGTTGGTATACAGCAGAGGCCAACATGGTATTGTGAAGCAATTTTCCTTCAGTCAAAAATAAGTTTAGAAAAAGAATTCCTGCAAATCAAGTAAGAAAAAAAGAGAAGTGATCTAATAAAAAAATTTTTTTAAGCAAAGACTTGACTAAGAAAAGCTACCTAAATAGGCAAAGAGCATAAGGGAGGGTGCTCAACATCACCTGTCATCAGGGAAATGCAAATTAAATTCACAATGAGATATCTGCCCCCCTCCCCAACAAAAGGGCTATAATGAAAAAGACTGACAATACTAAGTATTGACAAGACTTTTGAGTAAACCAAACTCATATAGTGTCAATGGATGCATGAAATCTTACAACTGTTTTGGAAAACTACTTGGCATTTTCTTATGAAGTTACACATACATTTGCCCTATAACCCAACAAAGCCACACCTAGGGGATCTATCCAGGAGAAAAGAAAACATTTGTCTACAGAAAGACATGGTCACAAATGTTTGTAGAAGCCTTAATCATAATAGGTCAAAACTGGAAAAAATCCAAATGGCCATCAACTATAGAATGAATGAGTGAAGAGTATTATACCCATAATATGAAATAAAAAGGAATGAATTACTGACATACTAATGATATGGATGCATCTCAAAAGAAGCCAAGAACCAAAGACTACTTTAGAGGAAGCAGTCTATGAAGTTGAACTAGTCTATGAAGTTGAAGTAGTAGTAATCTCTGGGGCTCTGTGTTGAGAGGGTGGATACTTGCTTGAGCTGCCATGACAAACTAACAATTGATACAACTACTGTGGAAGACAGTATGGAGATACCTTAAAAAACTAAAAATAGAAGCACCATATGACCCAGCAATCCCATTATTAGGATATATCCTGATGAAATCAAAATTGAAAGAGACGCCTGTACCCCAATGTTCATTGCAGCACTCTCTACAGTAGCTAGAACATGGAAGCAACCTAGATGTCCACTGACAAATGAACGGATAAAGAAGCTCTGGTACATATATACAATGAAGTACTTCTCAACTGTAAAAAGAAATGCAGAAGAATCGGTCCTAATGAGGCAGATGAATCTAGAGCCTATTATACCAAGTGAAGTAAGTCAAAAAGAAAAGGACAAATACAGTACAGTAACGCATATATATGGCATCTAGTAAGATGGCACCGATAAATGCAGACACAGAACAGCAATGGAGAAACAGATTTAGAGAACAAACCTATGGTCATTGGGGGGAGGGAAGATTGGACAAGAGGTATGGAAAGAGCAACAAGAAAACCTACACTATCATATGTAATAGAGATTACCACTGTGATTAAGCTGTAAGACTAAGGGAACCTACATAGGGGCTAAGCATAAACCAGGGGTGGGGTGGGGGAGAAGCAGGAAAAGGGAGGGAGAGCTCAGGGGAGAGGTGTCAGGAATATACCTATGACTGTTTGGGGATTATGTATACCTATAAATAAGAAAACTCTGTAAAAAACATATGACAATAATTTCACTATACACCTGAAGCTAATGCAACATTGTAAAACAAATATACCCCAATAAAGAAAAAAAGAAGAAGAAAAAGAGAAAAAAAGCTCACTCTTGGAGGTGGGACAAAAAAAATAACATAGAAAGAAGGAAAGGTTTATTATCTCATAATTCTGGAGGCTAAAGTCTGAGATTCATGTGTCAGCAGGGCTGGTTTCTCCTGAGGCCTTTTCCACAGCTTGGAGATGACAGTCTTCTCTTTGCATCCTTACGTGATCTTCCCTCTGTTTGTGTATGACTATGTTCTAATATCCTCTTCTTAAAAAGACATCAGTCATATTGGATTAGTGTCACCACTTGTAAGACCTCATTTTAATTTAATTGCCTCTATAAAGGCTCAATCTCCAAATATAGTAACATTCTGAGGTACTGAGGTTTAAAATCTGAACAAATAAATTTTGTGGGACACAATATAGCCCACAACCCCCCTTAAGAATGAGAAGAAGGCAAGGATATCTACTTTCGATATTCTTATTCAACAGAGTGATGGATTCTCTAGTCATTTCAGTAAAGGCAAGGAACTAAAATGTATACAGAACAGAATGGAAGAAACAAAAATGTCCATATTTATATGAGTAATCTGGGAGCATACATATCTGTAAACAACAAACTCTGTAAAAGTTAAAAGCAAAATAAAAGTTTTAAAAAAAAAAGTCCACATTTACAGATGACATGATTGTCTACAAAGGAAATTCTAAGAATCTACATCATACTCAATGGTGAAAAGCTGAAAGCATCATTTACTCTAAGATCAGGAACATGACAAGGATGCCTGCTCTCACTACTTTGGGGCAACATAGTATTGGAAGTCCTAGCCACAGCAATCAGAGAAGAAAAAGAGAACAAATGAATCCAAACTGGAAAGGAAAAAGTAAAACTGTCACTGTTTATGGGTGACATACTATATACAGTTAGTTCCCTATGTATGAACTGCCAAGTTGCAAACTTTCAAAGATGTGAATCTGCATTCTGTCAGCATCAAGGGTGAATAAAAGGGAAGCTCTCCCTCTGTCTCCTATTGCTGGTGATCCTTCAGCTCTACCATCTCCCCCCTCCTCTCCTTCCTCCAGTCAGCACTTCTTCCTGTCTGTTCACTTGATGCCAGCCCCAGTATGCCAGTCGTCACACTGTACTTTTCAGTTACTGTAAGACTTATTTTTTCTGTTTATATTTATGTATTATTTATGTGAAAAGTATTATACACTTATTATAGTATAGTATCATATAGCCCATCATATGAGAACTAATAAATGAATTCAGTAAAGTTGCTGGATACAGAATTAATATGTAGGAACTAGTTGCATTCCTATACACTCACAATGTACTATCAGAAAAGAGAAATTAATAAACTCATTTACAATTGCATTAAAAATAAAAGTACTTAAGAATAAATCTAAAAAAGGAAGTAAAAGATCCATACTCAAAGAACTCTAGACATTGATGAAAGAAACTGAAGATGACACAAACAAGTGGAAAGATACCATGCTCATGGACTAGAAGAATGAATACTGTTAAAATAACCCAAGGCAATCTACACATTCACTAAAATCTGTCAAATATTAATAGCATTTTTTCACAGAACAAGAACAAACAATTCTAAAGTTTGTATTGAAACATAAAAGACCCTGAATAGCCAAAACAATCTTAAAAAAGAACAAAGTTGAAGTTAGCAAGTTCCCTGACTTCAGGCTATACTAAAAAGCTACAGTAATCCAAACTGTATGGTACAAGCACAAAAACAGACACAGAGATCAATGGAACAGAATACAGAGCTCAGAAATGAATCCACACTTAAATAATCAATTAATCTATGACAAAGAAGTTAAGAATATGTGATGGGTAAGCGAGCCCAATAAATGATGTTAGGAAAACTGGAAAGCTACAAGCAAAAGAACCAAACTGAATTATATTACACCATATACTACAACTAACTCAAAATGGTCTAAAGACTTAAATGTAAGACCTATATAATTCCTAGAAGAAAGCATAGGTAGGACCCTCCTTAACATCATTCTTAGCAATATTTCCTGAATATGTTCCCCCAAACAAGAGAAACAAAAGCAAAAATAAGCAAAAGGAGCTGCATCAAATTAAAAAGTTTTTGCACAATGAGGAAAGCTATCCTCAAAGAGAAAATTCCACCTGCTGTATATATCTGATAAGGGCTAATAAGCAAAAAAACTCACAACTCAACATCCACCTGATTTAAAAAAGGGCAGATGACTTGAATAGACTTTTTTTCCCCCAAAGAAGACCTACAGATGGTTAACAGATTTAAGAAAAGGTGTTCAACATTAGTAATCATCAGGGAAATGCAAGTCAAAACCAGAGATATTACCTCACATTTGTCAGAATGACTGCTATCAGAAAGATAACAAATAACAAGTGTTGGTGAGGATATGGAGAAAGGGGACCCTCATGCTCTGTTGGTGAGAATATAAACTGATGCCACCACCATGGAAAGCAGTACGGAGGTTCCTTGAAAAAATAAAAAGAACTACCATATGATCCAGCAATTCTGTTTCTGGGAATTTTTCTGAGGAAAACAAGAACACTGATTTGAACACTCCTATGTTTACTGCAGCATTACTTACAATAGCCAAGATATGGAAGCAACCTAAGTATCCTTGGGATTCCCTTGTAGCTCAGCTGGTAAAGAATCTGCCTGCAATGCAGGAGACCCTGGCTGGATTCCTAGGTCAGGAAGTTCCCCTGGAGAAGGGATAAGCTACCCACTCCAGTATTCTTGCCTGGAGAATTCCAGAGCTTGTCCATGGGTCATAAACAGTCAGACAGGGCTGAGCAACTTTCACTTTTACCTTTCACTTAAGTGTCCATTGATAGATGAATGGATAAAGAAGATGTGATATAGATAGAGAGATAGAAACATATAGATATATACACAATGGAAGGTATGTGGGTATATTTGTGTATATATATATAATATATATATATATATACAATATATTATATATAATATATATACACACACACACAAAATGAAATGGGTTTTTGTTTTGTTTTTTCTATTGCTAAGTTGTATCCAACTTTTTACAACCCCAGGGACTGCAGCACACCAAGCTTCCCCATCTTTACTATCTCCCAGAGTTTGTTCAAACTCATGTCCATCGAGTTGTTAATGCTATCTAACCATTTCATCCTCTGCTGCCCTCTTCTTTTGCCTTCAATCTTTTCCAGCAACAGGACCTTCTTCAGTGAGTCAGCTCTTCTCATCAGGTGGCCGAAAGATTGGAGCTTCAGCCTCGGCATCAGTTCTTCCAATGAATATTCAGGGTTGGTTTCCTTTAGGATTGACTGGTTTGATCTCCTTGCAGTCCAAGGGACTCTCAAGAATCTTCTCCAACACCACAGTTCAAAAGCATCAGTTCTTTGGTGTTCAGCCTTCTTTATGGTCCAACTCTCACATCTGTACATGACTACTGGAAAAACCATAGCTTTAACTATACAGACTTTTGTCTGCAAAGTGATATTTTTGCTTTTTGATACACTTTCTAGGTTTGTCATAGCTTTTCTTCCAAGGAGCAAGTGTCTTTTAATTTCATGTCTGCAGTCACCATGAATGAAAATTTAGTCAATCATAAAAAAGAAATCTTGCCATTTTCAATAACCTGGTTAGACTTTTGAGGGCATCATGCCAAGTGAAATCATTTGGATGAAGAAAGACAAACACTGGCACAACTGGACCCTGTGCCTGTGCCCCTTCCACTCACTGGTCACTATGCAGGTGGAAGAAAAGAGGACCCAGCTTTCCCCATGGAGACCCTGGCTGGATTCCTAGGTCAGGAAGTTCCCCTGGAGAAGGGATAAGCTACCCACTCCAGTATTCTTGCCTGGAGAATTCCAGAGCTTGTCCATGGGTCATAAACAGTCAGACAGGGCTGAGCAACTTTCACTTTTACCTTTCACTTAAGTGTCCATTGATAGATGAATGGATAAAGAAGATGTGATATAGATAGAGAGATAGAAACATATAGATATATACACAATGGAAGGTATGTGGGTATATTTGTGTATATATATATACATATACATATATATATATATATATATACATATATATATACACACACACACAAAATGAAATGGGTTTTTGTTTTGTTTTTTCTATTGCTAAGTTGTATCCAACTTTTTACAACCCCAGGGACTGCAGCACACCAAGCTTCCCCATCTTTACTATCTCCCAGAGTTTGTTCAAACTCATGTCCATCGAGTTGTTAATGCTATCTAACCATTTCATCCTCTGCTGCCCTCTTCTTTTGCCTTCAATCTTTTCCAGCAACAGGACCTTCTTCAGTGAGTCAGCTCTTCTCATCAGGTGGCCGAAAGATTGGAGCTTCAGCCTCGGCATCAGTTCTTCCAATGAATATTCAGGGTTGGTTTCCTTTAGGATTGACTGGTTTGATCTCCTTGCAGTCCAAGGGACTCTCAAGAATCTTCTCCAACACCACAGTTCAAAAGCATCAGTTCTTTGGTGTTCAGCCTTCTTTATGGTCCAACTCTCACATCTGTACATGACTACTGGAAAAACCATAGCTTTAACTATACAGACTTTTGTCTGCAAAGTGATATTTTTGCTTTTTGATACACTTTCTAGGTTTGTCATAGCTTTTCTTCCAAGGAGCAAGTGTCTTTTAATTTCATGTCTGCAGTCACCATGAATGAAAATTTAGTCAATCATAAAAAAAAAGAAATCTTGCCATTTTCAATAACCTGGTTAGACTTTTGAGGGCATCATGCCAAGTGAAATCATTTGGATGAAGAAAGACAAACACTGGCACAACTGGACCCTGTGCCTGTGCCCCTTCCACTCACTGGTCACATGGGATGCACATTCCACAGGCACTGGGGGCACCTGTCAGACCCCAAGGATGGGACAAAGTGCCCAGCACTGTACTTCTTTCCACAAGGCAGGTAAGAGCCACAGAATTGCCAGATTAGCTGGATGGGAGGCTAGGATGAGAACTCAGTAGGCTTTGGATAAGGGGCAATTTTGTCAGCGTTCAGACCTCAGGACAAATCCTAATGAATGTTTCACTTATCAATAGTGGAAAGGAAAAGAGAAATCTTTCCAAACCTACACAAATCTTGCCATTTCGGGGTAGTGAGCTTCTGGGAATTTTCTCCTCTCAATGATTCTTGATAATATCTAAATTTCTATGAAGAACGTTTATTATATTTTCACTTGGGAGAAAAGTCAACCTACTTTTAAAAAAATATTTAAAAGCTTCTCCATTGCTTTTTTGAGATTCCAAGCTTCCAGTCATTACAGAGTCAGAGCCAGCTGTCTCCACGTCTGTTTATGTATGGAAATTTTAATTTCTACTTAGCTGTCCTAAATCTGTCTGAGGAAAAATGTGGTCAAGAAATCCCAAAAGAATGGACTCTGAATATAATTCTGCTTCCTGAAAACATGTTTTTGCAAATGGTTTTCTAGATTCCTCAAAACTTAAAGTGTTTTATTCAAAGACAGAAAATTTTTCTTAAACTTGAATACTGCCTTGAACTTCCCCCATCTCCCCCATCAGGCAGGCAGCTAGGAGGGTGAACAGGCCAGGACCTGGAGTCTGAGAGGCCACATCCTGGCCAGGTGACAGTGGGAGACCCCTTTCACCCCTATGTGGGGCTACGGAGACTCCCTGGAAAAATGTGTCAGATGCCAAGCTGATTAATCATCACTCACTTTATTTTCTTATTTATTTTTTTAAAAAAAGACTTGCTCTAAGAATATTTGGCAGTTTAGTCTTCTCAGTCAAAAGAAACCTTTGGCATTGCACTGGAGAAGCAATCTTGGCCTCAAACACTTAGATCGAGTGGCATTTAAGAGCTTTCCAGACAGGACAGGATAATTACAGAGCGGCCCTGGCGTAGGCTGTAGTGATGTTCAAGCCTGAAGTGGAAGCAACCTCTTATCTTTAACAAAGAGCGCTGATGATCGACACTGAAAGGGAAGTGCTGTGTCTGGGGTGCTTTTTTTTTTTAACCATGTAGGGAAAAAAAAGGCATTGTGTAAACAGAGAGTGACAAGAAGGAGGAAGGCGACCAGTGGCCTCGCCCCACTCTTCAGGTCCAGGTGTCTGGACACAGAGGGATCCCAGCATCATTCCTACGACTGCACAGCCTCAACCAGAGCATGGCCAAGGCCAGAGAGGTGCGGGTCTCCTCTGCACTGCAGGCTCCACCCTCATTAGGGTTAGCCTGGTGGCATTTGCACAGTTGCTTAGACTCTTCCTTTCTTATTCAGTTCCTTCACCTCTGCTCCTGATTAACCAAAGGCAGCTCAGAACTCAACAGCTCTGCTTATTTAGAGGGATTTCTTTCAGGGCCCTGCTGTGCTGGCAGCTCTGGGAGAAGAGATCTAGAAAGAACTGGGATCTACTCACAGCACCACTGTCCTAGTGAGAAAGGCACAAAGGCAGAGGAGAAGGAGGGCAGGGAAAGGGGAGAGGATCTGAATGTCCCTTACTAGGGGTCTAAAGCTGAGGGACAGTCTGAGGAAGCAGTAGCAGGCTGGGAGCACCTGTCCACCTCTGCAATTAATTATTTTTTAAGCAGCATAGTTTATTTTGCAGACAAAATCTTTTGGAGCTTGAAAAGAAAATGAAAGTGTTAGTCGCTCTTTGTGACTCCACAGACTGCCAGCCTGCCAGGCTCCTCTGTCCATGGGATTCTCCAGACAAGAATACTGGAGTGGGTTCCCATTCCCTTCTCCATGGGATCTTCCTGATCCAGGAATTAAACCCTGGTCTCCTGCATTGCAGGCAGATTCTCTACCATCTGAGCCACAAGGGAAGCCCTCTTGAAGCTTGGTTTAAGACAAAGGATCATGGGGAGAATAGAGAATAGTTGCCCCTTTGCCATGGAAGATCTTAGGCTCCACATACACGTATACAAAGGGAGGGAGATCTTCTGGGCAGCAGCTCCTGACCTTAGAAAGGCTACTGTTTCAATGGTTTCCTGCAGATACTTTCTGCATGTAATGCACACCCACACGAGCACACAGGCCACACCTACACCAGGGCTCCTTGACCAATCATCTATGACAAAAAAGCAACAGCCACACTCTCTTGGACCTGTTTTGGAAAAGCAGCATGGGTGCTTGAAAGTCACAGCCTGCTGTCCAGGAGGCTCCAAGCTTCTGTCTAGAGGCCAGCAGTTCTATCCAGTTCATAGCCAGAGCAGTGGCTCTGAGGTATCCTTTAGACAAGATATTAAGAACATGGGAGTAGGCAGCTATAATTTCACATCTGCATGGGATGGCAGTTTATTTTAGGATGATCTAAATTCAGTGTAAGATGCATTCAGCAAAGAATTCTAGCCTCATCCAGCTCAGTGCTCATGGAATATTCTGAGATACAAAATTACGTACCAGGAGAACACAAGCTTTCCTTATTTATTTGTTCAAGCATACATCACTGGTAACTTTTCATTTTAAAATCCTTAGTTGGATCTCTAGAAAGCCAGTTGGCATTCCCTCCAAACACACTAGACTCAGCCCTCACCTCCTAGCCGGATCAAGGCAGAGTAAGACATCTGCTCCCATGCTGTCTCCTCTCCCTATTCCTGCAGGGGACAGAAAGCTGGGACGACAGCCAGGAGGACGGTCATTTCAAGTCTCCCACTCACCAGCCCCTCTGAGTGAGCTGCTCGGGTCTGTTTCTGGGTTCCACCCTTTAGACTGAAAAGTGCTTATAGATTCTGACAAGTCATAAGAGCCCGACCAGGAAGTGGGGGCTCCAACTAAACTGGCCAAATTGAGCTACGGGTTTCCATTCCCTTCTCCATGGGATCTTCCTGATCCAGGAATTAAACCCTGGTCTCCTGCATTGCAGGCAGATTCTCTACCATCTGAGCCACAAGGGAAGCCCTCTTGAAGCTTGGTTTAAGACAAAGGATCATGGGGAGAATAGAGAATAGTTGCCCCTTTGCCATGGAAGATCTTAGGCTCCACATACACGTATACAAAGGGAGGGAGATCTTCTGGGCAGCAGCTCCTGACCTTAGAAAGGCTACTGTTTCAATGGTTTCCTGCAGATACTTTCTGCATGTAATGCACACCCACACGAGCACACAGGCCACACCTACACCAGGGCTCCTTGACCAATCATCTATGACAAAAAAGCAACAGCCACACTCTCTTGGACCTGTTTTGGAAAAGCAGCATGGGTGCTTGAAAGTCACAGCCTGCTGTCCAGGAGGCTCCAAGCTTCTGTCTAGAGGCCAGCAGTTCTATCCAGTTCATAGCCAGAGCAGTGGCTCTGAGGTATCCTTTAGACAAGATATTAAGAACATGGGAGTAGGCAGCTATAATTTCACATCTGCATGGGATGGCAGTTTATTTTAGGATGATCTAAATTCAGTGTAAGATGCATTCAGCAAAGAATTCTAGCCTCATCCAGCTCAGTGCTCATGGAATATTCTGAGATACAAAATTACGTACCAGGAGAACACAAGCTTTCCTTATTTATTTGTTCAAGCATACATCACTGGTAACTTTTCATTTTAAAATCCTTAGTTGGATCTCTAGAAAGCCAGTTGGCATTCCCTCCAAACACACTAGACTCAGCCCTCACCTCCTAGCCGGATCAAGGCAGAGTAAGACATCTGCTCCCATGCTGTCTCCTCTCCCTATTCCTGCAGGGGACAGAAAGCTGGGACGACAGCCAGGAGGACGGTCATTTCAAGTCTCCCACTCACCAGCCCCTCTGAGTGAGCTGCTCGGGTCTGTTTCTGGGTTCCACCCTTTAGACTGAAGAGTGCTTATAGATTCTGACAAGTCATAAGAGCCCGACCAGGAAGTGGGGGCTCCAACTAAACTGGCCAAATTGAGCTCACAGGTGCAGAGCCCTCCTCTCTCCCTGCCTTCTTTCAACACCCAGCTTCTCAGATGGGTGGGCCCAAGTCCAGACCTCCCACAGAACTCCATCACGCGGCTTCACATCCCACCCCCTGACACACACACAAGTTCTGTCTGAAAATGCAACCAGCTCTTCAGAAAGATGGGAAAGGAGAGAGGGAAAAAAAGGCAAGGAGAGAAAGGAGGAAAAGGGAGAGAACAGAGGAAAGAGGTCAGCTAGTTGGTTAGTGGTTGGGTGGTGACTGGCTGGGGGCTTCCCAGGTGACACTAGTGGTAAAGAACCTGCCTGCCAATGCTGTAGACATAAAAGATGTGAGTTCAATCCCTAGGTCAGGAAGATCCCCTGGAGGAGGGCATGGCAACCCACTCCAGTATTCTTGCCTAGAGAATCCCATGGATAGAGGAGCCTCGTGGGCTATGGCCCATAGGGTTACAAAGAGTTGGACACAACTGAAGCGACTTAGCACTCACGCACACAGTGACTGGCTGGTCAGTTAGTCAAACTCTAACAAGGACCTTGCCTGTGGCTTGGACACAGCAGGGTGACTGACAGCCTCTCAGTGAGCATGGAAGGAGGAAAGGGGGACCACAGCCCTTGGTCGCACAGTGTACACAGGGGGCAGGTGCTGGCTTAGAAGGGATGACTTCACGGTTCTTCCCAGTCAGATTGCTGCAAACACTGGTGCCTCACCTCTCGCTGGACACAGTTGGACCACGTAGACATCTGGTGGCCTCTAGTGGGCTGGGAATGCTGAGCTGTGACTGCACTGCAAACCTAGCTCTATGGACCCCCTCCTCCAGATGTCCTAGACATGGTGGATGCCGCCACAGCTGGCCTGAAGTTACAGGACTGAGGCTGAGCTGGTGCCCAAGAGCTTGGGTAGGGTGTCCTCTCAGCCCTGGTAGGTGCCTCCCTCAGACAGACTGCCTCTGCTGGGGAGAGGGCACCCCGCAGCCCCTCATTGTGTCACCCACATGGCAGGTAGACTGAAAGTGCTTATAGATTCTGACAAGTCATAAGAGCCCGACCAGGAAGTGGGGCTCCAACTAAACTGGCCAAATTGAGCTCACAGGTGCAGAGCCCTCCTCTCTCCTGCCTTCTTTCAACACCCAGCTTCTCAGATGGGTGGGCCCAAGTCCAGACCTCCCACAGAACTCCATCACGGGCTTCACATCCCACCCCCTGACACACACACAAGTTCTGTCTGAAAATGCAACCAGCTCTTCAGAAAGATGGGAAAGGAGAGAGGGAAAAAAAGGCAAGGAGAGAAAGGAGGAAAAGGGAGAGAACAGAGGAAAGAGGTCAGCTAGTTGGTTAGTGGTTGGGTGGTGACTGGCTGGGGGCTTCCCAGGTGACACTAGTGGTAAAGAACCTGCCTGCCAATGCTGTAGACATAAAAGATGTGAGTTCAATCCCTAGGTCAGGAAGATCCCCTGGAGGAGGGCATGGCAACCCACTCCAGTATTCTTGCCTAGAGAATCCCATGGATAGAGGAGCCTCGTGGGCTATGGCCCATAGGGTTACAAAGAGTTGGACACAACTGAAGCGACTTAGCACTCACGCACACAGTGACTGGCTGGTCAGTTAGTCAAACTCTAACAAGGACCTTGCCTGTGGCTTGGACACAGCAGGGTGACTGACAGCCTCTCAGTGAGCATGGAAGGAGGAAAGGGGGACCACAGCCCTTGGTCGCACAGTGTACACAGGGGGCAGGTGCTGGCTTAGAAGGGATGACTTCACGGTTCTTCCCAGTCAGATTGCTGCAAACACTGGTGCCTCACCTCTCGCTGGACACAGTTGGACCACGTAGACATCTGGTGGCCTCTAGTGGGCTGGGAATGCTGAGCTGTGACTGCACTGCAAACCTAGCTCTATGGACCCCCTCCTCCAGATGTCCTAGACATGGTGGATGCCGCCACAGCTGGCCTGAAGTTACAGGACTGAGGCTGAGCTGGTGCCCAAGAGCTTGGGTAGGGTGTCCTCTCAGCCCTGGTAGGTGCCTCCCTCAGACAGACTGCCTCTGCTGCAGAGGGCACCCCGCAGCCCCTCTTGTGCACATGAAGCACTACTGGACAGCAGGGGAACTGAAGCACTGGCAGTGTGTGCCCCTTCAACCCACATGGCAGGTAGAGATGTCCTGCTCTGAGCCTTGCAAGCCTATGAGAGCTGGTCTGCTCCCAGTGCCTAGACGAGGGCCAGGCCTCCCAGAGCCCTAGCTGAGGTCATCGAGTGAGTCACTAAAGGCCTGAGGGCAAGCTATCAAGAGCCCACAAAGTGCAGATGAGGAAACCGAGGCCCAACCAAGCTCTGCCTGATGTGGTCTCCGTACCAGCGAGATCCAACACAACCTAGCTTTCCTGTTACCCCCTGGCTAGCTGGGTGAGCAAGGCTGGGACCCTGGCCTACACAGTGCAGGCCCTGTGTGCAAAGCTGACCAACTGGCTAGACACAGGGAAGGTAAAGTCACAAAATAAGCCTGCACAACCTCTCGTGAACGACCTATCTGGGGTTGGGGTGTGCTGTCATTCGAATTGAGTCAGAGAATCTCATTGATGGAGGAGCCTGGCAGGCTAGTGTAGCACAGAGTCAGACATGGCCGAAGCGACTTAGTGCGTGTGCACACACATGTGCTCACAGACACTACACACATATTCATTGTTTTTACTTCGAGCTAATTCAAACAGTGATGTTTCATTCCCCAGTCACCCCAGAAATCAACAACGACAGCTTAGCTGCTCTTCCTGTCCTGATTCACAGATGTAGAGCAGGAAATACACCACCAAAGAGCCAGGGACAGCCTAGGGTCACCAAAGACCTGGGACGAAGCACATTACAGTCTCTGTAAAGAAAAAGTCCCCTTACCTACCCTAATCTGAAGAGCTGGTTTTCCTAATGTAAAAGAAAGTAAGTAAGAAAGAGAAAGAAATAAAAAGACAACCCTGGAACTTAAAATGCAGATTACTAAGTGACAGAAACCAATCTGAAAAGACAACATACTGTATGACTCCAACCGTGTGACATTCTGGAAAAATTATGGGAATTCAGGACTTACCAGGGGTTAAAGGAGGAGGGAGGGATAAGTGGAGTGTGAAGGACTTTTACAGCAGTGAAAGTACTCTGTACAGTACTATAAAGTACAAGTACTCTGTACAATACTATAAAGTGAAAGTACTCTGTACAGTACTACAAGGTGGATTTGTCCAAACCCACAGCATGTACACACCTACAGTGAACCCTAACGTAAAACATGGACTCTGGGTGACTTCGGTGTGTCAAAGTAGCTCATCAGTTGTAGCAAATGCACACTCTGGGGAGGGAGGTCAATAATGGGGGAGGCAGGGAGAAGTGGCTGGGGAGTTACAGGAAAAATCTCTGTACCTTCCCCTCAATTTTTATGTGAACCTAAAATTAAATAATAATAAAGTCTATTTTGAAAAATAATAGTCCTAACATGAAATGGGGTCCCTGTTATCACGGCACCTCCGACAGTAGTACTTCTAAAGCATCCACTCTATTCCATCCATTTACAAAGAAAAAAAGAAGAGTGGGGTGAGGGTGAGGGAAATCCAGAAATAAACCAGGTCCTATCACAGAACCCAGCATTCTGCACTGGTTCAAAAGATGTTCTGGGCAATGTTGTTCAAGAGCTAGGGACCCTTCAGCAAAGCCAGCCCAGGCTGTCAGCCTAGACCCTGGTCAGCCTAGACCCCCTCCTCGAGTCACACAGCAGGAGTACTCCAACCCCCAACCCAGCACCCCTGGGGAATAAACAGCACCCAAGGAACCCAGGGAAGTGACCCACCCAGGATTTTGACACCATCCAAAATGAGAAAAATTCGCCCCTTTTCAGACATGGATCTACTCACCACCTTCCCTTGGGGAGGAAAGCCATGAAGCACACAAACACGCAGGGCCAGGGGGTCCCCACAGGCCTGTGCGGCCCCATCACCCACTCCTGCCTGGGACAGCTTGCTGCCCGAGACCCCAAGCGGGTCACCAAGGAGCAGGACGCTGCCCCAGTCTCCTACGCTGGGACACAGCAGGCCTCCTCCCTCTGGGCACGCTGAGCTGTGGGCGATCAGTCGGTCCAGGGTGAGGCTGCCAGGAACCCCACGAGCTCGGGTCTGTTGGTCTGGAGTGGTCCTGCTTCCCTGTTCCAGCCCTCGAGGGGCCCCAGGGGCACCCACGGCCGCCTCTTTTCTTCTCTGTCTCTTCTCACAGCTGCAGGGAGACACTGAGCCCTGACAAAGCCCGCCTGCTCCTCCAGAGCCAGCAGGAGGGGTGAGGGGAGTGCAGCCCGCAGCCCGCAGCCTGGGATGCCGACTGTCACCATGGCAGCAAGGAAGGGTGGGGGAGGGTGGGCCACGAGCTGGTGGGACCTGTAGGGCCAGGGAGTCTCCACAGCCGGGGGTCAAGGAGGGGGGACCCGGCAGGCTGTGAGGGGCCTTGTTTCTTGTACTGAACACCTCTGCCGCCTACCCTCTCTCTTGCAGACTTCTTAGAAGATTCTGTGGCAATAGGGCATTTAAAATGTTTCACCACCACAATGATGTGCGTGGACACTTAATACATGCCTAGAGAAGCAAACGAGGAATACTCGTCTGCTCAGAGTTCTCTGTTTGGAGACTATGGGTGTATGTCGGGTGGTGGGTGTCTCTCACAGCAACGCTTGCCCCCACACTCACATTTTACCCTCACACATGCCTGCACCCCTCATTTGGAGGATGCTAACTGAAGCTTGGATCCTCAGGGTATGTGAGCTCCCTGAGCCCTGTTTGTGAATGTAACACAGACTTACCTGTTGGTTTCCTGCTGCACACCTGTAAGGTGAATATGGTTGTCATGGAGTTTTCCACCAAGGACACCAAGGAGATATGTGCCCCTCTGAGGTTATTTCCTCTGTAAGTGATAAGCCCAGACTGAATGGCCATGTCACACACTTCTGTAAGTGCCAAAACCACGACTCATGAGTACTGAACAGACATAGGGTGTGACTGTGAAGCAGGAAATTCTGCCTGGGCCAATCATCCTTCCCATCCTGGTACTCCTTGAGCAGAGGTGTCTCAGCTTCCCAACCAGACCTGAGTGTCCCTCATTCCCCACACCCACGATTTCACGAAACAGCTTCATACCTCATCTTCAGGCCAACAAATGCCCACTGAATTCTGCTTGGTGAGGGCCCTGGGAGGACACAGAGGATCTGAAACCTCGAAGTCTTCACTTCTCACTCCATGAATTTATTTATACATATACGCTAGCAGTAGCACTAAATCAACTTTCAAGAGAATGTGCTAATATGTTACTCAGGAGGTTCAAGAAGGAGGGGTCTATGTACACCTGTGGCTGATTTGTGGTGATGTGTAGCAGAAGCCAACGCGATATCATAGAGCAATTGTCCTCCAATTTTGTTCTGACTTTTCAATTTGTACAATTATAATCTTCAATAATTATTAGTTACTCAAGAACAGTTATGTTTTATGATAATTGTTTAACTATCATCACCAATAGAATGATACTCAGAAAAAAAAGAAAAGGTTTAGTTATTGGTAATGAAAAATTTTAGGTTGATATATAATTCTTCCTTAGAAGTTCAAGGAGAGGCAAAGAATGTAATTTTTTTAGCATGTTGTAAATGCTAGGATTTTAAAATTAAAATGCTACCTCATTTTAATTTTTATATATTTTTAGCCCAAAAAAGGAATATTTTAAGAAATAAAATCTATAGATTCTGTTTGGAGACTATGGGTGTATGTCGGGTGGTGGGTGTCTCTCACAGCAACGCTTGCCCCCACACTCACATTTTACCCTCACACATGCCTGCACCCCTCATTTGGAGGATGCTAACTGAAGCTTGGATCCTCAGGGTATGTGAGCTCCCTGAGCCCTGTTTGTGAATGTAACACAGACTTACCTGTTGGTTTCCTGCTGCACACCTGTAAGGTGAATATGGTTGTCATGGAGTTTTCCACCAAGGACACCAAGGAGATATGTGCCCCTCTGAGGTTATTTCCTCTGTAAGTGATAAGCCCAGACTGAATGGCCATGTCACACACTTCTGTAAGTGCCAAAACCACGACTCATGAGTACTGAACAGACATAGGGTGTGACTGTGAAGCAGGAAATTCTGCCTGGGCCAATCATCCTTCCCATCCTGGTACTCCTTGAGCAGAGGTGTCTCAGCTTCCCAACCAGACCTGAGTGTCCCTCATTCCCCACACCCACGATTTCACGAAACAGCTTCATACCTCATCTTCAGGCCAACAAATGCCCACTGAATTCTGCTTGGTGAGGGCCCTGGGAGGACACAGAGGATCTGAAACCTCGAAGTCTTCACTTCTCACTCCATGAATTTATTTATACATATACGCTAGCAGTAGCACTAAATCAACTTTCAAGAGAATGTGCTAATATGTTACTCAGGAGGTTCAAGAAGGGGGGGTCTATGTACACCTGTGGCTGATTTGTGGTGATGTGTAGCAGAAGCCAACGCGATATCATAGAGCAATTGTCCTCCAATTTTGTTCTGACTTTTCAATTTGTACAATTATAATCTTCAATAATTATTAGTTACTCAAGAACAGTTATGTTTTATGATAATTGTTTAACTATCATCACCAATAGAATGATACTCAGAAAAAAAAGAAAAGGTTTAGTTATTGGTAATGAAAAATTTTAGGTTGATATATAATTCTTCCTTAGAAGTTCAAGGAGAGGCAAAGAATGTAATTTTTTTAGCATGTTGTAAATGCTAGGATTTTAAAATTAAAATGCTACCTCATTTTAATAAGGTGATTTGTAGAATATACTTACTATAGTAATTTGACATGTACCATCATACATATTAAAAATATGGGAATATTTTAAGAAATAAATATTTCCTTTTTTATCTTGAATTTGTATTTTTATTCCACTCCGACAAAATTTTATCTCACTGATATATGCTCTTATGCTTGAAAGTTATTATTTTATTTACATTTTTGAAACATAATATGTTTCTAAATTAATGTGTTAATTTTTTCTAGATTTAGTTATTGTATAATTATTGATAGTAAGCAAATTGATCATAAGTTATTAGTATGCCATAAATTGTATAATTTTTAAATATAAAGTATAAACTCTTAGTAAAATCACATTTTTTAATAAGAAAAGAAAGATACTCTCTCAAGGCCCCATGTGTGTCCCTCCCGAAGCTGCACACTGGGTCAAGGAGGGTGATCATCCCCGAGAGAGGAGGACCAGTCTTCAGTCAAGGGTATACAAGTAGCTGCGCTCTCCTGCTAGAACCTCCAAACAAGCTCTCAAGAAGAGAAAAATAAGTGCAGTGAAGAGAAAACCTTTTAAAGGAAAAAGATTCCTTGAGTGCAGACGCAACCCAGGTTCAACTCTCAGCGCACCCTTTGCCTGCTGAGCAGCCCCATCTCCTCATCTGTAAAGTGCAGCTCTTGGGGGCCTACTCCTGAGTTCCTGTAGGATTCTGGGGGTGCTGCTGCCCCCACTGGTCAGTGCAGGGCCCTGCTCACAGCAGCGGCACAGTTAATGCCAACAGTCGGCATTTGTGCTTTTTATCTTCCAACCAGAATCTACCACACCGTGTTTTAGAAAGTGGTTCCCTCACCCCACAACATGAGGCAAACTTACCCCCAGTAGCATTATACATAATAAACATCCTACAGCCGTGTGACTCTGCCCCAACCAGTGCTGCTTCCCCTGGGCTCAGCCAGTAGAGAGTGATACAGTACATCTCTCCTGCTGCTTCTCCTCTCCCTACCCCTTTAGCCCAATGCAGGGTGGAAACCAGCAATCAAGTGATTTCTTCCCTGATGGGCACCTCTCTCCCAGCCCAGACCCAAGGAACCCACCCAGCCTTAACTGCTTTAAAAACACCACCCAATGAACAATGACCCATTGTCATTCAGAAATTACTCTGAAGCCAGGATAACACTTACTAAACCAGACTATGAGGACCTAAAATCCTCTGGATCACATGTCATCACATACC
This sequence comes from Tragulus kanchil, assembly GCA_022376925.1. Lineage (NCBI taxonomy): Eukaryota > Metazoa > Chordata > Mammalia > Artiodactyla > Tragulidae > Tragulus > Tragulus kanchil. The sequence goes on along the minus strand of JAIOJX010000023.1, from coordinate 88,512,828 downwards.
CACAGTCTAAGTCTGTCAGATGCTCCCCCTCAACACAGGCCCACATTTCAGCTGTGTCCTCAGGTCTCATGTTGGAGAAGGACAGGGAGCATGGCAGGCATCCTTTGCTCTAATTCTGTGGTGCCCTCGACCCAGAATGCCAGCTTCCTGGGGCCTCTGTCCTGTTAGTAAGGTACACACACACACACATGTGCCCACATGAGAGCGACCTGCATGCAGTGTCAAGGACAGGAGGTAACATCAAGGATAAGACTGTGTTCTTCTTGTCTTATCCCCTGGAGACAACTGCAAATGTCCTGAAGTGGCCTTTATTATGCTCGGAATATCTGCAAATAAAAACACAAGCTTGTGGTCTAGGAAAAATGCCATTGTCCCACCAAATGCTCAGTTGTTCCTAAAGTGCTGATGCACAAATGTGTCTCTGTTAAAATAATTCAGAGGGTTGTGTAGCAACATGGGAAAGAAGGCAGAGTCGTAAAAGCTAAATTACCACTTTGTAAAATCGACTTTGCAAATGGGGGTAGGGGGAATGAAGCAACAGTGGGATTGTACAAAAATGTTTTTTCTCATGCTGTTGTGATGAAAACTGCATAATAAACAACACCAGGAAAGAAGGGAATTTCCTGTTTCCTGAGTAGGACTTATGTTTGAGGTGCTTTCCACAGGTGGCTTCATTTAGCCATCCAAATATCCAAGTCTTTTCACCCAAAACTAGCACCCGATTGCCTCGCAGGAAATGGCATCTTCACAAGCTAAAATACTGAAGAGGCCAGCACTGAAACGTTTCTGGGGTTCAACCCCAAGTCTCCCTGGGAGGAGCTCTCCACCCCACCAAGAAGAGCTGACCTCATACAAACTCGTCCAGGTGTCATCAGATAACTCAGGCCCAGATAACCCCCAGGCCAAAGAGCCTGGACACATGGTTGACTTTGTTATTAAAAGAAACAAAAAACTTCAGCAAAGAAATGGTGTCTTTATGTGAGATTTGAGCCATGTGACTTTCCTGTGGCATGTAGAAAAATGACGGAAATACTGTATTTCAAGCATTTATCTGCTGGGTTTAAAAATATTCAAGCAACTGTCCCATCAGTGGGATATCTCTCCTTTGCTAACCAGAGAATAAATGGCAGAGATGTTTTGTCCCCAGAAACTGTGTTCTCCAGACATGTTTTCTTTTCTTATAGCCTTTGCCTGTGAGTGTTTGACATTTCACAGAAGCACAAATCAAAGCTTCCTATCACTCAGCAGACACAAACTCGTACCCACTCCTGCCAGTCACCACCCCGTGGGTCTCATCCTGGAAGAGAAAGAACAGGAGGTTGCATCAGTGCATTCCAAACTCCTGTGCTAGTGTGACGAGCTGGCATAACGCACACCTTCAGCATCAGGTGGGCCAGACCTCACAAGCCAACAGCCCAGAAATCAGCCTTCCTCAGATACACTGAATCAACCACCCAGACACACAGAAACTCTGAATAAACTATTAATATCACTCTATTGTTCTTACGTGTGTGCTCAGTCGCTCAGTCGTGTCCTACTCTTTGCAGCCCTATGGACTGTAGCCTTCCAGGCTCCTCTGTCCATGGGGACTTTCAGACAAGAGTACTGCTGTAGGGCTTCCTTGTGGCTCAGTGGATAAGAACCCATCAAACAGGTGATCCCAGGGTGGTCTTTTTTTGGGGATGAAAACTGCATAATAAACAACACCAGGAAAGAAGGAATTTCCTGTTTCCTGAGTAGGACTTATGTTTGAGGTGCTTTCCACAGGTGGCTTCATTTAGCCATCCAAATATCCAAGTCTTTTCACCCAAAACTAGCACCCGATTGCCTCGCAGGAAATGGCATCTTCACAAGCTAAAATACTGAAGAGGCCAGCACTGAAACGTTTCTGGGGTTCAACCCCAAGTCTCCCTGGGAGGAGCTCTCCACCCCACCAAGAAGAGCTGACCTCATACAAACTCGTCCAGGTGTCATCAGATAACTCAGGCCCAGATAACCCCCAGGCCAAAGAGCCTGGACACATGGTTGACTTTGTTATTAAAAGAAACAAAAAACTTCAGCAAAGAAATGGTGTCTTTATGTGAGATTTGAGCCATGTGACTTTTCTGTGGCATGTAGAAAAATGACGGAAATACTGTATTTCAAGCATTTATCTGCTGGGTTTAAAAATATTCAAGCAACTGTCCCATCAGTGGGATATCTCTCCTTTGCTAACCAGAGAATAAATGGCAGAGATGTTTTGTCCCCAGAAACTGTGTTCTCCAGACATGTTTTCTTTTCTTATAGCCTTTGCCTGTGAGTGTTTGACATTTCACAGAAGCACAAATCAAAGCTTCCTATCACTCAGCAGACACAAACTCGTACCCACTCCTGCCAGTCACCACCCCGTGGGTCTCATCCTGGAAGAGAAAGAACAGGAGGTTGCATCAGTGCATTCCAAACTCCTGTGCTAGTGTGACGAGCTGGCATAACGCACACCTTCAGCATCAGGTGGGCCAGACCTCACAAGCCAACAGCCCAGAAATCAGCCTTCCTCAGATACACTGAATCAACCACCCAGACACACAGAAACTCTGAATAAACTATTAATATCACTCTATTGTTCTTACGTGTGTGCTCAGTCGCTCAGTCGTGTCCTACTCTTTGCAGCCCTATGGACTGTAGCCTTCCAGGCTCCTCTGTCCATGGGGTCTTTCAGACAAGAGTACTGCTGTAGGGCTTCCCTTGTGGCTCAGTGGATAAGAACCCATCTGCCAATGCAGGAGACACAGGTTTGATCCCTAAACCAGGAAGATCCCATATACTGCAGAGCAGCTAAACCCACACATCAACAAAGACCCAGCACAACCAAAAATAAATAAAAGTTAAAAAAAAAAAAAAAAGTACTGCTGTGGGTAGCCATTTCCTTATCCAGGGGATCTTCCCGACTCAGGGAAGCCACTGAGCCATGAGAGAAGACTCAATATCATTCTATACCAAATAAAACTTCAATAAGAACTGTTTAGTACATATTTACATACTGAATACATAATGAATAAGTCATTTTGAATACTTGGTCCATGCCAGGCCCTCACATGAGCATATCACCATTTGTCCCAGGGAGATAGGCATCATTAATTCCATTCCCGGGTGGAAACATGGCAAACGTGTAAAATCCCTAGGAAGAGCAGTTCTGGGTGCAAGATCAGGGAGTGGGTCCTAACACAATAGTTCAGGCGCTCCTCTCTGAGTTTCCAATCTCACCAGCCTGGCAGGGACAATGAAGCTGGGCTTTGAGACTGGCCCACCTGGGTCCTATCCCAATGGAAGGTGGGCAGGAGCCACATGTACATCCACACACACGATACGCGCATACACATGTACATGTATGCTCCATGTGCCACAGCACATCCTCAATCCCTTGGTTCCACTATAACAAAACTAGGATTCTCTAAAGGATGGTAACTAGGAAAATAGAAGCCAAGTTGTGTTAGATCTAATTCAGGCAAAAGTCAACTACGTAGGGGTACAATCTCCCTAGAAGACTCTACGTGTGGCTCGGGGGGGTGCAGTCATTCCAAACTCCTGTCTAGTGTGACGGCTCATACGAACTCTTCCCTCACAAGCCAACAGCCCAGAAATCAGCCTTTCTCAGATACACTGAATCAACCACCCAGACACACAGGAACTCTGAATAAACTATTAATATCACTCTATTGTTCTTACGTGTGTGCTCAGTCGCTCAGTCGTGTCCTACTCTTTGCAGCCCTATGGACTGTAGCCTTCCAGGCTCCTCTGTCCATGGGGTCTTTCAGACAAGAGTACTGCTGTAGGGCTTCCCTTGTGGCTCAGTGGATAAGAACCCATCTGCCAATGCAGGAGACACAGGTTTGATCCCTAAACCAGGAAGATCCCATATACTGCAGAGCAGCTAAACCCACACATCAACAAAGACCCAGCACAACCAAAAATAAATAAAAGTTAAAAAAAAAAAAAAAAGTACTGCTGTGGGTAGCCATTTCCTTATCCAGGGGATCTTCCCGACTCAGGGAAGCCACTGAGCCATGAGAGAAGACTCAATATCATTCTATACCAAATAAAACTTCAATAAGAACTGTTTAGTACATATTTACATACTGAATACATAATGAATAAGTCATTTTGAATACTTGGTCCATGCCAGGCCCTCACATGAGCATATCACCATTTGTCCCAGGGAGATAGGCATCATTAATTCCATTCCCGGGTGGAAACATGGCAAAACGTGTAAAATCCCTAGGAAGAGCAGTTCTGGGTGCAAGAGCAGGGAGTGGGTCCTAACACAATAGTTCAGGCACTCCTCTCTGAGTTTCCAATCTCACCAGCCTGGCAGGGACAATGAAGCTGGGCTTTGAGACTGGCCCACCTGGGTCCTATCCCAATGGAAGGTGGGCAGGAGCCACATGTACATCCACACACACGTATACGCGCATACACATGTACATGTATGCTCCATGTGCCACAGCACACTCCTCAATCCCTTGGTTCCACTATAACAAAACTAGGATTCTCTAAAGGATGGTAACTAGGAAAATAGAAGCCAAGTTGTGTTAGATCTAATTCAGGCATAGAATGTAGTTGTGAGTCAAACTGATACAGAAAACCTCACCCAGGGGGCTACAATCTCCCTAGAAGCATCAGGACAGACACGTCCTGTGCCATTGGATCCCAACAGCCCAGATGTGACGTCACTCACCCATCACAGCTGGTGGATGCCAGCGCCTGGCTCCCCTCCTGCCCTGGGTCAAATAACTCAAGGCTGGCCAGTCCCAAGTGGGAAGGACCTGGTGAGACTCCTCTCTCCCAAGGAGACCCAGGCACAGCTGCTCACCCCATCAGCCTGGGAATACCAGGCTCTTTAAGTAAGAAGGCCTTCCTCAGGTGACCTCAGGAGTTAACCCACACTGGGTAGCGTATGTCTCCACCTTTGACATCCTCACACTCCATCTGGTGACAGTGGGATCCCTAAAGCATGGTCCTGGGGCCTGAGGGATGCAGCAGGATGGACAGAGGTAGCCACCACGGCCCAGATGAGGGAAGCCCATTAGGTTTGTCATCTGTCTCGTGTGGTGCTTCAGACAGTGCCTCAGTGGGAATGGCATGCCTGAGTTCACAGAAGTTCTGAAAGTCAGATCTGTGGCGCACCGCCTGAGGCCCTCCCACTCCCTTCGCAGCTCTGGCCTTGGCTCCTTCTCTTTTTTGTGGGTGAGGGGTCCCAGATCTCAGATCCTCTCCTTACTGTCTGTGTTGCCTAAACACACAGAGCACACAGTTTGCCATGGGTTGGGGCTCTTTTCCCACCACTGGTGACATGTTTTCACCATGAACTTAAATGATGGCTTCCCTTGTAGCTCAGCTGGTAGAGAGTCTGCCTGTAATGCAGACCTTGGTTTGAGTCCTGGGTCAGGAAGATCCCCTGGAGAAGGGATAGGCTGTCCACTCCAATATTCTTGGGCTTCACTGGTGACTCAGCCGGTAAAGAATCCGCCTGCAATGTGGGAGACCTGGGTTTGATCCCTGGGTTGGGAACATCCCCTGGAGACGGGAAAGGTTACTCACTCCAGTATTTCTTGCCTGGAGGGTTCCATGGCTTGTCCATGGGTCGCAAAGAGTCAGACACATGTGAGCAACTTTCAGTTCACTTAAGCTGCAAGTGCACCTGCAGCCACTGAAGTTCAATCATCTGAGAATATGATGTTTAAAATCTGGATCAACTCTTCCTTGGAAAAAAGAGCAGGTTCCAAACCTCAGTTTTGGACACCTCCTTTACTTAGGAGTATCTGTAGACAAAGAATCTAGTTTAGACCCAACCTCGATGTCCCCAAGCTCCATATTTGAGCTGTTCCTGCAGAGAGCCTAGGGACTTGAACTTGAGGGCTGCCAGTTTCACCTGATCTCCAGCTCCCCAGATCATCCCTGCAACCCAGTGCAGCTCAACCCAATGCAGACCCCTGAGCACACCCTCCTCGTCCTGAAAATACAAAATGTGCCTGAAATTGTGGCACCAGAAAGTAAGGAAATGCTCAAACAAAATAAATTATCAAGATGGGGGCTTGTCTATAGAAATCAGGACTTGACATGGAGAGGCTCCTACTAGCCAAAGCTGGAATAATTTGAGCAACAAAATAAATGATAGGGTCAGATTTTAATGCCAGAATAAAATAAATATCCATTAATCTGTGCTGATATTAATAACTGAAGTCAGTAAATAAATGTGGGAGAAGAGACAGATCTTCCTTCTAGAATTTCAATCAGCAAATGGAGATGGGAAGAGGGGCATGAGAATCCCCATTAGGCAAACACTAGGAGAAAATTCTGTAGACAAGATGTCCCAGTGGAGACAAAAGGTTATGGGGAAAATGTGAAAATAAACAGGATTTGTATTGTCTCCTTTGAGACACTCATCAATACAAAGGGAGAGAGAGGAACATGACATCGGAGATATTTAACCAGCTTAACCAAGTGATCAAGGCAACATCTCCAGGGATATGCTGAGTCACAGATGCCCTGATAGGATGCACTGAGAAGGACTCAACATCAGGACTATCACATTCTGCCAGAATGCAAAATATGAGAAAATATCACTCCAACCATGAGAATATGGAGGACAAGTTCAAATTGAGGGGCATTCTGTAAAAATAGCAACCAGTACTCTTTAATTCAGATCAGATAGGCAAGGAAAGACCCAGATATCATGACAACCTGGGGGAAATTCAGGAGAATTAACAAAAGCAGAGTGGGATCCCAAAATAGGAAAAAGCGTTAGTGAGTACTTTGATCAAATTCAAATGAGTTCTGGCATTTAGTTAATAATATCATGCTAAGGTAAATTTTATTGTATTGATCATTGTACTATGGTCATTAAAAGTTCATATTAGACGAGTGAGAAATACTTGGGGTCTCAGTAGTAATTTTGCAACTTTTCTGTTAAGTTCTGTCATTCACGGCTCCTCAGTATGGCTCCAGCCTTCCCTGGGACCAGAAATACTTAGTTTGCCTTTAAGAGGAAAGCTGTTCTAGTTAAAGTGAAGTTGAGAGCCATACCTTGTCTCTTCAACCCTTCACACCCAACTCAGAAGACTTTCAGTGAGACTCCTGTCCCCACCACACACACACTGGGCAAGACTCCTTGTCTTCTGAGCCCTAGGGTACCGGGTAGATGCCCACAGCAGTGACTATCTCTCCTCGGCTGTTCTTTGTGCCCAGTTAAGGACGGTGTGTCCTTAGGCAAGTTACTTACCCTCTCTGAACCTCCACTTCCTCATTTATATCATAAAAATAATAAGAGAGCTAACTCTTTTTGATAATTGAAAAGATTTAAAAAGGCAACACAGGCAAAGGTTTAGTACAATGCCTCTTACTGGTGCCACAATGTTATCATCTCTCCTTGTAGGCAGGGCATACATAAGGGTGATACAATATTATAAGTTATCTAAATCATGGCAAAACCTGTGTAAAGTTTATAGATTTAATGTAGAATGGGGGGAAATCCAAATGCTAAATCACAGTTCAACACCATGTTTATGTTGAAAAATCCCAAAAAGGTAGCCACAAAGGACTGGGATAATGAATAGCCCCCATCCTCCCAGGCAGTTTTTCTTCAGAATCTGTGTTGTATTATCTTTTTTTGGCCAAGTGTGAGGAAAATTTGTGGAAAGGCTGTGAAAGTAGGAGACAACTAGTAATAAAAGATCCTTCTCTACAGAATGTAAATGAAGCACATGGGTGGAAGGTAGCTAATTTTTGCCCAGTGGACAGACAGCTTTGTATTTACCTGTACATTCACTTGGCCTCCCCTTACTCCCTTAAACATGTGATGCTGAACTATTTCTGCTGGGAAATTTCAAGGTAGAGGAAGGTGAAATTTCAGCTAGAGGGAAGGAATACCTTTGTGATTCTCAGATCAAATCTTTGGTATGTGTTCATTTCATATCTCTGAGTCATCACTTTATCTTTTCAAAAAGCGAAAATTCTCTAAACACAAGTCTTAATGAAGTACCCAGTACTTGTGCTCAATCATGTGTGACTCTTTATGACCCTTTAGACTGTATCCTGCCAGATTCCTCTGTCCATGGGATTTTTCAGGCAAGTTATATAGATAGATTGATTGATAGATAGATAGACATAACTATAGCGAGTTGCAATTTCCTCCTCCAAGGGATCTTTCCAACCCAGGCATCGAACCCACACCTCTTGAGTTTCCAGCATTGCAGGATTCTTTACAGGCTAAACCATTGGACCTAGCATTTAACTATACCTGGTTGAGACTGTTGCCCTCAAAGGCAACTGTACTCTCAGAATTCCCCGTGGGATTATAGAACCAAACCCTTAGCACTGCAGGTCCTAACCTCAAGCTTAAAGGCCTAAGGACCTGCAATCAACCTATAAATTCTAAGTTGTAGAAATATCTGGAAAGTCTGGAATAGTAAGGGCACTGGGCATTGAATCTTAGCATGCTTATATTCTGAACAGGGGGTTTAAAAACCCACAATGTTTATTCGTTCTAAAAGACTTTCTTTGTAGACATCTCAGGATTTTCTACACACAAAACCATATAATTTACAAATAGGGATGGTTTTACTTCTTTCTTTCCCATCTAAATGCCTCATTTCTTTTACTTGCCTAAATGCCCTAGCAAGACTCTCCAGTCTGATGTTGAATAGGAGTAGAGTGGAAGCCTTGCTCAATTGCTATGATGGAGGAACGGATCTGGGTCACCAAACTTGCAAGTGTGAGGAAAATTTGTGGAAAGGCTGTGAAAGTAGGAGACAACTAGTAATAAAAGATCCTTCTCTACAGAATGTAAATGAAGCACATGGGTGGAAGGTAGCTAATTTTTGCCCAGTGGACAGACAGCTTTGTATTTACCTGTACATTCACTTGGCCTCCCCTTACTCCCTTAAACATGTGATGCTGAACTATTTCTGCTGGGAAATTTCAAGGTAGAGGAAGGTGAAATTTCAGCTAGAGGGAAGGAATACCTTTGTGATTCTCAGATCAAATCTTTGGTATGTGTTCATTTCATATCTCTGAGTCATCACTTTATCTTTTCAAAAAGCGAAAATTCTCTAAACACAAGTCTTAATGAAGTACCCAGTACTTGTGCTCAATCATGTGTGACTCTTTATGACCCTTTAGACTGTATCCTGCCAGATTCCTCTGTCCATGGGATTTTTCAGGCAAGTTATATAGATAGATTGATTGATAGATAGATAGACATAACTATAGCGAGTTGCAATTTCCTCCTCCAAGGGATCTTTCCAACCCAGGCATCGAACCCACACCTCTTGAGTTTCCAGCATTGCAGGATTCTTTACAGGCTAAACCATTGGACCTAGCATTTAACTATACCTGGTTGAGACTGTTGCCCTCAAAGGCAACTGTACTCTCAGAATTCCCTGTGGGATTATAGAACCAAACCCTTAGCACTGCAGGTCCTAACCTCAAGCTTAAAGGCCTAAGGACCTGCAATCAACCTATAAATTCTAAGTTGTAGAAATATCTGGAAAGTCTGGAATAGTAAGGGCACTGGGCATTGAATCTTAGCATGCTTATATTCTGAACAGGGGGTTTAAAAACCCACAATGTTTATTCGTTCTAAAAGACTTTCTTTGTAGACATCTCAGGATTTTCTACACACAAAACCATATAATTTACAAATAGGGATGGTTTTACTTCTTTCTTTCCCATCTAAATGCCTCATTTCTTTTACTTGCCTAAATGCCCTAGCAAGACTCTCCAGTCTGATGTTGAATAGGAGTAGAGTGGAAGCCTTGCTCAATTGCTATGATGGAGGAACGGATCTGGGTCACCATTAATTATGATGGTTCTGGTGGGCTGTTCACAGATCCCTTTATCAGGCTGAGCATGTTTCCTCTATTCCTACTTTACTGAGTGTTTTCTATGCTAAAAGTGTACTGAAAGTAAAGTGAAAGTGTTAGTCACTCAGTCGTGTCTGACTTTTTGTGACCCATGAACTGAAGGCCACCAGGCTCCTCAGTCCGTGGAATTCTTCAGGCAAGAATGCTGAAGTGGGTTGCCATGCCCTTCTCCAGGGTATTTTCTCAACCCAAAGCATATTGGGTTTTGTCAAATGCTTTTTCTGTAACAACTAAGATGATCATGTGGTTTCTGTCCTTTATTCTGTCAATATTATGACTATATTGCCATAGACTGAAATTCATATGTTGAAACTAGTGTGATGGTACTTGGAATGTGATTGGGTCATGAGGGCTGTGTCCTCCTGGGATTAGTTCTCTTATAAAAGATACCCCAGAGAGCTTCCTCACCCCTTCCTCCAGGTGAGGTTGTAAGCAAGACAGCTGTCTCTGAAGCAGGAAGTGGGCCCTCACCAGAAACCAAATCTACCAGTCCCTTCCTCTTGGACTTGTTGACTTCCAGAACTATAAGAAATTTCTAAATATCTGGTCTTTATGAACCACCCAGCCTATGGCATTCTACATACCATAAGACATACAAGCTGCTTATTTGCAGTGCCTGTGTTCTGTAAAGTCAACTCAAACATGGAAGCAGCAAATACAGAACTGCTTTTCTTTATTTTATTTTATTTTATTATTTTTTGGTGGGCGGAGGGAGCAGCAGTGGGTTGGGGAGCGAGGGGGCGAGCAGGCCACTTCTCTTGATCTTTCATTTATCTATTTTCATCCATCTTTGTACTTTGGCCCGTGTGGGCCTCCCATCGCCGTGGCCTCTCTTGTCGCAGAGCACCGGCTCTGGGCACATGCGCTCCAGAGCTCCGGCTAGGTAATTGGACACATCGGTCCAGCCGCTCCGCGGCACGTGGGATCTTCCCAGACCAGGGATCGAACCGGCGCCCCTTGCACTACAAGGCAGTGTCCTTACCCACTGGACCATCAGGAAAGCCCCAGAACTGCTTTTCTTAAGAGAAATGCAGTGTTAGGGTCCCACCAGTTTTATATTATACTTTTCCATCAGTCAGTCAATATATAGCTTTTAAAAATACATATTTCTGTTTAAAGAAACCTGATTTAATTTATGTTGCTGACTCATATGATGAATGATAACAATGCATTCTCAGTCACCAGAACATAGCTCATGCCTGAATGAAGGTCATACAACACACATATTTTCTCACTAGGACACATTACAGTGTTCTTGCACTTAGAAATACCAGAGCACTAGGGGACATTTTAAACCAAAAATTCACTAACAAAAAGCACAGAAACACTTAAAATGTGGAACTATACAGACATCAAAAAGGAGTTTACAGTATGAGAACTGAAACAAGAAGGAAAAGTGTACCCTTGTTTAACTTCAGCTGGGCACATGTGCATTGGCCACTCAGATTTCAGCTGCTCTGCACATTTCTGTGAATGACCACAAAAACACCACAAGTATTGATCTTGGGGTTACAAATACAATTTAACGAGCAAGTGGATACGCAAATATGGCATCCGTTAATAATGAGGATTGACTGTACTTTGAGTTTTGTATGTTCAACCAACTTGCATTCCTGGGACAGGTCTAACTTGGTTGTGGTGTATAATTCTTTAAGTGTGCTGCTGGATTCTGGCTATGAGGTTTTTTATTGAGGATTTTTTGATAAGTCCATTATATCAAAACATTTGAATTAGTGGATTCAACCATATGAGAATGGAAACTATTTGAAAAAGAAAAAACAAAGAAAATTCCAAAGAGCAAAACTTGAATTTACCACACCAGCAACTTTTTACATAGCCTTTATGCTGTGTAAACTACCATAAGTAATCTAGACATGATTTAAAGTTACATGGGAAGACATATATAGATTATATACAAAATTTCACCATTTTATATTCAGAACTTAAGCCTCTTCAGATTTTGGTGTCCACAGGGCGTGGAGACTGGAGAGGTGGTTTCCTAGAACTAATCCCTCAAAGATACAGAAGGACAACTGAATATTCTTAAGAGATGTTGGTCTGTAGTTCTGTTTTCTTGTGATAGTTTTCTCTGGTTTTGGCAACGGGGTAATTCTCATCTCACAGAATAAAATGGGAATTGTCTCCTCCTGTTCTATTTTTTGAAGAGTTTGTGAATTAGTGTTAATTCTTCTTTTTTTTTTTTTAAAGATTTATTTATTTATTTATTTTGGTGGGGGTGGGTTGGAGAGGGAGAGGAGCAGGCGGGCCACTTCTGTTGGTCTTTCATTCGTGCATTTTCATCCATCTTTGTTCTTTGGCCTGTGTGGGCCTCCCATCGTGGTGGTCTCTGTTGTCACAGAGCACCAGCTCTGGGCACATGTGCTCCAGAGCTCCGGCTCGGTAATTGGACACATCAGTCCAGCCGCTCCGCGGCACGTGGGATCTTCCCAGGCCAGGGATCAAACCGGCGCCCCATCCACTGCAAGGCGGTGTCCTTACCCACTGGACCACCAGGGAAGCCCTAGTGTTAATTCTTTAAATTTTTGGTAGAAGTCACCAGTGAAGCCATCAGTTCCAGGGCTTTTCTACATGGATGGTTTTGATTACTGATTCAATCTCTCTACTTGTTAGGGGCCTACTCAGATTTCCTGTTTCTCCTTGAATCAATTTTTGTAGTTGGTGTCTTTCTCCAAATTGGTCCATCTCATCCAGGTTATCCAATGTGTTGGTGTACAGCTGTTCATAGTATATATTTATAATCTTTTTTTATTCCTTTGCAATTGGCAGTTATAACTTGGTTGTGGTGTATAATTCTTTAAGTGTGCTGCTGGATTCTGGCTATGAGGTTTTTTATTGAGGATTTTTTGATAAGCCCATTATATCAAAACATTTGAATTAGTGGATTCAACCATATGAGAATGGAAACTATTTGAAAAAGAAAAAACAAAGAAAATTCCAAAGAGCAAAACTTGAATTTACCACACCAGCAACTTTTTACATAGCCTTTATGCTGTGTAAACTACCATAAGTAATCTAGACATGATTTAAAGTTACATGGGAAGACATATATAGATTATATACAAAATTTCACCATTTTATATTCAGAACTTAAGCCTCTTCAGATTTTGGTGTCCACAGGGCGTGGAGACTGGAGAGGTGGTTTCCTAGAACTAATCCCTCAAAGATACAGAGGGACAACTGAATATTCTTAAGAGATGTTGGTCTGTAGTTCTGTTTTCTTGTGATAGTTTTCTCTGGTTTTGGCAACGGGGTAATTCTCATCTCACAGAATAAAATGGGAATTGTCTCCTCCTGTTCTATTTTTTGAAGAGTTTGTGAATTAGTGTTAATTCTTCTTTTTTTTTTTTTAAAGATTTATTTATTTATTTATTTTGGTGGGGGTGGGTTGGAGAGGGAGAGGAGCAGGCGGGCCACTTCTGTTGGTCTTTCATTCGTGCATTTTCATCCATCTTTGTTCTTTGGCCTGTGTGGGCCTCCCATCGTGGTGGTCTCTGTTGTCACAGAGCACCAGCTCTGGGCACATGTGCTCCAGAGCTCCGGCTCGGTAATTGGACACATCAGTCCAGCCGCTCCGCGGCACGTGGGATCTTCCCAGGCCAGGGATCAAACCGGCGCCCCATCCACTGCAAGGCGGTGTCCTTACCCACTGGACCACCAGGGAAGCCCTAGTGTTAATTCTTTAAATTTTTGGTAGAAGTCACCAGTGAAGCCATCAGTTCCAGGGCTTTTCTACATGGATGGTTTTGATTACTGATTCAATCTCTCTACTTGTTAGGGGCCTACTCAGATTTCCTGTTTCTCCTTGAATCAATTTTTGTAGTTGGTGTCTTTCTCCAAATTGGTCCATCTCATCCAGGTTATCCAATGTGTTGGTGTACAGCTGTTCATAGTATATATTTATAATCTTTTTTTATTCCTTTGCAATTGGCAGTAATATCCCCTTTCATTCCTGGTTTCAGTAACATGATTTTTCTTTCTTTTTTTCTTTGTCTAAGGGTTCATCTATTTTGCTGGTCATTTAAAAGAACCAATGACATATACACTATCGTATGCAAACTAAATAGTGAGTGGGCATTTGCTGTATGACTCAGGGAACTCAAACCATGGCTCTGTGACAACCTAGAAGGCTGGGGTGGGAGGGAGATTCAAGAGGCAGGGGACATATGTCCTATAGCCGATTCATGTTGATATGGCAGAAACCAACACAATAATGTAAAGCAATTATCCTTCAATTAAAAATAAATTAAAAAAATTTAAATTAAAAGAAAAAAGAACCAGGGATTTTCTCTGTCTTATTCTCTATTTCTTATATTTCTGTTCTAACCTTTATCATTTTCTTCCTTCTGCTTGCTTTGAATTTAGAGCTAGTTTCTTAAGGTGGGCTGTGGGATGTTGGTAAACAACAGAACAGGCCCCTCCCTTCCTCAAAATCCTGCCTTGGCTCTCGTGCCACTTGGAATAGCATACTCCCTTCTCACTTGGTCCCAGAGGGCTGCCAGTGATGTGGCCCCAGCCACCTCCCTGACCTGTTCCCTGGGGCTGCTGCGCCTCCCCCAGTCCATTCACCTGTAGGAATGCTATCCCCTTATGAGCCTCCTGATGAGTCCCCTGAGTCCCCACATCAGAGTGCAAATGCCCTGTAAGGAGGCAGGTCATGCGTGTCGACTTACAAACACCCCTCATGGAGGCCTCCTGGGCCACCCTGGTTCCCACCCACCCAGTGCTTCCCGCTGCCTCACTGCTCTTCTATTCTCAACCCTCACCACCATCCAATCTAATCTTTTTTATTTGCTTCCTTTACCATCTATACCCTCCTTGAGGGCAGCTGAACTGGATCCTCCCATGTCACACCCAATTGTTTTCCCCGGTCACTTCCCTCTACCCCTTGGGGCCTACTCAGATTTCCTGTTTCTCCTTGAATCAATTTTTGTAGTTGGTGTCTTTCTCCAAATTGGTCCATCTCATCCAGGTTATCCAATGTGTTGGTGTACAGCTGTTCATAGTATATATTTATAATCTTTTTTTATTCCTTTGCAATTGGCAGTAATATCCCCTTTCATTCCTGGTTTCAGTAACATGATTTTTCTTTCTTTTTTTCTTTGTCTAAGGGTTCATCTATTTTGCTGGTCATTTAAAAGAACCAATGACATATACACTATCGTATGCAAACTAAATAGTGAGTGGGCATTTGCTGTATGACTCAGGGAACTCAAACCATGGCTCTGTGACAACCTAGAAGGCTGGGGTGGGAGGGAGATTCAAGAGGCAGGGGACATATGTCCTATAGCCGATTCATGTTGATATGGCAGAAACCAACACAATAATGTAAAGCAATTATCCTTCAATTAAAAATAAATTAAAAAAATTTAAATTAAAAGAAAAAAGAACCAGGGATTTTCTCTGTCTTATTCTCTATTTCTTATATTTCTGTTCTAACCTTTATCATTTTCTTCCTTCTGCTTGCTTTGAATTTAGAGCTAGTTTCTTAAGGTGGGCTGTGGGATGTTGGTAAACAACAGAACAGGCCCCTCCCTTCCTCAAAATCCTGCCTTGGCTCTCGTGCCACTTGGAATAGCATACTCCCTTCTCACTTGGTCCCAGAGGGCTGCCAGTGATGTGGCCCCAGCCACCTCCCTGACCTGTTCCCTGGGGCTGCTGCGCCTCCCCCAGTCCATTCACCTGTAGGAATGCTATCCCCTTATGAGCCTCCTGATGAGTCCCCTGAGTCCCCACATCAGAGTGCAAATGCCCTGTAAGGAGGCAGGTCATGCGTGTCGACTTACAAACACCCCTCATGGAGGCCTCCTGGGCCACCCTGGTTCCCACCCACCCAGTGCTTCCCGCTGCCTCACTGCTCTTCTATTCTCAACCCTCACCACCATCCAATCTAATCTTGTTTATTTGCTTCCTTTACCATCTATACCCTCCTTGAGGGCAGCTGAACTGGATCCTCCCATGTCACACCCAATTGTCCTGGTCATCATCTACTTCCACGGCCCTCAGGCTTGCCATAACCAATCAGCTCTTTCCCACTGCTGAGCTGGGGAGGTCCCTCTGATCTGTCTCTCCAGCTGGTCTCTCCTAACCGCTCCTCCCGTCCAGGGTCCTGTTTCATTTCCACACAGGCTCTTCAAAGCCAGCTTTATCTTGTCTGCTTGTTTCCCATGTCTCCCCAAAATGCAAGCTCTATAAAGTCTCAGGGCCTGAGCAGCAGGTTGAGTGTTCGATGATCAAGTATGACCACACCTGCTCCCTCACAGTCTAGAAGACCCAGTGATTTCTGACTGGATCCAGCTGGACAGCCAGTACGGCTAGCTGTCAACTTAGAGGCCCTCCCAGGCCCAGGCCCCAGAGGACCTCCCACCCCCCAGAGCCAAAGGTGATCCACCCGGGATGCTCTCCTCAGTGGTGGGAGAATCACAGATGTTGTGACCTCCTACAGGAAGATAGTGGTCACGTGTTCACCCCTGGAGACCCTTGCAACCTCCAGAGGCTGAATGAACCTCTGACAAGTCACAGAATGTGCCAAGTTCTTAAGTCCAGGGTAGGTGGCCCACTCACTCCATCCCTGCCCCTTGCCCTGATCCACACCCTCAGTCAGGTTCCAGGGTTCTCAGCGGTAGGGGCAGCACTTTGCAGACCTGCTTCCATCGTCTCCTCTCTCTCTAACTCTAGGCCTCTTCCCCTCAACTTCTCAGGGACTCAGCCCTCTTACTGTAGGGGAGAAAGGGAAAAAGGCTGGAAGCAGGAGAGGGTGGCTGGAGAGGGTGAGAAGGGGCTGGGCAGGGCTGACTGGGCCTTGGAAGGAAACTCCTGCCACACCTTCCCTATTCCCCGACCAGGATACCATCGCCAGGCTGCCCTCTGCTGTCCTGCCTTTTCTCATCACCCCACCTCTGTGGACAGACTATATCAGCAGCTGACCCAGGGCGTTATGGGATTAAAGGAATGTGCTGAACACAAGCCTACCTCAAGAGGTCTTCCTACCCTTGTCATCACCACTGCCAGCATGGCCAACGCCATCATCACCATCACCATCACCAGGCCAGGGTGGTGGGTATGGCTCTGTTGAGCTCTCAGCAGGAGAGGGAGAGGGTGAAGAGAAAGAAGATGGATGGTCCACGGGGTGTGCAATGCAGGGAAGACTGAGACGAGTGGGCTGGCAGAGAGCAGGCTGTACACCTGTCAGCGCCCCTGCAGTTGGCAGGGTGGGGTTTTGGTCACTTTGATATTTTGCTTTCCGAAGCCCATAACCCAGTAGCAAGGTGACCTACAAGCTGTGGGGACCTGGAGGATGGTAGGCAGATGTGTGTAAAACTGGCTGGCCTCTGCGCCAGTGAGCTCCAGGCTCTGGGCAGTACACATCACCAGGAACTCCACATAGTAAGAGCCTCTGCCTCTAGAGTGATGTTCCAGGGCCATGAGGGGCCACCAGGGCCAGATGCAGCTTCAGGGTCAGAGGTCAGCACCGTATCCTGGCAAAAAAAGTCAAGGAAGCTTTCTCACTGCCTATCTCAGCCAGCCTGTGGCAGGAAATGGAGCCACAGGGAAATGAGCAACAAGACAGTCAAGGTTCCTATCCTTGAGGGTGGGGCTCACATTCGTGTGAGGGAGACAGAATAAACAAATAAACCCACAAGGGTTCTGGAGGCTGAAAGCTCAATGAAGAAAGTAAAAGGTGATGGTGGTGTGGGTGGAGAATATGACCTGTGGAAGACAGGAAAGGCCAAGGAATAGCAGGTGCAAAGGCGCCAAAGCAGGAACAGAAATGACTGAGACCAGAGCAAGAGGCTGAGGCTGTTCTGGAGTCCCTGACAGCATAGATGAGTCTGGGCTTTGTTCTAAGAGCAGAGAAAGCCCCTGTAGGGAGGTCAGATGACTTACAGGTTGAAAGGCTTCTGTCTGCTATCCGGGGATGGGGACCAGGGAGTCTTAAAGGGTGAGGGTGTAACCAGCAGAGGACAGGAAAAGGTAGCATGCATCAAGGGAACCAGTGCAGAGGCTGTGGGAGTGGCCTTGAGTGACAGCTGGGGACAAACCTAAAGTTCCCAACTGGAATATAGACAAGGATAAAAGGTATCCTGACTGTGAGCAATGTGAGGCTCTGCTCTTCTCTTGAGCCTGACCCCAATGGGAGAGGAGGAGGTAGGAGAGGACAGGGACAGAGGGGGATGATAAGGAGGGACAAAAGGAGAGGGGAGAAAGGAAAGGCGTACAAAGAGCTCCTGGCTGGAGTGTGGTGTTAAGGAGCATTCAGAGGCTGGGTTCTGGATCCAGAGGAATATACTCTGAGACCTGGGCTGTCAGTATTGCTAGAGACTCTGCAGCCATGAGTGCGAGCCCTTCCTTCTTCGCTCATGATGCACTCCACGGTGTTGAAGCTGTGCCTGAGCCTCAGCCCTTTATTACCAAGCTCAGTAGCTGTAGAAAAACCTCTGTCTCTCTGTAAAATGGGCATCCCTCTAACCTTGGGGTTGATGTGAGCACTTGGGGAGAAGCCACGTGTCCACTGAGGTTGGCAGCACCCTAGGTAGGAAAGCCTGTTTTGTCACACCTAGGAAGGAATGGAGACCAGCTCCCTTGCCTGACCCTGCAGACATGCCCCTTTGTGAAGCCAAAACTGAAATCCCCCAGTTTCATGGCTCCAGGTCAGAAAAAAAAAGTAACAAGCCAATTTCAAGGCTGAATGGGAGCCCTCGAGATTCCCACCCTGGTTCTATCCTGGTTGTGTGGCCTCGACAGATGAAAGCCTCATACGAACACATCATGCCACCATGCCAAGCCTTCCCTCATTGTCCTGCCTCTACATACCCCACAAGCAGACCCTGAGTTCCCTCCCCTTAAGTGGAGATGATCTACCTCCTGTCCCCATCACTGTGGAAGAGTTGCTGTGTGATTCCTCTTAAAGCACCTGGTACACTGTAAGTGCTCAATAAATACTTCCCTCCCTCTTACATTCATTCATAAATAGTCCTTTTACACAGAGGAGAGGCTTCCATTCTAGGGGGCACATCTGTTCATCAGACACACAATGAGTCACTCACTGCTGGGCCTGGGAAGTTCAATAGGTGATCAAGGCTGGTGCTGGTGCCCAGGGTAGAGTCCGCAGCCTGTGCTACCCCCTAGCCAGAGGTGCTGAGGCCCTGCAGGCAGATACAAATGAACTAGTTTACTCCTAGCCCCAGAGGTGCCCTGAGGCCCTGCAGAGCAAGGATAAAAGGTATCCTGACTGTGAGCAATGTGAGGCTCTGCTCTTCTCTTGAGCCTGACCCCAATGGGAGAGGAGGAGGTAGGAGAGGACAGGGACAGAGGGGGATGATAAGGAGGGACAAAAGGAGAGGGGAGAAAGGAAAGGCGTACAAAGAGCTCCTGGCTGGAGTGTGGTGTTAAGGAGCATTCAGAGGCTGGGTTCTGGATCCAGAGGAATATACTCTGAGACCTGGGCTGTCAGTATTGCTAGAGACTCTGCAGCCATGAGTGCGAGCCCTTCCTTCTTCGCTCATGATGCACTCCACGGTGTTGAAGCTGTGCCTGAGCCTCAGCCCTTTATTACCAAGCTCAGTAGCTGTAGAAAAACCTCTGTCTCTCTGTAAAATGGGCATCCCTCTAACCTTGGGGTTGATGTGAGCACTTGGGGAGAAGCCACGTGTCCACTGAGGTTGGCAGCACCCTAGGTAGGAAAGCCTGTTTTGTCACACCTAGGAAGGAATGGAGACCAGCTCCCTTGCCTGACCCTGCAGACATGCCCCTTTGTGAAGCCAAAACTGAAATCCCCCAGTTTCATGGCTCCAGGTCAGAAAAAAAAAGTAACAAGCCAATTTCAAGGCTGAATGGGAGCCCTCGAGATTCCCACCCTGGTTCTATCCTGGTTGTGTGGCCTCGACAGATGAAAGCCTCATACGAACACATCATGCCACCATGCCAAGCCTTCCCTCATTGTCCTGCCTCTACATACCCCACAAGCAGACCCTGAGTTCCCTCCCCTTAAGTGGAGATGATCTACCTCCTGTCCCCATCACTGTGGAAGAGTTGCTGTGTGATTCCTCTTAAAGCACCTGGTACACTGTAAGTGCTCAATAAATACTTCCCTCCCTCTCTTACATTCATTCATAAATAGTCCTTTTACACAGAGGAGAGGCTTCCATTCTAGGGGGCACATCTGTTCATCAGACACACAATGAGTCACTCACTGCTGGGCCTGGGAAGTTCAATAGGTGATCAAGGCTGGTGCTGGTGCCCAGGGTAGAGTCCGCAGCCTGTGCTACCCCCTAGCCAGAGGTGCTGAGGCCCTGCAGGCAGATACAAATGAACTAGTTTTACTCCTAGAATCACATCTAATCCATGGGTTTGACAAGACCCTTTAGAGTCAAAGTATCCTTCAACATTTACAGTTTAGGCATCTCTGGCCAACTTTCACGTAACGAGTTAAAAGACAGCAGAGCCTTGTGGCTCCAAGATGTTGAATGAACACACAGGATGAACCAAGATGAAAAAAGTGATCGTGTGCACTTTCTAGTCCCCTTCAGACCCCTGAGTCATTTTGTGAAAGTAAAACAATGGTTCTTCTCATTATTTCACTGATTTAGGTCACCCCATGTATTTGAAATCCCAGAGGAAAATACATTCAGCCTTACTACCAAGTTGGAAAAGTTGAAAGAGGCAAAGCAACTGATTGATTTTCAAAAAATCCTTCACCAACTTCTAACCCAAGGGAATTATAGTCCTGGAGCTTTGGCAGAGTCAGGGCCTCTGGGGAGGAAACTGACATGGAGATGCCACTTGTGGCTTACAATATATCCACAAGTCTTTGACTGTCTCCTCTCTAAAAGGTGGAGCCTAACTCCCCTACCCTCAACCATGGGTTGGGCTTAATGATTCCCTTTAACCAAAGGAATGCAGTGGAGTGAGGTGATACAAGTTCTGAAGTTGGGTCATAGAAAAACAGACTGCTTTCTCTCCTGGATCATTACTTCTGGGGGAACCAGCTGTCATGCCATAAGGATTCCCAGACAACACTGAGGAGAGTCCTGGGTGTGGAGGAGCTGAAGCCCCCAGCCAACAGCTGGCACCGCTTGCCACAAGGGAATGAATCACCTTGGAAGTGAACCCCCAGGCCCAGTCAAGCTTTTGGGTGAGACGGTAGCCCTGACCAACACCTGACTGCACCTCACAAGAGGTACAGAGCCAGCAACACCCTACCAAGTTGCTTCTGAATTTTTTACCCGTAAAAATTAGGGGGATGATAAACATTTACTGTTGTTTTAACCAATACATTTTGGGATAATTTGTAACACATTTCTAGACTAGTTATATGCCAATGAAGGGTGGCCACTTGTATGGATAGAAAAATACAAGTCAATACGAAGGTTCTTAGAACTTGGAGCAGAGATCCTTCAACTTGGGCCTCTTCCTGGATTTCCTTCACCAGCCAGTGTCCCTCACTCCATCCTCCTATCACTGAGTTTGCTGGCTATTCTCAGTTTGCACTGCCCATTACACTTCATCACTTATCAGACCTTAGCCAATGACTGATGGAGTTGCTGTGTGGTACCATTCACTTCTCCTTAACCTGTGGGTCAGGTTGAGGGCTGGCCCTGGAAGAGACCCCAGCCAGGCACAATGCCTTAGTCTATGGCATTCTGCTCTACTCCTTCCAGAGAGCCCTCCTCAATAAGCCACTGGCGCAAAACCCGCTTGCCCAAACCAGTCAGACATGTGTCAGCTTAAAGACAAGAATTCAGCGGCTATCATGTAATAAAGACTGGATTCTAGTGCCAGTTCTAGCTCTTTCCACTCTATCACAACTCTTCCCTAAAATGTGACATGTGGCAGGCTGTGTGTTTATTGAATGAGAAGGTGCTAACAGTCTCTGGACTTTAAGAAGCTTCATGGGGCCTGCCTGTCAGAGACAGGGTAGGAGTTCAGCCTTAGAGTACAGTCCCTTGAGGGCTGGAAGGTCTTATGAAGAAGTGACAGTACATAGTCTATGCTCCCCTCAGGTTCCTGCCTCTGACCACTATGGGGTCCCAGAGAAGTCCCTGTGCTCTGAGCCTCCAGCACGTAACTGCAGAGTGGGGATCATGTGGTAATCTTTCTCTAGCAAGGCTGCTGTGAGAAGGAGGCCATCACCCGCCTCCAGTGTAGCAAGTACATCGTGACCATAGAGAAGTCTTATAAATTCATCCCAAGAGGTAAATGGTGCCCACCACAGAGTGGAGATCCATAGTGTGTGGAATGAAAGAATGAATAAATACAAGGAGTGGGTTCTGCAAGCTCAGATTATCCTCACAGGAAGGGATCTCTGTAAGGGATATGGCTGCACAGCAAGATCTTTTCCCCCCTCCCAGTAACCTGTCCCTCTCCAGGCCACTTGTTATGAGGGAAAAAAGAACAAATTTTGGAAAGCACATTTCTAGACTAGTTATATGCCAATGAAGGGTGGCCACTTGTATGGATAGAAAAATACAAGTCAACGAAGGTTCTTAGAACTTGGAGCAGAGATCCTTCAACTTGGGCCTCTTCCTGGATTTCCTTCACCAGCCAGTGTCCCTCACTCCATCCTCCTATCACTGAGTTTGCTGGCTATTCTCAGTTTGCACTGCCCATTACACTTCATCACTTATCAGACCTTAGCCAATGACTGATGGAGTTGCTGTGTGGTACCATTCACTTCTCCTTAACCTGTGGGTCAGGTTGAGGGCTGGCCCTGGAAGAGACCCCAGCCAGGCACAATGCCTTAGTCTATGGCATTCTGCTCTACTCCTTCCAGAGAGCCCTCCTCAATAAGCCACTGGCGCAAAACCCGCTTGCCCAAACCAGTCAGACATGTGTCAGCTTAAAGACAAGAATTCAGCGGCTATCATGTAATAAAGACTGGATTCTAGTGCCAGTTCTAGCTCTTTCCACTCTATCACAACTCTTCCCTAAAATGTGACATGTGGCAGGCTGTGTGTTTATTGAATGAGAAGGTGCTAACAGTCTCTGGACTTTAAGAAGCTTCATGGGGCCTGCCTGTCAGAGACAGGGTAGGAGTTCAGCCTTAGAGTACAGTCCCTTGAGGGCTGGAAGGTCTTATGAAGAAGTGACAGTACATAGTCTATGCTCCCCTCAGGTTCCTGCCTCTGACCACTATGGGGTCCCAGAGAAGTCCCTGTGCTCTGAGCCTCCAGCACGTAACTGCAGAGTGGGGATCATGTGGTAATCTTTCTCTAGCAAGGCTGCTGTGAGAAGGAGGCCATCACCCGCCTCCAGTGTAGCAAGTACATCGTGACCATAGAGAAGTCTTATAAATTCATCCCAAGAGGTAAATGGTGCCCACCACAGAGTGGAGATCCATAGTGTGTGGAATGAAAGAATGAATAAATACAAGGAGTGGGTTCTGCAAGCTCAGATTATCCTCACAGGAAGGGATCTCTGTAAGGGGGATATGGCTGCACAGCAAGATCTTTCTACCCAGGGCCCAGGGGAGCATTAACTCCTCCTCCCTCCAGCTGTAACCCTCTGTCCTCTGCTCCAGGGATATCTCCAAACTGCAGGGAAACATCCAGTACTCTCTACCCCTTCCGACTGCCTGGACAATCATCAGAAGGTGTGAATGTCCAGTGATGCTGGCCACAAACTCCGAGAGTGAAGGAGACAGAGGGGCAGAAAGGAGGAGCGAGGACAGTGGCAGCGAGTACAGAGTGGCTTCTGTGGTTTCTGAGGCTGGTGTCTGTTCTCCTTCAGTTGAGAAAAACAGCCCTTTCTAAAGCAGGAAACAGCTTTGCTGCTTCTATTGCCACACTTCAAAGATGGCGTAGACAATGTCCCCATCAGCACTACAGCGGAACACAGGTACAGAAATGGCTTTGCATTTAGGATTTCTCAAGGAACCTAATGGCTTGGCTGAGGGTCCTTTCATAAGATAGTGCTGACACTCACAAGCCAGGGCTGCTCTGATCTGACTCAAGCTTAACTTCCTGCAATCCTTCTTCTCACATCAAATTCAGCTTTGGAGTTTAGTTGACACTATAGTGATCTAAAATATTTAAATGAAGTGGTCAAAGAGATGTGACAACAGATGAGGAGACAGAAGAGAGGCAAAGACTTGAAAGACTTCACCCATCTTTCCTGCCTTTGAATATGGGAAGGGGTTACCAGCCAAGGAATCCAGCATCCTCTAGGAGTTGAAAGGAGTCCTCAGCTGACAGCAAGGAGATGGAAATCTCAGTTCTACAACCTCAAGGAACTAAATTCTGCCAACAATCCAAATGAGCAAGAAGATTTTTCCTTGGAGCCGTTGGAGGAAGTACAGACCTGCTGATACCTTGATTTTAGCTCTTTGAAGTCTTAAGATGACCTATGATCTAAACAACTATATGAAATTTGTCTTCTTTTAAGTCATTAACTATGTGGAAATTTGGTATAGCAGCAATAGAAAACAAATACAAGATTTTTCTTGGAGGCAGAGAATTAATTTAAAAAATATCTAAAATACTGCAAGTCCAGGAACTAAGACAAATTTGAAAAAGAAGACCAAGTGATGAAAAAGTGACTAAGTAGGTGTAGTGCATTGAATCACGTCCCTCAAAAAGGTATGTTCAAAGACACACCCACTGTGAGAGTGACCTTATTTGGAAATAGTCTTTGGTAGATATAGTAGATGAAGGATCTCAAAATGAGACCATCCTGGGACTTCCCTGGTAGTACGGTAGATAGGAATCAGCCTGCCAGTGCAGGGGACACAAGTTCCAACCTTGGTTCAGGAAGATTCCGCACGCTGCAGAGCAACTAAGCCTGTGCACTATGACTAAGCTCCTGCACCCTAGAGCCAGTTAGCCGCAACTACTGAGCCCATGTGCTGTAACTACTAAAGCCTATGTGCTTCGAGCCTGTGCCCCACAACAAGAGAAGCCGTTGCAATGAGAAGCCTGCAACACAACAGCTAAGGAGAGCAACCCCCACTCCTCACAACTAGAGAAAGTCTATGAAGACTCAATGCAATCAAAAATAAAATAAATAATTTAGAAAAATGAGACCATCCTGTATCAGGATAAGCCCTAAATCTGATGACCATTTTCCTTTCAAAAGAAAGTGGAGGTAGACATATAGAGGGAAGATCATGTGAGTAAGGAGGCAGAGTTGGGAGTGATGTGGCCACAAACCATGGGATGTCTGGTAAGAGGCAGGAAGGACCTTCCCGTAGACTCTGGAGGGAGCACAGCCCTGTCAACACCTTGATATTGGACTTCTGGTATCCAGACAGTGAGAGGATAAATTTCTATTTGTGTCACCAAGTTTGTAAAAATTTGGTACAGCAATCACAGGAAACAAATACAGTAGGGGAAGATGTGCTATAAGATTCCAAGATGTATTATAGATGGTAATAAGGTATTATCACAGACATAAACAATGACAAATAGAACAGACTGGAAGACCTTAGCATGGATCTGTGTGGAATGAAAAATGGTTATCAGACAAATACAGCACTGTTAATCTGAGGAGATAAACTCAGCTCGATCATGAGGCATTTTCTTTCGGTATGTCTGGATTTGGTACTAATGCTTGTTTAGAAGTGTTGCAACTTTGAAAAAGAAGACCAAGTGATGAAAAAGTGACTAAGTAGGTGTAGTGCATTGAATCACGTCCCTCAAAAAGGTATGTTCAAAGACACACCCACTGTGAGAGTGACCTTATTTGGAAATAGTCTTTGGTAGATATAGTAGATGAAGGATCTCAAAATGAGACCATCCTGGGACTTCCCTGGTAGTACGGTAGATAGGAATCAGCCTGCCAGTGCAGGGGACACAAGTTCCAACCTTGGTTCAGGAAGATTCCG
Organism: Tragulus kanchil; assembly: GCA_022376925.1. Taxonomy (NCBI): domain Eukaryota; kingdom Metazoa; phylum Chordata; class Mammalia; order Artiodactyla; family Tragulidae; genus Tragulus; species Tragulus kanchil. Next base: position 88,487,091 of record JAIOJX010000023.1, on the reverse strand, counting down.
CACGCTGCAGAGCAACTAAGCCTGTGCACTATGACTAAGCTCCTGCACCCTAGAGCCAGTTAGCCGCAACTACTGAGCCCATGTGCTGTAACTACTAAAGCCTATGTGCTTCGAGCCTGTGCCCCACAACAAGAGAAGCCGTTGCAATGAGAAGCCTGCAACACAACAGCTAAGGAGAGCAACCCCCACTCCTCACAACTAGAGAAAGTCTATGAAGACTCAATGCAATCAAAAATAAAATAAATAATTTAGAAAAATGAGACCATCCTGTATCAGGATAAGCCCTAAATCTGATGACCATTTTCCTTTCAAAAGAAAGTGGAGGTAGACATATAGAGGGAAGATCATGTGAGTAAGGAGGCAGAGTTGGGAGTGATGTGGCCACAAACCATGGGATGTCTGGTAAGAGGCAGGAAGGACCTTCCCGTAGACTCTGGAGGGAGCACAGCCCTGTCAACACCTTGATATTGGACTTCTGGTATCCAGACAGTGAGAGGATAAATTTCTATTTGTGTCACCAAGTTTGTAAAAATTTGGTACAGCAATCACAGGAAACAAATACAGTAGGGGAAGATGTGCTATAAGATTCCAAGATGTATTATAGATGGTAATAAGGTATTATCACAGACATAAACAATGACAAATAGAACAGACTGGAAGACCTTAGCATGGATCTGTGTGGAATGAAAAATGGTTATCAGACAAATACAGCACTGTTAATCTGAGGAGATAAACTCAGCTCGATCATGAGGCATTTTCTTTCTTCGGTATGTCTGGATTTGGCTTACTAATGCTTGTTTAGAAGTGTTGCAACTTTGTTCATGAGAAGATTGGTCTGTAATTTCACTTTCCCACATAAGACAAATTATGTGGGATCTGTCAGAGTTTAGCATTAAAGTTAGCATCATAACATGAATGAGAACTGTTTCTTCCTTTTGTATATGTGTGTATTTTGGAAAGTTTGTGAAATAGTCTGGTAGCACTTTCTGGTAAAATTGTACTGGGATTTTATTTTCTATGTAGGGAGGTTTTTAATCACTGATTTTCTTTCTTTAGTGGCTATAGGATTATTCCAGAATGTTTCTAATTGAGTCAGCTTAGTTGCCATATTTTTTCTAGATATTTATTTCATCTAGGTTTGCAAATTTACTGGCATAAACATGTTTTTAATAACCTCCAGCTAATTTTAGCTTTTTAAACTTTGTGCTATTGAAAGAAAATGAAGTCACTCAGTCATGTCTGACTCTTTGCGACCCATGGATGAGCCATGGAATTCTCCAGGCAGGAATACTGGAGTGGGTAGCCTTTCTCTTCTCCAGGGGATTTTCCCAAACCAGGAGTCAAACCCAGGCCTCCCACATTGCAGGTGGATTCTTTACCATCTGAGCCACCAAGGAATTAGTATCTCTTATAAAAAGCAATAATAAGCAGGAAGAGCTGGCTCTTGCTAACAGTTCCACTGATTTAGGAATACTCACTGAATCATTGCTTTTTTTTTTTTTTTAAAGATTTACTTATTTTATTTATTTTGGGCGGGGGTCGGGTTGGGGAGGGAGGGGAGCGGGCGGGCCACTTCTATTGGTCTTTCATTTCTCTATTTTCATCCGTCTTTGTTCTTTGGCTCCTGTGGACCTCCCATTGAGGTGGCGTCTGTCGTTGCAGAGCATTGGCTCTGGGCGCACGCGCTCCAGAGCTCCGGCTCAGTAATTGGACACATGGGTCCAGCCGCTCCGTGGCACGTGGGATCTTCCCAGGCCAGGGATTGAACCGGCACCCCTTGCACTGCAAGGCAGTGTCCTTACCCACTGGACCACCAGGGAAGCCCTGAATCACTGCTTTTTAATAGTCAAAAAATCAGTTGTCTGTAACTTGGAGAATAAATTAATGCATCATGATAGATTAATGCAAGGGAATGCAGTGTAACAGTATAAAGGAATGAATTAAATCTGCATATACCAACATGGATGAATTAATAAACACATTGTTGAAAGAACAAAGCAAGATCCAGGTTTTATCTACAGTATGAAGTCATTTGTGTAAACTTAGAAATGAACACTTGCACTTACACCAAAAAACTAAGAAAGCATGGGGCGCAGAAAAGCAAATTCTTGATGATGTTGTCTCTGAGGAGGGAGTAGAGAGTTGGACTGGGGGTAGAGTATGGGGGCTTCAACTTTGGAATGACCTGGCTCTCGAAAGAAAACCTAAAGTGAACTGTGAGAAGAGGGGGCACAAAATGCAGCGGATAATATTTTCTAGAACAAACAATTCTCACTTGGGCCTCACATCTTCCCTAGGCGGCAGTTTTATGTTTCTACAGACTTTCCTTTTTCCCTGATGATTTTTAGCTGTAATAGAAACTGATTGGTTGTCTGTTTTCTAAGTTTCTCCCTGGCTGATAAAGGTATCTTTCCTGGGCCTGGTCCTCCTGATGAAGTCACAGGACACTGACTCCATGCACGCACACCTGCTGCAGGCCGGCAGTCTTGGCTTTCTGGTTCTGACAAGGCGGCTTTGGAGGTGACACTACCCACCTGGACTCACATTCCTGCCAGGTCCGTCCCAGGGAAAACCACCTTCCTACATCCTTGCAAATGATACCTCACTGAGCTCCCAGAAGTAGTCATCTTACATCTGTCCTTCATGCACGTTTGTAGAGCCGGGGCCAGGACAGCCCACACCCTGCCCAGGTCAGGGATGCATCTAGTTCCCCGGGTTGAGGGCAGGGCTGGCTCAAGTGTGGCTAGCTAGGACTTCCCCTCCAAGTTCACTTCAGCAGACATTCCCTGGAGTCTACCCTCTGCCAGGTACCATGAGCAACAATAGGATGCACTGTATGACTTGCAGAACTCAGGGCAAAATGAAAATGTGGGCCTGTTGTTTAAAAAGCAGGAGATGACCATACAAAGCTTCTTCCCTTTTCCATGGTCTCTCTCTTGCCTTCTCATGGTGTCTTATATTTACTATATAATTTCAATCATAATAAAGAAATATTCAAAATTTAAACTTTTGACTTTTACTGTTAATCTTTATAGTATGCAATGCCAGGTTTATATGCAAATATAGAGCATTTAACTCACCAAAGTTATACAGATTTACACAATCTGTATTTGTAGCTCATTCCTGAAGGAGGGCACTGCAAACTAAACTAAGGAAGGTTGGAAGGAGGAAAAGAGGGTCTCGAGCTCAGAGCCGACCAGATCGCTCCTGGCCTCAAGGTGTTTGCAGGGGCACTGGGCCACCCATCTGCCTGCGTGGGGGGTCGGTGAGGGAATCAGGGCCTCTCCATACTCCATGGCTATCACCCAAGATATCTTTAAACCTCAGCCATGCTCAAAGCCTGGACTGCTGGTCACTGACCATCCTCCTGCCTCCAGACACCCCAGGGTAGGTACACTTGACCCCAACCCTCCCACACTCATACCCAGCCTCCCTGGTAATAGAAACTGATTGGTTGTCTGTTTTCTAAGTTTCTCCCTGGCTGATAAAGGTATCTTTCCTGGGCCTGGTCCTCCTGATGAAGTCACAGGACACTGACTCCATGCACGCACACCTGCTGCAGGCCGGCAGTCTTGGCTTTCTGGTTCTGACAAGGCGGCTTTGGAGGTGACACTACCCACCTGGACTCACATTCCTGCCAGGTCCGTCCCAGGGAAAACCACCTTCCTACATCCTTGCAAATGATACCTCACTGAGCTCCCAGAAGTAGTCATCTTACATCTGTCCTTCATGCACGTTTGTAGAGCCGGGGCCAGGACAGCCCACACCCTGCCCAGGTCAGGGATGCATCTAGTTCCCCGGGTTGAGGGCAGGGCTGGCTCAAGTGTGGCTAGCTAGGACTTCCCCTCCAAGTTCACTTCAGCAGACATTCCCTGGAGTCTACCCTCTGCCAGGTACCATGAGCAACAATAGGATGCACTGTATGACTTGCAGAACTCAGGGCAAAATGAAAATGTGGGCCTGTTTTTTAAAAAAGCAGGAGATGACCATACAAAGCTTCTTCCCTTTTCCATGGTCTCTCTCTTGCCTTCTCATGGTGTCTTATATTTACTATATAATTTCAATCATAATAAAGAAATATTCAAAATTTAAACTTTTGACTTTTACTGTTAATCTTTATAGTATGCAATGCCAGGTTTATATGCAAATATAGAGCATTTAACTCACCAAAGTTATACAGATTTACACAATCTGTATTTGTAGCTCATTCCTGAAGGAGGGCACTGCAAACTAAACTAAGGAAGGTTGGAAGGAGGAAAAGAGGGTCTCGAGCTCAGAGCCGACCAGATCGCTCCTGGCCTCAAGGTGTTTGCAGGGGCACTGGGCCACCCATCTGCCTGCGTGGGGGGTCGGTGAGGGAATCAGGGCCTCTCCATACTCCATGGCTATCACCCAAGATATCTTTAAACCTCAGCCATGCTCAAAGCCTGGACTGCTGGTCACTGACCATCCTCCTGCCTCCAGACACCCCAGGGTAGGTACACTTGACCCCAACCCTCCCACACTCATACCCAGCCTCCCTGGTCAACAGGAGCTCTCACTGTACCAGGTAGAAGGTGACAGGGGAGGCTGGGCAGAGCCTGGGCACCAGAAAGAACCTGTTTCAGGAAAGCAGGAGAATGGTGGGTGGTCAGACCACTGAGGAACCTGCGTGTGCTCCATTGTCATGTCTGCCTTCACTTGCAAAGCACAAGTGAAGTGAGATCAAAGGTGAAAGTATTAAGGTCACAGACAGTGACAGCAGAGCATTAGTCAGGGGAGGGCCCTCTTGAGTAAACACAGAGGCCTGGTGACTATGCAGGTTGTAGCCACCCTGAGTAAGCAATGAGGAGAGGGGATGGGGTCCTTGCCCCCAGTACTTCATTAAGAGAGAAACAAGTCTTCCCAGGAAGAAGCTCCTGAGTCTTAAACAATAGTGGTAATCAGCCAGAGGAAGGCTGGGAACAAAATGTGAAAAGACAAAACCAGGTGGATGCAGTCTTAACTGGATGACAGCTAGAGGTCATTTTGAGGACAACCTGACCAGTACTGGCTGCGTTGATAGCTGTGTGAGGAATTGCAATTCTCTCTGAGGTCCACACAGGGATTAATTAGCCATGTCTGCCTTGGACTCTGCAGTTTCCTCTGCAGCTTTCTCTGCAGCTTGTGCAGTGATCAGCTAGCAATGTCTGCCATGAGAACAGGATCAAGCAGAGGTGACAAGAGGTCTTTCTAAGGTGATTCTGAGGAGAAGCAGTCCAGGGAACAGTGGGGACATGAGGCAGGAGATGGGTGGGTTATGGATCATGATGAGCTGGCATAACCCAGCTTCTGACATGGATGTCTTGCTAAGAAACCCACAGACACTTCCAAGTCCACCTGACTGGGTCCTGGACACCCACATTGACACCCTTAGCTCAGCCTACTGGGCCACCCCATCCGGGGGCCCTGCGTGGGGGTCGGTGAGGGAATCAGGGCCTCTCCATACTCCATGGCTATCACCCAAGATATCTTTAAACCTCAGCCATGCTCAAAGCCTGGACTGCTGGTCACTGACCATCCTCCTGCCTCCAGACACCCCAGGGTAGGTACACTTGACCCCAACCCTCCCACACTCATACCCAGCCTCCCTGGTCAACAGGAGCTCTCACTGTACCAGGTAGAAGGTGACAGGGGAGGCTGGGCAGAGCCTGGGCACCAGAAAGAACCTGTTTCAGGAAAGCAGGAGAATGGTGGGTGGTCAGACCACTGAGGAACCTGCGTGTGCTCCATTGTCATGTCTGCCTTCACTTGCAAAGCACAAGTGAAGTGAGATCAAAGGTGAAAGTATTAAGGTCACAGACAGTGACAGCAGAGCATTAGTCAGGGGAGGGCCCTCTTGAGTAAACACAGAGGCCTGGTGACTATGCAGGTTGTAGCCACCCTGAGTAAGCAATGAGGAGAGGGGATGGGGTCCTTGCCCCCAGTACTTCATTAAGAGAGAAACAAGTCTTCCCAGGAAGAAGCTCCTGAGTCTTAAACAATAGTGGTAATCAGCCAGAGGAAGGCTGGGAACAAAATGTGAAAAGACAAAACCAGGTGGATGCAGTCTTAACTGGATGACAGCTAGAGGTCATTTTGAGGACAACCTGACCAGTACTGGCTGCGTTGATAGCTGTGTGAGGAATTGCAATTCTCTCTGAGGTCCACACAGGGATTAATTAGCCATGTCTGCCTTGGACTCTGCAGTTTCCTCTGCAGCTTTCTCTGCAGCTTGTGCAGTGATCAGCTAGCAATGTCTGCCATGAGAACAGGATCAAGCAGAGGTGACAAGAGGTCTTTCTAAGGTGATTCTGAGGAGAAGCAGTCCAGGGAACAGTGGGGACATGAGGCAGGAGATGGGTGGGTTATGGATCATGATGAGCTGGCATAACCCAGCTTCTGACATGGATGTCTTGCTAAGAAACCCACAGACACTTCCAAGTCCACCTGACTGGGTCCTGGACACCTGCCTTATGTTAGCCATCTCATTTTGGGGACTGCACCTGCTCAAGGAACCCAGCACTGCCTGTACTTTCCAAACACAGAGCCTTGGCCAAGAGTCTCCTCATCTGTAAGGTGAAGATGATCATTCCTATCTCACCAGAGCCTAAGTCAGGACCTCGGGCCCCAGCAATGTTTCACACTGCTGGTTCAGGGCTCACGCTTGAGGACAAACCCTTTTCAAGGCCCTGAGCCAGCACAGGGACAGCCAGCCACTCCCCAGGCCCACCTGCCAGTCAGTGTTCTCAGTGCAGGGTCTCCTGCCCCCACCCTCAGGTACCAGGCTCCTGTGAGGGCCCACACGAAGGGCCCAGCCCCTGTGAAACACAGGTCACATAAAGCCCATCTGAGGAGACTTGAGGGCACGCAGTAACTTTCAACTACCAAGAAGATGTTAGGCCAGACTGTGGCCACCTCCTTCCCCCATCAATCAATAATACTCTCTGTTTAGTGCTTTTCCCAACAGGTAAGACCAGGCTGGTAAGAATGATTGTTTGTGACTTCTAGGGCTACAGTATTAGCCACAAGATGAACTGCTGGGATAGGCCCTATGAGCAGATGACATTAGCTAGACATCAGCCAAGCACTGGTGTTAATTACAGCTGAGTGACAACGTCAGCCTTCAACACAATGAAAGGAATTAATAGGAAGATTTGATAAAGAGACTAGCAGGTCCCAAGGAGGAAAGAGGGAGGAAAAAGGAGAAAGAAAGGCAAAGAATTTCAGTGCTGAAACTGAAACTAACTTTCTTGTCTTATGTTAATGCTGTGAGCCTAGCAAGGTCTTTACATTAGAATGTCTCAGCCAGCCTTGAGGCCTAGAGACTATCCTCTAGCTAAATGTTATTACGTTAATGCTGTGGGCCAAGCAAGGTCTTTTACATTAGAATGTTATACCTAGACCTGAAGTCTGCAGACTTCCTAGCTAATCTCATGTTAATGTTGTGGGTGTGGGCCTACCAGGCCTTTACAAGTGTAAAATATTCTTTTAAACTACTGTTAATAACCAACTGAAAAAGTATAAAACGCCACACCTAAAGTGACTTCTGGGGTTCTCTTCTATCCCTTTTCCAGTGTCTATGCTGGAAGCTCTCTCTCTCTATCCTCTTTTCTTTCTTTCTTTTTTTTATTGTATTTATTCTTTATTTTAAAGATTTTACAGAGTTTTGTTGTTCACCAACATTTATGTTCCCAGATCATTCATATGCATATCCCTGAACCCTCACCCCATCCAGTTTCCCCCTCCCACCACTCTGGACCATCACCCCAAGTGATTGTAGGTACTCCTATTCCCTTAGCACAATGACAATACCTATCTTTTCCACACATGACAGTACAGGTTTCCGTGTTACTCCCTCCATGCCTCCCTCCCACTGTTAGGTCTCCACATATCATCTTTTCTTAATAAACTTATTTCATGAAGCTTTGAGTGACCATCGCTGAGTCTTTTTGATCCCAATGTGAATTCTTCTCTGTTGGAGATTAAGAATCCGATACCGTTCATGGTAATCTACTGTCATCTATCACCTATCATCAAGTCCAGGACCCTGGCACCATCTAATACCTAACATTTCTCTCCAGTCACCGCATCAGCATTAGAAACCTGTAACACTTCTAATACATCAAAATAGTGTCTTTCAAAATGATTCTCTCAGCCAAGTATAAACAAGCGAATAGAATTGATAAAGAGACTAGCAACGTCAGCCTTCAACACAATGAAAGGAATTAATAGGAAGATTTGATAAAGAGACTAGCAGGTCCCAAGGAGGAAAGAGGGAGGAAAAAGGAGAAAGAAAGGCAAAGAATTTCAGTGCTGAAACTGAAACTAACTTTCTTGTCTTATGTTAATGCTGTGAGCCTAGCAAGGTCTTTACATTAGAATGTCTCAGCCAGCCTTGAGGCCTAGAGACTATCCTCTAGCTAAATGTTATTACGTTAATGCTGTGGGCCAAGCAAGGTCTTTTACATTAGAATGTTATACCTAGACCTGAAGTCTGCAGACTTCCTAGCTAATCTCATGTTAATGTTGTGGGTGTGGGCCTACCAGGCCTTTACAAGTGTAAAATATTCTTTTAAACTACTGTTAATAACCAACTGAAAAAGTATAAAACGCCACACCTAAAGTGACTTCTGGGGTTCTCTTCTATCCCTTTTCCAGTGTCTATGCTGGAAGCTCTCTCTCTCTATCCTCTTTTCTTTCTTTCTTTTTTTTATTGTATTTATTCTTTATTTTAAAGATTTTACAGAGTTTTGTTGTTCACCAACATTTATGTTCCCAGATCATTCATATGCATATCCCTGAACCCTCACCCCATCCAGTTTCCCCCTCCCACCACTCTGGACCATCACCCCAAGTGATTGTAGGTACTCCTATTCCCTTAGCACAATGACAATACCTATCTTTTCCACACATGACAGTACAGGTTTCCGTGTTACTCCCTCCATGCCTCCCTCCCACTGTTAGGTCTCCACATATCATCTTTTCTTAATAAACTTATTTCATGAAGCTTTGAGTGACCATCGCTGAGTCTTTTTGATCCCAATGTGAATTCTTCTCTGTTGGAGATTAAGAATCCGATACCGTTCATGGTAATCTACTGTCATCTATCACCTATCATCAAGTCCAGGACCCTGGCACCATCTAATACCTAACATTTCTCTCCAGTCACCGCATCAGCATTAGAAACCTGTAACACTTCTAATACATCAAAATAGTGTCTTTCAAAATGATTCTCTCAGCCAAGTATAAACAAGCCCTGCAACATACGTAAAGGCTTGGGAGACCTCGGTTTGGCAGGGCTTGTCAGGACCTTTACAATGTCACTGTCTCCCAAGCAGAATCACCAAATACCTGCTCCCAAAATTTTATGACTGCTTCCTTTATCCCTGGAGTGTCTGAGAGAAAAACTGCCACACGGAGCAGTTTAGGAGAGCACTTAAGACTGGCTCATATTTATACCCCATGAATGTAGTGAGAGAAGGGGGAAAACTTGCCAAGACAATTTCTGAACCTAAGAAATAACTTAATATCAACCTGGAGTCCTCAAGCCCTCAGGTCAGCAGACAGTGAGTTTCAGTTATCTCTGACATTCCAGACATACTCAAGAGAATGGGTCTGGGCTATGGTTGGCTCAGCTTGGAGTATCAGCAAGTAGAAAGTTCTTATTAACCATTAGTTGATAAATGCAGTTGGTAAGTAAAATAAAAAATCCAGGTCCCAGGTGTCTAATTCTATGTAAGTCCAACTGACCTACGCTGAAGGAGGTCAATATATTTGATGAATCCAATATAGTACCTTCTGAAGAGATTCATGACAGCTACTTCTACACACAATTGTGACCTGATTTTCTCAACTTTCGATCAGACCTTTCCATGTTTTAGGATGCTGTCCTTCTACGGTCTGAGAATTGCAAGTCAAAACAACACAACTACAGTGAAGAATCAATTTTGACTCCATGTTGTATCTGTTTCTTTTACTTTAACATTTGCTTCCTATTTTTGTTCAGTAAAAGGATATTGTCCATACACAGAGACCTGCCTCAGGGAACCAGGCCTGTCTGCCAAAATGCCTTTCTTTAGAACCCTGTCTACCTGTGAATAGCTACAGGAAGAAAGAAATGACACCCTCTTCGGCTCAAGGTTAGCTATCCAGAGATCACCTTCCCAAGGTTACATCAGGAATTTCTCAATGGCCTCTTTACTTTGCTTCCTTATCTCCCTTCCTGACCCCGACAACTGTGTTATATAAAAGAACTTGGCATCTCAACCCACACAAGACAGTTATTGTCTAACACTTCTAATACATCAAAGTGTCTTTCAAAATGATTCTCTCAGCCAAGTATAAACAAGCCCTGCAACATACGTAAAGGCTTGGGAGACCTCGGTTTGGCAGGGCTTGTCAGGACCTTTACAATGTCACTGTCTCCCAAGCAGAATCACCAAATACCTGCTCCCAAAATTTTATGACTGCTTCCTTTATCCCTGGAGTGTCTGAGAGAAAAACTGCCACACGGAGCAGTTTAGGAGAGCACTTAAGACTGGCTCATATTTATACCCCATGAATGTAGTGAGAGAAGGGGGAAAACTTGCCAAGACAATTTCTGAACCTAAGAAATAACTTAATATCAACCTGGAGTCCTCAAGCCCTCAGGTCAGCAGACAGTGAGTTTCAGTTATCTCTGACATTACAGACATACTCAAGAGAATGGGTCTGGGCTATGGTTGGCTCAGCTTGGAGTATCAGCAAGTAGAAAGTTCTTATTAACCATTAGTTGATAAATGCAGTTGGTAAGTAAAATAAAAAATCCAGGTCCCAGGTGTCTAATTCTATGTAAGTCCAACTGACCTATGCTGAAGGAGGTCAATATATTTGATGAATCCAATATAGTACCTTCTGAAGAGATTCATGACAGCTACTTCTACACACAATTGTGACCTGATTTTCTCAACTTTCGATCAGACCTTTCCATGTTTTAGGATGCTGTCCTTCTACGGTCTGAGAATTGCAAGTCAAAACAACACAACTACAGTGAAGAATCAATTTTGACTCCATGTTGTATCTGTTTCTTTTACTTTAACATTTGCTTCCTATTTTTGTTCAGTAAAAGGATATTGTCCATACACAGAGACCTGCCTCAGGGAACCAGGCCTGTCTGCCAAAATGCCTTTCTTTAGAACCCTGTCTACCTGTGAATAGCTACAGGAAGAAAGAAATGAACACACCCTCTTCCCAAGGTTAGCCATTCCAGGAGATATTCTCAATGGCCTCTTTACTTTGCTTCCTTATCTCCCTTCCCTGACCCCCGACAACTGTGTTATATAAAAGAACTTGGCATCTCAACCCACACAAGACAGTTATTGTCAACTACAAACTGGCACTTACCAATTACATTGACTGAACAACAGGGCATTTGCCATCTGCCTCTGTGAAGACTGACCCCCTGTGACAGCTGCTGACCCTCAACACCCCCGAGGCAGTTCAGGGAGGAATGAGGCACTCTGTGCTCCAGGGAATCTGGTGGGACAGGTCTTTAGACAGGCAGTTGTTTTTAGGAAACAATTTTATGATATTAATCCTTGCATCTACTCACACCTAGAAAAGCACTTAATCCTTTCATGGTGCCTCACGACTAACTGAAACCCACTTTGTAAAATGAATGTTTAATGGTATTGAAACCCCCCCTTCATCAAAACCTTATATATAGTTTTTCCTCCTGCTATCTCTTTGGAACAATCTCTTAGAGCTATCTGAAATGCTGTCCCCCAGGCTGCAGTTCGAATTTTGTCCCCAATAAAACAACTCACAACTCTCAAGTTGTTCAACTGTTTTTTTATATATAGATTTTTTCTTTTTAATTTGGCCTCTTTTATTGGTCTTTCATGTATTTATTTTCATTCATCTTAATTCTTTGGCCTGTGTGGGCCTCCCATTGCAGTGACCTCTCTGGTTGCAGAGCACTGGCTCTGGGCACATGCGCTCCAGAGGTCCAGCTCAGTAGTTGGACACATCGGTCCAGCCACTCTGCAGCACATGGGATCTTCCCAGGCTAGGGATTGAACCAGAGCCCCTTGCACTGCAAGGTGGTGTCCTTACCCACTGGACCACCAGGGAAACCCTGTTCAGCTTTTTAAATTAACATTATCTTAGTCTGCCATCTTCTTTTATTTATTTATTTATTTATTTTTGGGCGGGGGTCGGGTTGGGGAGGGAGGGGAGCAGGTGAGCCACTTCTATTGGTCTTTCATTTCTCCATTTTCTTTCTTCTTTTTTTTTTTTTAAACCTTTATTTTACTTTTAACTTTTACAGAGTTTTGTTGTTTACAGACATGCATGTTCCCAGATCAGTCACATGTATATCCCCCCCTTCCCACCCCTCCCAACCGTCACACAGCACCCCTGAAGGATCCCCTTTTCTCACATAGCAATGACTAGAGCTATTTCCTTCAGTTATGATAGTACAGGCCTTCATTTCTTCGTTTTCATCCGTCTTTGTTCTTTGGCTTCTGTGGGCCTCCCATCGAGGTGGCGTCTGTCGTTGCAGAGCACCGGCTCTGGGCGCATGCACGCCAGAGCTCCGGCTAGGTAATTGGACACATCGGTCCAGCTGCTCTGCGGCACGTGGGATCTTCCCAGGCCAGGGATCGAACCGGCGCCCCTTGCACTGCAAGGTGGTGTCCTTACCCACTGGACCACCAGGGAAACCCTGTTCAGCTTTTTAAATTAACATTATCTTAGTCTGCCATCTTCTTTTATTTATTTATTTATTTATTTTTGGGCGGGGGTCGGGTTGGGGAGGGAGGGGAGCAGGTGAGCCACTTCTATTGGTCTTTCATTTCTCCATTTTCTTTCTTCTTTTTTTTTTTTTAAACCTTTATTTTACTTTTAACTTTTACAGAGTTTTGTTGTTTACAGACATGCATGTTCCCAGATCAGTCACATGTATATCCCCCCCTTCCCACCCCTCCCAACCGTCACACAGCACCCCTGAAGGATCCCCTTTTCTCACATAGCAATGACTAGAGCTATTTCCTTCAGTTATGATAGTACAGGCCTTCATTTCTTCGTTTTCATCCGTCTTTGTTCTTTGGCTTCTGTGGGCCTCCCATCGAGGTGGCGTCTGTCGTTGCAGAGCACCGGCTCTGGGCGCATGCACGCCAGAGCTCCGGCTAGGTAATTGGACACATCGGTCCAGCTGCTCTGCGGCACGTGGGATCTTCCCAGGCCAGGGATCGAACCGGCGCCCCTTGCACTGCAAGGCGGTGTCCTTACCCACTGGACCACCAGGGGAAGCCCGTCTGCCATCTTCTTAGACTTCCCTGGTGGCTCGGTCATGAAAGGATCAGCCTTCACTGCAGGAGACACAGAAGACATGGGTTCCATCCCTGGGCCAGGAAGATCTCCTGGAGGAGGAAATGGGAACCCACTCCAGTATTCTTGCCTGGACAATCACATGGGCATAGGAGCCTGGCAGGCAACAGTCCATCAGATTGCAAAGAGTCAGACACAAGTGAAACAACTGAGCACACATGCATGCCATCTTCTTGGTCAGCTGACTTTCTGTATAGAATCACCTTCCTTGCCTCAACACCTACTCTTCAGTTCATTGGTCTGTTGTATGACAAGCAGAGTGAGCTTGGACTCAGTAACAAAAATACTATTTTTACAGCAGATTAGTAAAACTTAAAAAGACCAATACTCAGTGTTAGCAAAGATAGAGGGAAACAGCAACTTGCATCTATAGATAATGATGAGAAATGGAATATTGCATGCCATATCTATAAACAAAGGATCTGATACTCAACAGAGATTGCAGCCACCACTGATAGTGAGCTGGTGAGCCCTGAGGGAACTCAGGACACGCAGGATACTGGTCCAGATAGCTGAGGTGCATATCAAAGGAACACTTTCAGTGTGCTCAGACTCTTGCAACTTCCCATACATAGAAATCTGCTAAATTCCTTCATTTTAGATATCTGGTATCTTTCATTAACAATAATCTTTTGATTGTCAGACTTGCTGGGAGAAAACCAATTCTGGCTCCATGCTCCACCTTGCAAACTGTTTCTTTGACTTGCTTTCCATTGCTTTTATTATTATAATCATACTTAATGGCTTGCCCCAAGGACCCTGCCCTTGTTAAACTTGTTGCCTCAGTGTTAAAGTAAAATACCTTTGTTTAAGAATCCTGTCCACCTGTAGACCGCAGGAAGAGAGAATTTAACATTTCCTCTGCCTGAGGCTTGCCCTTCTAGGAGATGTTTGCAAGATTAATGGCCTTTTTGCTTTGCTTCCTCACCTCCCCCTATGTCTGATCTATAAAATAATCTGGCATCCAAACCCCAATAAGATGGTTTATTTCCAGGCACTAGCCTGCCATCTTCCCGGTCAGCTGCTTTCCAAATAAAGTTGCTTTCCTTGCCCCAACACCTCCTCTCTCAGATTCATTGGCCTGTTGTGGGGCGAGCAGAGTGAGCTTGGACTCAGTAACAAGACTACCTGCCCTTGTTCCGGCTCCCCTTCTCATCTCCTCAGGGCAGTTACCTCATAGTTACTTGAGATTCTGCCTCCCAGACTTGAAGTCCTAAAAATTCCTGCCAAAAAAAATGTAACGCTTAACTTTTAGGTTGTGAATTTTTATTAGCAAATGGGAAATGAAGGTCAACAGGCTTTTTCTGTATCTGTTTGTGATTAGAAGACACTAAGAAGCATGTTTATGTGGCTCACTTAGGAAAAAAAAGAAACAAAACCTGAAATAAATTTAAGAAATAAAATATTTAGGTTTATTGTAAATTAAACTAAAAATTTTTACGAGTTGACTTTTTCTTTAAAGTTGAAGAGTTTGTTTTAAACCTCAGTTTGTCAGCTCATACATTCATGAGTTAAGAATCTCTGTGCTGCACTAATGGAGCCTTTTCTGCAGAACTGCATCATTGAACATTTCATAGAGTCACTAGGTGGTTTCCTTTACTCATACAACCATGTGTTATATCTATGAGAAAGAACTACAAAACAGAACTACTAAATTATTAAAGACCTAAGAGTCAAAAATTTTAAATCTTAAGTATTGGTATACTCCAACTATCTGTACCATGGTGCGATATCTTAGGAGTGAATATAATTTGAATTTTAAAAGGGTTTAAAATTCAGAACCTGGCAAATTCATCTACTCTGACCCTAAGCATGGCTTTAAAGAAAATTACTTAAAAAAACTGAATTCCAAAAGTTACAGGTAGAGAAATTTTTGCAGCACCAACAACTTCAGATATGTAGATGATTACTACTCTAATAATGGCTGAAAAGCTAAGAAGAGCTAGAGAGTCTCTTGATGACATGAAATATGACAGTGAAAAACCTGGATTAAAAGTCAACATTCAGGCTTCCCTGGTGGTCCAGTGGGTAAAGAGTCCACCTTGCAGTGCAAGGAGCACCAGTTTGATCCCTGGCCAGGGAAAATCCCACATGCCTTGGAGTGGCTGGGCTGGTGTGTCCAATTATGAGCCAGCGCTCTGGAGCACATGTGCCCAGAGCCAGTGCTCTGCTACGAGAGAGTCCACTGCAATGAGAGACCCACACATGCCAAAGAATAAAGATGGATGAAAAATAAACGATGACTTAGAGGCAAAAAAAAGAATTTTTTTTATCAGAAAACTAAAATCATGGCATCTGGCTCCATCACTTCATGGTAAATACATGGGGAAAAAATGGAAACAGTGACAGATTTTATTTTCTTGGGCTCCAAAATCACTGAGGATAGTGACTGCTGCCATGAAATTAAAAGATGCTTGCTCTTTGGAGGAAAACCATGACAAACCTAGACAGCATATTAAAAACCAGAGACATTGCTTCATTGACAAAGGTCCATATAGGCAAAGCTTTGATTTTTCCAGTAGTCTGACATGAGAGTTGAACCATAAAACAGGTTTGTAAACTTTTTACGAGTTGACTTTTTCTTTAAAGTTGAAGAGTTTGTTTTAAACCTCAGTTTGTCAGCTCATACATTCATGAGTTAAGAATCTCTGTGCTGCACTAATGGAGCCTTTTCTGCAGAACTGCATCATTGAACATTTCATAGAGTCACTAGGTGGTTTCCTTTACTCATACAACCATGTGTTATATCTATGAGAAAGAACTACAAAACAGAACTACTAAATTATTAAAGACCTAAGAGTCAAAAATTTTAAATCTTAAGTATTGGTATACTCCAACTATCTGTACCATGGTGCGATATCTTAGGAGTGAATATAATTTGAATTTTAAAAGGGTTTAAAATTCAGAACCTGGCAAATTCATCTACTCTGACCCTAAGCATGGCTTTAAAGAAAATTACTTAAAAAAACCGAATTCCAAAAGTTACAGGTAGAGAAATTTTTGCAGCACCAACAACTTCAGATATGTAGATGATTACTACTCTAATAATGGCTGAAAAGCTAAGAAGAGCTAGAGAGTCTCTTGATGACATGAAATATGACAGTGAAAAACCTGGATTAAAAGTCAACATTCAGGCTTCCCTGGTGGTCCAGTGGGTAAAGAGTCCACCTTGCAGTGCAAGGAGCACCAGTTTGATCCCTGGCCAGGGAAAATCCCACATGCCTTGGAGTGGCTGGGCTGGTGTGTCCAATTATGAGCCAGCGCTCTGGAGCACATGTGCCCAGAGCCAGTGCTCTGCTACGAGAGAGTCCACTGCAATGAGAGACCCACACATGCCAAAGAATAAAGATGGATGAAAAATAAACGATGACTTAGAGGCAAAAAAAAGAATTTTTTTTATCAGAAAACTAAAATCATGGCATCTGGCTCCATCACTTCATGGTAAATACATGGGGAAAAAGTGGAAACAGTGACAGATTTTATTTTCTTGGGCTCCAAAATCACTGAGGATAGTGACTGCTGCCATGAAATTAAAAGATGCTTGCTCTTTGGAGGAAAACCATGACAAACCTAGACAGCATATTAAAAACCAGAGACATTGCTTCATTGACAAAGGTCCATATAGGCAAAGCTTTGATTTTTCCAGTAGTCTGACATGAGAGTTGAACCATAAACAGAACTGAGGACCTAAGAATCGATGCTTTCAAATTGTGGTGCTACAGAGGAATTGAGATTCCGATGGGCTGCAAGAAGATTAAACCAGTCCATCCTAAAGGAAATTAACCCTAAATATTCATTGGAAGGACTGATGCTGAAGCTGAAGCTCCAACACATTGGCCACCTGATGTGAAGAGCCAACTCATTGCAAAAGACTCTAATGCTGGGAAAGATTGAAGGCAGAAGGAGAAGGGGACAACAGAGGATGAGATGGTTAGATGGCATCACTGACTCAATGGACACAAGTTTGAGTAAACTCTGGGAGATAAGCAAAGACAGGGAAGCCTGGCATGCTGCAGTCCATGGGATCACAAGAGTCAGACATGACTTAGCAACTGAATAACAAAACAATTTTTGCAGTATGTCCCTATTCAAGTGGAGATCAAAAAAAAAGCAGTGATTGACATGACACCTGTGGACTGAAGAGAAGTTTTTTAAAGGGCTATCTTGAATATTGTGATTCTAACATTGAAGGTATTACCAAGTATGTGAGGGTTGAAGAGGACTCTCCCTTGAGGGCCTTGGTTCTTGATAAGTACACAAAGAAGAATCTGAGGTCTTATCCATGGTAAAAAACAAGTTTGTTAAGGAAAGAAAAGAAAGAACACCTCAAAGGAGAAAGGGGCCAAGCCAAGAGAGACACTGGCACAGGAATGAGGAGGTAGGAGGGCTTTAAAGATAGGACTTTTACATATTCATTTATGACTTTTACATATTTGTATTCACTCATTTTATATATTCATTCATTCACTAACAGTTTTGACTGACAGTTACAAGTTACATAACAATAGACTCTACTGCGCATCTTTTCCATAATCCAGTCTGTTATTGGTGTGCTGCTAAGAAAGAGAGATCACTCTTAGCAGGAAAAAAAGCCAAGTTAGAAGTCTTTATTACCGATTGGTGACTGCACACAGCCTAACAGCAGCTTGGGCAGCCCCAAACTGAGGGAGGGTACATATTTTTATAGGCCATAATAGCATTTTTTACAATGCTTGGGTATTTCCTTTTCATTTTCTGATTCACATTGTAAAAGCTATTTACAGAAATCAAAAGAGTAAGGAGTTTGACGCAGGTACATTTATCATAGTCAGATTGGTGTCAACGGTTATAGCTTAACAGATCTACAGATAATTTAAAAACAAAGAAATTACTGATTCTTAGAACTGAGGGGCTAGGTCTGTGACCAGTCTCATTGCCCCTGAGTCACAGGCTCTGTGGTCAATCAACCCTTGAAGAGGAAACCATAAACTAGGTGAAAGGGCACACCATTCAAACAAAGCTTTGTATCCAATTTCTTGATCTTACATTATAATCAAATGTATGCATGTATAGAATATTTATGAACACTTAATGGCCTCCTGACTGCCTAAGGTCACTTGAGGACACAGCTGTGCCTCAAGGGAGCATGTGACAGAGTTTGAGAAACCCCTGTGGTTAGTATGTATCCACTGTGTGCCTGCTATGAGTTCTACAGGAGTTCGAAAAGTCTCTGTGGTTATTCTGTAGCATACCTATGGGCTCTCCTAGGCCACACTGGGGCGTATCTGGCATTTAGAGATCGGCTTGCATCGTTTCTGCTAGGTCACTCATTGTTCATGCCTAACTTCCTACCTAATAGTGACTACAGTGATTGCCAGTGGAAGAAATTATAATATGTGAATTCCTTAAGTAAAAATGTATTGACAAAAAATATTTTGCATTTCAACAATGCCATTTCTAAAGCTGGCCTATTCTCTATGAAAATGTATGGTTCACCCATACCTCTTAATTTTTTTCTTATGGTCCATTATTTCTTTTCTATAAATTTTCAAGAGAGCATCCTTATTTAATGTCTCATTGACATGAATATTGAAGTATACTCATATATACATAGTCTACACACATAGTATATGTATAATGTATACAGTAGACATATGCATATACATAGTATGAAGTAGTCTTCAGGTATTTAGCAACACAGGAAAACTGGAGAAAAATACAAAAATGTTAAATGCTGTAGATTAAAGACAATCCTATTTTTATTAATAATGTTTGGCTTGCTTGAAATTCAATTTCTTTAAAAATATGCTGGACATCCTACCTGATGTCTGAAGGCTGTTGGAACAGAAGTTTCTATCTCAGATGCCTGCTCTTCTCAGAAGGGAATTTATCCTTGAGCCACCTAAGTATCTCCTCTAGCCTCAGTTGTGTTTAATCATCCAGCCTTGCTCAAATGTAGTTCAGGCCTGGGCATATGACTAGCCTTGGCCAGCAAGTTTGCTTTGGGTTGCTGGGAAATTTTCTGTGAGTTCAAGAAGAGATAAAGATGGAGAAGCAAAAGGCAACCCACTCCAGTATTCTTGCCTGGGAAATCCCATGGACAGAGAGCCTGCTGGGCTACAGTCCATGGGGGTCATAAGAGTCAGACAAGACTTAGCAGCTAAACCACCACCACCACAAAGTGAATATATGTCTAAAATAACGTGTGAAATGGATAGTTGCCATATACTAGCTAGTCTTTTTGGGTTTGGGGGCAGAGTCAAAGAAGACATGGGGTTATTTTTCCATCAACTTCCATTTTATACTTATTTATAATGACCATTATTTTTTACTAATACTATAAAACTATGGAAAATGAATAAAATTACTAAAAGTTTTGTGTAGCTGTCAACTACAATGAATGGACAGCAAGGGCATTTGCCATCTGCCTCTACGGAGGAGCTGCTGACTTTTCAACACTCCTGAAGGAAATCAGGGTGGGGCAAGGCACTCTGTGCTCCGGGAAATCCAGTCAAAAATATTTTGCATTTCAACAATGCCATTTCTAAAGCTGGCCTATTCTCTATGAAAGTGTATGGTTCACCCATACCTCTTAATTTTTTTCTTATGGTCCATTATTTCTTTTCTATAAATTTTCAAGAGAGCATCCTTATTTAATGTCTCATTGACATGAATATTGAAGTATACTCATATATACATAGTCTACACACATAGTATATGTATAATGTATACAGTAGACATATGCATATACATAGTATGAAGTAGTCTTCAGGTATTTAGCAACACAGGAAAACTGGAGAAAAATACAAAAATGTTAAATGCTGTAGATTAAAGACAATCCTATTTTTATTAATAATGTTTGGCTTGCTTGAAATTCAATTTCTTTAAAAATATGCTGGACATCCTACCTGATGTCTGAAGGCTGTTGGAACAGAAGTTTCTATCTCAGATGCCTGCTCTTCTCAGAAGGGAATTTATCCTTGAGCCACCTAAGTATCTCCTCTAGCCTCAGTTGTGTTTAATCATCCAGCCTTGCTGAAATGTAGTTCAGGTCTGGGCATATGACTAGCCTTGGCCAGCAAGTTTGCTTTGGGTTGCTGGGAAATTTTCTGTGAGTTCAAGAAGAGATAAAGATGGAGAAGCAAAAGGCAACCCACTCCAGTATTCTTGCCTGGGAAATCCCATGGACAGAGAGCCTGCTGGGCTACAGTCCATGGGGGTCATAAGAGTCAGACAAGACTTAGCAGCTAAACCACCACCACCACAAAGTGAATATATGTCTAAAATAACGTGTGAAATGGATAGTTGCCATATACTAGCTAGTCTTTTTGGGTTGGGGGGCAGAGTCAAAGAAGACATGGGGTCATTTTTCCATCAACTTCCATTTTATACTTATTTATAATGACCATTATTTTTTACTAATACTATAAAACTATGGAAAATGAATAAAATTACTAAAAGTTTTGTGTAGCTGTCAACTACAATGAATGGACAGCAAGGGCATTTGCCATCTGCCTCTACGGAGGAGCTGCTGACTTTTCAACACTCCCTGAAGGAAATCAGGGTGGGGCAAGGCACTCTGTGCTCCGGGAAATCCAGTGGAGCAGGTCTTTAGATAGGTAAATGACTTTCAGGAACAGCTTTTATTATCTCAATCCTTGCATCTCCTCACAACTAGAAAAGTGATAAAATCCTTCATGAAGATATCACATCCTCATGACAGGCACAAGCCATTTGTAAAACAAAAGCCTTTGAAAAAACCCTTTGTTTAATAACATTTGAATTCCCCCACACCAAAATCCTTATATTGACTCCCCTGCCTCTTCAGAGCAGTTTCTCAGAGCTATCTGGGGTGCTGCCTCCCTGGCTGCAGTTCTAATTATACCCCAAATAAAACTTAACCCACAACTCAAGTTGTTCATCTTTTTTAGTCAATATAGCCAAGAATTCATAATATGATGGCTTTATTTTATATGATATATTGAATTAAAAGTACTTTGGATAGGCTTCCCTGGTGGTCCAGTGGGTAAGGACACTGCCTTGCAGTGCCAGGGGCGCGGGTTCGATCCCTGGCCTGGGAAGATCCCACATGCCGCGGAGTGGCTGGACCGATGTGTCCAATTACCTAGCCGGAGCTCTGGCGCGCATGCGCCCAGAGCTGGCGCTCTGCGACAACAGATGCCACCACGATGGGAGGCCCACACGGGCCAAAGAACAAAGATGGATGAAACTAGACAAATGAAAGACGAGTGGAAGTGGCCCGCCCGCCCCACTCCCTCCCCACCCCCGCCTAAATAAATAAATGTTTAAAAAAAAAAAAACTTTGGATTTCCAAGAATAAAAAGAAGAGACAAAGAGGGGCTGCTCCTTGAAACTAATACAGAAAAATCCATGATGAGAAAAATATTCAAACCTTAAATACAAGTGGGATCCAGCAGAGCTGAGGATGTGGAGGTGAAGGGAGCAGCCCAGTGGCAGGCTGTCCTCACTGCACTGCTGTAATAAACCTCAGTGGTAAGCACAAGCAGATCCTGACTGCTTGATCCTTCTGATGATCTCAGTTAGAGAGATTCCAGGAGTGGAGCTGATCTCAGGGACCCTTGAAACATTTGACAAACCTCAAAAGGGAATCTATGCCTAGACTTATAATCAATCTGCTAAACATTAAAGACAAATCATCTTGAAAGTAGTCAGAGGAAAACAATATGTTACCTGTGTGGACTAAAAGATGAACAACTTGAGAGTTGTGGATTAACTTTTATTTGTGGAATAATCAGGACTGCAGCCAGGGAGGCAGCACCCCAGATAGCTCTGAGAAACTGCTCTGAAGAGGCAGGGGAGTCAATATAAGGATTTTGGTGTGGGGGAGTTCAAATGTTATTAAACAAAGGGTTTTTTCAAAGGCTTTTGTTTTACAAATGGCTTGTGCCTGTCATGAGGATGTGATATCTTCATGAAGGATTTTATCACTTTTCTAGTTGTGAGGAGATGCAAGGATTGAGATAATAAAAGCTGTTCCTGAAAGTCATTTACCTATCTAAAGACCTGCTCCACTGGATTTCCCGGAGCACAGAGTGCCTTGCCCCACCCTGATTTCCTTCAGGGAGTGTTGAAAAGTCAGCAGCTCCTCCGTAGAGGCAGATGGCAAATGCCCTTGCTGTCCATTCATTGGCAATTAAATAGGTAGCACCCACCTACAAAGGAACAAAGATTAAAAATAATAGGATTTCTCATCGGAAATCATGGAGTTCAGATGGAACCGGTATGATATATTTATAGGGCTGAAATGAAAGAACCGTTACCCACCAAGTCTGTAAGTATTAGCAGAAAATATCCTTCAGGAATGGAGATGAACTAAAGACATTTTTCCATGAAAGAAAACTAAGAAAATTGATATCTAGTACACCTTCTCTAAAAGGATTACTAAAGAAAAGTTTTCAGACAGAAGGGATATACAATTAGAAAGAAACTGGGAATGTAAGGAAGAAAGAGCAGCAAAATGGGTGAGAATAAGACTATTCTTCAACTGAATTCTTTAAAATGTGTTTGATAATTGAAAAAAAATTGTCTAATGAGGTTTTCAATGTATGCAGATGGACTAAACAGGACAACGATAGCATCAAGAGTGGAGAGTAAAGACCTTGAGATGATGGTAAAGTTTCTACACTCCTGTTAATGTGGTAAAATTCTGAATCTAAGTAGACTGAGAAGTGTACATATTACAGTTTCTACAACAACTACTAAAAATTATATAAATCAAAATAAATAAGATACAATACTGAAGACTGCTCAGATTACCCAAAAGAAAGTAGGAAAGATGGAAAAGATGAAATAAATGCAGATATAACAAGTAGAAAACAAATAAATATAATGTATCCAGGAGGCAGCACCCCAGATAGTCTGAGAAACTGCTCTGAAGAGGCAGGGGAGTCAATATAAGGATTTTGGTGTGGGGGAGTTCAAATGTTATTAAACAAAGGGTTTTTTCAAAGGCTTTTGTTTTACAAATGGCTTGTGCCTGTCATGAGGATGTGATATCTTCATGAAGGATTTTATCACTTTTCTAGTTGTGAGGAGATGCAAGGATTGAGATAATAAAAGCTGTTCCTGAAAGTCATTTACCTATCTAAAGACCTGCTCCACTGGATTTCCCGGAGCACAGAGTGCCTTGCCCCACCCTGATTTCCTTCAGGGAGTGTTGAAAAGTCAGCAGCTCCTCCATAGAGGCAGATGGCAAATGCCCTTGCTGTCCATTCATTGGCAATTAAATAGGTAGCACCCACCTACAAAGGAACAAAGATTAAAAATAATAGGATTTCTCATCGGAAATCATGGAGTTCAGATGGAACCGGTATGATATATTTATAGGGCTGAAATGAAAGAACCGTTACCCACCAAGTCTGTAAGTATTAGCAGAAAATATCCTTCAGGAATGGAGATGAACTAAAGACATTTTTCCATGAAGGAAAACTAAGAAAATTGATATCTAGTACACCTTCTCTAAAAGGATTACTAAAGAAAAGTTTTCAGACAGAAGGGATATACAATTAGAAAGAAACTGGGAATGTAAGGAAGAAAGAGCAGCAAAATGGGTGAGAATAAGACTATTCTTCAACTGAATTCTTTAAAATGTGTTTGATAATTGAAAAAAAAAAATTGTCTAATGAGGTTTTCAATGTATGCAGATGGACTAAACAGGACAACGATAGCATCAAGAGTGGAGAGTAAAGACCTTGAGATGATGGTAAAGTTTCTACACTCCTGTTAATGTGGTAAAATTCTGAATCTAAGTAGACTGAGAAGTGTACATATTACAGTTTCTACAACAACTACTAAAAATTATATAAATCAAAATAAATAAGATACAATACTGAAGACTGCTCAGATTACCCAAAAGAAAGTAGGAAAGATGGAAAAGATGAAATAAATGCAGATATAACAAGTAGAAAACAAATAAATATAATGTATCTATAATAATATAAAACTATGCCTAAACATATTAATAATTATATAAAATGTAAATGGTATAGGTCTTCCTTGATGAGTCAGCAGTAAAGAATCCACCTCCCAATGCAGGAGATGCAGGAGATGCAGGAGATGTTGGTTCAATCCCTGGGTGGAGAAGATCCCCTGGAGAAGGAAATGGCAATTCACTCCAGTTTACTTGCCTGGGAAGTCCTATGGACAGAGAAGCCTGGTGGGCTACAGTCCAAGGGGTCCACAAAGGGTCAGACACAACTTAAGCAATAAAACAACAAAGTGGTATAAACATACCTATTAAAGGGCACATTGGCGGGGTGGAGCTAAGATAGCGGCGTAGAAGGATGTGCACTCATCTCTCCTGCAAAATCGCCTGAATTGCGACGATTTCCTGGGAAACCATCGACGAAAGGAGGTTGGATCTGATCACAGAGAGGATACCCCACATCGAAGAACAAAGGAGAAGCCGCATCAAGACGGTAGGAGGGGCGCAATCGCACTTTTAAAAGTCAAACCTCATACCCGCCAGAGAGGCTGGGCGGGCCAAAGGCTCAGAGCCTGCTGCTAATCAAGCCCGGGAAAGGAGCAGTGACACCCACAAGGGACTGAGCCAGACCTGCTTTTGAGGGTCCAGGTGCCCCCCCTGAGCTAGAAGTGCCCTTGAGCAGGCCTCGGAAGGGCGGCACTCAGTTTCCTTTGGAGGAGGTTACCAGTAACCCGATCACAGAGTCGCTGAGGAGCACTGGAAAGTCTCTGCGCACTGTGATCGGGAGACGGGAATAGCGATCCTACATGAGACTGAGCCAGACTCACCTCTGAGTAACCTGACGTCTCCTGTGGTGGCGAGGGTCAACAGTGGCCTGCAGCAGGGTCGGGGTCACTGCGGAAGTGCTTCCCATAGAGCGTGTGGGAATAAATTCTCTGTGAGACAGACGTCATTTTCCCTACTGTAGTTTGGCTGCTGGTCAAACTGCAGGGCTGCTGGTCAAGCTACAGGGAGGGAATTTAGCTCCACCTAGCAAGAAAAGGGATTTGGATTAAGAAACTCCCAGGGCCAGCCTGGGCGGGCCTTTTAATTCTGGAATAGGCCTAAATAAACAAGCAGTCAAAGAGGTCTTCAGATCCAACCACTGCCAGAGGCAAGAAAAAGGCTGATAATTCCTGAATAGTCAGCAAGAGACAGAAGAACATAAACACTATTTTCACGTTTTGTCTGAAGCTGGAGTTACTGCTGGAATTTAAATTTTCATTTTTTTATTGTATCACTTTGTTTCAATTTTTTTTTTTCTCTTTTTTCCAGACCCACTCAGTGCACCCCCCGCTTTTTTTTTTTTTTTTTTGGGTGTGTGTGTGTGTGTGTGAGAGTGGGTGTGTTCATTTCCTTCACTGAATTCTATTGAAGCTACTAATCTTATCAGTATGACTGAATATATTCAAGTTTACGTAATTTTTTTTTCTTTCTTCTTTTTCCTTTTAAACCACACATTTTATTTTGGTATAAACTTCTGGTTCCCCATTGGCCTTTTAAGGTTCTGTGGGGGTTTTGTTTGTTTTTATTATTTTTGCTTTGTTTTTCTATACTTTTCTATATAATTAGCTCTTTTAATTTTTAAAAATTTGGCATTTGTACTACCACTTCCTCTATAATTCTTTGCTTTCTCTAAAGCTCCTTTCCTATAGCATTACATTCTAATACATACAAATCTTTATCTCCTTAAATTTAACTTTGCAATATTATTCTATATTTCTCTTCTATCCTCCCTTTCTCTTTTTGCCTTTCCCCACCATATTTCTTAGTCTGTTCTGTCCTCATTGCCTTATCCCAACAGGGACCCTGCTCTAGCATTATTCTTCAATTGGTGCTCTACTTAGTTTGGTTATTAACTGGTGGATATCATTCTTGGTTTTCTCTATTCGCCATGCTAACGTATTGTACTGTATTTTTGGTTGGAATGCTTGGGTTATGTTACAGCTGTATATGTTTATGTGTATAATTCAATACGCTAGATAGTATTTGCATAATTTTTAAATTGCCATTTGTCAAAGGTATACCTTCTGTTTCTCATTTCCATATATATGTTTTAGTATCATTTAATGCCATAACAAACCAGCCGTGAAATTTTCATTCCCTGGTCAGGCAACAAGCCCCGGGGCTTTAGGGAAGGAGCACTGACTCCAAAACTCTACAATACTAGAGAACGCCTAACACTAAAGAGCAGTATACAATTGAGAATGTCTACAAAGGTAATCACTTGTATGCAAGTCCTGACATCACCCAATCACCAGCATCACCCAGAATAAGAAGCCCCATCCAAACAACAAACACCAACAGACGTAACTCAAAGTCTGGGAAAAGGAAATCCCAAACAGAGTCAGTTAAAAAATTAATAATAACAATGAAATGGCAGAGAAATACCACACAAGCGAAGGAACAATTCACAAACACACAAGATCAAATTAATGAAGAGAATTTGGACAAACTTTCTGAAAGGGATTTCAGAAGAATGATAGTAAAGATGATCAAAGACACTGAAAACAGAATTTCAGAGAAATTGTAAGACACAACTAACACACTGAATAAAGAAATAGAAGAACTTACCAAAAAAGTAACAGAGACAAACAACTCAATTGCTGAACTGAAAAACACGGTAGAAGGAATCAAGAGCAGAGTATCTGAGACAGAAGACCGGATAAGTGAGCTGGAAGATAAAATGGTAGAAGTAACTGCTGAAAAACAGACTCTAGCTCAAAGAATGAAAAGAGCAGAGGACAGCCTCAGAGACCTCTGGGATAATATCAAACGCACCAATATCCAAATTATAGGGGTTCCAGAAGAAGAAGAAAAAAAGAAAGGCTATGAGAAAATTTTTGAAGAGATTATAATTGAAAATTTCCCCACCATGGGAAAAGAAATAGTCAATCAAGTCCAAGAAGCACAAAGAGTACCATACAGAATCAATCCGAGAAGAAACACACCAAGACACATATTAATGAAGT
Organism: Tragulus kanchil; assembly: GCA_022376925.1. Lineage (NCBI taxonomy): Eukaryota > Metazoa > Chordata > Mammalia > Artiodactyla > Tragulidae > Tragulus > Tragulus kanchil. Next base: position 88,459,767 of record JAIOJX010000023.1, on the reverse strand, counting down.
TAACACAAATTAAACACAAAGATAGAATTCTGAAAGCAGCAAGGGAAAAGCAACTAGTGACATACAAGGGAAAGCCCATCCGTTTAACAGCTGATCTTTCAACAGAAACTCTGCAGGCCAGAAGGGAATGGCAGGACACATTTAAACGGCTGAAAGAGAATAATCTGCAACCAAGAATCCTCTACCCTACCAGGATCTCATTCAAAACTGATGGAGAAATCAAAAACTTTACAGAAAAGCAAAAATTAAAAGAATTTAGTCACATCAAACCAGCCTTACAACAAGTGTTAAAGGGACTTATATAGACAACAAGTATAAAAGGAGAAGATCCACGAAACAAACCCATCATAACATCTAAGAAGATGACAATAGGATCATTTGTATCAATAATTACTTTGAATGTCAATGGACTAAACGCCCCATTCAAACAACAAACACCAACAGACATAACTCAAAGTCTGGGAAAAGGAAATCCCAAACAGAGTCAGTTAAAAAATTAATAATAACAATGAAATGGCAGAGAAATACCACACAAGCGAAGGAACAATTCACAAACACACAAGATCAAATTAATGAAGAGAATTTGGACAAACTTTCTGAAAGGGATTTCAGAAGAATGATAGTAAAGATGATCAAAGACACTGAAAACAGAATTTCAGAGAAATTGTAAGACACAACTAACACACTGAATAAAGAAATAGAAGAACTTACCAAAAAAGTAACAGAGACAAACAACTCAATTGCTGAACTGAAAAACACGGTAGAAGGAATCAAGAGCAGAGTATCTGAGACAGAAGACCGGATAAGTGAGCTGGAAGATAAAATGGTAGAAGTAACTGCTGAAAAACAGACTCTAGCTCAAAGAATGAAAAGAGCAGAGGACAGCCTCAGAGACCTCTGGGATAATATCAAACGCACCAATATCCAAATTATAGGGGTTCCAGAAGAAGAAGAAAAAAAGAAAGGCTATGAGAAAATTTTTGAAGAGATTATAATTGAAAATTTCCCCACCATGGGAAAAGAAATAGTCAATCAAGTCCAAGAAGCACAAAGAGTACCATACAGAATCAATCCGAGAAGAAACACACCAAGACACATATTAATGAAGTTAACACAAATTAAACACAAAGATAGAATTCTGAAAGCAGCAAGGGAAAAGCAACTAGTGACATACAAGGGAAAGCCCATCCGTTTAACAGCTGATCTTTCAACAGAAACTCTGCAGGCCAGAAGGGAATGGCAGGACACATTTAAACGGCTGAAAGAGAATAATCTGCAACCAAGAATCCTCTACCCTACCAGGATCTCATTCAAAACTGATGGAGAAATCAAAAACTTTACAGAAAAGCAAAAATTAAAAGAATTTAGTCACATCAAACCAGCCTTACAACAAGTGTTAAAGGGACTTATATAGACAACAAGTATAAAAGGAGAAGATCCACGAAACAAACCCATCATAACATCTAAGAAGATGACAATAGGATCATTTGTATCAATAATTACTTTGAATGTCAATGGACTAAATGCCCCAAACAAAAGACACAGAATGGCTGATTGGATCCAAAAACACGACCCATACATATGCTGCCTCCAGGAAACTCATTTCAGACCTAGAGATACTCATAGAGTGAAAGTGAAAGGCTGGAAAAAGATATTCCATGCAAATGGAAATCATAAGAAAGCTGGAGTAGCAATCCTTGTATCAGACAAAATAGATTTTAAAGTAAAGAAGATTCTAAGAGACAAGGCAGGTCACTACGTCATGATTAAGGGATCCATCCAAGAAGAAGACATAACAATCATAAATATCTATGCACCCAACACAGGGGCACCCCAATACAAAAGACAAACAGTTTCAGACATAAAAGAAGACATTGACGGCAACACAGTCATAGTAGGAGACTTTAACACTCCTCTCACACCAATGGACAGATCATCCAAACAGAAAATTAATAAAGAAGTACAAGCCTTAAATGCCACACTAGAAGAAATGGACCTCATTGATATCTTTAGGACTTTCCATCAAAAAGCAGAAGAATACACTTTCTTCTCAAGTGCTCACGGAACATTCTGCAGGATAGACCACATCTTGGGCCAGAAATCAAACCTCAGTCAATTCAAGAAAACTGAAATTCTATCAACCATCTTCTCAGACCACAATGCAGTGAGACTAGAGATCAACTACAGGAAAAACCGCTAAACACAAACACATGGAGATTAAACACAGACCAAAAAACTGATCATTGAGAATAAAGGGGAAATTTAAAATCTAAAAACTGAAACAGAAACTCTGCAGGCCAGAAGGGAATGGCAGGACACATTTAAACGGCTGAAAGAGAATAATCTGCAACCAAGAATCCTCTACCCTACCAGGATCTCATTCAAAACTGATGGAGAAATCAAAAACTTTACAGAAAAGCAAAAATTAAAAGAATTTAGTCACATCAAACCAGCCTTACAACAAGTGTTAAAGGGACTTATATAGACAACAAGTATAAAAGGAGAAGATCCACGAAACAAACCCATCATAACATCTAAGAAGATGACAATAGGATCATTTGTATCAATAATTACTTTGAATGTCAATGGACTAAATGCCCCAAACAAAAGACACAGAATGGCTGATTGGATCCAAAAACACGACCCATACATATGCTGCCTCCAGGAAACTCATTTCAGACCTAGAGATACTCATAGAGTGAAAGTGAAAGGCTGGAAAAAGATATTCCATGCAAATGGAAATCATAAGAAAGCTGGAGTAGCAATCCTTGTATCAGACAAAATAGATTTTAAAGTAAAGAAGATTCTAAGAGACAAGGCAGGTCACTACGTCATGATTAAGGGATCCATCCAAGAAGAAGACATAACAATCATAAATATCTATGCACCCAACACAGGGGCACCCCAATACAAAAGACAAACAGTTTCAGACATAAAAGAAGACATTGACGGCAACACAGTCATAGTAGGAGACTTTAACACTCCTCTCACACCAATGGACAGATCATCCAAACAGAAAATTAATAAAGAAGTACAAGCCTTAAATGCCACACTAGAAGAAATGGACCTCATTGATATCTTTAGGACTTTCCATCAAAAAGCAGAAGAATACACTTTCTTCTCAAGTGCTCACGGAACATTCTGCAGGATAGACCACATCTTGGGCCAGAAATCAAACCTCAGTCAATTCAAGAAAACTGAAATTCTATCAACCATCTTCTCAGACCACAATGCAGTGAGACTAGAGATCAACTACAGGAAAAAACCGCTAAAAACACAAACACATGGAGATTAAACAACACGTACCTAAAAAACCAACTGATCATTGAGGAAATCAAAGGAGAAATTTAAAAATTCCTAGAAGAAAACGACAATGAACACACGACAGTGCAAAACCTATGGGATACTGCAAAAGCAGTTCTAAGAGGGAAGTTAATAGCAATTCAATCTCACCTCAAGAAACTAGGAAAATCTCAAACAGACGACCTTACCTTACGCTTAAAACAACTGGAGAAAGAAGAACAAAAACACCCCAAGGCCAGCAGAAGAAGGGAAATCATAAAAATCAGAGCAGAAATAAATGAAAAAGAAACGAAAGAAACAATAGTAAAGATAAATAAAACAAAAAGCTGGTTCTTTGAAAAGGTCAATAAAATCGACACACCACTGGCCAGACTCATCAAGAAAAAGAGAGAGAAGAACCAGATCAACAAAATCAAAAATGAAAAAAGAGAGATTACAACAGATAATGCAGAAATCCAAAGGATTATAAGGGACTATTATGAACAACTCTATGGCAACAAACTGAACAACCTGGAAGAAATGGACAGTTTCTTAGAGAAGATTAATCTCCCAAGACTCAACCAGGAAGAAACAGAAACTAAGAACAAGCCAATCACAAGCTCAGAAATTGACCTTGTGATCAAAAATCTACCAAAAAATAAAAGCCCAGGGCCAGATGGTTTCACAAGTGAATTCTACCAAACATTTAAAGAAGAGCTAATGCCTGTCCATCTAAAACTCTTCCAAACAATAGCACAGGAAGGAACACTTCCAAACACATTCTGCGAGGCCACCATCACGCTGATACCAAAGCCAGGCAAAGACAGCACAAAAAAGGAAAACTATAGGCCAATTTCACTGACGAACCTAGACGCCAAAATCCTCAACAAAATTCTAGCAAACAGAATTCAATGACACATCAAAAAACTCATTCATCGCGATCAAGTTGGGTTCATTCCAGGCATGCAAGGATTCTTCAACATCCGCAAATCAGTCAACGTGATACACCATATCAACAAATTGAGAGACAAAAATCAAATGATCATTTCAATAGATGCAGAAAAAGCCTTTGACAAAGTACAGCATCCATTTATGTTAAAAAAAAAAAAAACTTCAAAAAATGGGCATAGAAGGAACCTATCTCAACATAGTGAAAGCCTTATATGAGAAGCCCACAGAGAACATTATCCTCAATGGTGAAAAACTCAAAGCATTCCCTCTAAGATCAGGAACAAGACAAGGGTGTCCACTTTCACCACTCTTACTCAACACAGTCCTGGAAGTTCTAGCAACAGCAATAAGAGAAGAGAAAGAAATCAAAGGGATCCAGATTGGAAAGGAAGAAGTCAAACTCTCTCTATTTGCAGATGACATGATATTATACATAGAAAATCCCAAAGACACTATTACAAAACTACTAGAGTTAATCGGCGAATTCAGCAAAGTCGCAGGATACAAAATCAATATACAGAAATCACTGGCATTCCTATACACAAACAATGAAAAATCAGAAAATGAAATCAAAGAGGCAATCCCCTTCACCATCGCAACCAAAAGAATCAAATATCTAGGAATAAACCTACCCAAAGAAACAAAAGAACTGTACACAGAAAATTACAAGACACTCATGAGAGACATTAAAGAAGAGTTAAACAGATGGAGAAATATTCCGTGTTCCTGGGTCGGGAGAATCAATATTGTGAAAATGACCAGACTACCAAATGTCATCTATAGATTCAATGCGATCCCTATCAAACTTCCAATAACATTCTTCACAGAACTAGACCAAAGAATCACACAGTTCATATGGAAACACAAAAGACCTCGAATAGCCAAAGCAATCCTCAGGAAGAAGAATGGAGCTGGAGGGATCAGCCTCCCCAACTTCAGACTATACTACAAAGCAACAGTCATCAAGACAGTATGGTATTGGCACAAAAACAGAAATACCGACCAATGGAACAAGATTGAGAACCCAGAGATAAACCCATGCACCTATGGGTACCTTATTTTTGACAAAGGAGGCAAAACTATAAAATGGGACAAAGACAGCCTCTTCAACAAGAGATGCTGGGAAAATTGGACAGCTACATGCAAAAAAATGAAGTTGGAACATTCCCTGACACCATCCACAAAGATCAACTCAAAATGGATTAAAGACCTAAATGTAAGACCAGAAACCATCAAACTCTTAGAGGAGAATATAGGCAAAACCCTCAAGGACATCAATCAAAGCAAGATCTTCTCTGACCCACCTACTAAAATAGCGGAACTGAAAAGAAAAGTGAACACGTGGGACCTCATGAAACTTAAAAGCTTTTGTACAGCAAAAGAAATCACAAAAAAGCTGAACAGACAGCCCACAGAATGGGAGAAAATCATAGCAAATGAAACAACAGACAAAGAAATCAAAGGAATCCAGATTGGAAAGGAAGAAGTCAAACTCTCTCTATTTGCAGATGGCATGATATTATACATAGAAAATCCCAAAGACACTATTACAAAACTACTAGAGTTAATCAATGAATTCAGCAAAGTCGCAGGATACAAAATCAATATACAGAAATCACTGGCATTCCTATACACAAACAATGAAAAATCAGAAAATGAAATCAAAGAGGCAATCCCCTTCACCATCGCAACCAAAAGAATCAAATATCTAGGAATAAACCTACCCAAAGAAACAAAAGAACTGTACACAGAAAATTACAAGACACTCATGAGAGACATTAAAGAAGAGTTAAACAGATGGAGAAATATTCCGTGTTCCTGGGTCGGGAGAATCAATATTGTGAAAATGACCAGACTACCAAATGTCATCTATAGATTCAATGCGATCCCTATCAAACTTCCAATAACATTCTTCACAGAACTAGACCAAAGAATCACACAGTTCATATGGAAACACAAAAGACCTCGAATAGCCAAAGCAATCCTCAGGAAGAAGAATGGAGCTGGAGGGATCAGCCTCCCCAACTTCAGACTCTACTACAAAGCAACAGTCATCAAGACAGTATGGTATTGGCACAAAAACAGAAATACCGACCAATGGAACAAGATTGAGAACCCAGAGATAAACCCATGCACCTATGGGTACCTTATTTTTGACAAAGGAGGCAAAACTATAAAATGGGACAAAGACAGCCTCTTCAACAAGAGATGCTGGGAAAATTGGACAGCTACATGCAAAAAAATGAAGTTGGAACATTCCCTGACACCATCCACAAAGATCAACTCAAAATGGATTAAAGACCTAAATGTAAGACCAGAAACCATCAAACTCTTAGAGGAGAATATAGGCAAAACCCTCAAGGACATCAATCAAAGCAAGATCTTCTCTGACCCACCTACTAAAATAGCGGAACTGAAAAGAAAAGTGAACACGTGGGACCTCATGAAACTTAAAAGCTTTTGTACAGCAAAAGAAATCACAAAAAAGCTGAACAGACAGCCCACAGAATGGGAGAAAATCATAGCAAATGAAACAACAGACAAAGAATTAATCTCCAAAATCTACAAGCAACTCAGACAACTCAGCACTGGAAAAACGAACAACCCAATCAAAAAATGGGAAAAGGACCTAAACAGACATCTCTCCAACGAGGACATACAGATGGCCCCAAAACACATGAAACGATGCTCAACTTCACTAATAATTAGAGAAATGCAAATCAAAACTACAATGAGATATCACCTCACACCCGTCAGAATGGCCATCATCCACAAATCTACAGACAATAAATGCTGGAGAGGCTGCGGAGAAAAGGGAACACTCCTGCATTGCTGGTGGGAGTGTAAATTGATACAGCCTCTATGGAAGACAGTCTGGCGATTTCTTAAAAAACTAAAAATAGAAGCACCGTATGACCCAGCAATCCCACTCTTAGGCTTATACTCTGATGAAATTAAATCTGAAAGAAGCACCTGTACCCCAATGTTCATTGCAGCTCTCTATACAATAGCTAGAACATGAAAGGAACCTAGATGCCCATTGACGAATGAATGGATCCAAAAGCTCTGGTACATATATACAATGGAATACTACACAGCTGTAAAGAGAAATACAGAAGAATCAGCCCTAATGAGGCGGCTGGATCTAGAACATATCCTAAAAAGTGAAGTCAGTCAGAAAGAGAAGGACAAATACAGTATATTAACACATATATTTGGAATCTAGTAGGATGGTGATGATGGCACATGCAGTGAAGCTATGGAAAGACAGACATGGACAGTGGACATATGGACATTGTGGGGAAGGAACAGAGGGTGGGAGGCGTAAAGGAAGTAGCATGAAGGCCTGTACTATCATAAGTGAAGAAAATAGTTCTAGTCATTGCTATGTGAGAAAAGGGGATCCTTCAGGGGTGCTGTGCGATGATTGGGAGGGGTGGGAAGGGGGGGATATACATGTGACTGATCTGGGAATATGCATGTCTGTAAACAACAAAACTCTGTAAAGGTTAAAAAAGCGGAACTGAACACGTGGGACCTCATGAAACTTAAAAGCTTTTGTACAGCAAAAGAAATCACAAAAAAGCTGAACAGACAGCCCACAGAATGGGAGAAAATCATAGCAAATGAAACAACAGACAAAGAATTAATCTCCAAAATCTACAAGCAACTCAGACAACTCAGCACTGGAAAAACGAACAACCCAATCAAAAAATGGGAAAAGGACCTAAACAGACATCTCTCCAACGAGGACATACAGATGGCCCCAAAACACATGAAACGATGCTCAACTTCACTAATAATTAGAGAAATGCAAATCAAAACTACAATGAGATATCACCTCACACCCGTCAGAATGGCCATCATCCACAAATCTACAGACAATAAATGCTGGAGAGGCTGCGGAGAAAAGGGAACACTCCTGCATTGCTGGTGGGAGTGTAAATTGATACAGCCTCTATGGAAGACAGTCTGGCGATTTCTTAAAAAACTAAAAATAGAAGCACCGTATGACCCAGCAATCCCACTCTTAGGCTTATACTCTGATGAAATTAAATCTGAAAGAAGCACCTGTACCCCAATGTTCATTGCAGCTCTCTATACAATAGCTAGAACATGAAAGGAACCTAGATGCCCATTGACGAATGAATGGATCCAAAAGCTCTGGTACATATATACAATGGAATACTACACAGCTGTAAAGAGAAATACAGAAGAATCAGCCCTAATGAGGCGGCTGGATCTAGAACATATCCTAAAAAGTGAAGTCAGTCAGAAAGAGAAGGACAAATACAGTATATTAACACATATATTTGGAATCTAGTAGGATGGTGATGATGGCACATGCAGTGAAGCTATGGAAAGACAGACATGGACAGTGGACATATGGACATTGTGGGGAAGGAACAGAGGGTGGGAGGCGTAAAGGAAGTAGCATGAAGGCCTGTACTATCATAAGTGAAGAAAATAGTTCTAGTCATTGCTATGTGAGAAAAGGGGATCCTTCAGGGGTGCTGTGCGATGATTGGGAGGGGTGGGAAGGGGGGGATATACATGTGACTGATCTGGGAATATGCATGTCTGTAAACAACAAAACTCTGTAAAGGTTAAAAGTAAAATAAAGGTTTTTTTTTTTAAAAAAAAAAGGATCAGAAAGGAAGATAAGTGATCAGGTCAGGACCTGTGCCCCTGGGAGAGGATAAAGAAGAGGAGGGGATTACACGGTGGGGGGTGGGGTGGGGGGTGGATCCTCTATTGGGAAGCGAGCAGTTGGAGCCACATATTAGTTACCCCAGACCTGGAGTCTGACACTGGGAAAACTAGTCCCTTTAGCTGGTTAGAAACCAGTGGGACTAAGAGAAAGGCTGTACAAAACCTAGGCTCCATTGGAGAGGAGCTTGCTTACTCTTGAAACAAGCCATAGAAAGCTGACTGAAACTACATAGGATTCTGGATGGTTTTTTGCAACCACTTTGGCAGAGGAAAAGCCCCAGGTAACACCTGGTTCTGGCTTTAGCCCCTCCATCTCCTACCCAGGTGACAGCTATCAGGACACTCTGGGGAAAGATGTAACTCATCTCTGCATCAGATCCAGCTCTCCTGCCGGAGCCACTGGGCAAGGGCAAACTATATAGGGATACACCCATACCAGGATAGATAATTGTTTTGCCTAATTCCACAGACAGAGAAAGTCAAGCAAAATGAAAAAAAGAATAAATAGGAATTTGAATCGAAAGAACAAGAGAAAACCCTTAGAAAACAACCAATGAGGGCTTCCCCTGGTGGTCCAGTGGGTAAGGACACCGCCTTGCAGTTCAAGGGGCGCCGGTTCGATCCCTGGCCTGGGAAGATCCCACATGCCTCGGAGTGGCTGGACCAATGTGTCCAATTACCGAGCCGGAGCTCTGGAGTGCGTGCACCCAGAGCCAGTGCTCTGCGACAACAGAGGCCACTGCGATGGGAGGCCCACAGGAGCCAAAGAACGAAGACGGATGGAAATAGAGAAATGAAAGACCAATAGAAGTGGCCCACCCGCTCCCCTCCCTCCCCAACCCAACCCTCGCCCAAAATATAAAATAAATAAATAAATCTTTAAAAAAAAAAAAAAGAAAACAACCAATGAAACAGAAATAAGTAAACTGTCAAATAAAGAGTTCAAAGCATTAGTAATGAGAATGTAAACTGAATTAAGGAAAATAATATACAAACAGTGAGAATTTTAAAGGAAGAAGAAAATATAAATATAACCAGTCAGAAATAACTGAAATGAAAAACACACTAAAGGTATTAACAGCAGCAGATGATACAGAAAAATGCATAAATGATCTGAAATATAGAATAATGGAAATAACCCAACTGGGACAGCAAAAAGACAGATAAAATTTAAAAAATGAGAACAGTTCGCAGGACCTCTGAGACAAGATCAAGCAAGTCCACATTTGCACTGTAAGTGTCCCAGAAAGAGAAGAGAAAGGTTTAAAATGTATTTAATGGAATCGTGGCTGAGAACAATTTGAACCTGAACAAAACAGATATCCAGATACAAGAAACAGGGTGCAAAACGGTTTGAACCAAAAAAGACTCACACCCAAACTTATAATAATTAAAATGGCAAAAGTTAAAAAGAGAACTCTAAAGACAGCAAAAGAAAAACAGAGTCATATATGAGAAAAACCCCAGTAGGTTATTAACTGATTTTTCTAATCAACGTTTCTGGTTAGCAGAAACTGTGAAGGCCAGAAGTATGTGGCGTGATATATTTAAAGTGCTATAAGAGAAAAAATATACAACCTAAGATACTCTACTCTAAGATTATCATTTAGAATTGAACAAGCGATAAAGAACATCCCAGACAAGAAAAAACTAACAGTTCTTCAGTAAAAAATATTAAAGAGTCCTAAAAAATATTAAAGAGTCTTCCCTAAGTGGAAAAGAAAAGGTTTTAACATAAAGTGTCTATAAGAAGGGGAAAATTCCACTAGAAAAGGCAAACATATAATAAAAGCTAAGGATCAACAACTGTAAAAAGTGAGCTTAAAGATTAAAAGATAAAAACAATTGTAAAGTCAACTGTTAGTACAATGAACTTAAATGGATAAATGGTGCAAAATGATATTAAAAACCTCCACAAAATGTGTGGGAGTAGAGTAAAAATGCTTATTTTTTAGAATGTATCTGAACTTAAATCAATAATGGTTTAAAATGAATGGATATAGTTATAGACCAACATATTAAGCCCCATTGTAGCCATAATCATGGGGATATAAATTACATCAAGCATTTTTTCCAACCACAGTGATATAAAACTAGGATTGAATTACAGGAAGAAAAATGGGGAAAACACAAGGAGACTAAATAACATGATACTTAAAAATGAATGATTAAGGGCTTCCCCTGGTGGTCCAGTGGATAAGGACACCGCCTTGCAGTGCAAGGGGCGCCAGTTCGATCCCTGGCCTGGGAAGATCCCACGTGCTGCGGAGCGGCTGGACTGATGTGTCCAATCGCCGAGCCGGAGCTCTGGAGCGCATGTGCCCAGAGCTGGCACTCTGCGACAACAGACGCCACTGCGATGGGAGGCCCGCAGGAGCCAAAGAATGAAGACGGATGAAAAACAGAGAAATGGAAGATCAATAGAATTGGCCCACCCGCACCCTCCCTCCCCAACCCGACCCCTGCCCAAAATAAATAAATAAATAAATCTTAAAAAAAAAAAATGAATGATTAAATGAAGAAATCAGAGTAAAATTTTAAGAAGTCTTAAGACAAATGAAAATGAAAATACAACTTTTCCAAAATCTGTTGGATGTAGCAAAAGTAATCCAAAGAGTTTATAGTAATATAAAAAATATACCTTAAAAAATAAGAAAATCTCTAATAAACGACCTAACCTATCATCTAAAGGAATTAGAAAAAGAAGACCAAACAAACCTCAAGGAAAAAAATAATAAAGATCAGAGAAGAAATCAACAAAACAGAGACCAAAAAAAGCAAGAAAATATCAGTGAAACCAAGAATAGTTTTTTTGAAAAGACTTTTTAAAAAAGTTGATAAACTTTTAGGCTGATCAAGAAGAAAAGAGAGAGGACTTAAATGAACAAAACAAGAAATGAAAGAAGAGAAATCACAACTGATATCACAGGTATAACCACAAATCATAAGACAATATTATGAACATGCCAAAAAATCAGACAACCTAGAAGAAATGGACAAATTTCAGAGACACATAACCTCCCCAGACTGAATCAAGAAGAAACATTCTGAATAGACTAATCACTAGTAGTGAAATTGAATTTGTAATCCAAAAAACTCCCAGGCCAGAAAACAAAGTCCAGGACCAAATGACTTTACAGAGAAATTCTATTAAACATATAAAAAAGAGCTAGCACCTATCTTTCTCAAACTATTCTAAACAATTGAAGAGGAGGGGACACTCCCAAATTCATTCTGTAAGACCATCATTACCCTGATATCAAGCCAGACAGAATACACTACAAGAAAAGACAAGACAATCACAATAGCAATATCTCTGAGAAATACAAATGCAAAAATCCTCAACAAAATATTAGCAAATCAACTTCAACAACATATAAAAAGAATCATACATGGAGCTTTCCTGGCAGTCCAGTGGGTAAGGACACCGTCAAGGTGCACTGGTTCGATCCCTGGCCTGGGAAGATCCCATGTGCCCTGGAGTGGATGGACCAATGTGCCCAACTACAGAGCTGGAACTCTGGAGCACATGCTCCCAGAGCCGGTGCTCTGGCAACAAGAGAGGCCACTGCGATGGGAGGCTCACACAGGCCAAAGAACAAAGACAGAAATAAATGAAAGATCAATAGAAGTGGCCAAAGAGAAAAAAAAAAGAATTGTACATTATGATCAAGTGGGATTTATTTCAGGGTTGAAGATTTGAATCAATATCTGTAAATTAATGAACGTGATACACCACATTAACAAATTGGAGAATAAAAACAATACAATAAATGCAAAATCATTTGACAAAATTCAACATCCATTTATAATAAAACACTATCATAGAAGCTGGTATAAAGGGAACATATCTCAATAAAGTAGTGGCCATTTATGACAAACCTGCAGCTAGTATCATACTCAACAGTGAAAAATTGAAAGCTTTCCCTCTAAAATTAGAATCAAGACAAGGATGCTCATTCTTATAACTTGTATTTAACACAGTATCAGAAGTCTTAGCCACAGCAGTCAGAAAAAGAAGTAAAAGATACCCAAATTGGAGGGGAAAAAATAAAACTGTCACTATTCTTCAGATGGCATACTATATACAGAAACCCCTACAGTCTCCACCAAAAAAAAAAAAAAAAAAACCATTAGAACTAAAATAAACTCAGTAAAGTTGCAGGGTACAAGATTAATATGCAGAAATCTGTTGATTTTCTGTATACTAATAATGAACTACCATAAAGAGAAAAAGAAAAACAAAACACAGTTCCATTTTAAATTTTTACCCAAAGGACTTCCCTGGTGGTCCACTTGTAAAGAACCCACCTGCCAATGCAGGGGACATGGATTTGATCCCTGGTCCAAGAATATTTCACATGCCACAGGGCAACTAAGCCTGCGTGCCACAACTATGGAAGCCCACATGCTCTAGGGCCTATGCTCTTCAACCAGAGAAGAAATCACAATGAGAAGCCCATGCACTGCAACTAGAGAGAGCCTCCACTTGCCACAACTAGAGAAAGCTCGCATGCAACAATGAAGGCCCAGTGTAGCCAAAAATAAATAAATAAATAATCTAAAAAACAAATAAACTTGTACTCCAAAGAATAAAATATCTAGGAACAAAATTAACCAAGATGAAAGATCTGTAATCTGAAATCTAAATCACTGATGAAAGAAATTGAAAGAGATACAAAGAAACAGCTATCCAGTATTTGGTAGATATCCAAACACTTAAAAATTAAACCATGCAACTTTCAGATAACCCAGGGGTCAAAGAATGATTTCAAAGGGTAAAATAAATATTCTGAAGTGAAAGAAAGTGAAAATACTTCTGAAAATTTGTTGGAGGCAGGTAGCATAGTACCTACGTGAAATTCAAAAGTGCAGAATGTACATCCATAATAATACAACACTATCATAGAAGCTGGTATAAAGGGAACATATCTCAATAAAGTAGTGGCCATTTATGACAAACCTGCAGCTAGTATCATACTCAACAGTGAAAAATTGAAAGCTTTCCCTCTAAAATTAGAATCAAGACAAGGATGCTCATTCTTATAACTTGTATTTAACACAGTATCAGAAGTCTTAGCCACAGCAGTCAGAAAAAGAAGTAAAAGATACCCAAATTGGAGGGGAAAAAATAAAACTGTCACTATTCTTCAGATGGCATACTATATACAGAAACCCCTACAGTCTCCACCAAAAAAAAAAAAAAAAAAAACCATTAGAACTAAAATAAACTCAGTAAAGTTGCAGGGTACAAGATTAATATGCAGAAATCTGTTGATTTTCTGTATACTAATAATGAACTACCATAAAGAGAAAAAGAAAAACAAAACACAGTTCCATTTTAAATTTTTACCCAAAGGACTTCCCTGGTGGTCCACTTGTAAAGAACCCACCTGCCAATGCAGGGGACATGGATTTGATCCCTGGTCCAAGAATATTTCACATGCCACAGGGCAACTAAGCCTGCGTGCCACAACTATGGAAGCCCACATGCTCTAGGGCCTATGCTCTTCAACCAGAGAAGAAATCACAATGAGAAGCCCATGCACTGCAACTAGAGAGAGCCTCCACTTGCCACAACTAGAGAAAGCTCGCATGCAACAATGAAGGCCCAGTGTAGCCAAAAATAAATAAATAAATAATCTAAAAAACAAATAAACTTGTACTCCAAAGAATAAAATATCTAGGAACAAAATTAACCAAGATGAAAGATCTGTAATCTGAAATCTAAATCACTGATGAAAGAAATTGAAAGAGATACAAAGAAACAGCTATCCAGTATTTGGTAGATATCCAAACACTTAAAAATTAAACCATGCAACTTTCAGATAACCCAGGGGTCAAAGAATGATTTCAAAGGGTAAAATAAATATTCTGAAGTGAAAGAAAGTGAAAATACTTCTGAAAATTTGTTGGAGGCAGGTAGCATAGTACCTACGTGGAAATTTATAGCATTGAATGATTACGGCTAAAAAGCAGAAATGTCTGATATCCATCAGCTGGACTCTGAACTTGAGAAACTAGATTAAGAAAAACAATATAATACTAAAACAAGCAAAAAGAAGTAAACAATGAAGATAACAAAGAGGTAAGTATAGTCAGTATTTTGTAATAACCTATAAGGTAAAAGAATACGAAAAAAAATAAGTGTATGTAAATACATGCATCACTTTGTTGAACACCTAAAGCCAACATAACATTGTAAATCAACTATATTTCAATTTTAAAAAGGTAACAGCCAAATTAAAAGAAATTAAAAACAAAAAAGTTAGAGAAATTTGATGAAGTTAATAGCTGGCTTTCTAAACGAATTAATGAAATTGTGAAACCTTTAGCAAGACTGATGGAGAGACAGAGACACAGAAAGAAAGAGATACAATCAATATCAAGAATCAAAGTGGGGCTTCCCTGGTGGTCCAGTGGGTAAGGACACCGTCTTGTAGTGCAAGGGGCGCCAGTTCAATCCCTGGCCTGGGAGGATCCCACATGCTGCAGAGCGGCTGAACGGATGTGTCCAGTTACCGAGCCAGAGCTCTGGAGCGCATGCACCCAGAGCCGGTGCTCTGTGATGGCAGAGGCTGCCGCGATGGGAGGCCCACACGGGCCAAAGAACAATGATGGATGAAAAATAAACAAATGAAAGACCAATAGAAGCGGCCCCCCCACCCCCTCTCCCCACCCCAGCCCCCAAAAATTAAATAAATAAATGTTTTTAAAAAACAAAGAATCAAAGTGGAACTATCACTACAGAACCCACAGACACTAAGAGAGGAGTAAGAAAGATATTATCTTGAAGACAGACAGTAATTAATAACCTAAAAGGACTAATGGACTCTTGTTCACCTCACAAAATCAGAGGCAAAAACTGTGTACCCTTTAAAGTTTCCCTTCAGTTTTGTTGTTGTTCAGTCGCTAAGTCGTGTCCAACTCTGTGACCACATGGACTGCAGCACACCAGGCTTCTCTGTCCTTCACTATCTCCTGGAGCTTTCTCAGACCCATATCCATTGACTCGGTAATGCCATCCAACCATTTTGTCCTCTGTTGTCCCCTTCTCCTTCTGCCTTCAATTTTTCCCAATATCAGGGTCTTTTCCAGTGAGTTGTCTCTTCACATCAGGAGGCCAAAGTACTGAAGCTTCAGCTTTAGCATCAGTCCTTTCAATGAATATTCAGGGATGATTTCCTTTAGGATTGACTGGTTTGATCTCCTTGCAGTTCAAAGGACTCTTAAGAACTTTCTCCAACAGCACAGTTTGAAAGCATAAGTTCTTTGGTGCTTAGCCTTCTTTATGGTCCGGCTCTCACATTCATACACAACTACTGGAAAAAACATAGCTTTAACTATACACACTTATGTTGGCAAAGTAATGTCTCTGCTTTTTCATATACTATCTGGGTTTGTCATAGCTTTTCTTCCAAGGAGTAACTGTCTTTTAGCTTCATGGCTGCAGTCACTGTCCACAGTGATTTTTGGAGACCAAGAAAATAAAATTTGTCATTGTTTCCATTGCTTTTCCATATATTTGCCAAAAAAGTGATATTTTGGAGATCCAGAAAACGGAGGCCAGTTACCGGGAGCCACATGCTGCAGAGCGGCTGAACGGATGTGTCCAGTTACCGAGCCAGAGCTCTGGAGCGCATGCACCCAGAGCCGGTGCTCTGTGATGGCAGAGGCTGCCGCGATGGGAGGCCCACACGGGCCAAAGAACAATGATGGATGAAAAATAAACAAATGAAAGACCAATAGAAGCGGCCCCCCCACCCCATCTCCCCACCCCAGCCCCCAAAAATTAAATAAATAAATGTTTTTAAAAAACAAAGAATCAAAGTGGAACTATCACTACAGAACCCACAGACACTAAGAGAGGAGTAAGAAAGATATTATCTTGAAGACAGACAGTAATTAATAACCTAAAAGGACTAATGGACTCTTGTTCACCTCACAAAATCAGAGGCAAAAACTGTGTACCCTTTAAAGTTTCCCTTCAGTTTTGTTGTTGTTCAGTCGCTAAGTCGTGTCCAACTCTGTGACCACATGGACTGCAGCACACCAGGCTTCTCTGTCCTTCACTATCTCCTGGAGCTTTCTCAGACCCATATCCATTGATTCGGTAATGCCATCCAACCATTTTGTCCTCTGTTGTCCCCTTCTCCTTCTGCCTTCAATTTTTCCCAATATCAGGGTCTTTTCCAGTGAGTTGTCTCTTCACATCAGGAGGCCAAAGTACTGAAGCTTCAGCTTTAGCATCAGTCCTTTCAATGAATATTCAGGGATGATTTCCTTTAGGATTGACTGGTTTGATCTCCTTGCAGTTCAAAGGACTCTTAAGAACTTTCTCCAACAGCACAGTTTGAAAGCATAAGTTCTTTGGTGCTTAGCCTTCTTTATGGTCCGGCTCTCACATTCATACACAACTACTGGAAAAAACATAGCTTTAACTATACACACTTATGTTGGCAAAGTAATGTCTCTGCTTTTTCATATACTATCTGGGTTTGTCATAGCTTTTCTTCCAAGGAGTAACTGTCTTTTAGCTTCATGGCTGCAGTCACTGTCCACAGTGATTTTTGGAGACCAAGAAAATAAAATTTGTCATTGTTTCCATTGCTTTTCCATATATTTGCCAGGAAGTAATGGGATCAGATGCCATCATCTTCATTTTTTTAATGTTGAGTTTTAAGCCAGCTTTTTCACTCTCCTCTTTCACCTTCTTTAGTTCCTCTTTACTTTCTGCCATAAGGGTGGTGCCATCAGCATATCTGAGGTTATTGATATTTCTCCCAGATATCTTGTTTCCACCTTGTGTTCCATCCATGCCAGCATTTCTCATGATATACTCTGCATGTAGGTTAAATAAGCAGAGTGACAATATACGGTCTTGACATACTCCATTTCCAATTTAGAACCAGTCCATTGTTCCATGTCCAGTTATTTTTATTTTTTTATCAGTTCTTTTTTTTTTTTTTAAACCTTTATTTTACTTTTAACTTTTACAGAGTTTTGTTGTTCACAGACATGCATGTTCTCAGATTAATCACATGTATATCCCCCCCTTCCCTCCCCTCCCGACCATCACACAGCACCCCTGAAGGATCCCCTTTTTTCACAGAGCAATGACTATAGCTATTTTCTTCACTTATGATAGTACAGGCCTTCATGCTACTTCCTTTACACCTCTCACCCACTGCTCCTTCCCCACAATGTCCATATGTCCACTGTCCATGTCTGTCTTTCTGTCGCTTCACTGCATGTGCCATCATCACCATCCTACTAGATTCCATATATATGTGTTAATATACTGTATTTGTCCTTCTCTTTCTGACTGACTTCACTTTTGATGATACGTTCTAGATCCAGCCACCTCTGTTTTCTCCTTGCAGTTCAAAGGACTCTTAAGAACTTTCTCCAACAGCACAGTTTGAAAGCATAAGTTCTTTGGTGCTTAGCCTTCTTTATGGTCCGGCTCTCACATTCATACACAACTACTGGAAAAAACATAGCTTTAACTATACACACTTATATTGGCAAAGTAATGTCTCTGCTTTTTCATATACTATCTGGGTTTGTCATAGCTTTTCTTCCAAGGAGTAACTGTCTTTTAGCTTCATGGCTGCAGTCACTGTCCACAGTGATTTTTGGAGACCAAGAAAATAAAATCTGTCATTGTTTCCATTGCTTTTCCATATATTTGCCAGGAAGTAATGGGATCAGATGCCATCATCTTCATTTTTTTAATGTTGAGTTTTAAGCCAGCTTTTTCACTCTCCTCTTTCACCTTCTTTAGTTCCTCTTTACTTTCTGCCATAAGGGTGGTGCCATCAGCATATCTGAGGTTATTGATATTTCTCCCAGATATCTTGTTTCCACCTTGTGTTCCATCCATGCCAGCATTTCTCATGATATACTCTGCATGTAGGTTAAATAAGCAGAGTGACAATATACGGTCTTGACATACTCCATTTCCAATTTAGAACCAGTCCATTGTTCCATGTCCAGTTCTTTTTTTTTTTTCTTTTCTCTCTCTCTCTCTTTTTTTTTTCCTTGTCCAGTTCTTTTTTTTTTTTTTAAACCTTTATTTTACTTTTAACTTTTACAGAGTTTTGTTGTTCACAGACATGCATGTTCTCAGATTAATCACATGTATATCCCCCCCTTCCCTCCCCTCCCGACCATCACACAGCACCCCTGAAGGATCCCCTTTTTTCACAGAGCAATGACTATAGCTATTTTCTTCACTTATGATAGTACAGGCCTTCATGCTACTTCCTTTACACCTCTCACCCACTGCTCCTTCCCCACAATGTCCATATGTCCACTGTCCATGTCTGTCTTTCTGTCGCTTCACTGCATGTGCCATCATCACCATCCTACTAGATTCCATATATATGTGTTAATATACTGTATTTGTCCTTCTCTTTCTGACTGACTTCACTTTTGATGATACGTTCTAGATCCAGCCACCTCATTAGGGTTGATTCTTCTGCATTTCTCTTTACAGCTGTGTAGTATTCCATTGTATATATGTACCAGAGCTTTTGGATCCATTCGCTCGTCGATGGGCATCTAGGTTCCTTCCAAGTTCTAGCTATTGTATAGAGAGCTGCAATGAACATTGGGGTACAGGTGCTTCTTTCAGTTTTGATTTCGTCAGGGTATAAGCCTAAGAGTGGGATTGCTGGGTCATATGGTGCTTCTATTTTTAGTTTTTTAAGAAATCGCCAGACTGTCTTCCATAGAGGCTGTATCAATTTACACTCCCATCAGCAATGCAGGAGTGTTCCCTTTTCTCCGCAGCCTCTCCAGCATTTATTGTCTGTAGATTTGTGGATGATGGCCATTCTGACGGGTGTGAGGTGATATCTCATTGTAGTTTTGATTTGCATTTCTCTAATTATTAGTGAAGTTGAGCATCGTTTCATGTGTTTTGGGGCCATCTGTATGTCATCGTTGGAGAGGTGTCTGTTTAGGTCCTTTTCCCATTTTTTGATGGGTTGTTCGTTTTTCCAGTGCTGAGTTGTCTGAGTTGCTTGTAGATTTTGGAGATTAATTCTTTGTCTGTTGTTTCATTTGCTATGATTTTCTCCCACTCTGTGGGCTGTCTGTTCAGTTTTTTTGTAATTTCTTTAGCTGTACAAAAGCTTTTAAGTTTCATTAGGTCCCACATGTTCATTTGTCTTTTTAGTTCCACTATTCTAGTAGGTGGGTCAGAGAAGATCTTGCTTTGATTGATGTCCTTGAGGGTTTTGCCTATATTCTCCTCTAAGAGTTTGATGGTTTCTGGCCTTACATTTAAGTCTTTAATCCATTTTGAGTTGATCTTTGTGTATGGTGTCAGGGTATGTTCCAACTTCATTTTCTTGCATGTAGCTGTCCAATTTTCCCAGCACCATTTGTTGAAGAGGCTGTCTTTGTCCCATTTTATATGTTCGCCTCCTTTGTCAAAAATAAGGTACCCATAGGTGCGTGGGTTTATCTCTGGGTTCTCAATCTTGTTCCATTGGTCGGTATTTCTGTTTTTGTGCCAATACCATACTGTCTTGATGACTGTTGCTTTGTAGTAGAGTCTGAAGTTGGGGAGGCTGATCCCCACAGCTCCATTCTTCTTCCTGAGGATTGCTTTGGCTATTCGAGGTCTTTTGTGTTTCCATATGAACTGTGTGATTCTTTGGTCTAGTTCTGTGAAGAATGTTATTGGAAGTTTGATAGGGATCGCATTGAATCTATAGATGACATTTGGTAGTCTGGTCATTTTCACAATATTGATTCTCCCGACCCAGGAACACGGAATATTTCTCCATCTGTTTAACTCTTCTTTAATGTCTCTCATGAGTGTCTTGTAATTTTCTGTGTACAGTTCTTTTGTTTCTTTGGGTAGGTTTATTCCTAGATATTTGATTCTTTTGGTTGCGATGGTGAAGGGGATTGCCTCTTTGATTTCATTTTCTGATTTTTCATTGTTTGTGTATAGGAATGCCAGTGATTTCTGTATATTGATTTTGTATCCTGCGACTTTGCTGAATTCGCCGATTAACTCTAGTAGTTTTGTAATAGTGTCTTTGGGATTTTCTATGTATAATATCATGTCATCTGCAAATAGAGAGAGTTTGACTTCTTCCTTTCCAATCTGGATCCCTTTGATTTCTTTCTCTTCTCTTATTGCTGTTGCTAGAACTTCCAGGACTGTGTTGAGTAAGAGTGGTGAAAGTGGACACCCTTGTCTTGTTCCTGATCTTAGAGGGAATGCTTTGAGTTTTTCACCATTGAGGATAATGTTCGCTGTGGGCTTCTCATATAAGGCTTTCACTATGTTAAGATAAGTTCCTTCTATGCCCATTTTTTGAAGAGTTTTTATCATAAATGGATGCTGTACTTTGTCAAAGGCTTTTTCTGCATCAATTGAGATGATCATGTGATTTTTGTCTTTCAATTTATTGATATGATGTATCACATTGATTGATTTGCGGATGTTGAAGAATCCTTGCATGCCTGGGATGAACCCAACTTGATCGTGATGAATGAGCTTTTTGATGTGTTGCTGAATTCTGTTTGCTAGAATTTTGTTGAGGATTTTGGCGTCTAGGTTCGTCAGTGAAATTGGCCTATAGTTTTCCTTTTTTGTGCTGTCTTTGCCTGGCTTTGGTATCAGCGTGATGGTGGCCTCGCAGAATGTGTTTGGAAGTGTTCCTTCCTGTGCTATTGTTTGGAAGAGTTTTAGATGGACAGGCATTAGCTCTTCTTTAAATGTTTGGTAGAATTCACTTGTGAAACCATCTGGCCCTGGGCTTTCATTTTTGGGTAGATTTTTGATCACAAGGTCAATTTCTGAGCTTGTGATTGGCTTGTTCTTAGTTTCTGTTTCTTCCTGGTTGAGTCTTGGGAGATTAATCTTCTCTAAGAAACTGTCCATTTCTTCCAGGTTGTTCAGTTTGTTGCCATAGAGTTGTTCATAATAGTCTCTTATAATCCTTTGGATTTCTGCATCATCCGTTGTAATCTCTCCTTTTTCATTTTTGATTTTGGTGATCTGGTTCTTCTCTCTCTTTTTCTTGATGAGTCTGGCCAGTGGTGTGTCGATTTTATTGACTTTTTCGAAGAACCAGCTTTTTGTTTTATTTATCTTTACTATTGTTTCTTTTGTTTCTTTTTCATTTATTTCTGCTCTGATCTTTATGATTTCTCTTCTTCTGCTGGCTTTGGGGTGTTTTTGTTCCTCTTTCTCCAGTTGTTTTAAGCGTAAAGTAAGGTCGTCTGTTTGAGATTTTCCTAGTTTCTTGAGGTGGGATTGTATTGCTATAAACTTCCCTCTTAGAACTGCTTTTGCTGTATCCCATAGGTTTTGCACTGTCGTGTGTTCATTGTCGTTTTCTTCTAGGAATTTTTAAATTTCTCCTTTGATTTCCTCAATGATCAGTTGGTTTTTTAGGTATGTGTTGTTTAATCTCCATGTGTTTGTGTTTTTAGCAGTTTTTTTCCTGTAGTTGATCTCTAGTCTCACTGCATTGTGGTCCGAGAAGATTCTGTTTGTTTTTTTTGATTTGGATGTTGAAGAATCCTTGCATGCCTGGGATGAACCCAACTTGATCGTGATGAATGAGCTTTTTGATGTGTTGCTGAATTCTGTTTGCTAGAATTTTGTTGAGGATTTTGGCGTCTAGGTTCGTCAGTGAAATTGGCCTATAGTTTTCCTTTTTTGTGCTGTCTTTGCCTGGCTTTGGTATCAGCGTGATGGTGGCCTCGCAGAATGTGTTTGGAAGTGTTCCTTCCTGTGCTATTGTTTGGAAGAGTTTTAGATGGACAGGCATTAGCTCTTCTTTAAATGTTTGGTAGAATTCACTTGTGAAACCATCTGGCCCTGGGCTTTCATTTTTGGGTAGATTTTTGATCACAAGGTCAATTTCTGAGCTTGTGATTGGCTTGTTCTTAGTTTCTGTTTCTTCCTGGTTGAGTCTTGGGAGATTAATCTTCTCTAAGAAACTGTCCATTTCTTCCAGGTTGTTCAGTTTGTTGCCATAGAGTTGTTCATAATAGTCTCTTATAATCCTTTGGATTTCTGCATCATCCGTTGTAATCTCTCCTTTTTCATTTTTGATTTTGGTGATCTGGTTCTTCTCTCTCTTTTTCTTGATGAGTCTGGCCAGTGGTGTGTCGATTTTATTGACTTTTTCGAAGAACCAGCTTTTTGTTTTATTTATCTTTACTATTGTTTCTTTTGTTTCTTTTTCATTTATTTCTGCTCTGATCTTTATGATTTCTCTTCTTCTGCTGGCTTTGGGGTGTTTTTGTTCCTCTTTCTCCAGTTGTTTTAAGCGTAAAGTAAGGTCGTCTGTTTGAGATTTTCCTAGTTTCTTGAGGTGGGATTGTATTGCTATAAACTTCCCTCTTAGAACTGCTTTTGCTGTATCCCATAGGTTTTGCACTGTCGTGTGTTCATTGTCGTTTTCTTCTAGGAATTTTTAAATTTCTCCTTTGATTTCCTCAATGATCAGTTGGTTTTTTAGGTATGTGTTGTTTAATCTCCATGTGTTTGTGTTTTTAGCAGTTTTTTTCCTGTAGTTGATCTCTAGTCTCACTGCATTGTGGTCCGAGAAGATGGTTGATAGAATTTCAGTTTTCTTGAATTGACTGAGGTTTGATTTGTGGCCCAAGATGTGGTCTATCCTGGAGAATTCCTTGTCCAGTTCTAATTGTTGCTTCTTGACATGCATACAGGTTTCTCAGGAGGAGGGTAAAATGGTCAGTGTTCCCACCGTTTCAAGAATTTTCCAGTTTGTTGTGGTCCACGCAAAAGTATTAGTGAAGTCAACGAAGCAGAAATAGATGTTTTTCTGGAATTCTTTTGCTCTGTCTATGATCCAAAGGATATTGACAATTTAATCTCTGATCCCTCTCTTTTCTAAATCCAGCTTGTACATCTGGAATTTCTCAGTTCACATATTGCTGAAGACTAGCTTGAAGGATTTTGAGCAGTACTTTGCTAGCATATGAACTGAGTAGTTCAAACATTCTTTGGCATTGCCCTTCTTTGGAACTGGAATGAAAACTGACCTTCTCCAGTCCTGTGGTCACTGCTGAGTTTTCCAAATGTGCTGGCATACTAAGTGCAGCATCAGAAGTGACAGACAAAGGAGAAAAGGAAAGACATAACCATCTGAATGCAGAGTTCCAGTGAATAGCAAGGAGAGATAAGAAAGTCTTCCTAAGTAAACAATGCAAAGAAACAGAGGAAAACAATAGAATGGGAAAGACAGAGATCTCAAAAAAATTAGAGATACCAAGGGAATATTTTATGTAAAGATGGGTGCAATAAAGAACAGAAATGATATGGACCCAACAGAAGCAGAAGATATTAAGAAGAGGTGTACTCTACACAACAGCTAGATTAGGGAAGCAACCTAGATGTCCATCGACCAATAAATGGCTAAAGAAGCTCTGGTACATATATACAATGAATACTTCTCAGGGGCAAAAAGAAATGCAGAAGATTCAGTCCTAATGAGATGGATGAATCTAGAACCTATTATACAAAGTGAAGTAAGTCAAAAAGAGAAGGACAAATACAGTATACTAACACATATATATGAAATCTAGTAAGTTCATACTGATAAATACACACTCAGAGCATCCATAGAAAAACTGTCATAGAGAACAGACTTATGGACATTGGGGAGAGGGAAGAGAGGGTGAGAGATATGGAAAGAGTAACAAGGAGCCCTATACCATTTTATGTAAAAGAGATAACTATTGTCAATGTACCATGGGTCTATGGGATCATACATGGGGGCTACACAATGGCTTGGAGGGGTGGGATTGGGGGGAATGGAATATATATATAACTAATCTTGAACTATACATATCTGTAAACAACAGAACTCTGTAAAATCAAAAAAGCAAAACAAAAAACTTGGGATTGTGGGGAAAAAAAAAAAAAGAAGAAGAAGAGGTGGCAAGAATATATAGAAGAACTATACAAAAGAGACCTTAATGACTTGGATAACTATGATGGTGTGTTCACTCACCTAGAACCAGACATCCTGGAGTGTGAAGTCAAGTGGGTCTTAGGAAGCATCACTACAAACAAAGCTAGTGGAGGTGATGGAATTTCATCTGAGCTGTTTCAATTCCTTCAATACAACAGCACTTCCTTTTCCTAAATCCCCCAAACAAGTTTTATCTATCCTATTTTTTAGTGACTTTACCAATATAAGGTCTTGCTGTGAGCAAACAAGTCTTAGGTTCCCAGACTGTAGTTAATGCTTTTTTCTACATATCTATATCTCTGACAGAAATTTTGTTTAAAGCAAGGATTCTCAGACATTGGGTACCAAAACTGATTTTAAGTGAGCAAGGGAAGTGGCAGTTCAATAAGATCAAATAATTTCTCATTTATCCTTCTTATTAAATTAAGGAGAAAACCCTCATATTACTTTGAGTTTTTAACACCTAACACTTGGCAATCACCCCTTTAAATATTAACCTCAAGCCTGAAACCCACAGCCTTCAGCAGACAGTGCTAATTAGCAAGAGTCAAACCATTACTTTGTTTTATTTATATATTCTTTCCCTCACTTCTATTTGTGGAAGTGATATTAGTTTTTCATTTCACTGGTAGGATGTGGTTTCTTTTTAAAATAAGTTGAAGTAAAAAGCAAAGAACAACTTAAAAATCATTACGTACAAAAATTTGAAATCTAGTAAGTTCATACTGATAAATACACACTCAGAGCATCCATAGAAAAACTGTCATAGAGAACAGACTTATGGACATTGGGGAGAGGGAAGAGAGGGTGAGAGATATGGAAAGAGTAACAAGGAGCCCTATACCATTTTATGTAAAAGAGATAACTATTGTCAATGTACCATGGGTCTATGGGATCATACATGGGGGCTACACAATGGCTTGGAGGGGTGGGATTGGGGGGAATGGAATATATATATAACTAATCTTGAACTATACATATCTGTAAACAACAGAACTCTGTAAAATCAAAAAAGCAAAACAAAAAACTTGGGATTGTGGGGAAAAAAAAAAAAAGAAGAAGAAGAGGTGGCAAGAATATATAGAAGAACTATACAAAAGAGACCTTAATGACTTGGATAACTATGATGGTGTGTTCACTCACCTAGAACCAGACATCCTGGAGTGTGAAGTCAAGTGGGTCTTAGGAAGCATCACTACAAACAAAGCTAGTGGAGGTGATGGAATTTCATCTGAGCTGTTTCAATTCCTTCAATACAACAGCACTTCCTTTTCCTAAATCCCCCAAACAAGTTTTATCTATCCTATTTTTTAGTGACTTTACCAATATAAGGTCTTGCTGTGAGCAAACAAGTCTTAGGTTCCCAGACTGTAGTTAATGCTTTTTTCTACATATCTATATCTCTGACAGAAATTTTGTTTAAAGCAAGGATTCTCAGACATTGGGTACCAAAACTGATTTTAAGTGAGCAAGGGAAGTGGCAGTTCAATAAGATCAAATAATTTCTCATTTATCCTTCTTATTAAATTAAGGAGAAAACCCTCATATTACTTTGAGTTTTTAACACCTAACACTTGGCAATCACCCCTTTAAATATTAACCTCAAGCCTGAAACCCACAGCCTTCAGCAGACAGTGCTAATTAGCAAGAGTCAAACCATTACTTTGTTTTATTTATATATTCTTTCCCTCACTTCTATTTGTGGAAGTGATATTAGTTTTTCATTTCACTGGTAGGATGTGGTTTCTTTTTAAAATAAGTTGAAGTAAAAAGCAAAGAACAACTTAAAAATCATTACGTTTCAGTACAAATATTACTTAAATATGGCAAAATTGTTAAGACAGTTGAAGAAAAGGTTGGTATAGGAAAATAATTTAAATGGTTTGTGCAAAGTTGAATTAAATAATGTTATCAGTGAGTCAATTTTACCTAAAAGGTATATTAAGTCAGAAAGAAAATAAGACCTAATCGTAGTAGGGTTTTTAAAAATTTGTTCCTCCATTAAGTTGGAATAAAAATAAAACTTCCTTCAGTGTTTCATTAAAAGAAGTTGGAGGGATACTGAAAATAAGTGTTTTTCAAAGTCTTTCTAAGGAATTCTGGAGAATCTATGTTCATTTGCTCTCTAGAGCTTATAAAGCCACTTGACACTAACCACAGTGTTGGGTTTTTTTTTTACATGTCTGTAGGATCAGTTTTTTTTTTTTTTTAAACCTTTATTTTACTTTTAACTTTTACAGAGTTTTGTTGTTCACAGACATGCATGTTCTCAGATTAATCACATGTATATCCCCCCCTTCCCTCCCCTCCCGACCATCACACAGCACCCCTGAAGGATCCCCTTTTTTCACAGAGCAATGACTATAGCTATTTTCTTCACTTATGATAGTACAGGCCTTCATGCTACTTCCCTTACGCCTCTCAACCACTGTTCCTTCCCCACAATGTCCATATGTCCACTGTCCATGTCTGTCTTTCTGTCGCTTCACTGCATGTGCCATCATCACCATCCTACTAGATTCCATATATATGTGTTAATATACTGTATTTGTCCTTCTCTTTCTGACTGACTTCACTTTTGATGATACGTTCTAGATCCAGCCACCTCATTAGGGTTGATTCTTCTGCATTTCTCTTTACAGCTGTGTAGTATTCCATTGTATATATGTACCAGAGCTTTTGGATCCATTCGTTCGTCGATGGGCATCTAGGTTCCTTCCAAGTTCTAGCTATTGTATAGAGAGCTGCAATGAACATTGGGGTACAGGTGCTTCTTTCAGTTTTGATTTCGTCAGGGTATAAGCCTAAGAGTGGGACTGCTGGGTCATATGGTGCTTCTATTTTTAGTTTTTTAAGAAATCGCCAGACTGTCTTCCATAGAGGCTGTATCAATTTACACTCCCATCAGCAATGCAGGAGTGTTCCCTTTTCTCCGCAGCCTCTCCAGCATTTATTGTCTGTCGATTTGTGGATGATGGCCATTCTGACGGGTGTGAGGTGATATCTCATTGTAGTTTTGATTTGTCAATTTTACCTAAAAGGTATATTAAGTCAGAAAGAAAATAAGACCTAATCGTAGTAGGGTTTTTAAAAATTTGTTCCTCCATTAAGTTGGAATAAAAATAAAACTTCCTTCAGTGTTTCATTAAAAGAAGTTGGAGGGATACTGAAAATAAGTGTTTTTCAAAGTCTTTCTAAGGAATTCTGGAGAATCTATGTTCATTTGCTCTCTAGAGCTTATAAAGCCACTTGACACTAACCACAGTGTTGGGTTTTTTTTTTACATGTCTGTAGGATCAGTTTTTTTTTTTTTTTTAAACCTTTATTTTACTTTTAACTTTTACAGAGTTTTGTTGTTCACAGACATGCATGTTCTCAGATTAATCACATGTATATCCCCCCCTTCCCTCCCCTCCCGACCATCACACAGCACCCCTGAAGGATCCCCTTTTTTCACAGAGCAATGACTATAGCTATTTTCTTCACTTATGATAGTACAGGCCTTCATGCTACTTCCCTTACGCCTCTCAACCACTGTTCCTTCCCCACAATGTCCATATGTCCACTGTCCATGTCTGTCTTTCTGTCGCTTCACTGCATGTGCCATCATCACCATCCTACTAGATTCCATATATATGTGTTAATATACTGTATTTGTCCTTCTCTTTCTGACTGACTTCACTTTTGATGATACGTTCTAGATCCAGCCACCTCATTAGGGTTGATTCTTCTGCATTTCTCTTTACAGCTGTGTAGTATTCCATTGTATATATGTACCAGAGCTTTTGGATCCATTCGTTCGTCGATGGGCATCTAGGTTCCTTCCAAGTTCTAGCTATTGTATAGAGAGCTGCAATGAACATTGGGGTACAGGTGCTTCTTTCAGTTTTGATTTCGTCAGGGTATAAGCCTAAGAGTGGGACTGCTGGGTCATATGGTGCTTCTATTTTTAGTTTTTTAAGAAATCGCCAGACTGTCTTCCATAGAGGCTGTATCAATTTACACTCCCATCAGCAATGCAGGAGTGTTCCCTTTTCTCCGCAGCCTCTCCAGCATTTATTGTCTGTCGATTTGTGGATGATGGCCATTCTGACGGGTGTGAGGTGATATCTCATTGTAGTTTTGATTTGCATTTCTCTAATTATTAGTGAAGTTGAGCATCGTTTCATGTGTTTTTGGGCCATCTGTATGTCATCATTGGAGAGGTGTCTGTTTAGGTCCTTTTCCCATTTTTTGATGGGTTGTTCGTTTTTCCAGTGCTGAGTTGTCTGAGTTGCTTGTAGATTTTGGAGATTAATTCTTTGTCTGTTGTTTCATTTGCTATGATTTTCTCCCACTCTGTGGGCTGTCTGTTCAGCTTTTTTGTAATTTCTTTTGCTGTACAAAAGCTTTTAAGTTTCATTAGGTCCCACATGTTCATTTGTCTTTTTAGTTCCACTATTCTAGTAGGTGGGTCAGAGAAGATCTTGCTTTGATTGATGTCCTTGAGGGTTTTGCCTATATTCTCCTCTAAGAGTTTGATGGTTTCTGGCCTTACATTTAAGTCTTTAATCCATTTTGAGTTGATCTTTGTGTATGGTGTCAGGGTATGTTCCAACTTCATTTTCCTGCATGTAGCTATCCAATTTTCCCAGCACCATTTGTTGAAGAGGCTGTCTTTGTCCCATTTTATATGTTCGCCTCCTTTGTCAAAAATAAGGTACCCATAGGTGCGTGGGTTTATCTCTGGGTTCTCGATCTTGTTCCATTGGTCGATATTTCTGTTTTTGTGCCAGTACCATACTGTCTTGATGACTGTTGCTTTGTAGTAGAGTCTGAAGTTGGGGAGGCTGATCCCCCCAGCTCCATTCTTTTTTTTTTTTAATAATTATTTTTATTTTACTTTTTACTTTTACAGAGTTTTGCTGTTTACAGATATGTATAATCTCAGATTAGTCATATGTATATCCCTGGCCTCCTCCCTCCTCCACCCCTCTCTGAGTGCCCCTCTATCCCAACCCTCCAGGCCATCGCACCACGCCTCTGCAGAATCTGCTATTCCCACAGCGCAATGACAATAGCTATCTAACCACAGTTTTAATAATCAGGTATCTCTAGGTAATTTCGCCTAGATAAAAAACCTATCTAAAAATTTAAAATAAAGTCAGTAAGTCAAACACACATATTAGAAGTAGGATGTGTTTAAAAATTACAAAAGCTTTCTGTAATATCAAAAAGAATCAGTATATTTATTGAGCCTTCCAAATATTACAATTACAATCCAATGAAAATTTTATACATTAAAAGGTAAGTGGACATGAAACCAACTTACACAAATTAATCATCAAATTTCTTGATCATTTCTTCTCTTTTTGTAATATTCTTTTCAGTTGCACACCAGAATTTATTAAACAGATATTTATTAAAACTAGAGATATTTGCAAGTAGACTTTGCAAAATTAATCTGTTCATTGATAAAGTTATTTATCAGTACTAAACTCTCCATGACTCAAGACTGAGCCCACCTTCATATTGGTACCTGCTATTCTTCCTGCCCATTAAGTGAAGGAGGAAGGTAATAAGGCAAGAGAAAAAGTGAAAGTGAATGTCGCTCGGTCATGACCGACTCTGTGATCTTCTTGGATTGATCCATTGATCATTAACTAATGTCCTTCTTTCTTTTCTTTTACAGTCTTTATGACTAATCAGGGGTCATCCGTATCTGTAAACAACTAAACTCTGTAAAAGTAAAAAGTAAAATAAAAAAAAAAGCAGATTGAAGTCAAACAATTTAAAAAAAAAAAGAAAAGAAAACTTATTTTGTCTGATTTGGGTATTGCTACCTGAGTTTTCTTTTTATTTCCATTTTATTTTTATTTTCCATTTGCATGGAAAAAGGAATACCTTTTTCCATTTGCTCACTTTCAGTCTCTATGTGTCTTTAGATCTGAAGTGAGTCTCTTGTAGGAAGCATATTACAGTCACACTGTGTCCTTCAATTGGAGCATTTAGCCAATTTATATTTTAAATGATTATTGATATTTATGTTCTTATCGACATTTTGTTCATTGTTTTGGATCTGTGTTTTAGTCCTTTTTCACCTGTGATTCCTCCACCCTCTCTGAGTGCCCTCTATCCCAACCCTCCAGGCCATCGCACCACGCCTCTGCAATTTATTCCCACAGCGCAATGACAATAGCTATCTAACCACAGTTTTAATAATCAGGTATCTCTAGGTAATTTCGCCTAGATAAAAAACCTATCTAAAAATTTAAAATAAAGTCAGTAAGTCAAACACACATATTAGAAGTAGGATGTGTTTAAAAATTACAAAAGCTTTCTGTAATATCAAAAAGAATCAGTATATTTATTGAGCCTTCCAAATATTACAATTACAATCCAATGAAAATTTTATACATTAAAAGGTAAGTGGACATGAAACCAACTTACACAAATTAATCATCAAATTTCTTGATCATTTCTTCTCTTTTTGTAATATTCTTTTCAGTTGCACACCAGAATTTATTAAACAGATATTTATTAAAACTAGAGATATTTGCAAGTAGACTTTGCAAAATTAATCTGTTCATTGATAAAGTTATTTATCAGTACTAAACTCTCCATGACTCAAGACTGAGCCCACCTTCATATTGGTACCTGCTATTCTTCCTGCCCATTAAGTGAAGGAGGAAGGTAATAAGGCAAGAGAAAAAGTGAAAGTGAATGTCGCTCGGTCATGACCGACTCTGTGATCTTCTTGGATTGATCCATTGATCATTAACTAATGTCCTTCTTTCTTTTCTTTTACAGTCTTTATGACTAATCAGGGGTCATCCGTATCTGTAAACAACTAAACTCTGTAAAAGTAAAAAGTAAAATAAAAAAAAAAGCAGATTGAAGTCAAACAATTTAAAAAAAAAAAGAAAAGAAAACTTATTTTGTCTGATTTGGGTATTGCTACCTGAGTTTTCTTTTTATTTCCATTTTATTTTTATTTTCCATTTGCATGGAAAAAGGAATACCTTTTTCCATTTGCTCACTTTCAGTCTCTATGTGTCTTTAGATCTGAAGTGAGTCTCTTGTAGGAAGCATATTACAGTCACACTGTGTCCTTCAATTGGAGCATTTAGCCAATTTATATTTTAAATGATTATTGATATTTATGTTCTTATCGACATTTTGTTCATTGTTTTGGATCTGTGTTTTTAGTCCTTTTTTTCCCTTTCTTCTTTTGTTCTCACCTGTGATTGATGACTTTCTTTAGTAGTATGTGTTTCTTTTCTCTTTGTTGTGTGTGTGCCTATTATAGATTTTTGGTTTGTGACTGCTAAGGGATTTATACATAGCAATACATGTACATATATGTATATCATATTTCATTGTTTTATGTGTCCTTTGTTTATTGTGGATATAAACGGTTTCACTACTTTTGTCTTTTATCCTTCCTGTTATCTTTGTGCATAGATGGCTTACTACCTTTACTGTATATTTGCCTTTACCAGTGAATTTTTCCTTTCATACCTTTCATGTTTCTAGTTGTAGCTTTTCCTTTTTTACTTAGAGAAACCTCTTTAACATTTCTTGTAAAGCTGATTTAGTGATGCTGAATCTTTTAACTTTTGCTTGCTTATAAAACTTTTGCTCTCCATTAAATCTGAATGAGAGTCTTGTCCGAGTATTCTTGGTTACAGGTTTTTCCCTTTCATCACTCTAAATATATCATGCCACTCTTTTCTTGCCTGTTGAATTTCTGCTAAAAAGTCTGCTGATAGACATATGGGAGTTTCCTTGTATATGACATGTTGTTTTTCCCTTGCTGCTTTTAATAGTCACTCTTTATATTTAGTTTTTTCCATTTTAATTGCAATGTGTGTGTTCCCCTTTGGGCTAATCCTATATGGGACTCTGTGCTTCTTGGAGTAGGATATCTGTTTCCTGTCCCTGTTTAGAAAAGTTTTCAGCTATTATGTCTTCAAATATGAGCACCTTCCCCTCTCTCTTTTCCTTCTGGGACTCTCATAATGTATTAGTGTATGTGATCTTATCTCAAAGGTCTCTTAAACTGTCCTCATTTCTTTTCTTTTCCTTTTTAGCAACAGTGTTTTCTACTACTCTGTCTTCCAGCTCACTTGGTTTCTCTGTATCATTTAATCTACTGCTAACTCCTTCTATTGTATTTTTCATTTTAGTTATTGTATTCTTTATCTCTGTTTGGCTGTTCTTTATATTTTCTAACTATTTGTCTAAAACTCTAACTTCTTGCTCTGTGTAATCCATCCTTCTGAGTTCCTTGATCAGCTTTGCAATTTTTACCCTGAACTCTTTCTTGGGTAGGTTACCCATCTCCACTTCACTTAGTGCTTTTTCTGAGATTTTTATCTCACTCCTTTGTTAGGAACATATTCCCCAGTCACCTCATTTTTCCTAATTTGCTATTTTTGATTCTATATATCTGGAAGGTTGATTATGTTTCCTAACCTTGAAGAAGTGACCACTCTATGTGTCCCAACAGTACACTTGCCTCTCATCACCAGAGTCATATGCTCTTGAGGTCCCCTTTACGTGGGCTGCATTGGTTCTTTTGTTGTGGGTTGACTACTATAGACAGTCTAGTCAGCTTGGGTGGTCCTTAGTCTAGTTGGTTGCTAGGCCTTGTCTTGTGTAGAGGCTGCTAGCTACTATTTGACAGAGTTGGGTCATAGGCAGCTAACTTCAGAATCCTAGGGGAGCCTGGGGTTAGTGTTAGCTCACTGGAGGGTGGGATTGGGATCCAAGAGACCCTGATCCTGGTTCCCTCCCACTGGCAGGTGAAGCTACAGAACCTGGAGCTAATCCCTGTCCACTGGTGGGCAGAGCCAGGGCCTGGGATCTGGCTGCAGGGCCCACATGTCCCAGAGCCGGTGTCACAGTGCTGTTGGGTTTCTGACACAACTGGTTTTGGACTCCATTGTGTCCCAAGGCTTGGGTTGGCCTGCTAGTGGGCAGGAGCAAGGCTCATCAGTTCCAGGACTAGTGCTGGCCTGCTGCTGGGTAAGCTGGGTGCACACATTGTGGGGCTGTTTGTCCTGTGGCTGGTATCTGCTTAATGATGGGTGAGTCTAGCCCTGAGGCTAAAATAGGCTTGCTTATTAGATGAAGTATAGGCTTAAATTGGTCCCAGAGAAGAATCTGACCTGCTGGTGGGTGGACTTGGTGAACAGGCTTCAAGGCATGTACAATATAATCCCTGTGATAGAACAAGCACCTGCAAATGGCTTCCACTAGTATCTACATCCCCAGGGTGAGCTGCAGTTGACTCATGCATCTCTAAGAGACTCTAGATCAGCAGACTGGTCATTTTAAAGCTTCCTTCTATTGTATTTTTCTTTATTTTTTTTCTGTTTGGCTGTTCTTTATATTTTCTAACTATTTGTCTAAAACTCTAACTTCTTGCTCTGTGTAATCCATCCTTCTGAGTTCCTTGATCAGCTTTGCAATTTTTACCCTGAACTCTTTCTTGGGTAGGTTACCCATCTCCACTTCACTTAGTGCTTTTTCTGAGATTTTTATCTCACTCCTTTGTTAGGAACATATTCCCCAGTCACCTCATTTTTCCTAATTTGCTATTTTTGATTCTATATATCTGGAAGGTTGATTATGTTTCCTAACCTTGAAGAAGTGACCACTCTATGTGTCCCAACAGTACACTTGCCTCTCATCACCAGAGTCATATGCTCTTGAGGTCCCCTTTACGTGGGCTGCATTGGTTCTTTTGTTGTGGGTTGACTACTATAGACAGTCTAGTCAGCTTGGGTGGTCCTTAGTCTAGTTGGTTGCTAGGCCTTGTCTTGTGTAGAGGCTGCTAGCTACTATTTGACAGAGCTGGGTCATAGGCAGCTAACTTCAGAATCCTAGGGGAGCCTGGGGTTAGTGTTAGCTCACTGGAGGGTGGGATTGGGATCCAAGAGACCCTGATCCTGGTTCCCTCCCACTGGCAGGTGAAGCTACAGAACCTGGAGCTAATCCCTGTCCACTGGTGGGCAGAGCCAGGGCCTGGGATCTGGCTGCAGGGCCCACATGTCCCAGAGCCGGTGTCACAGTGCTGTTGGGTTTCTGACACAACTGGTTTTGGACTCCATTGTGTCCCAAGGCTTGGGTTGGCCTGCTAGTGGGCAGGAGCAAGGCTCATCAGTTCCAGGACTAGTGCTGGCCTGCTGCTGGGTAAGCTGGGTGCACACATTGTGGGGCTGTTTGTCCTGTGGCTGGTATCTGCTTAATGATGGGTGAGTCTAGCCCTGAGGCTAAAATAGGCTTGCTTATTAGATGAAGTATAGGCTTAAATTGGTCCCAGAGAAGAATCTGACCTGCTGGTGGGTGGACTTGGTGAACAGGCTTCAAGGCACGTACAATATAATCCCTGTGATAGAACAAGCACCTGCAAATGGCTTCCACTAGTATCTACATCCCCAGGGTGAGCTGCAGTTGACTCCTGCATCTCTAAGAGACTCTAGATCAGCAGGTAGGTCTGGCCTAGCTCCTTTCAAATTACTGCCTCTTCCCTGAGTGCTGGGGCATATGAGATTTTGTGTACACCCTTTAAGTAGGAGTTTCTATTTTCCCCAGCCCTCTGGGACTCCCAAAAGTAAGGTCCACTGGCCTTCAAAGTCAAATATTCTGGGGGCTCATCTTCTCAGTGCAGGATGCCCAAGGTAGAACCCCTCACTCTGTCTGGAGAGTGTTTGCAATTGTAATTATTCTCCTGTTTGTGAATCACCCACCCAGCAGTATGGGACCTGATTATATTGCAACTCTGCCCCTCTTACTCATCTTGTTGTGGTTCTTCCTTTGTATCTTTAGTTGTAGAAGGTCTTATTGGATAGGTTCTGGTCTTTTTCACCCTTGGTTGTTCTACACATAGTTGTAGTTTTGGTGTGCCCATGAGAGAAGTTGAGCTTGGTACCATTCTATTCTGCCATCTTGACCAATCTTTCTTGTGTTTTTATATAGTGGGGCTCAGTTCCCTCCTACAAAGACAAAGGTAACATTCAGATGACTTCTTTTTCATGCT
Organism: Tragulus kanchil; assembly: GCA_022376925.1. NCBI lineage: Eukaryota > Metazoa > Chordata > Mammalia > Artiodactyla > Tragulidae > Tragulus > Tragulus kanchil. The sequence goes on along the minus strand of JAIOJX010000023.1, from coordinate 88,423,815 downwards.
AATTGTAATTATAGTAGAGAATATGTCTTACCTGATCTATTCTGTGATTAAGGGCATCAGTGTAAATTACAAGTATCTCAGAGGACTTTCTCATGTTTGAGGGTCCAAATGGTTCCCCAGATATGCCTCTGGAGCCTCAGAAGTCAGGATGAAGAGTCATTCCTCATGGCCACTCACTTTAGCCTCCTTCTGTAATAAAATAGTCAAGAGGCTGTGTTTCTAAAGCTTCTAAAGTCAAGAGGTCTAGTTTCTAAAGCTGGGACTTAGTGATAGGAATATAACAGGATAATTATACAGGTAGTTGTAGTAGTCCAGTGGGGGATTATAGATAGAGAGGGAAACCTAGGGAACATTGAAAGCTATCTGAATATCATTGAACAGAGCAGCCTTGCTTAACTATAAAGCCATAAATAAAAGCATGAGTTATGCACTTAGCCATTAGGTGAAAGAAAAATGTTACCACTTCACTTTCCTTTGACTATAAAATTGTAAGGTATTTAATCTTTAGGGAAGAGCCCCCTCACCAGCTTGCTTGCATCTCTCACAAGCATCCTATATTAATAAACTACTTCTTGCCTATCACTTTACCTTTTGCTAAATTCCTTCTGCACTTAGACACAAGGAGCTTGAGCTTCAGTAAGTCCAGTTACAAGATGAGTGATTCTAATTAAAAGTCCCAACATTGGTTTAAGTCAGCTTCAAGTCCTGGCCATATAGATTCAAGTCCCCATCAGGGTTTTGGCTGTTTTTGAGTCCTGGCCATGTGGATACAAGTCTCAATCAGAGGTACATGGTTTCACTAGCATTATTTGTTGACTCTGCCTAGCCCACTTCACTAAAGCCTCATGATCTTTCCAGATTGAATTCCATCATTAGCTTCCTCCCTGTCTGTGGGCCACAGTTGGTCAATCTATGCTATGTGCTATTGCCATTTTAGACTAATAGTCTGAGTGCAATTTGGGTATGTGTTTTGTACCCTAAAATGTTGGGTACCATACTAGTGTTAGATAAGCAGTGGTCACACTTGTATGTAATTTATCTGAGTATGCCATAAGGCCTCCCTCAGTCTTTCTTGTTCACAGTGTGTCTGTTCCCCAAGAAAATTTGAACCCTTGGCATGATCCCTACTGCTTTAATACCATCAGGAACTCATTAGTTTTTATTATTCTATCTTGTGTCTTTCCATCCACAGAAAAAGGATGAAATGTACTTGTGCATTGATTACTGGATTATGTTGAGTGTGCCACTGCTGTGATTTGTCCATGGTAACCCAAAGGCCTTTCTAAGCATTTAATCAGTAAGGTTTGTGGTTTTACAGTAATCAGTCTTCTGGGAGATATATGTCACATAGAAAGTTTGAAGGTCAGGCAGGGAGTAGTTTTCAAAAATTCCTTCCCCAGTGATATCCTCCGTAGTAGATATATATGAAAAAATAAAAGTCTAAGATACTAACTAGCACATCATAAGAATTTCACTGTGCTATCAAGAATCAGTCATATTCATATGACCACAATGTCTCCCATAGTGATGTCAACTATGTTTGCACACTGCCATGTGATTTTTTTTCAGGTTCCTAGAGCAAATACATGCATTTACCCTTCTGGATGTCCGGTATAAGTGTGCTCAAAGATACTATAATTCTTTCACACTGAGATTATCTCACGGTATCAGCCTGAAGTTGGATTTCCCTTATTACATGACCTGTTTATTCATTCCTTTGAGTTCTCCCTGGTGAATCCGATATTAAAGAAGCTGCCTGCATTGCAGGAGACATGAGTTCAGTCTCTGGGTTGGGAAGATCCCCTGGAGAAGGAAATGGCTACCCACTCCAATATTCTTGCCTGGAGAATTCCATGGACAAAGAAGCCTGGCAGGCTACAGTTCATGACGTTGTAAAGAGTCAGACACAACGGACTAACACTTGAGCTCAATTGCTATTTCATCTCTCCATTTGTCATTGTTGTTTGTTGTTTTTTCTAATTTTTATTTTGCTTTTTTACCTTTAGAGAGTTCTGTTGTTTATAGATATGTATGATCCCAGATTAGTCATATGTATATCCTCCCCATCCCATCCCTCCAGGCCATCACACAGCACCCCTGCAGGATCCCCTTTTCTCACAGCACAATTAAAATAGCTATTTCTTTCACATATGATAGTATAGATTTTCATGCTACTTCATTTACGCCTCCTGCCCACTGTTCATTCCCCACAATATCCATATGTCTATCCTTCATGTCTGTGTTTTCATCGCTTTGTCATTGGTTCTTTTTTTTTTTTATCTTTTTGGAGGGTGGGGTTGGGAGGGAGGGGGATGGGCGGGCCACTTCCACTGGTCTTTCATTTCTCCATTTTCATCTGTCCTTGTTCTTTGGCTCCTGTGGGCCTCCCATCGCGGTGGCCACTGTCGTCGCAGAGCACCGGCTCTGGGTGCACGCGCACCAGAGCTCGGCTCAGTAATTGGACACATTGGTCCAGCTGCTCTGCGGCACGTGGATCTTCCCAGGCCAGGGATCGAACGGGCACCCCCTGCACTGCAAGGTGGTCTCCTTACCCACTGGACCACCAGGGGAAGCCCTTGTCATTGGTTTTTAACCCAAATGTTTCCATCACTGTGTTGGCCCGAACTGAAGCACACTCACTTCAAAGAGGGACAGGTTATACAGGTGCAGAACTACTGATTCTCTATTAAACCCCTGAGGATGGTATGCAACATGACATGTTCACTTATTGAAGGTTTTTTTGCTTAGGTTGGTCATAAAATGTGTTGTTTGGTCTGAAAAATGTGACTTGACAGTCAAACTGGGTACAGTGTCTTTAGTTCCTTTATGTTATTTTGAGCATTTGCACCCACCAAAAGGTAAACAAAGTCCAGTCTAGAGTCAGTGTTTGTTGCTGTCTGAACCTATTTATATCCCCCATGACCATTGGAAATGATTTCATACAGTCTACTTGCAGATGCATGTAGGGTCTCCAAATGGGCACTGACTTGTCCTGTTTTAACATAATCCTTTAGTTCCCAGAGTGATTTCGTAGGCCCATGTCCTATATGCCTTTCCCAGGTGACAGAGTGGTAAATTTGATTCTGCCTGCCAGTGCAGAACATGCAAGAGACATAGGTTCAATCTCTGGGTTGGGAATATTCCCTAGTAAAAATTGGCAACCCATTCCAGTATTCTTGCCTGGAAAATTCCATGGACAGAGGAGCCTGGCAGGAGTCCATGGGGCTGCAAGGAGTTGGACGTGATTGAGTGATTGAGCGCAGACACATGCGAGCCCTGCATGAACAGTCCAGTTTTCCATGGCCCTTTTGCATGAACATATGGAAAGTTCTTGGCCCCTGACCATGAGTCAGTAAAAACCCACACAGAAGGGCTCCTTTTTTTTTCAATTATTTCATTACAGTAAGAGAACAGCATGCAATCCAGGCCACTGAGCTGACTTGTTCTTCAACTAGAGTTTTCCCACCAGTCGATTGTAGTATACTGACCTTCCAACCAAGATGTTGTCTGTCGACCTTGGCACTGCCATTTGTAAACTAAGTTACTCTGCATTAGTTAGCAGAAAGCTGTAGATCCAGTAGGTCCTCAAAGCTGCCTTCCAGAGCAAAAGGTCACCAACGTATGAATTTGATGAGTACTTCCTGCCATTCCCCCATAGCATGTTCCTTAAAAAACTATTTTCCTGTTACTATGGAACTCTTCTAGGCACTGCCTTCTTTATATCAGAATGTATACCTGATATCACCACATATTATGGGTATTTAAGGTTTCAAATTTTCATCACTGTTGCCATTCTCTATTAAACCCTTTGAGGATGGTATGCAACATGACATGTTCACTTATTGAAGGTTTTTGCTTAGGTTGGTCATAAAATGTGTTGTTTGGTCTGAAAAATGTGACTTGACAGTCAAACTGGGTACAGTGTCTTTAGTTCCTTTATGTTATTTTGAGCATTTGCACCCACCAAAAGGTAAACAAAGTCCAGTCTAGAGTCAGTGTTTGTTGCTGTCTGAACCTATTTATATCCCCCATGACCATTGGAAATGATTTCATACAGTCTACTTGCAGATGCATGTAGGGTCTCCAAATGGGCACTGACTTGTCCTGTTTTAACATAATCCTTTAGTTCCCAGAGTGATTTCGTAGGCCCATGTCCTATATGCCTTTCCCAGGTGACAGAGTGGTAAATTTGATTCTGCCTGCCAGTGCAGAACATGCAAGAGACATAGGTTCAATCTCTGGGTTGGGAATATTCCCTAGTAAAAATTGGCAACCCATTCCAGTATTCTTGCCTGGAAAATTCCATGGACAGAGGAGCCTGGCAGGAGTCCATGGGGCTGCAAGGAGTTGGACGTGATTGAGTGATTGAGCGCAGACACATGCGAGCCCTGCATGAACAGTCCAGTTTTCCATGGCCCTTTTGCATGAACATATGGAAAGTTCTTGGCCCCTGACCATGAGTCAGTAAAAACCCACACAGAAGGGCTCCTTTTTTCAATTATTTCATTACAGTAAGAGAACAGCATGCAATCCAGGCCACTGAGCTGACTTGTTCTTCAACTAGAGTTTTCCCACCAGTCGATTGTAGTATACTGACCTTCCAACCAAGATGTTGTCTGTCGACCTTGGCACTGCCATTTGTAAACTAAGTTACTCTGCATTAGTTAGCAGAAAGCTGTAGATCCAGTAGGTCCTCAAAGCTGCCTTCCAGAGCAAAAGGTCACCAACGTATGAATTTGATGAGTACTTCCTGCCATTCCCCCATAGCATGTTCCTTAAAAAACTATTTTCCTGTTACTATGGAACTCTTCTAGGCACTGCCTTCTTTATATCAGAATGTATACCTGATATCACCCAACATATTATGGGTATTTAAGGTTTCAAAATCATTTTATACCTTCACTCACAGGGGTAGTTTCAATTAATACTCAATCAAAAGCCAGTGACTGTGTCTCAGAATACATGGTACTACCATGCCAAGAAATTTTCCACCCCCAAATCCCAGTGGTCGCCACTGGGTGGCACTTGTGGGCTTTTGTCATGAACTCTAGTCTGTGACATTAGATGTCTTGGAATTGTGGTGCTGTAGAAGACTCTTGAGAGTCCCTTGGAAGCAAGGAGATCAAACCACTCAATCCTAAAGGAAAGCAAGCCTGAATATTTATTGGAAAGACTAATGTTGAAGCTGAAGCTCCAGTACTTTAGCTACCTGATGCCAAGAGCCAACTAATTAGAAAAGACCCTGATGCTAGGAAACGTTGAAGGCAGGAGGAGAAGAGGGTGACAGAGGATGAGATGGTTGGATGGCATCACCGAATCAATGGATATGAGTTTTAGCAAACTCTAGGAGATGGTGAAGGACAGGGAAGCCTGGTATACTACAGTCCATGGGGTCACAAAGGGTTGGACATGACTGAGCAACTGAACAACAACCAGTTTGTGTAAATGTTCTACGAGCAAGCAAGCCATCCTCCTTTTCCATGCTCCACATAGAGCTATTGTATAGAGAATTTGTATGTACCAGAACTCCAGCTTCTAATAAGTCATTAAAATGGTCATCTCTTTGACCACCAGACATCCAATACAACTTCAAATTAACAACCTGTATGGGCTCAGACAATTCTATATTTTTCATTATCACAAGTTCTTTCAATACAAAAAATTCGTCAGACGTAACATCCACTGATCAATGCATTTTAACATAATTCTTCCACACCAGTCGATTGTAGTATACTGACCTTCCAACCAAGATGTTGTCTGTCGACCTTGGCACTGCCATTTGTAAACTAAGTTACTCTGCATTAGTTAGCAGAAAGCTGTAGATCCAGTAGGTCCTCAAAGCTGCCTTCCAGAGCAAAAGGTCACCAACGTATGAATTTGATGAGTACTTCCTGCCATTCCCCCATAGCATGTTCCTTAAAAAACTATTTTCCTGTTACTATGGAACTCTTCTAGGCACTGCCTTCTTTATATCAGAATGTATACCTGATATCACCCAACATATTATGGGTATTTAAGGTTTCAAAATCATTTTATACCTTCACTCACAGGGGTAGTTTCAATTAATACTCAATCAAAAGCCAGTGACTGTGTCTCAGAATACATGGTACTACCATGCCAAGAAATTTTCCACCCCCAAATCCCAGTGGTCGCCACTGGGTGGCACTTGTGGGCTTTTGTCATGAACTCTAGTCTGTGACATTAGATGTCTTGGAATTGTGGTGCTGGAAAAGACTCTTGAGAGTCCCTTGGAAGCAAGGAGATCAAACCAGTCAATCCTAAAAGAAATCAACCCTGAATATTCATTGAAAGGACTGATACTGAAGCTGAAGCTCTAATACTTTAGCTACCTGATGCCAAGAGCCAACTAATTAGAAAAGACCCTGATGCTAGGAAACGTTGAAGGCAGGAGGAGAAGAGGGTGACAGAGGATGAGATGGTTGGATGGCATCACCGAATCAATGGATATGAGTTTTAGCAAACTCTAGGAGATGGTGAAGGACAGGGAAGCCTGGTATACTACAGTCCATGGGGTCACAAAGGGTTGGACATGACTGAGCAACTGAACAACAACCAGTTTGTGTAAATGTTCTACGAGCAAGCAAGCCATCCTCCTTTTCCATGCTCCACATAGAGCTATTGTATAGAGAATTTGTATGTACCAGAACTCCAGCTTCTAATAAGTCATTAAAATGGTCATCTCTTTGACCACCAGACATCCAATACAACTTCAAATTAACAACCTGTATGGGCTCAGACAATTCTATATTTTTCATTATCACAGTTTTATGTCTTCTGTTTTACAATACTAGGTAAGGGAAACGACTTCCAGTCAGACGTAACATCCACTGATCAATGCATTTAGGTAAAGAGATGCTATCACTTCACATAAAATCTATTCAAATATTCCAATTGTCCTCTAAATTTTCATCTAGCAAACTGTCAAACATTTCTTCCTCTATCTTCCCAATCTAACAGGAACCCTCATCAGGATCTCACCACCAAGTTTTGGAATCAGTGCATTGAGGTCCCAATATCAAGATGTCCCAGAAAAGTTTCTTCTCCAATGCCTGGCCAGTTTGACCCCACATATCCATATGGCCTTGAGTTCCTGACTGGGGACTGGGTCAAAAGACACCAACTACTGCATCCATACAGATCCAGAATAATTTACTGGACTATCTCCATCAGCAAGTCAAGATTAAATTTCTTGGGGCTTCCCTAGTAGTTCAGTGGTGAAGAGTTCACCTGCCAATGCAGGAGACACGGGTTTGATCCCTGATCCGGGAAGACCCCACTTGCCTTGGAGCCACAACTATTGAGCCCATGTTCAACAACTATTGAAGCCAGTATGCCCTAGAGCCCAAGTACCACAACAAGAGAAGCCACTGCAACAAGAAGCTTGCTCACCTCAACTAGACCGTAGCCCCCACTCCCTGCACCTAGAAAAGAGCCTGCAGCAGCAGTGAAAACCCGGAATAGCCAAAAAATAAATAATTAATTTTTTAAAAAGATTAGAATTTCTGAGTCATCTGTTTTAATTCCTCCAAACTATGATAAATAAAGCATATTTGGGCGCTTCCCTGGTGGTCCAGTGGGTAAGGACACCACCTTGCAGTGCAAGGGGCGCTGGTTCGATCCCTGGTCTGGGAAGATCCCATGTGCCGTGGAGCGGCTGGACCGATGTGTCCAGTTACCGAGTCAGAGCTCTGGAGCGCGTGTGCCCAGAGTCAGTGCTCTGTGACAACAGAGGCCACTGCGATGGGAGGCACAAAGATGGATGAAAATAGATAAATGAACGACCAATAGAAGTGGCCTGCCCGCCCCTCTCCTTCCTCAACCCGCCCCACCCTCTCAAAAAAATAAAGCATATTTGTTAGGTTTCTTCAACGCTGAAGGACCATCTGGGGTTCCCATTGGTCCCACAATCTCAGTTAGTGCTGAATTAAGACTTTTGTTTCAATTTGATCAATGTCCATTTGATTCATCCTATTTCTTTACTGTTTAAAGATGTCCAGGCCTCTTGGAAAAGTCCCTTGACTAGCCTCTTTGTCTTTCCCATTCCCTTGTGAATTATTCTAATTGTCTTAGTATCTCTAAGACCCATAAGGAGAAGTGGATGGCATTATCCACATAATGGGACAACTCCTTACCCACAGTGAGACAACTCTCCTTGGTTTCAGTAGTTTCTCAGTTTTGTCACCTGCCACCTGAATTACCTTCTTGGTGACCAGAAGTCTGAGAAGCGCTTGGTATTTGTTGCCCAACATAATTTTCTGCTTTGGTTAAATGCCAATCAGCTGAAATACAAGCTTGACAAACTGTCAGGTTCCTAATTCAACCCTCCCCTTTATTTTCATTTTAGCTATTCATTCAGCAATAACCAAGGAATTGTATACTTAACCTGTTTTTCTTATTTTGCATTTTCTTATGTATTTAGTAAACCAACCCCTGAAACATTGGGTATATCAATTCTAAATTCCACTGATAACTTCTCCCCTTAGTAACTGATCACAGCAGAGCTACTGTTTCACTCTATGGATCTCAAAATCTCAGCAACCCCACTCCTTCCATTTTCCTTTTCTTGAAGGATGTTTTCATAGTGTTTCAGTAAGTCAGGATCACTACAGCCCAAGTCCCATTTCTGACAACTGTGTCAGGGATTCCCCAAGGCCCCTCTCAGGTTTGATGATTTTCTAGATGATCTTACAAGACCCAGAAAAGTTCATAAATCCTCAGTTATGAATTATTACAGCAAACAGATACAGATTAAAATCAGCAGAAGACATAAGTACATAGGTAGAGTCCAGGAAAAACTAGGTGCAAGCTTCCAGTCATCCTCTCTCAGTGGAGCTGTACAGATAGCACTTAATTATCCCTGAAATAATGAGTGACAACATGTATGAAGTGTTGCCAATCAGGAAGCCTGCATGGGAGGCACAAAGAAGGATGAAAATAGATAAATGAACGACCAATAGAAGTGGCCTGCCCGCGGCTCTCCTTCCCCAACCCGCCCCACCCTCTCAAAAATAAAGCATATTTGTTAGGTTTCTTCAACGCTGAAGGACCATCTGGGGTTCCCATTGGTCCCACAATCTCAGTTAGTGCTGAATTAAGACTTTTGTTTCAATTTGATCAATGTCCATTTGATTCATCCTATTTCTTTACTGTTTAAAGATGTCCAGGCCTCTTGGAAAAGTCCCTTGACTAGCCTCTTTGTCTTTCCCATTCCCTTGTGAATTATTCTAATTGTCTTAGTATCTCTAAGACCCATAAGGAGAAGTGGATGGCATTATCCACATAATGGGACAACTCCTTACCCACAGTGAGACAACTCTCCTTGGTTTCAGTAGTTTCTCAGTTTTGTCACCTGCCACCCGAATTACCTTCTTGGTGACCAGAAGTCTGAGAAGCGCTTGGTATTTGTTGCCCAACATAATTTTCTGCTTTGGTTAAATGCCAATCAGCTGAAATACAAGCTTGACAAACTGTCAGGTTCCTAATTCAACCCTCCCCTTTATTTTCATTTTAGCTATTCATTCAGCAATAACCAAGGAATTGTATACTTAACCTGTTTTTCTTATTTTGCATTTTCTTATGTATTTAGTAAACCAACCCCTGAAACATTGGGTATATCAATTCTAAATTCCACTGATAACTTCTCCCCTTAGTAACTGATCACAGCAGAGCTACTGTTTCACTCTATGGATCTCAAAATCTCAGCAACCCCACTCCTTCCATTTTCCTTTTCTTGAAGGATGTTTTCATAGTGTTTCAGTAAGTCAGGATCACTACAGCCCAAGTCCCATTTCTGACAACTGTGTCAGGGATTCCCCAAGGCCCCTCTCAGGTTTGATGATTTTCTAGATGATCTTACAAGACCCAGAAAAGTTCATAAATCCTCAGTTATGAATTATTACAGCAAACAGATACAGATTAAAATCAGCAGAAGACATAAGTACATAGGTAGAGTCCAGGAAAAACTAGGTGCAAGCTTCCAGTCATCCTCTCTCAGTGGAGCTGTACAGATAGCACTTAATTATCCCTGAAATAATGAGTGACAACATGTATGAAGTGTTGCCAATCAGGGAAGCTCACCAGAGGCTTGGGGTCCCAGAATTCCATTGAATGCTTGTCATATAACCATGGAGCACCTTAGTCTTTGATCCCTCCAGAGATCAGACTGATTTAGCATAACCCAGAGCCCCAGGCAAACAAAAATAGGCATTGACTATAAACCATACTGTTAGCCTAAACAATCTATCATAGCCCAAGACCCCAGGTAAACAAAGACATTCTTATCAGACAGGGTAGTCCAAGTGTTTAGAAGGTATATGCTGAAATCCAGTCAAAGACCACTCCTTTCTTTGTAATGTGCTAGGTTTAAGCATCCCAAGACTTCTGAGTTAGCCTCTAATTACACAGTCTTGAATTCTTTGTTTAGCTTCCTACTAGTTGTTATACTTTTTATCTGCTAATTCTACTAGCTATATTATGAAATATATACTATGGATATATATATATATATAGTAATATACCACACTGCCTTCCTGAATTCCCTTTCTGATTGTTAAATCTGGTTTTCATGGGTTTTCTAGGGACACAGTTCTGTCACTTCTAAACACTTATAGTCCAGTTTTCTGACTGTTGCCATAGTTTAAAAATAAATAGTCAAGCATGTATAGTTCCTGATATTTATATTAAAGATTTTTATCATAAGCTTATTTTTAATCATTGATATTCTATCAGTTTCTAGAATGTCAGGTATCCAAAAAGTGCTATGAAATGTATCAATATAGAAAATATTTTTCTTTCTTCTGCTCTCTCTCTCTCTTGCTTGCTTACTTAAAGTCATTATAAGTAAAGAAAAATTTAAAAATTTAAAATTAAAGGGACTTCCCTAGTGGTCCAGTGGATAGGACTCCATGCTCCCAATGCAGGGTTCTAGGTTCAATTCCTGGTCAGAGAACTAGTTCCCACATGCCACAACTAAAGATATAGCAGCCCTCAACAAAAATCGAAGATCCCATGTGCCACAACTATGACCCGACACAGTCAAATAAATAAATAATTTTTAAAAATGCTTAAATTATCATATGACTCTGATCATTTATCCTTATATGATGCCAATTTTAAATGCAAACATAGGAACATTCAGCTCATATGCAGAATAACTGAAATTGCATAGTTCATTGCTCATACATGCACACATGTGCCATTCTTACTCGGGGAGAGGAAATGCTGCACAAAGCTAGATCAATTGTTTTTATTTCAGTTCTTGATATACTTACTTTCTGCCAACACCTTCATCTTTCTAACAAGTGAGAGAAAACTAAAAGAAAAGCATATGTGGGTTGCCCTGTCTTCCCGTTTCCCTCCGTGTCATTTTTAGCTAAGTAGTTGGCCAATGTGGGGGAAGTGGCACAGATAAGAAAGAATAATAATAGGACTCCTAAGTCATTGTGTTTCCCTGTAGCCACTGTCTTCTTTCTGTGTTTGAAGCAAGTTTCGTGTTAAAGATTGTTCTTCTGGTAGTTATGTCAACAGCTCTTATTAAGCAAAACATCCAACATCTGAATTAAAGCTTGTTTGGGGCCCATGTGGTTCATTATTATTATTTTTGTCAATATTCAGTAAATAGAATATTTCGAGAGCTTCTTCCCAAGTATAAGCTTTACTCTTTTTGCTGCTTCTCAAAATCTAGGCAGAAAAGATAACTTGTAAAATGCAAAGACTAAGTAATTGGAAGAGAGAGACAGAGAAAAGGGGAGGAGGAGAGGAGGAAAAGAAAAGGAGAACACTGCCAACCATCCTAAAGTGATCTGACCAAGCCTTTTCCTTTGATTTATTTTTGTTTCCTTATAATTTCTGTGGTCTTCAAAAGTGAGTCATACTTCAGCTGCACATATTAAAACTCACACAAAGACACTACATTTTATTTTAGCTTGAAAGTAAACATGTGGTTTGCAGTTTTAAAGTAATATAGAACTAAATCATATTTTCTTGTTCATGATCCACTTCAAAGTTGAATATGATGTGTCAGCTTTTGTGTGAGGTCAGCCATTTGCACATCATATCAAACAACTTTAATTATGTCAGTGTTAGTAGTTAAAAGAGTGCATCTCAGCAATGGAGAAACAGACATAGAGAACAGACACTGGGGTGAGGGAGAGAAATATTCTGTGGGACTAAGGGATCTCAAATGGGGCTCTGTGGTGACCTGGAGGGGTGGGTTGGGGAGGGAAATGGAAGGAAGTTTCAAGAGAGGAGGAGCATATATATACCTATGGTGGATTCAGGTTGATATGTGGGAGTAAACAACAAAACTCTGTTAAAAAAAAAAAAAAGTAAAATAAACAAAAAATAAATAAATAAACAAACATTCTACCCAAGGAGGGAAAAAACAGTGTGCATCTCAGAAAGAAGGTTCACATTGTTACAGAATTCATTTATAATGTTTTCATGGAAATTAGACATTGAAAATGGGATATATTGATTATTAATAATAGATATTAATAATTATATTGACTAATAAATAATATTATTTGACCTATGAATATTTGCAATTTATTTCGTATACTAAAGAATGTCAAATCCTAATTAGATGCTCCCTGCTTCTGTTTTATGCATTTATAAAAAAAAAAAATACTAAAGCTGTCATATGTTTTAAATACAAAAATTTTAAGCATTCTTAGCAGCTAGATCTCTAAAAACACTTTCAAAAGTAGAAATTGAAAAGTTTTGAAAAGTGATATAGAAATTAAAGCTAAATTAGGTGTTGAAAGAATTACTTGTGCTTCTAGAGTGCACAAAACAGATAAAGTATATGAAACAATTCTTTTCTGACATTAGCTCTCAGAAGTCAAGGACAGTGACCTCAGAGACGGAGGCAAATCAGAAAAGACCTATCACTGTCCCCAGCTCATTACCAGGGTGCAGCAGGAAGAGATGACTCCAGGGGGAACAGGTGGTCCAGCTGAGGAGAAGGAGCAAAGAGTCTGGGGATAACCAAGCCACTAGAGTTCACAGAGCAGAGTGCTGGAGAGGAGAGAACCACCCGGAGAAAGAGTCTTTCAGAACTTCCCCCTGGAGTACTGAGTATCAAGCAGTGTGGGGTGTTACCCAAGGCTAAGGAAAGAGCCACGAAGATGTAAGAGAACAACTTTAATTATGTCAGTGTTAGTAGTTAAAAGAGTGCATCTCAGCAATGGAGAAACAGACATAGAGAACAGACTTATGGACACTGGGGTGAGGGAGAGAAATATTCTGTGGGACTAAGGGATCTCAAATGGGGCTCTGTGGTGACCTGGAGGGGTGGGTTGGGGAGGGAAATGGAAGGAAGTTTCAAGAGAGGAGGAGCATATATATACCTATGGTGGATTCAGGTTGATATGTGGGAGTAAACAACAAAACTCTGTTAAAAAAAAAAAAAGTAAAATAAACAAAAAATAAATAAATAAACAAACATTCTACCCAAGGAGGGAAAAAACAGTGTGCATCTCAGAAAGAAGGTTCACATTGTTACAGAATTCATTTATAATGTTTTCATGGAAGTTAGACATTGAAAATGGGATATATTGATTATTAATAATAGATATTAATAATTATATTGACTAATAAATAATATTATTTGACCTATGAATATTTGCAATTTATTTCGTATACTAAAGAATGTCAAATCCTAATTAGATGCTCCCTGCTTCTGTTTTATGCATTCATAAAAAAAAAAAATACTAAAGCTGTCATATGTTTTAAATACAAAAATTTTAAGCATTCTTAGCAGCTAGATCTCTAAAAACACTTTCAAAAGTAGAAATTGAAAAGTTTTGAAAAGTGATATAGAAATTAAAGCTAAATTAGGTGTTGAAAGAATTACTTGTGCTTCTAGAGTGCACAAAACAGATAAAGTATATGAAACAATTCTTTTCTGACATTAGCTCTCAGAAGTCAAGGACAGTGACCTCAGAGACGGGAGGCAAATCAGAAAAGACCTATCACTGTCCCCAGCTCATTACCAGGGTGCAGCAGGAAGAGATGACTCCAGGGGGAACAGGTGGTCCAGCTGAGGAGAAGGAGCAAAGAGTCTGGGGATAACCAAGCCACTAGAGTTCACAGAGCAGAGTGCTGGAGAGGAGAGAACCACCCGGAGAAAGAGTCTTTCAGAACTTCCCCCTGGAGTACTGAGTATCAAGCAGTGTGGGGTGTTACCCAAGGCTAAGGAAAGAGCCACGAAGATGTAAGAGAACAAACATCAGAGATTTGCAAGGCTGGGAATATTTCCCACTCCACCCATCAAGAGAAAACATTGCAATACTCAGGTCATCTGATAGAGTATTCAGGAGAGTATTTCTGAGTGGTATAGTGCAATCAGCCTAGTCAGAGGCTCTGACTGTTACCAAAAGCAAGTTATTTTGTGCCTGATAGTGAGGCCAAACAAGTCAGAACGTCAGAGATTAGAGTAAGGAAAGCTTTATTACAAGTCCTAGCAAGATAATGAAGAGCTAATTTTCAAAATCTCTGAACTCTGATGGTTTTCAGGAATAAGTTTTTATAAGCAAAATTTGGGGTGAGGGTTACAAGATGTGGGACTTTCTTATAATTAGGTGGTAAGAAGGAAACAAGGCAGTATTCCAGGAACCTTGTGTTTAGCCGGAAGTTACCATCCTCGACCTGGGTGGGAGCCTTAGTTCTTGGTGAACTCAAAAATATTATTATGCATAATTCATTGCGAGGAACTAGGATCCTGCTCCAGGGCTACACTATTGATTTTTGACTGCTCCTGCTTTCTTTCTGCATTCCCTCTATTCCCTGATTAGCCTTGAATCTATTTGAATCTGCCCTTTGGAATTCAGGGAAGGTCAAGGAAGCTAAAGTCTTTTCCCTTTAAATAAGAAATGGAGTAAAGGAAGTAGCATGAAGGCCTGTACTATCATAAGTGAAGAAAATAGCTCTAGTCATTGCTCTGTGAGAAAAGGGGATCTTTCAGGGGTGCTGTGTGATGGTTGGGAGGGGTGGGAAGGGGGGGATATACATATGACTAATCTGGGAACATACATATCTGTAAACAACAAAACTCTGTAAAAGTTAAAAGCAAAATAAAGGTTTAAAAAAAAAAAAAAAGAAATGGAAGACACATAAGGGACTTGTGGGGAACACAAAGGGGGCTTGTACTACAGAGGGCCCTACAGGGTCTTGCTCCATTCCTTGGTCTTACAAAACATCTCTCAAAAGCAAGCTTTGAAAGATCTTTTTTTTTTTTTTAACTTTAAAAAATTTATTTATTGATTTTTTATTCTTTATTTTAAAGGTTTTACAGAGTTTTGTTGTTCACAGACATGTATGTTCCCAGATCAGTCATATGCATATCCATGGTCACTTTTACAGAGTTTTGTTGTTTGCAGATATGTAGGTTCCCAGATTAGTCATATGTATATCCCCCCCATCCTACCCCTACAGACCGTCACACAGCACCCGTGCAGGACCCCCTTTTCTCACAGAGCAATGACTATAGCTATTTTCTTCACATATGATAGTATAGGTTTTCATGCTACTTCCTTTACACTGCCTACCCACTGTTCATTCCCCAAAATGTCCATATGTCTATTGTCCATGTTTGTTTTTCCATCGTTTCACTGTGTGTGTTATCATTAGCATCCTACTAGATTCCATATATGTGTGTTAGTATATTGTACTTGTCCTTCTCTTTCTGACTGACTTCACTTTTTATGATATGTTCTAGATCTAGCCACCTCATTAGGGTTGATTCTTCTGCATTTCTTTTAACAGCTGTGTAGTATTCCATTGTGTATATGTACCAGAGATTTTGTATCCGTTTGTTCGTCGATGGGCATCTAGGTTGCTTCCATGTTCTAGCTATTGTATAGAGAGCTGCAATGAACATTGGGGTACAGGTGCTTCTTTGATTTCATCAGGGTATAAGCCTAAGAGTGGAATTGCTGGGTCGTAGGGTGCTTCTATTTTTAGTTTTTTAAGAAATCTCCAGACTGTCTTCCATAGAGGTTGTATCAATTTATATTCCCACCAGCAATGCAAGAGTGCTCCCTTTTCTCTGCACCCTCTCCAGCATTCACTGTTCATTTGTTGATAATGGCCATTCTGACGGGTGTGAAGTGATATCTCATTGTAGTTTTGATTTGCATTTCTCTAATTATAAATGAGGTTGAGCATTGTTTCATGTGTTTTTGGGCCATCTATATGTCCTGTTTGGAGAGGTGTCTGTTTAGGTCCTTTTCCCATTTTTTGATTGGGTTGTTCATTTTTCCGATATTGAGTTGTCTGAGTTGCTTGTAGATTTTGGAGAATAATTCTTTGACTGTTGTTTCATTTGCTATGATTTTCTCCCATTCTGTGGGCTCTCTGTTCAGCCTTTTTGTAGTTTCTTTTGCTGGAAAGATCTTTTTCCAAGTAACTTAACTGTATCCCTAAACAGTGTTCATTAATGTTCTCAGGAATCCTAAATTAACCAGCACCCAAAAGGTAAAACACACAGCATCTGACAGGCAAAAAGTTACAAAAATTTGACTCATGAGAAGAAAAAAATCAGCTAATAAAAATGACATCAGAAATGGTGTCATTAGGATTAGCGGATAAGGAAATTGAAATAATTATGATAGCTGTGTAATAGGAGGGAAAGGGGCAGGGCACAACTTCTGAAAGAATGACATAGCTCAAGGACACAACATAAACCCCTTAGAATCAAATGGGTCCAAGATGGCAGATTAGACCTTGTTCCTCAATCAGCAAACTAAACAATACATGGAGAGGTGCCATGGCAGTTCTGCCCTTTCTGCAAAATAGTTGGAATAATCCTCCCATTCATTAGCATATGAAATTACTCACCCATAAAAACTAACCACGGCACATTTCATGTCACACTTGCCGTCTACCATGGCCCACACTCTTTGTGAAGTGCACTTCTCTCTGAATCTGAATAAATCCACTTTTTACTACCACTTTTCTCTCACTGAATTCTTTCTGCAATGAGACATCAAGAACCTGAGCTTCACTGGGTCTTGAAACCAGGTACCAAGGGTTTTGGCTGAGTTCAAGTGCCAGAGGGTCTCAGCAGACAGGCAGTCCCCATTGTTCATTCTTGCCATCTTCTGTTTGACCACTTTCAATTTACCTTGATTCATGGACTGAACATTCCAGGTTCCTATGCAATATTGTTCTTTGCAGCATTGGAGTTTATATATACTACTAGACATATCCACAACTGGGAGCTGTTTCTTCTTTGGCTCAGCCTTTTCATTCTTTCTGGAGCTATTTCTCTGCTCTTCTTCAGTAGCATCATGGGCACCTACCAAACTAGGGAGTTTATCTTTCAGTATTAAGAAGCAACAGTTAGAACTGGATATGGAATAACAGACTGTTTCCAACTTGGGAAAGGAGTACATCAAGGGTGTATATTGTCACCCTGCTTATTTAATTTATATGCAGAGTATATCATGGAAAATGTCAGGCTGGAAGAAGCACAAGATAGAATCAAGATTGCTGGGAAAAATATCAATAACCTCAGGTATACAGATGACACCACCCTTCTGACAGAAAGTGAAAAGGAAGGTGAAAGAGGACAGTGAAAAACCTGGCCTAAAACTCAACATTCAAAAAACTAACATTATGGCATCCGGTTGCATCACTTCATTGCAAATAGATGGGCAAACAATGGAAACAGTGAGAGTTTGTTTTCTTGAGTTCCAAAATCACTGTGAATAGTGACTGCAGCCATGAAATTAAAAGACACTTGCTACTTAGAAGAAAAGCTATGACAAACCTAGACAGTGTATTAAAAAAGAGATATCACTTTACCAACAAAAGTCTGTATGGTCAAAGCTATGGTTTTCCCAGTAGCCATGTATGGATGTGAGAGTGAACTATAAAGAAGGATGAATGCCCAAGAATTGATTCCTTTGAACTCTGGTGTTGGAGAAGATTCTTGAGAGTCCCTTGGACTGCAAGGAGATCAAACCAGTCAATACTAAAGGAAATCAACCTGAATACTCAGTGGAAGGACTGATGCTGAAGCTGAAGCTACAGTGATGTCATCTAATGTGAAGAGAAGACTCATTGGAGAAGACTCTGATGCTGGGGAAAATAGAAGCAGAAGAAGGGGAGAACAGGGGACAAGATGGTTGGATGGCATCACTGAGTCAATGGACATGAGTTTGAGCAAGCTCCAAGAGATGGTGAAGCAAAGGGAAGCCTGGTGTTTTGCAGTCCATGGGATCACAAAGAGTAAGACACAACTGAGTGACTAAACTGAAGTTCCAACCTCGAGGGTTCAATCCCAAAGCAGGGTTCTGGCTGTGTTCAAGCCCAAGACTCATGGGTTCAAGTCCCAAGCAGGGTATTTGCTGGGTTCAAATGCTGGCCAGGTGAGTTCAAGTCCCATACTGGGTTTGGGAATCAAGTCCCAATATGAGATAAATGGTTTCGGCTGTATTTCACAGTCAATGTTCAAGACAGATTGAACAGGTTATTAGGGATAGGGAAAATATGAAAAATACCAAAATCAAGCTCTCTGAAATGCAAATAGAATCTCTGAGATAAAAATACTGGATGAGATTAATAGCAGATTAGACAATGAAGAAGAAAAAAAACTGGGTGAATGTGAAAAACTAGCAACAGAAACCATCCTAAGAGAAACACAAAGAAAAAAGATTGAGAAAATTAATGGAGCACCAGTAGCTGTGGGCCAAATTGAGTCAGACTAATACATATGTAATCAGGGAAAAATCACACTAAGTGGCAGGCCCTGTAACCATTTGTGGGCAAACAATGGAAACAGTGAGAGTTTGTTTTCTTGAGTTCCAAAATCACTGTGAATAGTGACTGCAGCCATGAAATTAAAAGACACTTGCTACTTAGAAGAAAAGCTATGACAAACCTAGACAGTGTATTAAAAAAGAGATATCACTTTACCAACAAAAGTCTGTATGGTCAAAGCTATGGTTTTCCCAGTAGCCATGTATGGATGTGAGAGTGAACTATAAAGAAGGATGAATGCCCAAGAATTGATTCCTTTGAACTCTGGTGTTGGAGAAGATTCTTGAGAGTCCCTTGGACTGCAAGGAGATCAAACCAGTCAATACTAAAGGAAATCAACCTGAATACTCAGTGGAAGGACTGATGCTGAAGCTGAAGCTACAGTGATGTCATCTAATGTGAAGAGAAGACTCATTGGAGAAGACTCTGATGCTGGGGAAAATAGAAGCAGAAGAAGGGGAGAACAGGGGACAAGATGGTTGGATGGCATCACTGAGTCAATGGACATGAGTTTGAGCAAGCTCCAAGAGATGGTGAAGCAAAGGGAAGCCTGGTGTTTTGCAGTCCATGGGATCACAAAGAGTAAGACACAACTGAGTGACTAAACTGAAGTTCCAACCTCGAGGGTTCAATCCCAAAGCAGGGTTCTGGCTGTGTTCAAGCCCAAGACTCATGGGTTCAAGTCCCAAGCAGGGTATTTGCTGGGTTCAAATGCTGGCCAGGTGAGTTCAAGTCCCATACTGGGTTTGGGAATCAAGTCCCAATATGAGATAAATGGTTTCGGCTGTATTTCACAGTCAATGTTCAAGACAGATTGAACAGGTTATTAGGGATAGGGAAAATATGAAAAATACCAAAATCAAGCTCTCTGAAATGCAAATAGAATCTCTGAGATAAAAATACTGGATGAGATTAATAGCAGATTAGACAATGAAGAAGAAAAAAAACTGGGTGAATGTGAAAAACTAGCAACAGAAACCATCCTAAGAGAAACACAAAGAAAAAAGATTGAGAAAATTAATGGAGCACCAGTAGCTGTGGGCCAAATTGAGTCAGACTAATACATATGTAATCAGAATCCCTATGCTAGGGGAAGTACACTAACTGAAACTTCCCGCCTGGGCCAGGCACCATGGTAACCATTTGTGAGTGCTATTTTATGACAGGAGATACTACTAAAGAACTCAGAACTAACCAGAAGAGCTTAGAAAAGGTCAAAAGAAGACACCACATGTCTCACCACCTCCCAGAATCCTTCTCCTTAGCATCTATCTTGGGTGAGTTACACATGCACCATCAGGAAGGACGCTGAGTCAGAATAATGACCAAAGACAGCCCAGAAACAATCTCATCACCACTACAACCAAGACTGCAAGCCATGTGGCAGAGCAGTTCTCCTGGGTTCCCTTATCCTACTGCTCTCCACCCCAGGGAGGGCACTATGTGATGGCCTGGAGAGGGGGGATGGGGGGATATATATATATGACTAATCTGGGATCATACATATCTGTAAACAACAAAACTCTGTAAAAGTAAAAAGTAAAATCAAAAATTTTAAAAAACACTGAAATTTAAAAAAAAGAATGAAAATATGCATATATATAACTGAATCACTTTGATGAAAAAAAAAAGAATACAATCCAATAAAATCTCTTGCTTTGTCAGCCTATGAGTCTCTTGGATAATTCTGAGTGTTAAACAAGGACCCACTCTTGGAACTCTGGAGGGGGTCTCCCTTCTTATAACAACTGGCAACCACTAAGGGATCCCATTTCTACTACAGCTGGCCTCCCGACTGCTCAGGGTACTCAAGAACCAGATCACTTGCTGACAGACCTGACCTAGCAGCCACAACTGGGACCCTTTGTTCCTGGTCTCGTCCCAACATGATCAAGTGGCTGGAGTGCCCTGACCAGGAAAAACACAAAAGATTTTGTTGACCCCTTTTATTTCATCCCTCTTTTCAACCCCTCCTATCCTATCCTACTCTTTTCCTTTTGTCCTCCGGTCCTGGATGCAGGAATTTGGTCAGAGGGCCTCAGCCTAAGCTGAGGATTGGAGACTAATCATCTCCACTTGGCAGAGAACTTGAATTCTGGTTATGCTCTGGTCTGGTTACTGGTTTAAATTCTGGTTCTGTTCTGGACTGGTCTGGTTTCTGTTAGGGCCAAGTTCCAGTCCTCCCTTTTCTGGAGGCCCATGGTAAAGTCCCAAAATGTCTGGATATCTAAAGGTGGCAGGAGCCATCTGTAAGGACAACCTTTTTTGTCTTTCTCTCATCCCTCTTTTTCATCCCCCTATCCCCACCCCGCTCCCTTCTCCTTCAAGCTGGCCTCTTTTCCTCCATTTGAAGACAGTTATTTCTGTTTACTCTGTTGATTCTTGGGTCTGCAGTTCTGAGTCTTTGTAAGAAGTTTCTGAGAGACTACGCCCTGTCTTCCCCATCAATTGTGTTTCTCTTCTTGTGGAGATAATTCGGCAATCAAAGCCCTCCATCAGGCATCCTGTTTCTATAAATTCAGCCATTTGATGGTGCATTAGGCTGAATATTTCCAAGTGGAAGTGACTGACGGGGTTCAGGATAGTCACACTTGGTCTTAGGTGAAAGTTCATACCCTAGACATATGTCTAGAGGTTAATTCATCTTCCAGGACTAGTCCTACAGCCCCATTGATTGTGCTTCCCATTGAACATTTTCTTTGGCACATACACAATCAGGTGATCTGGGACCAGGAGAGAGCTTACAACCTATCTAAAGTCAGATATAGGCGCATCCACCCTGGTATTGGTCCCCTGGCAGTGGGATATAAACTATACTGCACTGCCATTGAAATGGGAAGTAAGCCTAGCTTCCTGTGGGGACCTTCCACAGAAAGGAAGCCAGCGGGATTGCCCCCGGTGATCTCAGAGAGAGGCGAGTCTGCTGCCTGCCCCCAAGCCGCCCAGCGAATTCAGGAGACAATCAGACACAGCAAGGGTTCCGTCAAAACAGCTTTATTAGTGCAGACTCACAGTTTTTATAGGCAAGTGAAGGGGGTTTTGCATGGGACTCCCTATAGATTACACCAGTCAAGCTAAAGGTCAAGCAATCATCCATGAGCGCAGAAACCAGGGGAACCAATCAGAAATTTTGACCATCACTTAACAATTTAGATCATGCCCTCGTCTCTTCCTGTAGGCACCATCTTAGCTCCAAACCGCAAACATGTGCTTAAGCTTCCTTTCATGCCCACATCCCTTCCTGTAGGCGCCATCTTAGCTCCAAACTGAAACAATGTGCTTAAGCTTCCTTATGCTTGCAACAGTGCTCTTTCAATTCAGAGCCCCACAGCTTCCCTTTAGACATCCTGCTGGGTTGTCTTTTGGCCCACTGAGGGGGATACTGACTAGAGGGACTAAAAAGGAAAAAAGTTACCAAATACTATACTCATTACTGGCCTACTTACTCCCTGGGAGAAGGGGAAAAAATAGCCCCAGTCAGGTCACTTGGATTCAACACCATTTTGCAGCTCAGTCTATACTACAAACACAATGGTAAATAGAAGGAGGTTCTTTATGTCCAGGCCTATATGGCCTTCCACCAGGATTCTCAGAGAATGTAAGCTCAAAGATCTTGATAAATATTCTTTCAAAGTCCTTTTGGCAAGGACCTTCTCTTCACCCGCTAAGCTCTGGCAGAGAGGACGTGGAGAAAGGAAGTCAGGAGGCCAGGCCTGGAAGTCATGAGACCTGAGGGGAAGTCACTTACATTCACCTCAGCTCTGCCTCCATAGTGTCCCTTCCCCCATAGGAGTAAGATCAGGAAGTAAGCTTTGACCTCTACAGAAGGCACTCTCGGACAAAATCTGTCCCCTAAGAGAGGTACCAGATGGGGAGAGGTAACTATGTGTATTCATGTTCTCCTTTCTATGCAAGACATTATCCAATGCATGGAACAACTGGGTTCATATTCTAAGAAACCCCAAAGGTTTAGGGATGAATTTGAGTATCTTAACCTTAACTTTTCCCTCACTTGAGAGATATAATGGTCATCCTCACCCTGTGTTGTAATGATGAGGAAAAAGCTAGTATCTGATATCAGGCCAGAAAAGTGCCTGATGAAAGACAGTGGGTGGCTTCCAGTCTGGCCCCTGCAGAAGAGGCAATCCCTTGGCAGAGCCAGATTGGGATCCCCCAATACAAGGGCAGGAAAGAAATCCCTAAGACACCTCACTACTTGCCTATTACAGGAATGATCTGGTCATCTGAAAAGTCAATAATTGTAAAATTAAAAGGTTACACAGAGATAAAATGAAAATCCAGCTCCTTTTTAGGGAAGACTCACAGAGGCCTTTAAAACTTTACCCAGGCAGATCTAAAAGTATTGAAGGAAGAATCCTGTTGACCCATTCCTTCCTAATCCACGTGGCCCCATACATAAGGAGAAAATTGCAAAAATTAAGAAAAGGACCAGAGACCCCTGATTTCTGATTTGGTGGGGGAGGCAAGTAGGGTGTTTCTGAAAAGGGACTGGGACGAAGAAGCCAAAAGGGAAAATGAAGCCCCAAAAGTTAGAAGGATAGAGAGGCAGACCCAAGCCTTGGCCCAACAACAGGCTAAAATTTTGGCCTTGATTCATCCTGGCACTATCCAAGAGTCATGGGGATAGTGAGAAAGAAAAAAGAATCTTAGAAATCCACCATGACTGAGATGCATTCAGTGTGCCTACTGCGGATGGGCATTGGAAAGGGTAATGTTCATATCACCCTAAAAGAATGCTTATGGAGACCCCTAGACTGGCTCTGTCTATGTTAGTCCTGGGCAACCAGGGCTGATGATGCCCAGCGGCTTGAGAACATCCCACGAATGGTGAGACCCAGATCACTCCTTTCAGCCCTCGGGTGACTCTGCAACTAGAAGGTGAGAATGTGAACTTTGTTTTGGAGGGGGTTACCTTCTCTGTTCTTCTTTCTGATTAGGACCTTTAGACTCCCTAACTAAAATGGTGAAGGGATAGAACAAAAATTTTACTAAGCTCCTCTGTTGTAAGATAGGCAATTGGAAAGGGACCCACCCCTGCTCCCCTACTGGGGAGAGACCTTCTTTGCCACCTTCAGACCAGAGTGACTTGGGGAAAACTAGAAACCAATAATTTCCTTTGTTTTGTGTCTGAATATCTACAATCAGAAGTAGAAAAGGAGTCCTTCCCTTTCTTAGATGAGGCCAACCTCCAGGTGTGGGATGTCTCCAGCCCTGGGCTAGCCATTAATGTTCCACTAGTGAAGATTCTCCAGAGGCTGAATGTTCCCTGTCCTGGAAAAGACAGATTGGGATCCCCCAATACAAGGGCAGGAAAGAAATCCCTAAGACACCTCACTACTTGCCTATTACAGGAATGATCTGGTCATCTGAAAAGTCAATAATTGTAAAATTAAAAGGTTACACAGAGATAAAATGAAAATCCAGCTCCTTTTTAGGGAAGACTCACAGAGGCCTTTAAAACTTTACCCAGGCAGATCTAAAAGTATTGAAGGAAGAATCCTGTTGACCCATTCCTTCCTAATCCACGTGGCCCCATACATAAGGAGAAAATTGCAAAAATTAAGAAAAGGACCAGAGACCCCTGATTTCTGATTTGGTGGGGGAGGCAAGTAGGGTGTTTCTGAAAAGGGACTGGGACGAAGAAGCCAAAAGGGAAAATGAAGCCCCAAAAGTTAGAAGGATAGAGAGGCAGACCCAAGCCTTGGCCCAACAACAGGCTAAAATTTTGGCCTTGATTCATCCTGGCACTATCCAAGAGTCATGGGGATAGTGAGAAAGAAAAAAGAATCTTAGAAATCCACCATGACTGAGATGCATTCAGTGTGCCTACTGCGGATGGGCATTGGAAAGGGTAATGTTCATATCACCCTAAAAGAATGCTTATGGAGACCCCTAGACTGGCTCTGTCTATGTTAGTCCTGGGCAACCAGGGCTGATGATGCCCAGCGGCTTGAGAACATCCCACGAATGGTGAGACCCAGATCACTCCTTTCAGCCCTCGGGTGACTCTGCAACTAGAAGGTGAGAATGTGAACTTTGTTTTGGAGGGGGTTACCTTCTCTGTTCTTCTTTCTGATTAGGACCTTTAGACTCCCTAACTAAAATGGTGAAGGGATAGAACAAAAATTTTACTAAGCTCCTCTGTTGTAAGATAGGCAATTGGAAAGGGACCCACCCCTGCTCCCCTACTGGGGAGAGACCTTCTTTGCCACCTTCAGACCAGAGTGACTTGGGGAAAACTAGAAACCAATAATTTCCTTTGTTTTGTGTCTGAATATCTACAATCAGAAGTAGAAAAGGAGTCCTTCCCTTTCTTAGATGAGGCCAACCTCCAGGTGTGGGATGTCTCCAGCCCTGGGCTAGCCATTAATGTTCCACTAGTGAAGATTCTCCAGAGGCTGAATGTTCCCTGTCCTGGAAAAGACAATACCCCTTAAAACCAGAAGCTCTTGAGGGTCTTAGACTGCTAGTTGATAAATACCAGGATATTGGAATTCTAATCACCAATGAGTCTTCCTGCAATCTTCCAATCTTGCCTGTTGAGAAACCAGTTGCATCTCATCGATCCATCCATGATCTAAGAGCAGTTAACAAAGCTGTGGTTCCCATCTACCTCAAAGTCCTGAACCCATACACACTCCTATCCCAAGTTCCAGAAAATGCTAAGTACTTCTCAATCTTGGACCTTAAGGATGCTTTCTTTAGCATTCCTCTTTATCCCAAATTCCAAAAGACCTTTGCTTGTGAGTGGCAGGACCCAGGAAGGAGGGAGACCACACAACTTTGCTGGATTCAACTACCACAGGGGTTTAGAAGTAGCCCTCATATTTTCAGGAATTCCTTGGGGAGAGAACTAAGGGAATTAACCTTAACCAACAGTAATCTCATACACTATGTAGAAGACTTGCTCATAGCTAGCCCAGATTTTACCAGCTCACAAATGTATACTATTAATATTTTAAATTTCCTCTATGAAAAGGATTATCGAGTATCCTTAAAAGCTCAGATTAGTTTAACCCAAGTAAGACACCTTGGATTTATAATTACAGAGGGGGAAAGAATGCTCAACCCTCAGAGGAAATCCCTCATCTTAAATACCCCTATCCCCAAATGAGAAAACAGCTTAGGAATTTATAGGAATGACTGGGTTTTGCTGCATCTGGATTCCTGGTTATGAGAATCTGGCCAGACCCATATATGAAAAATAATGAGGGAAAGAGGAAGATCCACTGGCTGGAATGAGACCTGCAACGTTGCCTTTAATGCTCTGAAAGAATTATCACTGCAGCCTCAGCTTTAGGCATCCTGAACCTGGAAAAGCCTTTCAGGCTAGATGTCTCTGAAAGGGTAAGGACTACTTTTGGGATGTCTGATGGGCCTGTTTCTGAATATCTACAATCAGAAGTAGAAAAGGAGTCCTTCCTTTCTTAGATGAGGCCAACCTCCAGGTGTGGGATGTCTCCAGCCCTGGGCTAGCCATTAATGTTCCACTAGTGAAGATTCTCCAGAGGCTGAATGTTCCCTGTCCTGGAAAAGACAATACCCCTTAAAACCAGAAGCTCTTGAGGGTCTTAGACTGCTAGTTGATAAATACCAGGATATTGGAATTCTAATCACCAATGAGTCTTCCTGCAATCTTCCAATCTTGCCTGTTGAGAAACCAGTTGCATCTCATCGATCCATCCATGATCTAAGAGCAGTTAACAAAGCTGTGGTTCCCATCTACCTCAAAGTCCTGAACCCATACACACTCCTATCCCAAGTTCCAGAAAATGCTAAGTACTTCTCAATCTTGGACCTTAAGGATGCTTTCTTTAGCATTCCTCTTTATCCCAAATTCCAAAAGACCTTTGCTTGTGAGTGGCAGGACCCAGGAAGGAGGGAGACGACACAACTTTGCTGGATTCAACTACCACAGGGGTTTAGAAGTAGCCCTCATATTTTCAGGAATTCCTTGGGGAGAGAACTAAGGGAATTAACCTTAACCAACAGTAATCTCATACACTATGTAGAAGACTTGCTCATAGCTAGCCCAGATTTTACCAGCTCACAAATGTATACTATTAATATTTTAAATTTCCTCTATGAAAAGGATTATCGAGTATCCCCTTAAAAAGCTCAGATTAGTTTAACCCAAGTAAGACACCTTGGATTTATAATTACAGAGGGGGAAAGAATGCTCAACCCTCAGAGGAAATCCCTCATCTTAAATACCCCTATCCCCAAATGAGAAAACAGCTTAGGGAATTTATAGGAATGACTGGGTTTTGCTGCATCTGGATTCCTGGTTATGAGAATCTGGCCAGACCCATATATGAAAAATAATGAGGGAAAGAGGAAGATCCACTGGCTGGAATGAGACCTGCAACGTTGCCTTTAATGCTCTGAAAGAATTATCACTGCAGCCTCAGCTTTAGGCATCCTGAACCTGGAAAAGCCTTTCAGGCTAGATGTCTCTGAAAGGGTAAGGACTACTTTTGGGATGTTAGGGCAAATGATGGGACCTGTTTAAAACACATAGCTTATTTCTCAAAACAATAGACGAGGTAGCCAGAGATTGGTCCACTTGCCTCTGATCAGTAGTGGCCACCACTCTTAATGGTTAAAGAGGTATTTAAGCTAACTCTGGGTCAGCCTACCACAGTGTATATGCCTCACCAGGTGCAAGCAGTCTTGGAAACTCAAGTGGATAGATGGATAATAGGGGGAAGGATCACCCAACACCAAGCCCTCCTCCCTGACACTCCAAAAATAACATCAAAGGTTCTGTCAAACTTTAAATCCAGCCACCTAAATGCTAGATTCCCGTACTTCCCCTTTGGATCACCAGTACATGCAAATCATAGAGAAGTTATACTCTTCTCACCCTGACCTATCAGAGACACACTTATTCAACCCAGAGGAAGAATGGCACACAAGTGGCAGTAGTTTCATGGGAAAAGGAGAGAAGAAAGCAGTATGTGCCATAGTGGACCTAGAAGAAACCAGGGAATGTGGGTCTCTTCCCCCAGGCACCTCACCCCAGAAAGCTGAACTTTTTGCCCTGACAAGACCTCTGGAATTAGGAGAGGGAAAGAGAATTAATGTACACACAGACTCTAAGCATGCTTTCCTCATTCTGCATGCCCATGCAACAATTTGGAAGGAAAGAAGGGTGCAGTGCTTGAAGCTCTATTAAACACAAAGAGCTCATTCTCAGGCTCCTGGAGACGGTCACACTGCCTGCCAAGTTAGCTGTCATCCATTACAAGGGTCACCAAAAGGAACATGAAAATGAGGCTCAGGGAAATAGGAAAACTGATCAGGAGGCAAAATGAGCCACTATGGCAGCTGCTATCTGTCCCCTTTTCCCCAAGGAAACCCTGACTCCAAATTATACACCAGAGTAACATCCCTGATATGCCAAGCTGGGTTGGGAGATTAGGTCACTTGGGTAGTTCCAGACTGATCAGGCCCAAGTAATAATCCCTGACTCTCAAGTTTGGAAAATTATTAACTTCTTACATAAAAGTACCCATTTTGGAAGAGATAATCTGGGAAAATTTGCTTAAGCCCATTCTCTACTACCCCCAATTGGCTAAGGCTGTTCTCAGGTTGCACAGAAAATAATCTAACAAATAATCTAAAAACAATACCCTTGCTACCTCCTCTAAATAAACCTGTCCAACATTGGGGTCATACCCAGGGGAAGACTGGTAGGTGGATTTTACAGCCATGCCAAAAACCCAAGGGTTCTCTTATTTGCTAGTCTTTATTGACACATTCCTGGATGGATTGACACATTCCCTACTAGGACAGAGAGAGCTGCAGAAGTCTGTAAAGTTCTGCTAATGAAAATAGTGTCTAGGTTTGGGCTGCCTGGTTCACTTCAGAGTGACAGTGGGTCTGAATTTACAGCCATGATATCCTAGAAGCTGGCCACATGTTTGGGGTCAAATACCCCTTCCACTCATCCTGGCAGCCTCAAGCCTTGAGGAAAGTAGAGAGAGCCAACCAGACACTTAAAGGGCTCTGGCCATTCCTAACTTCAGACTCTACTACAAAGCAACAGTCATCACAGACACTGTAAATAGGGTCATCCTGGCCATTCAAACTTAAAAACCCTTCAGACTCTAAGGCACCCCCCACCCCAGAAAGCTGAACTTTTGCCCTGACAAGACCTCTGGAATTAGGAGAGGGAAAGAGAATTAATGTACACACAGACTCTAAGCATGCTTTCCTCATTCTGCATGCCCATGCAACAATTTGGAAGGAAAGAAGGGTGCAGTGCTTGAAGCTCTATTAAACACAAAGAGCTCATTCTCAGGCTCCTGGAGACGGTCACACTGCCTGCCAAGTTAGCTGTCATCCATTACAAGGGTCACCAAAAGGAACATGAAAATGAGGCTCAGGGAAATAGGAAAACTGATCAGGAGGCAAAATGAGCCACTATGGCAGCTGCTATCTGTCCCCTTTTCCCCAAGGAAACCCTGACTCCAAATTATACACCAGAGTAACATCCCTGATATGCCAAGCTGGGTTGGGAGATTAGGTCACTTGGGTAGTTCCAGACTGATCAGGCCCAAGTAATAATCCCTGACTCTCAAGTTTGGAAAATTATTAACTTCTTACATAAAAGTACCCATTTTGGAAGAGATAATCTGGAAACTTTGCTTAAGCCCATTCTCTACTACCCCCAATTGGCTAAGGCTGTTCTCAGGTTGCACAGAAAATAATCTAACAAATAATCTAAAAACAATACCCTTGCTACCTCCTCTAAATAAACCTGTCCAACATTGGGGTCATACCCAGGGGAAGACTGGTAGGTGGATTTTACAGCCATGCCAAAAACCCAAGGGTTCTCTTATTTGCTAGTCTTTATTGACACATTCCCTGGATGGATTGACACATTCCCTACTAGGACAGAGAGAGCTGCAGAAGTCTGTAAAGTTCTGCTAATGAAAATAGTGTCTAGGTTTGGGCTGCCTGGTTCACTTCAGAGTGACAGTGGGTCTGAATTTACAGCCATGATATCCTAGAAGCTGGCCACATGTTTGGGGGTCAAATACCCCTTCCACTCATCCTGGCAGCCTCAAGCCTTGAGGAAAGTAGAGAGAGCCAACCAGACACTTAAAAGGGCTCTGGCCATTCCTAACTTCAGACTCTACTACAAAGCAACAGTCATCAAGACAGTATGGTATTGGCACAAAAACAGAACTATAGACCAATGGAACAAGACTGAGAACCCAGAGATAAACTCACGCACCTATGGGTACCTTATTTTTGACAAAGGAGGCAAAACTATAAAATGAGACAAAGACAGCCTCTTCAACAAGAGATGCTGGGAAAATTGGACAGCTACATGCAAAAAAATGAAGTTGGAACATTCCCTGACACCATCCACAAAGATCAACTCAAAATGGATTAAAGACCTAAATGTAAGACCAGAAACCATCAAACTCTTAGAGGAGAATATAGGCAAAACACTCAAGGACATCAATCAAAGCAAGATCTTCTCTGACCCACCTACTAAAATAGCGGAACTGAAAAGAAAAATGAACATGTGGGACCTCATGAAACTTAAAAGCTTTTGTACAGCAAAAGAAATCACAAAAAAGCTGAACAGACAGCCCACAGAGTGGGAGAAAATCATAGCAAATGAAACAACAGACAAAGAATTAATCTCCAAAATCTACAAGCAACTCAGACAACTCAGCACAGGAAAAATGAACAACCCAATCAAAAAATGGGAAAAAGATCTAAAGAGACACCTCTCCAAAGAGGACATACAGATGGCCCAGAAGCACATGAAACGATGCTCAACCTCGCTTATTATTAGAGAAATGCAAATTAAAATTACGATGAGATGTCACCTCACACCCGTCAGAATGGCCATCTTCAAAAAATCTGCAGACAATAAATGCTGGAGAGGGTGTGGAGAAAAGGGAACCCTCTTGCATTGCTGGTGGGAATGTAAATTGATACAGCCTCTATGGAAGACAGTATGGAGATTTCTTAAAAAACTAAAAATAGAAGTACCCTATGACCCAGCAATCCCACTATTAGGCTTATATCCTGATGAAATCAAAACTGAAAGAAGCACCTGTACCCCAATGTTCATTGCCACTCTCTATACAATAGCCAGAAAAACCTAGATGTCCATCGAAGAATGAACAGATACAGAAGCCCTGGTACATATATACAATGGAATACTACTCAGCTGTTAAAAGAAATGCAGAAGACTCGGTCCTAATGAAGTGGCTGGCTCTAGAACCTATCACAAAAAGTGAAGTAAGTCAAAAAGAGAAAGACAAGTACAGTATACTAACACACATATATGGAATCTAGTAGGACGGCCTTGATAACACATACAGGGAACTCATGGAAAAACAGACAGAGCATAGACATAGGGACATTGTGGGGAAGAAATAGGGAGAGGGAGGCATGGAGGGAGTAACACGGAAACTTATACTGTCATGTGTGGAAAAGATAGCTACTGTCATTGTGCTAAGGGAATAGGAGTGCTTACAATGGCATGGGGCGATGGTCCGCAGGGGTGGGATGGGGGGAACTGAGGGGGTGGGGACCATGGATATGCATATGACTGATCTGGGAACATACATGTCTGTGAACAACAAAACTCTGTAAAACCTTTAAAATAAAGAAACAAATAAATAAATTAAAAAAAAAAAAAAAGGACAAAAAAAAAAAGAAAAAAAAGAGCCACTTCAGTCACTTTTCACTTTCTGCCATTAGGGTGGTATCATCTGCATATCTGAGGTTACTGATGTTTCTCCTGGCAATCTTGATTCTAGCTTGTGATTCATCAGATCTGGCATGTCACATAATGTACTCTGCACATAAGTTAAATAAGCAGCATGACAATATTACAGTCTTGACATATTCCTTTCCCAATTTGGAACCAGTTTGTTGTTCCATGTACAGATCTGACTATAGTTTCTTTTTCTTTTTAAATTTTGACCTCTTTTATTGATTTTTTATTTATTTGTTTTCATCCATCTTTATTCCTCAGCCTGTGTGGGCTCCCCACTGCAGTGGCCTCTCTCGCTGCAGAGCATTGGCTCTGGCATGTGCACTCCAGAGCACTGGCTCGCAACCAGATACAATGGTCCAGCCACTCTGCGGCACATGGGAACTTCCTGGGCCAGGGATCGAACTGGTGCTCTCTGCACTTCAAGGCGAACTCTTCACCAGCTGGACCACCAGGGAAGCCCCTGACTATTGTTTCTTGGCCTGCACACAGGTTTCTCAGGAGGCAGGTAAGGTGATTTTGTATTCCTATCTCTTTCAGAATTTTCCTGTTTGTTGTGATCCATCCAGTCAAAGGCTTTAGCATAGTCAATGAAACAGATGTTTTCTGTAGTTCTCTTGCTTTTTCTATGATCTAACGGATGTTGGTATCTGGGAGTTCTCAGTTGACGTACTGTTGAAGCCTAGCTTGAAGTATTTTAAGCATTACCTTGTTAGCATGTGAAATGAGAGCAACTGTATGGTAGTTTGAACATTCTTTGGCTTTACTCTTCTTTGGGATTGGAATGAAAACTGAACTTTTGCCAATCTTGAGGCCACTGTTGAGTTTTCCAGATTTGCTTGCATGTTGAGTATAGCACTTTAACAGCATTATCTTTTAGAATCTGAAATAGCTCAACTGGAATTCCATCACTTCCACTAGCTTTGTTCATAGTAATGCTTTCTAGAGCCCATTTGACTCCAAACTCCAGGATGTCAAATCCTAGGTAATGACCACACCATCATAATCATCCAGGTCATTAAGACCTTTTTTGTACAGTTCTTTTGCATATTCTTGTCACCTCTTCTTAAGCTCGTCTGCTTCTGTTACATTCATACCAGTTTTGTCTTTCATTGTCCCCATCTTTGCATGAAGTGTTCCCTTGATATCTCTAATTTTTCTTTTTTAAGAAATCTTTAGGGCTTCCCTGGTGGTCCAGTGGGTAAGGACACCGTCTTGCAGTGCAAGGGCTGCTGGTTCGATCCCTGGCCTGAGAAGATCCCACGTGCCACGGAGCAGTTGGATCAATGTGTCCAGTTACCGAGCTGGAGCTCTGGAGCGCATGCGCCCAGAATCCGTGCTCTGTGACAACAGAGGCCACTGCGATGGGAGGCTGATACGGGCCAAAGAACAAAGATGGATGAAAATAGATAAATGAAAGACCAATGAAGTGGCCTGCCCGTCCCTCCTCCCTACCCGCCACCCCCAACAACAACAAAAAAAAAAAATTGAAAAGTTCGGGAAAAAGGCAGAAACCTGCTTTCCCTACCCGCCACCCCCAACAACAAAAAAAAACAATTGAAAAGTTCGGGAAAAAGGCAGAATAAAAAGGGAAATCTCTAGCTTTCCTTCTTTGCTTTCCTCTCTTTCTTTGGATAATTCACTCATGAAGACTTTCTTATCTCTTCTTGCTGTTCTCTGGCACTCTGCACCAGCTGGACCACCAGGGAAGCCCCTGACTATTGTTTCTTGGCCTGCACACAGGTTTCTCAGGAGGCAGGTAAGGTGATTTTGTATTCCTATCTCTTTCAGAATTTTCCTGTTTGTTGTGATCCATCCAGTCAAAGGCTTTAGCATAGTCAATGAAACAGATGTTTTCTGTAGTTCTCTTGCTTTTTCTATGATCTAACGGATGTTGGTATCTGGGAGTTCTCAGTTGACGTACTGTTGAAGCCTAGCTTGAAGTATTTTAAGCATTACCTTGTTAGCATGTGAAATGAGAGCAACTGTATGGTAGTTTGAACATTCTTTGGCTTTACTCTTCTTTGGGATTGGAATGAAAACTGAACTTTTGCCAATCTTGAGGCCACTGTTGAGTTTTCCAGATTTGCTTGCATGTTGAGTATAGCACTTTAACAGCATTATCTTTTAGAATCTGAAATAGCTCAACTGGAATTCCATCACTTCCACTAGCTTTGTTCATAGTAATGCTTTCTAGAGCCCATTTGACTCCAAACTCCAGGATGTCAAATCCTAGGTAATGACCACACCATCATAATCATCCAGGTCATTAAGACCTTTTTTGTACAGTTCTTTTGCATATTCTTGTCACCTCTTCTTAAGCTCGTCTGCTTCTGTTACATTCATACCAGTTTTGTCTTTCATTGTCCCCATCTTTGCATGAAGTGTTCCCTTGATATCTCTAATTTTTCTTTTTTAAGAAATCTTTCGGGCTTCCCTGGTGGTCCAGTGGGTAAGGACACCGTCTTGCAGTGCAAGGGCTGCTGGTTCGATCCCTGGCCTGAGAAGATCCCACGTGCCACGGAGCAGTTGGATCAATGTGTCCAGTTACCGAGCTGGAGCTCTGGAGCGCATGCGCCCAGAATCCGTGCTCTGTGACAACAGAGGCCACTGCGATGGGAGGCTGATACGGGCCAAAGAACAAAGATGGATGAAAATAGATAAATGAAAGACCAATGAAGTGGCCTGCCCGTCCCCATCCCTCCCTACCCGCCACCCCCCCCAACAACAACAACAAAAAAAACAATTGAAAAGTTCGGGAAAAAAGGCAGAAGTAAAAAAAAAAGGAAAGAAATCTCTAGACTTTCCCTTCTGTTGCTTTCCTCTCTTTCTTTGGATAATTCACTCATGAAGACTTTCTTATCTCTTCTTGCTGTTCTCTGGCACTCTGCATTCAGATAGGTATATCTTTCCTTCCTTTTATGCCTCTCACTGCTCTTTTTTTCTCACCTATTTACAAGGCCTTCTCAGAACAACCATTTTGCCTTTTTGCATTTCTTTCCCTTGGGAATGGTTTTGATCACTGCCTCCTGTACAATGTTATGAACCTCCGTCCATAGTTCTTCAGGTACTCGATCAGATCTAGTCCCTTGATTTATCACTTCCACTGTATAATTGTAAGGGATTTGATCTAGGTCCTGCCTGAATGGCCTAATGGTTTTCCCTACTTTCTTCAATTTAAGTCTGAATTTTGCAGTAAGGAGTTCATGATCTGAGTCACAATCAGTTTCCAGTCTTGTTTTTGCTAACTGTACAGAGTTTCATCATCTTTGGCTACAAAGAATATAATCAATCTAATTTCAGTATTGACCATCTGGTGATATCCATGTGTAGAGTCATCACTTGTATTATTGGAAGAGGGTCTTTGCTATGACTAGTGTGTTCTTTTGGCAAAATTCTGTTAGCCTTTGCCCCACTTCACTTTGCACTCCAAGGGCAAACTTGCCTGTTACTCCAGGTCTCTTGACTTCCTATTGTTGCATTCCAGTCCCCTATGATGAAAAGGACATCTTTTTTGGTGCTAATTCCAGAAAGTCTTGTAGGTCTTCAGAGAACTTCAGCTTCTTCAGGACTGAAGGTTGCTATTGACATTGACATTGGCACCTTGAAAAATGAAACAGCAGAAGTCTAACAAAACCATAAAAGTTTGATAACTAAAGTCAGAGAGCTAAATCAAAATTTAGAAAGACTCAGTATTATCAAGATGTCAGGTATTTCTAACTTGTTCTATTCATTCAGTGCAATCCCAGTCAGTTATTTTATGAATATTGTCAAACTGATTCTAAAATTTACATGGAGATATACAGTATTGAATAAGAAGAAAAATTGGAGGACTGATGCTACCTGACTTGAAGACTTATGATGAAATTATAGTAATTAGGGCTTCCCTGGTAGCTCAGTGGTGAAGAGTTTGCCTGCCAATGCAGGAGACACAGGTTTGATTCCTGATCTGGGAAGGTCCCACATGCTGTGGAACAGCTAGGCCCGTGAGCCACAACTATTGAGCCTGTGCTCTAGAGCCTCAGAACTGCAACTCTTGAGCCCAGGTGCCACAACTACTGAAGCCCATGTGCCCGAGAGCCTGAGTTCCACAACAAGAAAAGTCACTGCAACAATAAGCCTGTTCACCTCAACTAGAGAGTAGCCCCCACTCCCTGCAAATAGAAAAGAGCCTTCAGTAGCAGTCAAAAACCCAAGAATAGCCAAAAGTAAATAAATAAATTTTTTAAAATTATTGTAATTAAGAGGACGGGGTATTGGCGAAAGAATAGACAGTGGAACAGAAGAGAGAAACCAGAAATAGATCCTTATAAATACTGATGTTTGACAAAGAAGAAAAGTCAACTTATGTTTGACAAAGGAGAAAAGGCAATAGCAACCAGGATGTCCTTCAGAAGGTGGTGCATCTAGACAATAGGGCACTATTAACTGATAAAAGAAACGAGCTACCAAGCAATAAAAAAGACATGAAGTAATATTAAATGCATATTTCCAAGTGAAAGCAGTCAATCTGAAAAGACTATCTTTTGGGTGATTCTAATTATTTGACATTCTGGAGAAAGAGAAACTATGGAGACATTAAGAATATCAGTGAGTGGTGGGAAGAGAGGAAAGACAGAGCACAGAGTTTTTAGGGCAGTGACACTACTCTGTGTGACATTATTAGGCACATGTTATTATATACTGATCCAGACCCACAGAAAGTACAACACCAAGAGTCAATCTTAAGATAAACCATGGACTTTGAGTGATAACAGTGTGTTAATGTTGGTTCATTCTTTGTAAAAAAAAAAAAAAAAAGAATGAAATTCCATACCAATCTAGTGAGGGATGTTGCTAACAGGGAGACTACATATGTCTGGTTACAAAGGGAAATGAGGAATCTCTTTATTTTCTTGGGCTCCCAAAGCACTATGGATGGTGACTGCAGCCATGAAATTATAAGATGCTTGCTTCTCAGAAGAAAAGATATGACAAATCTAGACAGCATATTCAAAACCAGAGACATTACTCTACCAACAGAAGTTTGTATAGTCAAAGCTATGATTTTCCCATAGTCCTGTATGGGTTTGAGAGTTGGGCCATAAAGAAGGCCAAGCGCTTAAGAATTTATGCTGTCAAAGCACGGTGTTGGAGAAGACTCTTGATAGTCTCTAAGACTGCAAGGAGATCAAACCAGTCAATCCTAAAGGAAATCAATCCTGAATATCCATTGGAAGGACTGATGCTCAAGCTGAAGCTCCAATCCTTTGGTCACCTGATGTGAAGATATGTCTCACTGGAGAAGATCCTGATTGTGGGAAAGATTGAGGGCATTAGGAAAAGGGGGCGACAGAGGATGAGATGGTTGGATGGCATCACTGACTCAATGGACATGGTAGTGAAGGACAGGGAAGACTGGCATGCTGCAGTCCATGGGGCTGCAGAGAGTTGGGCACAATTGAGCAATTGAACAACATTGTGAAATAGTTCCACAAAAATATTCCACTTTCATTCTTTATAATATTTAAATATCCTATCTTTCACAAATGATTTCCCTGGAAATCAAAGACCAGCTTTCCTGAGGGGTCTCTCTTTCTGGGTCTATATGTGTTTATGAATGTCCATGTGTGTCTGTGTGTGTATGTTGTGCGTGTGGTTTTTCTTGTTCCTAGGGTGAACACCTTGATTAGGAGGCTATAATAAAGAGCCCAACCCCCTCTTCTCCTGGCCAAATTTGCCTTAAGAGCATAAAAAAGCTCACTTCTTTGATTTGGTAAACTAGAAATAATTGGTATAAATTAAATACAATAAAACAGTCACACGAGAGCAAGAAATGGATTCATTTAAAAGAAGTAGGTTGAAACATGAGGTCAGAATTCATGTCCACTAGCAGGGACAGCCACCTAGAAGTCAAGTGGCAGAGGGAAGTCATTCGGAGCAGAGACAGGTAAATGATTTTTGGTCTTCTCATGTTCTATGAAGATAATGTTATTACAACATTAAAATACTTGAAATTTTTTATCTTAAAAATTTCAAAATAGACCCAAAAGTCAAGAGCATAATGTAGCACCCACCTAGCTTCAACTCCCATCAACAACTTCTGCTATTTCCTCATCTCCCCTTTTCTCTGGAGCATTTTAAAACAAGTTCTAGAACTGATGTCCTCCACCTGTAAATACTTCGGGGCAGGGCGGGGGCCAGTATTTATATCCAAACAGGCATTTTCTACGTAATCATTTAACAATAGACTTTCTAAGCGGGGAAGCTCTCAAGATCCAAACCAGTCAATCCTAAAGGAAATCAATCCTGACTATCCATTGGAAGGACTGATGCTCAAGCTGAAGCTCCAATCCTTTGGTCACCTGATGTGAAGATATGTCTCACTGGAGAAGATCCTGATTGTGGGAAAGATTGAGGGCATTAGGAAAAGGGGGCGACAGAGGATGAGATGGTTGGATGGCATCACTGACTCAATGGACATGGTAGTGAAGGACAGGGAAGACTGGCATGCTGCAGTCCATGGGGCTGCAGAGAGTTGGGCACAATTGAGCAATTGAACAACATTGTGAAATAGTTCCACAAAAATATTCCACTTTCATTCTTTATAATATTTAAATATCCTATCTTTCACAAATGATTTCCCTGGAAATCAAAGACCAGCTTTCCTGAGGGGTCTCTCTTTCTGGGTCTATATGTGTTTATGAATGTCCATGTGTGTCTGTGTGTGTATGTTGTGCGTGTGGTTTTTCTTGTTCCTAGGGTGAACACCTTGATTAGGAGGCTATAATAAAGAGCCCAACCCCCTCTTCTCCTGGCCAAATTTGCCTTAAGAGCATAAAAAAGCTCACTTCTTTGATTTGGTAAACTAGAAATAATTGGTATAAATTAAATACAATAAAACAGTCACACGAGAGCAAGAAATGGATTCATTTAAAAGAAGTAGGTTGAAACATGAGGTCAGAATTCATGTCCACTAGCAGGGACAGCCACCTAGAAGTCAAGTGGCAGAGGGAAGTCATTCGGAGCAGAGACAGGTAAATGATTTTTGGTCTTCTCATGTTCTATGAAGATAATGTTATTACAACATTAAAATACTTGAAATTTTTTATCTTAAAAATTTCAAAATAGACCCAAAAGTCAAGAGCATAATGTAGCACCCACCTAGCTTCAACTCCCATCAACAACTTCTGCTATTTCCTCATCTCCCCTTTTCTCTGGAGCATTTTAAAACAAGTTCTAGAACTGATGTCCTCCACCTGTAAATACTTCGGGGCAGGGCGGGGGCCAGTATTTATATCCAAACAGGCATTTTCTACATAATCACACTTTAACAATAATCCCTCTATTTAAAATGTTAGGAAAACTATTCCTCATACTCCCATCACTATTCAATACTTATTGACTAATTTGGCTATACCAGATCTGAGCTGCAGCACACAGGATCTCCGATCATCATGGTGGTATGCAGGATCTTTAGTTACAGCATGCCGGATATTTTAGTGACAGCATGTGGAATCTGTGGCATATGAAGTCTTACTTTCAGCATGTGGGATCTACTTCCCTGACTGAATCTAAGTCCAATGCATTGACAGTGTGGCGTCTTAGCCACTGGATCACCAGGGAAGTCCCCACCACTCTTCAAACCACTGGCATCCCACTTCTCTTCCATTTATGCAGGAAGTGTACAAGGCCTATTTCCAAGTACAGAAATTCTCTCTTCTATTTCTTCCCTCTCTTAACCTTTTATCATGTTCAGTTCTAGGTAGCCCCACTATTTTAACCACTGCAGTTGGTTGGGTTTCATATACCATTACTCAGTCATAGAAAGGAATGAAAT
This sequence comes from Tragulus kanchil, assembly GCA_022376925.1. NCBI lineage: Eukaryota > Metazoa > Chordata > Mammalia > Artiodactyla > Tragulidae > Tragulus > Tragulus kanchil. The sequence goes on along the minus strand of JAIOJX010000023.1, from coordinate 88,384,438 downwards.
TGAGTCAGTTGCAGTGATGTGGATGAATCTAGAGTCTGTCATATAAAGCAACCAGAGAAAAATTTAAAACGAGAAATACATTGTCTATTAATGCATATATAAGGAATCTACAAAAATGATGCTGATGAACATATTTGCAGGGTAGAAACAGAGGCACAGATGTAGAGGATGGACTTGTGGACACAGGGATGGGGGAAGGCGAGGGGGTAACAAATTGAGAGGGTAGTGTTAACAATATATTCCGGTTAAGCTAGCGGAAGCTACTATAGCACAGGGAGCTCATTCGGGGCAGAGACAGGGGTAAATGATTTTTGGTCTTCTCATGTTCTATGAAGATAATGTTATTACAACATTAAAATACTTGAAATTTTTTATCTTAAAAATTTCAAAATAGACCCAAAAGTCAAGAGCATAATGTAGCACCCACCTAGCTTCAACTCCCATCAACAACTTCTGCTATTTCCTCATCTCCCCTTTTCTCTGGAGCATTTTAAAACAAGTTCTAGAACTGATGTCCTCCACCTGTAAATACTTCGGGGCAGGGCGGGGGCCAGTATTTATATCCAAACAGGCATTTTCTACATAATCACACTTTAACAATAATCCCTCTATTTAAAATGTTAGGAAAACTATTCCTCATACTCCCATCACTATTCAATACTTATTGACTAATTTGGCTATACCAGATCTGAGCTGCAGCACACAGGATCTCCGATCATCATGGTGGTATGCAGGATCTTTAGTTACAGCATGCCGGATATTTTAGTGACAGCATGTGGAATCTGTGGCATATGAAGTCTTACTTTCAGCATGTGGGATCTACTTCCCTGACTGAATCTAAGTCCAATGCATTGACAGTGTGGCGTCTTAGCCACTGGATCACCAGGGAAGTCCCCACCACTCTTCAAACCACTGGCATCCCACTTCTCTTCCATTTATGCAGGAAGTGTACAAGGCCTATTTCCAAGTACAGAAATTCTCTCTTCTATTTCTTCCCTCTCTTAACCTTTTATCATGTTCAGTTCTAGGTAGCCCCACTATTTTAACCACTGCAGTTGGTTGGGTTTCATATACCATTACTCAGTCATAGAAAGGAATGAAATTGAGTCAGTTGCAGTGATGTGGATGAATCTAGAGTCTGTCATATAAAGCAACCAGAGAAAAATTTAAAACGAGAAATACATTGTCTATTAATGCATATATAAGGAATCTACAAAAATGATGCTGATGAACATATTTGCAGGGTAGAAACAGAGGCACAGATGTAGAGGATGGACTTGTGGACACAGGGATGGGGGAAGGCGAGGGGGTAACAAATTGAGAGGGTAGTGTTAACAATATATTCTACCATGTATAAGTTAGGTAGCTAGCGGGAAGCTACTATATAGCACAGGGAGCTCAGCTTGGGGCTCTGTGATGATCTAGGGGGATGGTATGAGAGGATGGGAGGGAGACTCAAGATGGAAAGGATACATGTATACATATGGTTTATTCATATCGCTGTAACTCATGTATAACTGAATCCCCTTACTGTGCACCTAAAACACTGTAAGTCAACTATACTTCAATGATATATATATATCTTAAGAAAAAAAATGTGATCAAATGGATTTATTCCCAGAATGCAAAGATGATTCTGCATATGAAAAATCAACCAATATAATCTACCACATTAACAGAATGAACAGAAAAAAGAAAACACATGTGATCATCTCAATTGATGAAGAGTACCTTTTGACAAAATTTGATACCCTTTCATGATGAAAACACTCAACAAATTAGGATAGAAGGGAACTTCCTCAACATGATAAAGGTGATACATGAAAAAACCCATAGTGAGCATCACATTTGATAAAAGACTAAAAAGCTCTACTGCCAAGAGCAGGAACAGACAAGGATTATTCCTGCTTTTCCTACTTCTTTTCAGCACTATACTGGAAGTTCTTGCCAGAGTACTTAGGCAAGAAAAAGAAATAAAAGGTATCCAAATTGGAAAGGAAAAAGTAAAACTATCTTTGTCCATATCTTATGTGTGTTAAGTCTTGCTCAGCTGCGTCCAGCTCTTTGTGACCCCACAGACCAGGCTTCTCTGCTCATGGGATTCTCCCCAGGTAAGAATACTGGAGTGGAAAAAAAAAAAAAGAATACTGGAATGGGTTGCCATTTCCTTCTCCAGAGGATCTTCCTGACCCAGGGGTCAAACCTGGGTCTCCTGCGTTGGCAGGATTCTTTACCATCTGAGTCACCAGGGAAGCCTGATCTGATATGTAGAAAATCGTAAAAATTCTACACCAAACAAATCCAAAAACCTATTAGTACTAATAAGCATATTCATGTAGGATACAAAATCAACACATAGAAATCAACTACATTTCTATACACTAACAATGAACAATGTGAAAAAATACTTAGAAATTAACTTAACCAAGGAGGCAAAAGACTTGTGAACTGAAAATTATAAAACACCACTAAAAGAAATTAAATAAGACATAAATATGAAAAGATACTCTGTGTTTATGGACTGGAAGACAATATTGTTAGGAAGATGTCAATATTGCTCAAAGCATTCTGCAGATGCAATACAATCCCTATCAAAATCTCATTTTTTTTTTTTTTGCAGGAAGTTTTTTTTTTTTTTTTTAAGATTTATTTATTTATTTATTTTTGGGCGGGGGTAGGGTTGGGGAAGGAGGGGAGCGGGCGGGCCACCTCTATTGGTCTTGCATTTCTCTATTTTCATCCGTCTTTGTTGGCTCCTGTGGGCCTCCCATCGCGGTGGCGTCTGTCGTTGCAGAGCGCCGGCTCTGGGCGCATGCGCTCCAGAGCTCCGGCTTGGTAATTGGACACATGGGTCCAGCCGCTCCACGGCACGTGGGATCTTCCCAGGCCAGGGATCGAACCGGCGCCCCTTGCACTGCAAGGCGGTGTCCTTACCCACTGGACCACCAGGGGAAGCCCTTGCAGGAAGTTTTTAAAAATGTTTAAACTCATATGGAATTTCAAGGGATCCCAAATAACCAAAGCATTTTGAAAATGAACAAAGTTGGAGGATTCACACTTTCCTATTTCAAAACTTCAAACCTACTGTAACCAAAATAGTGTAATATTGGCATAAAGATATATATACAAACTAATAGGAAATAAATTCCAGAAATAACCCTTTGCATATAAGGTTGATTTTGGACATGGGTGCCAAGACTAACAGAGAAAGGAAAGTCTTTTCAACAAATGGCACTGAAACACTATAGTGGTATACAATACAACGTATGTCTGAACCCCTAAAGCTTGGCGTAGAGAAGTTTATCAAATGAATGGCATTTGGGTCAAAGACTCATCCTGTGTTACAGAATATGAGCATGTGAGGGACGCCATGCCATTTACTCTGCTCTCAGCTGAGTACACCTAGGCAGGCTGGCAGCTAACAGGAAATGGCTTTCTCCTTGGTCTACAACCAGATAACTCGAGGCAGATAGAGGAGAAATAAGCATATTCATGTAGGATACAAAATCAACACATAGAAATCAACTACATTTCTATACACTAACAATGAACAATGTGAAAAAATACTTAGAAATTAACTTAACCAAGGAGGCAAAAGACTTGTGAACTGAAAATTATAAAACACCACTAAAAGAAATTAAATAAGACATAAATATGAAAAGATACTCTGTGTTTATGGACTGGAAGACAATATTGTTAGGAAGATGTCAATATTGCTCAAAGCATTCTGCAGATGCAATACAATCCCTATCAAAATCTCATTTTTTTTTTTTTGCAGGAAGTTTTTTTTTTTTTTTTTAAGATTTATTTATTTATTTATTTTTGGGCGGGGGTAGGGTTGGGGAAGGAGGGGAGCGGGCGGGCCACCTCTATTGGTCTTGCATTTCTCTATTTTCATCCGTCTTTGTTGGCTCCTGTGGGCCTCCCATCGCGGTGGCGTCTGTCGTTGCAGAGCGCCGGCTCTGGGCGCATGCGCTCCAGAGCTCCGGCTTGGTAATTGGACACATGGGTCCAGCCGCTCCACGGCACGTGGGATCTTCCCAGGCCAGGGATCGAACCGGCGCCCCTTGCACTGCAAGGCGGTGTCCTTACCCACTGGACCACCAGGGAAGCCCTTGCAGGAATTTTTTAAAAAATGTTTAAACTCATATGGAATTTCAAGGGATCCCAAATAACCAAAGCATTTTGAAAATGAACAAAGTTGGAGGATTCACACTTTCCTATTTCAAAACTTCAAACCTACTGTAACCAAAATAGTGTAATATTGGCATAAAGATATATATACAAACTAATAGGAAATAAATTCCAGAAATAACCCTTTGCATATAAGGTTGATTTTGGACATGGGTGCCAAGACTAACAGAGAAAGGAAAGTCTTTTCAACAAATGGCACTGAAACACTATAGTGGTATACAATACAACGTATGTCTGAACCCCTAAAGCTTGGCGTAGAGAAGTTTATCAAATGAATGGCATTTGGGTCAAAGACTCATCCTGTGTTACAGAATATGAGCATGTGAGGGACGCCATGCCATTTACTCTGCTCTCAGCTGAGTACACCTAGGCAGGCTGGCAGCTAACAGGAAATGGCTTTCTCCTTGGTCTACAACCAGATAACTCCAGAAAGGAGACAGGATTCTAGGAGGAGAAAGGGCTTGGGTGGGCATACAGAGCTCCTGAGCAAAGAGCAAAAATGGGAATTTCAAGGCTACCAAAGTGGCCACATCTGGGCCAGGTCCTAGCCTGGATACCTGTGTGCATGAGCATCCTGCCTTGGATGGGAGGAGTGGCAGATCTTGAACATTTGCTTATGGAGGCAGAGCAGGTTTCTCAAAGGATATCATTCCCCTTTGTCCCAGGGCTAAGGGTGACCCAGTCATTCTTGGGGGTTGGGGGAACCACAGGTATTCCCTGGCATCTCAGTCTGCCAAAACTGCCTGCATTCTCCCGTCTTCCATCCTGGCAGGGGCATATAGAGTCCAGGGAGGGGGTATGATAAGGACAGTCTGCTCTCTTCTGAGCCCTGAATTCCTGCAGGACCCTCACTGAGCCCCTGGTGTGTGGGTCAGAAGACTTTTAAGACTTGGTCAAGATCCCTGGCTCGTGGAGATGACATTCCAGAAGGCAAAGCTGCAAAAGTGAATAAACACAACATACAGGATGCCATGGAAGAAGATAAAGCCAGGAAGGGGCGCAAGCCAGGAGGGCAAAAGTTCCACTCTTCAGACTGGTCAGGGTTGGGGGTGTGGGTAGCGGCTATAATTAGGCTTTGCCTCTGGGGTGGGCTGTGATCTGAAGGTTTGTGCCCCACCAAATTCACACATTAAGTCCCAACCCCCAAGGTGATGGTGTTAGGATGTTGAGGCCTTAGGAGGTGATTGGATCACAAGGGTGGAGCCCCCATGATGACATGTGACCTTATAAAAGAGACCCCAGAGAGCTCCCTCACCCTTTCTGCCATGTAAGGACACAGTGAGAGAAGAGGAGGTGGACTCTCACCAGACACCGAATCTACTGACACCAAGATCTTGGGCTTCCAGCACCTTGAGAAATAAGTTATCTTTTGCTTATAAAACCTCCCGACTATGACATCGTTACAGCAGCCTGAATGTACTAAAAGAAAGAGTTCTGAGCCAAGGAGGTGGGATTTGCCTTGGGTCTAAGGGTATTTTTCTGCTGAGAGAAACAGAGTGAGGGCGTTGAGGAAAGGCCCGGGGGAAGAGTACTACAATAGCCCAGGTGGTAGGCAATGGGTTTCAACTCACAGAGCGGACAGTCAGGACAGCAGCAGGCCAAGGATAGGTCTGGGTCTGTCATTTGCTCAGAGATGGACAAATCAGATGAAGGATGTAGAAAGTCAAAGGAGACACTAAGTATTTTGCCCTGAGCCTCTCTTTGCATTTGTAAAACACAGAGTGTAATCCCCATATCCTGGGGTGTTGGGAGGATATGGAGGTAAAGTAAGTGGCAATGCTGGAGACCCAGTTGGAGCCCAGGAAGCAGTGGACCTGCTTCTCTTATCTTGGCCAATCCCTACTCCAGCAGCCTGACTGGCCACTTGCTGTGCACCTTCTGGGTCTCCAGTCTGGTGTCACTTGTCTTTCTTTAATTTTTGGCCTCTTTCTTTTGATTGATTTGCCTTTTTTCCTTATCTTTACTGAGCCCCTGGTGTGTGGGTCAGAAGACTTTTAAGACTTGGTCAAGATCCCTGGCTCGTGGAGATGACATTCCAGAAGGCAAAGCTGCAAAAGTGAATAAACACAACATACAGGATGCCATGGAAGAAGATAAAGCCAGGAAGGGGCGCAAGCCAGGAGGGCAAAAGTTCCACTCTTCAGACTGGTCAGGGTTGGGGGTGTGGGTAGCGGCTATAATTAGGCTTTGCCTCTGGGGTGGGCTGTGATCTGAAGGTTTGTGCCCCACCAAATTCACACATTAAGTCCCAACCCCCAAGGTGATGGTGTTAGGATGTTGAGGCCTTAGGAGGTGATTGGATCACAAGGGTGGAGCCCCCATGATGACATGTGACCTTATAAAAGAGACCCCAGAGAGCTCCCTCACCCTTTCTGCCATGTAAGGACACAGTGAGAGAAGAGGAGGTGGACTCTCACCAGACACCGAATCTACTGACACCAAGATCTTGGGCTTCCAGCACCTTGAGAAATAAGTTATCTTTTGCTTATAAAACCTCCCGACTATGACATCGTTACAGCAGCCTGAATGTACTAAAAGAAAGAGTTCTGAGCCAAGGAGGTGGGATTTGCCTTGGGTCTAAGGGTATTTTTCTGCTGAGAGAAACAGAGTGAGGGCGTTGAGGAAAGGCCCGGGGGAAGAGTACTACAATAGCCCAGGTGGTAGGCAATGGGTTTCAACTCACAGAGCGGACAGTCAGGACAGCAGCAGGCCAAGGATAGGTCTGGGTCTGTCATTTGCTCAGAGATGGACAAATCAGATGAAGGATGTAGAAAGTCAAAGGAGACACTAAGTATTTTGCCCTGAGCCTCTCTTTGCATTTGTAAAACACAGAGTGTAATCCCCATATCCTGGGGTGTTGGGAGGATATGGAGGTAAAGTAAGTGGCAATGCTGGAGACCCAGTTGGAGCCCAGGAAGCAGTGGACCTGCTTCTCTTATCTTGGCCAATCCCCTACTCCAGCAGCCTGACTGGCCACTTGCTGTGCACCTTCTGGGTCTCCAGTCTGGTGTCACTTGTCTTTCTTTAATTTTTGGCCTCTTTCTTTTTGATTGATTTTTGTATCCATTTGTTTTTCATCCATGTTTATTCTTTGGCCTGTATGGGCCTCCCATCACAGTGGCCTCTCTCGTTGCAGACTGCCGGCTCTGGGCGCACATGCTCCAGAGCATTGACTCGCAATTGGACACACTGGTCTAGCTGCTTTCGCGGCACATGGGATCTTCCTGGGCCAGAGATTGAACTGGTGCCCCTTGCACTGCAAGGTGGACTCTTTACCCACTGGACCACCAGGGAAGCCCCTAGTATCCCCTTTTCATGGAATCTTTTTCTGATGCCTATCCCCCCAACACTGTCATATCATGGCTCCCTCCAGGGACAGGACTTTTGTCCCCAACACCTATAAGAGTCTTTGCCTGCCCCCTTCCACAGACACCCAGTCTCTAAGTTCTAAACTGTTGTCAATGTCTGCACCAGATTCCCACCACCTTTTCTCCTGTCCCTCCTCAGGCCAGCCTCATATGAAGGTGTGGATTTGGGTAGGGGTTTGGAGTTTGGACAGTGTGGGTCAGAAGGGACCACCAATTCTCAGAGCATCAGTCCTTCCTCTTATGTCAACCTCACTCAAACAAGGCTTGGTCCTTCACACTTCCTTTCAACCTAGCATCTCCCCCACTTACACTGAATGGTGAGCCCAGGCCTTAGGGCTTCCCAGGACTTGGAACTCTCAGTGCTAAGACCAGGACAGATTGGCTGATTGGGCATCATACTCCTACTGTGGCTGAACAACTTTTTAATTTCACAAGTAATTTCACAACACAATCGCCCCAGACAAATAAATCATTAAACCACTAAAAGCAATCAGGGCTCCTTAGAGAAATGGTTGATTCCAGGTCTGGGACACAGCGAGTACAAGATGATCCTGGAACAACTTTGCTAGAATCTAAGAAAATTCTCAAAATCATGACGTGCTGAAAGGATACAGAGTCAGCTAATGAGCTCCCACTGGCCACATCTGCCACATCTGAGCATCTAAGTGAATATGGAGAGTAATGTATTATAACTCATTTGTACTTGCTGTGCACCTTCTGGGTCTCCAGTCTGGTGTCACTTGTCTTTCTTTAATTTTTGGCCTCTTTCTTTTTGATTGATTTTTGTATCCATTTGTTTTTCATCCATGTTTATTCTTTGGCCTGTATGGGCCTCCCATCACAGTGGCCTCTCTCGTTGCAGACTGCCGGCTCTGGGCGCACATGCTCCAGAGCATTGACTCGCAATTGGACACACTGGTCTAGCTGCTTTCGCGGCACATGGGATCTTCCTGGGCCAGAGATTGAACTGGTGCCCCTTGCACTGCAAGGTGGACTCTTTACCCACTGGACCACCAGGGAAGCCCTAGTATCCCCTTTTCATGGAATCTTTTTCTGATGCCTATCCCCCCAACACTGTCATATCATGGCTCCCTCCAGGGACAGGACTTTTGTCCCCAACACCTATAAGAGTCTTTGCCTGCCCCCTTCCACAGACACCCAGTCTCTAAGTTCTAAACTGTTGTCAATGTCTGCACCAGATTCCCACCACCTTTTCTCCTGTCCCTCCTCAGGCCAGCCTCATATGAAGGTGTGGATTTGGGTAGGGGTTTGGAGTTTGGACAGTGTGGGTCAGAAGGGACCACCAATTCTCAGAGCATCAGTCCTTCCTCTTATGTCAACCTCACTCAAACAAGGCTTGGTCCTTCACACTTCCTTTCAACCTAGCATCTCCCCCACTTACACTGAATGGTGAGCCCAGGCCTTAGGGCTTCCCAGGACTTGGAACTCTCAGTGCTAAGACCAGGACAGATTGGCTGATTGGGCATCATACTCCTACTGTGGCTGAACAACTTTTTAATTTCACAAGTAATTTCACAACACAATCGCCCCAGACAAATAAATCATTAAACCACTAAAAGCAATCAGGGCTCCTTAGAGAAATGGTTGATTCCAGGTCTGGGACACAGCGAGTACAAGATGATCCTGGAACAACTTTGCTAGAATCTAAGAAAATTCTCAAAATCATGACGTGCTGAAAGGATACAGAGTCAGCTAATGAGCTCCCACTGGCCACATCTGCCACATCTGAGCATCTAAGTGAATATGGAGAGTAATGTATTATAACTCATTAAGTAAAATAAGAATCCAGACCACTAACGAATGGAATATCTGTAAGGTCTGGTCCCGAGGCTCCTTTCCCCCACTTCCTACCTCCCTGACACAAGAAAGACCTTGACTAGAAGGCCCCTCACGCCAGATTGAACAAGGCCAATGAAAAACAGTCATGACATCAACGGAGGACCACCCTGCCCCCGCCAAAAGTTCTCACTGGACAAAGGAAAGATAAAACTGCCCAATTTGCGAACGCCCCAACACCTGGCCTCAACCAATCAGGTTGACGGTGCCCCAACCTGGCCAGGGGCTCTGCTGACCACGTCACCTTATCTATAAAGGGGGTCCTCCCAGTCTTTGCGTGCGCTTTCCCTCACTCCCTCTCTCCTCTCCTCCCCGTGAGGGATGCCCGAGAGCGCCCGTCCAATAAAGCCTGCTCTGCCTCACCAATTCCGATCCTCCTCTCTCATTTTAAAACACCCGGCAGGGACCAACCTTACAATATCTTCCCTAGAGTACAAAGTTAGTAAGTGGAGAAGGGATGATGGAAATAGAATATTCTGGCAATAATTCCTTTAGGCAAGAAATGGCAATGAAAACTAGTGAGTTAAAACTTTGAGGAGCCCATATAACTTAGTAACTAAAACAAACAAACACACACAATTAAAACATGGGCTGGAAACCTAAATAGACATTTTTCCAAGAAAGAGGTGTATGGCTAACAGGCACATGAAAAGATGCCCAACAGTGCTAATTACCAGAGAAATGCAAATCAAAACCATAATAAGCTATCATTGCACACTTGTAAGAATGGGCTTCCCAGGTGGCGCTAATGGTAAAAAAAACACCTGCCAATACAGGTTTGATCCCTGGGTCAGGGAAGATCCCCCGGAGGAGGGCATGGGCAGCCCATTCCAGTACTGTTGCCTAGAGAATTCCATGGACACAGGAGCCTGGCAGGCTACAGTCCATAGGGTCACCAAGAATCGCTATCATCAAAAGAGCACAAACAACAAATGTTGGCAAACATGAAGAGAAAAGAGAACACTTATATACTGTTGGTGGGAATATAAACTGGTGTAGACATTGTGGAAAACAGTATGGAGGTTCCTAAATAAATAAATAAATAAAAAGAACTACTATATGATCCATCAATTCCATTCCTAGGTATATATCTGAAGAAAATGAAAACACTAATTCAAAAAGATACAATTTATCCCAATGTCCATAGCAGCATTATTTACAGTAGTCAAGATATGGAAAGGATCCAACTGTCAAACAACAGATAAATGGATAAAGACTGTGTTGTATTAACTACTACTCAGTCATTAAAATATATATATATATTGCGTTATCTGGGCTCCCCTGATGGCTCAGTGGCAAAGCATCCGCCTGCCAATGCAGGCGATGCAAGTTCCATTCCTGATCTGGGAAGTCTTACATGATGTGGAGCAACTAAGCCCGTGTACAACTACTAAGCCTGTGCTCTAGAGCCTAGGAGCTGCAACTGCTGAGCCCACGTGCTGCAACTACTGAAGATTGCATGCCTAGCCTGTGCTCCACAAGAAAAGAAGCCACCACGATGAGAAGTCCACCCACTGCAACTAGAGAGTAGCCCCCGCTCGCTGCAACTAGAGAAAAGCCCACACAGCAACAAAGATCAGCACAGACAAAAATAAACAATAAAATTTCTTTTTTAAAAATGTTGCCATCTGCAATAACATAGACGGGCCTAAAAGATAGCATGCTAAGTGAAATGACACAAAGACAAATATCGTATTACGTTCAACTTTTATAACTAAAAAATAAAACAAACTAGTGAACATAAAACATACTCACAGATACACAGAACAAACTAGTGGTTACCAGTGGGGAGAAGGAGGTGGGGAGGGACAGGATAGGGGTAAGGGATGAAGAAGTGCAATACACTATGTATGAAATAAAGCTACACCATATTATAGCGCACAAAGAATACATCCAATATCGTATAACTATAATGGAGGATACTCTTTAAAAATTGTGAATCACTATTGTGAACACCTGAAACTCAGGTAAATAAAGTTTACCATAACAAAATCTTAAGAAGCTTGAGGAGTGACGGAATATTTGCAAAGTGTAAATTGTCTTCTCATAGGATAGTGATTACCAATGGCGTGCCCAGCAGCATCTAGGCGATGTCTCCTGACAGGGTTCTCTGAAAATGTAGCACCACCTCGTGATAATCCAGCCAAAGTGCATAACCTAATAGATCTAACCGTGAGGGGATGCATCCGTGTGCACATCTCTAACCTGTACACCTCAGAAAGGTCAAGGTCATGAACACAGAGAATGTCTCCCAGACTGAGGGAAAGTAAAGACACCTGTCATTTGAGATGACCCAGGGCCAGGTCCTGGACTGGAATCATGCTACAAATGCAACGCAGGGGCGCGATCCGTGTCGACGGTCCTGAATCGGATGACTGTCGGGCAAATGGAAATGCCTAAGTCTTAGGAAACACGCACGACGCATTTCATATTTAGCTGGAAGGAAGGCGCCTCTTCTGCTAGTGGTCTGTCTGTTTCTCCCGCTAGGTAAGAGTGGGCGAGGCCTGAACCAGCAGGTAAGTCCTCACCGCCACCCCGGCAGTTCCCCCGACGCTTCGGGCGCTCCACCTCGGGTGTGGTTCAATACCGTCAACACGCTCCACCATTCCTTGCCCAGCGCAGTGCGCACTCTCCGCAGATACCCACCGCCCTACCAAACCCCAGCCTCGAAGGACCGGGGGCAGACACCGGAAAACACCAGTTTCCGGCTCCTGGACGGCCAATCACGGGCGGGGGCGGGAGGGCGTGGGAACTACGGACCTTGTAGTCAACGAGAGGACGGGGACTACAGCCCCACAATGCTCCGCTAGACGGCGGCGGAGGCTGCGGAATTGAAAGGCCTCTACGGAGCGTGGGCCAATCTGGTGGGGAGAAGGAGGTGGGGAGGGACAGGATAGGGTAAGGGATGAAGAAGTGCAATACACTATGTATGAAATAAAGCTACACCGTATTATAGCGCACAAAGAATACATCCAATATCGTATAACTATAATGGAGGATACTCTTTAAAAATTGTGAATCACTATTGTGAACACCTGAAACTCAGGTAAATAAAGTTTACCATAACAAAATCTTAAGAAGCTTGAGGAGTGACGGAATATTTGCAAAGTGTAAATTGTCTTCTCATAGGATAGTGATTACCAATGGCGTGCCCAGCAGCATCTAGGCGATGTCTCCTGACAGGGTTCTCTGAAAATGTAGCACCACCTCGTGATAATCCAGCCAAAGTGCATAACCTAATAGATCTAACCGTGAGGGGATGCATCCGTGTGCACATCTCTAACCTGTACACCTCAGAAAGGTCAAGGTCATGAACACAGAGAATGTCTCCCAGACTGAGGGAAAGTAAAGACACCTGTCATTTGAGATGACCCAGGGCCAGGTCCTGGACTGGAATCATGCTACAAATGCAACGCAGGGGCGCGATCCGTGTCGACGGTCCTGAATCGGATGACTGTCGGGCAAATGGAAATGCCTAAGTCTTAGGAAACACGCACGACGCATTTCATATTTAGCTGGAAGGAAGGCGCCTCTTCTGCTAGTGGTCTGTCTGTTTCTCCCGCTAGGTAAGAGTGGGCGAGGCCTGAACCAGCAGGTAAGTCCTCACCGCCACCCCGGCAGTTCCCCCGACGCTTCGGGCGCTCCACCTCGGGTGTGGTTCAATACCGTCAACACGCTCCACCATTCCTTGCCCAGCGCAGTGCGCACTCTCCGCAGATACCCACCGCCCTACCAAACCCCAGCCTCGAAGGACCGGGGGCAGACACCGGAAAACACCAGTTTCCGGCTCCTGGACGGCCAATCACGGGCGGGGGCGGGAGGGCGTGGGGAACTACGGACCTTGTAGTCAACGAGAGGACGGGGACTACAGCCCCCACAATGCTCCGCTAGACGGCGGCGGAGGCTGCGGAATTGAAAGGGGCCTCTACGGAGCGTGGGCCAATCACAGGCTGGGAAATATGGGCGCGGAGTACGACAGGCCTTGTAGTTGCCGCAGGCGGGACTATGGCCCCCACAGTGCCCCGCGCGACCGCGAGCTCACTGCGGCTGCGCGGCGGCGGCGACGGCGGCGGCGGCGGCGTCGGCGGCTGCAGCCGGGTTGCCGTCGGGCGGGGCGGCGGAGGCGGCAGTGGACGGGAATCTGGTGTGAGCCTCCGGCCGAACGAGTGGCGCGACTCGGACTGTGGCCACCATGTCCGCGCCGTCCGAGGAAGAAGAGTACGCGCGGCTCGTGATGGAGGCGCAGCCGGAGTGGCTGCGCGCGGAGGTGAAGCGGCTGTCGCACGAGCTGGCCGAGACCACGCGCGAGAAGATCCAGGCGGCCGAGTACGGACTGGCAGTCCTCGAGGAGAAGCACCAACTCAAATTGCAGTTCGAAGAGCTCGAGGTGGACTATGAGGCCATCCGCAGCGAGATGGAGCAGCTCAAGGAGGTAAGGAGCTGAGCGCCCGGCGCCACGCCCTCCGCGCCCCCTCGCCGATTCCCACTCCGGCCCCGGGTCCCTCACTCCCGCCGACTGACCTCCGCGCCGACCCCAGAGCCGTCCTTTGACCCGGGCCAAGAAGGCGACCCTCGAGCCGGCCTCGGACTTAGGCCAGTCTGATCCCTGACCCCGAGTTAGGTCCAACGCCAGCCGACCCCTGACTCCAGGCCCATCAGAACAGCACCGGGGCACCCGGGGTCCGTGTGGCTGGCCGTCTCCGAGGCAGCCCTGCGGTGGGTGGCGACCCCTGATCTCTTTCCGCGCCAAGCGCAGGTGCCCCCACTCGTGTTCAATACCGTCAACACGCTCCACCATTCCTTGCCCAGCGCAGTGCGCACTCTCCGCAGATACCCACCGCCCTACCAAACCCCAGCCTCGAAGGACCGGGGGCAGACACCGGAAAACACCAGTTTCCGGCTCCTGGACGGCCAATCACGGGCGGGGGCGGGAGGGCGTGGGAACTACGGACCTTGTAGTCAACGAGAGGACGGGGACTACAGCCCCACAATGCTCCGCTAGACGGCGGCGGAGGCTGCGGAATTAAAAGGGGGCCTCTACGGAGCGTGGGCCAATCACAGGCTGGGAAATATGGGCGCGGAGTACGACAGGCCTTGTAGTTGCCGCAGGCGGGACTATGGCCCCCACAGTGCCCCGCGCGACCGCGAGCTCACTGCGGCTGCGCGGCGGCGGCGACGGCGGCGGCGACGGCGTCGGCGGCTGCAGCCGGGTTGCCGTCGGGCGGGGCGGCGGAGGCGGCAGTGGACGGGAATCTGGTGTGAGCCTCCGGCCGAACGAGTGGCGCGACTCGGACTGTGGCCACCATGTCCGCGCCGTCCGAGGAAGAAGAGTACGCGCGGCTCGTGATGGAGGCGCAGCCGGAGTGGCTGCGCGCGGAGGTGAAGCGGCTGTCGCACGAGCTGGCCGAGACCACGCGCGAGAAGATCCAGGCGGCCGAGTACGGACTGGCAGTCCTCGAGGAGAAGCACCAACTCAAATTGCAGTTCGAAGAGCTCGAGGTGGACTATGAGGCCATCCGCAGCGAGATGGAGCAGCTCAAGGAGGTAAGGAGCTGAGCGCCCGGCGCCACGCCCTCCGCGCCCCCTCGCCGATTCCCACTCCGGCCCCGGGTCCCTCACTCCCGCCGACTGACCTCCGCGCCGACCCCAGAGCCGTCCTTTGACCCGGGCCAAGAAGGCGACCCTCGAGCCGGCCTCGGACTTAGGCCAGTCTGATCCCTGACCCCGAGTTAGGTCCAACGCCAGCCGACCCCTGACTCCAGGCCCATCAGAACAGCACCGGGGCACCCGGGGTCCGTGTGGCTGGCCGTCTCCGAGGCAGCCCTGCGGTGGGTGGCGACCCCTGATTGTGGTGGGCGATGCGGGTTCTAAAAACCCTGGTCTCCGCGTCAGAGGCTGCCGTGGAGTCTTGTGGTCAGCCTTTCTGCTTCTGATGGCAGGTCTCGGGCACCGTGGGGTCTTCTGCTGTATCGGACCTTCCGAGTAGGGAGGATGGGGACGTGGGATGGATGCAGGTGACCGACTGGGAAACACCAAGCGTGTGTCTCCATCGTCTCCTGGTACATCATCACCTCCTTTTTCTGGGCGCAGCTGCCTTCAGCGGTTTTGGCCTCTTTAGTGAGCGCGGGAATGCCAGGACAGGGCCAGGTCGGGGACTTGACTTGCATGTGGCCATTACAGCCCCTCCCCATGCTCAGCTCTCTGATCACCCGGCTGGTTATTTCTCTGGGATACAGTGCTTCTCTCCATTTCCCGGCCTAGTTGCCCTCCCAGGCTCTTCCTCAAAGATGGGGGATGCACCTGTGGGTAATTGTCATTCATGAAGCCTTGCACCTCGATTTGTGTGGTTTTTACTTTGGAATGAACAGGTTGGACTACCAGGCTACCAAAGAATCTTGCAGTGAGAAAGCTGGTCAGTCCTTACCTGAAGATGCTTTTAAACGCCATTTCCTGTCTCAATCCTCTCTGACTCCCCAGCCATGTAGGGGTGGAGAGGGAGAAGTTGCTTTCTGGGTAGAACATCCAGATTTGGATCAGGTCTGGTCCCTTACTGGTGATGGGGCTGTGAGCCTGCCACATCTCACCCAGAAAGAGTTCGGCTGAGGTACATTTTAGAAGCCTGGCCAAAGTGTCAGATGTTTAGCCTGTCAGTGTCTGAGACAGTCTGCACGTTCCCTACCTGATTCTTCCCTTGTCCAGGTGGACTCTTGGTCATTTTCTGCTTCTCCGACTGCCGACCTTCCAGCAGCCCGCTGCCAGTGGCCTCAGGCAGGTCCTTGGAGTGCGTTGAGTCTCCATGCCTCACTAGGGAGACCAGTCAGGTCCCCTTTTGATAGTTAAAGGAGTTAACTCATTGTTTAGTTGCTCAGTCATGTCTGACTCTTTGCGATCCCGCAGACTGTAGCCTGCCAGGCCTCTCTGTCCATGGAGATTCTCCTGGCAAGAATACTGGAGTGGGTGGCCATGCCCTCCTCCAGGGAATCTTCCCAACCCAGGGTCGAACCAGGTTTCCCATATGGTGGGCGGATTCTTTACTGTCTGAGCCACAAGGGAAGCCCAAGAATACTGGAGTGGGTAGCCTGTCTCTTCTCCAGGAGATCTTCCCAAGCCAGGAATTGAACCAGGGTATCCTGCATTGCAGACCAGTTCTTTACCAGCTGAGCTACAAGGGAAACCATAGTTAATTCATGAAGGTACTTTAATCTGTGCTTGTGGAGCAAGTGCCCTGTTAGGAACTGTAGCAGACAGACAGGGTCCCCAGGGGAGGGTGTTGTAGCTCCTTCAGCTTGAGGCCTTGTATCTGTCAGCAGGTGTCGGTGCCACTTCCAAGCCTGCCTTATCTGGCACTAAATCTACAAGCATAGTGAGGCAGAATCACTCTGGCAAGAACCTCGTCTTGGTGTATGGGGTAGAGAGGCTGGGGCCTGGGGAATATGGAATGGGAACACCTTAGGTCATCCTCTCTACAGTTCAGAGGTGGGCCTGGCCTTCCTCTGGCCCTCCCCCTGAGTCTGTAGTGAGCCCCAGCTGGCAGCATACACAGTCCCCTTATGTGTTCACAAGCTCCAATTCAAATCTGCTGTATGAGCCGACCACAAGGGAGAGTTGTACATAGAACTAACTTTCCCGGCTCCGGGACCTTCCAGTTGTCCGTTCTTTACCATCACAAATATGTGACCAGTGCAAGAAGAATCTTGACTCAGTTTTGTGGAGTGTACCTGGAGGATGAATCCCCAGGGGAACCGGGAGAAAGTCTATCAGTCTTCACAGGTGTTCTTCAGGTGCCTGCTTGCATCTCATGTTACCACCTGGCTCCCACACAAACTGGCGAGGTGGTCTTAGACACATTGCCCCCTGTCCTGAACTTCAGTTTCTCTCATTGTAGGTGGGATAAGAACAGTTCAGCTGGGAGTCTCAGCAGAAGCTAGAGGAAGGTACGTCAAAGCCTTGGTAGATATTGCCAGAAGGCTCACACCAGTTTACTCAAAGCCATGTCAGCAAAGGCTTTTGTCAACCTCTCTAAATCTTTGTATTGTTATACTTAAAAGTATCAACTCTTAGTTTAAAAGAAATAAGATTTAGGGATTTCCCTGGTGGTCCAGTGGCTAAGACTCCTCACTGTCAGTGCAGGGAACCTGGGTTTGATCCCTGATCTCGGAACTAGGTCCCACATGCTGCTTCAGAAAGATCCAGGGCAGCTAAATAAATTAGAAATAATTAGAAAAAAAAATCAAAATTTAAAGGGACAATATCTGTTGAATCTTTTTTAAATTTTATTTTCTCCTGTAGAAAATGAGCCATCTTCATTCTTTTAAAGCTTTACTTCTTTTACTCAAGTGGATTTAGTTACTAACAAACTGTGGCACAAACTGTGTCTGTGTTCCTCTTCAGCATTTGTAGACGATATTGTCTTGAGGGAGGGAAGGTGGCTGGCCAATTCCAGGTGACCGGGTCTGTGACCAGACCTGAAGAGGGTCCTGTGCAGGGCCGGTGGCAGTGGGGCTGGTGGCCCTGCAGCCTTTCTCACTTGGTGAGTGTATGTGTGTCTATGTCCTGACGCCAGGGTGTCAGGGAGGAGGGGTACCCATTGGCCCATTTTGCCTAACCATTTTGCTAGTGGTTGAGCCTGTCCCAAGTTCCACTGGTGGGGAGGAGAATGAGACAAATTTTGGTTGGCCATGTGGGTTTCCATGGAGCCTCTTGCTCTGTGTCCTCAGCTGCAGTCTGAGGAGGGCAGGTGTGCTGGGCTGACAGTTCCTGCCCACAGGGCTCAAGTAGGGACTAGGAGTGGGGAGCCCTTGTCCATTGGGAATGTGAGGGCTGGAGGTCCTCAGGCCACTGGTGGGGGTCCTGGTCCAGTCTCAACCCCATCCTCGCTTGGCTCCCAGAGGGAGCAGGAAGACAAAGTCTGGACGTCCTGCTGGCTTCTGTGCCACCTCAGATGTCGTCTGTGCAGTGTACTCACATTCCAGGGAAGCCAGGGTGGAGTTAGGTAAGCTGCAGCCTATCACAGGCTGGGACCAGTGCCAGGCACACAGGAAATGCTTACTCAATAAGTGTGTGCTGGCTGGTATCATCAGCTCCTTCCTTTTTTCTACCTCACCCGAAGCTGAATCCCCGCCTGATGTCCCTGTAGCCACCTTGTCTCTGCTCTGTGCGGGGTCTGGAGTGGCCCCTGCATCTCTTAGAGGGTGGCCACCCTTGTCTCTGCTCGTGATCCTTTTGTATTGTTATACTTAAAAGTATCAACTCTTAGTTTAAAAGAAATAAGATTTAGGGATTTCCTGGTGGTCCAGTGGCTAAGACTCCTCACTGTCAGTGCAGGGAACCTGGGTTTGATCCTGATCTCGGAACTAGGTCCCACATGCTGCTTCAGAAAGATCCAGGGCAGCTAAATAAATTAGAAATAATTAGAAAAAAAAATCAAAATTTAAAGGGACAATATCTGTTGAATCTTTTTTAAATTTTATTTTCTCCTGTAGAAAATGAGCCATCTTCATTCTTTTAAAGCTTTACTTCTTTTACTCAAGTGGATTTAGTTACTAACAAACTGTGGCACAAACTGTGTCTGTGTTCCTCTTCAGCATTTGTAGACGATATTGTCTTGAGGGAGGGAAGGTGGCTGGCCAATTCCAGGTGACCGGGTCTGTGACCAGACCTGAAGAGGGTCCTGTGCAGGGCCGGTGGCAGTGGGGCTGGTGGCCCTGCAGCCTTTCTCACTTGGTGAGTGTATGTGTGTCTATGTCCTGATGCCAGGGTGTCAGGGAGGAGGGGTACCCATTGGCCCATTTTGCCTAACCATTTTGCTAGTGGTTGAGCCTGTCCCAAGTTCCACTGGTGGGGAGGAGAATGAGACAAATTTTGGTTGGCCATGTGGGTTTCCATGGAGCCTCTTGCTCTGTGTCCTCAGCTGCAGTCTGAGGAGGGCAGGTGTGCTGGGCTGACAGTTCCTGCCCACAGGGCTCAAGTAGGGACTAGGAGTGGGGAGCCCTTGTCCATTGGGAATGTGAGGGCTGGAGGTCCTCAGGCCACTGGTGGGGGTCCTGGTCCAGTCTCAACCCCATCCTCGCTTGGCTCCCAGAGGGAGCAGGAAGACAAAGTCTGGACGTCCTGCTGGCTTCTGTGCCACCTCAGATGTCGTCTGTGCAGTGTACTCACATTCCAGGGAAGCCAGGGTGGAGTTAGGTAAGCTGCAGCCTATCACAGGCTGGGACCAGTGCCAGGCACACAGGAAATGCTTACTCAATAAGTGTGTGCTGGCTGGTATCATCAGCTCCTTCCTTTTTTCTACCTCACCCGAAGCTGAATCCCCGCCTGATGTCCCTGTAGCCACCTTGTCTCTGCTCTGTGCGGGGTCTGGAGTGGCCCCCCTGCATCTCTTAGAGGGTGGCCTGAGCCTCTGGCCTGGCTCAGCCTGCACTGCTCCCCTGCTTCGTGGTTTCCTTTTCTACCCTCACCATCCTGGTCTCTTCCGAATCTTGGATCTTGGAAACCCTATCTGCCCTTCAAGGCCTGAATGCTCTAGGGAAACCCACCGGGGTATGCCTCTCACGCTGCAGGCTCAGCCGCTGCGTGAAGACCTGTGACAGAGCTGGTGGGAGCAGCTGTCTGTCTTCTTTGCTTCCTCATTCCCATCCCTCATGTATAATTCCTTACTCCAACGATGGGGAAACCAAGGTAGGGATGGGTGTGAGTGCGTGAGGAAGTAGCTCTGACTGAGTTGGAAGTGGTCCTTGGGCACCAGGTTCCTGTCAAAGTCTGAAGAAGTTCCAGCCGTGAGCCGGCTCACAGAGGAGGGTGGTGGGGGGGCTGCTGCTTGGGCCTCAGCCCCACTGGAGAGTGGCTCTCGCTGTAGCCTCCCCTGCCCCACCAACTCATGCAGTCCTCACAGTAGCCTTTGGGGTCACCACCCTATTATGTCTGTTATACTGCTGTGGAAACTGAGGCACAGAGAAGTTGACTTTCACTCAAAGCTGTGAGCCCAGGCAGCCTGTCCCCAAGAGAGTAGGCCCCTAGGGAGGAAGGAAGGTATAATTGAGGCCTCTGTGCAAGGCCCAACCTTCTCAAGTGTTTGTCTTAGGACAGAATAAGTCCTGATTTGGACTAAACCCCGTGAGGACTCTGCTCATCTGATCCCACCCTAGAACTTGAGCAGAAGGCCATGGGGGCTTGGGAGGCTCTGGGAGTTGGGTAGGCCTCAGGGCCAGCTATGTGGTAGTCTGCTGTTAGCAGGAAGAAACCCGATTTGAGGTGGAAGTTAAGTTCCAGGGAATCCTGGAAGTGCTGAGGTGGCCCTGCTCCCTGGGGCCTGACAGTGGGGAGAGGCGGCTACCAGCATCCAAAGGCAGTGACCACTTGTCCACTGTGGCTGCATTCCTGGGCGCACCCCTCCTTTTTGCCAGTAGAGCAGGTATCTGGTGTGGCATTGTGAAGCAACCTTGAGGGTTCTTCCACTTTTAACAACTCCTTAGACTCCCACGTCATCTGGCATTCTGTTTTCCTACAGGCCATGGGGAAGTGAGCAGCTGTGCACCTCATTATTCTTGGGGTGTGGCTTTGGACAGGTGTCTTCTTTTTCTTCCATCTGCCCTCCCCAAGGCCTGAATGCTCTAGAAACCCACGGGTATGCCTCTCACGCTGCAGGCTCAGCCTGCGTGAAGACCTGTGACAGAGCTGGTGGTAGCAGCTGTCTGTCTTCTTTGCTTCCTCATTCCCATACCTCATGTATAATTCCTTACTCCAACGATGGGGAAACCAAGGTAGGGATGGGTGTGAGTGCGTGAGGAAGTAGCTCTGACTGAGTTGGAAGTGGTCCTTGGGCACCAGGTTCCTGTCAAAGTCTGAAGAAGTTCCAGCCGTGAGCCGGCTCACAGAGGAGGGTGGTGGGGGGGCTGCTGCTTGGGCCTCAGCCCCACTGGAGAGTGGCTCTCGCTGTAGCCTCCCCTGCCCCACCAACTCATGCAGTCCTCACAGTAGCCTTTGGGGTCACCACCCTATTATGTCTGTTATACTGCTGTGGAAACTGAGGCACAGAGAAGTTGACTTTCACTCAAAGCTGTGAGCCCAGGCAGCCTGTCCCCAAGAGAGTAGGCCCCTAGGGAGGAAGGAAGGTATAATTGAGGCCTCTGTGCAAGGCCCAACCTTCTCAAGTGTTTGTCTTAGGACAGAATAAGTCCTGATTTGGACTAAACCCCGTGAGGACTCTGCTCATCTGATCCCACCCTAGAACTTGAGCAGAAGGCCATGGGGGCTTGGGAGGCTCTGGGAGTTGGGTAGGCCTCAGGGCCAGCTATGTGGTAGTCTGCTGTTAGCAGGAAGAAACCCGATTTGAGGTGGAAGTTAAGTTCCAGGGAATCCTGGAAGTGCTGAGGTGGCCCTGCTCCCTGGGGCCTGACAGTGGGGAGAGGCGGCTACCAGCATCCAAAGGCAGTGACCACTTGTCCACTGTGGCTGCATTCCTGGGCGCACCCCTCCTTTTTGCCAGTAGAGCAGGTATCTGGTGTGGCATTGTGAAGCAACCTTGAGGGTTCTTCCACTTTTAACAACTCCTTAGACTCCCACGTCATCTGGCATTCTGTTTTCCTACAGGCCATGGGGAAGTGAGCAGCTGTGCACCTCATTATTCTTGGGGTGTGGCTTTGGACAGGTGGATGGACACACTGTGAAGGAGCTGGGTTTTCATAGCTGGTGCAGGAGGGAGGCCACGCCTGAGAGTGGCACTGCCTGGGCTGGCGGGGAGGTGTTGCTTGTGCTGTCAAGGATGGTGGTTTCCACACTCTGGCTCCAGGGGGACACTGGCCCCTGCCTAGGCCCTCAGGAGCTGTGTGGCCCCAGAGGAATGGCTCGGCCCTCAGGCCAGTGTACCTGGGGCGCCTGGGCAGGTAGGGGCTGAGGCTCTCTGGGTTTGATCAGCTGGCTCAGAGAGAGCTGTGGCAAGGCAGACACAGACTCCTCTTCAGCCCTCCCCAATCAGGGAGCTCAACCCCTTCCTGTGAGCGGGGAGATCTCAGTTCACCCTTGTCAGTTTGGGCCAGCCACACATCAGTCAGACTGCTTCTCCACATCTGTTTACTGGATAAAGTGCCACTACACACGCTGAAGGTAAAGAAAAATTTGATGAGGGGCTTCCCTCGTAGCTCAGTTGGTAAAAAATCTGCCTGCAGTTCAGGAGACCAGGTTCAATTCCCGGGTCAGGAAGATCCCCTGGAGAAGGAAATGGCAACCCACTCTAGTATTCTTGCCTGGAGAATCCCATGGACAGAGGAGCCTGGCGGGCTCAAGAATCAGACACGGCTTAGCGACTAAAGCACTGTCACCACCACACACACTGAAGGTAAAGAAAATCTTGATTTCTTAGTGAAGTGAAAGTGGCTAATGGGCAGGGGTTAGATAAGACCCTCCTGGGCCTCAGGTCTCATTTTGTCCAGTTTGGAGTGTGGCCCCTTGATCTTCCCCAGAGCCAGGAAGGCCCAGTGTGACCTTCTAGCTGCTGTCCGGGGCAATAGACCTTTCTGTTCCAGCCCTGCTCTGCAGCAGGAGGTGGACTGACAGATGGGAGTGCAGGAGCATGGCGGGTCTCAGGGACATGTGGCTGAACGAGCAGTCCAGGGTCAGGTAGGTGATGGTGTTAATGAGTATAGGGACTGCCTTCTTCTTTAGAGTTTAGTGTGTTTTAAAAGGTTATTCATTTACTTTTGTTGTTGTCCAGTCACTCAGTCCTGACCGACTTTGCGACCCCATGAACTGACTACAGCATGCCAGGCTTCACTGTCCTTCACTGTCTCCTTGAGTTTGTTCAAACTCATGTCCATTGAACTGATGATGCCATCCAACCATCTCATCCTCTGTCAACCCCTGCTTCTGCTGTACTCAATCTTCCAGCAGCAGGGTCTTTTCGAATGAGTCGGCCCTTTGCATCAGGTGGCCAAAGGATTGGAGCTTCAGCTTCAGCATCAGTCCTTCCAATGAATATTCAGGGTTGATTTCTTTTAGGGTTGACTGGTTTGCTCTCCTAGATGTCCAAGGGACTCTCAAGAGTCTTCTCTAACACCACAGTTCAAAGGCATCAGTTCTTTGGCATTCAGCCTTCTTTATGGTCCAGTTCTCTCATCTGTACATGACTGCTGGGAAAACCATAGCTTTGAGTATACAGACCTTTGTCAGCAAAGTGATGTCTCTGCTTTTTATATGCTTCTCTGGGTTGTCATAGCTTTTCTTCCAAGGAGGAAGCTTTTGTGATTTCATGGCTGACATCAGTATTTGCAGTGCTTTTGGAGCTCGAGAAAATAAAGTCTGTCCCTGTTGCCATTGTTTGCCCATGTATTCACCGTGAAGTGATGGGACCAGAATCCATGATCTTAGTTTTTTGAATGTTGAGTTTTAAGCCAGCTTTTTCATTCTTTTTCACTTTCATGAAGATCAAGAAGTAGAAATGAGCATGTCTTTGTAGGAACTAGGAAATATGTATAGGGCACTACTGGATCTTTCTACTTGCTAGTCTAGTAGTTCCTGTAAGTGAGAGAGGTCTGGTGCTTTCAAAAATAGAAAGTGCTTTGAGCATCTATCACAGTTGTTTTTAGAGACACAGTTTGGTGTTAGTCTTTGAGTGGCAGAACAGTAGGTTTCATTCAACTGGATGAAGATACGGAGGTTTCCATGGGTTTGGAAGCTACTTTACACTTCCAGTCTCTTCTTGTATCATGTGAAATAATGGTTGTGGTTTGAGTTTTATGGCTTTGCTTTTTTAAGGCAGTTTCTCTGCATTGTTTCCCTCCTAAAGGACTCCCATCTTTAGGGGGTGTTTTAAGCATAACCGGAGTGGAGAGATTGTCCTGCATGTTTTCCTGCCTAGTTTGGCAGCTCCAGCTTTGGCAGCCTCTGGTCTGTGCCTCTCACTTGTACTGTAAGTACATCAATGTGTTGTGCTGAGAAAATAACTCTTTTTGTGCCTAGGTTTTTTTAAAAAATAAAACATAATCACAGAGTAATTTTTACACCTTACAAGATTAGCAATGATTCTTGAGTGTTGTCTTATATCTGGTCAGCCTTAGGGTTTCCCTGTTTGGAGTTTAGTTTTTATGGGTCTTTATCACCTGGCTGAGCCCCAGCTTCAGCTTCAGGGAATATTCAGGGTTGATTTCTTTTAGGGTTGACTGGTTTGCTCTCCTAGATGTCCAAGGGACTCTCAAGAGTCTTCTCTAACACCACAGTTCAAAGGCATCAGTTCTTTGGCATTCAGCCTTCTTTATGGTCCAGTTCTCTCATCTGTACATGACTGCTGGGAAAACCATAGCTTTGAGTATACAGACCTTTGTCAGCAAAGTGATGTCTCTGCTTTTTATATGCTTCTCTGGGTTGTCATAGCTTTTCTTCCAAGGAGGAAGCTTTTGTGATTTCATGGCTGACATCAGTATTTGCAGTGCTTTTGGAGCTCGAGAAAATAAAGTCTGTCCCTGTTGCCATTGTTTGCCCATGTATTCACCGTGAAGTGATGGGACCAGAATCCATGATCTTAGTTTTTTGAATGTTGAGTTTTAAGCCAGCTTTTTCATTCTTTTTCACTTTCATGAAGATCAAGAAGTAGAAATGAGCATGTCTTTGTAGGAACTAGGAAATATGTATAGGGCACTACTGGATCTTTCTACTTGCTAGTCTAGTAGTTCCTGTAAGTGAGAGAGGTCTGGTGCTTTCAAAATAGAAAGTGCTTTGAGCATCTATCACAGTTGTTTTTAGAGACACAGTTTGGTGTTAGTCTTTGAGTGGCAGAACAGTAGGTTTCATTCAACTGGATGAAGATACGGAGGTTTCCATGGGTTTGGAAGCTACTTTACACTTCCAGTCTCTTCTTGTATCATGTGAAATAATGGTTGTGGTTTGAGTTTTATGGCTTTGCTTTTTTAAGGCAGTTTCTCTGCATTGTTTCCCTCCTAAAGGACTCCCATCTTTAGGGGGTGTTTTAAGCATAACCGGAGTGGAGAGATTGTCCTGCATGTTTTCCTGCCTAGTTTGGCAGCTCCAGCTTTGGCAGCCTCTGGTCTGTGCCTCTCACTTGTACTGTAAGTACATCAATGTGTTGTGCTGAGAAAATAACTCTTTTTGTGCCTAGGTTTTTTTAAAAAATAAAACATAATCACAGAGTAATTTTTACACCTTACAAGATTAGCAATGATTCTTGAGTGTTGTCTTATATCTGGTCAGCCTTAGGGTTTCCCTGTTTGGCTCATAGTCACTTTACAGTTGCTCTGTTTGTATTAGGAGGGTCCATTTAGTGCACCTGGCTGAGCGCCCCAATGCTTGCAGGACGCTCATGTGAGCGTCCTGTGGCCACCCATCCTGCCTCCCCACTGGCAGCCTGGAGCAGCTTTCCCTGTTGCAGGCCAGGCATCTCACTCTTGTGTGGTTCTTTCTTTTCTTTTTCGAGCTGATACATGGCCTGGCCCTTGTACTGCTGGATCATTATTGCCCATCCAGTTCATTTGTTAGACCAACGTCTATTGTGTTGCAGGGGCTCATGGTCATGTCAGGTGTGTTCTGACAGTGATGCTGAGAGGTACCCAGCCCTCTCTGACCAGGAGGAGAAGCTGTCTTTGTCCCAGTTCCGTAGGTGAGGACACTGGCTCAGTGTGAGGGTTGCTATCCCACACTGCATGCTAGCAAGACTTGACATGATCCTGAGTGGTGCCCTTCCTAGGCCTTGGTTCCTTTGTTTTAGGCTGGCACATCCTTGAAGTCCTGGCAGTGACCAGGTCCTGCCTCAGTGATGATGTAAGGGCAGGCCTGGGACCTCACTTTTTCAGCTCCTGGGTTTCCCTGGACACTCCTCTCCTACCTGCCCTCTCACCCCACCCCATCCCCGATGCTCTGCCGGGGTCCAGGCTTATCCACCAACTTGAGAGATTTCCCTGAGTGTTGTAGAACTGTGACCCAGGGTGGTCAGAGGGTTTGTAGGTCCCTGGAAAGCATTGTACCAGGTGGGCTGTCTGCAGTTCCAAACCCAAGGTTGTACCTAATGTTGCTCCATCGCCTGTTGCAGGGGCTGGGCCTGCAGCCAGGGTCTGCATACTCGTCAACACTTAACGTGGTCGACCGTGTCATCATGGCCAGTGTGGTGAGGGAGAAAGGATGTTTCAGAGGGTTTGATTGATTCCTTCTGGGAGCAGTCAGTTCTGCCATAACACTCATTTTGAAAATGCAGATTTTTTTCTGAGTGATATTTGAGGGAACAGTGTGAACACAATGAGTTTAGCATTTGCTAAATGTGTGATTTTGCCCTCAGAAAACACAGAGAACTCACACCAGTAACCCACCCACCTGCATTTCTTGCAACTTTTCATCTCATCTCAGAAGGCCTGCTTTGACAAATGAACAGTGTCATTTATCTGCCGTTACAGTGTCAAGCAGAATTGTTTTACTACATTAAAAATTCCCCCCCCTCCAAAAAAATTCCCTGTGCTTTACCTGTTCAACGCTGCCCCACCCCTCAAAAAGAACCCATGGCAGCTTCTGATCTTTTACTTTTTCTATAGGTTTCCCTTTTTTAGAATGCCATATAATTGAAATCCTACAGGTATATACAACCCTTTCAGATTGGCTTCTTTCACTTAGCAACATGCCTTTAAGACTAATTCATGTTTTTTCATGGCCTGATAGCTCTTTTTATTTAAAAAAAAATCACAGAATTGTTCAGGTGTACTACAGTTTGTATATTCATTCAAACTGTGCATCTTGGTTACTTCCAGTTGGGGGTGACTGTTAACAAAGTTGTGGGGGTGACTGTTAACAAAGTTGTTATAAAGGGTCCATGTGCGGGTTTTGTGTGGACATAAGTTTTCAGCTGCTTTAGGTAAACACCAAAGAGTGTGTTGACTTGCTTGATCATAGGATAAGAGTATGTTTAGTTCTGTAAGAAATAGACTTGCAGATTGGCTGCACTGTTCTGTATTCCTACCAGCAGTGAATGAGAGTTCCTGTTCTGCCTCCTCACCTGCATTTGGCATTGCCGTTGTTTCGGGTTTTAGCTACTAGAGTAAGTGTATGGGGGCAACTCATAGTTCTCATTTGCATTTCTCTGCTGACACATGATGTGGAACATGTTTTCATGTGTTTGCTTGCTGTTTGTATATCTTCTTTGGTGAGTTATCTGTTCTGATCTTTTGCTTATTTTAAAATTAAATTATTTGTTTTCTTACTGTAGATTTTAAGAGTTCTTTATCTATTTCGATATGAGTCCTACTTTGCAAATATATAGCCTAGTATTTGTCTTTTCATTGCCTTCACAGTGTCTTTCACGGAGCAGTTTTTAGTTTTAGTGCTGTTTTCCGTTCACATTAAGATTATCATCATCAAACCTAAGGTCATATAGATTCTTATGTTTTTATCTGGAGGTTTTATTAGTTTTGCATTTTGTATTTAGATCGTAGATCTGTGGTTCAGTTCAGGTTGGTTTTTAAAAAAAAAACAAAAAACAAAAACTTTTATTTATTATTTTTGGTTGTGCTGGGTCTTTGTTGATGTGTGGGTTTAGCTGCTCTGTGGTATATGGGATCTTCCTGGTTCAGGGATCAAGCCTGTGTCTCCTGCATTGGCAGACGGGTTCTTATCCACTGAGCCACAAGGGAAGCCCCAGGTTGGTTTTTGTGATAAGTATATGTCCGTGTCCAAAATTCTTTTTTTTTGCACATGGATGTACGGTTGTTCCAACATCATTTGTGGAAGACTGCACTTTCTTTATGAAGATGCTTCTGCTCCTTTGTCAAAGATCAGTTGACTGATATGTGTGAGAGTCTACTCTTAGTAATTCTGTTCTGTCCCATTGATTTGTGCAATTATCCTTTTTCTAATACCCCACTCTCTGATTGTATATTGCTGATTTTATTAGGTTTCTGTCCTTTTTATGTGTTAATGGCAAATCTTTCCCTTAAGCCCTGTGCTTTTCTGTTGTGTGACTCAGCACAACTGATTGATGTTCTCTAGCATAGGTCTTGGCCCTGCGTTGCCTGCAGGGTTGGTTCTGGTCATCATTGTTCAGTAGTTGTTTCTCTGTTTTTCTAATCTTGATAAAAAAAGTCATAGAGTGCAAATTGTTAAAAAAAAATCATTAGTGCAGTTGGTTAGATTTTTGATAGAAGATGAGTGTGATACTTCTGTGTGTCTTTTTAAGATGGTCCATGGGACCCTCTGTTTGAGCATCTCAGTCAGGGTTGCCTTTACCCCTTTACCACCCAGACAGCTGTGTAACTTACTAGCGTTATGCATTTGACCCAGTAGTTAGGGGACGGGTGTGGACTCAGCCATTGCTCAGGATTGAGTCCCACTTGGGCATTTATTAGCCGCATGCCCCACAGGCAGAAACCGGTTGCCAGGTTCCTCCAAAAGTGCGACAGACCTGTTCCTCTCTGGGTTTAAGGTGCCTTTAATATTATCTCAGGTGCTTACCACTGTGTGTAAGCCTATCTCTTCAGGGTGGCCTCAATAAGTGCAAGGTGGAGGGCAAGACTGAGAGACAAGATACCTGGCTCAAGCACAGGGTCGCAGCTGCCACTCTGAGCCTCAGGTTCTCTTCTCACAAGCAGTGCAGGTGCTTACCACCCTGTGTAAGCCCCTTTCCAGCCTGCCAGGCCTCTAGGTCCGGCCTCTCCTCTGCTGCTAGGGTCAGACTCCACCCTGAAGATGCCCACCCAGTCTTTCTCCACGCCTGCTCCCCCTCTTCACCACTGGTGCAGGTCTTCAGGACCCCGATAGATCTGTGATTGGTGTGGATGGTGCCCCACATGCCAGACTGCCAAGCCTGTGTCTCCCACAGACTCTCAACTGCCAAGCACCCTGTTTCCCTCCTGTTCTCTCAGCATCAGCATCTTACCTCCACTGTTGGCTAGCCCTTTGGCTTTTGTTGAAATGCTTTGCTTAAAGATCTGACTATGTGTGAGAGTCTACTCTTAGTAATTCTGTTCTGTCCCATTGATTTGTGCAATTATCCTTTTTCTAATACCCCACTCTCTGATTGTATATTGCTGATTTTATTAGGTTTCTGTCCTTTTTATGTGTTAATGGCAAATCTTTCCCTTAAGCCCTGTGCTTTTCTGTTGTGTGACTCAGCACAACTGATTGATGTTCTCTAGCATAGGTCTTGGCCCTGCGTTGCCTGCAGGGTTGGTTCTGGTCATCATTGTTCAGTAGTTGTTTCTCTGTTTTTCTAATCTTGATAAAAAAGTCATAGAGTGCAAATTGTTAAAAAAAAATCATTAGTGCAGTTGGTTAGATTTTTGATAGAAGATGAGTGTGATACTTCTGTGTGTCTTTTTAAGATGGTCCATGGGACCCTCTGTTTGAGCATCTCAGTCAGGGTTGCCTTTACCCCTTTACCACCCAGACAGCTGTGTAACTTACTAGCGTTATGCATTTGACCCAGTAGTTAGGGGACGGGTGTGGACTCAGCCATTGCTCAGGATTGAGTCCCACTTGGGCATTTATTAGCCGCATGCCCCACAGGCAGAAACCGGTTGCCAGGTTCCTCCAAAAGTGCGACAGACCTGTTCCTCTCTGGGTTTAAGGTGCCTTTAATATTATCTCAGGTGCTTACCACTGTGTGTAAGCCTATCTCTTCAGGGTGGCCTCAATAAGTGCAAGGTGGAGGGCAAGACTGAGAGACAAGATACCTGGCTCAAGCACAGGGTCGCAGCTGCCACTCTGAGCCTCAGGTTCTCTTCTCACAAGCAGTGCAGGTGCTTACCACCCTGTGTAAGCCCCTTTCCAGCCTGCCAGGCCTCTAGGTCCGGCCTCTCCTCTGCTGCTAGGGTCAGACTCCACCCTGAAGATGCCCACCCAGTCTTTCTCCACGCCTGCTCCCCCTCTTCACCACTGGTGCAGGTCTTCAGGACCCCGATAGATCTGTGATTGGTGTGGATGGTGCCCCACATGCCAGACTGCCAAGCCTGTGTCTCCCACAGACTCTCAACTGCCAAGCACCCTGTTTCCCTCCTGTTCTCTCAGCATCAGCATCTTACCTCCACTGTTGGCTAGCCCTTTGGCTGGTATTGGTTGAAGTCTGGAATACATCTCTGCTTTCAGGACTCACAGGTCCTGTGGGTTTGGAGAGGGAGTGTTGCCTGGACCAAAGGCCCAGGGCGGAGGGTCAGGACCCTGACATGGCACTTTCTTTGGCTGCGGTCTGCACAATATCTGCTGCAACTTGAAACAGTGTTGGTTCTCTTGAGATTGGGCTGAGAAATGGCCCCAGGTAACCTACTGGAGGGTGTCCAGATGAGTCAGTCGTGTTAGGCACTGGGCTTTCGTGCCTGAGCTATGATGAAGTGAACCATGTGTGCGTGTATGTACATGTGTTCACATGTATGTGTCACAGCACAGGAAGGATCTCTGCTGGCCTGACTCTTCAGGGTGGCCTTGATACATGCAGAATAGAGGGCTGGACTGGGAGACAAGATACATGGCTTTAGTACAGGGTCTCAGCTGCCACTCTGAGCCTCAGGTTCTCTTTTCATGAGCAGAGCAGCGTCCTCAGTTCCTCAGGGTGTTGGAGTCCTTAGTGGCAGGTTGTTCTGCATTGGCCCTCAGGGTATATGAGATTTACTCTGCAAGGATGATTATGACAGAATGCTGGACATGGGGAACACTTGGCCAGGACCTTTTATTTTGCCCTGCTACTGCTGCTGACAGGCCCGTATACCTTCCAGAGCCTCTTAGGGCAGGTGTGAGCATTGGATCATCGTTGCAGCCGTGTGCACAGTTCCAGGTTCTACTCTCGTCCCCAGAGCTGCAGACCTCTGGGTCCTTGCCGGGACACGACCTGAGTTACAGAGTCTCTGGCCACTTGCTGACTCTGAAGCTTGCTGGATTCCTTTCCTAAATGGGGCTAATAACAAGAAGACAGGTTGAGATTAGAGACGAGGTTAGAAACCCCAGTCCACTCTCCTGGTGTATAGTATACTCCTGGCTGCACTCCCCAGCGAATGTCTTCTGAGGCTTGGAACAGATGGGAGCTAGACAGCATCCCGCAACTGCAGGCCATTCAGTAGAGGCTTGTGTCAGCCAACCAGCTGCCACAGAAGACAAGGGCTTGTCCCCAGGACCCGGGATTGGCAGAGGAGCCAGCGTCTATAGGGACCACCACCAGCTACAGGGCTCAGCTGGCTAGAAGCCTGTCTGCTGACATTGGGGCAATTAGGGTGTAATCTTCTCTAAATGGCACCCAATTCTGGCTAAATCCCTCCTGCCCAAGAGT
The DNA here is from genome assembly GCA_022376925.1 of Tragulus kanchil. Taxonomy (NCBI): domain Eukaryota; kingdom Metazoa; phylum Chordata; class Mammalia; order Artiodactyla; family Tragulidae; genus Tragulus; species Tragulus kanchil. The sequence continues at coordinate 88,352,782 of JAIOJX010000023.1, read as the reverse complement.
GGATTCTCAGTTTTCTAAAAGCAGCTTAGTGTTTGGACACTGCCCAGGGCAGCTGAGGTTTGTGGTTGGTGATGGGATGGATGTGGACTAGTGGGATGGACGTGGGGAGTGGGGGTGTCCCTGTGTGAGCACCAGTCCTCGAGTCTGGTTCTTCTAATCCCTGCAACCAGTGTGCAGATGCTGTGATGGGAAACTCGGAAGCCACACAATGGGAAGGGCAGGCCAGTGGAGAATACACATGCCCTCCTAGGCCTTTGGAGGGGAAACTGGGACAAGGGTGGGCCCTTGGCATGCTGATTGGGTGGATGAGAATTGTCTGCTGGGCAGGGTGTGTCCAGGTGTGCCTGCAGCCTCTGTTCATTCCACTGCAGTTCTCAGGTGGAGCCCCCATCCCCAGGAGGCCTCCACCCTCTCCTACAGGGGGATTTGTGCCGCCTTCCCAGGCACATCCCTGCCTTCCTGCCAGATGAGGCTGTCGGACAATTTGGAGCCCAGCTCCACCCTCAAACCACCCCTTCTCCAGAATGCCTTGCCTTTCTTAGGACATCCCAGCTCTGGGAACTATTTTGCTTCAAAGAAGAAAAGTGGTTTCTGGAGTGAGAAACCCTGTGGTGCCACTCGGAGAATCTTCTGACCTGGCATAACCGTGATTTGCTCACCTGTGAAATGGGAGTGACAGGTTTATAGTTCGCATGGCTTTGTGAAGTTCACATGAGTCCTACCCACCTCTGTCTCTTGTGGGTGGTAGCCAGGCCTTCCTGGGCTGCCTCCCAAGCGAATGTCTTCTGAGGCTTGGAACAGATGGGAGCTAGACAGCATCCCGCAACTGCAGGCCATTCAGTAGAGGCTTGTGTCAGCCAACCAGCTGCCACAGAAGACAAGGGCTTGTCCCCAGGACCCGGGATTGGCAGAGGAGCCAGCGTCTATAGGGACCACCACCAGCTACAGGGCTCAGCTGGCTAGAAGCCTGTCTGCTGACATTGGGGCAATTAGGGTGTAATCTTCTCTAAATGGCACCCAATTCTGGCTAAATCCCTCCTGCCCAAGAGTGGATTCTCAGTTTTCTAAAAGCAGCTTAGTGTTTGGACACTGCCCAGGGCAGCTGAGGTTTGTGGTTGGTGATGGGATGGATGTGGACTAGTGGGATGGACGTGGGGAGTGGGGGTGTCCCCTGTGTGAGCACCAGTCCTCGAGTCTGGTTCTTCTAATCCCTGCAACCAGTGTGCAGATGCTGTGATGGGAAACTCGGAAGCCACACAATGGGAAGGGCAGGCCAGTGGAGAATACACATGCCCTCCTAGGCCTTTGGAGGGAATCTGGGACAAGGGTGGGCCCTTGGCATGCTGATTGGGTGGATGAGAATTGTCTGCTGGGCAGGGTGTGTCCAGGTGTGCCTGCAGCCTCTGTTCATTCCACTGCAGTTCTCAGGTGGAGCCCCCATCCCCAGGAGGCCTCCACCCTCTCCTACAGGGGGATTTGTGCCGCCTTCCCAGGCACATCCCTGCCTTCCTGCCAGATGAGGCTGTCGGACAATTTGGAGCCCAGCTCCACCCTCAAACCACCCCTTCTCCAGAATGCCTTGCCTTTCTTAGGACATCCCAGCTCTGGGAACTATTTTGCTTCAAAGAAGAAAAGTGGTTTCTGGAGTGAGAAACCCTGTGGTGCCACTCGGGGAATCTTCTGACCTGGCATAACCGTGATTTGCTCACCTGTGAAATGGGAGTGACAGGTTTATAGTTCGCATGGCTTTGTGAAGTTCACATGAGTCCTACCCACCTCTGTCTCTTGTGGGTGGTAGCCAGGCCTTCCTGGGCTGCCTCCCAAAATGCTTAGGTGCTTGGGGCCATGCCTGCCACTACCTGTCTGTTCAGGAAACCTGTGAGCTAGGGAAGAGGGAGTGGGTCCGGGATAGGTCCTTCTTGGAGTGGAAGGTAAGAGCAGGTAAGAAAAGCTGAGCTGAGGTCTCATGGAACACACGTGGGATCCTTTTGTGAAGGTTTTTCAGGTCCATGAAGGCCTGCGGAGAGAATGGGTCTGTTTCTGGTTTCTCAGCGTTTCGGTGGAAGCTCATGCGGAGCCAGTGTGGTGTATTGAATTTCCTGCATGCCAGGGTCACCTGGGAACTTTCAGAAATTCCAAAGCATTGGTCACACCCAGAAAGATCAAAATAGTTTCAGGGTGGGATGTGGTATCAGAAGGGTTTTTTTCATACTTTTGAAAGGATCCCAGTGGGAAGATGAGTTTGAGAAACCTGTCTTGTCACTGGAGTTTCCCTGCTCACATGGGTGGACTGTCATTCGGCACTTGTGCACAGTTAGAGAATTTAATTGCATCTCTCCACCTTGGTGCTCAGTCAGGGCCAGGAATGCCCTTGGCTGTGTTCATGTGCTGGCGGAAGAGCCTGTCTCTTTGTCTGCTTCCCATGGCCAGGTGATGGGCCGCCAGCTGCCCAGGACTGTTCCTGGAAAGGACCCCTCTCTGAAGGTGCGTGTAAGGCACAGGCAGACCCAGGGAGAGGGGTGAGCCTCGGAGCTGCCCAGTCACTGGGACTGTGTCTCCCGCTGGCTGGGGAGGAGAGGTGGAGAGGAGACACCTCCCGCAAGCATCCTACCACCTGTCTATTCACAGGACCTCCCGTCCCTGCCCACCCATTTCGGATGTTGGCTTGTCACCCTTTTGTAGTGTCCCCATTTCCTCCCTGTTCTCCAGTCAGCTCACATACATTTATTGAGCACCAGTCATTTGCCAGGTGTGGACTTGGCAACTTTAGGCCTGCACCCCACTGAGCAGGCACTCACTCAGGGCCTAGCATGAGTGCCCTATGTGCGCCACTGCTTTCGTTCCCGCAGGCCACGCCCACTTTCCCTGTGTGAGAAGCCGCCTTGCCCCCATTGCCCTGGCCTGCACTAGTGCATCCAAGAGGCTTGAAACCAGCCTTCCCCCAACCCCACTCTCTACATCTGTGAACTGAAATGAGCACCAGCCCTAGGGCAGCTTTCTGTAGGGACAGTGGAAAGTCCCAGGGTGACCCCTGGCACTTAATTTGCCTGCTTCCTGCTGTCCCTAGAGCTGACTCTCCCGAATACCTCTCAACCTCGGTCCTTTTGACTGTTGGTGACTCCCTGGGTCTGAGATATGAGCTGATGAGGACCCAGCAGAGTTGTCACAGGGCTCTGTTGAACCTTCCAGAAGGTTCTGTCCTTGTGTGGGAGCTCGAGCTTGTTCCCCCCCATCCCCCCACCCCCACTGCCGGCGGTTTCTTTTCCTGGAGGTTGCTCCTTCTGGCCAGTTGGGTCTTGTTCACCTGTTGGGATTCGGTTGGTTCACTGTGAGGTGAACCATCTCCAGTGGCAGATGGTATTATACAGGTCCCCCTCTGACAGATGCTTCTGGAGTGAAAAATCTGGCTGCTGCCCACATGATTCTGTCTAATTAGCTCTCATTTTAAAACTGAGGCATGGTTTACCTATTACAAGACACAGAGTTGTCCTGTGGCTGCCCTGCCTGAGGATTGTCCTGATGTGCGTCCTGGCTTGAGTCATCCAAGACAGCCCTTCTGGCCTTCTGCTGGAGTGACGAGGCTCTGATTTAGACTTCCACATTGATGGGCTACACCAAGGAGGCCTTTTTGTCTGGCTCTTCTGAACCAGAGGAGGCCTCAGATCTGTGAGCCTTGGTGGTTGCTTTGCTGTCTGAGCAGTGGTGCCTGAGTCACCAGTCCCTCCCCTTGGTGGACGCCTGTGTCACCTGTTCAGAACTCTGTGTGGACCTGCATTCTCAGGCTTCTCGGTGATAGCCAGAGACAGAATTCATCTCCCTTTGTCCAGGACAGAGATGCACAGATAGCCCTCCTGTCCCCCTGGCTGAAAGACCAGCTCCTCTGAAGGCTCTTCCCCTCCTGCACTCCATCCTAGAGCTGGAGGGTGGTGTAGTGTGCCAGGATGGAGGTAATCTCTGTAAGTTGTGTAAAGTAGGACCAAGAACCAGCATAACCAGCTTCGGCCAGACCCAAGGATTAACAAGCACTGCCCCTCAGGAAGCTGGAACATTCCAAATTCTGGCCTGAGACCACAGGGCTGACCGGCAGGTGGGCTTGCACCAGGGAAAGGACAGTTCTGGCTCTTGGTGAGATTCTTAGGTGTGAGCAAGTTAACAGCAGAGTTGTAGGTCCATTGCTGGTTCTGTCTTCCAACCTGTTATGTCACTTTCCTGCCTTTTGTGGCAGTTGCTCCTGGGAAGTCATGTGGAATTGCCTTTTCCCAGAGTTCAGTTTCTCACCTGTGAAAGAAGATCCTTCCTGTGAGAGAAGCTTATGGGCTCATGTTGGTGCAGATCATGAAGTACGGAGGCCTCAGATTATTGCCCACCCTCCTGGGCCTCTCCCATACGTTTTGTCTCTTCCCTGTATGCCCATTAGAGCTGGAAAGTGGGGCCCAAGAAAATGGGCCTTGGAGCCACTGTTTCCGGGTGCTCTGAATGAGCCTCAGAGCCTATTTGTTCAGGATGCGTCCTCATTGATTGCCATCTCTAGTCCTTTTTATGCCCCTCTCCCTACCCCATCTCAGGTCCAAGTGGGTACTTTGTAGCCCTGTAACTTGGTACTTTGTAGCTGTTACAGCCAGTTACTAACAAGGCTGTGTGCCTGTGTGGAGTGATAGAAAGCATATGGCCCAGAGTGAGCCTACAGTCCGTTTTTGGTCCCATTTCCTGACTGGACTCTTCAGGTTTCTCCTGAAGTGCAATTATGGAAAGTTGATCTCTCATTGTGTCTCTGATACTTCTCCTTGGTGGTTGCTTTGCTGAGAATTCCCTCCCTTGGTGGACGCCTGTGTCACCTGCTTCAGAACTCTGTGTGGACCTGCATTCTCAGGCTTCTCGGTGATAGCCAGAGACAGAATTCATCTCCCTTTGTCCAGGACAGAGATGCACAGATAGCCCTCCTGTCCCCCTGGCTGAAAGACCAGCTCCTCTGAAGGCTCTTCCCCTCCTGCACTCCATCCTAGAGCTGGAGGGTGGTGTAGTGTGCCAGGATGGAGGTAATCTCTGTAAGTTGTGTAAAGTAGGACCAAGAACCAGCATAACCAGCTTCGGCCAGACCCAAGGATTAACAAGCACTGCCCCTCAGGAAGCTGGAACATTCCAAATTCTGGCCTGAGACCACAGGGCTGACCGGCAGGTGGGCTTGCACCAGGGAAAGGACAGTTCTGGCTCTTGGTGAGATTCTTAGGTGTGAGCAAGTTAACAGCAGAGTTGTAGGTCCATTGCTGGTTCTGTCTTCCAACCTGTTATGTCACTTTCCTGCCTTTTGTGGCAGTTGCTCCTGGGAAGTCATGTGGAATTGCCTTTTCCCAGAGTTCAGTTTCTCACCTGTGAAAGAAGATCCTTCCTGTGAGAGAAGCTTATGGGCTCATGTTGGTGCAGATCATGAAGTACGGAGGCCTCAGATTATTGCCCACCCTCCTGGGCCTCTCCCATACGTTTTGTCTCTTCCCTGTATGCCCATTAGAGCTGGAAAGTGGGGCCCAAGAAAATGGGCCTTGGAGCCACTGTTTCCGGGTGCTCTGAATGAGCCTCAGAGCCTATTTGTTCAGGATGCGTCCTCATTGATTGCCATCTCTAGTCCTTTTTTATGCCCCCCTCTCCCTACCCCATCTCAGGTCCAAGTGGGTACTTTGTAGCCCTGTAACTTGGTACTTTGTAGCTGTTACAGCCAGTTACTAACAAGGCTGTGTGCCTGTGTGGAGTGATAGAAAGCATATGGCCCAGAGTGAGCCTACAGTCCGTTTTTTTTGGTCCCATTTCCTGACTGGACCTTACATTTTTATATCAGGTTTCTCCTGAAGTGCAATTATGGAAAGTTGATCTCTCATTGTGTCTCTGATACTTCGTTCCATTAGGAATGAGTAATTGGTCTCTCTGGGCTATATTCAGATCTGGGGTATGTTTGGTTTGGGTTTTATTTGGGGCTTCCCAGGTGGTGCAGTTGGTAGGAAATCTGCCTACCTATGCAGGCACCATGGCTCCAACCCTGGAAGATCCCCTGGCGGAAGAAATAGCAACCCACCGCAGTATTCTTGCCGGGAAGATCCATAGACAGAGGAACCTGGCAGTCTACAGTCTAGGGATCACAAAGAGTTGGATGCAACTGAGCACCAGTTGTTAATCTTATAACTGTAACTATGTGCAGTAAAACACACAGACTTTAAGTGCATGTACTCTGCATCCTCGGGCACATTTGCATCCTGCTTTCCATTCTTTCTTATCACCAAGAGGTAGTAGCTAGTGTTCTGAGCATCTCACCTCTCCTGTTGTACATTTAGATGACATTTCAGATATTGGATCCTTTTTGATGGTTTAATTCTATTGGGTTGGCCAAAAGATTCGTTTGGGTTTTTCTGTATGATGTTAGGGAATTGAATGAACCTTTTGGCCAACCCAGTAAACCCTATGTGTGACAGTTTTGATAACAGTCATATAGTACTTTTAAAATTAAAATTGGTTTTTATTAGAGTATGAAGTACAGGAGCTACACAAGTCATACTTGTACTGCTTGATGTCCCAGTGCGTGTTCTATAGAAGGAGCATGTTGTCAGCATCCCAGGGATGGTTCTCTGTGGCTTGTCCAGGGGTAATTGTTCAGACTGCCCCATAAATTGATCATACCCATTTTTGACTTGCCTTAGGCAGTCTCACAGCCCTTAGGTTTTGTGTGTTTACTCTGCATTTTGTAGAGACATGAATTTGCAGATTGAAAGCACTCATCGCTGATAGGGTTCCATGTGGATACACCATGCTTCCTTCCCCAGGTTTGATCTTTTAGACTCTGAGCCTCTGAATATGCATATAGATAGCATGTAGATAGCACCATTGGCCTTGTCCAAGTGAAATTCCAGCCTTACTGGTCAGTGTGTCTTAATTGCCGGTCTGGTGCTAGTTTTCATTTCCTCTGTTGACTGGCTATTTGGAAACCCTCTTTGGTGAAGAACCTGTTCAGGGCCTTTACCAGTTTTTCTTTGGGGTGTCTACTTTTTTCCTCCTGATGTGTAGAGTTCTTGATATATTTTGGATATGGATCCTCTTGCCCTCCAGCAATTATTCTGCCTCTGATGCAGCAGCAGGAGCTGGTATGAGAAGGTACCAGCTGTGCCTCTGCCGAGGATAGATGAGGCCTTGACATGGCCTCAGCCTCGTGGACTCTTAGTTTCTTTCTTCATAAAATGGGAACCGGAATTCTCCTGAGAACTTTGAACTCGGCAGTAAGAGAAATATTACATTTAAGGAGAAGTCTAAGAGTGGTAGCTGTTGTTGCTAATATTAATTTTTTTTTTAATGCGAGGAGACCTTACACCTGCTGTGATGGCTGAAATCAAAAGAACAGTGACAAGTGTTGACAAGAATATGGAGAAATCAAAACCCACACTTAAATGAGAAATGATATGCTGCTTTGGCAAATAGTTTGGCAGTTCCTCAGAGTGTCAAGCATAGAGTTATCATATATATGTACCATAAGTTCAATCCTACGTATATACCCAGGGAATTGAAAGTATGTGTGCATGCAGCCTGTACCTAACATTCACAGTAGCATTATTCATAACAACTTGAAGGAAACAACCCAAATGTCCACCAGCTGATGAATGGATAAACAAATGTGATCCATCTGTACAGTGGGGCAATATAAAGAAGTTAAGTGCTAGTATACACTATGACATGAATGAACCTTGGAAGCATTATGCTCAGTGAGAGAAGCAAGTCACAGAACATCACATATTATATGGTTCCTTTTATATGAAACATCAAAGCCTCTGCATTTTGTAGAGACATGAATTTGCAGATTGAAAGCACTCATCGCTGATAGGGTTCCATGTGGATACACCATGCTTCCTTCCCCAGGTTTGATCTTTTAGACTCTGAGCCTCTGAATATGCATATAGATAGCATGTAGATAGCACCATTGGCCTTGTCCAAGTGAAATTCCAGCCTTACTGGTCAGTGTGTCTTAATTGCCTGTCTGGTGCTAGTTTTCATTTCCTCTGTTGACTGGCTATTTGGAAACCCTCTTTGGTGAAGAACCTGTTCAGGGCCTTTACCAGTTTTTCTTTGGGGTGTCTACTTTTTTCCTCCTGATGTGTAGAGTTCTTGATATATTTTGGATATGGATCCTCTTGCCCTCCAGCAATTATTCTGCCTCTGATGCAGCAGCAGGAGCTGGTATGAGAAGGTACCAGCTGTGCCTCTGCCGAGGATAGATGAGGCCTTGACATGGCCTCAGCCTCGTGGACTCTTAGTTTCTTTCTTCATAAAATGGGAACCGGAATTCTCCTGAGAACTTTGAACTCGGCAGTAAGAGAAATATTACATTTAAGGAGAAGTCTAAGAGTGGTAGCTGTTGTTGCTAATATTAATTTTTTTTTTAATGCGAGGAGACCTTACACCTGCTGTGATGGCTGAAATCAAAAGAACAGTGACAAGTGTTGACAAGAATATGGAGAAATCAAAACCCACACTTAAATGAGAAATGATATGCTGCTTTGGCAAATAGTTTGGCAGTTCCTCAGAGTGTCAAGCATAGAGTTATCATATATATGTACCATAAGTTCAATCCTACGTATATACCCAGGGAATTGAAAGTATGTGTGCATGCAGCCTGTACCTAACATTCACAGTAGCATTATTCATAACAACTTGAAGGAAACAACCCAAATGTCCACCAGCTGATGAATGGATAAACAAATGTGATCCATCTGTACAGTGGGGCAATATAAAGAAGTTAAGTGCTAGTATACACTATGACATGAATGAACCTTGGAAGCATTATGCTCAGTGAGAGAAGCAAGTCACAGAACATCACATATTATATGGTTCCTTTTATATGAAATATTCTGTATAGACAAAGCCATAGAGGCAGACAGTACATTGGTGGTTTTTAGGGTTGGGGGGAAGGTAGCTGGGTAGTGAATGCTAATGGGGAGTGAAAATGGGGGTTATGAAAGTGTGAAATTAGATGATGGTGGTAGTTGTTGACCTGTGAATCTAAAAACTGCTGAAGGGGCTTCCCTGGTAACTCAGTGGTAAAGAATTTGCCTGCCAATGACACGGGTTCAATCCCTGATCCGGGAAGATCTCACATCCTGCGGAGTAGCTAAGCCCATGAGCCACAACTTACTGAGCCTGTCCTCTGTAGCCTCGGAGCCACAACTATTGAGCCCAGGTGCCACAACTACTGAAGCACATGTGCCCTAGAGCCTGAGTTCCACAAGAGAAGTCACTGCAACAAGAAGCCTGCTCACCTCAACTAGAGAGTAGCTCCCACTCCCTGCAACTAAAGGAGAGCCTGTGGCAGCAGTGAAAACCCAGAACAGCCAAAAATAAATAAATAAAAATTTTTTTAAAAAACTACTGAATGGAATTGTACATGTTGTATGGGTGAATGTTATGGTATGTGGATTGTATCTTAAAATTTTTTTTCATTGGAGGAAAAGGGGAGAGTCTCTTTGCTTGCTAAATCATCTGGATAAATTGCATTAGTGCTCTCAAGTAATCCCAGAGAATTTGGGGCAGGTTCCTTCAGCCCAATAGCTGTATTGTCACTAACACGTGAGTTTCAAGTGAAGCTCAGGCACTTTACCCTCCTACTTGGGTTCAGTTCTTCTCATTAGCCTATTTATCATTTTCTTTGAATAAGTCTTGTGTTTCTGATTAAATTAATAATCAAGGTTAAAGTCTTTGTTGAATTTGTTGCGGTATTGCTTTTATTTTGGGGGAGGGGGGGTTTGGCCATGAGGCATGTGTCATCTTAGCTCACTGAACCAGGGATCAAACCTGCGCCTCCTGCATTGAAAGGCAGTCATAACCACTGGACCCCCAGGGAGGTCCCCTTAGTGTGTTTTCTGGGTAAAATCATCACCTGTATACAATAGAGAATTAATTTCTCTTTGTCTTTCTTTCTTCCAGTCTCTGAAGCGTGGCAAGAGGTTAAGGTTACTAAGTGCAGTGACTTCAGTGCTAGTCCATTTTTTAAATTAATGCATTCTGTTCTTTCTTAAGTTGGCTCTCATTTTAAATTGTCTAGGTAGATTTACTGTAGCTATAGGTGCTCTTTCTATGAAATTAAGAAAGAAAGTTACCACATCCATTTTTCTAAGACTTAAGTTGAGGAGTAGGTTGAAAGCATCTTAGTGCAAATGACATGCTACTCTCTCTAAAACATTAGTTTGTGACAGGAACGTTGATAGTTCACTTTCTGACATACTGTATAGTTTACTTATTATGCTGGTCGATGCCAAATCAGTATTTTTTAAGTTGAATTAAATTAGTGCATCTGATTTTACATTCCTGGGGCAAGTAAATGATTCTCAAGGTGAATTGTTGACTTCTGTTTGCTGAGGTCTCACCAGCAAACACACATGGCATGCATTGTCAGCCCAGGTGTCCTGGGACACTCCCTCACCCCTGGCGTTTGAAGGGAGGGTTTATGGAGCTCCTGTATGAGTTACGGGATGTCTGTTGAGCCATCCTTCCCTCCTCCATCCTGTCCTGTGCTGTGAGTAGACAGAAGTTCTGGGTTCCAGCCCTGCCAGATTCAAAGTTCCAGGGGTGGGGGTGTCTGGTAGGGTATGAGGAGGGGTGTGGTGGTGAGGGCCTGGCTCCGGTTTAGGGGCATGTGGTTTGCATACGGATATAATCATCAACAGGCTGAGAAAATGCACTAACTTAGTGGCTTTTTTCCTTTTGTTTGGAGCGTTTGCTACGTTACTTCTCCTCTGTGAGACATTTGCTTCCCAATTTTGTTCACTTTGTTTTTATTGTTAATAGGTATTTTTATTATAATTGCTTCCCAGCACAGTGATGCTTTTGGTAGTGATCCCCAAGTTCCTATATGAGATGTTTCTACTTTTTGTTTACTTTATCTCCTGTTTTTTTCCTCATGTTGAGAACATTATGTCTTTTTTTATAACCACTGGACCCCCAGGGAGGTCCCCTTAGTGTGTTTTCTGGGTAAAATCATCACCTGTATACAATAGAGAATTAATTTCTCTTTGTCTTTCTTTCTTCCAGTCTCTGAAGCGTGGCAAGAGGTTAAGGTTACTAAGTGCAGTGACTTAGTGCTAGTCCATTTTTTAAATTAATGCATTCTGTTCTTTCTTAAGTTGGCTCTCATTTTAAATTGTCTAGGTAGATTTACTGTAGCTATAGGTGCTCTTTCTATGAAATTAAGAAAGAAAGTTACCACATCCATTTTTCTAAGACTTAAGTTGAGGAGTAGGTTGAAAGCATCTTAGTGCAAATGACATGCTACTCTCTCTAAAACATTAGTTTGTGACAGGAACGTTGATAGTTCACTTTCTGACATACTGTATAGTTTACTTATTATGCTGGTCGATGCCAAATCAGTATTTTTTAAGTTGAATTAAATTAGTGCATCTGATTTTACATTCCTGGGGCAAGTAAATGATTCTCAAGGTGAATTGTTGACTTCTGTTTGCTGAGGTCTCACCAGCAAACACACATGGCATGCATTGTCAGCCCAGGTGTCCTGGGACACTCCCTCACCCCTGGCGTTTGAAGGGAGGGTTTATGGAGCTCCTGTATGAGTTACGGGATGTCTGTTGAGCCATCCTTCCCTCCTCCATCCTGTCCTGTGCTGTGAGTAGACAGAAGTTCTGGGTTCCAGCCCTGCCAGATTCAAAGTTCCAGGGGTGGGGGTGTCTGGTAGGGTATGAGGAGGGGTGTGGTGGTGAGGGCCTGGCTCCGGTTTAGGGGCATGTGGTTTGCATACGGATATAATCATCAACAGGCTGAGAAAATGCACTAACTTAGTGGCTTTTTTCCTTTTGTTTGGAGCGTTTGCTACGTTACTTCTCCTCTGTGAGACATTTGCTTCCCAATTTTGTTCACTTTGTTTTTATTGTTAATAGGTATTTTTATTGCTTCCCAGCACAGTGATGCTTTTGGTAGTGATCCCCAAGTTCCTATATGAGATGTTTCTACTTTTTGTTTACTTTATCTCCTGTTTTTTGTTTTGTATATCCTCTTTGATACAGACATTACTGAGAAGATCATATTCTGTGTGTTTGGGTGCATACTGATGTCTTTTTTTTTTAATACATATATTTTATTGAAATATAGTTGATTTACAGTGTTTCTGGTATACAGCAAGGTCATACATATACACATGTATTATTTTGAAATTATTTTCCATTATAGATTATTACAAGATATTAATTAATTTTCTGTACAGTACAGTAAACCTGTGTTGCTTGTTGCATATCTGTTTTTTTTTTTTTTTAGTTAGAAAGCTAGCATTCTATTTGTACTAAGACAAGTGAAATCAAAATTTCATACGTTTTTTAGTTGGGCGAGAATTTATAAGTTTTCTAATATATATGTGTATATTATTTATTTATATGTATGCAGGAGCTTTTCTATCACGCTTGATAAACACTTGAAAAAGAAAATACAGAAAAAAAAGAAGAGATGGAGAAATTGGAAAACAAACAATTTGGAGTGCTGAATATGAAATAGAAAAAGTGAAACAAACTAGATAAAAGTAAAAGATCATCATATAGTCCAGTTGTTTTTAAACAGAGCTGCTCATTAGAAACATATCTGGAGCTATAGTGGAAAAAAAAAAAAAGCAATACCTGGGCATTTGGTTTTTTTAAACACTTTCAAGATAATTCTGATATGCATCTGGATTTTTTTTTTTCAATTTTTGGCCTCTCATTGTTTTTTAAATTTATTTATTTTCATCCATCTTTTTATTCTTTGGCCTTTGTGGGCCTCCCATTGCAGTAGCGTCTCTCACTCCACAGCACTGGCTCTAGGCACATGCGTTCCAGGGCACTGGCTCCTAATTGGACATACCGGTCCAGCAGGTCCGCGGCACATGGGAACCTCCTGGGCCAGGGATCCAGCTGGCGCCCCTTGCGCTGCAAGGCGGACTCTTTACCTACTGGACCACCAGGGAAGCCCTGAATCTGGATTTTCAAAAATGATTGTGGGGGTCCAGTGGGGACCCTGCCTTGCAGTGCAAGAGGCGTCAGTTCAAACCCTGGCCCGGGAAGATCCCACGTGCTGTGGAGCGGCTGGACCGATGTGTCCAACTACTGAACCAGAGCTCTGGAGCACATGTGCCCAGAGCTGGTGCTCTGTGGTGAGAGAGGCCACTGTGATGGGAGGCCCACACAGGCCAAAGAACAAGGATGGATGAAAATAAAGAAATGAAAACCAATAGAAGTGGCCAAAAAATATATTTATATATTTTTTTAAAAAAAAGATTGCGGGCTTTTTTATTAAATTGTAACTTTGGTATTATAATATAATGATTATATTATAAAATAATATAATATAATCATTATATTATATTATAATAATTATATTATTTTTCTGTTGATCAGTCATGATACAATGGTATTAAATGAGTAATAGTTACATAATCACAATAGTAAAAGATGTTTATCAGTTTTCAGAATCAATAGCCAAACAAAAAACAAAAGATAATTACAGTTGCGAGCCATAATGGGGACATGATTAATCTAATGATATAAAATAATTATATACAGTTTGGGGGGCTCAAGCGGAATGATGTGGTAACTGGAACTCATACGTGCATATGTTTTCATGTACCCAGTCAGTCTGTGTCTTTTGGTTGGTAATATAAAGTTTTTATCACATATTCATATCTTAGAGCTTGTTATCTGTATCCAGTTCATAGACCTGAGTCCCGTTTTGAGGTTGATGAGGCTTAGGGGGTTCCTTGAATCTGACACCCTCGCACAGAGAGAGCTGGTAATGCCCCCGTGTGGCCTCATCTCATTGTTTTTTAAATTTATTTATTTTCATCCATCTTTTTATTCTTTGGCCTTTGTGGGCCTCCCATTGCAGTAGCGTCTCTCACTCCACAGCACTGGCTCTAGGCACATGCGTTCCAGGGCACTGGCTCCTAATTGGACATACCGGTCCAGCAGGTCCGCGGCACATGGGAACCTCCTGGGCCAGGGATCCAGCTGGCGCCCCTTGCGCTGCAAGGCGGACTCTTTACCTACTGGACCACCAGGGAAGCCCTGAATCTGGATTTTCAAAAATGATTGTGGGGGTCCAGTGGGGACCCTGCCTTGCAGTGCAAGAGGCGTCAGTTCAAACCCTGGCCCGGGAAGATCCCACGTGCTGTGGAGCGGCTGGACCGATGTGTCCAACTACTGAACCAGAGCTCTGGAGCACATGTGCCCAGAGCTGGTGCTCTGTGGTGAGAGAGGCCACTGTGATGGGAGGCCCACACAGGCCAAAGAACAAGGATGGATGAAAATAAAGAAATGAAAACCAATAGAAGTGGCCAAAAAATATATTTATATATTTTTTTAAAAAAAAGATTGCGGGCTTTTTTATTAAATTGTAACTTTGGTATTATAATATAATGATTATATTATAAAATAATATAATATAATCATTATATTATATTATAATAATTATATTATTTTTCTGTTGATCAGTCATGATACAATGGTATTAAATGAGTAATAGTTACATAATCACAATAGTAAAAGATGTTTATCAGTTTTCAGAATCAATAGCCAAACAAAAAACAAAAGATAATTACAGTTGCGAGCCATAATGGGGACATGATTAATCTAATGATATAAAATAATTATATACAGTTTGGGGGGCTCAAGCGGAATGATGTGGTAACTGGAACTCATACGTGCATATGTTTTCATGTACCCAGTCAGTCTGTGTCTTTTGGTTGGTAATATAAAGTTTTTATCACATATTCATATCTTAGAGCTTGTTATCTGTATCCAGTTCATAGACCTGAGTCCCGTTTTGAGGTTGATGAGGCTTAGGGGGTTCCTTGAATCTGACACCCTCGCACAGAGAGAGCTGGTAATGCCCCTGTGTGGCCTCATCTCAGATCCCCCCATCATGTCTTCTTTCCAGTCCTCAGAGTTGCCAGATGCCCCTTGGACTCAGCAAGTGGTTAAGCCCTGTGGTTTGTATGTACTAGTTTTGGGGTAGAGAGGAATCAGTCAGCAGTCAATATCTGTTGAACATCGTCTGCAGCAGCCTGCATTGAACTTGAGTTACTAGTTCCTCTTCCCTGCCTAGCTCCCTGTGTAAGGTTTGGGAGGGAGGCCAGCTCCCAGGGCTGCTCTTCCCTCCCTCAGATCAGAAGCAGACAATTACAGCATTCAGCTGATTAGTAAGTGCTCTCTGGCTGAGGTGGGGCTGAGCCTGGGCTGACAGGTTCAGCAGGCACAAGTGTGCCAGCAGATGGTGATCATGTGGAGTGACGACTGGAGGGACTCCTCCCTCCTCGAGCATCAGCTGCTAGATGGCCCAGCTCTGCCCCTTGGGATACTTGGCACATACTTGCTTTGAGGGACTGAATGAGGTTCTGGTAGGGACACCACTTTGAAGAAGAAGTGAGGGATGTTTTAGGGGCTCCTTATTCTGATTGGAGGATAGAGGCTACGGTGCTGACACTCCCTGGTTATAGCAATCCAGACCATTGGTGAGCTGAGGGTAGGGAATGATTCTGTCCATTCAAGTGTTTCCCCAGGATGCCAGGCTTTGTGGTCTTAGCTGGGGTAGAATTGGGTCCTGACAGCCTGATGACGTTGGCTCTCCTGATACCAATGGCTCCCTCCTGAGGCCCGACACTCAAGTCAGCATGCTCTTGAAAGGTCCTTGTGAAGCTAGCTGGTGGGGTTTCCTGTAAGTCTGCATAGGAAGACGTTCCTGGATGGGCACATGATGACCATCCCCAGCCCCAGATCCCAGGAAAAGGATTAGGCAGGAAGGCCAGCAGAGGGGGCCCGATGGGCAGCTGATAGCAGTTGGGAGTTTCTGGGATGCCCCCACCCAGCTGCAGGCTGGTAGCCCTGAAGGAAGAGGTGGGAACTGCTCTGGGTGGGTGGGGCTGGGTCAGCGCAGGAATTCCAACAACAAGGAAGTTGAGAATCCCAAATCCCAGCTTCATTATGAAACTTGCTTCCTGGAAGGACACCTAACCTCCTGGAAATGCTCAGTCTGATTCTCCTGGCTTGGCATGTGTTGCATCTGCTGCATCAGATTGTTCCTGAAAAACTGGTTTGCCTCTTGATGGATGTTGAGCCAAAAGACATGACCAAACCAAAGAGTAGGAAAAGGAAGGATTTGTCACTCGGAGTAAGTAGAGCATCAAAAATCTTTCCTGAAGCAGTGTCTCCCCGAATAGCAAAATTGAGGAAAAGGAGTACATGCATACTCATGAAGGGGCTTGGGCACTAGACAGTAGAGGATTCAGCATAGAGTTGGGGCAAAGATTGACAGAGTCCAATTTTTAGTTGGAAGTCATAGAGGTCAGAAAAGGTCCTTAGATTCCTGTCAATCCATTGATTGAGTGATTCAGGCTAATCTTTACCATTGAAACAGAGCTGGTAGTCTTTGTAATTACAAATTATCTTTGCTACTGTTGCTTCTCTTGCTTGATAATGGGCAGTAGTTTGTTCTTGCATTCTTTTGCTCCCTTCAGATCATTTATTGCTGAGACATGCTCAAGGACAAGCGTGACCAGGCTTAGATCACAAAATGACTTAGGTCAAAAATGGCTTCTCTTATATCAGGAAAACCATGTCTCAGTCTTTCTCTGGGGACTCTGTATCCTGTCTGCTAGCAAGATGGCCAGACTAGGTTGGGAAGAAAGGTCTCCCAGAGCACACTGTTTGCAGCCTGCTTCAGCCCTGCTAGGTTCAGGAGCCAGGCTTGTTCTCAGTCTCCTCATGCAGACTTCTGCTGGTCCTTGGTAGGTGTGTCAAAAACTAAGGATTAATGTCTTCAAGCTAGAACTTGTGACCAGCACTCATTACAGAGATGCTCACATAGTTCTCTTGATGGGAAGGGGAGTGAGCAGTGAAGACCCTGCAGAGCAGACACACAGGGTCTCTGTTACAAGCCCTGACAGTCTTCATAAGTGGGCTTAATGTGGCTTACTTCCAGCTGGGGCTCAGGGCCCATCAGCTGGCTTGGTACTGGATGGGGCATTCTACGCGTAGCACAGTTCACCGCTGGGCTCCGTGAGGGGAGAGACTTGCCCAGACTCACACCAGGATGGAAAAAGGCAGCAGCCGCCACAGTGTTCATACCTTCTCTCCTGCTCATCAGGTGCTAGGGTATGCTGTGGCCCTCAGTCTGGTCTTGTAAACAGCGTTTTACTCATTTTTGCTAGTGTTGTCTACAACTGCTTTCAAACCACAGTAGCAGAGTTGAGCGTCATTGGACAGACCCTGTGCCTGTGTGATTGTGTGTCAACTTGGTTTTACTGACCAATGCCCAGATAGCTGGTGAAACATCATTTCTGGTTGTGTCTGTAAGAGTGTTTCTGGAAGAGATTAGCATTGATTCGGTAGATGCCTCCCCAAGTGTAGGTGGACGTCACCCAGGCCATCAGGGGCCCAATTGGAATAGAATGTGGAGTAAGGATGAATTCACTCTGCTTGCACTAGGATGTCCATCTTCTGCCAGGCATCAGTGCTCCTAGTTCTCGGGCCTTTGTACTCCTACTGGTTATACCACAGGTCTTCAGCTTGCAAACAGTAGATTGTGGGGCTTCTCAGCCTCCATAACTGCCCTAGCCTGCTCCTTTAATAAGTCTCTTCTTACATATATCTGCGCTTCCCTGGTTGCTCAGCTAGTAAAACATCCTCCTGCAATGCAGGAGATGCTGGTTTGATCCCTGGGTTGGGAAGATCCCCTGGAGATGGGATAGGCTACCCCCTCCAGTTTTCTTGGGCTTCCCTGGTGGCTCAGACAGCACAGAATCCACCTGCAGTGTGGGAGATGTGGATTCAGCTCTTGGGTTGGGAAATCCTCTGGAGGAGGGAAGAGCTACCCACTCCAGTATACTTGCATGAAGAATTCCATGGCTTGTCCATGGAGTAGCAAAGGTACGACTGAGCGACTTTCACTTTTACATATATCTACATATATTCTCATGGTTTCATTTCTCTGGGGAGCCCTGACTGACACAGATTTTGGTGCTGAGAGTATGGAGCTGGTTCAGCTCTCTTTCTTTTTACCTCCCTCTTCCCTTGCTCCTGTCCTTGTCTCTGTCCAAGATGCCCCACGCAGAGAACCTGTGTGGCAGTCAGGGCTTCTCTGGAGAGACTATCTTTGTCCAAAGGGTCCTGGGGCCTGTGTCCTGAGCCAGACAGGTTAGGGAGAGGCAGATGGGCCTTTTGCCTGGAAAGCCTGTGAACTCCCTGTGGGCATCAGACTCTTGGTTCCTGTCAGTTGTGACCCCAGTATAGCATATGAGGGCTGCTGGCCATGTGAACCTCACACACATGGACTCAAGACAGAGGCCACAGCATCATGCTAGCCTGCTTCAGCTTTTCCACTTAGCTGTGTTCCAGTACAGTTTTAGTTGCAGAACAAGGCTTGGCCCAGACATTGGCCCCAGGGCTACACTGTGCTGACCTCCATTCTTCTCATCAGGTGGTCAGTGGAAGCCCATTGTCTGTAATTGTTATCTCTGCTTCTTTGTCCTGCTTCTGTCTCTGGATCTTGGCCTTCTCAGGGTAGTGGGGGCCTGAGTGTCTGGTGGAGGCCTAGACCTGGTCCTGGATAGCATAGCATGGGGCCAGCACTTATCGGGGGTCTCACATGTTGATGCTGGTCAGAAGCGCTGGTGCTGAATGTGTTGGTTTCTCTTGAGGCAGGAGGGGAGCTGCCAGTCTGCTCGTGGGTCCAGCACTTGCTGGATGCAGAGATTTGACTTATGGTTTGAATGTCCTCATGGGAGTGTCATCCTTGCCTGGACTCCGCGCCCCACTCCCCCAAGCTGCCCAGTGCTCCCCTGGTTGTCTCCCTCCCGATGTGCCCCTAGTTGGAGCTGCAACTTAGGGGCCCTGCATGTTTTCTATCCCCTGGATGTCCTGTTATTGGGGTGCCCCATATTCTGAACCATGCTGCCCTCAACATGCTGAGATTGATGGCTGCACTGGGCAGCAAGGTAGGTCCATCCACAGCCTGAACTTCATGACAGGAACTCATCCTGGCTTGTCTCTAAGGGCTCCTGCAGGGAGACTTCAGGCCTGAGAGAGGGTCAGTGTGACACAGGTCTCCTTTATCAAAGTGTACAGGTGCCCTGATCTCTGACCTCTCGCCACTGTTCCCACGCCACAGAAACTTCACTTGGGCAAGCCCCCAGACCTGACTCCCATCCCCACCCAGGTCCTCTGCTCCCCACTTCGGTCTTCCTGGCCAGGCTGTGCCCATGGTCTCTGCATCTCCCAACTCTCTGCTTCTCAGAAAGCAGCTTTTGATGCTTCCCAGAGACCTCCTGCCTGACATGTGCTCACACTACTTCCTGGGCTGTGACCCTGTCTTCCCACCAGGTTTGGCTTTGAAATCCTTCCCCTGGAAGCCTGCAACTTCCCTTTCTGGCCTGGAACTTGCCCTGGGCGTCCTCCTCATTTGGCACATGTAGCCTCCCGCTCCATGCTTGGTTCTGGCTCCAAGTATCCACATGAGTGCAAACGTACTTGAAGCAAGGCCAGGCATGAGCTCACATCTGTATTCACTGGGCCTGGGAAACTGCACAGCAGTGGGCAGGGTGTGGTCTGCAGTCTTGTGTCAGAGACAGCATCAGCCTGCCATCAGCCCACTCACAGCTGGCACAGCCCTGTGGGGACATCACAAAGACACTGCCACTGCCACCTCCAAACCCATATAAGGACCCTGCCTTTCTTCCCCAGAGTGGCCAGGGAATTCTGTGGGCAGGTCTGGGTTGAAGGCCAAAGCTGGGTCCCCAAACCGCCCAGGAACTTCTGAGGCCCTCCAGAAGGCAGCAGTCTGGGAAGTGTGCAGTGAGGCAAGGGCAAGCATATCCACAGCATTTAAAGTACTCAAGATTTCCTTGGTGGCTCAGTGGTAAAGAATTCGCCTACCAATTCAGAAGACATAGGTTCAGCCCCTGGCCCAGGAAGATCCGACATGCCGCAGAGCAGCTAAGCCTGCGTGCCACAACTATTGAACCTGCACTGTAGATAAGTTTTCATATGGGTGTATACTCATGAAGTAATTGAAATAATGATGGTATTCATCATCCCCGCGCATTTCCTCATCCCCATGTATAATTTCTTTCTTCCTCATCCCCAGGCAATGATGATATGATGATACGTATATTTGTTTGCATATCCTAGTTGTACATAAATGGAATCATACAGCACGTACTGTTTTTCTGGTCTAACATAATCTGGAGATGAATCTTTGTTAATGTGCATATCAGTAGCCATCCCTTTTGATTGTAGAGTAGTATTCCATTGTGTGGCTTGGAACCACACTTTTAAACCATTTTCCCGTTGATGGTCATTAGGTCATTGGGCTGTTTTGAGTTGTGACCTGTCTTTTCCCAGAGACCTCCTGCCTGACATGTGCTCACACTACTTCCTGGGCTGTGACCCTGTCTTCCCACCAGGTTTGGCTTTGAAATCCTTCCCCTGGAAGCCTGCAACTTCCCTTTCTGGCCTGGAACTTGCCCTGGGCGTCCTCCTCATTTGGCACATGTAGCCTCCCGCTCCATGCTTGGTTCTGGCTCCAAGTATCCACATGAGTGCAAACGTACTTGAAGCAAGGCCAGGCATGAGCTCACATCTGTATTCACTGGGCCTGGGAAACTGCACAGCAGTGGGCAGGGTGTGGTCTGCAGTCTTGTGTCAGAGACAGCATCAGCCTGCCATCAGCCCACTCACAGCTGGCACAGCCCTGTGGGGACATCACAAAGACACTGCCACTGCCACCTCCAAACCCATATAAGGACCCTGCCTTTCTTCCCCAGAGTGGCCAGGGAATTCTGTGGGCAGGTCTGGGTTGAAGGCCAAAGCTGGGTCCCCAAACCGCCCAGGAACTTCTGAGGCCCTCCAGAAGGCAGCAGTCTGGGAAGTGTGCAGTGAGGCAAGGGCAAGCATATCCACAGCATTTAAAGTACTCAAGATTTCCTTGGTGGCTCAGTGGTAAAGAATTCGCCTACCAATTCAGAAGACATAGGTTCAGCCCCTGGCCCAGGAAGATCCGACATGCCGCAGAGCAGCTAAGCCTGCGTGCCACAACTATTGAACCTGCACTGTAGATAAGTTTTCATATGGGTGTATACTCATGAAGTAATTGAAATAATGATGGTATTCATCATCCCCGCGCATTTCCTCATCCCCATGTATAATTTCTTTCTTCCTCATCCCCAGGCAATGATGATATGATGATACGTATATTTGTTTGCATATCCTAGTTGTACATAAATGGAATCATACAGCACGTACTGTTTTTCTGGTCTAACATAATCTGGAGATGAATCTTTGTTAATGTGCATATCAGTAGCCATCCCTTTTGATTGTAGAGTAGTATTCCATTGTGTGGCTTGGAACCACACTTTTTTTAAAATCCATTTTCCTGTTGATGGTCATTAGGTCATTGGGCTGTTTTGAGTTCGTTTTGTTTCATTTTGACTGTTACAGATACACAGATTTCTTTATGACTCTTCACATAGGGTGAATCCTAAGAGTGGATGGCTATGTCATATGTCAAATATATGCTTAATTTTTAAAACATCTGCCAGATTCTTTGTCAAAGTGGTTGTACCATTTACATTCCCCATCAACATTGTAGGAGGAGAACTTTTTTTTTTTAACTTTTGTTTTGCTTTTAACTTTTATACAGTTTTGTTGTTTACAGATATGTATGTTCCCAGATTAGTCATATGTATATCCCCCCCATCCCACCCCTCCAGACTGTCACATAGCACCCCTGCAGGATCCCCTTTACTCACAGAGCAATGACTATAGCTGTTTTCTTCACATATGATAGTACAGGTTTTCATGCTACTTCCTTTACGCCTCCCACCTACTGTTCATTCCCCACAGTGTCCATATGTCCACTGTCTATATGTGTTTTTCCATCACTTCACTGCATGTGTTATCATTAGCATCCTACTAGATTCCATATATGTGTGTTAGTATATTGTACTTGTCCTTCTCTTTTTGACTGACTTCACTTTTTATGATAGGTTCTAGATCCAGCCACCTCATTAGGGCTGATTCTTCTGCATTTCTTTTTACAGCTGAGTAGTATTCCATTGTATATATGTACCAGAACTTTTGTATCCATTCATTCGTCAATGAGCATCTAGGTTGCTTCTATATTCTAGCTATTGTATAGAGATCTGCAATGAACATTGGGATACAGGTGTTTCTTTGAGTTCTGATTTCATCAGGGTGTAAGCCTAAGAGTGGAATTGCTGGGTTGGATGGTGCTTCTATTTTTAGTTTTTTAAGAAATCTCCAGACTGTCTTCCATAAAGGCTGTATCAGTTTTCATTCCCACCAGCAATGCAAGAGGGTTCCCTTTTCTCGCACCCTCTCCAGCGTTTATTGTCTATCAATTTGTGGATGATGGCCATTCTGACGGGTGTGAGGTGATATCTCATTGTAGTTTTGATTTGCATTTCTCTAATTATAAGTGAGGTTGAGCATTGTTTCATGTGTTTTTGGACCATCTATATGTCCTGTTTGGAGAGGTGTCTGTTTAGGTCCTTTTCCCATTTTGTGATTGGGTTGTTCATTTTTCTGATGAGTTGTCTGAGTTGCTTGTAGATTTTGGAGATTAATTCTTTGTCTGTTGTTTCATTTGCTATGATTTTCTCCCATTCTGTGGGTTGTCTGTTCAGCCTTTTTGTAGTTTCTTTTGCTGTACAAAAGCTTTTAGGTTTCATTAGGTCCCACATGTTCATTTTTGGTTTTAGTTCCGCTATTCTAGTAGGTAGGTCAGAGAAGATCTTGCTTTGATTAATGTCCTTGAGTGTTTTGCCTATATTCTCCTCTAAGAGTTTGATGGTTTCTGGTCTCACATTTAGGTCTTTAATCCATTTTGAGTTGATCTTTGTGTATGGTGTCAGAGAATGTTCCAGCTTCATTTTCTTTGCATGTGGGTGTCCAATTTTCCCAGCATCTCTTGTTGAAGAGGCTGTCTTTGTCCCATTTTATAGTTTCGCCTCCTTTGTCAAAAATAAGGTACCCATAGGTGTGTGGGTTTATCTCTGGGTTCTCTATCTTATTCCATTGGTCTGTAGTTCTGTTTTTGTGCCAATACCATACTGTCTTGATGACTGTTGCTTTGTAGTATAGTCTGAAGTTAGGGAGGCAGATCCTTCCAGCTCCATTCTTCTTCCTCAGGATTGCTTTGGCTATTCGAGGTCTTTTGTGTTTCCATATGAACTGTGTGATTCTTTGATCTGGTTCTGTGAAGAATGTCATTGGTAGTTTGATAGGGATTGCATTGAATCTGTAGATGATATTTGGTAGTATGGTCATTTTCACAACATTGATTCTTCCAACCCAGGAACATGGAATATCTCTCCATCTGTCTTCTTTAATTTCTTTCATGGGTGTCTTGTAATTTTCAGTGTACAGTTCTTTTGTTTCTTTCGGTAGGTTTACTCCTAGATATTTGATTCTTTTGGTAGCAGTGGTAAAGGGGATTGCATCTTTGATGTAGGAGGAGAATTCTAATTGCTTCACACTTAAACCAACCTTGGTAGGACCAGACATTTTAATCTTACAGTAGATATGTAGTTGTAGATACATGTTGTAGTAGATATGTAGTGGTTAACTCATTTAGTTATCATTTGAATTTCCCTTGTTACTTAATATGTTCACCTTTTCATGTGATTCTTTCTCATACATGTATCTTCTCAGATAAAGTATCTGTTCGATTCTGCCCATTTTTAAAAATTTTTTTCATTGTAGTGTAGTTGCCCATTTTTTTGAAAGAAAAATTGTTCATGCAGTTATATTTTTAAACATCAGGATTTGTTGTACAGTTTATTAAGTACTTTTGTGACAAGTGGCTCAAATAAATGTGGTTAATATTTGGGATGTAACATTTTTTGCTGAATAGAGGGAATACAGGACTATTAGGACAAATCTCCATGCCATGAGATTTGCGACCCACCCATTTATCAGCAGCCCCTGAACACAGTATTCTTCTGTTATGTTAAGACAAGAGGCATCAACTTCTTTCTGTTGCCCTTTTTTTATTGGGTTGTTTTTCTTACCGAGCTTATATTCTGGATATAAGTCCCTTATAAAAGATGTGTGATTTGCAAACACTTTTTCCCAGTCCGGGACATCATTCTCTTGTCTAACAGCATATGTTTATAGTTTTGGAGTCCAGATTACCAGTTTCTCCTTCTATGGGTCATATCCAAGTCACAAACATTTTCTCTTGTTTTTCCCTGGTAATCTTATACTAGTGTTTATACTTTTTTCTATGATGTGTTTTAAGTTAACTTTCATATATGCTGTAAGGTATGGATGGCAATTCACTTTTTAACTATAAGGATATTCATTGATTCCAGCACCATGTATTAAAAGATTAATCTTTTTCCACCAAATTGCCTTTATACCTCTGTCAGGTGAGCTGGTCATACATATAAGTATTTCTGGATTCTCTGTTCTGTTTAGTACCTCTGTCTGTCTGGCCATGCTGGTAGGATGCTCTCTTAATAGGTCTATAATACTGAAGTCCATGTTAGTCCTGCTACTTGTTTTTCTTTTTCAAAGTGATTCTGATTGTCCTAGGTCCTTTGGCTTTCCATATGAATTTTAGAATGAAATGTTCACTTTCTCACCAAAAAGAGAAATGCTGGGATTTTGGTTGTCATTATGATGAATTAAAAGATCCATTTATGGAGAATTGATATTTTAACAGTATTGAGTCTTTTGGCCCATAAGTAGATATGTATCTCTCTATTATTTAATCTCCCGTAGTATTATTCTGTGGCTTTTAATGGGATTAAGGTAATTGTTTTTCATTTAATATTTAATATTATATGTTTATCTGGATATAAAGTAAGGTTTGTACATGTTCTGTCAGACTTAAACATGAACATTTGATGCTATTATAAATAATGTTTAAATATTTTCACTTTCTGATGTTTAGTCCTGACATATAGAAGTAAGGTTTTATTTTATCTATTAATGTTGAACATTTTTGCTGAATAGAGGAATACAGGACTATTAGGACAAATCTCCATGCCATGAGATTTGCGACCCACCCATTTATCAGCAGCCCCTGAACACAGTATTCTTCTGTTATGTTAAGACAAGAGGCATCAACTTCTTTCTGTTGCCCTTTTTTTATTGGGTTGTTTTTCTTACCGAGCTTATATTCTGGATATAAGTCCCTTATAAAAGATGTGTGATTTGCAAACACTTTTTCCCAGTCCGGGACATCATTCTCTTGTCTAACAGCATATGTTTATAGTTTTGGAGTCCAGATTACCAGTTTCTCCTTCTATGGGTCATATCCAAGTCATAAACATTTTCTCTTGTTTTTCCCTGGTAATCTTATACTAGTGTTTATACTTTTTTCTATGATGTGTTTTAAGTTAACTTTCATATATGCTGTAAGGTATGGATGGCAATTCACTTTTTAACTATAAGGATATTCATTGATTCCAGCACCATGTATTAAAAGATTAATCTTTTTCCACCAAATTGCCTTTATACCTCTGTCAGGTGAGCTGGTCATACATATAAGTATTTCTGGATTCTCTGTTCTGTTTAGTACCTCTGTCTGTCTGGCCATGCTGGTAGGATGCTCTCTTAATAGGTCTATAATACTGAAGTCCATGTTAGTCCTGCTACTTCGTTTTTCTTTTTCAAAGTGATTCTGATTGTCCTAGGTCCTTTGGCTTTCCATATGAATTTTAGAATGAAATGTTCACTTTCTCACCAAAAAGAGAAATGCTGGGATTTTGGTTGTCATTATGATGAATTAAAAGATCCATTTATGGAGAATTGATATTTTAACAGTATTGAGTCTTTTGGCCCATAAGTAGATATGTATCTCTCTATTATTTAATCTCCCGTAGTATTATTCTGTGGCTTTTAATGTATAGGTATTGTACAT
Organism: Tragulus kanchil; assembly: GCA_022376925.1. NCBI lineage: Eukaryota > Metazoa > Chordata > Mammalia > Artiodactyla > Tragulidae > Tragulus > Tragulus kanchil. Next base: position 88,326,841 of record JAIOJX010000023.1, on the reverse strand, counting down.
GTTCTGTCAGACTTAAACATGAACATTTGATGCTATTATAAATAATGTTTAAATATTTTCACTTTCTGATGTTTAGTCCTGACATATAGAAGTAAGGTTTTATTTTATCTATTAATGTTGAGTCTTGCAGCCTAACTGAACTCATTTATTAATTCTAGTGACTTCTTTATAGATTTCTTTGGATTTTTTATATAGATTATTGTGTGTGTAAATAAAGACAGTTTTACTTGTACCTTTCCAAGCTAGGTACCTTTGATTTTTCTTGTTTCACTGCATTGTAGACTGAGATCTTAAAAAGTGCAGTCTTGACCAGAAGTAGGGAGATTCAGTTATTCATCATTACATAATGTTGGCAGATTCAGGTCAATGTGTGGCAGTAAACAAAATCATGTAAAATAATAATAATAAAATTAGCTGACAGGTGTTTAGAAGATGACATTAGGTTGACAATACTCCCTTCTGTTAGCTGTGAGTGCTTATCAAGGATGAATGTTGAGTTTTGTGTCAGATTTTCCTGCATCTTTTGAGTGATCCCATGGGGTTTTTTTTTTTTTTTTTGTCTTAGTATACTCAAGTGCGTTGATTTTTTTTTTTTTTTCTTATGATTGTTAGTCAGGATTACATTCTCTGGACATACCCCTCCATCATGGTTCTTTGTCCTTTTTATATATTGGTGAGATTTTGTACTGTGTTTCGTTTAGCACTGGTCTCAGAAAATTAGGTGGAAAGTATTCTTTGCTTTTCAGTTTTCTGCAAGAATCTGTGTATGTGTCTTTATATGTATATGTATTATGTCTTCCTTAAATGTTTGGTAGAATTCACCAGTGAAAGCCCAGAATGTTCTCTCTGAGGTTTTTAACTACAAATTCAACTGCTTTCATAGGTATAGGACTATTCAGGTTACCTGTTTGTTCTTTTTTAAAATATATATATATATATTTATTTTGGCTGTACTGGGTCTTCATTGCTGCGTGCGGTCTCTCTCTAGTTGTGGCAACTGGGAGCTACTTTTTAGTTGTGGTATGTGGGCTTCTCATTGCAGTGGCTTTTCTTGTTGTGGGAACATGGGCTCTAGAGCATGGGCTTAGTAATAGTGGCATAGGGCTGCTTAGTTGCCCTTCGGCTTGTATTTTTTAAAATGTTCTGTCAGACTTAAACATGAACATTTGATGCTATTATAAATAATGTTTAAATATTTTCACTTTCTGATGTTTAGTCCTGACATATAGAAGTAAGGTTTTATTTTATCTATTAATGTTGAGTCTTGCAGCCTAACTGAACTCATTTATTAATTCTAGTGACTTCTTTATAGATTTCTTTGGATTTTTTATATAGATTATTGTGTGTGTAAATAAAGACAGTTTTACTTGTACCTTTCCAAGCTAGGTACCTTTGATTTTTCTTGTTTCACTGCATTGTAGACTGAGATCTTAAAAAGTGCAGTCTTGACCAGAAGTAGGGAGATTCAGTTATTCATCATTACATAATGTTGGCAGATTCAGGTCAATGTGTGGCAGTAAACAAAATCATGTAAAATAATAATAATAAAATTAGCTGACAGGTGTTTAGAAGATGACATTAGGTTGACAATACTCCCTTCTGTTAGCTGTGAGTGCTTATCAAGGATGAATGTTGAGTTTTGTGTCAGATTTTCCTGCATCTTTTGAGTGATCCCATGGGGTTTTTTTTTTTTTTTTTTTTGTCTTAGTATACTCAAGTGCGTTGATTTTTTTTTTTTTTTCTTATGATTGTTAGTCAGGATTACATTCTCTGGACATACCCCTCCATCATGGTTCTTTGTCCTTTTTATATATTGGTGAGATTTTGTACTGTGTTTCGTTTAACACTGGTCTCAGAAAATTAGGTGGAAAGTATTCTTTGCTTTTCAGTTTTCTGCAAGAATCTGTGTATGTGTCTTTATATGTATATGTATTATGTCTTCCTTAAATGTTTGGTAGAATTCACCAGTGAAAGCCCAGAATGTTCTCTCTGAGGTTTTTAACTACAAATTCAACTGCTTTCATAGGTATAGGACTATTCAGGTTACCTGTTTGTTCTTTTTTAAAAAAAATATATATATATATATTTATTTTGGCTGTACTGGGTCTTCATTGCTGCGTGCGGTCTCTCTCTAGTTGTGGCAACTGGGAGCTACTTTTTAGTTGTGGTATGTGGGCTTCTCATTGCAGTGGCTTTTCTTGTTGTGGGAACATGGGCTCTAGAGCATGGGCTTAGTAATAGTGGCATAGGGCTGCTTAGTTGCCCTTCGGCTTGTGAGATATCCCAGACCAGGGACTGAACCAATGTCCCTTGCATTGCAGGATAGTTTCTTAATCACTGGGCCACCAGGGAAGCCCTATGTGTTTGTTCTTGAGATCAGTTCAGTTCAGTCACTCAGTTGTGTCCGACTCTTTGCAATCCCATGGACTGCAGCTCGCTAGACTTCCCTCTCCTTCGCCATCACCCAGAGCTTGCCCAAACTCATTTCCATTGACTCGGTGATGCCATCCAGCCATCTTATCCTCTCTTGTCCCATTCTTCTTTTGCTTTCTGTTTTTCCCAGCATCAGGGTCTTTTCCAGTGAGTCATCTCTTCTCATCAGGTGGCTTTCCAGTGAATATTCAGGGTTGAATGGGCTTTGGTAATTTTTATCTTTCAAGCAATTTGTCCATTTTATCTGTCATATTTATCGTTGTGAAACTGTTCATGATATTCCCTTATTTATCTTTTATTTAGTTTTTACATGGCCACTTTCATTTTATTTCTCTTTTTAATAGCTATGGAACTCCCTCCACTTACTCAGTTATTCTGGGTAGGGGTTAATCAATTTCATTAATGTTTTCAAAGAACTTTGATTTATTTTATGTATATTTTTTTCTATTTCATTGATTTCTATTCTGATCATTATTATTTCTGGGTTTTTTTTTTTTTTGGATTTCATGCACTCTTCTAGTTTGTTGTTTCTGTTTTTACTTTTTTATTGAGGAGAACCATATCAAGCACAGATCATAAGTGTGAACTTTCACATGCTGAACACACCTTCTAACAAGTACCCAGATAAAGAATTGGAAATATCTTCAGCCCCAGAAGCCTCTTTCAAGGGCCCTCTGCCAACCCAGGAATCACCACTGCTCTTTACCTACAGAGCTGTACAGATCATTGCAGTCTTACCGTATATCTCTTGTGTCTGGGTTCTTTCACCCAATATTATATGAGATTTGTCTCTGTTGTTTAAATAACAGTAATTTACTCATTTGTATTTCTGTGTAGTATTTCATCACATGACTGTATCATAATTTTTCCTTCTTTAGACAGAACTTGGGAACTTTCTGGTAGTTAATTCTCCTATAAACATGCATGGTCATAGAACAGGTGTGTACCTAGTAGATAATCTTTTCCCTAAGTGGTTGTACCAGTTATGCTCCCACTACCAGAGGGTGAGAGTTCATGAGGGCCTTAGGCAGAGTGTAACAGTATGTGTTCTAGTCCACTGTTGTGCTGGCCAGTGTTTGTTGAGCAACTGAATACACAAGCCCACAGCTGAAAAGAGAGATAGTTCTGACTGAGGTTGACTGAACTCTCATCAGGTACCATCTGGGTTCAGGACTAGCCATGCAAAAGAAACAGCTCCTCCCCTAAGTAACACACAGCATATAAGCAGGGTTTAAAGCTTGCTCCAGAGGCGTTTGTAAGATCTGTGTTCAATACAGAACTTGTGTCTGGGACACAGGTAAGAAACATGGCAGTCGTCGGGCAGGACTTGAAGGCCCTCATCGCTTGGCCTGGAGAAGGCCCAAAGACTATTTAGGCAAAAGCCTGGAGGAGTGCTGTCTGGACAGTCATGGTTAGCTGGGGGGTGAACATGGGGCCCACACTCTTAGCCCTGTGAGCCACAATCTTCTCATCTCTAAAAAGGGCTAGGGCTCATAGGGGTTTTAGCTGCACATTAAGCTTTGAGCCTAATACCTTATGTAGTTTTAAGATAAAAGCTGAGGCATGCTCTGGGAGATGGTGAAGGACAGGGAAGCCTGGCATACTACAGTCTGTGGGGTCGCAGAGAGTCAGAAACAACTGAACTGAGGTTATTGATGGATTAGTAGAGTTTCGTTTTGTTTTTCATTTAGTTAAAAATACTTTCTAGTTTTCACTTTTGATTTCTTCTTTGATTCATGTGTTGGTTAATTGCCAAAGTTTTGAAAATTTTCTAGAGATCTTTCTGTTATGATTTCTTAATTCCCTGTAGTCAGAACAAATCTTTGTATGGCTTGAATCCTTTGGGGATGTGGTTCATGGCCCGGACTATGGTTTGTCTGGGTAGATGTTCCCTGTGTCCTTGTAAAGAATGTATGTGCTGCTGCTGTTGGGTGGGGGAGTCTACATGCCAGTTAGGTCAAGTTACTCAACAGTGCCGTTGTCTTCTGTGCCCTGTCCACTTGTCCTGAGAAATATTGAGAGTTGGGTGTTGAACTCTCCCAGCTATAATTTTCGATTTGTCTGTTTCTCTTTGCAGTCTGTAAGTTTTTGCTTCATGCATTTTGAAGCTCTGTTATTTAGTGCATAAACATTTAGAATTGTAGGTTCTCTTTGTGGTTTAGACTCCTTATTGTTATGAAATGACTCTCTTTGTCTTTGGTGACATTCTTTGCTTTGAAAAATTAAAGATATATAAAATATCTATCTGAAATTAATAGCTTTCCAGCTTTTGATGCGTGTTGGTGTGGTTTATCTTCTTCCATTCTTTAACTTCTTAAAACAACGTTAACAGTTTTATTTATTAGTATGGTTTACTTACCGTACAATTCACTCACTTAAGATGTACATTCACAGAGCTGTGCATCTGTTGCCACAACTAATTTTAGAACATTTTCTTTAGCCCCCATTTTACTATCACCACCTCCAGCCTCCTAACTCCACCTCCTGCCGTGGGCAACCACTGATATGCTTTCTATCTCTGTAGATTTGCCCATTTTGGATATTTCATATACATGGAATCATATAATATGTGGCCCTTTGTGAACACCTCTTTTCACATAGCCGAATATTTTCAAGGTTCATATATGTTGTACCATATGTCAGTAATTCATTTATTTTTGTTACCAAATAATACTCCTTTGTAAAGGTAGACATTTGAAATATTTTCTACTATTGTATAGGTTGTCTTTCCATGTGATAGTGTTCTTCAGTATACACATTTTAAAATTTTGATGAAGTACAGATTATCTGTTTTTTCTTAGGTTATTTGTGCTTTTGGTGTCACAGGAAGAACCCATTCCCAACAGGGTCATGAGGATTTGCCCCTATTTCCTTTTTAGAGTTGTAGTTTTAGGTTTTACATGTTAGGTCTTTCATCCATTTTGAGTTAATTGTACATGATGTAAGAAAGGGATCCAGCTTCGTTCTTTTGCGTGTGGATTTCCAGCTGCTCTAGCACAATTTGTTGTTTTTTTTTTTTTGACATGGGCCTGTTTTTTAGGTCAAGTTACTCAACAGTGCCGTTGTCTTCTGTGCCCTGTCCACTTGTCCTGAGAAATATTGAGAGTTGGGTGTTGAACTCTCCCAGCTATAATTTTCGATTTGTCTGTTTCTCTTTGCAGTCTGTAAGTTTTTGCTTCATGCATTTTGAAGCTCTGTTATTTAGTGCATAAACATTTAGAATTGTAGGTTCTCTTTGTGGTTTAGACTCCTTATTGTTATGAAATGACTCTCTTTGTCTTTGGTGACATTCTTTGCTTTGAAAAATTAAAGATATATAAAATATCTATCTGAAATTAATAGCTTTCCAGCTTTTGATGCGTGTTGGTGTGGTTTATCTTCTTCCATTCTTTAACTTCTTAAAACAACGTTAACAGTTTTATTTATTAGTATGGTTTACTTACCGTACAATTCACTCACTTAAGATGTACATTCACAGAGCTGTGCATCTGTTGCCACAACTAATTTTAGAACATTTTCTTTAGCCCCCATTTTACTATCACCACCTCCAGCCTCCTAACTCCACCTCCTGCCGTGGGCAACCACTGATATGCTTTCTATCTCTGTAGATTTGCCCATTTTGGATATTTCATATACATGGAATCATATAATATGTGGCCCTTTGTGAACACCTCTTTTCACATAGCCGAATATTTTCAAGGTTCATATATGTTGTACCATATGTCAGTAATTCATTTATTTTTGTTACCAAATAATACTCCTTTGTAAAGGTAGACATTTGAAATATTTTCTACTATTGTATAGGTTGTCTTTCCATGTGATAGTGTTCTTCAGTATACACATTTTAAAATTTTGATGAAGTACAGATTATCTGTTTTTTCTTAGGTTATTTGTGCTTTTGGTGTCACAGGAAGAACCCATTCCCAACAGGGTCATGAGGATTTGCCCCTATTTCCTTTTTAGAGTTGTAGTTTTAGGTTTTACATGTTAGGTCTTTCATCCATTTTGAGTTAATTGTACATGATGTAAGAAAGGGATCCAGCTTCGTTCTTTTGCGTGTGGATTTCCAGCTGCTCTAGCACAATTTGTTGAAAACCTATTCTTTTCCTTTTCTAAATATTTGTTTGTTTACCTAATTGCACCAAATCTTAATGGAGCACACAGGACCTTTGATCTTTGTTGTGGCATGCAGGTTCTTTAGTTGTGACCTGCTGCCACCCAGGATGCAGCAGATCTTGCATGGACATGGGTTTATGGTTTGGTCTTTCCCTGGGACCAGGATGGAGGAAGCAGAGGGCAACAGAAATCAAAGAGCTCAGCTGACTTGATTTTAAAAGGAATCTCTGTCTTCACAGAGCAGTTTGTTAATGGCTGGGAGCAGATGAACAAGGCCCACTCTTGGGAGGGAGGGCAGTTTCCCTGACCAGACCATACCCTACTTTCATTTAGCTAGTCCCTTGCTGACAGCGGAACAAATCACTTTCTATAATTTTTTTTTTCATTACAAATAGTCCTGCTCACTAACAGTCTTATCCATAGCTTTGCGTGTTTTCCCAGTTGTTTTCTTAGACTGGACTCCTAGACTTCATCACTTCAGTTCAGTTACTCAGTCATGTCCGACTCTTTGTGACCCCATGCATTGCAGCACACCAGGCTTCCCTGTCCTTCACCATCTCCCGGAACTTGGTCAAACCCATGTCCATTGAGTCAGTGATGCCATCTAACCATCTCGTCCTCTGTTGTCCTCTTCTCTTTTTGCCTTCTATTTTCTCCAGCATTGGGTCTTTTCAAATCATATTAAATAATAAATTAATGAAAATGTTTGTGTTTCTCTCAAGAAATAAAGGCATCATTTCTCTTCCTACTTAATAGCCTGATCTTGTTTTATTTTCCTTCTGAGAGCCAGGAACCCTGGAAAGAGACAAGGTCTCCCCTTAGAGGTCTACATGGGGTGGCCAGTGAGGAGGGGGCCTCTGGGGAGGGCATACACTGGAGGCCTATATGGGTCATGTCCTGGCCACTGTGATGACTCAGGGTAGGATGGAAAGAAGCAGAGGTGCTTACTAGGGGCTTTGACTCCTGGAGGGACAGGACAGGACAGTGTGTTTGAACTGGCTGGGACCTCCAGCATGGACTTGGGCAGACCAACACCAATTCTGGTTGTATTTGCTCATGGGGGCTCCTCCCTGAGCCAGCCACAGGCTGCTTTGCCTGTTAGAGCCCAAAGCCCTTGCTGGATCTGGGGGTGGTGGGTCCAGTCCTCTCTGCCATTTCATCTCTGTGTGTCCCCAGGTCCTGGACAGGTGGGCAGGGTCTCCCGACTAGGACACACATGGGAGTCATTTGGCTCAAGCCTCACTTGTCCCAGGCTCACACTCCCGTCTTCTCAGGCCTTCCGGCTGCAGGTGTCTTCAGGATGAGTGAATCAGTCAAGGGAAGGCCTGAACCTTGGTTGCCATATCTGGAGGAGGCCTCAGATGCACACTAGTTCTAGGGGCTTCCCTGCCTGGACCCAAGACAGGGACCTGTCTGCTGATGGGGCCACACTGGCAGGGCTGGGGCCTCCTGTACCTGTCTTGCCTCAGTTCCTCCAGCCGCTCCCATCATCTCATCCCACCAGGGCTCCTCACTGGCCCCACCCCCAGCTTTCTGTGACCTCCCAACCCTCATGTAGCCCTTAGGTATCTTGTTCCTCCAGGGCCCCCTGCTGTCCCCCGCATGTCTGGGCGCAGGATTGCCTCCAGACTCACTCTCAAGAGCATCTCATCCCTGCAGGCATTTGGACAGGCCCACACAAACCATAAGAAGGTGGCTGCGGATGGCGAGAGCCGGGAGGAGAGCCTGATCCAGGAGTCGGCTTCCAAGGAGCAGTACTACGTACGCAAGGTGCTGGAGCTGCAGACGGAGCTGAAGCAGCTGCGCAACGTGCTTGCCAACACGCAGTCAGAGAATGAGCGTCTTACCTCGGTGGCGCAGGAGCTGAAGGAGGTAACCAGTGGAGCTGGGCGGGCTTCTTGACTCCAGGTGGTGGGAAACCAGCCAGGGCTCCCTGGGATCAGGGCCACCCACAGATTGTCTCACCCCAACTTCATGTGGTCCGGGGTGGTCAGAAAAGGCTGGGGAGGCAAGTTGCAGCTCTGCACTTGGGGTGATATGAATCCAAGGTTCTTCATGTGAACAATGTATTACAGTGCCCACCTGCCACTTAGGACAGCAGAGTCAGAAGGAGGCCACCACAGACAGCCCTGAGGATCTGCTTGGCTCTTAACCTCCTGGCTTAGAACCAGAGGTCACCAAGACTTGTGCGCCTGGGAGGAACTTGGCTTGGATCCAGGGGGAGTGCATGATCTCATATCCTCCCTCAGGGACACTCTGGTCAGGCTGGGGAGAAGGGCCGATCAGAGCTGTAAATCTGTTGACTACCTATGGGGGACGTTAGCCTCATTGCCAGATAAGAGCCCTTTTCCAAAAGAGCCATTGCGGGTGGCCTCCCTAGCCCAGACCCATTCTGCTCCGTTCCTCTTCCATAAAGGTGCTGACAGGAGAGTGGCAGACGACTTGCTGACTACTGGCTTTGGCGCCAGGAAATGAGCTCAGCCTTTCCCACATGCTGCTACTGAAGAACAGGTCTGGTGGAGCCACGGTTCCTGTTCTTCCTGTTAGTGCTTCAAGAGGAAGCCGCCTCCTCCCCACCCCAATCCATCCTCAGTGCACTTTTCCCTGAGGCCTGCCTGTCGTGCCTGATCACTCTAGGGCAGGCACTGGAGCCATGCCAGGTTCTTGCTTGGAGGAAGACTCTCCATCACCACCTTCCGAGCTTCAATGTCCCCACCACTGCTGGTTCTGTCTGTGCTCTGCTCCCATCACACTCCAGTTATTCTTCTGCTGGTCCTGGCCTGAACCATAAGAAGGTGGCTGCGGATGGCGAGAGCCGGGAGGAGAGCCTGATCCAGGAGTCGGCTTCCAAGGAGCAGTACTACGTACGCAAGGTGCTGGAGCTGCAGACGGAGCTGAAGCAGCTGCGCAACGTGCTTGCCAACACGCAGTCAGAGAATGAGCGTCTTACCTCGGTGGCGCAGGAGCTGAAGGAGGTAACCAGTGGAGCTGGGCGGGCTTCTTGACTCCAGGTGGTGGGAAACCAGCCAGGGCTCCCTGGGATCAGGGCCACCCACAGATTGTCTCACCCCAACTTCATGTGGTCCGGGGTGGTCAGAAAAGGCTGGGGAGGCAAGTTGCAGCTCTGCACTTGGGGTGATATGAATCCAAGGTTCTTCATGTGAACAATGTATTACAGTGCCCACCTGCCACTTAGGACAGCAGAGTCAGAAGGAGGCCACCACAGACAGCCCTGAGGATCTGCTTGGCTCTTAACCTCCTGGCTTAGAACCAGAGGTCACCAAGACTTGTGCGCCTGGGAGGAACTTGGCTTGGATCCAGGGGGAGTGCATGATCTCATATCCTCCCTCAGGGACACTCTGGTCAGGCTGGGGAGAAGGGCCGATCAGAGCTGTAAATCTGTTGACTACCTATGGGGGACGTTAGCCTCATTGCCAGATAAGAGCCCTTTTCCAAAAGAGCCATTGCGGGTGGCCTCCCTAGCCCAGACCCATTCTGCTCCGTTCCTCTTCCATAAAGGTGCTGACAGGAGAGTGGCAGACGACTTGCTGACTACTGGCTTTGGCGCCAGGAAATGAGCTCAGCCTTTCCCACATGCTGCTACTGAAGAACAGGTCTGGTGGAGCCACGGTTCCTGTTCTTCCTGTTAGTGCTTCAAGAGGAAGCCGCCTCCTCCCCACCCCAATCCATCCTCAGTGCACTTTTCCCTGAGGCCTGCCTGTCGTGCCTGATCACTCTAGGGCAGGCACTATGGAGCCATGCCAGGTTCTTGCTTGGAGGGAAGACTCTCCATCACCACCTATTCAGACCAGAGCCTAGTCAATGTCCCCACCACTTCTGGTTCTGTCTGTGCTCTGCTCCCATCACACTCCAGTTATTCTTCTGCTGGTCCTGGCCTGCCACTTTTGCCTGAGCTGCTGCACTGAGTTCCTCCATAGCCATGCCTTGGAGCCTTGCTCCTATGGAGGCTTGCACCGGACCTGAGCAGCCTAGGTCAGGGGAGCACAACACCAAGCGCTATCCCTGATGAGCACCCGCCTTTATCTGTCTATGAGTGACCAGCCAAGCAGGCTTCTTTGCAAACAGGCTTCTTTGCACAGTCGCCACAGGAGATGCCCCTTCCACAGGAGGGCATTTCCCTCCTGATGCCTGGTCCAGCTGCTGTCCAGTTCAGTGACTGATAGGCCAGCTGTGCTCTGCCCCCTCACCCACCTCCATCCTCCCAACCTGTGTCATCCAGCTTAGGAGTTCATCCTCCCATGTCCAGCTCTCCAAGAGGAGCTTGTGGCCTCCATCGTGTGACACGTGTCGCAGACATGCTTAGCATGTGGGACAGTTCCAGCTGCCCTATAACTTGTCTTCTTGGTGACCCTGTCAGCATGCAGTTATTTCCTTCATCTCACAGTTGGGAGATCAAAGCGAAGAAGGCTTGACTGCTTGTCCAGGGGTCACTGGGTCCTGACCTTGGCACTGTGAGTGAATGGGCCCTGCCGGCTTCTGTCCTGGAGCGTGGCCTGAGGGCCCATTTTGCACATGGGGAAGCAAGAGACCCAAGGATCAGACCCAGCTGACTGGAGGCAGAGGTAAACTATTACTGTCCCAGTGGACCCTGGCCTTGATACGTGCAGAGTTCTGGTGGACTCTATGCAGGTTCAGGAATCAGTAACAGATGTGCCAGCAGAAATCATGTCTGCTGTCATCTCCTCTGTCCTGGCTAGGAGTCAGGTAAAGGCTTATTTCCTGCTGCGGTGGCATCTGGGCCACTGGGTTCTGCTGAAAGGAAGCCAGGTGTTTGGCCACAAGGGGAAGTGCTGGGTGTTAGAGTGCAACCTCAGGCACCAGGTGGGCTCTCCAGCCTGGTATGGACACACTTGGACAAGAAGGGGTCCAGAGCCAGGGAATGGAGGAGACTGTCCATCACCACCTATTCAGACCAGAGCCTAGTCAATGTCCCCACCACTGCTGGTTCTGTCTGTGCTCTGCTCCCATCACACTCCAGTTATTCTTCTGCTGGTCCTGGCCTGCCACTTTTGCCTGAGCTGCTGCACTGAGTTCCTCCATAGCCATGCCTTGGAGCCTTGCTCCTATGGAGGCTTGCACCGGACCTGAGCAGCCTAGGTCAGGGGAGCACAACACCAAGCGCTATCCCTGATGAGCACCCGCCTTTATCTGTCTATGAGTGACCAGCCAAGCAGGCTTCTTTGCAAACAGGCTTCTTTGCACAGTCGCCACAGGAGATGCCCCTTCCACAGGAGGGCATTTCCCTCCTGATGCCTGGTCCAGCTGCTGTCCAGTTCAGTGACTGATAGGCCAGCTGTGCTCTGCCCCCTCACCCACCTCCATCCTCCCAACCTGTGTCATCCAGCTTAGGAGTTCATCCTCCCATGTCCAGCTCTCCAAGAGGAGCTTGTGGCCTCCATCGTGTGACACGTGTCGCAGACATGCTTAGCATGTGGGACAGTTCCAGCTGCCCTATAACTTGTCTTCTTGGTGACCCTGTCAGCATGCAGTTATTTCCTTCATCTCACAGTTGGGAGATCAAAGCGAAGAAGGCTTGACTGCTTGTCCAGGGGTCACTGGGTCCTGACCTTGGCACTGTGAGTGAATGGGCCCTGCCGGCTTCTGTCCTGGAGCGTGGCCTGAGGGCCCATTTTGCACATGGGGAAGCAAGAGACCCAAGGATCAGACCCAGCTGACTGGAGGCAGAGGTAAACTATTACTGTCCCAGTGGACCCTGGCCTTGATACGTGCAGAGTTCTGGTGGACTCTATGCAGGTTCAGGAATCAGTAACAGATGTGCCAGCAGAAATCATGTCTGCTGTCATCTCCTCTGTCCTGGCTAGGAGTCAGGTAAAGGCTTATTTCCTGCTGCGGTGGCATCTGGGCCACTGGGTTCTGCTGAAAGGAAGCCAGGTGTTTGGCCACAAGGGGAAGTGCTGGGTGTTAGATCCGGAGTGCAACCTCAGGCACCAGGTGGGCTCTCCAGCCTGGTATGGACACACTTGGACAGAAGGACACCTGGGATCCAGAGCCAGGGAATGGAGGAGACTGTCGCATGGCAGTCCAGCATCAGGAGGAGGGACTCCAGTGTGTAGAAGCAGCAGCAGGGGTGAGAGGTCAAGTCCGGGCTGAGCCGCAGGTAAGAGCAACTGGGAGCGCCCAGTTGAGTCCCGAGGGAATGGACTCCACAAGGAAGTGGAAATTCCTCCCAGAAAGCAGGGCTGGCCCCACCTTGTTCAGGTGTGACCTCCAGCAGCCCCCTAGGAGATCAGATTGGTGAGGGAGGGTCTACAGGGGCTGCTAAGATGGGACCCTACGTCCTCACCTTTTCTGTCTGGTTTATACCCTGTTGGGCCAAGGCCGCCTGTGCCCTCTATCTTTGTTAATCAGCAGGGCTTTTTTCAGGCTCACCTGGGAAAAGATGCTTACCTGAGGGAAATCAAACCCCACAATGGCTTGAGGAGTTTGAGCCCTCACTGGGTGTTTGCCAGGCGAAAGTTTCCCTGCCTGCTTCAGCAGTAGCAGTGCCCTCCCCTGCCAGGCCAGCTTGTAACCTGGTGCACCTTGCCTTGCTGTTCAGAGCTCTACCTGCAGACCTGTAAGGGCCCGCACTTCCTTTGTCAGCTCCACTGCTTGTGACAGGACTGCGTTCCAGTTCTGAGTTGAGAAAGTGAAATCTGCCCAGGTGTGGGGGAAGATGATCTGATTTTCTCCACCACAGCCTGGAGGACTTTCTAGGTCTGTTAGGCCTGATGTGCAAACCTGCGGGGAGCTGGTGGGGTTATAGACCTTCCCTTCAGCGTCCACTCCATTGGGTGGTCACGTGAAATCAAGCTGTACATGTTTGAGCACCTCCCCACATAGGTGACTTAGCAAGGAAAGAGGAGGAGCGTGAACTGCTGGTGTGATCCCAGCGGAAGGCGCTGTGCTGGAAGCACTGGAGCAGGGGCTTGGGCTGGCAGGCTCACAGCCACAGCACACCAAGAGCAGTGGGAACCCGTGAGGGATACAAGTTAGCATTTAAGCAGGAGAGACAGATTTCCTGCTGCGGTGGCAGGGCCAGGGGCAAAACCTGTTTGGCCACAAGGGGAAGTGCTGGGTGTTAGATCCGGAGTGCAACCTCAGGCACCAGGTGGGCTCTCCAGCCTGGTATGGACACACTTGGACAGAAGGACACCTGGGATCCAGAGCCAGGGAATGGAGGAGACTGTCGCATGGCAGTCCAGCATCAGGAGGAGGGACTCCAGTGTGTAGAAGCAGCAGCAGGGGTGAGAGGTCAAGTCCGGGCTGAGCCGCAGGTAAGAGCAACTGGGAGCGCCCAGTTGAGTCCCGAGGGAATGGACTCCACAAGGAAGTGGAAATTCCTCCCAGAAAGCAGGGCTGGCCCCACCTTGTTCAGGTGTGACCTCCAGCAGCCCCCTAGGAGATCAGATTGGTGAGGGAGGGTCTACAGGGGCTGCTAAGATGGGACCCTACGTCCTCACCTTTTCTGTCTGGTTTATACCCTGTTGGGCCAAGGCCGCCTGTGCCCTCTATCTTTGTTAATCAGCAGGGCTTTTTTCAGGCTCACCTGGGAAAAGATGCTTACCTGAGGGAAATCAAACCCCACAATGGCTTGAGGAGTTTGAGCCCTCACTGGGTGTTTGCCAGGCGAAAGTTTCCCTGCCTGCTTCAGCAGTAGCAGTGCCCTCCCCTGCCAGGCCAGCTTGTAACCTGGTGCACCTTGCCTTGCTGTTCAGAGCTCTACCTGCAGACCTGTAAGGGCCCGCACTTCCTTTGTCAGCTCCACTGCTTGTGACAGGACTGCGTTCCAGTTCTGAGTTGAGAAAGTGAAATCTGCCCAGGTGTGGGGGAAGATGATCTGATTTTCTCCACCACAGCCTGGAGGACTTTCTAGGTCTGTTAGGCCTGATGTGCAAACCTGCGGGGAGCTGGTGGGGTTATAGACCTTCCCTTCAGCGTCCACTCCATTGGGTGGTCACGTGAAATCAAGCTGTACATGTTTGAGCACCTCCCCACATAGGTGACTTAGCAAGGAAAGAGGGAGGAGCGTGAACTGCTGGTGTGATCCCGAAAAGCGGGAAGGCGCTGTGCTGGAAGCACTGGAGCAGGGGCTTGGGCTGGCAAGGGGCTCACAGCCACAGCACACCAAGAGCAGTGGGAACCCGTGAGGGATACAAGTTAGCATTTAAGCAGGGGAGAGACAGGATGAGGGAGCCAAAGATAACTGCTGTGAGCATGTCCCATCCGACTGGAGGCAGGAAGACTAGTTAGACTATTTAGTTAGTTGTGGCCAGCCTGTGTGGCTGCAGGAGGGTGGGTTGGTGCTCTGGATGGACACACGGGCCGCAGCTTCTCCACCAGTTGTCATTCCCTCCATTCTCAGAGAGGAGACAAGGCCCTGAGCGGTGGGACCAAGATATGGCTGCCCCTCCAGGGTGCTCGCTTTCCTGAGCACCTTACACAGCCCCTCCGCGAGGCCGCGGCACTGCTCCCTCCACCAGCCTCCCACGGGGAGCTCCGCAGCCCACTCCTGCCCGGACGAGTCTGAGCCATCTTCACAGCTGACTTCTCACTGCTGCTCCAGATGTGGTTCTGTCTGGGTGACCGCACATTTGCAATAAAGATGGTTGGTGGCTCCCCAGAGCACACGTGCCAAGCGAGTGAAGTCACCTACGAGGACAGGGGGCACCAAGACTGTGGGACACATCCCCGCCCCCTGGCAGCTTTCAGGTGGGGCAGCCAGGGCACCCTCCCGTGAGGAGGGCTCACCTGGCAGGCTGTGGACAGCGCTGGGGGCTCCTCTAGCGTGACTGTAGGCACTCCCTTCACCTCTGTCCCGGTGCTGTGGGCTCTTCCCACATCTTCGGGGTTCATCCTTCCATGCCCAGCTTTGAGTGGGGTAATACCAAAGCCTGTGTTCATCTCCTGTGGCTCCTGTAGTAATTACCACAGACTGGGGCACAGGACAACAGAATCGAGGTGTCAGCAGGGATGGTTTCTCCTGGAAGCTGTGCGGGAGAGGCCACACTGCGCCTCTGCCAGTCTGTGGCGGCCGCCGGCCGTCCCTGTGCTCCGGGCTTTTCCTCCGTCCTCCTGTGGCTTCTCCCTGGGGTCTCCAGCTCCAGCTCTCCATCTTATAAGGCCACCAGCCCTTGATGCCTGCTCTGTGCCCACTTCAATCCCGTTACTTTGTCTTGACTTGGATATGTCTGCAAAGGCCCTGTTTCCAAGTCAGATCCCATTCACGTGTTCAAGGCTTATCACTTCAGCCCATCTTTTGAGGGAACACAATTAAAACCTGTAATATTCTACCCTCTGGTCTTCAGGATTCATCTCTTTCCTATAGGAAATATATTCATCTCATCCCCAAAAGTCTTAGCCCATTCCAACATCAACTCTTCAAATCCCAGATCATATCTAAAATCCTCTAAATCAGGAAGTGCTGACCCTTTGAGATGGGCCATCCTAAGGTGAAATTCCTCCCTGTGTACATGATCCGCTTCCAGAATACAATGTTGGGACAGGCCAAGGAAAGACACTCTTGTTCGAAAAGAGAGAGGAGAAAGGAATAAAGGGGCTGCAGGTCCCAGCAAGTAAGAAGCCTGGCATTTCAGGGCCTGAGATCGACCTCAGATGGCTCCTACTGCCTTCTGGAACCCAGGAAGCAGCAGGCCTGCTGGCTGCCGGCCGGTGGTTGACTGGGATATAAGCTGTAACCTTGGTGCTCTCTCCAGAAAACCGCTTTCTCATCTTTTGCAATAAGTACAAGCTGAGCGTTTTCCAACTCTTCAAGTTCTAGTTCTTTTTAGTTAAGTTCTTCAGTTTCTTTATCTCCTCTCCCATTTTACTGGGAGAAAACAAGGAGAAATCAGGCTGTGCTTTTAACATTCTACTTAAAAATCTCCTCAGCTAATCACCACCTTCTTTGCTTACTAATTCTGCTTTCCCCCACAGTGCTAGAATACAGCTCAGCTGGATTTTCCACCATCCCTCATTCCCTCCATCCATTCTAACATTCATACCTCTCCTAGTGTTCATGACAGCACATTCATTCCTCAAGACAACAGAAGATTTCTCCATGACTCTTCTCTGAGCCTCACCAAAATCACCTGAAACAAATTACGTTTCTACCAGTAGTCTCAAGACAGGCTGGCCTTTCTCTGTCCTGCTCCTCTATAAGCTCTTCCAGTCTGTGGCCATCCCCAGCTCCATGGCCCCTGCCACATTTTCAGGTATTTGTTACAGCAGTGTCTTTTTCCTGGTATTAAGCCTGTATTTGTATATTTGGTTTGGGAGGCCACCATAATAGGTTGCCACAAACCACTGGCTTAAAACAACAGAATTTTATTCTCTGAAATTTTCTGTATCTGAAGTGAAGGTGCTGTCAGGACCTTGTCCCATGTGGAACCTTGCCAGCTCCTGGGTGGCAGCAGCCCTCAGACCCTTGTCATGTCCACATTGCTCCAGTCTCTGCCTCTGTCATCGCCTTACTGCCTGGAGGCTCCACGGCTCTGACGGGGTTGGGACGTCCCTGCACCTCCACTGTGGCCTTCCTTGGGGCCACAGGCCTTTCCTGGGGCTTGGGCTGTGGCCTCCTGGCTAAATCTTGCCCTTTTCTTGGGGAGATGATACAGACCAGCTTTGGAGCACTCCTGTGTGGGCGCCTTAGCTCCGGCTGCACTGCAGTGTGAGTGGGGTGCCGACTCCTCCGAGTCCAGACTCCCAGACCTGAGTCAATGTGGCAGCCTGCTTGCCCACGGGTCCTCCCTCTGCAGCAGCTGACACCACACAGTGTGTGTGTGCTGTGCACGGGCAGCTTCAGGGGCCTGTTGAACAGAAAGGAGCCTAGAGCAGCACCCAGCATCGTCAGCACTCAGTATGAAGGAATGGGTGATACCCTAGGGGCGCTCTGCACCCAGAGCTGTGCCAGCGTGGACGTGGTGCCAGTGGAAAGGTTTTTGAGCCACACAGACTGCACGTTGTCTGGGTCTATTTCTGTGAACATCCAGGAAAGGGAAATTCACAGACTGAAAGCATATTGGTGGTTGCTAGTTAGTGTGCGATTCCTTTCTAGGGTACTGAAAATGTTCTAGAATAGGTAATGGTGCACAACTGTGAATAAACTGTAACCACTGAATTGTACCTGTCAGTGGGTGAACTTTACGCTACATGAATCGTATCTCAATAAGAAACAAAAATGTTGCCTGTGCAGGAAGAGTGCAAGAGTGCAGCTCAGCAGAGGTTGCAGGTACAGCCTGGGCACACAGGCTCTGAGGTGCAGAGGGCTTCAGCTGGGCCATCAAACTGACCTGTGGTCTTATCTTCCGTCCCTGGTGAGCCTCTGTTCCCATCCCGCTCCTCTCGGCTGTCTCAGAGCACCAGGCTGGGCTCCTGGTGACGTTCCATCAGTTACCTGTCTTACACACAGTAGTGTATATATGTCTGTGCTACTTTCTCCATTTGTTCTACCCTCTCCTTCCCCTGCTCTGTCCACGAGTCTGTTCTCTACGTCTGGATCACCGTTTCTTCTCTGTAAATAGGTTCATCATCATTATTTTTCTAGATTCCATATATACCCATTAATATGCAATGTTTGTCTTTATCTTTCTGACTTACTTCACTCTGTATACCAGTTTCTAGGTTCATCTGCCTCACTGTAACTGACTCAAATTATGTTCCTTGTTGTGGCCAAGTTGTACTGTATTGCATATATGTACCAAGTTTTCTTGGGGAGATGATACAGACCAGCTTTGGAGCACTCCTGTGTGGGCGCCTTAGCTCCGGCTGCACTGCAGTGTGAGTGGGGTGCCGACTCCTCCGAGTCCAGACTCCCAGACCTGAGTCAATGTGGCAGCCTGCTTGCCCACGGGTCCTCCCTCTGCAGCAGCTGACACCACACAGTGTGTGTGTGCTGTGCACGGGCAGCTTCAGGGGCCTGTTGAACAGAAAGGAGCCTAGAGCAGCACCCAGCATCGTCAGCACTCAGTATGAAGGAATGGGTGATACCCTAGGGGCGCTCTGCACCCAGAGCTGTGCCAGCGTGGACGTGGTGCCAGTGGAAAGGTTTTTGAGCCACACAGACTGCACGTTGTCTGGGTCTATTTCTGTGAACATCCAGGAAAGGGAAATTCACAGACTGAAAGCATATTGGTGGTTGCTAGTTAGTGTGCGATTCCTTTCTAGGGTACTGAAAATGTTCTAGAATAGGTAATGGTGCACAACTGTGAATAAACTGTAACCACTGAATTGTACCTGTCAGTGGGTGAACTTTACGCTACATGAATCGTATCTCAATAAGAAACAAAAATGTTGCCTGTGCAGGAAGAGTGCAAGAGTGCAGCTCAGCAGAGGTTGCAGGTACAGCCTGGGCACACAGGCTCTGAGGTGCAGAGGGCTTCAGCTGGGCCATCAAACTGACCTGTGGTCTTATCTTCCGTCCCTGGTGAGCCTCTGTTCCCATCCCGCTCCTCTCGGCTGTCTCAGAGCACCAGGCTGGGCTCCTGGTGACGTTCCATCAGTTACCTGTCTTACACACAGTAGTGTATATATGTCTGTGCTACTTTCTCCATTTGTTCTACCCTCTCCTTCCCCTGCTCTGTCCACGAGTCTGTTCTCTACGTCTGGATCACCGTTTCTTCTCTGTAAATAGGTTCATCATCATTATTTTTCTAGATTCCATATATACCCATTAATATGCAATGTTTGTCTTTATCTTTCTGACTTACTTCACTCTGTATACCAGTTTCTAGGTTCATCTGCCTCACTGTAACTGACTCAAATTATGTTCCTTGTTGTGGCCAAGTTGTACTGTATTGCATATATGTACCAATCTTTTCTATTCATTTGTTGATGGGCATCTAGGTTGCTTCCATGTCCTAGCTATTATAGTGCTACAGTGATCATTGGGGAACATGTCTTTTTGAATTGTGGTTTTCTCAAGAGTATATGCCCAGTATACTTTCACATGTAACTGTCCACTTTTCCCAGCAGCACTTATTGAAGAGGCTCTCTTTTCTCCATTGTATAGTCTTGGCTCCTTTATCAAAGATAAGGTGCCCATAAGTGTGTGGGTTTATCTCTGCTTCTGTCTTGTTCCGTTTTCTGGATATAGAAATATATATCTTCTGTATTCTGTCTCTGTGCTTCTGTCTTGAAACTGTAGCTTTGTAGTATAGTCTGAAGTCAGGAAGGTTGATTCTTCCAGCTCTTTTTCTTTCTCAAGATTGCTTTGGCTATTCAAGGTCTTTTGTATATCTGTATAAATTGTAAAAAATTTTGTTCTAGTTCTGTGAAAAATACCATTGGTAGTTTTATAGGGTTTACACTGAATCTGTAGATTGTTTGGGTAGTATAGTCATTTTCATAATGGTTCTTCCAGTTCGAGAACGTGGTATCTGTCTCCGTCCATTGGTGTAGTGTTTGATTTCTTTTATCAGTGTCTTACAGTTTTCTGCATACAGGTCTTCTGTCTCTTTGATCAGCTCTAGTGATTTTATGGTGCCATCTTTAGGGTTTTATATGTATGGTGTCATGATCATGTCATCTGCACACAGTAAGAGTTTTCACTTCTTTTCCAATCTGTATTTCTATTTTCCTCTGATAACCAAAGCACAGTTCTTACATATCCACCATTAATTAATGAGGAATCTCTGGAGAAGAAGCCCAGTAGGGGAATGTGTTTGGGGAGGGTATGCAGAGGGGGCAGAGGTGTATTGTAAGGAATTGGCTCACGCATTGTTGGGGCTGGTAGATCAAAATCTGCAGGTTATGCCATCTGGCTGGAGACTCAGGAAAGAACTGATGTCACAGCTTCAGTCCTAAGGCTGTCTTTTTTAAAAAAATGCCTTCAGCTGATTAGATAAAACCCATCCACATTTTCACTCAATGGGCCTGCTGATTTAAATGTTAATCTCATCTGAAATATACCTGACTGGTGACATCTAGACTGGTGTTTAACCAAATATCTGGATGCCAGGGCCTAGACAAGTTGACACTAGAATTAACCTTAACAGTCAGTCGGGTTATGGTAAACAAGGGTACTGGCCAGAGTCGAGGTATGTGTAGAGCTTTACTAGGAAGCAACTGAGTATATGTTTCCTCAGATGGCCACTTACACTCTGTTATTTTGTTTATTTTTGCCGATCAGGAGTTTTGCTTTCCTGGTGAGCCTTGCATTTCTCCAGTCAGAAACTCGGTGTCTTTTTTTTTTTCCAGTGTCATCTCTTGGGTACCTCCTTTGTCACTTAACGAGGGGACTACATCAGTCCATTTGCTGGAGATTTGGGTAGTGAGTGTTTGTCAGACGTGCTTGTTACATGTACTGACTCATTCCCCTTGCTGTTGCTTTCTTCCTCTTATTGGTCCTATTTCATTTTACCAATCGAACATCGCTGTTCCCTGTGTACCTGTGTGGACTCATAGAATCTTGTAAGTGTATGTGTGGTTGTGATCACAGGAAAGCTCAGCACCAGCAGAGAGGCCATTCAGCTGGGAGAGAAGGACAGAGTGGGCTGTGGGGCCCAGTGGGTGATGGTGCTTCCAGCCAAGGGGGTGGGTGTTAGATCTTTGCAGGAATGTAGACTTCTTAGACTTTTGGGAACAAGGATGTTGGCGGGTAGGGGTAGGCGAGTTTGCCTCGGGGACGATTCTGCCAGCCGGGGACACTGGCCCTGTCTGGAGACAGTTTCGATGATCACAACAGGTCTGGGGGCTGCTGAGTAGGCAGGACTCAGGTTGCTACTAAACACCCTGCAGTGTATGTGACAGCCTCAGAATGTTGGCCAAGGGACCCAGGTCCTGGCGTGTGGAGAATAGAGAGTCCCCAACAGTCTGAACTGCACAGTTCATGTCATGTCTGCACTTGTTTTTCTCCGTGCATATTTGAATCCTCAAGACAACCTGGAGGCAGGAACCTTTTTAATAGAATTATTGAGATAATTCATATCCCTTACAATCCCCATTTTAAGTGTATAGTCAGAGTTTTAGTATGTTTACAAGATTTCTGCACCATCCCAAATCAGTTTTAGAAGAAGCCTCATGTACAGTTACCCTCCAGCCCATCTTCCCTTTGCCCCCCAGCAACCACTGAACTGCTTTTTCACTCTCTCTGGATTTGCTTCTCCTGAATAGTTCATACAAGTGATATTGTACAGTACATGACTGCTGACACCTCCTTTATACTCAAATTGTTTTTAAGGTTCATTTGTGTTATAGCATGTAGTAACATTCAGTTGTGTAAATACACCAGATAGTGTTTGTCTCTCCAGCTGGTGGACATGTGGTTGTTTCTACCTTTGCTATTGTGAATAGTGTCTGAATGAACATTCATGCACAAGATTTTGTGGGGACATGTGTGTCCTCCTTTCTCTGGAGTGCATGCCAAGGGGGTCATGGCCAGGTCAGCTCTTAACTCTGTGCTGAGCTGTTGGAGTATCTGCAGGCTGCTTCCACAGCAGCACGTAACAGAGGAATGACTTTTCCCCACAACAGTACTGACTCATTCCCCTTGCTGTTGCTTTCTTCCTCTTATTGGTCCTATTTCATTTTACCAATCGAACATCGCTGTTCCCTGTGTACCTGTGTGGACTCATAGAATCTTGTAAGTGTATGTGTGGTTGTGATCACAGGAAAGCTCAGCACCAGCAGAGAGGCCATTCAGCTGGGAGAGAAGGACAGAGTGGGCTGTGGGGCCCAGTGGGTGATGGTGCTTCCAGCCAAGGGGGTGGGTGTTAGATCTTTGCAGGAATGTAGACTTCTTAGACTTTTGGGAACAAGGATGTTGGCGGGTAGGGGTAGGCGAGTTTGCCTCGGGGACGATTCTGCCAGCCGGGGACACTGGCCCTGTCTGGAGACAGTTTCGATGATCACAACAGGTCTGGGGGCTGCTGAGTAGGCAGGACTCAGGTTGCTACTAAACACCCTGCAGTGTATGTGACAGCCTCAGAATGTTGGCCAAGGGACCCAGGTCCTGGCGTGTGGAGAATAGAGAGTCCCCAACAGTCTGAACTGCACAGTTCATGTCATGTCTGCACTTGTTTTTCTCCGTGCATATTTGAATCCTCAAGACAACCTGGAGGCAGGAACCTTTTTAATAGAATTATTGAGATAATTCATATCCCTTACAATCCCCATTTTAAGTGTATAGTCAGAGTTTTAGTATGTTTACAAGATTTCTGCACCATCCCAAATCAGTTTTAGAAGAAGCCTCATGTACAGTTACCCTCCAGCCCATCTTCCCTTTGCCCCCCAGCAACCACTGAACTGCTTTTTCACTCTCTCTGGATTTGCTTCTCCTGAATAGTTCATACAAGTGATATTGTACAGTACATGACTGCTGACACCTCCTTTATACTCAAATTGTTTTTAAGGTTCATTTGTGTTATAGCATGTAGTAACATTCAGTTGTGTAAATACACCAGATAGTGTTTGTCTCTCCAGCTGGTGGACATGTGGTTGTTTCTACCTTTGCTATTGTGAATAGTGTCTGAATGAACATTCATGCACAAGATTTTGTGGGGACATGTGTGTCCTCCTTTCTCTGGAGTGCATGCCAAGGGGGTCATGGCCAGGTCAGCTCTTAACTCTGTGCTGAGCTGTTGGAGTATCTGCAGGCTGCTTCCACAGCAGCACGTAACAGAGGAATGACTTTTAACCCCATTAAACAGACGAGGAAACCGAGGTCAGAGCAGGCTGAGACCCTGCACTGTTCACCCCCATACCACACAGCCCTGAGCCCAGCTCCTGGTCAGGTGGCCACACCGGACACTGTGGCAAGCCTGGGATTCCAGGTCCCGGCTGTGGCTACCACAGCAGGCCTGGCAGCACTGAGCTCCTTCTGCCCCGAGGAGTCGCGAAACCACTTGGGCAGGCTCTTACATCTGCCTTCATCCTGGCAGATCAATCAGAACGTAGAGATTCAGCGTGGGCGTCTGCGGGATGACATCAAGGAATACAAGTTCCGGGAGGCTCGCCTGCTGCAGGACTACTCGGAGTTGGAGGAGGAAAACATCAGCCTGCAGAAGCAAGTGTCTGTGCTTCGGCAGAACCAGGCAAGTGTCTGGGCCACAGCCCTAGCCTGACCCTCACTGCGCTGTCTCCCTCCCTCCTTCCACACTCTCAGGCTGGGGGCCACATGGCACTGTGGTTCAAGAGTGTGGCAGCAGGGCCCAGCCCCTTCAAGACCAGAGAAACAAAGCCTCTGGCTGTATTGTTGGCTGACAATTGGGCTGACCAAGGTGTTCCAGCCAGCAAAAATGGGGGGTAAGAATAGAGGTGACAGAGAGATGACACCAGAAAACACCATGGCGGGGTGTCTGGCCTCGTCTCCTTTCAGGTGCCGATAGACCAGAGATGTCCCTAGGTCCTGAGGATCCCTAGAGCTGTCAGTGTGCTCACGTCTCCCACTGTTTCAGGTTCCTCCTTTGAACCCCATGTGGTCCTGGACCTTGGGCTGAAGCCTAGTGACGCTTGAGCAGTGTGGAGAAGTCCAGGCTGTCACATATGATCTCAAGTAGCATCGAGTAGGGTCACTTCTGCCTGGAGCAAGACAGGGGCAGGAGGTCGCCTCTATCCACCTGTGACAGGTGGGGGCCAAAGGGTCACCTCCACCTGTGACAGGACCCCAGGGAGTTCTGGGCACTCAGGCCCCTCAAGGCCTGCCCTTGTCACCTGATTCCAAGAGGCACAGTTTTACAGGATGAGGACTAGAGTGACCTTAATCCCAGGAACCCCACAACTGGGGACCTGGGTATTTAAATCCCGCATAAAGAAGTGTGGGCCATGTGTTTGTGCTGACAAGAACCTCTGTGACCATTGGGGCCAGAGGAAGTGGCTCTCCTCCTGTGAGCACAGGCACAGGAGCTCCTCCTCCAACTGCACAGCAGAGCCCTCTGTGATGCCTGCTCCTCTGTGGTCACACAAGCATCCTGAGGAGACGAAAACCAGACCCCGAGTGGCACCCAAGATGCTCCTAGACTCTGAGTACCCACACCAAGCATTGACTTCTGTCTGTTCTTTCCTTGTCCACCTGCAAATACTGTTTCAGCACGTACAGCTTGGGACTCCACCTCTCCCACCTCCCCTCGGCCTCTCTCCGTCTGGGTAGTGTGTGGAGCAGAGGCACATCCCGCTCCAGTGGGTCTAAGTCATGGTCCCATTGCACATCTAGATACATGTTTTATGTATCTTAAAGTATTCAGTCAACTTTTAGTGCTAATTAAGTAGTTTTGTAGAATTTAAAATCAGCATATAGTTGGTAACATTTGAATTTATCCAAAAAATTGGAGCATGGATGTATTCTGATTTCCAGGGCATCTCTGGTGCTGAGCAGGTCTCAGGGTTTCGCACTGCTCTTGCCATGTGCACATGCATCCCAGGCGTGCACCCTGAGCAGTTCTTGCGTGCACCCCATGCCTCTCATCCCGAGTCTCCATGTTCTCACGGCCGTTAGTCACCACCATGGTGTTTCTCCCCATCCCCAGGCATAGAAAAGTGTCGACCTCTCTTTCCCAGGTGGAGTTTGAGGGCCTCAAACATGAGATCAAGCGTCTGGAGGAGGAAACTGAATACCTCAACAGCCAGCTGGAGGATGCCATTCGGCTCAAGGAGATCTCAGAGCGGCAGCTGGAGGAGGCTCTGGAGACGCTGAAGACAGAGCGGGAGCAGAAGAACAGCCTGCGCAAGGAGCTGTCTCACTACATGAGCATCAACGACTCCCTCTACACCAGCCACCTGCATGTCTCCCTGGACGGCCTCAAGCTCGGTGACGATGCCGAGGCCCTGGCCAATGGCTTCGAGCATGGTGGCCTGGGCAAGCTGCCTCTGGACAACAAGACCTCCACGCCGACCAAGGATGGCTTCACCCCACCACCTCCCAGCCTCGTTTCTGACCTCCTCAGCGAGCTCAACATCTCTGAGATCCAGAAGCTTAAGCAGCAGCTAATGCAGGTGAGCGGGTGGCTGATGCTAGGTCTTGCCACAGCCCTGGGTCTTGGGCCCACGTGCCCAATCCTGAGCTCCATGGCTCTCCCCAGTGGTGTTGGCCAGGCCCACAGTTCACCAGGACAGGGCCTGCCCGACACTTTGTGAATGCTGTGTACCCTTGTTTCCTTACATTTCTTTTAAGTGACTCTCTATTGTTACCTGAGAGACCTGCAGCATTGTAGGTGGAAGAGGCCCAGAGAAGTAGCTTTCTGCTTCTAAGTTTGGGCACCACTCGACCTCTCTGTGGTCCCCATATTGCCCGTGCTGTGTCCTTTAGACATGTCGCTTCAGGGTTTCCTGCCCCAATGGAATAGAATTCCAGGGTCTGCACCACAGCCCCTTGGTTTGCTGCATGTCTCTGGGGAGGGACTCACTCAACCCCACATATGACACCTCCACCCAGATTCATCACAGAGAGGCCTGCAGGCTGATGGTTGTGGTGGGGACAGGGTCACTGCTGGGACTGTCTAGGGGTTCTCTGAGGGCACAGGCTCCTGTGGGCTGTTGACGGGCCCTTTCTGTGCCTCTGCAGATGGAGCGAGAGAAGGTGGGCCTGCTGGCAACACTGCAGGACACACAGAAGCAGCTGGAGCAGGCACGAGGGGCCCTGTCCGAGCAGCATGAGGAGGTGAGCCGCCTCACGGAGAACCTGAGCGCTCTGCGGCGCCTGCAGGCCAGCAAGGAGCGGCGGACGGCCCTGGACAGCGAGAAAGAGCGAGACAGCCACGAGGACGGTGACTACTATGAGGTGGACATCAATGGGCCTGAGATCCTGGCCTGCAAGTACCGCGTGGCCCTGTCAGAGGCTGGTGAGCTCCGGGAGCAGCTGAAGGCCCTGCGCAGTGCACATGAGGCCAGTGAAGCCCAGCACGCCGAGGAGAAGGGCCGGCATGAGGCCGAGAGCCAGGCGCTCACTGAGAAGGTCTCCCTGTTGGAGAAAGCCAGCTGCCAGGACCGTGAACTCCTGGCCCGGCTGCAGACAGAGCTGAAGAAGGTGAGCGACGTTGCAGGCGAGACACAGGGCAGCTTGAGCGTGGCCCAGGATGAGTTGGTGACCTTCAGTGAGGAGCTGGCCAACCTCTACCACCATGTGTGCATGTGCAACAACGAGACACCCACCCGTGTGGTGCTGGACTACTATCGTGAGGGCCCCGCGGGCACCGGCACCTGCAGCCCTGAGGCCCGTGGGCGCGGCTCACCTGTACTGTCCAAGGGCCCACCAGCCGCAGAGGGTAAGGCAAGAGACAGCAGCCCCTCACCTGGCTCCTCCCTGCCCTCACCCCTGAGTGACCCACGCCGAGAACCCATGAACATCTACAATCTGATTGCCATCATCCGTGACCAGATCCGGCACCTGCAGGCAGCCGTGGACCGCACCACAGAGCTGTCACGGCAGCGCCTGGCCTCTCAGGAGCTGGGCCCAGCTGCGGACAAGGACCGGGAGGCACTCATGGAGGAGATCCTGAAGCTGAAGTCGCTGCTCAGCACCAAGCGGGAGCAGATCACCACGCTGCGCACAGTGCTCAAAGCCAACAAGCAGGTGTGAGCGCGCTCGGGTCAGCAGGGGTGGGCATGTGAGAGGGGCTTTCTCACCCTCCCTGGCTTCCCATCCTGTATTGTTCTGCTACCTATGAAAAGTCAAGAGAAAACTTCAACTAAATGCTGGTGGGGTTGGGGAGCTGGGTCTCTGAGGGGCCCAGGGCTGGTTGGAGTCTTGGTCTGTGGTGCTCACTGAGGCAACAGACCCTTCCTGGCACCTCACCTGCCTGTCTCTTACATCTCTGACCCCCAGACGGCAGAGGTGGCCCTAGCCAACCTGAAGAGCAAGTATGAGAACGAGAAGGCCATGGTGACCGAGACCATGATGAAGCTGCGCAATGAGCTCAAGGCCCTCAAGGAGGACGCGGCCACCTTCTCCTCACTGCGTGCCATGTTTGCCACCAGGTAATGCCTATGTTCCTATAGCTACTCAGCAGCCCAGGAACCAGGCCCTAGGGACACTTTCATTCTATTCTGTTCATGAAAGCCTGGGGATCCAGTTTTATCTCCACTTTCTATGTAAAATGAGGAAGTTGGAAGCAAAAGGCTAAACAGGCAGGTTGTTTGTGGCCAGACTAGAGGCACAAACTTCGAAAGAGAAACAGACAAGTGGGCAAGCCACTAACAAGCTCTCCAGAACTTGGTGGAAAATTCAGATATTTTAGAGGAAAGGTTCCCCTCTCAGCAGTGCCCCCACTCTGGCCCTACCAGTTGGAGCTTGTTGAGGGTGGTGGGCAGCGTCTTACTTTAGGCTAGTCCTGTAGCCAGGAAGCCTGGGTGAGTGCTGCTTTGGGGCTTGATTTTGGACGTCTCCTCACTCAGCGAGGCTTGGCGCCATCTGCTGGCCACAGTCAGTCAAGCACAAAGGAAGTGTCCCCTGGATAGTTCCCGTGTTTCCTCAGAGCTGGCAGGCTCCTCATTAAATAGGGTTGGAACTGAGCTCAGGGCCCACTTTGCCTTATGTCAAGGTGCTGGGCAATCCCTGCGATTTGGGAGGAAAGGGACAAAGACTTCTTTGAAAGCTCTCACCTCCTGGACAAAGTGCTTGGGATAGATCTCAGTTAGTCCCTTAGCACAGTATGTTGACCTTTGCTTCCTCAACTTGTTTTACGTAAAAGCCTGACTTCTCAGATGGAGCCAAGATGGAAAACCTCTGGGCATGGGCTAAAACTTGCTGGTGGCCCTTGGCCTTGGTGGATGGCAGTGTAGGCTGGGTGTGCCCACCATCCCTTTCATCCTGGCCATACTCCCTCCCTCAGAGACAGACTCAGACTGGACATTTCTTTCCCAGATTCAGGAGATGCTAAAATGGGACTGTTTATGGCATCCAAATGTGTGCTTTTCCCGGGCCCTAGTTGGCCATTTGTCCCAGACGTATGAAGCACCTACCCTCAGGTTTGTCCCACATCCCGAGAACCACATGACATTGTACCTCCAACCTGATCCCTGTGCCAGCTGGAGGCCTTGAAGGGCAGCCACCGCCTCCTTTTGTGAAAACTGGCTTCAGAGAGTCCCTTCTGGAGAAAGCCAAACCTCAGATAGACATATCCTCTTCGTTTCTAGATCAGTAAACTGACGAATCCCATTGCAGACCCCTCACCTGGAGCTCTCTGTGTGGGGACCATGGTCAAATGCACTGCTGGCTTCCTAGGTCCTTCAGCCACGCTCTCACCTCTTGCACCCCTGCAGGTGTGACGAATACATCACACAGTTGGATGAGATGCAGCGGCAGCTGGCAGCTGCTGAGGACGAGAAGAAGACACTCAACTCGCTGCTGCGCATGGCCATCCAGCAGAAGCTGGCACTGACCCAGCGGCTGGAGCTGCTTGAGCTGGACCACGAGCAGACCCGGAGGGGCCGTGCCAAGGCCACTTCCAAGGCCAAGCCTGGCACCCCGAGTGTAAGTCATACCTGCGCCTGTGCTAGTGACAGGGCTGAGGGTGCTGGGCTTGCTGCCCAGGTGCTCTGTGGCGAGAAGTATAACATTTACTGCGATTAGGGCTGCAAGGTCTCACGCTGCAGCTAACCCGCCGCACGTCACCTGTCGCTTCACTCAACTAACCTGGCAGCAGCGGGACTGTGGTGCTGGGCTGGTCTGACTTGTGACTAATGCACAGAGGGAAGAATTTAGCAGAGGCAGCCTGCCACTCCACCAGGACACTGCAAGCCTTGTGTCTGTTTCTCATCCCTCGGGACCACCCTCCACGGCAGCTGCTCCCTTGGTTGGGTGGTCAAGGTGGGGTTGGAGCCATGCATCCTTATCAAAATGGGCTTCCCAGGGCCCAGTTGCCATTGGCTCCCACTGGGAGGGGCGGAACCTGCATTGAAACTTGCATGTTCCCTGCATGTGTCTAATGCAGTTGCACTGCCCCAGCACCCGGAAACCAGTGTTACAGGTTCCAACCTGAATCTCAGGTGCAGCCTTGGGGGACTCTGCACTTGGCAGAGATTATGAAGAGAATCACTTTGTGGTTTGTGTAGCACTTCATTGCAGTTCATGTTTGGGTCAGAATTACAGAATTCCTTCCCTTAAGCCCTGAGGAAGAGTAGCCCCATGTTTTCCAGCCCAGGCACCGGTCATGCTCGAGAGGCACAGGTGTACCTAGCCACACCCCAGACCAGAGCTCAGCAGCCTCAGTTTCTCTTTCTGAGATTTGTATGCTTGTCTGGTGGCCTGCAAGGTGACAAATTGGCAGACCAAAGGCTTGGGTTTTTTCCACTAAAAGCTTCCAAGTGCCTGGCTAGGCCCTGTCCTCTTCGGAAGCCAATCCTTTTAACTTAGTAAGGTGTCCCCAGCTTTCAGGTGGATTTTTTTAACCCACTCTCCATTTTCAGGCCTTCCTCCCGTGGGGCTTTAAACTTCAAGAAAGGGCTCTGGAAACCCCCAAGCTGAGCCCGAGTCACCAGTGGGACAGGCTGAACAGAGGGACTGGGTCCCACAGCCGTGGTTGGAGCACAACCTGGTGTGGAAAAGGAGCTTTGTATGGACCCAGGGCCAGTTGCAGGATTCACCATGGGAGGAACATGGTTCTTGATTGTCAGTGCAATTCCAGGGGTGGTGACAGACAGGAGAGGCACCCATAGGACTTCCCCCTTTCTCAGGAGCTTCACCATACCAGAGCTCAGACCACCGAACTTCTCTCCGTGTTTCTCTCCAGGTCATCCATGGGGGCCACCAGCCATGAGGCTGCAGTCCTTGAACGGCTCCTTGCCTCCTCTCTCTGTAGCCAAGAAGGGGAGTTTGTTTTCCCTGCACATAGCTGTCTGCCCCCATTCCACTCTTCCTCTCAGTTCACCAGATGCCAGGTGCTGCCCAGACCATGAGAAAAAATGCCGAATCCAAGATATGTAGGCTAGACCACACCTGTCCCTTCTTTGTGCTTGTCCTCGGCTCCAGGCGGCTTTGCAGATGGGATGCCAAGTGTTGGATTCCCCTCTCACTTGAGAAGATGTAGGGCATCTCCCCTCTGCAAGCTGGACTTCAGGGGCATGGTTGCCTGCTGGCCCTGCCTACTGCTTCTGCCTCCTCACCAAACCTGGCACATGGCTTCTCTCCATACTTGTAAAGGGTCTTCATGAGGCACTCGGGGCCAGCGGCCCCTGTAACACATGCAGGTCTTCTCTGCTGCCAACTAACACAGCCATGCCCTCACAGGTCGGTGAGAGCTTTAGTTGTCTGACAGGTGACCGGTTCTAACGCTGTCTTGTTTTCTCCCGTTTTCAGCCGTAGAGTAGCTGCTGGGAAGACTCGGCCGCCGGCCCTGTCACACCGCAGCCCCCTCCCTTCCTCTTCCATGGGCCCACGCAGAGGAAGGAAGGGCAGCCTAGAAATCCACTTAAAAACGTTTTTGGATATGCCACTGCAATTCTTTTCAAAATAGCATCCCCCAAGTTTTTAATGGCAGAGGAAATAAAAGCTTTAATGTTGAGAATACCGCCAGCTGCTGCTTGGAAAGGCCTTTGTACAGGCGCTGAAGAACCTGCTTGGACAGCGACCACCAGGCTTGCTTAGGAACCTTCTAGAAACACTCACCACTGGGGTCTCCCCATTACAAATACTCCTTTTTATCCAATCAACCTGTGCACTTTTGATATTTTGATATATTTTTAATGCGGACTGGGTCCCGCAGCCGTGGTTGGAGCACAACCTGGTGTGGAAAAGGAGCTTTGTATGGACCCAGGGCCAGTTGCAGGATTCACCATGGGAGGAACATGGTTCTTGATTGTCAGTGCAATTCCAGGGGTGGTGACAGACAGGAGAGGCACCCATAGGACTTCCCCCTTTCTCAGGAGCTTCACCATACCAGAGCTCAGACCACCGAACTTCTCTCCGTGTTTCTCTCCAGGTCATCCATGGGGGCCACCAGCCATGAGGCTGCAGTCCTTGAACGGCTCCTTGCCTCCTCTCTCTGTAGCCAAGAAGGGGAGTTTGTTTTCCCTGCACATAGCTGTCTGCCCCCATTCCACTCTTCCTCTCAGTTCACCAGATGCCAGGTGCTGCCCAGACCATGAGAAAAAATGCCGAATCCAAGATATGTAGGCTAGACCACACCTGTCCCTTCTTTGTGCTTGTCCTCGGCTCCAGGCGGCTTTGCAGATGGGATGCCAAGTGTTGGATTCCCCTCTCACTTGAGAAGATGTAGGGCATCTCCCCTCTGCAAGCTGGACTTCAGGGGCATGGTTGCCTGCTGGCCCTGCCTACTGCTTCTGCCTCCTCACCAAACCTGGCACATGGCTTCTCTCCATACTTGTAAAGGGTCTTCATGAGGCACTCGGGGCCAGCGGCCCCTGTAACACATGCAGGTCTTCTCTGCTGCCAACTAACACAGCCATGCCCTCACAGGTCGGTGAGAGCTTTAGTTGTCTGACAGGTGACCGGTTCTAACGCTGTCTTGTTTTCTCCCGTTTTCAGCCGTAGAGTAGCTGCTGGGAAGACTCGGCCGCCGGCCCTGTCACACCGCAGCCCCCTCCCTTCCTCTTCCATGGGCCCACGCAGAGGAAGGAAGGGCAGCCTAGAAATCCACTTAAAAACGTTTTTGGATATGCCACTGCAATTCTTTTCAAAATAGCATCCCCCAAGTTTTTAATGGCAGAGGAAATAAAAGCTTTAATGTTGAGAATACCGCCAGCTGCTGCTTGGAAAGGCCTTTGTACAGGCGCTGAAGAACCTGCTTGGACAGCGACCACCAGGCTTGCTTAGGAACCTTCTAGAAACACTCACCACTGGGGTCTCCCCATTACAAATACTCCTTTTTTTATCCAATCAACCTGTGCACTTTTGATATTTTGATATATTTGCTTCCTTAATCCCTGGCATAGAGGTGGTCTCAGATGCCGTGGTCTGTCTCATGGTCCTGTAGCTCCCAACAGTGTGTTGATCTGCTCCCAGCACATGGCACAGGTGCATCCTCCTTGCGTGTAGCTCTAGACTGTTAGGTGAAGGCTTCAACCCGGTAAGGAGCCCGGCTAAATGTATCCACTCTGTGGTGCAGCAGCCTTTTAGATTATACAGCATTGTGGTTCATGTTTGAAATTACAGATTTTAAATGCCATGTTCATTATGAAATCCAGGGTATTCCGATTCTGGGGTTTTTCATATTGTATTATTATTATTCTTAGGAATAGTTCAGTGTAACAAGAAGAAAACTTGACCTTTGCTCTGGTTAAACAGTAAAAGGCACTTGAAAACAAAAAGATAAATTATTGAATGAGTAGTATTACCTACAAATTCCAGAATTTTCTGGGTTTTAGGACATTGTGAAGCATGACTGATTAACAGAATTTTATACAACTGTACCAGTGAGATTCCAAATTGGAATTGTTTTGTTACTCTGGTTGTTGTGCCAAGTTGTGGTACACTTAGAAAATTCTACAGTCTTCGATTTTTAGGGTGTTCAATTTCAACACCTTTTTGTTAGTAATCATTGCCAGCAGTGCCTTCATCAGTTTAGGGAGGTGTCCCAGTATAGTTCATTCTTTCAAATGGACAGTAAAGAGTTATTTGGGAATGTGGAAGGCTGGTATAGACCAGTTGGTGTGAACAGGCGCACACCTTCTAACCTAAACCTGGGCATCTTCATTGAGGGAAAGAAAACAGCAATTGTGTAAAATTCTGTTAGTCAGTGATTCTTTACTGTGCAGTTCCTTGCAAATTCAGGGGCTGAAAAAACGAAAGTGAATACAAACCTTGAGTGTACTTTGGGAACCAAATGGACTCTGTGGGACAAGCTAAGCAAGCTGTGTGAACAACACGCCACGTTTGTAAAGAGTGGGGTGGGTGGCAGGGGAGCCGGCACTGTCGGCCTCGTGCATTGGGGTGAGGGTTAGCCATAGTATTCTTTGCAAATGTGAGAAAGAGACGTTATATATGCTCTTGCTTGGTGTAACTAATCACTGTTAATTTCAGGAAACAGAAGTCACTAAAGCTCCTTAGCAGACCAAATCTGCATCCTGTCCTGATTTGCTAAGTGAGGTTGTGCAAATGGTCAGATTGGTACTCGAGGAGGAGGAACAAAAAAAAGTGTCCTCTCTTCTCCAAAATATAGGACAAATTATAATAATACAGGTAGCAAGAATAAAAGAATTCTGTTTCCTGGAATAAGCATTTTTATTCCTAGTTGTAGGGACCCCTGTTTTTACCTTCTCTTACAGTGTTGATTCATAAGAAATAATGTTACATTTACAAAGACTTCATCTGTATGGGGTATTTATTTGCAATGATGTCTGAGTACTGTATTTTTCTGTGCATTACCTTAGTGTCAGAATGTTGTCTTTATTTTAAGATCATATGCATGTTCTCCTGCCAAGGAACCTTTACAAAGACCCAAACAAAAATGCCTTCAGATTCTGAGAAAATGATGCACGGCATGGAAAAGGAATAGGAAGGAGAAAGCAGGCACCAGTTGGGACACAGACATGGCACAAATGTCTATAAAGCCAGTGCACATAGGAACAGTGGGCCTGGGTAAAGGGTCATGTTGGTAGGACCAGTAAATAAAAAATAATAAAAAGACAAAGCACAAGACTTGTTTTCTGTGACTACTCTGACCTTCTGCCCCAGATGAGTGTGGGTCCAGCAACACACTGTAATTCCAGTGCCCAAAGCAAGAAGACCAGCCAATCAGTAACCCTGGTGGAGGGAACTAGAAGCAACTGGGACCTATCTTAGGAAGCATGGGGAAAGGGGAGACATGGGTTGCCTCCCCTGACGGGCATCAGGTATTGTGAGCACCCAGCCGTGTGGCAGCGAGAGCACTGTGCCTTTGCACTGTCCTGACCAGGAAGCTGAGGGGTTTACATGATGAGGGTCCTGTGCTGTTCAGACTCCTGCTTTTGTGCCCAGGAGTGAATGGGTGCCGGCAACCAGGTTGCTTGTTTGTCAGCACGAAACTGTGTTCATCTGCAGGAATGCATTCAGTGCACACACAGCCCATCCCTGTGATGACTTGTGACTGTGAGCATAGGGGACAAATCATGTCTGAGAAAATAGCCTTAGGGACTCTTTGCCACTTCTCCTTCTGACGGGCTCAGTCAGACCTAAGTGATTTTACCCAAGCCTCAGGGCTTCTCTCTGGGAGACTGTAGTCAGAGTCCTGCTGCCCTGGCATCTCCACATGGCCCTTTCCTCCACCTGAAGTCTCCCTTGGCCTCATGGTCACTGAAAGGCCCCTCCCTCTGACTGTTCCCATTATCCCACTTTGGTGGCATGGCCCTACTTTCAAAAGAGACTTGTTTTTTTAATTCAGTAGCTAGAAGGAATCTTCTTTCCCTGCTGACCTGTCATCCCAGCAGGCCCCTGGAAGAGGTTGAGAAGAAAGCCTGCAGCATATCTGGAGGACACCCTGGAGGGAGTGCGAAGTGGCACTGGGCTGAGCAGAGTGGGCACTTTCCCTTGGTCCTTGGTCCAGTCCAACTTGTCGGGGTGTTTGATTTGCAGATGCTGAGGCCTTCCCTGCCCCTCAGGTGTGCTTTGGGTCCTTGCACATGTGCTTCTTCATTTCATGGTTGGAGTGGCAGCCTCATGAGTGGATGCGGTCCTGGGGAGCCTGTGGGAGAGGGCATTTGGAGCTGAAAGGCCTTCCATTTGGTCGTCTGTTCCAAGAGGGAATGTCCCTGTTGCCACCGCCTCCTCCATCTCCCTGCAGTGGTTTTCACTCCCACACCCAGTATGTCACCAGAGGTGTAAACAAGAGCACCGGCTTGGAGACACTGCCTCCTACCTTTGGGAGCCTCCTGGGAAAACAGATATGCCTACTTCGGACATGACTTGGCGTGGAATTTTGGTGGGGATAGGGTGCTGTCAGGTTTGCCTCTGTGCTTACCTTTCAGTTGTGTACACACCACAGAGCTGGAACAGCTTTGTGTTACTATCTTGTCAGATTTCTTGTGGGAAAGTAAACTGGCTCTTGAGAGTTCACCTCAGTCATCCATGAACTGGATCCTTTATAAGCCATACGTTACAAGCCCAGGTCCCTGGAGTGGAGCCCTCCTCCCCCGAAACAGAGCTCCTCCTCCTCCTCCTCCTAGGCAAAAGGCATTGCTGTGGCACCTTACCCAGAGGAAAAAGGCGCCCTGCATGGACTTTGTGAGCACAGCCCCCTCATAGGCACACACCCCAGGATTCCTTTTGTTCATCTCACTCTTAAGGAATCAAGTTTGTTTTATTCACCCTAAAGTGTTTGTGAAGTCTAGTTACGTAAGAGTGCAAGCAAGTGTCCACTAGCTGGATATTTCCGAAACGGACACACTGTGCAGCTGCCATCCAGATGGGAAAGTAAATGTGGGCAGGAAGCCTGCCAGTGCCCTTGTGCCTTCCGTACCCACTCCCTGGGATAACTCCTTGGGTCTGTCAGTACAGGTCATTTGTGCCTTTTTATGTACTTTATATAAATGAAAGTGAAAGCGTTAGTTGCTCAGTTCTGTCTGACTCCACATGGAATCTGCTCAGCACATGGAACTCTCCAGGCATGAATACAGGAGAGGGTAGCCATTTCCTCCTCCAAGGGATCTTCCCAACCCAGAGATTAAACCCAGGTCTGCATTGCAGGCAGATTCTTTACCATCTGAGCCACCAGGGAAGCCCACTTTATATAAATAAAAGCATATAATAGAGACCCAGACTTATAATGGATTTATTTACCAAACTGCATTGATTTCTCACATCATCATCAAAGATATAGATCAACTGAATGTAAAATAATGGAAAAGGGGACGTCCTTGGTGGTCTGGTGATTAAGACTCTGCGTTGCAATCCAGGGGGCATAAGTTCAACCCCTGGTCAGAGAACTACATGCTGAGGGGCAACTAATCCTATGTTCTGCAACTACTGAGCACATATGCCACAACTAGAGAGAAGCTTGCATGCTACAGTGAAGATCATGCAAGCCACAGTTAAGACTTGACACAGCCAAATTCGATAGATATTTATTTAAAATAAAGGAAAAATACATTCCATGCAAATAGTAGCCAAAAAAGAGCAATAGTGACCTTATTATCAGACCAGATAGACTAAATAAGAGAGAAATTGTTAACAGGAGACAAAGAAGAACATGTAATGAGAAAAGAATTACTTCAGGACTTTATTTGTGTTCAGTGTTTTAAGACTGTACTCCTAGAGCAGGCCTGGTTGAATCCCTGTTGTGGGAACTAGATCCTACGTGTTACAACTAAACATTCTGCATGCCACAACAGAGATCAAAGATTTCTGCAACAGCAAAGATTAAAGATCCCGCATAGCACACCTAAGACCCATCGCAGCCCAATAAAAAATAAATACTTGGAGAAGGAAATGGCAGTCCACTCTAGTATTCTTGCCTGGGAAATCCCATGGACAGAGGATTCTGGTGGGCTACAGTTCATGGGGTCACAAAGTCAAACACAACTTAGTAACTAAACAACAGCTATATTAAATTCCATTGGTCTGCCTTATGCAAAATAACAAAAGTAATAATAAATAAATTTAAAATAAAGTAAAATAAATACTAAAAAAAAATTATCTTTTTAAAAGAAGAGTCAAAAATAAATGAGTCAGTTCACCAAGAAGATGCAACAATTATGTACATATGCAACAGAGCCCCCAAATACAGTGGGGTATTGGCAAAAGACTAAATCAGTGGAATAGGTTAAAGAATGGTATTGGAACCAATGGACATCCACATGCCAAACATTAAACTTGGACCTTAAGCACTCCACAAAAATTAACAAATGGATCATAGACTTATATGTAAAACGCAAAATTACAAAAATAGAAGATAGCAGGCTTCCCTGGTGGTCCATTGGGTAGGGACACCGCCTTGCAGTGCAGGGGTCACCAGTTCAATCCCTGACCTGGGAAGATCCCACGTGCTGTGGAGCAGCTGGACCAGTGTGTCCAATTATGAGCCAGTACTCTGGAACGCATGCACTCGGAGCCAATGCTCTGGAGCGACAGGTCACTGCAATGGGAGGCCCACATTGGCCAAAGAACAAAGATGGATGAAAACAGATAAATGAAGGGCCAGTAGAAGTGCCCCCCACCCCCAAAAAAGTAGAAGATAGCATACTAGAAAATCTAGATGTCTTTGGGTTAGATACAACACCAAAGGCATGATTCATAAAAAATAATTGGGGGCTTCCCTGGTAGCTCAGTGGTGAAGAGTTTGCCTGCCAGTGCAGGAGACACAGGGTTCGATCCCTGATCTGGGGAGATCCCCCGG
Organism: Tragulus kanchil; assembly: GCA_022376925.1. Taxonomy (NCBI): domain Eukaryota; kingdom Metazoa; phylum Chordata; class Mammalia; order Artiodactyla; family Tragulidae; genus Tragulus; species Tragulus kanchil. The sequence continues at coordinate 88,289,075 of JAIOJX010000023.1, read as the reverse complement.
GCTGTGGAGCAACTAAGTCCGTGAGCCGCAACTGTTGAGCCTGTGCTCCAGAGCTTTGGAGCCATAATTATTGAACCCATGTGCCACAACTACTGAATCCCGTGTGTCCTAGAGCCCGAGTTCCGCAACCACAGAAGTCAGAGCAACAAGAAGCCTGCTCACTTCGACTAGAGAGTAGCCCCCACACCCTGCAACTAGAGGAGAGCCTGTGGCAGCAATGAAAACCCAGAATAGCCAAAAACAAATAAATAAAATTTTAAAAAGAGAATTGATAAGCTAGACTCCATTACAATTAAAAACTTCTCTACAAAAGGCATTGTTGAGAGAATGAGAAGACAACTGTCTTCTGGAAAGAAAGAGTTTTCAAAAGAACAAATATTTTATTTTGGATAAAATAAAAGGGATTCTTCTTAACTGTTGGTGGAAATGTAAATTGGTGCAACCACTATGGAAAACAGTTTGGAGGTTCCTTAAAAAGCTAAAAATAGACTTACCATATAATCCACCAAAGCCACTCCTGGCACTCTATTTGCAAGACAAAACTTACTTGAAAAAATACATGCATCCCAGTGTTCATAGCAGCACTATAGGAGCTAACACATGGGAACAACCTAAGAGTTCATCAACAGATGAATGGATAAAGATGTGTGTGTGTGTGTGTGTGTGTGTGTGTATTACACACACAGTGGAATATTAGCCATAAAAAAAAGAATGAAATAATTCTTTCAGCAGTAACATGGATGGTCCTAGAGATTATCTACTAGTAAAGTAAGTCAGATAAAGACAATTATTATATGATATCACTTATATGTGAAATCTAAAAATTAGTATAAATACACTTATTTACAAAACAAAAACTCATGGACATAGAAAACAAGCTTATGGTTACCAAAGGGGAAGGGGAGTGTGTGTAGATACACACATATGTACGTGTTCTAATCACTTTGCTGTAAACTTGAAATCAACATGGTATTGTAGATCTGCTTTATACCTCAATAAAAATAAATAATAAAATTCAAAAAATTTTCGGAATTTCTTAATATTATAATGACATGTGCAAATCAGTTAACTCTAGTATAAAGGCTAAAAGACAAGAATTTAGCCACAATAACTTACTAATGTTACACAATATAAAAATACATCAATTATTATATCAGAAACATAAAATGGACTAAATTAGTAGAGGTTTTTTTAAATTTTTTAATTTTTTTGGCCACTACTATTGATCTTTCATTTATTTATCTTTGTTCTTTGGCCGACGTGTGCCTCCCATCACAGTGGCCTCTCTCGTCTCAGAGCACCGGCTCTGGGCACATGCACTCCAGAGCTCCAATAGGTAGTTGGACACATCGGTCCAGCCGCTCCATGGCACGTGGGATCTTTCCAGTCCAGGGATCAAACTGGCGCCCCTTGCACTGCAAACGGGTGTCCTTACCCACTGGACCACCAGGGAAGCCCTAGAGGTTTTTTTTATGCGATCAAAGTTAATTGTTTCCAGTTAAAAATTACTATTAGATATTGTATGTAAGCCCATGGAAACCACAAAGTAAAAACCTGTGGAACACAGGAACTACAAAGCAACCAGAAAACATTTAACAACATGGAAATTGTAGGTCCTTTAAAGTGAAATTGTTAGTCTCTCAATCGTGTCTGACTCTTTGCAACTCCATGAGCTTTAGCCCTCTAGGCTCCTCTGTCCATGGGATTTCCCAGGCCAGAATAGTGGAGTGGATTGCCATTTCCTTCACCAGGGAATCTTCCTGACCCAGGGATCAAACCAGCTCACTTGCATTGCAGACAGACTCTACCATCTGAGCCACCAGGGAGACTCCAGTAGGTCCTTATAATTACTATGTGTAAACGGATTAAGTTCTTCGATCAAAAGATACAGAGAGACTGGAATAAAATTGAATAATAAGAAAAAAAGACTGCACAGCCTACAATATTGTGTCCATGTTCAGTCCAACTTTTACTTCACATGTAGGCTGAAAGTGAAGGTCTGGACACACATACTCTGTACAAATGGACACCAAAAGAGTAAGGATTTATATACTTCTAGCAGACAGTATAGGCTTTAAGTTTTAAGATGTGACAAGGTACAGGTCAATAATGGAATAATGATAAATGGGTAAAATCATTAAGATATAACAATTTATAAATATGTATGTACCCAACATTGCAGCACCTAAATAAAATAAAGCAAATATTAACATGTGAAGTGAGAAGCAGATGGCAATGATGTAATAATAGGAAACCTTAATATCTGACTTTCAAGAATAAAGTATCGAGACAGGAAATCAACAAACATTGGACTTGAACTACACTTTAAAGCAAAAGGACCTAAAAGATGAAACATCCAACAACAGAAGACACATTCTTCTTAAGTGCACATGGAACATTCTAGAGTACATCATACATTAGGTTACAAAACAAATCTTTAAAGATTTATTTATTTATTTACTTTGGGCGGGGGTCGGTTTGGGGAGGGAGGGGAGCGGGCGGGCCACTTCTATTGGTCTTCCATTTCTCTGTTTTCATCCGTCTTTGTTCTTTGGCTCCTGCGGGCCTCCCATCGCGGTGGCGTCTGTCATCGCAGAGCGCCAGCTCTGGGCGCATGCGCTCCAGAGTTCCGGCTCGGTGATTGGACACATGAGTCCAGCCGCTCCGCGGCACGTGGGATCTTCCCAGGCCAGGGATGGAACCGGCGCCCCTTGCACTGCAAGGCTGTGTCCTTACCCACTGGACCACCAGGGGAAGCCCTACAAAACAAATCTTAACAAATTTAGGAAAGTGAAATCATAAGTGTCTTTTGTAACTATAATGGTTTGAAATTGGAAATGATTTACAGGAGGAAAGCTGGAATTTTCACACACAAGAGAAAGTGAAATTAACTCGTACTGAACAATCAGTGGATCAAAGAAGAAATTGAAAGGAACATCAAAAAGTATCTTGAAAAAAAAATGTGTGTGTAGGGGTGGGGGGAACATACCAAACTTATGGGAGGTAGAGCCGTTCTAAAAAGGAAGATTGTGGTTATCCTATACATACAATGTGTGTATATTACATAAACAACCTAATCTTGCATGTCAGAGAACTAGAAAAAAGACAAACTAAGCCCATCATTAACAGAAGGAAATACCAAATATAAGATTAGAAACAAATGAGATTTTATATATATATATAAAAAGATGAACAAAGTTGTTCATCAAAAACAGAGCTGTTTTTCTGAGGAAATAAAATTGACAAACCTTTAGCAAAACTTACTTTGAAAAGGAGAAGATGCAAATCATAAGTGAAACAGGAGACACTACAACTGATACCACAGAAATACAAGGGTCATAAAAGACTCCTTGCACTTTTATATGCTACCAAATTGGATAACCTAGAAGATGGATGAATTCCTAGAAACACAGCCTACCAAGACTGAACTGTGAAGAAATAAACAATCTGAACAGGCCAGTAATGAATAAGAAGATTGAATTAGAAATCCAAAACATTCCAATAAATTCTGTACCTGAGGCTTTACTGGTGAATTCTACCAGACACGTCAAGAATTAATAACAATATATCTCAGGCTTTTTCAAACACTTGAAGAGATGGGAATACTCCCAAACTCATTCTATAAAGCTAGTATTATCTTGATACTGAAGACCAACAAGGATAATATAAAAGAGAATTATAAGCCAGTAAATAACCCTGGTGAAGATAGATGCAAAAATCCACAACAAAAACCAAATTCAACTCTGTATTACGCGTTCATCAATCGGGATTTATCCCTAGGATGCAAGAACAATTCAGCTTACATAATCAGTGAATGTAATATACCACATTAACAGAACAAAGGAAAAGAACACACGATTATTTCAACTGAGGCAGAAAAAGCTTTTGACAAAGTTCAACATCTTACACAATATAAACAGCAAACTTGGAAGACAAGAAAGCTACCTCATCATAATAAAACCCATATATGAAAAATCCATAGCTAGTATTCAGTGATACAAGACTTGAAAGCTTTCCCTCTAAGAGCAGGAACAAGGCAAGGATACCTGCTCTCACTACTTTTGTTCAACAGAATTGGCCAAAGGAGTTTAGCCAAAGTAGTTAGGCAAGGAAAAATAAAAGTGATCCAAAGTGGAAAGGATAAAGCAAAATTTTCTTTGCATATGATATGACCTCATATGTAAAAACTGAAAAGCTTGCACATAAAATATTGTTATAATTAATAAATTCAGCAAAATAGCATACAGTCAATAAACAAAAATTAGTTTTGTTTCCATACACTAACAATGAATAACCTGAAAAGGAAATTGAGAAAGAAATGCCATTTACAATAGCATAAAATAAATATTGGACTACCCTGGTGGTCCAGGGGTTAAGAACCTGCCTGCAAATGCAGGGGACACAGGTTCTAGCCCTGGTCTGGAAAGATTTCACATGCCATGGGGCAACTAAGCCTGTTAGCCACGATTACTGAGCCCACATACTGGAGGTACTGAAACCCAAACTCTAGAGCCCATGCTCAGCAACAAGAAGCCACCATGATGAGAAGCCCACACCCCACACCTAGAGAGCAGACCTCACTTGCCTCAACTCGAGAAAACGCATGAGCAGCAATGAAGACCCAGCACACCGAAAATTAACAAAATTGTAAAAATAAATAGCTATGAATAAATTTAACCAAGAAGGTGAGAAACCTATACACTAAGAACTATAAATTATTGATGAAAGAAACTGAAGAAGGCACAAATAGATGGAAAGAAAATCCTGTTTTATGACTGCAATAATTTTTCTTAAAGTATCCATACTGTCCAAAGCAATCTATTGGTTCAGTGAAGTCTCTTATCAAAATTCCAGTCCAGGGGCTTCCCTGGTGGTCCAGTGGGTAAGGACACTGCCTTGCAGTGCAAGGGGCACCAGTTCGCTCCCTGGCCTGGGAAGATCCCATGTGCTGCGGAGCAGCTGGACCGATGTGTCCAGCTACGGAGCTGGAGCTCTGGAGCACAAGCGCTCAGAGCTGGTGCTCAATGGCAAGAGAGGCCACTGCGATGGGAGGCCCACATAGGCCAAAGAACAAAGATGGATGAAAATAGATAAATGAAAGACCAATAGAAGTGCCCCCCCACCAAAAAAATATTCCAGTCCATTTTTCACACAGACACACACACTTGTAAAATCTTTATTGAACAATAAACCCTGTGTACCCAAAACATTTTTTGAGAAAGAAGAACAAAGCTGGAGGACAAACACTTGCTGATTTCAAACTGTGTTACCCTATATAATACGATGGCTCTGTTATTGTTATAATTAATAAATTCAGCAAAATAGCATACAGTCAATAAACAAAAATTAGTTTTGTTTCCATACACTAACAATGAATAACCTGAAAAGGAAATTGAGAAAGAAATGCCATTTACAATAGCATAAAATAAATATTGGACTACCCTGGTGGTCCAGGGGTTAAGAACCTGCCTGCAAATGCAGGGGACACAGGTTCTAGCCCTGGTCTGGAAAGATTTCACATGCCATGGGGCAACTAAGCCTGTTAGCCACGATTACTGAGCCCACATACTGGAGGTACTGAAACCCAAACTCTAGAGCCCATGCTCAGCAACAAGAAGCCACCATGATGAGAAGCCCACACCCCACACCTAGAGAGCAGACCTCACTTGCCTCAACTCGAGAAAACGCATGAGCAGCAATGAAGACCCAGCACACCGAAAATTAACAAAATTGTAAAAATAAATAGCTATGAATAAATTTAACCAAGAAGGTGAGAAACCTATACACTAAGAACTATAAATTATTGATGAAAGAAACTGAAGAAGGCACAAATAGATGGAAAGAAAATCCTGTTTTATGACTGCAATAATTTTTCTTAAAGTATCCATACTGTCCAAAGCAATCTATTGGTTCAGTGAAGTCTCTTATCAAAATTCCAGTCCAGGGGCTTCCCTGGTGGTCCAGTGGGTAAGGACACTGCCTTGCAGTGCGCGGTGCCCCAGTTCGCTCCCTGGCCTGGGAAGATCCCATGTGCTGCGGAGCAGCTGGACCGATGTGTCCAGCTACGGAGCTGGAGCTCTGGAGCACAAGCGCTCAGAGCTGGTGCTCAATGGCAAGAGAGGCCACTGCGATGGGAGGCCCACATAGGCCAAAGAACAAAGATGGATGAAAATAGATAAATGAAAGACCAATAGAAGTGCCCCCCCACCAAAAAAAATATTCCAGTCCATTTTTCACACAGACACACACACTTGTAAAATCTTTATTGAACAATAAACCCTGTGTACCCAAAACATTTTTTGAGAAAGAAGAACAAAGCTGGAGGACAAACACTTGCTGATTTCAAACTGTGTTACAAAGATATAATAATCAAAGCTATATAATACCAGGATGGCTCTGTTATCCAGTGGTTAAGTCTACATTTCCACTGTGAGGGGCACAGGTTTGATCCCTGGTTGGGGAACTAAGATCCCACATGCTGTGCAACATGGCAAAAATAAGAAGGTACACACACACACACACACACACATGTGATACTGTCATAAAAGCAGACACTCTGATCAATGGAACTCTGTTCCATTAGAAAGTTCACAGGAGTTCCTTGGTGGTCCGTGGTTAAGAATCCACCTGACAGTGCAGAGAACACGGGTTCAATCCCTGGTCTGGAAAGGTCCCACATGCCATGGAGTAACTAAGCCCACGTGCCACAGCTACTGAGCCCTCATGCTGGGACTTCTGAAACCTGCCACCTAAAGCATGTGCTCTGCAGCAAGAGAAGCCACCACAGTGAAAAGCCCCCACACCACAATGAAGAGTACTCCCCTCTTGCTGCAACTAGAAAAAACCCGCATGCAGCAATAAAGACTCAACACAGCCAAAAAAATTGTTTAAACTTAAAAAGAAATATAAAAAGCCCACAAACCCACGTATATATTGTCAAATAACCTTTGACAAGGGCTGTTATAAAAAGAGATAACAAGTGTTGATGAGGCTATGGAGAAAAGGAAACCTTTGTACACTGTTGATAAGAATGTAAATGGTACAGCCATTAGGGAAAATGGTATGAAAGTTCCATAAAATTAGAAGCAAAACTGCTGTTTGATCCAGAAATTTCTCTTCTGGGCTTTTTACCCAAAGAAAATAAAATCAATATCTCATAGAGCTCTGCAGTCCTGTGCTTATTACACCATTTTTCACAATAGCCAAGATACGGGAACAACTTAAGTGTACATTTTCAGATGAATGAAGACAATGTGGTATATACATATAATGGAATATTAGCCATAAAAAGAAGGAAAACTTGCTATTCTCAATGACATGGGTTAGCCTGGCAGGCATTATGTTAAGTGAAATAAGCAGGTGGAGAAAATAAATGCTGTGTGCTGTTATTCATATGCGAAATCTTAAAAAAAAAAAAAAAGGGTGTCTCATAGAAGTTGAATAGAAGGGTGGCTGCCAGCTGGTGGACAAATTTTCATTTTTAGATGAATAAATTCTGAGAATTTAATGTATAGCTTGTAAATTAAATATGTAAAGCTGTGATTAGCATATAATATAGATTACTATAGTTATGAATCTTATATACATGAAATTTGCTAAGACAGTGGATTTGAAACATTTTCCCCACACACATACAAAAGACAACTACGTGAAGTAATGGATGCATTAATGGTAGTCTTTACAATGTATATGTATATTGAATCATGGCACCATACACTTTAAATAATACAAGTATATTTTTCAATTGTATCTCAATAAAGCTGAAAAATTAAATGACTGAAAGGGGAGAAGATAGAGGTTTTGTAAAAGGAGCAGGGTTTTTTTGTTATGTTATTGCAGTTGAGATGGTATAAATTCAAATTAGAATGGTATAGCTTCAAAATGTTAAATGTGATCCCTTGGTAACCTTAAAGAAAGTATCTATAGGGTATACATGAAAGTAAATGAGAGTGAAATTCAAGGATTTCACTACCAAAAAAAGAAAGAAAAGAAAAAAATCTGCCAGGATTTCCCTGGTAGTCCAGTAGAGAAGAGTCCAAACTCCCAATGCAGGGGGCATGGGTTCGAGCCATTTTCAGGAAACTAGATCTTGCACGCTGCAACTAAGAGTTCACATGCTGCATGTCACATGCCAAGTACAAGAATGTAAATGGTACAGCCATTAGGGAAAATGGTATGAAAGTTCCATAAAATTAGAAGCAAAACTGCTGTTTGATCCAGAAATTTCTCTTCTGGGCTTTTTACCCAAAGAAAATAAAATCAATATCTCATAGAGCTCTGCAGTCCTGTGCTTATTACACCATTTTTCACAATAGCCAAGATACGGGAACAACTTAAGTGTACATTTTCAGATGAATGAAGACAATGTGGTATATACATATAATGGAATATTAGCCATAAAAAGAAGGAAAACTTGCTATTCTCAATGACATGGGTTAGCCTGGCAGGCATTATGTTAAGTGAAATAAGCAGGTGGAGAAAATAAATGCTGTGTGCTGTTATTCATATGCGAAATCTTAAAAAAAAAAAAAAAGGGTGTCTCATAGAAGTTGAATAGAAGGGTGGCTGCCAGCTGGTGGACAAATTTTCATTTTTAGATGAATAAATTCTGAGAATTTAATGTATAGCTTGTAAATTAAATATGTAAAGCTGTGATTAGCATATAATATAGATTACTATAGTTATGAATCTTATATACATGAAATTTGCTAAGACAGTGGATTTGAAACATTTTCCCACACACATACAAAAGACAACTACGTGAAGTAATGGATGCATTAATGGTAGTCTTTACAATGTATATGTATATTGAATCATGGCACCATACACTTTAAATAATACAAGTATATTTTTCAATTGTATCTCAATAAAGCTGAAAAATTAAATGACTGAAAGGGGAGAAGATAGAGGTTTTGTAAAAGGAGCAGGGTTTTTTTGTTATGTTATTGCAGTTGAGATGGTATAAATTCAAATTAGAATGGTATAGCTTCAAAATGTTAAATGTGATCCCTTGGTAACCTTAAAGAAAGTATCTATAGGGTATACATGAAAGTAAATGAGAGTGAAATTCAAGGATTTCACTACCAAAAAAAGAAAGAAAAGAAAAAAATCTGCCAGGATTTCCCTGGTAGTCCAGTAGAGAAGAGTCCAAACTCCCAATGCAGGGGGCATGGGTTCGAGCCATTTTCAGGAAACTAGATCTTGCACGCTGCAACTAAGAGTTCACATGCTGCATGTCACATGCCAAGTACAAGCACAACCAAATAAATAAAAATTTTTTTAAAATCAGCTAAACACAAAATAAGACAAAAGTACAGGAAATGAAGACAAAAAGTTATAGCACATACAAAAACAAAAAGCACAATGAGAGAAGAAAGTCCCTCTTTAATGAGTACTTGAGTGTAAATTAAATTCCAATCAAAAGACAGATATTTGTAGAATGGATTCTGAAAATGATTTGACTGTATGCTTTCTATGAACAACTCCAGAACTTCACTGGTGGCCTGATAGTTAAAACTCCACGCTTCCAATACAGGAGACATGGTTCAGCCCCTAGTCAGGAAGGTTTCATATGCCACATAGTGTGGCCAGAATAATAATAGTAGTAGTTAAAAAAAAAAAAAGTTCAATTTTCTGCTCATTTTTTAATCAAAATGTTTGTTTTTGTGATGTTGAACTGTGTGACCTGCTTATATATATGTTGGATATTAATCTCTAATTGAACATTTCATTTGCAAATATTTTCTCCTCATCTTCTGTATTTTCATTTTGTTAAACTTTTGCTGTGCAAAAGTTTTTGAGTTTAATTCAGGTCCCATTTATTTATTTTGCTTTTATTTCCTTTCCTTTACTTTATGAGATAGACCCCCCCAAAAAATGACTGTGACTTATGTTATAGGGTATTCTACTGATGTTTTCCTCTAGGAGTTTAATAGTATCTGATGTTATATTTAGGTCTTTAATCCATTTTGAGTTTGTTTTAGAATATGATACTAGAGAATGTTCTAATTTCATTCTTTTGCATGTAGTTGTACAGATTTCCGAGCACCCCTTATTGAAAGACACTGTCTTCCTTTTGTATATTTTTGCCCCTTTGTCATAGATTAATTGATGATAAGTGCAAGGGTTTATTTCTGGACTCTCTATCCTGTTTCATGGATCTATGTATCTGTTTTTGTGCCAGTTTCATATTGTTTTGTTTTGTTTTTTTAAAGTCCTGCGGGTCGGTTTATTTATTTATTTGGCCACTTCTATTGATCTTTCATTTATTTATTTTCATCCATCCTTGTTCTTTGGCCTGTGTGGGCCTCTCATCACAGTGGCCTCTGTCACTGCAGGGCACTGGCTCTGGGCGCATGCGCTCCAGAGCTCCAGTTCAGTAGTTGGACACATCCGTCCAGCTGCTCCGCAGCACGTGGGAGCTTCCCAGGCCCGGGATCGAACTGGCGCCCCTTGCACTGCAAGGCGGTGTCCTTACCCACTGGACCACCAGGGAAGCCCCCATATTGTTTTGATTACTGGGGTATAGTCTGAAGTTAGGGACCATGACTCCTCCAGTTCTGTTTTTCTTTCTCAAGACTGTTTTGGCCATTCAGGGTCTTTTGTGTTTATTCTGAAAATGATTTGACTGTATGCTTTCTATGAACAACTCCAGAACTTCACTGGTGGCCTGATAGTTAAAACTCCACGCTTCCAATACAGGAGACATGGTTCAGCCCCTAGTCAGGAAGGTTTCATATGCCACATAGTGTGGCCAGAATAATAATAGTAGTAGTTAAAAAAAAAAAAGTTCAATTTTCTGCTCATTTTTTAATCAAAATGTTTGTTTTTGTGATGTTGAACTGTGTGACCTGCTTATATATATGTTGGATATTAATCTCTAATTGAACATTTCATTTGCAAATATTTTCTCCTCATCTTCTGTATTTTCATTTTGTTAAACTTTTGCTGTGCAAAAGTTTTTGAGTTTAATTCAGGTCCCATTTGTTTATTTTTGCTTTTATTTCCTTTCCTTTACTTTATGAGATAGACCCCCCCAAAAAATGACTGTGACTTATGTTATAGGGTATTCTACTGATGTTTTCCTCTAGGAGTTTAATAGTATCTGATGTTATATTTAGGTCTTTAATCCATTTTGAGTTTGTTTTAGAATATGATACTAGAGAATGTTCTAATTTCATTCTTTTGCATGTAGTTGTACAGATTTCCGAGCACCCCTTATTGAAAGACACTGTCTTCCTTTTGTATATTTTTGCCCCTTTGTCATAGATTAATTGATGATAAGTGCAAGGGTTTATTTCTGGACTCTCTATCCTGTTTCATGGATCTATGTATCTGTTTTTGTGCCAGTTTCATATTGTTTTGTTTTGTTTTTTTAAAGTCCTGCGGGTCGGTTTATTTATTTATTTGGCCACTTCTATTGATCTTTCATTTATTTATTTTCATCCATCCTTGTTCTTTGGCCTGTGTGGGCCTCTCATCACAGTGGCCTCTGTCACTGCAGGGCACTGGCTCTGGGCGCATGCGCTCCAGAGCTCCAGTTCAGTAGTTGGACACATCCGTCCAGCTGCTCCGCAGCACGTGGGAGCTTCCCAGGCCCGGGATCGAACTGGCGCCCCTTGCACTGCAAGGCGGTGTCCTTACCCACTGGACCACCAGGGAAGCCCCCATATTGTTTTGATTACTGGGGTATAGTCTGAAGTTAGGGACCATGACTCCTCCAGTTCTGTTTTTCTTTCTCAAGACTGTTTTGGCCATTCAGGGTCTTTTGTGTTTCCATGCAAATTTTTTAGTGATTTGTTCTCGGTCTGTGAAAAGCATCAGTGATGTTTTGATAGGGATTGTATGGAATCTGTAAATTGCCTTGGTCATCTACAGATGACAGTATGGTCGTTATAATAATATTATTCTCTCAACCCAAGAACACAGTATGTCTTTCTGTCTCTTCTCATCATCTTCAGTTTTGTTCATCAGTTCCTTATGGTTTTTGGAGTACAGGACTTTTGATCCCTTATGTAGACTTATTCCTAGGTATTTTATTTTTTTGATATGATTAAAAAGTTGGATTATTTCCTCAATTTCTGTCTCTGATAGTTCATTATCAGTGTATAGAAATACAACAGATTTCTCTATATTGATTTTGAATCTGGCAACTTCACATTAATTTATGAGCTCTAGTAGTTTTCTGGAGACATCTTTAGGAATTTCTTTGTATAGTATGACAGCCGTGAACAGTGAGAGTTTTATTTCTTCCTTTCCAATTTGAATGCCTTTTTTTTTTTTTAAAGATTTATTTATTTATTTATTTTGGGCGGGGGTCGTGTTGGGGAGGGAGCGGGGAGGGCAGGCCACTTCTATTGGTCTTTCATTTCTCTATTTTCATCCATCTTTGTTCTTCGGCTCCTGTGGACCTCCCATCGCAGTCTGTCGTTGCAGAGCGCTGGCTCTGGGCGCATGCGCTCCAGAGCTCCAGCGCTCCGGCTCGGTAATTGGACACATCAGTCCAGCCGCTCCACAGCACGTGGGATCTTCCCAGGCCAGGGATCGAACCGGCACCCCTTGCACTGCAAGGCAGTGTCCTTACCCACTGCGCCACCAGGGGAAGCCCTTGAATGCCTATTACTTCTGTTCTCTGATTGCTATGGTGAGGATGTCCAAAACCACGTTGAATAAAAGTGACGTCTTTGTTCCTGATCTTGGAGGAAATGTTTCAGCTTTTCTGGAGAGTGTTTATCGTAAGTGGATGTTGAATTGCATCAAAACCTTTTTCTACATCTATTGAGATGATTATATGGTTTTGATTCTTTTTTTTTTTTTCAATTTTTGGGCCTCTTTTATTGATTTTTTTTTATCCATTTATTTTCATTTATCTTCCTTCTTTGGTCTGTGTGGGCCTCCCGTGACAGCGGCCTCTCTCATCACAGAGCACTGGCTCTGAGTGCACATGCTCCAGAGCACCAGCTGCATAATTGGACACACCAGTCCAGCCGTTCCATGGCATGTGGAATCTTCCCAGGCCAGGGATTGAACCAGTGCCTCTTGCACTGCAAGGTGGACTCTTTACCCACTGGACCACCAGGGAAGCCCTATATGATTTTTATTCTTTAACTTTTTAATGTGTTTGTTAATTGTGATTTGTGATTGATTTGTGAATATTGAAAAATCTTTGCATCCCTGGGATAAACCCCACTTGATCATGGTGTATGATTCTTTTATGTATTGTTGGATTCATTTTGCTAGTATTTTGTTGGAAATTTTTGAGTCTGTGTTCATCAGTGATTTTGGCCTGTAATTATCTTTTATTGTTATTTTTGTCTGGTTTTGGTATCAGAGTATTTGTGACCTCATAAAATGAGTTTGGAAGTATTCCTTCCTCTGCAATACTTTGGAATAGTTTCAGAAGGATAGATATTAATTCTCTAAATATTTGATAGAATTCACCTATGAAGCCATCTGGTCCTGGACTTTAGTTTGTTGGGAGTCTTAAAACCACAGATTCAGTTTCAGTATTTGTAATTGGTCTGTTCATATTTCCTATATCTTCCTGGTTCAGTCTTTAGAGATTGTTCCTTTCTAAGAATTTCTCCACTTCATCTAGGTTACTTTATTGTCATGTAGTTGCATATGTGTGTCTTCTCAATCGTATCTGACTTTTTTTTTTTTTGGTGTTGGAACAAATTCTTATCAAAAAGTCATTTACAGAAGACAAGCATTCCCTATGAATTTCAACACAAGTGTACAAATGTGCTAATTTTACTACTTTGTCATACACTGGCAACCTCTTTAACATCTAGAGACTAGATGCTGCAAAATTAGGACTCATTTGTCCATTATATACACTATATACACAGCAACCCAAAATGCACATAAGGTACAAAAAAATAGTTTCGTCTGAAAATGTCCAGGTACAAACACACTAGTATATGACCTTTTGCAATTCTTTCCCTCCCATCTCTTCCCAACCACTGAACAAGTATAGACACGTTATACTGCTCAGAGAGATGGTTTAACATTTAACATTCCCAAAGACAGTACTTCCTATATGAATTTGAGCAAAAAGATATTTACAAAGTGATATTTGACTACCTCTACATTTAACATCGTTGGCACTTCTAAACATCTAGATGGACTAGATGTTTCAAATGGGGACTTTATTTGTCCACTATATACAGAGCAGTCTTGAATACACTGCCCCGTGTAACAGTTATAATCTGAAAGTGTCTTCCAAATATGAGCATTCTAGCCTAAGACCGTTCCTCCTTTGCCTCTCCACCTATCCAGGGGCTATAATGCTCAGATTTTCAGAAGACAGTCTTTCCTAGAAACTTTTAACACAAAGTATACAAAATGTATTATTTACTAACTCTATTTTTGTTATTTTTGTCTGGTTTTGGTATCAGAGTATTTGTGACTATAAAATGAGTTTGGAAGTATTCCTTCCTCTGCAATACTTTGGAATAGTTTCAGAAGGATAGATATTAATTCTCTAAATATTTGATAGAATTCACCTATGAAGCCATCTGGTCCTGGACTTTAGTTTGTTGGGAGTCTTAAAACCACAGATTCAGTTTCAGTATTTGTAATTGGTCTGTTCATATTTCCTATATCTTCCTGGTTCAGTCTTTAGAGATTGTTCCTTTCTAAGAATTTCTCCACTTCATCTAGGTTACTTTATTGTCATGTAGTTGCATATGTGTGTCTTCTCAATCGTATCTGACTTTTTTTTTTTTTGGTGTTGGAACAAATTCATATAAAAAAATCATTTACAGAAAACAAGCATTCCTATGAATTTCAACACAAGTGTACAAATGTGCTAATTTTACTACTTTGTCATACACTGGCAACCTCTTTAACATCTAGAGACTAGATGCTGCAAAATTAGGACTCATTTGTCCATTATATACACTATATACACAGCAACCCAAAATGCACATAAGGTACAAAAAAATAGTTTCGTCTGAAAATGTCCAGGTACAAACACACTAGTATATGACCTTTTGCAATTCTTTCCCTCCCATCTCTTCCCAACCACTGAACAAGTATAGACACGTTATACTGCTCAGAGAGATGGTTTAACATTTAACATTCCCAAAGACAGTACTTCCTATATGAATTTGAGCAAAAAGATATTTACAAAGTGATATTTGACTACCTCTACATTTAACATACGTTGGCACTTCTAAACATCTAGATGGACTAGATGTTTCAAATGGGGACTTTATTTGTCCACTATATACAGAGCAGTCTTGAATACACTGCCCCGTGTAACAGTTATAATCTGAAAGTGTCTTCCAAATATGAGCATTCTAGCCTAAGACCGTTCCTCCTTTGCCCTCTCCACCTATCCAGGGGGCTATAATGCTCAGATTTTCAGAAGACAGTCTTTCCTAGAAACTTTTAACACAAAGTATACAAAAATGTATTATTTACTAACTCTATTTTTGTTGACTAATTCTATTTTTGTCATACACTGGCAACCTCTTTAACATCTAGAAAGACCAGATGTTGTGAATTAGGACGCATTTGTCCATTATATACACCTATATACACAGCAAAGTGAAAACAAAATGCACAAAGAGGAAAAAAGACAATGGTTCATGTTGCCTCACTGTGAGCACGCTGGTGCAGAGGTCTGCACTTTCTGCTTCTCCCCGACCTCTCCCACCCCGACCTTGAACCAGTGCACAAAACACAATGTGTACTGTTCCAAGAGGTGGTCTGGCCAATTCCCCACCCCCCCAAACCCCGCCCCATAACATTTCATGTGGATGTTAACAAAAAGATATCTACAAAATGTCTTTTTACTACCTCTACTTTTAACATAGATCAGGCACTTCAGAACATCTAGAAATACTAGATATTTCCAAAAAGTACTTATTGTCAAGTACATATACAGTAGTGAGGAATAAAATGCACACACAAAGCAATGGTTATATGGAAATGTCTTCTAAGTATGACCAGTCTGGCCTTGGACTTTCTATTCTTCCTCAAGATCTTCATTCCCCGTCCTCCAACCCACTGTACAAAGGTGGGCTTCCGTGGCTCCAGATGCTGCTTCAAGAGGGGACCAAAACAACTCCATTTTGAAAAGTCATTTCCAGAAGACATTTCTTTTCTATAGTTTATATATATATATATATAAAACAAATGGGCATTTACAAATGTGATTTTTCTAACTCTACTTTATCATACGTCGGCAACCTCTTTACATCTAGGAGGCCTAGATGTAGCTAAAGTTTTCTTCTGAAAGGTTGGGGGGGAAGTTGAGAGCAGCTTTTTCATATTATATGCACAGGCCTTCTATCAGCGGCCAGTAAATCTTCCCAAAGGGCGGCAGGCACTTCTTGTTGGCCATATGGGGTACATTATTCTGCCATTTTTATCTTCCCAGCATCAGGGTCTTGGTAGATGACCACCAACCGCCCCAAGGCCCACTAACGGTCCACCTGTTGTCGACTGCGGCTCCGCTCACCTTCCAGGCCCGTTAAGGCCTCTGTCCATCGTTGTCTGGACGAGGTGAGGGCTCCTCCAACTGAAACAGAGCGATCGTCTCAAATTGCGGATTTGTGCGGCCCCAAAGCCTAAGGATGGACGAGCAGGCGTCCACCAGCCTCCCTGGGCCTTCGAGGCTCTAACGGCCCTCCGCAGCGTTCTGGCGGCCGCCATTCTTCTCGCCCTGCCACGCCCGATGCCCCAAAGCACCACGTCCTCGGCGGCCAGGCGGCGGCTTGGCCTAAGCCCAAGCCCAGCAGCGTTGGGTGAAGAGCCTAGTGGTCCGGTTGGCAGGAGAGGGGTTTGGACGGGCCATGCCAGCAGGTCGCGGGGGTGAGGGGTCGGGGAGAGAGGTTCACAGCGGCTTCCAGACTTGGGCCCCGCCCGCTAGCGGCCTCGGCGACCGCTCCGCAAGACACTATCCGACAGTGTCCCGGGGCCCCCCAGTTCATCCACTGACCTGAGGCGGGAGGGCCTGGAGGGCCCCAGGGTACAAAGCCACGGTCCGCTTCTAGCTGCGCTCTCTGCCGGAAATGACTTCATGTCTGACGTTTTGCAACCCCATGGACTGTAGACCACCAGGCTCCTCTGTCCATGGAATTTCCAGGCAAGAATACTGGAGTGAGTTGCCAATTCCTGATCCAGGAATCAAACCCATGTCTCTTGTACACACTACTTGGGAAGCCCATAGTTGCCTGTAGTGGTCTCTTATGGTTCTTTGTACTTCTGTGGTATCATTTAGAAATTTTTTTTTTCTAGTTTTATTGATTTGGGTCCTCTCCCTGTTTTTTGTTGTTGTTGTTGTCATATTGATGAGTCTGGCTAAAGGTTTATCAACTTTCTTTATCTTTGCAAAGAACCAGCTTTTAGTATTTGATCTTTTCTGTTTTTTTTCAGTCTCTATTTATTTTCTGCTCTAATCCTTATTATTTCTTTCCTTCTACTAACTTTGGGCTTTGTTCATCTTTCTCAGTTGCTTTAGGTATAAAGTTAGGTTGTTTATATGATATTTTTCTTATTCCCCAAGGTAAACTTTTTTAAATTAGTTTTTATTACAGTATAGTTGATTTACAATATTGTGTTAGTTTCTGCTGTACAGCAAAGTGAATCAGTGATACATATACATATAACCACTCTTTTTTAGATTCTTTCCCATATGTTGTTGTTCGGTCACTCAGTCATGTCCAGCTCCTTACGATTCCATTGACTGAAGCAGGCCAGGCTTCCTGGTCCTTCACCATCTCCCAGAGTTTGCTCAAACTCATGTCCACTGAGTCAGTGGTTCTATCGAACCATCTCATCTTCTGTCATTCCCTTCTCCTCTTGTACTCAATCTTTCCCAGCATCAGGGCCTTTTCCAGTGAGTCAGCTCTTTGCATCAAGTGGCCAAAGTATTTGGAGCTTCAGCTTCAGCATCAATCCTTCCAATGAATATGTGCAAAAGCTTTTGAGTTTAAGTAGGTCCCATTTGTTTATTTTTGCTCTTATTTCCATTATTCTGGGAGATGGATTAAAAAAGATCTCACTGTGATTTTTGTCAGAGTGTGTTCTGCCTATGATCAATGAAACAAGATACAAAAACCAGAAATAAGCCCATGCACCTACAGCATTTAATTTGTTTTTTAACACCACAAATATTTTTATTGGGATATGGCCAGTTAACAACTTTGTGATAGTTTCAGGTGAACAGTGAAGGGACTTGACCATATATATACATGTATCCATTCTCTCCCAAACTCCCCTCCCATCCAGGCTAACACATAACATTGAGGTACATATCCTCAATGCCCACTCTCTGGAGAGTTTTCTTTTATGATAAATGGGTGCTGAATTTTGTAAAAAAAAAAAAAAAAAAAGAAAGAAAGAAAGAAAGAAACAAAAAACACAAAACACCTTTTCTGCATCTATTGAGATTATATGGTTTTTATTCTTCAATTTCTTGATATGCCATATCACATTGATTGATTTATGAATGATGAGAAATCCTTCCATTCCTAGGATGAATCCCACTTGATTTTAATGTATGATCTGTTTTGTTGGATATGGATTGCTAGTATTTTGTAGGAGATTTTTGCATCTATGTTTATCAGTGATATTGGCCTGTAATTTTCTTTTTTTTGTTGTATCTTTGTGTGGTTTGGGTATCAAGGTGATGGTAGCATTCCAAAAGAGTTGGAATGTTTTCCTTCCTCTGTGAGTTTTGGAAGACTTTCAGAAGAATAGGCATTAACTCCTCTCTAAATGTTTGATAAAATTCACCTGTGAAGCCATCAAGTCCTGGACTTCTGTTTGTTGGGAGGTTTTAAATCATGGTTTCAATTTATCCAGCTCTAGTTCCAGTGACCCCTTCCTGGTCCTTCACCATCTCCCAGAGTTTGCTCAAACTCATGTCCACTGAGTCAGTGGTTCTATCGAACCATCTCATCTTCTGTCATTCCCTTCTCCTCTTGTACTCAATCTTTCCCAGCATCAGGGTCTTTTCCAGTGAGTCAGCTCTTTGCATCAAGTGGCCAAAGTATTTGGAGCTTCAGCTTCAGCATCAATCCTTCCAATGAATATGTGCAAAAGCTTTCGAGTTTAAGTAGGTCCCATTTGTTTATTTTTGCTCTTATTTCCATTATTCTGGGAGATGGATTAAAAAAGATCTCACTGTGATTTTTGTCAGAGTGTGTTCTGCCTATGATCAATGAAACAAGATACAAAAACCAGAAATAAGCCCATGCACCTACAGCATTTAATTTGTTTTTTAACACCACAAATATTTTTATTGGGATATGGCCAGTTAACAACTTTGTGATAGTTTCAGGTGAACAGTGAAGGGACTTGACCATATATATACATGTATCCATTCTCTCCCAAACTCCCCTCCCATCCAGGCTAACACATAACATTGAGGTACATATCCTCAATGCCCACTCTCTGGAGAGTTTTCTTTTATGATAAATGGGTGCTGAATTTTGTAAAAAAAAAAAAAAAGAAAAAAGAAAGAAAGAAAGAAAGAAACAAAAAACACAAAACACCTTTTCTGCATCTATTGAGATTATATGGTTTTTATTCTTCAATTTCTTGATATGCCATATCACATTGATTGATTTATGAATGATGAGAAATCCTTCCATTCCTAGGATGAATCCCACTTGATTTTAATGTATGATCTGTTTTGTTGGATATGGATTGCTAGTATTTTGTAGGAGATTTTTGCATCTATGTTTATCAGTGATATTGGCCTGTAATTTTCTTTTTTTTGTTGTATCTTTGTGTGGTTTGGGTATCAAGGTGATGGTAGCATTCCAAAAGAGTTGGAATGTTTTCCTTCCTCTGTGAGTTTTGGAAGACTTTCAGAAGAATAGGCATTAACTCCTCTCTAAATGTTTGATAAAATTCACCTGTGAAGCCATCAAGTCCTGGACTTCTGTTTGTTGGGAGGTTTTAAATCATGGTTTCAATTTCAGTGCTTGTGATTGGTCTGTTCGTATTTTCTATTTCTTCATATGTGTTCATAATATGAAACCAAAAAACACAAGAAGCAAAAAAAAAAAAATGTCATTCATAATCACAAGCAGTTTACTGTTTAACATGCCCTTCTATGTCTCATTTGTGTATTTTCACAACTAAGCATCCATGTTATGTAATTAAGATCCTACAGTTATGTATCATGCTGTTTCACACATCATGAATATTTACCATTTCAAAGGTCCAAAGCAATGAGTATTTTGATAGCAATGCTTCTTGTAAATAGCTTTTAAAAACTGATGGATAATACTGTCATTGAAAGTGGAGATTGTTAAACCTCTTCTCTGAACTGTATTGTCTGTGCTTTTCCATTGGGTTAAGGGAGATGCGAGGGAGGTTTACAAAAGATGTTTTGCTAGTGTATGCTTGAACATTGGTAATGGAGCTTACCATTGCTCCATTTATTAAGTGCCTTGAATTTAACTCTACTGTATATATTATGTACATACTCTCTCTGGACATTAGAGCTTACCAATGTACAACAAAAGTAGAGGTAGTAAACTAACACATTTTGTGCACTTTGTGTTAAAATTCACTGAAAGGCTGCCTTCTGAAAAGGACCTCTGGAAGGGAAATTGTAATAAGTCACATCTAAGTGACACATGGTAAGGGCTTCCCTCGTGTCCAGTGGGTAGACAGTCTGCCTTGCAGTGCAAGGGGCACTAGTTCAATCCCTGACCTGGGAAGATCTCACATGCTGTGGAGTGGCTGGACCACACTGGTCCAATTAGGAGCCAGCACTCTGGAGCGCATGCGTCCAGAGACAGTGCTTTGCAACTAGTGAGGCCACTGCAATGCAAGGCCCACACATGCCAAAGAATAAAAGATGGATGAAAATAAATATAAAAATAAATGAGAACATACATATCTGTAAACAACAAAACTCTGTAAAAGTTAAAAGTAAAACAAAAGTTAAGAGAGGGGAGCCAAGATGGCGGAGGAATGAGGGGAAAATTTCACCAGCTCCCCAACAGAATAACCAGAACTAATCAAGAAATGAACCACCACCAACAAACCAGCCACTAGACGACAGAAGAATTCCATAAGTCAGCTAGAGTAGAAGAGTGAACAGCCAGAAATTTCCCGGAGCTACTGTTCTAAGAATCCTCTATCCTAACCCCCATGCCGGACCGCACCAACAGAGAGCGCGCCAGCAAGTACCCTAAAAGGGGGCCCTAAGGGGAGGCTTGGGGGAGAGAGGGCAACAATCAGCGTGAAAACGAAGATAGGATACTGGAGCAGGGCCAGACGGAAGGAGTGCTGCTTAGCGACCTGGAGCCGGGAGGGAGCGCTCAGTGTGAAAATTGCGCCACTCAGCTGGGCGAAAATCACGACTTTCCGCCTGGCACCGGGTGAGTTCAAACACTCTTAGTAGGGGACTGGCTAAAAGGGAAGTCGCCCACAGATTGGTGACCAGGGACCGGGCTCAAGCCAGCCGGGGAAGCTTGTGCCTGCCTTTGGGACTTGGAGGCGTAACTGGCAGTGCGCGTGCGCCAGTGATGGAGGAGCCCATGCACCCCCATAGCTGCACCCCCATAGCTACACCCGCAGGGGAGGAAAGCGGGAAAAAGGCAGGTATTAGAGGCTACCAGCGGGTGCGCGGCAGAGCCAGGACACCCCCGCCCAACACGCAATTGCGCGCGCGCGCCGCGGCCCCCGCCCGACAGACTGGGATCAGCCCGCGACCCGCCCAACCCAGGACGGCGCGGGAGCCCTGGTTCCCGGCCGACGGACTGGCATCAGCCTGCCATCCCGGCCAGCACCTGAGCTTGCAGACCGGTGCCATAAGGGAAAGGCTACATCATCAAGACAACACCATCAAGAGCAGATTGGCTTCCACCAGACAGATGAGAGGATAAAAACCAGGGACAGTATTTAGCTTTTTTGCTTATCTGTTGCGGAAGGTTCTGTTTATTCGTTTGATCGGTCAGGTTTGGGTTTTTTTCTTCTTCTTCTTTTTTTCTCTTTTGTCTCTTCTTATTAAGTTTCTCTTCCCTTTTAAAATTTTTAATTTCTTTTTTTTTGATTTTTAATTATTAATTTTTTTAAAAATTTTAATTCTTGAACTTCTAATTTTCTTTCCTCTTTCCCACTCCTTCCTCCCTCTATGTTCTAAATGTAAAACTTTCTCCTATTTACCACTTCCCTCTAGATAAATATTTCCTACCTTCCTGTCTCCACTGTTCTCTTCCAGCTGCACTAAACAATACAGCACACTAATCTTGGCTACATAACCCTATAAAATCCTTCCAAGTCGAATCTATTCCTTCTCATTACCCATACACTCTCCACCTCCTCACCCCCAACACATGTCTTAGTTAAAAATTGCTTTCAGTGAAATAGTCCAAGCCAGGACCTTACCCAAGATCTATTTTTCCAGGCACTATTTTAATTAATTCAGAGCTTAATGGGCAAGTACCATCTTTGACTGCGTCATTTGCCAGAAAAATTTCCTATGCTTTGTCACTGTAAGACTGGTTACATGTGGTTATTGCTGTGTATGTATGTATATCTTATGACTATGTTAGAAAACATCTGCATGCTTTTATGACTGTCACCCATTAGGGACACACCTCTTGCTCCTCAGATGCTAATATTTGAACTAATATCACGGAACACCATAACAAACCAGACATAGAGCCTACACCCCCTGACCAATCATCAAACAAAGGATCCTCGGAGTAGAAGCCCTGATTCCAAGATCCCACACTATCAAAGAACATACAACACTAGAGATTGTTCACCTGTAAACAAGACCTAAGACCACCCAAGACACAAACCATTGAACCCTTCTAGAGGGACAGAAACCAAAGGAAGGGAGAATTCAACCAAGAAGCCTGGTGGGGAAAAGAACTCCATACACACAGACACCCACAAAGAAACAAAAACTAACCTAATAATGAAACGACAGAGAAACACTGCACAAATGAAGGACCAAGCTAGAGAATCACAGCTTCAAATGACAGAGGAGGAGATAGACAAATTATCTGAAAGAGAATTCAGAAAAACTATACTAATGAGGATGCAAAACACCGAAAACAGAATATTAGAGGAAATTAGTGCACTGAGAAAAGACATGCAGGAAATGAAAAATAAGCAAACAGAGACCACCAACTCCATTGCTGAACTCAAAAATACTATAGAAGGTCTCAACAGTAGAGTATCGGAGGCTGAAGAACGGATAAGCGAGCTGGAAGACAAAATGGTTGAAATAAGTGAAGAACAGAACAAAGCCAAAAGAATTAAAAGAACTGAGGATAGCATTAAAGACCTATGGGACAATATCAAATGCACCAACATTAGAATTATAGGAGTTCCAGAGGAAGAAGAGGGAAAGAAAGGTTACAAAAAAATTCTTGAAGAGGTTATAGTAGAAAACTTCCCCAGCATGGGAAAGGAAATAGTCAACCAAGTCCAAGAAGCACAAAAAGTTCCATACAGGATAAACCCCAGAAGAAATACGCCAAGGCACATTCTAATCAAACTAACGCAGACTCAATATAAAGACAGAATACTAAAAGCAGCTAGAAGCAAACAACAAATAACATATAAAGGAAGCCCCATACGTCTAACTGTGGATCTCTCAACAGAAACCCTGCAAGCCAGAAGAGAATGGCAGGACGCATTTAAATGGCTAAAAGAGAATAACCTCCAACCAAGAATTCTCTAACCAGCAAGAATCTCGTTCAGAATTGATGGAGAAGTCAAAAGCTTCTCAGACAGACAAAAACTAAAAGAATTCTGTACCACAAAACCAGCTCTACAACAAGTGTTAAAGGGCCTGATATAGCCAATAAATACAAGAGTAGAAGAAGTCCTACAAATCAAACCCCAAACTTCTAAGAAGATGACAATAGGAACATTCGTATCAATAATTACTTTGAATGTAAATGGATTAAATGCTCCAACCAAACGGCACAGGTTGGCTGAATGGATCAAGAAACATGGCCCATATACATGCTGTTTACAAGAGACCAACTTCAGACCTAGAGACACCCATAGACTGAAAGTGAGAGGCTGGAAAAAGATATTCCATGCAAACGGAAATCAAAAGAAAGCTGGGGTAGCAATCCTAATATCAGACAAAATAGATTTTAAAGTGAAGAAGATACTAAGAGACAAGGCAGGTCACTACATCATGATTAAGGGGTCCATCCAAGAGGAAGACTTAACTGTCATGAATATCTACGCACCCAACACAGGGCCACCTCAATAAATAAGACAGATACTCTCAGACTTAAAAGAAGAAATCAATAATAACAATAGTAGGAGACTTTAACACTCCTCTCAGACCAATGGATAGATCCTCTAAACAGAAAATTAATAAAGGAACAAAAGCCTTAAATGCCACACTAGAAAAGATGGACCTCTTCAATATCTTTAGGACGTTCCACCCAAAAGCAGAAGAACACACTTTCTTCTCAAGTGCTCATGGAACATTCTCCAAGATAGACCACATCTTGGGCCACAAATCAAACCTCAGTCAATTCAAGAAAACTGAAATTATATCACCCATCTTCTCAGACCACAATGCAAGGAGACTACAGATCAACTACAGGAAAAAAACCGCTAAAAATACAAACACATGGCGATTAAACAACACATACCTAAAAAAAACAACTGATTACTGAGAAAATCAAAGGAGAAATTAAAAAATTCCTAGAAGAAAATGACAATGAACATACTATCGTGCAAAACCTATGGGATACCGCAAAAGCGGTTTTAAGAGGGAAATTTATAGCAATACAATCCCACCTCAAGAAACTTGGAAAATATGAAGCAGATGACTTAACCCTCCGCTTAAAACAATTGGAAAAAGAAGAACAAAAACATCCCAAAGCCAGCAGAAGACGAGAAATTATAAAGACTAGAGCAGAAATAAATGAGAACGAAATGAAAGAAACTATAATACGGATAAATAAAACAAAAAGCTGGTTCTTTGAAAAGGTAAACAAAATTGACAAGCCTCTGGCCAGACTCATCAAGAGAAAGAGAGAGAAGAACCAGATCAACAAAATCAAAAGCAAAAAAGGAGAGATTACAACTGATAATGCAGAAATCCAAAGGATTCTAAGAGACTATTATGAGCAACTCTATGGCAACAAACTGGATAACCTGGAAGAAATGGACAGTTTCTTGGGGAAGACAAAGAGGCTGGAAAAAGATATTCCATGCAAACGGAAATCAAAAGAAAGCTGGGGTAGCAATCCTAATATCAGACAAAATAGATTTTAAAGTGAAGAAGATACTAAGAGACAAGGCAGGTCACTACATCATGATTAAGGGATCCATCCAAGAGGAAGACTTAACTGTCATGAATATCTACGCACCCAACACAGGGCCACCTCAATAAATAAGACAGATACTCTCAGACTTAAAAGAAGAAATCAATAATAACAATAGTAGGAGACTTTAACACTCCTCTCAGACCAATGGATAGATCCTCTAAACAGAAAATTAATAAAGGAACAAAAGCCTTAAATGCCACACTAGAAAAGATGGACCTCTTCGATATCTTTAGGACGTTCCACCCAAAAGCAGAAGAACACACTTTCTTCTCAAGTGCTCATGGAACATTCTCCAAGATAGACCACATCTTGGGCCACAAATCAAACCTCAGTCAATTCAAGAAAACTGAAATTATATCACCCATCTTCTCAGACCACAATGCAAGGAGACTACAGATCAACTACAGGAAAAAAACCGCTAAAAATACAAACACATGGCGATTAAACAACACATACCTAAAAAAAACAACTGATTACTGAGAAAATCAAAGGAGAAATTAAAAAATTCCTAGAAGAAAATGACAATGAACATACTATCGTGCAAAACCTATGGGATACCGCAAAAGCGGTTTTAAGAGGGAAATTTATAGCAATACAATCCCACCTCAAGAAACTTGGAAAATATGAAGCAGATGACTTAA
Organism: Tragulus kanchil; assembly: GCA_022376925.1. Taxonomy (NCBI): domain Eukaryota; kingdom Metazoa; phylum Chordata; class Mammalia; order Artiodactyla; family Tragulidae; genus Tragulus; species Tragulus kanchil. Next base: position 88,263,142 of record JAIOJX010000023.1, on the reverse strand, counting down.
CCCTCCGCTTAAAACAATTGGAAAAAGAAGAACAAAAACATCCCAAAGCCAGCAGAAGACGAGAAATTATAAAGACTAGAGCAGAAATAAATGAGAACGAAATGAAAGAAACTATAATACGGATAAATAAAACAAAAAGCTGGTTCTTTGAAAAGGTAAACAAAATTGACAAGCCTCTGGCCAGACTCATCAAGAGAAAGAGAGAGAAGAACCAGATCAACAAAATCAAAAGCAAAAAAGGAGAGATTACAACTGATAATGCAGAAATCCAAAGGATTCTAAGAGACTATTATGAGCAACTCTATGGCAACAAACTGGATAACCTGGAAGAAATGGACAGTTTCTTGGGGAAGACTAATCTCCTGAGACTCAGCCAGGAAGAAACAGAAACTTTGAACAACCCAATCACAAGCTCAGAAATCGACTTTGTGATTAAAAATCTACCCAAAAATAAAAGCCCAAAGCCAGATGGCTTCACAGCCGAATTCTACCAAACATTTAAAGAAGAGCTAATGCCTGTCCTTCTAAAACTCTTTCGAAAAATTGCACAGGAAGGAAAACTTCCAAACCCATTCTACGAGGCCACCATCCCCGATACCCAAACCAGGCAAAGACAACACAAAAAAGGAAAATTACAGACCAATTTCTCTGATGAACTTAGATGCCAAGATCCTCAACAAAATCCTAGCAAACAGAATTCAATGACACATCAAAAAACTCATACATCATGATGAAGTTGGGTTCATCCCCGGCATGCAAGGATTCTTCAACATCCTCAAATCAATCAATGTGATACACCATATCAACAAACTGAGAGACAAAAATCACATGATCATCTCAATAGATGCAGAAAAAGCCTTCAACAAAGTACAACACCCGTTTATGATAAAAACTCTTCAGAAAATGGGCATAGAAGGAAACTATCTCAACATAGTGAAAGCCATATAGAGAAGCCTGCGGCCAACATTATCCTCAACGGTGAAAAACTGAAAGCATTCCCTCTAAGATCAGGAACAAGACAGGGATGTCCACTTTCACCACGACTATTCAACATAGTCCTGGAAGTTTTAGCAATGGCTATAAGAGAAGAGAAAGAAATAAAAGGAATCCAGATTGGAAAGGAAGAAGTCAAGCTCTCTCTTTTTGCAGACGACATGATATTATACATAGAAAATCCCAAAGACACTATTCCAAAACTACTAGAGCTAATCAACGAATTCAGCAAAGTCGCAGGATACAAAGTCAATACACAGAAGTCACTGGCATTCCTATATACAAACAATGAAAAATCAGAAAACGAAATCAAAGAGGCAGTCCACTTCACCATTGCAACAAAAAGAATCAAATATCTAGGAATAAACCAACACAAAGAAACAAAAGAATTGTACACTGAAAATTACAAGACACTCATGAAAGAAATTAAAGAAGACTTAAACAGATGGAGAAACATTCCATGTTCCTGGGTCGGAAGAATCAATATTGTGAAAATGACCACACTACCAAATGTCATCTACAGATTCAATGCAATACCTATTCGACTTCCATTGACATTTTTCACAGAACTAGACCAAAGAATAACACGGTTCATATGGAAACACAAAAGACCTCGAATAGCCAAAGCAATCCTGAGAAAGAAAAACGGAGCTGGAGGAATCAGCCTCCCTAACTTCAGACTCGACTACAAAGCAACAGTCATCAAGACAGTATGGTACTGGCACAAAAACAGAACTATAGACCAATGGAACAAGATTGAGAACCCAGAGATAAACCCACGCACCTATGGGCACCTTATTTTTGACAAAGGAGGGGAAACTATAAAATGGGACAAAGACAGCCTCTTCAACAAGTGGTGCTGGGAGAATTGGACAGCTACATGCAAAAAAATGAAGTTGGAACATTCCCTGACACCATGCACAAAGATCAACTCAAAATGGATTAAAGACCTAAATGTGAGACCAGAAACCATCAAACTCTTAGAGGAGAATATAGGCAAAGCCCTCAAGGACATCAATCAAAGCAAGATCTTCTCTGACCCACCTACTAGAATAGCGGAACTGAAAAGAAAAATGAACACGTGGGACCTCATGAAACTTAAAAGCTTTTGGACAGCAAAAGAAATTACAAAAAAGCTGAACAGACAGCCCACAGAGTGGGAGAAAATCATAGCAAATGAAACAACAGACAAAGAATTAATCTCCAAAATCTACAAGCAACTCAGACAACTCAGCACAAGAAAAACGAACAACCCAATCAAAAAATGGGAAAAAGATCTAAAGGGACGCCTCTCCAAAGAGGACATACAGATGGCCCAGAAGCACATGAAACGATGCTCAACCTCGCTTATTATTAGAGAAATGCAAATTAAAACTACAATGAGATACCACCTCACACCCGTCAGAATGGCCACCATCTAAAATTCTGCAGACAATAAATGCTGGAGAGGGTGCGGAGAAAAAGGAACCCTCTTTGCATTGCTGGTGGGAATGTAAATTGACTCAGCCTCTATGGAAGACAGTGTGGAGATTTCTTAAAAAACTAAAAATAGAAGCACCCTACGACCCAGCAATCCCACTCTTAGGCTTATATCCTGATGAAATCAAAACTGAAAGAAGCACCTGTACCCCAATGTTCATTGCAGCTCTCTATACAATAGCCAGGACTTGGAAGCAACCTAGATGTCCATCGACGAATGAATGGATACAGAAGCCCTGGTACATATATACAATGGAATACTACTCAGCTGTTTAAAGAAATGCAGAAGACTCAGTCCTAATGAAGTGGTTGGCTCTAGAACCTATCACAAAAAGTGAAGTAAGTCAAAAAGAGAAAGACAAGTACAGTATACTAACACACATATATGGAATCTAGTAGGACGGTCTTGATAACACATGCAGGGAACTCATGGAAAAACAGACAGAGCATAGACATAGTGATATTGTGGCGAAGAAATAGGGAGAGGGAGGCATGGAGGGAGTAACATGGAAACCTATACTGTTATGTGTGGAAAAGATAGTTAGTGTCATTGTGCTAAGGGAATAGGAGTGCTTACAATGGCTTGGGGTGATGGTCTGGAGGGGTGGGATGGGGGGAACTGAGGGGGTGGGGACCATGGATATGCATATGACTGATCTGGGAACATACATGTCTGTGAACAACAAAACTCTGTAAAACCTTTAAAATAAAGAATAAAAATTAAAAGAAAATTAAAACAAAAGTTAAAAAAAAAGCAAGTGAGGCATGATGGTGGGGGGAATGTACCTTAAAAAAAAAAAAGAATACTGGAGTGGGTATTTATTCCCTTCTCCAGGTGATTTTCCTAACCCAGGAATCAGACCCAGGTCTCCCACATTGCAGATTCTTTACCAGCTGAGCTACCAGAGAGGATAGGTGTTAGCTCTTCTCTAAATTTTTGGTAGAATTCAACTGTGAAGGCACCTGGTCCTGGACTTTCGTTTGTTGGAAGTTTTTTTTTTTTTTAATTTTAGCCCATTTGTTGGTTTTTACTTATTGATCTTCATTCATCTTTATTCTTTGGACTGTGCGGGCCTCTGATTGCAGTGGCCTCTCTCCCTGCAGAGCACTGGCTCTGGGCACATGCATTTCAGAGCGCTGGCTTATTATTGGACACACTGGTCCAGCTGCTCCATGGCACATGGGATCCTCCCAGACCAGGGATCAAACTGGTGCTTGCGACACCCCCTGGACTAGGCCTAAGCGTACCCAGCAATCCCACTCTTAGGCTTATATCCTGATAAACAAAGGGCCTGTTTAATTTAAAGCCAGGACTTGGAAGCAACCTAGATGTCCATCGACGAATGAATGGATACAGAAGCCCTGGTACATATATACAATGGAATACTACTCAGCTGTTTAAAGAAATGCAGAAGACTCGGTCCTAATGAAGTGGTTGGCTCTAGAACCTATCACAAAAAGTGAAATAAGTCAAAAAGAGAAAGACAAGTACAGTATACTAACACACATATATGGAATCTAGTAGGACGGTCTTGATAACACATGCAGGGAACTCATGGAAAAACAGACAGAGCATAGACATAGTGATATTGTGGCGAAGAAATAGGGAGAGGGAGGCATGGAGGGAGTAACATGGAAACCTATACTGTTATGTGTGGAAAAGATAGTTAGTGTCATTGTGCTAAGGGAATAGGAGTGCTTACAATGGCTTGGGGTGATGGTCTGGAGGGGTGGGATGGGGGGAACTGAGGGGGTGGGGACCATGGATATGCATATGACTGATCTGGGAACATACATGTCTGTGAACAACAAAACTCTGTAAAACCTTTAAAATAAAGAATAAAAATTAAAAGAAAATTAAAACAAAAGTTAAAAAAAAAGCAAGTGAGGCATGATGGTGGGGGGAATGTACCTTAAAAAAAAAAAAGAATACTGGAGTGGGTATTTATTCCCTTCTCCAGGTGATTTTCCTAACCCAGGAATCAGACCCAGGTCTCCCACATTGCAGATTCTTTACCAGCTGAGCTACCAGAGAGGATAGGTGTTAGCTCTTCTCTAAATTTTTGGTAGAATTCAACTGTGAAGGCACCTGGTCCTGGACTTTCGTTTGTTGGAAGTTTTTTTTTTTTTTTAATTTTAGCCCATTTGTTGGTTTTTACTTATTGATCTTCATTCATCTTTATTCTTTGGACTGTGCGGGCCTCTGATTGCAGTGGCCTCTCTCCCTGCAGAGCACTGGCTCTGGGCACATGCATTTCAGAGCGCTGGCTTATTATTGGACACACTGGTCCAGCTGCTCCATGGCACATGGGATCCTCCCAGACCAGGGATCAAACTGGTGCCCCTTGCATTGTAAGGTGGGCTCTTTACCCACTGGACTACCAGGGAAGCCCTGGAAGATATTTTCGTTACAGTTTTGATTTCTGTGTTTGTGATTGGCCTGTTTAAATTTTCTCTTTCTTCCTGGTTCAGTTTTGTATGGTAATACTTTACTAAGAATTTGTCCATTTCTTCCAAGTTGTCCTTTTTTTTTTTTTTGGCATACAGTTGCTCATAGTAGTCTCTTATCATTATTTGTAATTCTGTGTTGCCTGTTGGAATTTCTGTTTTCATTTCTAATTTTATGGATTTAAGCCTTCTCCCTTATTTTCTTGATGAGTCTGGCTAATGGTTTGCCTATTTTTGTTCATCTTCTTAAGGAACCAGCTTTTAGTTATATTGCTCTTTGTTTTAGTCTCCTTCGTTTCTTTTTCATTTATCTCTGATTTTTATGATTGCTTTCCTTATACTAACTTTAAGGTTTGTTTGTTTTTTATATTTAGGTGTAAAGTTAGGTTTACACTTAACTTTGATGTTTCTCTCATTTCTTGAGGTAGGCTTTAATTGGTATGAACTTCCCTCTCAGCACTGCTCTTGCTGAATCCCATAGGTTTTGGGTTATCATGTTTTCATTATCATTTGTTTCTGTGCGTATTTTGATTTCCTCAGTGATCCGTTGGTTATTCAGAAGTGTGTTGTTTAGCCTCCATATGTTTGGTTTCTTCCAGTTTTTATTTCCTATAGTTGATATATAATCTTACAGCATTGTGATCAGAAAAGATGCTTGCAATGGTTTCAGATTCTTTTAATTAACCAAGACTAGATTTGTGGCCTAGGATGTGATCTATGCTGGAGAATGTGCCATGTGCACTTGAGAAGAATGTGAAATTCATTGGTTGGGGGTGAAATGCCCTATAGATATCAATTAGGTCTAACTGGTCCATTTTATCATTTAAAGCTTGTGTTTCCTTGTTAGTTTTCCCTCTGAATGATCTGTCCATTGCTGTGAATGAGGTATTAAAGTCTCTCACTATTATTGTGTTGCCATCAATTTCCCCTTTAATATTTTTTAGCATTTGCCTTATACATTGTATTATGCTCCTATATTGGGTACATATATGATTGTTATGTTTTCTTCTTGGATTGATCCCTTGACCATTATGTAGTGTCCTTCATTGCCTCTTGTAATGATCTTTATTTTAAAAGTCTATTTTATCTGATATGGGTATTGCTACTTCCTCTTTCTTTTGGTCTCCATTTGCAAGGAATACCTTTTTCTGGCCTTTCTTTTTCAGTCTGTATGTGTCCCTAGGTTTAAAGTGGGTCTCCTATAGATAGTTAATATAGGCATCATATTTTTGTATCCATTTGGCCAGTTGGTCTTTTGGTTGGAGCATTTAACCCATTTACATTTAAGATAATTACTGATGAGCATGATCTCATTACCATTTACTTTATTGTTTCATATTTGTTTTTATAAACCTTTTCTGTGAAGTTTTTTTCATCTAGAGAAGATCATTTAGCATTTGTTGAAGAGCTGGTTTGGTGGCGCTGAATTTTCTCTGCTTTTGTTTATCTGTAAAGCTTTTGATTTCTCCTTTGCTTGTGAATGAGATCCTTGATGGATAGAGTGATCTTGGTTGTAGGTTTTTCTCCTTTCATCACTTTAAGTATATCCTGCTATTTCCTCTGGAATGCAGAGTTTCTGGTGAAAGATCAGTTGTTATCCTTATGGGGATCCCCTTGTATGTTACTTGTTGCTTTTCCCTTGCATTTAATATTCACTCTTCATGTTTAATTTTTGTTAGATTGATGTGTCTTTGTGTGTTTTGCCTTGGGTTTATCCTGTGTGGGACTCTCAGGACTTCTTGAACTTGGGTGGCTCTTTCCTTCCCCATTTAGGGACATTTCAACTATTGTCTCCTCAAATACATTCTTACACTCTTTCCTTTTGTCTTATTCTCCTGAAATGCCTATGATTCAAATGTTGGGATGTTTAACATTGTTCCAGAAGTCTCTGTGTCTGTCCTCATTTCTTTTTATTATTTTTTCTTTTTTCCACTCTGATTCATTAATTTCCACCATTCTATCTTCCAGCTCACTTATCCTTTCTTCTGCATCGATTACTCTACTGTTGGTTTCTATCCAGAGTATTTTTAATTTCACTTATTGCATTGTTCATTACTGGTTGACTATTCTTTATTTCTTCTAAGTTTTGTTAAACACTTCTTGCATCTTCTCAACCTGTGCCTGTAGTCTATTTATTTATAACTCCATTTTGCTTTCAAGATTTTGAGTCATCTATACTATCAATATTCTGATTTTTATAGACTCTATTTTATCTGATATGGGTATTGCTACTTCCTCTTTCTTTTGGTCTCCATTTGCAAGGAATACCTTTTTCTGGCCTTTCTTTTTCAGTCTGTATGTGTCCCTAGGTTTAAAATGGGTCTCCTATAGATAGTTAATATAGGCATCATATTTTTGTATCCATTTGGCCAGTTGGTCTTTTGGTTGGAGCATTTAACCCATTTACATTTAAGATAATTACTGATGAGCATGATCTCATTACCATTTACTTTATTGTTTCATATTTGTTTTTATAAACCTTTTCTGTGAAGTTTTTTTCATCTAGAGAAGATCATTTAGCATTTGTTGAAGAGCTGGTTTGGTGGCGCTGAATTTTCTCTGCTTTTGCTTATCTGTAAAGCTTTTGATTTCTCCTTTGCTTGTGAATGAGATCCTTGATGGATAGAGTGATCTTGGTTGTAGGTTTTTCTCCTTTCATCACTTTAAGTATATCCTGCTATTTCCTCTGGAATGCAGAGTTTCTGGTGAAAGATCAGTTGTTATCCTTATGGGGATCCCCTTGTATGTTACTTGTTGCTTTTCCCTTGCATTTAATATTCACTCTTCATGTTTAATTTTTGTTAGATTGATGTGTCTTTGTGTGTTTTGCCTTGGGTTTATCCTGTGTGGGACTCTCAGGACTTCTTGAACTTGGGTGGCTCTTTCCTTCCCCATTTAGGGACATTTCAACTATTGTCTCCTCAAATACATTCTTACACTCTTTCCTTTTGTCTTATTCTCCTGAAATGCCTATGATTCAAATGTTGGGATGTTTAACATTGTTCCAGAAGTCTCTGTGTCTGTCCTCATTTCTTTTTATTATTTTTTCTTTTTTCCACTCTGATTCATTAATTTCCACCATTCTATCTTCCAGCTCACTTATCCTTTCTTCTGCATCGATTACTCTACTGTTGGTTTCTATCCAGAGTATTTTTAATTTCACTTATTGCATTGTTCATTACTGGTTGACTATTCTTTATTTCTTCTAAGTTTTGTTAAACACTTCTTGCATCTTCTCAACCTGTGCCTGTAGTCTATTTATTTATAACTCCATTTTGCTTTCAAGATTTTGAGTCATCTATACTATCAATATTCTGAATTTTTTTCCAGGTAGACTCCCTATCTTCTTTTTTGTTTGCTTTGGTGGGTTTCATCATGTTCCTTCACCTGCTGGATATTTCTCTGTCATTTCATTTTGTTTAGTTTGCTGTATATGGGGTCTCCTTTCTGCAGGTTGGAGAGTATCATTCCTCTTAATTGTAGAACCGGCTCCCTGTGCGTGGGGTTGGACTAGTGGCTTGTGAAGTTTCCTGGTTGGGGTAACTTGTGTTCTGGTTTATGGAGCTGAATCTTATCTCTCTGGAGGGCAAGACAGTGTCCAATAGTGAGTTTTAGGGTGTCTGTTGATTTGTTATGGCTTTGGGTGGCCTGTTTTTTAATGTTCAGGGTGTGTTTCTGTTTTGCTGGAGGATTAGTATGTGGTGTCCAGCACTAGAACTTGCTGGCTCTTGAGTGAAGCTTGGTCTCAGTATAGGTATGGAGGATTTTGGATGGGCTCTCATATATTAAGTTCCCTGGCATCAGGAGTTCTATGGTCATCTGAAGTTTTGTAATTGAGTCTCTCTGTAATTGAGAGAGAAAAATAAGAATAAAAATTAAAAAGAACTTAAAGATAATAAATCTTTTAATTAAAGAAACAATAATAATAAAAATATATCTAGAAATTTCTCTGGGGCTGTTGTGGGCAGTGTGGGGTCAGTTCAGTGTCAGATAATCCTTTGTCCTGACTTGTACTTGTTCTTAAAGTCTCCAGTTGCTCCTCAAATCCAGTCTCAGCTTAACTGCAGGATTTTAATTTTTTGTACCTGCCACTTCCAGGGCAGTTCTCACTTCTTTTCTTTGCTTAGGTTGGCCTCCTCTGCTTGCAAGTTTTTCCAGTGTCTAATTTCCACCCTGACACGAGGGGGTGAAAGTGGCCACTTACTTGGACTCACTTGCTCAGTTGTATTGTGGAGAGGGAGTACCTTGCAAACAAACATCACTGGCATGTATGGGGAGCACTCACAGTGGACGGACCATACTGGGGCTGCCACAGCCCAAGGTGGCGTGCACTTCCCCTGGTTCAAGCCACTCAAGGCTTGCGAGTGCTCTGTGAGGACACAGTCCAAGGTGGGCTGTGTGTCTTATGCAACCCCCAGGTCCAGGCCACTTGGGTTCCTGCGTGCGTTGTGAGGCACAGTCTCAGATGGATCTTGTGTCTCCTAAGGGAAGCTGATCTCAGGCAGTGACACTCCAGGTTGATATGAACCCTCCAGGATCCCAGGAAGATGTAGTTAGCGACTGGCAGCTTGCTCACACCTGGGTGGGAGATGCGGTTTCTAGGGCTGAGACTGCAGTGGCCCCTTGCCTTCTGCTTCTGTCTGTCTCACACCTGCCTCTCTGCCTTCTGGGAGGGCTGTAAACAGCAGCCAGCTTGCTCTCGTTTGGTATTCACTAGGGCACCATCCTTTTTTCTGTGAGCCACCAAGGGTCACAGTGTGGCTTTAGAATGTTCCTGAGTGAAAGCTTGTTCATGATGTATGATCCTTTTAATGTGTTGTTGGATTCTGTTTCCTGATACTTGGTGAAGATCAGTGATATTGGCCTGTACTTTTCTTTTTCTGTGATCTCTCTTTCTAGGTTTGGTATCAGGGTGATGAGGGTCTCAGATTGGGTTTCAGAGTGTTCCTCTCTCTAAAGTTTTTTGGAAGAGTTTGAGAAGGATAGGTAGCCCTTCTCTAAATGTTTCATAGAATTTGCCTGTGAAGCCATCTGGCCCTGGGTTTTTGTTCGTTGGAAGATTTTCTTTTCTTTTTTTTGACTATACTAAGTCTTATTTGTGGCATGCAGAATCTAATTCCCTGACCAGGGACCAAACCCAGGCCCCCTGCGTTGTCAGCACAGAGTCTCAACCCCCTGCATAGGTGGCACAGGCCACCAGGGAAGTCCCTGTTGAAAGACTTTTAATCCCCCTTTAAATTCAGTGCTTGTGATTGGTCTATTCATATTTCTATTTCTTCCTGGTTCAGTCTCGAAAGTTTGTACTTTTCTAAGAATTTGCCCATTTCTTCCAGCTTATCCATTTTATTGGCATATAGTTGCTTGTGGCTTCCCTGGTGGCTCAGATGGCGAAGTATCGGCCTGCAGTGCTGGAAACCTGGGTTCAACTCCTGGGTCAGGAAGATCCCTTGAAGAAGAAAATGGCAACCCACTCCAGTATTTTTGTCTGGAGAATTCTGTAGACAGAAGAACCTTGTGGGCTACATTTCATGGGGTCTCAAAGAGTCAGACACTACTGAAATGACTGAGCACATGTTGAGTACATAAATATTTACTATTGTTATATATTCTTCTTGGATCAATCCTTTGATTATTATGTAATGTCCTTCCTCATCTCTTATAGTAGTCTTTATTTTAAAGTCTAGTTTGTCTGATATGAGTATTGCCACTCCTGCTTTCCTATGATTTCCATTTGCCTGGAATACCTTTATCCGTCCCCCCTTATACATAAGCAGTTTTAGGGTCTCTCAGAATTGCCTGTATTTAATTCCATAAATTAGAATATCAGATGTCTAGGTGTATTAGTAGTTTTATTTTGGCATTTAACCTGCTTGCTGTCCTCTGAGCTTCCTGAATCTGTGGTTTGATGATCAGTGGTGTTTGAGGGTCTTCCATTTTCTTTCTGTGATCTCTCTTTCTAGGTTTGGTATCAGGGTGATGAGGGTCTCAGATTGGGTTTCAGAGTGTTCCTCTCTCTAAAGTTTTTTGGAAGAGTTTGAGAAGGATAGGTAGCCCTTCTCTAAATGTTTCATAGAATTTGCCTGTGAAGCCATCTGGCCCTGGGTTTTTGTTCGTTGGAAGATTTTCTTTTCTTTTTTTTGACTATACTAAGTCTTATTTGTGGCATGCAGAATCTAATTCCCTGACCAGGGACCAAACCCAGGCCCCCTGCGTTGTCAGCACAGAGTCTCAACCCCCTGCATAGGTGGCACAGGCCACCAGGGAAGTCCCTGTTGAAAGACTTTTAATCCCCCTTTAAATTCAGTGCTTGTGATTGGTCTATTCATATTTCTATTTCTTCCTGGTTCAGTCTCGAAAGTTTGTACTTTTCTAAGAATTTGCCCATTTCTTCCAGCTTATCCATTTTATTGGCATATAGTTGCTTGTGGCTTCCCTGGTGGCTCAGATGGCGAAGTATCGGCCTGCAGTGCTGGAAACCTGGGTTCAACTCCTGGGTCAGGAAGATCCCTTGAAGAAGAAAATGGCAACCCACTCCAGTATTTTTGTCTGGAGAATTCTGTAGACAGAAGAACCTTGTGGGCTACATTTCATGGGGTCTCAAAGAGTCAGACACTACTGAAATGACTGAGCACATGTTGAGTACATAAATATTTACTATTGTTATATATTCTTCTTGGATCAATCCTTTGATTATTATGTAATGTCCTTCCTCATCTCTTATAGTAGTCTTTATTTTAAAGTCTAGTTTGTCTGATATGAGTATTGCCACTCCTGCTTTCCTATGATTTCCATTTGCCTGGAATACCTTTATCCGTCCCCCCTTATACATAAGCAGTTTTAGGGTCTCTCAGAATTGCCTGTATTTAATTCCATAAATTAGAATATCAGATGTCTAGGTGTATTAGTAGTTTTATTTTGGCATTTAACCTGCTTGCTGTCCTCTGAGCTTCCTGAATCTGTGGTTTGATGTCTGACATTAATTTTGGGAAATTTTCAGCCATTATTGCTTCAACTTTTGCTTTTGTTCCTGCTTCTCTTTCTAGTATTCCCATTATGCATGTGTTATACCTTTTGTAGTTATCATGTATAACCTGTTTTTTTGTTGTTGTCGTTTTCTTTGCAGACTTTTTACTCTTAGCTCTTCAGTTTTGAATTTTCTGTTGACATATCCTCATTGTTGTAGCAGTCCAAGGCAGGTTGGGAAAGAATTTCCAGACATAGAACATTTCAGAAGGGAGTGAGTTTATTAAGAACAAGGAGCAGAGATAATGAACATGCTGTGAGCACACTGGGCCAACCTCCAGACAAACCAGGGAAAGTCAATGCTTTTCTTGGTTTAGTAGCCAATTTTTATAGTCTCAAGACAAAGAAAAATCCTGCTAAATGGGTGGCATTAGGTGATTTGTTAGGGTGTTATAGCATATTTTGGGGGTAGGGATTTTTGCTTAATATTAGATCAGGAAGCTTGCTGGTGATGCTTGGTGGGGTGGACTTTTTTGGAGGGGGCACTTCTATTGGTCTTTCACTTGTCGATTTTCACCCATTTTTATTCTTTGGCCTGTGTGGGACTCCCATCACAGTGGCCTCTGTTGCTGCAGAGCACTGGCTCTGGGCGCATGTGCTCCAGAGCTCCGGCTCAGTAGTTGGACACATTGGTCCAGCTGCTCCGCGGCACTTGGGATCTTCCCAGGCCGGGGATCGAACCGGCGCCCCTAGCACTGCAAGGCGGTGTCCTTACCCACTGAACCACTAAGGAAGCCCGGGGGTGGACTTTTGACACTGGTTACAAAGAAGAGTAGTCAGTTACACAGATAACCTTGGTGCTGGACTCCACTTGCGACGGTGGTACAAGACCTTGCACCTGTGGTCTTGGTGCAGAATCCCACATTCATGCTTAGAGAATTTTCCATTACCTGTATCCAGTCTGTTAGTGAGTCAGTCAAAGACATTCTTTCTCTGTTGCAGTGTTCTTGACCTGCAACATTCTTTCTTAGATTTTCTCTCTCCATAGGTGTATTAGTAGTTTTATTTTGGCATTATGTGTTTCCCAACTTTTGATGTCTGACATTAATTTTGGGAAATTTTCAGCCATTATTGCTTCAACTTTTGCTTTTGTTCCTGCTTCTCTTTCTAGTATTCCCATTATGCATGTGTTATACCTTTTGTAGTTATCATGTATAACCTGTTTTTTTGTTGTTGTCGTTTTCTTTGCAGACTTTTTACTCTTAGCTCTTCAGTTTTGAATTTTCTGTTGACATATCCTCATTGTTGTAGCAGTCCAAGGCAGGTTGGGAAAGAATTTCCAGACATAGAACATTTCAGAAGGGAGTGAGTTTATTAAGAACAAGGAGCAGAGATAATGAACATGCTGTGAGCACACTGGGCCAACCTCCAGACAAACCAGGGAAAGTCAATGCTTTTCTTGGTTTAGTAGCCAATTTTTATAGTCTCAAGACAAAGAAAAATCCTGCTAAATGGGTGGCATTAGGTGATTTGTTAGGGTGTTATAGCATATTTTGGGGGTAGGGATTTTTGCTTAATATTAGATCAGGAAGCTTGCTGGTGATGCTTGGTGGGGTGGACTTTTTTGGAGGGGGCACTTCTATTGGTCTTTCACTTGTCGATTTTCACCCATTTTTATTCTTTGGCCTGTGTGGGACTCCCATCACAGTGGCCTCTGTTGCTGCAGAGCACTGGCTCTGGGCGCATGTGCTCCAGAGCTCCGGCTCAGTAGTTGGACACATTGGTCCAGCTGCTCCGCGGCACTTGGGATCTTTCCAGGCCGGGGATCGAACCGGCGCCCCTAGCACTGCAAGGCGGTGTCCTTACCCACTGAACCACTAAGGAAGCCCGGGGGTGGACTTTTGACACTGGTTACAAAGAAGAGTAGTCAGTTACACAGATAACCTTGGTGCTGGACTCCACTTGCGACGGTGGTACAAGACCTTGCACCTGTGGTCTTGGTGCAGAATCCCACATTCATGCTTAGAGAATTTTCCATTACCTGTATCCAGTCTGTTAGTGAGTCAGTCAAAGACATTCTTTCTCTGTTGCAGTGTTCTTGACCTGCAACATTCTTTCTTAGATTTTCTCTCTCTCCATTTATTTTGCTTATTTTACTCACCTGTTCTTACATGTTGTTTTACCTTTTTTTGGTAGTCCCTTTAGCATATGGATCATTGTTAAATTTCTGGTCTGATAAGTCCAGCATTCTTGCTACATCTGAGTCTGATTCTGATATTTGTTCTATCTCTTCAAACTGTTTTTTTGATTTTATTGTACCTTGTAAGTTTTTGTTGATGGCCAGACATGATGTACTGGGTAAAAAGAACTAAACAGGTCTTTAGTGGTATAATACAAAATGTGGAAGTGGGGGAAAGTCTTCAACAGTCTCATGATGGGATCTCAGGTCTTTGTGGGCCTGTTGACCTGGGATCTGATCTTCACAAGTAGCTATTTTCCATGTCAGGTAAGACAGGAAGATTGGAGAGGGTGGAGGGTGGGGTAGTTCCCTCCACTACATGGAAAGATAAAAGGGGGTTGAATTTCCTCAGGTTGGTTTGACTCTGATACAACCTCAGTAGGTTAGTCTCGGGTAAAATAGTTTCTCCTGGGCTTCCCTGGTGGTCCAGTGGGTAAGAACACCGCCTTGCAGCGCAAAGGGTGCCGGTTCGATCCCTGGCCTGGGAAGATCCAGGAGCGGCTGGACTGATGTGTCCAACTACAGAGCCAGAGCTCTGGAGCACATGCGCCCAGAGCCGGTACTCTGCAATGAGAAAGGCCACTGCGATGGGAGTTCCACACAGGCCAAAGAACAAAGATGGATGAAAATGGATAAATGAAAGACCAATAGAAGTGGCCCCCCCCCCAAAAAAGTTTCTCCTGAAGTCAGACCTTTTAGGAAGAACAGGGGTGCTGTGTGTATTTCAAAATAATTACTTTACCCTTCCCCCTGCAGGAAGCACAGGGGATATTTTTTCCAATCCTCACTTAAGAAACCTGCTAGTGGCCTTGGAGATAAACTCACAAAAGAGTCGTGGCCTCAGTGAATGGGTCCTACGGAGTTTTTAATCTCTCAGATTTGCCTGCACTGCACTTCTAGCAACTAGTCAATTACAACTCAGGTTTTCCTCCCCAACATTGGTTCTTGCAGAGGTCTCTGCTTAAGGATTTCCACTCCAGTAAGTTGTGATTCTTTTTTTTTTTTTTTTTAGTTGTGATTCTTTGTATTTACCTGTCTCCCCAGTTTTTGTGGCAGCAATCTGCCATGTGACCTAAATTCATTGACAGAGCTAAGATTAGCTGATACTCATTCTGTTCAGCTATTGTTATTAAGATAGAATGATAATTTCCAAGTTTTTTACATGACAGACTCAAAATTATGTCTTATTTTTAATAGGTAATGTATACATATGTACAAAATTTTAAAAAGAAAAAAGGGTACATAGAGTACAGCAAAAAAATTTTTCCCCACCATCACGTTTTCCTCCTAGTATGTAACTGTTACCAATTTCTTGTATCCTCTCAGAGATACTCTGACTCACAGAACTGTTTGGCTGACTATATATGTATGGTTGTGTTTTATATTTTTATAAGTTGTATCATAATATACACAGTATCTTAACATTTACCTTTTGTATTTAACAGTGTATCTTGGAGATATTATTCCTTTGTAATAGTTGCATAAATAATTTAGATATTTCCAACTTCTTCTTCTTTTTTTTAATTTTGGCCTCCTTTATTGGTCCTTCATGTATTTATTTTCATCCATATTTATTATTTGGCCTGTGTGAGCCTCCCATTGTGGTGGCCTCTCCTGTTGCAGAGCATTAGCTCTGGGAGCATGCACTCCAGAGCGCTGCTGGCTCATAATTGGACATACCAGTCCAGCTGCTCCTCAGCATGTGGGATCTTCCTGTGCCAGGGATCGAACCTATGTCCCTTGCACTGCAAGGTGGATTCTTTACCCACTGGACCACTAGGGAAGCCCCCAAATTCCCTTTTTAAACTGCTTATGTGCATTGCAATATTGTGACTTTTGTTGTGTCGAGATTTTAATTTTTATTGTTAAATGTACATATACATGAAATTTACCATTTTAATCATTCTTTTTTTTAAAAAACTTTTATTTTGCTTTTAACTTTTACAGAGCTTTGTTGTTTACAGATATCTATGTTCCCAGATTAGTTATAGATATATCACCCCCATCCCACCCCTCCAGACCGTCACACAGCACCCCTGCAGGATCCCCTTTACTCACAGAGCAATGACTATAGCTATTTTCTTCACATATGATGGTATAGGTTTTCATGCTACTTCCTTTACGCCTCCCACCCACTGTTCATTTCCCACAATGTCCATATGTCTACTGTTCATGTCTGTTTTTCCATCGCTTCACTGTGTGTGTTATCATTACCACCCTACTAGATTCCATATATGTGTGCTAGTATATTGTACTTGTCCTTCTCTTTTTGACTGACTTCACTTTTTATGATAGGTTCTAGATCCAGCCACCTCATTAGGGCTGATTCTTCTGCACTTTTTTTTACAGCTGAGTAGTATTCCATTGTGTATATGTACCAGGGCTTCTGGATCCATTCATTCGTTGATGGACATCTAGGTTGCTTCCATGTTCTAGCTATTGTATAGAGAGCTGCAATGAACATTGGGGTACAGGTGTTTCTTTGAGTTTTGATTTCATCAGGGTATAAGCCTAAGAGTGGGATTGCTGGGTCATAGGGTGCTTCTATTTTTAGCTTTTTAAGGAATCTCCATACCGTCTTTCATAGAGGCTGTATCAATTTACATTCCTGCCAGCACTGCAGGAATGTTCCCTTTTCTCCGCACCCTCTCCAGCATTTATTGTCTGTCGATTTCTTGATGATGGCCATTCTGACAGGTGTGAGGTGATAGGTCATTGTAGTTTTGATTTGCATTTCTCTAATAATAAGCGAGGTTGAGCATCGTTTCATGTGCTTCTGGGCCATCTGTATGTCCTCTTTGGAGAGGTGTCTGTTTAGGTCCTTTTCCCATTTTTTTGATTGGGTTGTTCGTTTTTCCTGTGCTGAGTTGTCTGAGATTAATTCTTTGGAGATTAAATCTTTTGGAGATTAATTCTTTGTGTGTTGTTTCATTTGCTGTGATTTTCTCCCAATTTGTGGGTTCTCTGTTCAGCTTTTTTGTTGTTTGTTTTTCTGTACAAAAGCTTTTAAGTTTCATTAATGTAATGAATGTTAATTCATTAAATGGATTAACGTTAATTTTTCTTTTTAGTTCCGCTATTCTAATAGGTGGGTTATGGAAGATCTTGCTTTGATTGATGTCCTTGAGGGCTTTGCCTATATTCTCCTCTAAGACTTTGATGGTTTCTGGTCTTACATTGAGGTCTTTAATCCATTTTGAGTTGATCTTTGTGCATGGTGTCAGGGAATGTTCCAACTTCATCTTTTATGCATGTAACTGTCCAATTTTCCCAGCACCTCTTGTTGAAGAGGCTGTCTTTGTCCCATTTTATAGTTTTCCATTGTGTATATGTACCAGGGCTTCTGGATCCATTCATTCGTTGATGGACATCTAGGTTGCTTCCATGTTCTAGCTATTGTATAGAGAGCTGCAATGAACATTGGGGTACAGGTGTTTCTTTGAGTTTTGATTTCATCAGGGTATAAGCCTAAGAGTGGGATTGCTGGGTCATAGGGTGCTTCTATTTTTAGCTTTTTAAGGAATCTCCATACCGTCTTTCATAGAGGCTGTATCAATTTACATTCCTGCCAGCACTGCAGGAATGTTCCCTTTTCTCCGCACCCTCTCCAGCATTTATTGTCTGTCGATTTCTTGATGATGGCCATTCTGACAGGTGTGAGGTGATAGGTCATTGTAGTTTTGATTTGCATTTCTCTAATAATAAGCGAGGTTGAGCATCGTTTCATGTGCTTCTGGGCCATCTGTATGTCCTCTTTGGACCTGTTTAGGTCCTTTTCCCATTTTTTTGATTGGGTTGTTCGTTTTTCCTGTGCTGAGTTGTCTGAGATTAATTCTTTGGAGATTAAATCTTTTGGAGATTAATTCTTTGTGTGTTGTTTCATTTGCTGTGATTTTCTCCCAATTTGTGGGTTCTCTGTTCAGCTTTTTTGTTGTTTGTTTTTCTGTACAAAAGCTTTTAAGTTTCATTAATGTAATGAATGTTAATTCATTAAATGGATTAACGTTAATTTTTCTTTTTAGTTCCGCTATTCTAATAGGTGGGTTATGGAAGATCTTGCTTTGATTGATGTCCTTGAGGGCTTTGCCTATATTCTCCTCTAAGACTTTGATGGTTTCTGGTCTTACATTGAGGTCTTTAATCCATTTTGAGTTGATCTTTGTGCATGGTGTCAGGGAATGTTCCAACTTCATCTTTTATGCATGTAACTGTCCAATTTTCCCAGCACCTCTTGTTGAAGAGGCTGTCTTTGTCCCATTTTATAGTTTCC
Source organism: Tragulus kanchil (assembly GCA_022376925.1). Lineage (NCBI taxonomy): Eukaryota > Metazoa > Chordata > Mammalia > Artiodactyla > Tragulidae > Tragulus > Tragulus kanchil. The sequence continues at coordinate 88,244,750 of JAIOJX010000023.1, read as the reverse complement.
CCTCCTTTGTCAAAAATAAGGTAGCCATAGGTGCGTGGGTTTATCTCTGGGTTCCCTATCTTGTTACATTGATCTATATTTCTGTTTTTGTGCCAGTACCATACTGTCTTGATAACTGTTTTTCTGTAGTAGAGTCTGAAGTTAGGGAGGCTGATCCCTCCAGCTCCATTCTTCTTCCTCAGGATTGCTTTGTCTATTCGAGGTCTTTTGTGTTTCCGTATGAACTGTGTGATTCTTTGGTCTAGTTCTATGAAGAATGTCATTGGTAGTTTGATAGGGATCACACTGAATCTATAGATGACATTTGGTAGTCTGGTCATTTTCACAATATTGATTCTTCCGACCCAGGAACATGGAGTGTCTCTCCATCTGTGTAAGTCTTCTTTAATTTCTCTCATGGGTGTCTTGTAATTTTCAGTGTACAGTTCTTTTGTTTCTTTGGATAGGTTTATTCCTAGGTATTTGATTCTATTGGTTGCAATGGTGAAGTGGACTGCCTCTTTGATTTCGTTTTCTGATTTTTCATTGTTTGTGTATAGGAATGCCAGTGATTTCTGTGTATTGACTTTGTATCCTGCGACTTTGCTGAATTCGTTGATTAGCTCTAGTAGTTTTGTAATAGTGTCTTTGGGGTTGTCTATGTATAATATCATGTCGTCTGCAAATAGAGAGAGTCTTCTATGCCAATCTGGATTCCTTTTATTTGTTTTTCTTCTCTTAATGCTGTCGCTAGAATTTCCAGGACTATGTTGAATAGTCGTGGTGAAAGTGGACATCCCTGTCTTGTTCCTGATCTTAGAGGGAATGCTTTCAGTTTTTTACCGTTGAGGACAATGTTCGCTGTGGGCTTCTCATGGATGGCTTTCACTATGTTGTGATAGGTTCCTTCTATGCCCATTTTTTGAAGAGTTTTTAATCATAAATGGATGCTGTACTTTGTTGAAGGCTTTTTCTGCATCTATTGAGATGATCATGTGATTTTTGTCTCTCAGTTTGTTGATATGGTGTATCACATTGATTGATTTGCGGATATAGAAGAAGTCTTGCAAGCCTGGGGTGAACCTGACTTGATCATGATGTATGAATTTTTCGATGTGTTGTTGAATTCTGTTTGCTAGGATTTTGTTGAGGATTTTGGCGTCTAAATTCATCAGTGAAATTGGCTTATAATTTTCTTTGTTTGTGTTGTCTCTGCCTGGCTTTGGTATCAGGGTGATGGCGGCCTCGTTGAATGTGTTTGGAAGTTTTTTTTCCTGTGCACTTTTTTGAAAGAGTTTTAGAAGGACAGGCATTAGCTCTTTTTTTAAATGTTTGGTAGAATTCGGCTGTGAAGCCATCTGGCCCGGGGCTTTTATTTTGGGATAGATTTTTTATCACAAAGTCGATTTCTGAGCTTGTGATTGGGTTGTTCATAGTTTCTATTTCTTCCTAGTTGAGTCTTGGGAGATTAATCTTCTCTAAGAAACTGTCCATTTCTTCCAGGTTGTCCAGTTTGTTGCCATAGAGTTGTTCATAATAGTCTCTTAGAATCCTTTGGATTTCTGCATTATCTGTTGTAATCTCTCCTTTTTCATTTTTGATTTTGGTGATCTGGTTCTTCTCTCTTTTTATCTTGATGAGCCTGGCCAGTAGTTTGTTGATTTTATTTACCTTTTTGAAGAACCAGCTTTCTGTTTTATTTATCTTTACTATTGTTTCTTTCGTTTCTTTTTCATTTATTTCTGCTCTGATCTTTATGATTTCCCTTCTTCTACTGGCTTTGGGGTGTTTTTGTTCTTCTTTCTCTAATTGTTTTATGTGTAGGGTTAGGTCATCTGTTCGATATTTTTTTAGTTTCTTGAGGTAGGATTGAATTGCGATAAACTTCCCTCTTAGAACTGCTTTTGTGGTATCCCATAGGTTTTGCACTGTTGTGTGTTCATTGTCGTTTTCTTCTAGGAATTTTTTTGTTTCTCCTTTGATTTGCTTGGTAATCAGTTGTTTTTTTAGGTATGTGTTGTTTAATCTCCATGTGTTCGTGTTTTTAGTGGTTTTTTCCCCTGTAGTTGACCTCTAGTCACATTGCATGGTGGTCAGAGAAGATGGTTGATAGAATTTCTTTTTTTTTTTTTTAAAACATTTATTTATTTATTTATTTGGCGGGTGTGGGGAGGGAGGGGGGTGGGTGGGTCACTTCCACTGGTCTTTCATTTGTCTAGTTTCATCCATTTTTGTTCTTTGGCCCATGTGGGCCTCCCATCGCTGTGGCATCTGTTGTCTCAGAGCACCGGCTGTGGGCGCATGCGCACCAGAGCTCTGGTTTGGTAATTGGACTTATCGGTCCAGCCACTCCGCGGCACGTGGGATCTTCCCAGGCCAGGGATTGAACCGGCACCCCTTGCAGTGCAAGGTGGTGTCCTTACCCACTGAACCACCAGGGAAGCCCGATATAAATTCAATTTTCTTGAATTGACTGAGGTTTGATTTGTGGCCCAAGATGTGGTCTATCTTGGAGAATGTTTCATGAGCACTTGAGAAGAAAGTGTATTCTTCTGCTTTTGGATGGAAGGTCCTAAAGATATCCATGAGGTCCATCTCTTCTAGTTTGACATCTAAGGCTTGTGTTTCTTTATTAATTTTCTGTTTTGATGATCTGTCCATTGGTGTGAGAGGAGTGTTAAAGTCTCCTACTGTTAGTGTGTTATTGTTGATTTCTTCTTTTATGTCTGAAAGTGTCTGTGTTATGTATTGGGGTGCCCCTATGTTGGGTGCATAGATATTTATTATTGTTATGTCTTCCTCTTGGATCAATCCCTTGATCGTTATGTAGTGTCCTGCCTTGTCTCTTCAAACCTTCTTTATTTTGAGGTCTATTTTGTCTGATATGAGGATTGCTACTCCAGCTTTCTTTTGATTTCCATTTGCATGGAATATCTTTTCCCATCTTCTCACTTTCAGTCTATGAGTGTCTCTAGGTCTGAAGTGAGTTTCCTGGAGGCAGCATATGTATGGGTCATGTTTTTGAATCCATTCAGCCACTCTGTGTCTTTTGGTTGGGGCATCTAGTCCATTGACATTCAAAGTAATTATTGATACAAATGATCCTCTTGTCATCTTCTTAGATGTCATGATGGCTTTGTTTTGTGGATCTTCTTCTCTTATACTTGTCTACATCAGGCCTTTTAACTCTTGTTGTAAGGCTGGTTTGGTGTTACTAAATTCTTTTAATTTTTGCTTATCTGTAAAGCTTTTGATTTCTCCATCAATTTTGAATGAGATCCTTGCAGGGTAGAATATTCTTGGTTGCAGATTATTCTGTTTTAGCGCTGGAAATGTCTCTTGCCTTTCCCTTCTGGCCTGCAGAATTTATGTTGAAAGATCAGCTGTTAAACGGATGGGCTTTCCCTTGTATGTCACTAGTTGTTTTTCCCTTACTGCTTTGAGAATTCTGTCCTTGTGTTTAATTTGTGTTAGCTTCATTAATATGTGTCTTGGTGTGTTTCTTCTCAGGTTTATTCTGTATGGGACTCTTTGTGCTTCTTGGACTTGATTGACTATTTCTTTTCCCATGTTGGGGGAATTTTCAACTTGAATCTCTTCAAAAATTTTCTCATAGCCTTTCTTTTATTCTTCTTCTTCTGGAACCCCTATAATTCGAATATTTGTGCATTTGATATTATCCCAGAGGTCTCTGAGGCTATCCTCTGCTCTTTTCATTCTTTGAGCTTGATTCTGTTTTTCAGTAGTTCCTTCCACCATTCTATCCTCCAGCTCACTTATCTGGTCTTCTGTCTCAGATACTCTGCTCTTGATTCCTTCTATCGTGTTTTGAATTTCAGGAATTGAGTTGTTTGTCTCTGTTCGTTTTTGTAAGTTCTTGTATTTCTTTATTCAGTGTGTCTGTTGTGTCTTGAAATTTCTCTAAAATTTGTTTTTGGTGTTTTGCATCATCTTTACTATCATTCTTCTGAATTTGCTTTCAGAAAGTTCGTCTAATTCCTCTTTGCTTATTTGAACTTGTGTGTTTGTAGATTGTTCCTTCACTTGTGTGGTATTTCTCTGCTGTTTCATTGTTACTATTAATTTTTTAACTAACTATGTTTGGGGTTTCCTTTTCTCAGACTTTGAGATATTTTCTTTTTTTTGGGGTTTTTTCTGGGTTCTTTTTCTTGCATACATTCAGCCACTCTGTGTCTTTTGGTTGGGGCATCTAGTCCATTGACATTCAAAGTAATTATTGATACAAATGATCCTCTTGTCATCTTCTTAGATGTCATGATGGCTTTGTTTTGTGGATCTTCTTCTCTTATACTTGTCTACATCAGGCCTTTTAACTCTTGTTGTAAGGCTGGTTTGGTGTTACTAAATTCTTTTAATTTTTGCTTATCTGTAAAGCTTTTGATTTCTCCATCAATTTTGAATGAGATCCTTGCAGGGTAGAATATTCTTGGTTGCAGATTATTCTGTTTTAGCGCTGGAAATGTCTCTTGCCTTTCCCTTCTGGCCTGCAGAATTTATGTTGAAAGATCAGCTGTTAAACGGATGGGCTTTCCCTTGTATGTCACTAGTTGTTTTTCCCTTACTGCTTTGAGAATTCTGTCCTTGTGTTTAATTTGTGTTAGCTTCATTAATATGTGTCTTGGTGTGTTTCTTCTCAGGTTTATTCTGTATGGGACTCTTTGTGCTTCTTGGACTTGATTGACTATTTCTTTTCCCATGTTGGGGGAATTTTCAACTTGAATCTCTTCAAAAATTTTCTCATAGCCTTTCTTTTATTCTTCTTCTTCTGGAACCCCTATAATTCGAATATTTGTGCATTTGATATTATCCCAGAGGTCTCTGAGGCTATCCTCTGCTCTTTTCATTCTTTGAGCTTGATTCTGTTTTTCAGTAGTTCCTTCCACCATTCTATCCTCCAGCTCACTTATCTGGTCTTCTGTCTCAGATACTCTGCTCTTGATTCCTTCTATCGTGTTTTGAATTTCAGGAATTGAGTTGTTTGTCTCTGTTCGTTTTTTTGTAAGTTCTTGTATTTCTTTATTCAGTGTGTCTGTTGTGTCTTGAAATTTCTCTAAAATTTGTTTTTGGTGTTTTGCATCATCTTTACTATCATTCTTCTGAATTTGCTTTCAGAAAGTTCGTCTAATTCCTCTTTGCTTATTTGAACTTGTGTGTTTGTAGATTGTTCCTTCACTTGTGTGGTATTTCTCTGCTGTTTCATTGTTACTATTAATTTTTTAACTAACTATGTTTGGGGTTTCCTTTTCTCAGACTTTGAGTTATGTCTGTCGGTATTTGTTGTTTGGATGGGGCTTCTTATTCTGGGTGATGCTGGTGGTTGGTTGATGTCAGGAGTTGCATACAAGTGGTTGCCTTTGTTGGTGTTCTCACTGTTCCCTGCTTTCTAGTGTTAGGCGTTCTCTAGTATTGTAGAGTTTTGGAGTCACTGCTCCCTCCCTAAAGCCCCGGGGCTTGTTTCCTGACCATGGAATGAGTATTTCACGGTTGGTTTGTTATGGCATTAAATGATATTAAGACATATATACACGAATGAGAAAGAGAATGTATACCTTTGACAAATGGCAATTAAAATGTTATGCAAATACAATCTAGCGTATTGAATTATACACACAAACATGTACAGCTGTAACATAACCCAAACATTCCAACCAAAATACAGTACAATATGTTAGCATGGCGACTAGAGAAAACCAAGAATGTTATCCACCAGTTAATAACCAAACTAAGTAGAGCAGAAATTGGAGAATAATGCTAGAGCAGGGTCCCTATTGGGGATAAGACAATGAGGACAGAACAGACTAAGAAATAGGGTGGGAAAAGGGAAAAAGAGAAAGGGAGGATAGAAGAGAAATATAGAATAATACTGCAAAGTTTAATATAGGGATATATAGATTTGTATGTATTAGAGTTTAGTGCTGTAGGAAAAGAGCATTAGAGAAAGCAAAGAAAGAGTTACAGAGGAAGTAGTAATACATATTAAAAAATTAAAAATTGAAACAGAGATAAGTATATAAAAAATATAGAAAAACAAAGCAAAAACAATAAAAACAAACGAAACCCCTACAGAACCATAAAAGGTCAAATGTGGAACCAGAAGTTTATACCAAAATAAAATGTGTGGTTTAAAAAGAAAAAAGAGGGCTTTCCTGCTTGTCCATTGGGTAAGGACACCGCCTTGCACTACAAGGGGTGCCGGTTCAATCCCTGGCCTGGGAAGATCCCACATGCCGAGGAAAGACTGGACCGATGTGTCCAATTACCAAGCCAGAGCTCTGGGGCGCATGCGCCTAGAGCCGGTGCTCTACGACAACAGAGGCCACCACGATGGGAGGCCCACATGGGCCAAAGAACAAAGATGGATGAAAATAGATAAATGAAAGACCAATAGAAGTGTCCTGCCCGCCCCCCTCCCTCCCCACCCCACCGTCCCTCCCAAAAAAAAGGGAAAAAAAATTATGTAAACTTGAATATATTCTGTCTTAATGATAAGATTAGTATCTTCAATAGAATTCAATGGAGGAAACACACACACACACACACAGGGGAGTGGCTGAGGGGGTTTGGAAAAAAGGGGAAAAAACAACTGAAAAAAAAGCAATAAAAAAGAATAAGAAATAAAATGAAATTTTAAAAATCTAGCAGTAACTCCAGCTCCAGACAAAACTTGAAAATAGTGAATATTTATGTTCTTCTGTCTCTTGCTGACTATTCAGGAATTATCAGTCTTTTTCTTGCCTCTGGCAATGGTTGGATCTGAAGACCTCTTTTACTGCTTGTTTATTTCGGCCTATTCCAGAACTAAAAGGCCCACCCAGGCTGGCCCTGGTAGTTTCTTAATCCTTAATCCAAATCCCTTTTTTTTGCTGGGTGGAGCTAAATTCCCTCCCTGTAGTTTGACCAGCAGCCCTGTAGTCTGACCCGCAGCCAAACTACAGTAGGGGTATTGGCGCCTCTCTCACAAAGGATTTATTCTCACACACTCTATGAGAAGCACCTCTGCAGTGACCCCTACCCTGCTACAGGCCACCGTCGACCCCCGCCACCGCAGGAGACGTCAGATTACTCAGAGGTGAGTCTGGCTCAGTCTCATTCAGGATCACTATTCCGCTTTCCTGGTTCTCAGTGTGCACAGAGTCTCCAGTCTTACTCAGCAGCTCTATGATCAGGTTAATGGTAACCTCCTTCAAAGGGAGTTGAGTGCTGTCCTTCCAAGGACTGCTCAAGGGCACTTCTAGCTTAAGGGAGCACTTGGACCCTCTAAAGCAGGTCTGGTTCAGTCTCTTGTGGGCATCACTGCTCCTTTCCCAGGTGGGCAACCTGGCGGAAATGAAACTGGACCGATGTGTCCAATTACCAAGCCAGAGCTCTGGGGCGCATGCGCCTAGAGCCGGTGCTCTACGACAACAGAGGCCACCACGATGGGAGGCCCACATGGGCCAAAGAACAAAGATGGATGAAAATAGATAAATGAAAGACCAATAGAAGTGTCCTGCCCGCCCCTCCCTCCCCACCCCACCGTCCCTCCCAAAAAAAAGGGAAAAAAAATTATGTAAACTTGAATATATTCTGTCTTAATGATAAGATTAGTATCTTCAATAGAATTCAATGGAGGAAACACACACACACACACACAGGGGAGTGGCTGAGGGGGTTTGGAAAAAAGGGGAAAAAACAACTGAAAAAAAAGCAATAAAAAAGAATAAGAAATAAAATGAAATTTTAAAAATCTAGCAGTAACTCCAGCTCCAGACAAAACTTGAAAATAGTGAATATTTATGTTCTTCTGTCTCTTGCTGACTATTCAGGAATTATCAGTCTTTTTCTTGCCTCTGGCAATGGTTGGATCTGAAGACCTCTTTTACTGCTTGTTTATTTCGGCCTATTCCAGAACTAAAAGGCCCACCCAGGCTGGCCCTGGTAGTTTCTTAATCCTTAATCCAAATCCCTTTTTTTTGCTGGGTGGAGCTAAATTCCCTCCCTGTAGTTTGACCAGCAGCCCTGTAGTCTGACCCGCAGCCAAACTACAGTAGGGGTATTGGCGCCTCTCTCACAAAGGATTTATTCTCACACACTCTATGAGAAGCACCTCTGCAGTGACCCCTACCCTGCTACAGGCCACCGTCGACCCCCGCCACCGCAGGAGACGTCAGATTACTCAGAGGTGAGTCTGGCTCAGTCTCATTCAGGATCACTATTCCGCTTTCCTGGTTCTCAGTGTGCACAGAGTCTCCAGTCTTACTCAGCAGCTCTATGATCAGGTTAATGGTAACCTCCTTCAAAGGGAGTTGAGTGCTGTCCTTCCAAGGACTGCTCAAGGGCACTTCTAGCTTAAGGGAGCACTTGGACCCTCTAAAGCAGGTCTGGTTCAGTCTCTTGTGGGCATCACTGCTCCTTTCCCAGGTCTTGATGTACAACAGGCTTTGCATATTTGGCCCACCCAGCCTCTCTGGTGGGTATGAGGATTGACTTTTAAAAGCGTGATTGTGCCCCTCCTACCGTCTTGTGGCTTCTCCTTTGCTCTTCGATGTAGGGTATCTTTTTTGTGATCAGATCCAACCTCCTCCTGTCGATGGTTTTTCAGGAACTTGTTGCAATTCAGGCGATTTTGCAGGAGAGATGAGTGCACATCCTTCTACGCTGCCATCTTAGCTCCACCTCCCATTTTAATCATTCGTAAGTTTAGTGGTGTTATGTACATTCATCGTGTTCTGCAACCACCACCACCATTTCCAGAACTTTTTCCTATACCCAAACTGAAACTCTGTACCTTTTTAGGACTAACTTCCTGTTACTCCTCTCCTGAGTCCCTCACAACCACCATTCTACTTGTATCTCCATGAATTTGACTATTCTATGCACCTTAAGATTTTAATTTTTAAATAGGAAAAATTATCAGTCTTTCCTTTGATGGACTGTTCTTTTCCATGTTGTCTAAGTCAGAGAAAATAGTAATGCCCTGGGATGCCCTCATTTGAGAGGGTTGGGGTAATTTTTTTCATCAGTTTAGGCACTAATTATTAAATTTTTCTATATGCTTTTTATATGGTATATAAGTTAGTAGATGTGAGGAACATGGGGATGGTCCAACAAATATACTCTTTTTCCAATCATCACCCTTTCCCCTGAATTTTCCTGGAGTGCAAAAGCTTGAGAAAGGAGAAGGTGAATAAGAAACAGAAGTCCTGGACAGAAGACCCGAGAAGAGTGACTAATTTAAATACCAGCATACCCAGCATCACTATATGCCTTTGTGGAAAGGAACCATATTCCCTCTGAAGCCTCCTGATTGATTTCCTTTCAGGGTACTTGGGAGTTGGTGGGATCTTCTGAGGTCCACAATTCAGAGGACCTGAATATCCAAGAGTCCACTTTTCAGAACTACTGCCTAATTCTATGTGGTTGAGCATCCTGAGGCCTCTGCATGCAGAACTTTATTATTTTTTCTAATTACAAAGGTAACACATTTTTATGCAACATTCAAATGTTATGGAAACATATAGTTAGTGTGCGTCAAATATGGTCTCATCCCCCAAGAAAATCTCAGTGACCAGTAAGGCACCTATTTCTTGATTATTTTTCTCTTCTATTCAAAAACAAATACCTAGGGCTTCCCCTCGTGGTCCAGTGGGTAAAGACACTGCCTTGCAGTGCAAGGGGCGCCGGTTCGATCCCTGGCCTGGGAAGGTCCCACGTGCCGAGGAAAGACTGGACCGATGTGTCCAATTACCGAGCCGGAGCTCTGGAGAGCACGCGCCCAGAGCCGGAGCTCTGCAGCGACAGACGCCACCGCGATGGGAGGCCCACAGAAGCCAAAGAACAAAGACGGATGAAAACGGAGAAATGAAAGACCAATAGAAGTGTCCCGCCCGCTCCCCTCCCTCCCCAACCCGACCCCCGCCCAAAATAAATAAATAAATAAATCTTAAAAACAAAAAAAAAAAAACCCAAAAAACAAATACCTATTCCTTTATTAGGAGAAGGAAATGGCAACCCACACCAATATTCTTGCCTGGGGACTCCCATGGATAGAGGAACCTGGCAGGTTTCTGTCCACAGGGTCCCACGGAGTCAGACATGCCTGAATGACTAAACAAACACACTATTTCTCTATCAAACATATTATGGGCATCTTTCTATATTCATATATAGTAATAGATCTACCTCATTAATATCGATAATTTATTCATTAAAATTTTTATTATAGAAGTGTTATATGAATACATACTCTGAGTCAACAACATATAAATGGAAAGTGGAAAGTGACATTCTTTCTTTTGTTTTCTCTTTCTCTCTCTCTCTCTTTTTTTTTAATTTTTAATTCTTTATTTTAAAGATTTTACAGAGTTCTGTTGTTCACCAACATGTATGTTCCCAGATCAGTCATATGCATATCCATGGTCCCCACCCCCCTATCCAGTCCCCCCATCCCACCCCTCCAGACCATCGCTCCAAGCCATTGTGAGCACTCCTATTCCCTTAGCACAATGACAATATCTATCTTTTCCACACATGACAGTATAGGTTTCCATGTTACTCCCTCCATGCCTCCCCCTCCCTGTTTCTTCCCCACAATGTCCATATGTCCATTCTCTGTCCGTTTTTCCATGAGTTCACTGCATGTGTTATCATGACCATTTTACTAGATTCCATATATGTGAGTTAGTATACTGTACTTGTCTTTCTCTTTTTGACTTCACTTTTTGTGATAGGTTCTAGAGCTAGCCACCTCATTAGGACTGAGTCTTCTGCATTTCTTTTAACAGCTGAGTAGTATTCCATTGTATATATGTACCAGGGCTTCTGTATCCATTCATTCGTCGATGGACATCTAGGTTGCTTCCAAGTCCTGGCTATTGTATAGAGAGCTGCAATGAACATTGGGGTACAGGTGCTTCTTTCGGTTTTGATTTCATCAGGATATAAGCCTAAGAGTGGGATTGCTGGGTCGTACGGTGCTTCTATTTTTAGTTTTTTAAGGAATCTCCATACTGTCTTCCATAGAGGCTGTATCAATATACATTCCCACCAGCAATGCAAGAGGGTTCCCTTTTCTCCGCACCCTCTCCAGAGTTTATTGTCTATTGATTTGTGGATGATGGCCATTCTGACGGGTGTGAGGTGGTATCTCATTGTAGTTTTAATTTGCATTTCTCTAATAATAAGCGAGGTTGAGCATCGTTTCATGTGCTTCTGGGCCATCTGTATGTCCTCTTTGGAGAGGCGTCTCTTTAGATCTTTTCCCCATATTTTGATTGGGTTGTTCGTTCTTTCTCTCTTCTTAGATGGAAATATTCCCTTTCTTTTTCTTCTTTACATTGACATACACACACATTTGACTTAATGATACAGATCTAAAAAATTTACATTTTTTGCTACCTGCGTAATTTTCAAGTATATCATAATTCAGTGGTTTTGGGATTCACGTGGGAACGTTGTCAGAGCATGTGTTACTAAGCCTCCCTGCAGGTCTCCTGCTGGGGGGGTTTAGTGCAGACTGAGGCTGTCTTGGGGTGCCCACATTGGGAACCGGGTCCTGTCCATCAGTCTTGTGTTTGTACAAATATCCTCTACATATATCTGAGCACTGCAAGGAGGGTTTTGTAGGGTAATTGATAGGCATAGAAACGGACCAAAGGAGATTAATTACAGCTTTGTTGTTGTTCAATCACTAAGTCCTGTCCAGCTCTTTATGACTGAAGAACACCAGGCTTCCCTGTCCTTTGCCATCTCTCAGAGTTTCCTCAAACTCATGTCCATTGAGTCAGTGATACCATCCATCCATTTCCCATTGTTGTATACTGTTATCCATTGGCATTCCGACTTCACTTTTATGATAGGTTCTAGAGCTAGCCACCTCATTAGGACTGAGTCTTCTGCATTTCTTTTAACAGCTGAGTAGTATTCCATTGTATATATGTACCAGGGCTTCTGTATCCATTCATTCGTCGATGGACATCTAGGTTGCTTCCAAGTCCTGGCTATTGTATAGAGAGCTGCAATGAACATTGGGGTACAGGTGCTTCTTTCGGTTTTGATTTCATCAGGATATAAGCCTAAGAGTGGGATTGCTGGGTCGTACGGTGCTTCTATTTTTAGTTTTTTAAGGAATCTCCATACTGTCTTCCATAGAGGCTGTATCAATATACATTCCCACCAGCAATGCAAGAGGGTTCCCTTTTCTCCGCACCCTCTCCAGAGTTTATTGTCTATTGATTTGTGGATGATGGCCATTCTGACGGGTGTGAGGTGGTATCTCATTGTAGTTTTAATTTGCATTTCTCTAATAATAAGCGAGGTTGAGCATCGTTTCATGTGCTTCTGGGCCATCTGTATGTCCTCTTTGGAGAGGCGTCTCTTTAGATCTTTTCCCCATATTTTGATTGGGTTGTTCGTTCTTTCTCTCTTCTTAGATGGAAATATTCCCTTTCTTTTTCTTCTTTACATTGACATACACACACATTTGACTTAATGATACAGATCTAAAAAATTTACATTTTTTGCTACCTGCGTAATTTTCAAGTATATCATAATTCAGTGGTTTTGGGATTCACGTGGGAACGTTGTCAGAGCATGTGTTACTAAGCCTCCCTGCAGGTCTCCTGCTGGGGGGGTTTAGTGCAGACTGAGGCTGTCTTGGGGTGCCCACATTGGGAACCAGGTCCTGTCCATCAGTCTTGTGTTTGTACAAATATCCTCTACATATATCTGAGCACTGCAAGGAGGGTTTTGTAGGGTAATTGATAGGCATAGAAACGGACCAAAGGAGATTAATTACAGCTTTGTTGTTGTTCAATCACTAAGTCCTGTCCAGCTCTTTATGACTGAAGAACACCAGGCTTCCCTGTCCTTTGCCATCTCTCAGAGTTTCCTCAAACTCATGTCCATTGAGTCAGTGATACCATCCATCCATTTCATCCTCTATTGTCCTCTTGTCCTCCTGCGTTCAATCTTTCCCAGCATCAGGGTCTTCTCCAACCATATGGCTCTTCCCATCAGGTGGCCAAAATACTGGAGCTACAGCTTCAGCATCAGTCCTTCCAATGAATATTCAGGGTTGATTTCCTTTAGGATTGACTGGTTTGATCTCTTTGCTCTCCAAGGGACTCTCAAGAGTCTTCTCCAGCACCGCTGTTTGAAAGGATCAATTATTCAGCACTCAGCCTTCTTTATGGTCCAACTCTCACATCTGTCCATGACTAATAGGAAAACCGTAGCTTTGACTGTATGGACCTTTATCAGCGAAGTATCTGTTAGCCACTCCGTCATGTCCAACTCTTTGAGACCCCATGGATAGATTCCCCTGGCAGGTTAGATTTCCCAGGCAAGCATACTAGAGTGGGTTGCCATTCCCTTCTCCAGGGAATCTTTGTGACCCAGGGATTGAACCCTAGCCTCCCACATTGCAGGCAGACTGTTTACCGCCTGAACCACCAGGGAATCCCTGTTTGGCAAAGTGATGTATCTGCTTTTCAATTCCTTGTCTACGTTTGTCATAGCTTTTCCTCTAAAAGAGCAATCATCTTTTAATTTCATAGCTGCAGTCACCATCTGCAGTGATTTTGGAGGCCAAAGAAATAGTCTGTCACTATTTCTATTTTTTCCCCATCTATTTGCCATAAAGTGATGGGACTGGATGCCATGGTCTTAGGCTTTTGAATATTGAGTTTTAAGCCAGCTTTTTCACTCTCCTCTTTCACCTTCATCAAGAGGTTCTTTAATTCCTCTTCATTTTCTGCCATTAGGGTGATATCTTCTACATGTCTGAGTTTGTTGATATTCCTCCTGGAAGTTTTGATTACAGCTTGTGCTTCATCCAGTCCTACAATTCACATAATGTACTCTGCATATAATAATCAAGGTGAGAACACAATCTTGCCATACTCTGGCTCCTGCATTAGAGGTGGATTCTTTACCACTGAGCCACTGGGGAAGCCCATACTTACTCTAAGTATTCATTAAACAAGGAATGCCTTTCTTTATGTAACGTTTTATTTTGGATTTTAGATTTACATAAATGTTGCAAGACAGTACCAAGTTCTCAAATGCCCTATCCCATATCCCTTCTATGTTAACATTCCTAACTATGGTACATTTCCCAGAATTAAGAAATTAGCAGTGGCCCATTACTATTAACTAAACTCCTGAGACAGCCTGCAGTGAAGGAGACCCAGGTTTGATCCCTGGGTCAGGAAGATCCTCTGGAGAAGGGAATGGTTATCCATTCCAGTATTCTTGCCTGGAGAATTCCATGGACAGAGGAACCTGATGGGCTACAGTTTATGGGGTCACAAAGAATCGAACACAACTGAGCAACTCACACCAACTCCAGATTTTATTTAAAGAATCCACCTGTAATGAAGAAGCCACAGGAGATACAGGTTTGATCCCTGGGGAAGATCCCCTGGAGAAGGAAATGGCAACCCATTCCAGGACTTCTGCCTGGAGAATTCCATGGACACAGGAGCCTGGCAGGCTACAGTCCATAGGGTGGCAGAGTCAGATATGACTGAGTGACTTAGCATTGCAGCATGCATGTCTCATCTCATTAGGCTCCTCTGATCTGTCCATGTCATCTATGACCTGGGCAGTTACAAAGACTCCTGATCAGTTATTCTGCAAAATTTCTCTAAATTGGTGTTATTTTCAAATGATATAAATGGGGATTTTAGGTTTAGGGGTGGAGGAATACCACAGGGGTAGAGTTCCTTTCTCATCATGTCATATCAAGTAATACATGAAATCACATGCTTCCTTCAAAAATAAAGACTCTTTAGTAAGGAAAGTTCCAGACATACACAAAAAATAGCAAGAATAGAGTAACCAGGCTCCTAGTTGCCAGTGTTTTACCACTTTGTTTCTGGATGGCTTTTCAACGTGGTTGGAAGATGAGTTTTCCATCTCATTATTCCTCCTTTTCTTTCTTTCCTTCCTCCCTCTCTCATTTCCTGTTTTTCAAACAAAAAGACAACACTCATTAACTGTCGTGGGACCTAGATGGAGTAGCATAAAATGTCTAGGCAAAACGTCTTTGTACAGGAATCTCAGGTAATGATAGCCTTTTGGTCTTTACTTCACTTTCAATTTTTAACTTGTAGAGGTCACTGGTCCATTTCAGGGTTCCCTTATTATTAGCCTGGACTCTAGGATCTGAGTGAAAGCAACCTGTCTCAAATTGTTTCAGCAAAAGATGGAATTCACTGGCTCAGAAAATTAAAATCAGCAGAGAGGACTGGATCTTCTGGCTCACTTTGTGTTCCCTTACTTGCCACTCCCCAACCATTCCCCTGTTACTGCCACCCCTGGTGCCTGGATCACTGCTGACAGCATGTGCCGACTTCTCAGGGTCTCACTCGCCCGAATGAGGTTGAGTTCCCCCACAGTCATATCAGTGTGAGCCAAAGGCATGAGCTTCATTGGATAAACCTGGATTGCTTCCTTGTGCCTCTGAAACCAACCACTGGGAATGTAATTCTTGATTTCCCAGCTTTGACACTGTTGTATCAGATTTCCAGGAAACAGATTCACAGAGTGACAGAGCTGATAGTGGAGGGCAAGAGTGTATTATGCTGGTGGACCCATTGGCAGAGTCTCCTCTTAGCCAGCGACCCCGACTGAGTTTTGTGACAACCATTTATACCCAAAGTGTACATGCCCAGACCCACCTCCCCCAATTCCCCAAAGTTTTTCCATAAAAATTGTCATGAAGGACATGATCACAGGTTACATTCCAACATGAAGTCTGGTTTCAATCAACATGGACTGATTAGGTAAATTTACCATTGATGATTAATCTTTAAATGACAGTGTTTTTCTTAATCCCAGGAGGCTCAGATATGGAATTAATTTCTGGCTTAGATACCAGGCCTGTTTCCTTATCATACACAGGTCTGGTGGGCTATTAATTCTTTATCTCCGGGGCTATGACTTCTGTCCATAAGGTTACACAGTTTTAGACATAGCTCAAAGATCACCACGGTCACAGGAAAAGTTCTCTTACAAGGTGAACTTGTAAGTTCTCTTATGGAGAAGGAGTTTGTTCTTCTCCTCCTTCAAAACTAGAGACTAAGAATCAATTTAAATCGGACCACATGGACTAAAGGAGAATGTACTTCCCCTAATAAAAACTGATGCTATAAAGAGGAACGTGTGGATCTGCTGCTAAAATCTTGGCCCTCTATGCATCAGTGCCAAACAGAAATACTGAGACAAGTCATGGAAGAGAGAGAAAAAGTGATTTTATTACTTTGCCAGGAAAAAGTGTAAGGGTTAGGGGAAGGGGCAGGGCACAATTTTTGAAAGAATGACATAGCCCAAGGACACAGCATAAACCCATTAGAATCAAATAGGTCCAAGATGGCAGACTAGACCTTGATACTCAGTCGGCAAGCTAAATGACACACCCAGAGGCACCATGACAGTTCCCCAAAAGAACTGGAATAATCCTCCCACTCATTAGCATATAGAATTACCCAGCCCATAAAACTAAGAAAGCCATGTTTTCAGGGCCGACTCTTGATACTCAGTCTGTGAATAACCTGGATTGCTTCCTTGTGCCTCTGAAACCAACCACTGGGAATGTAATTCTTGATTTCCCAGCTTTGACACTGTTGTATCAGATTTCCAGGAAACAGATTCACAGAGTGACAGAGCTGATAGTGGAGGGCAAGAGTGTATTATGCTGGTGGACCCATTGGCAGAGTCTCCTCTTAGCCAGCGACCCCGACTGAGTTTTGTGACAACCATTTATACCCAAAGTGTACATGCCCAGACCCACCTCCCCCAATTCCCCAAAGTTTTTCCATAAAAATTGTCATGAAGGACATGATCACAGGTTACATTCCAACATGAAGTCTGGTTTCAATCAACATGGACTGATTAGGTAAATTTACCATTGATGATTAATCTTTAAATGACAGTGTTTTTCTTAATCCCAGGAGGCTCAGATATGGAATTAATTTCTGGCTTAGATACCAGGCCTGTTTCCTTATCATACACAGGTCTGGTGGGCTATTAATTCTTTATCTCCGGGGCTATG
Organism: Tragulus kanchil; assembly: GCA_022376925.1. Lineage (NCBI taxonomy): Eukaryota > Metazoa > Chordata > Mammalia > Artiodactyla > Tragulidae > Tragulus > Tragulus kanchil. Next base: position 88,227,715 of record JAIOJX010000023.1, on the reverse strand, counting down.
ACTTCTGTCCATAAGGTTACACAGTTTTAGACATAGCTCAAAGATCACCACGGTCACAGGAAAAGTTCTCTTACAAGGTGAACTTGTAAGTTCTCTTATGGAGAAGGAGTTTGTTCTTCTCCTCCTTCAAAACTAGAGACTAAGAATCAATTTAAATCGGACCACATGGACTAAAGGAGAATGTACTTCCCCTAATAAAAACTGATGCTATAAAGAGGAACGTGTGGATCTGCTGCTAAAATCTTGGCCCTCTATGCATCAGTGCCAAACAGAAATACTGAGACAAGTCATGGAAGAGAGAGAAAAAGTGATTTTATTACTTTGCCAGGAAAAAGTGTAAGGGTTAGGGGAAGGGGCAGGGCACAATTTTTGAAAGAATGACATAGCCCAAGGACACAGCATAAACCCATTAGAATCAAATAGGTCCAAGATGGCAGACTAGACCTTGATACTCAGTCGGCAAGCTAAATGACACACCCAGAGGCACCATGACAGTTCCCCAAAAGAACTGGAATAATCCTCCCACTCATTAGCATATAGAATTACCCAGCCCATAAAAACTAAGAAAGCCATGTTTTCAGGGCCTCTGGATTTGCTCTGTGATGGCACACATTCTATCTGTGGGGTGTGCTTTTCTCTGAATCTGAATAAATTCATTTCTTACCTATCACTTTGTCTCTCACTGAATTCTTTTCTGTGAAGAGACACAAAGAACCTGAGCTCCATTAGGTCCTGAAATCAAGTATGGTGGGTTTGGCTGGGTGTTAGTCCCAGCTGCATGAGTTCAAGTCCCAAGCAGGGTTTTGGCTGGGTTCAAACCCCAGCCACGTGGGCTTGAGTCCCAAACTGAGTTTTGAGTTTAAGTCCCAATCTGAGGTAGAACGCTTGCAAATGGAGAACACAGTAGGCTAGCGCCTCAAGAGCTGTGCCTTCCTCCCTGGTCAGTAGGGCAAGGTTATATAGACAGGCAGGGGATGTGATAATGATCAAGGCAGGAAGAGTCTTCATTCCTTCTTCTGCAAAGTTTCAAAAGGGTAGGGCTGCTGACAAGATTAGAGTGTGTGTACAGGGTCTTGGGTGTATACAGGGTCCTAGGTGGTTTCCTAATCTTGATGGCTTCCCTGGTGGTTCAGGTGGTAAGGAATCTGCCTGCAATGCAAGAGACCTGGGTTTAATCCCTGGGTCTGGAAGATCCCCTTGAGAAGGGAATGACAACCCACTCCAATATCCTTGGCTGAAAAACTCCATGGACAGAGGAGCCTGGGAGGCTACAGTTCATAGTGTTGCAGAGTCAGAAATGATGGGAGTGACTTTCACTTCATGTCGTGCTTGCTAGTGCTAAGTTGCTTCAGTCATGTCTGAATTTTTGTGATGCCACAGACTGTAGCCTGCCAGGCTCTGTTGTCCATGAGATTTTCCTGGCAAGAGTACTGTAGTGGGTTGCCATGCCCTTCTCCAGGATATCTTCCCTTCACTTCACTCCAACCTTAGCAATGTATAGAAAGAGATTTAATGCAGAAGCAGATGTGAGACTCCAGCTATCCTCTATGAAGTCAGACTTTCAGGAGATTTGCAAAAATGTAAAACAATTGCTACTCCTTTTTATATTTTGGTGAGATATTACTTTTTAAAATGATAATGATCCTTGGGCCTTAAAATATAACTCTGCATGATTATATAACCTCTCCCCACTCACCAGTGAGGGGTGGCACATACAAGGAGGAAAGGAGCAGGCTACCCTGACTGAACTGACTCCATCTTGAGGAAGAGGACTCTATTTTACACTTTCAGTGAACTCTGGACTGTGTAGCCATGGAGATGAAAAATTAACTGTCAGCTAGGCCTCCCAGGCTGATGAGAACCTGACCAGGGAGACCTCGTATCCAAGCTTCCCCTCAGCCATGAAAATGAAATATCCCTCACAAGATAAATTACCATTTGTGATCTTAGTTAATCAATTCTTGTTGTAGACAAGTTAAGCAATATGCTTAGGTGATTTTTGATTGTACCTTTGTGATGGCAACCAAATCATATTTTTTCTTTTAACGTTTCCTAGGCAACCTTAGGAGTTGGGATGTGGGTTTGTGTACACAGGATTTAGGCATAAATGCTAGCCACAAGTTTTGCTCGGGGTCCTTGACTAAAATGGAGGCCTTGGACCCGCCGGTGTAATAAATGCCTTCCACTGTTTACTTTGTCGCTTGGGGTGGGTTGTTTCCTGAAGCCTGGTTATAACACCCCACTGCTGGGCAAAGTAATAAAGTCACACTTTCTTTTTCCTCCATAAAAAAAAGGCAGTGTTTATTGCTTTAAAATGAAAATAATTAAGATTTAATTTATAATATTGTAAATATGATTTGTGGGATTTTAGTTCCCTGCCCTGAGATTATACGCTAGCCCTTGGCAGTAAGAGTATAGAATCCTAACAATTGCCCACAAGGGAATTCCTGCCAAGAGTATAAAATGATCTTGAAAGTAAGAGTTTGAGAACCACCTTCAACTTCAGATTGGCATGTATCAATTACATTGCCAATGACTGAACAACAAGGGCATTTGCCATCTGCCTCTGCAGAGACTGAATGCTGACCTTCCACACCTGCTCGGGGAGTTCAGGGTGGAGTGAGGCACTCTGCTCAGGGAATCTGGTGGGGCAGGTCTTGAGATAAGTGGATGTTTTAGCAACAGAAACTCAATTCTTACATTTATTAAAACAAAGATATTACTTTTAAAATGATAATGATCCTTGGGCCTTAAAATATAACTCTGCATGATTATACAACCTCTCCCCACTCACCAGTGAGGGGTGGCACATACAAGGAGGAAAGGAGCAGGCTACCCTGACTGAACTGACTCCATCTTGAGGAAGAGGACTCTATTTTACACTTTCAGTGAACTCTGGACTGTGTAGCCATGGAGATGAAAAATTAACTGTCAGCTAGGCCTCCCAGGCTGATGAGAACCTGACCAGGGAGACCTCGTATCCAAGCTTCCCCTCAGCCATGAAAATGAAATATCCCTCACAAGATAAATTACCATTTGTGATCTTAGTTAATCAATTCTTGTTGTAGACAAGTTAAGCAATATGCTTAGGTGATTTTTGATTGTACCTTTGTGATGGCAACCAAATCATATTTTTTCTTTTAACGTTTCCTAGGCAACCTTAGGAGTTGGGATGTGGGTTTGTGTACACAGGATTTAGGCATAAATGCTAGCCACAAGTTTTGCTCGGGGTCCTTGACTAAAATGGAGGCCTTGGACCCGCCGGTGTAATAAATGCCTTCCACTGTTTACTTTGTCGCTTGGGGTGGGTTGTTTCCTGAAGCCTGGTTATAACACCCCACTGCTGGGCAAAGTAATAAAGTCACACTTTCTTTTTCCTCCATAAAAAAAAGGCAGTGTTTATTGCTTTAAAATGAAAATAATTAAGATTTAATTTATAATATTGTAAATATGATTTGTGGGATTTTAGTTCCCTGCCCTGAGATTATACGCTAGCCCTTGGCAGTAAGAGTATAGAATCCTAACAATTGCCCACAAGGGAATTCCTGCCAAGAGTATAAAATGATCTTGAAAGTAAGAGTTTGAGAACCACCTTCAACTTCAGATTGGCATGTATCAATTACATTGCCAATGACTGAACAACAAGGGCATTTGCCATCTGCCTCTGCAGAGACTGAATGCTGACCTTCCACACCTGCTCGGGGAGTTCAGGGTGGAGTGAGGCACTCTGCTCAGGGAATCTGGTGGGGCAGGTCTTGAGATAAGTGGATGTTTTTAGCAACAGATTTTATTATCTCAATTCTTACATCTCCTCATATTTAGAAAAGCACTAAATCCCTTCGTGGTGACATCAGGTCCTCGTGACTAACCAAAAATCCTTTTCAAAATGACTGTTTATTGGTACTGTTGACTAAAAAAGATTAACAATTTGAGAGTTGTGGGTTAAGTTTTATTTGGAGCACAATTAGGATTGCTGCCCAGGAGTCAGCATCTCAGATAGCTCTGAGAGACTGCTCCAAAGAGGCAGCAGGAGGAAGATCAATATATAAGGTTTTGAGGAAGGGGGAGCTTACTACCAATAACAAAAGATTTTTTGCTATTCCACCCTGAACTGCCTCGGTGGGTGTTGAAGGTCAGCAGCTGTCACAGCACGGGGGTCAATCTCCAGAGGCATATGGCAAATGCCCTTGTTGTTCAGTCATTGGCAACGTAATTGGTAAATGCCAATTTAACACTATTGAACTCCTCCTTCCTCAAAACCTTATATATTGATTTTCCTCCCGCTGTTTCTCTGGGAGTAGTCTCTTAGAGTTATCTGAGGTGCTGTCTCCTGGGCTCCTAATTATGTCCCAAATAAAACTTAACCCACAACTTTCAAGTTGTTTATCTTTTTTTAGTCGACACACTTAGTCCTCATAGCACCTCTATGAGATCATCAGACCCACATCAACAGTGAATAAACTGAGGCTGAGAGAAGGGAAGAGTGCTGCCTCTTGTTTCACTGCCATTAAGTGACAAGGGCAAAATTTAAGCTTCCTGCTCAAAGTAGATCCCTCAAGGTTCAATGAAACCTACCCCGCCTGTAGGCAGATGGAGTACGGGATCCCCAGTGAAAGAAAACCAAGCATGGCTTTCTATACATAAAAAATACATAAAATACATATTATGTACAATACATAAAAGTCATTTTTGGCCTAAGCCACTTGCCTTACCTAAGCCTGGCCACAACTCTTGCCCTTGAACAGATGTCAGTAATAATGATTCTTTAAAAGGAGAACAAAAGAACTGTTAGCAGGCAAAAAAAAAATAGGAGCCCCAGCATCTCAGATAGGGTGGAGTGAGGCACTCTGAGGGAATCTGGTGGGGCAGGTCTTGAGATAAGTGGATGTTTTTAGCAACAGATTTTATTATCTCAATTCTTACATCTCCTCATATTTAGAAAAGCACTAAATCCCTTCGTGGTGACATCAGGTCCTCGTGACTAACCAAAAATCCTTTTCAAAATGACTCTTTATTGGTACTGTTGACTAAAAAAGATTAACAATTTGAGAGTTGTGGGTTAAGTTTTATTTGGAGCACAATTAGGATTGCTGCCCAGGAGTCAGCATCTCAGATAGCTCTGAGAGACTGCTCCAAAGAGGCAGCAGGAGGAAGATCAATATATAAGGTTTTGAGGAAGGGGGAGCTTACTACCAATAACAAAAGATTTTTTGCTATTCCACCCTGAACTGCCTCGGTGGGTGTTGAAGGTCAGCAGCTGTCACAGCACGGGGGTCAATCTCCAGAGGCATATGGCAAATGCCCTTGTTGTTCAGTCATTGGCAACGTAATTGGTAAATGCCAATTTAACACTATTGAACTCCTCCTTCCTCAAAACCTTATATATTGATTTTCCTCCCGCTGTTTCTCTGGGAGTAGTCTCTTAGAGTTATCTGAGGTGCTGTCTCCTGGGCTCCTAATTATGTCCCAAATAAAACTTAACCCACAACTTTCAAGTTGTTTATCTTTTTTTAGTCGACACACTTAGTCCTCATAGCACCTCTATGAGATCATCAGACCCACATCAACAGTGAATAAACTGAGGCTGAGAGAAGGGAAGAGTGCTGCCTCTTGTTTCACTGCCATTAAGTGACAAGGGCAAAATTTAAGCTTCCTGCTCAAAGTAGATCCCTCAAGGTTCAATGAAACCTACCCCGCCTGTAGGCAGATGGAGTACGGGATCCCCAGTGAAAGAAAACCAAGCGTGGCTTTCTATACATAAAAAATACATAAAATACATATTATGTACAATACATAAAAGTCATTTTTGGCCTAAGCCACTTGCCTTACCTAAGCCTGGCCACAACTCTTGCCCTTGAACAGATGTCAGTAATAATGATCTTAAGAGAACAAAAGAACTGTTAGCAGGCACAAGAAGTAAAAATAGGGAAGATAATCAGTAGTAAAGACTCTCCCCATCATGGATCACTGCCTTGTCATGGCGACAGGGCTTGCAAAACTCAATGAAGCTATGAACCAAGCTGTACAGGGTCACCCAAGATGGACAGGTCATAGTGGAGCATTTTGACAAAATGTGATCTAAAATCTGGAAGACCCAGCAATGGCCACAGAACTGGAAATGACCATTCCTCATCCCAGTCCCCAAAAAGGGTAGTGCTAAGGAAATGTTCAAACCATCGGGCAGTTGCATTCATCTCCTGTGCTAGGAACGTCATACTTAAAATCTTGTATGTTAGGCTTGCATTATGCCAACCAAGAACTTCCAGATATCCAAGCCAGATTTAGAATAGACAGAGGAGACAGAGAGCAAATTGCCAACATTCACTGAATCAGAGAAAGCAAGGGAATTCCAGAAAAACATCTACCTCCTGGACTATGCTACAGTCTTTGACTATGGATCATAACAAATTATGATGGGAATACCAGACAATCTGACCTTCCCCTGAGAAACCTGTATACGAGTCAATAAGCCACAGTTAGAACCCTGTACGGAACAACTGACAGGTTCAAGATTGAGAAAGGAGTACAACAGGGCTGTCTGCTGTCACCCTGTTTGTTTATCCTACATGCTGAGCATATCATGAGAAATGCCAGGCTGAGTTACAAGCTGTTATCTAGACAGGTGTGTCGACTATATAAAGATGCACAACTTGAGAGTTGTGGGTAAAGTTTTATTTGGGGCACATTTAGGACTGCAGCCCGGGAGACAGCATCTCAGAGAGCTCTGAGAGACTTCTTCAGAGGCAGCAGGAGAAAAATCAATATATAAAGTTTTGATGGAGGAGCTCAATATCAATATACAGTCATTTTACAAAGGGTTTTTGACTAGGCATCAGGATCTGATGTCACCATGAAGGGATTTAGTGCTTTTCTAGGTATGAGGAGATGCAAGGGTTGAAATAATAAATCTGATTCTAAAAGCATCCACCTATTTAAAGACCTGCTCCACCAGATTCCCTAGAGTACAGAGTGCCTCACTCCACCTTGAACTGCCTCAGGAGGTGTTGAAGGTCAGCAGCTGTCACAGCATGGGGGTCAATCTCCACAGAGACAGATGGCAAATGCCCTTGTTCAGTCATTGGCAATGTAATTGGTAAATGCCAATTTGTAGTTGACAGGTGGGAGAAACATGAACAACCTCAGATATGTGGATGATACCACTCTAATGGCAGAAAGCAAAAAGGAACTACAGAACCCCTCAATGAGGGTGAAGGAGGAGATTAAAAAAAAAGGCTTAAAATTAAATATTAAATAAATTTTAAAAAAAGGGCTACGATCATGGCATCTGGCCCCATTACTCCATGCCAAAAAAAAATGAAGGGAAAAAGTGGAAACAGTGACCCCGGAAGCTATGGCAAACTTACACAGTGTTGCCTGGGCCTCTAAAATCACTGTATGGTGTGAGCTGAACCGAAATTCCAAAATTCACTGAATCAGAGAAAGCAAGGGAATTCCAGAAAAACATCTACCTCCTGGACTATGCTACAGTCTTTGACTATGGATCATAACAAATTATGATGGGAATACCAGACAATCTGACCTTCCCCTGAGAAACCTGTATACGAGTCAATAAGCCACAGTTAGAACCCTGTACGGAACAACTGACAGGTTCAAGATTGAGAAAGGAGTACAACAGGGCTGTCTGCTGTCACCCTGTTTGTTTATCCTACATGCTGAGCATATCATGAGAAATGCCAGGCTGAGTTACAAGCTGTTATCTAGACAGGTGTGTCGACTATATAAAGATGCACAACTTGAGAGTTGTGGGTAAAGTTTTATTTGGGGCACATTTAGGACTGCAGCCCGGGAGACAGCATCTCAGAGAGCTCTGAGAGACTTCTTCAGAGGCAGCAGGAGAAAAATCAATATATAAAGTTTTGATGGAGGAGCTCAATATCAATATACAGTCATTTTACAAAGGGTTTTTGACTAGGCATCAGGATCTGATGTCACCATGAAGGGATTTAGTGCTTTTCTAGGTATGAGGAGATGCAAGGGTTGAAATAATAAATCTGATTCTAAAAGCATCCACCTATTTAAAGACCTGCTCCACCAGATTCCCTAGAGTACAGAGTGCCTCACTCCACCTTGAACTGCCTCAGGAGGTGTTGAAGGTCAGCAGCTGTCACAGCATGGGGGTCAATCTCCACAGAGACAGATGGCAAATGCCCTTGTTCAGTCATTGGCAATGTAATTGGTAAATGCCAATTTGTAGTTGACAGGTGGGAGAAACATGAACAACCTCAGATATGTGGATGATACCACTCTAATGGCAGAAAGCAAAAAGGAACTACAGAACCCCTCAATGAGGGTGAAGGAGGAGATTAAAAAAAAAGGCTTAAAATTAAATATTAAATAAATTTTAAAAAAAGGGCTACGATCATGGCATCTGGCCCCATTACTCCATGCCAAACTGAAGGGGAAAAAGTGGAAACAGTGACAGAGTTCCTCTTCCTGGGCTCTAAAATCACTGTGGATGGTGACTGCAGTCATGAAATCCGAAGATGGCTGCTTCTTGGCAGGAAAGCTATGGCAAACTTACACAGTGTGTTGACAAACCCAGACAGTGAGTTGAAAAGCAGACATTATTCCTCTGATGGTCTGTATAGTCAAGGCTATGGTCTTCCCAGTGGTCATGTATGGTTGTGAGAACTGAACCGTAAAGAAAGCAGACTGCCAAATAGACACCTTCGAACTGTGGTGTTGGAGAAGACTCCTGTTAATTCCTTGGACAGCAAGGAGATCAAACCAGTCAACCACAGGAAATCAATTTTGAATACTCATTAGAAGGACTGATGCTGAAACTCCAGTGTTTTGGTCACCTGATTCAAGTAGCTGACTCATTGGAAAAGTCCCTGATGGTGGGAAAGATTGAGGGCAGCAGGAGAAGAGGACATCAGAGAATGAGATGGCTGGATGGTAACACTGACGGACTGGACACGAACTTAGGCAAACTTCGGGAGATGGTGAAGGACAGGGAGGCCTGGTGTGTTGCAGTCGCTTGGGTCACAAAGAATTGGACACAACTGGGCCACTGAGCAAAAAGTGATATCAGTTCTGTTTCAATGATAAAGATTAGTCTGAAGTGCTCAACTACTAGATTAGTTGGGACCTAAGTGATGAGTTATCTAGACCTGTATTTCACATGATGTACTCTGCTACTGCTTAATCACCTCAGTCGTGTGCAACTGTGTTGACCCCACAGACTGCAACCTGCCAGGCTCTTCCATCCATGGAATTCTCCAGGCAAGAATACTGGAGTGGATGCCTTCCTCCAGGGGGATCATTCCAACCCAGGGATGGAACCTGGGTCTCCTGCATTGTAGGAAGATTCCTCACCACTGAGCTATCAGGGAAGCTCTCTATCTCTTTCTATATGACCCCAAATACTTGAGACCCCATGGACTGTAGCTTACCAGGCTCTCTGTCCATGGAATTTTCCAGGCAAGAATACTGGAGTGGGTTTCCATTTCCTTCTCTAGATGTACTCTGAATATAAGTTAAATAAGCACGGTGACAATACACAGCTTTGACATCACTTTGTTGACAAAGGTCCATATCATCAAAGCTATGGTTTTTCTGATAGTCATGTACAGATGTGACAACTGGACCACAGAGCAGGCTGAGTGCTGAAGCACTGATGCTTTTGAACTGTGGTGCTGGAGAGGACTCTTGAGAGTCATTTGGACAGCAAGGAGATCAAACCAGTCAATCTTAAAGGACATCAACACTGAATACTCATTTGAAGGACTGATGCGAAGCTCCAATATTTTGTTCACCTGATGTAAAGAGCTGACTCATTGAAAAAGGACTTGATACTGGGAAAGATTGAGGATAAAAGGAGGGGGTGACAGCGGATGAGACAGTTGGATGGCATCACCAACTCAATGAACATGAGTTTGAGTAAACCCTGGGAGATAGTTAAGGACAGGGAAGACTGGAGTGCAGCAGTTAATTGGGCTGCAAAGAGTCGGACAAGAGTTGGCGACTCAACAACAAGGGACGATACAGACCTTTTCTGACCCTCATGACTTCAGCTAAAGCTTGGACTCTGATCGCCCAAAACTCCTTTATGCTAAACCTTCCTCAATTTTTTTATTTGGGGAGACACTAGTTTTGGAAAGATCCCCGTGGATCTCCTCACTTGCTGCAAGTAATGAATCCTTCCTTACCCCACTTTTTGGCTTGACACCACCCAAAGGCAAACCCGGTTTTTCAGGTAACTCTCGGCAAGAGCGCATTTAGGAGTCTGTCTCTTTAAGCCGCGTATCCTCATTTATAAAGTGTGGGACACAATGTTTCTAGTTTCTGGGACTACCGGTGAGATTCTGCATCAGCGACAACCTGATGAATGAGAAATGTATCCCATTCTACAGAAAAGGCTGAGGCTCATGATCCAGTGGTTTCCAGCTTTAAAGCTCACCCACCCCATGCCCGCCTGGACCGTCCCTCCTCAGCTCGCGGCCTGACTGGACGCTCCCCGCCCTCAGCCACGCCTCCCGCTCCCGCTCCGAGCCCGCCAGTATGGCGCCACCCACATCCAGCCTGGACTCCAGCTCCGCGAACGACCACTTCTGGATGCACAGGAGCCGCCGGCTCCTCCCGCTTGCCTCACTTCCGGCGCCCAGGCCGGAAACCTCCCTTCCGGTTCTTAACATCGCGCTCCGGAAGTGAGTCACTGTACCAGCACCTAGGATGGCCGCCACCCGGTCAGCCACTGTGGATGGTAACTGAGAAGCCGGAGCGAACCCGGAAGTTGCCCGTCTAGGCAATGGGCGCTTAGGGGGCGCGGCTTCCGGTGGCCCGCGCCTGAGAGTCCGGGCGCTGGGTCTAGCGGAGGTTGCGGGTGACAGGCGTTCCTCATAGGTCGGCGGCTGCTGGTGCCCTGGCAAGCCAGTGGTCTCCAGATCGCGGCCCAACAAGGTTCCACGGCCTCACCGTGGGATGGATGAGGGGAAAATGGACGAGAATGAATGGCGGTACCACGGGGAAGGCAACAAGAGCCTAGTGGTGGCCCACGCGCAGGTGAGCGGTGGACTGTCGGCGCGATTCATGGCCCGCACCCTACTCCCGGTGGGTTACTCGTCCCCCAGAGCCGTCTCTGCTCCGGTCGGTTCTGCATCCCCTCAGCATCCACTACCCCCAGATCGGTTCCTCAATTTTTTATTGGGGCACTAGTTTTGGAAAGATCCCGTGGATCTCCTCACTTGCTGCAAGTAATGAATCCTTCCTTACCCCACTTTTTGGCTTGACACCACCCAAAGGCAAACCCGGTTTTTCAGGTAACTCTCGGCAAGAGCGCATTTAGGAGTCTGTCTCTTTAAGCCGCGTATCCTCATTTATAAAGTGTGGGACACAATGTTTCTAGTTTCTGGGACTACCGGTGAGATTCTGCATCAGCGACAACCTGATGAATGAGAAATGTATCCCATTCTACAGAAAAGGCTGAGGCTCATGATCCAGTGGTTTCCAGCTTTAAAGCTCACCCACCCCATGCCCGCCTGGACCGTCCCTCCTCAGCTCGCGGCCTGACTGGACGCTCCCCGCCCTCAGCCACGCCTCCCGCTCCCGCTCCGAGCCCGCCAGTATGGCGCCACCCACATCCAGCCTGGACTCCAGCTCCGCGAACGACCACTTCTGGATGCACAGGAGCCGCCGGCTCCTCCCGCTTGCCTCACTTCCGGCGCCCAGGCCGGAAACCTCCCTTCCGGTTCTTAACATCGCGCTCCGGAAGTGAGTCACTGTACCAGCACCTAGGATGGCCGCCACCCGGTCAGCCACTGTGGATGGTAACTGAGAAGCCGGAGCGAACCCGGAAGTTGCCCGTCTAGGCAATGGGCGCTTAGGGGGCGCGGCTTCCGGTGGCCCGCGCCTGAGAGTCCGGGCGCTGGGTCTAGCGGAGGTTGCGGGTGACAGGCGTTCCTCATAGGTCGGCGGCTGCTGGTGCCCTGGCAAGCCAGTGGTCTCCAGATCGCGGCCCAACAAGGTTCCACGGCCTCACCGTGGGATGGATGAGGGGAAAATGGACGAGAATGAATGGCGGTACCACGGGGAAGGCAACAAGAGCCTAGTGGTGGCCCACGCGCAGGTGAGCGGTGGACTGTCGGCGCGATTCATGGCCCGCACCCTACTCCCGGTGGGTTACTCGTCCCCCAGAGCCGTCTCTGCTCCGGTCGGTTCTGCATCCCCTCAGCATCCACTACCCCCAGATCGGTTCCTCAGCAGCTCTTCTCCCGATCGGTTGCGCGTTTCCCGTGTCGCTGCCCCTCAGATAAGTTTCACCTCTCCCAGCATCACCACACTGTCGGATCGGTTCTGCCTCGCCTGTGTACGCCTTCCCCCAGATCAGTTCCGCGTCTCCCCAGCGCTACCTTCCTCCGCCTAGGTTGGTGCCGTGTCTCCGCAGCGCTCACCTCCCTCCAGGTCTGTTCCCTGTTCCTCCAGTGTTACCTCCTTCCCCTGGGTACGTTCCGTGCCCCTCCCCCCCCAACGCCCCGCACCCTGACTTCACACGGGGCCACCTACGACTGCCCAGCTGCCATGATGCCACTCAGAGTAGCCTTAGGCAAGACAGAGGTTAGGGGCAAGCTCAGGAGGAAGAAGCAAAGTGCTTGGGACTTGAACTCCCCAGCATCAAGGGAGTTCAGCCTCAGAAATGTAGGGAACTGTCCTTCTACTGCTGTTGTTTATATTAGTGGAGCATTGTGTACAGATTCTTTTTCAGAATCTTTTAAAATTTAAAGAATTTCTCTTTCTTTATTCATTAAGAATGAGTGTTTCAGAGAGTTCAGGAAGGACTCTCAGTGAGTTGAATTCAGGAGGAGAAACTTGTGGGTTTGTGTAAAGACCCAGATCTCTGACACCTTGCTGATACAGTCAGGCCAGAATGTAATGGGCTGGAGGAGGAGCCCATAGGTGTCATTGAGGGCTTAAGTGTGTGGGAGTTTCGTTTACACAGAACCAGGGAGAATCCCAGTTCTACCGCTGCTTGGCTCAGGCTCAGTTTCTGCATTTGCATAGTGGAACTGGTAACAGAATCCCTTTGCGAAATTGCAAGAAAGATGAGGAGCTGGACAAGTTATGCAAGTGGTAGCTATCATTCCCCCATGGACTCAGTGGTTAAGAGCTCTGACCCACCCCAACAACTCCTTCACGAGTTCCTACAGGTGCAGGAACTGATTCCCTGCTCTGTTGTTCCTGAGCTGGGTGCACTGGGACAGTTGTAGGGTAAGCTGCAGTCACCCAGGTGGCCCTGTGTTCTGCTTTTGCATTTTGTTACTGATTAGCACTCTTGGGAAACTGAAGAACTGAGACTGCAGGCTTTGCTCAAGAACTTTAGATAAATTAATAATTGACAAGACGACCTGAAGCCGTTTGACTCTGCTTGGCCTCACTGAGTTTCATGGTTGGACAGAGCGCTGGATATTCCAGCATGAGTCCCTTTTGTGGTTGGATTATTGTGGGGACCCCCTGCATCCTTTCATATTTCAAATACTTATATTCCAATTCTTCAATAGGATTGCATGGTAGAAGCTTCATTTAATTAAGACTTCTTTTAGCTAATGAACTGAGTTTCAAAAATAGCATCAGGGCTTCCCTGGTGGTCCAGTGGGTAAGGACACCACCTAACAGCGCAAGGGGCGCTGGTTCGATCCCTGGCCTGGGAAGATCCCATGTGCCGTGAAACAGCTGGACCGGTGTGTCCAACTATTGAGCCAGAACTCTGGAGCGCATGTGCCCAGGGCTGGTGCTCTGCGACGAGAGAGGTCACTGCAATGGGAGGCCCAAACAGGCCAAAGAACAAAGATAAGTAAATGAAAGACCAATAGAAGTGGCTGAAAAAAAAAAAAAAAAGCATCAGATGAAGGAGCAAGTTCCAGACTCAGAGTGAAAGGACACCAGGCCTTGAGCTCTCAGATGCCTTCTCTATTGTCCCTGACAAGTATGTGTCCACTCTATAGGGCAGCTAGCTGACCCTTCCCTTGTTTCACAGCTCCAGCAGCTAGGGTCATGTTTATTTTTCCTTTTTCTTTTAAACTGAGTTCAGTCTCTAGCTTCATTTTGTATAGGGCTATGCTAGTTCTGAATTTGCATAGTGGAACTGGTAACAGAATCCCTTTGCGAAATTGCAAGAAAGATGAGGAGCTGGACAAGTTATGCAAGTGGTAGCTATCATTCCCCCATGGACTCAGTGGTTAAGAGCTCTGACCCACCCCAACAACTCCTTCACGAGTTCCTACAGGTGCAGGAACTGATTCCCTGCTCTGTTGTTCCTGAGCTGGGTGCACTGGGACAGTTGTAGGGTAAGCTGCAGTCACCCAGGTGGCCCTGTGTTCTGCTTTTGCATTTTGTTACTGATTAGCACTCTTGGGAAACTGAAGAACTGAGACTGCAGGCTTTGCTCAAGAACTTTAGATAAATTAATAATTGACAAGACGACCTGAAGCCGTTTGACTCTGCTTGGCCTCACTGAGTTTCATGGTTGGACAGAGCGCTGGATATTCCAGCATGAGTCCCTTTTGTGGTTGGATTATTGTGGGGACCCCCTGCATCCTTTCATATTTCAAATACTTATATTCCAATTCTTCAATAGGATTGCATGGTAGAAGCTTCATTTAATTAAGACTTCTTTTAGCTAATGAACTGAGTTTCAAAAATAGCATCAGGGCTTCCCTGGTGGTCCAGTGGGTAAGGACACCACCTAACAGCGCAAGGGGCGCTGGTTCGATCCCTGGCCTGGGAAGATCCCATGTGCCGTGAAACAGCTGGACCGGTGTGTCCAACTATTGAGCCAGAACTCTGGAGCGCATGTGCCCAGGGCTGGTGCTCTGCGACGAGAGAGGTCACTGCAATGGGAGGCCCAAACAGGCCAAAGAACAAAGATAAGTAAATGAAAGACCAATAGAAGTGGCTGAAAAAAAAAAAAAAAAGCATCAGATGAAGGAGCAAGTTCCAGACTCAGAGTGAAAGGACACCAGGCCTTGAGCTCTCAGATGCCTTCTCTATTGTCCCTGACAAGTATGTGTCCACTCTATAGGGCAGCTAGCTGACCCTTCCCTTGTTTCACAGCTCCAGCAGCTAGGGTCATGTTTATTTTTCCTTTTTCTTTTAAACTGAGTCATCAGACTACTCTGTACCTGTTCTCTTCATTTTGTATTTTAAGTCTAAATCTGCTTTGCTATGCTCATTGCTGGTTGGTTGTTGTTATCATTTGAATTTGAAGATGTGATCACAGGTGGTCTTGTAAGAAAATGTTCCCACCAAGTGAAGGCACTGAGTAAATTATGCCCCTTTGTGTGTGGAGAAACCTTTGTGCTTTGCTCTGGCCTTGAGGACCAGGAAGGAAGAGAGATCCCTGGAAGGCAGCTTTCAGGATCCACCGTGCCCAAGAGAGGGTGTGTGTGTGTGTGTGTGTGTGTGTGTGTGACAGAAGAAAGTGGGTGAGTGAGAACAAGTATGTCTGCTCCTGTGGGTGAACTCTCCAGACCCACCTCTTTCATTCTGAAGTAGAATGTGACCCTCCCCAGCTTTCTTTTAAACTGGGAAATGGTTGCTTTCTGAGAGAGGGCTTCGTCTACTTTTGGAATTGAAAGGTCTATAAAAAGTGAGGAGTCCATCCCCTCTTCCTTCTAGTGTCAGTCCCTGACATACCTTCCTTAGCCAATCCTAAGGTCTGGCATCTGCACTGAAGGAATGTAGGGTGAGACACAGACAGACAATCTTCCAGGCTGGTGGGTTGGGAGGCTTCCAAGAGCTCAGGACTTGTAGAAGATGGGACCTGGATATGGAGGAGCTTCGTGCAAGCCCAGGGAGGGCTGTAGTGTGGGGGGTGGTGCTCAGGGTTAGGCAGTAAGAGACAGCAGTGTGAGACCTAAACGGCAGGCCTGTTCTTGACATGTTGCTGTCAGCTTTCCCATGGCCCAGTGCTCAGCATCCTTGGGTCTGGCCGTGCAATTTAACCTTTTCCCAGGCACTGACTCTTGGCCCTACATCAGCCCTCTGAGGGGCTCCTAGGCTGTGGCCAGCTTGATTCTGTACCCTAGTGCCTGGAGTCCGGGGCACTGACCCTGTAGGGTGTCTTGGGCAAGGGCACTTCCCCTGTGGGCACGTACTTTCCTTCCTGCAGCCTGAGGGTGCTGCCACTTGTTCTGGAGTGGGTGCATGCCAAGCTGTGGTCAGGAAGCCTGGGCAGCCTTCAAGTGTGCTGCTGCCAAGTTGGATTTCTCTCTGGGGGTACTGCTTTTACATCTGCAGTGGCCCTTCTTCATCTTGGCCTTGTTGGTTTTGGCTCAGCGGCTTGTCCTGTGAAGATCACTGTAAGCCTGGTTTGTCATTTGATCTCTGAAGCGCCTTCAGTGGGGGAAGTCACCTGGGGCAGGCCAGGCAGAAACTCCTCCCCAGACACTGAACTGCCCGCAGCTGCCCTCACCTCTGGGGTACAAGGCAAGCAGGGGCGCACTCCCTTTTCCTTTATCACACTAAACCTTTGTGATGGTTCTCCTTGACAGAAGTAACATGAAAGACACAGCAACTGAGATCTTTGACCGAAAGTTCATTCTGATCTTTCAGGTTTTATGTCCTTTCTAAGATTCTGATTGGGCTTTGGATCATTTCTGTAGTTGTGCTGATGCCCTGGGGTGTTTATGTGGGCCCCAAAGAGGTGGCGTTCAAGCAGTCAGGGGCTGTGTGTTTCTCTTCTCTTATGTTTAGGATTTTTGATTTGTAGATCATACTTCTCAGTGGAGATGTTGGAAGCAACTGAGAGTTGTTCTTTTCTTTTCTTAAGGCATATTCCCAAATCCTGGGCTTAATTTTCTCCTGAATCTAGTAGAAAGAGTCTTAATATTCTGTTTTATAGTATTTTGTTAACAAGTAACTTGTTCTGTATTTGAGGTTTTTAATGCTATTCATACATAATGCTATTCATAGAATTTTTTTTTAACATTTATTTATTTATTTATCTTTTTGGGGGGTGGGGTGGGGAGGGAGGGGGATGGGTGGGCCACTTCTATTGGTCTTTCATTTCTCTATTTTTCATCCATCTTTGTTCTTTGGCTCCTGTGGGCCTCCCATCGCGGTGGCGTCTGTTGTCAGAGTGCCGGCTCTGGGCGCATGCGCTCCAGAGCTCCGGCTGGGTAATTGGACACATCAGTCCAGCCGCTCCGCAGCACGTGGAATCTTCCCAGGCCAGGGATCGAACCGCGCCCCTTGCACTGCAAGGCGGTGTCCTTACCCACTGGACCACCAGGGGAAGCCCTATTCATAGATTTTTAATGCTATTTATAAAGCTGATGAGACTCCTTTTTGGTGACATCTCATTGGAGAGCTCTGCATATAGTCCTGTCATTATTCCTGGGATCACCTGCGGTTGAATGGTTAGAATTTAGTACTTCAAAACATATTCTCTTTGGTGGTTTGATTTTTAGACTCCTTTTGGTGACTATCCTAAGGTGTTCTTGAAGTCACTTCTTTTTCACCCGTGGGGAAGTCACCTGGGGCAGGCCAGGCAGAAACTCCTCCCCAGACACTGAACTGCCCGCAGCTGCCCTCACCTCTGGGGTACAAGGCAAGCAGGGGCGCACTCCCTTTTCCTTTATCACACTAAACCTTTGTGATGGTTCTCCTTGACAGAAGTAACATGAAAGACACAGCAACTGAGATCTTTGACCGAAAGTTCATTCTGATCTTTCAGGTTTTATGTCCTTTCTAAGATTCTGATTGGGCTTTGGATCATTTCTGTAGTTGTGCTGATGCCCTGGGGTGTTTATGTGGGCCCCAAAGAGGTGGCGTTCAAGCAGTCAGGGGCTGTGTGTTTCTCTTCTCTTATGTTTAGGATTTTTGATTTGTAGATCATACTTCTCAGTGGAGATGTTGGAAGCAACTGAGAGTTGTTCTTTTCTTTTCTTAAGGCATATTCCCAAATCCTGGGCTTAATTTTCTCCTGAATCTAGTAGAAAGAGTCTTAATATTCTGTTTTATAGTATTTTGTTAACAAGTAACTTGTTCTGTATTTGAGGTTTTTAATGCTATTCATACATAATGCTATTCATAGAATTTTTTTTTAACATTTATTTATTTATTTATCTTTTTGGGGGGTGGGGTGGGGAGGGAGGGGGATGGGTGGGCCACTTCTGTTGGTCTTTCATTTCTCTATTTTTCATCCGTCTTTGTTCTTTGGCTCCTGTGGGCCTCCCATCGCGGTGGCCTCTGTTGTCGCAGAGTGCCGGCTCTGGGCGCATGCGCTCCAGAGCTCCGGCTGGGTAATTGGACACATCAGTCCAGCCGCTCCGCAGCACGTGGAATCTTCCCAGGCCAGGGATCGAACCGCGCCCCTTGCACTGCAAGGCGGTGTCCTTACCCACTGGACCACCAGGGGAAGCCCTATTCATAGATTTTTAATGCTATTTATAAAGCTGATGAGACTCCTTTTTGGTGACATCTCATTGGAGAGCTCTGCATATAGTCCTGTCATTATTCCTGGGATCACCTGCGGTTGAATGGTTAGAATTTAGTACTTCAAAACATATTCTCTTTGGTGGTTTGTAGTCTTGGTCGTGGTGAGTGCTGAGCTCTACCTTTTTAGCATGTGGAGGTCTGCCAGTTTAGGCCTGGTATCCTAAGGTGTCATGGTCACTCCCCCCCACCTTGCTGACACCTTTTTCCTCTTCGGTCACAACTCAGTCACAACAACAGCTGCCCCTTCTACCAGGAAGGTAAGGAAGGTTTCTCTGTGTACTGCAGAAGGACCACAGCACTGGGTCACCCACCTCTTGGTTTGTTTGGACAATCTGCTCTGTGGCCATCATGTAGCCTTGAGGGCCTGAGACTGTAAAGCCTCCCCTCAGACTTGCATGCTTCCCTATTACACCCTCACTGAGCATTCTGTGCTCTTGTGGTTTGGCTTTACAAATCATTCTGCTTCTCTTCTGGCTGCTCCATCCTTTAAGGACCATCTGAGCACCTCTTCTGCTTCAGTCCCTGGCTGTCCTGCCTGTACATGTTACCTGGGCTTACACCTCCACTGTCCTTCTCCCACCTCTTAACTTGCATCTGTGTCTGCTTTAGTCCTGTGGCAACTGTGGATCCATACAGGTAGATGAAACTTGGGAAGGAAAGTGTCCTGCCTAGTCCGGGCATCTGCTGTCCCCACTTCCTGTTGGGCCTCCCTTCAGAGTCTTCAGCTCCTCTCGATGAAATGTCTCATCTCACCCTCCACCTGTTCTGTCTGAGGCTATCAGCCCCACACCTGGTCCCTCTTATCCCTCTGTGGGTTCTGGGGTGTGCTGGTTGTGTCAGTAGAGGAATGTGATCTGGCTTGATATTCTGTCACGGATATTCTCATGGAAGACCTGGGCTGTGGCTGGGTTGGATATCTGTGAGTGGTGGCCACACTAAGAAGCAGGGCTGAGCCATTTTGGGATGCCTGGGTCAGCACCCTGAGAGTCAATTCTTCTATTGTGTTTATATGTCTCCCTTTCCCTTAAAAGTTGCTTGATCTCTGCTTCTCTGGGGTTTTCTTGAGGCCCCATCCTGGGTAATATCCTCACTCTGGTGGAAGACTTGATTTGAACTTGTCTTCCAGCAGCGACGCTTCAGCAACTGATCACCTCATACCTTACTTTTGCTGAGAGATCCTGGAGTCTTAATTCCACTGACAGTTTTCTTCCCTTGGGCTTCACATGGGCAGGTGACCCTTTTAATATATTGTTTTTGTAGTTTTTTATTTTTATTTGATGCCAATCATTAGTTCCTCTCACTGACCCAGAAAATATAGAAAATAGAATATTAGAAGGAAGAATATATTAGAATATTAGAAAGACAAGATGGTCGGATGGTATCACTGAGTCAATGGACATGAGTTTGAGCAAGCTCCAGGAGATGGTGAAGGACAGGGAAGACTGGTGTGCCATAGTCCATGGGGTTGCTGGACACGACTGAGTGACTGAACTGAATTGAGAAGGAAGAAAGTTAAAAGTATCCAACATTTCCCTACTAGGAAAATAACTTTTGTTAACACTTGGTGCACTTCCTTCTGTTATGTGTTTTTATTGGATACTTAAGAATCCTATCTGTTTTTGTTTTCTGCTTTTTCTCTCAACTCCACAGCATGAATATGTAGATAATTCTTCACATATGTTTTTGAGGTTGCAGAGCCCTTGGGCAACCAGAGTTTCTGTGCTATCAGACATTCTTATGGTTGTGCTTTTACAGCTATTATGAGCCAGGCTTTGCTGATGTCTTGGTGTTTGGTTGACTTAGATGGGTTATCAGGGGGGATCAGAGGAGCATCTCCTAGGCACCCTGACTCTCAACATGACATTTTCACCCCACTGCCTGGGACTCTCACAGCTCTGAATGCTTTCTACTCTTTTTATATTTGTTTCAGCCCCACACCTGGTCCCTCTTATCCCTCTGTGGGTTCTGGGGTGTGCTGGTTGTGTCAGTAGAGGAATGTGATCTGGCTTGATATTCTGTCACGGATATTCTCATGGAAGACCTGGGCTGTGGCTGGGTTGGATATCTGTGAGTGGTGGCCACACTAAGAAGCAGGGCTGAGCCATTTTGGGATGCCTGGGTCAGCACCCTGAGAGTCAATTCTTCTATTGTGTTTATATGTCTCCCTTTCCCTTAAAAGTTGCTTGATCTCTGCTTCTCTGGGGTTTTCTTGAGGCCCCATCCTGGGTAATATCCTCACTCTGGTGGAAGACTTGATTTGAACTTGTCTTCCAGCAGCGACGCTTCAGCAACTGATCACCTCATACCTTACTTTTGCTGAGAGATCCTGGAGTCTTAATTCCACTGACAGTTTTCTTCCCTTGGGCTTCACATGGGCAGGTGACCCTTTTAATATATTGTTTTTGTAGTTTTTTATTTTTATTTGATGCCAATCATTAGTTCCTCTCACTGACCCAGAAAATATAGAAAATAGAATATTAGAAGGAAGAATATATTAGAATATTAGAAAGACAAGATGGTCGGATGGTATCACTGAGTCAATGGACATGAGTTTGAGCAAGCTCCAGGAGATGGTGAAGGACAGGGAAGACTGGTGTGCCATAGTCCATGGGGTTGCTGGACACGACTGAGTGACTGAACTGAATTGAGAAGGAAGAAAGTTAAAAGTATCCAACATTTCCCTACTAGGAAAATAACTTTTGTTAACACTTGGTGCACTTCCTTCTGTTATGTGTTTTTATTGGATACTTAAGAATCCTATCTGTTTTTGTTTTCTGCTTTTTCTCTCAACTCCACAGCATGAATATGTAGATAATTCTTCACATATGTTTTTGAGGTTGCAGAGCCCTTGGGCAACCAGAGTTTCTGTGCTATCAGACATTCTTATGGTTGTGCTTTTACAGCTATTATGAGCCAGGCTTTGCTGATGTCTTGGTGTTTGGTTGACTTAGATGGGTTATCAGGGGGGATCAGAGGAGCATCTCCTAGGCACCCTGACTCTCAACATGACATCTCCCCCTCCACCCCACTGCCTGGGACTCTCACAGCTCTGAATGCTTTCTACTCTTTTTATATTTGTTTATTTTTGATTGCATGGGTCTTTGTTGCTGTGCGTGGGCTTTGTCTAGACATAAGGAGTGCGGGTTACTCTTCATTGTAGAGCACTGGCTCTGGGGCCCTCAGGCTCAGTAGTTGGGGCTCATGGGTTCTAGAGCAAGTTCTAGAGCATAGGGTCAATAGTTGTGGTGCATGGCTTAGTTGCCCCATGGCATATGGGGTCTTCCGTGAGCAGGGATTGCACCTGTTTCCCTGCAATGGCAGTCAGATTCTTTTTTTTTAATATTTATTTATTTATTCATTTAGTGGTGGAGTGGGGAAGGAGGGGTGTGGGCGGGCCACTTCTATTGGTCTTTCATTTATCTATTTTCATCCGTCATTGTTCTTTGGCCCATGCGGGCCTCCCATCGCGGTGCCCTCTGTTGTCGCAGAGCATCGGCTCTGGGCATATTCGCTCCAGAACTCCGGCTGGGTAATTGGGCACATCAGTCTAGCCGCTCCGCAGTACGTGGGATCTTCCCAGGCCAGGGATCGAACCGGCGCCCCTTGCACTGCAAGGTGGTGTCCTTACCACTGGACCTCCAGGGAAGCCCGGCAGTCAGATTCTTAACCACTGTACCACCAGGAAGTCCATCTACTTCTTTTATAAGTGGAGTGTTGGACATTTTGAGACTCTTTAACGTGTGTATGATAGTCCATCTACTTCTTTTATAAGTGGAGTTCATTTTACTAGGAAAATAACTTTTGTTAACACTTGGTGCACTTCCTTCTGTTATGTGTTTTATTGTATACTTAATAATCCTATCTGTTTTTGTTTTCTGCTTTTTCTCTCAACTCCACAGCATGAATATGTAGATAATTCTTCACATATGTTTTTGAGGTTGCAGAGCCCTTGGGCAACCAGAGTTTCTGTGCTATCAGACATTCTTATGGTTGTGCTTTTACAGCTATTATGAGCCAGGCTTTGCTGATGTCTTGGTGTTTGGTTGACTTAGATGGGTTATCAGGGGGGATCAGAGGAGCATCTCCTAGGCACCCTGACTCTCAACATGACATCTCCCCCTCCACCCCACTGCCTGGGACTCTCACAGCTCTGAATGCTTTCTACTCTTTTTATATTTGTTTATTTTTGATTGCATGGGTCTTTGTTGCTGTGCGTGGGCTTTGTCTAGACATAAGGAGTGCGGGTTACTCTTCATTGTAGAGCACTGGCTCTGGGGCCCTCAGGCTCAGTAGTTGGGGCTCATGGGTTCTAGAGCAAGTTCTAGAGCATAGGGTCAATAGTTGTGGTGCATGGCTTAGTTGCCCCATGGCATATGGGGTCTTCCGTGAGCAGGGATTGCACCTGTTTCCCCTGCAATGGCAGTCAGATTCTTTTTTTTTTTTTAACATTTATTTATTTATTTATTTTGGGGGGGAGGTGGGGAAGGAGGGGGGTGTGGGCGGGCCACTTCTATCGGTCTTTCATTTATCTATTTCATCCATCTTTGTTCTTTGGCCCTTGTGGGCCTCCTGTCGCGGTGGCCTCTGTTGTCGTAGAGCACCGGCTCTGGGCATGTGCGCTCCAGAACTCCGGCTGGGTAATTGGGCACATCAGTCTAGCCGCTCCGCAGTACGTGGGATCTTCCCAGGCCAGGGATCGAACCGGCGCCCCTTGCACTGCAAGGTGGTGTCCTTACCACTGGACCTCCAGGGAAGCCCGGCAGTCAGATTCTTAACCACTGTACCACCAGGGAAGTCCATCTACTTCTTTTATAAGTGGAGTGTTGGACATTTTGAGACTCTTTAACGTGTGTATGTATTTATATGTGTCCTTTCTCTGTTCACTGACTTTTCCAGTCTTTTTGAAATCTTTGGTTTTCATCTAGTGTTCCAAGGTAAAAGAGAGCACACCAGGCCTTTCTATTTCTAAAGGAAAGAGGAGGTGTGGGCACAGCCTCAGATTCCCTGTCCTGCTTTGGAACTGAGACGGGCTGCCTCTGCCCTGGATGATGCAGAAACTCTTGTTAAGCCCCTCTTCTGAGTCTCATCCCTTTCTCTTAATGTTCTTAGTATTTATCCTAGACACTATGAAGGAGATGTTTTCAGCATCTGGTTTCAGATATTCTGTTTAAAAGGAAAGGAGTTGTTTCCCTCACGACTGGTTAAGACTTTGTGAGCTGGCAGGGTCCTGGTGCTTATCAGGCGAGGTATTGATTTGAGCTCCTTCATGGGAATCTCCTTGTGGGCATTTGCATCAGTCTTGCGACACACCATGGGTGACCCTTGGACTAATTCTGTCTTTGAGCCAACCATGGCTGGTAAGGTTGACGCCTGTCCTTTTCTTTTGTGTCCACTTGAAGGGTGTTGCATGGTCCCATGGCTGGCCTTGGGGCCTGTCACAGGGCCACCAGCCCAACCCACTCAGACCCTCACAGGGGAAGTTAGTGCTTGCTGTCCAGAACAGCAAGACTTGTGCTTGTGGAAACCAGTCTTTGAGGCTGACACTGTGGCTTCTTTTGGGTAGTTTTTTGTTTTGTTTTTCAGAGTTTTGTTGTTTACTGCCACACATCAACCCTATGGGTCAGTTTCTGGTGAGAGTTTTAAATGATAAACGTAGAGAGAAACATTATGTAGAGAGAAAGCAGTTTTCCTTGAAGCAGATGCAACGTGACACTCAGATTTCTCAGTGGGTCTTGAGAAACAATGGAGTCCAAGTGAGAAGTGAGTGTACTTTTAGGGACCTAAGTTTCTGGAAAATTGCCTAGGAATAGGGCTTCTGCATTATCAACTTTTGTTTTTCCTTGACTTATTTATTTATTTTAGGTTTTTTTATTAAAAAATTTTTTTTTGGCCACTTCTATTGGTCTTTCATTTATTTATTTTCATCCATCTTTGCTCTTGGCCTATGTGGGCCTCCCACTGCAGTGGCCTCTCTTGCCATTGAGCACCAGCTCTGGGCGCATGCGCTCCAGAGTGCTGGCTCGGTAGTTGGACACATTGGTCCAGCTACTCCGTGGCACGTGGGATCTTCCCAGGCCAGGCATCAAACCGGCGCTCCTTGCACTGCAAGGCAGTGTCTTTACCCACTGGACCACAAGGGAAGCCCCTTTTCCTTGAATTTTGATGGAATCCTTGGACAGTTGATTCCCATTATTGAATCCTGAGGTCTGCCTGGATTTGGGTGGCATTAGGTGCAGTTACACGCCCTCAACCTTGACTTCCCCCAAATCTGAGCTTGAAGCTCAGGAGATGATGGGTGTGTGGGGTTTTGAGATGAGTGCGTGTCATCTGCGTGGAATAGGAAGTGTGTTGGAGGCGGGGGAATGGATCTGGGCTCTATGGGCCTTGCTCACTCTCAGCTATGGGTTGGGTGCTAAACCTTACTTTCTGAGCCTCTTCTGCCACCAGCCCCTTCCGCCCCACCTAGTGCTCTAGACAGTGTGCGAGCTGCTGCCCCCCCCGGCCCACTCCACCGGGTGTTGCATGGTCCCATGGCTGGCCTTGGGGCCTGTCACAGGGCCACCAGCCCAACCCACTCAGACCCTCACAGGGGAAGTTAGTGCTTGCTGTCCAGAACAGCAAGACTTGTGCTTGTGGAAACCAGTCTTTGAGGCTGACACTGTGGCTTCTTTTGGGTAGTTTTTTGTTTTGTTTTTCAGAGTTTTGTTGTTTACTGCCACACATCAACCCTATGGGTCAGTTTCTGGTGAGAGTTTTAAATGATAAACGTAGAGAGAAACATTATGTAGAGAGAAAGCAGTTTTCCTTGAAGCAGATGCAACGTGACACTCAGATTTCTCAGTGGGTCTTGAGAAACAATGGAGTCCAAGTGAGAAGTGAGTGTACTTTTAGGGACCTAAGTTTCTGGAAAATTGCCTAGGAATAGGGCTTCTGCATTATCAACTTTTGTTTTTCCTTGACTTATTTATTTATTTTAGGTTTTTTTATTAAAAAATTTTTTTTTGGCCACTTCTATTGGTCTTTCATTTATTTATTTTCATCCATCTTTGCTCTTGGCCTATGTGGGCCTCCCACTGCAGTGGCCTCTCTTGCCATTGAGCACCAGCTCTGGGCGCATGCGCTCCAGAGTGCTGGCTCGGTAGTTGGACACATTGGTCCAGCTACTCCGTGGCACGTGGGATCTTCCCAGGCCAGGCATCAAACCGGCGCTCCTTGCACTGCAAGGCAGTGTCTTTACCCACTGGACCACAAGGGAAGCCCCTTTTCCTTGAATTTTGATGGAATCCTTGGACAGTTGATTCCCATTATTGAATCCTGAGGTCTGCCTGGATTTGGGTGGCATTAGGTGCAGTTACACGCCCTCAACCTTGACTTCCCCAAGTCTGAGCTTGAAGCTCAGGGAGATGATGGGTGTGTGGGGTTTTGAGATGAGTGCGTGTCATCTGCGTGGAATAGGAAGTGTGTTGGAGGCGGGCGGGGAATGGATCTGGGCTCTATGGGCCTTGCTCACTCTCAGCTATGGGTTGGGTGCTAAACCTTACTTTCTGAGCCTCTTCTGCCACCAGCCCCTTCCGCCCCACCTAGTGCTCTAGACAGTGTGCGAGCTGCTGCCCCACCCACTCTTCCTCCTGGTCACCACTTCACAGCCCAGGTTCCCAGCCCAGGCTTTGGCCTGGAGCTCTGTGTCTCCATGGGAATGGCTTCTGAAGTTTCCCAAATGAAATTCATCTCTCCCATTACCAAGGCTCCGCAACACATCCAAGTTATTTCCTTGAAGAATGGCTATTTTCAAAGGCTGTACTTGTTTAAAATGTTGCCTTTTGTCTTTGCATTTCTTAACATACCTTTTTTTTTTTTTACATGTTTGTGATGTCTGTTATGTTAGCATTGTAAAAAGTTGAAAAACCCAAATAAACAGAACTTGAAAAAGTTTAGTTCCCCAGTTGTTGCTACCTGGACACACGTTTACCTGTTCTGAAGCCTTTTCAGACAGTGCATACAAACCTGGCATGCACATACTTTATATTAAAAAAGTGATGAGATTGTGTGTGTATATATAGCTTGATTATGGCAAAGTACATCGACCTGTATTCTCATGACCAGCCCCTTCTAGAACCTTTCTCAGGGACTATCCTGTCTGCCAGAGATCTTAGTCTTGCCTGTTTTTACATAAATAGAACTACACCCATACATCATTTTCTAATACATACACACACATGTGTATTTCTGAAAGCCCATCCTGTGATCCTCTTCATTTATCAGTAGATGGCAGTTATACCTCTGTGTCTCAGTGTGGATCTTCCTTATTCTTTTGTATATGACTTCCTAATTTTCTGTGGTCTGGAGTACATCCCTCTGTATTTCACCATCTTACTATTGTTGGATGTTTAGGTTGTTCCAATTTTCTTTGGAATCATAAACAGTACTTTGACATGCAGTAGCTGAAATCTTCTGTGCATCTTTAATTATTTCCTTAAGATAAATTGCTGGGAGTGGGCTGGCTAGGTCAGAGGGCATAGGTTTTCCTGGTTGCCCTGTGTCGTCAGACATGTGGCCCAGTGTGGGCCCTCACTGCGCCTGGGCACTGCTGAGGATGGCTCCTTCTCCACAGCCACCTATCCTTTACTGAGCCGTATGGGTTGGGTGCTAAACCTTACTTTCTGAGCCTCTTCTGCCACCAGCCCCTTCCGCCCCACCTAGTGCTCTAGACAGTGTGCGAGCTGCTGCCCCACCCACTCTTCCTCCTGGTCACCACTTCACAGCCCAGGTTCCCAGCCCAGGCTTTGGCCTGGAGCTCTGTGTCTCCATGGGAATGGCTTCTGAAGTTTCCCAAATGAAATTCATCTCTCCCATCACAAAGGCTCCGCAACACATCCAAGTTATTTCCTTGAAGAATGGCTATTTTCAAAGGCTGTACTTGTTTAAAATGTTGCCTTTTGTCTTTGCATTTCTTAACATACCTTTTTTTTTTTTTACATGTTTGTGATGTCTGTTATGTTAGCATTGTAAAAAGTTGAAAAACCCAAATAAACAGAACTTGAAAAAGTTTAGTTCCCCAGTTGTTGCTACCTGGACACACGTTTACCTGTTCTGAAGCCTTTTCAGACAGTGCATACAAACCTGGCATGCACATACTTTATATTAAAAAAGTGATGAGATTGTGTGTGTATATATAGCTTGATTATGGCAAAGTACATCGACCTGTATTCTCATGACCAGCCCCTTCTAGAACCTTTCTCAGGGACTATCCTGTCTGCCAGAGATCTTAGTCTTGCCTGTTTTTACATAAATAGAACTACACCCATACATCATTTTCTAATACATACACACACATGTGTATTTCTGAAAGCCCATCCTGTGATCCTCTTCATTTATCAGTAGATGGCAGTTATACCTCTGTGTCTCAGTGTGGATCTTCCTTATTCTTTTGTATATGACTTCCTAATTTTCTGTGGTCTGGAGTACATCCCTCTGTATTTCACCATCTTACTATTGTTGGATGTTTAGGTTGTTCCAATTTTCTTTGGAATCATAAACAGTACTTTGACATGCAGTAGCTGAAATCTTCTGTGCATCTTTAATTATTTCCTTAAGATAAATTGCTGGGAGTGGGCTGGCTAGGTCAGAGGGCATAGGTTTTCCTGGTTGCCCTGTGTCGTCAGACATGTGGCCCAGTGTGGGCCCTCACTGCGTCTCTGGGCACTGCTGAGGATGGCTCCTTCTCCACAGCCACCTATCCTTATTCCCAGCCTTTGGGTGAGTACTAATCAGACTTTGTTTTATTTTCCAATAGCGGTGTGTGGTGCTTCGTTTTCTGAAGTTTCCTCCTAACAGGAAAAAGGTAAGATCAGTGGATTTGCCACCCCATCATTAAAATATTGTTTAAGAAAACTCTGATTTGTTTCTGATGCAAAAGTATTAATTCTGATTTTAGAAATTTGAGTATGATACAAGCATCCAATGCCAAAAGCAGTGTGTCCATTGTGCCTGCAGGATCCAGCGCTTTGACCTGCTGGGTTCTCTGTGGCTCATCATGGTTAGCCCCTGGGTATGGAGCCAGGAGCCTCCCTGACTAGTTCAGGGAGCTCTGCTTATGATTGGGAAACCCAAGGCCAGGCCTTGGCTTTGCCATGGCCATTACACCCCGCTGCCTCAGTTTCCCTATCTGTGGAAGCCTGTCTATGAAAATGAAGTCAGTAATGCTGTGATAGACAGTCAGTGTTAAAAGTCACACCTGGCAGCTCAGATGGCTCATTGGGTTTCTGTTTGCTGAGTCACAGCAAAGTACTGTGAGCATCCTTAGAAAACCACTGTGGTTCTGCTGCTTGCCTGCTGACCACTGAGTGTCAGTGTCTGTCTACCTTGAGGGGTGATGTTGCTGTGGTGTTTATCTAACAGAGGACCTCTCACAGAGGTCAATATGCCGTAGCCCGGTGGAAACCTTTCCTCTTTCATGATCAGTCGGAGGGCATGGTAAGAGCATAGACTCTTATCTTAAACGGAGTGAAAAGGCAGGAGCTGCAGGTCACGCCCACACAGCCAGGGCAGGGCTCTGGTTGCTGGGAGGTGAGTAGAAATTGGGCTCCAGATCAGGATGTAGGAGACATGAGTCACCACCTCACCTTGTTTGAATTTTGGAGAAACAGCCAGAAAAGGTGGTGAGGTGGATGGCTGATGGGTGCCAGTGCTGGCTGATTGTGCAAATGAAAGGCACACTTGGGGGTTGGCTTCATAGTGTGAGAAGAGGGGACCATGGTAGAAAGCTGGAGGCTGTCATCGCAGTGGGACTGCAGTGAGATATGGGGACAGTCTGGTTGGTGCAGAGAAAGACGGCCCAGGATGGGAGGCGCAGCTGCTGAAAAGTTGTGCAGGGAAGTTCTGTTTCTGTGGAATCCTGGTGGAAACTAGAAACATCTCAAAGGCTGTCTCTAGCCCTCTCCCCTCCCCTTTTCTCCACTCAGGGTCTACAGAACCTAGCCTCCGTGAAGGGTCAGAGTTCTCTGGATGCCTCTGTTTTCAGTTTTTCCTGTTAACGTTTATTGAGGCAGTGTCTTCCAAGGCAACAATTTTCTGTTTTTTTTTTTTTTTTTTACATAAATGGCTCTGTGTGATGCCAGCTGCATTATTTGTGGGGAATTGTGTCTGTTATTTCTGTCAATAAGAAGGCCTTTCTGTCAGAAGCCCTGCGGCCACAGCTCTACAGAGACACTGAATGTCTTCTGGAGCTTTTTGTCAGGCTCCATTCTAACGCAGTAGTGCTTTGGAATGCTGGCTGGGCTCTGCTTGTGTTGTGGTGCATGAGACGAAGACCTTTCAGAGCCTGGGCCGTGTGTGAAGCACCTCTCAGCCCGCTCTTGAAGAGGACAGCCCTCTCACTCCTGAGGGAGACCTGTGATCAACCCTTTGTCCTTCTTACCTGGGGCCAGAGGGATTTCCTTTCTCACCTGAATGTCCCAACTTATCAACTCTTTAGGAACCTCTGGGGAGAAAGTGTTTTATTATTTCTACATTTAGAGGCTGAAAGATAAACTCTAATTATCTAGTAGTTTGTGGGTGGGAAAGAATTTCAAAGCTGAATTCCTCAGAAGATGTGCACGGGCCACAGGTGGTATCCCCCTTTGTTCCTGGTGTGAGGGAGGCATAGTTCTCAAACTTATGGCTTTGGTGTCACAGAGGCCCTGAGTAGAATGCAGAGGTGGGCCTGGGGTCCTTGGGGGCAGAAACTCCATTGAGTGTGGTGATCTTCATGGTGAGGCTCACCTTCCTTCATGTCCAGGGCCACTTGTGGCTTTTTGTGGCCATGTGCCTGGCAGCCCTGTATGAGACAGGGGTTCATAGTGGTGTCACTGTTGGCTTTCTCTGAGGTCCTGGTCATGAGGTCTTCCTGTCCTTTTCTTTTACAGACCTCGGAAGAAATATTTCAGCACCTTCAGAACATAGTGGACTTTGGCAAAAACGTCATGAAAGAGTTTTTGGGTGAGAACTATGTTCATTGTGGGGTAAGTGATCTTTTTTAAATGTAGTCTAAATTTATGGGCACGTTCTGTATCAGAAACACCAACTTCTCAATTATAGTTTGGAAGCTTGTGCTTCCTTCCTGTTAGTCACAGAGTTTCCAAGTGCTTTTCTCGTTTTTGCACTGTGAGGTGGCAGAGAAGATCCTGTTATACCCATTTCCTAGCTGAGAAGCTGAGGTTCTGAGATACTTTGTCAGACCTGAACTTGCTGGGACCCCTTGGCCCCCCGACTCTACCCTCAGGGGAGTTATTCAGGTAGGTGAGAGTTCTAGTCCAGGCAGCAACACTGAGCTTTGATGGGCACCTTTGAGCCAGGTAGGGAGAAAAGGGAGTCCTCATACTGGGAGGTGTGGTCTGGTCTTGTGGGAGAGCCTAGCTGAAGTTCATGTCAGGTGATGGCCTTAACCTGCCTGCATGTGGTCTCTGTTGCTGGCTTTTCTCTGTCTCAGTTTTCAAAAGGAGTGTGGTTAAAGGCAAGGCCTGCTGTTTGGATGTTCATGGAGAGGGCAGCATCAGAAGCCTCAGTGGAGTGGCCTGTGTGACCCTGGCAACCCTGAGAGCAGATGGCCTTGGTCCCTGCTGCCTGAGACAGTCATTCTTACGCCTTGGCTTTGATCACTGCTGCTTCTCTGCTTTGGCTGACCTTACTGCTTGTCTTAAATCAGAGCCCTGAACAGATAAGCAGGTTTGTCATTTTGAACAGAGTACTCCTGCTGGTTTTGCAAGTCCTGTACCTTGTGTGCATCCTGTGAACAATGATACCAAGAGGGTTCAGTGAAAGTTTCTTTGCGGCTTAAGGACCTCCTGGCAAAGTAGAATGTTAATGGCTCTGGCAGCAGAACATCCTCCTTGACAGCTTAGGGTACAGTGTGGTGCTGCTGCTGGGGGTTCCTTAGGGCTGTGGTCTTATCTGAAGACTGGGGCTAAGGATTGTCTTCGAGACCAGTGTGGCCCAGAACTGTGAAGCTTGCCGTGGGGCTGTTGACCAGGACCTCAGCAGCTCCCTGTGTGGGCTCTCTGCAAGGCTCTGAGCATCCTTGGGACGTAGTCCTGACTCCCAGTGCACATCTGGGAGACGACCTGCCCGGGAGTTGTGTCTCATTTCCACAGCATCCTGGGGGCCTCACAGATCAACTCTGTGGGACTGCACAGAGGCAAAGGCCACTGGGGCCATCCTGCGGGCTGGCACCACCCCGAATTAGGTCCCCAGCTGTCCTGTTGAATTATGAAAGCCTGAAGTCCTCCTGCTGTGAGAGCCTGAGTAACTGTGCTGGGTGCCACCTAATCTTGGCCTGGACGGTGTCTGAGAGAATGCAGGTGTGCCAGCTATGCACTGTCCTTCTTGGGGCTAGAGCATGCTCGTCTGGCCAAGCGGGAGCATTTCTTCATCTCACTCAGGGCTCTAGACCTTTCTTCCGGGAAGGGCAGGCGGTGAAGAAGAGTGATGAGGGGCTTAGGGTTCAGCCAGTGGCACCCTGGCAGTGGGAATAGCATTAGGAGGTCCCTTCAGGGCCTAGGGTGTGCTCCAGCTCTAGGTTTGATTCTGTTTGTCCAGAATGGACAAGGCTCTAGGCCTATGAGGTGAATTCACAAGGTCACTGCTGCTGCTGCTCACTTCAGTCGTGTCCGACTGTGTGTGACCCCATGCACTGCAGCCTGCCAGGCTTCTCCATCCATGGAATTCTCCAGGCAAGAATACTGGCTTGGGTTGCCATGCCCTCCTCCAGGGGGATCTTCCAAACCCAAGGATGGAACCTGGGTCTCCTGCATTGCAGGCAGATTCCTCACCACTGAGCCAGCAGGGAAACCCCACACATACATAGACGTAGCTCTCCAGCCTTCTCCGTTCGTGGAGTTTTCCAGGCAAGAATACTGTTCCATCCTGTTGACATACTTGTTTCTCATGAGGACAATGCCAGAGTGAAGCAACCTGCTTTTCCTCCAGGTGGTTGTAGTAGCGAGAGGACCTCACTGTTGAAGGTGGACTGCAGAGCACATCTCTGGCCCAGTTAAGACCATATTCAGGCAAAATCAGCATTTGTAAGTGATACGGTTTTCTCCACCCAATGACATGAGCTCAGTTTGAGGGGAGCCCTGACTAGAGCGTTTCCCTTTTCTGTGTCCTGAGATGACAAACGTCTAACCTGGTGGTGAGAGAGCAACGCTCAGATAGTGACAGACACACCCCTCATACCATGCTGCCCCGACCCTGCCTGACTGGTGTGGGGACGAGTCTGGGCCTGTCTTCATGTGCGTTGGAGGTTCAGTGGGACAGGGCATGATGGAGAAGGTGTGGCATGTAAGTGGACAGGATCCCAGCCTCCTCTTTCTAGGCAAGTGTCAGCGTCCTCTTGGGATTTCTTTAGAAGTCAGGATTCTGCCACCCTGGACGCATAGGGAAGATGGTGAGCAACGTGGATTAAACAGAAACTCTTAGTTTGGGAGATTGCAAGGAAATAGCCAAGTAGAAAGGCATTGCTCCTTTGTTTCTTGCTCAAATGCACCATATAATGGCCATTCTGAGTCCTGTAGCTGATGGGGGCACAGGCTGTCTCACCCAGAGGTTATTATTATTTTTTTTTAATTGTTCGTTTCATTTGGCTGTACTGGGTCTTAGTTGCAGCACACAGGATCTTTTTTTTTTTCTTTTTGGCCATGTCTATTGGTCTTTCATTTATTTGTTTTCGTCCATCTTTGTTCTTTGGCCCATGTGGGCCTCCCATTGCAGTGGCCTCTCTTGTTGCAGAGCACTGGCTTTAGGCGCATGCATTCCAGAGCTCCGGCTCAGTAGTTGGACACACCGGTCCAGCCACTCCATGGCACGTGAGATCCTCCCAGGCCAGGGATCGAACTGGTGCCCTTGCACTGCAAGGCGGTGTCCTTACCCACTGGACCATCAGGGGAGCCCACACAGGATCTTTGACCTTCATTGTTCCAGGAGGGGTCTTTCATTGCACTTTGCAGCATCTTTTCAGTTGAGGCATGTGGAATGTAGTTCCCTGACTAGAGATTGAACCCAGGCTCTCTGCATTTGGGAGTGTGGAGTCTTAGCCACTGGACCATGAGCGAAATCCCTTGCCCAGTGATTAATATTTGATTAGACTCTGTTCCTCAGCTGCTTCTCAGATGGCAATGTGAGAAACCTCAGGTTGCCTGAGGAAACAGAAGATGAGGAACTTTTGCAGTCAGAGGCCCATCCACAGACACCATGAGAATGAGGATGGGATTGCTGTGAGAACAGAGGAGCTGCCTGAGGAGCACTCTGTGGAGACAGACTGTGGGCGACATGGGTATGCCGTTAGCCACTGCCGTTGTGGACACCACCTGCTCTGAGGAGGGCCTGTTCCTCTTAGTGCTCAGAAATGTGAGTGGGAAAGAATCTGCCAGCCAGTGCAGGAGACGCAGGAGGCTTGATCCTTGCGTTGGGAAGATCCCCTGGAGAAAGAAATGGCAACCCACTCCAGTATTCCACTCTTGCCTGGAAAACTCCACGGACGGGGGAGCCTGGCAGGTACAGTCCGTGGCGTCCTAAAGAGTTGGACATAACCTAGACGTGTCTTTAAGATAACAGAGCAGATTTTATTCCCCAAACTCACATACTGTGTGGGTTTTTCTTTTTTTTTCATGTGGTAAATTATACATAACATAAAGCTTACCCTTTTAACTATTTTAAAGTATGTGGTTCTGTGACATTAAGTTCGTTCACATTGTTGTGTAACCCACACTGAGTATTTCCTATTTGTTCTTACAGGAAGTTGTTCAGCTGCCTTTAGATTTTGTGAAACAGCTTTGTTTAAAGATACAGTGTGAAAGACCAGGTAAGGGTTTCTAACTTACATGTTTATGATATTCCACTTGAAAAGTGTTTGATGTTATGACTTATGTTACGTAGATACAGTTTTTAGCAGTTCTTTGCCAGGAACTTCATTATCAAGGGTAGAAATCCTAGGAGCTCGTGAATAAAATCCTGGGTATCAAATGTGCAGATCACTGCAGGGAATATATGAGCAAGAGTTAATTAATAAAAATGCGTTTGAGAGGCGAGAGGGAGCTGAAGAAGCTGGAGGAGAGTTAGGGAAGGCAAGGTGGACTCTCGGGGGATCTGGAGGAGTCCACAGAAAACCAGAGCAGACGTGAGCCCTGGAGGGTGGCTCAGGCCTTGGAGGGGGCAGTCCTGAGGACCTTCTTCTGGAAACTGACGCTGCACCACCTGCTTATCCTCTCGAGGTGAGCTGGGAGACTTGAACCCACACCTCACTGACTTTCCTACTGTCACCTTACATCGCTTCACTATCGGCACTCAGTGACTTCGTCACTACACATGCCTTTCCCTCCCCACTTCCCAGACCTTCCCCTTTTACCTCCTCTCCTTTCCCCACCGCCCATACCTTCCCATCACCACAGATGTGCTCCCTGTCAAACCAGTTACCACACATGCCCTCCCCCATCCCCCTTCCTCCCATACCTCCGCCATTACCTCACATACCGCCTGCTATCTCCTCATAGCTCTCCCCGTCTCCTCACATACTTTCACCCATCGTGTCACTACCTCCCACCATCTCCTCACATACCTGCCCTAGCGTCTCCCATACCGCCTCTGTTACCATCCATTCCTTCCCCATGACCTCACGTACCTTCCCACCGTCTCCCGTACCCTCCCCCATCACTTCATATGTTGCCCCCATCACCTCACACGCTCTCCCTCATCGACTCATGTGTTTTCCTTTCATACCTCAGGTACTTTCCCTACACTTGTGGCAGTAATGACAGTAACCATGTTAAAACTTTTCCTTTCACAGTCAGACTGTAAAGTCTATGTTGTTGAGGAATGAAGTGTCTCCTCCTAAATCACAATGTGTATAGTAAGCCACTATAAAATTTTTTTTCCATATTTTATTAGGAAACTGAAAGAAAACAGGACACTGTGCCCCGAAGACCCTGGTTTGGGGAGCAGTGAGGAGCAGGGCTTCATGGGCGGAAATGGCCAACGATGGCCAACGAAGGGGAAGGAGACAGCAGCCTTGTTCAAAGCCTGGACTGTGTCATGGCTCTGTTTCCTCATCTAGACAGACTGAGGCCTGCTGTGGTTCTGCCATTTAGTTACTGGTGCCATGTAGTACCATTAGTTTTATAATGGACAGTTACTATGTAACAGTGATGAGACTGTCCCCTTTGTAATAATGCTTCATACTCAGCCGTGTTATGTGGAAGGTAAATCAACTTCTCTTGGGATCTAGTGTCCCTGTCTTGTGTGAGCCCTGGAGGGTGGCTCAGGCCTTGGAGGGCAGTCCTGAGGACCTTCTTCTGGAAACTGACGCTGCACCACCTGCTTATCCTCTCGAGGTGAGCTGGGAGACTTGAACCCACACCTCACTGACTTTCCTACTGTCACCTTACATCGCTTCACTATCGGCACTCAGTGACTTCGTCACTACACATGCCTTTCCCTCCCCACTTCCCAGACCTTCCCCTTTTACCTCCTCTCCTTTCCCCACCGCCCATACCTTCCCATCACCACAGATGTGCTCCCTGTCAAACCAGTTACCACACATGCCCTCCCCCATCCCCCTTCCTCCCATACCTCCGCCATTACCTCACATACCGCCTGCTATCTCCTCATAGCTCTCCCCGTCTCCTCACATACTTTCACCCATCGTGTCACTACCTCCCACCATCTCCTCACATACCTGCCCTAGCGTCTCCCATACCGCCTCTGTTACCATCCATTCCTTCCCCATGACCTCACGTACCTTCCCACCGTCTCCCGTACCCTCCCCCATCACTTCATATGTTGCCCCCATCACCTCACACGCTCTCCCTCATCGACTCATGTGTTTTCCTTTCAGACCTCAGGTACTTTCCCTACACTTGTGGCAGTAATGACAGTAACCATGTTAAAACTTTTCCTTTCACAGTCAGACTGTAAAGTCTATGTTGTTGAGGAATGAAGTGTCTCCTCCTAAATCACAATGTGTATAGTAAGCCACTATAAAATTTTTTTTCCATATTTTATTAGGAAACTGAAAGAAAACAGGACACTGTGCCCCGAAGACCCTGGTTTGGGGAGCAGTGAGGAGCAGGGCTTCATGGGCGGAAATGGCCAACGATGGCCAACGAAGGGGAAGGAGACAGCAGCCTTGTTCAAAGCCTGGACTGTGTCATGGCTCTGTTTCCTCATCTAGACAGACTGAGGCCTGCTGTGGTTCTGCCATTTAGTTACTGGTGCCATGTAGTACCATTAGTTTTATAATGGACAGTTACTATGTAACAGTGATGAGACTGTCCCCTTTGTAATAATGCTTCATACTCAGCCGTGTTATGTGGAAGGTGGAAATTCAACTTCTCTTGGGATCTAGTGTCCCTGTCTTGTGTGACCGGCTATCTTATGGTATAGCTTTTAGCAGTCCGTGCTGAGAAAATATTAGTGCTAGAGTATTCAGAAGGAAGCTTTAAAAGGAAGGTAGTGGCTGTTGCCTCCTTCCTCTCTGAGCTTCTAGGTTAAGAGAGTCGCAGAACTGGGGAGCAGTTCCCAAGATCAGTCTCACTTTTGATGGCACCTGCGTATTTGAAGGTCCCAGGACCAAACTCAGGTCTGATAATTCGCTAGGGGGACCCACAGAACTCATTGTTACCCTCATGGTAACACAGGAGGTAACACAGGGCTTATCACGGATAAGGGACAGAGATTAAAACCATCTGGGAGAAGAGGGGTCAGGGTTTTCATTGGGGCTTGGGCAGGCAGACTCTGCTGGCCACTGGTGTGGCTGCACTCGGCCTCCTGCCCCTCTGGAGGTGGAACTGGTGGTACAGGGTCCAAAGTCCTGCCATGAATCACGGGGTTGTACCTGTGTGACTCCAGGTCCTCAGGTAACTCCTCGGGCAAGATAGAGGCTCGAGGCCTAGAGGTGGCCTCCCAAGTGCAGAGACTGAGGCCAGTTCGCCCCCCAATGGGAGTCCAGTTGCCTTGGAGTCACCCTGTCTCTCTCACTGCTCCTCAGTTATTTTCCTTGCTCTGTTTTCCAGAGTCTCGCTGTGACAAGGACCTGGACACCCTCAGTGGTTATGCTCTATGCCTTCCCAACTTAGCCAGACTTCAGACCTACCATTTTGCAGAACACCGTCCGATTCTGTGTGTGGAGATCAAGGTGAATTTTTGTCTAAGGGAAAATGGTGTTGGGGGAAAAGGAAAAATTGTATATCTATGCATCATCTGCCTGGAGTGCACTTTGCCCACACTGGACCCCAGGCCCCAGGCAACCGCCCAGGTCCCAGAGAGTATGCTTAATTCCTGCTCCTTCCATGTATGCCGCTTACACCTTGCTCTTCTGGTTCCTACCCCTGACAGACCTGAGGGACCTGACTTCCAGACCCCCAGATTTAGGCTCATTCTCAGGTGTCAAACGGAGTCAGCCAGGGACCAACCCTCACCAGTAGCCACCAGAGAGAAATAATGGGGTTCTGCTCTGCTCATTTTCCTTGGAAGGTGCACCTTGCCAGGCCCTTTCTTAACCTCCTTCCCAGCTACACTTCTTGGTGACACTGCATGCCATCCTCCAAGAGCTCGGGTTTTAGGGCCACCTTTTAGACTGGGTGGCATTCTGTTCTTTTGCTTCTCAGGAGCATGCTCCGGGGAGACCTTCAAGAGAGATGGAGGCCTGTGTGAATCTTAAGGCCCTCGTATGTTCTAGCCAGGAGTCCCAAGGTGGGGCCTACAAAGGATATTGCCTGTCAAGTGGAGGGCGGTGATGACTGGATAAGGGCCATGTCCCTGCTTCGACTCTGTGGCTCACTGTTCAGAACGGCCACCTGAATCTCCCTCAGGAAACCTCCCAGATATCTTGTTATTTTTCTCCTTCCTCCAAACCTCTGGTGGTGACTTCTGGGTCAGGCTCTTGGCCCTGAGCATTCACACTCCTGATGCTCAGTGTGGACTGACGTTTTGCTTCTGTAAACAGATGCAAACAGAATTTCAGACATTTCGGCATGCCAGCAGCCATCAGATGGGCACTATCATGTTCACACATTCTTATCAGAGAGACCAAGGGCTCTACTTCTTGGAGCTGAGAGTGTGGGACAGACCTGCATTCCTAGAGTTTTTCCAGTCTTGTTCTATGATGAAAACATAAAGCTACTTTGTGTTGTACTTTGTCAAGCCAGCAACTGAGGCCTCACTGTTTTTGCCCAGTGAGAGTTCTGGGTGGATTCTCTAGCGGCAGAGATATTTGTATGATGCAATGAAGGAGGAATCAGTTCTCACTGGGGACTGAAGATTAAAGCAGGTTTTGGGAATGTTTGTCGCTAGCACTTGCTGATTCTCCTGGGAATTGCACTTCATTATCCTGTAGTTCTGTGTCTACCCAAAGGTATATGTTTTCTCCCTAAGCTTTTTTCCTTCCTTCCTTGTCTATTTTGCAGCCCAAATGTGGGTTTATTCCTTTCTCCAGTGATGTTACACATGAGATGAAGCACAAAGTGTGTCGTTACTGCATGCACCAGCACCTCAAGGTAAGAAGAGTTGACCAACTGTGTTCCCTTCCTGCACAGAACTTCCTGGTAAAGGTTGGGTCACCTAGAGTTTTCAGAGGAGTGAAATTAAATGTAGATACTCTTTACTTTTTATTTTAAAAAATAGTTCATGGTCATCTTTTTCTTCTTAATTGAGATATTTATTAATGTATATCCTGGGATTTACCCTTTTAAAGTGTATAATCCAGCAGAGTTTAGTCTATTCCTAAGATTTTGCGAGCATCACCACTATCTAATTCCAGAATATTTCATCACCTCAGAGAGAGGTCCTGTGCCAGTTAGTAGTCACCCCTCGTCCTGCCATGCCCTGACAATTACCGATCTCTGTGAATTTGCCTGTTCTGGACACTTGATAAAAATAGAATCACACAAATGATTGTTTTTTGTGACTGTCTTTTAGTTAGCATTATATTCTTGAGGTTAACACATGCTATAGCATTTATCAGCACTTCAGTCTTTTTATGACTGAATAGTACCCCATTGTATGGAAACATTTTGTTTATCCATTTACCCTGTGGGTTTTTTCATTTTGGCTACTGTGAATTTATAAACGTGTATGTACATGTACATGTTTGAGTCATTGTTTTCAGTTCTCTTGGGTGTATTCCTAGAGGTGGAATTGCTGGGTCTTAGGGGTAAGTCTGTGTACATTTTTGAGGAAATGGCAGACTGTTTTGCACAGCTGTAGTACAATACTGTATTCTCACCAGCGATGTACGAATGTGAGAGCTGGACCATAAAGAAAGACCATAAATGCAAACTTCAGGAGTAGGTGAAGAACAGGGAAGCCTGGCATGTTACATACAGTCCAGGGGGTCACAAAGAGTTGGACATGACTTAGCGACTGAATAACAGCAAATGTATGAGGGCTCCAATTTCTCCACATCCTTGTCTCGCCAGCACTTACTATTATCCCTGTTTGTGATTCTAGTCATCCTAATGGATACGAAGTAGTATCTCAAGTGATTTTCATTTGTATTTCTCTAATGGTTAGTGATGTTGAATGTCTGTTCTGGTGCATATTGGCCATTTGTTTGTCTTTTTTGGAGAAATGTCTGTTCAAATTCTTTACCCATTTTTGAAATGAGTTGTGGTTTTTTAGTTTTAGGGGTTCTCTGTATATTTTGGATATTAACCTCTTTATCAGATATGTGGGTTGCAAATTTTTTTTTCTTTTTTCTCTGTTGACAGTGTCTTTTGTTGCATGAAAGTTTTGAATTTTGATGAAGTCTAATTTGTCTTTTTTTTTTTTTTCTTTTGTTGCCTATTCGTTTGGTGTCATATTCAAGAAATCATTGCCTAATCTAAGGTCATATGCTTTTCCCATATCTTTCCTTCTAAGAGTTTTATAGTTTTAGCTCTTATGTTTAGGTCTTTGATCTGTTCTGAGTTAGTTTTTATATTTGGTGTTAGGTATGAGTTCAGCTTCTTTCTTTTACATGTGATATCCAGTTTTCCCAGCACCACTTGTGGAAAAGACCATCATTTCTCCATTGAATGATCTTGGTGGATTAATTGACCTTATATATGAAGGCTTATTTCTGTCCTTCTATTTTATTCTATTGGTCTGTCCTTATGCAATTCTTGGTTGTTGTGGCTTCATAGTAAATTCTGAAATCAGGATGTATTAGTCTTCTAGATTTGGTCTTCTTTTTTTAAGACTGTTTTGGTTACTTGAGGTTCCTTGCAATTACATGTGAATTTGAGAATTGCACATTTTGTAACTGCAAAAAAAGACTGTTGGGATTCTGACAGAAATTACATGAAGCTATAGTTTACTTTAGATAGTGTATAGGTGTTAGTTGCTTAGTCGTGTGCGATTCTTTGCTACCACGTGGACTGTAGCCTGCCCGGCTCTCTGTCCATGGGATTCTCCAGGCAAGAATACTGGAGTGGGTTTCCATTCCCTTCTCCAGGGAATCTTCCTGACCCAGGGATTGAACCTATGTCTCCTGCATTTCTGGTGGATTCTTTACTATCTGAGCCACCAGGGAGCCTTGCCATCTTAATAATACTAAGTCTTACAATCCAGGGACAAAGCTTATTAGGTTTTCTGTAATTTCTTTCAGCAACATTTTATAGTATTCAGTATACCAATCTTTCACCATTTTGTTTAAATTTATTTCTAAGTATTTATTTATTAGCTCTGGTAGCTTTCTTTTATATTCTTAGAATCTTCTATGTACAGGATTGTGTCATCTGTGAATAGAATTCTACTTCCTTTCCAATTTAGATATCTTTAAACTTCATGATTTCCAAGAAACCAGCTGGGATTTTCAATAGGGAATCCACTGTACTACTGCACATTAGTATGGAAACTATTGGCACCTTAACAGTATTAGTACTCTGTGAACACAGGGTGTTTTTCTATTTATTTAGGTGTTTAATTTCTTTCAGAAATGTTATAAAGTTTTCAGCGTATAGATTTTATACTTCTTTTGTTAAACTTTATCCTAAATATTTTATTCTTGGGGATGCCATTGTAAACAGGGACTTCCCTGGTAGCTCAGACAGTGGAGAATCAGCCTGTAATGCAGGAGAGCCAGTTTCAATCCCTAGAGAAGGGAATAGGCAGAGGGGCCTGACGGGCTGCAGTCCATAGTGTCGCAAATAGTTGGACATGATAGAACAATTAAGCATTGTAAATAGAATTTTTTAAAAATGTCATTTTTAGGTTACTTATTGCATAGAAATATACTTTTTTTTTGGCCATTTCCATTGATTTTTCTTTCATTTATCTTGCTTTTTTTTTTTTTTTTTTTTGCCTATTTGGGTCTCCCATTGCAGTGGCCTCTCTCCTTGCAGAGCACCAGCTCCGGGCGCATGTACTCCAGAGCTTTGGCTTGGTAGTTGGACACATCGGTCCAGCCGCTATGCAGCATGTGGGATCTTCCCAGACCAGGGATTGAACTGGCGCCCCTTGCACTGCTAGGCAGTGTCCTTACCCACTGGACCACCAGGGAAACCCTATAATTGATTTTTTAAAATAAATGCTATATATTTAAATAAAATTTATTTTTTTCATCATTAAGTGTACACTTTGGTGGTATTAAGTACATTTACATTGTTGTACGACTATTACTACCATTCATTTTTAGAATGTTTTTCATCTTGTAAAACTGAAAGTACATCCTTTGAATAACTACACACTTCTTCTTTTCTCAAGCCCCTTGTAACCACCATTGTAGTTTCTGTCTCTGTGAATTTGACTCCTTTAGGTATCTCGTATATGTGGAATCATACAGTGTTTGTCCTTCTGTGACTGACTTATTTCACTTACCAGTTTTATTTATGTTGGCCCTTTTGATTTCTTATTTAACTCATTGATGATTAAAAGTGTATTTAATTTTCATGTATTTGTGAGTTTCTCAAATTTCCTTTTGTTATTAGTTTCTAATTTAATTTCACTGGATTTGCAGAACATCTGCTTGATTTCATGTCTTTTTAAATTTATTATTTAGAGTTGTTTAGCTTGTTTAACATATGGTTTCTCCATGAGAATGGTTCGTATTTACTTAATTAGAATATATTCTGTTGTTGGGTGGAGTGTTCTATAGATAATTCTTAAGTTTAGTTGGTTTGGAATGTTATTCAGGTCTTCTAATTCCTTGCCGATTTTCTTTCTAGTTGTTCTGTTAGTACCTGTTGATTTAACATCTTAATCTAAGCAGTTTAATTCAATTAATAATAATTCTATTTCAGTACTGTATACAAACTCTGCTTCTATATAACTTTAAAAAAATATATATTTATTATTTTTATTTATTTACATTGGGTGTTTGTTGTGGCATGTGGAATCTAGTTCCCTGACCAGTGAGCTAACCTGGGCCCCTGCATTGAAAGCATAAAGTCTTAACCACTGGACTACCAGGGAAGTCCCTGCTTCTATATAACTTTGTTGCCTTCCTCCTCTGTTGTGCTGTTACATGATTGTATGCTTTTAATACAGATTTGTAATAATTGCTTTATACAGTTATAATGATTGCTTTATGCTCTGCAGGGGACATACGTTAAGTCAGGTAGGACAGAAAAGTTACCAACAAAATGTATTTATATTAGTCTTTATGTTTGCCTGTGTGCAGTAGTTGTGAATAGGGGTGGTCTTTATTTCTTCATGTGAATTTGAGTTACTATCTAGTCCTCTTTTATTTCAGCCTAAAGAATTCCCTTTCCTATTTCTTGTAGGACAGGTTTCCTAGCAACACATTTTTAAAGTTATTGTTTTATCCGCAAATTATTTCCTCATCTGAAAGGGTAATATTTTTTTGGCCTCTTTTATTGATTTTTTATCCATTTATTTTCATCCATCTTTATTCTTTGACCCATATGGGCCTCCCATCACAGTGGCCTCTCTTGTCGTAGAGCACTGGCTCTGGGCACATGCGCTGCAGAGTGCTGGCTCGCAGTTGGACACACTGGTCCAGCTGCTCTGTGGCACGTGGAATCTTCTCAGGCCAGGGATTGAACTGGTGCCCCTTGCACTGCAAGGCGGACTCTTTACCCATTGGACTGCCAGGGAAGCCCTGAAAGGGTAATTTTATAGATAAGACTTTTTGGTTGATAGTCTTTTTCTTGGAGTGCTATGGATGTGCCATCCCAATGCCTCTGACCTCCATGGTTTCTGATGAGAAGTCAATGGTTAATCTTATGGAGCATCCTTTGTACATCACGAGTTGCTCCTTTTTTGCTACTTTCAAGATTCTCTATCTTTGGACAGTTTTATTATGATGTGTCTATATGTGGAGCTCTTGGACTTTATTCTAAAATATTATTTCACTGCCTACTGATATCTACTGTTGAGCCCTTCTCATGACATTTTCATTTTAGTTATTGGATTTTTCAATGCAGAATTTCTATTTGGTTCCTTTTTATAATTTCTGCCTTTATCAATATCCCCGGTTTGTTGATACATTTTCTCCTTGTTTCCTTCAACTCTTTGTCTTTGGTTTCCTTTAGCTTATATTTAAAGTAGTTGAGTTAAAGTCTTTGTCTACTAAGTCCAGTATCTGAGTTTCTTAGGGCTAGCCCCTTTTTTTTTTCTTTTTTACTGTGAATGGACCATACTTTTAGGTTTCTTTGCATGTAATGATTTGTTAAAAATTTGCATTTTAGGGCTTCCCTGGTGGTCCAGTGGGTAAGGACACTGCCTTGCAGTGCATGGGGCGCCAGTTCAATGCCTGGCCTGGGAAGATCCCATGTGCTGTGGAGCGAGCGGCTGGATCGATGTGTCCAATTACCGAGCCGGAGCTCTGGAGCACATGCGCCCAGAGCCGGTGCTCTGCGATGACAGAGGCCACTGTGATGGGA
The DNA here is from genome assembly GCA_022376925.1 of Tragulus kanchil. Taxonomy (NCBI): domain Eukaryota; kingdom Metazoa; phylum Chordata; class Mammalia; order Artiodactyla; family Tragulidae; genus Tragulus; species Tragulus kanchil. The sequence goes on along the minus strand of JAIOJX010000023.1, from coordinate 88,183,409 downwards.
GGCTCACACAGGCCAAAGAACAAAGATGGATGAAAATAGATAAATGAAAGACCAATAGAAGTGGCCCGCCCACCCCATCCCCCCCCAAATTTGCATTTTAGGTAATATTACTTGGCCTGTCTGGAAATCAGATTCTATAACCTTTCTAGGATTTATTATTACTGCTTGTTATAATTGTTACTGTTTTGTGACTTTCCTTTGTCAGTATTGAGGCATCTGTTCTCTGTTGTGTGTGGCCTCTTACATGAACCACCGTTAGCTTAGATGAGCAACTAATGGTTTGACAGAGATTTCTTAAATGCCTGAGACCCATAAGTCTTTCCTGAGGGGCTCTATATATATACTGGGGCCTGCCATCAACACTTAGCAGGTGGTTACAGCTCTGCCTTAGCCTTCACTTCCACAGAGCCTCAGATCAAAAGGAGATGGTGGCCTTTTCAGGTCTTTCTGCAGCTTGTGCATGGCCTCCTAGATGCCCAGGATATACTGGAGCTTTCAAAGCTCTGTGTACATAATTGTTCCTCTTCTTTCCTTTTTACTTTTATTTCACTGCCTACTGATATCTACTGTTGAGCCCTTCTCATGACATTTTCATTTTAGTTATTGGATTTTTCAATGCAGAATTTCTATTTGGTTCCTTTTTATAATTTCTGCCTTTATCAATATCCCCGGTTTGTTGATACATTTTCTCCTTGTTTCCTTCAACTCTTTGTCTTTGGTTTCCTTTAGCTTATATTTAAAGTAGTTGAGTTAAAGTCTTTGTCTACTAAGTCCAGTATCTGAGTTTCTTAGGGCTAGCCCCTTTTTTTTTTCTTTTTTACTGTGAATGGACCATACTTTTAGGTTTCTTTGCATGTAATGATTTGTTAAAAATTTGCATTTTAGGGCTTCCCTGGTGGTCCAGTGGGTAAGGACACTGCCTTGCAGTGCATGGGGCGCCAGTTCAATGCCTGGCCTGGGAAGATCCCATGTGCTGTGGAGCGGCGGCTGGACCGATGTGTCCAATTACCGAGCCGGAGCTCTGGAGCGCATGCGCCCAGAGCCGGTGCTCTGCGATGACAGAGGCCACTGTGATGGGAGGCTCACACAGGACAAAGAACAAAGATGGATGAAAATAGATAAATGAAAGACCAATAGAAGTGGCCCGCCTACCCTTCTCCCTCCCCAAATTTGCATTTTAGGTAATATTACTTGGCCTGTCTGGAAATCAGATTCTATAACCTTTCTAGGATTTATTATTACTGCTTGTTATAATTGTTACTGTTTTGTGACTTTCCTTTGTCAGTATTGAGGCATCTGTTCTCTGTTGTGTGTGGCCTCTTACATGAACCACCGTTAGCTTAGATGAGCAACTAATGGTTTGACAGAGATTTCTTAAATGCCTGAGACCCATAAGTCTTTCCTGAGGGGCTCTATATATATACTGGGGCCTGCCATCAACACTTAGCAGGTGGTTACAGCTCTGCCTTAGCCTTCACTTCCACAGAGCCTCAGATCAAAAGGAGATGGTGGCCTTTTCAGGTCTTTCTGCAGCTTGTGCATGGCCTCCTAGATGCCCAGGATATACTGGAGCTTTCAAAGCTCTGTGTACATAATTGTTCCTCTTCTTTTTCTTTTTACTTTTAGGTTAGCCTGTTCTTTGCCACAACTGTTTTCTAGTGTTCCAGACAGTCATGTAGTTAAACAATTGCCTCTAGATATTTTTCACAAATGCCTCTGGGGAAAATGCTCTTTCTGGAATTAGTTAGCTCTGAGTCAAGTCAATGAAGGTAGGAAACCAAGAGACAGGTGAAATAATGCCCACTCTCTGAGAGTAAGACTTTGGAGAAGCTCCTACCCACTTAGCTTTCTCTAGTGACTGCCATGTTTCTGTTTCCACTGTGACTGGGGTGGAGGTTTTTAGGGTTCCTTTGGTGCCACAGAGAAGGGGTAAGAATAAGTTGTTAAAAATGTCACAAAGCTCACAGTTATTATTTAAATATGGCCATTTTTATTGTATAATGATCCCCAGATTGTTGTAAGCCTAGGGCTAATTTCCTGATTTCTGAAAAAATTTTTTTAGAAAGCATCTTTTTTTTGGTCTCCAACTGTTCGTTGATTTTTTTTTTTTTTAATTTTAGCCTCTTTTATTGTTTTGTTGTTGTTGTTGTTTGTTTATTTATTTTCATCCATCTTTTTTCTTTGGCCCTGTGTGGGCCTCCCATTGTAGTGGCCTCTCTTGTTACAGAGCACTAGCTCTGGGTGCATGTGCTCCAGAACGCTGTCTTGTAATTGGACACACTGGTCCAGGTGCTCTGTGGCATGTGGGATCCTCCTGGGCCAGGGATTGAACTGGTCGCCCCTTGCACTGAAAGGCGGACTCTACCCACTGGACCACCAGGGAAGCCCGATTTCTGAATATTTTGATTCTGGCAGTTTTTGTCAGCTTTCTCTTTACCCTTATAGATGAGAGATTTCTAAAGGTCCTTAGTCCATTAATTTTGGTGGCTCGCCTCATCTTTTCTTTGTAGTGTTATAACTTTCTAGGCTCTTAGGGAAAAGAAGATAGGTGAGCCATTCCCTTTAAAAGATGATTTTCATAAACATTGATTTGCAACATATATGATAGATTTTTAAGAATGATTTTTCTTTTTTACTATGAATTAGTATCTGCTTGTTTAATTAATACAATATGGAATTGTATGAATAAGGTCTCCTGCCTTCCTAGAGGTAACTCATGTTGTCAGTTTGCATGTTCTTCCAGACTTCCTGTGCCACCAAAAATATACGTGTTAGTCAAGTGGGTATAAGGTGATGCCTTTCTGTACACATGTTCTCATGTGTGCTCACATGTGTATGTGTGCACACACACTTTTATAAAGCAAATATGGGGTCTTGCCAGAAGTAATTATTGTAATTGCTTTTTTCTATTAATCCTTGGCGACTGTTGTGTATCTTTCAAGGCTTTTTTAGTGCATATATGGATAATGTATATATAGATGCACATATTTTTTTTTTGCTTTTTAAAGCAAAAGTGATCTCAGATGCATTGTGCATTGTTCTGCCCATTGCTTTTCTCCTTGAGTAAATATTTGTCATTTTGCTTCTTTCTGTTAGTGGCTGCCTATTATTTACTGATTCTTTCATTCATTGCGTGGCTTGCTGTGTCCTAGCCCATAAGAACAGATGTGCTTTGATTTATTTAGTTGTTTCTAGGTCTTGCTGCCTAGAAGGTCACAGGTCACAATGAACATCCTTGACACAGTGATTCCTCACAGATTTGCCATATCAGGAGGCATCCAGATTTAAAACTTTGATGGAAACCAGCAAATTGCGTTTCAAAAGGTTGTGCTAATTTATCTTCTCAACGACAGCATGAAATGGCTAGTTGGGTGCAGCCTCCCCTTCCTGAATATTATAATTGTAAAGCTTTGCTCATCTGATTATTAAAATTTAGCCATGGCATCTTATAAAGGTGCTCACTGCCACTCTCTGCTCCGGTGGAGGGTCTGGCAGCTACGTGAGGCTCTTCCAGGAGGGAAAGGTTTCCTGGAGAGTCAAGCCCCCTGTGCCAGCTAGTGATATGCTGGAGGTGGTGTCACTTGCTGGGCCCTTCAGCTGCCTTGGTCATCTCACAATCACTTGGGCTCTTTCGTGTGTTAGAGTTAGCTCAGGGTGCTCCCCAAATCCGATCATTGACACCCTGTGGTGATTTCTTAACAGGTAGCAACTGGGAAGTGGAAGCAGATCAGTAAATACTGTCCTCTGGATCTCTACTCAGGGTAAGAGAGTACTTCTCCTTTGTTCCTAGTGCTGTCTTTCTTGGTGGTGCTGGGGGAGGGGTGTGTGGTGTCCTCTGCAGTAGGGGTGGGGGAGGTGCATTCTGTGAAGTGGAGGCTGCTTGCCTGCAGAAGGCCAGGGTCCTGGGCAGGGCTCAGGGTTCTTGCCAGGGTTCAGCATTGCCTCATAGGTTCCTGCTGATTACGTATGAGAGCCTGTGACTGGGGAGACTGCCAGAGGAAGGGGCAGAGGGCAGGTTGGGAATTAGGGGTTGTAATGAGCGTGCCTCTCTGAGGAGGGCTGGGGAGAATACAGCTCCTTAATCTGCAAAGCTCAGAGACCTCAAGTCTCCTGCCAGAGGCAGGTCAAATTCTGCTTTAATTTTGTCAATAATACTTTCTCTTTATTTATTTATTTATTTACTTTCTCTTTCTAGAAATAAACAGAGAATGTACTTTGCTTTGAAAAGCTTGTTACAGGAGGCACAAAACAACTTGAAGATTTTTAAGGTAAAAGCTGCTTCTATTTTGTTGCATTTGCCGTGGGCAGGGGCAACGGGGGACAGTGAACTGAGCCAGATGAAGCCATGGTGCTTTGATCTCTGACAGGCCTCTGAGACCTTGCATACGAAGGCATCTGGGCTGGGGCTGCCTTAGCATGATCTTCGGGGTCCTTTTTCCAAGCCTCGTTTCATGAGCATGTCATCCTAGGGTGTGTGATGCAAATTCCTTGCTCATTGGGTAGATTCAGGTTTCTTTGACATACAGACTCTGACTCGGGTTCCTGGATAAAGATTGCCCTGACTGTGTCCCACATGTTCTGTGTGTGATTGTGATGGGAGTAGGACCTGGGGCGGGGCCACCTGAAGGGTGGTCACAGCTGTGCCTTTCCTCCGGGTTACCTTATGGAAGATACACTTAGGGGGTCTCCTTGTCAGTGAGTTCTCAAAGTTCTGCTGCCCTGATTGCCCTGCATCCTGGTTGTGTAGGGGAAGGGTTCTGCCTGTAGCATATTCACCATCTGGCTTTGGCAGCTTCTGCTTCCTCATGACCACCTGCTTCTGGTAGGTACCCTGATGCCCTGTGGTCCCTGACCTGCTGGTGGCAAGCATTGGGAGAGAGGCTGAGGGGCAGGGGAGTAGGAAGAGGGGGTGTAGGAAGAGGGGAGCGGGGCTAGCCCATATCTAGGGAAGGGTTTGTGTTAGAAACATGTCCCCTAGGCTCTACCTTGTCTTCTCCTTTCCTGCTTACCACTGATGGCCCCAAGTCCTGGCTATGTTCCTATTAAGCGTGACATAGAAGCTAGAGTCGGTGATAGGCTCCAGGTTTCCAGGCGGCGGATCTGTGTGGCAAGCAGAGTGATGGGTCTGGACAGCCTGTGCCCTCTGCATTCCTTCTCCGTGTGGGCAGTGCTATGCTGTCCATGGATGCCCCTCAGAAGTGAGCTCGAGGACAGTGAGGGGGAGGCCTGGTCTTGACTTGCTGCTCCCCATATTGTTCAGAAATCTGATCAGAGTGAGTCCGCTTTACCTTGTCTCCCTCCACCTTTTTGAAAAAAAGAGGACATATTTTAAAATCAGTTTTTCTTTTTAACTCTTATAAAGACTTCAGGAATTTTATATTTAAACCCCAAAGACGAATTTCCTCTCTTCTGAAGGGGGTTGATCTGGAACCTGTAGTAGGCTAGTGTTTTGTCTTGAGTGGACCTTTTTCAGACTGCTCCCGCCTAGGCTGGCCTGTCAGGCCAGCACAGGCTGAGGGGGATCTGGCTTGGCTTCTGGATCTGCTGACCTGTACGGGGACCAAGAGCCCTGACTCTCTGCTGCGTCTGTTGAACTCAGCTGGGGGAGGAATCCAGAGATTGAGATAATAACTTCAAAAGAGACGGATTAAAAGAAATGATATGGAATGACTTTTAGAAATAATACCCGGAGCAATGCAGTCCGTTTCGCAAGGGCTGGCAAGCTCTCCCTCGCTGTGAAGTTCCAGGTGTGGAGAAGTGTCCTGGGTCCTGAGCAGTGCTGCCATAGTAATGTCTGTCTTCGGAGCCTTCTCCGTGTCTGTCCGAATGTTGTTCACAGATTCTAGGCCTGTGGCTCTGTCCACCCTAACACTGGACGCTTGCGAGAGATGTGGTGGGGGCCGTGTGGGATTGTCATAGAGCCTGGGACGATAACTCTCTGCAGGTATCTGTGAGGTCCTTGAGCAACCATGCTTGTCTATGTAAAATGCCCATCTACCTGGATTCCAGACACTGGAGAGAAGAGGCCTGTCTACTGCCCAGGCGTCACTCAGCTGCTTACGGGCCTGAAGGAGAGAGCTTCATGGTGGGCAGAGCTGCCCCTGCTCTGGGTCGTGGGCCTAGGCCTGGCCCCACCTCCTGGCTGCAGTGGTTTGGGCTCAATACTTCATCTTGGCCTGCTCCTGGGAGCTCCTGTTCTTCCTTTGCTTGGCACGCCCTCCTTCATCTGTAAGGCCCGTCTCAAGGGGCAGCGTCCCTTGTTGGTTTCCCCTGATCCTTTGGCCAGCAGTGGCCTCAGTTGTGTTCCTGTCTCCCTGGACACCCACATCGGGGAGCTCTTGACAGTGCTGACAGGGGCTCCCAGGGTGAATCCCAGAACCTTGCTGAGGAAGGAGTGTCTAGTTCATGCTTCTCAAGGGATTGAATTGACCCCTTTCTGCCACTTGTCCTCATTGTATTGTCTACCACCATGTAACAGCCACTTTTCGGCCAGAAGGTGCACCATAGCTGATTCTGGAACCTGTAGTAGGCTGTTTTTCAGTGGACCTTTTCAGACTGCTCCTAGGCTGGCCTGTCAGGCCAGCACAGGCTGAGGGGGATCTGGCTTGGCTTCTGGATCTGCTGACCTGTACGGGGACCAAGAGCCCTGACTCTCTGCTGCGTCTGTTGAACTCAGCTGGGGGAGGAATCCAGAGATTGAGATAATAACTTCAAAAGAGACGGATTAAAAGAAATGATATGGAATGACTTTTAGAAATAATACCCGGAGCAATGCAGTCCGTTTCGCAAGGGCTGGCAAGCTCTCCCTCGCTGTGAAGTTCCAGGTGTGGAGAAGTGTCCTGGGTCCTGAGCAGTGCTGCCATAGTAATGTCTGTCTTCGGAGCCTTCTCCGTGTCTGTCCGAATGTTGTTCACAGATTCTAGGCCTGTGGCTCTGTCCACCCTAACACTGGACGCTTGCGAGAGATGTGGTGGGGGCCGTGTGGGATTGTCATAGAGCCTGGGACGATAACTCTCTGCAGGTATCTGTGAGGTCCTTGAGCAACCATGCTTGTCTATGTAAAATGCCCATCTACCTGGATTCCAGACACTGGAGAGAAGAGGCCTGTCTACTGCCCAGGCGTCACTCAGCTGCTTACGGGCCTGAAGGAGAGAGCTTCATGGTGGGCAGAGCTGCCCCTGCTCTGGGTCGTGGGCCTAGGCCTGGCCCCACCTCCTGGCTGCAGTGGTTTGGGCTCAATACTTCATCTTGGCCTGCTCCTGGGAGCTCCTGTTCTTCCTTTGCTTGGCACGCCCTCCTTCATCTGTAAGGCCCGTCTCAAGGGGCAGCGTCCCTTGTTGGTTTCCCCTGATCCTTTGGCCAGCAGTGGCCTCAGTTGTGTTCCTGTCTCCCTGGACACCCACATCGGGGAGCTCTTGACAGTGCTGACAGGGGCTCCCAGGGTGAATCCCAGAACCTTGCTGAGGAAGGAGTGTCTAGTTCATGCTTCTCAAGGGATTGAATTGACCCCTTTCTGCCACTTGTCCTCATTGTATTGTCTACCACCATGTAACAGCCACTTTTCGGCCAGAAGGTGCACCATAGCTGATTCTGGCTTAGGGTCCTTCTCAAGGCTGCATTCTATCCAGTGGTTTGGCTGGGGCCAGAGGCTCTGCTGCCAGGAAGGTCCCCCCACAGCCCTCCATGGCAGCTCAGTATGGCGGCTGTGACCTGAGAAGATAAGCATCAGAACAGAAGCTACAGCATGATTTATAACTTAATCTAGCATCGTTTATAGCTTAATCTTGTGAGGGGTGTGCTCTGGCTTTGCTTGTCTTCTGTCACAGACTAAACCTCCACAGTATGGAGAGAACTGCGGGCTGGGAGTGTCCAGGGATGAGGGGACCTGCTGGTCCCACCCTGACAACACTGTTTCAAAGACTAGAGAACACCTCTTCCCTGGGATTGGCTGCTGATTGGGGGTGTAGGGGTCCCTTTAGCAGACCCCTACAGAAAGTCATGGGGTTACATCCCTTTCTGTAGCCCTGGGAACACTAGTGCCAGAAGGAGTTTCTTTGCCAGACTTGGTTTTAGAAGGCAGGATTGGCCTCCAAGATGAAGATGTCTGTTTTAGTGATGCTCTTGGCCTAACCCACCCTGGCTGGAGCCTGGTTTAGTCTTTCACACAGAGGACAGAAGCCCTCTGGCTGCTAGTGTACGTCCATAATGGACAGTTTGTCTGTCCAGGGCCAGTCTGACTCCATGTGTCCCTCAGTTTCACAGTGTCACTTGGCTTCTTGAGTAATAGGCTAGGGTCTTTGGAAGTTTGTGCTTTGGGCTGAGTTTGTTTGAGGTTGCCAGTATCCTATGTGGTCCCGTCTGAGGATCTGTCTCAGCTCTGGTGTGCTCATCTTCGGTTTTTGAGACCTTTTTTTTCCCGCTGCAGTGGGCTTTTCCTCATGGTCGGTGATGGGGTACATGCGAGTGGGTTTCCCAGAGGGCTGCAGTGTGTTGAGACCCCAAGTGGGGGCATGCATGAAATGTTAGGTGCCTTTGCCTGTCTGGTGGGTGGGGGTTGGAGGTGTCTCTGTGGACTTGATGAAGTTGACGTTTCCCTGTCTCTTTCCCTTCCTGAAGAACGGAGAGCTGATCTATGGCTGCAAAGATGCCCGTAGCCCTGTGGCTGACTGGAGTGAACTCGCGCACCACCTGAAGCCATTCTTCTTCCCGTCCAACGGCCTGGCCAGTGGACCCCACTGCACAAGGGCTGTGATCCGGGAGCTGGTGCGTGTCATCACACGGGTGCTCCTGAGTGGCTCGGACAAGGGCCGGGTGGGGGCCCTCCGGTCGGGCCCTGGGCTGCGAGGCCCACCTGTCTGTGAAGCCAGCCCTTTCAGCAGGAGCCTGCGTTGCCAAGGTAGGACTGGGGGGTGGGCTGGGCACAGGGGGAGCAGAGCCTGTGGCACGGCCTGCGAGGGTCCTGCCTGGCCTCACGGAGCTTCTGTGCTGGCAGCCTTGGTCCTGCCAGGGCTCTCCAAAGCTGGGCCTCCCTGTCCTCAGACCTAGGTGGGGGTACGGCTTTCCTCATCTCTTATCCGGGTTTATGAATTGCAGCATATACTTGGGCTGTAGGGTTTTCCCTGAATACCACCCCATGTCTGTGCGTCCTCTGTGGTTTCTCTCTCTGTATTGTTCCATCTTGTTGCAACCCTGCAGGTAGGTTTTCCTTGACTTTTCTCTTTGGTGGCAGAACTGAGGCCTGGAGTACTGGACTCCCAGAGCGCAAGGCCCTTTAGACGTGTGGGTGGCCTCAGTGGGTGGCAGTCTGTAGATAGGTTGTGAACACAGACGTATGAGACCTGTGACTCTGGGCTTCCCCTCCTCAGGGCCCGCGTCCTCACAGACTTGCTATGGCTGGCTTGGACTTAGAGGGCATCCAAACTTCAAAGTGACTTTGTGATTGATTTGGGTTTTGCCATAAATGTCCACGGGCTCTTCCTTTGACACCTTTGTTGTCTGTTGGTGGGCTCACCAGCACGCTCAAGTATGTGGCGTGTGGAGCCATAGCCAGGAACTTACTCTGAGGGGCTGACGAGGAGGAATGAGTCTGTTTTTTTTTTTTTTTTTGATTTTGGCCTCTTTTATTGTTATTTTATTTATTTATTTCCATCCATCTTTATTCTTTGACCTGTGTGGGCCTCCCACCATTACAGTGGCCTCTCGTGCTGCGGAACCCTGGCTCTGGGCACATGAGCCCCAGAGCACCGGCTCTTAATTGGACACACCAGCCCAGCCACTCCATGACACATGGGATCTTCCTGGGCCAGGGATCAAACCTGCGCTCCTTGCACTGCAAGACGGACTCTACCCACTGGACCACCAGGGAAGCCCCTGAGTCAGTTTTTGTGCTGATAGAGCCTCGAAGGTGCCGTGGGGTGTGATGCAGGAAGATGGTAGCCCTGTCCCTTCAGGGATTTTAGGTGCTGTTGTTTCGCCACGCAGCTGCCTGGGTACAAGTCCCCCGTGCCATGCTGTTCTTGGGACAGATGAATTTTGTGGATATTTTCCTTGTAGCAAAAGTGATACCTGGTCTCTTCAGACAATTGTGAACTTAACCCCATATTTGGTACTTACCTGCTCTTAAGTAGACGGACCTTTTTTGAAAGGACACACAGATGGACGCTGGTCACTGAGACACCTGCAGACTTTTCTTCCAGACCGTTCCTGTATGTGTACACAGACACATGTGTGACCTATTTTGTAACCTGATATTTTTGCCTATTTAGTGTAAATCTGTGTATTAGCTAGTGTATTTTGTTTTTAACTTTTCTTGACCATGAGGTAGAAATTCTACTGAAATTGTAATGAATTCCTTCTAACTGGGCCTGTGTAATTTCACTGTGTCTTGCATGCCTGAGCATGTTTTGCCAGAAGTGGGAGGTCAGAGTGTCAGAACTGGACATGGGCATATCTACTCCCTATGACTCAGACCTCTACTCAGTGATGCTTGTTTGTTCGTAAGATCAGACTGTTTCCTTGAGGGGTGGGATACTCACACTGGGACTCTGTCTCCCCAGCCCTTGAGGCTGCTGATGCTCACAGGGGCCTGAGAATGCTTGGGTGTGGAATGGACCTCGTTTCTGCATGGTCCCTGCTGTGACAGCTCCCTCCTCCGCGTGGCCACTCCTCTCAGCACTGGCTGTGGCTCCAGGCTCCTCGGATGCAGTCTTGCAGATTTGGGGATGTCAGCGTGATCGCTTTGCATTTTGTCCCTAGTCTTGTTTAGACTGAGGGTCATCTCTGTAAACTCGGATCTGGGCTGGTGTGACAGAGGCTGAAGGATGTCGAGAGGATGGAGAGACACACAGTGTGGTGCTCCACCTGGAACGTGCACTCACCCCAGCCCCAGCCCCAGCCCCAGCAGCTCCGTGAGGCAGGGGGCGGCCTGTGCCCGCCACCTTCTTCAGCCTGTGACAGTAAACCTCTCGTTTTCCCCTGATGTTCTCGGTAGGAAAAAACGCCCCGGAGCGCTCAGGGTTACCGAAGGGCTGTCTTCTGTACAAAACCCTCCAGGTGCAGATGTTGGACCTGCTGGACATCGAAGGCCTCTACCCCCTGTATCGGCGGGTTGAGCGGTACCTGGAGGAGTTTCCTGAGGAGAGGTGAGGCCTGGGCCCAGGGCTCCCCTGCCCTTGCTGGGCCCGTCTGGGGCTGTGAGCAGTTCTGAGGGCAAGATGGGTTTAAGGGGAGCAGGTTGATCTGGTGACCTATTTTGTAACCTGAAAATTTTGGCCTGGACGCTGTCACTGAGTGTTTTAACATGTGTACACAGACACATGTGTGACCTATTTTGTAACCTGATATTTTTGCCTATTTAGTGTAAATCTGTGTCTGTATTAGCTAGTGTATTTTGTTTTTAACTTTTCTTGACCATGAGGTAGAAATTCTACTGAAATTGTAATGAATTCCTTCTAACTGGGCCTGTGTAATTTCACTGTGTCTTGCATGCCTGAGCATGTTTTGCCAGAAGTGGGAGGTCAGAGTGTCAGAACTGGACATGGGCATATCTACTCCCTATGACTCAGACCTCTACTCAGTGATGCTTGTTTGTTCGTAAGATCAGACTGTTTCCTTGAGGGGTGGGATACTCACACTGGGACTCTGTCTCCCCAGCCCTTGAGGCTGCTGATGCTCACAGGGGCCTGAGAATGCTTGGGTGTGGAATGGACCTCGTTTCTGCATGGTCCCTGCTGTGACAGCTCCCTCCTCCGCGTGGCCACTCCTCTCAGCACTGGCTGTGGCTCCAGGCTCCTCGGATGCAGTCTTGCAGATTTGGGGATGTCAGCGTGATCGCTTTGCATTTTGTCCCTAGTCTTGTTTAGACTGAGGGTCATCTCTGTAAACTCGGATCTGGGCTGGTGTGACAGAGGCTGAAGGATGTCGAGAGGATGGAGAGACACACAGTGTGGTGCTCCACCTGGAACGTGCACTCACCCCAGCCCCAGCCCCAGCCCCAGCAGCTCCGTGAGGCAGGGGGCGGCCTGTGCCCGCCACCTTCTTCAGCCTGTGACAGTAAACCTCTCGTTTTCCCCTGATGTTCTCGGTAGGAAAAAACGCCCCGGAGCGCTCAGGGTTACCGAAGGGCTGTCTTCTGTACAAAACCCTCCAGGTGCAGATGTTGGACCTGCTGGACATCGAAGGCCTCTACCCCCTGTATCGGCGGGTTGAGCGGTACCTGGAGGAGTTTCCTGAGGAGAGGTGAGGCCTGGGCCCAGGGCTCCCCTGCCCTTGCTGGGCCCGTCTGGGGCTGTGAGCAGTTCTGAGGGCAAGATGGGTTTAAGGGGAGCAGGTTGATCTGGTAGGAGGACCACAGAGACCTCCCAACAGGATGACTCACCCCAACTACGTACCTCCCTGCCCAGAGATGCAGGCTCGGCCCAGAGATTCAGTTCCATGTGAAGGAGGACCAAGGTCCTGTCAGGTTCATGGTCATTTCCCATTGCTAGAAACAGAGCGTATCCTGACAGCCCTGCATGGGCAGTTCCGTGTCCTGAGTTGGAGCTGAGCCTGCAGATGGCAGTGCTGCTCCATAGCTAGTGAGCTGCTTTCTCTCAGCCCAGCTGGACTTCAGCCTCCCGGCGCTTCCTTGTCCATTTCCTGACCATCTTGATGGCAGTTGCTAGGGTCCACACCTGTGGCATGTGGTTGGGGCTGGGCTGCTGCCTGGCCTGGCTTCACTTCCCCCTCCTCACCCCTTCATTAGACTCTCTGACCTGGACGCCATTTGTCATAAACAGGAGACGTTCAGGCTCTTCCGGTTCTGGTCTTGCAAGCTGTGTTTACAACTTGGATGCTTCATAACAGAGCATTAGGAAGTTCTCATGCTAAATCCACTAATGTTCTTTAAAACCAGATGTGTGATTATTGAACTGCTAACAGTTTAACAGATGATTTCCAGGCAGCTTTGCTATCATGTTTGTTTTTTTTTTTGTGCTTTGTCCTTCAGAAAAACATTGCAGATAGATGGGCCTTATGACAAAGCATTTTACCAGAGGCTGCTTGATTTTTCCACTGAGGACGACGGCACAGTGGCTTTTGCACTGACGAAGGTGGGTAGACCCTTCCTGAAACCTACTGTGTGCTCCTTAGGTTCTTCACCCTAACTCAGGAAAACGCCCGGAGCGCTCAGGGTTACCGAAGGGCTGTCTTCTGTACAAAACCCTCCAGGTGCAGATGTTGGACCTGCTGGACATCGAAGGCCTCTACCCCCTGTATCGGCGGGTTGAGCGGTACCTGGAGGAGTTTCCTGAGGAGAGGTGAGGCCTGGGCCCAGGGCTCCCCTGCCCTTGCTGGGCCCGTCTGGGGCTGTGAGCAGTTCTGAGGGCAAGATGGGTTTAAGGGGAGCAGGTTGATCTGGTAGGAGGACCACAGAGACCTCCCAACAGGATGACTCACCCCAACTACGTACCTCCCTGCCCAGAGATGCAGGCTCGGCCCAGAGATTCAGTTCCATGTGAAGGAGGACCAAGGTCCTGTCAGGTTCATGGTCATTTCCCATTGCTAGAAACAGAGCGTATCCTGACAGCCCTGCATGGGCAGTTCCGTGTCCTGAGTTGGAGCTGAGCCTGCAGAGGGCAGTGCTGCTCCATAGCTAGTGAGCTGCTTTCTCTCAGCCCAGCTGGGCTTCAGCCTCCAGGCGCTTCCTTGTCCATTTCCTGACCATCTTGATGGCAGTTGCTAGGGTCCACACCTGTGGCATGTGGTTGGGGCTGGGCTGCTGCCTGGCCTGGCTTCACTTCCCCCTCCTCACCCCTTCATTAGACTCTCTGACCTGGACGCCATTTGTCATAAACAGGAGACGTTCAGGCTCTTCCGGTTCTGGTCTTGCAAGCTGTGTTTACAACTTGGATGCTTCATAACAGAGCATTAGGAAGTTCTCATGCTAAATCCACTAATGTTCTTTAAAACCAGATGTGTGATTATTGAACTGCTAACAGTTTAACAGATGATTTCCAGGCAGCTTTGCTATCATGTTTGTTTTTTTTTTTGTGCTTTGTCCTTCAGAAAAACATTGCAGATAGATGGGCCTTATGACAAAGCATTTTACCAGAGGCTGCTTGATTTTTCCACTGAGGACGACGGCACAGTGGCTTTTGCACTGACGAAGGTGGGTAGACCCTTCCTGAAACCTACTGTGTGCTCCTTAGGTTCTTCACCCTAACTCAGGATTTTTCCTAAGAAGTGTTTCCCAGTACCTACCCCTGATGGCTAAAGCAGAAAAACTGAGGATTAAAAAAAATTGGCTGATGAAAAGGAATGGATTTGAGTCAATTGTACTGTGGACGATGAACCTACAGCCTGTTATACAGAGTGAAGTAAGTCAGAAAGAGAAAAACAAATATTGTATATTAGTGCATATATATGGAATCTAGAAAAATTGTACTGATGAGCCTATTTGCAGGGCAACAGTGAAGATGCAGATATAGAGTACCAACCTGTGAACACAGCAGGGGATGGAGAGGGCGGGACAGATTGAGAAAGTAGCAGGAAGGGTGGAGAGAGGGAAGGGCCCAGGGTGGCCTGGAGCCAGTTTACATATATATACTACTGTAAAACAGATAGCTAGTGGAAAACTATATAATACAGGAGCCCAGCCTGATGCTGTGTGACAACTTAGAGACGTGGGACAGGGGAGGGCAGGGAGGCTCACCAGAAAGGGGAGATAAATTATAGTTATGACTGATTTGCATTGTTGTATAGCAGAAAACAACCCAATCCTGTAAAGCAATTTTTCTCCAATTAAAAAATAAAAACAAAAGTGGCTAAAGTTTTCCCCAGATAGACTGGGCCAGGTGATGATATGGTATTTTAGCTTCTAAGGAGGCGTTCCCTTTATTCATTTAGCACAGGGCCCCCTTGGGACCAACCCTCTCTCTGTCCTCTCTGTCCTGGGGTCCAGGACCTGAGTCCGTTGCTCTGTGCTTCCTTCTTAGCAGCTCTAGTAGAACAGGCTAATGCCAACATTGCTCTCCTTGCAGCCCTCAGTGGGATTCTGGGCCCAGATTTCCCCTGTGGTTGTATGTGACTGGCTTCCTTCCCATACTTCAGGCCAACTGGCGCTCTGGGAGAATCTCTTAGGGAAGAGGCCTGATCCTATTCTTTCTGGTTCTGTGAGATCAGGGAATTCAGGGACTTCATGAGCTTGGAAAAAAAAATTACATGTTTGTTTTCCATAACCTCTGATTTAGTGTTTCCTTCCATTAAGAATGTGGCAGCAGGCACTGTAGGGTCAACAGGACCTCCAATGTTGCCATTAAGAGAAATCTGACCTATTAATTTCATACTACAGTTGCTCTAGATATCTCATGAGATCTTTATATTCATCACTCCTGAGATTTTTTTGCATAATACTATGTAATATATTTATTTAAAAAGTATTTTGATACTTGACATGGTCACCCTCTATGTTTTTTTTTTCTCCACTTAAAAATGCTTTCCTAAGAGAAGGATCCGTAGTCTTCACTCGGCTGTCAAAGGTTTTGCTAGGTGCGGAAGTGGTTAAGGAACACTGTTCTTGTGGGAGCGAGGTGACAGAAAGGCATGAAGGAAACAGAATGACCTCCTCTGCATCCTCTGGGCACCTACCCGGGAGCCCATGATTCAGCTGTCCCGTCTTGACAGTGTGTCCACAGTTCCCCCTTGTTCAAAGTCCTCACTCTTGTCTCTGGCCAGGGCTGAGTATACCCTCTTCTGTGGCTGTTGGGTTTTTGAGGAGGTCCCCTCCAAAGTTAAGGGCCCCAAGGGAATTAGCTGAGGTGCCTGGGGGTGGAGCTGTCCTCTTGGTGGGGAGAAATCCAGAAGGCCGGCCTCTTACTAGAATAAAGTGAAGGACTGCCCTACACTGTCTGCAAATTGGGTACAAAGATTTAGGAGTAAGTACCAGCATTCATTTTATCGAGAGAAGAAGCTTAGAGGTTTATTTCCTTTTTACACATTTCTATATTTTTCAAAATTATAATAAGGATGGATTACTTTTTAACTTTATTGCAATTTCTTAACCTCACATGTAAACATAATCTTATAAACAGGTTCAAGCAGTCATTACACAACTCTTAGAATGACTAAAATAAATACATTGAGACAACGCTGAATGCTGGGGCAGAGAAACCAGACTTGCAGAGCTAAGCATGCACATGCCTTGTAACCCAGCACCTGTCCTCCTGGGCGTTTGTCACAGAACAGGAAAGACTTGGGCTCATCCAAAACCCTGTACAGGAGTGTTCACAGCAGCCTGGTTCGTAATTGCTAGAAACTGGGCACACCTCAAGTGTGTGACAGCAGGTGACCTACTATAGGTTACATAAACTGGAAGACACAGCAGTCTGCATCTGTAGCAAAATCTGGATACACAGAACAGCCTGGGTGAATCTCCAGAGAAATGTGCTGAGTGACAAAAGCCAATTCCAAAAGATCGCACACTGTGATTCTGTTTAGATGACCTTCTTGGAATGACAAAGATGAATGGTTAGGGTGGGATGGGGAGGAGGTGGAAAGAAGGGCCCGTGGTTATAAAAGGTCAGCAAGAGGAATCTTATGGTCATGCAGCTGTTCTGTATTGTAACTGTGGTGATAGATACATGAACTCCTGCTATGAAATGCATACATATACACAACACACAGGAGTACCTGTAAAACTTGGGAGATTGAAATGAAATCATGCAGTGTATTTTTATTTATTTATTTATTTAAAATTTTTTTTGGCTATTCTGGATTTTCACTGCTGCTGGCTTTTCTCTAGTTGCAGGTCATGGGGGCTACTGTCTAGCTGAGGTGAGAAGGCTTCTTGTTGCAGTGACTTTTCTTGTGGAACTCGGGCTGTAGGGCACTCGGGCTTCAATAGTTGTGGCACATGGGCTCAATAGTTGCAGCTCTGAAGCTCTAGAGTACAGGCTCAATAGTTGTGGCTCACGGGCGTAGTTGCTCCATAGCATGTGGGATCTTCCGGGATCAGGGGTCGAATCCTTGTCTCCTGCACTGGGCGAATTCTTCACCACTGAGCTACCAGGGAAGCCCCATGGAGTGTATTAATGTCACTGTCCTGCCTGTGGTATTGTACTGTATAGTTTTGCAAGATGTTACCATTGAGGGAGACTGGTTAAAGAGTACTCAGGATCACCTGTATGTGAATGTACGATTATCTCAGAACAAATAATTTAGTGAAAAAGATTCAAGCAGTGTGTATATTGCATAAAATGCTATGTTATTCCTGCCCAGGAAATAGATATCCACTGTTAACAGTAAGGATCTTTTCGTAACTTCATACTACACACATACACACACTCACTCACTAACTCATACTGTTTGGGGAGTCATTCACATTATATGTGTTCATTGGCTAGCTTGACTTTAAACTCATGTGGCTTTAAATCTCTCTATTGGAATATAAGGGTCTGTCTTTTTTGTTGTTTGTTTTAGGCATTTAGGTTCTGTTATTTGGAATCTGAAGCGGGTGTATGTGAAGCTGAAGCTGGGGAACAGGTTGAGAACTTGCCACAAGATTCTGTTTAGATGACCTTCTTGGAATGACAAAGATGAATGGTTAGGGTGGGATGGGGAGGAGGTGGAAAGAAGGGCCCGTGGTTATAAAAGGTCAGCAAGAGGAATCTTATGGTCATGCAGCTGTTCTGTATTGTAACTGTGGTGATAGATACATGAACTCCTGCTATGAAATGCATACATATACACAACACACAGGAGTACCTGTAAAACTTGGGAGATTGAAATGAAATCATGCAGTGTATTTTTATTTATTTATTTATTTTAAATTTTTTTTGGCTATTCTGGATTTTCACTGCTGCTGGCTTTTCTCTAGTTGCAGGTCATGGGGGCTACTGTCTAGCTGAGGTGAGAAGGCTTCTTGTTGCAGTGACTTTTCTTGTGGAACTCGGGCTGTAGGGCACTCGGGCTTCAATAGTTGTGGCACATGGGCTCAATAGTTGCAGCTCTGAAGCTCTAGAGTACAGGCTCAATAGTTGTGGCTCACGGGCGTAGTTGCTCCACAGCATGTGGGATCTTCCGGGATCAGGGGTCGAATCCTTGTCTCCTGCACTGGAAGGCGAATTCTTCACCACTGAGCTACCAGGGAAGCCCCATGGAGTGTATTAATGTCACTGTCCTGCCTGTGGTATTGTACTGTATAGTTTTGCAAGATGTTACCATTGAGGGAGACTGGTTAAAGAGTACTCAGGATCACCTGTATGTGAATGTACGATTATCTCAGAACAAATAATTTAGTGAAAAAGATTCAAGCAGTGTGTATATTGCATAAAATGCTATGTTATTCCTGCCCAGGAAATAGATATCCACTGTTAACAGTAAGGATCTTTTCGTAACTTCATACTACACACATACACACACTCACTCACTAACTCATACTGTTTGGGGAGTCATTCACATTATATGTGTTCATTGGCTAGCTTGACTTTAAACTCATGTGGCTTTAAATCTCTCTATTGGAATATAAGGGTCTGTCTTTTTTGTTGTTTGTTTTAGGCATTTAGGTTCTGTTATTTGGAATCTGAAGCGGGTGTATGTGAAGCTGAAGCTGGGGAACAGGTTGAGAACATTGCTTGGCCACAGATGATTAAAAGTTCTTTCACAAATACTGTTTATCTAGTTGAGCTTTGTACCTCTGATGAAACGAGAAAGGAGAGAATGTTGTATTTATTTCAAAGCTCAGGAAACTGCAGCTGAGAGTAATTCTTGCTTTCTGACTGTTGTTTAGCATTCTATCATAGGAGTCAGCAAACGTTCTATGAAGAGCCAGACAGCAAATGCTTTAGGCTCTTGTAGGCCATCTGGTCTCTTGGAGCTGCTCGGCACTGCCATTACAGCTCAGCAGCACCAGAGACAAATACAAATGAGCATAGCTGTGTTCCAATAAAATTTTGTTTACAAAAACAGGCAGTGGACTGGATTTGGCCCCTAGCCCATAGTTTGCTGACTCTGCTCACTGTTGCTTGTTAATTTAAAAAAAAAAATAATTAATTTATTTATTTTTGGCTATTCTGGGTTTTCACTGCTGCCACAGGCTCTTCTCTGGTTGCAGGTCATGGGGGCTACTCTCTAGTTGAGGTGAGCAGGCTTCTTGTTGCAGTGACTTCTCTTGTTGTGGAACTCAGGCTCTGGGGCACATGAGCTCAATAGTTGAGGCTCTGAGGCCCTAGAGCACAGGCTCAACAGTTGTGACTCACAGGCTTAGCAGCATGTGGGATCTTCTCGGCTCAAGGATCAAACCCATATCTCCTGCACTGGCAGGCGAACTCTCACTGAGCTACCAGGGAAGCCCCTGCTTGTTAGTGTTTATATTCCATTTTTTCTTTTCTGTTGGCTTGGAAGTTAGACATTCTGCTATTACATTTTTCTGGTTACTTTTCTAATTTGACTATACATATTTAAATACTAAAATTAATAATTTACCCCCTATTCTTATCCCACCCCCTGCCACACAAACATATAAGGAATTAGGTTACTTTAATTCCGGTTATTCCAATTTATATGCAGTTATGGTCAGGCATTCTATTTGTCTTATTCTTTTTTTATTAACAGATCTCAATTTACAGTATTATTTTATACTTTTATTATGTTTAAATCTCTATTGGAATATAAGGGTCTGTCTTTTTTGTTGTTTGTTTTAGGCATTTAGGTTCTGTTATTTGGAATCTGAAGCGGGTGTATGTGAAGCTGAAGCTGGGGAACAGGTTGAGAACATTGCTTGGCCACAGATGATTAAAAGTTCTTTCACAAATACTGTTTATCTAGTTGAGCTTTGTACCTCTGATGAAACGAGAAAGGAGAGAATGTTGTATTTATTTCAAAGCTCAGGAAACTGCAGCTGAGAGTAATTCTTGCTTTCTGACTGTTGTTTAGCATTCTATCATAGGAGTCAGCAACGTTCTATGAAGAGCCAGACAGCAAATGCTTTAGGCTCTTGTAGGCCATCTGGTCTCTTGGAGCTGCTCGGCACTGCCATTACAGCTCAGCAGCACCAGAGACAAATACAAATGAGCATAGCTGTGTTCCAATAAAATTTTGTTTACAAAAACAGGCAGTGGACTGGATTTGGCCCCTAGCCCATAGTTTGCTGACTCTGCTCACTGTTGCTTGTTAATTTAAAAAAAAAAATAATTAATTTATTTATTTTTGGCTATTCTGGGTTTTCACTGCTGCCACAGGCTCTTCTCTGGTTGCAGGTCATGGGGGCTACTCTCTAGTTGAGGTGAGCAGGCTTCTTGTTGCAGTGACTTCTCTTGTTGTGGAACTCAGGCTCTGGGGCACATGAGCTCAATAGTTGAGGCTCTGAGGCCCTAGAGCACAGGCTCAACAGTTGTGACTCACAGGCTTAGCAGCATGTGGGATCTTCTCGGCTCAAGGATCAAACCCATATCTCCTGCACTGGCAGGCGAACTCTCACTGAGCTACCAGGGAAGCCCCTGCTTGTTAGTGTTTATATTCCATTTTTTCTTTTCTGTTGGCTTGGAAGTTAGACATTCTGCTATTACATTTTTCTGGTTACTTTTCTAATTTGACTATACATATTTAAATACTAAAATTAATAATTTACCCCCTATTCTTATCCCACCCCCTGCCACACAAACATATAAGGAATTAGGTTACTTTAATTCCGGTTATTCCAATTTATATGCAGTTATGGTCAGGCATTCTATTTGTCTTATTCTTTTTTTATTAACAGATCTCAATTTACAGTATTATTTTATACAAATGTTTGTTTAGATCTGTCACATGTTCCTATATCTTTGCTGAATATTCCAATATCTCAGCTCTTTCCTTTTTCTCTTAAAGTTTTATTGCTATATAATTTACATACCATATAATTTACTTACCATATTATTTACCCACTTAAAGTATTCCATTTAGTAGTTTTTACTGTATCACAGATATGTGTAAGCATTATCATAGTCAATTTTAGACATCATCAACTAAAAAATATTCTGTACCCTTTAGCTATTATCTCCTTACTTTCTCATCCCCACCAGCCCTAAGCAACTAATCTGCTTTTCATCTCTTTAGATTTGCCTATTTCAAATACTGCATATGAATGGAATCATTCAGTAGGCAATCCTTTAGGACTGGCTTATTGCACTGTAACATAGTATTTTCACAGTTCATGCCTATTGTAGCAGGTGTCAGTACTTCATTTCTTTCTATGACTGAACATTGTTCCATTGTATATATAGTCTACTGTATTTTCTTTATCCATTCCTCAGTTTGATGAGCATTTGGATTGTTTTTACTTTTTGACTGTTATGAATAATGTTGCTATAAATTTTCATGTGGACATATGTTTACTTTTCTTGGGCATATACTTAGGAGTGCTGTTGGTGGCTCAGTGGTAACTTATGTTAAACTTTACGTTGTCTCATTGAGTTGTAAGAATTCTGTATTTTGTGGATTGGAGGCCCTTATTAGATATATGATTTGCAAATATGTAAGGTTTCTGTCAGAGACCTTTTCACTTTTTTGATAAGTAAAAAATATTTGTAAAATATTGTAGCAAAATATTCACCATTTTATTTATTTGAAATATAGTTGACGTATAATATTTTGTTAGTTTCATAGCAGGCTTCCCAGATAGCTCAACAGTAAAGAATCTGTCTGCCAATGCAGGAGACACAGGAGATGCGGGTTTGATCTTTGGGTCAGGAAGATCCTCTGGAGTAGGCAATTGAAAAGTTTTTTTTTTTTCTTTTTTACTTTCATCTGCATTTATTTTTTGCAGCATTTATTCCTGGGCCATATGTTTTTGTTTCTTCAGTTTCTTCTGGGATATCTTTTTCTTCTGTGCAGCCTCCTCTTCTGGTTTAGGAACAGTCTGTTCTTTCTCAGTAAGGATCATCTCGATGTGGCAAGGAGAGCTCATATATGGGTTGATCCCACCATGAGCTCTGTAAGTCCAGCACCGCATCTTGGGGGCTTTGTTCACCTGGATGTGCTCAATGACCAGAGAGTCTACATCTAAGCCATTAAGTTCAGCATTACTCTGCATTTCTGAGCATGTGCAGTAAAAATTCAACACTCTTTTTGGGCCACTGACCTTGCGTCCAGCCCCACTGTTTGGCCTGTGCACACCTACCAACACCACCATTGTAATGGTGGAATGGCACACACTGCTTCTTCAAAGTGACATCATTCAGATACTTGGTGGCTTTTTGGGTATGCATACCCTTTATGGCCTGGGCAGTTTCACGAGTGTTCTTAAAGTGAACATGAAGATTTGAACCTCTTGATTTGCATGGTTTTGTAGGGTTTTCTGGGTCAAGTGAATAGCGCATCATTTTTAGAGGTCACCTCAGGCGGCTTTCCCGAAAAAGAAAGAATGGAAAAGTTTTTAACTTTGATGAGATCCAGTGTATCTGGTTTTTTTTGGTGGTGGTATTGTTCATGCTTTTGGTGTCATACCTAAGAATTCATTGCTAAATCCAACGGTATGAAAATTTCCCCTGTTTCTTCAGTGTTTCAGCTCTAAAGTTTAGTTCTTTGACCCATTTTGAGTTAACTTTTATATATGATTTGTGGTAGGCATCTAGCTTCATTCTTGGTATGTGGATATTCACTCGTCCCAGCACCATTTGTTGTGAGACTATTTTTTCTCCTAACTGTATTGGTCAGTTGTGCGCCATTGATACATATGTGTGTACTTAGGCTTGTACCCTGCCTTGATCACTGTTGCTTTTTAGTAAGTGTTGAAATTGCTCTTTTCTAAAATTGTTTTGGCTTTTTGGAGCCCTGTGTAATTCTATTATGAATTTTAGAATCAGCTTGCCAAGTTCTACTAAGAAGCCAGTTGGGATTGATATAGGGATTGTGGTGAGTCTGCAGGTTGCTTGTATAGTACGCATGGCCATCTTTACAAGAGTAAGTCTTCCAGTTTGTTAATGTGGGATACTGTTCCATTTACTCAGATCTTTGTTTTTATTTCTACATTCTTTTCAGAAATGCATTTTATATTTTATGAAATTTATTCCTGAATGTTTTCTTTTTGATGCTCTTGCAAATGAAGTTATTTTCTCAATTCCATTTTTAGATGGATCATTGCAAGTGTATAGAAATAGTTTGTTTTTATATATTTTGATCTTGTAGCTTACAAACTTAGTGAATTTATTAGTTATTAAATGAATAGTTTTTTAGTGAATTCCTTAGGATTTTCTCACCATAAGATCATTTAGCGATAGTTTTACTACTTTCTATCCAGTGTGATTGCCTTTTACATCTTTTTCTTGCATAACAGCCTTTGGCTAGAACTTTTAGTGAGGTGTTGAATACAAGAGCAGACACTCCTGTCTGATTTGTTCCTGGTCTTTTGGGATAGTGTTCAGTCCTTCATCATTATGTATAATGCTAGCTTTGGGCTTTTTGTAGACATCCTTGATCAGATTGGAGTTCTCTTCTTAATTTGTTGAGTGTTTTTATTATGAGAGGATGTTGTATTTTGTCAAATGTCTTTTATGCATCAATTGATATTTATTATCATGTAGTTTTTGTTTTTTATTCTATACACATGACATATTAATTTATTTTTGGATATTAAAATCCAAACCTTGCATTCCTGGGGTAAACCCTGCTCGGCCATAGCACGTGATTCTTCTTGTGCATCACTGGATTCAGTTTGCTCTTATTTTGTTGAGGTTTTTTCATACTCATAAGAGATATTGGCCTATAATACTGGCTGTATCAAAGGAGTTGGCAAGTATTTCAGCCTCTTTTTTGGAGAGAAAGATTTGAGAAGGACTGATGGCAATTGTTTTTTAAACATTTGATAGAATTCACCAGGGAAGCCATCTAGGTCTAGGGGATATTTTTGTTGGTAGTGTTTTGATACCCACTTCAGTCTCTTTACTTCTTATAGGTGTAATTGTGCTATTTTTCTTGAGTCCGTTTTGTCTATCTTTATCGTTCTAATTGCTTGTTGATTTTACAAGAGTAAGTATTCCGGGAATGTTTGTCTTTTAAAAATGCTGCTTGCAAAGGGAAAGTACCCATTTTTTCCATTTACTCAGATCTTTGTTTTTATTTCTACATTCTTTTCAGAAATGCATTTTATATTTTATGAAATTTATTCCTGAATGTTTTCTTTTTGATGCTCTTGCAAATGAAGTTATTTTCTCAATTCCATTTTTAGATGGATCATTGCAAGTGTATAGAAATAGTTTGTTTTTATATATTTTGATCTTGTAGCTTACAAACTTAGTGAATTTATTAGTTATTAAATGAATAGTTTTTTAGTGAATTCCTTAGGATTTTCTCACCATAAGATCATTTAGAGATAGTTTTACTACTTTCTATCCAGTGTGATTGCCTTTTACATCTTTTTCTTGCATAACAGACTTTGGCTAGAACTTTTAGTGAGGTGTTGAATACAAGAGCAGACACTCCTGTCTGATTTGTTCCTGGTCTTTTGGGATAGTGTTCAGTCCTTCATCATTATGTATAATGCTAGCTTTGGGCTTTTTGTAGACATCCTTGATCAGATTGGAGTTCTCTTCTTAATTTGTTGAGTGTTTTTATTATGAGAGGATGTTGTATTTTGTCAAATGTCTTTTATGCATCAATTGATATTTATTATCATGTAGTTTTTGTTTTTTATTCTATACACATGACATATTAATTTATTTTTGGATATTAAAATCCAAACCTTGCATTCCTGGGGTAAACCCTGCTCGGCCATAGCACGTGATTCTTCTTGTGCATCACTGGATTCAGTTTGCTCTTATTTTGTTGAGGTTTTTTCATACTCATAAGAGATATTGGCCTATAATACTGGCTGTATCAAAGGAGTTGGCAAGTATTTCAGCCTCTTTTTTGGAGAGAAAGATTTGAGAAGGACTGATGGCAATTGTTTTTTAAACATTTGATAGAATTCACCAGGGAAGCCATCTAGGTCTAGGGGATATTTTTGTTGGTAGTGTTTTGATACCCACTTCAGTCTCTTTACTTCTTATAGGTGTAATTGTGCTATTTCTTCTTGAGTCCGTTTTGTTATTTCATATCTTTTTAGGATTTTTCCCTTTTATCTAAGTTGTCTAATTTATTGGCATACAGTTGTTTATAGTTGTTTTCTTCTTCTTCTTGAAAGTATATCCTTTAGGAGGATCAAGTAAAGTACTTGGTTTCTTAGCTGAATGAATATTAGGAGAAGAGCTTCTTTCTCCTCCTATAAAGATATTTGCAGACCTGAGGTAACCCACTCTTGGGGCTCTTCTCTTTCCCACACATTCCTGCCTTGTGGAATGAGCAGCTTGAATGTTGTGTCAGGGCAGTCCTCTTGGTTGTGTTTCATTGAGGGGAACGACTGAAAGGGAGACCAGAGGTTCTGATCTGCCATCACACAGATGTTGAGGCCAGTGATAATGCAGAGGCCCCGCTTTTTTTGTATAGTTTATTTTTGTATAAGTGAGAGCTATTCAGTCTAAAAAATTCAAATGAGACTTCCCTGGTGGCGCAGTGGATAAGAATCCTCCTGCCAATGCAGGGAACACAGGTTTGATACCCGGTGCAGGAAGAGTCCACCTGCTGTGGAGCAACTAAACTCATGATCTAGTGCCCGAGAGCTGAAACTCCTCAGCCCACATGCCACAGTTACTGAAGCCTGCACGCTGCAGGGCTCGTGAGCCACAGTCCGTGAGCCCCTGTGCAGCAACTACTGAAGGCTGTGTGTTGCAAGTAGAGAGTGGCCCCCAGTCGTCGCTGTTCATTTGCAGCAACAAAGAGCCAGAGTGATGCTCAGTGCCGTCAATGTGGCTGTCACAGCAGAAGCTGAGGCTGCTTACTGCTTTTCCTTCCAAGGTGGACTGTGATTTCTGGCTAAAGACAAGTCCTAGGTTCCCAGTTTTGGAATCAGGGTCCATACATTACTTGCCATGAGAGGTCAGAGGGCAGGACTGGCCTCTGTTGAGCTCTTTGGGCCTGGATCTTCCTAACCCAGGTCTGGTCTGGGACCAGTTCCTAGACCTGTCCGGCTGGAAAGGGTATATGTGGTGTGCCATGGAACTGACCTCTCCTTCCCCTGCAGGTTCAGCAGTACCGGGTTGCCATGACTGCGAAGGACTGCTCCATCATGATCGCGCTCTCCCCTTGTCTGCAGGATGCAAGGTGAGGCACCTTCTGCTATGTCACGTGACCTTAAGTCTAGCAGGATTTTGTCGCTTGGCAAGAGGGGATGTCCCTAGAGAGGCCCTTGCAGGATCATGTCTGTTAACAGAGGCCAGTTTCCAAGGCCTACTCGATATAATGGGGACTGTTGACTCTTACTCTTTAGAAGTTTATAATAAGTCAAAAAAGACATTTTTGAGAATAATTTTTAAAGCTTGTTCTATTGAATTCAAGATTACTGTTATTTTCTAAGAAAATATCTCAAGGACTTAGAAGCAATTTAGATGTTGTGATGCAGATTCCTTTCTCCCAAAGAAAACCCCAAGATTCCATCATGGCTCAGACGCCCAAGAAATTGTAGGCTCCTCTGGGCCTAACTTTCCCTTCTCCACTGATGTGCCAACCTTTCTAGTCATATCAGACCTTTACAATAGCACACCATTGTTCTGTTTCCTCTTTGCAGCATCTCTCTCAGGACATCATTATCCAATCCTGTCTCTGCTTTTTTTTAGCAATTCAGGATGAACCTGATAATCTTCTCTCATTGATTAGATGGCATCTTCAGCATTACTCTTCAGGGTGCCAAACCCAACACATAGTTTTGCAGAATGTTCCACAATCTTCTGTGTGTTCCTGGGTCAAGATGACCCAGGCACCCATTTCTCTGTTGCTTTTGAACTAAACATTCCTAGGAGTCTTGTTTCTTGGCAGGGATAGAAATTGTCCATTTTCTGATAGGAAACATGGAGGGCATAACTGAAATATTAAAAAAAAAAAGTTCTGTTTAGTTAAAGTCTCTCATTATCCCCTAAGAAAATGCTCCCAGTGCTTAGCCACAGGAATCCATTTGGGTTCAGCTAGTCTTAGATGAGAGAAAAGGAAGGATGCAGTCAGGATACAGAAATGTGAGGGACTGGGGGCCAGGAGTCCTGACACCCTTCACCAGCTTGCTCAACAGAAACCGACATGTTGGGAGAGGAGTGAGGACATGTGTCCAGAAACTTCTGAGCCACATGAGCACCTGGGTCATCTCCAGGGAAGACAGGCATTTCAGGTGTCAGAAGCTTTTGGTCTGGGCTCACTGAAAGCTTGAGGTCAACAGGTCGTCTCCTTGGGAGTGGCCCTCGGGCCATGCTCTCACAGCCTCTGTGTGATGGACTCCTTTCTGTAGTCACATCATCTGGTCGGGTTCTAGTTCTGATGTGATGTGAGGTTTCCTATAAGATATGCAGCGCTGCTGTTGAGGACCAGAGATGTTCACTATCCTAGCCCAGCTGCATGGAGCTTGGGTTTCCAGCCCTGAGAGTGAGACTCAGAAGCTAGACCTTAATTTGTATACATGTTCTCTGCAGGAGGAAGTAGCTAAGACCCCAGCAACTGAGCCAAGGATTCATTTTTCCTGTAAACAGTATTTCTGAGCAGGAATTGAGTGAGAGTCTAGGCCTTAATTAGGCTCATTAGATAGGAATATTTTATCTGCTTTCCATTTCCCGGGCAGGACCTTTTGGCATTGGTATTTTGTTTGTTTTTAATAATTTCTAAATCAAGAATAGTATACACGGAGAAACCAGGACTCCTAAATACTTCTTTTGGGCTAAACTGAGCTCGGGTAATGTATTTAACCTCTCATTTGGATGCACACTGTGTATCGAGCACTTTGAGAGTTAAGTGCTATATATAGCAATCTTAATACAATATTCAGGATTAGCCTTAAAGTGTTTCTGTTGTTGTTCCAAGTTGTGTCCAACTTTTTGCGACCTCATGGACTGCAGCATGCCAGGCTTCCCTGCCCTTCACCATCTCCTGGAATTTGCTCAAACTCATGTCCATTGAGTTGATGATGCCATCCAACCATTTCATCCTCTGCTGCCTCCTTCTCCTCCTGCCTTCAATCTTTCCCAGCATCAGGAGCTTTTCCAGTGAGTGCTTAGCCACAGGAATCCATTTGGGTTCAGCTAGTCTTAGATGAGAGAAAAGGAAGGATGCAGTCAGGATACAGAAATGTGAGGGACTGGGGGCCAGGAGTCCTGACACCCTTCACCAGCTTGCTCAACAGAAACCGACATGTTGGGAGAGGAGTGAGGACATGTGTCCAGAAACTTCTGAGCCACATGAGCACCTGGGTCATCTCCAGGAAGACAGGCATTTCAGGTGTCAGAAGCTTTTGGTCTGGGCTCACTGAAAGCTTGAGGTCAACAGGTCGTCTCCTTGGGAGTGGCCCTCGGGCCATGCTCTCACAGCCTCTGTGTGATGGACTCCTTTCTGTAGTCACATCATCTGGTCGGGTTCTAGTTCTGATGTGATGTGAGGTTTCCTATAAGATATGCAGCGCTGCTGTTGAGGACCAGAGATGTTCACTATCCTAGCCCAGCTGCATGGAGCTTGGGTTTCCAGCCCTGAGAGTGAGACTCAGAAGCTAGACCTTAATTTGTATACATGTTCTCTGCAGGAGGAAGTAGCTAAGACCCCAGCAACTGAGCCAAGGATTCATTTTTCCTGTAAACAGTATTTCTGAGCAGGAATTGAGTGAGAGTCTAGGCCTTAATTAGGCTCATTAGATAGGAATATTTTATCTGCTTTCCATTTCCCGGGCAGGACCTTTTGGCATTGGTATTTTGTTTGTTTTTAATAATTTCTAAATCAAGAATAGTATACACGGAGAAACCAGGACTCCTAAATACTTCTTTTGGGCTAAACTGAGCTCGGGTAATGTATTTAACCTCTCATTTGGATGCACACTGTGTATCGAGCACTTTGAGAGTTAAGTGCTATATATAGCAATCTTAATACAATATTCAGGATTAGCCTTAAAGTGTTTCTGTTGTTGTTCCAAGTTGTGTCCAACTTTTTGCGACCTCATGGACTGCAGCATGCCAGGCTTCCCTGCCCTTCACCATCTCCTGGAATTTGCTCAAACTCATGTCCATTGAGTTGATGATGCCATCCAACCATTTCATCCTCTGCTGCCTCCTTCTCCTCCTGCCTTCAATCTTTCCCAGCATCAGGGCTTTTTCCAGTGAGTCGGCTCTTCACATCAAGTGTTTTTGCTGCTGCTGCTTAGTTTCTTCAGTCGTGTCTGACTCTGTGTGACCCCATGGACTGCAGCCCGTCGGGCTCTTCCATCCATGGAATTTTCCAGGCAGTAATACTGGAGTGGATTGCCATGCCCTCCTCCAAGGGTCTTCTGAATACAGGAATGGAACCTGGGTCTCCTGCATTGCAGGCAAATTCCTCACTACCGAGCCATCAGGGAAGCCCTATATATCTCTATATCTGTATCTACCTATATCTATATATATATAAGACCCCATAGACTGTAGCTCTCCAGGCTTCTCCGTCCATGGAATTTTCCAGTCAACAATACTGCAGTGGGTTGCCATTTCCTTCTCCACCTCAAGTGTTTTTAAATACAAGTAATTCTTAGTATTTTATTACAAGCATACAACTATTACAATATTGATCCTGAGAGACAACATAGAAAACACTGCAGATACAATTTGAGAATAAAACATGAAACCAGATCTCTCTTTGCTAATGTGAAAATGCATAGAGGAGCAAGAGTCTCTCAATAGACATGATAAAAGATACTTAAGGAGAAATCTGTTCTTAACAGTTTATCCATTTGGCTGTTGAGTGGCTAGATCTACTTTCTTTCTCTTAGGTTTTGTAATAGTTGGCTCCTGATAAGTAACTTTTTAAGCATTCGTTTATACTACTGGGATATGGGGAATATCAGTTGCATAGTTTTCATAATTGCTTTTCCGTCTTTCTGCACATTAACTGTCTCTCGTCTGGTGTGCTGGCGGGCATCACAGGAGGTGCTTCTCTTGCAGAAGCTTCAAGCACTCGGCACACAGCCGGCACACAGAGAGATGGAAGGCATACAGATGCACCAAATGGGTGTTCTTTGTGAGTGAGTCGAGAGGATCTGGGAGGTTTGTGTATTCTGAAATTGCTCTTTTGCTTCCAGCTCCGATCAAAGGCCTGTTGTCCCTTCATCGAGATCTAGGTTTGCCTTCTCTGTGTCTGTGCTGGACCTTGACCTCAAGCCCTACGAGAGCATTCCTCATCAGTATAAACTGGATGGCAAGATAGTCAACTACTATTTAAAGACTGTACATGCCAAAGATGCCGCCATGATGTCGACTAGGTTCAAGGAAAGCGAAGATTGCACATTAGTTCTCCATAAGGTCTAACATTTTACCTGTAGTGGCTTTGAAACTTGAACATAGAATGTGAAGGGTGAATGATAGAGCTATTTGCTATTGTGTTGGGTGACTTCTGGCTGTGAGTTTTTGTTTTTCAACCCCTGTTCAGGTGGGACTGCCTCTGGGAGACATGGAATGGAAGCACGCTAGAGACATCTTCCAGGATGAGGAATGGTGGACATGAGCCCAGCAGTGTGCCGGGTCCCTGGGGGCCTCCCTGGGCAGTTCTCCCTTTCCACCCAGGGCTCATGTCTAATCTCTAAAAGCCTTATAAGACCCAAGGTTTGGATCTCCTACCACCAGAATCCTAACATAGAAAACTTGAATGGTCGTATATACCTTACAGTTTGGACGTTTAAGAAAACCACAGATACTACTGGAACTTTTCCGGCTGAGTTACCTGGTCACTTTTCCAGTGCAAGCCCATGTGTCAGCGCAGGTTTAGTAGTTCCCTGCAGTGGAGAGCAGTGAGTTGTGGATGTGGACGGCAGCTCTGAGCCGCAAACTCACAGTCCCTGTGGAGGTGCCATACCCACCGCTCTGCTCAGGGTCAGCAGTGAGCGTGGGACTCAGGTCAGGGGAGACACCACTCATGTGAGCACTGATTTTCTTTTTTGTGTTGAATGATTTGGTCTTTAACTTTAGGGGAGATGAGGTGTTCTTTCCCACCTGAAATTGCTGCTGTGGAAGCTGGAAGCAGAGCTGTAACTCTGAGCTGCTGTGCCCGGGGTGGGTGTCGGAGGGTGGGTGTGCTTCTGCCTGCTCTGCGTTCCTGACAGTTCTGGATGTTCAGAAAACCTCCGCTACTTCTGCCAGGGCCAGCATCGAGTGTTCCCTCCTTCCCCATACCTGTTCCTGACTTGGGCTTCACTAAGATACGTGGTGTTGGTAGCCTTGAGTAGTGCAGGATCACCTCTCCATCGGGGCTGCCCAAGGCCCTGCTTCTGCACAATGAGCAACTCCTGGCTGGAACCAAGAGGGTTCTTGTTGGGGTCACCAATAGTGTGCCCAGCTGCTATGAAAACTGTTGGGAAACTTGGCTTCAGTTTTTTTATTCTATGGTAGGTTGTATAGATTATTTATATCATCATTTTAAGGGACTAACGAAGGCTTATTGTAATATAATATTAGTAAAACCATGGGATTATGTGAAAATACTACACAAAAAATGAGAATATTTTGCTGATTATAATTTTTTTGGGGAATTTTGTGATAAATTGAGAATTATGCTTATATGAATCAAACCAGCTCTTCTAGAATGAATTCTTCAGTTATGTCCTACCATTTACCCCTGACTTCTGCACATGGAGGTTGAAAAAGACACTCAGATGATGCATGCCTCATGTTCATGTGGTCTCCTGGGAGACAGGGGCTTTGGAGATGGCACACGTAGGGGTGTGCGTGGAGCCGTGTTCTGCTGGTTGAGGTGCAGGCTCCGCATGGACATAGGGAGCTGCCAAGTGGTTCTGGCCTCAGGTTGTTCCCTGTTGCTGGCCTGGGCTGAGGGGGTATTGCCTGGTACCAAGGTGTGCAGGGGACCCTGAATCTCTTGTGTGTGGAGCTCTGGAACCCCAGCCCCTCAAGGAGGTGGGCTGGGTAGCCTTCTGTTGCCTATCCTGACTGGAGTGGCCAGTCTGAAAACAGTCACCCTCTACGTGGAGGAAAAAGGTGATAGATGAGTGTCTCCTGCCCGAGGGTCATGACCCAGCCTTCTGCACTTCTCACACTCCACCTCGGCCCCTCCCCCGAGGCGTTCACTTGATAGAAACAGTGTTTTCACCTATTGTTTTAAACTGGCGACTCAGGTCAGTGCAGCACTTAGACTCGTGGGAACTTGAATAAAACACTGTTTTTTTCTGTGCAGAGGGACCGGGTGCGAAGGTGCTGTGTGAAGGGACAGTGCTGTATTTGCTGTCTTACTGCATTTTTTAACGTTAACCACTCTGCTTTTTTGTGGAAGACCATAAAGGGTGAAGGTCAGAGGTCTTGCTGCTGAAAGGTGCTGTGAGGGCCTCCAGCACTGCTTTCCAGAGCTGGGAGGCCAGGAGGGTGGTGTGGATCCCCTGGGGTGTCTAAGGAATGCCTAAAAAAATGAGGCTGCATGGGTCAGCCCTCCCAGAGCCCCGAGGTGGAGGATGGCACGAGGAGGGCTGACCTGTGAGATGCGCGGTGCCACCTCTGCCCTTAGGTTTCTACCGAGGCCAGGGCAGTGGCTCCCCATTTCCCAGGGTAGAGCCACTCCTGTACTTTCTCCCATGTTGAGTTTACTTTTAAAAATACACTATAGGTGTTACTTGTTTGGTATTTTGAATTTAAATGACTGTATTTATTTTTCATGTCCCGACAACTTATACATAATGTGCCATAATTGCATAAACATGTTCTGAAGGTAAGGTTTCTAAGTGGAAAAGAGCAAATGTATATTCAATAAAATCACACGCCTCCAGGTTCAGCATCTTACGCCTGTGTGTGGTCATTCATTGTTTGGGAACTAGCTGCACAGAGTGATTTAATCAGGCTTTCCAGAGTGGCTTCAATGCCCAGAACGCCCAGTAGGGTTCGGAAGCTGAGAGGAGCAGTTTCTATGACTCTGTTCTTGTCCATTTCCAGGGCTGTAAAGAAAACAAACTGGGTAAGCCGGACATAGGGAGCTGCCAAGTGGTTCTGGCCTCAGGTTGTTCCCTGTTGCTGGCCTGGGCTGAGGGGTATTGCCTGGTACCAAGGTGTGCAGGGGACCCTACGTTAGGAACCCCAGCCCCTCAAGGAGGTGGGCTGGGTAGCCTTCTGTTGCCTATCCTGACTGGAGTGGCCAGTCTGAAAACAGTCACCCTCTACGTGGAGGAAAAAGGTGATAGATGAGTGTCTCCTGCCCGAGGGTCATGACCCAGCCTTCTGCACTTCTCACACTCCACCTCGGCCCCTCCCCCGAGGCGTTCACTTGATAGAAACAGTGTTTTCACCTATTGTTTTAAACTGGCGACTCAGGTCAGTGCAGCACTTAGACTCGTGGGAACTTGAATAAAACACTGTTTTTTTCTGTGCAGAGGGACCGGGTGCGAAGGTGCTGTGTGAAGGGACAGTGCTGTATTTGCTGTCTTACTGCATTTTTTAACGTTAACCACTCTGCTTTTTTGTGGAAGACCATAAAGGGTGAAGGTCAGAGGTCTTGCTGCTGAAAGGTGCTGTGAGGGCCTCCAGCACTGCTTTCCAGAGCTGGGAGGCCAGGAGGGTGGTGTGGATCCCCTGGGGTGTCTAAGGAATGCCTAAAAAAATGAGGCTGCATGGGTCAGCCCTCCCAGAGCCCCGAGGTGGAGGATGGCACGAGGAGGGCTGACCTGTGAGATGCGCGGGTGCCACCTCTGCCCTTAGGTTTCTACCGAGGCCAGGGCAGTGGCTCCCCATTTCCCAGGGTAGAGCCACTCCTGTACTTTCTCCCATGTTGAGTTTACTTTTAAAAATACACTATAGGTGTTACTTGTTTGGTATTTTGAATTTAAATGACTGTATTTATTTTTCATGTCCCGACAACTTATACATAATGTGCCATAATTGCATAAACATGTTCTGAAGGTAAGGTTTCTAAGTGGAAAAGAGCAAATGTATATTCAATAAAATCACACGCCTCCAGGTTCAGCATCTTACGCCTGTGTGTGGTCATTCATTGTTTGGGAACTAGCTGCACAGAGTGATTTAATCAGGCTTTCCAGAGTGGCTTCAATGCCCAGAACGCCCAGTAGGGTTCGGAAGCTGAGAGGAGCAGTTTCTATGACTCTGTTCTTGTCCATTTCCAGGGCTGTAAAGAAAACAAACTGGGTAAGCAAACTTCACCAAGACATTTCCCTCATCTTCAACTGGCCATGCTGAAAGGAAGCCAGGATGGCTGAATTATGACCTTGATCCAAGCCCTTATCCACGTGCCCAAGGCAGGGGCCAGGCTCTCACAGCCTAGGAGGGCCGTGGGGGAGCAGTCTTCCTGGCATGTGCTTTTGGAGAGATTATGGACAAAAATATCTTGAAAAGTAGTTTTTAAAGTACACCAATGGGGCTTCCCTGGTGGTCCAGCGGGTGGTCCGCCTTGCAGTGCAAGGGGCACCGGTTTGATCCCCCGCCCGGGAGAGTCCCATGTGCTATGGAGTGGCTGGACTGGTGTGTCCAGTTGCGAGCCAGTGCTCTGGAGCACATGTGCCTGGAGCCAGTGCTCTGCAACAAGAGATGCCACCACGATGGGAGGCCCACACAGGCCAAAGAATTAAGATGGATGAAAATAAATAAATAAAAGAGGCCAAAAGAAAAAAAAAAAACAGTACACGAATGAGATTTTTTTCCTTTTGATTATTGCCAAATAAAACCAGATGAAAAAAGTAGGTGTCTGGGTTGAGCACAGTGAGAAATCACCAGAACATCCCTACCTCGCAGCGGCACTTTGGTGAGAAGATCCAGCTTTGGCAAAACCTTCCCTTCTTCATCTATTTGTATCTTCCAAACAACTACTAGTTCAAACCTGAAAGAGGTGAGATACATTGCGAGGTGCTTGTAAACTCAGACTCAGCTATGTGCAGCAACTGCCTCTCTGGAGGAACGCTGCTCTCCTCCCAGCCACCCTTGGAGCTCCTGCCCTTCCTCAAGGCTGTGCTGAGACTCCCCTGATCGTAAAGACCCACAGAGGCAGATAGTGGGGTGGGGCCTGTTAAACATGAAAAGATATTCAACATCATCACCATACAGGAAAAAGACAATAGTAAGACACTGTTTTGTACCCAGTATACTTATAGTATAACCATATAAGTGAAGTACAGGATATTCAGCAACAAGAACTTAAAGACAACTGATGAGAAATATAAACTGACAAACTACTTTGAAAGGAATTTGGCAGTGATAGCTGAATCTGCCCTATGACGCAGGAATTTCACTTCTAAGTATATGCTCTAAGTATATGCTTGTATTCTTGTGTGCCCAAAGCCATAAACAAGAATGTTAGAAACAGTGGAAAATGATGATAACCCAGATGCCCAAGACTTGAAGGATGCAGAAATACACACATTCACCTAATGGAGTGTAAGCACTAAAAATGAATGAGTGCAGCTACACGTACCACTGCAGGTGAATTTTGGAAATAATGCTGAATAACAAGACATGTTCCAGAGGCTTACATAACTACATTATTTTAAGGTTTGGAACAAAAGGCACGGGTTACAGCAGCACATAAAGGTGCCCACCATGGGTGGAAGGAGACCTGGGTGAGTTCTCCCCAGACTCAGTGCCTGCTGACTCCCCAAGAAATACAGCTCCGCCCCTCCTCCCCCCACCCCTTGGCTTCCTAAGGACTCCAGCAGTGAGACTGGGCCTTAAAGACCCCAAATCCCCTCTTCACTCACCCAGCAAGCTCCCCCTTGTGCCTTCCTGCCATCACTGCGGATCTGTTATGACTCCACAGACATACCTCAAGATGTCAGTTGGGTGGTTTATGTTTGTTTTCTACTATGTGTCATCATTTTTAAACAGGAAAGAGCCATCTGGGGAGGGACATGGTGGGGCCTGTGCACTCACCCAGGTTGGCTGAGGTTCCTAATGGTCATGCAGCTGGAGGAGGCCCCCTCTGATAGGAGCACAGCCTGTGGGTACTTTTCCTGTGGGAAGAAGAAATGGTTAGAGAAATCTGGGGTGGGGTGTGTGTGTCACGTGTTCCCTGAAAGTCTAATTTTCAAGTGTGCCATTTCTTTATCCAGGCATCATGGCATCCTGGCCGGGCCCACTCCATCCTCACCAGTCCTGCCAGTTCTAGGTCTCCACACCACACAGCCCCCTGGTGTCCACATGGTCAAGCCCCAACGTTAACAAGCCGCACAGCTCCACTCTGATTTTACTGTTGTCCACCCGGGGGCCCCGCAGCATTTGTCCAGCATACTTTTGCTTTGTCTTGTCTCGTGACAGCTTGAAGAGGCTGGTCAGGCACAGCATGCTGGCCAGCTGACTCATCAGGGAGACGCTGATCCTGATGATTGGAGTCAGGTGCTATATGCCAGGTTTCTCATGGTAAAGCAAATGTTTTTCTTTAGAGCTTTAGCATTTGGCCTTTCAAACAGGTCTGTGGGCGGCCCCACTGCAGTGGATGCTCCCACCCTGGTCTTTTTTTTACGTTTTTGGGCAGGGGTTGGGGTTGGGGAGGGAGGGGGCGGGCAACTTCTATTGGTCTTTCATTTGTTTCATTTGCCCATCTTTGTTGTTTGGCCCATGTGGGCCTCCCATCTCAGTGGCCTCTGTTGTTGCAGAGGCCATAACTACATTATTTTAAGGTTTGGAACAAAAGGCACGGGTTACAGCAGCACATAAAGGTGCCCACCATGGGTGGAAGGAGACCTGGGTGAGTTCTCCCCAGACTCAGTGCCTGCTGACTCCCCAAGAAATACAGCTCCGCCCCTCCTCCCCCCACCCCTTGGCTTCCTAAGGACTCCAGCAGTGAGACTGGGCCTTAAAGACCCCAAATCCCCTCTTCACTCACCCAGCAAGCTCCCCCTTGTGCCTTCCTGCCATCACTGCGGATCTGTTATGACTCCACAGACATACCTCAAGATGTCAGTTGGGTGGTTTATGTTTGTTTTCTACTATGTGTCATCATTTTTAAACAGGAAAGAGCCATCTGGGGAGGGACATGGTGGGGCCTGTGCACTCACCCAGGTTGGCTGAGGTTCCTAATGGTCATGCAGCTGGAGGAGGCCCCCTCTGATAGGAGCACAGCCTGTGGGTACTTTTCCTGTGGGAAGAAGAAATGGTTAGAGAAATCTGGGGTGGGGTGTGTGTGTCACGTGTTCCCTGAAAGTCTAATTTTCAAGTGTGCCATTTCTTTATCCAGGCATCATGGCATCCTGGCCGGGCCCACTCCATCCTCACCAGTCCTGCCAGTTCTAGGTCTCCACACCACACAGCCCCCTGGTGTCCACATGGTCAAGCCCCAACGTTAACAAGCCGCACAGCTCCACTCTGATTTTACTGTTGTCCACCCGGGGCCCTGCAGCATTTGTCCAGCATACTTTTTGCTTTGTCTTGTCTCGTGACAGCTTGAAGAGGCTGGTCAGGCACAGCATGCTGGCCAGCTGACTCATCAGGGAGACGCTGATCCTGATGATTGGAGTCAGGTGCTATATGCCAGGTTTCTCATGGTAAAGCAAATGTTTTTCTTTAGAGCTTTAGCATTTGGCCTTTCAAACAGGTCTGTGGGCCGGCCCCCACTGCAGTGGATGCTCCCACCCTGGTCTTTTTTTTACGTTTTTTGGGGGGAGGGGTGCGGGTTGGGGAGGGAGGGGGCGGGCGGGCAACTTCTATTGCTCTTTCATTTGTTTCATTTGCCCATCTTTGTTGTTTGGCCCATGTGGGCCTCCCATCTCAGTGGCCTCTGTTGTTGCAGAGCACTGGCTCTGGGCGCATGAGCTCCAGAGCTCCGGCTGGGTAATTGGACACATCAGTCCAGCCGCTCTGTGGCACGTGGGATCTTCCCAGGCCAGGGATGGAACCGGTGCCCCTTGCACTGCAAGGCGGTGTCCTTACCCAATGGACCACCAGGGAAGCCCCATCCTGGTCTTGACACCTGATGCTGAATGGCCCTGGCCTGTGTATTGGTCACTGCAGGCAGATGGCTCCTGCATAGCCAGTGTGGGGCTACCTCCCCTGGTGACCTGGGACTCCCCCGAGGCATGGAGTCTGACTGTTCTGGGGATAGGTTTTGGGAATGCCTGCTTTGCCAAAAGTCAGCTTCTTGATGACATCATGTACCAATTTAGAGTCAAAAGTATTCTCCAAAACAAAAATGATTATCGGATTTCACAAATTTCTAGGGGTTGACTTTCCCTTCATGTAATGGTTTTAGAAATGTCTATTGTTTGTATTGGCCCTGGGAACCTCTAGTGTTAGCCTTGACTTGTAGTCATTAGAACAACAAAGCTTTGCAGGAATCTGAACAGAATAGAGTACAGAGTGGCTCTATCTTCAGGTCTTGGAAAACTTTTTGTTGTTGTTCTTGTAAGAATAGATTGTGGGGTTGGAGGGGGGCAGGTATGACCAAGACTCAAAGTAAGCTCCACAGTGAGATTTCAGGTTCCAAAAAGGACAACTTTTGAAAGACGTATGTTCTTTCCCTCTTGCTATAGAAATGAACTCCTGGGCTGATGCTGGAATCATATGTAAGCTCTGTCATGTCCCAAATCCAAACCTACTCCCAGCCCTCAGGGCCTCCCCAAGTCTCATGGAAGGACAATGAGGTGCGTCTTCATCTGAGAAATGTCTGGTCTTACAGCCAGTTAGAGAGCTCCCTGCCTCCTGCAAGACAGGGGCAGGGCTGGAACTGTGCGTGGGCAGAACCCGTGGGCCTCAGAGGATGGGGCCTTCTGGAGGCTCCAGGTACTTGATGGGCTGAACAAAAGAAGCTCCCTCAAATGAGGTCTTCTGGGGACAAAGATGTGTCACAACTTTTAAAGGACCAGCCCACATATCAGTGAGCTTGTTGCCAGCGTGTGAGGCCATTGCTGTCAGACCCATGTGTGGAAGATGCTGATGGAGCAAGAACCCGTCCAAACACCAAGCCATTCTGACCAAAGGCTGGCGTGGGCCTGGTTTAAACTTACAGATGATTTCTAATTTCAGGCAAAAGTTTTTTAGGAGAAAATGTATACCTAAGGTTTTTAAATGGAAAGAGTGCTGGCTGATTCTTTAACCTCAAGCTCTTCTAAATTAATAACAACTGTATGAGGAATGTAAAGAACATTGAATGTGGCAGTGTATCTTCCAGGCTGAGCTGAAAGCACGTGGCCTGGGCTGGTTCCAGCGTGAGGCCAAGGGCTTGGTCTGCCTCCAAGCAGCCCTCACAGCCTCTCTAGGCCTTCTTCTCATGGGCAAAAGGACGGGTTAGGTTAGAAGCTTTCACTAAAACTAAAACACACTCCTCTTAGTTTTTAAAATTAAACCCAAAGTAGAAACA
The DNA here is from genome assembly GCA_022376925.1 of Tragulus kanchil. Classification (NCBI taxonomy): domain Eukaryota; kingdom Metazoa; phylum Chordata; class Mammalia; order Artiodactyla; family Tragulidae; genus Tragulus; species Tragulus kanchil. The sequence goes on along the minus strand of JAIOJX010000023.1, from coordinate 88,144,085 downwards.
TTAGGAAGAGGTTGGGCATTTAGTATATATTTCTGGAGAAAAACTTGTGTGTAGAGTTTCCTTTTATTCAAATCAATAATCCTGCCCATGTATCCAGCTTCATTCACTTGCCTGATGACCTCAAATAGTCAAAGCTGACAGGAGACAAGCAATTAAAGGCTGAAGAGCTGCTCAGAGACACAACATAAACAGCAAAGTCTAAACATCATCATTGACACTAATGGGTGGGTTTCATCAACAGAGTGTACACAAACGGGTGGCCTGGAGGCAGAAGACAGAAAAGCTGGGAAAAGTGATACAATTCTAAATGCAAAGTAAGCCTGAGATCATGGCCAAATATCAGTACATTTCAACCGCAATTGTATTTGACATTCAAAAAAGACAACAGAAACACCAAGAAAGGATGACGATGATAAGGCAGCCATCTGGCCAATGTGTTGTGGAATATTTAACATGAAATAATAGCTACACACACACAAAGGTTGTCAGGACCATCCTGACTTGGAAAGCCCTTAGACACTTCACATTCTACCACTAGTAAAACTAAGGTCCAGGCCTGGTACCTAAAGAGAGCTTCTGGGGACAAAGATGTGTCACAACTTTTAAAGGACCAGCCCACATATCAGTGAGCTTGTTGCCAGCGTGTGAGGCCATTGCTGTCAGACCCATGTGTGGAAGATGCTGATGGAGCAAGAACCCGTCCAAACACCAAGCCATTCTGACCAAAGGCTGGCGTGGGCCTGGTTTAAACTTACAGATGATTTCTAATTTCAGGCAAAAGTTTTTTAGGAGAAAATGTATACCTAAGGTTTTTAAATGGAAAGAGTGCTGGCTGATTCTTTAACCTCAAGCTCTTCTAAATTAATAACAACTGTATGAGGAATGTAAAGAACATTGAATGTGGCAGTGTATCTTCCAGGCTGAGCTGAAAGCACGTGGCCTGGGCTGGTTCCAGCGTGAGGCCAAGGGCTTGGTCTGCCTCCAAGCAGCCCTCACAGCCTCTCTAGGCCTTCTTCTCATGGGCAAAAGGACGGGTTAGGTTAGAAGCTTTCACTAAAACTAAAACACACTCCTCTTAGTTTTTAAAATTAAACCCAAAGTAGAAACATTAGGAAGAGGTTGGGCATTTAGTATATATTTCTGGAGAAAAACTTGTGTGTAGAGTTTCCTTTTATTCAAATCAATAATCCTGCCCATGTATCCAGCTTCATTCACTTGCCTGATGACCTCAAATAGTCAAAGCTGACAGGAGACAAGCAATTAAAGGCTGAAGAGCTGCTCAGAGACACAACATAAACAGCAAAGTCTAAACATCATCATTGACACTAATGGGTGGGTTTCATCAACAGAGTGTACACAAACGGGTGGCCTGGAGGCAGAAGACAGAAAAGCTGGGAAAAGTGATACAATTCTAAATGCAAAGTAAGCCTGAGATCATGGCCAAATATCAGTACATTTCAACCGCAATTGTATTTGACATTCAAAAAAGACAACAGAAACACCAAGAAAGGATGACGATGATAAGGCAGCCATCTGGCCAATGTGTTGTGGAATATTTAACATGAAATAATAGCTACACACACACAAAAGGTTGTCAGGACCATCCTGACTTGGAAAGCCCCTTAGACACTTCACATTCTACCACTAGTAAAACTAAGGTCCAGGCCTGGTACCTAAAGAGAGCAAATGAGAGGTTTATGCTTCCCAGTGTCGGGAAGACTGAGAACAGGCTGCGTGGTGTGGGTCCTTAGCACACCTGGGGCCTGTTGGTCTTTCACAGGAAGTTCGTCCTAAGTGGTGATTCAAAATGGACGTTTAGAACATCCTTGGTGGTTCAGGGGCTAAAACCTGTGCTCCTGTTATAGGCTCATGGGTTCAGTCCCTAGTTGAGGAGCTAAGATCCTGCATGACACACGGTGTGGCCAAACAAGCTAGGGTTGGGGAGTGGTGTTTAGCTGCTTGCCATATGCCTGGAGCCTGCAGTCAAGAACTCTCCTGGTGTTTATGATAGAAAAAATTGTAGCTATGAGAAAGCTAGCAATGTGTTATTCACCCCAGTTTTCTACCCGAGACCTACTTTACTGTTGGAATGGCTACTGGCCCAAAGGAAAGAGAACTTTAAACAGAACTTTAGAGAAAACCAACCATGTGTTATAATAGATCAGTCAGACATTCCCAGTTTATTTAGTGAATGGGAAACCTTGACTCTTGAGCTTAAATGTACCCTTGAGTGTCCACAGATATCTAGAGTGAGTGGTAGTCATGACACCCTTTCTCCCTGGACACTCAGTGGGCATTTCCCCAAACAGGGCCATCTTCCTGCTTTACCAAAACAACATTCCAACCAGAAAATTTCAGATGGCCCCAGCTCACTGTTACTGCTGTCCGCACCCCTCACCCTACCCCGCGTCCCCCCAACCAGGTCCCACTCTTGTCTCTGCTTAAGTCTTGGTATTTTGGAAAATGAGGCCTCCTGGGCCTCAGTCCAGGTCTAATGTCTCCTCAGATTGTCACACTGGGAGTGCTACAGAGACGCTGCTGTGCTTCTGAAGTGACCCCAAAGCCACCCTTTCCCCTCTGTTATGGTATTTTCCAAGGGGACATCATGAGACCAGGCCGCTGTCTGGCCAATGTGTTGTGGAATATTTAACATGAAATAATAGCTACACACACAAAGGTTGTCAGGACCATCCTGACTTGGAAAGCCCCTTAGACACTTCACATTCTACCACTAGTAAAACTAAGGTCCAGGCCTGGTACCTAAAGAGAGCAAATGAGAGGTTTATGCTTCCCAGTGTCGGGAAGACTGAGAACAGGCTGCGTGGTGTGGGTCCTTAGCACACCTGGGGCCTGTTGGTCTTTCATAGGAAGTTCGTCCTAAGTGGTGATTCAAAATGGACGTTTAGAACATCCTTGGTGGTTCAGGGGCTAAAACCTGTGCTCCTGTTATAGGCTCATGGGTTCAGTCCCTAGTTGAGGAGCTAAGATCCTGCATGACACACGGTGTGGCCAAACAAGCTAGGGTTGGGGAGTGGTGTTTAGCTGCTTGCCATATGCCTGGAGCCTGCAGTCAAGAACTCTCCTGGTGTTTATGATAGAAAAAATTGTAGCTATGAGAAAGCTAGCAATGTGTTATTCACCCCAGTTTTCTACCCGAGACCTACTTTACTGTTGGAATGGCTACTGGCCCAAAGGAAAGAGAACTTTAAACAGAACTTTAGAGAAAACCAACCATGTGTTATAATAGATCAGTCAGACATTCCCAGTTTATTTAGTGAATGGGAAACCTTGACTCTTGAGCTTAAATGTACCCTTGAGTGTCCACAGATATCTAGAGTGAGTGGTAGTCATGACACCCTTTCTCCCTGGACACTCAGTGGGCATTTCCCCAAACAGGGCCATCTTCCTGCTTTACCAAAACAACATTCCAACCAGAAAATTTCAGATGGCCCCAGCTCACTGTTACTGCTGTCCGCACCCCTCACCCTACCCCGCGTCCCCCCAACCAGGTCCCACTCTTGTCTCTGCTTAAGTCTTGGTATTTTGGAAAATGAGGCCTCCTGGGCCTCAGTCCAGGTCTAATGTCTCCTCAGATTGTCACACTGGGAGTGCTACAGAGACGCTGCTGTGCTTCTGAAGTGACCCCAAAGCCACCCTTTCCCCTCTGTTATGGTATTTTCCAAGGGGACATCATGAGACCAGGCCGCTGTCTGGCCCCTCAGTCAGACGTCCACTCACCAGCCTGGACCTGCTTCTGCCGCCTCAAAGCTGAGTCAACCACACGAGGGTTGCCAAAGAGTGACCATCTGTCTCCATCATTCCTTCCACACTGGCAAATAGATTTCCACTGGAAAAATGAGCTTTTAGAATTCTCCCTTATTTATTTTCTATTGGCACTGACTCACATATCATTAACGTAGTCAGTGTATATCAGTGTTTCTCCACGGAGCTGACAGTATTGGGAAACCAAGACCTGGGCTCATTGTGCCTGGGGCTTTGGTGCTTCCAGGCCCTTTCACGGGAAAGAGCTTGGTGAGACAGCTCGGTGAGACACATGCACCAGCATGCACACACCATAGCCCCCTGGGAGTCCTTCTGCACACACATGTTAACCAACAAGCAGGACATCACCTCAATACCTCTGCCCAATCCCCCAGAGTTCTCTAGCCTTCCTCCTTCTGTGTCTATAAAATCACTCTATTCCTATGAAGGAATAAAGCTTACACAAATAATCGCTTTATACTTTCCCTGTTTAGAATGGAAAGGGGAAGTAAGGCAAGCAAAATTCATCATATATATAGCCTAGAAACATACACTTTGCAATTAATCTGAAGGCAAGTGTGCCCTTAAAAGATCTACTCTATTAAGATTAGTAGAGGGCTTCCCTGGTGGCTCTGTGGTTTGCTTGCCAATGCAGGAGACACGGGTTTGATCCCTGATCTGGGAAGATCCCACATGCTGCAAAGCAACGAGCCCGTGACCCACAACTATTGAGCCTGTGCTCTAGAGCCCCAGAGCCACAACTATTGAGCCCATGTGGAGCAACTCCTGAAGCCCGTGTGCCCTAGAGTTTGGGTTCCACAACAAGAGAAGTCACCACAACAAGAAGCCTGCTCACCTCAACTAGAGAGGAGCCCCCACTCTCTGCAACTGGAGAAGAGCCTGCAGCAGCAGTGAAAACCCAGAATAGTCAAAAATAAATAAATAAATTAATAAAATTAAAAGGAAAAAAAAAGATTACCAGACAGTAAACATCACCAGGGGCTTCCCTGGTGGCTCACATGGTAAAGAATCCGCCTACAATGCAGGAGACCTGGGTTCAATCCCAAGGTTGGGAAGATCCCCTGGAGGAGGGCATGGCAACCCATTCCTCCTTCAACCCATTCTCCAGCATTCCTGCCTGGAGAATCCCATTGACAGAGGAGCCTGGTGGGCTGCAGTCCAGGAGATTGCAGAGAGTTGGACATGACTGAGTGACTAAGCACACAATGTAGCACAAACACCATTTCAGGCGGAGCTACAAGTCCACAAGTAGTTCTTAAGACTTTTTTTAACATTTATTTTTTAATCCATCTTTATTCTTTGGCATGCCTGGGCCTCCCTTTCACGGGAAAGAGCTAGCCGGTGAGACACATGCACCAGCATGCACACACCATAGCCCTGGGAGTCCTTCTGCACACACATGTTAACCAACAAGCAGGACATCACCTCAATACCTCTGCCCAATCCCCAGAGTTCTCTAGCCTTCCTCCTTCTGTGTCTATAAAATCACTCTATTCCTATGAAGGAATAAAGCTTACACAAATAATCGCTTTATACTTTCCCTGTTTAGAATGGAAAGGGGAAGTAAGGCAAGCAAAATTCATCATATATATAGCCTAGAAACATACACTTTGCAATTAATCTGAAGGCAAGTGTGCCCTTAAAAGATCTACTCTATTAAGATTAGTAGAGGGCTTCCCTGGTGGCTCTGTGGTTTGCTTGCCAATGCAGGAGACACGGGTTTGATCCCTGATCTGGGAAGATCCCACATGCTGCAAAGCAACGAAGCCCGTGACCCACAACTATTGAGCCTGTGCTCTAGAGCCCCAGAGCCACAACTATTGAGCCCATGTGGAGCAACTCCTGAAGCCCGTGTGCCCTAGAGTTTGGGTTCCACAACAAGAGAAGTCACCACAACAAGAAGCCTGCTCACCTCAACTAGAGAGGAGCCCCCACTCTCTGCAACTGGAGAAGAGCCTGCAGCAGCAGTGAAAACCCAGAATAGTCAAAAATAAATAAATAAATTAATAAAATTAAAAGGAAAAAAAAAGATTACCAGACAGTAAACATCACCAGGGGCTTCCCTGGTGGCTCACATGGTAAAGAATCCGCCTACAATGCAGGAGACCTGGGTTCAATCCCAAGGTTGGGAAGATCCCCTGGAGGAGGGCATGGCAACCCATTCCTCCTTCAACCCATTCTCCAGCATTCCTGCCTGGAGAATCCCATTGACAGAGGAGCCTGGTGGGCTGCAGTCCAGGAGATTGCAGAGAGTTGGACATGACTGAGTGACTAAGCACACAATGTAGCACAAACACCATTTCAGGCGGAGCTACAAGTCCACAAGTAGTTCTTAAGACTTTTTTTAACATTTATTTTTTAATCCATCTTTATTCTTTGGCATGCCTGGGCCTCCCATTGCAGTGGTCTCTCTAGTTGCAGAGCACCAGCTCTGGGTGCATGCGTTCCAGAGCACTGGCTCATAATTGGACACACCAGCCCAGCTGCTCCACAGCAAGCACATGGGATCTTCCAGGGCCAGGGATCAAATTGATGGCCCTTGCACCGCAAGGTGGACTCTTTATCTACTGGACCACCAGGGAAGCCCAGTTCTTAAGATTTTTAAGACTATTATTTTCATTCTAACTAACTGGGTAGCAATTGTATGATTTTATATATAGTTTGTTTGTTTCTAGACTAATAATCAAAAAGGCAAGCCAAGTTGGTTTCTTTTAAAATAGTCAGAAATGATAATTAAGAAGCTGAATATACACATACACATAAATGTAATAATCAATGCTAGAAACTCTTTAGAGGTAATTTCACAACTTTCTCTTCATACACTTTTTAATATGTAATTATGCAAGGAAAACAATGAAATGCAAGCAGATGATGAAAGTAATGTTCTAGATAGTCACTGACATGTTTATCATTACTAAGGTTAAAAGTCTTACTATTTCATAAACCTCAAAGTAATGTCCAAAGCATTTAAACCGATTATAATTTAAAGTTACTATGGTCTGGGGACTTCTCTGGTGGTTCGGTGGTTAGGACTCCATGTTCCGAATGAAGGGTGCTTGGGTTCAATCCCTGGTCAGGGAACTAGATCCCACATGCTACAACTAAAGACTGCACGTGCCACAGCTAGAACCCAGTACAGTCAAATAAATAAAATACATATTTTTAAAAAGGTAAAAAAAGAGAAGTTACTGTGGTCTAGTTTAAATTTTTTATAGATTCAGAGATTTTTTGAGTTTTTAAGGTTTTGTTTCTTTTTCAGAAGACAAATTACATGCCCACACTGCCACATACAATTTACCGACCTCTTAACATTTGCAGGCCCTGTATCCTTGATATGCATTAACTCGTTCAATGCTCACAGCTGTCATATGAAGCCATTGGTATAATGCCCATTTAAATGAAAGTGAGTCTTGAAAAAATTAAGATCCTTGCTCAAGATTACACAGCTAGTAAATTGATTCAAATCTAAGGCATCAGATTCTAAAACCTGAGCTCATAAATAATACTAGCATTTCATATTTCTAAATTCAACTACAGTTGTAATACACAGGTCAAGTGTGATTACAATCAACTTGTACCATAATTCATGCTGGCAACTGATTTTGAAGGTAGCAACAAAACCATTTTGGTTGGGAAACATAATAGCCCCTAAAGGTTTGTTCATATATTCCATATGGTAGAATACTTATTAAGTCCCTACTTGCATGTGGTTTTTCCTTTTCTTTGGCTACACTATGTGGCTTGCCAGATCTGAGTTCCTGGACCAAGGATTGAACCTGGGCCATTGTATGATTTTATATATAGTTTGTTTGTTTCTAGACTAATAATCAAAAGGCAAGCCAAGTTGGTTTCTTTTAAAATAGTCAGAAATGATAATTAAGAAGCTGAATATACACATACACATAAATGTAATAATCAATGCTAGAAACTCTTTAGAGGTAATTTCACAACTTTCTCTTCATACACTTTTTAATATGTAATTATGCAAGGAAAACAATGAAATGCAAGCAGATGATGAAAGTAATGTTCTAGATAGTCACTGACATGTTTATCATTACTAAGGTTAAAAGTCTTACTATTTCATAAACCTCAAAGTAATGTCCAAAGCATTTAAACCGATTATAATTTAAAGTTACTATGGTCTGGGGACTTCTCTGGTGGTTCGGTGGTTAGGACTCCATGTTCCGAATGAAGGGTGCTTGGGTTCAATCCCTGGTCAGGGAACTAGATCCCACATGCTACAACTAAAGACTGCACGTGCCACAGCTAGAACCCAGTACAGTCAAATAAATAAAATACATATTTTTAAAAAGGTAAAAAAAGAGAAGTTACTGTGGTCTAGTTTAAATTTTTTATAGATTCAGAGATTTTTTGAGTTTTTAAGGTTTTGTTTCTTTTTCAGAAGACAAATTACATGCCCACACTGCCACATACAATTTACCGACCTCTTAACATTTGCAGGCCCTGTATCCTTGATATGCATTAACTCGTTCAATGCTCACAGCTGTCATATGAAGCCATTGGTATAATGCCCATTTAAATGAAAGTGAGTCTTGAAAAAATTAAGATCCTTGCTCAAGATTACACAGCTAGTAAATTGATTCAAATCTAAGGCATCAGATTCTAAAACCTGAGCTCATAAATAATACTAGCATTTCATATTTCTAAATTCAACTACAGTTGTAATACACAGGTCAAGTGTGATTACAATCAACTTGTACCATAATTCATGCTGGCAACTGATTTTGAAGGTAGCAACAAAACCATTTTGGTTGGGAAACATAATAGCCCCTAAAGGTTTGTTCATATATTCCATATGGTAGAAGACTTATTAAGTCCCTACTTGCATGTGGTTTTTTCCTTTTTCTTTTTTGGCTACACTATGTGGCTTGCCAGATCTGAGTTCCTGGACCAAGGATTGAACCTGGGCCATGACAGTGAAAACCTGGAATGCTATCCACAAGGCTATCTGGGAACTCCCCTGGCAAGCCCTGTGCCTGTTTTTTATTAGAGGTTCTTAATTTTCTCTCCAGAGGAGTCAGGTTGCGGAGCCCAGACCTTTTTTAATAGTCGCAAGCTTTTTCACATAGACCTTCTGTCAGAGTGAGGATGGGGTGCCTCTCATACAGACTTTCTACTAATTCTCCTCCTACCCACAGTCCCTCTTTTCAGAGGTTCCACAGAACAAACTGACCTCCTTCGAGAGTTAAGTCTGCTTTCTCTGGTCCTTATCAAACTACAATTATCTGCTTCCTGTTGTTACTGCTGCCTTTCTCTGGCCTATTCTTCATCCTTGTGTATTATGTCTTTTGAAACTCCTGTCTACTGTCACTTCTGAAGGGTTTTAGCAGAGTGGCCAGCAAAGATGATGTGTTTAAGTGGTCCATTTTTGAGGCCTTTCATGTTTATATTTTCAGTTTCCCCTCATACTTTACTTGATGAACAGTTTGGGTATAGAATTTAAGGTTTAAATAGTATTTAAATTATGTCTTATATAGAGAGCTAATGATGTATGTCTAAACTTGTATTCTAGAGTCCTATGTTAAAATGCCTTTAGTTTTAAAATGAAAACACATGGACCATTAAATCAACTTTTGTCCTTAGAAATAGAGGAACACCCTCAACCCTGGGAAAAATAAAATAGGGCATAAACAATGTATGTAAATAAAATTTTAAATGGTTGAAATTTTGTACTTGAAAAAATTAAGATCCTTGCTCAAGATGTAGAATTGATTCAAATCTAAGGCATCAGATTCTAAAACCTGAGCTCATAAATAATACTAGCATTTCATATTTCTAAATTCAACTACAGTTGTAATACACAGGTCAAGTGTGATTACAATCAACTTGTACCATAATTCATGCTGGCAACTGATTTTGAAGGTAGCAACAAAACCATTTTGGTTGGGAAACATAATAGCCCCTAAAGGTTTGTTCATATATTCCATATGGTAGAAGACTTATTAAGTCCCTACTTGCATGTGGTTTTTTCCTTTTTCTTTTTTGGCTACACTATGTGGCTTGCCAGATCTGAGTTCCTGGACCAAGGATTGAACCTGGGCCATGACAGTGAAAACCTGGAATGCTATCCACAAGGCTATCTGGGAACTCCCCTGGCAAGCCCTGTGCCTGTTTTTTATTAGAGGTTCTTAATTTTCTCTCCAGAGGAGTCAGGTTGCGGAGCCCAGACCTTTTTTAATAGTCGCAAGCTTTTTCACATAGACCTTCTGTCAGAGTGAGGATGGGGTGCCTCTCATACAGACTTTCTACTAATTCTCCTCCTACCCACAGTCCCTCTTTTCAGAGGTTCCACAGAACAAACTGACCTCCTTCGAGAGTTAAGTCTGCTTTCTCTGGTCCTTATCAAACTACAATTATCTGCTTCCTGTTGTTACTGCTGCCTTTCTCTGGCCTATTCTTCATCCTTGTGTATTATGTCTTTTGAAACTCCTGTCTACTGTCACTTCTGAAGGGTTTTAGCAGAGTGGCCAGCAAAGATGATGTGTTTAAGTGGTCCATTTTTGAGGCCTTTCATGTTTATATTTTCAGTTTCCCCTCATACTTTACTTGATGAACAGTTTGGGTATAGAATTTAAGGTTTAAATAGTATTTAAATTATGTCTTATATAGAGAGCTAATGATGTATGTCTAAACTTGTATTCTAGAGTCCTATGTTAAAATGCCTTTAGTTTTTAAAAATGAAAACACATGGACCATTAAATCAACTTTTGTCCTTAGAAATAGAGGAACACCCTCAACCCCTGGGAAAAAATAAAATAGGGCATAAACAATGTATGTAAATAAAATTTTAAATGGTTGAAATTTTGTACTATATCAAGTCCTGATAGTTTTATTTTTGTAAAACAAAATGAATATTGGGCCAGACCATTAAAATGTGAGAGAGGAAACAAGCCTTGGTGAGACAGTCCAAAGGACGATAATACTTTATTCTATTTATACTCTAGTTCCAACTTTACTAGATCTTTACACGTTTATTCACAGGATACCTTTATGAATCAGGGATATAAAATTATGCACACTTTGAAAATAAGGAAAAAATGACTCAGAGACTTGCAAGGTTGCTCCAGTGACCCTGAGCCCAAAGTAAAGAAGACAAACTCAGCTGGCCTCCTGACTCCAATGCTTTCCTTAAAGCAAATTTCAGGTGATCTATGGTCTTGCTCAGAGTAAACTCACCCTGAAGCCAGTAAGGCTTCTGATTCAGAGAACAGCACCTCCCTTCCTCTACACCGGCTCCTTTCAATCCTCTCTTGTGGTTCAGTCGGCCAGTCGTGTCCAACTCATTGCAACCTAATGGACTGCAGCAGCGGTGTGGTTTGTTACAATTAATGAACCAGTATAAGGACATCACCGTTATAACTAAAGTTTATATTTTACTTAGCTATCTTAGTTTTTACTCAATGTCCTTTTTCTGTTTCAGGATTCCTACTCAGGATCCCACATGACATTTGCGAGAGAGGTAGGAAAATTCACCTAACTTCTTACTCTATACACCTCCGTATGTCCTGCTACGGCTTTAAGTATTCTACTTATTTATTTTAATAAGGAGCCCCATCTTTTGATCTAAAGACTCTTAAGGGAAAATGCATAGTTGTTCTTTGGGTCTTAGAATAACACATGTCTTGTCATCTCCCAGCACCCTCAGGACTGGGCCTTAAGAAGAGGCCAGCTGATCTAGGGCTTGACTAGACACTCAAACAGGAAACAGGAGAGTAGCAAACACGAAAACACTTTCATTTATGCATCTGTGTACAGGCCATCCATGAATTGGCCAAACACAAAACAATTTAAGTTTTCAGCAAGGAGTATCTCTTGAATTGATCCAGGGCAGAGATTTTCTTTGCTGCTTTGTCCTGAAACTGCTTTATTTTCCTAGATGACCTCTTAAATAAAAGTATTTCAAATTCATCCTCTCACACATAATGAGGGCTACACACATGAGGAACTTGCACTAATTCATTCACTTAAAATGATTTGCAGAGTGTCTATTGTGTGGAACTGTTGTGGACTGTCAGACCTGTTTTTCTTTGCCTGGCAAGCTTTATTACCCTTACTCTGGGACTGTCCCTTTCAGGATTGGCAGCTATACACTGTACTCCTCATGAATCGGGTTTGCACTTTCCAGAGACTTGCAAGGTTGCTCCAGTGACCCTGAGCCCAAAGTAAAGAAGACAAACTCAGCTGGCCTCCTGACTCCAATGCTTTCCTTAAAGCAAATTTCAGGTGATCTATGGTCTTGCTCAGAGTAAACTCACCCTGAAGCCAGTAAGGCTTCTGATTCAGAGAACAGCACCTCCCTTCCTCTACACCGGCTCCTTTCAACCCCCTCTTGTGGTTCAGTCGGCCAGTCGTGTCCAACTCATTGCAACCTAATGGACTGCAGCAGGGGTGTGGTTTGTTACAATTAATGAACCAGTATAAGGACATCACCGTTATAACTAAAGTTTATATTTTACTTAGCTATCTTAGTTTTTACTCAATGCCCTTTTTTCTGTTTCAGGATTCCTACTCAGGATCCCACATGACATTTGCGAGAGAGGTAGGAAAATTCACCTAACTTCTTACTCTATACACCTCCGTATGTCCTGCTACGGCTTTAAGTATTCTACTTATTTATTTTAATAAGGAGCCCCATCTTTTGATCTAAAGACTCTTAAGGGAAAATGCATAGTTGTTCTTTGGGTCTTAGAATAACACATGTCTTGTCATCTCCCAGCACCCTCAGGACTGGGCCTTAAGAAGAGGCCAGCTGATCTAGGGCTTGACTAGACACTCAAACAGGAAACAGGAGAGTAGCAAACACGAAAACACTTTCATTTATGCATCTGTGTACAGGCCATCCATGAATTGGCCAAACACAAAACAATTTAAGTTTTCAGCAAGGAGTATCTCTTGAATTGATCCAGGGCAGAGATTTTCTTTGCTGCTTTGTCCTGAAACTGCTTTATTTTCCTAGATGACCTCTTAAATAAAAGTATTTCAAATTCATCCTCTCACACATAATGAGGGCTACACACATGAGGAACTTGCACTAATTCATTCACTTAAAATGATTTGCAGAGTGTCTATTGTGTGGAACTGTTGTGGACTGTCAGACCTGTTTTTCTTTGCCTGGCAAGCTTTATTACCCTTACTCTGGCAACAGACCTGTCCCTCTTCACAGGATTGGCTCAGCTCATCACAGACTGTTAGCTCCTCATGAATGGCATATCCCGTGCCCTGGGTCAACTGACAGATAGATGCTGGAAGGACATAATCTTTTCCTTCAGGGGCTGTTCAGCAGGCAGCCTCTTCCAGGCTGTGTGAGGCCTGCATATTGCCCTGACAACCAGCAGAAAACTGTTCAGAAATGAGGGCTTCACAACAGGAGGGAAAAATCCTCTGTCTTGATGTGATCCCCACATGCAGGCTACCCTTTCTTTGATTGTCTGAACTACTCTAGCCCTCTACTATTACTGCAGTGACTAACTTTCCTTTCTGCTAAGCCAATGTGAATCCACATTTTTGTCTGTGCTGAAAGAGCTCCAATAAAAACACTGGGCACTTTGTTAAATGCTGGGTATGACCTGGAACAAAATAACACCAAGGATCAGGAAAGTACAAATAAAGACCACAATGGAATACCACAACATACACACCTGAATGGCTACAAACAACTGACAAAACCAGCGTTGAAACTATTATGAGCAAATGGAACACTCATACCTGCTGGTGAGAGTATAAATGGGCACAGTTACTTTGAAAAACTGTTTGGCAACACTTCCGAAAACTGAACATACTCCTCCCCTATGGTTCAGCAATTCTACCCAACATAAACATGCACGTGTGTCACCAAAAGACACGCACACAGCAGCACTGTCTGCAACCGCCAGGACCTGGAAAGGCCCAGGACCAGAAGCCAGGGTGAACGCTTTGCAGTTCATGCACCATGACGGAAGCCTCCATGGCTGAGCTGAAGGGTCCCCGGTGACCTGCCACATAGATGGACTGCAGGGATACTGTACGCAGGGACAAGCACCAAGTCTGTCCTGTAGAGTCCTGTGGCAGGTGGGTGGGCCCTGGGGGGCTGCTCTTGCTCTGCTTCCTCTTTTGGGTATGGCTCTATAATTTTGTGAAAAATCATCCAACTGTGTATTTATGACGTGTGCCCTTTCCTTTATCTATATATTTCAACAAAAAATTAAAATATAAAAGACAGCATCTCGGGCTTCCCTGGTGGTCCAGTGTGAGCGGCACTGGTTTGATCCCTGGCCCGGGAAGATCCCATGTGCTGCGGAGCAGCTGAACTGCTGTTCAGTTAGGGGCCAGCGCTCTGAAGCACATTCGCCCAGAGCCAGTGCTCTGCAGTGAGAGAGGCCACTGCAATGGGAGGCCCACACAGGTCAAAGAATAAAGATGGGTGAAAATAAATAAATAAAAAACCAATGAAAGAGACCAAAATTAAAAAACAAACAAACAAAAAGACAGCATCTCTAAGCCCACGAAGTGTGTAATCTAGTGAAGACAGGCAATAAACAAGTAAATACAGAAATACTTCCCCTCTGCCATCTGGCCTGGAGAATGCTTGATTCTTTTTTTCCACCTGGAAGCCCAGCAGCCATCTCCATTACTTTGCAATCTCCTTTGGGTCTTTTCCAGCTCTATCTATCATATCTGTCCTGAAAAGCAGTGACCATAAACACATGAAATATTATGTACAGATGTTCCAGGATTTGGGACAAAGAACAGAAAATCTATTTTCTTTTATCTGATCATCTTGACTTAAGGCCAGCCATTCACAAAGAATCTGAAATACTGTTTTGAGAAGCAGTCAATTCTCATACCTGCTGGTGAGAGTATAAATGGGCACAGTTACTTTGAAAAACTGTTTGGCAACACTTCGAAAACTGAACATACTCCTCCCCTATGGTTCAGCAATTCTACCCAACATAAACATGCACGTGTGTCACCAAAAGACACGCACACAGCAGCACTGTCTGCAACCGCCAGGACCTGGAAAGGCCCAGGACCAGAAGCCAGGGTGAACGCTTTGCAGTTCATGCACCATGACGGAAGCCTCCATGGCTGAGCTGAAGGGTCCCCGGTGACCTGCCACATAGATGGACTGCAGGGATACTGTACGCAGGGACAAGCACCAAGTCTGTCCTGTAGAGTCCTGTGGCAGGTGGGTGGGCCCTGGGGGGCTGCTCTTGCTCTGCTTCCTCTTTTGGGTATGGCTCTATAATTTTGTGAAAAATCATCCAACTGTGTATTTATGACGTGTGCCCTTTCCTTTATCTATATATTTCAACAAAAAATTAAAATATAAAAGACAGCATCTCGGGCTTCCCTGGTGGTCCAGTGTGAGCGGCACTGGTTTGATCCCTGGCCCGGGAAGATCCCATGTGCTGCGGAGCAGCTGAACTGCTGTTCAGTTAGGGGCCAGCGCTCTGAAGCACATTCGCCCAGAGCCAGTGCTCTGCAGTGAGAGAGGCCACTGCAATGGGAGGCCCACACAGGTCAAAGAATAAAGATGGGTGAAAATAAATAAATAAAAAACCAATGAAAGAGACCAAAATTAAAAAACAAACAAACAAAAAGACAGCATCTCTAAGCCCACGAAGTGTGTAATCTAGTGAAGACAGGCAATAAACAAGTAAATACAGAAATACTTCCCCTCTGCCATCTGGCCTGGAGAATGCTTGATTCTTTTTTTCCACCTGGAAGCCCAGCAGCCATCTCCATTACTTTGCAATCTCCTTTGGGTCTTTTCCAGCTCTATCTATCATATCTGTCCTGAAAAGCAGTGACCATAAACACATGAAATATTATGTACAGATGTTCCAGGATTTGGGACAAAGAACAGAAAATCTATTTTCTTTTATCTGATCATCTTGACTTAAGGCCAGCCATTCACAAGACTTTCTTGATGCTGAGGTATCTGAAATACTGTTTTGAGAAGCAGTCAATATGCCTTTTCTTGGGCCACCACTGATAGCCAAGGGTGCGCTTTTTTTTTTTTTTCTTTTCTGGCCATGCTGCACTGCAATGTGGGACCTTATTTCTGACTAGGGATTAAATCCATGCAGTGGAAGCATGGAGTCCTACCCACTGACTGCCAGGGAAGCCCTCAAGGCTCCATCTTTTGATAGATATTTTCTGGATTTCTTTTCCCTTGAAGGTCTTATCTTATGCACAATATATTTTTTATCACTTTTCTGTGTGCTCTAAATAACGTTTTCACTGCATTCCCATTCTCTTGGTATTTCAGTGTGTGGAAAGTCTTAAAGTTGTCCAAAAATATGGAGATTTTACTGTTGATTTTTTTCTTGGCTCATTTATATAACAGTGCAATTGCTTAACACTTCTCTATTCTGAAGATATGGTCCACATGATTTTGTTCAACTGGAATTAGTTGAATCACATTTGAAATAAGTGGTCCAAAAGCTGCAGCCTAAAAATTTTTGTTACATGAAAAATTTACTTGTAAGACATTTGTTTACATGTTTATAAACTTGTCTTTATGTTTGGCTGTGCTGGGTTCTTGTTGCTGTGTGTGGGCTTTCTCTGGTTGCAGCAACCAGGGGCTACTCCCTAGTTGTGGTGCCCGGGCTTCTCATTGCAGTGGCAGGGGTCTAGAGTGCATGGGCTCAGTAGTTGTGTATGGCTTAGCTGCCCTGCAGCACATGGCATCTTCTCAGACCAGGGATAGAACCCATGTCCCCGACACTGTCTCAACCACTGGCCCACCAGAGAAGTCCTGAATGTTTGTAAACTTTCTACTTAACTTTCCTAATCTCCTCCTATTAAAGTTGAGCTAATTTGTACATGCAAATAATATTTGAAGAAATATACTAATTTCCAGAGGCTGAGGCTGCCCAACGACATGGAAAAGGCATGTACAAACCTTAGCTTTATTTGGGAACAGAGAGGTATCATGTTGAAGGGACAGGGGGGAGGGGACTCAGGCCCCAGGACCCCAGAGGCTTGCACAACAGTCCACTATAGATTACTCAGTCCAGCAACAAGAGAAAATGGAAGCAGAGTATGTGAACCAACAAAGTCAAGCGCTTTTTTTTTTTTTTTGTAAGACGCTGAAGGACAGATTCCAATGTTCTCAAAGCTATTCTTTAGCCTCAGATAAATATAAATTCATTCTGTTTTAAATATCAAAAGCTGTGAGCACAATATTTAAATATCAAAAGCTGTAAGCACACATTTTTAACAGAAAGAGGGTTCTTTATTTTTAAGTGCCAAAAACACCGAATTCTAACCAGATGTGGTATACTGCCTTTTATAAAGCAAGAAAACAGAGAAGAAACCAAAGTTTGAGCTAAAAAAACTTAAAACAAGTATAAATCAATTAAAAGAATTTGTTACACTAACAGAACTGAGGAGCTGAAAGCCCT
Organism: Tragulus kanchil; assembly: GCA_022376925.1. Classification (NCBI taxonomy): domain Eukaryota; kingdom Metazoa; phylum Chordata; class Mammalia; order Artiodactyla; family Tragulidae; genus Tragulus; species Tragulus kanchil. The sequence continues at coordinate 88,126,893 of JAIOJX010000023.1, read as the reverse complement.
TTGTTGAAGCATGCCTCTGCTCACATACTACTAGTGAACTTGCTTAAGCAGGGCCTTCCTGTTTCTTCCAAGAGCACTTGCAAATATCTGGGCTTTTCTGCTCACAGCTTTCTATGTGAAACTGATAATGATGTTCTGGGTAAGATGCTCTTAAATGACTGGCCTCCAGACCCAGATTTATGCAAACATGGTTATGAGTTTCTGAAATCACTTAACTACTTACAAGTGGAAGGTGATTATTACCTCTTGCTTTCCCCAAGTGACCGATCTTTAAGTTCTTGAGGCAGAAATATTATCAGTTTTTCTTCTGGGTAAGGGTTAAGGGGAGTTGGGGATGGGGTCGGGGTTCTCAGGGGTCTAGAGTGCATGGGCTCAGTAGTTGTGTATGGCTTAGCTGCCCTGCAGCACATGGCATCTTCTCAGACCAGGGATAGAACCCATGTCCCCGACACTGTCTCAACCACTGGCCCACCAGAGAAGTCCTGAATGTTTGTAAACTTTCTACTTAACTTTCCTAATCTCCTCCTATTAAAGTTGAGCTAATTTGTACATGCAAATAATATTTGAAGAAATATACTAATTTCCAGAGGCTGAGGCTGCCCAACGACATGGAAAAGGCATGTACAAACCTTAGCTTTATTTGGGAACAGAGAGGTATCATGTTGAAGGGACAGGGGGGAGGGGACTCAGGCCCCAGGACCCCAGAGGCTTGCACAACAGTCCACTATAGATTACTCAGTCCAGCAACAAGAGAAAATGGAAGCAGAGTATGTGAACCAACAAAGTCAAGCGCTTTTTTTTTTTTTTTGTAAGACGCTGAAGGACAGATTCCAATGTTCTCAAAGCTATTCTTTAGCCTCAGATAAATATAAATTCATTCTGTTTTAAATATCAAAAGCTGTGAGCACAATATTTAAATATCAAAAGCTGTAAGCACACATTTTTAACAGAAAGAGGGTTCTTTATTTTTAAGTGCCAAAAACACCGAATTCTAACCAGATGTGGTATACTGCCTTTTATAAAGCAAGAAAACAGAGAAGAAACCAAAGTTTGAGCTAAAAAAACTTAAAACAAGTATAAATCAATTAAAAGAATTTGTTACACTAACAGAACTGAGGAGCTGAAAGCCCTTTGTTGAAGCATGCCTCTGCTCACATACTACTAGTGAACTTGCTTAAGCAGGGCCTTCCTGTTTCTTCCAAGAGCACTTGCAAATATCTGGGCTTTTCTGCTCACAGCTTTCTATGTGAAACTGATAATGATGTTCTGGGTAAGATGCTCTTAAATGACTGGCCTCCAGACCCAGATTTATGCAAACATGGTTATGAGTTTCTGAAATCACTTAACTACTTACAAGTGGAAGGTGATTATTACCTCTTGCTTTCCCCAAGTGACCGATCTTTAAGTTCTTGAGGCAGAAATATTATCAGTTTTTTCTTCTGGGTAAGGGTTAAGTGGGAGTTGGGGATGGGGTCGGGGGTGAGCAATGATGGTAACACTGTGCAGTATGTGTTTATCAGAAAAACACACTTTTAAACACATTAAAGGTACTGTAATCAACGACTGGGTAAAGACTATAAAAGCATGAATAAAGAGGAAATATGAACATATGATTATTTTTCTATTTAAATTACAACTAGACTTTGTAAGACAGTTTAAAAAGGCATTCAACAACAAAAAGAAAAAAGAAAAAAAGGCATTCAACAACAATTTTGAACTATCATACATAGCTTGAGTACAATAGTTCAGTGTAAACAATTGATTTGCAGGATACTTAGTTTGAAATCTACCTTAAAAGCATACAGAACCACTTCAGATCCACTAGCATATCTATTATAAAAAAGACAGACAATAAAAAGACAAGTGCTGGTGGAGAATGTGGAAAGTGGAAACCTCAGACGTTGTTGGTGAGAGAATAAAATGCTATAGCCACTTAAGAGTTTGGCTATTTCCCTCCCCGCCCCCCTTTTTAAGGGCCAGGGATCCAACCCATGCCCCTTGCACTGCAAGGCGGACTCTTTACCCACTGGACCACCAGGGAAGCCCCTGTCCTTTATAAATTCTGAAATGATGCATTCATGTATAAAGTTATACTTCTTCCTTTAAACCTAGTCCATACTTTCACACAGAATCCTGTCACTGAAATTTTTCTGCATTGGGACAAACAACTGAGGACAGCTGACAAAGTAACATTCTTCTCTTTAAATATAGCATCCATTTCATTTAATCTTTCTGGTACTCTTAGTGGATTACATTAAGCCACCTAATTCTATGATTAACTAATTTATTTTCCATCTAATTATCTTTCTGTTCTTTGGGTGACTTCTTCAACTCTTCTAATTTTCTCTTTACTAATATTTAACAGAAAAATTATGGCCCAAATGTGAAACTGATAATGATGTTCTGGGTAAGATGCTCTTAAATGACTGGCCTCCAGACCCAGATTTATGCAAACATGGTTATGAGTTTCTGAAATCACTTAACTACTTACAAGTGGAAGGTGATTATTACCTCTTGCTTTCCCCAAGTGACCGATCTTTAAGTTCTTGAGGCAGAAATATTATCAGTTTTTTCTTCTGGGTAAGGGTTAAGGGGGAGTTGGGGATGGGGTCGGGGGTGAGCAATGATGGTAACACTGTGCAGTATGTGTTTATCAGAAAAACACACTTTTAAACACATTAAAGGTACTGTAATCAACGACTGGGTAAAGACTATAAAAGCATGAATAAAGAGGAAATATGAACATATGATTATTTTTCTATTTAAATTACAACTAGACTTTGTAAGACAGTTTAAAAAGGCATTCAACAACAAAAAGAAAAAAGAAAAAAAGGCATTCAACAACAATTTTGAACTATCATACATAGCTTGAGTACAATAGTTCAGTGTAAACAATTGATTTGCAGGATACTTAGTTTGAAATCTACCTTAAAAGCATACAGAACCACTTCAGATCCACTAGCATATCTATTATAAAAAAGACAGACAATAAAAAGACAAGTGCTGGTGGAGAATGTGGAAAGTGGAAACCTCAGACGTTGTTGGTGAGAGAATAAAATGCTATAGCCACTTAAGAGTTTGGCTATTTCCCTCCCCGCCCCCCTTTTTAAGGGCCAGGGATCCAACCCATGCCCCTTGCACTGCAAGGCGGACTCTTTACCCACTGGACCACCAGGGAAGCCCCTGTCCTTTATAAATTCTGAAATGATGCATTCATGTATAAAGTTATACTTCTTCCTTTAAACCTAGTCCATACTTTCACACAGAATCCTGTCACTGAAATTTTTCTGCATTGGGACAAACAACTGAGGACAGCTGACAAAGTAACATTCTTCTCTTTAAATATAGCATCCATTTCATTTAATCTTTCTGGTACTCTTAGTGGATTACATTAAGCCACCTAATTCTATGATTAACTAATTTATTTTCCATCTAATTATCTTTCTGTTCTTTGGGTGACTTCTTCAACTCTTCTAATTTTCTCTTTACTAATATTTAACCTGCTGTTTAACTTGTCCACTGGTTTCTAAAGTTTTAAAATTCTAAAGACATTTTTTTTTTTCTTTTTTTCTTTTTTTCTAAAGACATTTTAAAAATTCATAGATGGCAATTTGTTTCTTTTTCCAATAGACTTCTGTGAAAAAAAAAAAAAAAAAAAAAGTCCTGGGAGTAGTGAGTTGCCTGGTGGGTAGAGTGGATAGGAATCTGCCTGCCAATGGAAAGGACACCTATTTGATTCCTGGTCCTGGAAGACCCCCCATGCCGTGAAGCAACTAAGCCCATGAGCCACAACTCCTGAGCCAGAGCCGCAATACTGACCCCAGGTGCTGCAACTACTGAAGCTCACACTCCAAGAGCCCGTGATCCACAACAAGAGAAACCATCGCAATGAGAAGCTGGCATTACCCCAACAAAGAGTAGCACCTACTCACTGCAGCTAGAGAAAGTCTGCATACAGCAACAAAGATCCAGTGAAGCCATAAATAATTAAATACATATTAAATGGTTAAAGCTACGTTACACTCTTCTTTGACCTAAATCAATTCTAGTCTCTACCCCTCTCTCCCCAGGTATCTTGCAGATCTCTTCCCATAGTATAGAAGATACAAAAGTCATATCTCAATGAAAAATACCTCAATAGAGAAAATGTAACAAATAAAATCATATTACACTATACTGTTTTCTTCTTTTCTTCACAACAGGTACAAATCATGAAGGGCCAGGGATCCAACCCATGCCCCTTGCACTGCAAGGCGGACTCTTTACCCACTGGACCACCAGGGAAGCCCCTGTCCTTTATAAATTCTGAAATGATGCATTCATGTATAAAGTTATACTTCTTCCTTTAAACCTAGTCCATACTTTCACACAGAATCCTGTCACTGAAATTTTTCTGCATTGGGACAAACAACTGAGGACAGCTGACAAAGTAACATTCTTCTCTTTAAATATAGCATCCATTTCATTTAATCTTTCTGGTACTCTTAGTGGATTACATTAAGCCACCTAATTCTATGATTAACTAATTTATTTTCCATCTAATTATCTTTCTGTTCTTTGGGTGACTTCTTCAACTCTTCTAATTTTCTCTTTACTAATATTTAACCTGCTGTTTAACTTGTCCACTGGTTTCTAAAGTTTTAAAATTCTAAAGACATTTTTTTTTTCTTTTTTTCTTTTTTTCTAAAGACATTTTAAAAATTCATAGATGGCAATTTGTTTCTTTTTCCAATAGACTTCTGTGAAAAAAAAAAAAAAAAAAAAGTCCTGGGAGTAGTGAGTTGCCTGGTGGGTAGAGTGGATAGGAATCTGCCTGCCAATGGAAAGGACACCTATTTGATTCCTGGTCCTGGAAGACCCCACATGCCGTGAAGCAACTAAGCCCATGAGCCACAACTCCTGAGCCAGAGCCGCAATACTGACCCCAGGTGCTGCAACTACTGAAGCTCACACTCCAAGAGCCCGTGATCCACAACAAGAGAAACCATCGCAATGAGAAGCTGGCATTACCCCAACAAAGAGTAGCACCTACTCACTGCAGCTAGAGAAAGTCTGCATACAGCAACAAAGATCCAGTGAAGCCATAAATAATTAAATACATATTAAATGGTTAAAGCTACGTTACACTCTTCTTTGACCTAAATCAATTCTAGTCTCTACCCCTCTCTCCCCAGGTATCTTGCAGATCTCTTCCCATAGTATAGAAGATACAAAAGTCATATCTCAATGAAAAATACCTCAATAGAGAAAATGTAACAAATAAAATCATATTACACTATACTGTTTTCTTCTTTTCTTCACTCAACAATGGGTACTGAAGAGCTTTTTCAATGAAGATAGAGTTGTTGTGTTCTTTTTAATGGCTGTGTAGTATGCCACTGCGAATACTTTTCAAGGGTGTGTCAGACCATGAAGAAAAATTTCCTCAAAGGAAAGGAGTGCTTTTAGAAGAAGGAAGGGAAGGTATTGGGCATCAAATAACCCTCTACCACCATGTTCTACCAGGCACTCATTGCTCTATAAGTACCATGTTGAGACCATTCCACAGAACATGATGGACTCCCCCACCAAACTTGGGGTCAAATTTTGGGGTCAAGATGTTGACATTGATGGTTCCACACATTGCAAAAGGGTATGTGTATCAAGGTATATAGTAGGTACTTAAAAGACATTTGTTAAATTCATTGTCTAAAAAATACAATAAACTAGTGAATATAATAGAAAAGCAGCTGACTTAGACTCACAGAAGCGAAGAACAGATGAGGGATTACCAGTGAGGGTGGAGGAGAGGGGTAAGCTAGGGAGAGGGGAGTGGAAACACAAACTTTGGGATGAAAGTAAGACTGGCTTGGGCTTCCCTGGTGCTCCAGTAGGTAAAGAGTCTGCCTTGCAGTGCAAGGGGCGCTAGTTCGATCCCTGGCACTGGAAGATCCCACATGCTGCTAAGCAGCTGGACCAGTGTGTCCAATTACGAGCCAGTGCTCTGGAGTGCATGCGCTCAGAGCCAGTGCTCTGCTACAGGAGAGGCCACTGAGATGGGAGGCCCACACAGGCCAAAGAACAAAGATGGATGAAAATAAATAAATGAAAGACCAATAAAAGTGACCAAAAATTAAAAAAAAAAAAAAAAGATTGGCTCAAGGATGTACTGTATAACATGGAGAATATAGCTAATATTTTATAATAACTGTAAATGGAAACTAACCTTTAAAAATTGTATTAAATAAATAAATGAATTAAACTAAGGAGAGCCATCAAATCGTGGATAAAAAACACGGTCACTGCTAAGTGCTTGATCATTGCTAATTCTCCCTTCAAAAGAAGTAAGCCACTATCAGCATGAAGAGACTTAAAGTTTACTTTCACTCTTCTGAATTCCAGATACCAAAAGGCATACTAATATAAACAGATGATAGCATGGCTCCTCCTGCTATCATGCTGGTGATTTCATAGTGAAAATATTGTTTGTTTCACTAATGCCTGCTTGAAATTAGTCACTTAAAAGCAAAAACAACAAAAAAACCCAAAAACCTTAGCCAAATAGGACTTTGCTTTTTGTATAACAAATAGTTTTTAACCACCCTTTAAAAAAGAAATAAAAGAAACCTCTTAGTAATTTAAGTATATATTCATAAAAATAAATAAAGTAACCATAGTCTTTTAACTTTGTGCATACTAATTAAAGGACAATTCTCATGAGAAAGAGATAAATATTGTATAAAATCTCAATAATCACTTCTAAGTATTGTATAAATGAAACAATCTAAAAAGAAACAATCAGTAAATATTTACTGACAGATTAACAGGTAAAACTCTCACCGTAGGCTACACAGCAGAGTATTCCAACAGTATAAACATGTTCTCTTCAGGAAGTAAAGATAAATACAGGCTGATTGAAGAAGGTTGTATTAAATATGAATTAACCTTTCTCTTTCACACAAAAGGTTTTCTTGGGATAGTCTATATGAAAATTCTTTTGTTGAATATGTTTAACCCTGTACTACATTTTATAACCAACACCCTGCCAAGCTTTTATGATCTTGCTTCTCTTAGAGTTCACAGTTGATAGGACCAGGCGTGAATGCATGATCCAAGCTTGTTCAATTAGATTCTTGGGGGAAATGTGAAGTTAAGGGCCATAATGATCATGGCTGTGATAGTTTTATGTATGTTTATGAATATATATCTGCACATATTTCTTTCAAATATATAGTTGGGAGTATGTGTATCTTCAGCTTTTGTAGATTATAAGTGTTGGTATCAATTTACACTCAAAAGTAGTATATAAGAATAGTTATTGTTCCATATTCTGACAGTTAGTACTAGCAATCTTTTTACTATTAATCATTCTGCAATGGTATTTCAGGTGATTTAAAATAGATTTTTCCCTCATTTGACTAATGGAGTTGAACATTTACATGCATTTATTAGCCATTTGAATTTTGGGATCAGTCTGCTCAAATTGCTTGTCCATTTTTCCTTCATCTTTTGGCGTTTTTTAAGATACACTTCTTGGGGTATGCCAAATTCTCAATAATACACACTTGCCATACAGATTACTTACGATTACTTTTGCTATTTAATGTAGCAAGAGATACTCCTTATCAATAAAAGCAAATCTACTTTGTTATTTTTAAGACAGTAAGTCTTACTGATTTTTTTATCTAAGTAGCTTTTATTGGAAATAATTTTTCATTGGAAAATATTTGATTTATAACATTATTTTGTTAGTTTCTGGTGTATAGCAAAGTGATTAAGATATATAAATATATATTATTTTCATATTGTTTTCCATTATGGCTTATTACAAGATGCTGAATAGAGTTCCCTGTGTTATACAGTACAACCTCGTGCATCTATAGCAGTAGTTTGTATCTGCTAATCCCAAACTCCTAATTTATCTCTCCCCAACTCCTTGTCCCCTTGGGTAACTATAATTCTGTTTTCTATGTCTGTGAATCTGTTTCTGTTTTGTAAATAAGTTTATCTGTATTATATTTTAGATTCTACATGTGAATTACATTCTATTTGTCTACTTTTTCTGACTTACTTCACTTAGTATGAATTTATCTTGGGATAGTCTATATGAAAATTCTTTTGTTGAATATGTTTACCATTTTATAACCAACACCCTGCCAAGCTTTTATGATCTTGCTTCTCTTAGAGTTCACAGTTGATAGGACCAGGCGTGAATGCATGATCCAAGCTTGTTCAATTAGATTCTTGGGGGAAATGTGAAGTTAAGGGCCATAATGATCATGGCTGTGATAGTTTTATGTATGTTTATGAATATATATCTGCACATATTTCTTTCAAATATATAGTTGGGAGTATGTGTATCTTCAGCTTTTGTAGATTATAAGTGTTGGTATCAATTTACACTCAAAAGTAGTATATAAGAATAGTTATTGTTCCATATTCTGACAGTTAGTACTAGCAATCTTTTTACTATTAATCATTCTGCAATGGTATTTCAGGTGATTTAAAATAGATTTTTCCCTCATTTGACTAATGGAGTTGAACATTTACATGCATTTATTAGCCATTTGAATTTTGGGATCAGTCTGCTCAAATTGCTTGTCCATTTTTCCTTCATCTTTTGGCGTTTTTTAAGATACACTTCTTGGGGTATGCCAAATTCTCAATAATACACACTTGCCATACAGATTACTTACGATTACTTTTGCTATTTAATGTAGCAAGAGATACTCCTTATCAATAAAAGCAAATCTACTTTGTTATTTTTAAGACAGTAAGTCTTACTGATTTTTTTATCTAAGTAGCTTTTATTGGAAATAATTTTTCATTGGAAAATATTTGATTTATAACATTATTTTGTTAGTTTCTGGTGTATAGCAAAGTGATTAAGATATATAAATATATATTATTTTCATATTGTTTTCCATTATGGCTTATTACAAGATGCTGAATAGAGTTCCCTGTGTTATACAGTACAACCTCGTGCATCTATAGCAGTAGTTTGTATCTGCTAATCCCAAACTCCTAATTTATCTCTCCCCAACTCCTTGTCCCCTTGGGTAACTATAATTCTGTTTTCTATGTCTGTGAATCTGTTTCTGTTTTGTAAATAAGTTTATCTGTATTATATTTTAGATTCTACATGTGAATTACATTCTATTTGTCTACTTTTTCTGACTTACTTCACTTAGTATGATAATCTCTAGATCCATTAATGTTGCTGTAAGTGGCATTATTTCATTCTTTTGTAATAGCTGAATAGTATTCATAGTATGTAGCAGTATAGTAGTGTGTGCTACACTTTATGTATCCATTCATCTTTTGATGGACATTTAGGTTTCTTCCATGTTTTGGCTATTATAACGAGTGTTGCTATGAATATCGGGTGGCACGTATCTTTCTGAATTATAGACTGCTCTGGTTATATGCCAGGTGTGAGCATATTATATTCCTGGATCATATGGTAATTCTATTTTTAGTTTTTTTTAAGGACCCTCCACACTGTTTTCCATAGTGACTGTGCCAATTTACATTCTCACCAACAATGTAAGGAAGGGTTCCCTTTTCTCTACACCCTCCCCAGCATTTATTTGTAGACTTTTTAGTGATGGTCATTCTGATTGGTGGGAGGTGCTATCTCATTGTAATTTTGGTTTTCATTTCTCTAATATTTAAGAGTTGTTGAGCACCTTTTCATGTGCCTATTGGACATCTCATATCTTCTTTGGAGAAATGTCTATTTAGGTCTTCTGCACACTTTTTAAAAAAATTTTGTCCTTTACGTAAGGCTCATTTCTCTTTTCAATTTTTTGTTTTTAATTTTGGCCTCTGTTTATTTATTTATTTATATATTTTTGGCCACTTCTATTGATCTTTCTTTTACTTATCTTTTTTGTTCTTTGGCATATGTGGGCCTTCCATCACAGCAGCCTCTCCTGCTGGAGAGCATTGGCGCTGGGCGCACGTGCTCAGAGCTCTGGCTTGGTAGTTGGACACATCAGTTGCTCCAAAAGCTGCATAGTTTGTTTTCCATTATGGCTTATTACAAGATGCTGAATAGAGTTCCCTGTGTTATACAGTACAACCTCGTGCATCTATAGCAGTAGTTTGTATCTGCTAATCCCAAACTCCTAATTTATCTCTCCCCAACTCCTTGTCCCCTTGGGTAACTATAATTCTGTTTTCTATGTCTGTGAATCTGTTTCTGTTTTGTAAATAAGTTTATCTGTATTATATTTTAGATTCTACATGTGAATTACATTCTATTTGTCTACTTTTTCTGACTTACTTCACTTAGTATGATAATCTCTAGATCCATTAATGTTGCTGTAAGTGGCATTATTTCATTCTTTTGTAATAGCTGAATAGTATTCATAGTATGTAGCAGTATAGTAGTGTGTGCTACACTTTATGTATCCATTCATCTTTTGATGGACATTTAGGTTTCTTCCATGTTTTGGCTATTATAACGAGTGTTGCTATGAATATCGGGTGGCACGTATCTTTCTGAATTATAGACTGCTCTGGTTATATGCCAGGTGTGAGCATATTATATTCCTGGATCATATGGTAATTCTATTTTTAGTTTTTTTTAAGGACCCTCCACACTGTTTTCCATAGTGACTGTGCCAATTTACATTCTCACCAACAATGTAAGGAAGGGTTCCCTTTTCTCTACACCCTCCCCAGCATTTATTTGTAGACTTTTTAGTGATGGTCATTCTGATTGGTGGGAGGTGCTATCTCATTGTAATTTTGGTTTTCATTTCTCTAATATTTAAGAGTTGTTGAGCACCTTTTCATGTGCCTATTGGACATCTCATATCTTCTTTGGAGAAATGTCTATTTAGGTCTTCTGCACACTTTTTAAAAAAATTTTGTCCTTTACGTAAGGCTCATTTCTCTTTTCAATTTTTTGTTTTTAATTTTGGCCTCTGTTTATTTATTTATTTATATATTTTTGGCCACTTCTATTGATCTTTCTTTTACTTATCTTTTTTGTTCTTTGGCATATGTGGGCCTTCCATCACAGCAGCCTCTCCTGCTGGAGAGCATTGGCGCTGGGCGCACGTGCTCCAGAGCTCTGGCTTGGTAGTTGGACACATCAGTCCAGCTGCTCCACAGTACGCAGGATTTTCCTGGGACAGGGATCAAACTGGTGCTCCTTGCACTGCTTAACCCACTGGACCACCATGGAAATCCATTCCTCACATTTTTTGGTTGGGATGTTTGTTTTATTATTATGAAGTTGTATGAACTGTTTGTAGATTTTGGAAATTAAGCCCTTGTGGGATGCATCATTTGCAAATACTTTCTTTCAGTCTGTAGGCTGTCTTTTCACTTTGTTTATGATTTCCTTTGCTATACAAAAAGCTTATAAGTTTGATTGGGTCCAATTGTTTATTTTGCTTTTATTTCTGTTGCTTTGGAAGACTGACTCAAGAAAACTATGTTGTGATTTATATCAGAGAATGCGTCACCAGGATACCAAAACCAAAGATGCCACCACAAAAGAAAATTACAGGTCACTATCTCTTCTGAATATAGATGCAAAAATTCTCAACAAAATGTTAGCAAATCGAATTCAACAACACAATCACCGCCATCAGATTGGATTCATCTCAGAGTGACAAGGATGGGTCAACAACATGTAAGTCAATGAATGCAATATACCACATCAACAAAAGAAAAGACAAAAACAACAAGATCATTTCAACAGATGCAGAAAAAGCATTTGATAAAATTCAACATCCATTTCATGGTTAAAAACTCTTATCAAAGTGGGTATAGAGGAAACATCTCAATATAACAAAAGCTACTTATGACAAACTTGTAAGTCTGGAGCTAGGATGCCCACTCCCACAACTTCAATCAGCATAGTATTGGAAATCTTAGCAACAGCAATCAGACAAGAAAAGAAATAAAAGCTATCCAAATTGGAAGGAAGGTTGCAAAATTGTCATTACATGCAGATGACATATACAGAATCCTAAAGACTCCATGCAAAAACTACTAGAACTGATAAACGAATTCAGCAAGGTAGCAGGAAATAAGATTAGCAGGAAGTAATCCATTGCATTTCTTTACACTAACAATGAACTATCATGAAGATAAAATTTAAACAATATCCTTTTAAAATTACGTCAAAAAAAAAAAAAAAAAACACCACCTGGGAATAAGCTTGAAGTGAATAAGGAGGTGAAAGACATATTCTGAGAACTATAAAACACTGATAAAGGAAACTAAAGATAATTTAAATAAATGGAAAGATGTCCAATGCTCTTGGATTGGAAGAAATAATATTGTTAAAACAATCATTCTATCCAAAGCAATCTACCAACTTAATGCAATCACTATCAAATTTTTCATAGAACTAGAACAAATAATCATAAAATTTATATGGATCTATAAAAGACCCAGAATTTCCAATGCAATTCTAAAGAAAAAGTTGGAGGCATAACCCTCCTAGACTTCAGACAACACTATACAGCTACAGTAATCAAGACAGCATGGTACAGGTGCAAAAACAAATGTACGGCTCAACAGAATAAAATAGCCCAGAAATGAACCCACATACTCATGCTCAATTAATCTTTAACAAAGGAGGCGAGAATATATAATGGAGAAAAGACAATCTCTCCAGAAAGTAGAGTTGGGAAAGCTGACAGCTGCATATAAATCAATGAACTCAGAACAGTCCTTCACATCATACATAAAAATAAACTCAAAATAGCTTAAAGACACAACATCAGGAATTCTCTGGCAGTCCGGTGGTTAGGACTCTGCACTTACAATGCAGAGGGTACAGGTTTGATCCCTGGTTGGGGACTAAGATCCCACATACTGCATGTTGTGGCCAGAAAGAAAGAAACAAACAAAAAAAAGGCACCATAAAACTCCTAGAAGTGAACACTGGCAGAACATCTTCGAATTAGGTTTTGAAATACCCCCTATCTTTTCTCTCTTGAATTACTACAGTGGAGCTCTGCTCCTAGACTTGATACTTTCACTTACTTCATAAGTCACACTGCAGAGTTATCTTTATAAAAGGCCAAACTGGTTATATTTCTTCTCTGTGGCCTTTGGGTATAGCCCCAAATCTCCAATATCCCTTTTCATGACTATTGAGATCCAACATTCAGTCTTGTACACCTCACAATCTTTCCCTTCACAAAAGACTCCAGTTTCATCACAGGCCTTCCTCTTACACTATCCTCTCTGGTTAGAACATTCTTACTTATCCCTCTGTATTCAAACTCTAATTTAACTCTGAAGCCATATTTAAAAACAGATGGATCTCTTAGGATTGAAATGACTGCTACACACTGAAACATACATGTCAAGAAAGCAGCTAGAAATTTCCAGCATATAGGCAGATGGTAATGGAGGTGATCAAAACTCATCTGGAGAGAAATTATAGCTAGAGAGGAAGTTTTAAGCCTGAAATCAAACTGATGAACGAGAGGAACCAGCAAAGGAGATTATTGAGGCAAAGGAGGTGGTCTGTAAAAACCAAGGGAAATGAGTGTTAGAGAAGGAGAATCATCTGTGTTGAATGTTGCTAAAAATTGCTGTAACCACTCCAGATGGGTATCTCCTACATGTTTCCAATAATACTCCACAACCCAGTCACAGAAATGATCATAGTATTTAATACAGAGGCAGCCATTTATCTGATCCTTTTGGATTAAGAACTGACTCTAATCAAGTGTAAATAAGACCTCTGTCAACCTTATTTATTGTTACAGATTTTAGCAATTAGCTCAAGATGCACACAGTAAAAAAAAGAAAAAAAATTGTTGAATGACTTAATTACTAGCACACATATGTACAAGTCCCCAAGGAGTTTACATATAGTTTGGGAAAACATATGGAAACTACTATTTATAATATGAAGTGGGGTTAATCGGTGATGGCAAAGTAGTACAGCCAGTGTGCTATGAGTGAACTGTGGACTAGAGAAAGTTTCTTGGAAAAGATATTAAAGTTAGGGACTGAAGAAAAGATCAGGCTATCAGAAAGTGGAGGCTTGAATTTTTAAAACAATAACATCTGTTTGCATTCAATACATATGTGCCTGTGAGTACAAGATTCAAACTCTTCACTATGGCAGAAAAATGCAGAGTAAAGATGAGCATTTAAAAACATTATTATTTATGCCTTATTATTATTATTTATGTATTAGTTATCTCAATAGAGTATGGTCATGGATAATTTTTGTCTTCTTTACATTGTTTAGCAATTTCTAAATTTATTATTCTGTTGTAATTTCATCCCAGGCCTTCCTCTTACACTATCCTCTCTGGTTAGAACATTCTTACTTATCCCTCTGTATTCAAACTCTAATTTAACTCTGAAGCCATATTTAAAAACAGATGGATCTCTTAGGATTGAAATGACTGCTACACACTGAAACATACATGTCAAGAAAGCAGCTAGAAATTTCCAGCATATAGGCAGATGGTAATGGAGGTGATCAAAACTCATCTGGAGAGAAATTATAGCTAGAGAGGAAGTTTTAAGCCTGAAATCAAACTGATGAACGAGAGGAACCAGCAAAGGAGATTATTGAGGCAAAGGAGGTGGTCTGTAAAAACCAAGGGAAATGAGTGTTAGAGAAGGAGAATCATCTGTGTTGAATGTTGCTAAAAATTGCTGTAACCACTCCAGATGGGTATCTCCTACATGTTTCCAATAATACTCCACAACCCAGTCACAGAAATGATCATAGTATTTAATACAGAGGCAGCCATTTATCTGATCCTTTTGGATTAAGAACTGACTCTAATCAAGTGTAAATAAGACCTCTGTCAACCTTATTTATTGTTACAGATTTTAGCAATTAGCTCAAGATGCACACAGTAAAAAAAAGAAAAAAATTGTTGAATGACTTAATTACTAGCACACATATGTACAAGTCCCCAAGGAGTTTACATATAGTTTGGGAAAACATATGGAAACTACTATTTATAATATGAAGTGGGGTTAATCGGTGATGGCAAAGTAGTACAGCCAGTGTGCTATGAGTGAACTGTGGACTAGAGAAAGTTTCTTGGAAAAGATATTAAAGTTAGGGACTGAAGAAAAGATCAGGCTATCAGAAAGTGGAGGCTTGAATTTTTAAAACAATAACATCTGTTTGCATTCAATACATATGTGCCTGTGAGTACAAGATTCAAACTCTTCACTATGGCAGAAAAATGCAGAGTAAAGATGAGCATTTAAAAACATTATTATTTATGCCTTATTATTATTATTTATGTATTAGTTATCTCAATAGAGTATGGTCATGGATAATTTTTGTCTTCTTTACATTGTTTAGCAATTTCTAAATTTATTATTCTGTTGTAATTTTAAGGGAAGGAGTTTAGCCTTATTCTTTTTAGGATCAGAATTTTATATAGGCAAATTGAGAGAAGAATTTAATTGAAGAATAATATCTTTGCATATATTCCCCAAAAGTCAATAATTTCCATAATACTAGTCATAAAAATTCCATAAATCCTAGAAGAGTTTAAAACTGCATTTACAAACCTGGCAGAATTAAAATTAAATTTATGTTTAAAAATGGAATAAATGCAGTTAACATTAATTTTTTCCTACTTTTGGATGCTGAAAGATTCTAATGGAAATGAAAAAGATGATATCATTCACCAGTAATGGGGAAAAAATGAGGCCATGGACAAACACACTATGTTTTGATTTATTAAACTGCAAGTGAGCTTCACTTTATCCCCCATGAGTGATGGCTTTGCCGGTTGCCAAAGTCTTCTTTTTCACAAAATACCTTTGTAAATATTGTGGTTGCTCTGATTTATAGCCATTGCCTTCAGACGATGGATCAGTAGAAAAGAATCCCATTCCCAACGAATGTTAAAACTACCGTAAGTGGAATCATCTCACAAACCTCACTCTAAGTGTGGGTTTTAGGGTTGGCAGGAGGAAAATTACAGGAAGAGACCAGCTCTGGAGGCTGTGGCTGCAGGGTCTCATCCCAAAGTGGGAATGACACATCCAGAATGCCAGAAACACCTGGGCTGTCAACAGGGACCTTTTTCAAAGATAAGAACCTAGTCCCAGGGGAGGGTGTGACTCACCCAGTTCTCCCTGGCAGGAAAGAGGCCAAGATGAATTCTGGCCCTAATCCCTCCGCAATGACTTCCATCACGTCTGCTCCCCAACCACTGAGGCAATCTGGTTTTCATCTTGAAGGCATCTGACTCCTATGGTTTATGGGCCTGTGGAGCCGTAATGGTGATGAGAATTGGTTTCTGCTGATTGTGGGCTGCAGAATATATTCTAACGATTCCTCCTTTTCTGCTGGGAGAAGGAGCACTGAGGGGTGAGCTGCAGCTACTAGCTTTGACTGTTGTGAAAAGAAAGAAATCAGACTAACTTGAAGTTACTCTCAGTTCTTCCATTTCTCAGCAAGTCAGGCAAACCATTTAATTGTGACACTTTACTTCCTCCTTTAGCCTCTGTAACACTTCAGCTTTCTTCCTCTGAAAACTGGAGGATAATAGGTACATTATTGGGTTGAAGGGTTTATTGAGTACTGTCCCAGGCACAGAACTAGCCATCTAGCAAACAGTAGAACTAGTTAATGCTGCCGGTTCCTTTGTTTCTCTTCCATCTCCATCATCTATAGGGTACGCAGGAAAAAGTAAGGATTTGATTCTGCCAATGGACATACAAAAAAAGTCTGTTCTTAGGCTATTTTTAAGATGCTACAAAATTATGTAAGTGCTGAAACAACATGCAATACATTTTTGGCCTTGAATGCACACTCTTATGGCAAAAAAAATTACTAGTTTTTTTTTTTTTACCTACTATATGTTTAAGAATAAAAATTAAACCATAAATATAAAATGTGATTTTCTTTGTACAAAATTTCTCCTCCACAAAATTTAACCTAAACTCTCTTGAAACTCTTGTCAAAATATCACAAGTGTTAAAATAAGTTGGTCTGGATAAGCAAAACTATATCCTGGCTGTACAGACATGATATAAACTCACATCTCCTCTCAAGCCTAAATTTAAATAAACAGCTCTACAAGGGAGAGACAGAACCAAAATTTAAAACCCCTCTGAGCAGTAAAAACCAGTAATTAGGTAAACTTTGCATGTCTGACTTTCCATGCGTTATCCACAATAAGGAATACAGGAGGACTTACAAGTTTTGGAGGGAAGATGGTACATCTTGTTCTTCTGGATGTGCTGATGCAATGTGTGGGAAAGATCCAAACCAAGTTGAACAAATGAAAGTTGGCATTTGAATATAAAGCTCAGGAAACAATTAAAAGCTTAGAATAGATCTACAGTTTATTAGCCTGTGTTAAAGTAATGTGATTCTGAAGCGATCCTATGGTTTATGGGCCTGTGGAGCCGTAATGGTGATGAGAATTGGTTTCTGCTGATTGTGGGCTGCAGAATATATTCTAACGATTCCTCCTTTTCTGCTGGGAGAAGGAGCACTGAGGGGTGAGCTGCAGCTACTAGCTTTGACTGTTGTGAAAAGAAAGAAATCAGACTAACTTGAAGTTACTCTCAGTTCTTCCATTTCTCAGCAAGTCAGGCAAACCATTTAATTGTGACACTTTACTTCCTCCTTTAGCCTCTGTAACACTTCAGCTTTCTTCCTCTGAAAACTGGAGGATAATAGGTACATTATTGGGTTGAAGGGTTTATTGAGTACTGTCCCAGGCACAGAACTAGCCATCTAGCAAACAGTAGAACTAGTTAATGCTGCCGGTTCCTTTGTTTCTCTTCCATCTCCATCATCTATAGGGTACGCAGGAAAAAGTAAGGATTTGATTCTGCCAATGGACATACAAAAAAAGTCTGTTCTTAGGCTATTTTTAAGATGCTACAAAATTATGTAAGTGCTGAAACAACATGCAATACATTTTTGGCCTTGAATGCACACTCTTATGGCAAAAAAAATTACTAGTTTTTTTTTTTTTACCTACTATATTTTTAAGAATGAAAATTAAACCATAAATATAAAATGTGATTTTCTTTGTACAAAATTTCTCCTCCACAAAATTTAACCTAAACTCTCTTGAAACTCTTGTCAAAATATCACAAGTGTTAAAATAAGTTGGTCTGGATAAGCAAAACTATATCCTGGCTGTACAGACATGATATAAACTCACATCTCCTCTCAAGCCTAAATTTAAATAAACAGCTCTACAAGGGAGAGACAGAACCAAAATTTAAAACCCCTCTGAGCAGTAAAAACCAGTAATTAGGTAAACTTTGCATGTCTGACTTTCCATGCGTTATCCACAATAAGGAATACAGGAGGACTTACAAGTTTTGGAGGGAAGATGGTACATCTTGTTCTTCTGGATGTGCTGATGCAATGTGTGGGAAAGATCCAAACCAAGTTGAACAAATGAAAGTTGGCATTTGAATATAAAGCTCAGGAAACAATTAAAAGCTTAGAATAGATCTACAGTTTATTAGCCTGTGTTAAAGTAATGTGATTAGTGCTCCTTTATGTTTGCTTACTGGATTAACAATATCACGAGGGAGAGCATGGGCAGACAGAGAAGAGGGCTATGAAAGATGGAGAACAATATTTATGATGTGCAGGTAGGTGGGGTGAAGTCAGTAAAAGATGATGAGAAAGAAAACTGGACAGAAGGAAGAACAGATTGACTTCCAAGAACAGAAAGATCAATAAGAAAATTTAAAAAAAAAAGGCTGATTAGACGGCTTCTAGAGGCCACTGAATGTTTGAAAGGGTACTTTACACTGACCCATAAATGCCACAGCAGAATCACAGTAGATTAAGAAATAAATGGGAGGCTGAACCTGTGGAGGTGTTTTCTGTAGATATAATTTCAAGAAATCAAGGAGAGGATGGGAAGATGGAACAGATGGTAGTTTGAGGATAGCCAGACAGGATATAGGGAGATTCTTTATGACTGACAGATGCTGAATGTATTAGTAAATAAAGAACAAGTTACAACTCTGCAAAATGCCATGCTGCTGATTCAAGGACTTCATGATTCACTGAGATATGGTCATTGCCATCACTTAACACCTAGGCCTGAATGTCTCACTTTCGAGATAGTTGAGTCATTCAGGCTTAGGTCATGAATAGAAAAGAATGGATAGCTGGGAGGTATGAATTTATACCAAGACCAGACCGGCAAATATTAAGAGTCTCCTTCTGATCCATAGACAAATTCATGAAGACGCTCTCTCAGTCACGTATGAGAATCTACTTGCTTCTCACATGTTTACATACTGTTTTTATTTACTTACTATAAGGATTATTTCCAAATAGTTTTCCCTGACTTGTATTGTGCTGCATTAGCACTTCCCTTATCTCAAGAACAAAGCACTTTTAGAGACATATGATAGCATAGAGGACACCATTTCGGGAACTGTGCTATATCACAAAACCATCCCACCCAAGTTCTTACCATATTCCTACAGATTTCTCAACTCAGAATATTTTCTTCCCTGAAAAATTATGGTTTCCACTCATGATATAGCTTTGTTTCTAATCCTAGCCTTACACTTAGCCCTGGGTGAGAGGGTATTTCTGGGAGTCTCTAGATCTGGGCTCAACATTGGTCCTCCTCCGGCCCTCCCTCCTCATTAAGCAAGGGGCCTACACACTTTCTTATAGCTAGCACCACCTCCCTACCCCCAAGATCATGCTCTGGGCAGGCACCTGATACCCTAGAGTTTCCCGCCTCAGTGGCTTTATTTCCATGGCCCATGCAGGCCTCTTCCCTGGCTCTGTCACCCTGAGGACATACCCAGTTGGTATTGTGAGCAACTCTAGGCCCAAAGGGTTTGCCTGTATGGGGTTGAAGAGAAACTTGGAAGCATGGGCTGGGTGTCCACACAAGCAGGTCACAACTTGGGGCAGCACATGGCATGCATTCAGAGGGAAATGTAGTGGGCAACCATCCTGTTTCTTCCTAATCTGCTATGTTCTTGTGGAGGTGAATTCCGAGAAGTTCAGCTTTCCAGGTCATTATCAACAGGATCAGAGAATGGAGTCCCAACATAATTTATGTTTCCTAGCTTGATTTACAACTTTTTGCACATTGGTAATATCACACATGAATCTTTATCTGTACTCTTCCCTCAATCTCTTCATATTTTTCAGTCTCCTTGAATGATTATTCCTGCAGAACAATGGGAAATCAAATGAAGATGAAGTGAATAAATGATAGGCCCTAGGAACACTTGTTATATCAAGTGTAATCTCTTACACCTCACTCAAATCTTAATACAAGGAATAATACTACCTCACTAGATTTTTCCTCTTACCAAGATTCAGCATTCCAACATCAATATACACCATTTCTTCATTTGACTTTGTCTCCACACCCAGAAGTAATCAAAGAAACTCACTGTGTGTTCTGTCTGATATGCTCAGCATGGAGACTGAGGGTCTATTCTAGAGATCTGGGACTACAAAGGAGGGACTGCAGAGCTAGTGGACTGGGGGTGGGGACCATGGGCACAAAACCATCCCACCCAAGTTCTTACCATATTCCTACAGATTTCTCAACTCAGAATATTTTCTTCCCTGAAAAATTATGGTTTCCACTCATGATATAGCTTTGTTTCTAATCCTAGCCTTACACTTAGCCCTGGGTGAGAGGGTATTTCTGGGAGTCTCTAGATCTGGGCTCAACATTGGTCCTCCTCCGGCCCTCCCTCCTCATTAAGCAAGGGGCCTACACACTTTCTTATAGCTAGCACCACCTCCCTACCCCCAAGATCATGCTCTGGGCAGGCACCTGATACCCTAGAGTTTCCCGCCTCAGTGGCTTTATTTCCATGGCCCATGCAGGCCTCTTCCTGGCTCTGTCACCCTGAGGACATACCCAGTTGGTATTGTGAGCAACTCTAGGCCCAAAGGGTTTGCCTGTATGGGGTTGAAGAGAAACTTGGAAGCATGGGCTGGGTGTCCACACAAGCAGGTCACAACTTGGGGCAGCACGTGGCATGCATTCAGAGGGAAATGTAGTGGGCAACCATCCTGTTTCTTCCTAATCTGCTATGTTCTTGTGGAGGTGAATTCCGAGAAGTTCAGCTTTCCAGGTCATTATCAACAGGATCAGAGAATGGAGTCCCAACATAATTTATGTTTCCTAGCTTGATTTACAACTTTTTGCACATTGGTAATATCACACATGAATCTTTATCTGTACTCTTCCCTCAATCTCTTCATATTTTTCAGTCTCCTTGAATGATTATTCCTGCAGAACAATGGGAAATCAAATGAAGATGAAGTGAATAAATGATAGGCCCTAGGAACACTTGTTATATCAAGTGTAATCTCTTACACCTCACTCAAATCTTAATACAAGGAATAATACTACCTCACTAGATTTTTCCTCTTACCAAGATTCAGCATTCCAACATCAATATACACCATTTCTTCATTTGACTTTGTCTCCACACCCAGAAGTAATCAAAGAAACTCACTGTGTGTTCTGTCTGATATGCTCAGCATGGAGACTGAGGGTCTATTCTAGAGATCTGGGACTACAAAGGAGGGACTGCAGAGCTAGTGGACTGGGGGTGGGGACCATGGGCAGAGAATCTGACCTATAACTTGCTTCTGGTTGTCCACGTGGGCTGTTTTACCAAGCATGTGCCCTGATCAAACTGCTCAGGGAATAAGCAGAAAAGTCCCCAGAGAAGGATGGACCACAGTGGTTCCTGTGACCTGACAACACCATCTTAAGAAGGCAGAATTAAAGACACATGAAACCTTAGCAATAGAATGATATCCCCACTTGATTATGGTGTATGATTCTTTTAATGTGCTGTTAGATTCAGATGATAGTATTTTGTAGAGCATCTTTTTTTTTTTAAATTCTTTTTTTTGAGGGGGGCTGCGGTGGAGGGAGGAGGATGAGCAGGCCACTTCTATTGGTCTTTCATTTATCTATTTTCATCCATCTTTGTTCTTTGGCCCGTGTGGGCCTCCCATTGCAATGGCCTCTGTTGTCACAGAGCACTGGCTCTGGGTGCATGCGTTCCAGAGCTCTGGCTCGTAATTGGATACATGGGTCCAGCCGCTCCGCAGCACGTGGGATCTTCACAGGCCAGGAGTCGAACTGGCGCCTCTTGCATTGCAAGGCGCTGTCCTTACCCAGTGGACCACCAGGGAAGCCCTGTAGAGCATCTTTGCATCTATGTTCATCAGTTATATTGGCCTTTCTTTTTTGGTGGTACATAATTTTCTTTTTTGGTGGTATCTCTGTCTAATTTTGGTATTAGGTTGATGGTGGTCTCTTGAATGAGTTTGGGAGTATTCCTTCCTTGGCAATTTTGTGGAATAGTTTCAGAATAATAGGTGTTAACTCTTCTTGAAATGTTTGGTAGGATTCGCCTGTGAAGCCATCTGGTCCTGGACTTTCACTTGTTCGAAGTTGTTCTTTTCTTCTTTTGGGCTCATTACACGACATGCAGGAAGTCAGTTCTCTGACCAGGGAGTAAACCTGCAGCCTCTGCAATGGAAGTATAGATTAAGGAAGTCCCTGATGGAGCTTTTTGTGTTTTATTAAGGGTTATTTATTTATTTATTTATTTTGGCTATGTTGAACCTTTGGTACTGTGTGAGGGCTTTCTCTAGTAGCATGAAGTAGGGACTTTTTGTTGTGTAGCACGGGCTTCTCATTATGGTGGCTCTCTTGTTGTGGAGCATGGGCTCTAGATGAGCAACCTTCAGTAGCTGTGGCTAGTGGACACTAGGGTGCACAAGCTTAGTAGATGCAGATAACAGGTTGAGTTGCTCCACGGCATGTGGCATCTTCTACAGTCAGGGATTGAACCTGTGTCCCCTGCATTGGCAGCAGATTCTTAACCACAGGACCACCAGAAAAGTCTCCTGTTGGGAGCTTTAAAATCACTGTTTCAATTTCAGTACTTATGATTGGTGTGTTCATATTTTTTCTTCTTGGTTCAGTCTTGGGAAATTGTATTCTTCTAAAAGGTCTTCCTCAGTGGCTTAGCGGTAAAGAATCTGCCTGCAATGCAGGAGGTGCTGGAGATGCAGGTTCAGTCTTTCTAAGAATTTGTCCATTTCTTCCAGGTTGTCCATTTTATTGGCATATAGTTGCTTGTAGTAGCACTTTCTTACAACCCTTTGCATTTCTGTGGTGCTCATGGTAACTTCTGTTTCACTTCTAATTTTATTGATTTGAGCCCTTTTCTTTTTTTCTTTCTTCAATGAGTCTGGCTAAAGGTTTATCAATTTTGTTTATGTTTTCAACTTTCAGTTTCATTTATCTTTTCTGCTGTTTTCTTTGTTTCTATTTCAATTGTTTCTGCTCTTATCTTTATGATTTCTTTCCTTCTACTAACTCTGGGTTTTATTTGTTCTTCTTTCTCTAGTTGCTTTAGCTGCATGGCTTCCCTGATGGCTCAGATGGTAAAGAATGTGCCTGCAATGGAGCAGATATAGGTTCAATCTCTGGGTTGGGAAGATCCCGTGGAGAAGGGAATGGCAACCCACTCCAGTATTCTTACTTGGAGAAATTGCATAAACAAAGGAGCCTGGTGGGTCACAGTCTATGAGGTTGCAAAGAGTCAGACACGACTGAGTGACTAACACACTCAACTTTGAGTTTTGTTTGTTCTTCTTTCTCTAGTTGCTTTAGATGTAAGGTTGGGTTGTTTGTGATTTTTCTTGTTTCCTGAGGTAAGATGTATTGCTATAAACTTCCTTCTTAGAACTGCTTTTATTGCATTCCATAGGTTTTGGATTGTTGTGTTTTCATTTTCATTTGTCACCAGGTATTTTTTTAAATTTTCTCTTTGTTTTCTTCAGTAATCCATTGGTTGTTTAGTAGCATACTGTTCAGCTTCCACACATTTGTGTTTTTTACAGTTTTTCTTTGTAGCTGATTTTTAATCTCATCACATTATGGTTGGAAATGATGCTTGATATGATTTCAATTTTCTTAAACTTACTGGGACTTGCTTTACGACCCAGCATGTGATCAATTGTGGAGAATGTTCCTTGTGCACTTGAGAAGAATATGTATTCTGCTGCTTTAGGATGGAACTCTATAAATATCAATTAATTCCATCTGGTCTAATGTGCCATATAAGATCCATGCTTCTTAACTGATCTTCTGTCTGGATGATCTGTCCATTGATGAAATCAGAGTGTTAAAGTCCCCTACAATTATTGTGTTACTCTTCATTCCTCCTTTTATGGCTGTTAGAATCTGCCTTATATATTGGGGTGTTCCTATATTGGGTGTACATGTATTTACAACTTCTATATTTTCTGCTTGAACTGATCCTTATATAGTATCCTTCTTTGTCCCTTGTAACAGTCTGTTTAAAAGTCAAATTTACCTCATGCTGTTTAAGCTTTCTCTTGATTTCCACATGCATGGAATACCTTTTTCCATCCCCTTTTTTTTTTTTTTTAAATTTATTTACTTTGGGTGGGGGTCGGGTTGGGGAGGGAGGGGAGTGGGCGGGCCACTTCTATTGGTCTTTCATTTCTCTATTTTCATTCGTCTTCATTCTTTGGCTCCTGTAGGCCTCCCATCGCGGTGGCGTCTGTCGCTGCAGAGCACCAGATCTGGGTGCATGCACTCCAGAGCTCTGGCTCGGTGATTGGACACATCAGTCCAGCCGCTCCGCGGCACGTGGGATCTTCCCAGGCCAGGGCTCGAATCGGTGCCCCTTGCACTGCAAGGCGGTGTCCTTACCCACTGGACCACCAGGGGAAGCCCTTTCCATCCCTTTTCAGTCTGTATGTCCCTAGATCTGATGTGGGTCTCTTGTAGATAGCATATCTATGTGTCATGTTTTTGTATCCATCCAGTCTATGTCATTTGTTTGGAACACTTAATACATTTACATTTAATATAATTACTGATATGTATGATCCTATTTCTATTTTCTTGATTGTTTTGATTTCTTTTCGTAGGTCTTTTTCTTGCCTTTTTCTTTCATTCTCTTTTCTTGTGATTTGATGACTAACTTTAATGTTGTGTTTGAATGACTTTTTCTTT
Source organism: Tragulus kanchil (assembly GCA_022376925.1). NCBI lineage: Eukaryota > Metazoa > Chordata > Mammalia > Artiodactyla > Tragulidae > Tragulus > Tragulus kanchil. The sequence goes on along the minus strand of JAIOJX010000023.1, from coordinate 88,101,892 downwards.
ATTGTGTCTGTATCTATTGTAGATTTTTGGTTTGCAGTTATCATGAGGATTCTCTATAGCAGTCCCTATATAAACAAGACAGGTTTAAGTTGCTGGTCTTTTATTTTTATTTATTTATTTTATTTTTTTTCGAGGTTTTAAAAATAACATTTATTTCTTAAAAGTTAATGTGCGTAATAGGAAACCAAACAACACAAGAAGCAAAACCAAGCAAACAACAGTCATTCATATCACAAGCAGTTTACCCATGCTATCTTTTATGAGTTTTTAGGGTTGACCACTTTAATGGACATGGCAACTCACTCCAGTATTCTTTTTTTTTTTTTTTTTCATTCTTTATTTTAAAGGTTTTACAGAGTTTTGTTGTTCACAGACATGTATGCTCCCAGATCAGTCATATGCCTTTCTTCCCCTCTTCTTCCTCTGGAACTCCTATAATTCTAATGTTGGTGCGTTTGATATTGTCCCATAGGTCTTTGATGCTGTCCTCAGTTCTTTTAATTCTTTCGGCTTTGTTCTGTTCTTCAGCACTTATTTCTACCATTCTATCTTCCAGCTCACTTATCCATTCTTCTGCCTCCAATACTCTACTGTTGAGACCTTCTATAGTATTTTTGAGTTCAGTAATTGAGTTGGTGGTCTCTATTTAGCTGCTGGTCTTTTAATTTTGAATGCATTTCCAATATCCTGCATTTGTTGGTTTTGATATTGTATTTGTGTGCAGATGCTTTCCTGCCTTTGCTTTATGTATTTCCTTACCAGTGAGTATTTCCATTTGTAATTTTCTTGTTTTTGTTTTCTGGTGTCTGAAAATCAGGGTGATATACCACATCAACATATTGAAAGAGAAAAACCAAATGATCATCACAATATATGGAGAAAACTTCTTTGCCAAAATTCAACACCCATTTATGATAAAAACTCTCAAGAAAGTGGGCATAGAAGGAACATGACTCAATATGATAAAGGCCACATATGACAAACCTACAGTTAACACCATACTCAACAATGAAAAACTGAACGCATTTCCTCTAAGATCAGAAACAGGACAAAGATGTCCACTTCCACCATGTTTATTCAACATAGTTTTGGAGATTCTAGCTATGACAATCAGAGAATAAAAAGAAGTAAAGGGAATACAAAGTGGAAAAGAAGAAGTTAAAACTGGCACTGTTTGCAGATGACATGATATTCTACATAGAGAAGCATAAAGATGCTATCAGAAAACTAGTAGAGTTCATTGATGAATATGGAAACTTGCAGGATACAAAATTAATAGAGAGATCTATTGCATTGATACATATACTGACAATGAAAGATCAGAAAGAGAAATTGAAGAAACAATCCCACTGACCATCACAGATAAAATGCCTAGGGATAAACATATTGAAGGAAACAAAAGACTTGTGCACTGGAAACTATAAGATTCTGATGAAAGAAACTGAAGATGAAACACAGAGTTGGAAAGACATACCATGTTCTTAGATTGAAAGAATGAATAATGTCAAAATGACTCTACTGCCCTAGGCAATCTACGGATTCAATGCAATCCCTATCAAATCAACAATGGCATTTTCCACAAAACTAGAACAACAACAAAAAAATGTTAAAATTTGTAAGGAGACACAAAAGACCCTGAATAGCCAAAACAATCTAAAGAACACTCCCTGACTTTAGATGATAGTACATAGCTACAGTCATCAAAATAGTACAGTACTGGCACAAAAACAGAAATATAGATCATTGGAACAGGATATAAAAACAAGAAATAAACTTGAGTATAATGAGTTGGTGGTCTCTATTTAGCTGCTGGTCTTTTAATTTTGAATGCATTTCCAATATCCTGCATTTGTTGGTTTTGATATTGTATTTGTGTGCAGATGCTTTCCTGCCTTTGCTTTATGTATTTCCTTACCAGTGAGTATTTCCATTTGTAATTTTCTTGTTTTTGTTTTCTGGTGTCTGAAAATCAGGGTGATATACCACATCAACATATTGAAAGAGAAAAACCAAATGATCATCACAATATATGGAGAAAACTTCTTTGCCAAAATTCAACACCCATTTATGATAAAAACTCTCAAGAAAGTGGGCATAGAAGGAACATGACTCAATATGATAAAGGCCACATATGACAAACCTACAGTTAACACCATACTCAACAATGAAAAACTGAACGCATTTCCTCTAAGATCAGAAACAGGACAAAGATGTCCACTTCCACCATGTTTATTCAACATAGTTTTGGAGATTCTAGCTATGACAATCAGAGAATAAAAAGAAGTAAAGGGAATACAAAGTGGAAAAGAAGAAGTTAAAACTGGCACTGTTTGCAGATGACATGATATTCTACATAGAGAAGCATAAAGATGCTATCAGAAAACTAGTAGAGTTCATTGATGAATATGGAAACTTGCAGGATACAAAATTAATAGAGAGATCTATTGCATTGATACATATACTGACAATGAAAGATCAGAAAGAGAAATTGAAGAAACAATCCCACTGACCATCACAGATAAAATGCCTAGGGATAAACATATTGAAGGAAACAAAAGACTTGTGCACTGGAAACTATAAGATTCTGATGAAAGAAACTGAAGATGAAACACAGAGTTGGAAAGACATACCATGTTCTTAGATTGAAAGAATGAATAATGTCAAAATGACTCTACTGCCCTAGGCAATCTACGGATTCAATGCAATCCCTATCAAATCAACAATGGCATTTTCCACAAAACTAGAACAACAACAAAAAAATGTTAAAATTTGTAAGGAGACACAAAAGACCCTGAATAGCCAAAACAATCTAAAGAACACTCCCTGACTTTAGATGATAGTACATAGCTACAGTCATCAAAATAGTACAGTACTGGCACAAAAACAGAAATATAGATCATTGGAACAGGATATAAAAACAAGAAATAAACTCACACAGCTATGGTCAATTAATATACAACAAAGGAGGCAAGACTATACAATGGAGAAAGGACAGTGTCTTCAATAGATGGTACTGGGAACACTGGATAAAGAAGAAGAAGAAAACATAAGCAGAATACTCTTTGATATAACACAGCTGGTCTATCCTGAGCCATTTAGTAGGGTCGTGAGAATAAAAGCAAAATAAACAAATGTGACCTCATTAAACTGAAAAGGTTTTGCACAGCAAAAGAAACCATAAACAAAACAAAAAGATAACCAAGGAATGGGAGAAAATATTTGCAAACAATGCAATTGATAAAGAGATTTTGCACCGAAATGTATAAACAGCCCATGTGATTCAACATCCAAAAAAGAAATAACTCTGTCAAAAACCAAACAGAAGACCTAAACAGACATTTCTCCAAAGAAGACATGCAGAAGGCCAAAAGGCATATGAAAAGACGCTTAACATTACTAATTATAATAGAAATGTGAATCAAAACTATGATGAAATACTACCTCATGCCAGTCAAAATGGCCATCATAAAAAAATCTGCAAACAATAAATACTGGAGAGGGTGTGAAGAAAAGGAAACCCGACTATACTCGGTGGGAATGTAAAATAGTACAGCCACTATGGAGAACAATCTGGAAGTTTCTTAAAAAACTAAACATAAGAGCCACCATATAGGGATTCCCTGGTGGTCCAGTGGGTAGGGACATCACCTTGCAGTGCAAGGGGCACGGTTCGATCCCTGGCCTGGGAAGATCCCACGTGCTGCAGAGCAGCTGGACTGATGTGTCCAATTACTGAGCCGGCGCTCTGGAGTGTGTGAGCCCAGAGCCGGTGCTCTGTGACAACAGAGGCCACTGCGATGGGAGGCCTGCACGGGCCTTAGAACAAAGATGGATGAAAATAGATAAATGGGGCTTCCCTGGTAGTCCAGTGGGTAAGGACACCGCCTTGCAGTGCAAGGGGCGCTGGTTCCATCCCTGGCCTGGGAAGATCCCACGTGCCACGGAGTGGCTGGACCCATGTGTCCAATTACCGAGCCAGAGCTCTGGAGCGCATGCTCCCAGAGCCGGTGCTCTGCGACAACAGAGGCCACCGCGATGGGAGGGCCAAAGAACAAAGATGGATGAAAATAGATAAGTGAAAGACCAATAGAAGTGGCCCGCCCACCCCACCCCCCACCAAAATAAATAAATAAATAAACAGATCTTTAAAAAAAAAAATAAAGAAAATAGATAAATGAAAGACCAATAGAAGTGGCCCGCCCACCACCCTCCCTCCCCAAACCACCCCCACCCCCCAAAATAAAGCTTTAAAACAACAACAACAACAACAAAGAGCCACCATATGATCTAGCAATTCCTCTCCTGGGCATATATCTCGAGAATCCCATGGTTCAAAAGGATACAGGCACCCTATTATTCATTGCAGTTCTGTTTACAATAGCAAAATATGGCAGCAAAATAAAAAAGTTCATTGACAACGTTCATGGATAAAGAACATGAGGTACATATATACAACGGAATATTTGTTGTTACTCAGTCACTAACACATTTCCTACTCTTTGCCACCTCTTGGACTGCAGCACGCTAGGCTTCCCTGTCCTTCACTATCTCCTGGAGTTTGCTCAAATTCCTGTCCAGTGAGTCAGTGATGCTACCTAACCATCTCATCCTCTGCTGCCTTCTTCTCCTTTTGCCTTCAATCTTTCTTGGTATCAGGATCATTTACAATGAGCTGTCTCTTCACATCAGACGGCCAAAGTACTGGAGCTTCAGCATCAATCCTTCCAATGAATATTCAGGGCTGATTTCCTTTATGAGTAACTGGTTTGATCTCTTTGAAGTACAAGAAACTCTCAAGAGTCTTCTCCAGCACCACGATATGAAAGCATCAATTCATCATGGTACATATATGCAATGGAATATTATTCAGCCGTTAAAAAGAATGAAATGGGGATTACTCTGTTGGTCCAGTGGTTAATATTTCACCTGCCAGTGCAGGGGGTGGTTGGGGGGCTAAGTTTCCACATGCCTCGTGGCCAAAATCCAAAACATAAAACAGAAGTAGTACCATAAACAAATTCAATAAAGACCTAAGTAAATGGTCCACATTAGAAAAATATATTTTATAAAAGAATGAAATAATGCCATTTGCAGCAACAATTTTATGGACCTGAGAATTATCATACTAAGTAAGTCAGAGATAGATAAATACCACATGATGTTACTTACATATGGAACCTTAAAAAGATACAAATGAACTCATTTACAAAACAGAAACAGACTCACAGACCTCGAGAACCAACTTATGGCTATCACAGAGGAAGAAGAAAGGGACCTGGGGGAGGGGGAAGGAAGAAGTGATACATTTGTGGTTTTGGATTGACATGTATACACTACTGTATTTAAAAAACAGATATCCAATAAGGACCTACTGAGTAGCACACAGGGGCTTTTGCTCAGTATGCTATAATCACCTAAATGGGAAAAGAATTTATATATATATATATATATATGTTATGTATAACTGAATCACTTAGCTGTATACCTAAAACTAATACAACCTGATCAATCACCTATGTTCAAATATAAAAAAGAAAAATAAAATGAAGTCCCCAAGCCCAGAAAAAACATGAGATCATGGAATCTAGTGTCTAACAAGTTCCTTCTGCAGCATTTCCAATAGAATGTCATCTGGTTTTTACAGGAATCCTCTGAGTCTAGTGGACGCAGCATCTTAGTAGGCAGCTTAGTTGAACACTTCTGGTTATAAGAAAGGGCTTTTGTTTGTTCTTTAAACTCAACTCAAATCAACCTATTTGTAACCTCTGCCCATTGATTCAGGTTCTAGTCTTTGGAGCATAACAGAACAAGTCCAGGCCTCTTTTAACATTTGCAGTTTCTTCTGTTTTGCTATTCAGTCTCTCAAAATTCACCTGGAAGGGCCACTTCTCTTATAAATGAAGTAGTCAAATGTGACTGAGTTCCTATGCTGGTTTTTCTTCCACTGGTCTAATGCTTTTCCTTATGTCATTACCAAACTGTCTTAATTATTATAGCTTCTTATAATAAGACTTTATACTTAGAACAGAAAGTCCTTTAGCCCTGGTTTTTTGCGCCACTGCTCCTGCGTAGCCTGCACTGCCAGGATCCCCATGATCCAAGAACCACACCACCTCCATTTGTGATTCTCACCGGGACAGAGCTGCCAGAAGCTAGAAAAATCCTGCATCTGTGCAGGAGGCACTTCAGTCATGAGGGACTGTGCGATCCCTTGGACTATGGCCTGTCAGGCTTCTCTGGGGAACTCTCCAGACAGGAAAGCCTTGAAGGAAGAAGTCCGTTTACATTTGTGAAAAACAAAACTCACAGACCTCGAGAACCAACTTATGGCTATCACAGAGGAAGAAGAAAGGGACCTGGGGGAGGGGGAAGGAAGAAGTGATACATTTGTGGTTTTGGATTGACATGTATACACTACTGTATTTAAAAAACAGATATCCAATAAGGACCTACTGAGTAGCACACAGGGGCTTTTGCTCAGTATGCTATAATCACCTAAATGGGAAAAGAATTTATATATATATATATATATATGTTATGTATAACTGAATCACTTAGCTGTATACCTAAAACTAATACAACCTGATCAATCACCTATGTTCAAATATAAAAAAGAAAAATAAAATGAAGTCCCCAAGCCCAGAAAAAACATGAGATCATGGAATCTAGTGTCTAACAAGTTCCTTCTGCAGCATTTCCAATAGAATGTCATCTGGTTTTTACAGGAATCCTCTGAGTCTAGTGGACGCAGCATCTTAGTAGGCAGCTTAGTTGAACACTTCTGGTTATAAGAAAGGGCTTTTGTTTGTTCTTTAAACTCAACTCAAATCAACCTATTTGTAACCTCTGCCCATTGATTCAGGTTCTAGTCTTTGGAGCATAACAGAACAAGTCCAGGCCTCTTTTAACATTTGCAGTTTCTTCTGTTTTGCTATTCAGTCTCTCAAAATTCACCTGGAAGGGCCACTTCTCTTATAAATGAAGTAGTCAAATGTGACTGAGTTCCTATGCTGGTTTTTCTTCCACTGGTCTAATGCTTTTCCTTATGTCATTACCAAACTGTCTTAATTATTATAGCTTCTTATAATAAGACTTTATACTTAGAACAGAAAGTCCTTTAGCCCTGGTTTTTTGCGCCACTGCTCCTGCGTAGCCTGCACTGCCAGGATCCCCATGATCCAAGAACCACACCACCTCCATTTGTGATTCTCACCGGGACAGAGCTGCCAGAAGCTAGAAAAATCCTGCATCTGTGCAGGAGGCACTTCAGTCATGAGGGACTGTGCGATCCCTTGGACTATGGCCTGTCAGGCTTCTCTGGGGAACTCTCCAGACAGGAAAGCTGGAGTAGACTGCCATTCCCTTACAGAGCACCATATTTCCACCTGCCCTAGCCGCCAGCTAACCTGAATGCTTGGTTCTGCCAGGGGCCCGCGACTTAAGCAGCTGTGCCACCTCCACACTTGGCCCTAACTAGGGCAGACCCAAGTCCTCTAGAGCAGACTCAAGAGCAAACCCTGGTGGATGACCCACACTCAGAGATGAAGATAAAATCACAATTGAAATCCAGGGGGAGGGCTTCCCTGATAGCTCAGTAGTGAAGAGTTAGCCTGCCATGCAGGATACACGGGTTCAATCCCTGATCTGGGAAGATCCCACATCCTGTGGAGCAACGAAGCCAATGAGCCAAAACTATTGAGCCTGTGCTCTAGAGCTTTGGAGCCGCAACTATGGAGCCCATGTGCCACAACTACTGAAGCCCATGTGCCCGAGAGCCTGAGCTCCACAACAAGAGAAGTCACCGCAACAAGAAGCCTGCTCACTTCCACTAGAGTAGCCCCCACTCCCTGCAAATAGAGAAGAGCCTGCAGCAGTAGTGAAAACCCAGAATAGCCAAAAAGAAAGAAAGAAAGAAAGCAATCCAGGGGGAGAGTGGCTAAGGAAGAGGACAGAAAACCTTCCCAGCATCTGTATAAACTGCAGATTAAAACCACACGACCAACTAGGCAGACTCTGTGTCCATGGAATATATAAAAGGATAATGACAGTTCCCACAGAAGAAAACACACTATTTCCACAAAAGAAAATGCACTAGTAGGGCTAGAGTCTGATCTGTCCCCACAGCAGGTCCAGAGACCAGCCCAGTGGTGGAGGCACCTAGAGGCAATTTTCTTCCACTGCTACCTTGCTTGTCTTAATTATTATAGCTTCTTATAATAAGACTTTATACTTAGAACAGAAAGTCCTTTAGCCCTGGTTTTTTGCGCCACTGCTCCTGCGTAGCCTGCACTGCCAGGATCCCCATGATCCAAGAACCACACCACCTCCATTTGTGATTCTCACCGGGACAGAGCTGCCAGAAGCTAGAAAAATCCTGCATCTGTGCAGGAGGCACTTCAGTCATGAGGGACTGTGCGATCCCTTGGACTATGGCCTGTCAGGCTTCTCTGGGGAACTCTCCAGACAGGAAAGCTGGAGTAGACTGCCATTCCCTTACAGAGCACCATATTTCCACCTGCCCTAGCCGCCAGCTAACCTGAATGCTTGGTTCTGCCAGGGGCCCGCGACTTAAGCAGCTGTGCCACCTCCACACTTGGCCCTAACTAGGGCAGACCCAAGTCCTCTAGAGCAGACTCAAGAGCAAACCCTGGTGGATGACCCACACTCAGAGATGAAGATAAAATCACAATTGAAATCCAGGGGAGGCTTCCTGATAGCTCAGTAGTGAAGAGTTAGCCTGCCATGCAGGATACACGGGTTCAATCCCTGATCTGGGAAGATCCCACATCCTGTGGAGCAACGAAGCCAATGAGCCAAAACTATTGAGCCTGTGCTCTAGAGCTTTGGAGCCGCAACTATGGAGCCCATGTGCCACAACTACTGAAGCCCATGTGCCCGAGAGCCTGAGCTCCACAACAAGAGAAGTCACCGCAACAAGAAGCCTGCTCACTTCCACTAGAGTAGCCCCCACTCCCTGCAAATAGAGAAGAGCCTGCAGCAGTAGTGAAAACCCAGAATAGCCAAAAAGAAAGAAAGAAAGAAAGCAATCCAGGGGGAGAGTGGCTAAGGAAGAGGACAGAAAACCTTCCCAGCATCTGTATAAACTGCAGATTAAAACCACACGACCAACTAGGCAGACTCTGTGTCCATGGAATATATAAAAGGATAATGACAGTTCCCACAGAAGAAAACACACTATTTCCACAAAAGAAAATGCACTAGTAGGGCTAGAGTCTGATCTGTCCCCACAGCAGGTCCAGAGACCAGCCCAGTGGTGGAGGACATCCTAGGCAGGAGAGGTAGACTGTCACTCACTGCAAGGGAAAGGACACTGACAGCAAGGCTCAAAAAGAATAAAGAAAAAAAAAATATATATATATATATATTAAAATTTTGATTTGTTCTGGGTTTGCTTCTGGATTTATTTTTCTTTCTCTCCTCCACACTTTTCTTCTTCCTCTGCTGTTGTAGCTGTCAATTTTATTAGTACTATTAAATATATTTAAGCTTTTAAGGTTTCTTTCTTTTTTTTTTTTAAATTTATCTTTTGGTGGTGGGGTGGAGAGGGAGGGGGGGCAGGCGGGCCACTTCTATTGGTCTTTTATTTCTCTATTTCCATCTGTCTTTGTTCTTTGGCTCCTGTGGGCCTCCCATCGCGGTAGCCTCCGCTGTCACAGAGCACCGGCTCTGGGCGCATGCGCCCCAGAGCTCCAGCTCGGTAATGGGACACATCAGTCCAGCCGCTCCGCGGCACGTGGGATCTTCCCAGACCAGGGATCGAACTGGCGCCCCTTGCACTGCAAGGTGGTGACCTTACCCACTGGACCACCAGGGGAAGCCCTAAGGTTTCTTTTTTAAAGCACACTTTTTATCTCAGTTATATGCTTCTGCTTCTACATCGGCTTTTTGTGGTTCTGTAGGGTGTTTGTTTTTTCCTTCCACCATTTTTATTCTTCGTTCTCTGTTGCAGTTTTTTAAATAACACTATTTATTTTGGCTATATGCTTCTGCTCCTACATGGACTTTGGAGGTTCTGTGAGATTTTTGTTTTTGGTTTGTTTTTCTATATTTTTCTCTCTCTTTGTTATAACTTTAAAATTTTTATATGTTATTATTTTTTTCTACAACTATTCTTTTGTTTGCTTTCTCTACTGTTGCTTTTCTGTTGCACTAAACTTTAATTTATACAAATCTTCCTCTATTTAACTTTGCATTACTATTCTATCTTTCTTTTCTTTCTTTTTCTCATATGTGTTAGTATGTTTTGTTTTCACTGCTTTATCCCCAGTTGTGGCCTTCCTCTAGTTTTGTTTTACCATTTGCGCTTTAGTCAGTTTGGTAGATATCACTTTTGGTTTTCTCTGTTTGCCAGGTCCATCTATTGTATGTTATATTTTTGGACTGTTAGGGTTCTGTTATGGGTGTATATGTATGTATGTATATTCCATTATATTAGATAACATTTGCATGATTTATTAATTGCCACTTGTCAGAGGTGAACTTCTCATTCCTTGTTTGTCTATGTTTGTTTTAACACCATTTAATGCCATAACAAAGCAGCTGTGGAATCTCCATTCCCCAGGCCAGAGATCAAGGCCTGGGACTTCAGAGAGGGAGCACTGACTTCATGACCCTACACTACCAGAGAATGCTAACACTAGGGAGTATTAAACAGTGAGAACTCCCACAAAGTAAAGAACTTGTATATAAGACATGGCATCACCCAACTGCCAGTAGCACCCTGTGCAGGACACCTCATCCAAACAACAAGACAAAAATACAAACCCAAACATCAGCAGACAGGATTACTGTCTAACTCAGGCCTGCCCATCAGAGGGAAAATAAATAGATTAATTAATTAAAAAGATTAATTAATTAATTAATTAAAAAAACAAAAAAGACCCCAGATAGCCAAAGCAGTCTTGAACAAGAAGAATGGAGCTGGAGGGATCAACCTTTCTAACTTCAGACTATACTACAAAGCAACAGTCATCAAGACAGTATGGTACTGGTTCAAAACCAGAAATATAGACCAATGGAACAAGATAGAGCTCAGAGATAAACCCACACACTTATGGGTATCTTATTTTTGACAAAGGAGGCAAGACTTTACAATGGGGGCAAAGACAGCCTCTTCAATAAGTGGTGCTGGGAAAACTGAACAGCTACTCGTTAAAGAATAAAACTAGAACACTTCCTAACACCATACACAAGATAAACTCAAAATGGATTAAAGACCTAAATGTAAGAATATAAATTCTAAAACTCTTAGAGGAAAACGTTGGCAGAATACTCGACATAAATCAAAGCAAGGTCTTCTATGACCTGCCTCCTGGAGTAATGGAAATTAAAAGAAAAAAACAAAACAAAACAAGTGGGGCCTCATTAAACTTAAAAGCCTTTGCACAGCAAATAAAACTATGAACAAGGTGAAAAGACAATCCACAGAATGGGAGAAAATAACAGCAAATGAAACAACTGCCAAATAATTAATTTCCAAAATATACAAGCAGCTCATACAACTCAACACTGAAGAAACAAACAACCCAATCAAAAATTGGGAAAAAGACCTAAACAGACATCTCTCCAAAGAAGACATACACATGGCCAAAAAACACATAAAAAGATGCTCCATGTCGCTTATTATTAGAGAAATGCAAATCAAAACAACAATGAAACTACAATCAAAACTACCATCAAAACTGCCTCACACTAGTCAGAACGGCCATCATCAAAAAGTCTACAAACAATAAATACTCAAGAGGCTGTGGAGAAAAGGGAATCCTCTTGCACAGTTGGTGGGAATGTAAACTGACAGAGTCACTATGGAAGACAGAATGGAGATTCCTTAAAAAACTAGGAATGGAACCACCATATGACCCAGCAATCCCTCTATATACCCTGAGGAAATCAAAATTGAAAAAGACACATATATCCCATTGTTCACTGCAGCACTTTTTCTTTTTTTTAAACTTTGGCCACTTTTATTTCTATTTATTTATTTTGATCCATCTTCATTCTTTGGCCTGTGTGGGTCTCCCACTGCAGTGGCCTCTCTAGGAGCAGAGCACCGGCGCGCCAGAGTGCTGGCCTGCAACTGAACACACCAGTCCAGCCGCTCTGCAGCACATGGGATCTTCCAGGGCCAGGGATCAAACTGGTGCCCCCTGCACTGCAAGGAGGACTCTCTACCTACTGGACCACCAGGGCAGCCCCTGCAGCACTTTTTATAATAGCTAGAACCTGGAAACAACCTAGATGCCCATCAACAAATGAATGGATAAAGAAACTGTGATACATATATACAATGGAATATTTCTCAGCCATAAAAAGAAAAGCATTTGAGTCAGTTCTAATGGGGTGGATGAACCATGAACCTAGAACCTAAAACCTATTATACAAAATGAAGTAAGTCAGAAAGAAAAAGATAAATATTGTCTACTAATATATATATGTGGAATCTAGAGAAATGGTACTGATAAATGTATATACGGAGCAGCAATGGAGGAACAGACATAGAGAACAGACTCATGGGCATTGGTGGGGAGAATTGGGTGAGATGTATGTACAGAGTAAACATGGAAATTTACATTACCATATGTAAAAGAGACAACTAATGTGAATATGCTGTAAAACTAAGGGAACTTACACAAGGGCTATGTAACAACCTAGAGGGGTGGGATGGTGAGGGAGATGGGAGGGATGTTCAAGAGGGTGGGAAAATATGTATACTTATTGGTCAATGTATGTTGATGTTAGGTGGTAAACAACAAAACTCTGTAAAGGTATTATCCCTCAATTAAAAAAAGGAAAAAAAGAGAATGACTTGGCTATTCTTTGACCTTTTATTTTTCATATACATTCTAGAATTTAATAATAAAAAAGGAAATACATCTTTTTCTAGATTGAATTTTTAACTGTAGAAAGACATCATTGATTTTTAAACATTGTGTATCTGGAAAATGTGTTAGATGATTTAATAATTTTTCTGAAAGTTATTTCAGATTTTATTTTTTATTGAGATAACATTGACTTATATGTTTCATGTCTACAATATTTATTTCTACTTCTGTACACCTGCAAATGCTCACCACCAAAAATTTATTTTTTATCTCTCACTATACAGTTGAGCCCCTTTACTCGTTTCACCACTCCCTTGTTTCAGATTCTCTATGGAAAGAAACCATTTCACCTGGCTAATAAGAGTTTTCTCCTTCCTTAATTTTCTTACACCATTTGGTGGTGGGGGGGGTGGGGCGGCAGCACTTCATTAAGTGTCTTGCTGGATCTCAGTTCCCTGACCAGGAATTGGACCTAGGCCCCTGGCAGTAAAAGTGCCAAGTCCTAACCACGGAAACACCAGAGAATTTCCAACTTTCTACTTACACCTTAACATTTTTTTTCTCCTTTTCTTATTTTACTGCACTAGTGGGCCTGCTTGTCTTGTTCCCAGAAAGAGAAAAATTTCAATATTACAACATTAAGCATTTTTTAATAACAGCTTTTCTGAGATATATCATCAAATTCACCCTTCGAGTATACAATTTAGTGGTTTTTAGTATTTCATATTTGCATCACCACTATGTATTTTTGGAGCATTTGGGTCACTCTGTGAAGAAACCCTGTATTCACTAGCAGTCAGTCCTCATTCTGCTGTCCCATTCTAACCCTCCTCTCACCTCAGTGACCACTCATCTACCTTCTGCCTCAGTGAATTTGCCCCTTGTGGACATTTCATATAAAAGAGTCATACAGTATATGGCCTCTTGTGATTGACTTCTTGCATGGAATGTAACGTATTTGAGGTTCATCCACGTTGTAGCACGTATCATGGTTCATTTCCTTTCATTACTGAATAATATTCCACTGTAGACATAGACAATCCTTATTTTGTCCATCATCAGCTGAGGGATATTTGAGTTGTTTCCACATTTTGACTGTTATAAATAGTGTAGCTTCAAAATTAGTGTATAAGTATTCATATGGATTTATGTTTCCACTTCTCTTGGTTATATAGCTAGGAGTGGAAGCAAGTTATTTTTTGTAGATACTCTGACAGACTAAAGAGGTCTAGTATGGTAAAATGTTTTTTTTCACCCTCCTCCTTTTCTAAATATTAAGATGATCATATAATGTTTGGATTTTATTAACCAGGTATTTGTTGAAGAAACCTAGTATAGTCATGATATATTATCCTATTTATAATACTTCTAGATTTGGCTTGCTAACATTTTAGTTTTTTTAAATCTATGTTCATGTAAGACTGATCTATAATTACGCTTTTTAAAATAATGTCCTTGCCCTTGTTATGGTGTTATGGTTATACTGATCTTAAAGAATTGTTTAGTAGAATATGTTGATTAATATAGGCTTATAGTAGCGACTTCCCTGGTGGTCCAATGGTTATGACACTGGGCTTCCAATACAGGGGGCACAAGTTCGATCCCTGGTAGGGGAATAAAATCCCACATGTGGCGCAGCCAAAAGATGTGTGTGGTATTCTTTGTGGGAATCTTTGAAATTATGGAATCAACAGTTATATGTCTTCTTGTGACAGTTTTAGTAAATGATCTTTTCCTAGGAATCAAATATATTATCTAAATTTGCTGACAGGAAGTTGTCCATAACACCCTCTTATTTTAATTGTTTTCATAATCTATGTTGACAGAAATTTTTCTAGTCCTCATACTAGGGATCTGTGCTTTCTCCCTTTCCCCTGCCTCAGTATTGCTATTGATTTTAACTTATTAGTTCTGATTACAAACTACTTGGTATTGTTGATCTTGTCCCTATAAATTTTTCTATTTCATTGATATTTTTGCTCTTGAATATTTCTGACAAATACTGCCAGGGCCAAAATATTCTCATGGACCCTTCTCAGATCTAAGCCCAGCGATTCCATATGGTCTTTATTTTTTTTATGGATTTACTTTGTTTTGTTTTGGGTTTTTTTTTTTGCCTCTAAGCCATCATTTATTTTTCATCCATCTTTATTCTTTGGCCTGTGTGGGTCTCCCATCGCAGTGGCCTCTCGTTGCAGAGCACTGGCTCTGGGCACGTGCACTCCAGAGCATTGGCTCCTAATTGGTCACACTGGCCCAGCTGCTCCATGGCATGTAGGATCTTCCCGGGCCAGGGATCCAACTGGTGCCCCCTGCACTGCAAGGCAGACGCTTTACACACTAGACTACCAGGAAAACTCCCATATGGCCTTTTTGAAATCTCATTGATGATATTAAGATTTTTAAAAATAGCAATCCAGCTTTTTTAGTTGTCTTTGAGGAGAAAGTTAATAGAATCATCATATCTTCCAGTATTGGATATAGAACACTGAAAATTTCAATCATGTACTTAAAAAATTTATGTTACTTATATGTATATATATATAACTATTCTATTTATATGTATATATGTACATATATAATCTATTCAAAAATATGAAAGTCATTTAAAAAATAAAGTGGCGGGTAAATGGGTATTTTACATATTTCTGGTGGGCATATCCATTACCAGAATCTTTTTGGAAAGCAGTCTTGAAAATTTCACCAAAGCTCAAAGAATGGAAACGATCAAAACATCTACTGGTAGGTGATTTGTATCATGGCAGATTTATCCATTAGCACCCCACTTAAATGTAAATATTCTTTTGAGAGGGTAAATTCAATGAAAGCAAATAAAGCAACTGTCACACCTCAGTATGCATTCACTGAAAAAGCACATGACTAGGGCACTAGGAAGGGATATAGAGTAGGCTTGAAGAAAAGTCAGACTCTCATTTCTGAGAGAAGCCTTACTTAAAATTTTCAACAATTAGTTTTATCTGAGTGTTATCTATGAAGTTGTCATAAGCAGCTATATCCTTTAAAGAAAAATGAACTCATTGGCACTTTCTACCACAGAGGTGAAAATACTGAAAAGGTGACTTAACTCAAGAGTGTGTTTTAGAGCTGGAATCTGCACTGACTGTGCTTGTAGTCTGGGTGCCGAAGAGCCTGCTGACATCCTGTTTGGTGAATAGCACCAGAGCAGCTGTCCGAGCCAACCTTTAGAACATAGTTATGGTAGCCATAATAAAAGAGAGGAGAACACTAATACTAGTATTTTCCATGCACTGATACTACTGTGGTTAAAATAGTTTCTACAGAAGGACTCGTGTAACAGTCCATTAACTCATAAATCCTCAGAAACTGTATAATCTGGTTCTCTGCAACTTTGCCAGTTTTGGGTATTCATCTATGCTGTCATTTAAGTTACTTCTTTTTCTGATTGTTTAAACTTTTTCTTAAAAGTTATTCTTTTTATCTTACCTGTTTATGAGAAGCTCAAAACATTATAGAATACAGAACTAGGTACTAAAAATCCTCTCATAATTCCATCAACCAAATATAACAACTAACAGTTTGTTATTTATCTTTTACAAAGTGTTCTCTAGGAAGATGCTAAACTGAATACATTAATAGAAGGTAACATAGAGGGGAGCCCAAGATGGCGGGGGAACGAGAGGAGGATTTCACCAGCTCCTCAACTGAATCACCAGGAACTAATCAAGAAATGGAACAATCCCTACAAGCCAGCCTCTAGACAATAGAAGAAGTCCTCAGGTCTACAAGGGCTTCTTCTCTGTACACTCTAACTGTAAAATCTTTTTGTATATACTATTATCTTTTTAATTAACTTAGATCTTACGGTCAGGTACCAATTTTGATTTTGTCATTTGCTAGAACAATTTCCTGTACTTTATTCCTTTTAGACCATTTGGGTTTGGTTATAGATGTGTATGTATGTATGTTTCTCCATTATGTTAGACAATACTTGCATGATTTTATGACTGCCATCTAACAGACATGCACCTCTTGTCCCTCATATATTTATATTTGACCTAATACCACTGAATGCCACAGCAAATCAGACACAGAGTCTACATTCCTTGACCAGAGATCAAACCTGGGAACCCCAGAGTGGAAGTACTGACTTCAAGACCCTACACTACCAAAGAACACACAACACTAGGGAATATTCACCTGTAAACAAGGCCCAACACCACCTAACTAAGACACAAACCATTGAACCTTTCTACAAAGACAGAAACCAAAAGGAAGGGAAAACTCAACCATGAAGCCTGGAAAAAGACCTCAAACACAAAAAATCAAAAATTAACATAATAATGAAAAGACAGAGAAACACTGCACAAATGAAGGAACAAACGATAGACACACAAATCCAAATGACCGAAGAGGAGCTAGGCAAATTATCTGAAAGAGAATTCAGAAGAGTGATACTACAGAGGATCCAAAACTCTGAAAATAGAATATTAGAGGAAATCAGCACACTGAGAAAAGACATATAAGAAATTGAAAATAAATAGAGACAAACAATTCAATTGCTGAACTTAAAATACTATGGAAGGACTCAATAGTAGAGCATCAGAGGCAGGAGAACGGATAAGTGAGCTGGAGGACAGAATGGTGAAAATAACTGCTGAAGAACAGAACAAAGCACAAAGAATAAAAAGAACTAAGGATAGGCTCAGAGACCTCTGGGATAATATCAAACACACCAACATTAGTATTATAGGGGTCCCAGAAGAAGAAGAGAAAAAGAAGGGATAAAAAAGCTATGGTGCATATATACGATGGAATATTTCTCAGTCATAAAAAGAAGTGCAGAACAATCAGTCCTGATGAGGTGGATGAATCTAGAACCTATTATACAAAGTGAAGTAAGTCAAAAAGAAAAGGACAAATACAGTATACTAACACATGTATATGGAATCTAGTAAGATGGTTATCAATAAATGCACATGCAGAGCAGTGATGGAGAAACAGACATAGAGAACAGACCTATGGACATTGGCGGGGAGGGAAGATCACTCAAGAGGTATGGAAAGAGCAACAAGGAAACCTACACTATCATTTGTAATAGAGATAACCACTGTGATAAAGCTGTAAGACTAATGGAACCTACATGGGGACTAAGCATCAATCCTGGGGAATGGAAAGGGGGAAAAGGGAGGGAGGGCCCAAGTGGGAGGGGTCAGGGATATATCTATGACTGTTTGGGGATTATGTATACCTGTAAACAAGAAAACTCTGTAAGAACATATAACAATAACTTCTCTGTACACCTGAAACTAATGCAACATTATAAAATAAGTATACCACAATTTAAAAAAAGGTAACACAATAGCACATGTGTTGTTTTAAAATTACTTTCTTCCTTACAACTGTGAAAGTCTGTGTAACAGTTACTTCAGTCTCTCTACATAGCTTTATGGAAGTCTACTGTTCTCTCCAATTAATTCTCCTCCATTCTTGGGTACAATGCTTCAAAGTACTTTCCTAGAGGTACTCTTGTGCAGAGAAAGATGTGTTTCTATAATAGATTTCTAGAAGTGAAAAGCTGGAACGGAAAATAGCTATTGTTAAGTTATCCTCAAAAGAATATAAGTTTCTGTTTGCTCTAAGTAGTATGTCCAATATTCTGCGTTATTCACACTTTTTTTCTTCTGAAAACGATGTATACATTTCAAATATGTATGTATATGGTTCAATGTATACATTTCAAATCAGGTCACATTTTCTTTTAAAGACTATTTAAAACATTTTATTATTTTTGGCTGCACTGGGTCTTTATTGCTGCACATGGGCTTTCTCTAGTTGTAGCAAGCAGGGTCTCCTTTCCCTGAGGGCTCTAGGCATGTGCGCCCATAGGCTGCACTAATCGTGGCACAAGGACCAAACCGCTACGCGGCATGTGGAATCATCTTTGACCAGGGATTCAACTTGTGTTCCCTGCACTGGCAGGCAGATTCTTAACCACTGGACCACCAGGCATGTCCTAAAGATTTTTTTTTTTAAGAGGAGTTTCAGATGCACAGAAAGACTGAGGAAAGTATAGAAAATTTCCATATATTCCTAGGCCTCTCATCACACAGCTTCCCTGATTATCAATATCCCCCAGGCTCAGACAGTAAAGAGTCTGCCTGCAATGTGGGAGACTACTGGGAGGATCCCCTGAAGAAGGAAATGGCAATATACTCCAGTATCCTTGCCTGGAAAAGCCCAAGGAGATAGGAACCTGGCCAACTACAGTTCAAGGGGTCACAAAGAGTCTGACATGATTGAGTGACTAACACACACTCCACTAGAGTAGTGCACTTGTTAATAAGTGATGAACCTATATGCAACATAATCACCCAGGTCTATAAGTTACATTAAGGTCACTCTTGGTATGTACATCCTATGAGTTTGCACAATTGTATAAAGACAGGTATCTATCATTATGATATCATACAGAGTATTTCTACTGCCGTAAAATTCCTCTGTGATTTCACCTATTCAGCCCCACCTCCCCTGCAACCCTGGCAACCACTTACTTTTTTACTGTCTTCATAGATCTGTCTTTTTCAGAATGGCACATATTTGGAATCACTAATCAATACGCATTTGAAGTTCCTCCAAGTCTTTTCATGGCTTGATAGCTTATTTCTTTTTAGAATAAATCATATTTCATTGTAAGATATACCACAGTTTATCCATTTAACTACTGAAGGACATCTTGGTTGTTTCCAAATTTTGACCATTATGAATAAAGCTGTTGTCAACATCTGTGTGCAGGTTTTGTGGTATCAACTTATTTGGGTAAATACCAAGGAGTATGCCTGTGGAATTTTTCTAGGAAAACATCAAGTTACCTTCCAAAGAAGCTGTATCATTTTGTATTCACATCCTTTTGTAAGAATGAGAATTCCTACTGTCCCACATTGTCACTTGCTAGCACTGAGGGCTCTAGGCATGTGCGCCCATAGGCTGCACTAATCGTGGCACAAGGACCAAACCGCTACGCGGCATGTGGAATCATCTTTGACCAGGGATTCAACTTGTGTTCCCTGCACTGGCAGGCAGATTCTTAACCACTGGACCACCAGGCATGTCCTAAAGATTTTTTTTTTTAAGAGGAGTTTCAGATGCACAGAAAGACTGAGGAAAGTATAGAAAATTTCCATATATTCCTAGGCCTCTCATCACACAGCTTCCCTGATTATCAATATCCCCCAGGCTCAGACAGTAAAGAGTCTGCCTGCAATGTGGGAGACTACTGGGAGGATCCCCTGAAGAAGGAAATGGCAATATACTCCAGTATCCTTGCCTGGAAAAGCCCAAGGAGATAGGAACCTGGCCAACTACAGTTCAAGGGGTCACAAAGAGTCTGACATGATTGAGTGACTAACACACACTCCACTAGAGTAGTGCACTTGTTAATAAGTGATGAACCTATATGCAACATAATCACCCAGGTCTATAAGTTACATTAAGGTCACTCTTGGTATGTACATCCTATGAGTTTGCACAATTGTATAAAGACAGGTATCTATCATTATGATATCATACAGAGTATTTCTACTGCCGTAAAATTCCTCTGTGATTTCACCTATTCAGCCCCACCTCCCCTGCAACCCTGGCAACCACTTACTTTTTTACTGTCTTCATAGATCTGTCTTTTTCAGAATGGCACATATTTGGAATCACTAATCAATACGCATTTGAAGTTCCTCCAAGTCTTTTCATGGCTTGATAGCTTATTTCTTTTTAGAATAAATCATATTTCATTGTAAGATATACCACAGTTTATCCATTTAACTACTGAAGGACATCTTGGTTGTTTCCAAATTTTGACCATTATGAATAAAGCTGTTGTCAACATCTGTGTGCAGGTTTTTGTGGTATCAACTTATTTGGGTAAATACCAAGGAGTATGCCTGTGGAATTTTTCTAGGAAAACATCAAGTTACCTTCCAAAGAAGCTGTATCATTTTGTATTCACATCCTTTTGTAAGAATGAGAATTCCTACTGTCCCACATTGTCACTTGCATTTCGTATCATCACTGTTTTGGTTTTCTTTTTAGTATCTATTTAGTATCTGTTTATTTGTTTCTTTATTTGGCAGCACTGGGTCTTAGTTATGGCATGTGGGATCTAGTTCCCTGACCAGGGATTGAACCCAGGTTTCAAGCATTGGGAGCTCAGAGCTTTAGAAACTGGACCAACAGGAAAGTTCTTGTTTTGGTTTTTGCAATTTTAATAGGTATGTAGTGGCATCTAATTCGTGATTTAGTCACCAAAGCTCTTTTCTGAGTGTGTGTAGGTATTCTGGGGGAAGAGATGAGGGGAATGCGTATCTCCAATATTAGTATCTTCCCAATATTTGGTAATCCTGGGCTATCTGCTTATGTTCGAAACAGTGACCAAAAGCTTGGAATGTGTGGGTAGATAGTCAACTTGGTGCTTATACTTGGTTGAGCTAGCTTGCATTCTGAACATGGGGACTCCCTTTACTATTAGACACCCAAAGCCAAGTAGATGAAAACATAGGTTCAATTTGGAGGTAAATGCATAATACTTGGAACAAATGATATAGCCATCAGGAGGGTTGGGGTCATATGTCCTGGCTCTGGTGAGTGCGGTTTCCCAATGAATCTCACCAGTCCTAGGATCCATAATTTCTGAACTTGTAATATCTATAGAGTTATAGCATTTTATACATGTTCTGGGCTATAGGGTCATCTGTCAGACAGAACCTGTATACCATCAGTCTATAAGGAATTTCTTAAAAACTTTGTCTTCTAGTGGTACTAATTATTTTGTAGTACAGTATTACATTTTATTTATTTTATTTTTTATTTTTTGGGTGGGGGCGGTTGGGGAGGGAGGGGAACGGGCAGGCCACTTCTATTAGTCTTTCATTTATCTATTTTCATCCATCTTTGTTCTTTTGGTCCATGTGGGCCTCCTATCACAGTGGCCTCTGTTGTCGCAGAGCACTGGCTCTGGGCGCATGCGCTCCAGAGCTCCGGCTCAGTAATTGGACACATTGGTCCAGCCGCTCCGCGGCACGTGGGATCTTCCCAGGCTAGGGCTCCAACTGGCGCCCCTTGCACTGCAAGGCGGTGTCCTTACCCACTGGACCACCAGGGAAGCCCCAACAGTATGACATTTTAAAAAGCATATGTAAATTTTAGTTTTAGGAATTTGGGCTATCATCCTGATTTGATCTATCCAGATAAGCCATATTAAGATTTTGGAAAGACAAAAATGTAGCTCCTCTCTGTCCAATAATTTAAGACTCCTGAGATAATAAGAATTTAAAAAAGCAGATATCATAATTACCTCGTCTATGACAGCCATTTTATATATGATATTCATTCTATCTGCACAAAATCTTGAAAGGTAGGTATTATCATCCCAGCTACATAAAGAAAAAAACTTTGGTTAAAAACAGCTGAAATTCACACAAGTTCCCCTACAAGCAGCACTGTGGGCCAGGAACCTTAAGTTGTCTATGACTGGCTCTGTGGCTGTTGAAGAAACTGAGGCAGAATTAGATAACCAACTTGCCTTTATCAGAAGTCTCATAGCTCTCTTGCATATTTTCTTCTTATTGCTTAAGGTTGGAAGTTACATAGTTTGAGTGACATCAAAATATAACAGCTTTAAAAATATTTTTACTTATTTTTGGCTGTGCTAGGTCTTTGCTACTGAGTGTGGGATACTCTCTAATTGTGGTATGCGGGCTTCTCATTGTGGCGGGCTTAGTTTCCCTGCAGCATGTGGGATCTTCCTGGATCAGGGATCAAACCCGTGTCTGCCTACAGGCGGATTCTTTACCACTGAGCCACCAGGGAAGCCCTGTTTTGTTAACAATAGTATGTTTGAGATTGTTGGTAGAGAGCTGATTAGAGAATTAAATAACATTAACTGAATCAAAGGCATCCCAGGAATGTATAGTACTCTAACTTGGCAACAGTAGAATCTCTGCAGTCTGATAAAGCTCAAGTGACATGCAGGCTAGTATGAATGTTAAAATATTTTAATGCAATTAGTCTATGAAAATCACACATTTCTTAAGCCCCACTTTTGTGTTTCTAACTCCACTTTCTCAGTCTACATACTAATGCTTTTTTCCCCCTCTCTGCTGCTTTCTATTTTCCCGTGATTTAGAACAAATATTTGCCTTGGTAACCATTTTCCCTAGTTACTCTCTTGGCTGATTTTCCGTACAAAGAACCAAAAGGCATGTATCCCCCAGGGAGGCAGTTATTTTAGATTTTACAAAAAAGTCAGTTAACATTTTTCAACACTCCCTTCTTTGTTTTAAAGAAAGTTCTGGTTTTGTTTCATTTTCATCTGGAGACTTAAATGACACCAAGCAAAGCCTACTTAGTTTAGATTTCCAGGTAAAATGTTTTAAATTTTAAGTTTCTACTAAAGCATGTGGAATAGTTTAAATATTTGGGTGTTTTATATTGAAAATACGTTTAGTACTTGAAGAAACTAGCTCTTAACTAATAGATTTTTAAAGTTTAAAGTGTATATTATTTTGTTTACTTGGTTTTTTTCAGGATGACTAACTTCTGTAGTATTTAAAAGTATGAAATTAGGATTTTTATGTTTAAATAGAATTATTTGTTCAATAGAAGTGTAGGTTGGTTTGAAAATTTCATTCTTTTCTATTTTAAAGTCCTAAAAGAGCATAAAGGATTAATTAAAAATGTTTTTCATTTTAAGCCAACTAAGTGAAATTGAAACGGATAAAAGGCATCTTGTGGCTTTGTGTAGAAGTTTAGTTTAAATCCTTTTAAAGCTTAATTAAGACAGCTGATGAACAATTTTATGGAAAAGAAATAGTAAGTTAATCAAGATTTATAGATGAGATTTAATGTTGGAATAAACACAATAAATGCTAAAAAAAAGAGACAATTTTACTTGATCAAAATAATATCTACAGTGATTAGACCTGCTGTGTCATAAAAGTTTACCTTTAGAAACTTAATCACTCAGTTGTAAAGTAAATATTAAATGCAATGTGAAATTTTATAAATCATTGCAAATAACAAAGGCCTAGGCATCAATGATAAAATTAACAGAGGCGTCACATCTTAAAATTATTTAAACATTTCAATGAGACTATTTAGAGTCTGATTTTGTTAAAATTGAGATAGCTCTGTAAATTTGTTTCTGTACATATCTATTTAGAACCTTTTCCCTTTTTTCAAACCCGTTACTCTTTTTTGCTGCTTTCTATTTTCCCGTGATTTAGAACAAATATTTGCCTTGGTAACCATTTTCCCTAGTTACTCTCTTGGCTGATTTTCCGTACAAAGAACCAAAAGGCATGTATCCCCCAGGGAGGCAGTTATTTTAGATTTTACAAAAAAGTCAGTTAACATTTTTCAACACTCCCTTCTTTGTTTTAAAGAAAGTTCTGGTTTTGTTTCATTTTCATCTGGAGACTTAAATGACACCAAGCAAAGCCTACTTAGTTTAGATTTCCAGGTAAAATGTTTTAAATTTTAAGTTTCTACTAAAGCATGTGGAATAGTTTAAATATTTGGGTGTTTTATATTGAAAATACGTTTAGTACTTGAAGAAACTAGCTCTTAACTAATAGATTTTTAAAGTTTAAAGTGTATATTATTTTGTTTACTTGGTTTTTTTCAGGATGACTAACTTCTGTAGTATTTAAAAGTATGAAATTAGGATTTTTATGTTTAAATAGAATTATTTGTTCAATAGAAGTGTAGGTTGGTTTGAAAATTTCATTCTTTTCTATTTTAAAGTCCTAAAAGAGCATAAAGGATTAATTAAAAATGTTTTTCATTTTAAGCCAACTAAGTGAAATTGAAACGGATAAAAGGCATCTTGTGGCTTTGTGTAGAAGTTTAGTTTAAATCCTTTTAAAGCTTAATTAAGACAGCTGATGAACAATTTTATGGAAAAGAAATAGTAAGTTAATCAAGATTTATAGATGAGATTTAATGTTGGAATAAACACAATAAATGCTAAAAAAAAGAGACAATTTTACTTGATCAAAATAATATCTACAGTGATTAGACCTGCTGTGTCATAAAAGTTTACCTTTAGAAACTTAATCACTCAGTTGTAAAGTAAATATTAAATGCAATGTGAAATTTTATAAATCATTGCAAATAACAAAGGCCTAGGCATCAATGATAAAATTAACAGAGACGTCACATCTTAAAATTATTTAAACATTTCAATGAGACTATTTAGAGTCTGATTTTGTTAAAATTGAGATAGCTCTGTAAATTTGTTTCTGTACATATCTATTTAGACTTCTGTAAAAATGAGCCAACTTTGGAGCGGGGGAGACAAGGAGGACAGGGATAAGGGTGGGATTGGGCACTGCTCTGCTAAGTAAGAGGCTCAGGGATGACATGATGCCTGAGGCTCTTACGATGTTTACCTCCAGAGCCCTTAGATCCAGGGCCTGACTCCTCATAATTCTCACCTACCACACGACAGTCACATATCTAACAGTTGACTGTCAAAACAAGAAAATCCCTAGGTACAGGTTTTATGTAGAACACGAAATTTAGACTCTCACAGCTCACTTCGCCTGCAAATTCTACTTCCACCCTGTCTCACAGTCCAACTTTTCACACTGCTTTCCTTTTCCTGCTGTTGCTATTCCTTCCCAACATATTAGCTTGCTCTCTGAATTGACTTTTACAAGTTCAGCTGCCAAAGAATGTGCCCCTCTTTTACTCTTTTATATTTTGCATATTAGTTTTTCTAAAATTAACGTAGACCACAAAAAATTGTTCTAATATAGTTTCATTTCAGTGACCTACAGTACAGGGTTTGAAATGACTGCAGTAATGAATGTACATGAAAAAGTGAAAGTGAAAGTGAAGTCGCTCGATCTTATCTGACTCTTTGCAACCCCATGGGGACGAGCTATGGAATTCTCCAGGGAAGAATACTGGAATGGGTAGCATTTCCCTTCTCCAGGGGATGTTCCCAACCCCAGGATCGAACCCAGGTCTCCTGAATTGCAGGTGTATTCTTTACCATCTGAGCCACCAGGGTTTTCATATATACTGAAAAAAAGATGGCATGCTGAGGTTAGTTGGCATGAAAATATTGTAGAGGCTGCTATTTGTTGAGCTAAAGTGGTGATGAGTCAGCATATGACCCAAGGACAACCTGCCTAGAGGAGGATAATTCCCATGGATGAAGTAAAGATTCAAGAGGGCAAGCTAAGCAGGTATCACTCTTTTCCACTCACCAAATACCTAGAAATAAGAGAAGATACATTACAAATAAATACACACATCTTAAAATTATTTAAACATTTCAATGAGACTATTTAGAGTCTGATTTTGTTAAAATTGAGATAGCTCTGTAAATTTGTTTCTGTACATATCTATTTAGACTTCTGTAAAAATGAGCCAACTTTGGAGCGGGGGAGACAAGGAGGACAGGGATAAGGGTGGGATTGGGCACTGCTCTGCTAAGTAAGAGGCTCAGGGATGACATGATGCCTGAGGCTCTTACGATGTTTACCTCCAGAGCCCTTAGATCCAGGGCCTGACTCCTCATAATTCTCACCTACCACACGACAGTCACATATCTAACAGTTGACTGTCAAAACAAGAAAATCCCTAGGTACAGGTTTTATGTAGAACACGAAATTTAGACTCTCACAGCTCACTTCGCCTGCAAATTCTACTTCCACCCTGTCTCACAGTCCAACTTTTCACACTGCTTTCCTTTTCCTGCTGTTGCTATTCCTTCCCAACATATTAGCTTGCTCTCTGAATTGACTTTTACAAGTTCAGCTGCCAAAGAATGTGCCCCTCTTTTACTCTTTTATATTTTGCATATTAGTTTTTCTAAAATTAACGTAGACCACAAAAAATTGTTCTAATATAGTTTCATTTCAGTGACCTACAGTACAGGGTTTGAAATGACTGCAGTAATGAATGTACATGAAAAAGTGAAAGTGAAAGTGAAGTCGCTCGATCTTATCTGACTCTTTGCAACCCCATGGGGACGAGCTATGGAATTCTCCAGGGAAGAATACTGGAATGGGTAGCATTTCCCTTCTCCAGGGGATGTTCCCAACCCCAGGATCGAACCCAGGTCTCCTGAATTGCAGGTGTATTCTTTACCATCTGAGCCACCAGGGTTTTCATATATACTGAAAAAAAGATGGCATGCTGAGGTTAGTTGGCATGAAAATATTGTAGAGGCTGCTATTTGTTGAGCTAAAGTGGTGATGAGTCAGCATATGACCCAAGGACAACCTGCCTAGAGGAGGATAATTCCCATGGATGAAGTAAAGATTCAAGAGGGCAAGCTAAGCAGGTATCACTCTTTTCCACTCACCAAATACCTAGAAATAAGAGAAGATACATTACAAATAAATACACACATGACTATATATAGCTATTGTAGGAAATAAGAAGGAAAGCTTTTGGTGAGACAGAACTATAAGCAATCTTTCTAATACAGAAAGATGATGGGAATGAATTTAAAGAGGGAAAATAAAGCCTTGAATAGGTATAGGAGAGCACCGAGTTAAAAGAACCTACGTGGAAAAGAAAGTCTTTTACTTGAGAGTAAAAGATCCCAAGAAGGATACATTAAAAAGAAAGAAAAAAAACAAAACCCTGAACAACATGATGAAACTTCTGAATATTAAAAATAAGTTTAAGATCTGAAAATAACCTCTCGAGAGAGAGTAAAAAGATTTATTTCAAAGAGATAAGAATCAGATTTAAGTTAAACTTTTCGTCAGTAACAGTAGACACAAGAAGCAAGTGGAAAAATACCTATAAAGTATTGAAGTAAATTTTTATTAAATCATAATTCAATTTCCCACTAAATAATATGATATTTTCTGACATAAGAATTCAAAAATTTTACAACCCAAAACATTCCCTCAGAGAAAAAGGATATATTTCAGGGAAATAAAATTAATCTGAGGGGACTTCTGTTTCTCATAATTGCAGACTAGGCAATTCAGACCAGTCGGCATGCTGAAAATAATTAGAAAAAAGTAGGAAAAAAACTGGGCCAATATTTAGGACAAAACTAAAATCCAAGGAGCTTTTCTTCTGGTGGTATCTGTGGAATCAAAACAGATGACTGACAGGCTTCTTTGGTGGTCCAGTGGTTAAAGAGTCTGCCTTGCAGTACAAGGGGCACCGGTTCTATCCCTGGTCTGGGAAGATCCCAAGTGCTGAGGAGGGGCTGGACTGGTATGTCCAACTAGGAGCCAGCGTTCTGGAGCCAGTGCTCTGCAACAAGAGAGGCCACTGCAATGGGAGGTCCACACAAGCCAAAGAATAAAAACAGATGAAAATAAATAAATAAAAAACCAATAAAAGAGGTCAAAATTAAAAAAGTCCACAATAAAAAAAAAAGGAGGTGATTGAAATGCTTAGTATAGTTTTTTTTTTTTTTTTTTAAAGTTTATTTATTTATTTATTTATTTGGGGGCGGGGGTTGGGGAGGGAGGAGGGCGGGCGGGCCACTTCCATTGGTCTTTCATTTATACAGTTTCATCCGTCTTTGTTCTTTGGCCAGTGTGGGCCTCCCATTGCAGCGGCCTCTGTTGTCACAGAGCACAGGCTCTGGGCGCATGCGCTCCAGAGCTCCGGCTTGGTAATTGGACACATCGGTCCAGCCGCTCCGCTGCACGTGGGGTTTTCCCAGGCCAGGGATCAAACCGGCGCCCCTTGCACTGCAAGGCGGTGTCCTTACCCACTGGACCACCAGAGAAGCCCCCTAGTATAGTTTTAAAACAGCTTCTCAAGTCATGACAGAAACAAAACTCGAGGAAAGGAGCCAAGCAAACATTAGCGGTGAGATGGAAAAGTGCTGCTGCTGAAATCACCCGGCTTTGGTTTGTGACCCAAAGTATAATTATTAACTATATATAATGAAACTCAGCTTCAAATCATTTAATTTATGATGGAGGGTATACTTAACTTCATGTCTGAATGTAAATTCTTTTAGGATAAATAATATATCATTCTAGGTTTCAAAGTATTTTCATAATTTTTCCTATGCAATGGCTGACAGTCAAATGCCATCTGGCATAAGAAAAAGAAAATGGCTAAGGGCCTAAAAAAAAAACAAAAACAAAAAGACAACAGGGCTTCCCTGGTGGTCCAGTGGATAAGGACACTGCCTTGCAGTGCAAGGGGCGCCGGTTCCATCCCTGGCCTGGGAAGATCCCACGTGCCGCCGAGCAGCTGGACCCATGTGTCCAATTACCGAGCCAGAGCTCTGGAGCGCATGTGCCCAGAGGCGGTGCTCTGCGACAACAGAGGCCACCGTGATGGGAGGCCCACACTGGCCAAAGAACAAAGATGGATGAAAATAGGTAAATGAAAGACCAATAGAAGTGGCCTGCCCAACCCCCTCCCTCCCCAACCCATCCCCTAGCAAAAAAAGACAACAGAAATACACATATAAAGGGTTCTGAAATGGAGTTTTCAGACTTAGAAAAATGTGATTAATATGTTGAAAACACAAAAGATTGAAAATTTCAGTAGAGAATTAGAAATAACAAAAACCCACTGAAAAATCTGAAAGGCTAAGAAACCATAAGAACAGAAACAAGGAAATCAATGGATGGATTTAATAGTGCATAAGCCACAGCTGAACAGATAGTAAATGGAAGAGAACCACCAGGAATAACCAGAATCAATCACAGGGTGACAGAAGGATGAAAAACACAAGAGAGAAAATGACATTTAAGGCATAATGAGAAGACTATCATACATGTTGTTGTGGTTCTAAAAATAAAGAGAGAGAAGCAGGAGATTATTGTTTGAAGAGGTAAGGGTTAAGAAGTTTCCAAATTTGTTGAATTTAAGACCACAGATTTAAGAATTGTTAAGTATCCCAAATAGAGAATATCTTAAAAGCAGCCAAAAAAGTTACTTGTAAAGGGAAAATGATTAGATTGACAGATGAGTACTCAATATAAAATAAGGAAACGAGAAGACACTGGAGTGAAATCTTTAAAATGCTAAAATACTTGTTAACCTAGAATTCTATATTTAGTGGAATTCTTTCAGAATGAAATAAGATACAAACACTTTCATATAAACAAACATACAAAAGAAGTGGTCATCAGTAGTTCTGCATAAAGGAATTTCTAAAAGGTTTTCTTCAATGAGGAAGAAAATAATCCTAATTAGAAGACTGGAGATGCAGGAGGGAATAAGGGAAAAAGACAAAGAATAAACATTTAGGTAGGTCTAAACCAGTGACTCTTAACTGGAGGTAGGCTGATTCCCTCCATCTCCAAAGAGACGTATGGTTGTTATAATTGAGAGGTGGGTGCTAATGGTATCTACTGGATAGTAGCCAGGGATGCTACCAAATACTTAAGGGCCAGCCCCCTCTCTCCACTACAAAAAAAAGAATTATCTGACACAAATGTTAACAGTGCTAAAGCTGACAGAGTCTGATCTAAAAGAACTATGAGAATATAAAAACCATCTTCGGGAAGGGGTGGGGAGGGAGATGGAAGGGAGGTGCATGGTGGGGGGATATATGTATACTTATAGTGGATTCAGGTCAATATGTGGCAGTAAACAACAAAACTCTAAAAAAAATTTTCCTAAAAAAAAAAAAAGCCATCATTGTCATCGTCTCTTGAATAAAGAATTAAAATATATGACAAAAGTAGTGTATGTGTCAGAATGAGGTAAGTAAAGTTACCATTGTCCAGGAAGAGGTAAATGTATTCATTTATATTAGACTTGATAAATCAAGAATGTATGTGGTAGTCTCTATGAAGAATATAATAGCAGAAAGTATATAATTACTAATGGAATAATAAAAACTAAGCAAGAAAAAGAAAGCAAGAATTAAAAAAAAAAAAACCCACAAAACAGGCAGGAGGACAAATAGAAAGCAAATAGTTGGAAGAAAGATTTAAATTCAAACATATTAAATGTTACAATAAATACAAATAAAAAATATTCCAATTAAAGGTAAAAATGATCATAGCACACTAAATATGCTAATAGAAAGTATATTGAAAATCTGAAAGGCTGAAAGTAAAATGATGCAAAAATATATTAAGCAGATGTTAACAAAAACAAAGCAGTAATGTTAATTAGACAAAGTAGATCTTATGACAAAACACACTACTAGAGATTTAAAAAATACCTAATGATAGGGCTTCCCTTGTGGCTCAGTGGATAAGAAACCGTCGGCCAATGCAGGAGACACAGGTTCGATCCCTGATCTGGGACGATCCCACATACCGCAGAGCAGCTAAACCCATGCATCAACAAAGACCCACCACAGCCAAAAATAAATAAATAAAAGTAAAAAAAATAATAAAATAAAATAAAAATAAAAAATACCTAATGATAAAAGCAACAGAAATACATAAAAATTCTAATATGTATAGATCTATACCATAGCCTTAAAATACACTAATAAACATGACCAAAGTGGCTTATAAATATTATATTACATCCAAAAATAAACCCAAGGGATAATATAATTAAAATCTATAGAGAACTATTATTTACATTATTTGTAAATGAACCATTAGAATTAAAAACAATATTTCCAGAAGATACATGTACAGGAGTGTTTTTTAAAAAACTATGAGAATATAAAACCATCTTGGAAGGGGTGGGAGGAGATGGAAGGGAGGTGCATGGTGGGGGGATATATGTATACTTATAGTGGATTCAGGTCAATATGTGGCAGTAAACAACAAAACTCTAAAAAAAATTTTCCTAAAAAAAAAAAAAGCCATCATTGTCATCGTCTCTTGAATAAAGAATTAAAATATATGACAAAAGTAGTGTATGTGTCAGAATGAGGTAAGTAAAGTTACCATTGTCCAGGAAGAGGTAAATGTATTCATTTATATTAGACTTGATAAATCAAGAATGTATGTGGTAGTCTCTATGAAGAATATAATAGCAGAAAGTATATAATTACTAATGGAATAATAAAAACTAAGCAAGAAAAAGAAAGCAAGAATTAAAAAAAAAAAAACCCACAAAACAGGCAGGAGGACAAATAGAAAGCAAATAGTTGGAAGAAAGATTTAAATTCAAACATATTAAATGTTACAATAAATACAAATAAAAAATATTCCAATTAAAGGTAAAAATGATCATAGCACACTAAATATGCTAATAGAAAGTATATTGAAAATCTGAAAGGCTGAAAGTAAAATGATGCAAAAATATATTAAGCAGATGTTAACAAAAACAAAGCAGTAATGTTAATTAGACAAAGTAGATCTTATGACAAAACACACTACTAGAGATTTAAAAAATACCTAATGATAGGGCTTCCCTTGTGGCTCAGTGGATAAGAAACCGTCGGCCAATGCAGGAGACACAGGTTCGATCCCTGATCTGGGACGATCCCACATACCGCAGAGCAGCTAAACCCATGCATCAACAAAGACCCACCAGAGCCAAAAATAAATAAATAAAAGTAAAAAAAATAATAAAATAAAATAAAAATAAAAAATACCTAATGATAAAAGCAACAGAAATACATAAAAATTCTAATATGTATAGATCTATACCATAGCCTTAAAATACACTAATAAACATGACCAAAGTGGCTTATAAATATTATATTACATCCAAAAATAAACCCAAGGGATAATATAATTAAAATCTATAGAGAACTATTATTTACATTATTTGTAAATGAACCATTAGAATTAAAAACAATATTTCCAGAAGATACATGTACAGGAGTGTTTTTAAAAACTGTTTTATCAAATTTTGGCCACACTGAAAAAAAAATTTTATAGGATCCTAGTTCCCCAACCAGGGATTGAAGCTGGGCCCCTGACAGTGAAAGAATGAAGTCTTAATCACTGGGTTGCCAAGGAATTCTCACAAGAGTATTTATAATAAAGAAAAATAGACAAAATTAAATATCTATCTCCAAATTGTTACATAACTTATGGAATGAAAATACAGTGCACAGATCAGATGTATTTACATACATTGCCATATATGTCCATATGATCATAATTCATTACTGAATGGAAAGAAAACAGGTTGTATTATAACATATATTGAATAGTTCCACTTATGTTTAAATATGTACATTCATACATGTTTAGAAGGTATCATGAAAGATACCCTTAAACTAGGGTTTGATGGCCCACAGGCCAAATCCTGTTTGTCAAAGTGCCATCAGAACATAGTTGTGGCCATCCATTGACTTTTGTCCATGGCTATTTTGGGGTACAATAACAAAGCTGAATAGTTTCAACAGAGATTGTTGTCCACAAAGCTGAAAATATTTACTCTCTGGAAGCTGAAGTAACAGTATGCCTACCCTTGTACTAAACTATGAATTATGGTTAAGGCAACTTGTCTTTTATGCCTATGTATTATTTTGAGTTTTTAAAAACTATGGACTATTTTAAGAAACTTAAACGCATCTTTAAAAGCATTGATAAAAAAGGATTAAGAACCCAGAGAGAAGAACACTGTGTGAACATGGCTTTTATCTTTAAACGTCTTATGAGCCATGATGGGAACAACAAATTGTAGCTCAATCAAAGGAAGACTTTTCTGGAAGAGCTGTTTGAACGCAGAAGATAAAGAATTTCCCATTAAATGGGAAAGCAGATGACTTCAAAAATTCATTCAAAATCTGAGTTCTACAGAGTGAAGCACCATTATAAATGATACAGATCGCAAGGAAACAAAAGCAACACCTGAACACACAGAAAACAAAAACTGAAAGTAGGTAATAAACCAAGGAACATGTAATTCTGACTACATGAGCATACAAGCATAATACAGAGATGTCGTGGATTTGGTTACAGACTACCAATAAGGGGAGTCACACATTTCTTTTTTTCTGTTTGTTTTCAAGTGCATATCCATTTTGTTCACAGTACACTGTAATCTATTAACTGTGTAATAGCATTATGTCTAAAAAAAATATTGTTGATTAGTAGCTGTCATATCTGACTCTTTGCAGTCCCATGGATTGTCCCCAGGCTTTTCTGTCCATAGGATTTCCCAGACAAGAATATGGAGTCATTACCATTTCCTTCTCAGGGGATCTTCCCGACCCAGGGACTGACCCATGTCTCCTGCATTGGCAGGCAAATTCTTTATTAGTGAGCCACCAGGGAAGCCCTACCTAATTAAAATATACTTCATTGCTAAAAAATGCTATCCACTTTTCTTTTGATCAGTGTTACCAAGGTGTAACTTTTATTTTAACCTATTTGTATTTTTATTAAGTTACTATGAATTTCTTTTAGGCAGTTTAGAGTTGAGCCTTAATTTTTAAAAATTCTACTTGGATCAACTCTTCCTTTTAATTGCAGAAGTTAATGAATTCACATTTAATATGAATTACAGGTGGCTCAGTGATAAAGAATCTGCCTGCCAATGCAGGGGACATAGGTTCAATCCCTGGTCCAGGAAGATTCCACATGCCACAGAGCAATAACCCTGCACGCAACAATTAATGGGCCAGTACTCCAGAGCCCAGGAGCCACAACTACTGAAGCCCGCCCTCCCTAGAGCCTGCACAGCACAACTACTCAGTCTGCGTGCTACAACCACTAGCCTGAGAACCTAGAACCTGTGCTTCGCAACAAGAGAAGCCACTGCAATTAGAAGCCCATGCACTGCAACGAACAGTGCTCCACTCACCACAACTAGAGAAAGTGTGCATGCAGCAATGAAAACCCAGGGTAGCCAAAAAAAAAAAAAAATAAATAATTGATCTGACAGAGAAACCTAAGTTCGGACTTGTTAGTAATACTATAGCATAGAGCTCATGTATCTATGCGTTATTTCTCAAAGACTTGCTGCTGATGGATATAGGCAATTATAAGCAAATTTTCAGAGGTTAAAAAATAGAGTCACTAACTCTGAAATTCTGTTTCATTTTCATCCTAGGAATCAAATGGTCAAAAAGGAAGCATGAAGTTTTCAAGTTTGTATTGTTTTCTTCTGCTTCTCATTTTTCAAACTGACTTTGGACAAAATGAAGAAACTTCTAGGAAGCAAAGAAGGAAGATGTATTTTAGAAGACTGAGAAAAAGTTCCTTGCCCACCCACAGATCTTTTAGACAGCTTGGAATTCAGCCAATGAAGAGAGTTACACCAGCAGCAAAACTTCCCATGATTAACTTGGATTACAGTATGGAGGAAAAATTTGAATCTTTTTTAAGTGTTCCTGGAGTAGAATTAAATTATAATGTGTTACCAGGTAAGAAAACAGTAGGAGAGAGGAAAAGAGAAAATGTCCATGAGGAAAAAATTTTTAAAATTCAACCTATTAACTATTAGTTTAATCTACAAAGATAAATTTTGAAATACTTTAAAAAGCACTTATAGATGATACTTACAAAATTATTGGGAAACAGAAAAATATTAAGTATTCTACAACTGTATTTATAAAGCCATACTTATTATTTGCTTTATTCTTATTTCTAGTCTTTTTACTATGCTATGTATTTTAAATAGTTGTACTCATACTATAGTAATACACATGTCAAAACTGTTTTTTCATTTATCATGATAGGCCATCTAGGATACAAAAATAAATGATTCAAAACTCATGGGTATCGAATATTTTCAACCAAACATGAAGATAAGCCACTGAATTTATTTGATATAGACCAAGTTACTGAATTTTTTCCTAAAATTTTTAAAGTTTGAAAAGATTGGAAAATTTTCCAACTATTTCAACTAGGCATTTTTTTAGCACTAATATATAATGGTCCACATTCTTCCAGGTTTGGAAAGAAAAAGTAATTATATTATGCATATGCTATCATTACATAGAAT
The DNA here is from genome assembly GCA_022376925.1 of Tragulus kanchil. Lineage (NCBI taxonomy): Eukaryota > Metazoa > Chordata > Mammalia > Artiodactyla > Tragulidae > Tragulus > Tragulus kanchil. The sequence continues at coordinate 88,066,247 of JAIOJX010000023.1, read as the reverse complement.
GTTCAGAAGACAAAAGAAAATATTACCATATAATGTTCTGTGACCAATACTCATATTTGTCTCAAGAGAACTAGATACTTCTAAATGATGTTATTTCCATGAAGTTAACAGAAATAACATACAATTACAATGAAAACAGACAATTTAGGTCATATTTAAAACACGACTGAAGAGAAGAAAGAGTCTCAAGGCAGGGAATCTAAAATGATAATTATAGTGTATCCATACCTCTTAAAGAATGATGAAGTCAATGTCCCTAATTAAGTGGAAAGATATCTAAGCTATAATAATGGAAAATAAAAAGATTGAAAAGTAGTATGCATAATGTGACCTCATTAAAAAGGATAGATGATGTACACTAAACATTTCTAAATTGTCCTAAAATGCCTTCTAGTGGTCTGGAAAACAGACTTTTTCCTTTATTGTGGTAAAATACACATAACATAAAACTTTTCATTTAACCATTATAAAGTGTACAATTCAGTGACACTCAGTATATTCATTCAGTATTGTACAACCACCACTACTACTTAGTTCCTAAACATTTTCTCCACCCTAAAAGAGAAATGCAAACATATTAAATACTTATTCCCCACTTTCTCCTACCCACCCACTCTCTCCAAGTACCTGGCAATCTTTCTGTCTCTATGAATTTGACTATTCTGTCGATTTCATAGATGATACTTACAAATTTTGGGAAACAGAAAAAAGTTCTACAACTGTATTTATAAAGCCATACTTATTATTTGCTTTATTCTTATTTCTAGTCTTTTACTATGCTATGTATTTTAAATAGTTGTACTCATACTATAGTAATACACATGTCAAAACTGTTTTTTCATTTATCATGATAGGCCATCTAGGATACAAAAATAAATGATTCAAAACTCATGGGTATCGAATATTTTCAACCAAACATGAAGATAAGCCACTGAATTTATTTGATATAGACCAAGTTACTGAATTTTTTCCTAAAATTTTTAAAGTTTGAAAAGATTGGAAAATTTTCCAACTATTTCAACTAGGCATTTTTAGCACTAATATATAATGGTCCACATTCTTCCAGGTTTGGAAAGAAAAAGTAATTATATTATGCATATGCTATCATTACATAGAATGTTCAGAAGACAAAAGAAAATATTACCATATAATGTTCTGTGACCAATACTCATATTTGTCTCAAGAGAACTAGATACTTCTAAATGATGTTATTTCCATGAAGTTAACAGAAATAACATACAATTACAATGAAAACAGACAATTTAGGTCATATTTAAAACACGACTGAAGAGAAGAAAGAGTCTCAAGGCAGGGAATCTAAAATGATAATTATAGTGTATCCATACCTCTTAAAGAATGATGAAGTCAATGTCCCTAATTAAGTGGAAAGATATCTAAGCTATAATAATGGAAAATAAAAAGATTGAAAAGTAGTATGCATAATGTGACCTCATTAAAAAGGATAGATGATGTACACTAAACATTTCTAAATTGTCCTAAAATGCCTTCTAGTGGTCTGGAAAACAGACTTTTTCCTTTATTGTGGTAAAATACACATAACATAAAACTTTTCATTTAACCATTATAAAGTGTACAATTCAGTGACACTCAGTATATTCATTCAGTATTGTACAACCACCACTACTACTTAGTTCCTAAACATTTTCTCCACCCTAAAAGAGAAATGCAAACATATTAAATACTTATTCCCCACTTTCTCCTACCCACCCACTCTCTCCAAGTACCTGGCAATCTTTCTGTCTCTATGAATTTGACTATTCTGGAAATTTAATGTAAAAGGAGTCCTATGATACGTGGCCTTTTGTGCCTGACTTCTTTCACTTCGCCTAGTGTTTTCAAGGTTCACTCATGTTATAATATGTGCTTAATTCTTTTTCATGGCTGAAGAATATTTCATGTTAAGAAATACCATTTTTTGTTTATCCTTTCATCCACTGATCAATAATTGTATCGTTTCTACCTTATGGATACTGTGAAGGCACAGCTACAAATATTTGTGTATAAGTTTCTATCTGAATTCCTGTTCCTTTGGGTATATATCTAGAAGAGGAATATCAAGAAAGTCAAGCCTAGGGCTTCCCCTGGTGGTCCAGTGGGTAGGGACACCGCCTTGCAGTGCAAGGGGCGCCGGTTCCATCCCTGGCCTGGGAAGATCCCACGTGCCACGGAGCGGCTGGACTGATGTGTCCAGTTACCGAGCCGGAGCTCTGGAGCGCATGCGCCCAGGGTCGGCGCTCTGCGACGACAGACGCCACCGCGATCGGAGGCCCACAGGAGCCAAAGAACAAGGACGGATGAACATGGAGAAACGGGGGACCAGTGGAGGTGGCCCGCCTGCTCCCCTCCCTCCCCAACCCGACCCCCGCCCAAGGTAAACAAATAAGTCAAGCCTAGGAGCTGGGCCATATTATAATTATATTGTTAATGTTTACTTTATGGAGAAATTGCCAAATGTTCCCCTCAGAAGCTATATCATTTTATTTTATTTATTTATTTTTTAAAGATTTATTTATTTACTTACTTTGGGCGGGGGTCGGGTAGGGGAGGGAGGGGAGTGGGATGGCCACTTCTATTGGTCTTTCATTTGTCTATTTTCATTCGTCTTCGTTCTTTGGCTCCTGTGGGCCTCCCATCGCCGTGGCCTCTGTTGTCGCAGAGCACCGGCTCTGGGCGCACGCGCTCCAGAGCTCCGGCTCGGTCATTGGACACATCAGTCCAGCCGCTCCGCAGCACGTGGGATCTTCCCAGGCCAGGGCTCGAACAGGCGCCCCTTGCACTGCAAGGCGGTGTCCTTACCCACTGGACCACCAGGGGAAGCCCGCTATATCATTTTATATACCCACCAGTGATGTAAAAAATTCAAATTTCTCCACATCCTTGCCGTTATTTTTCATTTAAAAACCATAGCCATTCTTATGGATATGAAGCAGTATCACGTTGTGGTTTAATTTGTATTTCCCTAATGACTAATGATGTTGAGCATTTCTTTTTTTCTTTTAATTGGTAAGGTTCAATGTTGTTGAGCATTTCATATGTGCTTACTGTTAATTGTATATTTGGAGAAATGTCTATTCAAGTCCTTTACCCATTTTTTAATTAGGTTGGCCTTTTATTGTTGCGTTTAAGAGTTCTTTACGTGCAGTCTAGATATGAGACCTGTTTCAGATGGTATTTGCAAATACTTTCTCACACTGTATATATGCTACTTTCACTCTCTTGACAATGTACTTACTCTAAAGCATCAAATTTTTAATTTTGCTAGAGTCCATCTTTTCGTTGCTTGTGATTTTAGAATCATATCTAAAAATTCACTGCCAAATCCAAGGTCATACTTTATTTTATGAATATTATAGTTTTTTATATCTAGCATCAGGTAGGCGGCAACTTTATTCTTTTGCATTTGGACATACAGTTGTCCCAGCACCATTTGTTGAAAAGATGAACCATTTTCCCATTGAATGGGCTTGGCACTCTGTATGGGTTTATTTCTGGGCTTTTAATATTCCACTGATCTATACATTTATCTTACCCTACCACCAGACAGGCATAAGCTGATTATTATAACACTGTAGTAAGATTTGAAATCTGGAAGTGTGAGTCCTCAAAGGATTTTCTTTCTTTCTTTTTTATTTTTTCTTTGCTTGGGATTTTTCAGGTTATTTGGGGCCCCTTGTAATTTTTTATGAATTTGAAGATTACCTTATCCATCTCTGCAAAAAAAAAAAAAAAAAAGACTAGTGTATAGTGCTTTCCTTATCAGGAGAAAACTCTGGATTATACCTCTTTTTTTCTAGCAGAGAGAAATTGGATGGGTAGGATAGTTTTACTGCAAGTATCCAAAGAAGAGATGTACAGGGCCTGAACAGGGCTAGCCCAGTGGTGAGGGAAATAAGAAGACAAATGTGGAGTTCATGAGGGGACAGTGCCTCCTCAAATGGAGAAGAGTTATCCGGACTAACACTAGGACTGGAAGGAAAACACCACCTCTAATATTCAGACTGGCTGTATGCTTAGTTGACCTGCGTATTGACACACTTACCATGCAAGAGTTAGACATGACTGAGCAATGGAACAACAAAATCCATGTATCTACAACCCTGTATGTAGAGAAAACAATACACAAAACCCACAGCATTGTGCACTTTAAAAGGGCATTTGAATTGTATTTCAACAACACGACAATTCTAAAAACAGAGATAGGCGCAATGTATCGAACACTCATTACCAGAAGCACCACAAGCATGCAGTCTGATTTCACCTCTCCATTTGCACATGGGGGAGGATGCAGGGTGTGCTCATTCATCATTAGTGCTGTTCTGGCTCTCTGTTCTCTGGCACATTATGGAACTGCACTGGTTTTTCTCTTCTGAAGCTAAATGCAGCCATATAATTTGCCTTGATCAATATAATTAGACATGTTTAGAGCTTGTGTGTTATTTGCAGCCTCACATTCCCACTGCTGTGGCCATCAGGGTAGCCTGCTTGGAGACAAAGCCTATTGTTTTTTTTTTTTTTTTAAAGATTTATTTGTTTGTTTATTTTTGGGCGGGGATCGGGTTGGGGAGGGAGGGGAGCAGGCGGGCCACTTCTATTGGTCTTTCATTTCTCTATTTTCATCCGTCTTTGTTCTTTGGCTCCTGTGGGCCTCCCATCGCGGTGGCGTCTGTCGTCACAGAGCGCCGGCTCTGGGTGCATGCGCTCCAGAGCTCCGGCTCGGTAGTTGGACACATCAGTCCAGTTGCTCCGCGGCACGTGGGATCTTCCCAGGCCAGGGATGGAACCGGCGCCCCTTGCACTGCAAGGCGGTGTCCTTACCCATTGGACCACCAGGGGAAGCCCCTATTGTTTGTTCTGACAAACAATATCTACACTGGATACCCAGCCTGAGCAAGAAATAATGAGATTTGAGGGTTGTTTGTTGCTGTTGTAGAATCCAGCCATCCTGACAGAAGCAGGATGGAAGCACAGTTTGAACTCAAGATACCATGAGGAGGGGATACCCCAAGTAAGAGGGGCTGAGAGTAGCAGCCATGAAAGGGGTTACATCTGTAAGATACTTTTATCCTATGCACGAACGAACATGTGATGTTATTTTTGTGTGGCTCCATCACACTGGGTTTCACATTAGGTCACTTCATTCAAAGGTGCTAGTGACCACACAAGGAATTTAAATGTTACTGTTTTTTTCTAGGAAAGAAAGGACACTGTCTGGCAAATGGGATGATCATGTATAACAAAGCCGTGTGGTCTCCTGATCCTTGCACTACCTGCCTCTGCTTGAATGGAAAAGTCCTTTGTGATGAGACCAAGTGCCACCCTCAGATGTGCCCCCACACAATTACACCTGAAGGAGAATGCTGCCCTGTCTGCTCTGATACTGGTACAAATATTTAGTCCAAACAAAATATCACACGTGACTTAGTCCCTAACTTCCATTTGCTTTTATTTTGTTACTGCTGTAAATTTTATTTTTTTAAGTATATTCTCTTTTTAAAAAACTATGTATTTATTTGGCTGTGCCAGGTCTTACTTGCAGCAGGTGAATTCTTCAATCTTTGTTGCTGCATGTGGAATCTTGTAGTTGTGGCATGAGGGATCTTTTTTAGCTGTGGCATGCAAACTCTTAGTTGCAGCATGTGGGATCTAGCTCCCTGACCAAGGATCAAATCTGGGCCCCCTGCACTGGGAGTCCAGAGCCTTAGCCCCTGGACCACCAGGGAAGTCCTTAGCTTAAATTTTAAATTATGATAAACTAATCATCAGAATACTTAAATAATGGCACAATGACAATAAATAAGGAAATTAACTTGGTAAATTGTATGTCAGGGAAGAGAAATAAAAGATCTTGGTTTAGAGTTTTAGCTCCATTAGAGTAAGTAAACGCAGATCAGATTACATTCCACACTTGACTCTCAGCATGACAGATATAGTGGTAGGATTTACACTGCAAACAGTTCCCACATTCTTAGTAGGCATGAAGAGCTGTTTAGTTCCTTACATGCATTATCTCAATTCAACTCAACATATTTAGAGTTATCAATCCAAATAAAGAACTCATGGTGAAGAAAGCGAGGAGGTGCTTGCATCTAGACAAAATAAAGCCCAGTTCTCCCAGTCTACGAGCAGCAGCTCAGGTAATCCTTGGGAAATCCACGGTCCAAGAGCCGTGACTTTCTTCTGTGGCACTGCTGTGTACAGAAAGATTATGCTATGAGGTATTGTTGGCTGCTCACTTTCCCTTATCTTGTGAGGCTGCTGGGGTAGAGTACTGTCGAGAGGCGGGCTCAGGACTCACCCAAGAAGAGCCTGACCAGTAGTTTATGAAATAAATATGTGCTAAAGACTTTGATGGGAAGGGATAGAGAGATTTTCTGTTGACTGTGATCAAGGTAGACTGTTTCCATACAAACAAGATGATCAAAGGGTAGTTAACTACAAAAATCTCCTAAAAAGGAACCAAGTGCCACCCTCAGATGTGCCCCCACACAATTACACCTGAAGGAGAATGCTGCCCTGTCTGCTCTGATACTGGTACAAATATTTAGTCCAAACAAAATATCACACGTGACTTAGTCCCTAACTTCCATTTGCTTTTATTTTGTTACTGCTGTAAATTTTATTTTTTTAAGTATATTCTCTTTTTAAAAAACTATGTATTTATTTGGCTGTGCCAGGTCTTACTTGCAGCAGGTGAATTCTTCAATCTTTGTTGCTGCATGTGGAATCTTGTAGTTGTGGCATGAGGGATCTTTTTTAGCTGTGGCATGCAAACTCTTAGTTGCAGCATGTGGGATCTAGCTCCCTGACCAAGGATCAAATCTGGGCCCCCTGCACTGGGAGTCCAGAGCCTTAGCCCCTGGACCACCAGGGAAGTCCTTAGCTTAAATTTTAAATTATGATAAACTAATCATCAGAATACTTAAATAATGGCACAATGACAATAAATAAGGAAATTAACTTGGTAAATTGTATGTCAGGGAAGAGAAATAAAAGATCTTGGTTTAGAGTTTTAGCTCCATTAGAGTAAGTAAACGCAGATCAGATTACATTCCACATTTGACTCTCAGCATGACAGATATAGTGGTAGGATTTACACTGCAAACAGTTCCCACATTCTTAGTAGGCATGAAGAGCTGTTTAGTTCCTTACATGCATTATCTCAATTCAACTCAACATATTTAGAGTTATCAATCCAAATAAAGAACTCATGGTGAAGAAAGCGAGGAGGTGCTTGCATCTAGACAAAATAAAGCCCAGTTCTCCCAGTCTACGAGCAGCAGCTCAGGTAATCCTTGGGAAATCCACGGTCCAAGAGCCGTGACTTTCTTCTGTGGCACTGCTGTGTACAGAAAGATTATGCTATGAGGTATTGTTGGCTGCTCACTTTCCCTTATCTTGTGAGGCTGCTGGGGTAGAGTACTGTCGAGAGGCGGGCTCAGGACTCACCCAAGAAGAGCCTGACCAGTAGTTTATGAAATAAATATGTGCTAAAGACTTTGATGGGAAGGGATAGAGAGATTTTCTGTTGACTGTGATCAAGGTAGACTGTTTCCATACAAACAAGATGATCAAAGGGTAGTTAACTACAAAAATCTCCTACCAAGAGGAAAGTCAGAACATTTAGGAACTGTGTTTGGTGTATAGTACCAACTGTTTTACTAAGATATTATGACATTAAAAAATGTTAGAAAATAAAAGTGTTTAATGAAACTGACTCCTTGGGAGATGAAACACAAGGTTTATAAAGGCAAGATTCAGAAATTCTCGGATTTTTTCAAAGGACTTGAACTATTATTCTTGAAATACTGTGGTTATTTTGGAAAAATAAACTTGGATACACAAGGAAAGATTTTAAATGCTTCAATATGATAGCTTTAAGTTTGCTTTTGCTAGTTTTTTTCCCACTCTCTTTTGCATGTCTGTCAAAAGATGTGAAAAAAATAACTCACAGAACTTTATAATATATACTGAATTGAAATCTCAAGTAATTCTGTCAAATAATTATATTTTGAGTTCTTTTTTGGAGTGATTTATGTATGGCATTAAATCAAATCATGGAAATGATTAAGTACATTTTTATACTTTGATGAAAGAAAATCTATGTACTGAGCTTATTTTTCCCTAAAACTCTTCATTCAGAGGGTCTGGTCTTTGTCAAGTTTTCCTTGCTCTGTGCCAAAGATAATAACAGCTAAATACAAATGTAGATAAACTTTCTACCATTATATAGTATACTATGCTCTCATCATCATGCCCATATTAGAAAAAAATAACTAGTCATCAAATGATTCAAGAGTTACCAAAAAAAGGAGGGGTGCTTGCATCTCGACAAAATACAGCCCAGTTCTCCCAGTCTACGAGCAGCAGCTCAGGTAATCCTTGGGAAATCCACGGTCCAAGAGCCGTGACTTTCTTCTGTGGCACTGCTGTGTACAGAAAGATTATGCTATGAGGTATTGTTGGCTGCTCACTTTCCCTTATCTTGTGAGGCTGCTGGGGTAGAGTACTGTCGAGAGGCGGGCTCAGGACTCACCCAAGAAGAGCCTGACCAGTAGTTTATGAAATAAATATGTGCTAAAGACTTTGATGGGAAGGGATAGAGAGATTTTCTGTTGACTGTGATCAAGGTAGACTGTTTCCATACAAACAAGATGATCAAAGGGTAGTTAACTACAAAAATCTCCTACCAAGAGGAAAGTCAGAACATTTAGGAACTGTGTTTGGTGTATAGTACCAACTGTTTTACTAAGATATTATGACATTAAAAAATGTTAGAAAATAAAAGTGTTTAATGAAACTGACTCCTTGGGAGATGAAACACAAGGTTTATAAAGGCAAGATTCAGAAATTCTCGGATTTTTTCAAAGGACTTGAACTATTATTCTTGAAATACTGTGGTTATTTTGGAAAAATAAACTTGGATACACAAGGAAAGATTTTAAATGCTTCAATATGATAGCTTTAAGTTTGCTTTTGCTAGTTTTTTCCTACTCTCTTTTTGCATGTCTGTCAAAAGATGTGAAAAAAATAACTCACAGAACTTTATAATATATACTGAATTGAAATCTCAAGTAATTCTGTCAAATAATTATATTTTGAGTTCTTTTTTGGAGTGATTTATGTATGGCATTAAATCAAATCATGGAAATGATTAAGTACATTTTTATACTTTGATGAAAGAAAATCTATGTACTGAGCTTATTTTTCCCTAAAACTCTTCATTCAGAGGGTCTGGTCTTTGTCAAGTTTTCCTTGCTCTGTGCCAAAGATAATAACAGCTAAATACAAATGTAGATAAACTTTCTACCATTATATAGTATACTATGCTCTCATCATCATGGAATAACAAAAAATACTCTCGTACATATGTCTAGGTTAAAAAAATATCATTTAAGTCCAGGATATCTTCCATAGATCATAGGCAGCAAAAATGATTCAAGTACAGAGTCTGGGAGGAAAAGAGAAGAGACTGTTCTACAATTCTGAATTTCAGAGGATACTTTTAGGCATATGGAGCTGAAAGAATATTGGACAAATAGAATAAAAGCTGATTTTGCTATCATAAACAAGTAAAATGTGCATCTGCTTTATATTTTCATGTCTGATGGTGTACAAATTCTTACATTATCAATAACCTCAATTAACTGCAGTATCTATTATAAAGGTATCACATCTGATTATATTATAATCTCACAACAGGACTGCTTACCATTTTGCAACATATGGTAATATTATTCCCTCTTTAGTCATCAGATAGCATGATATCTTAGTAAAATAAGGCTCACAAGCAAAACAAGAATTACCTATAATGTCTTAAAAAGTTACAAAGTTTATTTATTTCTATTAAAATTATTCAAGCAAAAACTACAATATGCATTTCATGTTTAAATTGAAGTCATATACCTGGAGGGAATAATATTTACTAACCTAATTTTCACCATGATTTTTCCTTTCATTAATACCACAACTTGCCCCTGCTGTATTCTCCTTATGTGGTCAGTAGCCTCCTATTTGCCACTAAGCAGTACAGCATTAAATGACAGAACTGAATTTTCTGGTGATTCTTCAGAACAAAGAGAAACTTCCAATTTACCTCATAAGCAACAGTCATCTCCTTGGGTGGAAATGAATCGAGCACTGAGAAAAGAGGAACTTCTATTTAAGGAGGATGAAGAAGAAATTAAACAAGATGAAAATAGGGAGCAAAACATAAAGACTGCAAGACCTGGAGACCGGGGGAGACCTTCCAGTGAGGAACAAAGCAGAGAAGGGAGCGAGCAGAGGCCTGGAGAGGAGGAGAGGCAAGCCGATCGGCACAGAAACCCAGCAACCGAGGATGAAGAGGAGGACGAGGACGAGGATGAGCATGAAGATGAGGACAAGACCATCAGAGGAGACACGTTCAGGATGCCCTCTCAATTCCCAATCCCAGCTCCCCCCAGAGGCATATCATCGCTGCCAAGCGGGTGCTCTCTGTCCTACAAAACCATCTCCTGTATCAGCGCTGACCTCACACAAATACCACCGCTAACAGCACCAGAGATAACAAGTCTGGAGCTCATAGGTAAGAAGCTGATGTCTATTTGATTTGGAGGTTCTCATTGCCCAATGAATGTTATATTTTAATTCCATAATATAAATTGACTCCAACAGATTAATTTCACCATGTTCAAACAAACAAACAAAAACTTTGCAGAAGAGATAGGCATTTACTGCAGAAAAGCACTGTCAGGTAGAATGCAAATTCTTCCAAATCAAATCATGATTTTCCATTGACTTTTAGCCTGAAGTCTGCTTACAGTCAATAAAAAAATGTTAGTGTGTTATTCTTTGAAAGTTTTTCTCTTTTTTAAAAACTTATTTATTTATTTACTTTTGGTTATTCTGGGTTTTCATTGATGCAGCAGGCTCTTCTCTAGTTGCAGGGAGTGGGGGCTACTCTCTAGTTGAGGTGAGCAGGCTTCTTGTTGTGGTGACTTCTCTTGTTGTGGAACTTGGGCTCCAGGGCACATGGGCTCCATAGTTGCAGCTCAGAGGCTCTGGAGCACAGGCTCCATAGTTGTGGCTCACGGGCTTCATTGCTCCACAGCATGTGGGATCTTCCTGAATCAGGGATCGAACCCATGTCTCCTGCATTGGGAGGCAAGCTCTTTACCACTGAGCTACCAGGAAGCCCTTTGAGTTTTGACAAATGCATAGTTATATCACATTCAAGATATAGCATTTCCATCACCTCAGCAAATTCTCTCATGTCCCTCCTTTTACCAGCCCTGATATTTTCTGTCTCTAGCTTTAGATGCAACAGAAAGGAGCCTGCCCTCCAGACCTTCCAGTGAGGAACAAAGCAGAGAAGGGAGCGAGCAGAGGCCTGGAGAGGAGGAGAGGCAAGCCGATCGGCACAGAAACCCAGCAACCGAGGATGAAGAGGAGGACGAGGACGAGGATGAGCATGAAGATGAGGACAAGACCATCAGAGGAGACACGTTCAGGATGCCCTCTCAATTCCCAATCCCAGCTCCCCCCAGAGGCATATCATCGCTGCCAAGCGGGTGCTCTCTGTCCTACAAAACCATCTCCTGTATCAGCGCTGACCTCACACAAATACCACCGCTAACAGCACCAGAGATAACAAGTCTGGAGCTCATAGGTAAGAAGCTGATGTCTATTTGATTTGGAGGTTCTCATTGCCCAATGAATGTTATATTTTAATTCCATAATATAAATTGACTCCAACAGATTAATTTCACCATGTTCAAACAAACAAACAAAAACTTTGCAGAAGAGATAGGCATTTACTGCAGAAAAGCACTGTCAGGTAGAATGCAAATTCTTCCAAATCAAATCATGATTTTCCATTGACTTTTAGCCTGAAGTCTGCTTACAGTCAATAAAAAAATGTTAGTGTGTTATTCTTTGAAAGTTTTTCTCTTTTTTAAAAACTTATTTATTTATTTACTTTTGGTTATTCTGGGTTTTCATTGATGCAGCAGGCTCTTCTCTAGTTGCAGGGAGTGGGGGCTACTCTCTAGTTGAGGTGAGCAGGCTTCTTGTTGTGGTGACTTCTCTTGTTGTGGAACTTGGGCTCCAGGGCACATGGGCTCCATAGTTGCAGCTCAGAGGCTCTGGAGCACAGGCTCCATAGTTGTGGCTCACGGGCTTCATTGCTCCACAGCATGTGGGATCTTCCTGAATCAGGGATCGAACCCATGTCTCCTGCATTGGGAGGCAAGCTCTTTACCACTGAGCTACCAGGGAAGCCGTTTGAGTTTTGACAAATGCATAGTTATATCACATTCAAGATATAGCATTTCCATCACCTCAGCAAATTCTCTCATGTCCCTCCTTTTACCAGCCCTGATATTTTCTGTCTCTAGAGTACCTTTTCTAGATGCAACAGAAATGGGATCATACAGTATGTAGCCTGACTTCTTTCACCTATCGTAATGCTTCTGAGGGCTCTTTAGGTTTTTGAGTTTATCAGCAGCTTGCTCCTCCTCACTTCTGAGTGGCATTCCATTGTTTGTATGGCCCACATGTACCAGGTGAAGCACATCTGGGCAATGACGCAACAGTTGCTATGTGAAAATGTTGGTTACACAGTTGTGTCTGACTCTTTGCAATCCCATGGACTGTGGCTCACCAGGATCTCCTGTCCATGGAACAGTTATAAACATCCATGCATGGATGCTAGTGTGGATCTAAGCCTTCTTTTTCCTAGGGTATACATCCAGGAGTGGATTGCTGAGTGATACAGTAAAAGCAGGTTCAGCTCTATAAGAAATTACCAACAGTTCCTTTTTTCTTCTTCTTCTTCCTTTTTTTTCCCCAACAGTTCCTTAAAATGGCTGTGACCTTCCTTCCAGCTGTATCACAGAACTCCTGTTGCTTTCCCCCTTGTTTTAGCCATTTGGTAGGCAGGACATGAACCAGACCTTTTGCCCATGTTCTTATAGGGCCAAGAAGGGCTCTGAGTAGAGGGACAGCAGGGCAGATACGTGTGTGAGGCCGGCTGGTGGGGAGACTGGGACAGTGAATGAATCGTGGCAGCGATAAGGCCCATGCCAGGGATGGCTCTGAAAGATGCAGGGGTGAGAGAATCTGAGTGGGATTTCAGATATATTTTGGGAGAAGTAACAGAAATAAACTATCAGAGAAATAATAAGTGATCATATAAATAAACACTCAATAGACACAGCCTGACTCCTTTAGTCAGGACAGCCAGTCTGCAAGAGGACACTTCGGTTACTATGGCCCTCCTGATACCATATTTATATGATCTCCTAAGAAGTCACTCTCTTGCTGAGAGCTTCTCGCTCCAGCAATGCTCCCTCCTTATGTAGCCTGCTTGCCAGGTGTGTTGTGCCATCAAACAGGAACAACCAGTGAAAGCCTAAAACCTTATGAAAGATGAGGACCTGTGCTCAGTCACACTTCTGTGGTGTGACTTATAAGAAGGCCACTACATGGTTTTTAGAGCACTCACCATTTCTGGTAAGCTTATTTCCTGGGTTTAAAGTCACTGACAATTATACTTAACTAAATGTCAAACCAAGCCCCATAAATTAAAGCATGCAGGAAATTTTATAGATTGAAGTCACAGAATTTTAACATTAGATAGGTCTGGAGGCAATCTGAGAGATTATCTCCCCAAACTTCTTATTTAGAGCAAAATGATGCTTGGAGAAGGCAAATCATACGCCCAAGATTTCTTAAAAAAAAAAGAAAGAAAAAGTCCAGGGTCTAAGAAATGGCAATAGGAAAACATGAAGAACTGTAAAATTCAGTTTCTATAGTACCTTCTATAAACACATCTTTGTTGTAAAATGCATAATGCTAACAGAATTGTCTAGCAAACCACATTCTGGCTGTTTTAAGCAGCTTCAACTGCTGTCTTAAGCAGTTCTAAGCACTTTAAGCAGCTTCTAGTACATGATGTACTACAGCATTCCTTAAAGTGAAAATTTTGACCATATGAAATAGTCTAATCCCACTTTTGTTTATTTTCCTAAATACTTCTTATATAAAATTGTCCTTTCTATAAGGACTGTGTTTTCCTCCAGATAAAGCTTTCTTTCACTATCTATGCATGTGCATGTATATGTGTATTTACAAGCACATTTAAAACACAATTGCTGTGTGTCCTAGGCAATTCCATCACCTCCATTCCGGATGAAGCATTTAATGGATTACCAAATTTGGAAAGGCTTGATCTGAGCAAAAATAATATCACCTCTTCAGGTATAGGTCCAAAAGCATTCAAGGTAAATACACTCTGACTTTTGATAGTCCACTTGGGTGGCTTTCTCATTAACTGTACTGGCAATGGGTGGAGATGGAAAAGGAAAGAAAAGTATAAAATTTTTGTTGTTGTGCTGGGTCTTTGTTGTCTCATGCAGGCTTTTTTCTAGTTGTGGTGAGCAGGGGCTACTCTCTAGTGGTGTGCTGGCTTCTCATTGCAGTGACTTTTCTTGTTGCAGAACACAGGCTGTGGGTGTGTGGGCTTCAGTAGCTGCAGTGCATGGGCTCAGAAGTTGCAGCTCATTGGCTCTAGAGCACAAGCTCAATAGCTGTGGTGTACAGGCTTAGTTGCCATGCAGCATGTGGGACCTTCCTGGACCAGGATTGAACCTATGTCCCCTGTATTGGCAGGTGGAGTCACTGACAATTATACTTAACTAAATGTCAAACCAAGCCCCATAAATTAAAGCATGCAGGAAATTTTATAGATTGAAGTCACAAAATTTTCATTAGATAGGTCTGGAGGCAATCTGAGAGATTATCTCCCCAAACTTCTTATTTAGAGCAAAATGATGCTTGGAGAAGGCAAATCATACGCCCAAGATTTCTTAAAAAAAAAAGAAAGAAAAAGTCCAGGGTCTAAGAAATGGCAATAGGAAAACATGAAGAACTGTAAAATTCAGTTTCTATAGTACCTTCTATAAACACATCTTTGTTGTAAAATGCATAATGCTAACAGAATTGTCTAGCAAACCACATTCTGGCTGTTTTAAGCAGCTTCAACTGCTGTCTTAAGCAGTTCTAAGCACTTTAAGCAGCTTCTAGTACATGATGTACTACAGCATTCCTTAAAGTGAAAATTTTGACCATATGAAATAGTCTAATCCCACTTTTGTTTATTTTCCTAAATACTTCTTATATAAAATTGTCCTTTCTATAAGGACTGTGTTTTCCCCCAGATAAAGCTTTCTTTCACTATCTATGCATGTGCATGTATATGTGTATTTACAAGCACATTTAAAACACAATTGCTGTGTGTCCTAGGCAATTCCATCACCTCCATTCCGGATGAAGCATTTAATGGATTACCAAATTTGGAAAGGCTTGATCTGAGCAAAAATAATATCACCTCTTCAGGTATAGGTCCAAAAGCATTCAAGGTAAATACACTCTGACTTTTGATAGTCCACTTGGGTGGCTTTCTCATTAACTGTACTGGCAATGGGTGGAGATGGAAAAGGAAAGAAAAGTATAAAATTTTTGTTGTTGTGCTGGGTCTTTGTTGTCTCATGCAGGCTTTTTTCTAGTTGTGGTGAGCAGGGGCTACTCTCTAGTGGTGTGCTGGCTTCTCATTGCAGTGACTTTTCTTGTTGCAGAACACAGGCTGTGGGTGTGTGGGCTTCAGTAGCTGCAGTGCATGGGCTCAGAAGTTGCAGCTCATTGGCTCTAGAGCACAAGCTCAATAGCTGTGGTGTACAGGCTTAGTTGCCATGCAGCATGTGGGACCTTCCTGGACCAGGATTGAACCTATGTCCCCTGTATTGGCAGGTGGATTCTTATCCACTGTGCCATTAGGGAAGTCCCAGTAAAGTATTTTGATGGAGTTTTCTTCAAAGAAAGTTTCCTCTATGATGTCCCTAAACTGTATTCAAGCTATATCTTGAATATAGTGTGTTGTTTTACAAGCTTCTGTTTTTTCCTATCAATGATAAAACTACTGTTTAGAATTTATACGAGAGTTTCTTCCCAAGTACCTAAAAACATGTTGAAATACGGTCTTTTAGTATATGAAGTATCTCTGGGAATAAAGGAAAGCTTATTTGGAAACTCTATTAAAATTTTCAGGCCAGCAAGACACCTCAGCAGCTGGGGGTTCTGCAAGCACAAAGGGGCTCAGAAGAAAACCAGCATGGTAGTAGTATGCAGACAGGCTGGGGAGAGAGGGAAAGAGAAAAACATAAACTTTTGAAAGAATCAGATGTAACTTAAATTTTTTTCTAAAAGTGAGAAAAGAGAGTATCAAGGACTTCCTGAAAAACAAAGGCAGAAGAAAGGAGGAATTTATATGTATAAACAAATACTCATAATTGTGTGTGCTTAAAGAAGCCCAAGTAAAACATGCTGCATACTAAGAGAATAAACTTTATCCCCTTGGATCATCTTCTTCCACTCTTTGGACAAGTCACTGGCCTCTTACAAGCTCAGTTCCAGATTCTCATTAAGATTCTGGACTGCAGACCAGAGAATTTCAGACACTTGGTGTTCACATTCACATGAAAGATCTGAAGTCCTGCTTCATGCTAACTGTATTTCTTTTTTTTTTTTTTTTAAGGTTTCAAGTATACTTTATTTCTTCAAACATGCCATATTTTAATGGGTACATAGTACATTACTTGGCATCAATTATGAGTTGATTTTGAAACAATTCAGTATTAAACCAGCTGGGATGATTACTGTTCTCTCCATTCTTCTGGGGTGACTGTCAACAGGCGACAGGTTCCACTCTATTCCAATTTGTGTTGGAAATATGCCCATACAGCAACACAGAAAGTGACTCCACTAGCTAATACAGCGTTACCATATTTGTCATGGAAATCAGGTGCCCGCTTCTGGTGGCTCTGCCTTGCCATTGCTTGCTGAATGCTTCAAACTCTGAGACGACTTAGTGCGTTTTTGGCCAAGGGAAACATCGTGAAGCTGCACACAAAACGCAGCAACTACAGCTGCCGGCCCCTGGTACTTCCACCTCTAGCACCCTTGCAGAGTCTAACTGTATTTCTGACAGAACAACGGTTGGGACTTGTGCATTTTTTGTATTTGATCAAAAAAGAAGACACTCTATGAAATATCATTTTTCTTGTTTTGGGATCTTCTGTCTCATTTCCAAACTCATGAAATTGACTCTGAATATCTTTGAAGAAGATCATTCTGCACCTTTGGTGGTATAGGCTAGTTTGGCCAACAAACATGTAGCAACAAATGTGGAAATGTACTCTCCAGACAATCAGAACTGTTTGTCTCCATACAGAAATAATCGGTGATATTTGTGGCATTTAATTTTGAAGAATCTCCACAATAGTTAGTGCTGTTTTACAATTCTTGTTTCTGCTTAGTATAGATAGAAAACTGAGGTTTACAACTACATCAAAAGGATTCAAACTGCTGTCTTGTTAGTATCTATGACAGATCCAGATTATTGCATGATTTATTTAATTTTGTTTCTACTACTGAGAAGGTGAAAACCTAAGATCTAGGAAAATATGACAGGTCCAGTAGTAATAGGGACTTTCTCTTGCTTACGGAAGTCACAACAAAAATATGGATGAGCATGATGCAAAATCACCAGATGTGGTTTGCTGAAAATACCAGGGAATTAATGCTATTAACAGTATCAACGTCTACCTGACAGGAAGAAAGAGGGAATTTGTGTCTAAGTCTGAATAAAGTGAAGGTTGTGAGACTTTAGTAACTACTGCAAACTGATCATTAAATGATCTATATGACTGTACATCTGTGATAAGATAAAAAAAAGTAATTCTGAGATTTGCCTTTATTTAAGCTTCTAAAGAATTTAATGCGCCTGAACATGGATGGAAACAATTTGGTAACAATTCCTTCAGAATTACCATCTGCATTAGAAGAACTCAAAATCAATGAGAACAACCTGCAGGTTATTGATGAAGAAAGTTTATCAGGTACTTAACATTTGACTTTATGACATGTATCCTTATAATCTTTTTTCTATAGTTCTGTGGAAACTTTATTTGCAATATTGCTAAATGAATAGCTAAGAAAATTTTTCTTTTAGTTCATGTTACCATTTAAGTTGATAAAACTTATTTTAACTATTGATTGGTGAAACTTTTTTTTTTTTTAAGATTTATTTATTTATTTATTTTGGGCGGGGATTGGGTTGGGGAGGGAGGGTAGCGGGCGGGCGGGCCACTTCTTTTGGTCTTTGATTTCTCTATTTTCATCCGTTTTTGTTCTTTGGCTCCTGTGGGCCTCCCATCGCGGTGGCGTCTGTCCTTGCAGAGCGCGGGTTTGGGGCGCATGCGCTCCAGAGCTCCGGCTCAGTGATTGGACACATGGGTCCAGCCGCTCCGCGGCATGTGGGATCTTCCCAGGCCAGGGATTGAACCAGTGTCCCTTGCACTGCAAGGCGGTGTCCTTACCCACTGGACCACCAGGGGAGGCCCTGATTGGTGAAACTTTAAAAATGCATTTTAAACAGCCTGTTATCTTCAAAAAGTATGCTATAAGCTTTCAGTGATTTCAGGTTTTCATCATTCACAATACAATAAACTGAACTTCAAATCCATAATATCCTAACAGTTACACTAACATTCCCCACACTGTCATGTATTTTTGTTCTGTGTCTGTACCGACATTCTTGGTATTGGTGATAACACAGTAACATGGCTTGTTTAATGGGTCTCCTTTATCACTCTTAGATGCTCAATACACTGCATCAACAAATATCAGTGCATACGAACATTTTGCTGTTTTAACTTGTCATAGTTTGCCACATGAGAATTATATATATATAAGTAAGTGGGCATACCATGTGAGGCTTTGAGGGACTATCCTACAATGAAAGTATGTAAACTTAAGCACATGCACTCTATATGACAGTCACTGTGGCTTTGATAGTCTTGTTTCCTTGTTTGATAGTCTTGTTTCCTCGAGAGGTGCTCTGCCACTTCTGTGTCAACAAGGTACATGTGCCCCACAAGCTGAGACCAATGATGTGCATGGGTGTGTGGTTGCCATGCTAGCCTGGCTTTCCCATGGATGGGCTGAAGGGAAGGTGCCCCACATTTTGGATATTTGCCACAATTGGAATTTATACTTCTTAAGACTATTTCTGGACTGAGCCAGATAACTTAGGTTGTCATATTATGAACTCTATATAAAAGAGGCAGTATTACATTTGCCTTCTCAAGACTTCTAGCTAATGCTGTTGATTAGATTATATGCTTTTTCGTTTTTTCAGACAAAGACTAATTTTTCTTTTTCTCTTCCTAACAGTCTAGTGTAGCTCCTGAGGTATAGTGCTTAATATTTTTGGTTTATTTAATTTGAAATATATTATGATGTTAGTGCTGATAATCAAACCTTTGTTCCTTTAAAACGGGGAATTTACTCAAAAAAAAATTCGTAAGGACAAAACACTTCTGGTGATGGGAAAAAAACAATAATGAGAATTGCCAAATATGAGGATTACAGAGTTATGGAAATACTCTGTTTCCAGATGGACTTCAGGGTACACATGAAAAACATCAACAAACAAAATTTGAAGGGTTTCTGTCATATGGAAAAGACATCAGAAAGTTCAGTTTCTAGCTGCTAGGTGAAACAAACCAAAGAAAGACTTAATTTAGGACAAGTGTACTAATAGGCTGTGTGTGAACTACATGTGAGATGATATTTCTAGCACAGTTATCAAAAGGGCGCAAGTCCTTATTTGAAAGGTACTGTCTCACATTCCTTTAACTGCCTCTCCACTTGCACGCACCTCTCCCTCATGCAAAAATTTCCGTATTCCCAGAGGGCTAACTGTGGTCCAGGATAAACTAACCTCCTCCACCCATTTCCTGAGCAGCTCACAGGCCACAGCCCTGTGCAGGAGGCCAGTGAGAAGGCTCTGCACTGTCATTTTGCCCAGAGAAGCCCCTGTACTCTGCGTATCTTAAAGTCTCCTCTTTTGTTTAGCCTGTGTTCTTAGCCCCATTTCAGGGCTGGTTCGTGGGTACTGACTTCCTAGTCTTGCTCCAACATTGGCCCCTCCGGTTCTGGGTTCTCTCTCAACTGCTGCAGCCACTGCAGCTCCTCAGTTCCCAAGTTCCACTGTTGTGGAGGCTCAGGCTAGCTGGCAGTGAGCAAGGCAAGCCATAATCAAAGGTCACTGTCAGTGCTGTGACATTACTTCCCTGGGTGGAAGTCCCTGGTTTGACCATCAGTAGCCTGCGGCACTTCTGTTATCTCCCTCATGACTCCTTCAGGTTTCATATGCCAATATACAGACCCAGAGAAGTGCGAGAGAGGGCACTCTAGGGAGTGCAACAGTGTGAAGAAACAAAACAACCTGGATGCTATGAAAAAAAACATTCAGTTTCATGAATCCTGGATGCAGGCTATGATGAGGACAGAAGAACAAAAGACGTGAAAAGGTGGGAAGGAACCACACAATGGAGAGCATCATATGCTGTGCTGAGGTGCTAGGAGGTCATCCAAGGTCCACTGGGAGACCTGCATACCCACTCCAGAGAAAAAGAAGGTCTTAAAAGGGAATGTGGAGCTTCCTGATAGTTCAGTGGTTAAGAATTTACCTGCCAAAGCAGGGGATGTGGATTCGATCCTTGGGTCAGGAAGACCCCCTGGAGAAGAAAATGGCAACCCACTATGGTATCCCTCCTTGGGAAGTAGTATGGACAGAGGAGCCTTGTGGGCTACAGTCCATGAAGTCGCAAAAGAGTCAGACATGACTAGTGACTAAACAATAACAACAAATGGGAAGGTTTGGAAAAACAGAACGGAGGGATAGCAAAAGAAAACAGGACATGCTAAAAAAATGTTCCTGTCTTCATTAATGATGAAAACAAATCAAAACCCATGATCGTGGTGTCATTTCTAGCAATAACGGTGTGTGGCTATCCACTCAGAATAACTGTAAAGTAATGCATAATAACATTAATTGGCATTACTGTGTTTCTCTCTTGTGAGGTCATGTAGTAACTGTCAGTCTACTTCTATTGTCTGTCTTTCACTGAAAAAATTCTACATTCTAAAACCTCAAGTATGTTCTAGATAAATATGCTGGATTCTTAGTACCTTTATTTGTGGAAATTAAAGAGTTTTGGTTATATGAAAAAATAGAATCTCTTATCATAATTTACTAGTTGGCTACCATACTTTTTCTCTGTCCTTCAGTTGATGTTCAATACCAGTAGATTAATATTTTGTCATGCTGTTCCCTGTCCAAAGGCTTCTTGTTGCCAGTCATGACTCCTTGCAGGTTGTCATGAGTGCCAATGGGGAATTTTAACAGTAGCCTGCACTTCTGTTATCTCTCATGACTCCTTCAGGTTTCATATGCCAATATACAGACCCAGAGAAGTGCGAGAGGGCACTCTAGGAGTGCACCAGTGTGAAGAAACAAAACAACCTGGATGCTATGAAAAAAAACATTCAGTTTCATGAATCCTGGATGCAGGCTATGATGAGGACAGAAGAACAAAAGACGTGAAAAGGTGGGAAGGAACCACACAATGGAGAGCATCATATGCTGTGCTGAGGTGCTAGGAGGTCATCCAAGGTCCACTGGGAGACCTGCATACCCACTCCAGAGAAAAAGAAGGTCTTAAAAGGGAATGTGGAGCTTCCTGATAGTTCAGTGGTTAAGAATTTACCTGCCAAAGCAGGGGATGTGGATTCGATCCTTGGGTCAGGAAGACCCCCTGGAGAAGAAAATGGCAACCCACTATGGTATCCCTCCTTGGGAAGTAGTATGGACAGAGGAGCCTTGTGGGCTACAGTCCATGAAGTCGCAAAAGAGTCAGACATGACTAGTGACTAAACAATAACAACAAATGGGAAGGTTTGGAAAAACAGAACGGAGGGATAGCAAAAGAAAACAGGACATGCTAAAAAAATGTTCCTGTCTTCATTAATGATGAAAACAAATCAAAACCCATGATCGTGGTGTCATTTCTAGCAATAACGGTGTGTGGCTATCCACTCAGAATAACTGTAAAGTAATGCATAATAACATTAATTGGCATTACTGTGTTTCTCTCTCTTGTGAGGTCATGTAGTAACTGTCAGTCTACTTCTATTGTCTGTCTTTCACTGAAAAAATTCTACATTCTAAAACCTCAAGTATGTTCTAGATAAATATGCTGGATTCTTAGTACCTTTATTTGTGGAAATTAAAGAGTTTTGGTTATATGAAAAAATAGAATCTCTTATCATAATTTACTAGTTGGCTACCATACTTTTTCTCTGTCCTTCAGTTGATGTTCAATACCAGTAGATTAATATTTTGTCATGCTGTTCCCTGTCCAAAGGCTTCTTGTTGCCCAGAAGGGACAGACCTGATATTCTGGTGCACAAAGGCCCTGCACAGCCCACCTATGCCCCCTCCACAACCTTCATGCCTTCTTGCAGATGGGCCACTCTAGAGCTGATCTCTTTCCTACTCCTCAGCACGATACTGGGTTCACACGTCCATGTGTTCACTGGGCTGCCTCACCTTCCCATTTCTACCTATGTCTTTCTATCTTGAGAACTTAGCCCCACCCACACTTCTGTACCACTCAAGCCTCCACTGCCATTTCTCTTCATCATGTTCTAGGACCTACGATCTGTACCTGTGATGGTAGTGTCTTTTGTTTATGTTTTAGACTATGTCTTACTTCTCTGATATGCCTAAAAATAGTATCTGAGTTGCACAGAGCACTTCAATGCAATATCCATGACTTGAGTTAAATATGAAAACATCCCCTATTCTGGAAATTTTGGCCACTGAACAAACCCCAAAGTCACACCCTGAGTGTCTGACTCAGATGCCTCTGGGTATCATCACTGCTGGGCTGTCCATTCTCCTTTTCCAGTTGATTTGGTCATACCACTCCTGAGATCTGAAGAAACAATTCAGAAAAAACTTGTTTGTATAAAGGCCTTTCTTGGTAGCTCAGTCTGAATGTGTGGAGCACTTTTGATCATTCTTTCAAAACATCCATCTGGCTTCACTCTCTGCCAGGAAGTGAACACTGCAATGGGAATTTAATGCTGTAACTCCCTTGTTCAAAGACTGAGGGGTTTGCCAGGCAAAATTGCTCCTTCTGTGTCCTGGAAAAAAGAACCATATATTGCATTACTCCCCATACCTCTCTGATTAGGTAACCATTTCCTACCTATCTGCTTTGCAAACACTTCAAAGACCTTTTAGAACTTTCTACTTCTCATCTGCCTGCATTCTAAGTCCCTGCTTGGTCACTGCCACCTCTGTGTGGTGTCTTGCTTCCTCACCTCCATCTTCTGACTTCTATTCATTATATAAATGTGCTTTTTTATTTTATTTTTTTAAAATTTTGGCCTCTTTTAAAGGTTTTCCATTTGTTTATTTTTCATCCATCTGTATTCTTCAGCCTGTGTGGGCCTCCCATTGCAGTGGCCTCTCTTGTTGCAGAGCACCGGCTTCGAGTGCATGAGTTCCACAGCACTGGCTGGTAATTGGACACACTTCTAGAGCCGCTCTGCGGCATGTGGGATCTTCTGGGGCCAGAGATCGAACCAGTGCCCCTTGCACTGCAAGGTGGACTCTTTACCCACTGGAACACCAGGGAAGCCCAAATTACACATTCTTGACTCCTTTTGCTAATTGATTGATTAATATTATTAATTAATGTGCGTGGGTTTACTTTCAGGTTCTCTATTCTGTTCTATGGGTCTGTTTTTATGGCAGTATGGCAGTATTTATATGATAGCCTGAAACCAGGCAGTGTGATATACCCAGTTTTGTTCTTTCTCAAGAATGTTTTGGCTATCTGGGATCATTTGCATTTCCATACAATTATCACATTTATTTGTTCTAGTTTTGTGAAATGTCATTGGTATTTTGGTAGGGACTGAACTGAATCCCTATTCTGGAAATTTTGCCCCTCAGTTTTGATTCACTGCTGGGCTGTCCATTCTCCTTTTCCAGTTGATTTGGTCATACCACTCCTGAGATCTGAAGAAACAATTCAGAAAAAACTTGTTTGTATAAAGGCCTTTCTTGGTAGCTCAGTCTGAATGTGTGGAGCACTTTTGATCATTCTTTCAAAACATCCATCTGGCTTCACTCTCTGCCAGGAAGTGACCACTGCAATGGGAATTTACTCCTGTAACTCCCTTGTTCAAAGACTGAGGGTTTGCCAGGCAAAATTGCTCCTTCTGTGTCCTGGAAAAAAGAACCATATATTGCATTACTCCCCATACCTCTCTGATTAGGTAACCATTTCCTACCTATCTGCTTTGCAAACACTTCAAAGACCTTTTAGAACTTTCTACTTCTCATCTGCCTGCATTCTAAGTCCCTGCTTGGTCACTGCCACCTCTGTGTGGTGTCTTGCTTCCTCACCTCCATCTTCTGACTTCTATTCATTATATAAATGTGCTTTTTTATTTTATTTTTTTAAAATTTTGGCCTCTTTTAAAGGTTTTCCATTTGTTTATTTTTCATCCATCTGTATTCTTCAGCCTGTGTGGGCCTCCCATTGCAGTGGCCTCTCTTGTTGCAGAGCACCGGCTTCGAGTGCATGAGTTCCACAGCACTGGCTGGTAATTGGACACACTTCTAGAGCCGCTCTGCGGCATGTGGGATCTTCTGGGGCCAGAGATCGAACCAGTGCCCCTTGCACTGCAAGGTGGACTCTTTACCCACTGGAACACCAGGGAAGCCCAAATTACACATTCTTGACTCCTTTTGCTAATTGATTGATTAATATTATTAATTAATGTGCGTGGGTTTACTTTCAGGTTCTCTATTCTGTTCTATGGGTCTGTTTTTATGGCAGTATGGCAGTATTTATATGATAGCCTGAAACCAGGCAGTGTGATATACCCAGTTTTGTTCTTTCTCAAGAATGTTTTGGCTATCTGGGATCATTTGCATTTCCATACAATTATCACATTTATTTGTTCTAGTTTTGTGAAATGTCATTGGTATTTTGGTAGGGACTGAACTGAATCTGTAGATTGTCTTTTTAGAGAATATGGTCATATTAATAACATTAATTCTTCTAGTTCATACACATGATATGTCTTCCCATTTATTTGTGTTGCCTTCAATCAATTTTTTTGAAACATTGTCTCATGGTTTTCTAGGAACAGGTCTTTTACCTCCTTGTTTAGATTTATTCCTAAGTTTTTATTCTTTTTTGATGCACCTGAAAATGGGATTTCCTTCTTAACATTGCTCTTTCTGATAGTTTGTTATTGGTGTATAGAAACTCAACAGATTTATGTATATTAATTTTGTATCCTGCAACTTTACTGCATTCGTGTACTAGTTCAAATAGTCTTTTTTGTGGCAGTCTTTAGCATTTTCTGTATATAGTATCATGTTGTATGTACTTCTTCACTCCCAACTTGGATTTCTTTAATTTCTTTTTCTTGTCTGAGTGCTATTGATACAACATCCAGTACTATGTTGAATACAAGTAGGAAGACTGGGCATCCTTGTCTTATTCCTGATTTTAGAGGAAATGCTTTCAGCTTTTCACTGTTGAGTGTATCAGCTATAGGCTTGTCATATATGTTGAGATATGTTCCCTCTAGACCCACTTTGTTGAGTTTTTAACATATACGGATGTTGAATTTTGTCAAAAGCTTTTTCTACATTTACTGAAGTGATCATATGACTTTTTTTTTTTTTTTAGATTTATTTATTTATTTTTGGGCCGGGGTCGGGCTGGGGAGGAAGGGGAGCAGGCGGGCCACTTCTATTGGTCTTTGATTTCTCTATTTTCATCCGTCTTTGTTCTTTGGCTCCTGTGGGCCTCCCATCGCGGTGGCGTCTGTCCTTGCAGAGCGCCGGTTCTGGGCGCATGCGCTCCAGAGCTCCGGCTCGGTGATTGGACACATGGGTCCAGCCGCTCCGTGGCATGTGGGATCTTCCCAGGCCAGGGATCGAACCAGTGTCCCTTGCACTGCAAGGCGGTGTCCTTACCCACTGGACCACCAGGGGAAGCCCATCATATGCCTTTTATTTGTTAATTTGCTACAGTGGTGTATCACACTGATTTACTTTTGTATATTAAACCATTTCTGGCATCTTGGGATAAGTCTCTCTTGATCCTTTTAATGTATTGTTGAATTTGGTTTTCCAATATTCTGCTGATGTTTTTGGCATATGTTTTTCAGTATATTTGCCTCTAGTTTTCTTTTCCTTTTTAATGGAATTTTTGGCTTTTGTATGAGGGTTGCAAATTTTCATCACACAGCACAACAATGATTTCTCTACGACCTGTCTCTCTTGGACTATGCATTCAGCAGTGAGTCCTGGGTGAACCGAACATTTGTTGTGCAAATGTGCAAAGTACTTGGGAAAAGGTTCTATGAGGGGATTCAAAGAAAGAAGCTACAACCTTAGTTGTCTAAATAAAATGAACATTTCACATATGGAAGTTTGAAAGCCTATAGAAATTTCATTGTTTCTAAATTAAAATATCACAATAATTTTATTTTTTTATAGACTTAGATCAATTGGTCACCTTAGAATTGGAAGGAAACAAACTCAGTGAAACCAATGTCAATTCCTTAGCTTTCACACCTTTGAAGAGCCTATCCTACCTGCGTCTGGGAAGAAATAAATTTAGAATTATACCACAGGGTCTTCCTGCTTCTATTGAGGTACCAATATCTTTCTTATAAAATTTATATTTTAAATATAGAACACAATGACAAAATAAACAATATATCCTATGATTATCATGATACATATTAAACTGAGTAGTTCTGGTGCTATAGATAAAATTAATTATAATTTGAGCAGTTTTCAAACAATATAAAATTATGAACCGAAATTATTATTACTAGTAGAGAATCTTGATAAGGTGAAAATTGGTCCTGCTGACAGCTCTGGGGGAGGGAACAGAGAAGATGAACTGATAATTCAAACAGAAACCACAACTTGCAAAAAGCACCTTGACTTGCAAAGTAGTTTATCCCAAACTGGAAATGTGATGTTCATCCCAGTCTATCTCACCCAGAGGCCACCTGGGCTAGCAGTGACCCTGTGAGGATGGACAAGATTTGCAGAGAAGGCTGCTGATAGTGCCGGCAGCACCACACCTCACCCCTCTCACAGCTTACTGGTTTTGACTAGCATTGTCCTGTGTCTGTCCTCTCTAGATGGATTCCTGCTGGCCAAGTGTTTGGTCTCCCTTGCTACAATAAGGAACACACCTAACTACAGGGGTGTTTCTGGAGGGGCCTTCCCTGCTGAGTGTATACCCTGACTTCCTGCATTAAGAACAAAGGTTCTGTGGATCCAGGTGACCTCTAGGCCACTTTGTCTGAGCTGTTTCTGCTCCATATACAATCAGCCATCAGCATGGGGCTTCCTATGGCTTGGACCCAGTGAGCCAACAGAAGGCCATCAATCTCGAGCTGACACTGCTGCTACCACAGCCACTGTGCTTCCTCTTCCTCCTATCTGCAGTTGAAGACATACCTTTAGAATTTACCAAAGCTGTAAAGATTGAGGTTTCATAACCCAGCTTTACCTCAAAGTCACTTGGATTCTAAACAAATACTCATTTCTGGACCTATACCAGACATGCTACATCAGGTTCTTTGGAGAATGGGGTCCACAATTTATAATTTTTTAAATTAAGATCTTAAATAGATAATGCATGCACACACTAAAACACACACACAACACTTGAATAATACAAAAGAATAGTGTGTATCCATTCCACGCCTTGACCCTCCCAACCCTGGTTTCTCATTTCAAAGACCCTCTTACAATTTCCCTTATGTATCAGCTGTGTAACTTTGCAAACACTTTACCATCTCTCACGGCCTGAGATTTTTTACTTCTAATGGAGATAATTTCTACCTCTTTTTTAGTTTCTTGGTCTTGAAGCTCAAATGAAATAATTTATGTGAATACATTTTGTATATTAGAAAGTTTTATACAAATATAAATGTATGCTATATCATATCATTTTATAGTTAAAAATAATTAAATAAAATTCATTTAATTCCACAACCCTGCCAGACAGTACATTTTACTTTACTGGTTAGAAAATATGACAATGTTAAAAATGAACTTATTTGGAAGAGTTGCAAGACTCCTTCTTTAGCTAACACTAATGACAATAGTTTATAACATGCTTTTAAGTCTGTGAAACTGAATATACTTTAATTCTGTGAAACTGAATATATTTATGTCAAGTAATATGAAGAAAAATAAGTCTTTTCTTTTAATTATAGGAATTATACCTAGAAAATAATCACATTGAAGAAATAACTGAAATTTCTTTTAATCATACCAGAAAGATCAATGTCATTGTATTACGTTATAATAAAATTGAAGAAAACAGAATTGCTCCTTTAGCCTGGATAAATCAAGAGTAAGTACATGCTATAATTTGATCTTCCTAGATGATTTCTTTCCTTTGCCATTACTAAATAGAGTATGAACATGAGCAAGCTGACAGCATTCTTAGTGAACCTCCCCATGCCTAAAACTTGGCTATTTGCATAGAGTTCAAGCTGTTCATGATATGACTGATGTTCTAATAGCTATGGTCACTGCTGCCACGGATACCGTACAATGTGCAAGTGTTGAGCACAAGCATGCTGAGGTTTCATAACCCAGCTTTACCTCAAAGTCACTTGGATTCTAAACAAATACTCATTTCTGGACCTATACCAGACATGCTACATCAGGTTCTTTGGAGAATGGGGTCCACAATTTATAATTTTTTAAATTAAGATCTTAAATAGATAATGCATGCACACACTAAAACACACACACAACACTTGAATAATACAAAAGAATAGTGTGTATCCATTCCACGCCTTGACCCTCCCAACCCTGGTTTCTCATTTCAAAGACCCTCTTACAATTTCCCTTATGTATCAGCTGTGTAACTTTGCAAACACTTTACCATCTCTCACGGCCTGAGATTTTTTACTTCTAATGGAGATAATTTCTACCTCTTTTTTAGTTTCTTGGTCTTGAAGCTCAAATGAAATAATTTATGTGAATACATTTTGTATATTAGAAAGTTTTATACAAATATAAATGTATGCTATATCATATCATTTTATAGTTAAAAATAATTAAATAAAATTCATTTAATTCCACAACCCTGCCAGACAGTACATTTTACTTTACTGGTTAGAAAATATGACAATGTTAAAAATGAACTTATTTGGAAGAGTTGCAAGACTCCTTCTTTAGCTAACACTAATGACAATAGTTTATAACATGCTTTTAAGTCTGTGAAACTGAATATACTTTAATTCTGTGAAACTGAATATATTTATGTCAAGTAATATGAAGAAAAATAAGTCTTTTCTTTTAATTATAGGAATTATACCTAGAAAATAATCACATTGAAGAAATAACTGAAATTTCTTTTAATCATACCAGAAAGATCAATGTCATTGTATTACGTTATAATAAAATTGAAGAAAACAGAATTGCTCCTTTAGCCTGGATAAATCAAGAGTAAGTACATGCTATAATTTGATCTTCCTAGATGATTTCTTTCCTTTGCCATTACTAAATAGAGTATGAACATGAGCAAGCTGACAGCATTCTTAGTGAACCTCCCCATGCCTAAAACTTGGCTATTTGCATAGAGTTCAAGCTGTTCATGATATGACTGATGTTCTAATAGCTATGGTCACTGCTGCCACGGATACCGTACAATGTGCAAGTGTTGAGCACAAGCATGCTGAGTTCTGAGCATGGTGCTACTATGTTGTTCTCACAAGCAGTCATGAATTTTAAGTTTGATAATCCTCTACCCATAGTGAAGATTATATTCTCTGCAAGTGAAGACAGAAAAGCTCTATACAGTTAGCAAAAACAGGACCTGGAACTGATTGTGGATTAGATCATGAGTTCTTTCATGAGCTGATTTTGCAAAATTCAGGTTTAAATTGAAATAAGTAGGGAAAACCACTAGATCATTCAGGTATGACTGAAATCAAATCCCTTATGATTATACAGTGGAGGTGACAAGTAGTCAATGGATTAGATCTGGTAGACAGAATGCCTGAAGAACTATGGATTGAGGGTGCTCAAAACCATCCCCAAGAAAAAGAAATGCAAGAAGGCAAAGTGATTGTCTGAAAAGGCCTTATGAATAGCTGAGAAAAGAAGAGAAGCAAGAAACAAAGGAGAAAGGGAAAGATATACTCAACTGAATGCAGAGTTCCAGTGAATAGAAAGGAGATTTAACAAACCCTTCCTAAGTGAACAATGCAACGACATAGAGGAAAACAATAGAATGGCAAAGACTTGAGGTCTCTTCTAGAAAACTGGAGATAACCAAAGGAATATTTCATGCAAAGATGGGCAAAATAAAGGACGGAAATGACAAGGGCCTAACAGAAGTAGAAGAGATTAAGAGGTGGCAAGAATACACAGAACTATATAAAAAAGGTCTTAATGACTCAGATAACCACAATTGTCATTCACCTAGAGCCAAATATCCTAGAGTGTCAAGTCTAGTAGATCTAGAAGCATTACTACAAATAAAGTTAGTGGAGGTGATGGAATATCAGCTGAGTTATTTCATATCCTAAGTGATACTGTTAAAGTGCCAGTAAATTTGGAAAATGCAGCAGTGGCCACAGGACTAGATAAAGGTAAGTTTCCATTCTAAGCCCAAAGCAGGGTAATGCCAAAGGATGCTCAAACTACATACAATTGCATTCATTTCACATGCTAGCAAGGTAATGCTCAAAATCCTTCAAGCTAGGCTTCACCAGGACATGAACTGAAAAATTACAGATGTACAAGCTGGACTTAGAAATGGCAGGGCAATCAGAGATCAAATTGCCAACATTAGTTGAGTCAAAGAGAAATCAAAGGAATTCCAGAAAAACATCTATTTCTGCTTCATTGACTATGCCAAAGTCTTTGTGTGTGGATCACAACAAACTGTGGAAAATTCTTAAGGAGATGGGAATACTAGACCACCTTACCTGACTCCTGAGAAAC
Organism: Tragulus kanchil; assembly: GCA_022376925.1. Classification (NCBI taxonomy): domain Eukaryota; kingdom Metazoa; phylum Chordata; class Mammalia; order Artiodactyla; family Tragulidae; genus Tragulus; species Tragulus kanchil. The sequence continues at coordinate 88,035,253 of JAIOJX010000023.1, read as the reverse complement.
CTGTATGCAGGACAAGGAGCAACAGGAAAACTGGATTTGGAAAAACAGACTGGTCCAAAATTGGGAACAGATACGTCAAGGCTGTATATTGTCATTCTACTTATTTAACTTATATGCAGATCACATCATGCAGAAAGCCGGTCTGGAAGAAACACAAGCTAGAATGAAGATTTCTGGGAGTAAAAAAAAAAAACTTCGGGAGAAACAGCAATAACCTCAGATATGCAGATGATACCACTATAAGGGCAGAAAGTGAAGAGGAACTAAAGAGTTTCTTGATGAGGGTGAAAGAGAGTGAAATACCTGGCCTAAAATTCAACATTCAAAAAATGAAGATCATGGCATCTGATCCCATCACTTCATGGCAAATAGAAGTGGAAAAAGTAAAAACAGTGACAGATTTTATTTTCTTGGGCTCCAAAATCACTGCAGACTGACTGAAGCCACGAAATTAAAATATGCTTGCTTGCTTCTTGGAAGAAAAGGTATGACAAACTAGACAGTATATTAAAAAGCAGAGACATCATTTTTCTTAACAAAGGTCTATACAGTCAAAGATATGCTTTTTTCCAGTAGTCATGTACAGATGTGAGTTGGACTACGAAGAAGCCTGAGCACCAAAGAATTGATGCATTCGAACTGTGGTGCTGGAGAAGACTCTTGAGAGTCCCTTGGATAGCAAGAAGATCAAACCAGTCATTCCTAAAGGAAATCAACCATAAAATATTCACTGGAAGGAATGATGCTGAAACTGAAGCTCCACTACTTTGCCCACCTTATGCAAGAGCTGACTCACTGGAAACGATTGAGGGAAAGAGGAAAAGGGGACAAGAGAGGATGAGAAGGTTGAATAGCACCACCAACTCAATAAATGTGAGTTTGAGCAAATTCCAGGAGATAGGGAAGGACAGGGAAGCCTGGCATGCTGTAGTCCATGGGGTCACAAAGAGTCAGACACGACTTTGAGACTGAACAACAATAACGATATAGTGAGGAGGGAAGCGGCCATTTCTCTTCCCTCACCATTAGATGTAAGCACCATACAGAACAGGCTCCTCTGTTCTATACCACACTTTCTTCACTCCTTGAAACTATTTTTCTATCTCAAGTCTTACAAAATACACTGAAGAATGCATGAACTGATAGAAGAAAAAGCAGAGCCCACCTTCCTGGAGAGGGATCAGTGGCCCCAGGTTCCAGCCCTCAGGGAAAGGCAAAGTGTTGAGACCTTGCCCATCAGGAGGGGCAGGATTAGGTATACAGGGAAGCAGGGTCAGGCCCTGGCAGCAGGTGCATCACAAAGCAGATCTGAAGTCATGTGGTGAGGGAATGAGGGATCTGAGTGGCACCATGGGGATAGGCATCTTTCAGAAGCAGGACAGAAATGGAAAGATATCTTCAGGGCCCACTAGATTTAGCAGGATGTGGCAGTGGCACATCTTCACTAGGCGAAGAGTCTTCATCAAATGAAAATTCTTCATGGGGTGGGCAGAAGTTGCAGATGAGGGTCCTGAAATAAGCCAGGGAGTTCACCACATTTCCCAGATCTTCTGATGGGTAATCAACCTTTTTTAGATTCTCTCAATCTCATCCCAAGTCCCAGATCCCAAGTAATCAGATCAAATGTGGAAGGATAATGCAAAATCCCCTTAACACTGCTACTTCCTTGCTGGAACCAGAGATGATTGTAGGGATAGGCATTTGATGTCAGCTAGAACTCTGGACTTCATTTCTTTCTTTTTGGGGGGGAGGGTTGTGGAGGGAGGGGGTGGGCCACTTCTATTGGTCCTTCATTTATCTATTTTTTCATCCATCTTTGTTCTTTGGCCCGTGTGGGCCTCCCATCATGGTGGCCTCTGTTGTCGCAGAACATTGGCTCTGGGCACATGCGCTCCAGAGCTCTGGTTCCATAATTGGACACATGGGTCCAGCCGCTCCGCAGCACATGGGATCTTCCCAGGCCAGGGATCGAACCGGCACTCCTTGCACTGCAAGGCGGTGTCCTTACCCACTGGACCACCAGGGAAGCCCTGGACTTCATTTCTAATACAACTTTGACCACAGAGATATTTGGGAGTTTCTTTGGGTCTCAGGGTCCCTGGGGATATGAGGGTCTTCCCTCTGAACTCTAGTGCTCCTCTCTAAGATAAGAACTCAAACAGCCGTGTGGTACCCAGGTAAGAGCATGAACCTCTCTGCCAGGCCACCATAGCCCCACTTGCACTGGGAATCACTGCCACATACTGAGTACTGGCACAAAAGCGGACAAGCATTCTGACTGGCTTGTCAAACCTTTGAGCTAACAGTCATTGACTGATGTACCCATGATGTTTACTCTTTTCTAGAAATCTAGAATCAATAGATCTCTCCTACAACAAGCTCTACCATGTCCCCTCCTATCTACCCAAGTCACTGGTGCACCTTGTGCTTGTTGGGAACCAGATCGAACGCATCCCCGGCTATGTGTTCGGCCACATGGAACCAGGCCTGGAATACCTGTATCTGTCATTTAATAAGCTTGTGGATGATGGCATAGACCGAGTCTCCTTCTATGGGGCTTATCATTCTCTGAGAGAGCTCTTTCTGGATCATAATGAATTAAAATCTATACCACCTGGGGTACAAGAAATGAAAGCACTACATTTCCTGAGACTGAACAACAACAAGATACGGTAAATTTTGATGTTCTCAAGTATCCCTTTAAACTGTCATGGATGAGAAAATATGATCAAATGACCATGATATGATGTCTGGAATTTAAATAAAAAGTGACAAGAGGCTGCAACAAACAACACTGGCAAATGTTAATGAGTATTGAAGTTGGATGATAATCAACATACAAGGATTCATTGCAGGCTTTTTTCCTACTTTTGCATGTATGAAAACTTCTACAGTAAGAATTTTTAAAATAGAGTATGATTACATAATGCCTAGAATCTTAGAGACATTTTCAAGTGAGACTTTAAGCAGCAGATTATGGTGCTGTTTCTACCTCCAAATGTGACTTCAAACACTCCAGTCTGTAAAGCACAAAACCAAAGTATATGCTGAAATAAAAACTGCTTCTATCTAGATTTTTTCTAACTACAAAACTCTAAATAAATTTACTAAGACTCAGTTTCTTCACTTCTGAGGACACGTGCTCTGTCTCCTGACTGCATCCCCCTGCACAATAAGTATCAAGTCTCAACACAAGGGAATATGGGGTCCCTGGTAGGTCAAACAGTAAAGATTCTGCCTACAATGTGGGAGAGCTAGGTTCTATCCCTGGGTCTGGAATATCCCCTGGAGAAGGAAATGGCAACCTACTCCAGAATTCTTGCCTGGAAAATTCCATGGACAAAGGAGGAGCCTGGCAGACTACAGTCCACGGGGTCTCAAAGAATCAAACATGACTGAGCAACTAACACTATTTTTATTAGTGCAGCCAATGAAGGTGACAGATCCCTGGGCTCTGCGGTCCTGTCCTTGAAGATTATACCCCTTACTCCTTTACCTATCTCTAAAATTCTGAACACAAACTCCTAAAAAATAAAACAAAGAAAGAGTCAGGTTTATAGGGGACGAGGTGGGGATGGGGAAGGCTTTATAATATTCAGTCTAAATAATATTTTTGGCTAAAATAATCCCTAGGTTGCACAATATGCTTCCTATTGCATTGTATCAGAAGGCATACAATATTTATCCCACTTTTGATGGGATTAGGTGGTAATGGTCTGGTCATCATAACCTTTCTCCTCCACCACTGAACCAATGGGTTTTTTACTCATGACGACTGGGATTCTGTTAGGGGTAACAAAATGGTGATTTTCTATTTTTGTCATTCTTTCCATATTTGTTAGAGGGAATTCCTCTGTAAATAATATTCTCTTACCAACAAAGGCAACATTGTTACTCTGAAAGGTAAGATAAATGGTCAATTTTTTCCTTTCAACTGCCCATCATGGTAAGAAGTTGGTTACAAATTTGTAACTATGTGATGTGATGGACATTAACTTATGGTTGTAGTTATTTAAACCATAGACACACACATCAAATCATTATGTTGTACACTTTAGTACAATGTTATGCCAATCTTATCTTTATAAAACTGGAAAAGTTATACATATGCACTAAACATGGATGAAAAAGCTGTAAGATATTTTTTCTTTTCTTTTTTTGGCTGCTTCTATTGATCTTTCATTTATTTATCTTTGTTCTTTGGCCTGTGTGGGCCTCCCATCGCAGCAGCCTCCCTCGTTGCAGAGCACCAGCTCTGGGCACATGTGCTCCAGAGCTCTCGCTCAGTAGTTGGACACATCTGTCCAGCCACTCTGCGACATGTGGGATCTTCCCAGGCCAGGGATCGAACTGTCGCCCCTTGCACTGCAAAGCAGTGTCCTTACCCACTGGACCACCAGGGAAGTCCAGATATTTTAAATTTTAATAGTCGCTGTCTCCAGATAAAAAAAAACAAACAAGGTTTTTTTTGCCTTACTATATTTACCTAAATATTTTTGCCTTATTACTTTGTTTCTGGCCTCTCTCTTTCTCTGGAGAATCAATATGAACTTATGGCTTTATATATGAAGAATGCTTCAATCAACTGCAATTGTTGTTCTTAACTTTCTCATCTTCAGCTGATGGAGCCCTTTGAGTTGGCCTGAGTCTGTGGACAAGCCTCCATAGATCTTGGTTGGCTCACTTTTATATTCCCCACTACAGACCTATGCTAGCCTTCTTCCTAAGAGCCCTTGCTCCTCTCACTGGAGAATAGTACTCACAGGCCCCAATCTGGGCACCTGGGCATCTTCTTTTCAAATGTGTTATTACTGTTTCAAGGCCATTCAATGGATCGCCAGAAATAGGTATTTTTGTTAAAGAAAAAAAAAAAAGGAGTTCATTCCCAAATCAAATTACCATCGTAGGTTGATTCATGTTGATGTGTGGAGGAGGTCAACACAATATTGTAAAGCAATTACCCTCCAACCGGAAACAAACAAAAAAAGCCCCCCAATACCATTATAGAGAAGTCCTTTTGTTTTAGATTTATCTTAAGCTGAAAATCTAGGTTCCCAATAATATTTAGATAGGTCTTTAGTCTGCTTTGGTGTTTAGGAACTGCTACTTTCTATATAACATTTTTCTATGCCTGTCCCTTATATTGTATTCCATCCTTCCCCAATGGTTAAATTTTAAAATTAATTTCCTGTTGATAATTCCAGTGTCATTTTTGAAACTGTTAGCACACACACTGATATTCCTCACTCCCTTACAATTATACAAATTACCACACAGAAGTATTATTCTTTTCTCTCTCTCTAGAAAGAGTATTTTTTTTTTTTTTCTATTCTTTGCTTTTAAAAATGATTAGTATATTCTGGGTATCACTCCATATCAGTATGTAGAAAATTTCCTCTCTCCTTTTAACAATTAAACAGTATTATCATGTGGGCACTTTACTCAACCAGTTCCTTACTGACAGACATTTGATTGTTTCCATTTCTTTATGCTATTAATAATGCCACAACATATAACTCTGTTCAAGTATAATTTTGTATTTCTCCAGTCTAACTTTGGGATGGATCCTTAGAAATGGGATTACTAAGTGAAAGGTATAAAACACACATGTAATTTTGCTATATACTGTCAGAATCCTTTCCATAGGGCCGAACAGCTTTGAATTCCCTTCAGTGATGTTTGAGCCTATACAACTTCATCATCAGAACATGTTAATGAGGCTTTGGGATTTTTGTCACAGGGGGGAGGGTTGGGCAAATCTGGTAAGTGAGAGTGGCATGGCTAGCTTGGTTGGCTCACTTTTATATTCCCCACTACAGACCTATGCTAGCCTTCTTCCTAAGAGCCCTTGCTCCTCTCACTGGAGAATAGTACTCACAGGCCCCAATCTGGGCACCTGGGCATCTTCTTTTCAAATGTGTTATTACTGTTTCAAGGCCATTCAATGGATCGCCAGAAATAGGTATTTTTGTTAAAGAAAAAAAAAAAAGGAGTTCATTCCCAAATCAAATTACCATCGTAGGTTGATTCATGTTGATGTGTGGAGGAGGTCAACACAATATTGTAAAGCAATTACCCTCCAACCGGAAACAAACAAAAAAAGCCCCCCAATACCATTATAGAGAAGTCCTTTTGTTTTAGATTTATCTTAAGCTGAAAATCTAGGTTCCCAATAATATTTAGATAGGTCTTTAGTCTGCTTTGGTGTTTAGGAACTGCTACTTTCTATATAACATTTTTCTATGCCTGTCCCTTATATTGTATTCCATCCTTCCCCAATGGTTAAATTTTAAAATTAATTTCCTGTTGATAATTCCAGTGTCATTTTTGAAACTGTTAGCACACACACTGATATTCCTCACTCCCTTACAATTATACAAATTACCACACAGAAGTATTATTCTTTTCTCTCTCTCTAGAAAGAGTATTTTTTTTTTTTTTCTATTCTTTGCTTTTAAAAATGATTAGTATATTCTGGGTATCACTCCATATCAGTATGTAGAAAATTTCCTCTCTCCTTTTAACAATTAAACAGTATTATCATGTGGGCACTTTACTCAACCAGTTCCTTACTGACAGACATTTGATTGTTTCCATTTCTTTATGCTATTAATAATGCCACAACATATAACTCTGTTCAAGTATAATTTTGTATTTCTCCAGTCTAACTTTGGGATGGATCCTTAGAAATGGGATTACTAAGTGAAAGGTATAAAACACACATGTAATTTTGCTATATACTGTCAGAATCCTTTCCATAGGGCCGAACAGCTTTGAATTCCCTTCAGTGATGTTTGAGCCTATACAACTTCATCATCAGAACATGTTAATGAGGCTTTGGGATTTTTGTCACAGGGGGGAGGGTTGGGCAAATCTGGTAAGTGAGAGTGGCATGCCAGTATCATTGCAATTTACATTTTTCTTATCATATATGAAATTAAGTATCCTTTTATATTTATATGATATTTCATTTTCTCTTCTGTAAACTGGTTACCAGGTATTTTTTTTTTTCTTCTGATTTCTCTCGCCTCGTAGATTTTCATGTTTTTGTATATTAGCCCTTTACTTTAGTTGTAAATACTTTGCCCTAGTTTGCAATTTAACTTTTAACTTTGTATTAAAAAAAAAAAACTATAGCCAATTTATTCATCTTTTCTTCTAGTGCATCTGGTTTTTGGGCCACATATAGGAAGATTTTTCCCTCACTCCCAGGGTATGACCATGCTTTGTTCTATCACTTCTATGACTTCATTTTTTAACATGTAGATCTTTGACATATTTGGAATTTTTCTGGTGTATAAGACAAGGGTTCAATTTTATTTCAAAAACAAAAGAGTTTTTAAAACAAATGCAACATTTAACTCCTAAATAACGAAGCAGAATAATATTAGTTGGATCATTTATGACTTGCATGTCTATTTTTCCTTAGGAATATTCTTCCAGAACAAATTTGCAATGCTGAAGAAGATGAAGATTCAACGCTGGAACATCTTCATCTTGAAAACAACTACATTAAAACAAGAGAAATATCATCCTATGCATTTTCATGCATAAGATCATATTCAAGTATTGTTCTTAAACCACAAAATATCAAGTAATTCCAAATATTTCTTTGTCACTTATAAATTATATTCATATATCGTTTTAGTAGCATTTTTATCAGTATGTCATCTTAAAATATCATTATGCTAGTCAACCTGGTTCACTAATGTAAAGAATAACCAAACATATATCTACAAGGTTTAGTCTTCTAAAAGTTTTAGTGAGGTTTCAGTTTCACACTCTAGAAAGAAGCCATGTCATTGCAAAGTTTTCTCACACAACAGGATGTGCTGTTGACCTAGACTGAGAGAATCTGAAACAAAATAAATATATCCTTGACAGTAGACCACAGAATTTCTATTAGCTAAGAACTCCCTGAGTCCTTTAAAAATTATGTATGTATGGTTCAAGACCAAGAAGTGGATGGTAGGACAAAATAATAACTAGAATTTATGAACTAGTGTTGTGCTTATTACTCTGTTAAAGCAATAATTTATTAATTTTCTAAGACCCTATAATACAATTGTTGATATAAATAAACTTCATTAGCAATTTAGCTTTAGGTCCATGAATAGAATTAAAATATAATTACTGTAACATTAATTTCCTGGTTTTGAGAGTTGTATTGTGGTTAAGTATGTGGTTATTAACATTAGGGGAAGATGAGACAAGGATATGTGTGAATTCTACATGATTTTTGTAATTTGTCTGTAAGTCTAAAAAGTTTAACAGTATTTAAAGATTAACCTCATAACTCTTTGCTCAAGATCACAAGATTTAGGGAAAGCAATGGAATTTGCTTAAAATACAAGTTAAGTACCCTTGACTAAACCTTGTAAGTGTAAACCTAATGTATAGATTTTTGCTCCTCTAATCATTGTTAGCACCTCTATTCTTTGTCCTAATTTGCTCAAATGTATCCTTTTACTCAATTCACCAGAAAGCTATTAGTATTCATTATGTACTAGACCCTAACAAAATCATATAATATATTAATACTTTCATTATATAATGATATTTTATCTTTATTTCTGAAATAATTTGCAAAAGATATCTATAGACACCATGTTGACTTTTCTTGTTTCTTTGTACCTTGAAAAAAACGCTAGTAGATCAGGCCCCTTTGGACAGATTACTCAAAATGTTCAAACTTTAGTTATCTAATCTTTTAACAGTTCTCCCACAATTCTGAGTCTTCCAGCCCCACTTCACAGGGCCTGTTATGAGAACCAGAGAAGAATAAAATGCATTTGGGAAATGTGATATGCACAGTGAGTACACTTATTATTGCCAAACTTTCCTATAAAATTGACAGTAAACAGCATATTCGACCAAAGCTGATTATTACCTGGCAGCTTTCAAGATGTAGAAGTTTGATTTATCCCATTTAAGGTAATGTTATTTCTAAATTCCCTTTCTTAATATCTAGGCTTTTGAGATCACAAAATGAAAAAAAAAAAAAAAATACAGACTGTTAGAATCAAGAGTCAAAGGCTTAAGCTAGGTGGTTAGGGAAGAGAAATTAAATTTTATGAAACAAAAACTTGAGATTTATAACCAGTTTAGGAATGTAGAAGTATTACTCATTTAAATTGGCTAAGCTGAATGAAAGAAACAAATAAAAACAGATTATTCATTTAATTAATAAGAATCCTTGTGCTGTTTGAATATAAATGCATCAATGTAAATGATTTACATTATATTTGCCAACAAAAGTCTGTATAATCAAAGCTATGATTTTCCCATTAGTCATGTACAGCTGTTAGAGTTGGACCATGAATAAGGTTGAGTGCTGAAGAATTGATGCCTTTGAATTGCGGTGTTGGAGAAGGCTCTTGAGAGTCCCTTGGACTGCAAGGAGACCAAACCAGTCAATTCTAAAAGAAATCAACCCTGAATATTTATCAGAAGGAATGATGCTAAACCTCCAATACTTTAGCCACCTGATGCGAAGAGACAACTCATTGGAAAAGACTCTGATATTGGGAAAAACAGAAGGAGAAGGGGACAATAGAGGATGAGATGGTTGGATGGCATCATTGAGTTAATGGACATGAGTTTGAGCAAGCTCCAGGAGGTGATGAAGGACAGGGAAGCCTGGTGTGCTGCGGTCCATGGGATTGTAAAGGGTCAGACACAACTGAGTGACTGAACTGAAATGATTTAAAGCAATCTAAACAAAAATTACTGTTGGGGGAACTCAAACTGAATAAGGTTAGTCAAAAGAATTAGCATCCTGGACAACAGAGACGTATACTGAAATACTCCTGCATCAATTTGTCATTCTGATTTTAATAAGATGTGTCCCAAATGCTGTTATAGCGAGAAAGGGATGAATGGATCAGATGAGGTCTCTGCCCACTGAGAATCCATACTGGGTTAGGGGCAATAAGCAGGGAATCAAATAGACAATCACATCAACAGTCAAGTGTGATGAAATCAACAGTAGAAGGTGGTGACATAACGAAGCATGTTGGGGTCCTGGGGCTTCTCTGCCTATGCCTGGGTACTCTTAGAGTGTGAGTCTCAGGAGGGTGCCAACAGCAAAAGCTGCAGTAAGACACTGCAATCCCCAGAAGGGGTGGAGTAGTGGTAGGCCTAGGCACACACTGAGAACTTAATGTGCACGCAGAGACGCCCTGTCGGGAGAAGAATCTCTAGAAAGGCTAAAATCAGAATGATGGGTGGAAGCTTTGTTCTTAAGTTGGAAGATGCTTTTTTATCCCTACTGATTATATAATTTAAAATATAAATTATATCTACCATTGAACTTGTTTGCTTTGAAACTTTATTATGCTATTTTTTAGAAAGTGATAATGGGGCATCCCTGGTGGTCCAGTGGGTGGGGAGTCTGCCTTGCAGTGCAAGGGGCACTGGTTCGAGCTCTGGCTTGAGAAGATCCCACATGCTGAGGAGCGGCTGGACTGGTGTGTCCAATTACGAGCCAGCGCTCTGGAGCACATGCACCCAGAGCCAGTGTTCCACAACAAGGGACCGCTGTGATGGGAGGCCCACACATGCCAAAGAATAAAGATCAATGAAAAACAAATGATGACTTAGAGTCAAAAAAAAAAAAAAGTAAAAATGTTTTGAAAAAAGTGATAAATGTTCATATAGCAAACATTCTTCAAGATAGATAATGTTTAAAACAAGTATTCTGTTTGGCTTCAGAAGTATGTGTAATCATTAACATAAATGTACTCTAAGGAAATCTTGACCCAGCCATGGTCTGAAAATATTTAAGGGTGTGTCATCCTTGCACATACCTGAATATACTAACTATATTTTCAATTTTGAGATTTACCTTATTGTAGATTAAAATATTTCAAAAAACACTAAAGATATGATGTGGTTAGAGAAACCTATAGCCTAGAATCATAAGGAAATAATTATACCAAGACTCAGGACATACCTGGTATCCAATTTTCATGCGAGAAAGGGATGAATGGATCAGATGAGGTCTCTGCCCACTGTCAGGGAATCAAAAAAAGACAATCACATCAACAGTCAAGTGTGATGAAATCAACAGTAGAAGGTGGTGACATAACGAAGCATGTTGGGGTCCTGGGGCTTCTCTGCCTATGCCTGGGTACTCTTAGAGTGTGAGTCTCAGGAGGGTGCCAACAGCAAAAGCTGCAGTAAGACACTGCAATCCCCAGAAGGGGTGGAGTAGTGGTAGGCCTAGGCACACACTGAGAACTTAATGTGCACGCAGAGACGCCCTGTCGGGAGAAGAATCTCTAGAAAGGCTAAAATCAGAATGATGGGTGGAAGCTTTGTTCTTAAGTTGGAAGATGCTTTTTTATCCCTACTGATTATATAATTTAAAATATAAATTATATCTACCATTGAACTTGTTTGCTTTGAAACTTTATTATGCTATTTTTTAGAAAGTGATAATGGGGCATCCCTGGTGGTCCAGTGGGTGGGGAGTCTGCCTTGCAGTGCAAGGGGCACTGGTTCGAGCTCTGGCTTGAGAAGATCCCACATGCTGAGGAGCGGCTGGACTGGTGTGTCCAATTACGAGCCAGCGCTCTGGAGCACATGCACCCAGAGCCAGTGTTCCACAACAAGGGACCGCTGTGATGGGAGGCCCACACATGCCAAAGAATAAAGATCAATGAAAAACAAATGATGACTTAGAGTCAAAAAAAAAAAAAAGTAAAAATGTTTTGAAAAAAGTGATAAATGTTCATATAGCAAACATTCTTCAAGATAGATAATGTTTAAAACAAGTATTCTGTTTGGCTTCAGAAGTATGTGTAATCATTAACATAAATGTACTCTAAGGAAATCTTGACCCAGCCATGGTCTGAAAATATTTAAGGGTGTGTCATCCTTGCACATACCTGAATATACTAACTATATTTTCAATTTTGAGATTTACCTTATTGTAGATTAAAATATTTCAAAAAACACTAAAGATATGATGTGGTTAGAGAAACCTATAGCCTAGAATCATAAGGAAATAATTATACCAAGACTCAGGACACCTGGTACCCATCTTGGTCTCCAATAATTATGCTGTCACTTTACTTTTCTGAGCTCACTTGATTCAACTGCAAAACAGCATGCTTGGAACACACCAACAGTTTTCAAGCATGGCTCATCAGGAATTCACAGTACCCTGGGGAGGAAGTGGCCTTTTAAGAGGAAGTAAAAAGACTCCCTTCAGACAAAACAGTTTTGCTACCATTAGAAAGGGTTAGCTGACACTGTTCCTCCCTGCTTCCCCAACCCCGCCCCCCTTATTGCTTGAAATCAATAGACAAGGTACCATATAAATCACACATCAAGTTTTAAAAATCATAAAGAACATTCAGCCAAAGTCCCTGGTCCTTATCTTCTCCTCAGTTCCTTCTATACTTTCAGAGAACCTCACTAGAGAGCTTTGGCCTGAAGAAACACCTCTCAGTTATGTGGATTACAGTTGCCTAGACACAGTTAGTCTTTGGGTGTGCAGGGACAGGAAGCTTAGTAGATACGTCTGTTCTTTTGGAGCTCCAGCCCCACAGGGTTGATTAGCCATGAGCACCCCTGCTACAACCGAAGACCACCAACCTTTGAACCTGAAACACCCCAACAGGCAGGTAATATGAGTGCATGTTCTGTAGGATGGACACAGCCTGGCAGTGCTGCCGCAGGCACAGACCGGGATCACATGCTTGGCTCTGCCAGACTGTGTGCCTCCTTATGGAGCAGGCAGGTCAGGATGCCTCCAGCATCCTGAGGGTGAATGTGCGGCTCCTGGGAACAAAAGGGAGTATGTGGCTGAGCCTGGACGTAACATGCATCTGCTGAATGAGGTCTCCAAAGTGGAAAGTCTGGACACCTGAGAGTGGGTAGGTGCACCTCTAAATCTAAGGTATGGGTCACCTGGTTTGGCAGGTGCTACCAACAAGATTAAGAAGATACAACACTCTCTCTTTGGGCTTGTATTGTCAAGTGACTACACACATGTCTTAGGAGCTGGGCTTGGGACTATTACTATTGGTCTCAAGTTAACTATTCCTAGGGATGACTGCTTTCATTAACATGGAAAATCCCACCCACAACACTAGCTGAAATGTGCCTCAGGTCTGCATGGATACCATTAAGAGCAGTGAGGATGATTCCCCCCATTCATACATAAGAATGTGATTATTCCAATAACTGTTCAAACTAGGGAGTCAAAAACTTTAAGTTCACTGGAAAGTGTTAATAAACTATAATGCTTGCTTCAAGATAATTTTAGATTTGGTATGTGGAAATTTAGCCACAGATGATGGGTATATAGCTTAAGGATAACATCCCAAATTTTCACTGGTGCCATAGTGTGTTAGAGGCAAAAATGGTTTCCCTGAATTGACAAATTTAGATCAGGAGTAATACACGAAGTCTGTGGTATATACTGTAAGGGAAGTAACCAGCACTGAGTTTGGAGGAGAAAAGATCAATAGGCTTAAACTGGGCCTTGAAATTTGTATCAATTGAGGGGGAAGGAATAACTGATTGAAAGAGGCATGAGCCAAGCACAGTTGAGGTTCACCAGTGGAAGAAAGACCATATAAGAAATAAGAGGCTTGGGATGGCTTGGAGGAAGGCCAACAAAAGGAGACCAGACTTACTGCAATGAGAAATGTAGGGCACCACCAAAAAACTCTGAAGAGAGGTGTATGAAAGCAACAAAGGGAAAAGAGCCACCGCTGTAATGATCTAGAAGTAGAATAAGTGGGGTTCACTCAGTATAGGTGCCGGACAAACAGCAGAAACAGAAATAGGTATGACAGAGACTTTGAAAGAAAGAAAAAATCTACAGTCTCATTGCTGGAGATTAAGTCTGAAGGCAAGCTTGCCATATTTGTGATTTTCTGAGGGGCTGAATCTCAGAAGGACATTATGAGCCATAAATAATAGAAAATACACATGCATGTATGGCAAGTTGCTTCAGTCATGTCCAGCTCTTTGAAACCCTATGGACTGTAGTTCTGTGGACTCTGTCCATGGGATTGTCCAGGCAAGAATGGAGTGGGTTGCCATGCACTTTTCCAGGGAATCTTCCCAACCCAGGAATTGAACATACTTCTCCTGCGTCACAGACAGATTCTTTACCACTGAGCCAGTGGGGAAGCGCAACTGAAAATACATTAAAGAACTGGGGCTTCCCTGGTGATCCAGTGGGTAAACAGTCTGCCTTGCAGTGCATGGGGCACCGGCTTGAGCCCTGGCCTTGGAAGATCCCACATGCCGAGGAGCAGTGAGGCTGGTGTGTCCAGTTAGGAGCCAGCACTCTGGAGTGCATGCGCCCAGAGCCAGTGCTCTGCAACGAGAAAGTCCACTGCAATGGGAGGCCCACACATGCCAAAGAATAAGGATGGATGAAAATAATGAATTAGAGGCAAAAAACAAGCAAACAAAAAAGAGTGACATATACTTAGTTAAAAATCCAAAAAAAATAAATTAAATGAACTGATTGGAGGGAGAGCACATGTGCATATTTATGGCAGACGCATACTGATGTATGGGCAGAGACCTACACAACACTGTGAAGCAATTATCCTCCAAATTAAACATGAACAGAATCCTAAAAAATGAACTGATTGACTGTAAAAAGAAGAGAAAAGAAGAAAAAAGAGAAGTACTAATGGATTGTGATCTACCATGTAAGTGATACAAAGAAGAGAAAAGGAGATACAAAGGAAAACTGCCCTGAGTCTCAGTGATGCTGCTAAGAAACGGAGATAAAGAGATAGTTTGGGTGAGAATACACTGAAGTTTGGAGGGGTCACCATGGAATTTAAGCAGGAAGAATCTGAAGGAAAGGTTATACACTGAGGGGCCTGTGAAGAGAAGGGCAGGGGAACCAAACCCTAATGGGCACCAACTTCCAATTCAAAGGGAATAAGTTACTCTATGTCTCCATCTGGCATGAGTCATAGGATCTGATCTCAAGGAGCTTCTGAGGCACAAGGCAAACTGTGCCTAGAAGCCCAGCTCCTCAGCAAGAGCCTCCTCCCCTTGGTACTCGGCATCTGTTCCATCAACCTCCCGACAGACAGATCTGGTATTAGTGCAGTTAGGTCTGCACTGATTACTTATTTGGGTGTTGTACAGTAGATTGGTAGGAGGTATATCATGCTTTCTCTAAAAGATTTTAAAACTAAAAATAGGAGACAATTCATTTCTTGAATCCCCCCCCGCCCTTTTTTGTATTTTTGCTAGAGCTGTAGGGGCATTTATTAGTAATATAAATACACACACACACACACACACACACACATATATATATTAGATTATATATATGACATACATATCCAGTCTCAGAAAGCTTTTATTTTATTTAAATATAAGGACAATCTTTCCTTTTGCAGGGGTAAGCCTGTAAGTATAAGTCCATGTTCTGTGCACAAAGTAGGTACTAATATATAATTGTTGATCCCTCAGTCTACATTCAGCTCATGATTTGCCCAAAGTTGATATTAATACTACTCCTAAACAAAACAAAGAGAAGTCTGCAAAATTTAGGATTTTATTTTATGAATTTGCTTTGTTTATTTATTTTTTTGCCTCTAAGTCATCATTTATTTTTCATCCATCTTTATTCTTTGGCATGTGTGGGCCTCCCATTGCAGTGGCCTCTCTTGTTGCAGAGCACCAGCTCTGGGCACATGCGCTCCAGAGCGCTGGCTCCTAATTGGACACACCGGTCCAGCCCTTCCACGGCACGTGAGATCTTCCCAGGTCAGGGATCAAAATTGGCGCCCCTCACACTGCAAGGTGGACTCTTTACCCACTGGATCACCAGAGAAGCCCAATTTAAGGATTTTTTAAAGAAAAGTGATAAAGATTTATATAGGGTCATACAACTAATAAGAATAATTTCTCTTATTAATATTTTCTGACATGGACATTAGAAGGCAGAGTAGATTCTATATAAAAAATGTCATGCTTTGACAACTGGCAATACTCAGTAATCAACTGATTGCTCTCCATAGCAGCAACGCTGACAATGTTTTCCAAGGCCATCATTTAAATAACATGAATTACTAGGTTCATAGATGCTGACATAAAAGAATAAAATACTCAAGTTCTGCTGTTTAAGTGAAACCTCAAAGCATTGGGTAAAACCCTCTATGATATCTATTTCACCTTATTTTGAAAACAGAAAGTTTCCTCATAGGAAAAGTATTTACAAATTGGTGATGACTGAATTATTCATCTGTCCACAGTTGAACATCAAAAAAATAAGGGAAGGGACTGTATTTAAAATAGCCAATTGAAAAGAATATTTGATCAATAAACCTGATCTGCAGATGGATTCCTACCGGAGAGATAACCTGTAAGTAGGCCTGCAGGTATCATAAGCATCTATGTGGCAGCCTTGCCCAGGTGTAGTCTGCTATGGGCAGATGGTTCTGAGGCGTTTATATGAACAAAGCCTCTGATTAAGCCTACTGCAAAAGACCCAGAGGCATTTGTGAAAGACTTTCAGAGGAACTAAAATCTACTGTAACTAGTGTAATTATGTGTTAGTATATATTTCATCATATATGTCTTAAACAACACTTTAGTGTATTCTAATGTATTACTCACGTGTCTTTGTGTCGACATGCTCAACAGAAACAGCTGTAATTATAAGGCATGTTGAAATTTGCTCTGTCATGCACTATTATTTGCAAAGAGTTGAATATTTCTAACTAGATTAATAGAGCTTAGTGATTAAGCTCTTAGCTTTAATTTACACAACTAAAAAAAATAATGGCACGACTGTTTCCTCTTTAACATTATGTTTCCCTTTCTACAAGAAAATGGATTAAAAAAAAACCCCTACAGTCTAGCGCATTTTTCCCCTTGCACAAAATGTGAAGAATGTGAATCCACACAAGGGAAAGTGGACTGTATTAAAAATAACATGTGATTGCACTAAACACATATTAGCTTGGAAAAGAAAAGAAATACATCATGTTATTAGAATGTCATGGTGTGTTTCTAAGTAACAAAATCTCTGCGGTCAAATAAACTTACAAAAAACTAACAGCTTAATGTAAGATACAAGAAAATCTTTTTACAAACTGGAATCTGCTAAAGGTTCATTTGCTTTACATAAGTTGAGAATTACATTCACAATTACCAAATTTATACAGGAACAATCTGAAATTCTAACCGTGTGTGATAGTCAGAATAAAGAAAGCACTGTAATCGTTGCAGTGGAGAGGGGATGGTTGGGGACTTTGGGAAAGTCATGTCCACACTGTTGAAATGGATACTAACTGAAACCTATTGTACAGCACATGGAACTCTGCTCAATGCTATGTACTAGCCTGGATGGGAAGGAGGTTTGGAGAAAAATGGATACATGTATATGTATGGCCGAGCCCCTTCACTGTTCACCTGAAAGTATAAAAAAGAATGCATTGTAAATTGTAAATCTATTCTAGGTCAGTAGTTCTTAACTGTTTGAACATTTCTTTGAGGATATGTTGAAGCTATGATGGTCTTCTATGCAGAAAAATACACAAACATTTTGCATTTATCAATGGAGTCATAGGACCCATCCTAAGTTCTTCAGGGGCTCTTGTACCATAGGTAAGCATATCTATGTAGAGTTACACCTTAATTAACTTAAAATAAATTTTAAATGTAAATATTTCACTACTATCCTTTGGTTTAAGGATAAACCAAAGAGCTACAATTAATTTAAGGCAACTTATTTCCTTATTCCCCACAACTATTTATCATTTATTTCCCACTCATTTATTTAACAATATTTTATGGACATAGAAAAGTTAAAAGAATACAATGAACATCTACATATTTTTCACCTGTATTCACCAATTGGTGAATACCTTCATTTTGTCTTTTTCACTCTTTCCATATCCCTAGTTACACATATGTATCTATTTGTGGGGTACAACAGGGTTCAACTACTTGTATGTAAACTGTGGATATAGCATATCACCCTGATACTTCAGTATGAGTGTCCGAAGAACAAGGACATTTTCTAACATAACCATGAAACTGATCACATCCTCTCACACTATCAAACCCTGAAAATTTAACATTGATTCAGTATCAACTACTGTCCATTTTCAGATTTCCCCAAATGTCCCAACAATGTCCAAATTGATGTGTGTGGGAGTATACATATGTGGCTCAAGATCTAATCAGAGCTCTCTTGCCTTTAGTCTCTACTGATCTAGAGCAGCAACCGTTGGCCTATGTTTTCTCTCAACCCCGAAATTCTAACCGTGTGTGATAGTCAGAATAAAGAAAGCACTGTAATCGTTGCAGTGGAGAGGGGATGGTTGGGGACTTTGGGAAAGTCATGTCCACACTGTTGAAATGGATACTAACTGAAACCTATTGTACAGCACATGGAACTCTGCTCAATGCTATGTACTAGCCTGGATGGGAAGGAGGTTTGGAGAAAAATGGATACATGTATATGTATGGCCGAGCCCCTTCACTGTTCACCTGAAAGTATAAAAAAGAATGCATTGTAAATTGTAAATCTATTCTAGGTCAGTAGTTCTTAACTGTTTGAACATTTCTTTGAGGATATGTTGAAGCTATGATGGTCTTCTATGCAGAAAAATACACAAACATTTTGCATTTATCAATGGAGTCATAGGACCCATCCTAAGTTCTTCAGGGGCTCTTGTACCATAGGTAAGCATATCTATGTAGAGTTACACCTTAATTAACTTAAAATAAATTTTAAATGTAAATATTTCACTACTATCCTTTGGTTTAAGGATAAACCAAAGAGCTACAATTAATTTAAGGCAACTTATTTCCTTATTCCCCACAACTATTTATCATTTATTTCCCACTCATTTATTTAACAATATTTTATGGACATAGAAAAGTTAAAAGAATACAATGAACATCTACATATTTTTCACCTGTATTCACCAATTGGTGAATACCTTCATTTTGTCTTTTTCACTCTTTCCATATCCCTAGTTACACATATGTATCTATTTGTGGGGTACAACAGGGTTCAACTACTTGTATGTAAACTGTGGATATAGCATATCACCCTGATACTTCAGTATGAGTGTCCGAAGAACAAGGACATTTTCTAACATAACCATGAAACTGATCACATCCTCTCACACTATCAAACCCTGAAAATTTAACATTGATTCAGTATCAACTACTGTCCATTTTCAGATTTCCCCAAATGTCCCAACAATGTCCAAATTGATGTGTGTGGGAGTATACATATGTGGCTCAAGATCTAATCAGAGCTCTCTTGCCTTTAGTCTCTACTGATCTAGAGCAGCAACCGTTGGCCTATGTGCTTCACCCCTTGGCTTTTTTGAAGGGACTCCAAACCTGCTACCATATAGAATTTCCCCTAATATATATATGTCTGATTGTTTAGATTTAGGCAAAACATTTTTGGCAAGAATCCCACATAGGTGATATCCTGTACTTCCTTTTGTATAACATCAGGAAGCACAAAATGTTGGGTTGGCCTGTTATTGATGATGCTGAGGCATTTGGTTAAAGTGACAATCTTCATTTCCTTGTAATTAAGAAATATCCTGCAAGGTAAGACTTTAGGTCTGTGCGAATATCTTGCCATCCCATAATCTTCCATTTAGTGGCTTTAGCTCCTATTGATTTTCTTTGACTAAATCAGTGACTACACTGGAAGTTTCACAGTGGCGATTTTCTAATTCTGTGATTCCTTCTGTACTGTTTAGTTGGCATTCCTCTGTAGAAATAGCTGTGACCCGTCTGAACCTCTTTCCTTGTTTCTGTAAAAAGGATTTTGCATCTGATGTTTTATAACTAGCTGCCATTATACCCTAGCTTCTCTGTTCTGTTTTCAAGTCCTCAGTAACCTCTGAGTGCTTTTGTGCCTGCTGGTATGTTTCCAGCATACCTCACAGATTCCCTGGCCCTGATCTGTTACTTGACTTTTTTCTCAGGAGCCTTGCTCCTTCTAATGAAAAGTGGACCTTAGCAACACATATTTGGAAGTTAGATGCACTCACTGTTTTTCGGTCTTCTCAGAGGAAAGGGGTAGAAAATTTACTTAGAATAAAACCATTACTGATACTCATTCCTGAAAGCAAACTGACTTTTGAGGAATTATCTGAAAATGTTTGGTGTCCACATTTCTATGAATTCAATTCAATTCATTTGAAAATGAGTACTTATGGCATTAACTCATTTTCAGAGCAAAACATTCAACAGGATGATGGTTGTAGCTTAGCTTGCAGGTTTTAGAAGCAAGTCCTTACCAGCACTCGGTATAAAAGAAGAGGAGCTGAGAACCAGGGACCAGAAGCCTACCTGAAGGAGATCACTGCCAAGAGCTCATTTTATTGCTGGAACAGCACAGAAATTCAGAGAAGACTTTGCCAAATTGCATTTTTAAAGAAATGGTAAATATGGACTTTGATGTAAATTTCCTGGTTTTTAAAAATTTCTTATGCTGCAACAAACAAACCATAGATGTGGGCTGAATATCACCCTATGGGTCAGGACCTATTGTATAAAGTCAATTCATTATTAACCACAGAGCCTAGTCCACCATGAGGGATGCTTAAACGTTCAAAACAACCCATAAAATCCTATCAAACACATGAATTCAGTTCTTTCAGAAGTCTTTGTGAATGCCTACTATAGACAACCTTGGTTAAGCATAGAGAGCATACATTATTTACATCCTAGGACTTGATGGTCTAGAACATTCTTCATGTTTACCAGGCACATCCTCTCACATCCCTCAGGGCTTCCCTGACAATCTTTCACCCCATTTTGCTTTTTTCACTGCACTTAACACCATTCTTTGGATAAATGGATGGACAAAATCTTCCTTGTAATGACTACTATGTGAGAATGTTACACAGTTTATTCAATGTACTTAGGATAGGGTAAACAAAGGAGGAAACACAATTAGCTGACAAACATCATAAAACTCAATTGTTCTAGTGATACTTGAGCTCATGAAGATGTCACCCCTATACCTCACCCTTTAGAGTCTTAACTTGCATGAGATAATTTCTAAGGTCCTTTCCAGGACTCATTTGTTTGGACTCAGACCACTGTCCTCCCTTTCTATAGGTCAGGAAAGGGTCTTAAAAATTATATGAGAGTTTTGGGGCTTCCCTGGTGGTCTAGTGGGTAAGGACACCGCCTTGCAGTGCAAGGGGCGCCAGTTCGATCCCTGGCCTGGGAAGATCCCACGTGCTGCGGAGCGGCTGGACCCATGTGTCCAATTACTGAGCCTAGAGCTCTGGAGCACATGTGCCCAGAGCTGGTGCTCTGCGACAACAGAGGCCGCCACGATGGGAGGCCCACACGGGCCAAAGAACAAAGATGGATGAAACTGAATAAATGAAAAACCAATGGAAGTGGCCTGCCCACCCTCCTCCTTCCCCAACCTGCCCCCTCTAAATTAAAAAAAAAAAAAATTATATGAGAGTTTGGCTTAAGCAGTTTAGTTATTTATTTTTAAGCAGTTTATTTTTATTTTCATCATGATTGGAATATATTGGGCCACACAAGAAATCTATGTTAATGTTTCATTTATGCAACGGATGCTTCTTTTCATAAAATGTCAGTAGAGTGAATACTGCTTCCCTAATTTTGAAACTTATTTTATTTACAACATAATAGTGTATGGATTATTCATGATTCCTAAAGACTATATACAGTAACACTAATTCTCCACTATTTAGACCGAGGCAAATTTAAATGAGGCAAAACCCAAACAATAAACAACAAACATGTAGAAGAGAATTAGGTCCCCTTCATAGGACCCTCAGAGGGGCCAAAAATGGAAGATTTTCTCCTCACAATACTTTAGGGAAGAGGAAGTACACTGATGTGTCTAGAACAACAACATGTAACACCATTCTTTGGATAAATGGATGGACAAAATCTTCCTTGTAATGACTACTATGTGAGAATGTTACACAGTTTATTCAATGTACTTAGGATAGGGTAAACAAAGGAGGAAACACAATTAGCTGACAAACATCATAAAACTCAATTGTTCTAGTGATACTTGAGCTCATGAAGATGTCACCCCTATACCTCACCCTTTAGAGTCTTAACTTGCATGAGATAATTTCTAAGGTCCTTTCCAGGACTCATTTGTTTGGACTCAGACCACTGTCCTCCCTTTCTATAGGTCAGGAAAGGGTCTTAAAAATTATATGAGAGTTTTGGGGCTTCCCTGGTGGTCTAGTGGGTAAGGACACCGCCTTGCAGTGCAAGGGCGCCAGTTCGATCCCTGGCCTGGGAAGATCCCACGTGCTGCGGAGCGGCTGGACCCATGTGTCCAATTACTGAGCCTAGAGCTCTGGAGCACATGTGCCCAGAGCTGGTGCTCTGCGACAACAGAGGCCGCCACGATGGGAGGCCCACACGGGCCAAAGAACAAAGATGGATGAAACTGAATAAATGAAAAACCAATGGAAGTGGCCTGCCCACCCTCCTCCTTCCCCAACCTGCCCCCTCTAAATTAAAAAAAAAAAAAATTATATGAGAGTTTGGCTTAAGCAGTTTAGTTATTTATTTTTAAGCAGTTTATTTTTATTTTCATCATGATTGGAATATATTGGGCCACACAAGAAATCTATGTTAATGTTTCATTTATGCAACGGATGCTTCTTTTCATAAAATGTCAGTAGAGTGAATACTGCTTCCCTAATTTTGAAACTTATTTTATTTACAACATAATAGTGTATGGATTATTCATGATTCCTAAAGACTATATACAGTAACACTAATTCTCCACTATTTAGACCGAGGCAAATTTAAATGAGGCAAAACCCAAACAATAAACAACAAACATGTAGAAGAGAATTAGGTCCCCTTCATAGGACCCTCAGAGGGGCCAAAAATGGAAGATTTTCTCCTCACAATACTTTAGGGAAGAGGAAGTACACTGATGTGTCTAGAACAACAACATGTAAAATTGTGGAGGAAAAAACTCAAAGTTTATAGTCAAATGGTATGTCTGTCCTTTTGGGCTATCTATGCAGTTGTGAGGTAATCTTCACACTGGCAGCTCCAAGGCTGTGGGAGGGGTTCTGGGCACTGGGTTTTACCTCTAGTCACAATGTCAGCAGAATAGGGTGGATAAGCCAAAAAGACCACCCGTCTTTTGGCATTATACTCCAGGGCCTATTTCTTTGCCGAAGCCTTCTGACTAAAGATCACAACATCCTGGATGAAGACAAGATCAGGGCTTACAAGTGGGGAGAGGAGAGAGGCTGCAGCACATCTTCAGAAAAACAATCTCACAGGAAGTGCCTCCTGGTTCTCTAGGCAAGGTGGCAGAACCCAGCCTAGAAGGGTGGTGGTGGAGCAGATGTCATGACTGAGAGGAGAGGTGAGGTGAGGAGAGGCTGGAAGAGTGACATGGAAGAAGGGCTCTGTGTGCACAGAGGCAAAATTAGAGGCTGGGAAGCACACATTCCACTGAGAGGAGGGACTTCCACTCAGCCCCAGCCAAGTGTTACCACGCAATATCATTATGTCTTTAAAAGAAAAGAATATACCTTAATTTAAAAGATTTTATTGCTATAAATACTAACCATCATCTGCGTCTTCAGCAAAGAGCAGTAGTAACAGCAAAGACCACTGATCATAGATCGCCATAACAAATATAGTAACAACGGAAAAGTCTGCGATATTGTAAAAATTACCAAAAATACGACAGGACATCGAGACATGAAATGAGCAAATGCTATTGGAAAAATAGCACCAATAATTTTGCTTGACACAGGGTTGACACAAACATTCAGTTTGTTAAAAAAAAAAAAGTACAAAACACTCTATCTGTGAAATGCAATGAAGTGAAGCACAATAAGGCATGCTTATGATGAGAATGAACAAACTATTGCTAACCACAATGACCTTGATGGATCTCAGAACATAACATTGAATGAAGCATGCCAGGTTCAAAAGAGAATGCCCTGTATGACTGCATGACACACACACACACACACACACACACACACACACACACATATATATATACACTATTCAGGAAACTACTGTGTTTGAAGTCAAGCAGCAGCCACCTGTGAAGAGAGAGTGATTCTGAGGCAGGTCTGGGAGTTCTGAGATTTCTTGAACAGGTGTTTGTGAAAATTAATTGAGCTGTACCATTATTATGCTTATTTTTTTGTAATGTAAACTCCAGTTAAAGTTAAAAAAATATATTTTGAAGGACACAGATTTCTGCTCAAGCAACTTCCCATTTATGGTCACTGCTCTGATGGAACTCAGGTTAAGAAAACCTAGTTCAACCTTCATGATGAACCAATTAATCAAGGTAACAGACAAATGTTTTTAACTAAATATAACTCAATAAATATGAACATGAGCATTATAAACAAACTGGAGGCCTGCCAAACCTCAGGTGCTGCACCTAGGGCAGGCCTAAAGCTCTGCAGAGGGCCACTGAAGTGAGGGCTGGCTGCCCTGTACAATGGAAGCACAGGACTTTTGCTATGGCTGTTCAACATGTGCCATTTCTCTGGTAATTGGGAACAAACAACAGACAGATTTTCTTTGTGGGAGGAGAGAACAAATTCTGCTAACTACTAGAAACATGCTTTGCAAACAGGCTAGTCCCCAAATCTGTCATGAAGATGCCGGTTTGGCGTCACCTAGTACTGGTGAGTCTTTCTCACCATACTTAGAAAAATGCCCTCTTGAAGGATGATATCTTAATTGATGTGAATTGGGCATTCTTTCAGGGCAGCAGGAATGTTGCTCTCCTGCTCCCATGTCCTCCCTAAACACTATGGGTAACACTCTCTTGAACACTGAAAGTCCCAGAATGCATCACCTGTATCCTTGTGTCTACGCCTGTACAGAGCATAAAGGTTGGGGCTATAAGGATTAGTAGGGCCCAATCTGCAGTTCCCCTTGACATGCCTATCTATGGCAGGGCTGAAAACTTTTAAAGAAAGTCTTGAGACATGTGCTTGATGTAATAGCTTCAGTCATCAGAAGAAAATTAAGAGCATGGCTCCTTTCTTAGGTACATCTGGGGATTGGCTTTATATTTCAATAATGTACTCTTTCATTACCCCTTCTTAAAATTGATAAATCTTTTGTTAGTCTATATAGAGTGAGTTTTCATCTGTAATGTGGTAGCATTCATTCATTTAAGAATTTCATAAAGTATTTTTTCAAGTCAGGTACTTCTTGAATGACTTTGACTGTACTTTCAATGGCCAGTTGCCATGAATTATTAAACTCTTTTTTTTCTTCAGAATCTTCCAGTAGACGTCTAGAGTTTAGCTAGAAGTCTTGGCTATGATACAAACAGTGATGGAAAACACATGAGCAGTAACAAGTTTTAATCTTGCTTCTCAGTACTAACATGGGCTAATCTGTGAAAGCAGCTTATTCCAGTGTCACCCAGGGTGCAGCCACAGCAGGCTCTGGAGAAGGGGTTTTTCTTTGAAATGCAGGTAACAGACAAATGTTTTAACTAAATATAACTCAATAAATATGAACATGAGCATTATAAACAAACTGGAGGCCTGCCAAACCTCAGGTGCTGCACCTAGGGCAGGCCTAAAGCTCTGCAGAGGGCCACTGAAGTGAGGGCTGGCTGCCCTGTACAATGGAAGCACAGGACTTTTGCTATGGCTGTTCAACATGTGCCATTTCTCTGGTAATTGGGAACAAACAACAGACAGATTTTCTTTGTGGGAGGAGAGAACAAATTCTGCTAACTACTAGAAACATGCTTTGCAAACAGGCTAGTCCCCAAATCTGTCATGAAGATGCCGGTTTGGCGTCACCTAGTACTGGTGAGTCTTTCTCACCATACTTAGAAAAATGCCCTCTTGAAGGATGATATCTTAATTGATGTGAATTGGGCATTCTTTCAGGGCAGCAGGAATGTTGCTCTCCTGCTCCCATGTCCTCCCTAAACACTATGGGTAACACTCTCTTGAACACTGAAAGTCCCAGAATGCATCACCTGTATCCTTGTGTCTACGCCTGTACAGAGCATAAAGGTTGGGGCTATAAGGATTAGTAGGGCCCAATCTGCAGTTCCCCTTGACATGCCTATCTATGGCAGGGCTGAAAACTTTTAAAGAAAGTCTTGAGACATGTGCTTGATGTAATAGCTTCAGTCATCAGAAGAAAATTAAGAGCATGGCTCCTTTCTTAGGTACATCTGGGGATTGGCTTTATATTTCAATAATGTACTCTTTCATTACCCCTTCTTAAAATTGATAAATCTTTTGTTAGTCTATATAGAGTGAGTTTTCATCTGTAATGTGGTAGCATTCATTCATTTAAGAATTTCATAAAGTATTTTTTCAAGTCAGGTACTTCTTGAATGACTTTGACTGTACTTTCAATGGCCAGTTGCCATGAATTATTAAACTCTTTTTTTTCTTCAGAATCTTCCAGTAGACGTCTAGAGTTTAGCTAGAAGTCTTGGCTATGATACAAACAGTGATGGAAAACACATGAGCAGTAACAAGTTTTAATCTTGCTTCTCAGTACTAACATGGGCTAATCTGTGAAAGCAGCTTATTCCAGTGTCACCCAGGGTGCAGCCACAGCAGGCTCTGGAGAAGGGGTTTTTCTTTGAAATGCAGTATCTTCTTGTATTTTCTTCTTAAATAGTAGTTGAGGACATTTACATTATAGATAAGCAGTATATGGTAGAAAATTCTACTTTCAAGAGGACTTACTCTCTTCTTACAAGGTATGTTTTCATGTCTTTTTTTTCATGTACTAGTGTACAATTGTTTTAGTCAATGCTAAGGGGACATTAATATTATTAACATAAATGCTTGTAAATTATATAATGGAGTTTAAAGTTTATCTGTAAATTTCTTAAAAAACAGCACTGGAATACATATCTAATATTACTCTAGCTTTTATGTTTTATATATACTGGATTTACTTTCAGCATAACTGACTTTTTAAAATAGCTAAATGATAACCTGTTACTGTGCTTTATCATAAGAGTTCTCATGATTGATTTTTAAAATCATT
Source organism: Tragulus kanchil (assembly GCA_022376925.1). Lineage (NCBI taxonomy): Eukaryota > Metazoa > Chordata > Mammalia > Artiodactyla > Tragulidae > Tragulus > Tragulus kanchil. Next base: position 88,008,220 of record JAIOJX010000023.1, on the reverse strand, counting down.
TTAAACAAATATCTTAATAACATTAATATAAGAAAGCTTGGGGATATCACAAATACACTAAATGAAAATAGTAAAAAAATTTTCAAAATGTGAAACTATGTTATTTTGTACGGTATTTTTAAAAATATACAAGTTGTTCAAATGTTTTTCCTTATACATTTGAATATTTGGTTTTCCTTGATAAATGTCTTCTTTATTCTTATGTAATGAAATGGCACTGGACAGTGAAAAAGGAGATTTATATAACTCTAAGAAAGAATATCTATCAGCAAAGTTTACTAAGTCCTGTGTTCAAACTTTCAAGATTAGAGACTTCACAAAATTCAGCCAGAATGTAAAATGAATATTTTTGGCACTGGACTAGAATTATAACTTTTGTTAGTCTATATAGAGTGAGTTTTCATCTGTAATGTGGTAGCATTCATTCATTTAAGAATTTCATAAAGTATATTATCAAGTCAGGTACTTCTTGAATGACTTTGACTGTACTTTCAATGGCCAGTTGCCATGAATTATTAAACTCTTTTTTTTCTTCAGAATCTTCCAGTAGACGTCTAGAGTTTAGCTAGAAGTCTTGGCTATGATACAAACAGTGATGGAAAACACATGAGCAGTAACAAGTTTTAATCTTGCTTCTCAGTACTAACATGGGCTAATCTGTGAAAGCAGCTTATTCCAGTGTCACCCAGGGTGCAGCCACAGCAGGCTCTGGAGAAGGGGTTTTTCTTTGAAATGCAGTATCTTCTTGTATTTTCTTCTTAAATAGTAGTTGAGGACATTTACATTATAGATAAGCAGTATATGGTAGAAAATTCTACTTTCAAGAGGACTTACTCTCTTCTTACAAGGTATGTTTTCATGTCTTTTTTTTCATGTACTAGTGTACAATTGTTTTAGTCAATGCTAAGGGGACATTAATATTATTAACATAAATGCTTGTAAATTATATAATGGAGTTTAAAGTTTATCTGTAAATTTCTTAAAAAACAGCACTGGAATACATATCTAATATTACTCTAGCTTTTATGTTTTATATATACTGGATTTACTTTCAGCATAACTGACTTTTTAAAATAGCTAAATGATAACCTGTTACTGTGCTTTATCATAAGAGTTCTCATGATTGATTTTTAAAATCATTTTAAACAAATATCTTAATAACATTAATATAAGAAAGCTTGGGGATATCACAAATACACTAAATGAAAATAGTAAAAAAAAAATTTTCAAAATGTGAAACTATGTTATTTTGTACGGTATTTTTAAAAATATACAAGTTGTTCAAATGTTTTTCCTTATACATTTGAATATTTGGTTTTCCTTGATAAATGTCTTCTTTATTCTTATGTAATGAAATGGCACTGGACAGTGAAAAAGGAGATTTATATAACTCTAAGAAAGAATATCTATCAGCAAAGTTTACTAAGTCCTGTGTTCAAACTTTCAAGATTAGAGACTTCACAAAATTCAGCCAGAATGTAAAATGAATATTGCCTTTGTCCCCTCAGAAAGCAAATTTTTAAAAAACTTAAACAATATATTTGATATTCGACTGCCTTATAATCTACTAGAGCACAGCTTTCCTTCTTTCTTGTTAAATCTATTTGGAGGTGTGGCAGTCATAAATAATAGCCACATGGTGTAGGATTAAGTTACAAAGAAATAGGAGGGGGGGCCTATATCTCTCTGAAAATAATTTTAAAAATCCCACTAAGAATTGAGTTGTTTTTTAAAAAGTCATAAGCTCACACATGTAAAAGTATCCTGATGATTTTAGTATTTAGCACAATAGGATACTGGTGAAAAGAAGAGGGGATGTGCAGTCTCCCGTTACAACTAGTACACTAAAAAAGAATATTCAGATACTTGATCTGAGGTTTGAGACAAAATAGGTTAACTTTACAAGCACAAGTTTTAAAAAAGCATAGGAAAAATTAGAAAAACGAAGAGATAGGAGGTTTTTGTTTTTAAAGGCAGCTAGGTTGCTGGATGCATTGAAAAACTGATGAAGGACAAAACACATAAAGGAAAAGAAGCCAGCAAGTTCTTCAGTCAGCTGCTATCTATACTTTTGAAGTAAAGTTAATCATTTCTTTAGGGAAATCATAGGCTTTAAAAGTATCAGTTTCCATGACCAAAAGGTACTGTGAATAAGTTTCCAAATGCATGTTTGGATGTTTAACTTGATCACTTACAAGTGCCTTGATCACAGCTGAATTTAGTCTGGATTCCTTTTGTGAATACATAGAGCATGTTATATCACATTTATATGCTGAAAATTATTATTGTACTTGTGAATTGATAGGAATATTTCAGTCAAGTGGACCTTTAAGGATAGGATTTAAAAGCACAGTGACTTATTTTCCTAATAATAGCTAGGTATTTAAAATTCGTTCAAACTTTCAAGGAAAATCTTCTTTATTCTTATGTAATGAAATGGCACTGGACAGTGAAAAAGGAGATTTATATAACTCTAAGAAAGAATATCTATCAGCAAAGTTTACTAAGTCCTGTGTTCAAACTTTCAAGATTAGAGACTTCACAAAATTCAGCCAGAATGTAAAATGAATATTGCCTTTGTCCCCTCAGAAAGCAAATTTTTAAAAAACTTAAACAATATATTTGATATTCGACTGCCTTATAATCTACTAGAGCACAGCTTTCCTTCTTTCTTGTTAAATCTATTTGGAGGTGTGGCAGTCATAAATAATAGCCACATGGTGTAGGATTAAGTTACAAAGAAATAGGAGGGGGGGCCTATATCTCTCTGAAAATAATTTTAAAAATCCCACTAAGAATTGAGTTGTTTTTTAAAAAGTCATAAGCTCACACATGTAAAAGTATCCTGATGATTTTAGTATTTAGCACAATAGGATACTGGTGAAAAGAAGAGGGGATGTGCAGTCTCCCGTTACAACTAGTACACTAAAAAAGAATATTCAGATACTTGATCTGAGGTTTGAGACAAAATAGGTTAACTTTACAAGCACAAGTTTTAAAAAAGCATAGGAAAAATTAGAAAAACGAAGAGATAGGAGGTTTTTGTTTTTAAAGGCAGCTAGGTTGCTGGATGCATTGAAAAACTGATGAAGGACAAAACACATAAAGGAAAAGAAGCCAGCAAGTTCTTCAGTCAGCTGCTATCTATACTTTTGAAGTAAAGTTAATCATTTCTAAAGGGAAATCATAGGCTTTAAAAGTATCAGTTTCCATGACCAAAAGGTACTGTGAATAAGTTTCCAAATGCATGTTTGGATGTTTAACTTGATCACTTACAAGTGCCTTGATCACAGCTGAATTTAGTCTGGATTCCTTTTGTGAATACATAGAGCATGTTATATCACATTTATATGCTGAAAATTATTATTGTACTTGTGAATTGATAGGAATATTTCAGTCAAGTGGACCTTTAAGGATAGGATTTAAAAGCACAGTGACTTATTTTCCTAATAATAGTGTCTGAGAGGAAATACCATTTCACTTAGACAGATTTTCCATTCTAAGTTTGTGGGAACATTTAAGCAGAAAATAAGAGCTCATGTAAATTCAGAAAGACACTTCTCAGTTACATTTCCAGTCGTAAGAACTTGGCCAAACCTCTTGCCCCTTTCTCTCTGAGGAGAGTCTGGTTATTGTCTGGAAGTCATTGTGAGAACATTCCTGTTTAGAGGAGGCTAAGCAGAAGGATGCACAATGCAGGAATGAGGAGGCCGGTTTCAGGTTCTTCCACTTTAAGAGAGGGCACGGCAGCAAGTCTCAAAGGCCTTTCTTGGCTCTAACATGCCATGACTTAGTAATGACAGCAGTAGCACTGAAAGAATACTTCAAATATTATTCAGAAACACTTGAAACCAAAATTCAAAGTTTTCCATGAGTAGGAAACTCTGCCAAAATTGGTCTAAATCAGGGAAACACCAAGTTTTCTTGAAAATAAGACATAAACATTTTTTTTTTGGTGGGGGCGGCGCGGGTTGGGGAGGGAGAGGGGTGGACAGGTCACTTCTATTGATCTTTCATTTATCTATTTTCATGCATCTTTGCTCTTTGGCGCACGTGGGCCTCCCATCGCGGTGGCCTCTGTCGCTGCAGAGCGCCGGCTCTGGGCGCATGCACTCCAGAGCTCCGGCTCGGTAATTGGACACATGGGTCCAGCCGCTCCGCGGCACGTGGGATCTTCCCAGGCCAGGGATGAACCGGCGCCCCTTGCACTGTAAGGCGGTGTCCTTACCCACTGGACCACCAGGGAAGCCCGAACATAAACATTTTTAAAAGATTTAAAAAATTATCTAAATAGTGCCAAAACTAAACAAATAAGAGCTTGAGTCCATATTAATAAGCTCAAAATTTCAAAGTAAGACAACCCACTAACAGGCACACCATTTAAATGAGAAACTATATTCTGTACACACTTCACTGAAAAATGGGGGGAAATACTGTTAATTAGTGTTCTCTCTTGGACATTCCAATTATTTTCCTACTGATAAAAAATTGCTTACCTAGAATAGGGAGAGGTTTAGGGTCTATAATCACTTGTTTTGGTCAAGATTTTGTCATCCAAATGAAAGGAATAATGGGTGAATTGCTCATGGAATCAAAGTTCTTCTGACTTTTCAAGTAAGCAAGGGTAAGAGAATGCAAAAAGATCAGATTAACTTCATATGACTATAGAAGATAGAAGTAGCACAGAAGGCATTTCTGGTTTCAATATAAAGAATTTCCTATCAACCTCTGATGGACAGCAGTGGATATGGATGCCTCTTGAGGAGGTGCACTCCCTGAGTCCTCTTACTTGAGTCATGCAGAGAGCAGACACGCCACCTGGTCCACAATGTTGTGGAGGAAACCTCAACACTGGGAGGGAGTTTCCACTAAATGACATTTCCTGCTTCCACATGTCTCCTCTCTCACTCACTAGGGAAGGGTCCAGGAAGGCATGGCAGCTGGCTGCCCTGACCAGCTAGCAACAGGAAAGCTTCCCAGCTACCACAGACGAGTCACTGCCAGCCCAGCAAGTCAGAGTTGCCATCTCATCTAAGTCAGGGAGGATCTCATGTAGCTCATCAGTGCAAGCAAAAGAGAGGGAAGAAGGGACTGACTGCTGCACCTCTTGATGCCACAAGTAGGCTGGTCAAAAGCCCCTCCAGAGGGGACATGGAAGAGAAACAAGTGGCCCCAGCCCCAAGCCCATGCCTGGCTTCCTTCTTCTCCTTTGCCTGTACACTAGCCTTCCATATGTCCTCCCAGCTCTGCTCCGCACACCAGTGTTCCTCTAAGTCTGCCACAAATGCTCTGTTCCTCCTCATACCAGCCTTCACCCCGGCACTCCTGGGCTCTCCTGTATCACAGGGCAACATGACGGCAGTAGGAAATTGGGTTTTCAGAAGGAGGGAAGGCAAGTCCTTGGCCTGCTGTCAGGCTTCATGGTAAGGCCAAGATGAGGCCTGGCTTCCCACTCTGGATCTCTAACATATTCCTCTGGTTACATGCACTTTTTTTTAAGTTTTATAGTTTTCTTAGGTCTATATTTCTGGTGTATTATATGTTAGATTTTTCTGGTCTAGATAGGGAAACTACAGTCCATTTATTTCTAAGTTTCTACGAAAAAACAATGAAACTCAAGCAACCAATCAACTCAAAAGTTACTTTGTATTAAAACTTTTATCTCCCATGGACCAGAGGAAATGGTGCTAGCCCTGCAAGAAATTGTAGCTTCAAACTATTTTGAAGGTAGGCACTGTTGGTTGATTTTTGAGGGGGTAGTATATGGGAAACCTCTAGCCGTACTATTTAATGGTACAGAAGTGGTAAGAAAAGGCAAAAGTATATGGAGGATCAGAGCAAAGACAATTTTGTCGCAGACTTCTATTTAAAACATTTAAAAAGCAAAACAATTTAAAAAATATGCATCATAGACAAGAAAATAAACTTTTCTTCCTAATCCTACTATCCCTTTAATTAGGTTTATATGTTCTATTTCAACCATTTTTTGTGCATGTATATTACGTAGATGTCTTTATTTCTATTGGTCTCAAAGAGTAACCTGAAGGTTATGAGGAATACACAGATTTATGGTGAAGAATTTTACTTTTAGACATCTGGAGATTCTGCCAAAACATTAGAGCCACAGCATACACAGCTGGGACTGACCACCTGCATTTAGTTCTATTTACTAACTTGAGCATTTATTTTTTCCTTTCTCTATTAACAAACCTGATATTTAAACATTAATTTTAAAAATAATCCCACACTTACCTGATATTAGTGGATTAGGAGGTGTGGCTTTGTTTTTTTGAGCAAGGAAGCATGGGAGATGTGGATAGGGAGAGGCATATGCATTGGAAGCATCCAAATACATTCTACTTCATGGATTCTGTATCTGTGCCTAGTGCACAGTGTACACCTGATAAATGCCCAATGAAAAGCTCCAGCAACCTCAAAGAAAGCTAGAGAAAGGATCTCAAATAACATTTAATGCACTAACTTCTCTACCAAGGTCAAACAAGGCCAGGGCTACGGAAAGGGGATTCTTATTGAGGCCTGGCTTCCCACTCTGGATCTCTAACATATTCCTCTGGTTACATGCACTTTTTTTTCAGTTTTATAGTTTTCTTAGGTCTATATTTCTGGTGTATTATATGTTAGATTTTTCTGGTCTAGATAGGAAACTACAGTCCATTTATTTCTAAGTTTCTCGAAAAAACAATGAAACTCAAGCAACCAATCAACTCAAAAGTTACTTTGTATTAAAACTTTTATCTCCCATGGACCAGAGGAAATGGTGCTAGCCCTGCAAGAAATTGTAGCTTCAAACTATTTTGAAGGTAGGCACTGTTGGTTGATTTTTGAGGGGGTAGTATATGGGAAACCTCTAGCCGTACTATTTAATGGTACAGAAGTGGTAAGAAAAGGCAAAAGTATATGGAGGATCAGAGCAAAGACAATTTTGTCGCAGACTTCTATTTAAAACATTTAAAAAGCAAAACAATTTAAAAAATATGCATCATAGACAAGAAAATAAACTTTTCTTCCTAATCCTACTATCCCTTTAATTAGGTTTATATGTTCTATTTCAACCATTTTTTGTGCATGTATATTACGTAGATGTCTTTATTTCTATTGGTCTCAAAGAGTAACCTGAAGGTTATGAGGAATACACAGATTTATGGTGAAGAATTTTACTTTTAGACATCTGGAGATTCTGCCAAAACATTAGAGCCACAGCATACACAGCTGGGACTGACCACCTGCATTTAGTTCTATTTACTAACTTGAGCATTTATTTTTTCCTTTCTCTATTAACAAACCTGATATTTAAACATTAATTTTAAAAATAATCCCACACTTACCTGATATTAGTGGATTAGGAGGTGTGGCTTTGTTTTTTTGAGCAAGGAAGCATGGGAGATGTGGATAGGGAGAGGCATATGCATTGGAAGCATCCAAATACATTCTACTTCATGGATTCTGTATCTGTGCCTAGTGCACAGTGTACACCTGATAAATGCCCAATGAAAAGCTCCAGCAACCTCAAAGAAAGCTAGAGAAAGGATCTCAAATAACATTTAATGCACTAACTTCTCTACCAAGGTCAAACAAGGCCAGGGGCAGCTACGGACCTAGAAGAAAGCGCTGCAATGCAGAACAATCTTAAAGAATAAATTAGTACTAGGGCCAAGCATTGGTTTCGCCTAGGACCAAAAGCTAAATTAGCTCAAGCATGAGAATTTGAGAAATCAAGACAAGGCAGGGCACCAAGCATTAAGGAGCCAGGAACCACAAAGAAATCTATGGTCAAGAAACACAATAAAGCAAAGTTAGGCAGGCAACCAAGCAGCAGAAATGATGTGCCAAAGTGATGCTGGAAATGAAGCCCAGTTGACCATAACCAGGTGCTGCTGCCAGGATTCCAGGGTGACTTGGATGGTAGCATGCTGACAGAAGTTGCAGGGCCTTGAGCTGCCAGCACAATCTCTTTCCGGACTATACAGATATGACTACCCAACCACTCCCATTTCCACCCTCCAGAAACTGTGAGTGCATTCCTTTATGTACAGATGTATACCAGATAGCAATGTATCAACTGTCTGGAAAGGAAGAGGTGACAGATACCACTAGCTAAAGAAGATAGAAGAGAGAGCTCCCATGTGGGCTACAGCAGAAGATGCAAGGATGGGCTGGAACACGAGCTCTCTAACTCAAGTTTTAGTTCAATGTGGTCATGAGGAAGTCACTACAGCTCTTTTTACTTCCTATTCTTCCTGGTTAATATGAGGGACATACCTAGAATAAATCGAATTGACAATTCCACAAGGCAGTGCAGAGACAGGAGAGCAGAACTGTTTCAGAATAAGACTATAAAATACAAAAAGCTTTTGCTGTTCTGTGTCCTATAATCTCCCTTTCCTAACACAACTGAGTGTGAGGTATCGTAGGGAAATCTGATAAGGTTGGTGATGTCCAACCCTATGGGCAAAACGTGCATGTTGCCATATAGATTTCTAAAAGTTAAATAATGTTAATTATCAGGTTAATTACTGCTGACAGTTGGGCTTTTTAAAATCTTTCTCTGATAATTAAAAGATATACACATATATATGAACATTTTAATTAAGTTAGTTAATTTATTTCTGATTCTTAATAACATTTAATGCACTAACTTCTCTACCAAGGTCAAACAAGGCCAGGGGCAGCTACGGACCTAGAAGAAAGCGCTGCAATGCAGAACAATCTTAAAGAATAAATTAGTACTAGGGCCAAGCATTGGTTTCGCCTAGGACCAAAAGCTAAATTAGCTCAAGCATGAGAATTTGAGAAATCAAGACAAGGCAGGGCACCAAGCATTAAGGAGCCAGGAACCACAAAGAAATCTATGGTCAAGAAACACAATAAAGCAAAGTTAGGCAGGCAACCAAGCAGCAGAAATGATGTGCCAAAGTGATGCTGGAAATGAAGCCCAGTTGACCATAACCAGGTGCTGCTGCCAGGATTCCAGGGTGACTTGGATGGTAGCATGCTGACAGAAGTTGCAGGGCCTTGAGCTGCCAGCACAATCTCTTTCCGGACTATACAGATATGACTACCCAACCACTCCCATTTCCACCCTCCAGAAACTGTGAGTGCATTCCTTTATGTACAGATGTATACCAGATAGCAATGTATCAACTGTCTGGAAAGGAAGAGGTGACAGATACCACTAGCTAAAAGAAGATAGAAGAGAGAGCTCCCATGTGGGCTACAGCAGAAGATGCAAGGATGGGCTGGAACACGAGCTCTCTAACTCAAGTTTTAGTTCAATGTGGTCATGAGGAAGTCACTACAGCTCTTTTTACTTCCTATTCTTCCTGGTTAATATGAGGGACATACCTAGAATAAATCGAATTGACAATTCCACAAGGCAGTGCAGAGACAGGAGAGCAGAACTGTTTCAGAATAAGACTATAAAATACAAAAAGCTTTTGCTGTTCTGTGTCCTATAATCTCCCTTTCCTAACACAACTGAGTGTGAGGTATCGTAGGGAAATCTGATAAGGTTGGTGATGTCCAACCCTATGGGCAAAACGTGCATGTTGCCATATAGATTTCTAAAAGTTAAATAATGTTAATTATCAGGTTAATTACTGCTGACAGTTGGGCTTTTTAAAATCTTTCTCTGATAATTAAAAGATATACACATATATATGAACATTTTAATTAAGTTAGTTAATTTATTTCTGATTCTTAATCCAGAAAAAGCAAGGCTGTGGAGAGATGTTAAACCTGGCTTCTGGAAAATTTTAAGAGGTTGGCATATTCAAGGATTTAGCGAGCCAGGTCTTTCCAAGGCTGGACAAATTCTAACTGATTCTAGAAGCCCTTTGTGGCTAAGGTGTTGTCTGACCCTCAGGTAGAGCAGCCCAGTCACACTGCCGAGTGACTTTGCTGTGTGTGAACTGCCCCTAATGCCAGGCTACAGCCTCACCAATTGTGCAGCCAATTGGATGCCCTAAAGAGAAGACAGGCATATGTCTGTTTTAGATTATATCAAAATGCTTTTAATCTTTCAAAATTACAAAAGGTGTTTATGTTTCATAGTTAATGGTTAAGAAACCATGATACACAAACACATCCATAGGAGTATCTGCCAGATGACAACTAATCCTCAGAAGGTTGTCACTCATACATTCCAGGTCTGTGTGGACTTTAAAAACACGCAAATGACAGCACCCCACCCCCTAAACTAAACAAAAGAAACTGAGTAGAAAGATGAGTAAGAAAGAGTAGTCTGGACATCAGATGTTTTCGATAATGGAACAAACTGGAAGGAGGAAATCCAAGAACATGGTGGAAAAAGCAAATAACTGTGAGAGTGAGGTTGAGGAGGCTGGTGGGAGAGAAGGTAAAGAAAATTTCCAGATGTACTAATGGGACATGGTGGATTTTACTTTAAAAGTGACATACATGCTAAGGCAATGGAAAGACTTTAGGAATAAAGGAATATGGTAATCTGTCTTTAAACACACACACACGGATTTCCTAGATATAAATGTAGTTCTTATTGCTCAATATAGAAATTAAAGAAGGTGGGTCTCACATCGGCTGCATAGTGTGGCATGTTGGATCTTAGTTCTTTGACCAGGAATCAAACCCATGCCCTCTGCAGTGGAAGCGCAAAGCCTTAGTCACTGGACTGCCAGGGAAGTCCCTAACCTCACAGTTTAATCTTGTTTTTCTTTTTTGGTGTTTCCTATATTGCCTTCCTAACTTCCCAACTTCTTAGATGCTCCTTGCATTCTTTAAATACAGTATACATTTTTTAAATTAATTAATTAATTAAAAAAAAGAAATTAAAGAAGAAAAAACATGACTCTACAACTTAAATAATATCATCAATCAGGTATATTTGTGACAGGATTTTTCTAGTCCATCACCTTAACCACTTGGCCATGACTACACTGTGCTAGAATCTGAGTCTATAAGTATACTACAATTACTTTTTCCACAGTGTTATTTGATTTCCTCCTTCCAGTCTGCTCCATTATCCAAAGATTTTTTTGTATTTTATTTCAAGGAACAGCATTTCATATTTATAAATATCTTTGCAAATATTTTGGAAGTGCCAAAGTATTTCATGCAATAAATATACTCTATTTTATTTTACTATTTCCATTTAACCATTAGTATGATCTTTAACTTGGTATTTTTTTTTTTTCTTGCTAATAAGTAGTTCTGTAATGAATACCTTCTGCACATTGGAATTATCTCCTAAGACTAGATGCCAAAAGTAGAATTACTAGATGAAAAATAGATATTTATAAAGCACCCAATGCATATTGTTGAACTGCTTTCCAAAAACTTTCAATAAGCTTTTAATAAACTTACTCTCACATTAGTAACAAGTAAGAATGCCATTTCACTGTACTCTTGCCAGCTCTGAGAAATGTACAGCAGCAGAAACTATATCTATTTAAACTTTAACTTAAGTCTCAATGTCTACTTAGTTCTAGATTGGCCCCCTAAACAGGACGACATGAAGGGGTATGTGCTCCTAGCGTTCTTTACTTTGTGCTCTGCCAAACCCTTCTTTCACCCTTCATACATGACACTGAAGAGCATGATGCTGAAGGACATGGAAGATGAAGGCGACAGTGATGGTGACAACTCGCTCTTTCCAACAAGAGAGCCGATTAACCCCTTCTTCCCGTTTGACCTGTTTCCAACATGTCCATTTGGATGCCAATGCTATTCAAGAGTTGTACACTGTTCTGATCTAGGTAAGAAACATGTCAATTTGTTTTGAAGTATAATGTTTTCTGACAAAATTTAAAGGATAGGGAAAGACCTCACTGAAATTTCAAAAATCAGCTAATTGTAAAGGAATTTTTTCATTTAAATTTTTGAAAAGCAGAACAAACCCCAAAGTCCATCCAAGCTTATTCCAAAAATCCAGAAAATCAGAGGAATATGAAATTTCCATTTCTACAATAACAGAGTAAGCTATCTGCCCAGAACAATGAATTGATTATAAAGTTTGTGAAATCTCTAATCTAGACATTTTAAAGACAATACTCTATTTGTTTTGAACGATTTGGGTTTAAAACTATCTAGAAAAGAAGTGGCTGAACTGCAAATCACTTTCTAAAGTCTCTTAAAAATGTATTATTTCTCTGCAGAGCATTTTATTCTTTTAATACTTCTAAATGAAAGTGCTCTCAAATAGAAGGGCACACTCAGGGAGAGGTGTACGCACATCAGAATTGTAGTCAGTTATTTCCAAAACACGAGATGACTCAGACCTGCCCTATTGCGGGAGGCCAAAAGTATGGTACACACCTCCCATACTGGACCTGGAGCCCATTAAGGCCACTTGCAGAGTGTATATGAGCAGACAGTGCCTCTGCAAGCTTTAGATTCATTTCCTACATCCACAGCTCTTGTGGCAATATTCAAAACTTGTTACAGTGAATTCCAGAGACTTTAAAAATGTGTTATTAGGGACATAATGAGAAAGGTGAACAAAACTGTCCAGAAAAAGAGGGTATTATTATCAGCTAGAATTACTGGGGACGTCTTAATGGAATATACAGGCGCATACCTTTAAAATGACACGACACTGTTTGCAGCATAAACGTCATCTCTCCCATGGGGGTACGGTAAGGGAAGGTTTGTCAAACTTGACGTTACTGAGTCCTGCCTGTAGAACCTCTAGCTTCCTACAAGATCTTACACTTATTTTCTAAAACCAAAGCAATCTCCTAACAAAGCTGCTGCTACCTTGGTAACCCACCAACTTACCCTCTTTTCCCTCTTTCCAAATATGTCAAACTTCTTAAAAGAAGTGTCAGTTTTAAAATATAAAGGGGAAAGTACTGAGGGCCATCAAGTGGAATGTTGACATTCACAGTATGTTTTAATATTAAATTCTTTAATTTGGGACTATTAAATATAATATTAATATTACTCATCAGGAGCTTGGAAGGTTATAATCCATGGGGTCACAAAAGAATCAGACACGACCTAGAGACTAAACAACCACACTCTTCAGCAGTAAGGATGGCTCCACTGAAAGTGTAGTAACATCTGAAACTCACTTTAAAACACACAAAAAGGATTAATTTATGGATGGAGAGTAAGTATAGTATAGTAAAATGTTGATGGGAGAAAAAGGAATATTAATTGTCACTGTAAAACTCTTCAAAAATTTCTGTATATTTGAACATTTCAATAATAACATGTGAGGAACAACAAGAAGGCCCCATGCTCATCAAGCATGGAATGTCTGACAACAATTAGAGGTACACATTTTCAGCCATTTAGTGAAAGCAAGGAAAATAAGGAGGAAATGCGCCACATAAAGCTCCTGCTAATTTTTTTAAGAGAGGAAAAACAGGGGATTCCCTCGTGATCCAGTTGGTAAAGAGTCTGCCTTGCAGTGCAAGGGGTACTGGTCCGATCCCTGGCCCAGGAAGATCCCATGTGCCACAGAACGGTAGGACCGGTGTGTCCAATTACAAGCCAGCGCTCTGGAGTGCATGTGCCCAGAGTTGGCGCTCTGCGATGAGAGAGGCCACTGTGATGGGAGGCCCACACAGGCCAAAGAATAAAGATGGATAAAAATAAATGGACAAAAAATCAATAAAAGAGGCCAAAAAATTTTTTTAAAAAAGAGGAAAAACAGATTTAAGTCTTTAAATAACTTCATTAGGGCTTTCCTGGTGGCTCAGATGGTAAAGAATTCACTTACAATGCACAAGACAAGGTTTGATCTTTGTGTTGGGAAGATTCCTGGGAGAAGGGAATGGCTTTCCACTCTAATATCCTTGCCTGGAGAATTCTGTGGACAGAGGAGGCTGGCAGGCTACATACAGCCCATAGGGTCACAAAGAGATGAATAAATTTTTGTAAATCTTATAATCTACAAGTAATTAGAGCTCATTATTAAAGGAAATGGGTGGGCTTCCCTGGTGGTCCAGTGGGTAAGGATACTGCCTTGCAGTGCAAGGGGCGCTGGTTTGATCCCTGGCCTGGGAAGATCCCACGTGATGCAGAGTGGCTGGACCGATGTGTCCAACTACCAAGCCGGAGCTCTGGAGTGCATGCACCCAGACCAGATGCTCTGCAGTGACAGAGGCCACTGCAGTGGGAGGACCACACAGGCCAAAGAACAAAGAAGGAAATAAATGAAAGACCAATAAACAAACAAACAAACAAAATAACCTTATAAAGGAAATGGGTAGTAAAGTTTTTGGTAGTATAGCTGAAAATAAACTTATTTATCTATTTCCTAAGCACAACTTTCTACATGTTGATGTTTCTTAAAGTGATCAAAACCCACAGGCTCCAATTTAGCACTACGACTGCCTGAAAATCTGCAAAGAATGCCACTACTTTTTGGTCAAAAGTGCATCAGCAGAATCTGTGCCTCAGCTGTAGGTCTCCTCCCTATAGTCATATCAGAATACGCCAGCTTAGTTCCATTTAATATCACTATGACTGAACAGTGATCCCGAGACCCAGCTAGACACCTTGTAAAAATAGTTACTTGACAAGATCATTGGGCCTTTCCAAAGAACAATGTTTTTGTCATCTGTTACATGTTAAGTCATCCTTTACGTAATGACAGTCATGAAGTTTTTAAAAAGCACACTTCTATTATATCAGCAATCTCATCATTTGTGTTTCTTTTTCAGGTTTGTCCTCCATCCCAAGCAACATTCCATTTGATACTCGAATGGTTGACCTTCAAAACAATAAAATTAAGGAAATAAAAGAAAATGATTTTAAAGGGCTCACCTCACTTTATGTAAGAAAACATCTTCCTATTTTCAAATACCTAACTGAAAATCTCTATCACTGCTAAAATGATTACTTGTATTTGTGTTTGTGTAAACAAGTCTTTCTTTTCTCTGTGTGATGAGTGACAAAATCCTGTTATTTAGCAGTGTTCTAATTAATGAAAATTACAGACTTAATTCAACTGGTGTTTACTGAATAACAGACAGTTAAGTGCAGTGGGCTAAGAATTCAAGTAAATGGTCCTTACATGAGATTAGGATCTATTTCAGTATCACAGTTATTATACACTACAATAATGAAACTATGCTTATTTATAGGAACTTATTAATGTACAATGTAAGAAAAGCAGTAGGAAAACCCACTGACTCAAGAAACCACAAAACTCTAAGAGAAGTATGTGCAACATATGCAATTGACTATATCTGTATGATGCTTTTTCTAGATCTCTAAAGATGACAAAACTTTTGTTACTATACTGATTAATATTTGACTTTCTATATGATAAAAGATTCTTATTTCTCTAACATTCGAGCCTCTAGATTTTCACAGCTAAAATTTTGAATGCCACTTGCAATTCAGTTTGGGGGAAGAACCTGATTCCACACTATCACAGACACAGGGTGTCATCTCTTTCTTTTCTGCACGAGGCTGTGGTGGTAAGACAAGACTGCTCTTCCCACATTCTCATGCTATGCTGGAGAGAAGAAAGTAAACATTTTACCTGCAAGGCACTAAGAGGAGATGGGGGAGATAGCATGATCATAGCAGTTTCTTGCTCTGTAGCATCCATGTAGTCTGTTCTCTTCCTATGTCTGAGAAGCTTGAGGCCACCTTACCTGCACAAATCCTGCTGAACCCCCTGGCAGGCAGGGAAAGGGGACTACCAAGTTCCAACATGAAACCAGTGCCTAAATATCAGATGGATGCCTGTGTTCTAGATACCATGTCGGGTGCATTTTTACTTAAGCTTTCCTGCTAAATGCCCTTGACAAGGCCTGACAAGAAGTGGCACCCAGAGGGAGCCCAGGTCACCCGCCTACAAAGCCATACTCTCCCTTGCACTGCAAGGTGGCTGGGCTTGTGGGGCTTTGACTGTTCTTTTCCCTTTCAAATGTACGGTGCAAATTTGGTAAGGATCCAAACATAATAAAGTTTCCATGTTAAAAAGAAAAGAACATATGTAAGAGCATATATATACATATATCTTATAACTGAGGCCTCACTTAAATATTAAGGCAATCAGAAACAGCGTGATGGATTTCATAGCGTTTACTGAATAACAGACAGTTAAGTGCAGTGGGCTAAGAATTCAAGTAAATGGTCCTTACATGAGATTAGGATCTATTTCAGTATCACAGTTATTATACACTACAATAATGAAACTATGCTTATTTATAGGAACTTATTAATGTACAATGTAAGAAAAGCAGTAGGAAAACCCACTGACTCAAGAAACCACAAAACTCTAAGAGAAGTATGTGCAACATATGCAATTGACTATATCTGTATGATGCTTTTTCTAGATCTCTAAAGATGACAAAACTTTTGTTACTATACTGATTAATATTTGACTTTCTATATGATAAAAGATTCTTATTTCTCTAACATTCGAGCCTCTAGATTTTCACAGCTAAAATTTTGAATGCCACTTGCAATTCAGTTTGGGGGAAGAACCTGATTCCACACTATCACAGACACAGGGTGTCATCTCTTTCTTTTCTGCACGAGGCTGTGGTGGTAAGACAAGACTGCTCTTCCCACATTCTCATGCTATGCTGGAGAGAAGAAAGTAAACATTTTACCTGCAAGGCACTAAGAGGAGATGGGGGAGATAGCATGATCATAGCAGTTTCTTGCTCTGTAGCATCCATGTAGTCTGTTCTCTTCCTATGTCTGAGAAGCTTGAGGCCACCTTACCTGCACAAATCCTGCTGAACCCCCTGGCAGGCAGGGAAAGGGGACTACCAAGTTCCAACATGAAACCAGTGCCTAAATATCAGATGGATGCCTGTGTTCTAGATACCATGTCGGGTGCATTTTTACTTAAGCTTTCCTGCTAAATGCCCTTGACAAGGCCTGACAAGAAGTGGCACCCAGAGGGAGCCCAGGTCACCCGCCTACAAAGCCATACTCTCCCTTGCACTGCAAGGTGGCTGGGCTTGTGGGGCTTTGACTGTTCTTTTCCCTTTCAAATGTACGGTGCAAATTTGGTAAGGATCCAAACATAATAAAGTTTCCATGTTAAAAAGAAAAGAACATATGTAAGAGCATATATATACATATATCTTATAACTGAGGCCTCACTTAAATATTAAGGCAATCAGAAACAGCGTGATGGATTTCATAGCAAGGATCTGTCCAGTCTACTGCACGAACTTCGGACCACAGAGACCTTAGAGAATAGCAAGGCCATTGTTTTACCCCCAGAAGCTGGAAATATAGTGAATGCTTCTACCACTTATTCAACCTATGTCATCTATATAGCCACAATTATTAATGTCATGTTTAATTCTGAATCATTAAGAGTTTTTAATTTATCACATCATTATTTTATTACATTTTAGGAGCATTCCAGGGACTTAACCTACACTTACTGTTGTTATTCATTGAGAAATGAGAATCTAAAAGTTGTCAGGAGCTGCCTTCGGCCTCCTTAACTTTCTTGTAGCTGATTTTTAAATGGCATTCTATTGGAATGTTCTGGGGTTCAACAGTCGTAGGCTGAAATCTTGGTTCTAACAGAATTAGAAACATTGGGAAAGTGGCTTCCTTCTCAAAGTCTGACTTCCCTCTACTGTAAAAGGTGTGATGACAGTATGGAATTCAGAATTAGATGAGTGAATGCATATTAAGGTGCTCAGAGTCCAAACGTTAACTCCTATCCTCACCAGCCTAGTGTTTCCAGACTGGCCAATGTATGAATGTAAAGCATTTTTAAGGCATACACTTTATACTTAAATTATGAACATGCTGTATATCTCAAAACACTTAGTCATAGTATCGTAAATGGTACTGGTCTTTAAAAAGAATCAAAACTTTTTTTTAGATATCCTATAAATTCTCTGTATTATGCTTTAGGTGCCTGTTTGGCATTCTGATGCTAACACAGAGAACAATCCAGCATTTGAGAATAAGTGAGATCACTACACACACACACACACACACACACATACACTCTAAGTTCACTTCCCTCCATTATTACAGACACATTCATCATGAAGATTTCTTGTCCTACTGCTGAAAGACTATACTTTTCTCATCCTCTGTCCTTACATATAACCACATTGTTTGGGGTTCTGTGACTGCTATGTTTGGAATTTTCATGTGAAAGCCAACATTGAAAGTACTGCTTAAATGGAGATGCTGTGCTAGCTCAACTTGCTGGGGCAGCACTTGAATCCCATTTTGGATTAATTACCCTTCCTTTTATGCAGTGTGACAAATGCATATTTTAACCAGAGGGAAAAAAACAAACAAGACCCCATTTGTGATGGCTGGATCTAACTGAGGCACACATTCCCTTTGGGGCTCCTGAGCACCAGCCCATAGGAAGTGCACACAAGAAGAACAGCAAAGTGTGGAGGTAGAGTGTGACGTCAGGCAGGGGGAAAATTGTTTTTCTTCACTGGGCCTATTTCCTCATTACTAAGAGGAGAGAAATAATTTCTGTTAAATTTACCTCATGGGGCTTGAGTGAGAGTTTGCCAGCTTGTTAGATCTTCCCTTTCCCCTCATTTTTTTCAGTATAACCAAAGGAAAAGAGAACAAATTCTAAATTGGCAGCACACAGAAAGGAATATATTTTGCCAGTTACTAAGAAAATGTAGTTTAAATTCTTCTCAGCTTCACCTTTCTTAGTTGAAATTACTAAAAGCAATGATGTCTAAAAGAAGGGTAAGGAAGGGGAGATGCTAAAGACTTATAGAGAGACCAGTAATCACAATAATAAAGGGGCTTTACTGCCAAAGTACTTGCATTTCTTCTGTGAAACAACAACAATGTAAATAACAACATAAAGGCATACTAAGTCAGCCTGGAAACAATGGGAAGATTGTTGTAAAATGGTACTAGAGACAGAAGTCAAGAGGAAAGAATCCAGATCTGCTCCCCGAAAGAATGAGAGGATCCAGATTAGCAGAGAGGAATAAAAAGTCCTAGGAATGCTGAACTACCTACCATTGCCCTTGGGAAACATTGAAAATGCTTTCTGCAAAATCTGGCATGTTTTGAAAATAGTTGCTAGGTGACTGGCAAGCCCTGGTACCAAGGACTTTCCCAGTTTTGGTTCTGAAGCTCTACACCCTAGTAGGCTTAGATGGCTGCAGTCAGACCCTCAATGTGTCATGAAGGATTTGATTGTGGGGAACACAGATTCGGGCTGCTACAAGCTCTTTCACTATCTGGGGCTGTGTCTCTTCTGAAGGGTGCTGTCATGTTGCAGTGAAAAATAGTCACAGAACTGAGAAGGCGTTGAGTCATTCCTCAGAACCTAACCAATGTCTAAAATATGCCAGAATGCTAAAGGGACTTTGTAGCAGTTTATTCTTGCAAGCCTCTATTCTGCAGAACATAGTAAACATTAGTAAATAAGATGGAAATGAGGTTTTAAGAGTAGAAAAAATCATGCAAAAATGTATTTGGTGTGTACTGAACTTAACTTCATGGAGTGAACAGGTTTAGCATGAGATGAAGGTAATACCATCCATTACTTCCATGAAGAGAAATAGGAGAGGGGAACCTTGAAACAGGAACACCTCACCTATTCAAAGATAAACCAAAGGCATGACACCAATTGTTAAAGCCTTGCACTGTTCCAACTTAGTGGTAAGTGTGTGTGTGTGTGTGTGTCTGTGTGTGTGTGTCTGTGTATTAGCTTAGACTGGGCTGGAGAATTATTTACATGGCTAATAAAGTATATGAATGACACAGTTTGCATTGATTTCTATGAGTGACTAATCACTGCAGAATATTGGTCAATCAAATTCCTGATATGATTCAACTGTTTATGCTTTATCTAGGCTTTGATTCTGAACAACAATAAACTAACGAAGATTCACCCCAAAGCCTTTCTAACGACAAAGAAGTTCGAAGGCTGTATCTGTCCACAAAGTCAGCCTGGAAACAATGGGAAGATTGTTGTAAAATGGTACTAGAGACAGAAGTCAAGAGGAAAGAATCCAGATCTGCTCCCCGAAAGAATGAGAGGATCCAGATTAGCAGAGAGGAATAAAAAGTCCTAGGAATGCTGAACTACCTACCATTGCCCTTGGGAAACATTGAAAATGCTTTCTGCAAAATCTGGCATGTTTTGAAAATAGTTGCTAGGTGACTGGCAAGCCCTGGTACCAAGGACTTTCCCAGTTTTGGTTCTGAAGCTCTACACCCTAGTAGGCTTAGATGGCTGCAGTCAGACCCTCAATGTGTCATGAAGGATTTGATTGTGGGGAACACAGATTCGGGCTGCTACAAGCTCTTTCACTATCTGGGGCTGTGTCTCTTCTGAAGGGTGCTGTCATGTTGCAGTGAAAAATAGTCACAGAACTGAGAAGGCGTTGAGTCATTCCTCAGAACCTAACCAATGTCTAAAATATGCCAGAATGCTAAAGGGACTTTGTAGCAGTTTATTCTTGCAAGCCTCTATTCTGCAGAACATAGTAAACATTAGTAAATAAGATGGAAATGAGGTTTTAAGAGTAGAAAAAATCATGCAAAAATGTATTTGGTGTGTACTGAACTTAACTTCATGGAGTGAACAGGTTTAGCATGAGATGAAGGTAATACCATCCATTACTTCCATGAAGAGAAATAGGAGAGGGGAACCTTGAAACAGGAACACCTCACCTATTCAAAGATAAACCAAAGGCATGACACCAATTGTTAAAGCCTTGCACTGTTCCAACTTAGTGGTAAGTGTGTGTGTGTGTGTGTGTCTGTGTGTGTGTGTCTGTGTATTAGCTTAGACTGGGCTGGAGAATTATTTACATGGCTAATAAAGTATATGAATGACACAGTTTGCATTGATTTCTATGAGTGACTAATCACTGCAGAATATTGGTCAATCAAATTCCTGATATGATTCAACTGTTTATGCTTTATCTAGGCTTTGATTCTGAACAACAATAAACTAACGAAGATTCACCCCAAAGCCTTTCTAACGACAAAGAAGTTGCGAAGGCTGTATCTGTCACACAATCAACTAAATGAAATACCGCTTAATCTTCCCAAATCATTAGCAGAACTCAGAATTCATGACAATAAAGTTAAGAAAATACAAAAGGAGACATTCAAAGGAATGAATGCTTTACATGTTCTAGGTAAGCTTTTTGCAAATTAATGGCACATTTTGAAATTATATAGAGATCTTTATCATCATTAACAACTTTAGGACTGATAATTTCCAAAAATAATTTTTTGAATCTAATAAGCTTTAGCTAGGTAAGCCATTCATAAATCAGGGTATCAAACAAAATGTATAGCACTTAAAGAAATACACCTTTTGTAATATAAATACGTTCTCAAGAATTCCCTAATGTGGTTTCCACTTTCTCATTGTACTCTACCTGGTGATTATGTTATTCTTAAAGGTGCCCTTTTTAATGTAAAAACTCCTCAAATACAACCTACAAAATTAAGTCAGATATTACTTATATTGTACACCCAACTTTTCATTATCTGCTTTAAGATTATTTTATTGAGTTATGGCACTTTTATATTACATACTTTGCATATTACACAACATTTTACTTCTAACACCTGTGGTATAACCTTGCCATCTGCCCACACAATATCCATTCCTAACTAATATTCTCATTCCTTTATTTACTCACTTAATGCAACCAAGTGCCTGACACTTACCAAAAAGCTTCACTATCTGGTACTTCCTCAGTTATATTTCTGTTAAAAAATAATTTTTAATTGACTTGCAATTTTAAAAGTTTAGGTGACAAATAAATGCACACTGGAAAATGCAAAGGTTTTGAGTTATATGAAGGATGGTGGTTTTTTCCTAATGGAATATTAATATAACAAAATGTTGATCATGCTCACGGTTGGAAAAGAATGTTAAGCAAGTTATTGACTTAGTAATTCAAAACAAAATAGTGAAAGCTGTTATATATTGCAACGTATGTAATACAAAGCACTCTGACACTGACAGAAAGGAGAGGAAACACAGAAACACATATACTGAGCAAAAAAGAGTCTGAAGAATACTGTTCACACTTCTTGGGACATGCGTCTCTGTGTTGTGAGTTTCTTTCATAAACAACATACATGTGCTAAATTATATCATTTCCTCCCACAGAAATGAGTGCAAACCCTCTTGATAACAATGGGATTGAGCCAGGGGCATTTGAAGGGGTAACAGTGTTCCATATCAGAATTGCAGAAGCAAAACTTACCTCAATTCCTAAAGGTTTGTATTTATACAGTATTTTTTAATTGTCATTTAAAAATGACCATTAAATATAATGTCATAAACTGTCCACAATGTCAAAACCACAATGCAGTCCTAATTCTTTTTACCAGTATATCTGGTCAATGCAGTATGAAATTTAGTGTTTTCTCATGTACACAAAAAGAACCATATGTAGTGTTTTTTTTTTTTCCTTCTGTTTTTGACAGTATGAAACCAGAATCTTTTTTTCCAAGGAGAACAAACATTAAGAAGCAATGAACTTCTTATTTTCTCTTTTCTGGTATTTATTCATCTTGTACTTGTCATTCTGTGAAGTGTCTGTGTCTTTTAGAGGTGAGAATTCTGTAGAGAAGAAAGCAAAGGAAGATGCACAGGGCCAGGGACCTTTCTTCCACCTCCACAATTTTTTCTGCTTTTTTTTTCTTAACTACTTTGCATATTACACAACATTTTACTTCTAACACCTGTGGTATAACCTTGCCATCTGCCCACACAATATCCATTCCTAACTAATATTCTCATTCCTTTATTTACTCACTTAATGCAACCAAGTGCCTGACACTTACCAAAAAGCTTCACTATCTGGTACTTCCTCAGTTATATTTCTGTTAAAAAATAATTTTTAATTGACTTGCAATTTTAAAAGTTTAGGTGACAAATAAATGCACACTGGAAAATGCAAAGGTTTTGAGTTATATGAAGGATGGTGGTTTTTTCCTAATGGAATATTAATATAACAAAATGTTGATCATGCTCACGGTTGGAAAAGAATGTTAAGCAAGTTATTGACTTAGTAATTCAAAACAAAATAGTGAAAGCTGTTATATATTGCAACGTATGTAATACAAAGCACTCTGACACTGACAGAAAGGAGAGGAAACACAGAAACACATATACTGAGCAAAAAAGAGTCTGAAGAATACTGTTCACACTTCTTGGGACATGCGTCTCTGTGTTGTGAGTTTCTTTCATAAACAACATACATGTGCTAAATTATATCATTTCCTCCCACAGAAATGAGTGCAAACCCTCTTGATAACAATGGGATTGAGCCAGGGGCATTTGAAGGGGTAACAGTGTTCCATATCAGAATTGCAGAAGCAAAACTTACCTCAATTCCTAAAGGTTTGTATTTATACAGTATTTTTTAATTGTCATTTAAAAATGACCATTAAATATAATGTCATAAACTGTCCACAATGTCAAAACCACAATGCAGTCCTAATTCTTTTTACCAGTATATCTGGTCAATGCAGTATGAAATTTAGTGTTTTCTCATGTACACAAAAAGAACCATATGTAGTGTTTTTTTTTTTTCCTTCTGTTTTTGACAGTATGAAACCAGAATCTTTTTTTCCAAGGAGAACAAACATTAAGAAGCAATGAACTTCTTATTTTCTCTTTTCTGGTATTTATTCATCTTGTACTTGTCATTCTGTGAAGTGTCTGTGTCTTTTAGAGGTGAGAATTCTGTAGAGAAGAAAGCAAAGGAAGATGCACAGGGCCAGGGACCTTTCTTCCACCCCTGCAGCAGTGGTTTAGGAGAACACTGGCACTGAGGAGAAACTAGCAAATGCTGGCTGTGACAAGGGTAGTTGTATACTCTGGCAAGGTGCTCTGCACCTCATTACTTTTTCACAGGGTCACTGTGTCAATTAGCCCATTTGGGGGCTAATGCACAGAAAGTTCTGAAGACAAAGTTGGGCACATGGTAAATGCTCTTACAAGAGAGATGTAACCAGCATCAGAATGATCACCATGCTCTTTATCATGTGATCTGAAGATGGTCCCTCAAAGAAGATGGCTTATTAAGTTTGCCATAGGAAAAGTTTCCTAAAGTATTAATTCTAAGACCCCAGACTGAAGACTAACTAGATTGGGATTGCCATTCTTTGAGCCCATGCTTAAAGTCTCACCTTCTTTCTCCTCAACAAGATCTTTCTCTCCTATGCTAATACCTGGATCAGAAACAACCCCTATGATTAATAACACATTTTCCTTTCAAATAGCTCTGTCTTACAGTAACCACAGTAAAAGCAGCAATAATCTCTTTTCTTCTATTTTATCATACCTCCTTTTCTACTGCTCAGTTCATCTAGAAGATTTACAAAACAAACAAAAGCTGATAATATAAAAAAATCAAGCAATGCTGCCATTACTAATCTTTCATTTCATCTGAAGTAAAAGTGGAAAGACAATTTCTTTTAGTATAGAAAAAATCAGTTTAATTCAGAATACACAATTAAATATAATGTCATAAACTGTCCACAATGTCAAAACCACAATGCAGTCCTAATTCTTTTACCAGTATATCTGGTCAATGCAGTATGAAATTTAGTGTTTTCTCATGTACACAAAAAGAACCATATGTAGTGTTTTTTTTTTTTCCTTCTGTTTTTGACAGTATGAAACCAGAATCTTTTTTTCCAAGGAGAACAAACATTAAGAAGCAATGAACTTCTTATTTTCTCTTTTCTGGTATTTATTCATCTTGTACTTGTCATTCTGTGAAGTGTCTGTGTCTTTTAGAGGTGAGAATTCTGTAGAGAAGAAAGCAAAGGAAGATGCACAGGGCCAGGGACCTTTCTTCCACCCCTGCAGCAGTGGTTTAGGAGAACACTGGCACTGAGGAGAAACTAGCAAATGCTGGCTGTGACAAGGGTAGTTGTATACTCTGGCAAGGTGCTCTGCACCTCATTACTTTTTCACAGGGTCACTGTGTCAATTAGCCCATTTGGGGGCTAATGCACAGAAAGTTCTGAAGACAAAGTTGGGCACATGGTAAATGCTCTTACAAGAGAGATGTAACCAGCATCAGAATGATCACCATGCTCTTTATCATGTGATCTGAAGATGGTCCCTCAAAGAAGATGGCTTATTAAGTTTGCCATAGGAAAAGTTTCCTAAAGTATTAATTCTAAGACCCCAGACTGAAGACTAACTAGATTGGGATTGCCATTCTTTGAGCCCATGCTTAAAGTCTCACCTTCTTTCTCCTCAACAAGATCTTTCTCTCCTATGCTAATACCTGGATCAGAAACAACCCCTATGATTAATAACACATTTTCCTTTCAAATAGCTCTGTCTTACAGTAACCACAGTAAAAGCAGCAATAATCTCTTTTCTTCTATTTTATCATACCTCCTTTTCTACTGCTCAGTTCATCTAGAAGATTTACAAAACAAACAAAAGCTGATAATATAAAAAAATCAAGCAATGCTGCCATTACTAATCTTTCATTTCATCTGAAGTAAAAGTGGAAAGACAATTTCTTTTAGTATAGAAAAAATCAGTTTAATTCAGAATACACAATTAAATAAAAAACACCTTGTTTTAGTTTTCAAGGTGACAGTCGTTTTCCCACAAGAAACCTAAAATATTTACCATCTAATCTTTAGAAGAACAACAACACAAATACATACTCTACATAACAACTTAATTCACCCACTGAGAAAGGGTGAATTAGGCAGAGGTCAAGAGGGTTCTTACCAGACCTGACAACATAAAAGTGAAAAAAGGTCTTCCCTGTCTCCAGTGGTTAAGACTTCACCTTTCAATGTGAGGGGCATAGGTTCGATCCCTGGTTGGGGAGCTAAGATGTTACAAGCCTTGCAGCCAAAAAACCAAAACATTAAACAGAAGCAATATTGTTAACAAATTTAATACAGACTTTAAAAATGGTCACATCAAAAAAATTTTAAAAAGGAAGAAGAAGAGTGAAAACTGTTTTCCTTCATATTAAACTGGAAATTTTTGTTACATAATGGTACTTTGTGGAGTGGATGAGAGACCTGTTTGGAGATAGAGTAGATATAGAAATATCCTAGGTTCGTGCAAAAGTAATTGCAGTTTCATATTGTTACATTTAAATCTTTATAACTAGGTTCAAAAACATCTTTATAAATCAAAATAGGAACCATTACAATCAACACATTTTTGTCAATGAGAAATAAGTTTGTTTATTGCTAGGATTTTTGTATTTGTAGTACAAAAATCCATTCTTCAAGATTCGATGAACTCCTGGGAAGCATTTTCTGTATTCTGCTAGTTCTGGAAGCATTCTTCCTGCAAATTCGATGAATCGGCTGTCTATTCTCCTCAACAAAGATCTTTCTCTCCTATGCTAATACCTGGATCAGAAACAACCCCTATGATTAATAACACATTTTCCTTTCAAATAGCTCTGTCTTACAGTAACCACAGTAAAAGCAGCAATAATCTCTTTTCTTCTATTTTATCATACCTCCTTTTCTACTGCTCAGTTCATCTAGAAGATTTACAAAACAAACAAAAGCTGATAATATAAAAAAATCAAGCAATGCTGCCATTACTAATCTTTCATTTCATCTGAAGTAAAAGTGGAAAGACAATTTCTTTTAGTATAGAAAAAATCAGTTTAATTCAGAATACACAATTAAATAAAAAACACCTTGTTTTAGTTTTCAAGGTGACAGTCGTTTTCCCACAAGAAACCTAAAATATTTACCATCTAATCTTTAGAAGAACAACAACACAAATACATACTCTACATAACAACTTAATTCACCCACTGAGAAAGGGTGAATTAGGCAGAGGTCAAGAGGGTTCTTACCAGACCTGACAACATAAAAGTGAAAAAAGGTCTTCCCTGTCTCCAGTGGTTAAGACTTCACCTTTCAATGTGAGGGGCATAGGTTCGATCCCTGGTTGGGGAGCTAAGATGTTACAAGCCTTGCAGCCAAAAAACCAAAACATTAAACAGAAGCAATATTGTTAACAAATTTAATACAGACTTTAAAAATGGTCACATCAAAAAAATTTTAAAAAGGAAGAAGAAGAGTGAAAACTGTTTTCCTTCATATTAAACTGGAAATTTTTGTTACATAATGGTACTTTGTGGAGTGGATGAGAGACCTGTTTGGAGATAGAGTAGATATAGAAATATCCTAGGTTCGTGCAAAAGTAATTGCAGTTTCATATTGTTACATTTAAATCTTTATAACTAGGTTCAAAAACATCTTTATAAATCAAAATAGGAACCATTACAATCAACACATTTTTGTCAATGAGAAATAAGTTTGTTTATTGCTAGGATTTTTGTATTTGTAGTACAAAAATCCATTCTTCAAGATTCGATGAACTCCTGGGAAGCATTTTCTGTATTCTGCTAGTTCTGGAAGCATTCTTCCTGCATAAAGCTGTTCAGATGCTTGAAGAAGTGGTAGTCGGTTGGGGAGAGGTCACATAAATATGGAGGTTGAGGCAAAATTTCGGAGCCCAATTTGTTCAACTTTTGAAGTAATGGTTGTGTAATGTGTGGTTGGGCACTGCCATGGAGAAGAATTGGGCCCATTCTATAGACCAATGCCAGATGCAGACATTGCAGTTTTCTGTGAATCTCATCCATTTGCTGAGCATACTTCTCAGATGTAATGATTTCACCAGGATTCAGAAAAACCATAGTGCGTAAGACTGGCAGTAGACCATTAAACAGTGACCATGACTTTCTCTGGTGCAAGCTTGGCGTAGGAAAATGCTTTGGAGCTTCTTCTCAGTCCAACCACTGAGCTGATTGCCATTGGTTGTCATATAAAATCTACTTTTCATTGCATGTCACAGTCCAATCAAGAAATGGTTCATTGTTGTTACACAGAGTAAGAGAAGACAATACTTCAAAATGACAATTTTTTCTGATTTTTGATCAGCTCATGAAGCAACACATATTGAGCCTTTTCACCCTTCCAATTTGCTTCAAATGTTGAATGACCGTAGAATGGTCAATGCTGAGTTCTTTGGCAGCTTCTCCTGTGTTTGTAGAAGATCAGCTTTGATGATTGCTCTCAATTGGTCATTGTCAACTTTTGATGCCTGGCCACCACTCTCCGTCCTCAAACCTCTCATTTCCTTTGCAAAACTTCTTGAACTGCCACTGCACTATACCTTTGTTAGCAGTTCCTGAGGCAAATGAATTGTTGATGTGAGTTGTCTCCACTGCTTTACAACCTATTTTAAACTCAAATAAGAAAATCACTTGAATTTGCTTTTTGTCTAATATTATTCCCACAGTATAAAATAAATATAAAATAAACAGCAAGTAATACATCATTTGTAAAAAAACATAAAGCAGTTTTAAGTTTTTGTCTGTGAGTATATGGTCATTCCTTAAAAATGATTAAGCTCAACTGATCAGAATTCAAGAAATTAGACTGCTCTCAGTTTAGAATTATTTTTCTGCTCTCCAGTTTATTTACTTTTAAAAATGCCTGAATTTACTGGTTGGTTTCTTTCATTCCAGCTTCAGTTAATCTGGAGAGGGCTGGGGTCAAAACATGTAGATGTGAGAAGAGAAGGTTCAAATATTCATGAGGTACCTGCCATGTGCCAAGTGGAACTGAAAGTGGCTCTCTTAATTTATGCAGAAACTACTACTTAAAAAGAATAAATAATGCAGTGAATCAAACGTATAAAACAGGAAAAAAGTCCATGTGTTCATGCTGTTCAGTTGCTAAGTCGTGTCTGACTCTTTGTGACCCCATGGACTGCAGCATGCCAGGCTTCCCTTTCCTTCACCATTACCCAGAGTTTGCTCAAATTCATGTCCATTGGGTTGGTGATGCCATCCAATCATCTCATCCTCTGTCACCCCTTTCTTATCCATCCAATCCTTGCCAACATCAGGGTCTTTTCCAATGAGTCTACTCTTATCATCAGGTGGCCAAAGTATTGGAACTTCAGCTCGCATCAGTCCAAACAGGATTGTTTTCAGGGTCTTTTCACAATACTTCTGAAATTTTCTGATTTGACCAGCTCATGAAGCAACACATATTGAGCCTTTTCACCCTTCCAATTTGCTTCAAATGTTGAATGACCGTAGAATGGTCAATGCTGAGTTCTTTGGCAGCTTCTCCTGTGTTTGTAGAAGATCAGCTTTGATGATTGCTCTCAATTGGTCATTGTCAACTTTTGATGCCTGGCCACCACTCTCCGTCCTCAAACCTCTCATTTCCTTTGCAAAACTTCTTGAACTGCCACTGCACTATACCTTTGTTAGCAGTTCCTGAGGCAAATGAATTGTTGATGTGAGTTGTCTCCACTGCTTTACAACCTATTTTAAACTCAAATAAGAAAATCACTTGAATTTGCTTTTTGTCTAATATTATTCCCACAGTATAAAATAAATATAAAATAAACAGCAAGTAATACATCATTTGTAAAAAAACATAAAGCAGTTTTAAGTTTTTGTCTGTGAGTATATGGTCATTCCTTAAAAATGATTAAGCTCAACTGATCAGAATTCAAGAAATTAGACTGCTCTCAGTTTAGAATTATTTTTCTGCTCTCCAGTTTATTTACTTTTAAAAATGCCTGAATTTACTGGTTGGTTTCTTTCATTCCAGCTTCAGTTAATCTGGAGAGGGCTGGGGTCAAAACATGTAGATGTGAGAAGAGAAGGTTCAAATATTCATGAGGTACCTGCCATGTGCCAAGTGGAACTGAAAGTGGCTCTCTTAATTTATGCAGAAACTACTACTTAAAAAGAATAAATAATGCAGTGAATCAAACGTATAAAACAGGAAAAAAGTCCATGTGTTCATGCTGTTCAGTTGCTAAGTCGTGTCTGACTCTTTGTGACCCCATGGACTGCAGCATGCCAGGCTTCCCTTTCCTTCACCATTACCCAGAGTTTGCTCAAATTCATGTCCATTGGGTTGGTGATGCCATCCAATCATCTCATCCTCTGTCACCCCTTTCTTATCCATCCAATCCTTGCCAACATCAGGGTCTTTTCCAATGAGTCTACTCTTATCATCAGGTGGCCAAAGTATTGGAACTTCAGCTTCCGCATCAGTCCCTCCAATGAATATTCAGGATTGTTTTACTTTAGGATCGACTTGTTTGATCTCCTTTGCTGTCCACAGAGCTGTCAAGAGTCTTCTCCAGCACCACAATTCGAAAGCAACAACTCTTTGGCATTCAGCCTTATTTTTGGTCCAACTCTCATATCCATATATGACTACTGGAGAAACCATAGCTTTGACTATATGGACTTTAGTTGGTAAAGTCATATCTCTGCTTTTTAATATGCTGCCTAGGTCTGTCATAGCTTTTATTCTAAGGAGCAAGTGTCTTTTAATTTTGTGGCTACAGTCACCACTTACTGTGATTTTGGAGCCCACGAAAATAATGATATTAAAAAACTTCATTAGGACTTCCTCAACAGTCCAGTGGTTGAGTCCACCATCCAATGCAGGAGGCATGAGTTTGATCCCTGGTTGGGGAACTAAGGCTCCACATGCTGCAGGGTGTGACCAAAAATTGAAAAAAAAAAAAAAAATTCATTGGTTACCTCTGGGTAATATACCAATTCATTACTTTAAAAAAATTAAGCATTTATGCTCCTATTTCTATAAAAACTGTATTATGAAGTGACTAAATAATTAATGAAGGAAAATTCTTTAGAAAAGAATCCTACCTAATAAATGCATAATGAATGATGAAATCAGAAAATCGCCACCATCCAATTGTTAATGAAATAATATATCTAGGTAGCAGTAATCAATGGATGAGTGGGAAGACTGTCTGATGAAAGAATACTGAATCTAATCTGGTCTCTAGATCTAACTAATAGGTCTTAAGAAATAAAGGGGTTAGATGGGCACTTTCCTGGTGCTTCAGGGGTTAAAACTCTGTGCTCCCAATGCAGGGGGCCAGGGTTCGATTCCTGGTCAAGGAACTAGATCCCACATGCCGCAACTAAAGATCCATGTTCTGCAACTAAGACCCGGCACAGTCAAATAAATAAATAAAAATAAGTTTAAAAATTAAAAAAACAAAAAGAAATAAGGGGGCTAGATGAAGGTTGTTAGCCCAATGTACAAATGAACATCTTAAACAAATTAATATCTGAAACAAAATCAACAGGAGAAAGAAAAAGGAATAATGTACGTAATAGAAAGATATATTTAAAGATATATACAACTCAAATATATTCTGTACACTTTATTTGGATCCTGACCTGAACAAATCAACTGTAAAACAATACTCTTGGGATCATTGGGGAGATAATAGTAGAGAATCACTGCTAATTTTGTTAAGAAGTGACACCAGGGCTTCCCCTGGTGGTCCAGTGGGTAAGGACACCGCCTTGCAAGGGGCACGGGTTCGAGCCCTGGCCTGGGAAGACCCCACATGCCGCGGAGCGGCTGGACTGATGTGTCCAATCACCAAGCCAGAGCTCTGGAGTGCATGCGCCCAGAGCCGGTGCTCTGCAACGACAGATGCCACCACAATGGGAGGCCCATAGGAGCCAAAGAACAAAGACGAATGAAAATAGAGAAGTGAAAGACCAATAGAAGTGGCCCGCCCGCTCCCCTCCCTCCCCAACCTGACCCCCGCCCAAAGTAAATAAATAAATAAATCTAAAAAAAAAAAAAAGAAGTGACACCAACATGATGGTTATATAAGGGAAAAAAAAGATGACCTTACGGGGTTAGAGATGTCTAGTCTTTACAAGTGAAATGACATTATATATTAAATTTGATTTTAAGTACTCCAGCAACAAAAATAAGTAATGAATAAAATAAAATCGTAGGTGAAACAAGACTGAAAAAAGGGAAGGCAACTGTTGAAGCTTAGCAACCTGCAAGGTATCTCATAATGCTCACTTCTATTTCTGTATGCTTAAAATTTTCCATAATAAAAAGTAAAAAAATAAAAGCAAATCCAAAAACAACTGTCTAAGTCTATAATGTGAAACTTAACAAGTAAACAAATACTCAGTAGGGTTTGGTCTTAACTTGATCTAACATACAAATTTCTTTTTTAATTAACTAGGTCTACCTTCAACTTTACTGGAGCTACATTTAGATTATAATAAAATTTCAGTTGTGGAACTCGAAGATTTTAAACGATACAAAGATCTGCAAAGGTAAACAGTCCCCAAATCCTAGCTAACTTGTAAGTGGTTGCCCATATTATGATGATACTAATGAAACTTCTTAGAGAATGAGTGCAGGGATAGACTCAAAATTAAGGGAAAACTAGAATGAACTGCTACCATTCTGTCTCAGAAGTGGAAGAGGGACAGCAAGTGGAAGGACACTTCCAAAGGACACTTTCCAAATGTTCCTTTTGTTGCACATAGGTTAAAAAATTTTCTGACAATAGAGGAGAAGTCTATTACATCCCCAAATAGGTTATTAATGGAAACAAAAAAAATACCTTTCTCTGAATATATATACACATATTTCAAACTCAGTTGTGTTTTCAGCTAATTGAATTATATCATCTGCTCAAGAGTTATGCATTTTATACATTTTTAGGCTGGGTCTAGGAAACAACAGAATCACAGATATTGAAAATGGAAGTCTTGCTAACATACCACTTGTGAGAGAAATACACCTAGAAAACAACAAACTGAAAAAAGTTCCTTCAGGATTACAAGAATTGAAATATCTCCAGGTAAAACATTCTACTATGCTTTGTAGATATTAGTATTTTTGTTTTATGAAACATATTACTATCTGAAGCAAAGACAAGGCAAGTAGCTTCACACCCTAATGATGCTCCTAGTTCACACCCTAATGAGACTCCAGGTTGCCCCAAGATGTTTTATGCAGTAGAAGACAACTTTCTAGTAAGGTATCAGCTAAAACAGGAACCCATTTCCATCCCTCAGTTTCTTATGCTGCAACTGCCATGGTCATTGTGGTGAAGGTACTGATGCAGCTAATTGCAGGTTTCTGGCGTGGCAGTAGCTCCATAAAGGCAGGACTGGTCAGGAGGAAATAAAGTAGGATTATGTAACCTTTCATTCTGGAAGCATTTTATTTCATTTTATTTATTTATTTATTTGACCTTGTATGGGATCTTTTTTTTTTTTTTTTTTGGAGGGGGCGGGTGAGCCACTTCTATTGGTCTTTCATTTATCTGTTTTCATCCATCTTTGTTCTTTGGCCTGTGTGGGCCTCCCATCACGGTGGCCTCACCAGCTCTGGGCACATGTGCTCCAGAGCTCCAGGCTCAGTAATTGGACACATAGGTCCAGCCGCTCCGCAGCTTGTGGGATCTTCCCAGGCCAGGGATCGAACTGGTGCCCCTGGCACTGTAAAGCAGTGTCCTTACCCACTGGACCACCAGGGAAGCCCTGGAAGCATTTTATAATGTCAGAGTGTGTGGATAAACTCCTGGGTTTTCATCACCAATGTAGCGCCAGATTAGAAGTGTGCACGCTCTTTAAAAAACTCAGGCCAGAATATATACTCTAAAGTCAGTGTTTGGAGCATTAAGGGCTCACATTTCTTGTACTTCCTCATTAGAAAACTTTTCCTTTCAATCTGGCAACTCTTGACAAGCTGGGAAGGGCCACAGGATTGTTGGAAAATCTGATAAAAATTCAGATACCCACAAGAACAAATATGAAGAAGACCTTTTCACATAATTTTAGGAATTTCACAGACCTTCCAGATTTCCATCTATGTGAGAGAAATACACCTAGAAAACAACAAACTGAAAAAAGTTCCTTCAGGATTACAAGAATTGAAATATCTCCAGGTAAAACATTCTACTATGCTTTGTAGATATTAGTATTTTTGTTTTATGAAACATATTACTATCTGAAGCAAAGACAAGGCAAGTAGCTTCACACCCTAATGATGCTCCTAGTTCACACCCTAATGAGACTCCAGGTTGCCCCAAGATGTTTTATGCAGTAGAAGACAACTTTCTAGTAAGGTATCAGCTAAAACAGGAACCCATTTCCATCCCTCAGTTTCTTATGCTGCAACTGCCATGGTCATTGTGGTGAAGGTACTGATGCAGCTAATTGCAGGTTTCTGGCGTGGCAGTAGCTCCATAAAGGCAGGACTGGTCAGGAGGAAATAAAGTAGGATTATGTAACCTTTCATTCTGGAAGCATTTTATTTCATTTTATTTATTTATTTATTTGACCTTGTATGGGATCTTTTTTTTTTTTTTTTTGGGTGTGGCGTGTGAGCCACTTCTATTGGTCTTTCATTTATCTGTTTTCATCCATCTTTGTTCTTTGGCCTGTGTGGGCCTCCCATCACGGTGGCCTCACCAGCTCTGGGCACATGTGCTCCAGAGCTCCAGGCTCAGTAATTGGACACATAGGTCCAGCCGCTCCGCAGCTTGTGGGATCTTCCCAGGCCAGGGATTGAACTGGTGCCCCTGGCACTGTAAAGCAGTGTCCTTACCCACTGGACCACCAGGGAAGCCCTGGAAGCATTTTATAATGTCAGAGTGTGTGGATAAACTCCTGGGTTTTCATCACCAATGTAGCGCCAGATTAGAAGTGTGCACGCTCTTTAAAAAACTCAGGCCAGAATATATACTCTAAAGTCAGTGTTTGGAGCATTAAGGGCTCACATTTCTTGTACTTCCTCATTAGAAAACTTTTCCTTTCAATCTGGCAACTCTTGACAAGCTGGGAAGGGCCACAGGATTGTTGGAAAATCTGATAAAAATTCAGATACCCACAAGAACAAATATGAAGAAGACCTTTTCACATAATTTTAGGAATTTCACAGACCTTCCAGATTTCCATCTATGGATCTCAAATTAAGCATCCCTATTTAATCTCACATTACCTTAGTCAATTTTTCTCACGTGATTTCCTCACCTTCCAAGGAAAGACATATTGAGAACAAAACTGGGTCTTGAGTCACTTGCTTCTACATTTCTTTCTAATTTTTCTTTAGACAAGTTTTATTCACTACAGAAACAGAACCCTTTGACATAGAAGCCATCAAAACGGATGTGCTATCAGTAGGTGCTCATCTCAAGATCACGACTTTGCCTTTTTTTTTTTTTCCAAATGCCACTTGCATTTTTTTTTTTTTTTTTTTCTTAAACCAGTAAGCACAACTATGGTATTTCCTCCCTCAAGCTGTCCAGTCCTTGAGTACTTTACTCCACAATGCTGATCCTAGGTTCTGAGCATCTTAAATCTATACTATTGTTAGCATTTTTAAAAAATTAAAAGAATTATAACAGAAACACAGTCATAAGGATACATTCAATAAATGGCCACAAGGCAAACACATGCATGTCCAGCACTGTTTTCCATTCCAAATGAGGTCAATGGTGTGCTAAACTACATCTTGCACTGCTGCTGAGCTCCCAGAAAACCATATAATGCATCTGTCACAAAGTCCCCAACATTAATAGAAGGCAGCAGGGACTCCCAACACAAAACTTAGAGGTTTTAGCAATGCCTATAGTTCTTATGACTAGCTCAGATCAATTTCACCAAGGCAAGATCCAGAGGTACAAAACTGAACGGAATAGCCTTCCAGCAAAAGGCTCCTTCTTTCTAATATGAGTGTGTGGATAAACTCCTGGGTTTTCATCACCAATGTAGCGCCAGATTAGAAGTGTGCACGCTCTTTAAAAAACTCAGGCCAGAATATATACTCTAAAGTCAGTGTTTGGAGCATTAAGGGCTCACATTTCTTGTACTTCCTCATTAGAAAACTTTTCCTTTCAATCTGGCAACTCTTGACAAGCTGGGAAGGGCCACAGGATTGTTGGAAAATCTGATAAAAATTCAGATACCCACAAGAACAAATATGAAGAAGACCTTTTCACATAATTTTAGGAATTTCACAGACCTTCCAGATTTCCATCTATGGATCTCAAATTAAGCATCCCTATTTAATCTCACATTACCTTAGTCAATTTTTCTCACGTGATTTCCTCACCTTCCAAGGAAAGACATATTGAGAACAAAACTGGGTCTTGAGTCACTTGCTTCTACATTTCTTTCTAATTTTTCTTTAGACAAGTTTTATTCACTACAGAAACAGAACCCTTTGACATAGAAGCCATCAAAACGGATGTGCTATCAGTAGGTGCTCATCTCAAGATCACGACTTTGCCTTTTTTTTTTTTTCCAAATGCCACTTGCATTTTTTTTTTTTTTTTTTTCTTAAACCAGTAAGCACAACTATGGTATTTCCTCCCTCAAGCTGTCCAGTCCTTGAGTACTTTACTCCACAATGCTGATCCTAGGTTCTGAGCATCTTAAATCTATACTATTGTTAGCATTTTTAAAAAATTAAAAGAATTATAACAGAAACACAGTCATAAGGATACATTCAATAAATGGCCACAAGGCAAACACATGCATGTCCAGCACTGTTTTCCATTCCAAATGAGGTCAATGGTGTGCTAAACTACATCTTGCACTGCTGCTGAGCTCCCAGAAAACCATATAATGCATCTGTCACAAAGTCCCCAACATTAATAGAAGGCAGCAGGGACTCCCAACACAAAACTTAGAGGTTTTAGCAATGCCTATAGTTCTTATGACTAGCTCAGATCAATTTCACCAAGGCAAGATCCAGAGGTAACAAAAACTAGAACTGGTATCTTAGCCTTGCCAGCAAAAGGCTCCTTCTTTCTAATATGCCAAAACATTGTTAATTAAGTGGATTGATTTTACTTCGCAGAAGTTTCAGTTGCCAAAATAGTCCAAAGAAGGAATTCATAGGGCTATTAAAGGAACTGAATGGAAGGTCTTGTATTTCCCATTTTTTCTGAGTAATAATTTAATAAGACACATACATCACCTATAAAATTGGATTTTATCCTTCGGTGCAAATAAGATTCAACCATGGATGCTATATTACAGACATGTATGCAAGATGTCAACAGACATTCTTTTCTATAAAACAAAAAAGTAGCTCTGCATGTCTCTCCTTTGATTACAGAAAGTGATAGCTAGAAATCCTTCACATTCATATAGCAAGTCTAATTTTTAGAGCATTAAATTTCATTTTCCACTCATTTCTAATACTTAAAAGCACATTATTGCAAATATAGCACAGAAATGATCACACACACACACATGCAAAACCTGGGGCATTACTATGCACAAAAGCAAAAATCTTTTCCCATGTAGGTCTACTGACTTACTGTATGACAAAAAAATTTCCTGTGTGTGTCTGTGTGTGTGGAGAGAGAGAGACAGAGACAGGAGAGTGGCATGTGCTGACCAGGCAGTGTGCCCTGGGCTTTGGCATGAGACTTACACCACACTTCACATGTAGCATATTTTTGTGTATAGCACAGAAGCCTGAGACTTTATAATAAATAACAGGCATAAATGAGCATATCTCTTTTAAGTGAAATATGTCCAAATCAGTGCAAAACAGAGATAAACGCATGAACAAATGCTGACTACACAGTATCGTCTTTTTTTATATTTATTATGTATTTTAATGCATTCTTTTCCTCTACTACAACAGATAATCTTCCTTCATTCTAATTCAATTGCAAAAGTGGGAGTGAATGACTTCTGCCCAACAGTGCCAAAGATGAAGAAATCTTTATACAGTGCAATAAGTTTATCCAACAATCCGGTGAAATATTGGGAACTACAACCTGCAACATTTCGTTGTGTTTTGAGCAGAATGAGTGTTCAGCTTGGGAACTTCAGAAAGTAATAACTAGTAATTAGTGATATACATTTAATATAAAATTCAAAAATTGTTACATTTGGAATACTTGAACTCTATTAAGGCGGCACTAGGCACAAAAGCAAAAATCTATTTCAACGTGGTAAGTCCACTGACTTAATGTACGACAAAAAATTTCAACAGAATTTTGCAAAAATTATTGATACATCAGGATTAAAGGAAATAAGCATTAATTGTAGTTTCCTTTTACATATAAATGACTTTGCATAAATCTCATGCTTGAATATTCTTTTTCAGTAACAGAAAATAAAGCATTCAGTATTTAACACTTTTTTATCAAATACATTTAAAAAAGAACTGTACTGTAAATGGAATCCTTGACTTAGCAAAATTTGTGCTCTTTCATTTGCTATTAGAAAATCTATACGTGTGGTTACATAAAGAGTACATTATACTATTCTTATTCTGTCTTTAAAAGCTCGGGTATTACTGTAATATTTCTAATAATGCTGAAGTATGGTTTGATATAATCTTATTCAAATTCTCACATCTTCAAGACTTACTGTCTTTCTGTTTAAAACTCCTTTATAATAAAGCCTTCAATAAGTGTTTATTACCAACTCAACAGATGCCATTCATAACAGCTGTTATTCAAGCTGTAGCACATGTTCTTCTTTTTACTTATTATTACTTGACTATAAACTCTCTATAGAAATACACAGTGAGTGTTCATATAAAATCTCACTTTTTTATTATCACAGTTATTATAAGTTTTGAACAGTGTATCAATTGTTAGGTTATATAACACTGTCACTTCAACGTGAAGGATTATTTTCAAGATGTCCGTTTGCAAGACCAAGGTTGGAAGAGACTGGATACTATTAATTCTACACCAAACTGTCTCCTTAAAGATGTACAGACTGGATAACTCCGAAAAACGTATCTTGTATAACTGAATAGGCAGAGCATTAAATAGAAACTAGCTCTGTATAAAAATTAAGTACTTTACATACATATTTTTTGGTGTTCAACATCAGTAAAACTAAAAAATAAGGAAAACATTAAAGTATTGGTTTGAAATAAAATATCTGTGCTTTGGTTTTTCTTCTCTCACCCAGAAACATAAACTATTTTTCATAAAACTCTTATATATATAACATTTTTAGCACAGTGTTAATATTTATTCTAAGTAGGTATACTGAAAATACCCAAATCATAGCTGTGATAAGAGAACTAATCACCTTTATGGTAGATCACCTTAGAAACTACACTTTAAATAATCTGGGGGAGAGCAGTACATTATTGACAAAAGGGGGAGGGTCGGGATATCCAAATTATACATATAAATGACTTTGCATAAATCTCATGCTTGAATATTCTTTTTCAGTAACAGAAAATAAAGCATTCAGTATTTAACACTTTTTTATCAAGTGCATTTAAAAAAGAACTGTACTGTAAATGGAATCCTTGACTTAGCAAAATTTGTGCTCTTTCATTTGCTATTAGAAAATCTATACGTGTGGTTACATAAAGAGTACATTATACTATTCTTATTCTGTCTTTAAAAGCTCGGGTATTACTGTAATATTTCTAATAATGCTGAAGTATGGTTTGATATAATCTTATTCAAATTCTCACATCTTCAAGACTTACTGTCTTTCTGTTTAAAACTCCTTTATAATAAAGCCTTCAATAAGTGTTTATTACCAACTCAACAGATGCCATTCATACAGATGTTTTTCAAGCTGTAGCACATGTTCTACTTTTTAATTATTACCTGATTATAAACTCTCTATAGAAATGCATAGTGAGTGTTTATATAAAATCTCACTTTTTTCTATTATTACAGTTACTATAAGCTTTTAACACTGTGTCAATTGTTAGGTTATATAACACTGTCACTTAATTGCTAACGAATATTTTCAAGATGTCCCTTTGTAAGACCTTGGTTGGAAGAGACTGGATACTATCAACTCTACACCAAACAGTCTCCTTAAATATGCACAGACTGGATAACTCCGAAAAACGTATCTTGTATAACTGAATAGGCAGAGCATTAAATAGAAACTAGCTCTGTATAAAAATTAAGTACTTTACATACATATTTTTTGGTGTTCAACATCAGTAAAACTAAAAAATAAGGAAAACATTAAAGTATTGGTTTGAAATAAAATATCTGTGCTTTGGTTTTTCTTCTCTCACCCAGAAACATAAACTATTTTTCATAAAACTCTTATATATATAACATTTTTAGCACAGTGTTAATATTTATTCTAAGTAGGTATACTGAAAATACCCAAATCATAGCTGTGATAAGAGAACTAATCACCTTTATGGTAGATCACCTTAGAAACTACACTTTAAATAATCTGGGGGAGAGCAGTACATTATTGACATATAAAAAGGGGTGGAGGGTCGGGATATCCAGGTCAAGAAAG
This sequence comes from Tragulus kanchil, assembly GCA_022376925.1. Classification (NCBI taxonomy): domain Eukaryota; kingdom Metazoa; phylum Chordata; class Mammalia; order Artiodactyla; family Tragulidae; genus Tragulus; species Tragulus kanchil. The sequence goes on along the minus strand of JAIOJX010000023.1, from coordinate 87,968,174 downwards.
GATAAACAGATTTTGTTCTTCACAGTGAGGTTTCCCAACACTAGCACTGCTATCACTGTAGGCTCGACCATTCTCTGTGTGTTGGGGGTGTGGCAGACATGGGGGGGCTATCTTGTGCCTTGCAGAATGTCTAGCAGCTCTCTATATTCACTTGATGCCAGTAGCACTTGCATCACTGTGTGACAATCTACTATTTTTCCAAAATATGTTAATGTGCCAGGGGGAAGGGATGGAGCCAAATTGTAGCTGGTTGAGAAAATTCTGCTTTATAGAAAATTTACTTAATTTCTGAATTCTGACACAAATTTGGAAACCTGAAATAAAATAACTATTTTGGTATTGTAAAACTGTAAGGGCAAGATCAAAGTGTGATTAACATAACCAGTGGTGTTATAACAGACAGACCCCAGGGACGCAGAAATCTGAGTTGGAAAACAAGACCCAGAAAACCAGTTCCATTTATAGTCTTGAGCTAACCACAATCTCTTTGAACCTGTCTTCTCCTCTAAAAGGGTAGGGATGACAATACTGATCTAATACGTTGCTTAATAATTAAATAATAAAAGTGTATGTGAAAATGCTTTGCAAACAATAAAGATTCATGAAACATGCATAACTATTATACTGGACAATAATTTACTGACAAGAAAATGAAAGATTATGAAGTCTAAAAATAAAAGACTTCACAACAGGGCTTCCTGATGACCCAGTAGTTAAGAATCTGCCATGCAATGCAGGGACACTGGTTCAGTCCCTGGTTGGGGAAGAACCCACATTGAACTAAGCTACTACATTATTTGGTGTTCAACATCAGTATTGGTTTGGAAATAAAATATCTGTCCTTTGGTTTTTCTTCTCTCACCCAGAAACATAAACTATTTTTCATAAAACTCTTATATATATAACATTTTTAGCACAGTGTTAATATTTATTCTAAGTAGGTATACTGAAAATACCCAAATCATAGCTGTGATAAGAGAACTAATCACCTTTATGGTAGATCACCTTAGAAACTACACTTTAAATAATCTGGGGGAGAGCAGTACATTATTGACATATAAAAAGGGGTGGAGGGTCGGGATATCCAGGTCAAGAAAGGATAAACAGATTTTGTTCTTCACAGTGAGGTTTCCCAACACTAGCACTGCTATCACTGTAGGCTCGACCATTCTCTGTGTGTTGGGGGTGTGGCAGACATGGGGGGGCTATCTTGTGCCTTGCAGAATGTCTAGCAGCTCTCTATATTCACTTGATGCCAGTAGCACTTGCATCACTGTGTGACAATCTACTATTTTTCCAAAATATGTTAATGTGCCAGGGGGAAGGGATGGAGCCAAATTGTAGCTGGTTGAGAAAATTCTGCTTTATAGAAAATTTACTTAATTTCTGAATTCTGACACAAATTTGGAAACCTGAAATAAAATAACTATTTTGGTATTGTAAAACTGTAAGGGCAAGATCAAAGTGTGATTAACATAACCAGTGGTGTTATAACAGACAGACCCCAGGGACGCAGAAATCTGAGTTGGAAAACAAGACCCAGAAAACCAGTTCCATTTATAGTCTTGAGCTAACCACAATCTCTTTGAACCTGTCTTCTCCTCTAAAAGGGTAGGGATGACAATACTGATCTAATACGTTGCTTAATAATTAAATAATAAAAGTGTATGTGAAAATGCTTTGCAAACAATAAAGATTCATGAAACATGCATAACTATTATACTGGACAATAATTTACTGACAAGAAAAATGAAAGATTATGAAGTCTAAAAATAAAAGACTTCACAACAGGGCTTCCCTGATGACCCAGTAGTTAAGAATCTGCCATGCAATGCAGGGGACACTGGTTCAGTCCCTGGTTGGGGAAGAACCCACATGCTGCAGAGCAACTAAGCCCATGCACCACAACTACTTAGCAAGTGCTCTAAAGTCCAAGCCTGTGCTCTGTGACAAGAGAAGCCACTGCAATGACAAACCTGCACACTGCAATGAAGAGTAGGACCTGCTTGCCACAACTAGAGAAAGCCTGCATACGGCAATGAAGACCAAACAGAGCCAAAAAAAAATAAGATAAATAAATCTTTTAAAAAGAATACATAACAATGACAGTCATCTTAAAATTAAAATGTTTTTGGGCTTCCCTGATAGCTCAGTGGTAAAGAGCTCGTCTGCCAACGCAGAAGACATGGGTTCGATCCCTGATCCAGGAAGATCCCACATGCTGTGGAGCAACTAGGCCCGTGAGTCACAACTATGGAGCCTGTGCTCTAGAACCTCGGAGTCACAACTATTGAGCCCATGTGTCATAACTACTGAAGTCCATGTACACTAGAGCCTGAGTTCCACAACAGGAGAAGTCACCGCAACAAGATGCCTGCTCACCTCAACTACAGAGCAGCCCCCACTCCCTACAACTAGAGAGAAGCATGTGGCAGCAGTGAAAACCCAGAATAGCCAAAAATAAATAAAGATAGAATTTTTTTAAAAATTTAAATGTCCTAAAGTTCTAATAGTTTTAACAAATAAAATTCATTTTCTTTCATTTTTAAAATTTACTTTATATAATATATCATAATAATAAAGTTGTGACATCATGCTGCTTGGCATTCCCTGATGGCTCAGTTGGTAAAGAGTCTGCCTGCAATGCAGGAGACCTGAGTTCAATTCCTTAGTCAAGAAGATTCACTGGCGAAGGAAATAGCAACCCACTCCAGTATTATCTCCCGGAAAATTCCATGGACAGAGGAACCTGGTTGGCTACACAGTCCATGAAGCCTGGTAGGCTACAGTCCATGGGGTCAGACAAAGAGTTGGACTTGACTGACTGATTAACTATCATGCCACTTATCAGAACATAAGTAGAAGCTCATTGAAAGTATAAGAATCCAGTTTTTGGAATTAATAAATTAACAAAATTATTGCTAAGGTTAGACCCATCGTTAAATAGATGAGTCAGTGATCTGAATGTGCACGCTCAGTCCCTCGGTCGTATCTAACTCTCTGGTCATTAGTCCGCCAGGCTCTTCTGTTCATGGTATTATCCTGGCAAGCATACTGCTGTGGGTTGCCATCTCCTGCTCCAGGGAATCTTGCTGACCCAGGGATCAAACCTGTGTCTCCTGTGGCTTCTGTGATGGCAGGAGGATTCTTAACCCCAGGACCACCTGGGAAGCCCTATGAAGGAAGCTTTTCTTTTTAAAAAGAAAAGTCAGCAAAATTTTCTAACTACTGGAAATGATTCCTAAAATCACTGAAATTAATTTCCTGTAGTTAATGTCTGTGTTTTTCATCCCACAGCTGTTAACCATTTTTGGCTGTAAGTTTGCAAAAAGCAAATCACTAACAAAAGCATAAGCAACCAAAACTGCATTACAGTTTTCTTAATCATACTTTATGGTAAATACAAAATATTACCCACGAAAAATCCATTGACGTTCAGAAGCAAATGAATTACTACAGTTTACTGGGTCTATTAAGGACTTTCAGGTGGAAAAAAACATCTGAGAGACTATCTACCCTTATTTCCCCCACAAATACTGCAAAAAGATCACTGAATGCACGAAACAAATAATACTTTTAGAAAATCACCTGAAGTCACTAAAACCAAAGCTCTTTTTAAAATCAATTTTGTTTCTCCTTAAGCTACTGCATTTTTTTCTTTCCTTTTAATATATCATAATAAAGTTGTGACATCAGTTGGCATTCCCTGAAGGAAAGAGTCTGCCTGCAATGCAGGAGACCTGAGTTCAATTCCTTAGTCAAGAAGATTCACTGGCGAAGGAAATAGCAACCCACTCCAGTATTATCTCCCGGAAAATTCCATGGACAGAGGAACCTGGTTGGCTACACAGTCCATGAAGCCTGGTAGGCTACAGTCCATGGGGTCAGACAAAGAGTTGGACTTGACTGACTGATTAACTATCATGCCACTTATCAGAACATAAGTAGAAGCTCATTGAAAGTATAAGAATCCAGTTTTTGGAATTAATAAATTAACAAAATTATTGCTAAGGTTAGACCCATCGTTAAATAGATGAGTCAGTGATCTGAATGTGCACGCTCAGTCCCTCGGTCGTATCTAACTCTCTGGTCATTAGTCCGCCAGGCTCTTCTGTTCATGGTATTATCCTGGCAAGCATACTGCTGTGGGTTGCCATCTCCTGCTCCAGGGAATCTTGCTGACCCAGGGATCAAACCTGTGTCTCCTGTGGCTTCTGTGATGGCAGGAGGATTCTTAACCCCAGGACCACCTGGGAAGCCCTATGAAGGAAGCTTTTCTTTTTAAAAAGAAAAGTCAGCAAAATTTTCTAACTACTGGAAATGATTCCTAAAATCACTGAAATTAATTTCCTGTAGTTAATGTCTGTGTTTTTCATCCCACAGCTGTTAACCATTTTTGGCTGTAAGTTTGCAAAAAGCAAATCACTAACAAAAGCATAAGCAACCAAAACTGCATTACAGTTTTCTTAATCATACTTTATGGTAAATACAAAATATTACCCACGAAAAATCCATTGACGTTCAGAAGCAAATGAATTACTACAGTTTACTGGGTCTATTAAGGACTTTCAGGTGGAAAAAAACATCTGAGAGACTATCTACCCTTATTTCCCCCACAAATACTGCAAAAAGATCACTGAATGCACGAAACAAATAATACTTTTAGAAAATCACCTGAAGTCACTAAAACCAAAGCTCTTTTTTAAAAATCAATTTTGTTTCTCCTTAAGCTACTGCATTATTTTTCTTTCCTTTCTAATTCCATATTTTAGAATTCCATATTTTGGTAAAAGAATTATTATACCTTGGCTGGTGTGCAAAAGACATTTTCCCAAATGCCTTACTTGCATTTATTCATTCAATCCTCATAATAACCCTATGAGAGAGGAACCTTTACTTATCTAGGATTCGATCCCAGCAGTCTAGCTCTATGCTTTTAACCATGATGACACACTAATTTTTTAGTCAGTGAAAGCAACAGTGGACAGTGCTTCCTCCTGGAGATTCTTTGCTTACTTGGCTTCCACACACCGTGCCCTTCAGGTTGCTCTTTAATGGCTAGTGTTCAATACTGCTTTGTTTCCTCTTCACTTTGCCCCTGATCCATTTCTAAACTATAGCCCTAATGTGTCAGATGAGGCCTCTGAAATCCATCTCTCTAAAGCAGGCTTTGCTGGGGATTTGCCCAAGGTAAATCCAAACAGTTGGAGCCATAAAATTCAATAAAAATCAGGCTTCCCTAGTGGTCCAGTGGGTAAAGAGTCCGCCTCGCAGTGCAGGGGGCACTGGTTCCATTCCTGGCCCAGGAAGATCCCACGTGCCAAGGAATGGCTGGGCTGGTGTGTCTAGTTGCCAGCTGGTGCTCTGGAGCGCATGCACCTGGGGCCAGTGATCTGCAGCGATAGAGGCCACTGCAGAGGGAGGCCAACAAATGCCAAAGAGTGAAGAAGGATGAAAAATAAATGATGACTTAGAGGTAAAAAAGTGATAATAATTTCTTTAAAAAAATAAGCATTTAAAATTCAATAAAAATCAACATCAAAACCAACTTCTGAGTGGGAAGGCAGGGGTGGGGGATGGAAGCAGGGAGAGATTCAACATAGGCCTATGACAGATGGTGGATTATGTGGAGCTGTAAACAACAAAACTATGTAAAAGCAAAATAAAATAAAATATTAAAACAAAACAATTTCTCCAAACCTACACTGACTCTCTTGAACTCTTCTTTCCCCTAGTCTTTCTGGTTCTAAACTTGAGCAAGGGCCATTCCTGCTCTACCTTCCATGCTGCTTGCACCCTGTTCCTTCCTTTTTATTCTCACTCACTATGCCACAAATCGCTTCATTCTCTTTCTTTTTTTGGGGGGGGGGGTGGGGTTGGGGGGGGAGGGGGTGGGCGGGCCACTTCTATTGGTCTTTCATTTATCTATTTTCATCCATCTTTGTTCTTTGGCTCCTGTGGGCCTCCCATCACGGTGGCCTCTGTTGTCGCAGAGCACTGGCTCTGGGTGCATGCGCTCCAGAGCTCCGGCTCGGTAATTGGACACACCAGTCCAGCCGCTCCGCAGCACGTGGGATCTTCCCAGGCCAGGGATCAAACTGGCACCCCTGGCACTGCAAGGCAGTGTCCTTAACCACCGGACCACCAGGGAAGCCAAATCGCTTCATTTTCAATTTGAAGTATCAAAATAAGTTCTTGGCCTCATTTTGCCAATTCACCTCTATCATGACTAACCAAATACATCTATGCGTTATCTATATTATGTCAGTCCTTCCTTTATCCATAACAGTTCCCATGACTAACAGGGGCCACATAATAAAAAAAGGCTTCCCTAGTGGTCCAGTGGGTAAAGAGTCCGCCTCGCAGTGCAGGGGGCACTGGTTCCATTCCTGGCCCAGGAAGATCCCACGTGCCAAGGAATGGCTGGGCTGGTGTGTCTAGTTGCCAGCTGGTGCTCTGGAGCGCATGCACCTGGGGCCAGTGATCTGCAGCGATAGAGGCCACTGCAGAGGGAGGCCAACAAATGCCAAAGAGTGAAGAAGGATGAAAAATAAATGATGACTTAGAGGTAAAAAAGTGATAATAATTTCTTTAAAAAAATAAGCATTTAAAATTCAATAAAAATCAACATCAAAACCAACTTCTGAGTGGGAAGGCAGGGGTGGGGGATGGAAGCAGGGAGAGATTCAACATAGGCCTATGACAGATGGTGGATTATGTGGAGCTGTAAACAACAAAACTATGTAAAAGCAAAATAAAATAAAATATTAAAACAAAACAATTTCTCCAAACCTACACTGACTCTCTTGAACTCTTCTTTCCCCTAGTCTTTCTGGTTCTAAACTTGAGCAAGGGCCATTCCTGCTCTACCTTCCATGCTGCTTGCACCCTGTTCCTTCCTTTTTATTCTCACTCACTATGCCACAAATCGCTTCATTCTATTTCTTTTTGGGGTGGGCGGGGTGGGGTTGGGTCGGGAGGGTGGGGGGGTGGGCGGGCCACTTCTATTGGTCTTTCCTTTATCTATTTTCATCCATCTTTGTTCTTTGGCCCGTGTGGGCCTCCCATCACGGTGGCCTCTGTTGTCGCAGAACACTGGCTCTGGGTGCATGCGCTCCAGAGCTCCGGCTCGGTAATTGGACACACCAGTCCAGCCGCTCCGCAGCACGTGGGATCTTCCCAGGCCAGGGATCAAACTGGCACCCCTGGCACTGCAAGGCAGTGTCCTTAACCACCGGACCACCAGGGAAGCCAAATCGCTTCATTTTCAATTTGAAGTATCAAAATAAGTTCTTGGCCTCATTTTGCCAATTCACCTCTATCATGACTAACCAAATACATCTATGCGTTATCTATATTATGTCAGTCCTTCCCTTTATCAAAAGACTATAACAGTTCCCATTGATTACTGAGTTACAAAAGATGCTTAACTCACTCTTCAAGACTATGATCTCCATTCAAGTAATGATTTTTGAGATTTGTATTTCATGTTTACTTCTTTTTATACTCCAGCTGAAGATTATTTGCTATTTGTCAAACATGCTCTATATTTTCTGGCTTCGGTGTCTTTAGTACTGTGTTCTTTTTTTAAGGTTTTTTTAATTTTTATTTTTAATTTTTTTATGTGGACCATTTTTTTAAAGTCCTTATTGACTTTGTTGCAATACTGCTTCTGTTTTATGTTCTGGCTTTTTGGCCCTGATGCACATGGGATCTCAACTTCTCAACCAGGGACTGAACCAGCAACCCCTGCACTGGAAGGTAAAGTCTTTACCACTTGACTATCAGGGAAGTCCCAGCACTGTTTTACATTTCCACAACGAGCAGGATACAGAAAATGCCTTTTAAGAGTTCAGCAAATTCTGAAATGTGGATATTTACACTAATGGAGTAAAGAAGCTTATTTCTCATTGGCAAAAATGTGTCAATTGTAACGGTTCCTTTTTTTTTTTTTTTTGGCCACTTTTACTGATCTTTCATTTATTTATCTTTGCTCTTTGGCCTGTGTGGACCTCCCACCATAGTGGCCTCCCTCATTGCAGAGCAGCAGCTCTGGGTGCAAGTGCTCCAGAGCTCTGGTTCGGCAGTTGGAAACATGGGTCTAGCTGCTACGTGGCACGTGGGATCTTCCCTAGCCAGGGATCGAGCCAGCACCCCTTGCACTGAAAGGTGGTGTCCCTACACAGTGGACCACCAGGGAAGTCCATGGTTCCTATTTTGATTAATAAAGATGTGTTTAAGCCAAGTTTTTTGTTTTTTTTTTTTTTTTACTTTTACAGAGTTTTGTTGTTTACAGATATGTATGATCCCAGATTAGTCATATGTACATCCCCCTCATCCCACCCCTCCAGGCCATCGCACAGCGCCCCTGCAGGATTCCCTTTTCTCACAGCACAATGACAAAAGCTATTTTTTTTCACATATGATAGTAAAGGTTTTCATGCTACTTCCTTTACGCTGCCAACCCACTGTTCATTCCCCCCAATGTCCATATGTCTGTTCTCCACGTCTTTCTTCATCGCTTCACTGCGTGTGTTATAATTACCATACTACTAGACTCCATACACATGTGTTAGTATATTGTATTTGTCTTTCTCTTCTTGACTTCATTTTATGATAGGTTCTAGACCCAGCCACCTCATTAGGACTGATTCTTCTGCATTTCTTTTTACAGCTGTGTAGTATTCCATTGTATATACGTACCAGAGCTTCTTTAGCCATTCATTCGTCGATGGACATCTAGGTTGCTTCCATGTTCTAGCTATTGTATAGAGAGCTGCAATGAACATTGGGGTACAGGTGCCTCTTTCAGTTTTGACTTCATTGGTGTATAAGCCTAAGAGTGGGATTGCTGGGTCGGATGGTGCTTCTATTTTTAGTTTTTTAAGGAGTCTCCATACTGTCTTCCACAGCGGCTATAAAAATTTACATTCCCACCAGCAATGCAACAGTGTTCCCTTTTCTCCGCACCCTCACCAGCATGTATTGTCTGTCGATTTCTTGATGATGGCCATTCTGACTCGTGTGAGTTTTTTTTTCTGTTGGCCACTTTTACTGATCTTTCATTTATTTATCTTTGCTCTTTGGCCTGTGTGGACCTCCCACCATAGTGGCCTCCCTCATTGCAGAGCAGCAGCTCTGGGTGCAAGTGCTCCAGAGCTCTGGTTCGGCAGTTGGAAACATGGGTCTAGCTGCTACGTGGCACGTGGGATCTTCCCTAGCCAGGGATCGAGCCAGCACCCCTTGCACTGAAAGGTGGTGTCCCTACACAGTGGACCACCAGGGAAGTCCATGGTTCCTATTTTGATTAATAAAGATGTGTTTAAGCCAAGTTTTTTGTTTTTTTTTTTTTTTTTTTTTTACTTTTACAGAGTTTTGTTGTTTACAGATATGTATGATCCCAGATTACTCATATGTATATCCCCCCCCATCCCACCCCTCCAGGCCATCGCACAGCGCCCCTGCAGGATTCCCTTTTCTCACAGCACAATGACAAAAGCTATTTTTTTTCACATATGATAGTAAAGGTTTTCATGCTACTTCCTTTACGCTGCCAACCCACTGTTCATTCCCCCCAATGTCCATATGTCTGTTCTCCACGTCTTTCTTCATCGCTTCACTGCGTGTGTTATAATTACCATACTACTAGACTCCATACACATGTGTTAGTATATTGTATTTGTCTTTCTCTTCTTGACTTCATTTTATGATAGGTTCTAGACCCAGCCACCTCATTAGGACTGATTCTTCTGCATTTCTTTTTACAGCTGTGTAGTATTCCATTGTATATACGTACCAGAGCTTCTTTAGCCATTCATTCGTCGATGGACATCTAGGTTGCTTCCATGTTCTAGCTATTGTATAGAGAGCTGCAATGAACATTGGGGTACAGGTGCCTCTTTCAGTTTTGACTTCATTGGTGTATAAGCCTAAGAGTGGGATTGCTGGGTCGGATGGTGCTTCTATTTTTAGTTTTTTAAGGAGTCTCCATACTGTCTTCCACAGCGGCTATAAAAATTTACATTCCCACCAGCAATGCAACAGTGTTCCCTTTTCTCCGCACCCTCACCAGCATGTATTGTCTGTCGATTTCTTGATGATGGCCATTCTGACTCGTGTGAGGTGATATCTAATTGTAGTTTTGATTTGCATTTCTCTAATAATAAGCGAGGTTGAGCACCGTTTCATGTGCTTTTTGGCCATCTGTATGTCCTCTTTGGTGAGATGTCTATTTAGATCTTTTTCCCATTTTTTTGATTGGGTGGTTCTTTTTTCCAATGTTAAGTTGTCTGAGTTGCTTGTAGATTTTGGAGATTAATTCTTTGTTGTTCCATTTGCTGTTTTTCTCCCATTCTGTGGGTTGTCTGTTCACCCTTTTTATTGTTTGTTTTGCTGTACAAAAGCTTTGAAGTTTCATTAGGTCCCACATGTTCATTTTTGGTTTGGGTTCCGCTATTCTAGTAGATGGGTCAGAGAAGATCCCGCTTTGATTTACGTCCCTGAGTGTTTTGCTTATATTCTCTTCTAAGAGTTTTAGGGTTTCTGGTCTTGCATTTAGATCTTTAATCCATTTTGAGTTGATCTTTGTAGATGGTGTCAGGGAATGTTCCAACTTCATTTTCTTGCATTTAGCTGTCCAATTTGCCCAGCATCATTTGTTGTAGAGGCTGTCTTCGTCCCATTTTATAGGTTCGCCTCCTTTGTCAAAAATAAGGTACCATTAGGTGTGTGGGCCTATCTCTGGGTTCTCTATCTTGTTCCATTGGTCTATAGTTCTGTTTTTGTGCCAGTACCATACTGTCTTGATGACTGTTGCTTTGTAGTATAGTCTGAAGTTAGGGAGGCTGATCCCTCCAACTCCATTCTTCTTCCTCAGGATTGCTTTGGCTATTCGAGGTCTTTTGTGTTTCTATATGAACTGTGTTATTCGTTGGTCTAGTTCTATGAAGAATGTCAGTGGTAGTTTGATAGGGACAGCACTGAATCTGTAGATGACATTTGGCAGTAGGGTCATTTTCACAATATTGATTCTTCCGACCCAGGAACATGGAATAGCTCACCATCTGTTTAAGTCTTCTTTAATTTCTTTCATGAGTGTCTTGTAATTTTCTGTGTACCGTTCTTTTGTTTCTTTGGGTAGGTTTATTGTTTTATTCTTTTGGTTGCAATGGTGAAGGGGATTGCCTCTTTGATTTCGTTTTCTGATTTTTCAATGTTTGTGTGTAGGAATGCCAGTGATTTCTGTGTATTGATTTTTGTATCCCGTGACTTTGCTGAATTCGTTGATTAGCTCTAGTAGTTTTATAACAGTGTCTTTGGGGTTTTCTATGTATAATATCATGTGGTCCGCAAATAGAGAGAGTTTGACTTCTTCCTTTCCAATCTGGATTCCTTTTATTTGTTTTTCTTCTCTTATTGCTGTGGCTAGAACTTCCAGGACTATGTTGAATAAGAGTGGTGAAAGTGGACACCCTTGTCTTGTTCCTGATCTTAGAGGGAATGCTTTCAGTTTTTCACTATTGAGGATAATGTTCGTTGTGGGTTTCTCATATATGGCTTTCACTATGTTGAGGAAGGTTCCTTCTATGCCCATGTTTTCAAGTTTTTATCATAAATGGATGTTGGATTTTGTCAAAGGCTTTTTCTGCATCTATTGAGATGATCGTGTTATTTTTGTCTCTGAATTTGTTGATATGGTGTATCACACTGATTGATTTCCAGATACTGAAGAATCCTTACATGCCAGGGATGAAACTGACTTGATCATGATGTATGAGTTTTTTGATGTGTTGTTGAATTCTGTTTGCTATGATTTTGTTGAGGATTTTGGCGTCTCAATTCACCAGTGAAATTGGCTGATACTTTTCTTTCTTTGTGTTGCCTTTGCCTGGCTTTGGTATCAGGTTGATGGTGGCCTCGTAGAATGTGTTTGGAAGTGTTCCTATGCAATTTTTTGGAAGAGTTTTAGAAGGACAGGCATTAGCTCTTCTTTATCTTTTTTCTTTTTTTTTCTTTTTCATGAGCTCTTCTTTAAATGTTTGGTAGAATTCACCAGTGAAGCCATCTGGCCCTGGGCTTTTATTTTTGGGTAGATTTTTAATCATAAATTCAACTTCTGAGCTTGTGATTGGGTTGTTCATAGTTTCTATTTCTTTCTGGTTCAGTCTTGGAAAATTAATCGTTTCTAAGAAACTGTCCATTTCTTCCAGGTTGTCCAGTTTGTTGCCATATAGTTGTTCATAATAGTCTCTTATAATCCTTTGGATTTCTGTTTCATTTTTGATTTTGTTGATCTGGTTTGTATCTTTTTTTCTTGAAGAGTCTGGCCAGCGGTTTGTCGATTTTACCTTTTTGAAGAACCAGCTTTTTGTTTTATTTATCTTTACGATTGTTTCTTTCGTTTCTTTTTCATTTATTTCTGCTCTGATCTGTATGATTTCTCTTCTTCTGCTAACTTTGGGTTGTTTCTGTTCTTCTTCCTCTAGTTGTTTTAAGTGTAACATTAGGTCATCTGATATTTTTCTTGTTTCTTGAGTTAGGATTGTATTGCTATAAATTTCCCTCTTAGAACTGCTTTTGCAGTATCCCATAGGTTTTGCACTGTCATGTGTTCATTGTCATTTTCGTCTATGAATTTTTTTTATTTCTCTTTTGATTTGCTTGGTAATCAGTTTGTTTTTTAGATATGTGTTGTTTAATCTCCATGTGTCTGTGTTTTTAGAGGTTGTTTTTATTTTTTTTTTTTCCTGCAGTTGATATCTAGTCTCATTGCATTGTAGTCAGAGAAGATGGTTGACATAATTTCAATTTTCTTGAATTGACTGAAGTTTGATTTGTGGCCCAAGATGTGGTCTATCCTGGTGAATGTTTCATGGGCGTTTGAGAAGAAAGTGCATTCTTCTGCTTTTGGACGGAAGTCCTAAAGACATCCATGCCAGGGATGAAACTGATTCTGATGTATGTTTTTTTCTGTTTGCTATGATTTTGTTGAGGATTTTGGCGTCTCAATTCACCAGTGAAATTGGCTGATACTTTTCTTTCTTTGTGTTGCCTTTGCCTGGCTTTGGTATCAGGTTGATGGTGGCCTCGTAGAATGTGTTTGGAAGTGTTCCTATGCAATTTTTTGGAAGAGTTTTAGAAGGACAGGCATTAGCTCTTCTTTATCTTTTTTCTTTTTTTTTCTTTTTCATGAGCTCTTCTTTAAATGTTTGGTAGAATTCACCAGTGAAGCCATCTGGCCCTGGGCTTTTATTTTTGGGTAGATTTTTAATCATAAATTCAACTTCTGAGCTTGTGATTGGGTTGTTCATAGTTTCTATTTCTTTCTGGTTCAGTCTTGGAAAATTAATCGTTTCTAAGAAACTGTCCATTTCTTCCAGGTTGTCCAGTTTGTTGCCATATAGTTGTTCATAATAGTCTCTTATAATCCTTTGGATTTCTGTTTCATTTTTGATTTTGTTGATCTGGTTTGTATCTTTTTTTCTTGAAGAGTCTGGCCAGCGGTTTGTCGATTTTACCTTTTTGAAGAACCAGCTTTTTGTTTTATTTATCTTTACGATTGTTTCTTTCGTTTCTTTTTCATTTATTTCTGCTCTGATCTGTATGATTTCTCTTCTTCTGCTAACTTTGGGTTGTTTCTGTTCTTCTTCCTCTAGTTGTTTTAAGTGTAACATTAGGTCATCTGATATTTTTCTTGTTTCTTGAGTTAGGATTGTATTGCTATAAATTTCCCTCTTAGAACTGCTTTTGCAGTATCCCATAGGTTTTGCACTGTCATGTGTTCATTGTCATTTTCGTCTATGAATTTTTTTTATTTCTCTTTTGATTTGCTTGGTAATCAGTTTGTTTTTTAGATATGTGTTGTTTAATCTCCATGTGTCTGTGTTTTTAGAGGTTGTTTTTATTTTTTTTTTTTCCTGCAGTTGATATCTAGTCTCATTGCATTGTAGTCAGAGAAGATGGTTGACATAATTTCAATTTTCTTGAATTGACTGAAGTTTGATTTGTGGCCCAAGATGTGGTCTATCCTGGTGAATGTTTCATGGGCGTTTGAGAAGAAAGTGCATTCTTCTGCTTTTGGACGGAAGTCCTAAAGACATCCATGAGGTCCATCTCTTCTAGTGTGGCATTTAAGGCTTGTGTTTTTTAATGAATTTTCTGTTTTGATGATCTGTCCATAGGTGTGTGGGGAGTGTTAAAGTCTGCTACTATAATTGGGTTATTGTCAATTTCTTCTTTTATGTCTGAAAGTGTCCTGGATTGATCCCTTGATCATTACCTAGTGACCTGCCTTATCTCTTATAATCCTCTTTATTTCAAAGCCCATTTTGTCTGATATGAGGGGGGAGGGTGCTAGGGATATGCATGTGGCTGATCTGGGAACATACATGTCTGTGAACAACAAAACTCTGTAAAAATTTTTTTAAAATAAAATTAATTTTAAAAAGAATATAAAAAGGAATGCAGAAATAATTTATAATCAGAGAATCATACAACATATAAATTATAATCTTACAATCAAATATAAATCATATAATTAGGCTTTCACCAATTCAACTGACTTTTCTGCCTAATTGCTCCAATTATAGCCACCAACTGAGGAATTCCCTGGCAGTCCAGTGGTTAGGACTCTGTGCTTTCACTGCTGAGGGTAAGGATTTAATCCCTGATGGAGGACCTAAGATCCTGCGAGCAGCGTGGTCAAAAAATAATAATAATAAATTAATTACAAAATAAAACAACCATCTATCGAAACAGTGAACTATCACAGCTACTTGCAGCTTTTATTTTTCATCTAACCAAACCAACCAAACCAACTCCTACCAAATTAAAATTCAATGACACCATAAACCTTATTTAAATTTCCTAGATACTACATTTAATTCTGAGTATTCTAGGTATCTAGTGATAAATATTTTCACATTTGTTAGGAACATGAACAACATAATCTCTATCATAAGTTGAAATCACAGAGTTAAAGAATTAAATAAAAAATAAGCTGTTAATTTAAAATTACTCTTCCAAAAGAACTATGAGGGCATATAGAATAAATTTTTGAAAAAAGTACATAGATTTGCTCTCTTTTCCTTAATATGGAAGCTTGAGGTTTAAGAACACTAATAGGAAACATATGGAAAAGATCAGTAACGGGATGAAATCTTGACCTAAATATTGTCTGCCACGTTTTACATACCAGTGTCTCAAATAATAGATGAGATTTTTATACTATTGCCAAAACAGCTATTGAAACAGTGTACACTTTTTAAAAATCTGAAGTATAACAAAATAAATCTTGTGAGTTCTTTGTAAAAACTTAATGGAAAAAACTATTTTGAGGAAACAGAAACAAATTCCAAGAATCATTTTGCCTTATTAGTTTGTAGAAACTTGAAAGACTCTCCCAAAAGAATGAACTCAGAGTTCACTGCCAAGAGATACATGTTAACTCTCTGTGTAAAGTATGAAGACATTAGTATAAAAATACAGCATTTAAATAGTTAACTGCTAGTCTTCAGGAGAGACAGCTCAGTGAAATTTTTAAGTTTTCTACAACTGCAAAATAAAAGCAATAATAGTTGGTCAACAGAAGTTCCTAATTCTACCTTATTTGATACTATAAAATTGTTTTTTGTACTAGTAAAACTAGACAAGTCAGATATATACCTTCCAAGTGAATCCCATAACTAACAGAATAAGTATTTCATATGTTTTATTAGAAGGCATGCTGGTGGATGTATCTGAGAGAAAAGTTAGAAAGCTGATAGAAAAGAAGGTATAATTCTTCTTATGGAAAAGTAATATATTTAATCTGTGTCACAAATGACAATCTATTTCATTTTTAAAATAAACTAGAATTGAAATGCTATATATTTCTAATCCTGATTCTGTGTCTCAATAAAGGGAAGCCCTGGTGTGAACACAAGGTATCAGACAACCAAAGTCTCAAGATGACTCTGAGTTCAACCTTAAAAGGCCAGAACACTGTACTCCATGTTACAATGAACTTTAATCTGAAGAATTCTTTGGCAAGAAAATGAAAATAAAAGCTGTAATCAGTACATGCTGTTTCATTTAGTTCTCTTTGCCTTTCATATTAGAGGAAATTCTTGCCATACCTCAAACCAAAATTAAGGGGAAAAGAAAGAAGTAAGCCACATAAATCTGACCAAGAACACAAGCATTTAAATTAAGAGTCCACAAAGTTTTGGATAATGAATAGAAATACATAATTTTAATTCAACCCAAGGATTTTCCAAGCAGATTATATTTGCTTAAATTGCTATTGCAATTCAAGGGACAGCCCTGCCTGGACACAACAGTTACTGTCATCAAAATATTGTCTGCCACGTTTTACATACCAGTGTCTCAAATAATAGATAAATTTTTATACTATTGCCAAAACAGCTATTGAAACAGTGTACACTTTTTAAAAATCTGAAGTATAACAAAATAAATCTTGTGAGTTCTTTGTAAAAACTTAATGGAAAAAACTATTTTGAGGAAACAGAAACAAATTCCAAGAATCATTTTGCCTTATTAGTTTGTAGAAACTTGAAAGACTCTCCCAAAAGAATGAACTCAGAGTTCACTGCCAAGAGATACATGTTAACTCTCTGTGTAAAGTATGAAGACATTAGTATAAAAATACAGCATTTAAATAGTTAACTGCTAGTCTTCAGGAGAGACAGCTCAGTGAAATTTTTAAGTTTTCTACAACTGCAAAATAAAAGCAATAATAGTTGGTCAACAGAAGTTCCTAATTCTACCTTATTTGATACTATAAAATTGTTTTTTGTACTAGTAAAACTAGACAAGTCAGATATATACCTTCCAAGTGAATCCCATAACTAACAGAATAAGTATTTCATATGTTTTATTAGAAGGCATGCTGGTGGATGTATCTGAGAGAAAAGTTAGAAAGCTGATAGAAAAGAAGGTATAATTCTTCTTATGGAAAAGTAATATATTTAATCTGTGTCACAAATGACAATCTATTTCATTTTTAAAATAAACTAGAATTGAAATGCTATATATTTCTAATCCTGATTCTGTGTCTCAATAAAGGGAAGCCCTGGTGTGAACACAAGGTATCAGACAACCAAAGTCTCAAGATGACTCTGAGTTCAACCTTAAAAGGCCAGAACACTGTACTCCATGTTACAATGAACTTTAATCTGAAGAATTCTTTGGCAAGAAAATGAAAATAAAAGCTGTAATCAGTACATGCTGTTTCATTTAGTTCTCTTTGCCTTTCATATTAGAGGAAATTCTTGCCATACCTCAAACCAAAATTAAGGGGAAAAGAAAGAAGTAAGCCACATAAATCTGACCAAGAACACAAGCATTTAAATTAAGAGTCCACAAAGTTTTGGATAATGAATAGAAATACATAATTTTAATTCAACCCAAGGATTTTCCAAGCAGATTATATTTGCTTAAATTGCTATTGCAATTCAAGGGACAGCCCTGCCTGGACACAACAGTTACTGTGGATTTTTAAGAGACTCGATTTAAGAATTCAGGAATTTCTGATTCATTTACAGGATTTGCAAATTCATCAGCCCCTGAAAACTAAAGCAAACTCAACAGGTATGATGATAAAATCATTTTTGAAAAGTTATTCCTGCTATTAAAAAAATAAAGTATATTTGATTTAAAATTAAAATAGATTGTAGTCATCATAAATGCATAATTTTATAAGTAATATCTGGTAACGCTACATTGAAATTTGATTAGGCAAAATATTTAGGGAAAGGAGTAATGCAGTAAATTTAATTTTCACACTTAAGATTTACCCAGTAATCTTTGTTTCTATTTATTTTTTCACTTTGAATGAAAGACTGTCAGGTTAATGTAATAATTTTCTGTTTCTCTCTCTCTCTCTTCCTCAAAGTTTGACAAAAAAAGTTGCTGGCAAAAAAATCAGCAAATGCTTTTGAATCATATATCTGAGCAATGCTAAAGATTCTGGTTATAGAGAAATGGGTATTTATACAAATTTTATTAGAAATTTTCTCAAATTTTCTCTATTAATCAAATATTACAATGTGTTTGTCTCTTCCTCAAAGAGAAAATATAAGTACTATAGCACTGAAGGATCTAGTTTCTTGGGTTTCAGTTATCTAACATTGAAATGTACTATAGCTAAAAATAATTTTGAGACTTTCATATTTTTAATAGCAGAAGAGTCGTACTTCCTCAGGCCTTTGGGTGTGATAGTGATGTACACTACTTTAACTTTACAGACTTAAATTTAAAACTGCTTTGGAAAAAATTCAGAATCATATACTAATATTTGATCTCTTATATTTTAGTTTCTATGATGTATCAATAAATAATTAAGTCTTTAAAATAATGAAATATCATGAAGTTTTCCAATTACTTTAACTTTTCCAGAACAAAGATCTCTTTTATATTTTACTTTGATATTGCAATTCAAGGGACAGCCCTGCCTGGACACAACAGTTACTGTGGATTTTTAAGAGACTCGATTTAAGAATTCAGGAATTTCTGATTCATTTACAGGATTTGCAAATTCATCAGCCCCTGAAAACTAAAGCAAACTCAACAGGTATGATGATAAAATCATTTTTGAAAAGTTATTCCTGCTATTAAAAAAATAAAGTATATTTGATTTAAAATTAAAATAGATTGTAGTCATCATAAATGCATAATTTTATAAGTAATATCTGGTAACGCTACATTGAAATTTGATTAGGCAAAATATTTAGGGAAAGGAGTAATGCAGTAAATTTAATTTTCACACTTAAGATTTACCCAGTAATCTTTGTTTCTATTTATTTTTTCACTTTGAATGAAAGACTGTCAGGTTAATGTAATAATTTTCTGTTTCTCTCTCTCTCTTCCTCAAAGTTTGACAAAAAAAGTTGCTGGCAAAAAAATCAGCAAATGCTTTTGAATCATATATCTGAGCAATGCTAAAGATTCTGGTTATAGAGAAATGGGTATTTATACAAATTTTATTAGAAATTTTCTCAAATTTTCTCTATTAATCAAATATTACAATGTGTTTGTCTCTTCCTCAAAGAGAAAATATAAGTACTATAGCACTGAAGGATCTAGTTTCTTGGGTTTCAGTTATCTAACATTGAAATGTACTATAGCTAAAAATAATTTTGAGACTTTCATATTTTTAATAGCAGAAGAGTCGTACTTCCTCAGGCCTTTGGGTGTGATAGTGATGTACACTACTTTAACTTTACAGACTTAAATTTAAAACTGCTTTGGAAAAAATTCAGAATCATATACTAATATTTGATCTCTTATATTTTAGTTTCTATGATGTATCAATAAATAATTAAGTCTTTAAAATAATAAAATATCATGAAGTTTTCCAATTACTTTAAATTTTCCAGAACAAAGATCTATCTCACTTTGATTAGTAATTTAAACTAGAACTTTCTTGATGAAAGCATGAGTGCTTTTTTCCAGGTAAGAGAAATGTTATGACATAGAAACCTTTTTTAGCTCTAACACGAAAAATTCACATTAATAAATAACTTTAAAAACATGGTAACATGTTTCACTTAGCTTTATATGTTCTTTTTCATATTTGTTATCTTTCTACTAAACAAGGTCATAGAAAAGTGAATATAGTTTATTGTGACAGAAATATTCAATAGAAAAGAGAACTGCCATGTTCTCTGTGACTATGTTCTTTTAAAAGAATGCAGTGGTGAAATAAATGCTTAGAAATAATCAATATAAGTAGCAATAAACATCACCAACAAGATGTATTCTATAATTAATCAATCATTCATTCATTCAGCAAATTTTGAGCACTTACACAATGTTCATTGTACTACAGTCTGTCAAAAATTAGAGGTTGGGAAATGAGCTGATTGGCAGTGAGTTATAATCCTTTGCTATGACTTATCCTATAGGAAATATGGCATAAACTGCTGAATGTAAAAGGCATAAGTAATAAAACCATGCTTAGCAAATGGCTGGTAAACAATTAGCTGAATGAAAAAACTGAATGAAAAGAAATATCACTGTAACAGGTAAAATGATCAGGGGTGAAGTTGAGGAGTAAGAGGAATAGAAAAGAATGAATACATCCATGAAGATGGAATGGATTTCAGATCAGAAAACTGCACTAAGTCAAAAGGGAGTGGGACAAGGTTAAGCTACAAAGCCAAGGTCCTCAATAGATGAGGCTCAATGGATGATGAGCTCAGACTTAGAAGAGAAACTGTCTTCAGGGGAAAATCTTTCTACTTAGGCGGCCAAAAAGACCAAAAGTGGATAACACTTATGAATCTCATTATTTTTCAGAAAGGTTCCATCTTCAGGTCTTCATTTCAAGTCAAAGGTAAGGGCTGAATCAAAGTATCATCCGGTCTCCTTTTTTCTCCAAAATTTCTCATAACCATTGAATAGTCATAATCTTAATTCTCAAATACAAAGTTACTAACAGATAATTATTGATGCTCTTAACACAAGGATAAAATTTAGAGTTCTGATGAATAATGCTCTTTTTGAAGTTCAACTCTGTAACAGCCTCTGAGATTCTACATGGCATGACCCTGTGCAGTTGGATGTCTTTGTTTCTTTGCTTCTGTTTTCATCTCAACTCCATGGAGCATTACTTTAAATGAAGTACAAGAAGCACTTTTTAAAAAAAGTTTATATGTTATAGTATTGAAATAATGAGTATGTAAAATGTTATAAATTTAACATGTAAAATATCAATTAGAGAGTAATATGTATAGGATGCTTTATTATCTATTCTTGCTAATCTCCTCAAATCCTGGCTAAATGATGTCTACAAAGATTTCTGTGTATGACTCTTGCAGGGTTAAGCCATTGGCTCCCAGTACTGGTATCTCTGCTGCAAACCGTATTTCCCTTTGTCTGAGAATATGGTTCACTGTTGTAGCAACTGTCTTGTCCACTACACTGTATGCTCTTTATAGAAGGAATCGTGTGTTCATATCTTCTTCATTCTGTGTTCCCTACCAAGCACAGTGCTTCAACCCTAAAATTCAAGACAATCATCAAGTAACCCAACCAAAGGGTTGGGTTAAATCAGTAGCAGTATTTGTAAGCTGCTTTGCTAACCATGTCAACACACAATTATCTAGTATATGATCACTAAGTCTAGCGGGTGAAAGAGCACTCTTAATCATACCCACTGAGAGCTTCCTAGTCTAGGTCAGCTAGTACTGAACACTAGGCTAAGGAAAGGGGGACAAGGTTAAGCTACAAAGCCAAGGTCCTCAATAGATGAGGCTCAATGGATGATGAGCTCAGACTTAGAAGAGAAACTGTCTTCAGGGGAAAATCTTTCTACTTAGGCGGCCAAAAAGACCAAAAGTGGATAACACTTATGAATCTCATTATTTTTCAGAAAGGTTCCATCTTCAGGTCTTCATTTCAAGTCAAAGGTAAGGGCTGAATCAAAGTATCATCCGGTCTCCTTTTTTCTCCAAAATTTCTCATAACCATTGAATAGTCATAATCTTAATTCTCAAATACAAAGTTACTAACAGATAATTATTGATGCTCTTAACACAAGGATAAAATTTAGAGTTCTGATGAATAATGCTCTTTTTGAAGTTCAACTCTGTAACAGCCTCTGAGATTCTACATGGCATGACCCTGTGCAGTTGGATGTCTTTGTTTCTTTGCTTCTGTTTTCATCTCAACTCCATGGAGCATTACTTTAAATGAAGTACAAGAAGCACTTTTTAAAAAGTTTATATGTTATAGTATTGAAATAATGAGTATGTAAAATGTTATAAATTTAACATGTAAAATATCAATTAGAGAGTAATATGTATAGGATGCTTTATTATCTATTCTTGCTAATCTCCTCAAATCCTGGCTAAATGATGTCTACAAAGATTTCTGTGTATGACTCTTGCAGGGTTAAGCCATTGGCTCCCAGTACTGGTATCTCTGCTGCAAACCGTATTTCTTTGTCTGAGAATATGGTTCACTGTTGTAGCAACTGTCTTGTCCACTACACTGTATGCTCTTTATAGAAGGAATCGTGTGTTCATATCTTCTTCATTCTGTGTTCCCTACCAAGCACAGTGCTTCAACCCTAAAATTCAAGACAATCATCAAGTAACCCAACCAAAGGGTTGGGTTAAATCAGTAGCAGTATTTGTAAGCTGCTTTGCTAACCATGTCAACACACAATTATCTAGTATATGATCACTAAGTCTAGCGGGTGAAAGAGCACTCTTAATCATACCCACTGAGAGCTTCCTAGTCTAGGTCAGCTAGTACTGAACACTGTCCCTTGGGATGAGACCACATTCTTTCACTTCTCACAGGACTCTACCTTACTTGATGCTTGAAAACTGCAGTGTGAAGATCGTGGCTCAACTGTATTAGTGAATTAAACTAGGTGTTCAATCCCAGTGTGCAAACTCCTGAGATTATAATTTAGGCCATGAGGTTCTGACCCAGATAGACAGTAACAATTTTATTTTGTCCTTTCAACAGTTAACCACAACTTCCAAAACGTCTCATGCTTTGTTGCTTACATGTTTTTGCTCATTTATTTTATCTGTAAATGTTCTTCTCTAGTTCCCTCTGTGAGAACCCTCATATTCCTTCAAAGTCTAATTTAAATTTCATGTCTTCCATGAATCACATAGAGAAGAAAAAACAGAGGGAGTCTTAATTGATGTGCAAAAGGAAACTATGAACTTCAAAGTCAAAACTGTTTTAAAAGATCAAATCATTACTAATTACAACTTAATTTGTAATTACAAACCATTTTTGCATTGTCTGTAGGAAGGGATAGGATTAAATATAAGACAACATATTAGAGTAAATTATTGTTCTATTTTCTGGGCGAAAAAGCAGGATTGTTATCCAAAACTATGGAGAATGAGGTTTTAGAGGCTTGTGTAGGAGAAAGGGAAAAGGAATGGGCTAAGGAAATGTCACACTGGGCAAAACTTGAGTGGTCATGACTTTAAAGTGAGTCTGTTGGCACTGTCCTATTTTCTCTCATGCAGTAAGCTGCGTAAGTCAGGTCATGAGAAGATGGAGAACTGAAGTACCCAGGGTTACAGTATGAGGACACAGGGGGCCAGCAAATTGAGGACATGTGCAGAAGAGCGATAGCCATAATGCACTATGGAATCTAGGTTCATAGGACCTGAGTATATTGAGAGGTATGAATAAGGGGCAGTGAAAAACCAGTGGGATCAATATTTTTTAAGTTTCACTGAATGTGAGGAATTGTTGCAGTTGTAGTTACTATATGAAGTTATAAAGATGGGAGATAGTGGTCAGCATGTAAAGGAGTGGCAGTACATGTAATGGCAAGGCACTTCATGTAGGTGCATGAGTGCCTGCTTGGTTACTTCAGTCATGTCTAACTCTTTGCAACTCTATGGACTGTAGTCCACCAGGCTCCTCTGTCCATGGGAATTCTCCAGGCAAGAGTACTGGAGTGGACTGTCATGCCCTCCTCCAGGGGATCTTCCTGATCCAGGGATGGAACTCACATCACTTATGTCTCCTGCATATGCAAGCAGGTTCTTTAATGGCAGCGCCACCTGGGAGACTGGAGGAATATTTACATTCTATACTATTTACCTTCTGACAAGAAAAGGAAAAATAAACTAAGTTGTTAGGAACTTGGGTAGTCCCTCAAACAGGGTTCTGTCAGAGAAAATGATTTAAGTAACTATTTTAACCCAATGATGAAAAAAAGTACTATTCTAGACGAATAGGAGATAAGTCATTTCATTATATACAGTGATGTAGGTTTTTAGGATGTGCAAAGGAAACTATGAACTTCAAAGTCAAAACTGTTTTAAAAGATCAAATCATTACTAATTACAACTTAATTTGTAATTACAAACCATTTTTGCATTGTCTGTAGGAAGGGATAGGATTAAATATAAGACAACATATTAGAGTAAATTATTGTTCTATTTTCTGGGCGAAAAAGCAGGATTGTTATCCAAAACTATGGAGAATGAGGTTTTAGAGGCTTGTGTAGGAGAAAGGGAAAAGGAATGGGCTAAGGAAATGTCACACTGGGCAAAACTTGAGTGGTCATGACTTTAAAGTGAGTCTGTTGGCACTGTCCTATTTTCTCTCATGCAGTAAGCTGCGTAAGTCAGGTCATGAGAAGATGGAGAACTGAAGTACCCAGGGTTACAGTATGAGGACACAGGGGGCCAGCAAATTGAGGACATGTGCAGAAGAGCGATAGCCATAATGCACTATGGAATCTAGGTTCATAGGACCTGAGTATATTGAGAGGTATGAATAAGGGGCAGTGAAAAACCAGTGGGATCAATATTTTTTAAGTTTCACTGAATGTGAGGAATTGTTGCAGTTGTAGTTACTATATGAAGTTATAAAGATGGGAGATAGTGGTCAGCATGTAAAGGAGTGGCAGTACATGTAATGGCAAGGCACTTCATGTAGGTGCATGAGTGCCTGCTTGGTTACTTCAGTCATGTCTAACTCTTTGCAACTCTATGGACTGTAGTCCACCAGGCTCCTCTGTCCATGGGAATTCTCCAGGCAAGAGTACTGGAGTGGACTGTCATGCCCTCCTCCAGGGGATCTTCCTGATCCAGGGATGGAACTCACATCACTTATGTCTCCTGCATATGCAAGCAGGTTCTTTAATGGCAGCGCCACCTGGGAGACTGGAGGAATATTTACATTCTATACTATTTACCTTCTGACAAGAAAAGGAAAAATAAACTAAGTTGTTAGGAACTTGGGTAGTCCCTCAAACAGGGTTCTGTCAGAGAAAATGATTTAAGTAACTATTTTAACCCAATGATGAAAAAAAGTACTATTCTAGACGAATAGGAGATAAGTCATTTCATTATATACAGTGATGTAGTAGGATATTCTCTCATGAAACCCTGGATGAGAAGCGTAGAGAAAAATGGCCTCAGAATAAAAGAGGTATGATTTTTTTTAACCTTTTCCTAAATTACATTCTTTTTCCATCTGGATCACTTTCTAATTTGCAAAGTACTTCAACATGCATACCTCCTATGCATTTTTGAGCATAACCACCAAGTGAGATAAGCAGGCAAGTGATTATAGTTCTTATTTGATGGATGAGGCAAGGGGCAGATATAAGTGACTTGACCATCACATATATCATCCATCACTCACTAAACTTTAAGTTTCAGCATGACTGCTGTTATTTATCTCTCTTTCTTAAGCTGAGTGCTCCCTTCTTTACAATCCTACCCCACACATTTTCTCCTATTCACTGTACTGTGTGTGTGTGTGTGCCTGACTCTCCACTAGAGCTAAACTCCTAGGAGAAAGAACAGTGTGTTTTTAGTATCTGTGTACCTAAAGATTAACTCAAGAAAATTAGTGGAAAGAAAGAAGCTAGAAGGTAATTAGGCAAAATGTATAGAATAACCAGTTAGAAACTAAAATTTTGTAGAATGTAAATATTGTGTGTAGCTGGCATTCAATACAGTTATTCAAGTAGTCAGAGACAAAATAACTGGATTCTGGAAACTACTTCACAGGGAAAATTTGAAGTCACAATTAGACTTGGACAGAAAATGGTAAGAGGAAACATGATATAGTCCACCAGGCTCCTCTGTCCATGGGAATTCTCCAGGCAAGAGTACTGGAGTGGACTGTCATGCCCTCCTCCAGGGGATCTTCCTGATCCAGGGATGGAACTCACATCACTTATGTCTCCTGCATATGCAAGCAGGTTCTTTAATGGCAGCGCCACCTGGGAGACTGGAGGAATATTTACATTCTATACTATTTACCTTCTGACAAGAAAAGGAAAAATAAACTAAGTTGTTAGGAACTTGGGTAGTCCCTCAAACAGGGTTCTGTCAGAGAAAATGATTTAAGTAACTATTTTAACCCAATGATGAAAAAAAGTACTATTCTAGACGAATAGGAGATAAGTCATTTCATTATATACAGTGATGTAGTAGGATATTCTCTCATGAAACCCTGGATGAGAAGCGTAGAGAAAAATGGCCTCAGAATAAAAGAGGTATGATTTTTTTTAACCTTTTCCTAAATTACATTCTTTTTCCATCTGGATCACTTTCTAATTTGCAAAGTACTTCAACATGCATACCTCCTATGCATTTTTGAGCATAACCACCAAGTGAGATAAGCAGGCAAGTGATTATAGTTCTTATTTGATGGATGAGGCAAGGGGCAGATATAAGTGACTTGACCATCACATATATCATCCATCACTCACTAAACTTTAAGTTTCAGCATGACTGCTGTTATTTATCTCTCTTTCTTAAGCTGAGTGCTCCCTTCTTTACAATCCTACCCCACACATTTTCTCCTATTCACTGTACTGTGTGTGTGTGTGTGCCTGACTCTCCACTAGAGCTAAACTCCTAGGAGAAAGAACAGTGTGTTTTTAGTATCTGTGTACCTAAAGATTAACTCAAGAAAATTAGTGGAAAGAAAGAAGCTAGAAGGTAATTAGGCAAAATGTATAGAATAACCAGTTAGAAACTAAAATTTTGTAGAATGTAAATATTGTGTGTAGCTGGCATTCAATACAGTTATTCAAGTAGTCAGAGACAAAATAACTGGATTCTGGAAACTACTTCACAGGGAAAATTTGAAGTCACAATTAGACTTGGACAGAAAATGGTAAGAGGAAACATGATATTTATTTTTAATATGTCAAGCTTTCACATAAAATGGACTGTTCTATGTTCTTTCAAAGAGGAGAAAAGAACATCAGCCAATAAAAGTTGAACTGTGAAAACTATGGTCTGTATTATGGATCTCTGAAGTAACTAAAACATAGGGTCTCTCTTCTCAAAGGTAGTGAACATCAGTGAAGGTGCCCAACAGTGAGAACATGTAACATCCATATGGAAAGAGCACTCAGCTTTGGGGTGGAAAGATGTCACACTATCATTGTAAATCTAGTCTAGTAAGCAAGACAAATCAAGATTCTCTTAAAATATGCTTACTTAGTCTGGTTCAATGTTGTACGGAACATTTTAATTTTGTTCTGCGCAGCAGCCATTAGTTCTGGACATTCTTTTACATAGTCCAATTCAGACATACATATTATGCATTTTATATAACTCTCAGTTTATATAAGAATTATTGTATGTTCACTCACTTTTTCCACTCTATATTTCCTTTTACCTTGTAATAGGACAAAAAAGGAACATGGGCTTTTTAAGTCCAGTGTGTGCCATTTTCTTCTTTCTGGGAGTCAAAGTATATTGCCAATATGAAACTTATCAATGGGATGAAGATTATGACCAAGAACCAGATGATGTCTACCAACCAGAATTCCAATTTCATCAAAATGTAAACTCTGAAGTTCCATTTCATCAGTATACTTTAGGTTGTGCCAGTGAATGCTTCTGTCCACCTAACTTTCCATCATCCATGTACTGCGATAATCGCAAACTAAAGTCTATCCCAAATATTCCAGCGTACATTCAGCAAGTCTATCTTCAGTTCAATGAAATTGAGGCCGTGACTGCAGATTCATTCATCAACGCCACTCACCTTAAAGAAATCAACCTTAGCCACAACAAAATTAAATCTCAAAAGATTGATCATGGTGTGTTTGCTAAATTGTCAAATCTACTACAACTTCACTTACAGCATAACAACTTAGAAGACTTTCCGTTTCCTCTTCCTAAGTCTTTGGAAAGGATTTTTCTTGGATACAATGAAATCTCCAGACTGCAGACAAATGCTGTGAATGGGCTAGTAAACTTGACCATGCTTGATCTCTGTTTTAATCAAATTGATGATTCTATGTTACAAGAAAAAATCCTTGCCAAAATGGAAAAACTAATGCAGCTCAACCTATGTAATAACAGATTAGAATCAATGCCTCCTGGTTTGCCTTCTTCACTTATGTATCTGTCTTTAGAAAATAATTCAATATCTTCTATACCAGAGAATTACTTCAATGAACTTCCAAAACTTCACACTCTAAGAATATCACACAACAAACTACAAGACATTCCATATAATACTTTTAATCTCTCCAACCTTAAAGTGCTCAATGTTGGACACAACAAACTGAAGCAAGCATTCTATATTCCAAGAAATTTAGAACACCTACACCTAGAAAATAATGAAATTGAAAGTATGTAAAATTTCATTTGTGTGTGTGTTTTACTATTTATTGATTTATACTTTTTATTTTATATTGGAGCACAGTTGAAAAACAATGTTGTGTTAGGTTCAGATGTATAGCAAAGCTATTTAGTTATACATCTGTAAGTATCTATTCTTTTTCAATTCTTTTCTCATTTAGGTTATTGCCAAATACTGAGCAGTGTTCCCTGGGACAGTAGGTCCTTGTTGGTGATCTATTTTATTTATTTATTATTTATGGCTGTACTAGGTCTTTGTTGCTGTGTGTGGGTTACTAGTCACAGCTTGTGGGCTTTAGAATGTGGGTTCAGTAGTTGTGGAGCAAGGGCTTATAGCTGCCCTGCTGCATGTGGAATCTCCCAAGAACAGGGATTGAACCCGTGTCCCCAGCATTGGCAGGTAGATTCCTAACTGCTGTACCACCCGGAAAGTCCATCATTGTCTTTTAAAGACATAAAAAACAGTACTTTGAACTTTTAAAGAAAAGAAAAAATCTGTGCTTTACACAGTACTACAAATGGTTGTTTTGAAGCTGGCTAGGGAAATGGCAGAAATAGGCCCCAGAGAAAGGTGTACTCCAAGGTTTATATTCTATTCTACTAAATGTTATCATTTTGAACTTTGAGAGTATGTACTGTAAAGCAGACGAAAAAATGTGAAATACTACAGAGTATATGAAGAAATACAAGATCTTGAATAGAATTGTATGTGATTTTTCATTTTTTTGTCTTTTTGGAATTGTTTCTGCTAAGAATTTATTACTTAAATAGTTTAATAATCAAATAATTACTTAATAGCCAATAAAGTCATTTATGTTAATAATATAAAATTCATTCATAAATTTTTATTTTATTATTTTATTACTGTAAGAATAATTAAATGTAACAAATATTTTAATAAAGTCCATTATAGGATTAGGGATATAGCAAAGCAGGATTAATTTTTAACTTATATTTTTCAGATATCAACATCACAGTGATGTGTCCATCAGTCGATCCACTACATTACCACCATTTAACATATATTCGCATGGATCAAAATAAGCTAAAAGAGCCAATAAGCTCATACATTTTTCTCTGCTTCCCTAATATACACACTATTTATTATGGTGAACAACGAACCACTAACGGTCAAACGATACAACTTAAGACCCAAGTTTTCAGGAGATTTCAAGATGATGGAGACAGTGAAGATCATGATGATCATCATGAAGGCCCAGAAGAAGAAGGAAGAGAAGAAAACACTGATCCTCACTATTATGGAAGTCAAGAATGGCAAGAAACTATATAGGTATACATTTATAATGTCACAAGATCTTGTTATTCAATATAAACTTAACTAAAATGTGCATAGCTCATAGTAATATAGCTGGAATTGTGTACTTAGTATAAAATCAGATTGAATTTAGGTTGTTAGTATCATTTTTAGAATGTGGGTTCTAGTTGTGGAGCAAGGGCTTATAGCTGCCCTGCTGCTTTCCAGCCCTGTCCCCAGCATTGGCAGGTAGATTCCTAACTGCTGTACCACCCGGAAAGTCCATCATTGTCTTTTAAAGACATAAAAAACAGTACTTTGAACTTTTAAAGAAAAGAAAAAATCTGTGCTTTACACAGTACTACAAATGGTTGTTTTGAAGCTGGCTAGGGAAATGGCAGAAATAGGCCCCAGAGAAAGGTGTACTCCAAGGTTTATATTCTATTCTACTAAATGTTATCATTTTGAACTTTGAGAGTATGTACTGTAAAGCAGACGAAAAAATGTGAAATACTACAGAGTATATGAAGAAATACAAGATCTTGAATAGAATTGTATGTGATTTTTCATTTTTTTGTCTTTTTGGAATTGTTTCTGCTAAGAATTTATTACTTAAATAGTTTAATAATCAAATAATTACTTAATAGCCAATAAAGTCATTTATGTTAATAATATAAAATTCATTCATAAATTTTTATTTTATTATTTTATTACTGTAAGAATAATTAAATGTAACAAATATTTTAATAAAGTCCATTATAGGATTAGGGATATAGCAAAGCAGGATTAATTTTTAACTTATATTTTTCAGATATCAACATCACAGTGATGTGTCCATCAGTCGATCCACTACATTACCACCATTTAACATATATTCGCATGGATCAAAATAAGCTAAAAGAGCCAATAAGCTCATACATTTTTCTCTGCTTCCCTAATATACACACTATTTATTATGGTGAACAACGAACCACTAACGGTCAAACGATACAACTTAAGACCCAAGTTTTCAGGAGATTTCAAGATGATGGAGACAGTGAAGATCATGATGATCATCATGAAGGCCCAGAAGAAGAAGGAAGAGAAGAAAACACTGATCCTCACTATTATGGAAGTCAAGAATGGCAAGAAACTATATAGGTATACATTTATAATGTCACAAGATCTTGTTATTCAATATAAACTTAACTAAAATGTGCATAGCTCATAGTAATATAGCTGGAATTGTGTACTTAGTATAAAATCAGATTGAATTTAGGTTGTTAGTATCATTTGCATCAGTATATAGGATTAAAACTTACTCAAAATGACCCGTCTTTAGAAATATACATTAGAATAAGTAAAAACAACACTTTGAATATAAAATTATCATGTTGAGAGAAAAAACAATTATGCTCATTTATATTAACAGTAATTTTTCTAAGAAGGATTAAAGGAGCAGCATTAGAAGCTAAGAATGTAAACCATGCACTTTAAATCACTGTGAGCATAGTTTTTAAATGCCAAAAGGTTATATTAATGTAAGAGGCAGCTGCTCATTTAAGGAATAGACTATTTTCTTTGATCTAATCTCCAGAAAAGCTTTCACACTTTTGTTTGGGTATCATCACCATGACAGTCACACACTACATTTAGAGTGCAGAATGATATTCCTTTATTTTCAAAAGAAGCTACCCTACTGAGCATCCAAGGCACACAAATTTCTGAAAACAACTAGTCTTATATTTCTCTCTGAGCACCAAAGCAACAAAAACTTAAGCCTTGTGCTTAGATGCCTGAGTGCATGCATGCTAAATCATTTTATTTATGTCTGACTCTTTGCAACCCTATGGACTGTAGCCTGCCAGGCTCCTCTGTCCCTGGGATTCCCCAGGCGAGAATACTGGACTGGGATGCTATCTTCTCCTCCAGGAGTTCCAGACCCAGGGATCAAACCCACATCTCTTGTGTCTCCTACATCGGCAGGTGGGTTCTTTACCACTAGCGCCTCCTGGGAAGTCCACTGGATGTCTAAAAAACACCAAATTAATCTTAACCACAATTTGTATTTCAGCAACTTTCAGCTATTATACAAAACAATCTTTTCTGCATTTCATTTTGACTGGGATAAATCTATTTTCTCTGCTTCCTAATATACACACTATTTATTATGGTGAACAACGAACCACTAACGGTCAAACGATACAACTTAAGACCCAAGTTTTCAGGAGATTTCAAGATGATGGAGACAGTGAAGATCATGATGATCATCATGAAGGCCCAGAAGAAGAAGGAAGAGAAGAAAACACTGATCCTCACTATTATGGAAGTCAAGAATGGCAAGAAACTATATAGGTATACATTTATAATGTCACAAGATCTTGTTATTCAATATAAACTTAACTAAAATGTGCATAGCTCATAGTAATATAGCTGGAATTGTGTACTTAGTATAAAATCAGATTGAATTTAGGTTGTTAGTATCATTTGCATCAGTATATAGGATTAAAACTTACTCAAAATGACCCGTCTTTAGAAATATACATTAGAATAAGTAAAAACAACACTTTGAATATAAAATTATCATGTTGAGAGAAAAAGCAATTATGCTCATTTATATTAACAGTAATTTTTCTAAGAAGGATTAAAGGAGCAGCATTAGAAGCTAAGAATGTAAACCATGCACTTTAAATCACTGTGAGCATAGTTTTTAAATGCCAAAAGGTTATATTAATGTAAGAGGCAGCTGCTCATTTAAGGAATAGACTATTTTCTTTGATCTAATCTCCAGAAAAGCTTTCACACTTTTGTTTGGGTATCATCACCATGACAGTCACACACTACATTTAGAGTGCAGAATGATATTCCTTTATTTTCAAAAGAAGCTACCCTACTGAGCATCCAAGGCACACAAATTTCTGAAAACAACTAGTCTTATATTTCTCTCTGAGCACCAAAGCAACAAAAACTTAAGCCTTGTGCTTAGATGCCTGAGTGCATGCATGCTAAATCATTTTATTTATGTCTGACTCTTTGCAACCCTATGGACTGTAGCCTGCCAGGCTCCTCTGTCCCTGGGATTCCCCAGGCGAGAATACTGGACTGGGATGCTATCTTCTCCTCCAGGAGTTCCAGACCCAGGGATCAAACCCACATCTCTTGTGTCTCCTACATCGGCAGGTGGGTTCTTTACCACTAGCGCCTCCTGGGAAGTCCACTGGATGTCTAAAAAACACCAAATTAATCTTAACCACAATTTGTATTTCAGCAACTTTCAGCTATTATACAAAACAATCTTTTCTACATTTCATTTTGACTGGGATAAATATTGTTTATAGGAAATCACTAGAGAAAGGTTTTAGCTACATAAAAACTTGCTAATAAAGAACTGCTCTATTCACAAGGTTAAATTAATAATAGCACAAGAAAGTATAACAACATTATTAAACAACTTCTACTTCCCTAGCACAATATATTAGAAACATATAGGTATATCAGCCAATGTTTATTTACATAATGCTGAAGTTGAATAGAGTTCCTTTGAAATTTTAGTGATAGGCTTTGATATCCTCTTTAAAGCGTTAATAATGAAATACCATTTTGAAGCATTTTAAGTATGCCTTATAATGAAGTATAACTTTTATGATGAACTTTCTTGATTTGCCAGGCTAATATTTCATAGAATTCCCCAGGTAAGTAATAAACACAAATCTGGGGCTGCCTGTTCAGGAAACCTCTCAAAAAAACCCAAAAAGACAATTAAAACTATATTTTAGAAGCAGTTTTCTAGCAATGAGTCTAATTTTCTGGAGATGACAGTTTAAAATAAAGTGTCTGGTACTCATTATGTCTTTGAGTAGGTTATAAACATTTAGCAGAAACAGATCACCCACGTGTTCCAGGGGTAAGCTCAACAATCCAGAATGAATATGAACAATACTCTATTCATTCATTCAATTAATATTCATCAAGTCATTTAGTGTGCAGGGCTTATTAGCAATGAGAGTTTAAACAGAATAGGAGCTCCAGTGGTGCAATCGGTTAGCGTGAGGTACTTATAAACAGAATAAACGTGGATCTGTGACACTGTAAGATACAGCTGTGAGAGTAAAGAGTAAGATGTTAGTGATGGGGGTAAAACACATTTTCAAAAGTGATAAAAAAAAAAAATCTTTAGGGGCTTCCCTGGTGATCCAATGGGTAAAGAGTCTGCTTTGCAGTGCAAGGGGCACAGGTTAGATCTCTGGCTCGGGAAGATCCCACGTGCTGTGGAGCAGCTGGACAGGTGTGCCCAATTACGAGCCAGCGCTCTGAAGCATATGTGCCCAGAGCGGGTGCTCTACAACGAGAGAGGCCACTGTAATAGGAGGCACGCAGCCCAAAGAATAAAGATGGATAAAAATAAATTAATAAAAAAACAATGAAAAAGAGGCCAAAATTAGGGGCAAAAAACAAACAAACAAACAAAAAAAACCCCACAACTTTGAGGGCTACTTTCCCCTTTAATGACATTTTAAAAAATAGGGTTATAAATTGAAACATGCATTATAAGTTAACATATGGAAAACACTGTGGATGATTTAGTAGTTAAGAAATAGAAGACTATTTCTTACTCAGAACAATTTAATGAGGAATTGTCAGGAAAACACAAATCAAAAAAATATGAGACACTTGCTCACATTTAATGGCAGTAATGAAAAATGCAGACAAACAACAAGTATTAGTGAGGAGATGCAGAATGTGGAATCCACTGGTGAGCAAATCAAATGGTAGAGCTGTTTTGGAAAGCGGTCTGGAATTCTTCAAACAGTTACCTATGATCCAACAATTCCACTCCTAGATATATACCTAAGAAAACTGAACACATATTTCCACACAAAAACATGTACAAAAATGTTCAGAGTGGTATATCAGTTTATGGCCAAAAACTAGAAACTACTCAAATGTCCTTCAGATGATGAAAGCATAAACAATATGTGGTCTATCCACACAAAGGAATATTACTCAGCCAAAAGAAGGAATGATGTTGATACCTGTTAAAATATGGATGAACCATGAAAACATTATGCTAGTTAGTGAAGTCACAGAAGGCCATCTAGTATAATTCCATTCATATTAAATGTCTAGAATAGGCAAATCTATAGACACAGAAAGATTACTGGCTGCTTGGGATTGGGGAGCAAGAGAATAGAGGGCAATGGGGGGGTGACTAATACTGGATAGCGTACTTCTATTTGGGGTGATGGAAATATTCTGAAATTGATTGCGGTGATGACTGTACAAGTTTGAAAACACTGAGAGCCACTGAATTGCATACTTTAAAAAAGTCAGTTGTATGAGATATGGATTATTTCAATAAAGCTGTTATTTAAAATTTAACAAAGAAAATAAGATCTAATAACTCATTCTAACAAAAGGAAGAAAGAAATAAAATGTGGCAGCAACTAAACAATGATATGAATAGCGATATACTAACTTTACTTCTGGCCAGGATGTGGTGAAGCAAATGAAGGCTTGAAGTAAGAGGTGGTACTTTTACTTGCAAGTAGCGATGGACTGGCCAAAATAGAGAAAACAAGGTCCCAAGGTGAGATTAATATAAAGATGTGGTAATTAGTTATTTCACCTCTTATACAGTTACAACACTTCAAATTTTTCTAGACCACCTATTTTTATCTCCTCCTAAACTGACAAAAGAAAATACATTCAAAAACAGACTTAGTGACATGAAAACCTGTACTATCATATGTGAAGAAAATAGCTATTGCCATTGCATTGTGAGAAAAGGGGATCCTGCAGGAGTGCTGTATGATGGTCTTGAGGGGTGAGATGGGGGGGATGTAACATACATATCTGTAAACAACAAAACTCTGTACAAGTTAAAAATAAAATAAAAATTAAAAAAAAAAAAAGAATAGGCTTAGTGAAGAAAAAAACCTGACCATAACAAGCAATTTGAAATCAGATACACCTTAGCAGAAGCCAGACTTCACGCTTATAACTAAGCAAGATGGCACTAAGTGAATCACTTGAAGCCCCTCTTTCTGCATTTCTGTAAGGAAGGTGGTTCTCACTAGGCTGCTGTACGAATAAGTAGAGATAATGTACATGCCATAGCTTTTAACAAAGCACATGCCAGCTACAAGGGCTTCCCTGTGGCTCAGCAGTAAGAATCTGACTGCAATGCAGGAGACATGGGAAATGTGGGTTTGATCCCTGGGTTGGGAAAATCCCCTGGAGAAGGAAATGGCAGGCCACTCCAGTATTCTTTCCAGGGCAATCCCATAGACAGAGAAGCCTGGTGTGCTACAGCCTATAGGGTCGCAAAGAGTCAGATGCGACTGAGCGACTAACCACGCGTGCATATGCGTGCCAGTTACACGTATCCTACAAGCAGTAACTATTACTGCAGCATGTCCAACCCAGCCTCCCACTGGAGGCTTGTGCCCCAAGCCCTCAGCTGTGCTTCCCATGCCTCAGTGGACCCTCTAGAATGGAGTTAGTATCTTTCAGGTTCCTTCCAAGGTTCTACTCATACAAAAGATTAGTAAACAAGAGAGAATTTACTAAAGGCTTTATGAGAGAGAGCTAAGAGGGACTTTAAATCTTACATCCACAACAAACATAGTCCAAGTCATTATTTCATGGTTTTGCTTTCCAGAAGATCTCCAGAGTAGGCACTCTGCTTGCCACCCTTGCAGGCACTTGGCAGACTGGCTCCTTTGGCCAGAGTAAGGTGAAAGTCTTCGTGTCTATTAGGAAGA
The DNA here is from genome assembly GCA_022376925.1 of Tragulus kanchil. NCBI lineage: Eukaryota > Metazoa > Chordata > Mammalia > Artiodactyla > Tragulidae > Tragulus > Tragulus kanchil. Next base: position 87,932,064 of record JAIOJX010000023.1, on the reverse strand, counting down.
AGAAGAGGCCAACTCTGCTCTCTCCTTTTAAAGGCATGTACATGCATACACATCACAAAATGTCCTCCAGCTTCAGGGCCCAGAGGGAGGCAAATTAACAACATCTTATATTACTCAAAAATGCCCAGAGGAACTCATACCCACCCCAAGTAGTTCTCATTAAAAAGAAGACAAAATAATTAACCATTAATGTTTTCCCTAGGAGAACGGAAGAATAAAGTTCTACCTCCTACCAGAGCTACAGACAAAACTAGTTGATATATTATATCAGAAAAGATGATGATGAAAATTCGTGAATTTTCTCATTATACTCCCAAATATTAGTTATATTAGCTCTGAGGCTGAACTGTGTATATACCTATGTTGTGTGTTTGTGACCACTAATGAATAATCAGATCACACCATGAACCCAAGCTTAACAAATCTAGTAGAAAGGAAACAAAAATAAGAGATATATAATAAATTTGCTTACAACAACACATGTTGAGAATGTTTAGCATGTGTTTAAGTATAACATGAAAGCTATACATTTTTACTTTATTCCTCAAACTGGGACCACTAAACCAAAATGCAGATATATGCATATCATATGACATACTTAACCATTTCCACGGGGGAAAAGCAGAAAAAAAAAATAAACTTGTCTCTTCCTTATACTTTTACTGTAGCAAAGGATTCCAAGGAAAGCTAGGGCTAAAACCCCAATTTCCGGCTTCCAAATCCATCTTCTCTAAATCTTGGAAACGAAGAATAACAACAGCTGGAAACAAAATTAAATCACAACAGCTAAAAATCCAGTTTCCTTTATTTTCCAATTTCCTAAATAAATATAACCTGCTATGCCTCGCAAGTAAATATCACGACATTTATGGATATGTCTATCATTGCATGTTTAGGTTGCAAACTTATACGGAGACTTATGTGTATTACTCAGAAAATTTAAAATCACAAATATGATACTTATTTTTTTTCTGGCCACTTCTATTGGTCTTTCATTTATTTCCATCTTTGTTCTTTGGCCTGTGTGGGACTCCCATCGCTGTGGCCTCTCTTGCTGCAGAGCACCAGCTCTGGGCGCATGTGCTCCAGAGCACTGGCTCGGTAATTAGACGCATCAGTCCAGCCGCTCCACGGCACGTGGGATCTTCCCAGGACAGGGATCGAACCAGTGCCCCCTGCACTGCACGGCGGTGTCCTTACCCACTGGGCCACCAGGGAAGCCCTATGATACATTTTTAACATTAACTTTACATTGAGTCATAACTCACCCTCCCCCTTAAATTTTAGGGAAGTCTGGGAAGTACATGAGTTCTCATCTTTATTACATTTGACCAAGTGACTAGGCTTCAGGCATAAGCAGAGATTTGTGATGGAGATTCAAATCACAGACTTTCCATAAAAATCCCAGAATATTGGTTAGAAACAAGTCAGAGGTCTTTCCCACACTGAAGGGGCAATGGCTATACGAGGCAAAATTCTGGTACACATTCAAAGATACAAAACCCTACAAAGATACTAATAATAATGTAGTAGGGTTACCAAAAAAATTCCACAGAGATAATAACCCTCTCAATCTTGAATAAATGTCTGCTCTTAAATCTTGACAGCTTTCATCTTTTATTACTGTGCAGTGAAAGCTAAATAGCTTTCTATTAGGATACAATAGTTCTTTCTGGAGTAGAAAACAATCTAAGTTTGAAACATATTTTATACTGGAAATGGTATAGTAAAGAATTTGACCCCAAAATAGTGGCCTGAGCTTTGCTCAGTTTCTATGAAGTTATCTATATCTTTGTTTAAAATGGGTGTTATACTCAGTGGACATGAATTTGAGCAAACTCCAGGAGATAGTGAAGGCCAGAGAAGCCTGGTGTGCTGCAGCTCACGGATTCACAAAGAATCAGAACTTAGCGAATGAAAAACAATTCTCTTGAGAGTTCTTGGACAACAGGAAGATTAACCAGTCAGTCCTCAAGGAAATCAATCTTGAATACTCATTAGAAGGACTGATGCTAAAGCAGGAGCTCCAATCCTTTGGCCACCTGATATGAAGAGCGAACTCACTGGAAAGTACTCTGATGCTGGGAAAGACTGAGGCTAGGAGAAGAGGGTGACAGAGGATGAGATGGTTGGATGGCATCAATGACTCAATGAACATAAGTTTGACCAAACTCTGGGAGATAATGAAGGACAGGGAAGCCTGGTGTGCTGCTCTCCAGGGAATTGCAAAGAGCTAGATATGACTTAGCAACTGAATGACAACAACAGCAGATTTTAGGATGGGACAGGCCATACCCAATAGTCTTAGGTTGGCCATGCCAGAGATGCAATCAGGTGGTTTATGATGGCTCATGTAGTATCAGTCAAATTGGGGCAGAGCTCAGCCGTGTGGAATATTCATGCCTATATAATGAAGCCCCAGTAAAAACTGAACTGTGAGGCTCAGTAGCACTTTTCTGGTTGGCCATATCCACGATCGTTGTCATACATCAATGCTGGGAGAACAATGTACAGGAACTCTGTACTTGGAACCCTCCCATACTCTATCTACTGCATCTCTTTCTTTGACTGGTATTTTATGTGTATTCTTTCTCTGTGATAAATCATAACCATCAATATAATGGCTTTCAGTGAGTTCCATGAGTCCTTTTAACAAATCAAAAGGGTCGCACTGGAAACCCTCAAACCTACAATTGGTATAAGAAATGAGGATGGTCTTGTAAACTATGCTCTTAAATTTTATAGTTTGGCTAACTCTGAGTGAGAACATATATATTTTTCAGTGTAATTCTGAATATCTCAAGAATCTTTCTTGTGTAGTCATCTCCCCTTCAACATGGATACGATCTCTGACCTCAGAATATTGCAAAGAGATGGCATATGATTACAATTACGAGAAGCAAGAAACTGAGGCCCTTGGTCCCACATTCTGAATGGAGTTGTGGCCAACAACCTCATGGGTTTGGACACCTTTACCTTACTTGACCCTTGAAAAGGGTGCATCCCTGGCCAACAACTTGGCTGCAATTTTCAGGTAAGATACAAGCAAAGCCATGAACAGAGGAGCCTAGAGGGCTATGAACAGAGGAGCCTAGAGGGAGTTCACAGGGTTGCAAAAAGACACGACTGAAGCAACTTAGTACACATGCACAAGCAAACCCATACCTGGACTCCTAGCCACAGAAACTGTGAGATAATAAAGGTGTGTTATTTTAGACCACTAAACGTATAATAAATAACAAAAAAAAAGGGTAAGTAGTCATATTCTTCAGAAATGCAACATTAGAGGGTTATTTCTAAAATGAAAACAGAATCATGTCACTCAACTTTAAAAAAATCTCTTAGTGGCCTCTAACTGGATACAAATAAAACTCAAATACCTCAGCAAGGTTTAAAAGACTCCTTAATCTGACCCATCTCTCCTTTCTCCCTCCAAACTTCAGCCATACACAACTAATTATAAATTTTCTTCAAGACCTCCTTCCTCCATGTGCTTCTCCCATTCCAATCTTCCTTGTGTCCCTGTCTACTGCCTTTCCTCAACATGCCTATATAATGAAGCCCCAGTAAAAACTGAACTGTGAGGCTCAGTAGCACTTTTCTGGTTGGCCATATCCACGATCGTTGTCATACATCAATGCTGGGAGAACAATGTACAGGAACTCTGTACTTGGAACCCTCCCATACTCTATCTACTGCATCTCTTTCTTTGACTGGTATTTTATGTGTATTCTTTCTCTGTGATAAATCATAACCATCAATATAATGGCTTTCAGTGAGTTCCATGAGTCCTTTTAACAAATCAAAAGGGTCGCACTGGAAACCCTCAAACCTACAATTGGTATAAGAAATGAGGATGGTCTTGTAAACTATGCTCTTAAATTTTATAGTTTGGCTAACTCTGAGTGAGAACATATATATTTTTCAGTGTAATTCTGAATATCTCAAGAATCTTTCTTGTGTAGTCATCTCCCCTTCAACATGGATACGATCTCTGACCTCAGAATATTGCAAAGAGATGGCATATGATTACAATTACGAGAAGCAAGAAACTGAGGCCCTTGGTCCCACATTCTGAATGGAGTTGTGGCCAACAACCTCATGGGTTTGGACACCTTTACCTTACTTGACCCTTGAAAAGGGTGCATCCCTGGCCAACAACTTGGCTGCAATTTTCAGGTAAGATACAAGCAAAGCCATGAACAGAGGAGCCTAGAGGGCTATGAACAGAGGAGCCTAGAGGGAGTTCACAGGGTTGCAAAAAGACACGACTGAAGCAACTTAGTACACATGCACAAGCAAACCCATACCTGGACTCCTAGCCACAGAAACTGTGAGATAATAAAGGTGTGTTATTTTAGACCACTAAACGTATAATAAATAACAAAAAAAAAGGGTAAGTAGTCATATTCTTCAGAAATGCAACATTAGAGGGTTATTTCTAAAATGAAAACAGAATCATGTCACTCAACTTTAAAAAAATCTCTTAGTGGCCTCTAACTGGATACAAATAAAACTCAAATACCTCAGCAAGGTTTAAAAGACTCCTTAATCTGACCCATCTCTCCTTTCTCCCTCCAAACTTCAGCCATACACAACTAATTATAAATTTTCTTCAAGACCTCCCTTCCCCTCCATGTGCTTCTCCCATTCCTAAAGCAATCTTCCTTTGGCCTGTCCCTGTCTGACTGCCCCCTTATTTTCTCTCCAAGTCAGTTACGTGCAGCCTTGGTGGCTTCACCCTTTCCCAGGTGACTGCAGAACACTTGAGTAGCAGTTCGCTCACTGTGCATTCTCTCGCTTGTTTGCTGCCCTTCTTGCTTAATTACAAACTCTTCTTTCTTTAAGGAGAAAAATGAGTTTTGCTTCTCTGAGTTTATTTTTCTAGAGTACTGGCAGACAAGTGACACTCAATAAGCTTCTACTAAATGAATGAATACCAATAAAACTATACACATTGATCATAACTTTTCAAGAAAAAGATGTGATAACGCTTAAAATAATTTTCTATAGTACAAAGTACCAAATTGTGCATATCATGAGTAAACTATGAATTTCTAAGATTTCTCTAAATCTATTTAACATCTATTCAGTTCACTTTTCAACATTCCATTAGACCTGCCACACAAGAGAAAACAAATCAATATTTGCTATTTCATTATTAGATATTTTCAAAAACTTTAAAGGCATAAAATCAACCAAACCAGAGGACAACACAACTAAATTTAAACTAATTCACATTCAAGTAAAAATGTGAGTATTCAAGTTTTTTCAAGCTTTAATTCAAAAAACTCTAAAGCCAATTTTGAACAGAAATCAGTATTCTTTTATTTTTTACTTTTTAAAAAATATTTATTCATATCCATATTTCTTGGAATTTCTGCTTAGAGAAAGAAAGGTTACTTTGATTGCTAAAAGTACCAAGCAGTGATAAAATATACCTTCAAAGATGTTCACATAGCTAGCTAAATACAACTTCAACTTAAAAATAAAATAAAATTTAATATTAAGGTAATAATACTATTTTCTTCATTTAGCAAACAATATCTTAACTATCAAAACCAGAATCATGTCACTCAACTTTAAAAAAATCTCTTAGTGGCCTCTAACTGGATACAAATAAAACTCAAATACCTCAGCAAGGTTTAAAAGACTCCTTAATCTGACCCATCTCTCCTTTCTCCCTCCAAACTTCAGCCATACACAACTAATTATAAATTTTCTTCAAGACCTCCATTCCCCTCCATGTGCTTCTCCCATTCCTAAAGCAATCTTCCTTTGGCCTGTCCCTGTCTGACTGCCCCCTTATTTTCTCTCCAAGTCAGTTACGTGCAGCCTTGGTGGCTTCACCCTTTCCCAGGTGACTGCAGAACACTTGAGTAGCAGTTCGCTCACTGTGCATTCTCTCGCTTGTTTGCTGCCCTTCTTGCTTAATTACAAACTCTTCTTTCTTTAAGGAGAAAAATGAGTTTTGCTTCTCTGAGTTTATTTTTCTAGAGTACTGGCAGACAAGTGACACTCAATAAGCTTCTACTAAATGAATGAATACCAATAAAACTATACACATTGATCATAACTTTTCAAGAAAAAGATGTGATAACGCTTAAAATAATTTTCTATAGTACAAAGTACCAAATTGTGCATATCATGAGTAAACTATGAATTTCTAAGATTTCTCTAAATCTATTTAACATCTATTCAGTTCACTTTTCAACATTCCATTAGACCTGCCACACAAGAGAAAACAAATCAATATTTGCTATTTCATTATTAGATATTTTCAAAAACTTTAAAGGCATAAAATCAACCAAACCAGAGGACAACACAACTAAATTTAAACTAATTCACATTCAAGTAAAAATGTGAGTATTCAAGTTTTTTCAAGCTTTAATTCAAAAAACTCTAAAGCCAATTTTGAACAGAAATCAGTATTCTTTTATTTTTTACTTTTTAAAAAATATTTATTCATATCCATATTTCTTGGAATTTCTGCTTAGAGAAAGAAAGGTTACTTTGATTGCTAAAAGTACCAAGCAGTGATAAAATATACCTTCAAAGATGTTCACATAGCTAGCTAAATACAACTTCAACTTAAAAATAAAATAAAATTTAATATTAAGGTAATAATACTATTTTCTTCATTTAGCAAACAATATCTTAACTATCAAATCCCAAATTATAAATAAAATTTATTTTTAAAGAGCTGATTCTGGCAGTTGACATTTGTGACATGCTACAAAATAAAGGGGGAAGTGGACCCCAAATGATAATTTGTGCTATGTGTATTTATTACACAAGGTAAAAAAAGTAACAGAACTTCATGGTAATCAGTAGGAACAATCTGAGTACAGCAGTTACAAATATTTTAAACAGAGTTCTCTAGTACAACACACTACATTTCACCCTGGAGAAAGAATGTTGGCAAAGATCTCTACCACATGGAAACTGCTTTTAAAGCTGTTGGGCCCTGAAATTCTATTCAGCAGTTTGAAATCAATCCACAGCTTTTCTCATTCACCCTCCCACTTGGGGCTAATGCAAGCCATGACCATCTATTGAGGAAAACCACAAAAAACTTCAAAACAGCTAAAACGGTAGGCTCTTTTCTCACATATTATTTTAAATATTGTTTGTTAAAATGTGACATCTAACAATCTTAGCAAATGTAAAGGCAATATTTAATTTTTTTAAGTTTCAGTTACCTTGGACAATTATTTTTTAACAAGTACTTGAGCATATCACCTCATTAACTTTCATGTCCATGCAGGAGAACAGGGTGCTGGAAAAGTCACAAAACCATCGATTTTGGGGCAGACTAGTATCTAAAATGCAGCACCAGCAATTCTGAGAGATTCTGTCTGAAGTTACTTAAGAAAAAGTATAAAATGTGCACCACCAGATAAAATCCAGTGGTGAGTCTAAAAGAATCTTTCCCATTTCATTTCCTCTAAATCTGACTAAAGTTCTATAATTTTTCTAGCCTGCAATACTACTTTTGCATTTCTCTCTTTAAAATATTAACTAAAAGCAATGATATCTATAAAATGATAAAACTGAGAAAGTTGAAACAGAAATCATATTTTTTTTCTTTTTTTTTTGGAATTTCTGCTTAGAGAAAGAAAGGTTACTTTGATTGCTAAAAGTACCAAGCAGTGATAAAATATACCTTCAAAGATGTTCACATAGCTAGCTAAATACAACTTCAACTTAAAAATAAAATAAAATTTAATATTAAGGTAATAATACTATTTTCTTCATTTAGCAAACAATATCTTAACTATCAAATCCCAAATTATAAATAAAATTTATTTTTAAAGAGCTGATTCTGGCAGTTGACATTTGTGACATGCTACAAAATAAAGGGGGAAGTGGACCCCAAATGATAATTTGTGCTATGTGTATTTATTACACAAGGTAAAAAAAGTAACAGAACTTCATGGTAATCAGTAGGAACAATCTGAGTACAGCAGTTACAAATATTTTAAACAGAGTTCTCTAGTACAACACACTACATTTCACCCTGGAGAAAGAATGTTGGCAAAGATCTCTACCACATGGAAACTGCTTTTAAAGCTGTTGGGCCCTGAAATTCTATTCAGCAGTTTGAAATCAATCCACAGCTTTTCTCATTCACCCTCCCACTTGGGGCTAATGCAAGCCATGACCATCTATTGAGGAAAACCACAAAAAACTTCAAAACAGCTAAAACGGTAGGCTCTTTTCTCACATATTATTTTAAATATTGTTTGTTAAAATGTGACATCTAACAATCTTAGCAAATGTAAAGGCAATATTTAATTTTTTTAAGTTTCAGTTACCTTGGACAATTATTTTTTAACAAGTACTTGAGCATATCACCTCATTAACTTTCATGTCCATGCAGGAGAACAGGGTGCTGGAAAAGTCACAAAACCATCGATTTTGGGGCAGACTAGTATCTAAAATGCAGCACCAGCAATTCTGAGAGATTCTGTCTGAAGTTACTTAAGAAAAAGTATAAAATGTGCACCACCAGATAAAATCCAGTGGTGAGTCTAAAAGAATCTTTCCCATTTCATTTCCTCTAAATCTTCGACTAAAGTTCTATAATTTTTCTAGCCTGCAATACTACTTTTGCATTTTTCATAGCTCAAATTTTAAAAATACTATTAACTAAAAGCAATGATATCTATAAAAATGATAAAACTGAGAAAGTTGAAATTATGGCTTCTGTAATATTCTGTATCACCTAAAAGTAAGTGCTAATGATTACTTTTCATGTTAAATTTTAGTTTTAAAACTGTTCCTGGAATGTGCCTCTGCTCATACGAATACAAATCAAGAGTTCTTATAAAGCACCAAAGTTGAAATATGATATTTTTAACTCACATGAGACAGGATCATGGGTCTTCATTTTAACTGTTTATATTACAGGTATTCTAAGAAGACTTCAACTGTATACCTTTGTTCAAGTACCTAACTATTCAAAAACTGAAATTAACAACACTGCTTGGAGTTTTGATAGAAAAGAACTAAAATCATTTTCTGAAACTATTTTTCAGAACATCACTGATACATAAAAACTCTTAGCATCTAATTATAAAGATCACTAAGGGTTAAATACTGTTCTCTGGCCCCTACTGCGTACACCCTGCCAAAAAGTCCTCTAAGCTTTTAAATATTGCTTCGATGGTCTGCATTTTTATTTCCAGGGAAAAAGAGAGTATTGTCCCACAGTCAGCAGGCCACTACCTTATTAACTTCCAGTCACCTCAATTTCTGTTAAAATGAAGACTCTGCAAACTACACTTCTCCTGTTCCTGTTTGTGCCTCTGATAGAGCCAGCACCACCATCTCAGCAGGATTCACGAATTATCTATGATTATGGAACAGATAATTTGGAAGAAACCTTTTTTAGCCAAGATTATGAGGATAAATACCTGGATGAAAAAAGTATTAAGGTATTTTATTTCTACTCTAAATTTAATTTCTAAAATAGTCACCCATTTAAATGCATGTTTTTGTTTTTCTTTTTTTTGGAATGTGTCTGATAAGAGGAAAGGAAAAGCACTATTACATGATTCAAAATAACTGTCCCTAAGAGTATATTTTTAAAGTATGCATGCTTCCCAAATTAATACATAGAATCTATGATAACTAAACAATATCTATGGCAGCCAAAACATAAAATTTAAGGAAATCTAAAATTTAAAACATAAAATTTAAGGAAAATTCAACCTAAAGATGATGTCTTATCAGCTGAGATTTATATGTTAAGTAATGTTACAGATTGCCTTTTATGTGCATATTAAAGAATAGGAAAAATGTGTATTAGGAGAAATAAAGATGGATTACTAGCTTAAGGTTTATTATTTTAGGAAGAAGTGATTCAAGGATAAAAACAGAAGAGTATCGCTTATTTTGCATTTGCAGGATTTCACAGTAATTCACATAGTCAAATACACAGTATCAAAACATGAAAACTTCTTAATATGGAGCTTGATTTTAATAGAAAAGAACTAAAATCATTTTCTGAAACTATTTTTCAGAACATCACTGATACATAAAAACTCTTAGCATCTAATTATAAAGATCACTAAGGGTTAAATACTGTTCTCTGGCCCCTACTGCGTACACCCTGCCAAAAAGTCCTCTAAGCTTTTAAATATTGCTTCGATGGTCTGCATTTTTATTTCCAGGGAAAAAGAGAGTATTGTCCCACAGTCAGCAGGCCACTACCTTATTAACTTCCAGTCACCTCAATTTCTGTTAAAATGAAGACTCTGCAAACTACACTTCTCCTGTTCCTGTTTGTGCCTCTGATAGAGCCAGCACCACCATCTCAGCAGGATTCACGAATTATCTATGATTATGGAACAGATAATTTGGAAGAAACCTTTTTTAGCCAAGATTATGAGGATAAATACCTGGATGAAAAAAGTATTAAGGTATTTTATTTCTACTCTAAATTTAATTTCTAAAATAGTCACCCATTTAAATGCATGTTTTTGTTTTTCTTTTTTTTGGAATGTGTCTGATAAGAGGAAAGGAAAAGCACTATTACATGATTCAAAATAACTGTCCCTAAGAGTATATTTTTAAAGTATGCATGCTTCCCAAATTAATACATAGAATCTATGATAACTAAACAATATCTATGGCAGCCAAAACATAAAATTTAAGGAAATCTAAAATTTAAAACATAAAATTTAAGGAAAATTCAACCTAAAGATGATGTCTTATCAGCTGAGATTTATATGTTAAGTAATGTTACAGATTGCCTTTTATGTGCATATTAAAGAATAGGAAAAATGTGTATTAGGAGAAATAAAGATGGATTACTAGCTTAAGGTTTATTATTTTAGGAAGAAGTGATTCAAGGATAAAAACAGAAGAGTATCGCTTATTTTGCATTTGCAGGATTTCACAGTAATTCACATAGTCAAATACACAGTATCAAAACATGAAAACTTCTTAATATGGAGCTTGATTTTTAATCAATTTCAACAATTTAGGCGCTATCATTTTACCAAATAACTGTCTCTCTCATTGTCTATAGGGATGACTTTCATACCACATCTTTCATATTTTACTTGTACGGGGACTGAGTAATTACTTGTGGTTTTACTGGAACACAGAAATGAACACTGGGAAAAGAAAAAGTTAATACAGCACATAAGTATCTTTTGCCTGCCTACAGTGAGGCTGTATGTGTCTCTCTCTCTCTCACACACACACAAAATGGAAAATGAGAAATGCAGCTAAATACTTAATACTGATTGCTTCAAAGTTCTCCACTATAAATAAGATGATAAATATTTTAAGCATGAACAGTTATAACTACTTTTCTTTTCAGTACAGATGAGCAAATGTTAACAGTACAATTCTTTCAATGCAGTTGGGTAATACACTAGCATTATCATATATGTATATATTAATAATATAATATAATATAATATAGGTAGATATAGCTAAGGGGAGAAAATGCTTATCATAACAAGTTGTTGGTTCACTTGGCTGATTTCAATCTTATCAATCAGTCTAAAGAATACTTTCAAAATCCCCTGGTCCCTAAAAAGTAGTAAGTAAAAAGTTCTCTGTTTCTTCTCTTTACACTGCTATAGAAGTCTTTCTATCTTAATACAAATACAGGGACCGAGGCATTTGTGGGGTGGAATAGAATTCAACAGCACTTAATACACAAATGCAAACTGGAAGGGCTGTTCAACTAGAACACTTATGGGAGAATGTTGTCTATAATTCCTCAGTTTTATATAGTCCAAACTGTAAATAATACCTGATAATAAATGGTTATTTTTCCAATAGGAAAAGAAACTATAATAATACCTGATGAGAAAAGTTTTCAGTTACAAAGAGATGAGAGCATAACACCATCAGCCCCCAAGAAAGAAAATGATGGTAAGTATGAATACTCTATTATCAATTATTAAAATGAACTTTAAAAGTACCCTATAATGGAACTTTATTTGTTATAATAATCAATAGCTAGCTTAAGGTTTATTATTTTAGGAAGAAGTGATTCAAGGATAAAAACAGAAGAGTATCGCTTATTTTAGCCACAGTAATTCACATAGTCAAATACACAGTATCAAAACATGAAAACTTCTTAATATGGAGCTTGATTTTTAATCAATTTCAACAATTTAGGCGCTATCATTTTACCAAATAACTGTCTCTCTCATTGTCTATAGGGATGACTTTCATACCACATCTTTCATATTTTACTTGTACGGGGACTGAGTAATTACTTGTGGTTTTACTGGAACACAGAAATGAACACTGGGAAAAGAAAAAGTTAATACAGCACATAAGTATCTTTTGCCTGCCTACAGTGAGGCTGTATGTGTCTCTCTCTCTCTCACACACACACAAAATGGAAAATGAGAAATGCAGCTAAATACTTAATACTGATTGCTTCAAAGTTCTCCACTATAAATAAGATGATAAATATTTTAAGCATGAACAGTTATAACTACTTTTCTTTTCAGTACAGATGAGCAAATGTTAACAGTACAATTCTTTCAATGCAGTTGGGTAATACACTAGCATTATCATATATGTATATATTAATAATATAATATAATATAATATAGGTAGATATAGCTAAGGGGAGAAAATGCTTATCATAACAAGTTGTTGGTTCACTTGGCTGATTTCAATCTTATCAATCAGTCTAAAGAATACTTTCAAAATCCCCTGGTCCCTAAAAAGTAGTAAGTAAAAAGTTCTCTGTTTCTTCTCTTTACACTGCTATAGAAGTCTTTCTATCTTAATACAAATACAGGGACCGAGGCATTTGTGGGGTGGAATAGAATTCAACAGCACTTAATACACAAATGCAAACTGGAAGGGCTGTTCAACTAGAACACTTATGGGAGAATGTTGTCTATAATTCCTCAGTTTTATATAGTCCAAACTGTAAATAATACCTGATAATAAATGGTTATTTTTCCAATAGGAAAAAGAAACTATAATAATACCTGATGAGAAAAGTTTTCAGTTACAAAGAGATGAGAGCATAACACCATCAGCCCCCAAGAAAGAAAATGATGGTAAGTATGAATACTCTATTATCAATTATTAAAATGAACTTTAAAAAGTACCCTATAATGGAACTTTATTTGTTATAATAATCAAAAATTGCATCAGGATATAGTAAATTCAAACAGTGGAATTTTATCTCCATTAATAAAGTCAAACAGGTATATTATGAATTTTCATCACTTGCCACCCCACATGATGAGCGAAAAACATGGAATAGAAATATTCAAGAACAGCTAAACTTTACATTTAGCCTCTATAAAGTGTGTGTTTTTGTCCCTATAAAATCACTTCAAGAAATACTTGTTAAATACTGGGTTTCCCTGGTAGCTCAGTGGTGAAGAGTTTGCCTGCCAATGCAGGAGGCACGGGTTCGATCCCTGAGCTGGGAAAAGCCCACTTGTTGCGGAGCAACTAAATCCGCGAGCTACAACTACTGAGCCTGTGCTCTGGAGTCTCAGAGCCGCAACTATTAAGTCCATATGTCGCAACTACTGAAGCCTGTGTGCCCTAGAGCCAGAGTTCCACAACAAGAAAAGTCACTGCAACATGAAACCTGCTCACCTGTTCTAGAGAGTAACCCCCACTCCTTGCAACTAAAGAAGAGCCTTTGGAAGCAGTGAAAACCCAGAACAGCCAAAAATAAATAAATAAATATTTTTTAAAAAGGAAATACTTGTTAAATACCAATTATTTGCAAATACCATGTAGTCTGAGAATAAATAAAATATAATTCTTGCCCTTAGGAAATTCACAGAATACAGAGATGGTTCTATACATAAATAATTTCAATTAAAATAATAGAAACTTTATAAAATAACTAATTACAAAGTCCTACTCATTAGTTTCTATTTGGTTCATTATTGTGCTCTCACAGAATTTATACAAATACAGGGACCGAGGCATTTGTGGGGTGGAATAGAATTCAACAGCACTTAATACACAAATGCAAACTGGAAGGGCTGTTCAACTAGAACACTTATGGGAGAATGTTGTCTATAATTCCTCAGTTTTATATAGTCCAAACTGTAAATAATACCTGATAATAAATGGTTATTTTTCCAATAGGAAAAAGAAACTATAATAATACCTGATGAGAAAAGTTTTCAGTTACAAAGAGATGAGAGCATAACACCATCAGCCCCCAAGAAAGAAAATGATGGTAAGTATGAATACTCTATTATCAATTATTAAAATGAACTTTAAAAAGTACCCTATAATGGAACTTTATTTGTTATAATAATCAAAAATTGCATCAGGATATAGTAAATTCAAACAGTGGAATTTTATCTCCATTAATAAAGTCAAACAGGTATATTATGAATTTTCATCACTTGCCACCCCACATGATGAGCGAAAAACATGGAATAGAAATATTCAAGAACAGCTAAACTTTACATTTAGCCTCTATAAAGTGTGTGTTTTTGTCCCTATAAAATCACTTCAAGAAATACTTGTTAAATACTGGGTTTCCCTGGTAGCTCAGTGGTGAAGAGTTTGCCTGCCAATGCAGGAGGCACGGGTTCGATCCCTGAGCTGGGAAAAGCCCACTTGTTGCGGAGCAACTAAATCCGCGAGCTACAACTACTGAGCCTGTGCTCTGGAGTCTCAGAGCCGCAACTATTAAGTCCATATGTCGCAACTACTGAAGCCTGTGTGCCCTAGAGCCAGAGTTCCACAACAAGAAAAGTCACTGCAACATGAAACCTGCTCACCTGTTCTAGAGAGTAACCCCCACTCCTTGCAACTAAAGAAGAGCCTTTGGAAGCAGTGAAAACCCAGAACAGCCAAAAATAAATAAATAAATATTTTTTAAAAAGGAAATACTTGTTAAATACCAATTATTTGCAAATACCATGTAGTCTGAGAATAAATAAAATATAATTCTTGCCCTTAGGAAATTCACAGAATACAGAGATGGTTCTATACATAAATAATTTCAATTAAAATAATAGAAACTTTATAAAATAACTAATTACAAAGTCCTACTCATTAGTTTCTATTTGGTTCATTATTGTGCTCTCACAGACTATTATTTCATATGGCAATATGAAAAAAAAAAAATCACACACTAATCGCTATAATGGTACAACAAACTTTAAATGGGCCAAAACAGAAAATATATCTCAAGAAATTTTAAAAGTATCATAGTGAAAATAGACTTGAAGAAACTGAAAGACATTCGTTGCTCTTGGAAAGGATGATTTAATATTACAAAGATGTTAGTTCTCCTTAAATCTATAACAACGAACTTCTTTAAAGAGCTGGGCAAGGTTGATCCTTAAGCTCAGATGGCAAATCAGACCTGCATGAAATCACTTATTATACATAGTTTAAAGCCTCCCACAGGTTCTAGGTGCTCAGGCTTCGGTAGGTGCAGCATGCGGGCTCAACAGCTCTGGCGCAGGAGCTTAGTTGCTCTGTGCCATGTGGCATCTTCCTGGACCAGGGATCGAACCCATTTCCCCTGCACTGCAGGTGGATTCTCAACCACTGGACCTCCAGGAAAGTCCCAAAGATGGTATTTTTAAAAACTGAGGCTGGGACAAGCTTGAAAAGAAATATAATGAGATCTCTATCTTACACAGAAAAATAAACTCTGAATAAATTAGGGTCTAAATCTAAAGAGTGAAACCATACACATAGCAGAAGATAACCTGGATGTGGGATGTCTCCAAACCCAGAGATGATAATCAGTTCAATTCAGTCATTCAGTAATATCTGACTCTTTGCAACCCCATGGACCGCAGCACACCAGGCTTCCTTGTCCTTCACCATCTCCCATAATAGAAGAGACCAATAAATTTGACTCCATAAATGAAAATAGTTGCCTGGCAAAAATCATCATAAATGAAGCCAAAGCCGAGTTAAAACTGAAAAAAAGATTTGCAATTTATATCATTGTAAAAAGTTAATATCTCTAATTTATAAAGAACAAGTAAAAATCCAGGAAAAGAAAGTGATCAAAAATCTATTAGGGGTTTCCCTGCTGGTCCAGTGGGTAAGGACACCACCTTGCACTGCAAGGGGTGCCAGTTCGATCCCACATGCTGCAGAGTGGCTGGACTGATGTGTCCAACTACCGAGCCGGAGCTCTGGAGTGCATGTGTGCAGAGCCAGTGCTCTGCAGCAACAGAGGCCACCACGATGGGAGGCCCACACAGGCCAAAAAACAAAGATGGATGAAAACAAATAAATGAAAGACCAATAGAAGTGGCCAAAAAAAAAAAAAAAAACTACTGGACATGGAAGCAACCTAGATGCCCATCGACGAATGAATGGATACACAAGCTCTGGTACATATATACAATAGAGTACTTCTCAGCTGTAAAAAGACATGCAGAAGAATCAGCCCTAATGAGGTGGCAGGATCTAGAACCTATCATAAAAAGTGAACTAAGTCAAAAAGAGAAGGACGAGTATAATATACTAACACATATCTATGGAATCTAGTAGGATGGTAATGATAGCACACGCAGTGAAGCTATGGAAAAACAGATGTGCACAGTAGACATAAGGACATTGTGGGGAATGAACAGTGGGTGGCCGGTGTAAAGGAAGTAGCATGAAAACCTATATTATCATATGTGAAAAAAATAGCTATTGTCATTGTGCTGTGAGAAAAAGGGATCCTGCAGGGGTGCTGTGTGGTGGCCTGGAGCAGCGGGATGGGGGGGATATACATATGAGTAATCTGGGATCATACATATCTGTAAACAACAAAACTCTGTAAAAGTAAAAAGTAAAATAAAAATTAAAAAAAAATCTATTGGAAAAATGGGCAAAAGGTATAAACAGACATAAAACACAAAAATGACCTTTAAACACATACAAGTTATTCAATTTCACATGTCAATTTAAATTGTTGAGATAAAACTTCTTAACCTATCTAAGTACGACAATATATTAATACATTCCATTGGCAAAAACTGTGGGGTATCAGATACTGACATACGTTACTGATAGCAATGCAAATTTGTTGAAAGGAGAGGAATTTGGTAATATCTAGTGAAACCAACTATGCATTTACTTTGTGACATAGCAACTGACCTCTAGGAATTTACCTTAAAGATACAGCTTCAAAAGCAAGCAAATACATATACAAAACCTCTGAAGCATTGCCTCTAACAGCAATCTAATTATTCATAAACTGAACAGTGGTTGAATAAAGTATGGTACATCACCCAAGGGAATACTATGTAGTGATAAAACTGAAAAAGATGCCTATAGCTAATACGGATTGATTTCCAGAAGAGATTATATGAAAATATCCCAAAGCGTAAAATACTATGTACAGTACAGTATACTTTTATCTAAAACTGAAGGGGATGTAATAGAAGATACATACATCAGTTCACCTGTGTGAAATAGATTCAGGAAGGGTAATTAAGTTGACACTAGTTGCCTATGGGTTACAGATGGAACTAGGGGTGAAAAGGAGGGGGATACAGGAACTAGGGTACTGGGAAAAGCTGGTAGAACTTCTCTGAGTACACTTTTTGTGCAGATTTGATTTTAGAACAAAATTATAATCACACAAGCAAACAAATATAGTACATTCATAAATAAAATCAACAAGAATAAGATAAAAAGCACCCAAACTGATAAACAGAAACATACAAACTTAATTGCATTTCAAATGAATAACATAACACACTACAGCGAGGAAAATATAATTGAAGTAACTCTGTATATTGACTATACACTTTCAATAGACAAATACTAAAATTCCAGTGGGTAGGTTTTTTTTTCCATAGTGTTTTATAGGTTAGCAATATTGGAACTACTTAATGTGTGCTCTAATACTGAGCAAAGTAAATACAAAGTGGACCATCAGAGTCAGGTTTCTCAGTCAGAGAAGGGTATTAAAAAATATTGTAAGGGAGAAGGCTAGGATGAGCATCATGGAGATGAGGTGGAATGGAGTGGAATGAAAGGTATCAGCATCAACTCCTGGTTTGTATACAAATACAGAAATAGATACAGACATGTTTGTTTCCCTGGGTAAGTATATATGTATACATGCATATGGTAAGTTTATGTTTTTATACATATGGTACATATATACATGTATATATATTATATATATATATATGTCTATATATGTATACATATGTATTATGTCTATGTCTATACACATGTACGTGTGTATGTGTATGTATTATATATGAAGAGGGAGCAAAATAAAAATATGTATATCTCCCAGTCCTTTCTGCTGAAGATCCTAGAAACAATGAGGTCTCAGTAGCAATAAGCACATCCACATCCAAATCTTGGTTTCTAAATACCATTCTCTACTAAAGGGGAGCAGTACTTCTTGAATTAATAGCTGATTTCAGACCTGGGGCAGGGAAAGGAGAAGATTGGTATAGGACATCTCAGCATACCAGAAATAAGTTCTCAAAGAATAGTGGGGACATTTAATATGTTTAATCAAAGTATAAAAAATACATAGGTATAAATGTGCAAAAGATGTATAAGATCTGTTCACAGAAATCCATACAATAATGCTGAGAGAAATGTTAAAAGACCTAAATATATATATATATATATAAATACACATTGTATTCAAGGACCAGAAAACTCAGTATCATTAAAACATCAGTTTTTCCCAAATTCATCTATAAATCAATGCAATTCCAATTAAAATTCTAGTAGGCTTTATGTAATTAACAAGCTGAGTTTAAAATTGATATGAAAATACAAAGTACCCAGAAGAAACGTAACATTAAAGAAGAAAAAACTTGGAGACTTTATGCTACCTAATATTAAGACCATTATAAAACTGTAGGAATTAAGACATTGTGGTATTAGCATAAAAACAGATCAAGAGAACAGAGTCAAGAAATATACTTGAACAATACAGTCCACTTGTATTTTACAATGGTGCAATGCAATTCAATGGGGAAAGGTGCTTAAAAAATGGTGCTGAAATAATCCTGGTCAAAGGAAATCTCCCCAAAATGAACTTTGACTCCTCTTGAGGTCATATATAATTAATTAAAAATAGGGGATTCCCTGGTGGTCCAGTGGGTAAGGACACCGCCTTGCAGTGCAAGGGGCACTGGTTTGATTGTTTTTGTTTTTGTTTTTATTTCCATTATTCTAGGAGGTGGACCATAAAGGATCTTGCTATGATTTATTTCATACAGTCTTCTGCCTGTGTTTTCTTCTAACAGTTTTATAATTTCTGGTCTTATATTTAGCTCTTTAACCCATTTTGATTTTATCTTTGTGTATGATGTTACAAAGAATTCTAATTTCATTCTTTTACACATGGTTGTCCAGTTCTTCCAGCACCCCTTACTGAAGAAACTATCTTTTCCCCACTGTATATTCTTGCCTCCTTTGTCAGATATAAGGTGCCCATATATCTCTGGGCTTTCTATCTTGTTCCATTGGTCTATATTTCTGTTCTTTTTGTGTGTGTGCCAGTACCATACTATCCTGACGACTGTAGCTTTGTACTATAGTCTGAAATCAGGTAAGTTGATTCCTCTAGCTCCATACTTCTTTCTCAAGATTGCTTTGGCTATTTGGGGTCTTTTGTGCCTCCACAGAATTGTGAAATTCTTTGTTCTAGTTCTGTGAGAAATGCCATTGGCAATTCAATAGGGATTGCACTGAATATGCAGATTGCTTTTGGTTGTACAGTCACTTCACAATATTGATTCTTCCAACCCAGGAGCATGGAATATCCCTCCATCTGTTTATGTCACCTTTGATTTCTTTCATCGTGCTGTATAGTTTTCTGTAAACAGTTCTTTTGTCTCCTTAGGTAGCTTTATTTCTAGGTGTTTTATTCTTTTAGTTGCAATGGTAAATGGGATTAAATCCTTAATTTCTCTTTCTGACTTTTCATTGTTAGTATGTAGGAATACAAGTAATTTCTGTGTATTGATGTTACATCCTGTGATTTAATAAATTTCACTGATCAGTTTCTAAGAATTTTCTGATAGTATCTTTAGGTATTTCTATGCACAGTATCACTATTCAAGCAAGAATCTTCAATAGATGATAAAACTAGAGTTTTACAACATGGACGTTTGATGACAAACCTGATGTTTAGTATCTCAAAGTACTTCTCTAGAAGGTACTTACCATTACAAAGTGAAAAACAGTAACTTTACAGGGAGGATGAGAACCATGGCAGATGCCAACTGAACCAAGTAACGTAAGACAGCATATTAAGTAATGAGACAGATACATGACACTGAGTATGCAACATTATTTCCATGGCATTCCTGCCAAAAGTGAGGAGTCTCACATAAATCCCAGGTGAAAGGGATTTCAGAAAAATAAATCCCCAGAAATAAATTTTTTAAAAAATTCAAAAATTTCCAACACATTAAAAGATATGAAAAGCAAAGACTAAGGAATTATTCCAGGTTGAATGAGACAAAAGGGCCATGATAAGTAAATGCAATGATACAGGGTGCAATAGGTTTCTAAAAGTGCCCATGATGACTCCAAATTCTTTTGCTGTTATTTTTGGGAATGACTTTTACTTGGACCTAAGTTTAAGAGAGACTCAAGGAGAGCAAATACAAAGCTAAAACTCAAAATTCACTATGACTCCAACTTTTAAGTTTATAGTTTGCTTATTTAACTAATTAGTTTGATTGGATTCACTGATGCTGAGGCTGAACGTTCAAACTTTGGCCACCTGATACAAAGAGTTGACTCATTGAAAAGACTGATGCAAGGAAAGATTGAAGGCAAAAGGAGAAGGAGGTGGAAGAAGATGAGATAGCATCACTGACTCAATGGACATGAATTTAAGCAAACTGGGAGATACTGAAGAACAGGGAAGCCTGGCATGCTGCAGTGCACGGGGTCACAAAGAGTCGGACACAACTTAGTGACTGAAACACAAATTCATTAGAAATTGTTTGCACTACCCAAAGTGGTAGGTCAAGCTTGTGTTTATGTTAATTCTGGTTTATGATTTTTTGATATCCAAGTGAAGAAATGTACCTGTCAATCAATTCAGCAATTTACTGATCACTGCCAAAACAGATAGAAAAGCAAAAGGAATTGTGGATTACAGAATTTAAAATAAAATTATGGTGAGTTATCAGATACAATACACAGAAGAACTGTACAAAAAATATCTTATTGAACCAGATTACTACAATGGTATGGTCAGTCACCCAGAGCCAGACACTCTGGAGTGTGAAGTCAGTGGGCCTTAGGAAGCACTGCTGTCAATAAAGCTAGTGGATGCAGTGGACAGCTTGATGACAAACATGCAATCATTAAAGTGAAACAGTAACTTTACAGGAGGATGAGAACCATGGCAATTCCAAGTAACGTAAGACAGCATATTAAGTAATGAGACAGATACATGACACTGAGTATGCAACATTATTTCCATGGCATTCCTGCCAAAAGTGAGGAGTCTCACATAAATCCCAGGTGAAAGGGATTTCAGAAAAATAAATCCCCAGAAATAAATTTTTTAAAAAATTCAAAAATTTCCAACACATTAAAAGATATGAAAAGCAAAGACTAAGGAATTATTCCAGGTTGAATGAGACAAAAGGGCCATGATAAGTAAATGCAATGATACAGGGTGCAATAGGTTTCTAAAAGTGCCCATGATGACTCCAAATTCTTTTGCTGTTATTTTTGGGAATGACTTTTACTTGGACCTAAGTTTAAGAGAGACTCAAGGAGAGCAAATACAAAGCTAAAACTCAAAATTCACTATGACTCCAACTTTTAAGTTTATAGTTTGCTTATTTAACTAATTAGTTTGATTGGATTCACTGATGCTGAGGCTGAACGTTCAAACTTTGGCCACCTGATACAAAGAGTTGACTCATTGAAAAGACTGATGCAAGGAAAGATTGAAGGCAAAAGGAGAAGGAGGTGGAAGAAGATGAGATAGCATCACTGACTCAATGGACATGAATTTAAGCAAACTGGGAGATACTGAAGAACAGGGAAGCCTGGCATGCTGCAGTGCACGGGGTCACAAAGAGTCGGACACAACTTAGTGACTGAAACACAAATTCATTAGAAATTGTTTGCACTACCCAAAGTGGTAGGTCAAGCTTGTGTTTATGTTAATTCTGGTTTATGATTTTTTGATATCCAAGTGAAGAAATGTACCTGTCAATCAATTCAGCAATTTACTGATCACTGCCAAAACAGATAGAAAAGCAAAAGGAATTGTGGATTACAGAATTTAAAATAAAATTATGGTGAGTTATCAGATACAATACACAGAAGAACTGTACAAAAAATATCTTATTGAACCAGATTACTACAATGGTATGGTCAGTCACCCAGAGCCAGACACTCTGGAGTGTGAAGTCAGTGGGCCTTAGGAAGCACTGCTGTCAATAAAGCTAGTGGATGCAGTGGAATTCCAATAGAGCTATTCAAAACTTTAAAGGATGATGCTATCAAAGTGTCACATTCAATATGTCAGCAAATGTGTAAGACCCAGCAGCAGCCACAAGACTGGAAAAGGTCAATCTTCATCCCAATTCCCCAGAAGGGTGGTTCTAAAGAATATTCAAACCATCAGACAATTGCACTAATCTCCCATGCTAGTAAGGTCATGCTTAAAACCTTACATGCTAGGCTTAATTATTACATGAACCGAAAACCTCCAGACGTCCAAGTTTGGCTTAAAAAAGGAAGAGGGATCAGAGATCAAATTGCCAACATACGCTGGATCATAGAGAAAGCAAGGGAATTCCAGAAAAACATCCACCTCTGTTTCATAGAGTACGCTAAATATGTTGACTGTAGGGATCATAACAAATTGCAGAAACCTCTTAAAGAGATGGGAATACCAGACCATCTTACCTGTCTCCTGAGAAACCTGTGTGTAGGTCAAGAATCAATAGTTAAAACCCTGTACAGAACAACTGATGGGTTCAGGATTGAGAAAGGAGTATGATAGGTCTCTCTGCTGCCACCTGTTTATTTAGCCTATATGTGGAGCACATCATGAGAAATGTTGGCTTGATGACTTTCAAGCTGGAATCAAGATAGGCAGGAGAAACATCAGCAACCTCAGATATGCAGATGATACCACTCTAATATCAGAAAGCGAAGAGGAACTAAATAGCCTCTTGATGAAGGTGAAGAGGAGAGTGAAAAAGCCTGCTTAAAACTAAATACTGAAAAAACTAAGATCATGAAATCGGGCCCCATTACTTCATGGTAAATAGAAGGGGAAAAGGTGGCAGAAGTGACAGATTTCCTCTTCTTTGGCTCTAAAATCACTGCAAATGGTGACTTCAGTCATGAAATCAAAAGACAATTGTTTCTTGTCAGTAAAGCTATGAAAGCTAGATTGTGTTGAAGAGCAGAGCTGTTACTCTGCCGACAAAGGTTCATGTAGTCAAGGCTATGGTCTTCCCAGTGGTCATGTACAGTTGTGAGAGCTGGACCATAAAGAAGGCAGAGCGCCAAAGAATTGATGCTTTTGAACTGTGTTTATGGAGAAGACTACTGAGGGTCCTCTGGACAGCATGAAAATCAAACTAGTCAATCTTAAGGGAAATCAACCATGAATGCTCATTGGAAGAACTGATGCTGAAGCTGAAGTTCCAGTATTTTAGTCACCTGATGAGAACAGCCTACTCATTGGAAAAGTCCCTGATGCTGGGGAAAGACTGAGGGCAGAAAGATAAGAGGGCATCAGAGGAGGAGACGGTTGGATGGCATCACTGATGCAATGGACATGAACTTGGGCAAACTTCGGGAAATGGTGAGAGACCAGGAAGCCTGGTGTGCTGCAGTCTGTAAGGTCACAAAGAGTCACACATGAGGGGGCGATTGAACAAACAAATGAATCAGATACAGTACAGATAACTAGATAATATGACGATCACACCTTTCCCATTATCACCTATAGTTATGTAAAACACCTTTTCAAATTAGTAATAATATTCGAATAGCAAGAATTTTAATACTAGAAGTCAAATATTTTTAAATTACTCATTTTAATGATTTTATTCCCCAATTCAGAAATGCCCACATGCCTACTATGTGTTTGTTTAAGTGGCTCTGTGTACTGTGAAGAAGTTGACATTGATGCCGTACCGCCTTTACCAAAGGAATCAGCCTATCTTTACGCACGATTCAACAAAATTAAAAAGTTAACTGCCAAAGATTTTGCAGACATACGTAAGTTAATTTTAAATAAGGTATTAATGTTAACTCATGTTAGTATTTCACTCTCATAAACAGAAGTTTCTAGGTAGCGGTGGCCTATCACATGTAGGATAGTCACTGCTGAGGTATTTTAAGTATCTTGCTCAGGGGGCGAGGGGTGGGGGTGCTTTGAGCATCAAAATCCCCTATGTCTGCAGTCAGGTCCAAGTCCTGCATCACTCACCCCTCAAAAAGTTTCTAGATTCTAATGTGGTCAAGGGCTTCTGAGGGAAATTACACCAAGAAATTCACACTGGCTCCACTATACATGTATGAGATTAACCATGCTGTTATTGGTAGGTCCCAACCAACTGAATATAGTTGTTCCTCTTTATTTGTGGATTCTCTGTTTTCAAACTCATGTACTTGATACAATTTACTTGTAACCCAAAAGTAAATACTCCTGACACTTTCACAGTCATTCACAGTCATTTGCAGAGTGGCAAAAAATTTGAGTTATTCAGGTGAGGTGGAACAAGATGCTTGGTCCTTTGTTTCAACTTTAAACAGCAATCTTTTTTACAGTCTACTTAGTGCAATATTTTGCACATTTTCCCTTGCCTTTTTTGCTGTTTAAAACACCCCTCTACATATACTGCTAAAGTGCTACCTAGTGTTTCTAACTGCAAGAAGGCTGTGATGTGCCTTACAGAGAAAATACATGTTAGCATTCTACACTTCAAGTAGACTTCATTTAAGGGTGAGTTACAGTGCCATTGATTGTTGAGTTCAATATTAATCTAGCAACAATAGATCCTAAGTAAGACTCCTTTAAAAAGAAATACACATCAATATATACTAAACAAGATGTCTTTAAAGACAAGTACACGTAAAATTTTCTAATTGGCTGAGGAATATGTGTGATGAAAGGCTTGAACCATGTATATTCCCTAGGAGCAATGGTATTCCCTAGGTTCCATATTCACTAATTCAGCATTTGTGTCGATAAGTATAGCTAAGTACTTTGAATATGAGAAGTGACCATAATTCCTCATCATCCCAGACAGAACAAAAGTGTTGCAAACATACACATACGTATTGAATTTTTCTATCTCCCAGTATGTACCATATTAAAAAATTAGGGAACATTTTTGCCTTTGTTGTTATTAAGCAATAAGGCATGTAGAGATTAAGATAACATATCAACAATCTCAATGTGACAGTCTGGCAAAGAATCCAAAAATATTTACATGACTCTATTCAATCAAATGTAATGCTTGTTTTCCATAATCTGCAGCAAAAAGTTTCTTTCCAACTACTTGAGCACACTGAGAATTTAAACAAAAAAGGACGGAAGGTCTGTTCCCTTCCAAACCTGAGATCCTAGAATTCTAGTGAGAAAGGCCATTAGTGTCAAGCACAGGGTATATGCTGAGTATTCATTCAATAAAAGTTACCGAGCTACTAATAGTTCATGCTCTGCTAAGCACTAAGAATGAAAGACATCTGAGTGACCTGTTAAATAAATGCTTATCCTCAGTGTACACAATTAAGAATTCAACTTGATGTATTTTAAAATTTTTTCTGTATTTTTTGCATATTTTTCCTTCAAGCTAACTTAAGACGACTTGACTTTACGGGAAATTTGATTGAAGATATAGAAGACGGTACTTTTTCAAAACTTTCTTTGTTAGAAGAACTTACACTAGCTGAAAATCAACTACTGAAACTTCCAGTTCTCCCTCCCAAGCTTACTTTATTTAATGCAAAATATAACAAAATCAAGAGCAGAGGAATCAAAGCAAATGCATTCAAAGTAAGTATTTTATAGTATGACTGAGCACTATATAATATCAGTGTTATATAGTGAATAATACATGATAAAAGAAAAAGCAACTGTGGTCTAGAATTTTGTTTTAAAACTATTTTAATGTAATAAATGAAGCATTATTTACATAATAAATAGTGATAACTATTAGGCTTATTCAAGTCTAGCTTATGCCTGTACCTCACTTAAAAGTATATCATGTTCCATGGAAGTACCTTGTCACATCTCTTTCCCTTGTTCACACAGCAAATATTTATTCATACAGACAAGGTTTGCACTCTCATTGCACCAACAGTCTACAAAACCTCAAAATGGAAGTTTTCCTGTGTTTCTTCTTCCTTACAGTATTAGTAATTTACAAACACCAGAATAAACATGCTCTAAAGAATGAATTTTAATACTTAAAAGTATTAGACCATAGAATTCTATAGGAAGATATTCTTTTGAATTTCATAATGGCATCTAATACAAAATTCTGTAGTAGTAAAAATTAGTAAAATTCTGTAGTGAAAATTAAATACATTTCTTAATCTAGTAATTCAAGAAAATAAATGCTCGAGAGAAATGGAAGGTGATTTACTTTGATTTAGGTAGTGAGGTTGTCTCAAAATGCATGAAAGAAATAATCACCACACCCCAGGACTTCACAGATCTGATGCACTCACTGTGAGTCTCGGAAGAAGCCCAGACAAAAGGTTGAGACAATCATGCTACTGTTTTGCACTATTTACAGTCTCTGTAAGGAAAACCTCAATACCTGTGACCAAGACAAATTTAAAGGGCCCCAGAAATTGGCATGAAGGCTAAGGCTGGCTATGATTGGGTATTCAGGTGTAAGATGAGTAGACAGGTGTGGGGATGCATTAGGGTTCTACTGCCCTTCATAAAGGACTGAAATACACTATTTGTAAAACCAAACAACAACAACAAAACAAAAAACCTCACCAAATATAAAGCTACCATACCAATGAATAATAGCATTTATATGTGTCTATAACTATATCTACGTATTTATACATGTCTATATCTATATCTATGTATTTATATATAAGTATATATGTGTGTGTATAGCTTGAATATTGAAGAAATGCACTGATTTAACGTAAAAACTCAAGTAAAATCACCTTTTCTTTACAGAAACTGAATAACCTCTCTTTTCTCTACTTGGACCACAATGCCCTGGAATCTGTGCCTCTTAACTTACCAGAAAGTCTACGTGTAATTCATCTTCAGGTATGACTGCTCCTTTCTCAGTATCAGACTTTAATCCAAATTAGTATGGGTCAATCTTATGATTCATTAAGAAGCTCACTTATTTACATGTAAATTTTGTCCATCAAAAGTATTCAAGTCTAGCTTATGCCTGTACCTCACTTAAAAGTATATCATGTTCCATGGAAGTACCTTGTCACATCTCTTTCCCTTGTTCACACAGCAAATATTTATTCATACAGACAAGGTTTGCACTCTCATTGCACCAACAGTCTACAAAACCTCAAAATGGAAGTTTTCCTGTGTTTCTTCTTCCTTACAGTATTAGTAATTTACAAACACCAGAATAAACATGCTCTAAAGAATGAATTTTTAATACTTAAAAGTATTAGACCATAGAATTCTATAGGAAGATATTCTTTTGAATTTCATAATGGCATCTAATACAAAATTCTGTAGTAGTAAAAATTAGTAAAATTCTGTAGTGAAAATTAAATACATTTCTTAATCTAGTAATTCAAGAAAATAAATGCTCGAGAGAAATGGAAGGTGATTTACTTTGATTTAGGTAGTGAGGTTGTCTCAAAATGCATGAAAGAAATAATCACCACACCCCAGGACTTCACAGATCTGATGCACTCACTGTGAGTCTCGGAAGAAGCCCAGACAAAAGGTTGAGACAATCATGCTACTGTTTTGCACTATTTACAGTCTCTGTAAGGAAAACCTCAATACCTGTGACCAAGACAAATTTAAAGGGCCCCAGAAATTGGCATGAAGGCTAAGGCTGGCTATGATTGGGTATTCAGGTGTAAGATGAGTAGACAGGTGTGGGGATGCATTAGGGTTCTACTGCCCTTCATAAAGGACTGAAATACACTATTTGTAAAACCAAACAACAACAACAAAACAAAAAACCTCACCAAATATAAAGCTACCATACCAATGAATAATAGCATTTATATGTGTCTATAACTATATCTACGTATTTATACATGTCTATATCTATATCTATGTATTTATATATAAGTATATATGTGTGTGTATAGCTTGAATATTGAAGAAATGCACTGATTTAACGTAAAAACTCAAGTAAAATCACCTTTTCTTTACAGAAACTGAATAACCTCTCTTTTCTCTACTTGGACCACAATGCCCTGGAATCTGTGCCTCTTAACTTACCAGAAAGTCTACGTGTAATTCATCTTCAGGTATGACTGCTCCTTTCTCAGTATCAGACTTTAATCCAAATTAGTATGGGTCAATCTTATGATTCATTAAGAAGCTCACTTATTTACATGTAAATTTTGTCCATCAAAAGTATTAATGCTTAGCCAAATGCTCTCTCTTGCCCAGGAGCCCCAGTTCTATTCAGAGCAAAACCAAGGATCAAAAAAACACGAAGGATCAGTAACACTAAGTGCGAAGTCTGCTCTTATCAGTATGGTTTGTTAATCTGACATACGAATTTGAAGTTAGGGGACATGAAGATCTGTGTGTTATGTTTCTTTCTCCAAATAGCAGTAAACACTTGCTTTTGATACCTCCCAGCTGACTTTATTATCCAACATCAGTTTTAGGGTAATAGAAAAGTGAAAACAGAATAAAATGAAACTAAAAGTGGTCTTTCACCATAACAACAATTCTCATTTGTTGTTTTTACTTCTTTAAAGTATATTTAAGGACACAGTATCCATTTATCGTTGATTTTTATCTACAACAGGATACTTTCTCCAGCTAGACAATCGTATTTATACTCAGAAATTTCTGTTTCATACATGAGTTTTACTCTTAGAAACAGCAAAAAGTCTGTTCTTCCAAAGTAATATTGTAGATGTTATAAAGGGAGGTTCAGATTGGTCAGATAGGCTTTTATTACCATGAAGATGGATACACCGTGTGTACAAAATTTTAAAAATCAGGTTTTTTTTTTTTTTTTTTTAAAGATTTATTTATTATTTATCTATTTTGGGCAGAGGTCGGGTTGGAGAGGGAGGGGAGCAGTCGGGCCACTTCTATTGGTCTTTCATTTCTCTATTTTCATCCGTCTTTGTTCTTTGGCTCCTGTGGGCCTCCCATCGCGGTGGCGTCTGTCGTTGCAGAGCACCGGCTCTGGGCACATGCGCTCCAGAGCTCCGGCTCAGTGATTGGACAAATCGGTCCAGTCGCTTCACAGCACGTGGGATCTTCCCAGGCCAGGGATCGAACCGGCGCCCCTTGCACTGCAAGGCGGTGTCCTTACCCACTGGACCACCAGGGGAAGCCCCTAAAAATCAGGTTTTTTAAATTTTATTTTATTTTTAAAAAATTTTTATAGAGTTTTCTTGTTCACAGACATGTATGTTCCCAGATCAGTAATATACACATTCCTGGCACCCTCTCCACTCCCAGTCCCCTCCATCCCACTCCTGGAGGCCATCGCACCCTGCTCCTGCAGGATCTCCTATTCCCACAGGGCAATGACAATAGCTATCTTTTTCACATATGATAGTATAGGTTTCCATGTTACTCCCTCTATGCTTTCCATCCACTGTTCATACCCCACAATGTCCATATGTCTGTTCTCTAAGTCTGTTTTTCTTTTTTTGTAATTTTTATTGTACTTTTTACTTTTACAGAGTTTTGTTGTTTATAGATATGTATGATCCCAGATTACTCATATGTATATCCCCCCCATCCCACTGCTCCAGGCCATCTCACAGCACCCCTGCAGGATCCCTTTTTCTCACAGTGCAATGACAATAGCTATTTTTTCACATATGATAGTATAGGTTTTCATGCTACTTCCTTTACGCCACCCACCCACTGTTCATTCCCCACAATGTCCATATGTCTACTGTGCACATCTGTTTTTCCATCGCCTTACTGCGTGTGTTATCATTATCATCCTACTAGATTCCATAGATATGTGTTAGTATATTGTACTTGTCCTTCTCTTTTTGACTTAGTTCACTTTTTATGATAGGTTCTAGATCCTGCCGCCTCATTAGGGCTGATTCTTCTGCATGTCTTTTTACAGCTGAGAAGTACTCTATTGTATATATGTACCAGAGCTTTTGTATCCATTCATTCGTCGATGGGAATCTAGGTTGCTTCCATGTTCTAGCTATTGTATAGAGAGCTGCAATGAACATTGGGGTACATGTGCTTCTTTCAGTTTTGATTTTATCAGGGTATAATCCTAATAGTGGGATTGCTGGGTCGTATGGTGCTTCTATTTTTAGTTAAAAATCAGTTTTTATCAAAAGACAAAATATTCTGCCAGACCTCATTCACTGAGTACAAAAGAATGATTTGGGGTTTCTAAACAATTTTTCCCTTTTCTTTTCCAGTTTAACAACATAACTTCAATTACAGATGATACATTCTGCAAGGCTAATGACACCAGTTATATTCGGGACCGCATTGAAGAGATACGCTTGGAGGGCAACCCCATCATCCTGGGAAAACATCCCAACAGTTTTATCTGCTTAAAAAGATTGCCTGTAGGGTCATACATTTAACCATTATCAAAGCAGAGCATAAGCTAAAGTACACACATACTTATAATCCGACTCAACAATGCCTAAAGGAGCATAAATATTTAAGGCTAATATTGTATCTAACTATGAAGGAACTTATGTTTTAAGCAAGGATGTTCCAAAGAATCTGACATATAACAACAAATAAAAAGTAAGACTGAATCTCTAAGTTCAAAACATAGTAATGTGAAAATATTTGAACGACATTATAGAATTCCTGTAGTTCGTAACAGTACAACTTAAAAGGTATGTTTTTATATAAATACCCCAAATTATGAAGCATTAAACTGCTCAAGGATAACTCCTAGCAACTTTCAACTGCCTTTCTTGGCTTCTACTTCATCCCTAAAGCCTTTAAGTCCTATGTTCCAAAAACTTTTAAAGCTAAATATTTCTAAGGATCTCTCACTTTTATGATTAATACATTATTCATTATGAAGTAGGAACTCTGTTTTCTATCTATTAAGGCAGCTACTATATTTTTACTTAGCCTGAGAAATGAGGCATAGTCTCATGCATAAGCAAAACTTGCCAAATGAAGCATAATTCTACTCTCTCATAAAGAACAGTATAGTAATGTTCAATTATTCTGCTTTGTGGTTGCACAATTAAAGGCTTTCATAAAGTAGTACAAAGTTTATATAATCTAAATATTAATATTCCAAGTCTAGCACAAAACATTTTAGGAAGCTAAGCACATCAAAATAAGTATGCAAAGTTCATCCTGTTTCTCAGAATATAGCCATAAAGTTCTCCACTGTAAACTCTTTCAATTATGATATACACTGCAAAATATTTTTATACTATAGGGATAAGAATCTCACCGATAAATTTGTCCAAATGTAAGATATGAAAACAAAGCAAATTCTGTGGTGTTACTACTATACACCACCTTCCTACCCACCCATACACACCCATATTCCTTATCAACAAAGTTTATTCAACTTTTCTTTTCCAGTTTAACAACATAACTTCAATTACAGATGATACATTCTGCAAGGCTAATGACACCAGTTATATTCGGGACCGCATTGAAGAGATACGCTTGGAGGGCAACCCCATCATCCTGGGAAAACATCCCAACAGTTTTATCTGCTTAAAAAGATTGCCTGTAGGGTCATACATTTAACCATTATCAAAGCAGAGCATAAGCTAAAGTACACACATACTTATAATCCGACTCAACAATGCCTAAAGGAGCATAAATATTTAAGGCTAATATTGTATCTAACTATGAAGGAACTTATGTTTTAAGCAAGGATGTTCCAAAGAATCTGACATATAACAACAAATAAAAAGTAAGACTGAATCTCTAAGTTCAAAACATAGTAATGTGAAAATATTTGAACGACATTATAGAATTCCTGTAGTTCGTAACAGTACAACTTAAAAGGTATGTTTTTATATAAATACCCCAAATTATGAAGCATTAAACTGCTCAAGGATAACTCCTAGCAACTTTCAACTGCCTTTCTTGGCTTCTACTTCATCCCTAAAGCCTTTAAGTCCTATGTTCCAAAAACTTTTAAAGCTAAATATTTCTAAGGATCTCTCACTTTTATGATTAATACATTATTCATTATGAAGTAGGAACTCTGTTTTCTATCTATTAAGGCAGCTACTATATTTTTACTTAGCCTGAGAAATGAGGCATAGTCTCATGCATAAGCAAAACTTGCCAAATGAAGCATAATTCTACTCTCTCATAAAGAACAGTATAGTAATGTTCAATTATTCTGCTTTGTGGTTGCACAATTAAAGGCTTTCATAAAGTAGTACAAAGTTTATATAATCTAAATATTAATATTCCAAGTCTAGCACAAAACATTTTAGGAAGCTAAGCACATCAAAATAAGTATGCAAAGTTCATCCTGTTTCTCAGAATATAGCCATAAAGTTCTCCACTGTAAACTCTTTCAATTATGATATACACTGCAAAATATTTTTATACTATAGGGATGAGAATCTCACCGATAAATTTGTCCAAATGTAAGATATGAAAACAAAGCAAATTCTGTGGTGTTACTACTATACACCACCTTCCTACCCACCCATACACACCCATATTCATGCAAACAGATTAAAATTCATAAAATTACTTTCCTCTTGCCCCAACCCCGATCAAAAGTCTTATTTTCCATACTGCTTTGTGTTACATATACAATTGTCAAGAGTCTGAACTGTGTATATAAAAATTACCAACATTGTTTGCAATATCAATTATACATTAGAATCAAGCTGGTCTGTATCCTTTATCAAGGACAAATACTATTGGTGCTTTTTCCATTTGCTTCTGTATTTTTCTGTACCTAGAGTGACCTCCTGTTCTTGTATTTTCCCATTTGTAAAGGTTGAACCTGCAATGAAGTTTTTTCACTGAAACACCTCTGATCTCTTAAGGTCATAATAATTACTGCTACAATATTAACATGTTCACTGATTTTATTTTGCTAATTGATAATCATACTATTATACTTCTTTCTGATTTGGTATGTTTGCCTCATTTCTGTTACTGAAAGCTCACTGAGCACACTAAACACATCCAGTATTCCCTTTATATGCTTAAAGTGCCTAGCATAACAGTGAGTACATCTAAATTGAATATAGAGTAAATAGTGCAAAACAAAATTTAAACAGAAGGGTTAAACTATCACAGTCTGGAATAAATCAACAGAAATAAATTGTAATTTTCCTGGAAAAATAAACTTGATAAAGGACTGCTAATATGGTATTAATCAATAACAACCAACAGGAAAAAGGGTCAATAGAGACCTCTCAAATTTATGGTGCTTTTCTCTTTCAGTTACATAAAAAGGACACAAGGATATATTATTATTCTGACACCTGTAAACAGGAAGGAAGTGTCTACGAACTCTTTTCCCATTGGTTGTTGTTGATTCATAAAAGGTTAGCAATCCTTTATTGTTTATTTTTTCAGTAAAGTTATAAAAGTGAGTGGTTTATATAAAATGGGCTTCCCTGGTGGCACAGATGGTAAATTCAAATTTATATCCATTTAGGAAGCTAAGCACATCAAAATAAGTATGCAAAGTTCATCCTGTTTCTCAGAATATAGCCATAAAGTTCTCCACTGTAAACTCTTTCAATTATGATATACACTGCAAAATATTTTTATACTATAGGGATGAGAATCTCACCGATAAATTTGTCCAAATGTAAGATATGAAAACAAAGCAAATTCTGTGGTGTTACTACTATACACCACCTTCCTACCCACCCATACACACCCATATTCATGCAAACAGATTAAAATTCATAAAATTACTTTCCTCTTGCCCCAACCCCGATAAAAAGTCTTATTTTCCATACTGCTTTGTGTTACATATACAATTGTCAAGAGTCTGAACTGTGTATATAAAAATTACCAACATTGTTTGCAATATCAATTATACATTAGAATCAAGCTGGTCTGTATCCTTTATCAAGGACAAATACTATTGGTGCTTTTTCCATTTGCTTCTGTATTTTTCTGTACCTAGAGTGACCTCCTGTTCTTGTATTTTCCCATTTGTAAAGGTTGAACCTGCAATGAAGTTTTTTCACTGAAACACCTCTGATCTCTTAAGGTCATAATAATTACTGCTACAATATTAACATGTTCACTGATTTTATTTTGCTAATTGATAATCATACTATTATACTTCTTTCTGATTTGGTATGTTTGCCTCATTTCTGTTACTGAAAGCTCACTGAGCACACTAAACACATCCAGTATTCCCTTTATATGCTTAAAGTGCCTAGCATAACAGTGAGTACATCTAAATTGAATATAGAGTAAATAGTGCAAAACAAAATTTAAACAGAAGGGTTAAACTATCACAGTCTGGAATAAATCAACAGAAATAAATTGTAATTTTCCTGGAAAAATAAACTTGATAAAGGACTGCTAATATGGTATTAATCAATAACAACCAACAGGAAAAAGGGTCAATAGAGACCTCTCAAATTTATGGTGCTTTTCTCTTTCAGTTACATAAAAAGGACACAAGGATATATTATTATTCTGACACCTGTAAACAGGAAGGAAGTGTCTACGAACTCTTTTCCCATTGGTTGTTGTTGATTCATAAAAGGTTAGCAATCCTTTATTGTTTATTTTTTCAGTAAAGTTATAAAAGTGAGTGGTTTATATAAAATGGGCTTCCCTGGTGGCACAGATGGTAAAGAATCTGCCTGCAATGCAGGAGGATCCAGATTTGATCCTTGGGTCAAGATCTCCTGGAAAAGGGAATGGCTACCCATTTCAGTATTCTTAACTGCAGAATTCCATGGACAGAGGAGCCTTGTGGGATACAGTCCATGGGGTCACAAAGAGTCAGATGTGACTCAACATCTAACGCTTCACCTAACATAAAATAGTAATTAGGAAAGAGCAAGGGTTAAAAGGTCTGAATTATGGAATTATCTTTAAAAATATTTTGAGACTTCTAGACAATAAGATACGAACCTAGGTACCTGACAACCTTATATATACCCTTGAGTCACAAATAAAATCATGAAGGTAAAAAATATCTTGCTCTCCATTATCTTAAATAGATATTGTTTCATTCTTGACACTGATATTGAAAGAAAAAGAGAATTAAAATTAAAAATATTTTACCCCTACAAACATTCCCAAAAGAAATTAAAGAAGATATACATAAATGGAAAGACAGCTTGTGTTCATGAATTAAATACTGAATAGTTCACATGTCAACACTACCCAAAACAATTCATAGATTCAGAACGATCTCTTAATCAAAATCCCAATGACATTTTTTTAAGAACTGGGAAAATCCATTAAAATTCATATGGAATCTCAAGGGATTTCAAATAGTCAAAAGAAATTTAAAAGAAACAATGAAAGTAGAGGATTCCACACTTTCTCATTTCAAAATGTAATTACAAAGCTACAGTCATTAAAAGTGTGATACTGGCATAAGGACAGACATACAGACCAATGGAATGGAATAGTGAAACAAGAAACAAAACTTTGCATATATAATCAAATGATTTTCAAAGGTGTCATGACCACTCAATTAGGAAAGGACAGTCTGGAAAATGGAATACCCACTTGTAAAAGAATGAAGTTCTAGACTGTTGGCTTACAACATATAGAAAAATTAACTCAAACTGAATTCAGCACCTAAATTTAAGAGCTAATCTATGAAACGTCTAGGAAAAAATGAAGAGAAAATTCTGCATGACCCTGAATTTGGCAACAATTTCCAGGATATGACACCGAAACTACAGGACACAAAAGAAAAAAATAGATGAACTGGACTTCAACAAAATTAAAATTTTCTATGCATCAAAGATGACTGTCAAGAAAATGAAAAGACAATTCAGTGAAAAAATAAAACATGTACCAATCGCATTTGATAAGGTACATATATAAAGAATATACAACAAAAACAATCTGATGCAAAAAAAAGAGGCAAAGGACTTGAATAGACATTTCTCCAAAGAAGATATACAAATGGCCAATTAGTGCATGAAAAGATACTCAAAGGTTACTAATCATTAGGGAAGGAAAAGTAAATCAACGCCAGAAAGAGATACCAATTAACACCATATAGTTTGGCTAAAACAAACAAAACAAAGACCAAGAAAATAAGGAATGCTGGCAACCATATGAAGAAACTGGAAGCCTCACTCACTGCTGTTGAGGATGTAAAACGGTGTAATGAGAAACACTGAATTACCATACAATCCAGCAATTCCACTTAAAGGTATATACTTAAAGGAATTGAAACTGTAACTTGAATAGATATTTGTACACCAATGGCTAAGAGACACTATTCAATTTCCAAAAGGTGAAAACAACAAAAAGTGTCCATCAACAGATAAATGGATAAATGTGATAAATATATATAACAGATTATCCAGACTTAAAAAGGAACAAAGTTCTGACACATGCTACAATATGCATAGACCTTGAGGACATTATGTTAAGTGAAACAAGTTGGCAAAAAAGAACAAATTTCCTGATTCCATTTAAACAAGATACTTAGTCAAATGTACAGAAATGGAAAATAGAATAGTGGTTCCTTGAAGCAGGGGAGGGAGGAATGGCAAGTTAGTGTTTACTGGGGACAGGGTTTCAATCTGGAATGCCTAAAATGTTCTGTAGATTAAATTCAGGTGATGGCTGCACACAATGTGACTGTTTCTTTCCATTCTAGTAACCTTGTCACCAGCAAAGATCAGCTTGAAGAAGCGCTTTATCCTCTACAGGAAAAGCACACCAATTATACTTCCACACTTGCCTTAAACCCACGTAGAGGAAAATCAGCTTCAAAATGGGACTAGTGCTCACATTTCATACAACATATTCTAATGTACAAGTAAATGGCTCTATTAGGTGATTTATTAACATAATTGCCAGCATACTTCTCAATCATTACTCTTTGTACCAATTCTGAAGAAGAGCTATTTGGTTGTTTTGGTTCAAGAGCTCCTGCAAGTAAACCATGAAATCATGAGAATCCCTCAAGATACCACAGTATAGTACAGGTACCAGCATGTTTCATTCTGAAGAAAACCCAATGCCTGACAGATTAGCTCAACCAAATAAAATGCAAATGATGATCATAAAAAACAGAATCCAAAATAAATGAAAGTTAGTACTAGTCATAAAAACAATAGTCATGACTCAAGACTGTGAAGGAACTGGATCCTCAAGATATTATTTATGTTAACTCTTTCAGAACTGATTTCTGTGTGGATCCCTGCTGTCAATAATTTGATACTATCCAACTAAGGAGGAGACAGGGGATTACATTGTAGCCAAACATATTTCTAGTTATGACAAACAAAGGTAGTTTTAAAATTCTCTTTGAATGTATCTGCATCAGATCTAAAAAGCATTACTTTATAAGAATCAGACCTCAATATTTAAAGTTGAAATATACAATGAAGAAGTTCAAAATACAACGTATGACTTAGGATGTAAAGATTACATTAGGACATTAGGGCTGATATGCTTATATTTTTTACTAGCATTTGGCATTTTACTTCAAGTATTCTTGACAGATTAATTTTTGAAAATGTATATTATAAAATAAATAAGACTATAATAGCATTTCTCCTCCATTTATTCCAAATTAACCCAAATTCTAGAAGTCAATAAAAATGTTTTCTATTGTCTGAAAACTTTAAGAATGTCACCTTAAACCCTCAAATTAACATCAGCCTCACTCTCCATATATGTTTAAATTGAAAGACTTTACACTCTACCTTGAAATGTTTAAACGTGCGCTTACGATATTCACACCACTCCACAAAGAAGTGAAGGCTTCGGAAAAACATAGGAAGATCTCTTCTTTCTTCTGCTCTGTAGAAATAAAAAGTTCCATGATTAATAAATACCATTAAATGAACCCCCAGCCCATCTGGCTGTCAACTACAAATCAGCACTGCCAATGACTGAACAACAAGGACATCTGCCATCCGCCACTGTGGAGATTGAATCCTGTGCTGAGACAGTTGCTGACTTTCAATATCCCCCTAAGGGAGTTCAGGGTAGAGTTAGGCATTCTGTGTTCCAGAGGATCTGATAGGACAGGTGTTTAGACAGGCAGAATTTTTTTTTTTTCTTATTGGCAAGATACCACAGTATAGTACAGGTACCAGCATGTTTCATTCTGAAGAAAACCCAATGCCTGACAGATTAGCTCAACCAAATAAAATGCAAATGATGATCATAAAAAACAGAATCCAAAATAAATGAAAGTTAGTACTAGTCATAAAAACAATAGTCATGACTCAAGACTGTGAAGGAACTGGATCCTCAAGATATTATTTATGTTAACTCTTTCAGAACTGATTTCTGTGTGGATCCCTGCTGTCAATAATTTGATACTATCCAACTAAGGAGGAGACAGGGGATTACATTGTAGCCAAACATATTTCTAGTTATGACAAACAAAGGTAGTTTTAAAATTCTCTTTGAATGTATCTGCATCAGATCTAAAAAGCATTACTTTATAAGAATCAGACCTCAATATTTAAAGTTGAAATATACAATGAAGAAGTTCAAAATACAACGTATGACTTAGGATGTAAAGATTACATTAGGACATTAGGGCTGATATGCTTATATTTTTTACTAGCATTTGGCATTTTACTTCAAGTATTCTTGACAGTTTAAATTTTTTGAAAATGTATATTATAAAATAAATAAGACTATAATAGCATTTCTCCTCCATTTATTCCAAATTAACCCAAATTCTAGAAGCCAATAAAAATGTTTTCTATTGTCTGAAAACTTTAAGAATGTCACCTTAAACCCTCAAATTAACATCAGCCTCACTCTCCATATATGTTTAAATTGAAAGACTTTACACTCTACCTTGAAATGTTTAAACGTGCGCTTACGATATTCACACTACTCCACAAAGAAGTGAAGGCTTCGCAAAAACATAGGAAGATCTCTTCTTTCTTCTGCTCTGTAGAAATAAAAAGTTCCATGATTAATAAATACCATTAAATGAACCCCCAGCCCATCTGGCTGTCAACTACAAATCAGCACTGCCAATGACTGAACAACAAGGACATCTGCCATCCGCCACTGTGGAGATTGAATCCTGTGCTGAGACAGTTGCTGACTTTCAATATCCCCCTAAGGGAGTTCAGGGTAGAGTTAGGCATTCTGTGTTCCAGAGGATCTGATAGGACAGGTGTTTAGACAGGCAGAATTTTTTTTTTTTTTGCCTCTTTTATTGGTCCTTCATTTATTTATTTTCATCCATCTTAATTCTTTGGCCTGTGTGGGCCTCCCATCAGAGGTAGTGGCCTCTCTCCGTGCAGAGCACCATCTCCGAGCGCATGCGCTCCAGAGTGCTGGTTCCTAATTGGACACAACAGTCCAGCCACTCCAGGCCATGTGAGATCTTCTCCTGCCAGGGATCGAAACAGTGCCCCTTGCAAGGTGGACGCTTTATTCACTAGACTACCAGGGAAGCCCAGTCAGATAAACGAATTTCATGATCTCAATCCTTGAATCTCCTCATGCCTTAGAAAAACACTAAATCCCTCATGGTGAATCAGATCCTCATGACTAACCAGAAATTCCCTTTGTAAAATGAGTGTTTAATGGTATTGAAACTCCTCTTTATCGAAACCTTAAATATTGATTCTCCTCCTGTTGTCTCTTTGGAGCAGTCTCTCAGAGCTATCTAAGGTGCTGCCTCCCAGGCTGCAGTCCTAATTGTGCCCCAAATAAAACTTAACCCACAACTCGGAAGTTGTTCATCTTCTTTTAGTTGACATGGCTTTATCTTACTGCTTTTAACATATCTGACACTAAAGCTAAAAAAGTACTTGCTTGACATATTTCTATATACTGAACTCTGCTTTTTTGAGTAGAGGCTCCTGTGTGACTTCTTAGACTGGAATTCCCTTTTCTTCATTTTCAAATGTTTAAATTCTACCCATCTTTCAAGATATCACACCAATGCCACATTTTCCTTGATAACCTCATTTGATGATCTCTGGTATAATAAAGAATATATCTGGTTTTAGTCACTACTTCCAAGTCAATACTTCATGCAATGATGGGTACAATAAAGGGCAGAAATGACAAGGACCTAACAGAAGCAGAAGAGATTAAGAAGAGGTCACAAGAATACAAAAAAGAAGTATACAAAAAAGGTCTTACTGACAGGATAACCACGATGGTGTGGTCACTCACCTAGAGCCAGACATCCTGGAGTGTGAAGTCAACTGGGTCTTAGGAAGCATTACTAAGAACAAAGTTAGTGGAGGTGATAGAATTCCAGCTGAGCTATTTCAAACCCTAAAAGCTGATACTATTAAAGTGCTGCACTCAGTATGTCAACAAACACGGAAAACTCAGCAGCGGCCACAGGAATGAAAAAAAAAATCAATTTTCATTCCAATTCCAAAGAAAGGAAATGCCAAACAATGTCCAAACTACCATATAATTGCACCCATTTCACATACTAGCAAGGTAATACTCAAAATTCTTCAAGCTACACTTCAATAGTGTGTGAACTGAGAAATTCCATATGTATAAGCTGGGTTTAGAAAAGGCAAAGGAACCATAGATCAAATTGCCAACATCAGCTGAATCATATAGCAAGCATGGAAGTTCTAGAAAAATATCTACTTCTGCTTCATTGACTATGCTAAAGACTTTGACTGTGTGGATCACAACAAACTGTGGAAATTTTTTAAAGAGATGGAAATACCAGACAATCTTACCTGTTTCCTGAGAAACTTGTACTCAAGCAACCAGTAGAATCAAACATGGAACAACAGACTGGTTTAAAATTGGGAACGGAGCGTGACCAGGCTGTATGTATACTGTTACCCTATTCATTTAACCTATATGCAGAGAACATCATGTGAAGTGATGGGCTGGAAGAATCACAAGCTGGTATCAAGACTGCTGGGAGAAATATCAACATCAGATATGCAGATGAACCGACTCATGGAAAAGACTCTGATGTTGGGAAAGGCAAAGGAACCACAGATCAAATCGCCTATTGCCTATTCAATATCCTATTGAAGGCAATAGGAGAAGAGGGCAGCAGAGTTTCAGATGGCTGGATAGCATGACTGATCAACGGACAAGAACTTGAGCGGACTCCAGGAGATGGTGAGGGACAGCAAGGCCCAGCATGCTGCAGACCATGGGGTCGTAAACAGTCAGACACGACTTTGCAAATGAACAGCAACAACAACCACTCTACTGGCAGAAAGTGAAGAGGACTTAAAAAGCCTCTTGATGAGGATGAAAGAAGAGAGTGAAAAGGCTGGCTTAAAAGTCAACATACAAAAACTAAGATCATGGCATCTGGTCCCATCACTCTATGGGAAATAGAAGGAAAAAGTGGACGAGGTAGCAGCTTTTATTTTCTTGAACTCCAAAATCACTGAGGGTGGTGACTACAGGCATGAAATTAAAAGACGCTTGCTCCTTGGAAGGAAAACTACAACAAACGTAGACAGAATATTAAAAAGCAAAGACATGGGCTTCCCCTGGTGGACCAGTGGGTAAGGACACCACCTTGCAGTGCAAGGGGCACCAGTTTGATCCCTGGCCTGGGAAGATCCCACGTGCCATGAAGTGGCTGGACTGATGTGTCCTACTACCGAGCCGGAGCTCTGGGGTGCATGCGCCCAGAGCCGGCACTCTGCGACGACAGAGGCCACCGCGATGGGAGGCCCACAGGAGCCAAAGAACAAAGACGGATGCAAATAGAGAAATGAAAGACCAATAGAAGTGGCCCGCCCATCCCCCTACCTCCCCACCCTACCCCCCAAAAAAGATTAAAAAAAAAAAAGGCAAAGACATCACTCTGCAGACAGAGGTGTGTATAGTTAAAGATGCATTATTTCCAGTAGTCATGTACAGATGTGAGATCTGGACCATAAAAAATGCTGAATGCTGAAGAACTGATGCGGTGCTAGAGAAGACTCTTGAGAGTCCCTCAGACTGCAAGGAGATCAAACCAATCAATCCCAAAGCATAGCAACCCTGAATATTCATTGGAAAAACTGATTGATGCTGAAGTTAAAGCTCCTATACTTTGGCCATGTGATGCAAAGAATTGACTTATTGGAAAAGGGAGGATTCAATGTAAAAGGAGATGAGGGTGGTAGAGAATTAGATGGTTAAACAATATCACTGACTCAACAGACATAAATTTGAGCAAATTTTGGGACATAGAGAAGGACAGGGAAGCCTGGCCCCAATGAGTGAGACAAGACAGGGAGTGAACAACAACTGGTTCCCGGCACAGAGCTTCATACGCTCTTGGAATTTCTGAGTGTCAGCAATGCCTTTCTTATGGCAATGAGATGACTCAAGGTGATCTCTAGATAACATCAGGATAAGGACAGTTCACCAGAAAGAGCAACCACACGATTAAAAGGTGGAAATTGTGGGTCCACCAGTCCTCCAGGGAAGAGAGGGGAGCTGAAGGAGTTTAATCACATGGCCTATCATTTAATTGAAGATGTCAATGTAACGTGAAAGTGTTAGTTGCTCAGTCATGTCCAACTCTTTGCAACTCCTGGTGGACTGTAGCCCACCAGGCTCCTCTGTTGTTGGGTTTCTCCAGGCATGAATATTGGAATGGTTTGCCAGTCCCTTCTTCAGAGGTTCTTCCCCACCCAGGGACGGAACCTGGGTCTCCTACATTGCAGGCAGATTCTTTACCATCTGAGTCACCAGGAAGCCCTATGTAAGGTAACCCCAATAAAATATCTGGACAACAAACTGTGACACTCTCAGGTTGATGCGCTAGGAAGCCGCTGTGCCCAGATTCCATTGAAAAGAGGGCACAGAAGCTCTACGCTTATGCTCTACCCCCAGGCCCTGCTGCTAAACATTTGTCTATGTATATATATTTCAACTTGACTGTTTCTGGGTTGTAACTTTAATTATAAAACTATGAGTTTTAGCCTAACACTTTCAGTGAGTTCTCTAAAATTTATCTGGGCTATAATGCCAGAATTTATAGCCAGTAAAGGGCGGGAAAAGAATGCTGAAGAACTGATGCGGTGCTAGAGAAGACTCTTGAGAGTCCCTCAGACTGCAAGGAGATCAAACCAATCAATCCCAAAGCATAGCAACCCTGAATATTCATTGGAAAAACTGATTGATGCTGAAGTTAAAGCTCCTATACTTTGGCCATGTGATGCAAAGAATTGACTTATTGGAAAAGGGAGGATTCAATGTAAAAGGAGATGAGGGTGGTAGAGAATTAGATGGTTAAACAATATCACTGACTCAACAGACATAAATTTGAGCAAATTTTGGGACATAGAGAAGGACAGGGAAGCCTGGCCCCAATGAGTGAGACAAGACAGGGAGTGAACAACAACTGGTTCCCGGCACAGAGCTTCATACGCTCTTGGAATTTCTGAGTGTCAGCAATGCCTTTCTTATGGCAATGAGATGACTCAAGGTGATCTCTAGATAACATCAGGATAAGGACAGTTCACCAGAAAGAGCAACCACACGATTAAAAGGTGGAAATTGTGGGTCCACCAGTCCTCCAGGGAAGAGAGGGGAGCTGAAGGAGTTTAATCACATGGCCTATCATTTAATTGA
Organism: Tragulus kanchil; assembly: GCA_022376925.1. NCBI lineage: Eukaryota > Metazoa > Chordata > Mammalia > Artiodactyla > Tragulidae > Tragulus > Tragulus kanchil. The sequence goes on along the minus strand of JAIOJX010000023.1, from coordinate 87,888,257 downwards.
AGATGTCAATGTAACGTGAAAGTGTTAGTTGCTCAGTCATGTCCAACTCTTTGCAACTCCTGGTGGACTGTAGCCCACCAGGCTCCTCTGTTGTTGGGTTTCTCCAGGCATGAATATTGGAATGGTTTGCCAGTCCCTTCTTCAGAGGTTCTTCCCCACCCAGGGACGGAACCTGGGTCTCCTACATTGCAGGCAGATTCTTTACCATCTGAGTCACCAGGAAGCCCTATGTAAGGTAACCCCAATAAAATATCTGGACAACAAACTGTGACACTCTCAGGTTGATGCGCTAGGAAGCCGCTGTGCCCAGATTCCATTGAAAAGAGGGCACAGAAGCTCTACGCTTATGCTCTACCCCCAGGCCCTGCTGCTAAACATTTGTCTATGTATATATATTTCAACTTGACTGTTTCTGGGTTGTAACTTTAATTATAAAACTATGAGTTTTTAGCCTAACACTTTCAGTGAGTTCTCTTATCAAATGTTTGAATCTGAGGGGGCTATAATGCCAGAATTTATAGCCAGTAGGTTGGAAGTGCAGAAGGTACCACAGACTTGACTGACATCTTTAGTTGAGCAGTCTTATGGAAGACTTTGCCCTTAACCTTTGCACGCTGTATAGTCTCAGTTATGTCCAACTTTGCAATTTCATGGCCCAGAGTCCACCAGGCTTCACTTTCCATGGGATTCCCCAGGCAAGAATACTGGAGTGGGACTGCCATTTCTTCCTTGAGGAGATCTTCCTAATCCAAGGACTAAACCCACATCTCATATGTCTGCTACACTGGCAGGCGAGTTCTTCACTACTAGTGCCACCTGGGAAGATCCAAACAGACTACAGTAGGCTGCCATGCCCTCCTTGAAGGGATTTTCCCAACCCAGAGATTGAAACAGAGTCTCCTTCGTCTCCTGCAATAAAGGTGGATTCTTTACCGACTTAGCCACCAGGGTGTGTTCGTGTTCAATTGTGTCTTACTCTTTGCAACCCCAGGGACAGTAGACCAGCAAGTTCCTTTGTCCATGGGACTTTCCAGGCAGGAATACTGCAGTGGGTTGCCATTTCCTACTCCAACGGATCTTCCCAACCCAGGGACTGAACCTGGGTCTCCTGCACAGCAGGTAGATTCTTTACTGTTTGAGTCACCAGGGAATTCCTGCTAAATCTGGTGTTATGATTAAACTGAATTACAGGACACCCAGTTGGTATCACAGAAATACTGTGCCTTAAGACCATACCATATGTCCTATATCAAAATACCTAAGAAAAAATTTTATTCCTGTGCCCATGAGTTTAAATTCCCATAGGAATTTAGCTGAATTCTCTTAAACTATATCTATCATTATTTGATACCTACATGCATCTATTCACTTAATCATTCATTCAATAAATGATTGTTGGAATAGAGCTCCCATTCTTATCATGGTAGAGTAAGTGCCTCCCACCTGAATACTTCCATTAAATATAATTAGGAACCATGGAAATAATACACAATGCAAATATTGGAACATTCTAAAATGTGGACAGAAGAAGCCAAAATGGGTAGATACTTCAGGAATTCAGGAAGCTCAAGTAATGTGTTCCTTGGGATTTATTTTTACCTTGTATATCCCAATCTGGACTCTAGAAAAGACTACAATTTAAAATAGACCATTTTAAAATAGTATTATAGCTCAGTTGGAAGTGCAGAAGGTACCACAGACTTGACTGACATCTTTAGTTGAGCAGTCTTATGGAAGACTTTGCCCTTAACCTTTGCACGCTGTATAGTCTCAGTTATGTCCAACTTTGCAATTTCATGGCCCAGAGTCCACCAGGCTTCACTTTCCATGGGATTCCCCAGGCAAGAATACTGGAGTGGGACTGCCATTTCTTCCTTGAGGAGATCTTCCTAATCCAAGGACTAAACCCACATCTCATATGTCTGCTACACTGGCAGGCGAGTTCTTCACTACTAGTGCCACCTGGGAAGATCCAAACAGACTACAGTAGGCTGCCATGCCCTCCTTGAAGGGATTTTCCCAACCCAGAGATTGAAACAGAGTCTCCTTCGTCTCCTGCAATAAAGGTGGATTCTTTACCGACTTAGCCACCAGGGTGTGTTCGTGTTCAATTGTGTCTTACTCTTTGCAACCCCAGGGACAGTAGACCAGCAAGTTCCTTTGTCCATGGGACTTTCCAGGCAGGAATACTGCAGTGGGTTGCCATTTCCTACTCCAACGGATCTTCCCAACCCAGGGACTGAACCTGGGTCTCCTGCACAGCAGGTAGATTCTTTACTGTTTGAGTCACCAGGGAATTCCTGCTAAATCTGGTGTTATGATTAAACTGAATTACAGGACACCCAGTTGGTATCACAGAAATACTGTGCCTTAAGACCATACCATATGTCCTATATCAAAATACCTAAGAAAAATTTCATTCCTGTGCCCATGAGTTTAAATTCCCATAGGAATTTAGCTGAATTCTCTTAAACTATATCTATCATTATTTGATACCTACATGCATCTATTCACTTAATCATTCATTCAATAAATGATTGTTGGAATAGAGCTCCCATTCTTATCATGGTAGAGTAAGTGCCTCCCACCTGAATACTTCCATTAAATATAATTAGGAACCATGGAAATAATACACAATGCAAATATTGGAACATTCTAAAATGTGGACAGAAGAAGCCAAAATGGGTAGATACTTCAGGAATTCAGGAAGCTCAAGTAATGTGTTCCTTGGGATTTATTTTTACCTTGTATATCCCAATCTGGACTCTAGAAAAGACTACAATTTAAAAAATAGACCAGGGCTTCCCTGGTAGCTCAGTGGTAAAGAGTTTGCCTGCTAATGCAGTAGACGCGAGTTCGATCCCTGATTCGGGAAAATCCCACATGCTGCGGAGCAGTTAAGTCCGTGAGCCATAACTATTGAGCCTGAGCTCTAGAGCTTCGGAGCCACAACTACTGAGCCCTTGTGCCACAACTACTGAAGTCCGTGTGCCCTAGAGCCTGAATGCCACAACAAGAAAAGTCCACGCAACAAGAAAATCCCACATGCTGCGGAGCAACTAAGCCCATGAGTCACAACTTTTGAGCCTGTGCTCTAGAGCTTGGAGCCGCAACTATTGAGCCCGTGTGCCACAACTACTGAAACCCGTGTGCCCTAGAGCCCAAGTTCCACAACAAGAAAAGTCACCACAACAAGAAGCTTGCTCATCTCAACTAGAGAGTAGTCCCAATCCCTGCAACTAGAGAAGAGCCTGTGGCAGCCAAAACAAAAGCAAAAAAAAAAAAAAAGACCAAAAGGTCAAGGAAAAGGTTGCTCTTTCTAGCCAGAAGAGGTCTTGCAAGATGAGAACAGTGAAGACACTGGTATTAGTGAAGATTATTCGGACACCAAAAGTAAATTTAACAAAGCAAAAATGAACAAGGGACTACATCAGACTAAAAAGTTTCTGCAAAGTAAAGGAAATCATTAACAAAACGGAAAGGCAACCAGTATCAAGTTGTAAAAGAATCATAATAATCCCTAGGAATTTGGAATGTCCTTAACCCTCCCATATCTTATTTCTTTTGGTAGAAAGTTTAAAAAAGATACCTACATGCATCTATTCACTTAATCATTCATTCAATAAATGATTGTTGGAATAGAGCTCCCATTCTTATCATGGTAGAGTAAGTGCCTCCCACCTGAATACTTCCATTAAATATAATTAGGAACCATGGAAATAATACACAATGCAAATATTGGAACATTCTAAAATGTGGACAGAAGAAGCCAAAATGGGTAGATACTTCAGGAATTCAGGAAGCTCAAGTAATGTGTTCCTTGGGATTTATTTTTACCTTGTATATCCCAATCTGGACTCTAGAAAAGACTACAATTTAAAAAATAGACCAGGGCTTCCCTGGTAGCTCAGTGGTAAAGAGTTTGCCTGCTAATGCAGTAGACGCGAGTTCGATCCCTGATTCGGGAAAATCCCACATGCTGCGGAGCAGTTAAGTCCGTGAGCCATAACTATTGAGCCTGAGCTCTAGAGCTTCGGAGCCACAACTACTGAGCCCTTGTGCCACAACTACTGAAGTCCGTGTGCCCTAGAGCCTGAATGCCACAACAAGAAAAGTCCACGCAACAAGAAAATCCCACATGCTGCGGAGCAACTAAGCCCATGAGTCACAACTTTTGAGCCTGTGCTCTAGAGCTTGGAGCCGCAACTATTGAGCCCGTGTGCCACAACTACTGAAACCCGTGTGCCCTAGAGCCCAAGTTCCACAACAAGAAAAGTCACCACAACAAGAAGCTTGCTCATCTCAACTAGAGAGTAGTCCCAATCCCTGCAACTAGAGAAGAGCCTGTGGCAGCCAAAACAAAAGCAAAAAAAAAAAAAAAGACCAAAAGGTCAAGGAAAAGGTTGCTCTTTCTAGCCAGAAGAGGTCTTGCAAGATGAGAACAGTGAAGACACTGGTATTAGTGAAGATTATTCGGACACCAAAAGTAAATTTAACAAAGCAAAAATGAACAAGGGACTACATCAGACTAAAAAGTTTCTGCAAAGTAAAGGAAATCATTAACAAAACGGAAAGGCAATCGAATGAATGGTATAAAATGTTTGTAAATCATGTATCTGATAGGGGTTAATATCCAAAATATGTAAAGAACTCACATAACCCAATAGCAAAATAATAATAATCAGGATAGAAAGAAGATCTGAATACAGGCATACCTCAGAGATATTGTAGGCTCAGTTCCAGACCTCCACAATAAAGTGAATATCACAATAAAGTAAGTTACACGGATTTTTGTGGTTTCCCACACATTAAAGTTAGGCTTACACTATACCAATATGTCTAAAAAGAAAAAGGAAAAACAAAGGTACATATCTTAATTCTTTAGGACTGAGTGAGAAATAGGTGAAAATTATTAAAAGGTACAAACTCCCAGTTATAAAATAAATGAATCACAAAGATGTATCAGTAATATACAGCATAAGGAATACGGTCATTAATACTCTATAACATTGTATGGGAATGGTTATTAGACTTTTCATAGTAATAATTTTATAATATGAAAATGTCAAATCACTATGTAGTACAACTGAAATTAACATAATATTGTATGTCAACTATATTTCAACTTAAAAATAAGTTTCTATAAGATATATACACACTTGCTATATATTTGGACCCAATCAGTCTATGTCTGATTGAGGACTTCTGAATATTAAAGTGATCACTTCCTGGCTAAAAACTGCTATAAATCATCTGAGCATTCAGTGAACATCTTTGCTGATGGAGAGTCTAGGATGCTGACTGATAAGGGATGGTCACTTAGCATGGCTGTGGCAACTACCACCCTTATTCTTAGAATAAGACAACAATGAAGCTTCATGCACCAATTGACTCTTCCTTTCACAAACGATTTCTCTGTAGTATGCAATGCTGTTTTACAGCATTTTACCCACAGAACTTCTTTCAACATTAGACTCAATCCTCTTGAACCCTGTTACTGTTCTGGCAACTAGATCTATGTCAGAGTCTAAATCCTTTGTTGTTATTTCAGCAATCTTCACAGCATCTTCATAGGAGATTTCATCTCAAGAAACAACTTTCTTTTTCCTCATCCCTTAAAGTTTTATCACAAGATTGCAGCAATTCAGTCACATCTTCAGGTTCCACTTCTAAATTTACATCTCTTGCTATTTCTACCACATTTGCACTTAATCCCTCCACTGAAGTCTGAACCTCTTAAAATCATCCATGAAGGCTGGAATCAACTTCTTTCAAGTTCTTGTTAACGTTGATCTTTTCACCTTTTTCCATGAATCATGAATGTTTTTAATGGCAACCAGAATGGCAAGTCCTTCCCAGGGTTTCGGCTAACTTTGCCCAGATCCATCAGAAGAATTCACTATCTATGGCAGCTACAACATTAGGAAATAGATTATTTCTTAATTAATAAGACTTGAAAGTTGAAATGACAGCCTGATCCATGGGCTGCAGAATGGATCTTGTATTAGCAGACATGAAAAAAACATTAATATTACTGTTCTTCTCCATCTCCACTAGGGTGGCCAGATGCATTGTCAGTGAGCAGTAATATTTTGAAAGGAATCTTTTTTTCTAAGCACTACGCCTCAATGATGGGCTTAAGATATTTAGTAAACTATGTTATAAACAGCTATGCAGTCATCCAAGCTTTCCAGTTATAGAACACAGGCAAAAGAGACTTAAGGGCCTTAGGAATTTTGGAACAGTAAATGAACAATAGTTTCAACAAAAGTTACCAGGGGCATTAGCCCCTAACGAGATAGCCTGTCCTTTAAAGCTGTGAAGCGAAACACTAACTTCTCTGTGGTTATGACAGTCCTAAATGGTATCTCCTTTTGATATAAGGTTGCTTTGTCCATGTGGAAAATTTGTTGTTTAGTGTAACCACATACATACATTATCTTAACTCTATCTTCTGGATAATTTGTGCAGCTTCTACATCAGTCCTTGCCCTTCATCGTGCATTTTTATGTTACGGACATGACTTCCTTCTTTAAACCTCATGAACCAATCTCTGTTAGCTTCAAACTTTTCTTCCATTGCTTCCTCAAGGCTCTCATCCTTCCCAGAATTGAAAAAGGTATGGTTATTGGGCTTACTAGATCTATGTCAGAGTCTAAATCCTTTGTTGTTATTTCAGCAATCTTCACAGCATCTTCATAGGAGATTTCATCCCTTTTTAAAGTTTTATCACAAGATTGCAGCAATTCAGTCACATCTTCAGGTTCCACTTCTAAATTTACATCTCTTGCTATTTCTACCACATTTGCACTTAATCCCTCCACTGAAGTCTGAACCTCTTAAAATCATCCATGAAGGCTGGAATCAACTTCTTTCAAGTTCTTGTTAACGTTGATCTTTTCACCTTTTTCCATGAATCATGAATGTTTTTAATGGCAACCAGAATGGCAAGTCCTTCCCAGGGTTTCGGCTAACTTTGCCCAGATCCATCAGAAGAATTCACTATCTATGGCAGCTACAACATTAGGAAATAGATTATTTCTTAATTAATAAGACTTGAAAGTTGAAATGACAGCCTGATCCATGGGCTGCAGAATGGATCTTGTATTAGCAGACATGAAAAAAACATTAATATTACTGTTCTTCTCCATCTCCACTAGGGTGGCCAGATGCATTGTCAGTGAGCAGTAATATTTTGAAAGGAATCTTTTTTTCTAAGCACTACGCCTCAATGATGGGCTTAAGATATTTAGTAAACTATGTTATAAACAGCTATGCAGTCATCCAAGCTTTCCAGTTATAGAACACAGGCAAAAGAGACTTAAGGGCCTTAGGAATTTTGGAACAGTAAATGAACAATAGTTTCAACAAAAGTTACCAGGGGCATTAGCCCCTAACGAGATAGCCTGTCCTTTAAAGCTGTGAAGCGAAACACTAACTTCTCTGTGGTTATGACAGTCCTAAATGGTATCTCCTTTTGATATAAGGTTGCTTTGTCCATGTGGAAAATTTGTTGTTTAGTGTAACCACATACATACATTATCTTAACTCTATCTTCTGGATAATTTGTGCAGCTTCTACATCAGTCCTTGCCCTTCATCGTGCATTTTTATGTTACGGACATGACTTCCTTCTTTAAACCTCATGAACCAATCTCTGTTAGCTTCAAACTTTTCTTCCATTGCTTCCTCAAGGCTCTCATCCTTCCCAGAATTGAAAAAGTTAGGGCCCTGATCTGGATTAGGCTTGGGCTTTAAGAGAATGTTGTGGCTGTGTGATCTTCTGTCCAGATCACTAGAACTTTCTCCATAGGGGCAATAAGGCTGCTTCACTTTGTTATTCTTACCACTTTTTACTTCCATCAAGACAGACAGACAGACACAAATACACAGAGAGATACGTATCTCTATCTAATAGAAAATTATTTGTCCTTAAAAAGAAGGAAATCCTGATATCTGCAACAATATGACTGCATATTGAGGGCATTATACAAAGGAAAATAAGTCAGAGACAGAAAGAAAGACAAATACTATATGATCTCACTTGTAGGTGGAATCTAAAAATCAAACAAGAAACAAACTCAGAGGGAAGAGAACACATTAGTGGATGCCGGAGGCAGGAGTGTGAGGTGGACAAAATGGGTGAGGGTGGCCAAAAGGCACAGATGCCTAGTTATAAAATAAGTAAGTCATGGAGGTATGATGTATACCATGGTGACTATAGCTAATAGTACTGTATTGTATATTTGAAAGCTGTTAGAGGAGTAAATGTTAAAAGTTCTAAACAGAAAAAAAAAAAGTTAACTATGTGTGGTAAGAGATGTTAACTAGAGTAATTGTAAAGATCACTTCACAATATATGCATATATCTAGTCACTATATTTTATACTTGAAATTAATATAATGTGACATTGTCAACTATATTACAATATTAAAAAAAACAATGTTCAAAATCATGCAATTTAATCTATTTGACACTGTAAAGTTTCTTTTGTGGTTTATTACTTAAGTGCAAAAGTTTTCAAGAATTAGGCAAAAAAATTTTGGATGCAGTTGAAAAAAAAGAGACACAGTGATAGAAAAGAGAAACTATGCAGTATAGAACCCTAATGCCAAAGAGGAGGTGTGTCCCTAATCCTCCCAATCAGGCAACTGCTACTGCTGGTAATAACCAAAAGCATAAGCATACAGATTAATCAGTCCTTGTAGCATTTTTATGTTACGGACATGACTTCCTTCTTTAAACCTCATGAACCAATCTCTGTTAGCTTCAAACTTTTCTTCCATTGCTTCCTCAAGGCTCTCATCCTTCCCAGAATTGAAAAAGTTAGGGCCCTGATCTGGATTAGGCTTGGGCTTTAAGAGAATGTTGTGGCTGTGTGATCTTCTGTCCAGATCACTAGAACTTTCTCCATAGGGGCAATAAGGCTGCTTCACTTTGTTATTCTTACCACTTTTTACTTCCATCAAGACAGACAGACAGACACAAATACACAGAGAGATACGTATCTCTATCTAATAGAAAATTATTTGTCCTTAAAAAGAAGGAAATCCTGATATCTGCAACAATATGACTGCATATTGAGGGCATTATACAAAGGAAAATAAGTCAGAGACAGAAAGAAAGACAAATACTATATGATCTCACTTGTAGGTGGAATCTAAAAATCAAACAAGAAACAAACTCAGAGGGAAGAGAACACATTAGTGGATGCCGGAGGCAGGAGTGTGAGGTGGACAAAATGGGTGAGGGTGGCCAAAAGGCACAGATGCCTAGTTATAAAATAAGTAAGTCATGGAGGTATGATGTATACCATGGTGACTATAGCTAATAGTACTGTATTGTATATTTGAAAGCTGTTAGAGGAGTAAATGTTAAAAGTTCTAAACAGAAAAAAAAAAAGTTAACTATGTGTGGTAAGAGATGTTAACTAGAGTAATTGTAAAGATCACTTCACAATATATGCATATATCTAGTCACTATATTTTATACTTGAAATTAATATAATGTGACATTGTCAACTATATTACAATATTAAAAAAAACAATGTTCAAAATCATGCAATTTAATCTATTTGACACTGTAAAGTTTCTTTTGTGGTTTATTACTTAAGTGCAAAAGTTTTCAAGAATTAGGCAAAAAAATTTTGGATGCAGTTGAAAAAAAAGAGACACAGTGATAGAAAAGAGAAACTATGCAGTATAGAACCCTAATGCCAAAGAGGAGGTGTGTCCCTAATCCTCCCAATCAGGCAACTGCTACTGCTGGTAATAACCAAAAGCATAAGCATACAGATTAACAAAATAGAATTAAGAGTCCAGAAGCAAAATCATAAATCTACAGTCAACTGAATATAAAATATATTTATACTTAGTAAATCCTAAATATAAAAACTAAAACAATAATTTCTCAGAATAAAACATTTGATCTTCGATTTGGCTATGGTTTCTCAAATATGACAATAAAATCATGAATACCAAAATAAAAACTAAAACTTCTGTGCACCAAAGGACATTATCAAAGAAGTAAAAGAGGTATTTGCAAAACATACTATATTTGATATGGATCCAGTACCCAAAATATAGAGAGAACTCTTAAAACTCAACATAAAAATCATGAAAATGCTGAAACAAGCTATCATGAACACGGTTTAAAGAAATACATAAATAGAAAATATCAACAAAGAAATAGAATGAAATAATTTAGAACTGCCAAATAAAATTACAAATATAAATCTCTTCAAAAGGATTCCAGGGCCTCCCTGGTGGTCCAGTGGGTAAAAGTCAGCCTTGCAGTGCAAAGGGCACTGGTTCCATCCCTGGCCTGAGAAGATCCCATGTGTCACAGAGCAGCTGGACTGGTATGTCCAATTATGAGCCAGTGCTCTACAGCACATGCACCTAGAGCCTGTACTCTGCAATGAGAGAGGCCACTGCAATGGGAGGCTCACACAGGACAAAGAATAAAAAGATAGATGAAAATAAATAAATAAAAAAGGCCATAAAAGAGGTAAAATTAAAAAAAAAAAAAAACCTGCCATGAAGGCATTCTGGTATTCATTACTTTAAAAAAAGGGGGAATGGGGGCTTCCAAAGAAGAATGGCGATGGCAAGGGAAATAAACTTATTAAAGACAGATCAACAAGGGGCTTCCCTGTGGCCCAGTGGGTAAGGACACTGCCTTGCAGTGCAAGAGGCGCCGGTTTGATCCCTGGCCTGGGAAGATCCCACGTGCTGCGGAGTGGCTGGACCGATGTGTCCAATCACCGAGCCGGAGCTCTGGGGCGCATGCGCCCAGAGCCGGTGCTCTGCGACAACAGAGGCCACCGCGATGGGAAGCCCACACGGGCCACAGAACAAAGATGGATGAAAAACAGAGAAATGAAAGACCAATAGAAGCGGCCCACCTGCCCACCACCTCCCCACCCCCCCACCAAAAAAAAAAATAATAGGGGTCCTAAAATAATCTCAAAATATCCTTTAAAAAATAATAATAATAATTTAAAAAAAATTACCGAGCCAGTGCTCTGGAGCGCATGCACCCAGAGCCAGTGTTCTGCAGGGAGAGAGGTCACTGTGATGGGAGACCCACACAGGCCAAAGAACAAAGAAATAAATGAAAGACCAATAGAAGTGGCCAAAAAAAAAAAAAAAAGATAGATCAACAGAAATTATCCAGTGCCAGAGAGAAAAAGATCAGAGAGAAAAAAAAAAAAAGGAAAGAAAAGGATATACTCAAAAGTTGTGAAATAACAATAAAACATTTAACCTTCATGTCATCACTCTCAGAAGGAAAGTGGAAAGGACCTGGGACAGAATAAGTATCTGAAGAAAGAAAAACTTAATACTGTCTCTGTTTGACTTATTTCACTCAGTATAATACCCTCTAGGTTCATCCATATTGCTGCAACTGGCATTATTTCCGTTTTTTAAATGGCTAAGTAATATTCCATTGTATATATGTACCACATCTTCCTTATCTATTCCTCTGTTGATGGACATTTAGGTTGTTTCCATGTCTTACCTATTGTAAACACTGCTGCAATGTGAACACTGCAGTGCATGTATACTTATAGATCATGATTTTCTCTAGGAGTGGGATTGTAAGATAAATACAGTAGCTCTATTTATAGTTTTTTAAGGAACCTCCAAACTGTTCTCAATAGTGGCTGTGCCAATTTGCATTCTCACCAACAGTGCAAGAGGGTTCTGTTGTCTCTATACCCTCTTCACCATTCATTGTGAATTTTTTGATGATAGCCATTCTGACTGGTGTGAGGTGATATCTCCTTGTAGTTTTGATTTGTTTCTCTAGTTCGATCCCTGGCCTGGGAAGATCCCACGTGCCGCGGAGCGACTGGACCGATGTGTCCAATCACCGAGCCGGAGCTCTGGGGCGCATGCGCCCAGAGCCGGTGCTCTGCGACAACAGAGGCCACCGCGATGGGAAGCCCACACGGGCCACAGAACAAAGATGGATGAAAAACAGAGAAATGAAAGACCAATAGAAGCGGCCCACCTGCCCACCACCTCCCCACCCCCCCACCAAAAAAAAAAATAATAGGGGTCCTAAAATAATCTCAAAATATCCTTTAAAAAATAATAATAATAATTTAAAAAAAATTACCGAGCCAGTGCTCTGGAGCGCATGCACCCAGAGCCAGTGTTCTGCAGGGAGAGAGGTCACTGTGATGGGAGACCCACACAGGCCAAAGAACAAAGAAATAAATGAAAGACCAATAGAAGTGGCCAAAAAAAAAAAAAAAAGATAGATCAACAGAAATTATCCAGTGCCAGAGAGAAAAAGATCAGAGAGAAAAAAAAAAAAAGGAAAGAAAAGGATATACTCAAAAGTTGTGAAATAACAATAAAACATTTAACCTTCATGTCATCACTCTCAGAAGGAAAGTGGAAAGGACCTGGGACAGAATAAGTATCTGAAGAAAGAAAAACTTAATACTGTCTCTGTTTGACTTATTTCACTCAGTATAATACCCTCTAGGTTCATCCATATTGCTGCAACTGGCATTATTTCCGTTTTTTAAATGGCTAAGTAATATTCCATTGTATATATGTACCACATCTTCCTTATCTATTCCTCTGTTGATGGACATTTAGGTTGTTTCCATGTCTTACCTATTGTAAACACTGCTGCAATGTGAACACTGCAGTGCATGTATACTTATAGATCATGATTTTCTCTAGGAGTGGGATTGTAAGATAAATACAGTAGCTCTATTTATAGTTTTTTAAGGAACCTCCAAACTGTTCTCAATAGTGGCTGTGCCAATTTGCATTCTCACCAACAGTGCAAGAGGGTTCTGTTGTCTCTATACCCTCTTCACCATTCATTGTGAATTTTTTGATGATAGCCATTCTGACTGGTGTGAGGTGATATCTCCTTGTAGTTTTGATTTGTATTTCTCTAGTAACTAGTGATGTTGAACCTCCTTTCAGTGAGCCTATTGGCCTCTTTGGAGAAATGTCTATTCAGGTCTTCTGCCCATATATATATTTTTTGAGTGAGTTGTTTGTTTTGATGCTATTAAGTGTCATAAACTGTTTGTAAATTTTGGAGACTAATCCCTCACTGGTCACATCATTTGCAAATATTTTCTCCCAATCTTAGGGTTGTCTTTTTGCTTTTTTCATTGTTTCCTTTGCTGTGCAAAAGCTTCTGAGTTTAAGTAGGCCCATTGTTTTACTTTTGCTTTTATTTCTATTATTCTGGGAAATGGATGGAAAAAGATTTTGCTGTGATTTATGAGAGAGCGTTCTGCCTATGTTTTTATCTGGAGTCTTATAGTGTCCAGTCTCACATTTAGGCCTTTGATCTATTTTGAGTTTACTTTGAGCTTTTTGTATGGAGTTAGGAATAATCTAATTTCATTTTTTCACATGTGGCTACCCAGTTTTCCCAGCACTATTTGTTAAAGAGACTATCTTTCTAATATTGTGTAGTCTTGCTTTCTTTGTCATAAATTAAGTGACCACAGGTACATGAGTTTATTTCTGGGTTTTGTATTCTGTTCCATTGATCTAAAATCCTCAACAAAATACTAGCAATTCATATCCAACAATACATTAAAAAGATCATATACCATGATCAAGTGGGATTCATCCAGGGACACGCGGATTTTTCAATATCCGTCAATCAATCAGTGTGATAAAAAAAAAACACATCAAGCTATTGGTGGACATTTAGGTGTTCCATGTCTTACCTATTGTAAACACTGCTGCAATGTGAACACTGCAGTGCATGTATACTTATAGATCATGATTTTCTCTAGGAGTGGGATTGTAAGATAAATACAGTAGCTCTATTTATAGTTTTTTAAGGAACCTCCAAACTGTTCTCAATAGTGGCTGTGCCAATTTGCATTCTCACCAACAGTGCAAGAGGGTTCTGTTGTCTCTATACCCTCTTCACCATTCATTGTGAATTTTTTGATGATAGCCATTCTGACTGGTGTGAGGTGATATCTCCTTGTAGTTTTGATTTGTATTTCTCTAGTAACTAGTGATGTTGAACCTCCTTTCAGTGAGCCTATTGGCCTCTTTGGAGAAATGTCTATTCAGGTCTTCTGCCCATATATATATTTTTTGAGTGAGTTGTTTGTTTTGATGCTATTAAGTGTCATAAACTGTTTGTAAATTTTGGAGACTAATCCCTCACTGGTCACATCATTTGCAAATATTTTCTCCCAATCTTAGGGTTGTCTTTTTGCTTTTTTCATTGTTTCCTTTGCTGTGCAAAAGCTTCTGAGTTTAAGTAGGCCCATTGTTTTACTTTTGCTTTTATTTCTATTATTCTGGGAAATGGATGGAAAAAGATTTTGCTGTGATTTATGAGAGAGCGTTCTGCCTATGTTTTTATCTGGAGTCTTATAGTGTCCAGTCTCACATTTAGGCCTTTGATCTATTTTGAGTTTACTTTGAGCTTTTTGTATGGAGTTAGGAATAATCTAATTTCATTTTTTCACATGTGGCTACCCAGTTTTCCCAGCACTATTTGTTAAAGAGACTATCTTTCTAATATTGTGTAGTCTTGCTTTCTTTGTCATAAATTAAGTGACCACAGGTACATGAGTTTATTTCTGGGTTTTGTATTCTGTTCCATTGATCTAAAATCCTCAACAAAATACTAGCAATTCATATCCAACAATACATTAAAAAGATCATATACCATGATCAAGTGGGATTCATCCAGGGACACGCGGATTTTTCAATATCCGTCAATCAATCAGTGTGATACAACACATCAAGTATTGAAGGATAAAAAATCATGTGATCATCTCAATAGGTGCCTAAAAAGTTTTTGACAAAATTCATAACCCATTTATGATTTAAAAATAAATTTAAAAAAATCTCCAGGAAGTGGGCATAGAGGGTACATATCTCAACATAATAAAGGCCACATATCACAAACCTACAGCTAGCATCATACTCAATGGTGGAAAACTGAAAGCATTCCTTCTAAGATGAAGAACAAGACAAAGCGTTCATTTGCACCACTTTTCTTCAACACAGTATTGGAAGATCTAGCTACAGCAATCTGAGAAGAAAAACAGGTAAAGGGAATCCAAACTGGAAAAGAAGTTAAACTGTCACTGTTTACAGAAGACATGATACTATTCATAGAAAACCTTAAGGATGCTACCACAAAACTACTAAGACTTCATTAATGAATCTAGTAAATTTGCAGGTTACAAAATTAATACAGAGAAATCTGTTGCATTTCTATACAATAACAATGAAAGATTAGAAAGAGAAATTCAAGAAGCAATTCCATTTACCATTACATCTTGCCTAAGGAGACAAAAGATCTATACTCCAAAATATATAAGATGGTGATGAAATTAAAGAAGACATAAATGGAATGATATACCATGTTCATGGACTAGAAGAATCAATACTGCCAAAATGACTATACTATCCAAAGCAATCTCCAGATTCAGTGCAATTCCTATCAAATTTACCAATGCTATTTCTAACAGAACTAGAACAAAAAGTCTCAAAATTTGCATGGAGGCACAAAAGACCCCGAACAGCCAAAGTAATCTTGGAAAAGGAAAACGGAGCTGGAGGAATCAGATTCCCTGTTTTCAGACTATACTACAAAGCTACACTATACTACAAAGCTACAGTGCCAGTATGGCAATGGCAAAAACATAGAAATATAAGTCAATAGGGCATACTTTTTTGTGTGTGTTTGCCTGTTTGTTAATTTTTGTTGGAAACTGAACACTTTAAATACTATAGTGTGGCAATCCCTGAAATCAGATTCCCTCTCTTGAGAGCTTGCTGTTGTGTTTTTGCTTTGTTTAGTCGCTTTTCTAAACAAACCTATAGAGTCTATTTTTTGTTGTGTGTGACTAAAGTCTCTGCTCAATTAGTTAATATTTGGACAGAGATTTACTTAAAAATCTTCAACTACTGTCTCCAAGTCTTTGTCAAGGGAGTCTTTATGTTGGCACATCTTCAACCAACAGTGTTACCTTAAGCTTTCATTTACTGCTTTTAAACAGCCTCACAGTCGGCCAGTAGTGAGAATTTAGGCCACCTCAAGTCTTTCTTGAACATGCACATACCCCCTTGGCATGTACACAACCCAATACAAGGGCAGCACCTTCTAGAAGCCCAAGAATATGTCAGAAATTTTCAAAGTTACCAGTGATAGCCTTCTAGAGCTTTTCCTCTTAAGCTTTCTGGTGAACCTATTAATTGGCCCAAATGGTTTTCATCACCTCAGGCACTCATTAAGTTTAAAACTGTCTTCAGGAAATTCTCTGATTAATACACAGAAGTCTGTTGCATTTCTATACAATAACAATGAAAGATTAGAAAGAGAAATTCAAGAAGCAATTCCATTTACCATTACATCTTGCCTAAGGAGACAAAAGATCTATACTCCAAAATATATAAGATGGTGATGAAATTAAAGAAGACATAAATGGAATGATATACCATGTTCATGGACTAGAAGAATCAATACTGCCAAAATGACTATACTATCCAAAGCAATCTCCAGATTCAGTGCAATTCCTATCAAATTTACCAATGCTATTTCTAACAGAACTAGAACAAAAAGTCTCAAAATTTGCATGGAGGCACAAAAGACCCCGAACAGCCAAAGTAATCTTGGAAAAGGAAAACGGAGCTGGAGGAATCAGATTCCCTGTTTTCAGACTATACTACAAAGCTACACTATACTACAAAGCTACAGTGCCAGTATGGCAATGGCAAAAACATAGAAATATAAGTCAATAGGGCATACTTTTTTGTGTGTGTTTGCCTGTTTGTTAATTTTTGTTGGAAACTGAACACTTTAAATACTATAGTGTGGCAATCCCTGAAATCAGATTCCCTCTCTTGAGAGCTTGCTGTTGTGTTTTTGCTTTGTTTAGTCGCTTTTCTAAACAAACCTATAGAGTCTATTTTTTGTTGTGTGTGACTAAAGTCTCTGCTCAATTAGTTAATATTTGGACAGAGATTTACTTAAAAATCTTCAACTACTGTCTCCAAGTCTTTGTCAAGGGAGTCTTTATGTTGGCACATCTTCAACCAACAGTGTTACCTTAAGCTTTCATTTACTGCTTTTAAACAGCCTCACAGTCGGCCAGTAGTGAGAATTTAGGCCACCTCAAGTCTTTCTTGAACATGCACATACCCCCTTGGCATGTACACAACCCAATACAAGGGCAGCACCTTCTAGAAGCCCAAGAATATGTCAGAAATTTTCAAAGTTACCAGTGATAGCCTTCTAGAGCTTTTCCTCTTAAGCTTTCTGGTGAACCTATTAATTGGCCCAAATGGTTTTCATCACCTCAGGCACTCATTAAGTTTAAAAACTGTCTTCAGGAAATTCTCTGATGGTCCAGTTGTTAGGAATCAGCATTTTCGTTGCAGGGGCCTGGGTTCAATCCCTGGTCAGGGGAACAAAGATCCTGCAAGTTCTGCAGTGTGCTGCACCTTGTTCCCAACCAAAGGGGAAAAAAAAGCCTCCAAATATCTCCAAGAAATGCTCCCAGAGAAAAATTGTTCATACTAGATTAGTTCTGAGTCAGGTCAAATAAATACAGCCTTGAAAGTGAAACCTTTCAGGTAATGAAAAAATAGGTCAAATAATGAAAATTCACTGGGAATGTGCTTTTGAAGGAGTTTGAACATATTCTGCTCCCTCTGGTGAATGGCAAGCTTGCTGGTTATCACCAGGGTTACAGCCTTTTTTGGAGAAGGAAATGGCAATCCACTCCAGCATTTTCACCTGGATAATTCCATGGAGAGAGAAGTCTGGCATGCTACAGTTCATGAAGTCACAAAGAGTCAAAGATGAAAGAGTGACTAACACACTCACAGCCATTTGAAGGCTAACACAGAGCTGTTAAAGGAAAGACGGGAAATGGGCATTTACAAAACAAAACATAAGGACCACTCTTCTTATCAAGATTCTGCTGTTTTTTACTGAATAAATGTTTCCTGGATTGCTACAAGATTTTGCTTAATTTCTTGTTGTTCTTCAGTTGTTTAATTGTGTCTCTTTGTGATGCCATAAACTGCAGCACATCAGGCTTCCCTGTCCTTCACCATTTCCCAGAGTTTTCTCAAACTCATGTCGTTTGAGTCAGTGATGCCATCCATCCATCTCATCCTCTGTTATCCCCCTTCTCCTCCTGCCCTCAATCTTTCCCAGAATCAGGGTCTCTTCCAACAAGTTGGCTCTTAACATCAGGTGGCCAAAGGCTGCCTGTTACTGCTCCTGCTACTGGGGCTACTGCTTCAGCATCAGTCCTTTCAATGAATATTCAGGGTTGATTTCCTTCAGGATTGACCGTTTTGATCTCTTTGCTTTCCAAGGGCATCTTAAGGCTTCTCAAGCACCATAATTAGAAAGCATCAATTCTTGTGGCCACGGGCATTGAAAATAGCTTTTCAAAGTTACCAGTGATAGCCTTCTAGAGCTTTTCCTCTTAAGCTTTCTGGTGAACCTATTAATTGGCCCAAATGTTTTTCATCACCTCAGGCACTCATTAAGTTTAAAAACTGTCTTCAGGAAATTCTCTGATGGTCCAGTTGTTAGGAATCAGCATTTTCGTTGCAGGGGCCTGGGTTCAATCCCTGGTCAGGGGAACAAAGATCCTGCAAGTTCTGCAGTGTGCTGCACCTTGTTCCCAACCAAAGGGGAAAAAAAAGCCTCCAAATATCTCCAAGAAATGCTCCCAGAGAAAAATTGTTCATACTAGATTAGTTCTGAGTCAGGTCAAATAAATACAGCCTTGAAAGTGAAACCTTTCAGGTAATGAAAAAATAGGTCAAATAATGAAAATTCACTGGGAATGTGCTTTTGAAGGAGTTTGAACATATTCTGCTCCCTCTGGTGAATGGCAAGCTTGCTGGTTATCACCAGGGTTACAGCCTTTTTTGGAGAAGGAAATGGCAATCCACTCCAGCATTTTCACCTGGATAATTCCATGGAGAGAGAAGTCTGGCATGCTACAGTTCATGAAGTCACAAAGAGTCAAAGATGAAAGAGTGACTAACACACTCACAGCCATTTGAAGGCTAACACAGAGCTGTTAAAGGAAAGACGGGAAATGGGCATTTACAAAACAAAACATAAGGACCACTCTTCTTATCAAGATTCTGCTGTTTTTTACTGAATAAATGTTTCCTGGATTGCTACAAGATTTTGCTTAATTTCTTGTTGTTCTTCAGTTGTTTAATTGTGTCTCTTTGTGATGCCATAAACTGCAGCACATCAGGCTTCCCTGTCCTTCACCATTTCCCAGAGTTTTCTCAAACTCATGTCGTTTGAGTCAGTGATGCCATCCATCCATCTCATCCTCTGTTATCCCCCTTCTCCTCCTGCCCTCAATCTTTCCCAGAATCAGGGTCTCTTCCAACAAGTTGGCTCTTAACATCAGGTGGCCAAAGGCTGCCTGTTACTGCTGCCTGCTACTGGGGCTACTGCTTCAGCATCAGTCCTTTCAATGAATATTCAGGGTTGATTTCCTTCAGGATTGACCGTTTTGATCTCTTTGCTTTCCAAGGGCATCTTAAGGCTTCTCAAGCACCATAATTAGAAAGCATCAATTCTTCGGTGCTCGGCCTCCTTGATGATCCAACTCTCACATCAAAAACCATAGCTTTGTAAAATTAAAAACTTCATCTCATATAAAGGAATCATGAATGACCACCTGGGACTGGACTCAGGTCGTCACTGATGTAACCCTGATGAGGATCCAGTCAGAAGGGGCTCGCTTGAGGTCACACAGTCAGAAGTGACCAAGATGGCTCCCGTATAGTGCACCTGCCTCTCCAGCAGGACTTTGTTTTGAATGGTTGTAGGCAGAACTCAGCAGAGAGAGGAGAGGGCAACGAGAAGGGGGGTACAGTGTGGACAGAGGCTGGGAAATGGGGAGGGGTGGAGAAGAGAGCGCCTGGCCCTGCAGTCTGGCATGAGGGCTGAGTGCATGGAGAAGGGGTGGGGACCCAGAGCTGGCAGGAAGAGGGTTTGCCTGAAGAATCCATCGGATTCTCCTTATTGGATCTGCACTTCTTCCTTCAATAAAGAGGCTTTTTGTGTCTGAGCTCCTGGCTTCATTTAAATCAAATGCAAAGTTTTGTTTTCAGGCAAATTCCTGGGGTCAGTTTCCTGATTCTGTGGCGGTTATTTCCTTTTGTCTTCCTCCCCTTGGGAATTTCATCTGAAGAACTCACTGCCCTGAGTTGGAATGGGAGACTCAACGCATTTCAGGAGATCGGGCAGGAAGGGCAGAGGTTGGATGATGGCAGATAAGGCCACAGTGGGGTCTGAAGCATGTTCACATTTTTTTTTTGGTACAACTTAAAAATTTTATTCAAAAACATAGCTTTGGGCTTCCCTGGTGGTCCAGTGGGTAAAGAGTCTGCCTTGCAGTGCAAAGGGCACCAGTTTGATCCCTGGCCTGGGAAGATCCCACTTGATGTGGAGTGGCTGGACCAGTGTGTCCAATTGTGGGCCAGTGCTCTGGTGCACATGCGCCCAAAGCTAGTGCTCTGCAGTGAGAGAGGCCACTGCAATGGGAGGCCCACACAGGCCAAAGAACAAAGATGGATGAAAATAAATAAACAGAAAACTAATAAAAGAGGCCAAAAATTTTTTTAAAAACCATAGCTTTGACTATTTGGACATTTGTTGGCAAAGTGATATCTTTGCCTTTTAATACAGTCTAGGTTTGTCATAGCTTTTCTTCAAGAAACAAGTGTCTTTTAATTTCGTGGATGCAGTCACCATCCACAGTGATTTTGGAGCCCCAGAAAATAAAGTCTGTCACTGTTTCCCCATCTTTTTGCCATGGAGTAAAGGGATGAAATGCCATGATCTTAGTTTTTTGAATGTTGAGTTTTAGGCCAGCTTTTTCACTCTCCTCTTTCACCCTCATCAAAAGATTCTTTAGTTCCTCTTCCTTTTCTGCCATTAGTGTGGTATCATCTGCATAGCTGAGGTTGTTGATATTTCTCCCAGAAATCTTGATTCCAGCTTGTAATTCATCCAGTCTGGCATTCTGCAGTGATGTATTCTACATGTAAGTTAAATAAACGGGGTTACAGTGTACAGTTTTGTCATACTCCTTTCCCAACTTCAAACCAGAATATTGATCCATCTCTGGCTCTAACTGTTCCTGCTTGCCCTGCATTTTAGGAGGCAAGTACGGTTGTCTGAGCTCCTGGCTTCATTTAAATCAAATGCAAAGTTTTGTTTTCAGGCAAATTCCTGGGGTCAGTTTCCTGATTCTGTGGCGGTTATTTCCTTTTGTCTTCCTCCCCTTGGGAATTTCATCTGAAGAACTCACTGCCCTGAGTTGGAATGGGAGACTCAACGCATTTCAGGAGATCGGGCAGGAAGGGCAGAGGTTGGATGATGGCAGATAAGGCCACAGTGGGGTCTGAAGCATGTTCACATTTTTTTTTTGGTACAACTTAAAAATTTTATTCAAAAACATAGCTTTGGGCTTCCCTGGTGGTCCAGTGGGTAAAGAGTCTGCCTTGCAGTGCAAAGGGCACCAGTTTGATCCCTGGCCTGGGAAGATCCCACTTGATGTGGAGTGGCTGGACCAGTGTGTCCAATTGTGGGCCAGTGCTCTGGTGCACATGCGCCCAAAGCTAGTGCTCTGCAGTGAGTGAGAGAGGCCGCTGCAATGGGAGGCCCACACAGGCCAAAGAACAAAGATGGATGAAAATAAATAAACAGAAAACTAATAAAAGAGGCCAAAAATTTTTTTAAAAACCATAGCTTTGACTATTTGGACATTTGTTGGCAAAGTGATATCTTTGCCTTTTAATACAGTCTAGGTTTGTCATAGCTTTTCTTCAAGAAACAAGTGTCTTTTAATTTCGTGGATGCAGTCACCATCCACAGTGATTTTGGAGCCCCAGAAAATAAAGTCTGTCACTGTTTCCCCATCTTTTTGCCATGGAGTAAAGGGATGAAATGCCATGATCTTAGTTTTTTGAATGTTGAGTTTTAGGCCAGCTTTTTCACTCTCCTCTTTCACCCTCATCAAAAGATTCTTTAGTTCCTCTTCCTTTTCTGCCATTAGTGTGGTATCATCTGCATAGCTGAGGTTGTTGATATTTCTCCCAGAAATCTTGATTCCAGCTTGTAATTCATCCAGTCTGGCATTCTGCAGTGATGTATTCTACATGTAAGTTAAATAAACGGGGTTACAGTGTACAGTTTTGTCATACTCCTTTCCCAACTTCAAACCAGAATATTGATCCATCTCTGGCTCTAACTGTTCCTGCTTGCCCTGCATACAGGTTTCTCAGGAGGCAAGTACGGTTGTCTGGTATTCTCAATTCTTTTAAGAATTTTCCAGTTTGTTGTGATCCACACACTCAAAGGCTTTGGCATAGTAAATGAAGCAGAAGTATATGCTTTTTCTGGAATTCTCTTGATTTCTCGATGATTCAACTAAGGCTGGCAATTTGATATCTGGTTTCTCTGCCAGCTTGTACATCTGGAAGCTTTTGGTTCACATACTGTGAGCCTAGTTTAAAGGATTTTGAGTGTGACCTTGCTAGCATGTGAGATGAGCACAACTGTGTGGTTGTTTGGACATTCTTTGTCATTGTCCTTCCTTGGAATTGAAATGAAAACTGTTCTTTTTCAATCCTGTGGCCACTGCTGAGTTTTCCATATCATACTTCCATACTGAGTGCAGCATTTAACAACACCATCTTTTAGGATTTGAAAATAGCTCAGCTGGAACTCTATCACCTCCACTAGCTTTGTTCTTAGTAATGCTTCTAAAGGTCCATTTGACTTCACATTCCAGGATGTCAGGTTCTAGGTGAGTGACCCCAGCATCATGACTTTCTGGTCATTAAGACCTCTTTTTGTACAGTTCTTATGTGTATTCTTGCCACCTCTTCTTAATCACTTCTGTTTCAGTTAGTTCCTTGCCATTCCTGTCCTTTATTTTGCCCATCTTTGCATGAAATGTTCCCTTACATTTTCTTGAAAAGATCTCTAGTCGGGCTTCCCCTGGTGGTCCAGTGGGTAAGGACACCGCCTTGCAGTGCAAGGGGCGCCGCTTCGAGCCCTGGCCTGGGAAGATCTCACGTGCCGCGGAGCGGCTGGACTGATGTGTCCAATTACCGCACCAGAGCTCTGGAGTGCATGCGCCCAGAGCCGGCGCTCTACAACGACAGACGCCACCGCGATGGGAGGCCCACAGGAGCTAAAGAACAAAGACGGATGAACATAGAGAAAGACCAATAGAAGTGGCCCGCCCGCTCCCCTCCCTCCCCAACCCGACCCCCGCCCAAAATAAATAAATAAATAAATCTTTAAAAAAAAAAAAAAAGATCTCTAGTCATTCCAGAGAATAGCAAGGACAGATAACAGAATGTGGAAAGACTACAGATTTCTTCAAGAAAATTGAAGATACCAAGGGAATATTTTATGCAAAGATGATTCATTTCTAGAATTCCAAAAAAATTTGATCATGACCGTTTTGGCCAGTTTTCTTGTTGCTTCTACAGAGGATAGAATCTTCAAAGGTACTTAATTACTCTGCTGTTTTCACTGACATCTATGCGCTCAACTTAAACTGAAAGCATTCCCTCTAAGATCAGGAACAAGACAGGGGTGCCCACTTTCACCACTCTTATTCAACATAGTCCTGGAAGTTCTAGCCACAGCAATAAGAGAAGAAAAACAAATAAAAGGAATCCAGATTGGAATAGAAGAAGTAAAACTCTCTCTATTTGCAGACGACATGATATTATACATACAAAACCCCAAAGACACTATTACAAAACTACTAGAGCTAATCAACGAATTCAGCAAAGTCGCGGGATACAAAATCAATACACAGAAATCACTGGCATTCCTATACACAAACAATGAAAAATCAGAAAATGAAATCAAAGAGGCAATCCCCTTCACCATCACAACCAAAAGAATCAAATATCTAGGAATAAACCTACCCAAAGAAACAAAAGAACTGTACACAGAAAATTACAAGACACTCATGAGAGAAATTAAAGAAGACTTAAACAGATGGAGAGATACTCCACGATCCTGGGTTGGAAGAATCAATATTGTGAAAATGACCATACTACCAAATATCATCTACAGATTCAATGCGATCTCTATCAAACTACCATTGACATTTTTCACAGAGCTAGACCAAAGAATAACGCAGTTCATATGGAAACACAAACGACCTTGAATAGCCAAAGCAATCCTGAGAAAGAAGAACAGAGGTGGAGGGATCAGCCTCCCTAACTTCAGACTATACTACAAAACAACAGTCATCAAGACAGTATGGTACTGGCACAAAAACAGAAATACAGACCAATGGAACAAGATAGAGAACCCAGAAATAAACCCACACACCTATGGGTACCTTATTTTTGACAAAGGAGGCGAACCTATAAAATGGGACGAAGACAGCCTCTTCAACAAATGATGCTGGGAAAATTGGACAGCTACATGCAAAAAAGATGAAGTTGGAACATTCCTTGACACCATCCACATAAATCAACTCAAAATGGATTAAAGACCTAACCATCCATGGAAGACAGTATGGAGACTCCTTAAAAAACTAAAAATAGAAGCACCATATGAGGGAGTAACATGGAAGCCTATACCAACATATGTGAAAAAGATAGCTATTGTAATTGTGCTGGGAATAAAAGTTCCTACAAGAGCTCAGTGTGACAGCCTGGATGGGTAGCATGGGGGAATGGGACCAGGGATATGCATATGACTGATTTGGGAACATACATGTTTGTGAACAATAAAACTCTGTAAAAAATTTTTAAAAATTAAAAAAAAGAGTATTCAATAAATATGATAACACATGCAAGGATAATATGACTAATGGAAGCTCTACAACAACAGAGTATATTCTTCTGTCTCATTTACATGAACAGAACTGGGAAAAATAAATATTTTTCTAAATGAATGGATGAAGAGAGGGGCTTCCCT
Source organism: Tragulus kanchil (assembly GCA_022376925.1). NCBI lineage: Eukaryota > Metazoa > Chordata > Mammalia > Artiodactyla > Tragulidae > Tragulus > Tragulus kanchil. The sequence goes on along the minus strand of JAIOJX010000023.1, from coordinate 87,863,276 downwards.
GGTGGTCCAGTGGGTAAAGAGTCTGCCTTGCAGTGCCAAGGGGCACCGGTTTGATCGCTGGCCCAGGAAGATCCCACATTCCAACGAACAGCTGAACTGGTATGTCCAATTACAGGGAGTGCATGCGCCCGGAGCTGGTCCTCTGCAACGAGAGGCCACCATGATGGGAGGCCCACACAGGCCAAAGAATAAAGATGGATGAAAATATACAAATGAAAAAAACCAATAATAATTTTTAAAAAGACCAATAAAGGAGGTCAACATTTAAAAAACAAACAAACAAATAAAAAACTACAATGAGATATCACCTCACACCAGTCAGAATGGCCATCATCAAGAAATCGACAGACAATAAATGCTGGAGAGGGTGCAGAGAAAAAGGAACACTCTTGCATTGCTGGTGGGAATGTAAATTGATACAAGACAGTATGGTACTGGCACAAAAACAGAAATACAGACCAATGGAACAAGATAGAGAACCCAGAAATAAACCCACACACCTATGGGTACCTTATTTTTGACAAAGGAGGCGAACCTATAAAATGGGACGAAGACAGCCTCTTCAACAAATGATGCTGGGAAAATTGGACAGCTACATGCAAAAAAGATGAAGTTGGAACATTCCTTGACACCATCCACATAAATCAACTCAAAATGGATTAAAGACCTAACCATCCATGGAAGACAGTATGGAGACTCCTTAAAAAACTAAAAATAGAAGCACCATATGAGGGAGTAACATGGAAGCCTATACCAACATATGTGAAAAAGATAGCTATTGTAATTGTGCTGCGGGAATAAAAGTTCCTACAAGAGCTCAGTGTGACAGCCTGGATGGGTAGCATGGGGGAATGGGACCAGGGATATGCATATGACTGATTTGGGAACATACATGTTTGTGAACAATAAAACTCTGTAAAAAATTTTTAAAAATTAAAAAAAAGAGTATTCAATAAATATGATAACACATGCAAGGATAATATGACTAATGGAAGCTCTACAACAACAGAGTATATTCTTCTGTCTCATTTACATGAACAGAACTGGGAAAAATAAATATTTTTCTAAATGAATGGATGAAGAGAGGGGCTTCCCTGGTGGTCCAGTGGGTAAAGAGTCTGCCTTGCAGTGCCAAGGGGCACCGGTTTGATCGCTGGCCCAGGAAGATCCCACATTCCAACGAACAGCTGAACTGGTATGTCCAATTACAGGGAGTGCATGCGCCCGGAGCTGGTCCTCTGCAACGAGAGGCCACCATGATGGGAGGCCCACACAGGCCAAAGAATAAAGATGGATGAAAATATACAAATGAAAAAAACCAATAATAATTTTTAAAAAGACCAATAAAGGAGGTCAACATTTAAAAAACAAACAAACAAATAAAAAACTACAATGAGATATCACCTCACACCAGTCAGAATGGCCATCATCAAGAAATCGACAGACAATAAATGCTGGAGAGGGTGCGGAGAAAAGGGAACACTCTTGCATTGCTGGTGGGAATGGAAATTGATACAGTCGCTGTGGAAGACAGTATGGAGACTCCTTAAAAAACTAAAAATAGAAGCACCATACAACCCAGCAATCCCACTCTTAGGCTTATACCCTGATGAAATCAAAATGGAGAGAGACATCTGTACCCCAATGTTCATTGCAGCTCTCTATACAATAGCTAGAACATGGAAGCAATGTAGATGTCCATCGACAAATGAATGGATAAAAAAGCCCTGGTACATATATACAGTGGAGTACTTCTCAGCTGTAAAAAGAAATGCAGAAGAATCAGCCCTAATGAGGTGGATGGAGCTAGACCCTATCATAAAAAGTGAAGTAAGTCAAAAAGAAAGACAAGTACAGTATACTAATACATATATATAGAATCTAGTAAGAGGGTAATGGTAGCACATGCAGTGAAGTGATGGAAAAACAGACACAGAGAACATACATATGGACATTGTAGGGTATGAACAGTGGGTGGGAGGCATAGAGGGAGTAACATGGAAACCTATACTATCATATGTGAAAAAGATAACTATTGTCATTGCCCTGCAGGTATAGGAGATCCTGCAGGGGTGGGGTGTGATGGCTGGGAAGGGTGGGATGGCAGGGACTTGGAGTGGGGAGGGTGTCAGGGATATGCATATTACTGATCTGGGAACATACATGTCTGCAAACAACAAAACTCTGTAAAAATTTTTAAAAAAATTAATTTTAAAAAAAGGACTCATCAAGGGCTCTCTATGAATCACATGTTTCTATTTTCTGTACTCTGATGCTCTGACATTTGCAGCCTTGCTATCCCCGAGGAAGCTGTGCCTCCCAAGGTTAGCCCATTCCTAGAGCTAGTAAACAATGTGATCCTCTTTTAACATAATCCAATCAGTCTCGAACTTACATCTCAACCATCTCCTTTATATTTGCTAATACCCTATCCACTGGCCCAGGCTTAGGTACCAGAGGAATCTAGTGACAGTCTTATGACCCAGAGCCTCCTGAAATTATTCAAACTAGCGAGTGTAAGAGGTGAAATCGACAGACAATAAATGCTGGAGGGTGCGGAGAAAAGGAACACTCTTGCATTGCTGGTGGGAATGGAAATTGATACAGTCGCTGTGGAAGACAGTATGGAGACTCCTTAAAAAACTAAAAATAGAAGCACCATACAACCCAGCAATCCCACTCTTAGGCTTATACCCTGATGAAATCAAAATGGAGAGAGACATCTGTACCCCAATGTTCATTGCAGCTCTCTATACAATAGCTAGAACATGGAAGCAATGTAGATGTCCATCGACAAATGAATGGATAAAAAAGCCCTGGTACATATATACAGTGGAGTACTTCTCAGCTGTAAAAAGAAATGCAGAAGAATCAGCCCTAATGAGGTGGATGGAGCTAGACCCTATCATAAAAAGTGAAGTAAGTCAAAAAGAAAGACAAGTACAGTATACTAATACATATATATAGAATCTAGTAAGAGGGTAATGGTAGCACATGCAGTGAAGTGATGGAAAAACAGACACAGAGAACATACATATGGACATTGTAGGGTATGAACAGTGGGTGGGAGGCATAGAGGGAGTAACATGGAAACCTATACTATCATATGTGAAAAAAAAACTATTGTCATTGCCCTGCGGAAATAGGAGATCCTGCAGGGGTGGGGTGTGATGGCTGGGAAGGGTGGGATGGCAGGGACTTGGAGTGGGGAGGGTGTCAGGGATATGCATATTACTGATCTGGGAACATACATGTCTGCAAACAACAAAACTCTGTAAAAATTTTTAAAAAAATTAATTTTAAAAAAAGGACTCATCAAGGGCTCTCTATGAATCACATGTTTCTATTTTCTGTACTCTGATGCTCTGACATTTGCAGCCTTGCTATCCCCGAGGAAGCTGTGCCTCCCAAGGTTAGCCCATTCCTAGAGCTAGTAAACAATGTGATCCTCTTTTAACATAATCCAATCAGTCTCGAACTTACATCTCAACCATCTCCTTTATATTTGCTAATACCCTATCCACTGGCCCAGGCTTAGGTACCAGAGGAATCTAGTGACAGTCTTATGACCCAGAGCCTCCTGAAATTATTCAAACTAGCGAGTGTAAGCCTGAGTTGCCTTTTTCTTACCTCAGAAACCAGTTTACCAGTTTTCCCCTCTCCTGCCGTCTACTGACCTACTCTAGTGGCCCCTGGTATCATGATGTACTCCTCCTCTTAAGAACTATGAGTAACAAACTATTTTTTCAATAGTAAACATCTTTCTGACTTGGTCTTACCATACAATTTTTAAAAAACCCTATTAAAATAAGTTTCCATGCATTCATTACTAACTTTAAATATTAGCCAGGTGGTATATATGAGAACAGATATATACTTCACATTCAAGCTATTGGTTCCTGTAGATAGCAAAAAGACTACCTTAGAATATATAAACAGCAGTAGAGAGGCATATTCTCTCCATACTTGGTCATTCAGCCAAATAGTCCTGTAACCATGAGTTACTCATTGGAACTATTTCTCAGAGAGATCTCACCAAACGAGTCTTCATGGAAGCTACAGTGACATTTCCATGAAAGTACTAATTTGGGGCATTTTTTTCTTACCATTCCCCTCCTCTTTTTTTTTTTTTTATATTATTTATTTATTTGGTTGCACTGGGTCACAGTTGTAGCACATGGCATCTTCAATCTTCATAGCATTGTGTGAACTCTTACTTGCAGCATGTAGGATCTAGTTCCCTGACCAGGGATCAAACCTGGACCCTCTGCATTGTGAGCATGGTGTCTTAGACACTCAACTACAAGGAAGTTCCCCCTCTTTTATTTTTAGCACTTTAAAATTTTACTTTTAATAGCACTCTGATATTTAGAAAAATTAATTTTAAAGAAGGACTCATCAAGGGCTCTCTATGAATCACATGTTTCTATTTTCTGTACTCTGATGCTCTGACATTTGCAGCCTTGCTATCCCCGAGGAAGCTGTGCCTCCCAAGGTTAGCCCATTCCTAGAGCTAGTAAACAATGTGATCCTCTTTTAACATAATCCAATCAGTCTCGAACTTACATCTCAACCATCTCCTTTATATTTGCTAATACCCTATCCACTGGCCCAGGCTTAGGTACCAGAGGAATCTAGTGACAGTCTTATGACCCAGAGCCTCCTGAAATTATTCAAACTAGCGAGTGTAAGCCTGAGTTGCCTTTTTCTTACCTCAGAAACCAGTTTACCAGTTTTCCCCTCTCCTGCCGTCTACTGACCTACTCTAGTGGCCCCTGGTATCATGATGTACTCCTCCTCTTAAGAACTATGAGTAACAAACTATTTTTTCAATAGTAAACATCTTTCTGACTTGGTCTTACCATACAATTTTTAAAAAACCCTATTAAAATAAGTTTCCATGCATTCATTACTAACTTTAAATATTAGCCAGGTGGTATATATGAGAACAGATATATACTTCACATTCAAGCTATTGGTTCCTGTAGATAGCAAAAAGACTACCTTAGAATATATAAACAGCAGTAGAGAGGCATATTCTCTCCATACTTGGTCATTCAGCCAAATAGTCCTGTAACCATGAGTTACTCATTGGAACTATTTCTCAGAGAGATCTCACCAAACGAGTCTTCATGGAAGCTACAGTGACATTTCCATGAAAGTACTAATTTGGGGCATTTTTTTCTTACCATTCCCCTCCTCTTTTTTTTTTTTTTATATTATTTATTTATTTGGTTGCACTGGGTCACAGTTGTAGCACATGGCATCTTCAATCTTCATAGCATTGTGTGAACTCTTACTTGCAGCATGTAGGATCTAGTTCCCTGACCAGGGATCAAACCTGGACCCTCTGCATTGTGAGCATGGTGTCTTAGACACTCAACTACAAGGAAGTTCCCCCTCTTTTATTTTTAGCACTTTAAAATTTTACTTTTAATAGCACTCTGATATTTAGAATTACATTTGATTATCAGAATTACTAGGTAGGCCACATATTATTACCTTCATTTAACAAACAGTGAAATTGAGGACGAGAGACACTAACTGATTAGCCCAAAGTCACAACGATCAGTGGCAGAGCTGGACTTGACCCTGGCCCTCCAAAACCAAGGTCTAGTGCTCTTGCCATTCATTGCATACTGATTGTGCTATAACCCAAGTCACCATCCAGAGGTAGAAACATACAGATAGTAACATTTCCTTATCTATAAAGGTCAAGTTCCTGAATGACCCTCACCTAGATAGGAGAGTTCCACTGAGGAAATTATAATTTTATGTGGTTAAAAAAAAAGGCAGGGAAACTGAGGTAACATGTGAACTTTTGAAAGCCCTCATAAATATATTTGTGCGCAGTAAAACATGCAGTAATGTAATGGTACATTAACAACAACAACAACAAAAAATAATGAGAGTTTTATCGCTTGAGTAAGCAAAAGTGATAGGTTCTGTATAGTTTCCAGTTCAAGCCCAAGATAGTTTCCATAGGTGATGAGGATGTACTACTCATTATGGCAGTGGAAAATTTTAGGTGACCAGGAAGCAACAAAGGTGGACTGTTTGTTCAAATCATGGATCATCCTGCTCTCAGAATCTTCACGTAAATCTAATCCTAAGATTGCAACAATTTGCTTGGGGCTTTAGCAAGTGAGTTTCCAGATGCTTTCTGCCTTCTCGAGTCTTCTCTGGAAGACACCTTAGATCTCATATTAGACTAGTCAAGCTTGTCTGAAGGCAGTATATCTGCTTTAAATGACACCACTCAGTGACTGAGGCTCTTCTAAGGTTGCTTTCTTCTGAGCATGGTGGAATAAGCAAGACTCTACCTCTTTATAAGTACAATTAAATCATTCAAGTTTTGTACAAAGGCAGTTTATCACCTGTCCAGCAATGGAATTAAATGATGATTTAAGTACTGCTGAAGATGGTTTCTGTCCAAAGTGATTTTTTTTTAAGAAGGCATCATAGCACCTCTTAGGGAATTCTGTTAAGACACTCAAGCTTTGACCAGGTAAGATTTTACATGTAAAATTATCCATTTTTTTCTTTACTTTCTTGGTGGTTTAGTTGCTAAGTCATGGCCAACTCTTGTGACCCCAGGAACTGCAGTCTGCCAGGCTCCCCGTCCATGAGATTCTCCAAGCAAGAATACTGGAGTGGGATGCCATTTCCTTCTCCATATGGCATTGCTCTCTCTCTCTCTTTTTTTTAATTGAAGTAAAATAGCTTTAGAGTTGTGTTGTTTACTGCCAAACATCAACCTGAATCAGCCATAGGAATACATACATTCCCTCACTCTCAAACTTCCGTCCCATCTCCCTCTTCACTTTACCCCTCTAGGCTGTTACAGAGCCCATGAGGCATCTCTTAATCACTGTGTAAATGGCCTTCTGAAGCTGTTTTTAAGATAATCCTGGTGAAACCATTAAAACTTGGAAGAGTAACTAATAGAAATCCACATGGGGATTAATTGAATAGAATCTTGTTAAATGACCTAAAATTGTCTCAGGCATATGAAAAAAGAGCATGTTTATGTAATAACCATTCAGCTTATCTCTACAATGATTACCCTGAGTAATTTTGTCCTAAATATCTTACAGTTTCAACTGTTTATATTTTTCTGTTTGGTTTTTCAAAAACAACAGCGAAAAAGTGAAGAAAGCATCTGGCACATAGAATTTATTCTCAAAGAATCCTTGTAACTAGATCAGTTGAGTATATTGTAAATAGTGGTGGGCATACAGTCTTACTGAGGAGTTTAGGAATCTATGCCACAAGTAATATCAAACAATCTAATCCTAAGATTGCAACAATTTGCTTGGGGCTTTAGCAAGTGATTCCATGCTTTCGCTTGGGAAATTCTCATATTAGACTAGTCAAGCTTGTCTGAAGGCAGTATATCTGCTTTAAATGACACCACTCAGTGACTGAGGCTCTTCTAAGGTTGCTTTCTTCTGAGCATGGTGGAATAAGCAAGACTCTACCTCTTTATAAGTACAATTAAATCATTCAAGTTTTGTACAAAGGCAGTTTATCACCTGTCCAGCAATGGAATTAAATGATGATTTAAGTACTGCTGAAGATGGTTTCTGTCCAAAGTGATTTTTTTTTAAGAAGGCATCATAGCACCTCTTAGGGAATTCTGTTAAGACACTCAAGCTTTGACCAGGTAAGATTTTACATGTAAAATTATCCATTTTTTTCTTTACTTTCTTGGTGGTTTAGTTGCTAAGTCATGGCCAACTCTTGTGACCCCAGGAACTGCAGTCTGCCAGGCTCCCCTGTCCATGAGATTCTCCAAGCAAGAATACTGGAGTGGGATGCCATTTCCTTCTCCATATGGCATTGCTCTCTCTCTCTCTTTTTTTTAATTGAAGTAAAATAGCTTTAGAGTTGTGTTGTTTACTGCCAAACATCAACCTGAATCAGCCATAGGAATACATACATTCCCTCACTCTCAAACTTCCGTCCCATCTCCCTCTTCACTTTACCCCTCTAGGCTGTTACAGAGCCCATGAGGCATCTCTTAATCACTGTGTAAATGGCCTTCTGAAGCTGTTTTTAAGATAATCCTGGTGAAACCATTAAAACTTGGAAGAGTAACTAATAGAAATCCACATGGGGATTAATTGAATAGAATCTTGTTAAATGACCTAAAATTGTCTCAGGCATATGAAAAAAGAGCATGTTTATGTAATAACCATTCAGCTTATCTCTACAATGATTACCCTGAGTAATTTTGTCCTAAATATCTTACAGTTTCAACTGTTTATATTTTTCTGTTTGGTTTTTCAAAAACAACAGCGAAAAAGTGAAGAAAGCATCTGGCACATAGAATTTATTCTCAAAGAATCCTTGTAACTAGATCAGTTGAGTATATTGTAAATAGTGGTGGGCATACAGTCTTACTGAGGAGTTTAGGAATCTATGCCACAAGTAATATCAAACAATAGACAATCTGTAAGATGAAGTAATTCCATGTAAAGTGGGTAGCCCAAAGGAATGCTGTCTTGTAGATCCAGTTTTGCTGAGAGGCATTCCTCAAATACTGGCAATCGCTCCATGCTTAAAGGAGAGATCTATTAATAGCTCACGGATGTTCTTCTCATAGTTCTATTATTCCATCTCCATTAAAGTCCATTATTTCTCTGAAATATTTTATTCTTTGATTTGCTATCCTTCATATAAACTTCGGGAATGGGGCAGAAGCTTGCAAACAATTTTATCCAGTTACTTCATTTTGAGATAAAGTTAAGAGCTCAACAGAATTTAAATATCTGTCCTAATTCAGTGGTGTTAGTCATTAGTTCAAAACCAACAAATTGTGTTAGATAAAGCTACACTGTCCTTGTTATCATATATTTGCAATTTACAGTTAGGATAAAACATACATATATACTACTGGATTACAATTCAAGGCAACATATGATTCATTTCCAGAGAGAATCTAGAGCTGATAACCAGCTAGATACAATACAGCAAGGTTGGCTCCCTGATTTACTCAGCTAAACAAGGCCTTCTCTGATCATGCTACTTAAAAGTGAATAGCTCGGCTTCCCCTGGTGGTCCAGTGGGTAAGGACACCACCTTGCAGTGCAAGGGGTGCCGCTTCGAGCCCTGGCCTGGGAAGATCCCACGTGCCGCGGAGCGGCTGGACTGATGTGTCCAATTACCGAGCCTGAGCTCTGGAGTGCATGCGCCCAGAGTCGGTGCTCTACGACAACAGAGGCAACCATGATGAGAGGCCCACAGGAGCCAAAGAACAAAGACGGATGAAAATGGAAAAATGAAAGACCAATAGAAGTGGCCCGCCCACTCCCCTCCCTCCCCAACCTGACCCTCACCCAAAATAAAAATAAATAAATAAATCTTAAAAAAAAAAAAAATGAATAGCTCACTTGTCTTGTATATTCCCTATTTTCCGTCCCACTTTATTTCCCCATACCACTTATCATTACCTCATTACCTAATATTATTCAATTACATTATTAGAGACTAATATAGTACAAAGTACATAATATACATTCACCACACATGTATTTATTTCAAAAATTTTATATTGGGGCAAAAGAGGTATATTTTAAGACTGGAAAGTTTTATGCCAGAATGTAAGGAAGTGCTCAAAAATATATAAGAGTAAGGAATTATAAATATTTGAAAGAACAAGATAAAACATATCTATGTACAAATACATCTAGTATGTACAAATATATACACATATATAGGGTGAGGGAAATGTATTGCTTTTTAAAAAAATATTTAGTTGATTGTGCCTGGTCTTAGTTGCAGCATATAGAATCTAGTTCCCTGACCAGGGATTGAACCCAGGCTCCCTGTATTGGGAGCTGAAAGCCTTATCCACTGGACTAGCAGAGAAGTCCTGGAGATCTGTTTCTTAGGCACAAGATCCAATGTCGATGGAGAAATGTAAAGGGAAGTTTTCCAACTGGAGTTGAAAAATCATCAGTTTTTAATCATCATAGTAAAGAGTAGACCAGATAGGAATCACCAGGTGGTGCTAAATATAGGCAGAAATTTTAATGAAGAGTAGTATCTGCATGGCCATAAAGTGTCTCCTCATAGACTGCCTATTAGTTGTAAGGTGAATAAAAGCAATAATGATACAGTGGAGAATCACACAACAGTTTAACTTGTGATTAAAATTAACATCACTTTTCATTAGCATATATCTGAGAAAGGCAAAATGTCACCTATGCAGTATTTTGTTTATGAATATATAACAGCAATAGATGATGAGAAACAAAATCAAAGATAAAATTAAAAACTATGAGTGACAGGGCTGAAGGTAGGTAAAAAGCCTGTATTTTTTAAAGATGGCAAAGTCATAAAAGGTTCTAAAATTGTTCCAGATTGAAGAAATCTGTAAGACATGACAAGTAAATGCAATACTTGACCCTCGACTGGATCATGTACTGCAAATGAAAAGAAAATACAAGGACATTGTTAGATCAACTAAGCAAACTGAAATAATGATGGCAAACTAGATAAAAGTATTACATCGATGTCAATTTATGAGGACTTCTCCGATGGTCCAGTGGTTAAGAATCCACCTTGCAGTGCAGAGGATGTGGGTTCAATCCCTGGTTGGGTATTTAAGATCCCATATGCCATGGAACAACTAAGTTTGCAGGTACTCTGGAGCTCATGCACTACTGAATCCATATGCCCCCAACTAAAGAGTCTCTGTGCTGCCACAAAAGATCCCACATTAGGCAACAAAGGTCCTATGTGCCAGATCTAAGACCTAATGCAGAGAAATCAATGTAAAAACTAGAAATTTGTTTTTAAAATGTCAATTTCTGGAGTTATTCACTGCACCTTCAGTATAGAAGGGACTATTTCTCTTCTTAGGGTGCATACCTAAGTATCTAGGAGAACAAATATGGCAAAAATCTGGTTAAATATAACAATCTACTGCTCTTAAGTTCTTTAAGCTATGTATCATGGTTGGAAGTAAAAAAATCGTAACATTGTCTGATGGAGTTTTCAGTGCATACATATGAATGTAATTCATACGAAAACTATAACATAAAGCAGAGAGAGAAAGGAATTCATATGGTTAGAAGGATTTCCAGACTGTAGTTGCAGTGGTAAAGTATTAAATCTAAGTATACTGTTAAAAGTTACTTTATGAAGAAAAGAGAAAAAAAAAAGTTACCTTATGTAGAAATCCCTCTAGCAGACAATAAAAATAATATTATTAATATTTTTCTAATGCCCCAGAGATGAAATTACTCTCCAAAGTATATAGGTCTATAAAGAGCAGCTGTTTTTTAGTCACTAAGTCATGTCTGGCTCTTTTTGTGACCCCATGGAGTGTAGGGGTCTCCGTCCATGAGATTTTCCAGGCAAGAATACTGGAATGGGTTGCCATTTCCTTCTCCAGGGGATCCTCCTGATTCAGAGATCAAACCCGAGTCTCTTACATCTCCTCATTGGAAGGTGGATTCTTTACCACTAAACCACCAGGGAAGCCCATAAAAAGTAGTAGTTACTTCATCAGAGCTTAGATTTTGCAAATAAAGGTTCTAAAATTGTTCCAGATTGAAGAAATCTGTAAGACATGACAAGTAAATGCAATACTTGACCCTCGACTGGATCATGTAGCAAATGAAAAGAAAATACAAGGACATTGTTAGATCAACTAAGCAAACTGAAATAATGATGGCAAACTAGATAAAAGTATTACATCGATGTCAATTTATGAGGACTTCTCCGATGGTCCAGTGGTTAAGAATCCACCTTGCAGTGCAGAGGATGTGGGTTCAATCCCTGGTTGGGTATTTAAGATCCCATATGCCATGGAACAACTAAGTTTGCAGGTACTCTGGAGCTCATGCACTACTGAATCCATATGCCCCCAACTAAAGAGTCTCTGTGCTGCCACAAAAGATCCCACATTAGGCAACAAAGGTCCTATGTGCCAGATCTAAGACCTAATGCAGAGAAATCAATGTAAAAACTAGAAATTTGTTTTTAAAATGTCAATTTCTGGAGTTATTCACTGCACCTTCAGTATAGAAGGGACTATTTCTCTTCTTAGGGTGCATACCTAAGTATCTAGGAGAACAAATATGGCAAAAATCTGGTTAAATATAACAATCTACTGCTCTTAAGTTCTTTAAGCTATGTATCATGGTTGGAAGTAAAAAAATCGTAACATTGTCTGATGGAGTTTTCAGTGCATACATATGAATGTAATTCATACGAAAACTATAACATAAAGCAGAGAGAGAAAGGAATTCATATGGTTAGAAGGATTTCCAGACTGTAGTTGCAGTGGTAAAGTATTAAATCTAAGTATACTGTTAAAAGTTACTTTATGAAGAAAAGAGAAAAAAAAAAGTTACCTTATGTAGAAATCCCTCTAGCAGACAATAAAAATAATATTATTAATATTTTTCTAATGCCCCAGAGATGAAATTACTCTCCAAAGTATATAGGTCTATAAAGAGCAGCTGTTTTTTAGTCACTAAGTCATGTCTGGCTCTTTTTGTGACCCCATGGAGTGTAGGGGTCTCCGTCCATGAGATTTTCCAGGCAAGAATACTGGAATGGGTTGCCATTTCCTTCTCCAGGGGATCCTCCTGATTCAGAGATCAAACCCGAGTCTCTTACATCTCCCTCATTGGAAGGTGGATTCTTTACCACTAAACCACCAGGGAAGCCCATAAAAAGTAGTAGTTACTTCATCAGAGCTTACAGTGCCAAAAATGACAAGATACTTTAATTTTCACCAAGCAATGGATCAAAAAATAAGTCCACAATCATGTGATGTCAGAGTGAGCCAGGAAATAAATCGTAAAAACTACAATGGCCAAATTTTACACACACACACACACACACACACACACGCTCAGAAAAAGAGAAAGAAAAACATTTTGTTAAATAACTTTTTTAAAAAGAACAGTTTTAAAAGTGGATTAAGTCACAATTCCTTCACCCCCATTTTACATTTCCACTGTATTTCATTATAAAAAGTGTGTGTGTGTGTGTATGTGAGAGGGAGAAAGAGTGCATATATGTGATTGTGTGTTGGCTCACATAGCTGCAAGATTGACTGCAATTTATCTATTTTTCCCAGGCACAGTTCAAACTTCACTAAATGTAAAACAGATGTTATGGACTTCCTTCACAAAATGCTGGCAGTGGTGCATTTCAATTGCAACTAGAATAATCAAGTAAAGTAACTCCAAATACGTCTCAAAGATAAAGCAAAGCTCAAAGAGAAATTTGGAATAAAAATTTTAAACTTTTATTTAAAAGATAAATTCCTAGGAATATTAGGTCTAAGATTAAATGATTATCAGAAGTTAATTCACTAAAATACCATCAGTTACTCTCACACACACACTGCTGGTAGGAATGCAAAATAAAAATATGGTAAACAATTTGGCAGTTTATTAGCAATTTAAACATATTCTTATCACAGGACACAGCAACCTCACTTCTGGCTCTCATTCTAGAAAAGAGAAAGCTTACATTCACATAAAAACCTCTGCTGAGCAGTATTATTCATAATCACCAAAACCGGAAATAACCTGAATGTCCTCCAGCAGATGAACAGATAAATAAACTACTATCCATACAATGGAATACTACTTAGAAATAAACAGATGAATCTCAAAGGTCTTATGATAAGTAAAGAAGCCAGTCTCAAAAGGTTACATAGCACATGATTTCATTTATTAGACATTTCATAAAACAAAAAATTGTAGTAATGAAGATCAGAGCAGGTTTTGCCAAGGGTTGATAAAGTGTGCTATACCCTGATTGTAGTGAGTACAGAGAAACCATCTAATGAGAATAATACAGAAAAAAAAAAAAATTAAATAAAATGAATGGAGCCACAGGTAGATGTAGGATAATACCAGAAGATTTTATACTAATGTCATCAAGAGACCCAGAAACAAAGGAGAAAGAATGCTGGTTGAAAAAAAATATCTGGAGAAATAATGGCTGAAAACTTGCCAAATTAGGTTAAAAAAAAAGATACAAACTTATAAATTCAAGAAGCTCAGAAAATCACAGAGTGGATAGACTTGAAGAAATCCATGCTTAAACACATCATAACCAAACTACTGAAAATTAAAAAGAAAACTTCATCAATCAGTTAGAGGAAAACATAGACACATGCTACATAGAGGGACAAAGATTCAAACAGAGTGCATTTCTCAAGAGAAACCATGGAAGCCAGAAGGAAAAAAAAGAACAGTTTTAAACAACTGAAAGAAAGGAATCATAACTCAAATTTCAATATACAGTGAAAATATCTTTAAAAAAATGAAGGTATAATAGTGACTCTTTTTAGATGACAGAAAATGAAAAGAATTTGTCCAAGTCAATCTACTCGAAAATTTGGAATAAAAATTTTAAACTTTTATTTAAAAGATAAATTCCTAGGAATATTAGGTCTAAGATTAAATGATTATCAGAAGTTAATTCACTAAAATACCATCAGTTACTCTCACACACACACTGCTGGTAGGAATGCAAAATAAAAATATGGTAAACAATTTGGCAGTTTATTAGCAATTTAAACATATTCTTATCACAGGACACAGCAACCTCACTTCTGGCTCTCATTCTAGAAAAGAGAAAGCTTACATTCACATAAAAACCTCTGCTGAGCAGTATTATTCATAATCACCAAAACCGGAAATAACCTGAATGTCCTCCAGCAGATGAACAGATAAATAAACTACTATCCATACAATGGAATACTACTTAGAAATAAACAGATGAATCTCAAAGGTCTTATGATAAGTAAAGAAGCCAGTCTCAAAAGGTTACATAGCACATGATTTCATTTATTAGACATTTCATAAAACAAAAAATTGTAGTAATGAAGATCAGAGCAGGTTTTGCCAAGGGTTGATAAAGTGTGCTATACCCTGATTGTAGTGAGTACAGAGAAACCATCTAATGAGAATAATACAGAAAAAAAAAAAAATTAAATAAAATGAATGGAGCCACAGGTAGATGTAGGATAATACCAGAAGATTTTATACTAATGTCATCAAGAGACCCAGAAACAAAGGAGAAAGAATGCTGGTTGAAAAAAAATATCTGGAGAAATAATGGCTGAAAACTTGCCAAATTAGGTTAAAAAAAAAGATACAAACTTATAAATTCAAGAAGCTCAGAAAATCACAGAGTGGATAGACTTGAAGAAATCCATGCTTAAACACATCATAACCAAACTACTGAAAATTAAAAAGAAAACTTCATCAATCAGTTAGAGGAAAACATAGACACATGCTACATAGAGGGACAAAGATTCAAACAGAGTGCATTTCTCAAGAGAAACCATGGAAGCCAGAAGGAAAAAAAAGAACATTTTTAAACAACTGAAAGAAAGGAATCATAACTCAAATTTCAATATACAGTGAAAATATCTTTAAAAAAATGAAGGTATAATAGTGACTCTTTTTAGATGACAGAAAATGAAAAGAATTTGTCCAAGTCAATCTACTCGAAAAGAAATGCTTAACAAAGTTCTTCAGGTGAAAAGGAAACAATGTTAGAGGGAAACTGGTAATATAAGAAATAAAGTAAAAACAACCAAAATGGTAAAAATCAGCATAGCTATATCAGACTATGCTAAAATATGTTAAAACACAGAAAGTAATAATTACAATATTATCTGATGGGGTTACAATGCATGTAGAAGTTATGAAGGGATGAGAGTGTAAAGGGACCTATTTAGTACAAAGTTTCTATTTGAAGTGTTAAAATATTAACTCTACTTAAGTAGACAGTGATCCCTAAAACAACTGGTATATAACCAATAATATATGTGTATATATATTTCACACATAATACACACTAGGATATATTATTTTAATGCATATATTCATAATAGATATGAGATTAAAAAGTCAAATTAAAGTAGAATTTTAGAAAGTATTCTGAAAAGATACAGAAGGGAAAGATAGAAGAAAAAAACAACAAATAAAAACTACAGATCTCAATTCAAACAGATCAACAATTAAGTGCAAATAAATCAAAGGTCTAAATGTAAAATTATAAAAATTTCTAAAAACTTTGAAGATAATCTTCATGACCCTAGGTTAGGCAGTTTTCAGACATCATACAAAAAGGTAAACTTGAAACAACAACAAAATCATTCTTTGAAAGATCAGTTTACCTTTTTTTGTTGTTAAGAAAATGAAAAAAGAAGCTACAGAATGGGAAATACGTTCTGAAATTTCATATATGATAAAGGACTTGTATGCAGAATATATAAAGGACACTGATAACAGCAGAGAGAAAACAACCTAAAGAAAACAATATAAGTAAAAAAAATATGCAGGAAAATAAGATTATAATACACTTCTACTAGAATGGATAAATTCAAAGGTATACACCTACAAAGTCCTGGAGACCATGTAGAGCAACAGGAACTCTCATATCTTGCTGGTGGGAATGCAAAATGATAAACAACTCTGGAAAAAGACTCGACATTTCATATATGTATATATAAACTGTTTATCATAAGGCCCAACAGTCCAACTCCCAACATCCTAGAGTGTAAATCAGTAAACTTTACTTAAAGGCAGAAAGGAAATACATCAAATTTGCAGGCTATGTGGTCTGTATTATAACACTGTAAAATGAATTCACTCTGTTTACAATGAAAACAACTACAGACAATACTTAAGGAATGGGAATGACTATGTTTCAGTAAAACTTCTCTTATAAAAATAGGCAGCTAGGGCTTCCCTGGTGGTCCAGTGGGTACGGACACTGCCTTGCAATGCAAGGGGCACCAGTTCGATCCCTGGCCTGGAAAGATCCCACGTGCCGTGGAGCAGCTGGACCTATGTGTCCAACTACAGAGCCAGAGCTCTGGAGCACACGCACCCAGAGCTGGTGCTCTACAGAGAGAGAAGCCGCTGTGATGGGAGGCTCACACAGGCCAAAGAACAAAGATGGAAACAGAAGAAAGACCAATAGAAGTGGCCAAAAAAAAAAAAAGGCAGCTAGGGCTTTCCTGGTGGTCCAGTGGTTAAGGTTCACAGTCCCAGAGTAGGGAGCAGAGGTTTGACCCCTGGTTGGGGAACTAAGATCCTGCATGTTGCATGGCATACAGCCAAATACAATAAAATAAAACTGACCAGGCAGATGGTCTGTGAATCAGTTTGTCCATCTCTGACTAAGAAAAATGAAGACTTACCCTCACACAAAACGCTCCACACAAATGTTTAAAACAGGTCTAGTCATAATAGCAAGAAAACCAGAAACAACCCAAATGTCCTTCACTGAATAACAAACTGTGGAATATCCATGTAATAGAACATTACTCAGCAATGAAAAGGAAAAATTGGATACACACAAAAATATGGATGAATTTCAAAGGAATTAGTGTAAATGAAATAAAGTAGTCTCAAATGTTTACATACTATGTGATTCTACCTGGAAAAAGCAAAATTCTACTGATGAAGGTACTAATAAAAGTGCCTAGGAGTAGAAGTAGTGATTATACTTTTATGGTCAGCATGGGAGTTTTTTTAGTATTGTGGAACTGTTCCTTATTATGATTATATTGCAAGTTTTATGAATTTACATTTGTGTTAAATTGATAAGACTTCTATGACAGAAAGTAAATTTTATTGTATGATAATTTAAAAATACTAAAAAATTATGAAAGAAAAGAAAAAAGGAGGGAAGGAAGCAAGGAAAGGAGAGAAGGAAGGAGTAAGGAAAGAAGGAAGAAAGGAAAAAGGAGAGGAAGAAAGGGAAGAAGAAAAAAAACAGGAAGAAGAGACGAGAAAGGAGAAGAATTACAAAAGAAGTCATACAGAGAACTTTTGAATAATGAATGGTCCTCTCAGTGAGGTTAAAAGATCAATGGACAGCTTTAATATGTGATGAGCCAATTTGAAGAAATAATTATCCTTTCCTGGAATATACATGTAAGGAGATCATCTAGAATAGGTACATGGAAAAGCAACCATTAAAAAAAGATTATTTTTTAAAAAGATAAGAAAATTTGAAAATGAGATGAGTAGAATTTTTACAAATGACAAGCATTGTCAGTGAAATTTAACTAAATGGATAAACAAAGGGCTTGCTTCCCTAGTGGCTCAGAGGTAAGGAATGTCAATGGAGGAGATGTGGGTTTGATTCTTGCATCAGGAGGATCCCACAGAGGAGGAAATGGTAACCCACTTTGCATCAGGAAGATCCCACAGAGAAGGAAATGGTAATCCACTCCAGTATTCTTGCCTGGGAATGTCCATGGACATATGAATCTGGTGGGCTACAGCGTTGCAAAAGAGTCTGACAAGACTTAGTGACTAAGCAACAAGGATAAACAAATGGGACTAAATCAAACTTACATGTTTCTGCACAGAAAAGGAATACAAACAAAAAAAGACAATCAAGATATTGAAGAAAATATTTAGGAATAGTGTGACAGACAAAAGCTTAATCTCCAAAATATATAAATAGTTCATTCAATTCAACAACCACAAAAAAAAACAACCCAACTGAAAAATGGTCAGAAGACCTTAAAAGACATTTCTCCAAAGACATACAGATGGCCAAGAGGCACATGAAGAGATTCTCAACATCATTAACTATTAAAGAAATGGAAATCAAAATTAAAATGAGGTACCACCTCAAAATGGACAGAATGGACATCATTAAAATGTCTACATATAGACATATGGACATTGTGGGGAATGAACAGCGGGCGGGAGGTGTAAAGGAAGCAGCATGAAAACCTACACTATTATATGTGGAAAAAAATAACTATAGTCATTGCACTGTGAGAAAAGGGGATCCTGCAGGGGTGCTGTGCGATGGCCTGGAGGGATGGGATGGGGGAGATATACGTATGACTAATCTGGGATCATACATACCTGTAAACAACAAAGCTCTGTAAAAGTAAAAAGTAAAATAAAAATTAAAAAAAAAAAAAGTCTACAAATAACAAATGGTTGGAGAGGGTGTAGAGAAAAGGAACCTCTCTACACTGTTGATGAGAATGTATGTTGGTACAGCCACTATGGAAACAGTATGAAGGTTCCTCAGAAAACTAAAATACAATTATCATATGATCTATTCCTGGGCATACACTGGGATAAAAGAATAATTAGAAAAGATACATGGGGGCTTCCCTGGTGGCTTAGTGGTAAAGAATCTGCCTGCCAATGCAGGAGACACGGGTTTAGTCCCTGATGTGGGAAGATTCCACATGCCACAGAGTGCCTAAGCCTGTGTGCCACAACTACTAAGCCTGTCCTCTAGAACCTGTGAGCTAAAACTGCTGAAGTCAGTGCACCCTACAGCCTGTGCTCCACAACAAGAGAAGCCACCACAATGAGAAGCTCACACACATTGCAACTAGCGAGTAGCTCCACATGCCGCAACTAGAAAAAAACCCCACGATACAGCAACAAGAACCCAGCACCACCAAAATAAATAATAAGACTGCATCAACAACAACAACAAAAATGATTTATGCACCCCTATACAAGGGGTTTCCCTTGTAGCTCAGCAGGTAAAGAATCTACCTGCAATGCAGAAGGCCCTGATTTAACTCCTAGTTTAGGAAGATACCCTGGAGAAGATATAGGCTACCCACTCCAGTATTCTTGGGATTCCCTGGTGGCTCTGTTGGTAAAGAATTCGCCTGCAATGCAGGAGACCCAGGTTCAACCCCTGGATTGGGAAGATCCCCTGGAGAAGAGAAAGGCCACCCATTCCAGTATTCTTGCCTGGAGAATTCCATGACTCATCCACGAGTTGCAAAGAGTTAGACACAACTGAGCAACTTTCACATGCACCCCTATGTTCACAGAAACCCTAATCACAATAGCCAAAACAGGAAACAACCTAAATATCCACTGACAGATGAATGGATAAAGAAGATGTGGCAGACATATACAATAGAATACCACTCAACCATAAAAAATAAAGAAATACTGCCATTTGCAGCAATACGGATGCAGATAGAGATTATCATACTGACTGCAGTAAGTCAGAATGAGAAAGACAAACACCACAGGGTAACACTTACATGTGGGAACTAAAATATAGCACAAATGAACCTATCTACACAACAGAAAATAAATTTAAAAAAAACAGTCTACAAATAACAAATGGTTGGAGAGGGTGTAGAGAAAAGGAACCTCTCTACACTGTTGATGAGAATGTATGTTGGTACAGCCACTATGGAAACAGTATGAAGGTTCCTCAGAAAACTAAAATACAATTATCATATGATCTATTCCTGGGCATACACTGGGATAAAAGAATAATTAGAAAAGATACATGGGGGCTTCCCTGGTGGCTTAGTGGTAAAGAATCTGCCTGCCAATGCAGGAGACACGGGTTTAGTCCCTGATGTGGGAAGATTCCACATGCCACAGAGTGCCTAAGCCTGTGTGCCACAACTACTAAGCCTGTCCTCTAGAACCTGTGAGCTAAAACTGCTGAAGTCAGTGCACCCTACAGCCTGTGCTCCACAACAAGAGAAGCCACCACAATGAGAAGCTCACACACATTGCAACTAGCGAGTAGCTCCACATGCCGCAACTAGAAAAAAACCCCACGATACAGCAACAAGAACCCAGCACCACCAAAAATAAATAATAAGACTGCATCAACAACAACAACAAAAATGATTTATGCACCCCTATACAAGGGGTTTCCCTTGTAGCTCAGCAGGTAAAGAATCTACCTGCAATGCAGAAGGCCCTGATTTAACTCCTAGTTTAGGAAGATACCCTGGAGAAGATATAGGCTACCCACTCCAGTATTCTTGGGATTCCCTGGTGGCTCTGTTGGTAAAGAATTCGCCTGCAATGCAGGAGACCCAGGTTCAACCCCTGGATTGGGAAGATCCCCTGGAGAAGAGAAAGGCCACCCATTCCAGTATTCTTGCCTGGAGAATTCCATGACTCATCCACGAGTTGCAAAGAGTTAGACACAACTGAGCAACTTTCACATGCACCCCTATGTTCACAGAAACCCTAATCACAATAGCCAAAACAGGAAACAACCTAAATATCCACTGACAGATGAATGGATAAAGAAGATGTGGCAGACATATACAATAGAATACCACTCAACCATAAAAAATAAAGAAATACTGCCATTTGCAGCAATACGGATGCAGATAGAGATTATCATACTGACTGCAGTAAGTCAGAATGAGAAAGACAAACACCACAGGGTAACACTTACATGTGGGAACTAAAATATAGCACAAATGAACCTATCTACACAACAGAAACACACTCATAGAGAAGAAACTTGTGATTGTCAAGGGGAAGAGGGTAGGAAAAGGGATGGACTAGGAGTCTGGGGTTAGTAGATGCAAACTATTACATTTAGAATGGATAAACAACAAGGTCATAATGTATAGCACAGAGAATTATATTCAATATCTTTGATAAACCATAATGGAAGAGAATGTAAAAAAGAATGTATATATACATATATAGAGTCACTTTGCTGTACAGCAGAGATAGATTGGCTGAACAGTGTAAATCAGGAAGTAACAAAATATTGATAATTGCTGAAAGTGCCTAATGGGTAGCTGCAGGTTAATTATACTATTATTTTGATAGATCCATATATCTTCTACTTTTCAAAATTGGAATAAAAAAAGAAGTTGGAATCACTGTAGTTTGCTTGCTTCTCATTGCAGTGGCTTCTCTTATTGCAGAGCACAGGCTCTAGGGCACGTGGGCTTCAGTAGTTGTGGTTTCAGGGCTCCAGAGCACAGGCTCAATAACTGCGGTGCACAGGCTTAATTGCTCCACAGAATGTGGGATCTTCCCAAACCAGAACCCATGTCTCTGTTTTGCTAGGCAGATTCTTTACCACTGAACCATCAAAGATGCTCCACACTACTTTACTTTTACCAAAGACCTACATTATTATCTCTTTTTGCTAGTCAAAAGAAATCTGAAAAGAATGTTCACTTTTAAGAAAAAAGGCAAAAAGTGAAAACAGCATTCAGGGTTAGTTTTGTAGCAAGCCATCACAGAGACAACATGTACCCTGAGCAATGAGATTGATATCACCAAGCTACTTCCCCAGAAACTATACTCAGCAACTCAGCATCAAGTCACCATAGCTTTAAACTGTGTCTGTGACCATCTGTGCTATATCTTGATTTGGTCTGCACACCTATTAGCAAAATGTGTCCAGAGGTTCTGCTTCTTCAGTTTACACCATTTTGGCTTACAAAAGGTTTCATAGGAATGCTCTATTTTTGGAGAGCAAGGGGATCCTATATCTTAAAAATTTCATAATAAAACATTAAAGAAAATAATAACTATGCTTAATAGATTAAAAGATCTAGTAAGAAAGCTAGATAACATTCATGAACAAATGATGAATTTAACAGAGAAAAAAATTAAGAATCAAACGAAAACACTAGAAATAAAAAAACATTACTTTAGAGATGAAGAATTCCTTCAGTGAGCTCACTGTAGACTGGACTTCAGAACTTGAATATAGGGCAATATATCAAATGTTTTAACATATAATTAATCAGAGTTAGAGAAGAAAAGAACAGGAGAGAAGAAGTACATGGAAAGATATGGTTAGAAATTTTCACATAAACACATTCTAGAAATAGCACAAACTGTCACAAAATGAAATTAGTAGAAAGATATGAAAGCAGTCAAAAAAAAAAGAAATTCACCCATACACAAAAATAATATAGCATCTTCAACAGCCCACTGTAACTCTTATTTGTAAAATTTATAATAGTCATAATTTTAGATTTATTAATATTTTTACAATTATTTAATCTGACTTTTCTACTAGGCTATAAATTCCATGAGGACCAAGGATTACATCTGGTTTTGCTTACATTTTATTTCAATGCCTAGCAGATGGCATAATAAATTTTAATTGAATGAATGAGACACACAGAAAATAAACACTTAAATTAAATATAAGCCACAAAAATTATTTATGTTTTCAGAGTTATTTTGATATTTACTTGTCAAGAAAAAGAACAGGAAAACTTAAAATTTTAAACTGAAAGAAATATTTAAAAAAAAAAACGAAAATAAAATACCTTACCTAGACACAAATTCACTTAATTCTGAATATTCAGTGGGCTCCATTACTATGCTGAGATCAGTAATAACAGAAGATAAATTTTCCTTACTCTGAAATAAGAAAAAAACATAAAACATTTTTGTATCAAAGTATAGTCAACTTTTAAATAAAATAAAGAAAAAACTACTTTCAAAATATGCAAAATTAGATATCACTAAGTTACAGGAAAAGTAACCAATAAAAAGTACTGCAAATATGGGTTACTTTTTTTTGTAAATATTTATTGGAGTACAGTTGGTTTACAATATTGTGACAGTTTCATGTATACAGCAAAGTGAATCAGTTATATATACACAGATATCCATGGCTTTTTATTTTTAAGATTATTTTCCCATACAGGTCATTACAGAGTACTGAGTTATCCATTTTATATGTAGTAGTCTACACCTGTCAAAAAACTTGCTTAAAATTCAACATTCAAAAAACTAAGATCACGGCATCCAGTCCCATCACTTCATGGCAAATAGATGGAAAAAAAACGGAGGGCTTCCCTGGTGGTCCAGTGGATGGAGAGTCCACTTTGCAGTGCGGGGGGCACCGGTTTGATCCCTGACCCAGGAAGATCCCACGTGCTGCAGAGCGGCTTGAACGATGTGTCCAATTATGAGCCAGCACTCTGGAGCACATGTGCCCAGAGCCAGTGCTCTGCAGCAAGAGAGGCTGCTGCCATGGGAGGTCCACACAGGCCGAAGAATGGAGATGGATGAAAATGAATAAATAGAGAACCAATAAAAAGATCAAAAAAAATTTTTTTTTAATGGAAACAGTAACAGATTTTATTTTCTTGGGCTCCAAAATCACTGCAGATAGTGACTGCAGCCATGAGGACCAAGGATTACATCTGGTTTTGCTTACATTTTATTTCAATGCCTAGCAGATGGCATAATAAATTTTAATTGAATGAATGAGACACACAGAAAATAAACACTTAAATTAAATATAAGCCACAAAAATTATTTATGTTTTCAGAGTTATTTTGATATTTACTTGTCAAGAAAAAGAACAGGAAAACTTAAAATTTTAAACTGAAAGAAATATTTAAAAAAAAAAACGAAAATAAAATACCTTACCTAGACACAAATTCACTTAATTCTGAATATTCAGTGGGCTCCATTACTATGCTGAGATCAGTAATAACAGAAGATAAATTTTCCTTACTCTGAAATAAGAAAAAAACATAAAACATTTTTGTATCAAAGTATAGTCAACTTTTAAATAAAATAAAGAAAAAACTACTTTCAAAATATGCAAAATTAGATATCACTAAGTTACAGGAAAAGTAACCAATAAAAAGTACTGCAAATATGGGTTACTTTTTTTTGTAAATATTTATTGGAGTACAGTTGGTTTACAATATTGTGACAGTTTCATGTATACAGCAAAGTGAATCAGTTATATATACACAGATATCCATGGCTTTTTATTTTTAAGATTATTTTCCCATACAGGTCATTACAGAGTACTGAGTTATCCATTTTATATGTAGTAGTCTACACCTGTCAAAAAACTTGCTTAAAATTCAACATTCAAAAAACTAAGATCACGGCATCCAGTCCCATCACTTCATGGCAAATAGATGGAAAAAAAACGGAGGGCTTCCCTGGTGGTCCAGTGGATGGAGAGTCCACTTTGCAGTGCGGGGGGCACCGGTTTGATCCCTGACCCAGGAAGATCCCACGTGCTGCAGAGCGGCTTGAACGATGTGTCCAATTATGAGCCAGCACTCTGGAGCACATGTGCCCAGAGCCAGTGCTCTGCAGCAAGAGAGGCTGCTGCCATGGGAGGTCCACACAGGCCGAAGAATGGAGATGGATGAAAATGAATAAATAGAGAACCAATAAAAAGATCAAAAAAAATTTTTTTTTAATGGAAACAGTAACAGATTTTATTTTCTTGGGCTCCAAAATCACTGCAGATAGTGACTGCAGCCATGAGATGAAAAGACATTTGCTCCTTGGAAGAAAAGCTATGACAAACCTCAACAGTGTATTAAAAAACAGAGACATCACTTTGCCTTCAAAGGTCCATACAGTCAAAGCTATGGTTTCTCCAGTAGTCATATATATATATGTGAGAGTTGAACCATAAAGAAGAGCTGGACCAAAAAATTGATGCTTTCTAACTGTGGTGCTGGAGAAGACTCTTGAGAGTCCCTTGGATAACAAGAAGATCAAACCAGTCAATCCTAAAAGAAATCAACTCTGAATATTCATTGGCAGGACTGTTACTGAAGCAGGAGCTCCAATCTTTTGGCCACCCGACGTGAAGAGCCAACTCACTGGAAAACACCTTCATGCTGGGAAAGATTTGAGGACGGAAGAGGGTAAGAGAATGAGATGGATGGATGGCATCACTGACTCAATGGACATAAATTTAAGCAAATTCCGGGAGAGAGTGAAGGACAGGGAAGCCTAGTGTGCTGAAGTCCATGGGATCACAAACAGTCAGACATGACTCAGCGACTGAACAACAATAACCAGTCAATCCCAATCTTCTAATTTATCCCTCTCTTCTTTCCCCTTATTAACCAGAAGTTTGTTTTTTACATATGTGACTCTATTTCTGTTTTGTAAATAAGCTCATGTGTATCATTTTTCTTTAGATTCCACATAGAAGTGATTTATATTTGTCTTTCTGTTTGACTTCACTCAATATGACAATCTCTAGATCCATCCAAGTATCTACAAATGGCATTATTTCCTCCTTTTTATGGTTGAGTAATATTCCATTGTACTACATCTTCTTTATCCATTCCTCTGTCAATAGACATTGAGGTTGCTTCCATGCCCTGGCTATTGTAAACAGTGCTACAGTGAACACTGTGGAGCACATATCCTTTCAATGATACCACTCTAATGGCAGAAAACAAAGAAGAACTAGACAGCCTCTTGCTGAGGGTGAAAGAAGAGATTGAAAAGGCAGGGTTAAAACCCAACATGCAAAAAACTAAGATGATGGCATCCAGTCCCACCACTTCACAGCAAATAGATGGGGAAAAAGTGGAAACAGGGACTGAACAAAGAATCAGATATGACTCAGCAACTGAACAAAACAAGTCCTTTCAAATCAAGTTTTTCTCCAGACATAGGCCCAAGAATGAGATTGATGGTAGCTCAAATGTTTTTTCTTTTTTTGGCCTCTAAGTTGTTGGGTTTTTTCCCCCCCATCCATATTTCCTCTTTAGCATGTGTGGGCCTCCCATCACAGTGGCCTCTCTCCTCGCAGAGCACCGGCTCTGGGTGCATGCGCTCCAGAGTGCTGACTCGTAATTGGACACACCAGCCCAGTCGTTTCTGGCACATGGGATCTTCCCGGCCAGGGATCGAACCGTACCTGCACTGCAAGGCGGACTCTTACCCAGTGGACCACCAGGAAGTTTTTTTTTAGGACTGTTACTGAAGCAGGAGCTCCAATCTTTTGGCCACCCGACGTGAAGAGCCAACTCACTGGAAAACACCTTCATGCTGGGAAAGATTTGAGGACGGAAGAGGGTAAGAGAATGAGATGGATGGATGGCATCACTGACTCAATGGACATAAATTTAAGCAAATTCCGGGAGAGAGTGAAGGACAGGGAAGCCTAGTGTGCTGAAGTCCATGGGATCACAAACAGTCAGACATGACTCAGCGACTGAACAACAATAACCAGTCAATCCCAATCTTCTAATTTATCCCTCTCTTCTTTCCCCTTATTAACCAGAAGTTTGTTTTTTACATATGTGACTCTATTTCTGTTTTGTAAATAAGCTCATGTGTATCATTTTTCTTTAGATTCCACATAGAAGTGATTTATATTTGTCTTTCTGTTTGACTTCACTCAATATGACAATCTCTAGATCCATCCAAGTATCTACAAATGGCATTATTTCCTCCTTTTTATGGTTGAGTAATATTCCATTGTACTACATCTTCTTTATCCATTCCTCTGTCAATAGACATTGAGGTTGCTTCCATGCCCTGGCTATTGTAAACAGTGCTACAGTGAACACTGTGGAGCACATATCCTTTCAATGATACCACTCTAATGGCAGAAAACAAAGAAGAACTAGACAGCCTCTTGCTGAGGGTGAAAGAAGAGATTGAAAAGGCAGGGTTAAAACCCAACATGCAAAAAACTAAGATGATGGCATCCAGTCCCACCACTTCACAGCAAATAGATGGGGAAAAAGTGGAAACAGGGACTGAACAAAGAATCAGATATGACTCAGCAACTGAACAAAACAAGTCCTTTCAAATCAAGTTTTTCTCCAGACATAGGCCCAAGAATGAGATTGATGGTAGCTCAAATGTTTTTTCTTTTTTTGGCCTCTAAGTTGTTGGGTTTTTTCCCCCCCATCCATATTTCCTCTTTAGCATGTGTGGGCCTCCCATCACAGTGGCCTCTCTCCTCGCAGAGCACCGGCTCTGGGTGCATGCGCTCCAGAGTGCTGACTCGTAATTGGACACACCAGCCCAGTCGTTTCTGGCACATGGGATCTTCCCGGGCCAGGGATCGAACCGGTACCCCTTGCACTGCAAGGCGGACTCTTTACCCAGTGGACCACCAGGGAAGCCCTATTTTTAATTTTTTTTTTTTTTAACAACTTTCTTTCCAACCGTCTTTATTTTTTGTCCTGTGTGGGCCTCTCATTGCAGTGGCCTTTCTCGTGGCAGAGCACCAACTATGGGTGCATGCGCTCCAAAGAGCTGGCTCATGATTGCACACACTGGCCCCGCCACTCCCCAGCACGTGGGATCCTCCCAGGCCAGGGATCGAACCAGTGTCCCTTGCACTGCAAGGCAGACTCTTTACCCACTGGACCACCAAGGAAGCCCTATTTTTAATTTTTTTTAAAGAACATCCACACTATTCTTCATAATGGTTGTACTGATTTATGGTCCCATAAACAGTTTAGGAGGATTCCCTTTTCTCCGCATACTCTCTAGCATTGTTTTTTGAAGATTTTTTGGTTATGGCTATTCTGACCAGTGTCAGGTGATACCTTTTCATTTCTCTAATAATTAGTGATTTTCTATATCTTTTCATGTGCCTACTGCCATCTCTATGTCTTCTTTGGAGAAATGTCTATTTAGATCTTCTGCCCATTTCTTGACTGGGATTTCTGTTTCATGAGTTGTTTGTATATTTTGGAGATTGATTCCTTGTCAACTGGTATTTTCTCCCATTTTGTGGGTTGTCTTTTTGCTTTAGTTATGATTTTCTTTGCTGTGAAAAAGCATTACCTCTTTTTTTAATATTACTTATTTGGCTATGCTGGGTCTTCTTTGCTACATGGGCTTTCTCTCTAGTTGTGATGAGTAGGGGTACAAGCTTCTCTTTGAGTTGGCTTCTCTTCTTGCAGAGCACAGGCTCTAGAGCATTCATGCTTCAGTAGTTGTGACAAGTACGCTCAACAGTTGCGGCTCCTGGGCTCTACAGCACAGGCTCCAGAGTTGTGGTACATGGGTTAGTTGTCCCACAGTATATGGGATCTTCCCAGACCAGGGATCAAACCTGTGTCCCCTACATTGGCAGGCAGATTCTTTACCTCTGAGCCACTAGGGAAATCTTGCATTATTTCTTAAAAGAATGCCTCAGATCCTCACTCCAAACCCAAACTAAATGAAAATGAACTCCAAGTGAATTACTTAAATGCAAACACTAAAATCATAAAATATTAGGATGGAATATAGACATTTAACTGATTACTAAGAAAGAACTTTCTAAGCAAACAGTAACAGCAACAAAATTTCAAATATGATTACATAAAAATATAAACTATTGATATACAATTATTTAATAAGTAAAAGAAAAGAACTAAATAGAGAAAAACGTGTACTATAAATATGACAAGGAGATATTAAAACTTAAAAGAAAACAAAGAACATGAACTAAAAACTCAGAGGTAAACAAGTTACATGGGAAAAAAAAATTATCTCTGACAAGATAAATGTAAATTAAAACAGATTACATGTTAACCTATAACATAATTTTGACAATGCATAACTTAAAATGTTTATATTCTGTCTCAGCAATTTGGATTCTAAGAATATATCATAAGAAATAAGAAATGAAGACAAAGACTAACAACTCCTTACTACAAAAATCCAAAGCAACTCTATATATAATAATGAGGATTGTTATACAAATAAATATTAAATAAATATTTTGATCTGCAAAATTCAGATTCTTCTCCTTTAGTAAATTTTCTTCTGTTATATGTTTACCTATCATTACTGGTTGTTTTTGAAAAATCACGTGAATGTTCATTTTCTGTCTTCCAGATTTTTCTTCTTTTCAGTTGCTCTTGTAGGTGATTTTTCTAATCCTATCCTCCATGTTCTACTCCTCACTACTTCTCATTTAGCTTTCAGAACTATGATCATTTTATTCTTCCTTTCTTTCTCACCTCTCTCAGCTCTTTTTCCCTTTTCTCAATTTTCTTTGAATGCTTTCACTTGAGAATGCTAACAGTTATAATATAGCATGTTCTTGTATTTCCTGGATTCATTCTTTCAAAGAGACTTTAACTCCATTTTCTAATTCCTTTCATGGCAAGGATCCTAAATGATGATGAACAAAACCTATACCATCTTTGTGTTGTGTACTCTATGGATCTTTTTTGTTAACAGGAGCAGATCCAGAAATTTTTGCTATTTCCTAAGGATACAGAATGAGCAGATAATGCTTGACTCTTCCCCATTTGGTCAAATTCTTTACCTCTGAGCCACTAGGGAAATCTTGCATTATTTCTTAAAAGAATGCCTCAGATCCTCACTCCAAACCCAAACTAAATGAAAATGAACTCCAAGTGAATTACTTAAATGCAAACACTAAAATCATAAAATATTAGGATGGAATATAGACATTTAACTGATTACTAAGAAAGAACTTTCTAAGCAAACAGTAACAGCAACAAAATTTCAAATATGATTACATAAAAATATAAACTATTGATATACAATTATTTAATAAGTAAAAGAAAAGAACTAAATAGAGAAAAACGTGTACTATAAATATGACAAGGAGATATTAAAACTTAAAAGAAAACAAAGAACATGAACTAAAAACTCAGAGGTAAACAAGTTACATGGGAAAAAAAAATTATCTCTGACAAGATAAATGTAAATTAAAACAGATTACATGTTAACCTATAACATAATTTTGACAATGCATAACTTAAAATGTTTATATTCTGTCTCAGCAATTTGGATTCTAAGAATATATCATAAGAAATAAGAAATGAAGACAAAGACTAACAACTCCTTACTACAAAAATCCAAAGCAACTCTATATATAATAATGAGGATTGTTATACAAATAAATATTAAATAAATATTTTGATCTGCAAAATTCAGATTCTTCTCCTTTAGTAAATTTTCTTCTGTTATATGTTTACCTATCATTACTGGTTGTTTTTGAAAAATCACGTGAATGTTCATTTTCTGTCTTCCAGATTTTTCTTCTTTTCAGTTGCTCTTGTAGGTGATTTTTCTAATCCTATCCTCCATGTTCTACTCCTCACTACTTCTCATTTAGCTTTCAGAACTATGATCATTTTATTCTTCCTTTCTTTCTCACCTCTCTCAGCTCTTTTTCCCTTTTCTCAATTTTCTTTGAATGCTTTCACTTGAGAATGCTAACAGTTATAATATAGCATGTTCTTGTATTTCCTGGATTCATTCTTTCAAAGAGACTTTAACTCCATTTTCTAATTCCTTTCATGGCAAGGATCCTAAATGATGATGAACAAAACCTATACCATCTTTGTGTTGTGTACTCTATGGATCTTTTTTGTTAACAGGAGCAGATCCAGAAATTTTTGCTATTTCCTAAGGATACAGAATGAGCAGATAATGCTTGACTCTTCCCCATTTGGTCAAAGTCTGGGTATATATGATTTTTAAGTATTTTCAGCTCCTGGAGAAATGGATATTAATGGCTTATAAAATCTGTTTCATTTTTCAGCTGCTCAAGAATATAGTGGGAATTATTAGGAGCAGATGTAGTTATAGTGTCTGCGGGCATCTACCACCATATCTAACCAGAAACAAATCCAAGAATATTCTTATACCTCAATAATAAAAAGACAAATAACCTAACTAAAAACTGGGCAATGGACCTCAAACAGACATTTCATCAAAGATGATAACACAAATGGCCAGTAAACTTATGGAAAAACGCTCAACATGCTAGTTATAATCTGATGCTGCCATCTGACCCAGTAAGTCTCTGGTGGTGGTGGTTTAAGTCCCTAAACTGTGGCAACTCTGTGGACTGTGGCCCACCAGTCTCCTCTGTCCCTGGAGTTTCCAAGGCAAGAATGCTGGACTGGGTTGCCATTTCCTTCTCTTCAGGATCTTCCCAACTCTGGGACTGGACCCATGTCTCTTGCATTGCAGATGTCTCCGGCCTAGCAGGTGGGTTTTTTACCAACTGAGCCACCAAGGAAGTACCATAGTAATTCTCTACCTAGATATATACAAGAAAAATGAAAATATATGTCCACTTAAAAACTTATACGTATAAGTATCTTCTGAAATACCCATAACAGACAAAAGGTGAAAACAAGCCACCGAATGTTTGAATGAAGAAACAAAATGTGATATATCCTCACAACACTTCAGGGGGGAGAAAAAAGACTGAAGTAATGATTCATGTTATAACAAAGAATGAACTGAAAAATTGTACACAGTGAAAGAAAAAGCTCTTTTTCCCTTTTCTCAATTTTCTTTGAATGCTTTCACTTGAGAATGCTAACAGTTATAATATAGCATGTTCTTGTATTTCCTGGATTCATTCTTTCAAAGAGACTTTAACTCCATTTTCTAATTCCTTTCATGGCAAGGATCCTAAATGATGATGAACAAAACCTATACCATCTTTGTGTTGTGTACTCTATGGATCTTTTTTGTTAACAGGAGCAGATCCAGAAATTTTTGCTATTTCCTAAGGATACAGAATGAGCAGATAATGCTTGACTCTTCCCCATTTGGTCAAAGTCTGGGTATATATGATTTTTAAGTATTTTCAGCTCCTGGAGAAATGGATATTAATGGCTTATAAAATCTGTTTCATTTTTCAGCTGCTCAAGAATATAGTGGGAATTATTAGGAGCAGATGTAGTTATAGTGTCTGCGGGCATCTACCACCATATCTAACCAGAAACAAATCCAAGAATATTCTTATACCTCAATAATAAAAAGACAAATAACCTAACTAAAAACTGGGCAATGGACCTCAAACAGACATTTCATCAAAGATGATAACACAAATGGCCAGTAAACTTATGGAAAAACGCTCAACATGCTAGTTATAATCTGATGCTGCCATCTGACCCAGTAAGTCTCTGGTGGTGGTGGTTTAAGTCCCTAAACTGTGGCAACTCTGTGGACTGTGGCCCACCAGTCTCCTCTGTCCCTGGAGTTTCCAAGGCAAGAATGCTGGACTGGGTTGCCATTTCCTTCTCTTCAGGATCTTCCCAACTCTGGGACTGGACCCATGTCTCTTGCATTGCAGATGTCTCCGGCCTAGCAGGTGGGTTTTTTACCAACTGAGCCACCAAGGAAGTACCATAGTAATTCTCTACCTAGATATATACAAGAAAAATGAAAATATATGTCCACTTAAAAACTTATACGTATAAGTATCTTCTGAAATACCCATAACAGACAAAAGGTGAAAACAAGCCACCGAATGTTTGAATGAAGAAACAAAATGTGATATATCCTCACAACACTTCAGGGGGGAGAAAAAAGACTGAAGTAATGATTCATGTTATAACATGAATGAATGAATCCTGAAAATATTGTACACAGTGAAAGAAATCAGTCAAAAAAGACCACAAATTATATAATTCCATTTCTTATGAAATGCTCAAAACAGGCACATTTATAGAGACAGAAGATATAGATAAGTTAGGTTTGAAGAAGGCCAAACGTGGGGTGATAAAGAGGACAAGATTTCTCTCTGAGGGGCTTCCCTGGTGGTCCAGTAGGTAAAACGTCGCTTCGCAGTGCAAGGTGCGCAGTTCGATCCCTGGCCTGGGAAGATCCCACGTGCCGTGGAGCGGCTGGACCGATGTGTCCAATTACCGAGCCGGAGCTCCGGAGCGCATGCGCCCAGAGCTTGTGCTCTGCCGCGACAGAGGCTACCGCAACAGGAGGCCCACGCAGGTCAAAGAACAAAGATGGATGATGAAAAGACCAGTGGAAGTGACCAAAAAAAAAAAAAAAAGTCACTAAAAAAAATAAAAAAAGATTTCTCTTTGAGGGGATAAAAAGGTTCTAAAATTGATGTCGCGATGGTTGCACCAATGCAAACAGATTAACAACTGCTGAACGTATACTGTAAATGGGTGAATTTTATAGTATGTGAACTGCATCTCAAATAAGGTTATTATAACAAAAAAGAAAAAAATCTCAGAGGAATATCTTATCTTTTGTTTGAGTATGTGTGTGAGTGTTGGATTTTGGCCTTTCATCCATTAGAATAGGTAAATTATTCTGTCAGCATAAAGCCTATGATATACTGCCCCTTCTTATTTTCTTGGGTTTTTTTTTTGGTGTGCTATGAATTCTTCAAGATATTTTTTCCTCACCTCTCTCTTTACTGGTCATACTGCTAACCAGGTTAACTCACTAGCTGGCAAATGTAGGAAGGACCTTAGAAACAACTTGACATCAAATGAGTCTCAGTACCACAATCAATTAACTTACATCTATAATTCTCATTCTTCTCTACAACTTAAGGATTATAGACACATTCCAGAAAAGGTCCTGTTAATTTCACACAATTTATATACTACTGACAAAATATACCATATCAGATTTCAATGTTTCTTTCATTTGGGTTTGAATGTCATCACATCAGATAAATTTTCTTTGGAGCCTGTGATACGGAATTGTATTCTCAAAAGAATACAATTTTTTTTTTTTTCGGGCGGGCCACTTCTATTGGTCTTTCATTTATCTATTTTCATCCATCTTTGTTCTTTGGCCCGTGTGGGCCTCCCATCGCAGTGGCCTCTGTTGTCACAGAGCACCAGTTCTGGGCGCATGTGCTCCAGAGCTCCAGCTCGGTAATTGGACACACTGGTCCAGCCGCTCTGCGGCACGTGGGATCTTCCCCGGCCAGGGATCAAACCGGCGTCCCTTGCACTGCAAGGCGGTGTCCTTACCCACTGGACCACCAGGGAAGCCCAAGAATACAGTTTTTATTGAGGTCCACTTGACACATAACTATATCAGTTTCAGGTGTACAAAATCACAATTTCATATTTGTATATATTGTGAAATGATCCCATAGGTTAGGTAATATTCAGCATGACTCATAATCACAAAAAATGTTTTTATGTGTGTGATGATTTGAAGATTTATTCTCAAAGAAATTTTCAAAACTGAAATAAAGTATTATTAAATACAATTGCCATACTGTATATCAGATTCCCACAACTTCCTTATTTTCTAATTGGAGGTCTGTACTTTTTGACCACCTTTACCCATTTCTCCTGTCCTCCACCGCTGGAAACTATCAACCTGTTTTCTGCATGTATAAGCCTGCTTTTCTTTTTGCTTTCATCCATTAGAATAGGTAAATTATTCTGTCAGCATAAAGCCTATGATATACTGCCCCTTCTTATTTTCTTGGGTTTTTTTTTTGGTGTGCTATGAATTCTTCAAGATATTTTTTTATCACCTCTCTCTTTTCTGGTCATACTGCTAACCAGGTTAACTCACTAGCTGGCAAATGTAGGAAGGACCTTAGAAACAACTTGACATCAAATGAGTCTCAGTACCACAATCAATTAACTTACATCTATAATTCTCATTCTTCTCTACAACTTAAGGATTATAGACACATTCCAGAAAAGGTCCTGTTAATTTCACACAATTTATATACTACTGACAAAATATACCATATCAGATTTCAATGTTTCTTTCATTTGGGTTTGAATGTCATCACATCAGATAAATTTTCTTTGGAGCCTGTGATACGGAATTGTATTCTCAAAAGAATACAATTTTTTTTTTTTTCGGGCGGGCCACTTCTATTGGTCTTTCATTTATCTATTTTCATCCATCTTTGTTCTTTGGCCCGTGTGGGCCTCCCATCGCAGTGGCCTCTGTTGTCACAGAGCACCAGTTCTGGGCGCATGTGCTCCAGAGCTCCAGCTCGGTAATTGGACACACTGGTCCAGCCGCTCTGCGGCACGTGGGATCTTCCCCGGCCAGGGATCAAACCGGCGTCCCTTGCACTGCAAGGCGGTGTCCTTACCCACTGGACCACCAGGGAAGCCCAAGAATACAGTTTTTATTGAGGTCCACTTGACACATAACTATATCAGTTTCAGGTGTACAAAATCACAATTTCATATTTGTATATATTGTGAAATGATCCCATAGGTTAGGTAATATTCAGCATGACTCATAATCACAAAAACTGTTTTTATGTGTGTGATGATTTGAAGATTTATTCTCAAAGAAATTTTCAAAACTGAAATAAAGTATTATTAAATACAATTGCCATACTGTATATCAGATTCCCACAACTTCCTTATTTTCTAATTGGAGGTCTGTACTTTTTGACCACCTTTACCCATTTCTCCTGTCCTCCACCGCTGGAAACTATCAACCTGTTTTCTGCATGTATAAGCCTGCTTTTCTTTTTTGCTTATGTTGTTTCCTAGATCCCACAGATAACTGAGATTATTAGTACTTATCTTTCTGTCTGAGTTCACTTACTATAATGCCGTTAAGGTCCATCCACGTTGTCACAAATGGCAAGATTTCATTCAGTTTACGGCTGAATAACATTAATAGTCCATTTTATATAAATATTACGTTTTCTTTATCCATTTGCCCATTGATGGCTACTTAGTTTGTTCCCATGTCTTGGTTATTGTAAATAATGCTGTAACGAACATGGGAGTGCAGATCTTTTTCAATTAGTGTTTTTGTGTCCTTTGAATAAGTATTCAGTACAACTGCTGGACCATTTAACAGTTGTATTTTTAACTCTCGGAGGAGCTTCCGTACTATTTCCCATAGTGGCTGCACCAATTTACACTGCAACCAACAGTGCACAAGGATTCCCATTTCTTTACATCCTTACCAACTGCTATTCCTTGTCTTCTTTATGTTACACTTTCTAACAAGTGTGAGGTTATCTTATTGTGATTTTGATTTACATTTCCTCAATGATTAATGTAATGTTGAGCACCTTTGCATGTACTGGGTGGTCTTCCATATGTCTTCTCTGGAAAAATGTCTGTTCAGATCCTCTGCCTATTTTTAATCAGATTTTTTTTCCCTATTGAGTTTTATGAGTTCTTTATATATTTTGGATATTAATACCTTATTAGATATGATTTGCAAATATTTTCTCCCAGTACTGTCATTTTATTGATGGTTTCCTTTGCTGCGCAGAATTTTTTTTAGTTTCATATAGTTCCCCTTGTTTATTTTTGTGTTGCTGCTGCTTTAGCCACTCAGTTGTGTCTGACTTCTTGTGACCTAAGGACTGTAGCCTGTCAGGCTCCTCTGTCCATGGGATTCTCCAAGTAAGAGTACTGAAGTAGACTGCCATGCCCTCCTACAGGGGATCTTCCCAACCCAGGGATTGAACCCAGGTCTCCCTCATTGCAGGTGGATTCGTTACCACTGAGCCACCAGGGAAGCCTATATATATATGTGTGTGTATATCTATCTATCTATCTATCTATCTATCTATCTATCTATCTGTCTATCTATCTAGATCTAGATAGACAGACAGATAGATAGATAGACAGATAGATAGACATTTGACCCCATAGACTGTTGCCTACCAGGCCTTTTCATTTATATGACTTTCCAGGCAAGAATATTGGGGTGGCTTGCCATTTCCTTCTCCAGTTTATTTTTGCATTTAGTGTTAAATCTAAAAAATTATTGCCAGAGTGATGTCAAGAGGCTTGTCACCTATGTTTTCTTCTAGGAGTTTTATGGTTTCAGATCTTACATTCAATGGTTCCTCTTTCATTCCTGATTTTGAGCCTTTTTAAAAAATCTTTGTTGAGTCTAGCTCAATGTTTCTTCAGTTTTAATTATCCTTTCAAATTACCAGCTTAGTTTCATCCATCTTTCTTTGTCAGCTTAAAGAAATTCCTTTAAACATTTAAGACTGATTTAGGGGTGATAAACTCCTTTAGCTCATAATACCTGCAAAACTCTTTCATCTTTCCTTAAATTCTGAAACATAACTTTGCCAGATTGATTATTCTTGGTTGGAAATTTTTTTTCTTTCAGCACTTTGAATACATCCTGACACTCTCAACTGCAAAATTTCTCCTGAAAAATCTGCCGAAAATCTTTAGGGAGTTCCTAAAGACTTATACACAACTGTTCTTCTCTTCCTGCTTTTAAGAGTCTCTTCTTGGCTTCAAATTTTGATACTTTAATGTGTTTTCATGTGGGTTTTTTGGGATTTCTCTTACATGGCACTCTCTGGGGTTCCTGGATATGGAGAACTTTTTTACAATTCAGGGAAGTTAAACTGCCACCATTATTTGTTCAGATATGTTTCCATACTTTTCTCTTCTTCTGGGACTCCTATAATGTGCATGTTAGCATGCTTTATTTTGTCCCATAAATCCCTTAAGCTATCTTCATTTTCATACTTTTTCTTTTTTGTTGCTTTGATTGTGAGTTCCTGAGCCATCTTTGAGTTCACTGTTTTTTTCCTTCTGTCTCATGTTGTCTGCTGCTGAAACACTCTACAGATTTTTCAGTTCTGTTATTGTTCTCTCTAACTCTGGGACTTTTGTTTGGAACTCACATTTTCCAGATCTTTATTGAAATTCTCAATGTGTTCATGCATTCTCTTCCAGAGTTTGGTTAGCAGCTTTATGACCATTACTTTTAACTCTTCATCAGGTAAATTACTTATCTCTGCTTCATTAAGGTTTTTTCCTAAGATTTAGCTTTCCTCTCATTTTGAACATATTCCTCTGCTTATTCATTTTACCTGATTGTCTATGTTGGTTTCTATGCGTTAGATGAAACAACCACCTCTCAGTCTCGAAGGGCTGGCTTTGTGGAGGAGGTGAACCTTATTGTTCAACCCCGCCATTGTTCTTGGTTGTCCAACATAACTTTGTGATTATCCAAGCTGTCAGTTTTACTTTTTATAGCTGCCAGTAGTTGAAGTTGTACCAAGACCAAATTTTTATTTACTTTAAATAGTTCTCTATTTTTGAAACATTTTTTTCATTTTGTTGGGCTTCAGGGAGAGTGATTACAAAAACATGCTTAATCTGTCACTTACCCCACAAATTGCCACCCATTTGATTTATGCTGTATGGACTATGAATACTGATACATGTTTATTCTAATATTCTTGCAACTCCTCACAAACAGTACAAGAGCATTAACAACATCAGACAGCAAATCTGGAGAAAAGAGCTGTATGCTCCAATTGCATCTAACAAGAAGAGCTGTGCCAACATGAGTAATTATTCAAACATTTTGGGTCTATTTCTCTATAAAGTAAGAGGTTTGCTCTAGATAATTCTTGGGATACTTTTGGTCCCAGAATTCTACTAATATGATTGTAGGTCACCTATGGTTTCTAACAATGTACTATCATAATAATTTAAAAATAATAATTTATTTTGCTGCTCTGGGTCCTAGTTGTGACACACAGACCTTCTTAGTTTTTAGTTGCAGCATGTGGGATCCAGTTCCCTGAGCAGGGATTGAACCAGGACCCAATGCATTGGGAACGCAGAGTGTTAGCCACTGGACCACCAAGGGAGTCCCATATACTACCATGATTTTACTGTAACAATATTCTATAAGTAAGATAGATTTATTATTTAGGTTACTTTTAAATCTTCTGATGGTTAAACATCTCCCTCTAGTGGAAATTTTGTTTTGTAAAAATGTTTTAGAACATAGAACATTGCTACTTCTTTGCCACTTTTTTTTCGTATCAGTCTCAACTATAAAAATTTGCCTAACATGTAAAAACGCAGTTTGGTAGTATCCATCAAAATTTATATGTACATCTCCTTTAACCTGGCGATTTCACTAGAGATACAGTTCTAACGTATATATAGAGAGAGTGAGTGTTCTTAACATAGCCTAGGTCAGCGTGCTCTTTCCGTAGCATATAAGTAAAATCAAGCAGTTCAGAAGAACCTACATACTTTGAAATGTATATAATGACAACTTACGTCCTTTTACAGATGCAGTAATTACTGAGTTCTAGGTCTTTCAAAGAATATAAATTGCTCTTTTCTTAGATATTTTTCCTGCATCCCTAAAGCATATGGGACAGAAACTCCTGGTAGTCCCCAACATCTGGACTTCTTTCTTGCTTCTTTCCACATGGCCACGCATATTTCCAGCCTCCCTTGCACTTATTTATTGGCCATTAGAATGTAGGTGAAAATGATGGGTATTAAAACTTCTGAAACATGCCGTTCAATGGAAAAGGTGAGCCTGTTTGTCCAGCTCTTTCCTGATGTCTGAAATGCTGAAGTGATAACTGCACCATGATGTGGCACCCACGCAGGTGATGGCAGAGCCTGATGATCATAAAACCACCATACTGGCCCTTGAACATGGATCCTGCAATTTTGTTTAACAACAGAGAAATCAACTTCTAGTCCTCTATATCTTCCTTATTTCTAAGTATTCTATCATGTGTACCACAACTAATTTTAATTTGTTCAGCATGTTAGCTAACACTGTACCTGTAGGCCATTACTAA
Source organism: Tragulus kanchil (assembly GCA_022376925.1). Classification (NCBI taxonomy): domain Eukaryota; kingdom Metazoa; phylum Chordata; class Mammalia; order Artiodactyla; family Tragulidae; genus Tragulus; species Tragulus kanchil. The sequence goes on along the minus strand of JAIOJX010000023.1, from coordinate 87,823,433 downwards.
ATGGTTACAAAATCTTCAATCATGTTTCGGTGGTATGAGGATCTGAATATTAGCTTAAAATACTGTTGATAGTGAGGTGAGGTCTGGGCTAGTGTCACAGCTGTCCAGTAGGAGGTAGAGAGCACAGCCACTATAGCATGGGTAGCAGGTCCTATATGGCAGGTCCCACATGGTTCTAGCACTGGTTGCTGAGACAATAAAGAATCTGCCCACAATGCAGGAGACCCAGGTTCAATTCCTAGGTTGGGAAGATCCCCTGGAGGAGGAAATGGCAATTCCAGCATTCTTGCCTGGAGAATCCATGGACAGAGGAGCCTGGCAGCCTACAGTCCATGGGTCACAAAGAGGTGGACATGACTGAGCGACTAACACACACACACATGCACACACACACATGGCTCTGGTGCTGCCTAAGTAGTTTCATAGTGGTCACCCAGGACCAGCAAGCCAAGTCACTCTGGAAGCTGCAACGGCCCAGCATCAGCTCATGTTAGGAATGCCTCTGGTCAGGTAATAGCCATTCTTCAGAAGCACATCACATTATTAAAAATGTCCCCAAACTGAAACTTAATCTGTGATCCTAAGTTCACTTGGTGCTTTCTTTCAGTGGATTAAAGTGACCACAGTATGCACTTTCAAAGAATATAAATTGCTCTTTTCTTAGATATTTTTCCTGCATCCCTAAAGCATATGGGACAGAAACTCCTGGTAGTCCCCAACATCTGGACTTCTTTCTTGCTTCTTTCCACATGGCCACGCATATTTCCAGCCTCCCTTGCACTTATTTATTGGCCATTAGAATGTAGGTGAAAATGATGGGTATTAAAACTTCTGAAACATGCCGTTCAATGGAAAAGGTGAGCCTGTTTGTCCAGCTCTTTCCTGATGTCTGAAATGCTGAAGTGATAACTGCACCATGATGTGGCACCCACGCAGGTGATGGCAGAGCCTGATGATCATAAAACCACCATACTGGCCCTTGAACATGGATCCTGCAATTTTGTTTAACAACAGAGAAATCAACTTCTAGTCCTCTATATCTTCCTTATTTCTAAGTATTCTATCATGTGTACCACAACTAATTTTAATTTGTTCAGCATGTTAGCTAACACTGTACCTGTAGGCCATTACTAAATGGTTACAAAATCTTCAATCATGTTTCGGTGGTATGAGGATCTGAATATTAGCTTAAAATACTGTTGATAGTGAGGTGAGGTCTGGGCTAGTGTCACAGCTGTCCAGTAGGAGGTAGAGAGCACAGCCACTATAGCATGGGTAGCAGGTCCTATATGGCAGGTCCCACATGGTTCTAGCACTGGTTGCTGAGACAATAAAGAATCTGCCCACAATGCAGGAGACCCAGGTTCAATTCCTAGGTTGGGAAGATCCCCTGGAGGAGGAAATGGCAATTCCAGCATTCTTGCCTGGAGAATCCATGGACAGAGGAGCCTGGCAGCCTACAGTCCATGGGTCACAAAGAGGTGGACATGACTGAGCGACTAACACACACACACATGCACACACACACATGGCTCTGGTGCTGCCTAAGTAGTTTCATAGTGGTCACCCAGGACCAGCAAGCCAAGTCACTCTGGAAGCTGCAACGGCCCAGCATCAGCTCATGTTAGGAATGCCTCTGGTCAGGTAATAGCCATTCTTCAGAAGCACATCACATTATTAAAAATGTCCCCAAACTGAAACTTAATCTGTGATCTAACTTAAGATGTGATCAAATTGCCACTTGGTGCTTTCTTTCAGTGGATTAAAGTGACCACAGTATGCAACTTCAACAAAATAAAATTAAAATATTCTAGTCTATTTTTTGTCTCAGATCAAAGCTCCACTATGAGCACACCAATCAACCTCTGGTCACAACCTATCCTGGAATATACAGCTGTACTGAGCACCTTGTTCATCTCAACTTTAGAGGATGTCTTTTTTTCATTTGGACTTACATATAGTTTCCCAAGGATGAGTCTAATTTTGCCAGCAATCTGGCTTCTCTCCAAATAACCCAGGGAGAGAGTATAAAAAAGATGAATAACAACAGTGGGAAAAGCCTATAGAATCCTAAGGCTACTATTAGTTGGTACAAAAGTAATTGTAGTTTCAGGCCATGAATTTTAAATCTTTATAACTAGATTCAAATACCCTTATTAATCAAAATAGGAACCATCACAATCAACACATTTTTGCTAATGAGAAATAAGTTTGTTCATTCCTATAGCATAAAAATCCGTGTTTCAGGATTCAACAAACTCTCAGAAAACATTTTCTGTCTCTGCTGGGTGTGGAAACATTTTCCCTGCAAAAAGTTGTCAAGATGCTTGGAGAAGGTAGTAGTCATTTGGTGAGAGGTCCAGTGAATATGGCAGATGAGGCAAAATTTCATAGCCCAAATCATTCAACTTCTGAAGTTGTGCAACGTGCAATCAGGCATTGTTGTGGAGCATAACTGGGTGCATTCTGTTGACCAACACCAAATGCAGGCACTGTAGTTTTTGGTGCATCTCATCAATTTGCTGAGCATATTTCTAAACATGTAACAGTTTGCCAGGATTCAGAAAGCTGTTATTGATCAGAAGGATGGCAGAACTCCAAACAGTGACCATGACTTTTTCAGTGCAAGTTGCTTTGGTAAGTGCTTTGGATCTTCTTCTAGGTCCAACCCAGCTGGTCATTGCCAGGTGTTGTATAAAATCCACTGTTCATCACACATCACAATCCAATCGAAAAACTCAGCCTTTAGGAATGCCTCTGGTCAGGTAATAGCCATTCTTCAGAAGCACATCACATTATTAAAAATGTCCCCAAACTGAAACTTAATCTGTGATCTAACTTAAGATGTGATCAAATTGCCACTTGGTGCTTTCTTTCAGTGGATTAAAGTGACCACAGTATGCAACTTCAACAAAATAAAATTAAAATATTCTAGTCTATTTTTTGTCTCAGATCAAAGCTCCACTATGAGCACACCAATCAACCTCTGGTCACAACCTATCCTGGAATATACAGCTGTACTGAGCACCTTGTTCATCTCAACTTTAGAGGATGTCTTTTTTTCATTTGGACTTACATATAGTTTCCCAAGGATGAGTCTAATTTTGCCAGCAATCTGGCTTCTCTCCAAATAACCCAGGGAGAGAGTATAAAAAAGATGAATAACAACAGTGGGAAAAGCCTATAGAATCCTAAGGCTACTATTAGTTGGTACAAAAGTAATTGTAGTTTCAGGCCATGAATTTTAAATCTTTATAACTAGATTCAAATACCCTTATTAATCAAAATAGGAACCATCACAATCAACACATTTTTGCTAATGAGAAATAAGTTTGTTCATTCCTATAGCATAAAAATCCGTGTTTCAGGATTCAACAAACTCTCAGAAAACATTTTCTGTCTCTGCTGGGTGTGGAAACATTTTCCCTGCAAAAAGTTGTCAAGATGCTTGGAGAAGGTAGTAGTCATTTGGTGAGAGGTCCAGTGAATATGGCAGATGAGGCAAAATTTCATAGCCCAAATCATTCAACTTCTGAAGTTGTGCAACGTGCAATCAGGCATTGTTGTGGAGCATAACTGGGTGCATTCTGTTGACCAACACCAAATGCAGGCACTGTAGTTTTTGGTGCATCTCATCAATTTGCTGAGCATATTTCTAAACATGTAACAGTTTGCCAGGATTCAGAAAGCTGTTATTGATCAGAAGGATGGCAGAACTCCAAACAGTGACCATGACTTTTTTTCAGTGCAAGTTGCTTTGGTAAGTGCTTTGGATCTTCTTCTAGGTCCAACCCAGCTGGTCATTGCCAGGTGTTGTATAAAATCCACTGTTCATCACACATCACAATCCAATCGAAAAACAGTTCACTGCTGTTGTGTAGAATAGGTAAAGACAACACTTCAAAATTTTTTTGATCTCCAATCAGCACATGAGGCATCAACTTATTGAGCTTTTTCACCTTTCCAATTTGCTATGAATGCCAAATGACCGATGTTGAATTCTTTGGCAACTTCTTGTATAATTCTAAGAGAATAAGCTTCAACGATTACTCTCAGTTGGTCACTGTCAGCCTCTGATGGCTGGCCAGTAGGCTTCTCATTTTCAAGGCTCTTTGAAATGTCTCCTTTGTAAAACGTATTGAACCACTACTGCACTGTACATTTCTTAGCAGTTCCTGTGACAAACACATTGTTGATGTTAACAGTTGTCTCCTTTGCTTTAGGACCCATTTTGAATGCAAATAAAAAAATTGCTCAGATTTGCTTTTTGTCTGATATCATTTCTATAGTCTAAAATAAATATAAACTAAACAGTGAATAATAAATAATTAGCAAAAAATAAAGTGAGAAATGCATATTAAAATGCATATAGATATACATAATATGTGCTATATATTTATATACATATATGTATATGCATCTATGCATATAGTATAACATAACCACAGTTACTTAAAAGTGTATTCTAGAGGCTTCCCTGGTGAGTCAGTGGGTAAAGAGTCCGCCTTGCAGTGCATGGGGCACTGGTTCGATCCCTGGCCTGGGAAGATCCCACAGGCCAAGGAACAACTGGGCCAGTGTGTCCAATTACAAGCCAGTGCTTTGGAGCGCATGTGCCCAGAGCCAGTGCTCTGCAACAAGAGAGGCCACTGCAATGGGAGGCCCACACAGGCCAAAGAATAAAGATGGATGAAAATAAATGATGACTTACAGGCAAAAAAAAAAAAAAGTTTATTCCAATATCAAATGACAAATTTCAACAATGCAAAAAACTGCAATTCCTTTTGCAACAACCTAACAGGATGCCCCTGAGCAGTTTCCGAGGCAGTGTATACACTGATAGTACAGATATTTTCAGATGCGAAACTAGATCTCAGAGCTCTGATACTACCAACCTGATATAGACTATAGGCCTGGCCATTAATGGAGGCTAGAATGCAGGTAAGCATTTGGTATATCATCACTCTGAGTTAAGATCACACTAGCCACAAAGAAAGAACAGGTAGTTAGTCCAATTATGCATTCTTCTGCAATGGGACAACATTTAGGAATTCCTGGGCCATGCAAAGAAATCTGGAGTCAGGACTGTTCATCCTAAACAAGATCAACTCTAGTGGGTCCATATTTTGTCTAGTCTTCATCAGATGATCTTTGGGGTCATGCAGAATTACAATATCATCTTGATGATTCTGCATGGCTCCAAGGCCTGATGCCAACCTGGCAACAGTGTATCTCCTCTAAGGACCCTCATCACCCGTGCACCTGACATCCTACTCAATCAGTTTTGGTAATACCACACTGTGGATGTTCTTGGTCACTTTGACAGACGAAAGGGAGATGATGTGGGAGCAAGCTGGAAACTGTCACCAGATGAGAGATCTAGCCAGTTCTCAGCCTGCCAGGGTCAGTGGTGACAACCAGAGACACAGACTGCAAAGTATTCTCAAGAACCAAAACCTCTAGTGCTGATACCTGGACCAAATCACTCATGACTAGTTGGGGGTGGCTTCTGAAACCTGGCATCAATTCCTTTCGCATATAAAAAGGGACAACTTGAGGCTGTTTCTGTGGCTGAGGATGAGCATGAGGAATACAGGTACATGACTAGGAATGCAAGCAAACAGCTTACCCAGATGACTTGACTGTGACAACTGGTCTACCTTCACTTTAGTTGTCTGAGAACTGAGGCCAAGGCAGCTTGCCTGTCCTTTGTTTCTCTCCTCTATGCATTCTCCCTATAGGCCCAAATAATAAACCAACTGACTGAAATTGGTTTTTGCCTTCAAAGCATGTGCCCAGACTTGGGTTAAATCTCAAAATTATGCCTGGATTCCTCTCTTCTTGGAGACAGACTTGAAAGATGCCTGAGTCTTGTCCTGCCCTATGCTGGCCAGGGGCTGCATGTTAACATTCTGTCTGTTTTCTGATTTTATGTGAAAATCCTAGCCAAGAGTAGCCTCCAATGTTTTGCCTCAGAAGTCCTGTATAACTTGCTGGCATAACTAAGACCACCTTGAATTCTAATTCTTCAGTCCTAAGCAGTCTTCAGATTGCAGTGGTCCCAGATGACCACAATTATAGGAGAAGCCAGAGCAAGAACACCAACTGTGCTACTCCCAAATTCCTGACTCACAGAAAACAGTGAGATAAATAATTTTTTGTTGTGTTAAGCTGTAAAATTTGGGAGAAAATGCTAAGCAGCAATAACTAATGGATGACTGATGACTGAGATATCAGCTGACTACTGAGGGCATTCAAGACTGTTCCCATGACCTCAGGGCTCATAACATCTCACTGCCTCTGCACCAATAAATTCCTATGTTCTCAGCAACAATACCACCATATGCAGTTCCTGGGGTATTCATATTTAAAAGAAAAACATCTTTTTAATGGTACCACTTTGTACAAATATGCTACAAGGGGGCCTAGCTCAGAAATATTTCCTCGACTCAGCCACTGATGAAGACTGGGGTATGAGGTTTTTTTAAATTTCATAGCAGCAAAATCTGTGTTATCTACCATAACATGTTCCTTAATTTACCTGGATTTCCAGAATCTGAAATTCAAGTTGAAACATAATCATGTGGCAATTTCCTGATAATCGGTATCTCTGTAGAACTTTCTTTATACCTACAAATCAGAAAGACAAAGATTTTTGTTTGCAAATAACAACTATAACTATCAATTACTTAATTTTGTGTGGGTATCTATAATACATGTGGGGTTTATGTGTGAGAGTGTATGTTAGTGTTTGCATTGAAAATACCTGGCGCTTACCGGGATGACCTTGACTGTGACAACTGGTCTACCTTCACTTTAGTTGTCTGAGAACTGAGGCCAAGGCAGCTTGCCTGTCCTTTGTTTCTCTCCTCTATGCATTCTCCTATAGGCCCAAATAATAAACCAACTGACTGAAATTGGTTTTTGCCTTCAAAGCATGTGCCCAGACTTGGGTTAAATCTCAAAATTATGCCTGGATTCCTCTCTTCTTGGAGACAGACTTGAAAGATGCCTGAGTCTTGTCCTGCCCTATGCTGGCCAGTGGCTGCATGTTAACATTCTGTCTGTTTTCTGATTTTATGTGAAAATCCTAGCCAAGAGTAGCCTCCAATGTTTTGCCTCAGAAGTCCTGTATAACTTGCTGGCATAACTAAGACCACCTTGAATTCTAATTCTTCAGTCCTAAGCAGTCTTCAGATTGCAGTGGTCCCAGATGACCACAATTATAGGAGAAGCCAGAGCAAGAACACCAACTGTGCTACTCCCAAATTCCTGACTCACAGAAAACAGTGAGATAAATAATTTTTTGTTGTGTTAAGCTGTAAAATTTGGGAGAAAATGCTAAGCAGCAATAACTAATGGATGACTGATGACTGAGATATCAGCTGACTACTGAGGGCATTCAAGACTGTTCCCATGACCTCAGGGCTCATAACATCTCACTGCCTCTGCACCAATAAATTCCTATGTTCTCAGCAACAATACCACCATATGCAGTTCCTGGGGTATTCATATTTAAAAGAAAAACATCTTTTTAATGGTACCACTTTGTACAAATATGCTACAAGGGGTCCTAGCTCAGAAATATTTCCTCGACTCAGCCACTGATGAAGACTGGGGTATGAGGTTTTTTTAAATTTCATAGCAGCAAAATCTGTGTTATCTACCATAACATGTTCCTTAATTTACCTGGATTTCCAGAATCTGAAATTCAAGTTGAAACATAATCATGTGGCAATTTCCTGATAATCGGTATCTCTGTAGAACTTTCTTTATACCTACAAATCAGAAAGACAAAGATTTTTGTTTGCAAATAACAACTATAACTATCAATTACTTAATTTTGTGTGGGTATCTATAATACATGTGGGGTTTATGTGTGAGAGTGTATGTTAGTGTTTGCATTGAAAATACCTGGAAGAAGGTGCACCTTTGAGAAATAAGATCAAAGACAACTTGTATTTTCTAGTTCTCAATCATACCAAAGATTAAAATTATAGAAATATGACCCTAATCAAATTAATCTACTCCTATGCATGGCCTTCCTACCAGAAGGGCACAATTCTATAAGGATAAAGAGAAAAAGATGAGAGTAAACTGATTTTAGAAGCTGAAAATCACATTGATGAGCTAGATATTACACGAAAAAGTAAAATTAATGTGGCAGATCCAGGAAAATTGAAATCTAAGACAGCAATGGGAAAAGCTCAGAATCAAGCTCACTGAAATGCATTCTGGGAATTCCCTGGTGGTCCAGCGGTTAAGAATCTGCCTGCCATTGCTGGGGACACAGGTTCAATTCCTGTCTGGGAAGATTCCATATGCCACGGGTCAACTAGGTCTTTGCACCTCAACTACTGAAGCCCACAACCTCTAGAGCCCATGCTCCACAACAAGAGGAACCACTTCAATGAGAAGTCCATGAACTGCAACTGGAGAGTAACCCCTGCTGGTCCCAACTAGATAAAGTCCACATGCAGCAACAAAGACCCAGTGAAGCCAAAAATAAATAAGTTCAAAAAAAGTTTTTAGGGTATTCTGAACAGGCACCACCATGTAAGTACCTGCTGAGGTAAACCTGGGGCTCAAAACAGAAATGAGATCTCTGCACAGTAAAATCTCTCTCTCCATCATTTTTTTCTGTCTAAATTTTATTACGTACCTACAAGGGTCCTAGCTCAGAAATATTTCCTCGACTCAGCCACTGATGAAGACTGGGGTATGAGGTTTTTTTAAATTTCATAGCAGCAAAATCTGTGTTATCTACCATAACATGTTCCTTAATTTACCTGGATTTCCAGAATCTGAAATTCAAGTTGAAACATAATCATGTGGCAATTTCCTGATAATCGGTATCTCTGTAGAACTTTCTTTATACCTACAAATCAGAAAGACAAAGATTTTTGTTTGCAAATAACAACTATAACTATCAATTACTTAATTTTGTGTGGGTATCTATAATACATGTGGGGTTTATGTGTGAGAGTGTATGTTAGTGTTTGCATTGAAAATACCTGGAAGAAGGTGCACCTTTGAGAAATAAGATCAAAGACAACTTGTATTTTCTAGTTCTCAATCATACCAAAGATTAAAATTATAGAAATATGACCCTAATCAAATTAATCTACTCCTATGCATGGCCTTCCTACCAGAAGGGCACAATTCTATAAGGATAAAGAGAAAAAGATGAGAGTAAACTGATTTTAGAAGCTGAAAATCACATTGATGAGCTAGATATTACAGAAAAAGTAAAATTAATGTGGCAGATCCAGGAAAATTGAAATCTAAGACAGCAATGGGAAAAGCTCAGAATCAAGCTCACTGAAATGCATTCGGGGAAATTTCCCCTGGTGGTCCAGTGGTTAAGAATCTGCCTGCCATTGCTGGGGACACAGGTTCAATTCCTGTCTGGGAAGATTCCATATGCCACGGGTCAACTAGGTCTTTGCACCTCAACTACTGAAGCCCACAACCTCTAGAGCCCATGCTCCACAACAAGAGGAACCACTTCAATGAGAAGTCCATGAACTGCAACTGGAGAGTAACCCCTGCTGGTCCCAACTAGATAAAGTCCACATGCAGCAACAAAGACCCAGTGAAGCCAAAAATAAATAAGTTCAAAAAAAGTTTTTAGGGTATTCTGAACAGGCACCACCATGTAAGTACCTGCTGAGGTAAACCTGGGGCTCAAAACAGAAATGAGATTTCTGCACAGTAAAATCTCTCTCTCCATCATCTCTGTATTCTATCTGTTTCTTTCAAGTACCTGAAGTGTCTAAATTTCATTACTCATTTCCACATGTAATTCATTATTTGTTATTTTGGTAGAAAAATCAGGAAGCATTTCCTAAAGTGATTCATTCTTCTAAACAGACATCCCAACATCCAACTGTGTAACTGAATTAGCTTCCCTTTACTTGTAATACATCACAGATCCTTGGTAATATAACATAAGTCACTAGCTCCAGAAACCCTCCTCTGTGAAATGATCCCGTGATCGAAATATCTGAGCATGAGGGATGACACAATTTTCATGTCAATAGTGAACAGCTAAGACTTACAAATTAATGGTGATGTTGGCCTTAAAATCACTTATCTCTGTTACTTGACCATTCAGGTACTCAGTGAGAGATCATGACTTCTTTAATATCTACCTCAGGCAGATTTTTAAGAACAGTATACACATCGTAATGTTCAATAGACACCTGACAAAACAGTTTACCACATGCACACATTTAAATCATTATCTTGCTGAATTTTACTTCAATGATAAGACAACCAATTTTCTATATATAATAAGATAACCCTGAATACTACTCCCTAATTAAAATTAATGGTTAGGCTGGAAATTCTCTGACAGCCTAGTAGTTAAGACTCACTCATTGCTTTCACTGCCATGGGCCCAGGTTCAATTCCTTATTGGAAAACTAAAACTAAGATCTTGCAAACTACATAGCACAGTCAAAAGGGAAAAAAAATGCTTACTCTTTTCTGCCATCTCAGTGCTGGTTAGGTCCTCTGTCTTCTTGCAGTAATTTCTTATACTGATGCCAGTAAGTGTACTTAAAAACTGAAGCTCGGATTCTAAGTGTCCAAGATGACTTCTCAGATCTTTTGATAATTCCCATCCTTCAGAATCTGACTGATGTGTTTCTTGAAATGGTTTCCTAAAAAGCACATACCACAAACAATTACTCCAATGAAGAAATCACTAACATGTGTTTCAACTAATATCTATAAATTTCTCCAAATCATTCCCATTTTATCCTTTTTATACTCTTTCCATTAAAAGACCAGTAAGATTTTTCTTAAAATCAGCATGGCAGGGCTTCCCTGGTGGTCCAGTGGGTAAGGACACCACCTTGCAGGGCAAGGGGCGCCAGTTCGATCCCTGGCCTGGGAAGATCCCACGTGCCGCGGAGCGGCTGGACCGATCTGTCCAATTACCAAGCCGGAGCTCTGGAGCGCATGCGCCCAGAGCCAGTGCTCTGAGACAACAGAGGCCACTGCGATGGGAGGCCCATAGGAGCCAAAGAACAAAGACAGATGAAAACAGATAAATGAAAGACCAATAGAAGTGGCCCGCCCGCCCCCATCCCTCCCCAACCCATCCCCCCAAAAAATAAATAAAGTATTAAAAATAAATAAATAAAATAAAGAGCAAGAAATGGAAACTCGGAGAGCTGAGGTACTTGCCTATTTAAAAAAAATCAGCACGGCTACTAACACTGCAACCATAACTCTCAATATAAAAAAGGCTAACCAAGTTATATTATCATGTTTCTTTTTTTTTTTTAAGAGTTTTTTTCTTTTTTAAAGGACATGTTTTAGATTTATTTATTTATTTTCGTGGGGGTGGGGTGCGGAGGGAGGGGAGCAGGCGGGCGACTTCTCTTGGTCTTTCATTTGTCCATTTTCATCCATTTTTGTTCTTTGGCCCATGTGGGCCTCCCATCGCAGTGGCCTCTGTTGTCACTGAGCACGGGCTCTGGGCGCACGCGCTCCAGAGCGCAGGCTCAGTAATTGGACACATCGGTCCAGCCGCTCCGCGGCACATAGGATCTTCCCAGGCCAGGGATCGAACCAGCGCCCCTTGCACTGCAAGGCGGTGTCCTTACCCACTGGACCACCAGGGAAGCCCTATCATGTTTCTACATATTAGAAACAACTACAGAATAAATTATAATAGGAAAAGTACAATGTCCGTTGAGGTTGGAATATTTTAAGTGTTCTAATCTAAAACCCAGGACATTTCAAAGTATTTAAAAAGATATAATGAAATTGAAAACAAAATAAATCGGTTAGCTTTAGCTTCTGAAACAAGTGAAGTATCACAGGGCATTTTATACTAAGAAAAAGATTCTTGGGACATTGAAGAGTATTGGGGTAAAAACTCCAAAGGAATTACAAACAGCAAGATCTCTAAACAACACTATAATCAGATACTCTTCATTGAGAATATATAGTTCTATTTTTCTTGAAAAAGAATAAAATCCCAGCAAATAATCACACTAAGTTGTATTTTATTTTGTATTGCCATCATGCTCTCAGCCACATTTCTACACTGTTGACTTCCACTATCCTAAAACATACCTTCCTTGCCTCCTGGGCAGGATTATCTTAATCCTCATTTTACATCTTGGGTCTCTCATTGTCCATGCTACTTGTCTTTATCCTTAGAAGAAAATCCTGACACTCTTTCCTCTGCTCTTTGAAACATGCATCCTCTCATTCTAAAAGAATGCTTGACGACTAATCTCAGCAGTTTTCAGCCAGTAACTTGTAAATCACACTTCTAATCATCTCTCTTCTTCCTGCAAGGTAGATTTAACTGGTTATTCTTCCATTGCTCAGTTGTGTCCAATTCTTTGCAATCCCATGGACTGCAGCGCCTCAGGCTTCCCTGTCCTTCACTGTCTCCTAGAGTTTGCTCCAACTCATGTCCACTGAGTTGGTGATGTCATCTAACCATTTCATCCTTTGTTGCTCCCTTCTCATCCTGTCCTCAATCTTTCCCAGCATCAGGGTCTTTTTTAATCAATGGCCCATTGCATCAGGTGGTCAGAGTGCTCGAGCATAAGCTCCAGCATCAGTCCTTTCAAAGAATATTCAGGATTGACTTCCTTTAGGATTGACTGGTTTGATCTCCTTGCTGTCCAAGGGACTCTCAAGAGCCTTCTTCAGCACCACAGTTTGAAAGCATCAATTCTTGAGCACTCATCCTTCATTATGAGCCAACTCTCACATCCATACATTATTACAGGGAAAAACCATAGCTTTGACTATACAAACCTTTGTTGGCAAAGTAATGTCTCTTCATTTTAATACACTAAGTTTGTCATTGCTTTACTTCCATTGCCCTTCTTAGGGACTGGAATGAAAACTGACTTTTTCCAGTCCTGTGTCCAATGTTGACTTTTCTAAATTTGCTGGCATATTCAGTGCAGTACTTTAACACCATCCTTTTAGGATTTGAAATAGCTCAGCTGGAATTACTAGAGCCACTAGTAAAATAACAGAATATAAAATTAATGCACAGAAAGCCCTAGTATTCCTACACACTAACAATGAAAAATCTGAAAGAGCAGTTAAGGAAACAACTCCCATTCACCAGTGCAACAAAAAGTATAAAATACCTAGTAATAAGTCTACTTAAAGTGGCAAAAGACTTGTTATCAGAAAGTTATAAAACACTGATAAAACAAATCAAGGATGACACAAACATATGGACATATATACCATGTCCTTGGATTGGAAGAATCAATTTTCTGAAAATTACTATACTACTCAAAGTAATCTACAGATTCAGTGAAATTCCTATTAAACTACCAATGGCATTTTTCACATAACTACAACAAAAGAATTTAACAATTTTTATGGAAACACAAAGACCCCAAATAGCCAAAGAAGTCTTGAAAAAGTAAAACGGAGCTGTAGGAATCAACCTTCCTGACTTCAGATTAAACCACAAAGCTACAGTCATCAATACAGTATAGAGTTTCTCTGGTAGCTCATTGGTAAAGAATTCGCCTGTCAATGCAGGAGACACAGGTTCAATCCCTGATCCAGAAAGATTCAACATGCCACAGAGCAATGAGAGCCACAAATATTGAGTCTTGGAGCCACAACTATTGAACCCATGTACCACAACTATTAAAGCCGGTGTGCCCTAGAGCCCAATAAGAGAAGTTACCTCAACAAGAAGTCTGCTCACCTCAACCAGAAAGTAGCCCCCACTTCCTGCAACCAGAGAAAAGCCTGTGGCAGCAGTGAAAACCTGGAATAGCCAAAAAAAAAAAAAGACAGTATGGTATTGGCACAAAAAGAGAAATACAGACCAATGGAACAAGACAGAAAGCCCAGAGAAATACTCATTCACCTATGGACACTTTAACTTGGTCAAAAGAGGCAAGAATATACAATGGAGAAAACACAGCCTCTTCAATAAGTAGTGCTGGGAAAACTGGACAGCTACATGTAAAAGTATGAAACTAAGACACTTCATAAGACTGTACACAAAATAAATTCAAACTGTATACCTATGACTGATTCAGGTTTACATATAGTAGTAAACAACAAAACTCTGTAAAAGGAAAATAAAATAAATTTAAAAAAATGGATTAAAGACCCAAAACAAAAAAATCTGAAAGAGCAGTTAAGGAAACAACTCCCATTCACCAGTGCAACAAAAAGTATAAAATACCTAGTAATAAGTCTACTTAAAGTGGCAAAAGACTTGTTATCAGAAAGTTATAAAACACTGATAAAACAAATCAAGGATGACACAAACATATGGACATATATACCATGTCCTTGGATTGGAAGAATCAATTTTCTGAAAATTACTATACTACTCAAAGTAATCTACAGATTCAGTGAAATTCCTATTAAACTACCAATGGCATTTTTCACATAACTACAACAAAAGAATTTAACAATTTTTATGGAAACACAAAGACCCCAAATAGCCAAAGAAGTCTTGAAAAAGTAAAACGGAGCTGTAGGAATCAACCTTCCTGACTTCAGATTAAACCACAAAGCTACAGTCATCAATACAGTATAGAGTTTCTCTGGTAGCTCATTGGTAAAGAATTCGCCTGTCAATGCAGGAGACACAGGTTCAATCCCTGATCCAGAAAGATTCAACATGCCACAGAGCAATGAGAGCCACAAATATTGAGTCTTGGAGCCACAACTATTGAACCCATGTACCACAACTATTAAAGCCGGTGTGCCCTAGAGCCCAATAAGAGAAGTTACCTCAACAAGAAGTCTGCTCACCTCAACCAGAAAGTAGCCCCCACTTCCTGCAACCAGAGAAAAGCCTGTGGCAGCAGTGAAAACCTGGAATAGCCAAAAAAAAAAAAAGACAGTATGGTATTGGCACAAAAAGAGAAATACAGACCAATGGAACAAGACAGAAAGCCCAGAGAAATACTCATTCACCTATGGACACTTTAACTTGGTCAAAAGAGGCAAGAATATACAATGGAGAAAACACAGCCTCTTCAATAAGTAGTGCTGGGAAAACTGGACAGCTACATGTAAAAGTATGAAACTAAGACACTTCATAAGACCGTACACAAAAATAAATTCAAACTGTATACCTATGACTGATTCAGGTTTACATATAGTAGTAAACAACAAAACTCTGTAAAAGGAAAATAAAAATAAATTTAAAAAAATGGATTAAAGACCCAAAACAATAAAAATCTTAGAAAAAAAATAAGCAGTTGAGTTCCTTGACATTGTTTCTGTCAATAATTTTTTGGATTTGCCACCATAAATTAAGGCAACAAAAGCAAAAATAAACAAGAACTACATTAAATTTAAAACTTTCTAGACAGCAAGGAAACCATCGACAAAGTGAAAAAGGAACCTCTGAAATGTAGGAAAATATCTGCAAATCACTTTTTTCATAAGGGGTCAATATTCAAAACATAAAAAAACTCATAAGGGCTTCTCTGGTGGTCCAGTGGTAAACAGTCCACATTGCAGTGCAAGGGACACCGATTCAATCCCTGGCCTGAGAGGATCCCACATGCAGAGGAGCAGCTGGACCAGTGTGCCCAATTACGAGTCAGTGCTCTAGAAAGCATGCACCCAGAGCCAGTGCTCTGCTACAGGAGAGGCCACTGCAATGCGAGGCCTACACAGGCCAAAGAATAAAGATGGATGAAAATAAATAAATAGAAAACCAATAAAAGAGGCCAAGAAAAAAATCATTAAAAAAAAACCTCATAAAATAATCAAATATGCAAATGATACCACCCTTATGGCAGAAAGCAAAGAGGAACTAAAGAGCCTCTTGATGAAGATGAAAAAGAATGAAAAAGCTGGCCTAAAACTCGACATTCAAAAACCCTAGGAGATAGTGAAGATACCGACAAATACACACACAGAGCAGCAATGGAGAAACAGACATAGAGAACAGACATATGGACATTGTGGGGAGGGAAGAGTGGGTGAGAGGTTTAGAAAGAGTATCATGGAAACCTAAATTATCATATGTAAAAGAGATAACCATTGTGAATGCACTACGAAACTAAGGGATCTTACATGGGAGCTATGCAACAACCTGGAGGAAGGAAAAGAGAGACTGATTGGGGATTATATGGAGCTGTAAACAAAAGTCTGTAAAAGCAAAATTTAAAATATAAATTTCAAAACAAAATTTGTATACCTATGACTGATTCAGGTTTACATATAGTAAGAAACAACAAAACCCTGTAAAAGGAAAATAAAAATAAATTTAAAAAAATGGATTAAAGACCCAAAACAATAAAAATCTTAGAAAAAAAATAAGCAGTTGAGTTCCTTGACATTGTTTCTGTCAATAATTTTTTGGATTTGCCACCATAAATTAAGGCAACAAAAGCAAAAATAAACAAGAACTACATTAAATTTAAAACTTTCTAGACAGCAAGGAAACCATCGACAAAGTGAAAAAGGAACCTCTGAAATGTAGGAAAATATCTGCAAATCACTTTTTTCATAAGGGGTCAATATTCAAAACATAAAAAAACTCATAAGGGCTTCTCTGGTGGTCCAGTGGTAAACAGTCCACATTGCAGTGCAAGGGACACCGATTCAATCCCTGGCCTGAGAGGATCCCACATGCAGAGGAGCAGCTGGACCAGTGTGCCCAATTACGAGTCAGTGCTCTAGAAAGCATGCACCCAGAGCCAGTGCTCTGCTACAGGAGAGGCCACTGCAATGCGAGGCCTACACAGGCCAAAGAATAAAGATGGATGAAAATAAATAAATAGAAAACCAATAAAAGAGGCCAAGAAAAAAATCATTAAAAAAAAACCTCATAAAATAATCAAATATGCAAATGATACCACCCTTATGGCAGAAAGCAAAGAGGAACTAAAGAGCCTCTTGATGAAGATGAAAAAGAATGAAAAAGCTGGCCTAAAACTCGACATTCAAAAACCCTAGGAGATAGTGAAGATACCGACAAATACACACACAGAGCAGCAATGGAGAAACAGACATAGAGAACAGACATATGGACATTGTGGGGAGGGAAGAGTGGGTGAGAGGTTTAGAAAGAGTATCATGGAAACCTAAATTATCATATGTAAAAGAGATAACCATTGTGAATGCACTACGAAACTAAGGGATCTTACATGGGAGCTATGCAACAACCTGGAGGAGGGAAAGGGAGAGACTGATTGGGGATTATATGGAGCTGTAAACAAAAGTCTGTAAAAGCAAAATTTTTTAAAAAATCCAAAAAAAAAAAATGATCATGATATCCTGTCTCATCACTTCATGGCGAATAGATGGGGAAACAATGTAAACAGTAACAGACTTTATTTCCTTGGACTCCAAAATCACTGCAGATGGTGTCTGCAGCCATGAAATTAAAAAACGCTTACTCCTTGGAAGAAAAGCTATGAAAAACCTAGACAGAGTATTCAAAAGTAGAGACATAACTTTGGTAACAAAAGTTCAAAGAGTCATAGCAGTGGTTTTCCCAGTAATCACGAATGGATGTGAGATCTGGACCATAAAGAAGGCTGAGCACCAAAAAATTGATGGCTTATAACTGTGGTGTTGGAGAAGGCTCTTGAGAGTCCCTTGGACTGCAAGGAGATCAAACCGGTCAATCCTAAAAGAAACCAACCCTGAATACTCATTGGATGGAATGATGTGAAGCTGAAGCTCCAATACTTTGGCCACCTGATGGGAAAAGACAGTTTATTGGAAAAGAGACTTTCATTTGGAAAAATAGAAGGCAAAAGGAGAAGGGGATGACAGAGGACGAGATGGTTGGATGGCATCATTGAGTCAATGGACATGAGTTTGAGCAGGCTCCGAGAGATGGTGAAAGACAGGAAGCCTGGCGTGCTACAGTCTATGGGATCACAAAGAGTCAGACCAAATTGATCAACTGAACTGAATACCACTGATATGTAAACTGAAAAAAAGGGAAAGATGATAAATTTATATGTATTTCATCAGATACACAGGTCCTAAACTTCCTTCTCCATCTAAAGTTAAAAACACCTCATAAAATAATCAAATATGCAAATGATACCACCCTTATGGCAGAAAGCAAAGAGGAACTAAAGAGCCTCTTGATGAAGATGAAAAAGAATGAAAAGCTGGCCTAAAACTCGACATTCAAAAACCCTAGGAGATAGTGAAGATACCGACAAATACACACACAGAGCAGCAATGGAGAAACAGACATAGAGAACAGACATATGGACATTGTGGGGAGGGAAGAGTGGGTGAGAGGTTTAGAAAGAGTATCATGGAAACCTAAATTATCATATGTAAAAGAGATAACCATTGTGAATGCACTACGAAACTAAGGGATCTTACATGGGAGCTATGCAACAACCTGGAGGAGGGAAAGGAGAGACTGATTGGGGATTATATGGAGCTGTAAACAAAAGTCTGTAAAAGCAAAATTTTTTAAAAAATCCAAAAAAAAAAAATGATCATGATATCCTGTCTCATCACTTCATGGCGAATAGATGGGGAAACAATGTAAACAGTAACAGACTTTATTTCCTTGGACTCCAAAATCACTGCAGATGGTGTCTGCAGCCATGAAATTAAAAAACGCTTACTCCTTGGAAGAAAAGCTATGAAAAACCTAGACAGAGTATTCAAAAGTAGAGACATAACTTTGGTAACAAAAGTTCAAAGAGTCATAGCAGTGGTTTTCCCAGTAATCACGAATGGATGTGAGATCTGGACCATAAAGAAGGCTGAGCACCAAAAAATTGATGGCTTATAACTGTGGTGTTGGAGAAGGCTCTTGAGAGTCCCTTGGACTGCAAGGAGATCAAACCGGTCAATCCTAAAAGAAACCAACCCTGAATACTCATTGGATGGAATGATGTGAAGCTGAAGCTCCAATACTTTGGCCACCTGATGGGAAAAGACAGTTTATTGGAAAAGAGACTTTCATTTGGAAAAATAGAAGGCAAAAGGAGAAGGGGATGACAGAGGACGAGATGGTTGGATGGCATCATTGAGTCAATGGACATGAGTTTGAGCAGGCTCCGAGAGATGGTGAAAGACAGGAAGCCTGGCGTGCTACAGTCTATGGGATCACAAAGAGTCAGACCAAATTGATCAACTGAACTGAATACCACTGATATGTAAACTGAAAAAAAGGGAAAGATGATAAATTTATATGTATTTCATCAGATACACAGGTCCTAAACTTCCTTCTCCATCAAAGTAAAAAGAAACATTATATCCAATCATCGTGGGCCGACACATATTAAGTTCCATAATCTGGAGCCTTCTGACTTTCTCAGATTACACAGATAGTCTAGGTATTATTCTGAACTAAAAATGACATATTGTTGCCAGTAAAGAAATCATCTTTCATCCTGCTGCTTTCTCAAACTTTCTAAAGTGCATAAAATCATCTGGAGCCCTGTTAAAAACAAGATTCCAACTTAGTAGGTCAGAGTTGGGCTGAAATATATATTTCTATTCAACCCAAGTAACGCTAATGTTTCCAATCTGTAGAGCACTCCTGGAGTAGCAAGAGTTCTAATATATTCATATCTTCACTTGTGGAGGAACATAATTTGTTCTCTGTTCATGTCCTTCCCTTTCCCTTTTACTAGTCACAGCTTCCTCTACATTATGATTGCAAACAATATGCATGCAAACATTTTCTTTAGAATTCCTCCTTCCTAGCTTCTAAAGAACCCACCTGCCAAGGCAGAAGACATAAGAGACACATTCCCTAGGTTGGGAAGAACCCTTGGAGAAGGTCATGGCAACCCCCACTCCAGTACTCTTGTCTGGAGGACCCCATGGACAGAGAAGCCTGATGGGCTACAGTCACAAAAAGTCCAGCAAGACTGAAGGAACTTAGCCTGCATACACTTGCCCAGTTCCGGAAAAATTTATTCCGTCTACATCAATGTCAAGTTAGAATTGACTACAAAATAAAGCTAGTTTTTGCTTTCAAGCAGCTTGCAAATTTAAGACAATGAGTTCATAATTAACTGATATAGACACTTTCTCCACTTCTACAGTTAAGCAAAGTGCCTGGGCTTTAAAGTCTGACCTGAGGGTTTCAATCCATTTCAACACTTACCTTGACCTGCAACTCCCGGAACAGTCTATGGGATCGAGAGATGGTGAAAGACAGGAAGCCTGGCGTGCTACAGTCTATGGGATCACAAAGAGTCAGACCAAATTGATCAACTGAACTGAATACCACTGATATGTAAACTGAAAAAAAGGGAAAGATGATAAATTTATATGTATTTCATCAGATACACAGGTCCTAAACTTCCTTCTCCATCAAAGTAAAAAGAAACATTATATCCAATCATCGTGGGCCGACACATATTAAGTTCCATAATCTGGAGCCTTCTGACTTTCTCAGATTACACAGATAGTCTAGGTATTATTCTGAACTAAAAATGACATATTGTTGCCAGTAAAGAAATCATCTTTCATCCTGCTGCTTTCTCAAACTTTCTAAAGTGCATAAAATCATCTGGAGCCCTGTTAAAAACAAGATTCCAACTTAGTAGGTCAGAGTTGGGCTGAAATATATATTTCTATTCAACCCAAGTAACGCTAATGTTTCCAATCTGTAGAGCACTCCTGGAGTAGCAAGAGTTCTAATATATTCATATCTTCACTTGTGGAGGAACATAATTTGTTCTCTGTTCATGTCCTTCCCTTTCCCTTTTACTAGTCACAGCTTCCTCTACATTATGATTGCAAACAATATGCATGCAAACATTTTCTTTAGAATTCCTCCTTCCTAGCTTCTAAAGAACCCACCTGCCAAGGCAGAAGACATAAGAGACACATTCCCTAGGTTGGGAAGAACCCTTGGAGAAGGTCATGGCAACCCCCACTCCAGTACTCTTGTCTGGAGGACCCCATGGACAGAGAAGCCTGATGGGCTACAGTCACAAAAAGTCCAGCAAGACTGAAGGAACTTAGCCTGCATACACTTGCCCAGTTCCGGAAAAATTTATTCCGTCTACATCAATGTCAAGTTAGAATTGACTACAAAATAAAGCTAGTTTTTGCTTTCAAGCAGCTTGCAAATTTAAGACAATGAGTTCATAATTAACTGATATAGACACTTTCTCCACTTCTACAGTTAAGCAAAGTGCCTGGGCTTTAAAGTCTGACCTGAGGGTTTCAATCCATTTCCAACACTTACCTTCCCTGAGACTTTGGGCATGCAACTTAACTCCCTGGAATCTAAGTTTGCCAATTTTAAAACAGGGTTAGCAACAGAATCTAACTCAGAAGACTGTCATAGGTATTAAAAGAGATGATAAAGACGTTTGCATTTCTTTACCTGGCACTAGTAAGTACTCCGTGGACCACTGATTATCAGTAGTCACAAGGATGTTAAGATGCCACTGCTGAATGGCAGACAGCACTCTCTCGTCATTTCTACCTATCAACACATATGGCTCTGCTCACTTTAAACAGAGAGTTCCCCACTTCTTTACAAGGATGCTTCCCCACCTACAGGTATTTGACAATCACCTTACCTGCTTTTGCCAAATTCTTTTTTAGACTACTTACTCTTCTTTATATCAACCTACTTTTTACCTAAATTATTTCTCAAAGGCCACAAACAAAAATCAATATCACTTTCCACAGTTAGGCGACCCATAAAAAAAAATATCATGAAACCAAATAGAGTTATTAAATCCCAACTAGCAGCTGCTGCCACTAATGGCAAGATTGCTAAGGAGATAACGAAGACTTTCACCTTGATTGTTACTAGCAAGAGAAAGAGAATTACATAAAACGAAATGACTGAGATTTAATCAGTTAATATACGGTAATATATAACGGGATCCACGCGAGGAGTTACCATTCTCACCCCTATTGTTACAGGCAGATTAGTTCCAACCCGCTCGGGGAAAGTGTGGAGAGATCCGGGGTGCCTGGAGTACAGAGATCGTCACCCATCCCACCGGGCAAGAGGAATGCCACGTACCGAACTTGGGAAGGGCGGTCACCAGGTCCCTGCGGTTCTACGCTCGCCCCCCTCAAGGCATTGATCTCGGCTTCCAAGGCGCGGACCTCTGCCAGCTGAGCGTCCATTGAGCGGCGATGACTAGAAGCTGTTTGAAGAGGCGAACTGCGTCCTGCTCTTCAAGGCTCGCGCGCTCCTGGAGCGAACCATCCTGGAACTCGGCGGGGGAGCAGGGGAACGACGCGCGATTCACTCGCAAGCAAAGTGCCTGGGCTTTAAAGTCTGACCTGAGGGTTTCAATCCATTTCCAACACTTACCTTCCCTGAGACTTTGGGCATGCAACTTAACTCCCTGGAATCTAAGTTTGCCAATTTTAAAACAGGGTTAGCAACAGAATCTAACTCAGAAGACTGTCATAGGTATTAAAAGAGATGATAAAGACGTTTGCATTTCTTTACCTGGCACTAGTAAGTACTCCGTGGACCACTGATTATCAGTAGTCACAAGGATGTTAAGATGCCACTGCTGAATGGCAGACAGCACTCTCTCGTCATTTCTACCTATCAACACATATGGCTCTGCTCACTTTAAACAGAGAGTTCCCCACTTCTTTACAAGGATGCTTCCCCACCTACAGGTATTTGACAATCACCTTACCTGCTTTTGCCAAATTCTTTTTTAGACTACTTACTCTTCTTTATATCAACCTACTTTTTACCTAAATTATTTCTCAAAGGCCACAAACAAAAATCAATATCACTTTCCACAGTTAGGCGACCCATAAAAACAAATATCATGAAACCAAATAGAGTTATTAAATCCCAACTAGCAGCTGCTGCCACTAATGGCAAGATTGCTAAGGAGATAACGAAGACTTTCACCTTGATTGTTACTAGCAAGAGAAAGAGAATTACATAAAACGAAATGACTGAGATTTAATCAGTTAATATACGGTAATATATAACGGGATCCACGCGAGGAGTTACCATTCTCACCCCTATTGTTACAGGCAGATTAGTTCCAACCCGCTCGGGGAAAGTGTGGAGAGATCCGGGGTGCCTGGAGTACAGAGATCGTCACCCATCCCACCGGGCAAGAGGAATGCCACGTACCGAACTTGGGAAGGGCGGTCACCAGGTCCCTGCGGTTCTACGCTCGCCCCCCTCAAGGCATTGATCTCGGCTTCCAAGGCGCGGACCTCTGCCAGCTGAGCGTCCATTGAGCGGCGATGACTAGAAGCTGTTTGAAGAGGCGAACTGCGTCCTGCTCTTCAAGGCTCGCGCGCTCCTGGAGCGAACCATCCTGGAACTCGGCGGGGGAGCAGGGGAACGACGCGCGATTCACTCGCTTATAACTCGGTCACGCAAGTATTCTGGCCCCATTGACATTCGTGCGCTCATTTCTACAGCTGTCCCCTAGCAGTCTTTACCCTTCAAGAGAGATGAATCCCTCAACTCGGAGCCCAAGGGTACAGCTACCCACCTCCACCGGGTGGCTCCTTGGAGCATCAGCACGGAAGAGGAAGTTCCGGGAGCACTTCAAGGGGGAGCCGTTTTGTATTTCTTCCCCTCTCTCATATCCGCCGACCGTATCCAGGGGGAAAAGGTAATAGCCCTTTGCATTATAAATTAGAGAATTTTAGTTTGGGGGTATTTCGCGGACGTTAAGGCAGGAGACGGGGTCACTACGGTTGCCTAGAAGACTGGAAACGAAAGAAAGTGCACTGGGGAACTGAGTGTTGTGATGGAACCTTAGGAGACTGGGTTGGAAATCCAGTGGGAAGGAAGAGAGAGGGCACTTGTTGGGACATGTGACTAGAATTTCGGCACCTAAGCTCCGCTGGATGTTGAAAAAAGAATGGTGAGGACGGGTTTGCGGGCATGGAATGGGAGGGAGCCAATTGGCCTAGGTTCTCCCTGATCGTCTTTAAGTCTTCTCAGAGAAAGAAGGATGGGATGGGTAGGTTGGGCATGGAGGAAGCTACCGGAAAGATATAGCACCCGGCTCACGCCTAGAACTGGAACCATTCTCTAGCATTTTGGCGCTGTTTGGGGGTCCAGAGTGTGGGTCCGTCAGTTTGGGGGAAAGGGCACCAGCTGGGCAATAAGCGAGATAGGCATGATAGGCCTCCTTAAACCTCATTACCTCTGGAAGAGTACCTTCTAATCTAACAACCTCCCTAATACAGTGTTACACTAATACACTCCCTCTTAATACAGTGTTAAGAATTACCGATTCTGAAATTAGATTTGGGTTATAATCTTAGCTTCACCACTAATTCTCTGAATGGCCTTGGGAAAAGAACCCCTCCTACTAATCTGGAAAGACATACGTGCGAACTACTCGTGCAACGCTGGCACACATAGTGTTAAAAAAAAAAAAAAAAATCTATATTAGCTATTGCTATCTGTTGCTCTTTTCGTGCCTGAAAAGAACTTTGTCAATATTCTGTTGTAATGTTGTATTACAATTGCAGCATTTGCTTACTTCTCATTCGACTGTGAGAGACTTGAAAAAGAAGAGCTTTTTTATCTTTTCTGTGTTAACCTAACCTATCCCATTTCTGTCAGCATTTATTAAAGTGAATGAATAAAGGGAAAACAGCCAGTGATATGGATAACTAAAATCAGGAGGAGAAGAGTGTAATAATGTGGTCATTTAGAGGGAAAACGTCCTCCCGCACTTATATCTGTGCAGAGATGCTGTTCCAAAATTGTGTGTATGAAGAACATGGATGTAGGGCGTGAACAGAGTCTTTAGGGATACAATTTGGAAAGTTACAGTAGGAAGTGAAACACAGATCCAGGCAACGAATTGGTATAGGTTCAGGGAAAGGAATTGAGGGGTTTTTTTTTGCTTGTTTGGTTTGAGTTTTGTTTGTTTTTTGTTTTAAACTTAAAGGAAAGGCCTCTGTAGGTAGAAAGTTTTTTCCATTGGAACACACTGAGTATATGCCCAGCCTTGATGAAAGCCAACAGAGAAATGAAGCGCCTTTTTGTGGGTGGGCTTGGCCAGAATATTTCTGAGGCAGACCTGCAGAATCAGTTCAACAGATTTGGAGAAGTTTCTGATGTGGAGATTATCACTCGGAAAGATGATCAAGGTAAACTTAACAGTTCTTCATTGGTACTTATAGGCAAATATAACTCAAGTCAAATATTACAAAATAAAGAAACCCCCAAAGATGAATGTTAGCCCTGAACCCTGAAAGTGATTTATATTCATTACATGGTGGTGATGTACTAACGCTTAACCCCACTCTGCCACCTATGCCCTGGAGATGTTATGTGTGAAATCAAAAAATTCTAAATTCTGTTTGCTATAAGTATAGTGGAGAAATTACTGACTTAAAAAACAGTTAGTGCTGGGCTTCCCTGATGGCTCAGTTTCTAAGAACTTATCTGCCAATGCAGGAGACATGGGTTTGATCCCTGATCTGGGAAGATCCCACATGTTGCAGAGCAACTAAACCCACACATCAATGAAGACCCAGCATAGCCAGAAATAAACAAGTAAATGTTTAAAAAAAAAGTCTAAATTCCCAAGCATCCCTTCTTGTTGACCACATGGCTTGCAGGATCTAAGTTTCAGGCCAGGGTTGAACCCGCCCTTGTCAGTGAAAGCACGAAGTCTAGCCACTGGACCTCCAGGGAATTCCTAAACATCCAATTTTTACAACATCTTGCTTTAAATTTCCAGTGCTAAAATTCTAATAATCAGTAAGTGCCCTATTAGAATACCACTAACATATAAACATGCAGAATATTTCCTTAACTTGACATTTTTCTGGTATATATTTTGTTTTGGAATGTTTAAATAAGCATGTTTAAAATTTTGCAGTCTTTGTATCCAGTGAAAATAAGGTTTTTCTTTGAAAGAGTAAGTTTCTAAAAGGTCTTTTATAAATTTAGAAACTTAATCCTTTTTACACATTGTTGTCTAGGTAAGAACTTAAATATCTTTCTTTCTTTATTTCTCATTTAAGGAAACCCACAGAGAGTCTTTGCGTATATCAACATCAGAGTAACAGAAGTGGACCTGAAAAAATGTAATGAACATTTTCTATATCATTTACCAGTTAATGTCACTATGTACTTTGGAATAACTTTGGTTCTGAATCTAAATACCCACCTTTTAAGTCATCAAGAGGACAACCATAATCAAGAGAATTCCAATATTCTACAATTCAAAAGGCTTGGTTCATTCCATAAATGAATGGCATATGGTAGCATGTTGTTATGAGTTTGCTTAAAAGTGGCATTCTCAGATATTTTGGACAAAGGACCGTGCTTTAGTAGAAATTGTGTGTTACAGATATCCCACTGGATACTATGCCATATCCAGCTCCCCTGTGTGTTCATTTCTCAGGCAAATAATTCTTGTTATTAAATGCTATTAGGAGAGGACTTTAGATTATGCCCTTACAAGATCATATCCTTGAAATTATGAAATCTCTAACAATATGTTTAGCAAAGCTGAGGGCCAACTTTGGCCTTCATTAAACAAAGAGGGTTTGCTGGGCTTCCTGATGGCTCAGTTTCTAAGAACTTATCTGCCAATGCAGGAGACATGGGTTTGATCCCTGATCTGGGAAGATCCCACATGTTGCAGAGCAACTAAACCCACACATCAATGAAGACCCAGCATAGCCAGAAATAAACAAGTAAATGTTTAAAAAAAAAGTCTAAATTCCCAAGCATCCCTTCTTGTTGACCACATGGCTTGCAGGATCTAAGTTTCAGGCCAGGGTTGAACCCGCCCTTGTCAGTGAAAGCACGAAGTCTAGCCACTGGACCTCCAGGGAATTCCTAAACATCCAATTTTTACAACATCTTGCTTTAAATTTCCAGTGCTAAAATTCTAATAATCAGTAAGTGCCCTATTAGAATACCACTAACATATAAACATGCAGAATATTTCCTTAACTTGACATTTTTCTGGTATATATTTTGTTTTGGAATGTTTAAATAAGCATGTTTAAAATTTTGCAGTCTTTGTATCCAGTGAAAATAAGGTTTTTCTTTGAAAGAGTAAGTTTCTAAAAGGTCTTTTATAAATTTAGAAACTTAATCCTTTTTACACATTGTTGTCTAGGTAAGAACTTAAATATCTTTCTTTCTTTTTTTCTCATTTAAGGAAACCCACAGAGAGTCTTTGCGTATATCAACATCAGAGTAACAGAAGTGGACCTGAAAAAATGTAATGAACATTTTCTATATCATTTACCAGTTAATGTCACTATGTACTTTGGAATAACTTTGGTTCTGAATCTAAATACCCACCTTTTAAGTCATCAAGAGGACAACCATAATCAAGAGAATTCCAATATTCTACAATTCAAAAGGCTTCGGTTCATTCCATAAATGAATGGCATATGGTAGCATGTTGTTATGAGTTTGCTTAAAAGTGGCATTCTCAGATATTTTGGACAAAGGACCGTGCTTTAGTAGAAATTGTGTGTTACAGATATCCCACTGGATACTATGCCATATCCAGCTCCCCTGTGTGTTCATTTCTCAGGCAAATAATTCTTGTTATTAAATGCTATTAGGAGAGGACTTTAGATTATGCCCTTACAAGATCATATCCTTGAAATTATGAAATCTCTAACAATATGTTTAGCAAAGCTGAGGGCCAACTTTGGCCTTCATTAAACAAAGAGGGGGATATAATTCATACTGCCACTGACATAGACGTGCATTCTAATTATTTGGAGACTGAAAAGTCAAAAGACACTGATCAGGAAACATTCTAGTAGAGAAAGAAAGCCGTTGGCCTTTTGTAATGTCATTTGTCCGGTTAGGAAACATATGACAAATATGTTGCAGTTAAGAACACATCAGTTACTCTATGTGACCTAGCAGTTTATCTAAAGTAGAAGACTCAATTTGCTTATCTGATGTATGACCAAGATAATGCTTATCTCATAATATTACTGTGAGTATTAAATTGAATGATACTTCTGTACTTAGCATAGTACCTATCTCATAGAAATTTCTCTTAGTGGTAATTATTAAGGAAGCTCACAGCAGATGTTGAGAAAAATCAGCTATTAGGGCACAGTTGTTTGAACACAGTTTGCTTGCTTCTGCTAATATGTTTGCAGGTTATACAGTGATAATTAGTATGAGGTGATAAGTAAAAGTGAGGAATCGCAGGATTCCAGTGTCCTCGCAGTCACCTTAAGAAAATTGCATTAATGATCTATAGTTTTACTGTGGGAGATACAAATGAAATATTAAATGCCAACTTTTTGCCAAAGATTCCTAACACTACTTTATAAACAAATGACAAATTTTGCTTTATGGTTTACACATTTGCCTCATTCAAATCTTCCAGATGCATGGGGAGATGGGGAGTATAAGGATCTAATAAACAGTCCAGACAACAATGGGGCCTAAGCCTCCTCTTTCCAGTTCTCATTTTTCTTACTCTCTTTCTGCTGTGTCTTTGTGATAAACATGTTTTCTTTTTTTTGGTACTAATTAGTAAAAGCACGTGCTGAAATATATTTTTGCATTGTTACATACTTGGATACTAATTTTTTGCTTTATAGGTATGTCTGTTTTAAATAAAACAAAATGGAAAGGTGGAACACTGCAAATTCAGCTAGCAAAGGAAAGTTTTTTGCACAGGTAAGATTTGCTGCATATGATTTAACTCAGACATTAACACACTAATATTTTAGTATTGTAAGTAGTTTTATATGTTCACTTAAGTGATTTGAAATTATCATATACTGTTACAGTTTTAGCAAATCTATGCATTATAAGTAGAGCTAAAATTCTTCTTAACTGTGACTCCCTATGATCCCAGATGCCACCAAAGAAGATAATGTAGTGCTCTACATTAAACGGGTATTTTCTTTTTTGGGGGGCCACTTCCATTGGTCTTTCATTTTATCTATTTTCATCCATCTTTGTTCTTTGACCCGTGTGGGCCTCCCATCGCAGTGGCTTCTGTCACTGCAGAGCACCGGCTCTGGGCACATGCGCTGCAGAGCTCTGGCTCGGTAGTTGGGCACATTGGTCCACCGCTCTGCGGCGCGTGGGATCTTCCCAGGCCAGGGATAATATTACTGTGAGTATTAAATTGAATGATACTTCTGTACTTAGCATAGTACCTATCTCATAGAAATTTCTCTTAGTGGTAATTATTAAGGAAGCTCACAGCAGATGTTGAGAAAAATCAGCTATTAGGGCACAGTTGTTTGAACACAGTTTGCTTGCTTCTGCTAATATGTTTGCAGGTTATACAGTGATAATTAGTATGAGGTGATAAGTAAAAGTGAGGAATCGCAGGATTCCAGTGTCCTCGCAGTCACCTTAAGAAAATTGCATTAATGATCTATAGTTTTACTGTGGGAGATACAAATGAAATATTAAATGCCAACTTTTTGCCAAAGATTCCTAACACTACTTTATAAACAAATGACAAATTTTGCTTTATGGTTTACACATTTGCCTCATTCAAATCTTCCAGATGCATGGGGAGATGGGGAGTATAAGGATCTAATAAACAGTCCAGACAACAATGGGGCCTAAGCCTCCTCTTTCCAGTTCTCATTTTTCTTACTCTCTTTCTGCTGTGTCTTTGTGATAAACATGTTTTCTTTTTTTTGGTACTAATTAGTAAAAGCACGTGCTGAAATATATTTTTGCATTGTTACATACTTGGATACTAATTTTTTGCTTTATAGGTATGTCTGTTTTAAATAAAACAAAATGGAAAGGTGGAACACTGCAAATTCAGCTAGCAAAGGAAAGTTTTTTGCACAGGTAAGATTTGCTGCATATGATTTAACTCAGACATTAACACACTAATATTTTAGTATTGTAAGTAGTTTTATATGTTCACTTAAGTGATTTGAAATTATCATATACTGTTACAGTTTTAGCAAATCTATGCATTATAAGTAGAGCTAAAATTCTTCTTAACTGTGACTCCCTATGATCCCAGATGCCACCAAAGAAGATAATGTAGTGCTCTACATTAAACGGGTATTTTCTTTTTTGGGGGGCCACTTCCATTGGTCTTTCATTTTATCTATTTTCATCCATCTTTGTTCTTTGACCCGTGTGGGCCTCCCATCGCAGTGGCTTCTGTCACTGCAGAGCACCGGCTCTGGGCACATGCGCTGCAGAGCTCTGGCTCGGTAGTTGGGCACATCAGTCTAGCCGCTCTGCAGCATGTGGAATCTTCCCAGGCCAGGGATCCAACCAGCGCTGCTTGCACTGCAAGGCGGTGTCCTTACCCACTGGATCACCACGGAAGCCCTAAATGTGTATATTTAAACCTATAAAAATATGTACTTATTTTCAGCTTTTTCAACACCTTCTTTTGTGATGATGTAGGTCTCCCCCTTTCTTTGTAATGACTATTACTATTATCAACAATGACTATGCCATGGTTTAGTTAGTCATCCCCTACTCATGGGTATTCAGACCATTTCCACTTCCTCTTGATAACAGATGACCCGTGAATGCGTGTTCTATGTATGTACAAGGGTCCTTCTGATAGATGACGGTAGATAGCTTACCAGGAACCATGTCAGGTTCTTAATCTTCAAAGCAGAAGAATTCACTGTGGGATCAAAAAGACTTGGCTTTGGTCACTCAGAGCTTCATGTAGGAAAAGTTTTATTAAAGAATAAAGAGACAGAGAAAGCTTCCAACAAAGACTCTAGAGGGGTATAGAAGAGTACGCCCCAGAAGCTAGTTTAGACAAGGCATTTTTTACTTTCCAGTTGGTCATTGACAATAGAGAAAAAGAATATTTTAAGGCTGTAAAGGTTTTCCTAGGCCCACACCCACAATATCAGCATAAGATTAGCCAGAGGATGGTCTCCAGCCATATAGACTAGATGAGACATTCCAGTGTAAAATAGTTGCCTTCATCAGACAATAAAGTTATTTTCAGGGTAGGTCTTTATCATGGCAAACATTTTAGGCTAGAAAATGTTTGTTCCCCCTCCCCCTCCTCATCGTCCTAGGAAACCACTGACCTTCTTATCAAGTCTGCCTATTCACCCCTTTCACTTCTGGCATTTGTCAAGAAAAGGTGTTGTATCATAGAGTTAAGGACACTTAAGATTTTAATAGACATTACCAAATTGCTTATGTTGACTTTAAACTGTTAATGAAAGTGCCATACAAAAACGTAAATAGGAAATCCCTGTAAGAGAGGCATAACATTAATTACCTTTATAGTTTAAGAACAAGACAGTATAAAAATTACTGAAGCATTTTAAGATCGTAAAAGATTGTATGAGTTTGAATGCTTTCAAAGTAGGAGGCATTTGGGGAATGTACAAATGGAGTGACCGAGAGAGTTTTAAGATTGTTCTCTACCAAAGAATTGCCACAAGGGAAAGTAAGGGCTAAGTCAAGTTTTGCAGGATTAGTCTGGAGACAAAGGTGAGAATTTTGTTCTTCAGCTGGGGGCTTCTGTGACCAAGGTAGTGATGAGACTGTCATTCAGTAGCACTTTGGTGCCTGTTATAGGCAAAAACAAGGGTCTTCATCCTGAGCAGGGTGAGGACAGTGCTGCTGCCTTTGAGTACCTAATCATATTTGCCTGTATAGCATGATTCTTAGAAGCTGGAATATAAGAGAGACAGACCAGAGGCAGAGAGGCCTGTGAGAATTGGTCAGCACAGTTGACCAGGCCTGAATCAGGTCGGGGGAATTAGAATTGGAAGGTTGAGTTGGCATTCTGCATTCTCTTTGTTATAAGAGTAGAAATATTCAAGATAGAGCAGATTGGACTCTGAAAGACACCTCTTCCTTATAACATGGGGAGAAGGACAAATAAAATGCCAAAAATATGTAAGTTGAAAGGGAAAAACTGAGAGACCTCAAATGATACCTATGAAGTTAAACAACTTTGTAGTATTAAAAAAACAAAAGCACTGTTAGTAGTATGATTGGTTATTTTAACTCTGTTATTTATATTTTTTTCATTTGATTCAGATTGGCTCAAGAGAGAGAAGACGCAAAAGCAAAGAGAGAAAAATCATCAATAGACAATACCAGCTTGTTAGAAAAGATGAGGATGGTGGATTTCCACGTGAAAGCTGTGCCAGGAACAGAAGTACCGGGGCACAAAGTAAGCCACCTCTGATAGCCTGAGTAGCCCAGGAACTGTTTCCTGAGATCAGATGTCCATGAGCATCATGTTTAAAGCAATTGCTTTTTCTCTCTTGCTTTGAGACTGTGATCATAGATAGTGCTTTATGATCTTCAATGTGCATTTACAGATCTTGGGAGCGCACAGTTTTCCCCCATTTTAGAAAGAAATCAAAACTCAAGTAGAGGCAGGTCTCCCAGGGGCATAGGGTGGTAAGGTCCCAAATTTGCCTTTTTAATGGCTATTATTTCTGTAGCATCCTACATGATTTATATGGGATCAGTAACTGCCCCAATATTTCTTCTTTCCTCATACTCTTTTTCTTAAGCTAAATTTATGTAGCATGTTAATCTTTTCCATTTATGACATGTATAATAAATAAATCCTTTTTTTTTCTTTTAGAATTGGGTTGTAAGTAAATTTGGAAGAGTCTTACCTGTCCTTCATTTAAAGAATCAACATAAACGTAAAATATCCTTTGCAGTTGGCCTTTCAGAGAAATTTTGTTGACTATGATGATGGATACTTACAGAAGTTTCCTTCATATCTTTAAGAATTTCACTGCCTCTGTCAGTAAGTCTTTGCATGTTTAAGAGTTTTTATGTTCCCAGTTTCTTGATAAGGTGAGACCCACTTGCCTACAAGTATGAAAGAATTAGAGGACAATGAGAGAGTGTAATGTAGCTTTATACAAGTCAGTGATACAAATGATGCTTTCTAAGTAAGCACTTTTGCTTACTGATGTACATTTCATTCCTCTTGTTTGACATGGATTCAAAGCCATTTCCAGAGGAACTAAGAAATGGCAAGGGCACACAGTGCATTCATTAAAGAAGCCTTTGGAGGAAGTGGGGTAGATTTCACATTAATAGAAAAGATATGGGAAGAAATCTAGGAGAAAGGAAAATAGTAGGTAGAAATGTGCATGCAGGCAGCAGAATGGTGGATAGAGAAATAGTGTGGAAGCTGAGGAGATGAAGTCTGATTGTCTAAGACCTTGAATTCCTAGTGTCATGAACGTCAGAGGATGTTTGTGTGCTTACGTGAACAGAAGTACCGGGGCACAAAGTAAGCCACCTCTGATAGCCTGAGTAGCCCAGGAACTGTTTCCTGAGATCAGATGTCCATGAGCATCATGTTTAAAGCAATTGCTTTTTCTCTCTTGCTTTGAGACTGTGATCATAGATAGTGCTTTATGATCTTCAATGTGCATTTACAGATCTTGGGAGCGCACAGTTTTCCCCCATTTTAGAAAGAAATCAAAACTCAAGTAGAGGCAGGTCTCCCAGGGGCATAGGGTGGTAAGGTCCCAAATTTGCCTTTTTAATGGCTATTATTTCTGTAGCATCCTACATGATTTATATGGGATCAGTAACTGCCCCAATATTTCTTCTTTCCTCATACTCTTTTCTTAAGCTAAATTTATGTAGCATGTTAATCTTTTCCATTTATGACATGTATAATAAATAAATCCTTTTTTTTTCTTTTAGAATTGGGTTGTAAGTAAATTTGGAAGAGTCTTACCTGTCCTTCATTTAAAGAATCAACATAAACGTAAAATATCCTTTGCAGTTGGCCTTTCAGAGAAATTTTGTTGACTATGATGATGGATACTTACAGAAGTTTCCTTCATATCTTTAAGAATTTCACTGCCTCTGTCAGTAAGTCTTTGCATGTTTAAGAGTTTTTATGTTCCCAGTTTCTTGATAAGGTGAGACCCACTTGCCTACAAGTATGAAAGAATTAGAGGACAATGAGAGAGTGTAATGTAGCTTTATACAAGTCAGTGATACAAATGATGCTTTCTAAGTAAGCACTTTTGCTTACTGATGTACATTTCATTCCTCTTGTTTGACATGGATTCAAAGCCATTTCCAGAGGAACTAAGAAATGGCAAGGGCACACAGTGCATTCATTAAAGAAGCCTTTGGAGGAAGTGGGGTAGATTTCACATTAATAGAAAAGATATGGGAAGAAATCTAGGAGAAAGGAAAATAGTAGGTAGAAATGTGCATGCAGGCAGCAGAATGGTGGATAGAGAAATAGTGTGGAAGCTGAGGAGATGAAGTCTGATTGTCTAAGACCTTGAATTCCTAGTGTCATGAACTTCTGTGCAGAGGATGTTTTTTGTGTGCTTTTACCTCTAACCCTGTGTGTCACAGAAGCAGAAGCAGTTTCAGTATTTCAGACAGAGGGAATGTAATACATACAATAGGTGTATAAAGTGCTGGAGGAACAGAAAGTTGATGGTCAGGTTGTCCATAAATTGATAACTACAGCAAGCCACTACCACCCTGGTGCTAGAGAAACAGAAAGATGTGTCTTCATTGTTCTTGGCTACTGGCCACTGAGGCCCTGGAACCCTGGCCTGAGCTGCTGGTTCTGCTGTCCCTGCCAGTGGCACTGAAGTCAGGGGTATACTTCTTTCTTCTTCTCCACCTTCTCACCAATGTTACCACTGACAACAAAGAAGAGGATTTGGAAGGATAGCATGAAGCCACGTGATAATAGACACTATTTAACATACTTCACATGTAATTAGCCATGTATTCAGTAGTCACTAAGTGAAAAAGGGGACTTCTCGAGAGTGATAGATTAAAGCAACTTGTTTATTCATATGTTTTAGAAAATCAGCCAATGCCACTGACGCTGCCTAGAATCTTTCTGGACAGTGTCAGCAACAAAACAGATCTGATCATTGTTAGCCTTCTAAGAAAGACCTACAGAACTTCTGAGTGAGTAAAATGTAAAGTGGATGTTATTGAACTAAAGAGAATCAGGTTTAGGATGAGCCAGCATTGAAAAGACAGGAGTGGCCAAATAGTTGGAGAATCTTTGAGTCTCAAGTTTGAGATAATGAACCCTCAGTGTCTGGCTGCTCTCCCTCTGGCTTCCCCTCTGTGGTCTGCTTCATGATATTAGCAGTGAGTAGATTTCTCAGACTTACATAAAAGTACCTAGAATATAATCTTAATCAGTTTGCTGTAATATACACATACAGCTTAAGTAGTTTCTTCAGTTAATAGTGGTGCTTGTTGTTCACTCTGGACTTGCCACGGATGTGTCAGTTCCAAAGACCCTGAGTCACCTAATGAAATCCTTTTTTTGTTTGATAGGAAACTGAGTGTAAGATGAGTCAATGACTTGCTCAAGATTAAACAGTATTCTTTTTGCTTCACCAGATTGATAGGTTTTCTAAAACCTAGTGCCTTTGTTTTGTTCCTTGACTGTGGTTGACATCATAAAGTATGATCCCTCAAAATACTGCCACAACTTAAAGAAGATAGGGGAAGATTTCACAAATGCTGTCCCTATAACCAACCTCACTTGGGAACTGGAAGGAGGAAATGATCCTATGAGTAAGAAACGGCGAGGAGAATTCTCCAACTTTCACAGCTCTGCCAAGAAGATAATAAAAGTGCAGAAGAATGAAGATTCCACTGCATCTCTGGTTATGAGATCAGAACGTAATAGCATAACGGAGAGTCCGCATTTAACACAACAGACTGGACAAAAAACATCTCATAATTCCATTACTCCGAAATCACCTTGCATACCTGATTCTGATAGTCAGGAGTTTAAAAATGTGTTTTTTCAGACTTATGGTGTAGAAACTGCCAAAAGCAGAAATAGCATGTCTGGTGATGATATTGATTCTGAAGAAGAATTAAAACTAATGATGGCAAGAGAGGAAAACCTGGAAAAAACTACCTGGTCCTCAAATGAATCTGAAAATGATCCCTTTGAAGTTGTAAGGGATGATTTTAAATCTGATTTTCACAGATTTCATACTTCAGCAGGTTTAGGCATCGACAACAATGTCTGTTGCCTCAGTAGTGAAAATAACATTATGGGAAATGATTGTGACTCTGATTCAGGAGATACAGATGAAATCATTGCAATGAAAAAAAGTTCCAGTAAAATAAAAAACAGTATAGATTTTTCAAAAATAGAAAAGTCTATGCACAAGAAAACTAATTTGAAAAATAGAAAAAAGTATGATCTTTCTGATGACTGTATTGAAGTACAAAAAAGAAAAAACAAAACAGAGATAGCTGTGAGTCACAGAGTTAAGCCTCTTAGCTGTAAATCTCTAGCTGAGTCTAGTAGCAGTGATGGAGAAGGTGCTGATTCTGTATCAGAATCAACTGAGTCTGAAGGAGATAAGGAGTATAAAACCTTGATGGAAAACTGTCTCCGTGTGAATCTGACTTTAGCTGATTTGGAACAGTTGGCTGGCAGTAACCAGGAGGCTCCAGAAGAAAATACTGAGAGCAGTAGACAGGAAACCACTGCCAAGTGTGACAGGGCCTCCAAGAGCCGCAGGACTCCAGGTGATCTCCACAAAGGCCAGCGGTGCATTCATCCTGAGGAGATTGTGGCTTCTCTTTTAGAAGGAAAAGAACACACAGATGGAAAACAGAAACCAAAGGAAAATTCCTTAAAACCAAAATTTCAGGCTTTCAAAGGAGTGGGCTGTCTCTATGGGAAGGAATCAATGAAAAACTCCTTGGAAGACAGTGTTGCCTCTGACAATATTAATAAAGATCAAATTTCCTTCAAACTTGAGGATCCCAGGAACATATCCATTGAAAAACAGTCCATATATGCTAATGGCACATCAAGTGAACAGACTCCTTTCCAACATGCAAAGAAGACAAATGACTCAAACCAAATGCAGCCTCAGAAAAAAGAGTCTTCTTTTGAGAGCCAGGGTCACAGGGTGGTGTCCCCTAACAGTTCTGAAAAGAGAAACAGAAATCCTGTTTCTAGTCTGTTGCCACTAAAAGATAAGAAATCTTTAAGTCTTGTTGCTAAGACTCCCAAGAGAGGCCTTGATGAAGACTGTTGCCATAGGACTGGAAAGTCAGGAGAAGGCTCCAAGAAGAGGCCTGAATTGTGTAGCTCCAACACCCCTGAGAAATCACCAGAGGCCTTCTCAAGGAGGGGCTCCCAGGGAAACAAAACTGACTTCCCACTTTCTGTTAATAGTTCATCAGCTATTAATGCTAAGGATAAGCACGCTGAAGACAATCAGAAGCGTTTGGCAGCCTTAGAGGCAAGGCAGAAAGCAAAAGAAGTACAAAAGAAGTTGGTTCACGATGCTCTGGCAAATTTGGTGAGTATATTTTCAGTCTAGGGGCTTGACAAGAACTCTCTAAGCCTCTCTTGCCCACAGAGGTAGGCAGGCTCCTTTAGAGCTGAATATTGTATTTTATGTCTTTGTGCCTATATAGTCTATCTGGATATTGCTTTAGAAGATATAACTGATATAGTTAAGTGATGTGTCCTAAGACATCTGAATTTACATGAAAATCACCTGCCAGGTGATTCATATCTCACAAAGATTTACTATACTTTTTTCAAGAATTGTAAAGTTCCAGGACTTCTCTGGTGGCCCAGTGACTGAGACTCCTGGCTTCCAATGCAGGAAGCCTGGGTTCGAGCCCTGGTCAGGGAGTTAGATCCCACATACTGCAACTAAGACCCAACACAGTCAAATAAATATTTTTTAAAAAATAAAGAATTGTAAAGTTCCTACGAAGTTCCAGGCCTTCACAGCAAGTGCTCAATTAATAGAAAGATCATTCTCAGGCAGTATTGACTCCCAGTGTGGTGAACAGAAGGTGACAGTTCAGTTCTGTGTGATGGGAAACAAGTATGCCTATGTGCCCTAACAGGAAGCATACCAGTTTGTTGGCATTGCAAGGGAGCAGGTGCTTCCTCAGCTGAACTGAGTCTAGTGGGAAAGGATCAGTAGGAATTGGTCGAGGCAACAGGGTAAGAAAAGAGAGGAAAGGCATTCTAAGATAATTGTATAAAAGTGAATATTTGTAAGCAGTGTGTCTAAATGTATAAAGTACAAGGAGGTGCGAAGTAAGAGAGATAAGTAGAGGTGATTTGTGAAAAGACTACAGGAGTTCTTAAGGCTGAGAAAAGACCAAAGAACTTAAAGCAAGGGAATGAAGATTACTCGTGTTGGAACAGGAATTGCCAAACTAGAGCCCATGGCCTATTTTGGAAGAACCTCTTATCTAAGAATGGCTCCAGAGCCATTAAAACCCGGAAATCACCAGAGGCCTTCTCAAGGAGGGGCTCCCAGGGAAACAAAACTGACTTCCCACTTTCTGTTAATAGTTCATCAGCTATTAATGCTAAGGATAAGCACGCTGAAGACAATCAGAAGCGTTTGGCAGCCTTAGAGGCAAGGCAGAAAGCAAAAGAAGTACAAAAGAAGTTGGTTCACGATGCTCTGGCAAATTTGGTGAGTATATTTTCAGTCTAGGGGCTTGACAAGAACTCTCTAAGCCTCTCTTGCCCACAGAGGTAGGCAGGCTCCTTTAGAGCTGAATATTGTATTTTATGTCTTTGTGCCTATATAGTCTATCTGGATATTGCTTTAGAAGATATAACTGATATAGTTAAGTGATGTGTCCTAAGACATCTGAATTTACATGAAAATCACCTGCCAGGTGATTCATATCTCACAAAGATTTACTATACTTTTTTCAAGAATTGTAAAGTTCCAGGACTTCTCTGGTGGCCCAGTGACTGAGACTCCTGGCTTCCAATGCAGGAAGCCTGGGTTCGAGCCCTGGTCAGGGAGTTAGATCCCACATACTGCAACTAAGACCCAACACAGTCAAATAAATATTTTTTAAAAAATAAAGAATTGTAAAGTTCCTACGAAGTTCCAGGCCTTCACAGCAAGTGCTCAATTAATAGAAAGATCATTCTCAGGCAGTATTGACTCCCAGTGTGGTGAACAGAAGGTGACAGTTCAGTTCTGTGTGATGGGAAACAAGTATGCCTATGTGCCCTAACAGGAAGCATACCAGTTTGTTGGCATTGCAAGGGAGCAGGTGCTTCCTCAGCTGAACTGAGTCTAGTGGGAAAGGATCAGTAGGAATTGGTCGAGGCAACAGGGTAAGAAAAGAGAGGAAAGGCATTCTAAGATAATTGTATAAAAGTGAATATTTGTAAGCAGTGTGTCTAAATGTATAAAGTACAAGGAGGTGCGAAGTAAGAGAGATAAGTAGAGGTGATTTGTGAAAAGACTACAGGAGTTCTTAAGGCTGAGAAAAGACCAAAGAACTTAAAGCAAGGGAATGAAGATTACTCGTGTTGGAACAGGAATTGCCAAACTAGAGCCCATGGCCTATTTTGGAAGAACCTCTTATCTAAGAATGGTTTTTACATTTTTAAAGAGTTTAAAAAATAATACAGAACCAAAACTATATGTGGCTTGCAAAACCTAAAATATTTACTCTTTGGTCCTTGACAGAAAGTGTGCTAACTTCTGTTTGGGAAAGGTGGTTCAGGGCATGGTGAGAACAACAAATCAAATGAGACAAATATGGGACTAGGGACAGCCAGCCATTGGAAGGTCTTGACCCAGAACCAAGGCAGGGACTGTGGGAATGTGTTTTTAAATTCATAGCAAGAAGGTCCAACTGAAAGGACTCCAATGGGTAATGCAAAGAGAGAAGTTTCCATCTTGGAATGATGGCAGTGTTCGCTAGATGAGAAAATAGGATAGGAAATGGGGCTTCCCTGGTAGCTCAGTGGTGAAGAGTTCACCTGCCAGTGCAAGAGACACGAGTGCAATCCCTGTTCTGGGAAGATCCCATATGCTGTGGAGCAACTAAGCCCGTGAGTCACGACTGTTTAGCTTGTGCTCTAGAGCCTCAGAGCCACAGCTATTGAGCCCTTGTGCCACAACTGCTGAAGCTGGTGTGCCCTAGAGCCTGAGTTCCACAACTAGAGAAGTCACCACAAAGAGAAGCCTGCTCACCTCAACTAGAGAGTAGCCCCCACTCCCTGCAAGTACAAAGGAGCCCGTGGCAGCCGTGAAAAACCCAGACTAGCCAAAAATTTTTTAAAAAGAAAATAAGGGCTTCCCCTGGTGGTCCAGTGGGTAAGGACACCGCCTTGCAGTGCAAGGGGCACCGGTTCAATCCCTGGCCTGGGAAGATCCCACGTGCCGCGGAGCGGCTGGACCCATGTGTCCAATTACCGAGCCGGAGCTCTGGGGCACATGCGCCCAGAGCCGGCACTCTGCAACGACAGACGCCACCGCGATGGGAGGCCCACAGGAGCCAAAGAACAAAGACGGATGAAAATGGAGAAATGAAAGACCAATAGAGGTGGCTCGCCTGCTCCCCTCCCTCCCCAACCCGACCCCCGCCCAAAGTAAATAAATAAATAAATCTTTTAAAAAAAAGAAAAAAAAGAAAAGAAAATAGGATGGAAAAGAGATTCTTGGGGAAGGGGATGAGGGGTTGTGTAATGCTTTTGATGCCCACTCTAGGATGGTCATCCAGAAGACAAGCCAACACACATCATCTTTGGTTCCAGCAGTGAAAGTGAAACAGAGGAGGCATCCACTCAGGAGCAAAGCCATCCAGGAGAGGAACCGATAAAAGTAAGAAATTTAGGTTGTCTGTATGGGCATGCCAAATATGGGACTAGGGACAGCCAGCCATTGGAAGGTCTTGACCCAGAACCAAGGCAGGGACTGTGGGAATGTGTTTTTAAATTCATAGCAAGAAGGTCCAACTGAAAGGACTCCAATGGGTAATGCAAAGAGAGAAGTTTCCATCTTGGAATGATGGCAGTGTTCGCTAGATGAGAAAATAGGATAGGAAATGGGGCTTCCCTGGTAGCTCAGTGGTGAAGAGTTCACCTGCCAGTGCAAGAGACACGAGTGCAATCCCTGTTCTGGGAAGATCCCATATGCTGTGGAGCAACTAAGCCCGTGAGTCACGACTGTTTAGCTTGTGCTCTAGAGCCTCAGAGCCACAGCTATTGAGCCCTTGTGCCACAACTGCTGAAGCTGGTGTGCCCTAGAGCCTGAGTTCCACAACTAGAGAAGTCACCACAAAGAGAAGCCTGCTCACCTCAACTAGAGAGTAGCCCCCACTCCCTGCAAGTACAAAGGAGCCCGTGGCAGCCGTGAAAAACCCAGACTAGCCAAAAATTTTTTAAAAAGAAAATAAGGGCTTCCCCTGGTGGTCCAGTGGGTAAGGACACCGCCTTGCAGTGCAAGGGGCACCGGTTCAATCCCTGGCCTGGGAAGATCCCACGTGCCGCGGAGCGGCTGGACCCATGTGTCCAATTACCGAGCCGGAGCTCTGGGGCACATGCGCCCAGAGCCGGCACTCTGCAACGACAGACGCCACCGCGATGGGAGGCCCACAGGAGCCAAAGAACAAAGACAGATGAAAATGGAGAAATGAAAGACCAATAGAGGTGGCTCGCCTGCTCCCCTCCCTCCCCAACCCGACCCCCGCCCAAAGTAAATAAATAAATAAATCTTTTAAAAAAAAGAAAAAAAAGAAAAGAAAATAGGATGGAAAAGAGATTCTTGGGGAAGGGGATGAGGGGTTGTGTAATGCTTTTGATGCCCACTCTAGGATGGTCATCCAGAAGACAAGCCAACACACATCATCTTTGGTTCCAGCAGTGAAAGTGAAACAGAGGAGGCATCCACTCAGGAGCAAAGCCATCCAGGAGAGGAACCGATAAAAGTAAGAAATTTAGGTTGTCTGTATGGGCATGCATCTACTTTTTTAGGTCCATTTCTGCATGTTGCATTCCAAGCAAGACCTGCACACAACTGCTAGGCTCAACATAAAACCCTCTTGGAGCCACAGGGAAACCCTGGGTTCCCCAGACCACCACACATGGATGCTGCAGGGCCTTTGAGATTTTCTCCCACATAAATCTGTCCTTGCAAAGTGACATCAATATTAGTGAAACCATGCAGAAAATGGAGAAGGGAAGGGCACCCACTGCTGCATTCTTGCCTGGAGAGTTCCATGCACAGAGGAGCCTGACAGGTCGCAGTGCATGGGGTCACAAAGAGTCAGACACAACTGAGCAACTAACACACACACGTTCAGAAAATATTCTAGCATATAAAAACTCTCCACATTCCAGGCTGCATTGTGTATTTCCACTATAACCACCACCCACTCTTTCCTGGGAGATGCATCTGAGTCATTGTTTCATAAGTGTGAGGAAGAAAATTACATGATGTTGGAAATACTGATTGTCTTGAATTTAATAAACATTTATATTTTTATGTAACAGGAGTCCATGGGTAGAGCCTCTGGGAAACTCTTTGACAGTAGCGACGATGAGGAGTTTTGTTCTGAAGATGACAGTAACAGGTTCAGAATTAAACCTCAGTTTGAGGGCAGAGCTGGACAGAAGGTTAGTGAAGACTGAAAATAAAAAATTTGCGACATATTCTTTTTTTTTCAATATAGTCCTTAAATACCGGTTCATGAAGTCAGACCTTGCCCACACTCCAATGTTAAGGTTTTTATTTTGTTACTGAGTCCTCCATGACATCTGTGCTTAGTTCATGGGTAAGGGAGTTCATGTTTGCA
Source organism: Tragulus kanchil (assembly GCA_022376925.1). NCBI lineage: Eukaryota > Metazoa > Chordata > Mammalia > Artiodactyla > Tragulidae > Tragulus > Tragulus kanchil. Next base: position 87,780,955 of record JAIOJX010000023.1, on the reverse strand, counting down.
CTGTATTAATGCAGACATTAATATAGTGAATTTCACCGCTTGGGAATTATACTTGGAGTGTCTTGTTTATAAGTAATTTCTTGGAATATGACCGTCAGTTGTCTTTGTGTTTTGTGTGTAGCTCATGAATTTGCAGTCTCACTTTGGCACTGATGACAGATTTCGCATGGACTCCCGATTTCTAGAAAGTGATAGTGAAGAGGAACAGGAAGGTAAATGACTCATTCCCCAAATAAACAGTCCTGATGTCAGAGTTAGGGGACCATGAGAAATCAACTTATCCTTAGCTTCTTCACTTAAACATAAAGGAATGTTACATGTACGTGTACCACATGGAGTGTATATGTATAACACATATATATGTACATGTAACACTTGTAGCATATGTAACACTTATAAAATAAGGTACCCATATGTGCGTGGGTTTATCTCTGGGTTCTCTATATTGTTCCATTGGTCTGTATTTCTCTTTTTCTGCCAGCACCATACTGTCTTGATGACTGTTTCTGAGGTTTAGCCCTACAGCTCCATTTTACTTTCTCAGGGTTGCTTTGGCTATCTGGGGTCTTTTGTGTTTTCATATGAACTGTGCTGTTTTTTGGTCTAGTTCTGTGAAGAATGTCATTAATTACTTGATAGGGATCACATTGAATCTGTAGATGATATTTGGTAGCATGGTCATTTTCACAATAGTGATTCTTCCGACCCAGGAACATGGAATATCTTTCCATCTGTTTATGTCGTCTAAAATCAAAGAATCTTGATTCACTTTAGTTTTGTCATTAGTATCTTGCTTTATTACATTTGCCAGTTGTTACCTTAGAAACTTAGACTTGCCACTGAAAGTCATTAAATTCAGATTTCATTTTTATAATTACAAGTAGAAAGGGGAATTTTGCTGATCACGCAATTTCTGGATTCCCTATGGCATTAGGGGTCATAGCAATAGGGAGGTTAACAAAACAAGGTTTCATTTTCTTCTTCTTACGTTAATGTGCTTTGCCCACACTCCAATGTTAAGGTTTTTATTTTGTTACTGAGTCCTCCATGACATCTGTGCTTAGTTCATGGGTAAGGGAGTTCATGTTTGCACTGTATTAATGCAGACATTAATATAGTGAATTTCACCGCTTGGGAATTATACTTGGAGTGTCTTGTTTATAAGTAATTTCTTGGAATATGACCGTCAGTTGTCTTTGTGTTTTGTGTGTAGCTCATGAATTTGCAGTCTCACTTTGGCACTGATGACAGATTTCGCATGGACTCCCGATTTCTAGAAAGTGATAGTGAAGAGGAACAGGAAGGTAAATGACTCATTCCCCAAATAAACAGTCCTGATGTCAGAGTTAGGGGACCATGAGAAATCAACTTATCCTTAGCTTCTTCACTTAAACATAAAGGAATGTTACATGTACGTGTACCACATGGAGTGTATATGTATAACACATATATATGTACATGTAACACTTGTAGCATATGTAACACTTATAAAATAAGGTACCCATATGTGCGTGGGTTTATCTCTGGGTTCTCTATATTGTTCCATTGGTCTGTATTTCTCTTTTTCTGCCAGCACCATACTGTCTTGATGACTGTTTCTGAGGTTTAGCCCTACAGCTCCATTTTACTTTCTCAGGGTTGCTTTGGCTATCTGGGGTCTTTTGTGTTTTCATATGAACTGTGCTGTTTTTTGGTCTAGTTCTGTGAAGAATGTCATTAATTACTTGATAGGGATCACATTGAATCTGTAGATGATATTTGGTAGCATGGTCATTTTCACAATAGTGATTCTTCCGACCCAGGAACATGGAATATCTTTCCATCTGTTTATGTCGTCTAAAATCAAAGAATCTTGATTCACTTTAGTTTTGTCATTAGTATCTTGCTTTATTACATTTGCCAGTTGTTACCTTAGAAACTTAGACTTGCCACTGAAAGTCATTAAATTCAGATTTCATTTTTATAATTACAAGTAGAAAGGGGAATTTTGCTGATCACGCAATTTCTGGATTCCCTATGGCATTAGGGGTCATAGCAATAGGGAGGTTAACAAAACAAGGTTTCATTTTCTTCTTCTTACGTTAATGTGCTTTGCACATGTTTACGTGCTTGATTATTGAGACTTCTTAAGTTATGTTTGCCAAGAGATTACTAATTATCCTCTTCCCTCTAAGAAATAAGTGAAAAGAAAACTTCTGAGGAGGAAGAACTTGCTGCAGAGAAGTTGAAAGCTCTGAATGTTGTGCAGAGTGTTTTACACATCAACTTAAGCAATTCTACAAGCAAAGGATCAGTAGCTGCTAAGAAATTTAAGTACGTTTTATGTTTCCTCCCACTCCATCCTCTTTCTTTGCCATAAAATTAGGCCATTATCAACTTCTTGAGGAGAGCAGTTAGCAATATGCTCAGACCCTTACCTAGTGATTCACTTAAGAAACTAATCTAAAATTTTTTCTGTATTTATTAGTGAAAAAAAATGGACAACTGTTTAATTCTTAGTAAATTTAACTGTTTTATTATGGAAAATTTTAAACATATAACTTAGAGAAACTAGTGTAATGAAGCCCCTGTGTACCATCACCCAGCTTCTACAATTACAGACATGTGACCAGTTTTCTCTTCTATATTTTTACTCACTTCCCTCACTGAAATATTTTATGCCAATCCCAATGGTATATCATTTTACCTGTACACATTTTTCTGTGTTTAAAATAATATTAAAGATAATTAAAGATCCAGGGAAAGTCAAAACTAGATAATTTAAAATATAATTGCTTCTAAGAAGCTTCTAACGTACTCGTTTGATACTAATTTGGGTTTGTCTTACTCAAAAGTAGGATTGTCTTTTCGCATATGTTGCTATTACTTTTTGCATTGATGTTCTGATTTGTCTCTTCCAACTTACCACTCTCCTTTTTTAAATAGGGACATCGTACATTACGATCCAACGAGGCATGACCATGCCGCCTATGAAAGAAAGAGAGATGATAAACCAAAAGAAAGGTAAATTCAGCTGCTGCTTTTAGTAGCAGGTTCATATGAATTACTTATTTCAAATAGTGAAAAAAGTAGATAGTAACCAATATCACGTCCATCGGTCCCCATTCTATTTTGTTTAAGAACACGGAAAGAGAGGAATTATTGGTGTGGTAGAGAGAGCCTTTTAAGAAAGTAATCTCATGCATGGAATGATGATGTGTGCCCCTTCTCAAATAGGTGTCTCCTACTTTTATTTGGCTTCTGTAACAGATTACCACAAACTTGGTGACTTAAAACCATAGAAAATTTTCTTACAATTCTAGGGGGTAGGAGTCTGAAATCCAGAATGTTGTGGGCAGAGTGTTTTACACATCAACTTAAGCAATTCTACAAGCAAAGGATCAGTAGCTGCTAAGAAATTTAAGTACGTTTTATGTTTCCTCCCACTCCATCCTCTTTCTTTGCCATAAAATTAGGCCATTATCAACTTCTTGAGGAGAGCAGTTAGCAATATGCTCAGACCCTTACCTAGTGATTCACTTAAGAAACTAATCTAAAATTTTTTCTGTATTTATTAGTGAAAAAAAATGGACAACTGTTTAATTCTTAGTAAATTTAACTGTTTTATTATGGAAAATTTTAAACATATAACTTAGAGAAACTAGTGTAATGAAGCCCCTGTGTACCATCACCCAGCTTCTACAATTACAGACATGTGACCAGTTTTCTCTTCTATATTTTTACTCACTTCCCTCACTGAAATATTTTATGCCAATCCCAATGGTATATCATTTTACCTGTACACATTTTTCTGTGTTTAAAATAATATTAAAGATAATTAAAGATCCAGGGAAAGTCAAAACTAGATAATTTAAAATATAATTGCTTCTAAGAAGCTTCTAATGTACTTATTTGATACTTATTTGGGTTTGTCTTACTCAAAAAGTAGAATTGCCTTTTATCATATTTTGCTATTACTTTTTGCATTGATGTTCTGATTTGTCTCTTCCAACTTACCACTCTCCTTTTTTAAATAGGGACATCGTACATTACGATCCAACGAGGCATGACCATGCCGCCTATGAAAGAAAGAGAGATGATAAACCAAAAGAAAGGTAAATTCAGCTGCTGCTTTTAGTAGCAGGTTCATATGAATTACTTATTTCAAATAGTGAAAAAAGTAGATAGTAACCAATATCACGTCCATCGGTCCCCATTCTATTTTGTTTAAGAACACGGAAAGAGAGGAATTATTGGTGTGGTAGAGAGAGCCTTTTAAGAAAGTAATCTCATGCATGGAATGATGATGTGTGCCCCTTCTCAAATAGGTGTCTCCTACTTTTATTTGGCTTCTGTAACAGATTACCACAAACTTGGTGACTTAAAACCATAGAAAATTTTCTTACAATTCTAGGGGGTAGGAGTCTGAAATCCATATTATTAGAAGGACTGTGTTTCCTCTAGAGATTCAAGTGGGGAGATCAAGTGCACACTTCTCTTAGCTTCAGGTGACTGCCTGCAGTCTGTGGTAAGCCAGTCTCTCACTCCATGTTCACATGGCCTTCTCTTTCTTGTTTTTCTTTTATCTTTGTGTCTGTTAAAAGGAAGTTTGTGATTCCATTTAGGGCCTGCCTGGATAATCGCTTCATTGCAAAATTCCTGACTTTATTACAAAGGCCTTCTCCCCTCTTCCACACCCCCCGCCCTCCACAAATAAGGAACTATTCATGCATTCCATGAATTAGATCCTGGACATATCGTTCTAGAGGCAACCATTCAATCCACTGCATTACTGTAGTGTGTTAGGAGTTTCTTTTTCCTGTAGGTATGCTATCAATTTGATAAATATGCCAAATGTATGGAGCAACCAGTAACTTTGCTTAGTTTAACTCCTTCATTTTCTCACTATTTAAAATTACTAGACTACTATTATTATTTAAAATCACTAAAGGCAATAGAGCATCCTGTATTAGATCCTGGAACAAAAGAGACATTTGTAGAGAAACTGGTGAAATGAAAATAAAGTCTGTGCTTGGTTAATAGTAATGTACCTGTGCTAATCTTTTAGATTTGACAGTTGTTTCATATCCATATAAGATGCCACTATAAGGGGAAACTAGGTGAAGGTTATTTGGGAACGCTATTTCTAGGTTTTTTGTAAATCTAAAATTATTCCAAAAGTAAGGGTTTCTTTAAAAAAAAGAAGAAACAGAAAACTCATATCAGACCATACAAGCCTCTTCATTGTGGAATATCTCTGGACCTATTAGTCCAATTTAGTGTTTCTGTTGATATAATTGTCTTAAAATATTTGGATTTCCTGTAAATCTTTTTGGGGTTAACTGCATTAGACAAAAGCCACAAATAAATACAAGATTATATTTTACTGTGGGTTTCTACTGGGATTGCTGAGAAATAATACCTTGAAACTCCTAAGAAGCCCTCTTGTTTGAACAGTTGAAGTTTCTGAGCTATATCTAAACTCTCAAAGAAGGATTTTATTTTATATTAATATTTAGACTGATCTACAGATTTTCTCTTCGGAGTCCAATAGTAAATATATTAGGCTTTGCAGACCAGATGATCTCTGTTGCAGTGACTCTGTTCTGTCCTTAGAGCAGAAAAGAAGCCATAAAACAATGTATAAAACGAATAAGGGGGGCTTCCCCTGGTGGTCCACTGTGTAAGAACACTGCCTTGCAGTGCAAGGGGTGCCGGTTCGAGCCCTGGCCTGGGAAGATCCCACGTGCCGCAGAGCTGCTGGACTGATGTGTCCAATTACCGAGTCAGAGCGCCCAGAGCCAGCACTCTACAACAGACGCCACCGCGATGGGAGGCCCACAGGAGCCAAAGAAGAAAGATGGATAAACATAGAGAAACGAAAGACCAATAGAAGTGGCCCGCCTGCTCCCCTCCCTCCCCAACCCGACCCCGGCCCAAAATAAATAAATAAATAAATCTTAAAAAAAAAAAAAGATTAAGGGAGGCTGTGTTCTAATAATAGTAGGTTACTGAAATTTGCATTTCATATCATTTGTACCTATTATGAAACCACCTTTTTATATTTTTTTCCATCACTTCAAACTACCAAAATCACTGATACCTTGCCATCCATGCTTAAATAGGCAGCAGCTTGGATCTGATCCATGGGCTATACTTTGCTAATACCTGCTTTACATCGTATTTTCTTGAGAAAATAGATTTCTGCTTTGCTTAGAGGACATTTCTTAAACTTTATTTTATTTGCCTTCTAGACCATGAGGTTCTAGCTCCTTATTTAAAAAATTCTTCCCTTAGTTTCACTATCTCTGCTTATATTTTACTGTATGCAGCAAGAAGAAATATATAGCAGTACTTCTAGGTACCAAAATATGTATCAGTTAGGTATTGCTATGTAAAACATTGCCCCCAGACTCAGAGCTTGAAACTAAATATTTGTTAGGTCCCCGTTTCTGTGGATCAAGAATCTGGGAGCACTTCATCAGGTAGTTCTGACTTGGGCTCTCAAGAGGTTTCAGTGAAGAGGTCACCTGGGGCTGTTGTCCCTGAAAGCTTGCAGCCTGCTTGCAAGATGGCTCACAAACTTCTTCACTGACAGGGAGCTTCAGTTCCTTGCCTTGTTGACCTCTCCTTTTGACTGTTTGGGTGCCCTCACAATATGATATCTGGCTTCTTCCAAAGTCAGTGATTAGGAAAGGGAAGAGAGCAAGGAGAAAGCCACAGTGCATTTTATAGCCCCAGTTTCAGTAGTCACACACAATCACACCTGCCTTACTCCATTCCTTAAAAGAGGTCATTAACTACAGCCCACACTGAAGGGTTGGAGGGATTAACTTCCACTTCTTAAAGAACTATCAAAGGACCTTTGGACCACTTTTAAAACCACTACATTGTGTTTCATTGATCTTGGAGCTCAATTTCATAGGAGGAGCCAGTAGTTTATTTAGGAAAATATTAAAAGTTTCTATGAGATAGTCTCCGCCAATAGATGATCACTTAGGACATTATTATTTTAAGTAAAACAGAATATTTGGCCTAATAAATAGAATAGACTCTAACAGAAAAACCTATTTTAGTCTTTTACTTGCTAAAAACTCAATATTAGAGACTGTCATGTAAATGCAGTTATAAGCATCAAAAACAAAAACATATTCCTAAATATAGAGCAGGTTGATAGAAACAGAAAAATTTCATTCCAAACAGATTAGACTTAGCAGATTCATAATGCATTTCTAGAACAGAATTATGACTATGTCCTTTAATGCCTATGTCAAAAATCTCAGAGAATTTTAGAATTTGTTAAAGTCTTAAAAGCCCTGTTAGTTTTGCTAAATTTTTTTTGTTAACCATGAGGTTCTAGCTCCTTATTTAAAAATTCTTCCCTTAGTTTCACTATCTCTGCTTATATTTTACTGTATGCAGCAAGAAGAAATATATAGCAGTACTTCTAGGTACCAAAATATGTATCAGTTAGGTATTGCTATGTAAAACATTGCCCCCAGACTCAGAGCTTGAAACTAAATATTTGTTAGGTCCCCGTTTCTGTGGATCAAGAATCTGGGAGCACTTCATCAGGTAGTTCTGACTTGGGCTCTCAAGAGGTTTCAGTGAAGAGGTCACCTGGGGCTGTTGTCCCTGAAAGCTTGCAGCCTGCTTGCAAGATGGCTCACAAACTTCTTCACTGACAGGGAGCTTCAGTTCCTTGCCTTGTTGACCTCTCCTTTTGACTGTTTGGGTGCCCTCACAATATGATATCTGGCTTCTTCCAAAGTCAGTGATTAGGAAAGGGAAGAGAGCAAGGAGAAAGCCACAGTGCATTTTATAGCCCCAGTTTCAGTAGTCACACACAATCACACCTGCCTTACTCCATTCCTTAAAAGAGGTCATTAACTACAGCCCACACTGAAGGGTTGGAGGGATTAACTTCCACTTCTTAAAGAACTATCAAAGGACCTTTGGACCACTTTTAAAACCACTACATTGTGTTTCATTGATCTTGGAGCTCAATTTCATAGGAGGAGCCAGTAGTTTATTTAGGAAAATATTAAAAGTTTCTATGAGATAGTCTCCGCCAATAGATGATCACTTAGGACATTATTATTTTAAGTAAAACAGAATATTTGGCCTAATAAATAGAATAGACTCTAACAGAAAAACCTATTTTAGTCTTTTACTTGCTAAAAACTCAATATTAGAGACTGTCATGTAAATGCAGTTATAAGCATCAAAAACAAAAACATATTCCTAAATATAGAGCAGGTTGATAGAAACAGAAAAATTTCATTCCAAACAGATTAGACTTAGCAGATTCATAATGCATTTCTAGAACAGAATTATGACTATGTCCTTTAATGCCTATGTCAAAAATCTCAGAGAATTTTAGAATTTGTTAAAGTCTTAAAAGCCCTGTGATTTAACCTGGTTCATTTTGCAAATGAGGATGCTGAGGCCCGTTGTCGTTTTGTGAATTTCTCACTCATAGCTAATATATTAGGTTTAATTTCAGAAGTATAATAGGGAAGAGAATATGATTCATGTTTAATACATGGAGCTGTTTGAAATAGTTTTGTCTATTAAAATATTTTGGTTAAGATTCTGCCCTCATGAGTTTTATATGTGGGTCCTCTTGGTTGTTGAAAAGATGGGACTAATTAATGTTATCCAGAGTATTTTCTTTGTGAAAATTTTCTAAACATTGACTTTTTTGTGATCTCTATATATGTCAATGCAGTAAAGCAAAACGTAAGAAGAAAAGGGAGGAAGCTGAGAAACTACCTGAGGTGTCTAAAGAAATGTATTATAACATTGCTACGGATTTAAAACAAATATTCCAAACTGTAAAAGATACCAGTGAAAAGGAAGACAACATACCATGGAATGAGGACTCTGATGGAGAGAAAGCTGAGGTAGTCCAGGACCCTAAAGCTCTGATAGCTGGGGATGAGCAAACCAGCAGCTTCACATTTTCCTTTTTTGATTCAGATGCCAAAGACGTAAAGGAAGGTACATTTTTTTTTGTTTTTACTTTTTCATTTCAAGCAGTTTGAGCTTAATTGAGTCTTCTGTAAGTGTAATACTTTGACAGCAGCTGAAGACACTATTCTTTTCTCCGTCTAGATAAACAGTATTACAGTATTAGAGTCAGCATTACATGACCATAAATATAATCTGCCTAGAGCTTTGTTTAATGTGGTAAGAAATTGTTCTTGAATTTGGAAGCAAACTTCTAGATAGCTGCCATATGAAGGGAGGCCAGAGAATAATATGCAGCATTCTTTCTTCTGTTGAGTAGAAATAGTCATGACAGAGTATAAGAAGTCATATATTTAAGTAACTTTGTATCTTTGATGCAATTGGTGAAGCCATGACTTCAGGAAAGCCAGTGCTGTTTGTTAGGAGAAATATGTAACCCTGGCTCTATACAGATATGCTATTTCATCAATATACCAGATATTTCAAACTTTATTTTGGGAAATTTGCAAGAACCCAGAGAAAAGTATCAACACCAGTGTATCCAATTTTCCATTCGACTTCAGGAGGTTTACCTCTGAAGGCCTACTAGTCTTAAGAGTTACAAACACCTATTCCATAGGAAGTTGCCCATCACCTGCTGTTTAAGATGTAAGTGTAGCTTTTCCATAAAGAGCAAGGTACACCCATAGAGGAGAATACACCTAACATTAAGTTCTACCTGAGAGATCAGCAGTTAAAATAGCACCCATGTGTTTAGAAGACAAAGATTAATTTCCAGCTTTGTGGTACTATAAAAAAGAGGTACAACAATCTGGCAGTTTTTCCAAAATTGTCCTAAATATGACACATCATATCATTGGTCGGCTTCCTTCATTCGCTTGCCTATATTGTCCATTTGAGTACTAAGGTCAGTCCTAAACTGTTAAACAGAGGTGGTATGATACAGACATTGTCTTTCATTTTTCTAACTTTGAAAGGCAAATGTGAGAAATTGGCCTTAAATGAGTGCTAAGACACCTCAGCAACCTGAGAGATGTGTTGTTGTGCTGGGGAAATTATGAGGACTTTTGAGGTTTTCATCCGACTCTTATAGCAGCAGCTTTTTCAGCAGTTTTAGAAAGAGGTTTTGGGAATTGAAAAAATAAAGGTACATTCCTTTTCTCACTTATGAATAATCAGGAAGGCAAACTGGTTTCACTGCTTCCTGTTAGAGTTTAGACTCCTCGTGCTAGCGCAGGTGCCATGCTTACTTTGCTCTTTCTTTTGAATTGTGTTGCCATTTATAAACCTTCAGTTTTCATATCTTTCTATAGTATTGCTATATTCCTTATCAGATTGCCCTAGCAGTGCCAAAAATATAATAGTTTCTCAATATTTGAAAATTGAAAAGGATACTACATATTTTGAATTAATGATTAAGATACTCAGAATTTAGAAATATGTATGCATGGTGAAAGTAAACTAGTGAATGTGTCCATAAATACTTGGTCTAATGGTTACAATTCTATCATTTTTCATTGTCATGATGACTTAGAGACCTATAGAGCTGAAACAGTAAAACCTGGGAAGATCGCCTGGCAGGGAGACCCCCGTTTCCAAGACAGCAGTTCGGAAGAAGAAGATGTTACTGAAGAAACAGATGACAAGAAGCATAGCCCTGAGTAAGTAATGTGTTCTGTCCAGATATACTTCATAATCTATAAATCTGAGTTAGACATGCTTTAGAGATGTTGTGGAAGTATATAAGGTTAGCTTCTCAAGACAGTTTTTCTGGCTTCTTTTGAGAATTCTGTAGCAGACATTCTAAGCATGTTTATTTTCCTTGAGATTTGGATAGCACTGGGTGCGGGATATGTTGTGCATAGGGAAGAAAGCCTGCCCCTGAAGTCCCTGGTCCAGAAAGAGGGTGCTTCAGTTTGTTGGCTGCTGCCCCGTAGGAAACACTAGCAAAGTGGGTAGCAGTGGTCGGGTGAGAGAACAACAATCAGCACAGGGAAGATAGAGCTTGTACTTAAACAAGTCTGTTACCAAAGTTTCAGGTAGAAAAGAAGAATGTTGAATAAAGAAAGAGTGGTATTACTTTGACTCAGAGAAGAAATAAATGAGCAAAGCAGAGAACATAAAACACAAAGCTTAAATACTGCCGCAGCACCTCAGTCAAGTACTGGGCGAACAGCGAGTGTGGCCAGATGTTAAGAAATACACGCATAGACAGAGATGCGCAGAAAGGGTGCAAACGGGGGACTCATGATCTCATGGATCGAGAGTCCTGAACACATTCACTCAATCCTCTTTTGTTGATACCTTAAACATCCAGGAAATGTTTTCAGTCAGTGCATACTGAGACTCAGTCATGTCCCTAGTCAACAACTATCCTTGAGACTCTATGTTGTCTATGTTATTCTTTAAGGGAAAGGGCTTGCTGCAGCTGGGGAGCAACTAGACCTGTAGGAAGTTCAAAGGGGTCTGGTCTGTGCGCGCATGCAGCGTTCTAATGCTGACCCCGCATTCCTAAGTCCACAGCAGCGCTCCTGTCTGTTCTTCCAGGCTAGCATGACCCCAGCTAATGAGCCCAGATTTTGTCTCAGTCCTCCCTGTTATATTTCTCATTAATTGTTTTTTACTCCTTCCAAGCCGTCTTTCTCACGGTTCAGCCAAGGCTGCGAAGACTTCTGCTGAATTGTCTCCCACAAAATATTTGTTCATTTGTATTTACAGTGTGAACATTTCTTAAATACTGAAACTAAGTGGCCAATTCTGTCTTTCTCTTTCTCACTTCAGAGAAGTATCATTGCCTCAGAAAGAGACCACTAGATTTTTTTTCTTCTCTAAGAATGATGAGAGACTTCATGGTAAGTCACTATAGTATATTCTGATATACTAACATTCATCCAAGTAATAACTGATGGGGAAAAATTCTGATCCTTTACAGTATCATATGCTTTAGCCCCTTCTTGTCAGAGAGACACATGTTGACTTCTAAAGCTCCGGAAAACTGATAGTTCCCACTCATCACCTCAGCTTATGCGCTATCTTAACAAGGGCTTGTTTTGTTCCAGGGGCTTGCTGAGAAGCTAGGCATACCAAATTCCTAAGTTTTTAGTACCCTAAGGAGCTCACATGAACTATACTCAGTATCTTGAAATAACTTATAATGGGGGGGGGACCCAAAAAGAATATATATGTGTAACTGAATCACTTTTCTGTATACTTGTGAATTAATTATACTTTAGCCAAACAAAAATAGGAGGAAAGTTCACATGAAAATGCTAATGCTGTTGAACTCATGAAATCTAACACAAAGAGAAACTAAGTTACATAATCAGTTGAGTTCAGAGTCTCTTTGAGACCCCATGGACTGCAGCACACCAGGCTTCCCTGTCCTTCACCATCTCCTGGAACTTGCTCAGACTCATGTCCATTGACTCAGTGATGCCATCCAACCGTCTCATTCATCCTGTCTTGTCTCTTTCTCCTTTTGCCTTCTATTTGTCCCATCAGGGTCTTTCCAATGAGTCATCTCTTCGCATCAGGTGACCAAAGTATTGAAATTACATAATAGTGAATGGTTTATAAATAGTTAAATTGTAGCAATTCTATATTTTCATTTTATAGAGAAAACAACATATTTCTGAAAACTAGCATAAACTAGGAGTGGGGAATGGTGTTAACTAGAGTTGAAGACCCTGACAATGCCAGCACTAGAATATTGTCTGTTTTAGGGCTTCCCTCATGGTCCAGTGGGTAAGGACATCGCCTTGCAGTGCAAGGGGCGCCAGTTCGATCCCTGGCCTGGGAAGATCACGTGTGCTGTGGAGCAACTGGGCGGATGTGTCCAACTATGAGCTGGAGCTCTGGAGCACAAGCACCCAGAGCCGGTGCTTTGCAGTGAGAGAGGCCACTGCGATGGGAGGCCCACATAGGCCAAAGAACAAAGATGGAAATAAATGAAAGACCAACAGAAGTAGCAAAAAAAAATCTTTAGAATATTGTCTGTTTTAATATTGCTTTGCTGCCTTGTCCTTCTTTACTTTCCTTTCTAGGTTCTGACTTATTCTGGAGAGGTGTGGGAAGTAACGTTAGCAAGAATTCTTGGGAAATGAGAACAAACAACTTGCGTATGGTGAGTAGTTGTATCTTCATGTTAATTGTCTCCTGAAATAGATATGATATTATCTTTGTGTTAATATTTGCCTGGTGTAAGAATAAAGGAAGGCATGAAACTTGAGATAAATGAAAACATAATTTAAATGCTCATAATTATAGTGCTGGAAAGGAAGCTTTAAGTGGTGTAATTCAGTCCAGCCCTGTCAGAAAGGAGACTGAAGAGAAGCTCAATGTATGACTGATCTGAGTTCTGGACATGCTTATCAAGTAAGAGGAAGTTACGAGTTTTTTGAAAGACTGAATTACAGTTTCCATTGTAAACACTTAAAGCCAAAGGTTTACATATTCCCGGTACATTCCAAATGAGCAGTTCCAAAATGGTTTCTACAGCCCGGACACTGGATAACCTAAATTCTAATTTATATTCTTACTAAACACCTTTAAAATCACTTTATTTTTAACAAAGGCTTTTTTTTAACTTTGTTTTATAGCTTCATGAATTGCCAATGATTTACTGAAAATGGAGAAAGTGTAGAAATAATATAAATGAGAGAATTATTGGAGACATCAACTGAGGAAGAGCCTGCTCTTAAAATAACAGCATGCACTCTATGTATTATTTATGAATTTTCCACACCACACCTAAAAAAGGCTTTTGATTTTATGTTTTTCTAGGACTGTCGGAAGAAACATAAAGATGCCAAAAGGAGAGTGAAACCAAAATAATAAATATCATTAGTTTTGATACTGAATATGAAGAAGTCTCAGAAGATGCCAAAAGGAGAGTGAAACCAAAGTAATAAATATCATTAGTTTTGATACTAAGTGTGAAGAAGTCTCACATCTGGAAATTGGAGTGATCTAGAAAATGATTTTAGCTGACAAAGAATTCAGAGTGAAGGAATATTCAAAATCTCATCTGGTGGCTATCATCTGGTTGCTTTCTTTTTCTGTAGGTTTCCTTTCTATTTGTTCTTACTCAATTAGTTCATACAATTATCCTGAACATTTGTTACAATTAAGAAAATCCCTCAAAATACTTTTGTATATAATCTCTGTGCTCTCCATCTTCAATAGCTAATGGGCATTTCTTGACACACTGTTTACATAAAGCTTTTTAAAATATATGGATTAGAGCACTTATATTTTCTAAGTTATGTTTCATATAAATTATACTTGAAACATTTCTGATTGTATTAAATATACCTTATCTCCACTTTGTGGTTTTTGTTTAAGAGAGTGGATACAAGTCAACCCTGACTTCTTTACTTGTGTCCTGATGAATAAGCAAACTGAAATGTAAGACATTTCAGACCTACTGTCAGGAGAGATTTCTGTGAAGACCAGAAAAGGATTCCAAATGCAGAGTTTTCCTGTCAGCCTCTAGGAATTGATGGAGGCAGTCCTAGCAACCCCAAATTCTAATTAGACTAGAGGCTTTTGAAAAATTGAAGTGTTTGAAAGCTCTGTGGTCACAGTTAAGAGTCAGTACCCTAGGTCCAGACAGGGAAACAGATTTAATACTTCATCAAATTAACATGGCTAGAATGCATGATTGATAAGCCTCTATCAAACTAGGCTCTGTACAAAATTATGCTTTATATAAATTCCCATAGGATTATCATTGAACCACAGTGGATATATCTGAAATTAAATTTTTATTGATGTATATATCACCTGGTTTGTTAACTGTCATGTCTGAACTACCTAGAACTATGTCTAGCACTAACTAGGTGCTCAGTCAACAGGGTCTGAGGAGCTAAGTAGCTGAGGGGTCATTCAGGATTCCTGTGTTTCCAAGACTTCAGGAATAAATGGCAACCACCCTTCAGCAGGATAAATATCCATCTCCTCTTGATGTTGATTTTATTTGTATCATCTTACTTATTGCTGCATAACAAGTCATCCTATTCACAACCATTCATTTTCCTCACAAGTCAGCAACTTGGTCAGGACTTTTGAGGACTACTCATTTCTCTTCCATGTAGAGTCATGGGAGTGGCCCAGCTGGGACTGAAGGATCCACTTCTGAAATGGCCTGCTCACTCAGCGCCTGTCCATTGGTTTCCTCACAGAATAGTAACTAGGTCTCGGGAAACCGAGGTAAAACTAGGTTTTACCCTAGATAGAGGGTAGAACAGACACTGAGCCAACCACTCAAAGATGAGGGGATACAGCTCTTCATGTCTCAGGGCAAAGGGTATTCAGAATCTGTGCCTGTGTTTAAATCTGTTATACCTTCCCTCTCCAGAGCAGACTGTAACATCAAGTAGTTACGTGCTTCCAATTCATGATCCACTTTCAGAAATTTTCTACCACTGACACTTATCTCTGAATTTCTACCTAACAGGCTTATGCTGTCATTTCTTGGTTTTTCAGTTTTAGACAGTAAATTTAGGCATCATTTTAAAATAATTAGACCTATAATCCCCACTTTTTTTTACCCCAATGTACTCATCTGTCTGGAAGCCCTCTGTCCTGTTCTAATCTGGCCTGTCCAGACAGATGATAAAATGAACAAAGTGGCACTTTGAGGAATGTGAAAATTAAAACACATTCCAAGTTCTAGTTAATAAACTAAATGTTCTTAGTTAAACTTACCAGGGACACCTTACACATATTCACAAATCAGGTTTTTCTTCTGTCCTTTTACTAGGTACACTAAGCAGTTACATACTGAATTACTCTCAATTTTGTCAAGGGCTGAAATTTCCTGATTAACCTGGCACCATGCTGAGGTTAACTGTCCTTTGCATGGCTCTGGATTCCCTTTGGTCTTTTTGTTTTTGTTTCTATTTTATTTTATTTTATTTTTTTTTGGCCACTTCTATTGGTCCTTCATTCATTTACCTTTGTTTTTTGGCCTGTGTAGGCCTCCCATCACAGTGGCCTCTCTCACTGCAGAGCACCAGCTCTGGGCGCATGCGCTTCAGGGCCCCAGCTCAGTAGTTGGACACATCGGTCCAGCTGCTCATAAATATCCATCTTTGATGTTGATTTTATTTGTATCATCTTACTTATTGCTGCATAACAAGTTTTTAAAAAAGGATTTATTTTCATTTCTCTTCCATGTAGAGTCATGGGAGTGGCCCAGCTGGGACTGAAGGATCCACTTCTGAAATGGCCTGCTCACTCAGTGCCTGTCCATTGGTTTCCTCACAGAATAGTAACTAGGTCTCGGGAAACCGAGGTAAAACTAGGTTTTACCCTAGATAGAGGGTAGAACAGACACTGAGCCAACCACTCAAAGATGAGGGGATACAGCTCTTCATGTCTCAGGGCAAAGGGTATTCAGAATCTGTGCCTGTGTTTAAATCTGTTATACCTTCCCTCTCCAGAGCAGACTGTAACATCAAGTAGTTACGTGCTTCCAATTCATGATCCACTTTCAGAAATTTTCTACCACTGACACTTATCTCTGAATTTCTACCTAACAGGCTTATGCTGTCATCTCTTGGTTTTCAGTTTTAGACAGTAAATTTAGGCATCATTTTAAAATAATTAGACCTATAATCCCCACTTTTTTTTACCCCAATGTACTCATCTGTCTGGAAGCCCTCTGTCCTGTTCTAATCTGGCCTGTCCAGACAGATGATAAAATGAACAAAGTGGCACTTTGAGGAATGTGAAAATTAAAACACATTCCAAGTTCTAGTTAATAAACTAAATGTTCTTAGTTAAACTTACCAGGGACACCTTACACATATTCACAAATCAGGTTTTTCTTCTGTCCTTTTACTAGGTACACTAAGCAGTTACATACTGAATTACTCTCAATTTTGTCAAGGGCTGAAATTTCCTGATTAACCTGGCACCATGCTGAGGTTAACTGTCCTTTGCATGGCTCTGGATTCCCTTTGGTCTTTTTGTTTTTGTTTCTATTTTATTTTATTTTATTTTTTTTTGGCCACTTCTATTGGTCCTTCATTCATTTACCTTTGTTTTTTGGCCTGTGTAGGCCTCCCATCACAGTGGCCTCTCTCACTGCAGAGCACCAGCTCTGGGCGCATGCGCTTCAGGGCCCCAGCTCAGTAGTTGGACACATCGGTCCAGCTGCTCTGCAGCACGTGGGATCTTCCCAGGCCAGGGATTGAACCGGAACCCCTTGCACTGCAAGGTGGTGTCCTTACCACTGGAACACCAGGGAAGGCCCCCTTTGGGTTTTTTGTTGTTGTTTGTTTTTTTTTGGGGGGGGGGGGCGGGTGGCCACTTCTATTGATCTTTCATTTATTTCCATCTTTGTTCTTTGACCTTTGTGGGCCTCCCACTGCAGTGGCCTCTCTCGTCACAGAGTGCCGGCTCTGGGCATATGTGCTCCAGAGCTCTGGCTCGGTAATTGAACACACCTGTCCAGCCACTCCACGGCACTTGGAATCTTCCCAGGCCAGGGATTGAACCCGCACCCCTTGCACTGCAAGGCCATGTCCTTACCCACTAGAGCACCAGGGAAGCACCCCCCACCCAACTTTGGTTTTTAATCAGCAGACCCAAAAGGTGCTGGGCAGACTCAAAGCAGTCATAATAAATACGTATGTAAGCAGACTGATAAGCAAATAATTTTGTTTTCGACACAGGAAACTGAGACGCAATACTTCTACAGCTGGTTGTCAAGCATTTTCTGCCTTTTCTGTTGTATCTCTGTATGGCTGTTTACTGTAATTTCTGCAGTAAAATTCATGAGAATTCTGCAGATGGCATTCAAGGAGAAAGAAGGAAAGGCTTCTGTGAACTGCACTGACTACCACCAGTGCGTCAGCTCCTCAGACCATTCTGTGGCCTCTGCATTTCCCTGAGAAACAAGAGGGTCTCTTCAGAGCTTCAGGTCAAGAATTTTAGTGTGCAACATAATTATCCAGGATATGTGTCTAAATGGGCTTCCCAGGTGGTGCTAGTGATAAAAGCATCTGCCTGCCAATGTACGAGAGGCTCCATCCCAGGAAAAGAGAAAACCTCCTCAAGGAGGAAATGGTAAACCCAGTATTCCTCTGCCTGGAAAATTCCTTTTTACAGAGAACCCGGCAGGCCCCATGGGGTCGCAAAGAGTTGGACACGACTGAGAGCACTGCACAGGAAGATGTTTGTGACCCATCTCAAGAGACAGAACTCTGCATTTTTGCAGACTCCAAGGTGGTTTGGTGCAGTCCCCACCACACTAAAATAGCCTTGATGCATAGGAAAGCTTTCCTTTATCATCACCTAGTGAAGCAACCGAGACACTGCACTCTAAGGCTCACACCATAATTCAGGCCCTGGCGTTGCATTTGGTGTACCCGCGGTGAATTGCAAGGTCCATTCTGTGTACAATGAAGTGAACACCGACGAAGGTGAACATCTGTCTATCCAAGCCCAGTCAAGATGCACAACTTCAGTTTCTCTGTGTGCCCCTCTCAGTCGGTCTCAACGCCACCAAACTGTCAGTTCATCACTGCTAGCCTAACTGCTCGAAAGACGTAGCGAGTAGTCGCCACACCGGGCAGTCATAGACCAGCTTTCCCAGTGCACACCGCGCAAGGAGCGCTCGAGTGGGCGGGACTGGACCCCACGCGGCCAATTGGCGTCCGGTTTGTTGACAGGTGTAAAGTGACGGGGGCTGATTGGCCATTGCAAACTGGGCCGCTTCCTCCTCGCCTCATGCTGTCTGGGCATTGCATCACCCGACCAAGGCGTAGACAGGTCTGATTCTGAGGCACGCCGGCCCGGAGGACCCTAAGGTATGCCGGTCCTGCTCGCGGGGCCCCTCAGGTATTCCCCGTTCTGCTGGTTGTCAAGCATTTTCTGCCATTTCTGTTGTATCTCTGTATGGCTGTTTACTGTAATTTCTGCAGTAAAATTCATGAGAATTCTGCAGATGGCATTCAAGGAGAAAGAAGGAAAGGCTTCTGTGAACTGCACTGACTACCACCAGTGCGTCAGCTCCTCAGACCATTCTGTGGCCTCTGCATTTCCCTGAGAAACAAGAGGGTCTCTTCAGAGCTTCAGGTCAAGAATTTTAGTGTGCAACATAATTATCCAGGATATGTGTCTAAATGGGCTTCCCAGGTGGTGCTAGTGATAAAAGCATCTGCCTGCCAATGTACGAGAGGCTCCATCCCAGGAAAAGAGAAAACCTCCTCAAGGAGGAAATGGTAAACCCAGTATTCCTCTGCCTGGAAAATTCCTTTTTACAGAGAACCCGGCAGGCCCCATGGGGTCGCAAAGAGTTGGACACGACTGAGAGCACTGCACAGGAAGATGTTTGTGACCCATCTCAAGAGACAGAACTCTGCATTTTTGCAGACTCCAAGGTGGTTTGGTGCAGTCCCCACCACACTAAAATAGCCTTGATGCATAGGAAAGCTTTCCTTTATCATCACCTAGTGAAGCAACCGAGACACTGCACTCTAAGGCTCACACCATAATTCAGGCCCTGGCGTTGCATTTGGTGTACCCGCGGTGAATTGCAAGGTCCATTCTGTGTACAATGAAGTGAACACCGACGAAGGTGAACATCTGTCTATCCAAGCCCAGTCAAGATGCACAACTTCAGTTTTCTCTGTGTGCCCCTCTCAGTCGGTCTCAACGCCACCAAACTGTCAGTTCATCACTGCTAGCCTAACTGCTCGAAAGACGTAGCGAGTAGTCGCCACACCGGGCAGTCATAGACCAGCTTTCCCAGTGCACACCGCGCAAGGAGCGCTCGAGTGGGCGGGACTGGACCCCACGCGGCCAATTGGCGTCCGGTTTGTTGACAGGTGTAAAGTGACGGGGGCTGATTGGCCATTGCAAACTGGGCCGCTTCCTCCTCGCCTCATGCTGTCTGGGCATTGCATCACCCGACCAAGGCGTAGACAGGTCTGATTCTGAGGCACGCCGGCCCGGAGGACCCTAAGGTATGCCCGGTCCTGCTCGCGGGGCCCCTCAGGTATTCCCCGTTCTGCTGCGGGGCCCCTCAGGTCACCTTGTCCTGCCCACAGACCCCTCAGAAACGCCCTTTTCTGCCCACCGGGACCCGTGGTCCCATCTGGTACGCAGGATTTTTTTGTTTGTTTTTTATGTTTATTGGATGCTAATGAATAGGTAAGTGCATAGTGGGGCCAAAGAATCCAACCAGGCAGGTACCAATCCTGTCTTAGCTCTTCGACCAAGGGTTGCAACCCGTGCAAGGTCCTCAGCTTCAGCCTGGGATCCTGGGAACGCTGGTGCCGTAGAGTGGTTCTGAGAATTTAGTGTGATCGAGCTCACTAGAGAAGCTCAGAAGATGAACGAAATTACTTGAATATCTAGGTATTCATAAGAACAAATCAAATCATAGGCTTCTCTGAATGGTCATTTATTGCTAGGTGTCAGGGGTTAGAGGGAATTAAGCACGTCATCTGCCGTCTTCGGCTCCTACACGGTCTTTAATCAGGTAATCTAAGTGTACAGATGACTAGTTTTAGAAGAAGGCTTCAGGAACCGCAGTGAACTTGGGACCTTGAAGATGGATAGGAACTAGAGGATAGTGTGTAGAGGATCATAGAATAATGTAGCAGGATTTTAAACCGTGTGTGATTCAGGAGATGGAGAGTTGCTATATTTACTGTAGCTTCGTGAAGAACATGTGGGAGATGATGCTCAACATCCAGCCCTATGAATTTATACATAGTTATCTTCTTGAATGAAATGGTATTTGAAATGAATCCATAACGAAGATGAGTTTTTTTATTAGGTAGAACAGTTATCAGTTTTAGCATTCGTTCAGGTATTGCAGAGAAGAAAGGAAGTGTGAAATTAGAGGCAAAGCAATTGATTTAGGGATTTCAATAAATAAGATGAGCTTTTTAAAAAGTATAAGTAAAATGGTGGATAAAATATCCTTTTCATAAATGATTAAAGAGTGAGTTATAGGGAACAGAAGGAAACTCAGTGTAGATTGTAATCTTTAAATTTTTTTTTTTTTTTTGGAAAGATGGTTTAGTGACTGGGCAGAGGCAGTAAGAATAGAATTTGTGGACAAAGAAGTAATTATAATAGTTTCCATAGATGACAGGCGATGCTGTGATTTCATTTAACCTTAAATTAGCGTTGTGATTATTTACAACCTTTATTTTACAGATGACAGAATTGAGACTTAAAGGTTGAGTAACTTTTCCTATAAGCTACATACTAAGCTGTGGCACCAAAACTGTCAAATTACAAGGCCAACTGTCTTAACCATTATTCTTGCCCAGAGGAGCCCATAGAGTGAGAAGAGGACCATAGAATAAAGTAGCAGGTTGGAAAGGCAGGTGGGAGGAGTATCACTAAGGATGCTGACAAAGGAATTCTTTTACATTTTTTAAAAAATTTTATGTATTTATTTATTTTTGGCTATTCTGGGTTTGCACTACTGCTGCAGACTCTTTTCTAGTCGAGGTGAGCAGGCTTCTTGTTGCGGTGACTTGTTATGGAACTTGGGCTCAAGGGCACAGGCTTCAGTAGTTGCAGCACATGGGCTCCATAGTTGTGGCTCCGAGACTCTTAGACACAAGCTCAGTGGTTGTGGCTCACAGCCTTTGTTGTTCCACAGCATGTGGGATCTTCCCGGCTCAGGGATTGAACCCGTGTCTCCTGCATAGGCAGACGAACTCTTCACCACTGAGCGGAAGCCCCCTTTAAGTATTTTTGAGTACCTATCCTGTGTAAACACACAGTAAGATTGTAAGACGTTAGATAGTAAAATGCATTTTCCAGCAACAAGTTTACAGTTAAATTGGAGAGACATGAGACAGGCAATGCAAATAACCTTGATATGTAGGAGAGGAACAGATTCTGGGAAGGGGGATATTTAATTTTGAAAAGGGTGGATTGGTAAATTCCCATAGAGGAGAGTGCATTTAAGCTAAGTAATGCTAGAGTATTTGGAGAAAGGGCCTGAAACTGGAAAGCAGTGTGTCAGCCAAGCAGTTTTGTTTCTCAGCAGTGGCTGAGAATGTGATGTGGTTTGGAGCTTGAGTTTTAAGAGTAAAGGTCAGGTATAGTAATTGTAGGTAAAATCATGGTGGATAAAATATCCTTTTCATAAATGATTAAAGAGTGAGTTATAGGGAACAGAAGGAAACTCAGTGTAGATTGTAATCTTTAAATTTTTTTTTTTTTTTTGGAAAGATGGTTTAGTGACTGGGCAGAGGCAGTAAGAATAGAATTTGTGGACAAAGAAGTAATTATAATAGTTTCCATAGATGACAGGCGATGCTGTGATTTCATTTAACCTTAAATTAGCGTTGTGATTATTTACAACCTTTATTTTACAGATGACAGAATTGAGACTTAAAGGTTGAGTAACTTTTCCTATAAGCTACATACTAAGCTGTGGCACCAAAACTGTCAAATTACAAGGCCAACTGTCTTAACCATTATTCTTGCCCAGAGGAGCCCATAGAGTGAGAAAGAGGACCATAGAATAAAGTAGCAGGTTGGAAAGGCAGGTGGGAGGAGTATCACTAAGGATGCTGACAAAGGAATTCTTTTACATTTTTTAAAAAATTTTATGTATTTATTTATTTTTGGCTATTCTGGGTTTGCACTACTGCTGCAGACTCTTTTCTAGTCGAGGTGAGCAGGCTTCTTGTTGCGGTGACTTGTTATGGAACTTGGGCTCAAGGGCACAGGCTTCAGTAGTTGCAGCACATGGGCTCCATAGTTGTGGCTCCGAGACTCTTAGACACAAGCTCAGTGGTTGTGGCTCACAGCCTTTGTTGTTCCACAGCATGTGGGATCTTCCCGGCTCAGGGATTGAACCCGTGTCTCCTGCATAGGCAGACGAACTCTTCACCACTGAGCGGAAGCCCCCTTTAAGTATTTTTGAGTACCTATCCTGTGTAAACACACAGTAAGATTGTAAGACGTTAGATAGTAAAATGCATTTTCCAGCAACAAGTTTACAGTTAAATTGGAGAGACATGAGACAGGCAATGCAAATAACCTTGATATGTAGGAGAGGAACAGATTCTGGGAAGGGGGATATTTAATTTTGAAAAGGGTGGATTGGTAAATTCCCATAGAGGAGAGTGCATTTAAGCTAAGTAATGCTAGAGTATTTGGAGAAAGGGCCTGAAACTGGAAAGCAGTGTGTCAGCCAAGCAGTTTTGTTTCTCAGCAGTGGCTGAGAATGTGATGTGGTTTGGAGCTTGAGTTTTAAGAGTAAAGGTCAGGTATAGTAATTGTAGGTAAAATCATGGTATCCCAGTGAAAAATCTGTGTACAGAAACCACTGAGAGTAAGGAACCACTGGAATTTTTTTTAAAAAAAAATACAGAAATGGTACTTATAGAACTTTTCCATTAGGAAGGTGTTGTTTAGGATGATAGTATTTATTTTTCTCTTTATTTTCAAAATTTTTATAATAAAGTTAATTGAAAGTCATAGTCAGTTGTGTCTGACTCTTTAGTATGGCATGGACTGTAGCTTGCCAGGCTCCTCTGTCCATGAAATTCTCCAGGCAAGAATACTGGAGTGTATTGTCATTTCCTCCTCCAGGGGATCTTTCCCACCCAGGGATCAAACCCTGGTCTCCCTCATTCCTGGCAGATTCTTTACTGTCTGAGCCACCGAGGAAGCTGGATAAGTTAATACATACTTTAAAATAAGTAAAACAGTAATAGGAAGTAAATAATCATCTGTTCTTTCATGCCTTCCTCATCTAATCCTATTCTCTGGTGGTAGCCATTGTTAAGTTTGGTGGATAGCCTTCTGAATTAAATACCAAATTGCTTAAACATAGACTTAGTGTATATATGTATGTTTTCTCATCTCTTGAATATAATATGTATAGAGTAAATTGCTGTTAGCATCTATAACTTGCTGTTTTCTTTTTTTAGTTTGTTTAAGTAGTATGTGTATTTGATATATTATGATTTATTATATTTATTGCCTGCATTTTTTTTTTTTTTTAACTTTTGGCTATTCTGGGTTTTCACTGCTGCTGCAGGCTCTTCTCTAGTTGCAGGGAGTAGGGGCTACTCACTAGTTGAGCAGGTTTATTGTTGCAGTACTTTCTCTTGTTGTGGAACTCAGGCTTTAGGGCACACGGGCTTCAGTAGTTGGGGCACATGAGCTCAGTGGTTGAGGTTCCGAGGCTCTAGAGCACAGTCAGTAGTTGTGACTCACGGGCTTAGTTGCTCCACAGCATGTGGGGTCTTTCCAGATCAGGGATCGAACCCACGTCTCCCGCATTGGCAGACGAGCTCTTTACCACTGAGCTACCAGGGAAGCACCCGAAACTATTTCTGAGACTCTTCTTTCACTGTTGTGTAATCTTGGCTCCTTTGTTATAAATTGCCTATGTATGTGTGAGTTTGTTTCTGGGCTCTCTGTTCTGTTCCATACTGTCTTGATTACTAGAGCTTTATAGTATGATTTGAAGTAAAGAAGTGTTGTGCCTTCAGTGTTGTTCTTTCTCCTGCATTGGCAGGCGAACTCTTTACCACTGGAAGCCCGCCTCCATGGTATTGATGTGCCATAATTTAGTTTGGTCTATTACCTATTTGTGGGCATTTAAATTGTTTTCAGATAATTGTCTGCAAAATGCCTCAGTTGATATCTTTGTACCTGTTTTATATATTTGCGTAAGTATATCTTTGACTTATATGTTAAAGATAGATAGTCTGTAAAAAGAGTGGAGATGGACTCACCCCGGGTTTAATTTGACTTAATATAGCAGATTATGAAAATCTGGGAATAAGAAAGAGGGGATAGAGAAATAGACTTAGAGATCGGTCCACTGTGACCTAGTGATCAGTTGGATGTGGGGATCGTCAGATAGTATTAAAAGAGACTCAGAAATTTCAGGTAATGAGAAGGAACAGTGGAACTACTAGAACAGTGGTATTAAAAATGGGAGCAAGCATGATAAGGAAGATTAAAATACAAAAATACTTTTGGTATGCTTTTCCAAGATTTGTTGAGTCATAGTCAAGGAGAGTATCTAGAAATTGATGAACAGGCATTTGAGGCCAAAGAGGTCAGAAGGAATCATGGAATAGGGAAGGTAGTGGAGGCCTTGCATTAACTGGAACAAGAGGATATTGCTTCCCTGAGCGTTACCTGGTAAGGTCTGTCCCACTCCTCTTTCTGCTCCTGCTTTCCCCCATGAGCCCTGTGGTTACTGGATGCTGTTGGGCAGGTACAGCTCTCCAGTGGATGTGAGGGCCAGAGCAATCCTGTGATATATGCATGGGGCTGTTTCTCCTTAACAGCCACCATAGCCCGGTCACTGATACATGACTCTGGGCAGGTACAGCTCTCCAGTTGGGCTGAGCTTTCTAGCTCAGTAGTTGTGACTCACGGGCTTAGTTGCTCCACAGCATGTGGGGTCTTTCCAGATCAGGATCGAACCCACGCTCCGCATTGGCAGACGAGCTCTTTACCACTGAGCTACCAGGGAAGCACCCGAAACTATTTCTGAGACTCTTCTTTCACTGTTGTGTAATCTTGGCTCCTTTGTTATAAATTGCCTATGTATGTGTGAGTTTGTTTCTGGGCTCTCTGTTCTGTTCCATACTGTCTTGATTACTAGAGCTTTATAGTATGATTTGAAGTAAAGAAGTGTTGTGCCTTCAGTGTTGTTCTTTCTCCTGCATTGGCAGGCGAACTCTTACCACTGGAAGCCCGCCTCCATGGTATTGATGTGCCATAATTTAGTTTGGTCTATTACCTATTTGTGGGCATTTAAATTGTTTTCAGATAATTGTCTGCAAAATGCCTCAGTTGATATCTTTGTACCTGTTTTATATATTTGCGTAAGTATATCTTTGACTTATATGTTAAAGATAGATAGTCTGTAAAAAGAGTGGAGATGGACTCACCCCGGGTTTAATTTGACTTAATATAGCAGATTATGAAAATCTGGGAATAAGAAAGAGGGGATAGAGAAATAGACTTAGAGATCGGTCCACTGTGACCTAGTGATCAGTTGGATGTGGGGATCGTCAGATAGTATTAAAAGAGACTCAGAAATTTCAGGTAATGAGAAGGAACAGTGGAACTACTAGAACAGTGGTATTAAAAATGGGAGCAAGCATGATAAGGAAGATTAAAATACAAAAATACTTTTGGTATGCTTTTCCAAGATTTGTTGAGTCATAGTCAAGGAGAGTATCTAGAAATTGATGAACAGGCATTTGAGGCCAAAGAGGTCAGAAGGAATCATGGAATAGGGAAGGTAGTGGAGGCCTTGCATTAACTGGAACAAGAGGATATTGCTTCCCTGAGCGTTACCTGGTAAGGTCTGTCCCACTCCTCTTTCTGCTCCTGCTTTCCCCCATGAGCCCTGTGGTTACTGGATGCTGTTGGGCAGGTACAGCTCTCCAGTGGATGTGAGGGGCCAGAGCAATCCTGTGATATATGCATGGGGGCTGTTTCTCCTTAACAGCCACCATAGCCCGGTCACTGATACATGACTCTTCCTGGAACAGTCAGTGCCATACTTTGGGTCTTAGTATTTGGCCTGACAATCCAGTGATTCTTCATCTTTGGGGATGTAGAGGCTCTCTGGAAATTTTATAAAAGTTTAAAGCCATTTTCACAGAAAACTTAAATCTCATTTTCTTTAAAGAAAAAAAAAGTTCAGATATTCCAGAATAATGTTTAGAACAGTTTAAGAGAATGACGTCAATTTTGATGAGCATACTGATCCCCTAGGATCTTGTTAAATCCAAGGTAGAGCTGCTGAGTCTACTCTAGGCAGCTTCCATAGATGCTGGTAATCAATCATAGGACCAGCCTTGACAAGTATTAGGGGTCACAGACATCAGTGTATTTATATTTGAAGATCTGTAACCTCTTAAGTTTCAACTGACGTCTAATAAGGTTGTCACTAACCCAGTAGGACTCCTATGACATCTAAATTTACAGACTCACCTCTCTTCATCCTTGAATAATTGCTGTTGATTATAACACGAGCTGAAGATCCAAAATGCCTTTCAACTTCCCAGTTAATGGCACATTAATGATACACTAACCAGAAATGGATAGTTGAGTTAAATGTTCTTGTTCTTTCCTCATTTTTTCCTATAGAAAACTCAAAGGCACTGTCACACCTCAAAAATAAATGAGAGACAAAAAGAAAAACACTGCTTGTAACAAAGTTTTAAAAAGAACATTTTCTTTCTTTTTTTTTTTGGCTACTTCTTTTGTTCTTTCATTTATTCATTTTAATCTGTCTTTGTTCTTTTGCCTGTGTGGGCCTCCCATCGCAGTGGCCTTTCTTGTTGCAGAGCACCGGCTCTGAGCAAATGTGCTCCAGAGGTGTGGCTTGGTAGTTGGACACATCCGTCCATCTGCTCCATGGCACGTGGGATCTTCCCCGGCCAGGGATCGAACCAGCGCCCCTTGCACTGCAAGGCAATGTCTACTTTGGCTCTGTTTTGGGTCCGGGGAGGTACAGCTCTCCAGTGGATGTGAGGGCCAGAGCAATCCTGTGATATATGCATGGGGGCTGTTTCTCCTTAACAGCCACCATAGCCCGGTCACTGATACATGACTCTTCCTGGAACAGTCAGTGCCATACTTTGGGTCTTAGTATTTGGCCTGACAATCCAGTGATTCTTCATCTTTGGGGATGTAGAGGCTCTCTGGAAATTTTATAAAAGTTTAAAGCCATTTTCACAGAAAACTTAAATCTCATTTTCTTTAAAGAAAAAAAAAGTTCAGATATTCCAGAATAATGTTTAGAACAGTTTAAGAGAATGACGTCAATTTTGATGAGCATACTGATCCCCTAGGATCTTGTTAAATCCAAGGTAGAGCTGCTGAGTCTACTCTAGGCAGCTTCCATAGATGCTGGTAATCAATCATAGGACCAGCCTTGACAAGTATTAGGGTCACAGACATCAGTGTATTTATATTTGAAGATCTGTAACCTCTTAAGTTTCAACTGACGTCTAATAAGGTTGTCACTAACCCAGTAGGACTCCTATGACATCTAAATTTACAGACTCACCTCTCTTCATCCTTGAATAATTGCTGTTGATTATAACACGAGCTGAAGATCCAAAATGCCTTTCAACTTCCCAGTTAATGGCACATTAATGATACACTAACCAGAAATGGATAGTTGAGTTAAATGTTCTTGTTCTTTCCTCATTTTTTCCTATAGAAAACTCAAAGGCACTGTCACACCTCAAAAATAAATGAGAGACAAAAGAAAAACACTGCTTGTAACAAAGTTTTAAAAAGAACATTTTCTTTCTTTTTTTTTTTGGCTACTTCTTTTGTTCTTTCATTTATTCATTTTAATCTGTCTTTGTTCTTTTGCCTGTGTGGGCCTCCCATCGCAGTGGCCTTTCTTGTTGCAGAGCACCGGCTCTGAGCAAATGTGCTCCAGAGGTGTGGCTTGGTAGTTGGACACATCCGTCCATCTGCTCCATGGCACGTGGGATCTTCCCCGGCCAGGGATCGAACCAGCGCCCCTTGCACTGCAAGGCAATGTCCTTACCTACTGGGCTGCCAGGGAAGCCCAAAACAACATTTTCTGATGTCAAAAATGTAATTAAGCGTAGCACTCATTTCTGTGTGTGACTCAGACCTCAGTGGCATAAATCTCATTTTTTATAGATTTTCACTTATGTGCAAAATCAGTATCCTTTTGACTTCTTAGCCCTTGTCTTGGCTGCTAGGAAGCTCACAGGCATATTTTGATGAGTATTGCTAATTGATAAGAGCATAGATATTCCAGAATAATGTTCAGATCATTTAAGAAATAAATTTTTATGTGCATGCTAATCCCCTAGGATCTTGTTTAAACATGGGTAAACTTTCCCTGCATGATTTAAATTTCCATATAATGTTTGCATTCCCTAACTTTATTTTTTAATCAGTTTGTGTTTTTGCCATTTCATGGTTAAACCTTTGATTAGTCTCTTCACATTCTCTACCAAATAAAATAGAATAAAAATGAGTTAACATAGTAACTCATATACATAGTAACATATATTCATCTTTGAAATTCCACAATGTCTATCATTATCTTATATAGAGAGATTTTGTTTTTTCATAAAAAAGAATTTTTTTGTTTGGCCACTTCTATTGGTCCTTCATTTATTTATTTTCATCCATCTTTGTTCTTTGGCCTGTGTGGGCCTCCCATCGCAGTGACCTCTCTCGTCGCGGAGCACTGGCTCTGGGCACATGCGCTCCAGAGCTCCGGCTTGGTAATTGGACACATCGGTCCAGCCGCTCCACAGCACGTGGGATCTTCCCAGGCCAGGGATTGAACCGGTGCCTCTTGCACTGCAAAGCGGTGTTCTTACCCACTGGACCACCAGGGAAGCCCCATAAAAATTTTTTTGATGGCGTGTGTCAGTTACACTACTTAGGATTTGATGTTTTCAGAATTGGTTGCGGTATGTCAGTCTCTTTGCTTCTACAGTCAGTTATCTCAGACTGTTAACAGTTCTTGAGTTCTTAAGGTTTTCCACCTTCTCTGTTTTCTCATTATTAGTAATCCTATCCTATTGTAATCTGATGTTGGCTTGGAAATCTGGTCACCAGTCTGATTAGAATTATAAAGTGAGAATAAATAGGCTTTGAGGAAGAATGGGCTCAAGGATGCTCACTAGGTAGTTTAACCCAGACTGATCCGGTGTTTCTGATTGAGGTTATTTTTGGTTAATAACTTCTGAAAAAGACACTAAGACGTCTCTTACTGGACATTGGAAAGGAGTAGTGTTTGTCCTTTACAAAAATCATGAGTAAGCAACACAAGTGATGAAATGTAAAATTAAAATGATCTTGGAATTATTTGAATGTGATTCTCATCTTTTTAGCTTTAACATTTTTTAATATTATTGCCTGTTTTCTTCAAAAAGATTAGGCTAATTCAACAGAAGTGCTTTGTCTTGTGAATGTAGGTAAGAATTTTTACCTGCTTGATATTTATTTTTTCACATCATTAGTGAATTTTTAGTATATTTAGAATTGCCAAAATTTTCTTTTCTTTTAAGAAATGTATTGTCTACAGTTACTAAATGTTATACTGTAGTTGAAGAATAAATAAAGAGTGTGAATTGGATATAAATTTTTAAATTTAAAAGTACCCTATGTTTCTACTTGATAGCATATACAAAAATAACTCAAGATGGATCAGTTACCTAAATACAAGAGCTAAAACTTCACAACCTCGTTGGTAGTGATTTCTTAGATATAACACTAAAAGTTCAAGTAACAAAACCAATAAATAAACTGGACTTCACCAAAATTAAGTGTACTTCAAAGAATAAACCATAAAGAAAATGAAAAAACAAGCCGTGGAATGGGAAAAAATTCTTGTAAATCCTGTAGCTGATAAGGTGCTTGGATCAGGAATAGGTAAAGAACTCCTATAATTAAACAGTAAAAGCATAGCCCAGTTAAGCAGTAAGCAGAAAATGATGTAAAGTGGCCAATCAGCTCAACATCACTAATCGTTAGGGAAATGAGTATCAAAAGCACAACAAGATATCACTTTGTACCCACCAGGATTTTGAATAATCCAAAGATGGACAATAAGGAGTAAGGATATGGAAAAACTGGAACCTCATTCTCTGCTAGGAGAATGTACAATGACACAGCAGCTTTGGAAAAGATTTTGGCAGTTTCTCGAAAAGTCAAATACAGTTACCATATTAACCCAGCAGTTGCACTCCTAGTTATTTACTTAAGAGAGCTGAAAACTTACGTCCACAGAAGATTTATAAAGAATATTTACAGCAGCTCTGTCCAAAAGTGGAAACAATGCTAATGTCCATGAACTGAGGAATCAATAAACAAAAAGTGTCATCTATACAATGAAATATTATTCAGCCAAAAATGAAAAAAGTAAAAGAATAAAAAAAATAACTTGAATTAGTTTGTGAATTGTAGGTATTCTCATCTTTTAGCTTTAACATTTTTTAATATTATTGCCTGTTTTCTTCAAAAAGATTAGGCTAATTCAACAGAAGTGCTTTGTCTTGTGAATGTAGGTAAGAATTTTTACCTGCTTGATATTTATTTTTTCACATCATTAGTGAATTTTTAGTATATTTAGAATTGCCAAAATTTTCTTTTCTTTTAAGAAATGTATTGTCTACAGTTACTAAATGTTATACTGTAGTTGAAGAATAAATAAAGAGTGTGAATTGGATATAAATTTTTAAATTTAAAAGTACCCTATGTTTCTACTTGATAGCATATACAAAAATAACTCAAGATGGATCAGTTACCTAAATACAAGAGCTAAAACTTCACAACCTCGTTGGTAGTGATTTCTTAGATATAACACTAAAAGTTCAAGTAACAAAACCAATAAATAAACTGGACTTCACCAAAATTAAGTGTACTTCAAAGAATAAACCATAAAGAAAATGAAAAAACAAGCCGTGGAATGGGAAAAAATTCTTGTAAATCCTGTAGCTGATAAGGTGCTTGGATCAGGAATAGGTAAAGAACTCCTATAATTAAACAGTAAAAGCATAGCCCAGTTAAGCAGTAAGCAGAAAATGATGTAAAGTGGCCAATCAGCTCAACATCACTAATCGTTAGGGAAATGAGTATCAAAAGCACAACAAGATATCACTTTGTACCCACCAGGATTTTGAATAATCCAAAGATGGACAATAAGGAGTAAGGATATGGAAAAACTGGAACCTCATTCTCTGCTAGGAGAATGTACAATGACACAGCAGCTTTGGAAAAGATTTTGGCAGTTTCTCGAAAAGTCAAATACAGTTACCATATTAACCCAGCAGTTGCACTCCTAGTTATTTACTTAAGAGAGCTGAAAACTTACGTCCACAGAAGATTTATAAAGAATATTTACAGCAGCTCTGTCCAAAAGTGGAAACAATGCTAATGTCCATGAACTGAGGAATCAATAAACAAAAAGTGTCATCTATACAATGAAATATTATTCAGCCAAAAATGAAGTATGAATACACATTACAACATGGATGAACCTTGAAAACATGATTCTAACTAAAAGAAGACAGACACAGTAGTCTATATATACATAATTTCGTTTATATGAAATGTCCAAAATAGGAAAATCTAGAGAGGCAGAAAGCAGATAAATGGTCACCAGGAGGCAAAGGAATAAGATTGCTAAGAATGACTGCTAGTATTTGCAGTTTTTTGGAGGGCAGAAGTGATGAAAATGTTTTGGAATTAGAGAGGTGGTAGTTGCACACCCTTGTGAATATACTTTAAAAAGATAAATGCACAAGTGAATTGTATACTTCAAAAGAGTGAACTTTATGGTATGTGAACTGTACCTTTAAAAAGCTATACTTTTTTTGAAGTACCATGTAGTATCATGACTAGCAGCCAGTACATTCATTTTAATTATGGTACACTGTTATTCCTAGACTTCTTCTTTGAGAAAAATAAATTTGATTTCTCTTACAGTGACAAAAATGGTTCAGCAAGTTCCAGAAAACATCAATTTTCCTGCTGAAGAAGAGAAAATCTTGCAGTTTTGGTCCGACTTTAATTGTTTCCAGGAATGCTTAAAACAATCAAAACATAGGCCAAGGTATGTGAGTTTCTTTGGTAAAGGTATAGTCTTTAAAAATAATCATATCTCAGAATCTCCTACCTCTTTGTATATCTCAGCAGTAGATAATGTGTTGAATGAACGAGTCCTTAATTACTAGGCATAGATTCAGTTTCTTTAAGAGGTCTTATGAAGAGTTTGTATGTTGGTCTCTTTTCCACTTTTATTACCACCACCCTCATTTAAGCATTTAGACCAGAGGATTTTAATAACCAAAGATGGACAATAAGGAGTAAGGATATGGAAAACTGGAACCTCATTCTCTGCTAGGAGAATGTACAATGACACAGCAGCTTTGGAAAAGATTTTGGCAGTTTCCAAAGTCAAAAGTTACTAAAGATGATATTTTTACTTAGGCAAAGTCCACAGAAGATTTATAAAGAATATTTACAGCAGCTCTGTCCAAAAGTGGAAACAATGCTAATGTCCATGAACTGAGGAATCAATAAACAAAAAGTGTCATCTATACAATGAAATATTATTCAGCCAAAAATGAAGTATGAATACACATTACAACATGGATGAACCTTGAAAACATGATTCTAACTAAAAGAAGACAGACACAGTAGTCTATATATACATAATTTCGTTTATATGAAATGTCCAAAATAGGAAAATCTAGAGAGGCAGAAAGCAGATAAATGGTCACCAGGAGGCAAAGGAATAAGATTGCTAAGAATGACTGCTAGTATTTGCAGTTTTTTGGAGGGCAGAAGTGATGAAAATGTTTTGGAATTAGAGAGAGGTGGTAGTTGCACACCCTTGTGAATATACTTTAAAAAGAAAAATGCACAAGTGAATTGTATACTTCAAAAGAGTGAACTTTATGGTATGTGAACTGTACCTTTAAAAAGCTATACTTTTTTTGAAGTACCATGTAGTATCATGACTAGCAGCCAGTACATTCATTTTAATTATGGTACACTGTTATTCCTAGACTTCTTCTTTGAGAAAAATAAATTTGATTTCTCTTACAGTGACAAAAATGGTTCAGCAAGTTCCAGAAAACATCAATTTTCCTGCTGAAGAAGAGAAAATCTTGCAGTTTTGGTCCGACTTTAATTGTTTCCAGGAATGCTTAAAACAATCAAAACATAGGCCAAGGTATGTGAGTTTCTTTGGTAAAGGTATAGTCTTTAAAAATAATCATATCTCAGAATCTCCTACCTCTTTGTATATCTCAGCAGTAGATAATGTGTTGAATGAACGAGTCCTTAATTACTAGGCATAGATTCAGTTTCTTTAAGAGGTCTTATGAAGAGTTTGTATGTTGGTCTCTTTTCCACTTTTATTACCACCACCCTCATTTAAGCATTTAGACAAGGAGTGTAGTAGCTTCCTCTTGGGGTTCTTCCTGCCTCTGGTCTTCATTCTCCTTAAAGACCAGTCCTTTCTTTAATTACTGTTTTCATCATGGGTCTCTTCTGCTCAGAAACTTTATGCTAGGTATTTGTTGCCCTATTTTACAGATGAGTTAACTCAGGATCAGGATAAATAATTTCTCTTATATCATAGAACTAATAACTAATGGATAGATGGTCCAGTGCAGGTCTCTCTAACTCTGTCATAGTTAGCTTTTTTGAATTCAGGGCCTCCAGTAGCTATCTAACCAGTTATGTCTTAGTTTCCTAGCCTCACGGCTTTTCTTCTCCCCAAAGACTCTACTTACAGGAGCTGTCTATAGTAAACTGCTGTCTTAAATTTTTGCTGTCAGTTTTAAAGTAACTTAACATATTTTGCTTACCTCTTAGGTTTACCTTCTATGACGGTCCTCCTTTTGCAACTGGACTGCCTCACTATGGACATATACTTGCAGGGACAATTAAAGATATAGTTACAAGATACGCTCACCAGAGTGGGTTTCACGTTGACAGAAGATTTGGGTGGGATTGTCATGGTTTACCTGTGGTATGTTTGAGTCATCAGCCTTATTATGTTCTGATATTTCAATAAGCATTAGATTTCAATATATAATATTGTTAAAGTAGGAATTTTTACTATAATCAGACTTCCTTTGACTTTATTTCTGTAATACTGTTTTATAGTTCATTTTCTCTGTAGCTCTTCTGACAGCTAGTTTTTAAAAATCTTTCATTTTATAGCTTCATGGAATTGTGTTTATTTCACAGGGCGGGGATGTTAACAATCTTTCTGTAAATTTTCAGGAATATGAAATTGATAAGACACTGGGAATCAAAGGACCAGAGGATGTAGCCAAATTGGGGATTGCAGAGTATAACCGTCAGTGCCGAGCAATTGTGATGCGATATTCTACTGAGTGGAAGGTATGTTTGGTTATTTTAAGTTGGGAAATTGCGGGGATATTCCTATGTGTTGAATGAACGAGTCCTTAATTACTAGGCATAGATTCAGTTTCTTTAAGAGGTCTTATGAAGAGTTTGTATGTTGGTCTCTTTTCCACTTTTATTACCACCACCCTCATTTAAGCATTTAGACAAGGAGTGTAGTAGCTTCCTCTTGGGGTTCTTCCTGCCTCTGGTCTTCATTCTCCTTAAAGACCAGTCCTTTCTTTAATTACTGTTTTCATCATGGGTCTCTTCTGCTCAGAAACTTTATGCTAGGTATTTGTTGCCCTATTTTACAGATGAGTTAACTCAGGATCAGGATAAATAATTTCTCTTATATCATAGAACTAATAACTAATGGATAGATGGTCCAGTGCAGGTCTCTCTAACTCTGTCATAGTTAGCTTTTTTGAATTCAGGGCCTCCAGTAGCTATCTAACCAGTTATGTCTTAGTTTCCTAGCCTCACGG
Organism: Tragulus kanchil; assembly: GCA_022376925.1. Classification (NCBI taxonomy): domain Eukaryota; kingdom Metazoa; phylum Chordata; class Mammalia; order Artiodactyla; family Tragulidae; genus Tragulus; species Tragulus kanchil. The sequence goes on along the minus strand of JAIOJX010000023.1, from coordinate 87,745,613 downwards.
CTTTTCTTCTCCCCAAAGACTCTACTTACAGGAGCTGTCTATAGTAAACTGCTGTCTTAAATTTTTGCTGTCAGTTTTAAAGTAACTTAACATATTTTGCTTACCTCTTAGGTTTACCTTCTATGACGGTCCTCCTTTTGCAACTGGACTGCCTCACTATGGACATATACTTGCAGGGACAATTAAAGATATAGTTACAAGATACGCTCACCAGAGTGGGTTTCACGTTGACAGAAGATTTGGGTGGGATTGTCATGGTTTACCTGTGGTATGTTTGAGTCATCAGCCTTATTATGTTCTGATATTTCAATAAGCATTAGATTTCAATATATAATATTGTTAAAGTAGGAATTTTTACTATAATCAGACTTCCTTTGACTTTATTTCTGTAATACTGTTTTATAGTTCATTTTCTCTGTAGCTCTTCTGACAGCTAGTTTTTAAAAATCTTTCATTTTATAGCTTCATGGAATTGTGTTTATTTCACAGGGCGGGGATGTTAACAATCTTTCTGTAAATTTTCAGGAATATGAAATTGATAAGACACTGGGAATCAAAGGACCAGAGGATGTAGCCAAATTGGGGATTGCAGAGTATAACCGTCAGTGCCGAGCAATTGTGATGCGATATTCTACTGAGTGGAAGGTATGTTTGGTTATTTTAAGTAAAATGGGGGAAAAATGCTCTAGTTTTTCAATGGGAGTTGTAATGCTTTATGGTCCTTTGTGCTTTTTATGACATGCACCCAAAAGTGTGAAATAAGAGGGATTGACTGTCCTCTTTAAAGGAGTGTTTAGCTTCCATCTTCAACTCCATTACCTAAACTGTTAAACTGAACGCTCTTTTCTGATTTCTGTGTTCCTGATTTATCTTCCAAAGTTAATCTCCTGCCTACTCGCAGTATGTGACAGGAATCATACTGTCCTAGCAAATAGAATAATTTGAATGTCGCATGTTAAAAATTCAGATGTTGGGCTTCCCTGGTGGTCCAGTGGGTAAAGAGTCCACCTTGCAGTGCAAGGGGCGCCGGTTGGATCCCTGGCCTGGGAAAATCCCATGTGCTGCAGAGCGGCTGGACCAATGTGTCCAGTTACTGAGCCAGAGCTCTGGAGCGCATGTGCCCAGAGCCGGCGCTCTGCAACAACAGACGCCACCTCGATGGGAGGCCCACAGGAGCCAAAGAACAAAGATGGATGAAAATAGAGAAATGAAAGACCAATAGAGGTGGCCCGCCCGCTCGCTCCCTCCCCAACCCGATCCCCGCCCAAAATAAAATAAATAAATAAATCTTTAAAAAAAACCAAAGAAGTGGACCACCCACCCCATCAAAAATAAATTAAAAAAAAAGAGAGAGAAAACAGATAATTGAAAAACCAATAGAAGTGGCCCACCCTCCCCCCTCCCTCCCCAGCCTACCCCCCCACCAAAAAAAATTCACATTTGGACCCACTGTTGTTTGGATGGGAGCTAGACACCCATCTTGTTGGCTGCTTCTCTTAATCCTAGAGCTCCCTCTGCTGATACATTTAAGTATAATAACTGTCAAGTGCTGACAGAGATCTTCAATTCCCCCTTTCCCTCCTGGCTGACAGGTTTCTGTACAACTTAAAAAACACGTCAGGCTTTTATTTTTTTCCATCTTCATGATCTTACCACTTTGTCAGATTTGCTGTTCTCACCAGTGGTGTCAGTCTTCCAGACTTCCCACTTTAATCATGATCAATTCAGATGTCAGATCCTATCAAGACTTTCTTAGCATTTCTTATTTAGACTTTAAAAAAAAAAAAACAAAACACCAAAAGCATTTTGTATTGGGATATAGCCAGTTAAAAATGCTGTGATAGTTTCAGGTGAACAGTGACAGGATTCGGCCATACATTGTTTCATTCCTACAGCCTAGTCTCTCAGCCACCATTGTCTTCATTTCTGTAACAGTCTACTAATTGGGTCTCTTGCTCTGTTCCTTCCGCTTAGCCTGCCCAGTTATTTCTCTCAAGGCTGTTCATTGTGTTCTTTCTGCTCAAAACTTATTTTTGTTGTTGAATGAAATCTGATTTCATCAACCTAAAAACCAAACCTCCTCCAGTTTTCTCCTCACCCAACTTTCCTTATTCTACCTTTCTTGCCTGGTCACCAATAGGGGAAAGTCTTGATAATGAGAATATGCATGTGGGCTTTTTTTTTTTTTAAGACTTTTCTCTTTTATTGTTTTTATATATTTATTTACTTTCATCCATCTTTATTCTTTGACCTGTATGGGCCTCTCATCGCAGTGGCCTCCCTTGTTGCAGCGCACCAGCTCTGGGCATATGCTCTGCAGAGCGCTGGCTCATAATTGAACACACCAGTCCAGCCACTCTGCGGCATGTGGGTTCTTCCCAGGCCAGGGATGGAACTGGTGCCCCTTGCACTTCAAGGCAGACTCTTTACCCACTGGACCACCAGGGAAGCCCAGGGCTTTTTTTTTTTTTTGGTCCAAAAATAATAGTACGAAGAACCTCTATCCTCATCACCCACTTCCCAAAAGTTAGCACCTTTAATAGCTATAGTATAATTATCAAAAACAGGAAGTTAACATTAATACAGTTTTCTACACTTTACTCACATTTAATGGAGTTGTCCACTAATTTTTTTTTCTGATGCAAGATCGAACCTGGGAACACAGATTGCATTTAGTTGTTGTATCTCTGTAGTCTCTTTCAATCTGGAATATTACCTCAGTCTTTGTCTTTATAATCTTGTCACTTAAAAAGAATATAGAAATTCCCTCATTGTCTGTTATTTCCTCATGACTCAGTTCATGTTATACATTTTTGGCCCCAATGCCTAATAAGTAACATCATGCCTTTCTAAGTCTGTCGTATCAGAAGGCTCCTGATGCTGATGTCTCATTGGCATTGTTAGTGTTACATATTAAGACAATTCTGTCAAGTTTCTCCATTGTACAGTTGCAGTTTTTTCTTTGTAATTAGTAGGTACCCTGTGACTCATTAATTTTAACAACCATTGATGATTCATGCCAGCAATAGTAATACCTGCTGCAGTGTTTGACAAATGGTAGTTTTGGTAGACTTTCATCTTTGTTTACAATATAGATTTACTGGAACCATTGTTCTATTTTTCTAAAATCATCATATCTAATGATAATAATTGCTATGCAATAACAGTTGATAAAATTGCTATGCAACAACAAATGCTGTTATCTAAAATCTTTAATATTTGTATTTTTTTGATATTTCATATGTGTTAAGTCTACTATTACCAGACTTGGCCGATGGATTGACTTTGACAATGACTACAAAACTCTGTATCCACAATTCATGGAATCTGTCTGGTAGGTTTATTTGAAGTTATGAATATAGTGACTGTATTGTATTAGTTAGTAGAGAGGTGCTCTAGCATGAATCAGCTTCTTTCAAGACCACAGTTACCTGAAATCTTTGGGAATGTGTTTGTTTTGTCTTGTTTTTAAAGACATGATTTTGCTGTGAACCTAAAAATGCTCTACAAAATAAAAGGAAAATACAGGGATTTCCCTTATATGATGTGCCTCCACAAATACATAGCCTCCTGTACTATCAACAGGAGGTAGAGTTGTTACAATTCAAGAACCTGTATTGACAGATCATAAACACTCCAAGTCCAGACTTTACATTAGGGTTCACTCTTGCTGTACATTCTTTGGATTTGGACAAATGTGTAGTAACATTTGTCCATAATTCTGGTATCATACAGAATATTTATATTGCCCTAAAATTCTATTATACTATTCGTCCTTTCCATCCCTAGATTTACTTTCAAAATCAGTAAATTTTGGATTCTAGGAAGGTATTAATCATACTTGAGTTTTTCATGTACACATGACTTTTTTACTGAGAGAAGTTGTATATGCAGTCACTATTTCATAACAGTTTCAAAATGAATTTTGCTTCCTTTTAATGTTAATAAAAATTGTAGCAATGCCAGTTTTGATTTAACTTGAGCCGCCTACAATAGTCTGAAAATCATTACGTATCATTAACTGGCAAATAGTTACTTTGGCTACAAAAATGCCCTATGTATGTAACTCATGCTTCGAGGACGTCCTACTTTTATTAAATTATGCATAATTACAAATGAGTTGCAAAGCTCTTTGTGGGATGCTTTTTTTTTCCCCCTGCACTGCATTGCTTCTTATTGTCATCCTGTCTCCCTGATGTGACTGTTAGTCAAGATCTGTTGCACATGCTTGGCACATGCCCTTTGCCTTTGAGGAACTGAATATCTTGGGGCACTTCTCAGACCCTCTGACTCTAACGTTCCCCTATGGGTACATCTCCAGACCCATGTACCCAAGGGTATATGTTGATTAAATTATCCGACAAACCCAGAACTTTGGATAGGGGTCTTCCTGTTTCACTGAATAGCTGGAATTCTCACGACAAGTGCATTATCAAAAACAGTGCTTCTGTTAAACATCTGAAAAAGAAGGTACTCTCTATGCTTTAGACAAGTGTTTAGCGCTTAGATGTGGTTATTATGATCGAAAAACTGAATGTCTAATTTTAATAAATTTAAATGAGCTCATGTGGCTGGTGCTACCATAGTAGATAGTACACTGTACATCATACTTCTTTATTTACGTAAAACATACTTGAAACGGGAAAACCATTTCAAAGCCTGTTAGTATTAGAATGGTAGTTATTCCTGAGGAACATGTTGCCACATAATTAAGGCACATAGACCTAAGGCGAATATAAAAATAGTAGTAGGAGGAGTTACATTTAATTTTTTTTTAATGTATTTATTTGGTTGCACTGGGTTTTACTTATGGTATGTGGGATCTAGTTCCCTGACCAGGGATCGAACCGAGGTCCCCAGCATTGGGAGCACAGAGTCTTAGCCCTTGGACCACCAGGGAAATCCCAGGAGTTACATTTAAAATGCTACAGGCTTCCTTGGTGGTCCAGTGGATAAGGAGACCACCTTGCATTGCAAGGGGCACGGTTCGATCCCTGGCCTGGGAGGATACCGCGTGCCGCGGAGTGGCTAGACCGATGTGTCCAACTATGGAGCCGGAGCTCTGGAGCACATGCGCCCAGAGCCAGTGCTCTGCAGCGACAGAGGCCACTGCGATGGGAGGCCCACACAGGCCAAAGAACAAAGATAAATAAATGAAAGATCAATAGAAGTGGCCAAAAAAAAATCAAAAATAAATAAATACATAAAATGCTAACATTAATGGTGATAATTTAGAGTTGTACTTTTGAATATATAAAGTACTTCCACATCAGTTTTAGAAAGGTTGGTACTGTTGCACATGCTTGGCAGTCAAGATCTGTTGCACATGCTTGGCACATGCCCTTTGCCTTTGAGGAACTGAATATCTTGGGGCACTTCTCAGACCCTCTGACTCTAACGTTCCCCTATGGGTGCATCTCCAGACCCATGTACCCAAGGGTATATGTTGATTAAATTATCCGACAAACCCAGAACTTTGGATAGGGGTCTTCCTGTTTCACTGAATAGCTGGAATTCTCACGACAAGTGCATTATCAAAAACAGTGCTTCTGTTAAACATCTGAAAAAGAAGGTACTCTCTATGCTTTAGACAAGTGTTTAGCGCTTAGATGTGGTTATTATGATCGAAAAACTGAATGTCTAATTTTAATAAATTTAAATGAGCTCATGTGGCTGGTGCTACCATAGTAGATAGTACACTGTACATCATACTTCTTTATTTACGTAAAACATACTTGAAACGGGAAAACCATTTCAAAGCCTGTTAGTATTAGAATGGTAGTTATTCCTGAGGAACATGTTGCCACATAATTAAGGCACATAGACCTAAGGCGAATATAAAAATAGTAGTAGGAGGAGTTACATTTAATTTTTTTTTAATGTATTTATTTGGTTGCACTGGGTTTTACTTATGGTATGTGGGATCTAGTTCCCTGACCAGGGATCGAACCGAGGTCCCCAGCATTGGGAGCACAGAGTCTTAGCCCTTGGACCACCAGGGAAATCCCAGGAGTTACATTTAAAATGCTACAGGCTTCCTTGGTGGTCCAGTGGATAAGGAGACCACCTTGCATTGCAAGGGGCACGGTTCGATCCCTGGCCTGGGAGGATACCGCGTGCCGCGGAGTGGCTAGACCGATGTGTCCAACTATGGAGCCGGAGCTCTGGAGCACATGCGCCCAGAGCCAGTGCTCTGCAGCGACAGAGGCCACTGCGATGGGAGGCCCACACAGGCCAAAGAACAAAGATAAATAAATGAAAGATCAATAGAAGTGGCCAAAAAAAAATCAAAAATAAATAAATACATAAAATGCTAACATTAATGGTGATAATTTAGAGTTGTACTTTTGAATATATAAAGTACTTCCACATCAGTTTTCCCAGATGATCTACAAAGTTCTGTGAATTGGGTTACAACCCTGTTTAAGGTAAAGGCAAGTGGTTGTGACTGGTCTGAGATCTCTCAGCTAGTTTTATGGCTCTTAGGCATGATTCTGGGTCTTATGATATCAAATCTGACACTGTTCCTCTGGCCTCCTGTGAATGTCCTTGTATCAGAGTATATAATTTAAGATTGAGTTTAAACTTGGGAAATTTGTTGTAAGATACCAGCTTTCAGGGTTTATTCAAAGTCTAAGAGTACCATGAATATACTTAGCATATGGAGAGAATTTAATTCATTTATTGTGCCAAGTACATAGGAATTGAACTACAAAAATGAGATAATAAAGGTAGAATTAAGTAAGGATTCCCACCCAATGCATTCTTGAATCCATTTGGGAAAGGTCAATAGTCACCATAGGAGAACCTGGGGTAATTGTTTTGCAGTGTCTTGTTGCACTTAGCTTAAAGCAGCAGTATGTTTAAGTATATAATGAAAGCTTTTGACTGAGTTTAGGAGAGATACCTGATCCTAATCCCAATTGTTTACAAAACTTTTTAAAATCATCTTTGTTAAACTATCCATTATAGTGAAATTTAAGGAATATACCAGAAAACTATTACAAAAAACAAAAAAACACTAAATCCCAACTGTAGTTAATATATTGTGTAAAAATCCATTTTTTTAGCATCTCTAAAAAATGTACCAATGTATACTGATACATACAGGTTTACATAACTGGTTCCTCATTGTACAATATAGTATCATTTTTTACTCAGTCAACGTCAAGTCCTGAATAACTTCCTAATGTCAACAGATATTAGCACTTTGAATGTCTACATAATATCTCATTATTCTGATATGTTGTAATTTACCAGCTATTCACCAGTTGAGGGACATTGTGTTTCTACTTCTTTGGCTCTCAGAAACTTTGCAGAGAGAAACTGGACTGGCATAAATGTTTCCATTTGGTAAAACAGAAATTTGGTTTGTTTAAGTCATTGCCAAAAATCAAAAATAAATAAATACATAAAATGTTTTTTTTTAAAACTTTTGAATATATAAAGTACTTCCACATCAGTTTTCCCAGATGATCTACAAAGTTCTGTGAATTGGGTTACAACCCTGTTTAAGGTAAAGGCAAGTGGTTGTGACTGGTCTGAGATCTCTCAGCTAGTTTTATGGCTCTTAGGCATGATTCTGGGTCTTATGATATCAAATCTGACACTGTTCCTCTGGCCTCCTGTGAATGTCCTTGTATCAGAGTATATAATTTAAGATTGAGTTTAAACTTGGGAAATTTGTTGTAAGATACCAGCTTTCAGGGTTTATTCAAAGTCTAAGAGTACCATGAATATACTTAGCATATGGAGAGAATTTAATTCATTTATTGTGCCAAGTACATAGGAATTGAACTACAAAATGAGATAATAAAGGTAGAATTAAGTAAGGATTCCCACCCAATGCATTCTTGAATCCATTTGGGAAAGGTCAATAGTCACCATAGGAGAACCTGGGGTAATTGTTTTGCAGTGTCTTGTTGCACTTAGCTTAAAGCAGCAGTATGTTTAAGTATATAATGAAAGCTTTTGACTGAGTTTAGGAGAGATACCTGATCCTAATCCCAATTGTTTACAAAACTTTTTAAAATCATCTTTGTTAAACTATCCATTATAGTGAAATTTAAGGAATATACCAGAAAACTATTACAAAAAACAAAAAAACACTAAATCCCAACTGTAGTTAATATATTGTGTAAAAATCCATTTTTTTAGCATCTCTAAAAAATGTACCAATGTATACTGATACATACAGGTTTACATAACTGGTTCCTCATTGTACAATATAGTATCATTTTTTTTACTCAGTCAACGTCAAGTCCTGAATAACTTCCTAATGTCAACAGATATTAGCACTTTGAATGTCTACATAATATCTCATTATTCTGATATGTTGTAATTTACCAGCTATTCACCAGTTGAGGGACATTGTGTTTCTACTTCTTTGGCTCTCAGAAACTTTGCAGAGAGAAACTGGACTGGCATAAATGTTTCCATTTGGTAAAACAGAAATTTGGTGATGTAATTGTTGTAAAACTTGTTTTTTTTTACTTGCCAGGTGGGTCTTCAAACAACTGTATGATAAAGGCCTTGTTTATAGGGGTGTGAAAGTCATGCCCTTCTCCACTGCGTGCAATACTCCACTCTCCAACTTTGAGTCTCACCAAAATTACAAGGTATGTGAGATGGCATTGAGTGTTATGTCCTCAGAAGTTAAATGGTTGCGGATGATCGTGGTTGCTTAGTCCCAGTGTGGAATGTTAAGCCTGGGGAGTGATGTGAATGATGTGTCTTAATCTGATGTGTGCATGTGCACTTTTAGTCATGCCTGACTCTTGTCAACCCCGTGGACTATAGCCTGCCAGGCTCCTCTGTTCATGGAATTTTCCAGGAAAGAATGTTGGAGTGGGTGGCCATTTCCTTCTCCAGGGGATCTTCTCAACCAAGGATCAAACCTGCTTCTCTTTCATCTCCTGCTTTGACAGGCAGGTTCTTTACCAGCTGATCCACCGGGAAGCCCCTGACTGGTCTTAATGTTAGAGATTTTGCTTATTTTAACCATGTTTTTATACCTGTCTTTGTTTAATACTTCCAGCTTTGCTCTGATTTTCTCTAGACACTTACTTCTGAGACTTTTTTTTTTTAAGATTTATTTATTTATTTATTTTGGGCAGGGGTCGCGTTGAGGAGGGAGGGGAGCGGGCGGACCACTTCTATTGATCTTTCATTTATCTATTTTCATCCATCTTTGTTCTTTGGCCCGTGTGGGCTTCCCATCGCAGCGGCCTCTCTTGTTGCAGAGTGCCAGCTCTGGGCACACGTGCTCCAGAGCTCCGGCTTGGTAATTGGACACATCAGTCCAGCCACTCCGTGGCATGTGGGATCTTCCCAGGCCAGGGATGGAACCGGTGCCCCTTGCACTGCAAGGCGGTGTCCCTACCCCACTGGACCACCAGGGGAAGCCCCTGAGACTTTTTAAATCAGTTATTTGGTAAAAGTATTTGGGAAGAAAATCTGATTTGTGATCAGTGATGTATTATCTTTTCTTTGTTGAATGAAATAACTGTCTTTGGTGTAAGAATTTGGACATGTCTGATATGTACAGAGTGCACTGATTTACGTTATCCGAAGGAATAGTGAAGACTTTTTAAGTCTTCAGAAATAAGAGGTCTCTGTTCTCATGTGTGTGTATTCAAACACTGTTTTTATTTCTGATTCTACCAAATCCTCATTGTTTTTAAAGAATGTTGAGGGCTTCCCTTTGTGACTCAGATGGTAAAAAATCCGCCTGTAATGTGGGAGGACTGGGTTCTGTTCCCAGGTTGAGAAGATCCCCTGGAAAAGGGAAAGGCTACCCACTCCAGTATTCTTGCCTGGAGATTTCCATGGCTTGTCCGTGGGTCACAAAGAACGTTGATTTGTTTGGAATTCTTATTTCATGACTTACGTTTGAAAATTATATTATTAAACCTTGTATTTCAAAAGCATTTCCCATCTTACAGAATGCTTTCAACATCTCATTCAATCACTCATAGGGGCTCCTGTTACTGTATTTTTATAATGAAATGTTTTAAACACATAAAAATGTAGAGAATAATATAACTACTGAGTTATATTTAACTAAAAGCTTAAGCTTTGTTAGATTTAATAAGAATTTCAAGCATACTTAAAAACAGACAGAATAAGTAACTCTCCTGTGCATATCACATATCCCCAACAATCTCTGTGGCCAGTCCTGACCCATTTACACACTTCACTTATTTCTTCCAAACACTTTTTAAAAAGCAAATTATAGATGTCATTTTATCAGAGTTTTCAATATTTTTACTCATCTGTAAGTAAATAAATACATTCTCTTAATGGGAAAGAACAAGCTGTAGGGAAGTAAATTGTTACCAAAGAAAATCATTCCAGACTTTTTCAAAAAGTAACTGAACATACACAAACCCAATTATGGTATATAAAATGGTTATTTTTATATTGTCTAAATTTTTAGTTTTTAGGAGTCTTGTTGATGTGATTAGTTATGAAGCTTATGCTCGTTGCAGAAAATTTTGAAGCCATAGGAAGATACTAAGAAGGAGAAAATTATAATCCCAATACCCAAAGGAAATCATTATTAATATTTTATTTTAGGTTTCCCTTTAGTGGGTTTTTAAAGTGTTTTGTGTTCGTTACTATATATCTTAAAATTAATATTCTTTATACCTTGTCACCTATTTCCTGACTTAATAAGAGATTTTTTTGCTTTTCCTTTCCTTGCTCTGTTCCATATACTTGCGCAAAATAAATATATATGTAAAGCCAACTCCTGATAGAGTTAAAGAGGAACCTTATCAATCAAAAGCTCTCCCTTCTCATGATCCCTTCAGTTTAGCATGTAATCCCCTCACTGTTTTATAAATCCTACTGTACTCATTCCAACCTCATTGTTCACTGATTCTCTACGAAATATAAATAGAATTTTAGTTTGTTCTTTGCTGTGTGTCTGACTTCTCTTGCTCAAAATTATGTTTCTGGAAGTCTTCCATGTTGTGTGTAATTGTAGATCATCATTTTAATTACTCTGTAATATTTAATGCATCTATCCTAATGTTTAAATTTATTTATTTGGCCGTGTCAGGTCTTAGTTGTCGCATGTGGGATCTTTTGTTGGAACTCATAGACTCAACAGGCTTCCATAATTGCCATGCAGCAGCCATAAAAATCCAAGGGTAAAGATATCACTAAGCATAATGGTCAAGGTTAAAGATCCCACTAAGCCTGCTTAGCAGTTATGGAAGCTGTTGTACACAGGCTTCTATAATTGCCAAGCGGACTTAGTGGGATGTTTGAACTTGGGTCCCCTGCATTGCAAGGCAGATTCTTCATTACCAAACCACCAGGGAAGTCCCTATCCATTCTAATGTTGATTGACATTTGGGTAATGTCTAGTTTGGGGCTGTTAGGAACATTCTAGAACTTGACTTTGGGAGGCGTATATGCATATTTACATTAGACTTATTCTGAAACAGCAAAATTGTTACCAAAAAAAAGCCATAGAACATACACAAACCCAATTATGGTATATAAAATGGTTATTTTTATATTGTCTAAATTTTTAGTTTTTAGGAGTCTTGTTGATGTGATTAGTTATGAAGCTTATGCTCGTTGCAGAAAATTTTGAAGCCATAGGAAGATACTAAGAAGGAGAAAATTATAATCCCAATACCCAAAGGAAATCATTATTAATATTTTATTTTAGGTTTCCCTTTAGTGGGTTTTTAAAGTGTTTTGTGTTCGTTATATATCTTAAAATTAATATTCTTTATACCTTGTCACCTATTTCCTGACTTAATAAGAGATTTTTTTGCTTTTCCTTTCCTTGCTCTGTTCCATATACTTGCGCAAAATAAATATATATGTAAAGCCAACTCCTGATAGAGTTAAAGAGGAACCTTATCAATCAAAAGCTCTCCCTTCTCATGATCCCTTCAGTTTAGCATGTAATCCCCTCACTGTTTTATAAATCCTACTGTACTCATTCCAACCTCATTGTTCACTGATTCTCTCGAAATATAAATAGAATTTTAGTTTGTTCTTTGCTGTGTGTCTGACTTCTCTTGCTCAAAATTATGTTTCTGGAAGTCTTCCATGTTGTGTGTAATTGTAGATCATCATTTTAATTACTCTGTAATATTTAATGCATCTATCCTAATGTTTAAATTTATTTATTTGGCCGTGTCAGGTCTTAGTTGTCGCATGTGGGATCTTTTGTTGGAACTCATAGACTCAACAGGCTTCCATAATTGCCATGCAGCAGCCATAAAAATCCAAGGGTAAAGATATCACTAAGCATAATGGTCAAGGTTAAAGATCCCACTAAGCCTGCTTAGCAGTTATGGAAGCTGTTGTACACAGGCTTCTATAATTGCCAAGCGGACTTAGTGGGATGTTTGAACTTGGGTCCCCTGCATTGCAAGGCAGATTCTTCATTACCAAACCACCAGGGAAGTCCCTATCCATTCTAATGTTGATTGACATTTGGGTAATGTCTAGTTTGGGGCTGTTAGGAACATTCTAGAACTTGACTTTGGGAGAGCGTATATGCATATTTCTGATGGCTACATTCCCAGGAGTAGAATTATTGAGTCATAAAGTATACTTACTTTTAGCTCTATTACAAGAGTTGGTAAGCTTTATTATGGGCCTGATAGTAAATGCTTTTGAGTTTGTGGACCACATGGTCTGTCAATCCTGTCAAAACCATTCTTAGCTCTTGGGCTACACAGAAAACCAGTAATGGGCCAGTTTTGACTCATGGACCATAGTTCATTGTCTCCCACTCTAACAGACTTACAAAGGAGCTGTAAAATAGATCATTGTAATAGTGTATGTATTCATTATGCATCCCTCTTGATAAACTTTAAATATTGTATTTGTAACTACTAAGGTAATTATTAAAACATTTCTTTATATAAAATTGTATGTATAATTTCTTGATTTGCATTTTCTTTTTACAAAGATGGCAGATATTTTTTTTAAGCTCTGAAAATCAAATTATTGTATTCTTCAGGAATAGTTCTTTTTTCTTCCAAGTCTGCTCTTATGGATTTTATAAAGGAATATTTTCTCTCATTTAATGAGATACCTCATTATCTCATTTGATTTCAGGATGTCCAAGATCCTTCAATATTTATAACTTTCCCTTTGGAGGAAGATGAAAGTATATCTTTGGTTGCCTGGACAACTACTCCCTGGACTCTTCCTAGTAACCTTGCCGTGTGTGTTAATCCCGATATGCAATATGTGAAGATTAAAGGTAAGTATGAGCCTCATTCCTTGTGATTGATATGAATAAAATAACTTGAATCACTGAAAACTGACATTTCTTTCCTTTTTTTTTTAACTTTTTTAATTGAGGTAAAATTGATATTATATTAGTTTCAAGTTTACAATAAAGTAAATAGATGTTTATATATATCATGAAATAAACATCACAGGAAGTCTCGTTAACATCCATACATACTTAAGGAATTGTTTTCTTCTTATGAGACTTTTTAAGATCTGCTTTCTCAGTAACTTTCCAATATGCAATATAGTATTGTGGTTCCCATGCTATAAATTGTATCTCCATGCCTTATATTATAGTTGGAAGTTTATACCTTTTGACTCTCTTTACTAATTTCACAACCTCCTCTCCCATGTACACCCTGCTACTTCTGGTAGTCACTGATCTGTTCTCTGTATCCATGAGATTTGTTTTTGTTGTTTTGATTTTGTTTTTATTTCTCATGGTAAGTGAGATGGTATGTGTCTTTTTTTTTTTTTTTTTTTACTTATTTCACTTAGTCTGATGCCCTCAAAGTCCATCCATGATGTTTTAAACAGCAAAATTTTATTCTTTCTTACAGTCAGATAGCTTTTGATTGTGCATATGCATGTACATGCAGTGAACATGGAGTGCAGATAATCTTTTCATGTTAGTGTTTTCATTTTCTTTGTATAAATACCCAGAAGTAAAGTGTCTGGATCATACATAGTTGTATTTTTTACTTTTTTGAGGAACCGCTATCCTGTTCTCCATAGTGGCTCCATCAGTTCACGGTCCCATCACCATTGTACATGGTTCTTTTTACAAAGATGGCAGATATTTTTTTTAAGCTCTGAAAATCAAATTATTGTATTCTTCAGGAATAGTTCTTTTTTCTTCCAAGTCTGCTCTTATGGATTTTATAAAGGAATATTTTCTCTCATTTAATGAGATACCTCATTATCTCATTTGATTTCAGGATGTCCAAGATCCTTCAATATTTATAACTTTCCCTTTGGAGGAAGATGAAAGTATATCTTTGGTTGCCTGGACAACTACTCCCTGGACTCTTCCTAGTAACCTTGCCGTGTGTGTTAATCCCGATATGCAATATGTGAAGATTAAAGGTAAGTATGAGCCTCATTCCTTGTGATTGATATGAATAAAATAACTTGAATCACTGAAAACTGACATTTCTTTCCTTTTTTTTTTAACTTTTTTAATTGAGGTAAAATTGATATTATATTAGTTTCAAGTTTACAATAAAGTAAATAGATGTTTATATATATCATGAAATAAACATCACAGGAAGTCTCGTTAACATCCATACATACTTAAGGAATTGTTTTCTTCTTATGAGACTTTTTAAGATCTGCTTTCTCAGTAACTTTCCAATATGCAATATAGTATTGTGGTTCCCATGCTATAAATTGTATCTCCATGCCTTATATTATAGTTGGAAGTTTATACCTTTTGACTCTCTTTACTAATTTCACAACCTCCTCTCCCATGTACACCCTGCTACTTCTGGTAGTCACTGATCTGTTCTCTGTATCCATGAGATTTGTTTTTGTTGTTTTGATTTTGTTTTTATTTCTCATGGTAAGTGAGATGGTATGTGTCTTTTTTTTTTTTTTTTTTTACTTATTTCACTTAGTCTGATGCCCTCAAAGTCCATCCATGATGTTTTAAACAGCAAAATTTTATTCTTTCTTACAGTCAGATAGCTTTTGATTGTGCATATGCATGTACATGCAGTGAACATGGAGTGCAGATAATCTTTTCATGTTAGTGTTTTCATTTTCTTTGTATAAATACCCAGAAGTAAAGTGTCTGGATCATACATAGTTGTATTTTTTACTTTTTTGAGGAACCGCTATCCTGTTCTCCATAGTGGCTCCATCAGTTCACGGTCCCATCACCATTGTACATGGGTTCTCTCTTCTCCATATCCGTGCCAGCACTTGTTGTCTCTTGTTTTGAAAATAGCCATTTTAACAGGTGTTTGGTGATACTTTCTCTGGGTTTTGATATGCATTTCCATGATGATTAGTGTTACTGGGCATCTTTTAATATACCTGATGGATATCTATTTGACGTCTTTGGAAAAAATGTTCATTCAAATCTTCTACCCATTTTTTTAATTGGATTTTTTTTTATTTTTTATGCTATTGGGTTGTAAGAGTTCTTTGTATATTTTAGGTGTTAGCCCCTTATCAAATACTTGATTTACAGAATATTTTCTCAGATACTCACCTTTTCATGTTGTTGCTTACTTTTGCTATGCAGAAGCTTTAGTGTGATGCAGTCACACGTTTTGTTTTTTTGATGCTGTTTGCTCCTGTTTTGAGGTCAAAACTAAATAAAAACATTGTCAGGACCAATATCAAGGAGTTTATCAACTATGTTTTGTGGAGAGTTTTGGGATATTTTCCCCCATATTGAGCAGCAGGTGAAACTACCCCAACTAGGGACAGTGATAAAACCTGTGGCCCCTGCAGTGACAGTGCAGTCTTAACCACTGGACCACCAGGGAAGTCCGATCAGCTATGTTTTCATCTAGGTGCCTTATGGTTTCTGGTCTTATGTCCAAGTCTGTAATCCATTTGTCTTAATTTCTGTGTATGGCATAAGAGAGTGATCCAGTTCCCCCAACACTATTGAAGAGACTCTTCTTTCCCTATTGTGTAATCTTGGTTCCTTTGCTATAAATGAATTGCCTGTATACATGTGAGTTTGTTTCTGGGCTCTCTGTTCTGTTCCATACTGTCTTGATTACTAGAGCTTTATAATAACAGTTTGAAATAAAGAAGTATTGTGCCTTCAGTATTGTTCTTCTTTCTCAAGATTGAATGGTCTATTCATGGTCTTTTGTGGATTCATGTAGATTTTAAGATTGTTTGCTATAGTTCTGTGAAAAATGCCGTTGAAATATGGATAGGAATTGCACTGAATCTAGAATTCCTTAGGTAGTGTGAACATTTTAACAATATTAATTCTTTGGATCCTTAAGCATGTAATACCTTTCCATTTATTTGTGTCTTCAGTTCCTTTCATTGGTGCCTTGAACTTTTCAGTGTCTTGGTCTTTCATTTACTCTTAAGCTTATTCCTACGTATTTTATTCTTTCTGATGCAATTGTAAATGCAGTTGTTTTCTTAATGTCTCTTTCTAAAAGTCATTATCAATGTATAGAAATGCAGTGAATTTTAGTGTGTTGATTTCGTATCCTACAACTCTACTGCATTTATTTTTTAGTTCTCAGTTTTTGGTGGTGTCTGCAGTTTTCTGTATATACTGTCATGACATCTAGTTCATATTTTCATTTCTTATTGAAAAGTTAGAATTAAAAGTTGAAATTAGGGCTTCCCTTGTGGTCCAGTGGGTAAAGAGTCCACCTTGCAATGCAAGGGCCACCTGGAAGATCACACGTGCCGCAGAACAACTGGACCAGCGTGTCCAATTAGGAGCCAGTGCTCTGGAGCACATGCGCCCAGAACCGGTGCTCTGCAGCAATAAAGGCCACTGCAATCGGAGGCCCACACTGGCCAAAAAATAAAGAGGGACGAAAATAAATAAGGGATCAATAAAAGAGACCAAAATTTTTTTAAAAAATGTTGAAATAATACAAAAAATGAACATTCTACAAAAATAAATACTGTTAGATCTAGGTGCCTTATGGTTTCTGGTCTTATGTCCAAGTCTGTAATCCATTTGTCTTAATTTCTGTGTATGGCATAAGAGAGTGATCCAGTTCCCCCAACACTATTGAAGAGACTCTTCTTTCCCTATTGTGTAATCTTGGTTCCTTTGCTATAAATGAATTGCCTGTATACATGTGAGTTTGTTTCTGGGCTCTCTGTTCTGTTCCATACTGTCTTGATTACTAGAGCTTTATAATAACAGTTTGAAATAAAGAAGTATTGTGCCTTCAGTATTGTTCTTCTTTCTCAAGATTGAATGGTCTATTCATGGTCTTTTGTGGATTCATGTAGATTTTAAGATTGTTTGCTATAGTTCTGTGAAAAATGCCGTTGAAATATGGATAGGAATTGCACTGAATCTAGAATTCCTTAGGTAGTGTGAACATTTTAACAATATTAATTCTTTGGATCCTTAAGCATGTAATACCTTTCCATTTATTTGTGTCTTCAGTTCCTTTCATTGGTGCCTTGAACTTTTCAGTGTCTTGGTCTTTCATTTACTCTTAAGCTTATTCCTACGTATTTTATTCTTTCTGATGCAATTGTAAATGCAGTTGTTTTCTTAATGTCTCTTTCTAAAAGTCATTATCAATGTATAGAAATGCAGTGAATTTTAGTGTGTTGATTTCGTATCCTACAACTCTACTGCATTTATTTTTTAGTTCTCAGTTTTTGGTGGTGTCTGCAGTTTTCTGTATATACTGTCATGACATCTAGTTCATATTTTCATTTCTTATTGAAAAGTTAGAATTAAAAGTTGAAATTAGGGCTTCCCTTGTGGTCCAGTGGGTAAAGAGTCCACCTTGCAATGCGAGGGCCACCTGGAAGATCACACGTGCCGCAGAACAACTGGACCAGCGTGTCCAATTAGGAGCCAGTGCTCTGGAGCACATGCGCCCAGAACCGGTGCTCTGCAGCAATAAAGGCCACTGCAATCGGAGGCCCACACTGGCCAAAAAATAAAGAGGGACGAAAATAAATAAGGGATCAATAAAAGAGACCAAAATTTTTTTAAAAAATGTTGAAATAATACAAAAAATGAACATTCTACAGAGATGTGAAAAGTAAAAATTTTTTACTGTTTTCAGATTATAGTACTTTTAACTATCATGCCCTTACTACACATAAAGAGCCTAAGGTTCAACAGAGTGGCATATCGTTGCTGTTAGGAAGTTTCCAATATGTGTTTTCTCAACACTGAGAAACCGTTCTTTCTGGAAAAGAGTGTATATCACAGGTTTGGAGCTTAGTCCTACAAGACCACCCTCTGTTACAGCACCCCTACTTCAAATGTAAATCAAAAGTTCTGGTCGTCACCTGGGTTTCTATCCAACCCATGATCTCCTCCTTGTGTCTGAGGAGTAACTCACAGAACTCAGAGAAACGAACGTTTTACTTACTAGATTGCCATAAGTAAAAGGAGATTGTAAAGGATACACATGAATGGCCATGTGAGGAAGTGCATAGAGAGTTCTGGAAAGATCTCAAGCACAAGAGCTTCTGTCTCCAGAACTGGGCAGGGGCTACCCTCATAGCGTGTGAATGTATTCACTTACCTGGAAACTCTTCAAACTGCATCTTACAAGATTGATTAAATCATTGGCCGTTGGTGATTGAGCTCAGTCTGTAACCTGTCTCTCCCTCCTTCCAAAGGCTGTGGGTGGGTTACTACAGGTAGAGTATAAAAGTTCCAACCAAGCTCTGTGTTTGGTTCACCATTCTTAGGTTACCTAATCACTACATTAACATAAAAAAAGACACCTTTATGGCTCCCATCACTTAGGAAATTCCAAGAGATTTAAGAGCTCTACCAAAATAGGTGGCTCAGTAGATAAAGAGTGCACTTGTAGTGCAAGAGATGCTGGCAGACATGGGTTCCATCTCTGGGTCCAGAATATCCCTTGGAGAAGGAAATGGCAACCCACTCCATTATTCTTCCCTGGAGAATCCCATGGAAAGAGGACCCTGGTGAGTTACAATCCAGAGTTGCAAAGAGTCTGACACAGCTGAAGAGACTGAAAAAGCACCCATTCCAGAATAAAGACTAAGACCAAATGCATGTTTCTAATTATACGTGAACTAAAATGAACAGGAGTGGGAGAGTTTAATTCAGATGGCCATTATATCTGGTACTGTGGGCAAGAATCCCTTAGAAGAAATGGAGCAGCCCTCATAGTCAACAAAAGAATCTGAAATGCAGTATTTGGGTGCAACCTCAAAAAAACCAGAATGATCTTGATCCCTAACTAACACTAAAAAAAAAAAGATGTCCTTTTTTTTTTTTTTTAAACAGGATTTTTTTTTTTTTTTTTTTTTTTTGGGTGGGGGTCAGATTGGGGAGGGAGGGGAGCAGGCGAGCCACTTCTATTGGTCTTTCATTTCTCTGTTTTCATCCATCTTTGTTCCTTGGCTCCTGTGGGCCTCCCGTCACGGTGTCGCGGTGGCATCTGTTGCTGCAGAGCGCCGGCTCTGGGCACACGCGCGCCAGAGCTCCAGCTCGGTAATTGGACACATCGGTCCAGCCGCTCCGTGGCACTTGGGATCTTCCCAGGCCAGGGATCCAACTGGTGCCCCTTGCACTGCAAGGCGGTGTCCTTACCCACTGGACCACCAGGGGAAGCCCAAGATGTCCTTTTTGTTATTGGTGATTGGAATGCAAAAGCAGAAAGTCAAGAGATAGCTGGAGTAACAGGCAAGTTTGGTCTTGGAGTACAAAATGAAGCTGGGGAATGGCTAACAAGAGTTTTGTCAAGAGAACACACTGTTGATAGCAAACACCCTTTTCCAAGAACCCAAGAAACAACTTTATACATGGACATCACCAAATGGTCAAGACCAAAATCAGGCAGATTATATTCTTTGCAGCCAAAGATGGAGAAGCTCTCTGCAATCAGCAAAAATAAAACCTAGAGCCATCTGTGCCCTCAGATCATGAACTCCGTATTTCAAAATTCAGGCTGAAATTGAAGAAAGTAGGAAAAACCTATAGGCCATTCATGGATGACCTGAGTCACATCCCTTATATGTGGTATAAGTTATATCCCCTATACAGTGGAGGTGACAAATAGATTAAAGGGATTAGATCTGGTAGACAAGAGTGCCTAAAGAACTATGGACAGACATTTGTGACATTATACCAGAGGCAGTGATCAAAACCGTCCCAAAGAAAAAAAAATCCAAGAAGGCAGATTGGTCTGAGCAGGCTTTACAGATAGCTGAGGAATGACAAGAAGTGAAAAGCAGGGGACAGAGGAAGAGATACACCCAAATGAATACAGAATTCTAGAGAATAGAAAGGAGAGAAAACAAAGCCTTCTTAAATGAACATGCAGAAAACTGGAGGAAAACAACAGAATGGGAAAGACTAGAGATCTCTTCAAAAAAATTAGAGATATCAAGGGATCGTAGGACCTAAGAGAAGCAGAGTATATTAAGAAGAGGTGGCAAGCGTATACAGAAGAACTAAGCAAAAAAGGTCTTAATAACTCAGATAAACACAATGATGTGGTCACTCACCTAGAGACATTCATCTAGGAGTGTGAAGTCAAATGGGTTACAGGAAGCATTACTACAAACAGACCTAGTGGACATGACAGAAGGCCAGCTGGGCTATTTAAAATCCTAAAGATGGGCTTCCCTGGCGGTCCAGTGGGTAAAGAGTCTGCCTCGAAGTGCAAGGGGCACCAGTTTGATCCCTGGCCCAGGAAGATCCCACATGCCGCGAAACAGCTGGACCGGTGTGTCCATTTACAAGCCAGCGCTCTGGAACACATGTACCCAGAACTGGTGCTCTGCAGCAACAGAGGCCACTGAGATGGGAGGCCCACACAGGCCAAAGAATAAAGATGGATGGAAATAAATAAATTTTTTAAAAAGCAATAAAAGAGACCAAAAAATAAAATCCTAAAAAGATGATATTGTTAGTGTTGCACTCAATATGCCAACAAATTTGGAAAACTCAGCAATCATCACAGGATTGGAAACAGTTCGTTTTCGTTTCAGTCCCAAAGAAGGGCAATGCCAAAGAATGTTTAAGCTACCCTACAATTACACTCATTTGTTACACTAGTAAGGTTATGCTCAGAATCCTTCAAGCTAGGCTTCAGAAATAAATGAACTGAGAACTTCTAGATGTACAAGCTGGGTTTAGAAAAGGCAGAGGAGCCAAAGATCAAATTGCCAACATACACTGGATCATAGAAAAACCAAGGAAATCCTGAAAAACATCTGCTTCCTTGACTGCACTAAAGCCTTTGACTGTGGGGGTCACAACAAACTGTGGAAATTCTTAAAGATACAGGAGTACTAGACCATCTTATCTGTCTCCTGAGAAACCTGTGTATGTGTCAAGAAGCAACAGAACTGGGCATGGAACAACAGACCAGTTTAGAACTGGGAAAGGAATACTACAAGGCAGTATATTGTCACTCTGCTTATTTAACTTATATGCATGCAGAGTACATCATGTGAAATGCAAGGCTGGATGAATCACAAACTGGAATCAGGATTGCCGGAAGAAATAGCAACAGCCTCAGAAATGCAGATGATACAACTCCTATGGCAGAAAATGAAGATTAACCAAATGAACTTCTTTATGAGGCTGAAAGAAGAGAGTGAAAGAGCTGGCTTGAAACTCAGCATTCAAAAAACTAAGATCGTGACATCCAGTCCCATCAGTTCATGGCAAATTGATGAGGGGAAATGTGGAAACCGTGGCAGATTTTATCAAAGCTTTGGTTTTTCCAGTATCATGTATGGATGTGAGAGTCAAACCATAAAGAAGGCTGTGGTGCTGGAGAAGATTCTTGAGAGTCCCTTGGACTGCAAGGAGATTAAACCAGTCAATCCTAAAGGAAACCCTGAGTATTCAGGGCCAACAGCATCTGGAACACATGTACCCAGAACTGGTGCTCTGCAGCAACAGAGGCCACTGAGATGGGAGGCCCACACAGGCCAAAGAATAAAGATGGATGGAAATAAATAAATTTTTTAAAAAGCAATAAAAGAGACCAAAAAATAAAATCCTAAAAAGATGATATTGTTAGTGTTGCACTCAATATGCCAACAAATTTGGAAAACTCAGCAATCATCACAGGATTGGAAACAGTTCGTTTTCGTTTCAGTCCCAAAGAAGGGCAATGCCAAAGAATGTTTAAGCTACCCTACAATTACACTCATTTGTTACACTAGTAAGGTTATGCTCAGAATCCTTCAAGCTAGGCTTCAGAAATAAATGAACTGAGAACTTCTAGATGTACAAGCTGGGTTTAGAAAAGGCAGAGGAGCCAAAGATCAAATTGCCAACATACACTGGATCATAGAAAAACCAAGGAAATCCTGAAAAACATCTGCTTCCTTGACTGCACTAAAGCCTTTGACTGTGGGGGTCACAACAAACTGTGGAAATTCTTAAAGATACAGGAGTACTAGACCATCTTATCTGTCTCCTGAGAAACCTGTGTATGTGTCAAGAAGCAACAGAACTGGGCATGGAACAACAGACCAGTTTAGAACTGGGAAAGGAATACTACAAGGCAGTATATTGTCACTCTGCTTATTTAACTTATATGCATGCAGAGTACATCATGTGAAATGCAAGGCTGGATGAATCACAAACTGGAATCAGGATTGCCGGAAGAAATAGCAACAGCCTCAGAAATGCAGATGATACAACTCCTATGGCAGAAAATGAAGATTAACCAAATGAACTTCTTTATGAGGCTGAAAGAAGAGAGTGAAAGAGCTGGCTTGAAACTCAGCATTCAAAAAACTAAGATCGTGACATCCAGTCCCATCAGTTCATGGCAAATTGATGAGGGGAAATGTGGAAACCGTGGCAGATTTTATCAAAGCTTTGGTTTTTCCAGTATCATGTATGGATGTGAGAGTCAAACCATAAAGAAGGCTGTGGTGCTGGAGAAGATTCTTGAGAGTCCCTTGGACTGCAAGGAGATTAAACCAGTCAATCCTAAAGGAAATCAACCCTGAGTATTCATTGGAAGGAATGTTGCTGAAGCTGAAGCTCCAATACTTTGTCCTCCTGATGGGAAGAGCTGACTCACTGGAAAAAGAACTTAATGCTGGAAAGATTGAAGGCAAAAGGAAAGGGGTTAACAGTTGATGAGATGGCTAGATAATATCACCGACTCAGTGGATGTTTTGAACCAACACTGGAAGATAGTGAACAGGAGACTGGTGCATTGCAGCATGGCAGCATGGCCTGACAAGCGTGGACATGACTTATTGACAGAACAACAGATATATCATAGTATCATAGAATTGGTACCAGAGCTTGAAAACTTTGTACGTTTTGAATATTCTCTGTTATCATGTTAATCGTAGTCTAATGTGAGGCCCTTTCCATAGAGATTTATATGAATAACAGAAGACTAGTATCTTAGGTCTCAGTGGTTTATGGAGAGCAGGGGGATGCTAAGGAAAGAAAAGAAGGAGCCAGAAAGGAAATTCATCTTATAAGACAGTTTGATTAACAGTAGCTCAGAGGAATAATCAAGGAATAATATTGAGAAAGGAGTGGGAAAGAATTGGGAGTTAAAAACCAGATACTTTTACCATTTTTCGTTGGTTTCTAATGATCTATCAGGAAGGAGATGTTTCTAGACAGAGCCTGTCTCTGGTGTTTTATTTCTTCTTTGGGCAAGTGCGTTTCTGTCTGTATGAGTTTCCTGGTGTCACCTGTGGTTCAGGGCCGTGGTGTAGTGAGCCTGACACCCTTGAAGGCCGTCTGGCTGAGATTTCAGTCACGTCATTCGTCTGCCTGAATACAGCTCTTGTACTTAGTGGACCGTGTGTTCTGTGTTTTGGTCAGAAAATAACAGTTTTGAAGTCTGTAATTCTTTGTCAGTTGTTTCATTTGCTATTATTTTCTCCCACTCTGAGGGTTATCTTTCCACCTTGTTTGTAGTTTCTTTTGCTGTGCAGAAGCTTTTTTTAAATTTAATTAGGGGGCCCATGTTATTGTATTTTTTAAAGCTTTGGTTTTCCAGTATCATGTATGGATGTGAGAGTCAAACCATAAAGAAGGCTGTGGTGCTGGAGAAGATTCTTGAGAGTCCCTTGGACTGCAAGGAGATTAAACCAGTCAATCCTAAAGGAAATCAACCCTGAGTATTCATTGGAAGGAATGTTGCTGAAGCTGAAGCTCCAATACTTTGTCCTCCTGATGGGAAGAGCTGACTCACTGGAAAAAGAACTTAATGCTGGAAAGATTGAAGGCAAAAGGAAAGGGGTTAACAGTTGATGAGATGGCTAGATAATATCACCGACTCAGTGGATGTTTTGAACCAACACTGGAAGATAGTGAACAGGAGACTGGTGCATTGCAGCATGGCAGCATGGCCTGACAAGCGTGGACATGACTTATTGACAGAACAACAGATATATCATAGTATCATAGAATTGGTACCAGAGCTTGAAAACTTTGTACGTTTTGAATATTCTCTGTTATCATGTTAATCGTAGTCTAATGTGAGGCCCTTTCCATAGAGATTTATATGAATAACAGAAGACTAGTATCTTAGGTCTCAGTGGTTTATGGAGAGCAGGGGGATGCTAAGGAAAGAAAAGAAGGAGCCAGAAAGGAAATTCATCTTATAAGACAGTTTGATTAACAGTAGCTCAGAGGAATAATCAAGGAATAATATTGAGAAAGGAGGGGGAAAGAATTGGGAGTTAAAAACCAGATACTTTTACCATTTTTCGTTGGTTTCTAATGATCTATCAGGAAGGAGATGTTTCTAGACAGAGCCTGTCTCTGGTGTTTTATTTCTTCTTTGGGCAAGTGCGTTTCTGTCTGTATGAGTTTCCTGGTGTCACCTGTGGTTCAGGGCCGTGGTGTAGTGAGCCTGACACCCTTGAAGGCCGTCTGGCTGAGATTTCAGTCACGTCATTCGTCTGCCTGAATACAGCTCTTGTACTTAGTGGACCGTGTGTTCTGTGTTTTGGTCAGAAAATAACAGTTTTGAAGTCTGTAATTCTTTGTCAGTTGTTTCATTTGCTATTATTTTCTCCCACTCTGAGGGTTATCTTTCCACCTTGTTTGTAGTTTCTTTTGCTGTGCAGAAGCTTTTAAATTTAATTAGGTCCCATTTATTTATTTTTGTTTTTATTTCCAATTACTCCAGGGGGTGGGTCGTAAAGAATCTTGCTGTGATTTATGTCAAAGAGTATTCTGCCTATGTTTTCCTCTTAAGAGGAAAGAGTTTGAGAGTTTCTGGTCTTATATTTTTGCCTTTAATCCACTTTCAGTTTATCTTTGTGTATGACATTAGGAAGTATTCTAATTTCATATTCACATATATAACTCTTTTTTTAATAGTTTTTTTTGGCCACTTCTATTGGCGTTTCATTTATTTATTTTCCTCCATCTTTGTTCTTTGGCCTGTGTGGGCCTGCCATCGCAGTGGCCTCTGTCGCTACAGAGCACCGGCTCTGGACGCGTGCACTCCAGAGCTCTGGCTCAGTAGCTGGACACATCAGTCCAGCGGCTCCGCAGCACACCGGATCCTCCCAGGCCAGGGATTGAACCGGCACCTCCTGCACTGCAAGGCGGTGTCCTTACCCACTGGACCACCAGGAAAGCCCCACATATATAATTTTTTTGTTAAGAGAAAATATAAAGATTAATTTGCTTAAAATGGATAGAGATGCAATTAACAATTGATGAACTGCCTTCACAGCACGTGGTATGTTTGTACACTTTGTGTTTGGAAGCAAGCGTGCCTTAGCGTTCTCTGCGGTATTCCTCTGTCAGTGTGAAGCACATTGGGCACAGGTGATATAGAAGCCTCTGGAAGGAAAAGTATGCTGATGTAAGAGTAAGCCAAAGCCTGAATATCATATGAAGCCCACGTTTTCCCTTGCTCTCATAGATGCCGTCAGAGGAAAAGTATACATTTTAATGGAAGCCAGATTATCAGCCCTCTATAAATTGGAGAGTGACTATGAGATCCTTGAAAGGTGAGTATAGACATCATTGATGGGTATACCTGTGTGCAGCTGTGTGCATGTGTGTGTCTTTAATTTTAAAAACTGTGATCCTTTATTGCCCAAATCATTCAGGCTTAGTTTTAATCAAAAACATTCAAGTCACACATTCTAGCACTAACGACTTAGGAACAAGGAAACCGAAAAGAAATGGTAACTTGATGTGGCTACAGCCTAAGTTCTTTGATGATTTTAATTGTAAGTTTGCATCTCTTTTTTCTAGGTTTCCTGGTGCCTCTCTCAAAGGCAAGAAATATAAGCCTCTGTTTGACTATTTTGTAAAGGTAAGTTTAGAGACTTCTACCACAGGAACTCTCTGTGTATTTCATAACTAGAGTGGTATTCATGTTATCCTATTGTTATATTGTTTATAGAAGAACTCCTGAATCCAGAATGGCTTTTAGTTATTTAAAAAAGTAAATTCTGTTTGCATTACCTTCTTATTTTAATAATTAAAATTCTACAGAAATGTTTAAGTTGCTTTCTCAAATTATATATGGTATCAGTTATGTTTGATAAGATTTGTATATTTCTGTTGCTTACAGTCTGCATGTCACCCAGGAAAGCCATTGAGGTGAGGTGTTTTTGCGGGGGATTGTTTTTACCAATTTAAGATAGTGCTTAGAATAAAAGTAAACAGTTCATTTCGAGGAATTTACAAGGTAGGTGATTTAAGCTCAGACACTTAGTAACTTAGTTTTCATCGGAGTCGCAGAGCTATTTTATGTGGTTTTTCATTTTCTGTCAATAGAATCCACAGCTGTAGTTGTAAACCCCAACAACAAAAGAATGAAATAAGCAGGAATTTCCTGTTGATTCTTTTATCTATTTATTTTCCTGGGTCTTCATTGGTGTGCGGGCTTTTCTCTAGTTGCAGCTCTCTGGGGCTCCTCTATAATTTCAGCATGTGGGGGCCTCTTGTTCAGGAGCATAGGCTCTAGGGTGCACAGGCTTCAGTAGTTGCGAACCCTGAGTGGACAGGCTTAGGTGTTCTGAGACAGGTTAGATCCTCCATAAACCATGTCTCCTGCAGTGGCAGACATGGATTCTTTACCACTGAGCCATCAGGAAAGCCCCTCATATTAGTTCTTATTTATAGGTCTTGAAGTGAAATAATGAGGAATACCCTCAAACCTGGTTTTATACATTATATGGAAATTATATTCAGTTGGAGGTAGCATTAGCCAGCTAAACCTTACATCACAGCCAGGATAAAATATTTCCATACCTCTGTTCTCATTCAGTGTAGAGAATGGGTAATGCAGGTTATCACTGCCATTTGGGCTCTGTTCCCAGCATCAACTCTGTCTCTACATTTTACGCATTTGAGTGTTTTTCCCATATGTCTTATCTCCTAATGAAAAGCACTCTTCCTCATTCTGTGTTGCTGCTACTAAATTTTCAAATGTTTTACCTGGTCTGGTTCCACCCTGTGAAACCAGCCAGCACATTCCTCACTGGGCATTCTCCACTTGACACAAGGCAGTCCTACTCCTAACCACATACCCTAATGTTGATTTAAACATACCCTTTGTTTTCATCAAACTGGCTCTTTTCCCTCCACTGTTTAAAAACTCTCACCTTTCTTCAGTATCATATCGCTTGATACAATTTTAAGTGAATTTTTCTTGTTTGATAAGATTTGTATATTTCTGTGACAGTCTGCATGTCACCCAGGAAAGCCATTGAGGTGAGGTGTTTTATGGGGATTGTTTTACCAATTTAAGATAGTGCTTAGAATAAAAGTAAACAGTTCATTTCGAGGAATTTACAAGGTAGGTGATTTAAGCTCAGACACTTAGTAACTTAGTTTTCATCGGAGTCGCAGAGCTATTTTATGTGGTTTTTCATTTTCTGTCAATAGAATCCACAGCTGTAGTTGTAAACCCCAACAACAAAAGAATGAAATAAGCAGGAATTTCCTGTTGATTCTTTTATCTATTTATTTTCCTGGGTCTTCATTGGTGTGCGGGCTTTTCTCTAGTTGCAGCTCTCTGGGGCTCCTCTATAATTTCAGCATGTGGGGGCCTCTTGTTCAGGAGCATAGGCTCTAGGGTGCACAGGCTTCAGTAGTTGCGAACCCTGAGTGGACAGGCTTAGGTGTTCTGAGACAGGTTAGATCCTCCATAAACCATGTCTCCTGCAGTGGCAGACATGGATTCTTTACCACTGAGCCATCAGGAAAGCCCCTCATATTAGTTCTTATTTATAGGTCTTGAAGTGAAATAATGAGGAATACCCTCAAACCTGGTTTTATACATTATATGGAAATTATATTCAGTTGGAGGTAGCATTAGCCAGCTAAACCTTACATCACAGCCAGGATAAAATATTTCCATACCTCTGTTCTCATTCAGTGTAGAGAATGGGTAATGCAGGTTATCACTGCCATTTGGGCTCTGTTCCCAGCATCAACTCTGTCTCTACATTTTTACGCATTTGAGTGTTTTTCCCATATGTCTTATCTCCTAATGAAAAGCACTCTTCCTCATTCTGTGTTGCTGCTACTAAATTTTCAAATGTTTTACCTGGTCTGGTTCCACCCTGTGAAACCAGCCAGCACATTCCTCACTGGGCATTCTCCACTTGACACAAGGCAGTCCTACTCCTAACCACATACCCTAATGTTGATTTAAACATACCCTTTGTTTTCATCAAACTGGCTCTTTTCCTCCCTGCCTGCCTTTGTTTTTATTAAGTCTTCCTCCTGTTTTTAAAAACTCTCACCTTTCTTCAGTATCATATCGGCTTGATACTCTTCAAGACTAAAATCAGATGCCATCTGGAAAAAAACGCCATCTGGAAACATTCTGAAACGTTTCTTTGATTTTTCCCTCTGAAAAATATCATTACTGGATTCTTCTGTATCTTAACATGTTTTATTTTATATTATATTTGGTTTTTATTTGTCTTAAAACTCTTGCACTATATCAGTGACCTTTTGAATTATAGACCCTATTGAGAACCTAAGGAAAGTTCAGCCCTTTCACCAAATGTACGTGAACACAGTAGATACGAATTTAGGGTAAAGCCACAAGTCTCTCTGGAATATGCACTCAGTTCATACTGATTTAAGTTATTTAAGAATAACACCTATTCATTCAGTTTCCTGAATTTCTAGAGTATTTGGTGAGTTTCAGAACATTGCTGCAAATTCTTTGACTTATGACAAAATCATCTGGTATATACCTAAAATACCCAGGTTCTGAAATTTTAAGTGGGAGCTGTGTAAGTAGATGCTGTCAGTGAAGGGCAGTACTATAGCTCTCTGTTGTTAATGCTGACCCAGTTCAGCCTTGACGCGGGCAGGATCTTAAACTGGACTTTGAGAAATAGGAATGCAGTACTGTGTTTCTTTGTCTGCAATTAGAAACAGTAAGATACCCTTGCATTCCCTGTTCTTACATCTGATTCTAGCATTAGCCAGCTAAACCTTACATCACAGCCAGGATAAAATATTTCCATACCTCTGTTCTCATTCAGTGTAGAGAATGGGTAATGCAGGTTATCACTGCCATTTGGGCTCTGTTCCCAGCATCAACTCTGTCTCTACATTTTACGCATTTGAGTGTTTTTCCCATATGTCTTATCTCCTAATGAAAAGCACTCTTCCTCATTCTGTGTTGCTGCTACTAAATTTTCAAATGTTTTACCTGGTCTGGTTCCACCCTGTGAAACCAGCCAGCACATTCCTCACTGGGCATTCTCCACTTGACACAAGGCAGTCCTACTCCTAACCACATACCCTAATGTTGATTTAAACATACCCTTTGTTTTCATCAAACTGGCTCTTTTCCTCCCTGCCTGCCTTTGTTTTTATTAAGTCTTCCTCCTGTTTTTAAAAACTCTCACCTTTCTTCAGTATCATATCGGCTTGATACTCTTCAAGACTAAAATCAGATGCCATCTGGAAAAAAACGCCATCTGGAAACATTCTGAAACGTTTCTTTGATTTTTCCCTCTGAAAAATATCATTACTGGATTCTTCTGTATCTTAACATGTTTTATTTTATATTATATTTGGTTTTTATTTGTCTTAAAACTCTTGCACTATATCAGTGACCTTTTGAATTATAGACCCTATTGAGAACCTAAGGAAAGTTCAGCCCTTTCACCAAATGTACGTGAACACAGTAGATACGAATTTAGGGTAAAGCCACAAGTCTCTCTGGAATATGCACTCAGTTCATACTGATTTAAGTTATTTAAGAATAACACCTATTCATTCAGTTTCCTGAATTTCTAGAGTATTTGGTGAGTTTCAGAACATTGCTGCAAATTCTTTGACTTATGACAAAAATCATCTGGTATATACCTAAAATACCCAGGTTCTGAAATTTTAAGTGGGAGCTGTGTAAGTAGATGCTGTCAGTGAAGGGCAGTACTATAGCTCTCTGTTGTTAATGCTGACCCAGTTCAGCCTTGACGCGGGCAGGATCTTAAACTGGACTTTGAGAAATAGGAATGCAGTACTGTGTTTCTTTGTCTGCAATTAGAAACAGTAAGATACCCTTGCATTCCCTGTTCTTACATCTGATTCTAAGGATACACATATTATCTCTCCATAAACCCCTTTAAGCACCTACCTACCACACCACTAAAAAGATTCCAGGCGATTTGGATTATAGTAATTAAAAATTCAGAGTCATTTTTCAAGTTTAACTTTATATGAATGCCAAAGAATTAAAGAGCTTTGATGTAGCTGAATATAAAATTGTGTTTGGAACCAAAAGGCCTACTTTCAGGTCCTGGCTTCATCATTACTTAGTTGCATAATTTAGACAAACAATTCCATCTTCATTCAGAGATTCTTCATCTGTGAAACTGAAATACAACTAGAATATTTCTAAAACATGGGACTGCCAATGCTTATTTCACAGTATTATAGGATTCAATATGAAAATCATTTCTGAAAGTACTTTTTACAGAGGTAGAGAGGTAACAAGGCAAACGGTCAGTTTGACTGAAACAAAGGTTGTGTGAAAAGAACTGTTAAGAGGTGAAGGTAAAACAAAAGTAGGTCTGTAGTCTTACATGTATAAACCTGACTTCAGTTGTTAGAAAGAAAATCAAACTGAAAACGTTTCCCCTCAGTGTTATCTGGTGGAGTACCTGTATCTAGAATTTGTAACTTGGCTCCCATTCTGATTCTTTCAAAGTTTGTCTTTTATTGCTGAGCAACCTGGGCCAAAAACCTGACAGGAAAAGGAGCAGCAGCACAGCGAGTTCAGTGATTGGAAATACTCCAGGCAGGGGATCGCTGAGGGAGCGCATCCTCTGTGACACTGTCATGACTGACTGCCTCCTGGGGCAGCGGTGAGGTTGGAAGAGCTGAGGAAACACAGGTTTCTATGACTAAGGAAGACAGACATCTTTCTCTGAAAGTCTTCAGAAAATTATTTCATTTATCAGTGATGAACTGTTATTCATGAAAACGATTTAAATTGGCATATTTATTCTCAAGCTGAATTATTCTCTTTCCAAAAAGGATTTTATGTCTTAAAAGTTTTTAAGGCTCTTACCAAAAACTGGTATTAAATTAATATTATGATATGGTTTTGTTTTATTCTTTAAGCCTGATAACCTTGCTTTTCCAGTGTAAAGAGAATGGTGCTTTTACCGTGCTTGTTGACAGTTATGTGAAGGAGGAAGAAGGCACTGGGGTCGTACACCAAGCTCCTTACTTTGGTGCTGTGAGTATTATAAATGTTGCAGATGTATTTATGAGAAGTAAATGTCAGTGGCTACTAAGTCCTGTGTGTGTGTGTGTGTGTGTGAGACAGATGTTTCTCACTCTTGTTCAGACTGTGGAGATACCACCTACCAAAGATAAAACTTGCATCTGAAATTCCTTTTCATCCTGAGCTGATTTCTGCAAATAGTGCACTAAATCCATTCATTATTTAAATATTTGCTGTACAGGTTGCAGCTTATGATACATATTTCTAGGAGTTTCAACAATGGCATAGAGCCTTAACAGTCGCCATGGCCATCAAAATGCAGAAAAGTTCCATTGCCTCTGCTGTGTTCTTGACTAAATACTGTATGATCAGAAGAGAGAATTTGGTTTCTTTCCTCAAAGCTATGCAGTTTAGTTAAGTTTTGCCTGGAGTAGTTTTTCTAAAAATATAATCCTTTTAATGTGATTTGTGTATGAAACACATTGAAGAGCATGGGGATTAAGGGCATACCTTTAGAACTAAATCTTGCTCTAAGTTACAGGCCTTCCATGGGTAAGTTACTTAGCCTTTCTGGACTTCATTTTCTTCCTCTGTGACATGGGGTGATAATATCTGCCTGTCTGGTTAAATGGGATCATCCATATAGAGTATTTAGTACAGTTCAGTTCAGTTCAATCGATCAGTTGTATCGAACTCTTTGCAACCCCATGGACTGAGGCACACCAGGCTTCGCCGTCCTTCACTGTCTCCCGGAGCTTGTTCAAACTCGTGCATTGACTCAGTGGTGGCATCCAGCCGTCTTGTCCTGTCACCCCTTCTCCTTTTGCTTCTATTTTTCCCAACTTCAGAATCTTTTCCAGTGAGCCGTCTCTTCCCATCAGGTGGCCAAAGTATTGGAGCTTCAGCTTCAGCATCATTCCTTCCAATGAATATTCAGGGTTTATTTCCTTTAAAATTGACTAGTTTGATCGTGCAGTCCAAGGGACTCTCAAGAATCTTCTCCAACACCACTGTGCCTGACATTTATAAGAGCATGTGCAGTCACTATACGGAGTGTAGCCCCCACTGGGGACATACAAATTCCTTTTGACTTGATCATTTTGTCAGTAAGAGAGGCAGCAAAATTTGTCTGTTCCCCTTGGTCTTTTTTTTTTTTTTCATACTTAACCTTTGCAGGAATTTTTATTGTGGAAATCCTCAAAAATACACAGAAGTAAAGAAAATACAGTAATTTCTTAGGTCCACATCATCCAACTGCTTTAATCATTAACACTTTTAGAGTTTCCATTTTACCTACCTCATTCCCTTTCCCCTTCTCCAACACCTTTTTTATTTGGCTGAAAGGTTTTATAGCAAATCCTCAACTTTATGTCTTTCATCCACAAGTACTTATGTGTGCTTCTGACTTATGGACTTTTATTTTTGCATACCCATTATGCCATTATATCCAATAAAATTAACAGTTGCTTAGTGTCACCCAATAGTTGGTCAGTGTTCAAGTTAGATGGAAAGGAAACGTTCTCAATAATACTGTACATTAAGTTTTGAGAACTGATCAAATTTCAGTTATTCGTAATAATTTTAGGATCAACTAGTATGGTTATTCCACTGATAATAAATAATGAAAAGGTAATTTCTTGGTGTCTTATCTGTTTTGAATGCCAGACAAGTTAATGTTATAGAAGATCAGATCTTTAAATTTCAGCCTTTAAACTTGGTAGATGTTTTCCGAAAGAACTTCCATGTTGCAGCTTTGCCATATAACATGCTGTATAATCTCTCTGTTGAGCCTGTGTGTGACCATGTTGAACATCACCTGTTTTGTCTCCATTCAGTAATGCTGCTCTTAGCTACCTGAATTGGATAGGGCTGTTTACTCTACGAAATGATTGAAAATGCTGGGCTTTGGGACTTGCCTTTTCTGTGTTGCTTAGTTTTTTTTTTCAGGTTCTTCCTTCATAACCAGGATGTCAGTGCCCTTGCTCTTGGTATGCCCACTCATGTCACTTCACTCCAGACAGCCTCCGCATAACCAGAGTTGAACGTAGGCCTAGATGGAACCATACTAGCTTTCCAGCTTTTCTTGCAGTCAAACTAGGATGTGGTTTCACAGTCTATTTACTTTGGAGCCAAACTTTTGAATCTGATCATTGCCACTTTGCAACTGAATTAATTCTTTGTTCCTTAACTTCCTTATTCCTAAACAGAATACTTGCTGGGTTGTCTAAGGGGAGAATGGTGAAAACCTAGTACACCTGTCTGCCTTCCTCACAGGATTATTGTATAGGTTAAATGAGCTAATGTGAATGTAGTCAAGTGTCCAGAGCACTGTCTGATATAGGACTTTATAACTGTTTGCCCTGATTATTGTTAACATTGCTCAAAATGTTCTCCTGAAGCATCATGGTATACCCAGGATACCTGGGGCCCATGTTACTTATTTGTAAAGTGAATAGTTGTGGGTGGAAACAATATATTAATTATTCATGCTGCTGCTTCCAGCTTTCTGGATCTTAGTTGCTCTGAGGCAGTTCCCTTAGTTTTCAGTGTTGCTTAGTGGCACCCAATAGTTGGTCAGTGTTCAAGTTAGATGGAAAGGAAACGTTCTCAATAATACTGTACATTAAGTTTTGAGAACTGATCAAATTTCAGTTATTCGTAATAATTTTAGGATCAACTAGTATGGTTATTCCACTGATAATAAATAATGAAAAGGTAATTTCTTGGTGTCTTATCTGTTTTGAATGCCAGACAAGTTAATGTTATAGAAGATCAGATCTTTAAATTTCAGCCTTTAAACTTGGTAGATGTTTTCCGAAAGAACTTCCATGTTGCAGCTTTGCCATATAACATGCTGTATAATCTCTCTGTTGAGCCTGTGTGTGACCATGTTGAACATCACCTGTTTTGTCTCCATTCAGTAATGCTGCTCTTAGCTACCTGAATTGGATAGGGCTGTTTACTCTACGAAATGATTGAAAATGCTGGGCTTTGGGACTTGCCTTTTCTGTGTTGCTTAGTTTTTTTTTTCAGGTTCTTCCTTCATAACCAGGATGTCAGTGCCCTTGCTCTTGGTATGCCCACTCATGTCACTTCACTCCAGACAGCCTCTCCGCATAACCAGAGTTGAACGTAGGCCTAGATGGAACCATACTAG
Organism: Tragulus kanchil; assembly: GCA_022376925.1. NCBI lineage: Eukaryota > Metazoa > Chordata > Mammalia > Artiodactyla > Tragulidae > Tragulus > Tragulus kanchil. The sequence goes on along the minus strand of JAIOJX010000023.1, from coordinate 87,710,831 downwards.
CTTTCCAGCTTTTCTTGCAGTCAAACTAGGATGTGGTTTCACAGTCTATTTACTTTGGAGCCAAACTTTTGAATCTGATCATTGCCACTTTGCAACTGAATTAATTCTTTGTTCCTTAACTTCCTTATTCCTAAACAGAATACTTGCTGGGTTGTCTAAGGGGAGAATGGTGAAAACCTAGTACACCTGTCTGCCTTCCTCACAGGATTATTGTATAGGTTAAATGAGCTAATGTGAATGTAGTCAAGTGTCCAGAGCACTGTCTGATATAGGACTTTATAACTGTTTGCCCTGATTATTGTTAACATTGCTCAAAATGTTCTCCTGAAGCATCATGGTATACCCAGGATACCTGGGGCCCATGTTACTTATTTGTAAAGTGAATAGTTGTGGGTGGAAACAATATATTAATTATTCATGCTGCTGCTTCCAGCTTTCTGGATCTTAGTTGCTCTGAGGCAGTTCCCTTAGTTGCCCTGATCTAGTTCCCTGCCTTGCTGTAGAGCTCTGGATTCTCTGAATGATATCTTGAGTGACCCTCAGTTAAGAGGATAACGAAAGTTGGCTACATTTATAGGTCAAAATACTGAAAAATTCTAGCAGTCTATTGCCTCATATGCTTCTCTCTCACCACATCCACACTTAACTCTTTTCTTCTTCCCTTCATCCTCCTTTCCCCTTTTTTCCCAGGATGACTATCGGGTCTGTATGGACTTCAATATCATTCAGAAAGACTCTCTCCCTGTTTGCCCTGTGGATGCTTCAGGCTGTTTTACAGCGGAAGTGACAGATTTTGCAGGACAGTACGTGAAGGTTTGTATCTCTGTGGCTTAGAGAGCTGTCAGTTTCATTGTGCGTCTTTCATTAATTACTTTTTGTTAAGTATCTTTCATATCTGGGATATTTTTCCCCTCAGGAAGTTGGTTTGTTTTATTTAAACACATCAGAAAAAACAGACGTATTATCAGCTGCTTTCCAAGGGTCTAATATGTTCAGAGGACACGTGCTCTAATTTCAGGGGCAGGAATTAGAAAAAATGGGTTCTGGTTTGTGACTCAAGCAGCAGTTTTGTGACCTTGGGGTAATCACTGCTGATTGAAAATTTCACTACGTTAAATGGGCTGGAACATACTTTAAAAAGTACTTAACATTATACAGTGGCTAAAATGTAGACTAAGTGTTTTTATGTAATACATTTGTTATTCATGCCTTTTATTCATAGTAAAGATACCAAAATA